>OX596075.1:34796142-37381142 GCA_951394005.1 Protophormia terraenovae | reverse complement strand
TAATGAGTGTATTGAACTGTATTGTACTTATATGTACTTTTTTTTCTGACTAAACGACTGCAGGTAATCAAACATTAGATGTGGCCTATTTCTATTGTTGATAATGTTGACTTTTTGAACTACGCCATACTTTATGATTTCTTAAACATGCCTAAATAATTAGTTTGACATCACAGCGACAAGAGTTTTTCTACGTACACAGTATGTTCATTGCTTTTATGGAATTGAGAAGTGATGATTAATTTTAAATTAGATTTCAAATTGGGTTAAATATTTTTTGCTACTTTCTAGGTTATGTACCAAAAGTTGTTTTCAATTTAGGATTGTAATATGGACCAGGTTGTACTTCTACTATATAGTTAATGGATAGTATAATATAAATAGCGGAGACTAAAAACATTAAATTTAACTTAAAATGCGCTATAACTCCAAAACTGATGATGGCAAATAAAAATCTATTTCATGCAGCAAAATTGCATGAAATTTTGTAATTTTTAAATTTGGTACATATGAAACCCATTTGTTTGAACCTTGTCTGGACAGTTAGGCTTGTAATAATTAAAGTTACTTCCTCTTTAATCTCTCCGCTTAGAAATATGAGATTCTTTTTGGCAAGAATTGCGATTTGGCTACGACTTTACTTCACAGTATCTATATTGGCCCTCAATTTCTTATTATTTTCATTCTAAATTATAATTTTGTATAATGAAATGTTTTTTTTTTTTTGACCTCAGATTCTAAAATATTGCATTTTAAAGACAATTACGTTAATCTTAATTAATTTTCTCTATCGCGAATCAAGAAATCTTACTGGATTGTGGTAGAAGACTTACTGATAATATGGCCGAATTTATCCTTATTTTTCAAATGAAATAATAATTTTAATAGAATTTATGAAAAGAATAATAAAATTTAGCACTTCTTAAGAATATGCCTTCCATTTTGTATTAAAAAAAATTTTAAAAATTTTAGGAAATAATGTAAAGTGTCACTTTATTATGTCGCACAAAATGCATGGCCAACACAACACTTTTGCCCCATATTTGAAATACACATATTTCAAAAACTTCTTTTGCGTATTAATTTAAAGAATATAATACGACAAATATCTGGACACCAAAAATGTAGACTACTATGCACCTAGAAGATAATAATTATGAACTAAATAGCAAGAGTAAAAAACCGCACTTTATTTTGTCCGATAGTGTAAATCCGCCCCCTACTCATCACATTATTACAACTTTTATTTTAATTTTTTTTTTAAATAACAATTTGTCTTAAACCGTGAAATAACGGTAACGGTATGTTAGAGTTTTCGGTATTATGGCCTATTTGGGTAACGGTATTTTAGCGTTATCGGTATTTTAAGTTACTTCGATTATTTCGGTAAAAGTATTTTAGCAGTAACAGTATTTCCAATTATTTCGGTAACGGTATTTTAGCGGTAACGGTAGCCATCCTTGCTAATTTCACATGGATCGGTTCATAAATTGCCATAGGTCCTATATTACGTCCATTTCCGAAAATATTGGAAATAATTTGATTGCTCATGTACAATGGTGTAGGGTATCATATTGTCGGCCTTAATCGACTATATCTTTCTTTCCCGTTTTAATTAAAAATGAAATGTCTAAATTGAAGCTATTTTAATATTTTATAAAAAACTATATATAAGAGTTTTTTTTATAAATCAAAGTAAACGAATTTGAAAAATTTTTTTAAAGAATTTTCTGCAATTAAATATTTAGAAAAACAGTTTATTTACTAAATAATTTATTAGTTTCAGCTATAAAGTATCACTGAAATTAATTTAAACAAAATTATACAGAGATTTTATTATCCGAAAATTATCCAAGAAATTTTGGATAATTACACAGAAATCTTCAACACTGACCTTAATACTGCAACCATGGCAAAATGAAAGAGGTGGTAATAGTTCTGCAAAAACGACATTACGCCGAATTCATTAATTTTTTTGACACTTCAGCGGGTAAAGAAACATTTTGTTTAAATGGAGTTTGATAATTCTATGTACTAAAATAAAAAAATAATCAGCTGATTAAGTCTTGATTACAACTTACTTTGTTATCGGAGAATATTCAATAGCATAGTGTGAACAATGATGTATATGTGGACATTGTATAATAGCTCATTTACATATGAAAGAAATCTAGTTTAAATGGGATTTCAGACAAAATCTACTTAATTTTAATTAGATTTTCCATACAAATCAAAATCTAGTTTGTAATGAGATTTTATCAAAATCTTGAAAATTTTGAAAAATGTCATTATCTAACACTATTTTTCTTTCAGTGTGGAAGGAACAGTATAAGGCGACCGAAAGTACTGTGAATAGATTATATTAAAGAACATCTCATCTAACAGTTATACGAAACTGAAGAATTAACAAAGAAATCTATTTTACGTCCAACTTAAGATCCAAATGGATTGTAAATATAATATTACAAATAAAACAAGTCAGAAAATATAGTCGGTCAAGACCTACCATAATTACGATCCTAATACTTTTGTTTGTTATATATAAACCTTATTTGTGTTAAATATTAACAAAACACTAACATTTCAATTATGAACGGATTTTAATGAAATTTGGCAAACGGATTTGTTCTTATATAAAATTTATTTCATAAACATATTAATATTTTTAAGGCATCTATAAGTGTTAAGACTTTATACCTGGAGGACATTTGTATGAGAGCTAGGTGAATTAATGAACAGCCAGTCGACCAGACGGACATCGTTAAATCGATTCAGAGAGTGATTCTGAGTCGAGCGGTATACTTTAAGGTGGGGGTCCGAAGATTTTTTTCTTTATTTGTTACGTTCTCAAATTGCAACGCTGGGATCGACTTAAAATTATTTTAGTTTTATAGCTCTATAATGACAGGGTGACCATTTTAATGAAAAAAGTCAATTCTTTTAACACGTTTTATACGGATTGGGATTTTGGGTATTTTCATGTAAAAAAGTGAGAATTTTTTAATACATGATTTTAGAAAAATTTTGTACATATTACACTGAAATTTCAATAAAATATCACTATTCGTTAAAATTTTATTACTGCTTAAATATTAATTTAATAAAAAAACGCAAAATTGCTAAATTTTAAGTTCTTCAAGAAATTCTGCGATCAAATTACATTCCACTAACTTTTTTTTTTATAAATTATTAATCTCCATATTCTAACGTTTTCTTGGATACCAAATACTTGCGTAAAAAGTTTATACTTTTGCTTAAAACTTAATAGAAACTTGGCCTCCTCTAGTCAAATTATGCAATAAAGAGGGTAAAAATTAGGTAAACATTTATTTCGACCCGAATATCTCTTAAACTAAAAGAGATAACCTACACATGTAAGCATATTTTTTGTAGAGATTTAAAGGACTATCTATACATAAAATTTCTTCTCTGTCATATCATAAATTAATTTTTGGCAATTTTTCAAAAAAAATTACATACCCGAGATGGCCAACTTTGGAGGCCACCCATTACCCCCCTGACCATGTGAGATTTCATTGCTAAATTTGCGCGTTTTTTTAGTTTCGAGCTCAAAAATATTTTTTTTCGCTATTTGAACTACTAAACACGAGCTAAATCTAACCCGAAAAGGGCTAAGTTGGCATCACTGATTGGAGTAATCCAGTTTTTGTTAAATCTTAAAATTAATTCTAAACAGAAATAGCTTTCTTGCTAACCCAATTTATATCTGTTTTTAGAAACCAAAGTTCTGTTGATAATAATTATAAGAAAATATTTTCAGCAGTTTTTTTTTTTACTAAACTTACATACTCTTCAATAATTATTGCTAAAGTTTCTGTACCTAATAAATACACATACAACATACATAGGAAAAATATAACTACAGCTAAAATGTTGCAAATAATAAAAATTTGTGCATACAACAAGTGCAGCATCTGAATGAAAAACCAGAGATTGGACCTGAATAGCAACAAATTAAAAAAAAAAAAATAAATAAATCAAGGAAGTTTACGAGTAACTATCCCCCCTTTTGATAACTTTTATTTTTTCTGGATATGAGTATAATAGTTTTTTGTTTTGCTTTGTTTCTTTAACAATAATAAACAGCAATATTATGATGATGCTGAAAAAATAAAAAAATAATATAAAAATACAGCAGATACATACTCTCAAGTTTTAGTAGATAGAGATACTCGTACATCATATGTGTTTTCATCGAATGTGTTGCAAGTATGTACGTTGAATTAAAAAAATGTGTTGCTACATGTATAGTCTTTTTATCTGCATCTTAAAAATATTTCTGTTTTTTTTTTTTTTGTTGTTCTTTTTTTCTTGTAAATCTCTTTTTTTTCATATGACTTTAACTTTATTTTTAATGCATCTGTGTGTATGGACGTTTGTAAGTAGTACAAAAATGCAGTAGATACATTTTTACATGTTCAACCATAGATACATCTTAACATCTAACCATACTTTTATACTCCATGCATTTAAATTCAAATTGCTTTGTTGGTCTCTCTTACATATTAAGTCTATGAGGAGAAGCATTTTCTCAATTTGCTTTTATTTTAGAGATTGTTTTTTTATTATATTTTTGTTGTAGCTTATTGTAATTTTTGTTTGTTTTTTTTTCCTTAGCCGGTTAACCGGCTTTTCTAGGACTGCCACATTAAGTGTTTTTGTGTTGTTTTTTTTGTTAAAACTCATTCAATTTACCGGGTCTCTCAAATCATACTCAAAAATACTTTGGAAATACTTATATAAAATGTATGTTGACGTAGGTTGTTTTATAGTTATAGGTTCATATAGAATGTTGGGAATAAAAGTTAAGTGAAAGTGTTATGCGACACCATTTTTTTGATCGGGTTTTAATTTTATAAACATTTTTTATAAGTTCTTTCAGAACTTATTATTTTCGGAACAAAGCCAAATATAGTATTTTTAAGTAAGAAAATGTGTCCCTACATATAAAAGCAGCGATTTTGCATGCGACATCGGTCATAAAATATAGCGAAGCACAGTGTGCGATTGATAAGATTGGGAAAATAGTTAGCCGACCGAAAGCCGAAGAATTTATCTCGTCGGATCGTAGTAGTACAATCGTCGTTAGCCGATTGAGGGCTGAAGGATTTATCTCATCGGATTGTATATGAAGGCCGAACCTTGTAGTTAGCCGACAGTGCCGAAGCATTTATCTCGTCAAATTGTATTTAGTTTATAAAATAACTCGTACGATCTTAGCTAGCCGATTGAGAGCCAAAGAATTTATCTCGTCGGATTGTATTCAGAATTTAGCGTAGCTCACACAGTTTTATTTTGATTGCATTTTGAGAACGTAACTTTTAGTTATCCGACCAAGAGCCGAAGAATTTATCTTGTCGGATTGTAGCGTGCCGATTGAGAGCCGAAGCATGTATCTCGTCGGATTGTATTTGAGAGACGAAACTCGTTATTAGCCGACTGAGAGCCGAAGAATTTGTCTAGGTACCGTTTCGTCGTTGTTCGTGTCACGAAGCAAGCACTGTGGTAATCTTCAAAAGAAGCAGACCTTTGAAGAAACTGAACAGATGGAAACAAAAACCATATTACAAATGGCGCCCGAGCAGGGCACGACTCCAAACCTTGGACATTCAGTAACACTTCAAACCGACTCTTCGGATGGGTTAACCTTCTACGAAAGGACAAGCTGTTCTATGTCTGCGAGGAACATGAAATAACGACGAAAGAGGCAACGGTAGATCAATTTAGACGTCTACTAGGGGAACTAATTCGACGAAAAAGATCAAGGGCATCATCAGAGAATCTACTTCGTTCCCAAGTCTCACACGAGTCGCTGATGCTGACAGTTTCATCTAAAGAACCGCACGCAGCTCACCAAGCGACTCCGAAGTGATGTCAACCATACGACGATGGGATATATCAAGACGGCGATGAAAACCTTATGGATCGTTCGATCGAAGTAGACTTTTTTTTTTGCTTTACTAGAGATTTTAAAAGGCCGTTCACTCCAATGGTATCGAGTAAAATGAACCAAAATCAACTCATGGGATATGTTCAAAGAACAGGCTATTCATTTCTTCCTTCCGAAGCGGCACTTAACCCATTTAGAAGAAAACAAGGACCGAGAGAGAAAACCAAAAATTATATAATAATCTTGCAAACGCTAATCCGACAGCACCACGAGTTTAGAAAATTGGATCACACCAATCGGATTTATGATGGATTAAGGTTTGGGAATAAACTATACGTACGAAGAACCGATTTTAAAACCCTCGATTAGCTGATGGAACTCACGGATGAGGAAACCAATCCTGTTGAAGATGTAAACAACAGGGTAAACAACAGAATGCACGAACCCTCTACGATTATTTTGCTCTCGCTGTGGAAAATATAACATACTATCTCGTGACTGTAAGTGTGAATCAGAAAAGGAGAAAAGAAATGACGGCCGATATTAAATCAATATCGTGATGAATAACCTGCAAATCCGAGCATTATTAGGTACTGGATTAACTTTAACTTACATAAGTGACAGCATTAGACAGCATTTAGAAGATTGTCGCATTCGTCCCCGCAGCTAGCACAGAGCGGTACAGTTAGCAGATGACATATGCATTGAAAGTAAATATGTCCTATTAACTTGTCATTTAACGGACAATCTAGCAGAATCAGTAATCCTCGGCAATGATTTTCTACGTCGACGGAAGATAAGACTTACTATTGATGCCGCTCCACCTCCACTTTACACGATAATAAATCGGAATTTCTTCCATTCATATCAGCAAACTCCCCGAAGCAACATTAAAACGCGTCATTTCGTACATAAATTAAATTCTTTAAATCAGAAAAAAATATATGTTTAGCTATTTTACACCTTCAAATCGCTTTATTTCGAAAACCACTTGATGGAATTATCTGAAACAATCTTAGTTTTTAATAGCATAATTTCTGTAACAAATATTATACAATTTGGAAGAGGTGAGGAAATCAGCTGGTTGGTTTTAAATGAAATGACCCAATGATATTTCACATAGTGATAAATGAAAAATATGCATAAAATCACAAATCCATTCTATCTCAGTGTTTTTTGCAGAAAGTCTTTAACAAATTTTCGTATTGTAATTATTTATTATATACACTGAATTAAAAATGAGCAGTAAATACGGTAAAATGGGGTGTAGAATTGAAGAAATGTAGGTTAAATATCAACCAACAAAATCGTTATTCAACAGATTTTTTTTGTTACGAATAGTTAAATCGACGAAAATTCGTCAATATGACTAATTCAATTAGTTAATTAAAAGGTAGTTAATTTGACAAATTTTTAGTAAAATTGAAGAAAATATTATTCAAATAAACGAAAAATTTTATTCATATTGAAGAATTGGTATTCAATTTAACTAACCAATTTTATTTAATTCTACTAAATTTTAGTCAAATTGAACAAAAAATTTATTCAAATTAACTGTTTTTTTCTTCAAATTGAAGAATGTTTATTCATTTTAACATTTGAATTTTATTGAAATTGACATAATTTTGTCAATTCCAGGAAAATTTACTATAAATTACTATCATCAAAAATAAAACAAATAAGAAATTTGAAACACTAATAATATTTATTGTGTAAAAAAATATAATTCATGTTAGAAATAAGCATTTTAAAATATATAAAGAAAATGATTTAATTAAATTTAGCACAAACTTACGTGGAAAAAGTTTTAATTAAAGTAATTTTATGATAAAGGTTAGACCCTTTCAATAATGTAAAACAAACCAAATAAACTACCGTCTGAAATATAAAAAATATATTTGAGAAATAAGAAATTCTGTTATTTTATAATTAAATTGTAATATATATACCTGAAGGTAGGTATATTCTCTATTTGTTTCATATTTTGTTACAAATGTTTGTTTGCTGGATCCTTGATATGATCGTTATATAAGATGACGTTTTATAAAATGCTTATAATTCACATGGAAACAACCCACATTTTAGTACAAGTGTTTAATTGATATTGGCCTGAGAAAATAAAAAAATATACATTTATTAAAAATTTTATTTAACATAACAAACTATTTTTGTACCATTTATTAAGTTCATTAGATGTGCACTCTGTGATCAACAACCACACAGTGGGGTCAAACGCAAATTTTTTGGTAATAAATCTGTATCTCCTAAACTACTGGTTGGATTAAATTGAAATGTATGGAAGAGTTGCAGAGGAGGACCTAAGCTTTGAGGAAAATCATCCTGTAGTCACCCTGTGATAACACAAGAAAATCTACAGGGTGTCAAAATTGACTACCTCGAGTATGTAAAAGTTTAAAAAAATCGTAACTTATACAAATGAAGTCCGATTTCAAAGATTTTTATATTTCTGTAAAGTGTTTGGCAAGATAAAGAAAAAGTAAGCTTACTCGCTCAAGTTATCTCTTACAGTCAAAAAGATATTTGGATTTGAATTTTGAATTTTTGAATTTTTGGCTCGACTTTCTTTCGTTTTTCGGGAATAAGTCCTGAGGTATATGAAGTAAAAATTTTTTAAAAATATCGTATCATTTGCTATATATTTCAAAATAACATACTGAAAGAAGTTTTGGATTATCTCAATGCGCCTAGATCTGAAAAATATTCAAAGTCAGCACTCTGAAATTGGTATGAAAAATTGCTATTTTTGGCAAAAATTTAGTAAAATTCTTTCACTTTTTACTCAAAGTTCCGTTTAAGAAAAAATTTTTTCTATACATATTTCAAAAGACAAGGTTTCACAAATGGCTAATGTAGATATTTTGAACTGATTTAGGCTTGCACCCTACATCAGGCATTGGTCAAAAATAGTGGATTTTGGAAAAAGTAAAATTTTTTATCGATTAATAAAAAAAATGTCACGCGAGCTTTTTTAAATTTTTTAACGACATTTCATTAAAAAATTTATTTAGAATGATTTGACACTAAATTGCTTCCCGCCCGGCCAAAAACAAATGCCGGAGACCCGATTTCATGAAAAAAGTCAATTTTTTAAACGATTTTTTTAATTGCATATAAAAGCATATTTGCATAATATTTTCCCCACTATTTCTTATGCAGTGTACAAAATATGTTTTGATCTTTCACTTCTACAAAATTCATTAAAAAATCTTTAAAACCCGATTTTTGGCAATTTTTCAAATTGAAGAATTTTATTCAATTTGAATAAAATAAATTATTTAGTTTCTTTTTTTTGTCGATTTACAAATTTTTAGTCAAGTTGAAGAATTTTATTCAAATTTACTAAAAATATTTGTCAATTTTAAAATTAACGAAAAATATTAGTTAAATTAACAGATAATTTATTCAAATTAACTTCTTTTTGGGATGTTAAATTGAATAAAATTGTGTGTTGTTTTTCTTACTGCCAATTGCTTAAGAGTTACTGCCAATTTAACTTTATTCAAATAAACATATTTTACAAAAAAATATTTTTAACTCAAATTTTTTAGTAGATTTGAAGAAAATTTGTTGATTCGAACAAAAGTTTTATTGATTTGAAGAAAAAATCTGTTAATTTAAATATTTTTTTTTTTCGTTAAAATTCTACGAAAACTTTCCGTCAATATTACCTACGAGATTTGGTTCAGTGTATATTTGAAAAGATGACACAATTTTCTAAACAATGATTTATAATATTCAACTGCAACGCTGAAAACATTATTGTTATGTATTATTTTATTTAACAATATTATTTTTATATTGACTAAATATTAAAAATTTTTCATCTTTGAAGTAATTTACGCAGTATGGTTTTATAGTTGGAACAAAAAGTCGACTTTTTTAAATTTTTTAATAGTCGATTTGTCGACTTATTGACTTCTTTCAATTTTGGAATAGTCGACTTTCGACTTTTTCCGACTATTTTAAATTTTTTACTTTTGGCAACAAAATCGATTTCTCGACAGTTTTCAAACCAAAAAACATTTCCATCACAATTTTGTACCTCTAAAAAATTCTAAGGTTATATAATTTTCTGGGTAATAGGTAGAGCAATTTAAGGAATGGGTTAAAAATGTAACGTGATGCAGAAAACCCTAAATTTCCTGGTGATTTAACGATTACTGTGTTATTAACAGTAATCGCTATTCGAAACCCGTACAATTAGAATTAGACATTTATACTGCACTCGCTTTTTAATTTCTGCCTGAAATGAAATTTTCTCTCTTGTTTTTATAAGATCATCAGCGATTTCAAGAGCTGTATTCATTTATTTAAATAATCAATTTATAATTTATTTAAAACTCCGAAAACTATGTAATATATCAACCAAAACAATTTTTAAACAACACTCGTTTAATTTGAAGTGATTGTAAAACATTTTCTTTACATTTGTTTAGTGCACAGAAGAGATGACTACGTCATTCATAATCATGAAAAACGAGTGCATTCAACAAAAGTGGTTACATTTCTAAGGAATTCATGTTGGAAAGCTCTTATAATACACTTATATACTACATACAGTGGAAAATATTGTTTTTTATTATAAATAAACATAAAATTTAAAAAGAAATGCACATAATAAATATTTATGAGCATAAACAAATTTACATTGATGATGAATTGTTTGTCTTCATAGGTAAATGAATCGTTGGAATACTTATCCAAATACCTTTAGAACCAGCCTTTATTTTTTGAACATTATGGGAGCGAATAACTTCAATTGACGCTTTAATCATTGTTTTCCAGTTTAGGGGAAAGCGCATAAAAGGAAATAATTGTATCATTAAAAGAGTAATAAAGATCCAAAATCATACTGTAATTACAAACTTGTTTTCTTGATATTTTGTAAATTTCCAAGAATGCCAAAGGTTTATTGGCAAAGATTTTTTATTGAAATATAAAAAAATATGTTTCAGCTACCATACATCATAGTTCTATGTTGCTAGTAATCTGCTTAATAAAATTTAAGTTAAGTAAATTATTTAATAACAAATTCTGTAAAAAGTTTTCTGTTTTAAATAAAGGACTTGTATCAGTCTGACTCATTATTATTGTTTCATAAATTAATGTTTATTAGTTTGTTTTTGATTATATTTTTTTTTTTGCACAAGTTCATAAACCTTTATAGTAGTTTATCTCAACCTTATTAGAGTTTCGTATCGTACTTCAACCTGAAACACTTGTTTAATAAAGAACTATCGATGATAAACAAATTGTACAAAGATTATTATCAATTAATGCAATATTTTTAAAAAGTACACAATATAATTGAGTATTTATTGGGTACAAAATAAACAATAAATAATGCGTTATCAATAATAAAATAAATAAAATATTTATTGAGGCCTGATTGATAAAATTATTTTAAACAAATCTTAATAATACTGCATAAAAAATCCTTTGCAATAAAATTGAAGTTTTTCAAATGAAAAACTTAATTGAATTTGTTTTAGGTACGATTCTTTATCTGATCCTAACTTTTAAAACTCCAAATTTAATTATTTAATGACCCAGCAAAAACTTTGCTTGCCATGTAATGAGTTAAGAAGCTAATATAAGGCTGTTCACAACTTACACATTAGATGAATAACTTATTATTTTAACACGGTGATGTCATTAGAGGCAAATATTTCATACCATAGACTTGGAGTTAATTGTTGAAGCGCATTCTTAAGACCCGTGTAGAAATTGAATAAAATACCGGACCTTACTGACCTCAGCTGAAAATTGTTAAGAGTTCAATACGTTTAACAAATTGTTTTAAGATAAATTGTTCTTACCTTTATGAAATTGTATTTCCTAAATTGCAATCTCTTCAAATTTGTTGCCTGTTGAGTTTCTAGGTATTATAAATTTGTGCCTAATGTGCCTAAGAGAAACAATACAAATTAGTGGATATTTTTCAATAATATTCAGACACCACTTTTAAACACTAATAATTTACCAATAGTCTTTTGAAATAAGAAATTGATTTTTGTAAACATTAACAAAAAAATTATATTTTCTTTAATTTATTTATTTATGTCAAGAATTTTTAATTTTGAAAAATTTGACAAACATTTTATCAAACACAAAATTTATTTAGTACACAAGACAGTAAAATTAAATGAACAAAACACTTTTTGCATATAACTAGATTATTGAGCATAGTACGTATTTTGATGTTAATACAATATTTATAGATAATAAAATTTCCTACAAATTTCCTCTAGTACATTTTTATACCCCTTTATTGGTTTAAGAGCAGTGTTGCCAGAAAATGTTCGATGTCATCTGCTAAATCCCCAAAAATAATATGCTAAAATCTGCTAAATTCAAAGATTTTCCTTTGCTAAAATATATTTCTAAAATTTTATATAATAAAAAGACAAAATTGCACGTTGTATATATGTATGTAATAGTAATGTACATGTATATCTTTTTTTAATAATAAATACATATATTTTACAAAAGGAAAAATAAATGTATGTAAGTATATTCTTACATAAATCATTCCAAGCAATATTTTTTCATTATTTTTCTTCAAAATTATTATAATTTTAATTTTTAGAGGTTAACAAACAAATATTCAGTTTTGTTCTTATGACATTTAATTTCAAGAATTTTACAAGCTTATGAGCCCTGCACAAGAAAAAATCCGTGCATGCAAATCTGCTTGTAGAAACTAAACCAGAGGGCAATTTTTTTTTTTTAAATTATGTTTTTATTAGTGACTGTTATGTTCAACTTCTAAGCATAAAATAACAAATTATTTCCTGTTGGTTTTTAAAGAACTATCCGATCTTTTCTAGAATTCTTCCAATTTAAGATTTTATTGTGTATCGGTCGCTTTTGTGCTCGAATGAGTCCACTTATTTTCAAAATCCGTTTCTTTGATACACGGTATTTTTCTGCCACATTTCCTCTAGCATCTGCAACATATAGTTCCTGTCCAGGAAGTTGAAAAATGTCAGGACGTACGAACGTTTCATCGTCTATTATACTCTGATCAAAATTATGGAAAAATTCGTCTGAAGAACTTTCACGGGTTTTTTTTTTTTTCACTTCCAAATTCTTGCCTTGTGTTTCAATTAGGACTTTTTTGTACTTTATACGTTTTTAGCATAGATTTCCTTTCAACTTTTCTAATGAAAATTCAAAGCAATAAACTTTTAAGGGCACTTTTCTTCTAGAGATGAGGGGAATTGCTCTGAAAATCCTTTCTATTTTGTGTGGGTCCTACAGACTGAAGATATTATTTTTCTTCCATAACTTGATTTTCATTTAGTGACCATGACACCTTTATATAATATTATGGCCCAAGAAACTGTATTTTTTGACACAAATGCCTTCCAGCAATTGTATTATATGACCGATGTAAGATTTAATGAAAAATTTATATAATGTCTTTTGGTGTTTTTTGTTGAATTTCCATTTTAAGGAGAACTAGATTTGCTATAACCATGAAACTTGGCACATAGCGAATGAGCATAATGAAAAATCTAAAGCAGTTAACAGAATTATTAATTCTTACCACATCAAATGTTATAAGCCCAAGAGCATGCACGGATTTTTTCGTGCGCAGTCTTTATTTCATGTGATTTTGTTAAATATTTTTATTATTTCACATTTTGTTCAATAAGATTTACAATGTTATAACATATATATTTATACCCTACACCACCAAAGGTGGTTGGGGTATTATGTGTTTGTGCAGAAGTTGTAACGCAGAGAAAAAATCTTCGGACCCCCACCTTAAAGTATACCGTTCGACTCAGAATCACTTTCTGAGTCGATTTAACGATGTCCGTCCGTCCGTCCGTCTGGTCGGCTGGCTGGCTGGCTGTCCATGTAAAGCTTGTGCGCAAAGTACAGGTTGGTACATATGCTTTTTTCAGCACAAGGACGAAGCCTATTGAATTTGGTTATGATCGGTCCATTATTTCACCTAGCCCCCATACAAATGTCCTCCCGGAATAGAGTTTTAACTCTTATAGATGCCTTAAAAATAGGAATATTTTAATGAAATTTAGTACATATAAGTTTTATATCAGCAAAAATCCGTCTGCCAAATTTCATGAAGATCGGTCAATAACTGACCATAGCTCCCATATAAACTATACAAATGTTAGTATTATGTTAATGTTTAACACAAGTAAGTTGTATATAAGTAAAAACAAAATTATGTGGATGGTAATGGTGTAGGGTATCATATAGTCGCGCTTGACCGACTATATCTTCTTCTCTCGTTTTCCACTAAAATTGAGTCAGGCTTTCCAAGATTGATTTACATATAATAGAAAAAATATAAGTCATCTTTTAATAAAAATATTTGGTAAAAATGGAGTAAATTTAGCTTTTCATCATCTAACTAATGATGAAGTTAAAATATAAGTAACACATTTAAAAATCGTCGAAACACTTTAAAATATTTGCTACTTCCTCATTTTCTTACTTTTAATGAGTTTCTCATATTTTTCTGACGAGGAAAAATTATTTGGAATTTCAAAGGAATAGCAACATGAATGAAATATTATAAAACAAAACATACACAAATTTGAGAAAAAAAAAAAATAAAATAAAAATAATATAATTAAAAATAAAAAAAATATGCTAAAAAATCTGCTAGTAGTACCTCGATTATGCTAAAAAGCATTTAGCAGAATTTTTCAAAATAAATATGCAATTTGCCAATCCATTCTGCCAAATCTAGCAGAAAAAATGCTAACATGGCAACGCTGTTTAAGAGTTATACCATATTTTATGTTTAATTTAGCATTTTACATAAACTCAAATTACAGAGTTCATGAATGAATTCATGTGCGTATAAAGTGGACTAATGGATTTGTTAACAATAAGCTATTCTGTCTGCTTACGTCGCACAGTGGGGTCAAACGCAAATTTTTTGGTAATAAATCTGTATCTCCTAAACTACTAGTTGGATTAAATTGAAATATATGAAAAATATACTATATTTTTGTTAAAAATTAGCCATTTTTCATACCAGTTTCAGAATGCTGACTTTGAATATTTTTCACGTTTAGACGCATTGAGATAATCCAAAAATTCTTTTAGTATGATATTTTGAAATATATAGCAAATTACAAGATATTTTAAAAAAATGTTTACTTCATATACCTCAGGACTTATTCCCGAAAAACGAAAGAAAGTCGAGCCAAAGAATCAAAAATTTAAAATTCAAGTGTAAATATCTTTTTAACTGTAAGAGATAACTTGGGTGAGTAAGCTTATTTTTTCTTTATCTTTCAAAGCACTTTACAGATATATCAAAATCTTTAAAATCGGACTTCATTTGTATAAGTTACGATTTTTTTAAACTTTTACATACTCGAGGTAGTCAATTTTGACACCCTGTAGATTTTCTTGTGTTATCATAGGGTGACTACAGGATAATTTTTCTCAAAGCTTAGGTCCTCTTCTAAAACTCTTTCATATATTTCAATTTAATCCAACCAGTAGTTTAGGAGATACAGATTTATTACCAACAAATTTGCGTTTGACCCCACTGTGCGTCGTGGTTTCGTATTCACCGGAGACTGGTGTGTTTACGATTAATTATTAACATTAACAATTAATATATTTTTATATTTTACCCACTTTTAAAATATATAATTTTTATAATATAAATGTAAAGATTGATAAAAAGTAACATTTCTAAAAATCTGATCTTATGTAATTGATTACATATCAAGTTAAAAGTAAGTAGTTACTAATCTACTTTCATGTAATGCAGAAAGTATGTTGTTATTATTGAAAAGTAACTACATCTGTAACTACATACCATTACCAAGTTTTTGCTGGGGAGTTTTATTTTCCCAATTTGTTATTTAAATTTAACTTTTATTTGAAGTATAATAAAGGAAATTTTCTTGTTCGATCCCAAGTAGCGCTCCTTCTAAAAAAAATACACAAGTCAACGAAATTTTTGAAAAATTGTATCGGAAATATTTTTACGTACATATGTAATTCATGTTCTTTATGCTAGATCATGTCACGACTTAATTTTGCCTACTTCTAAAAATTTGTATGAATAAATTTTATAACAATATGGCGAATTCACTTATTTGCTTTTAGTTTTTTTTTCACCAGGTCTGATTTTTTTTATTGGGAGTGACTAATATTTCAACCATAATAAGGCAATTACTCTAGTGCAAGGTTTCCCAAATGATGATCCGCAGCAACATTCCAGTGAATTCGGTAATTGTTAGCACTTTTTTAGTGCTTTTTAAAAATTTGGACGCGAAAAAATATTGAGTCATTGCTCGGAGCTTTTTTTTTATTGCTTTTTAAAAGTTTTCAGTGACACCAAATTTTAAAATTTGTATAGTACATAAATTATATTTTCTAAAAAATTACATATAGGGTAAGTGTACCGGTGGTCGGCAGTTTAACTTTTTTTCTGTCTTTCAATATTTATATTTCCGAACGTGATCATGATATTTTGATAACGAGCAATTGCACCACTTTATTAAAGGGTATTCTTTGAGATTTTGTTAGATTTTTGCAAAGCAATAAATGTTTAATTGGCCATTTTATTGCATTTTATAAAATACATCGAATTTACCTATAGTCGGCATATTTCTCCAGTGTTCGGCATGTGATGATCTAATAGTCGTCATGAAATTTATTGACACATTTTGTATGTAGATGCCCTGAACTATGCTCTGAAATATAACATAATTTTAACGAGAGAGGAAGATATAGTCAAGCCCGACCATATGATACCCTACACCATTGTGTACATCAAAATTCGGGCAGGGGTCTTTTATTAGACTTGGGGCCAATTTTGGACCGATATTTTTATTATACCCTACACCACCATAGGTGGTTGGGGTATTATGTGTTTGTGCTGATGTTTGTAACGCATAGAATGAGTTATCCAACACCCACCTTAAAGTATACCAATCGACTCAGAATCACATTTTAAATCGATCTAACGATGTCCGTCCGTCCGTCTGGCTGGACGGCTGGCTGTCCATGTAAACCTTGTGCACAAAGTACAGGTCGCAATTTTGAAGATAATTGAATGAAATTTGGCAGGTGGTACTTTTACAAGGACGAAGCCTATTGAAATTGGTTATGATCGGTCCATTATTTCACCTACCCCCCATACAAATGTCCCCCCGGAATAGAGTTTTCACACTTAAAAATGCTATAATATTAGGAATATTTTAATGAAATTCGGTCCAAAAGAAGTTTTGTATAAGTACCAATCTTTGTACCAAATTTTATGAAAATCGGTTCACGATTGACCATAGCTCTCATATAAACCCTCCTTCCGAAAATCACTTTAACGTGCATAAATCACATACAAAAGATAGTATCAAGTTAATATTCGACTCAAATAAGTTTTATATAAGTAGAAACAACATTGCTAAAATTTATGAGAATCGGTCCATAATTTACCATAGCTCCCATATAAACCCACTTTCGGAAATCGCCCTATAATGCATAATATCATCAATATATTATTATTAACCCATTATTCTGTACTTGTATACTTTATTTTAGATTTAATAAAAGTGTTGGTCTACAGCTCTAATATAAATCCACTTCCGGAATTTGTGTGCTCATACGCAATGGTGTAGGGTATCATATAGTCGGTCTTGACCGATTATATCTTCTTCTCTCGTTAAGTGTAAAATAAAACATTCGAATACAGAATATAAGGTCGATACTAACATATATAGGAATTTATTAATTTTTGGGAGACTCCCGTAAAAAGACTCCTTATAGGAGCTATGGTAAATTATGGACCGATCTTCGTAAAATTTGGCACTATCATTTACATTTTTATAAAACTTATTTGTGTCGATCTTCCTGAAATTTGGCACACATATTTAGACTTATATGAAACTTATATGTACCAAATTTCATTAAAATATTGCTATATTTAAAGGATTTATGATCGTTAAACCCTTTTCCGGGAGGACATTTGTATGGGGGCTAGGTAAAACAATGGACCGATCATAACCATAACCAATAGGGTTTGTCCTTGACCTAATAGAAGATTGTGTGCTAAATTTCATTGACTTATCTTTAAAATTGCGACCTGTAGTTTGATTGCAAGGTTGACATGGACAGATAGACGGTCAGACGGACGGACGGACGGACGGACATCGTTAAATCGACTCAGGAAGTGATTCTGAGTCGAATGGTATACTTTAAGGTGGTGGTCTGATGTTTTTTTATGCGTTACAAACATCAGCACAAACGCATAATACCGCAACCACCTATGGTGGTGTAGGGTATAAAAAGTAAAAAAAAATTGAACAAAATAGGGTAAGTGTACCGGTGGTCGGCAGTTTAACTTTTTTCTGTCTTTCAAGATTTATATTTCCGAACGTGATCATGATATTTGGATAACGAGCAATTGCACCACAAAAGCAATAAATGTTTAATTGGCCATTTTATTGCATTTTATAAAATACATCGAATTTACCTATAGTCGGCATATTTCTCCATTGTTCGGCATGTGATGATCCAATAGTCGTCATGAAATTTATTGACACATTTTGAATGTAAATGCCCTAAACTATACTCTAAAATATAACATAATTTTAAAAAGTAAAAAATTTTGAACAAAATACTTGATAGATTTTATAGTTTATCTTTTTTTGGAAAAATGGTCCAACAGATACAATTTTACATTTCAGCGACCCATAGTAAAATTTTACGAAGAAAAATTCTGTAGAATATTTGTATGTATGAATCTTAAGTTTTAATTCACTTTTAACACATTTTTTACAAACATAATCGAAATGACCCCTTATAATAAGAGATAAAAATATTTCTAATAATAGGGTCTAAATGTATTTGCAAGAAAAATTTAGGTCAGAATTACTAATTACATTATTATCTCTCAAATAATATGACCTGCCGACTATAGAAAATTATGAAATTTTTTTGTTTCTAAGGACGGCAGCCATCAAACCACGAATTGGAATTCTTTACGCAAAATTTTACACATTTAATATTTAACATTTTTTGTTTAAATACAACTTGGATTATTATAATTAATACGAGCTGTAAACCCGCTACTTCGTTAGCGGAACTTTTTTATAAAAACCATACTGTATAACAAATTTAAACTAAGATTCTTAACTACCATGGGAAAATTTTTAATAGTGGTGTTATGTCATCCATAAATAACAATATCTCTTTAATTTCAGGTTTCTAATCTTAGAATAATGAAAAATATATATCAGAATTACGAAAAAGTATATTAGAATAAAGAAGAAAACCACAAAATCCAATTTAAGGTTTCTGATTCAGAACAGAACATTTAAGAAGTACCATTAGAAGAACAAAAAAAGTACCGCAAAGACCCCTCTTGTGAATTCTTTCTCGCATAGGACCATGCATATTTAATTTCATGTTTCTACTTTAAATATTATAGAAAATTCAAAAAGTACCATTAGAAGAACAAAAAAGTACCACAAAGTCCCCTCTTATAGATTCTTATTCACTGAGCACCACATGTCCTTAATTTCATGTTTCCAGGTTCATAATTATAGAAAATTAAAAAAGTACCATTGGAACAACAAAAAAGTTCCACAAAGTCCCCTCTAATGAATTCGCATTCATTTAGGACCAAATATTTATATGTTATATATTATAGAAAATTTAAAAAGTACCATTAGAAGAACGAAAAAGTACCACAGTCCCCCTTATGAATTCTCATTCATTTAGAACCAAACATCTTTAATTTTATGTTTCTTTATTAAATATTATAGAAAATTCAAAAAGTACCATTAGAAGAACAAAGAAGTACCACAAAGACCCCCCTTATTGATTCTTATTCATTTAGGACCACGTATCTTTAATTTGATGTTTCTGTGTTAAATATTATAGAAAATTCAAAAAGTACCATCAGAAGAACAAAAAAGTACCACAAAGACCCCTCTTATGGATTTTCATTAACTAAGGACCACATATCTCTATTTTCATGTTTCCAGGTTCAATATTATTGAAAATCCAAAAAGTACCATCGTAAAAACGAAAAAGTACCACAAAGTCCCCTCATGGATTTTCATTAACTTAGGACCATATTTCCAAATTAAAAATTACAGAAAATTCAAAAAGTACCATTAGAAGAACAAAAAAGTACCACAAAGTCCCCTCTTATGAATTATCATTCATTTAGGACCAAATTTCTTTGATTTTATGTTTCTAGGTTAAATATTATAGAAAATTCAAAAAGTACCATCAAAAGAACAAAAAGGTACCATCAAAAGAAAAATAAAGTACCACAAACAGTCCTCTTATGGATTTTCATTAACTAAGGACCACATATCCCTAATTTCATGTTTCCAGGTTCATAATTACAGAAAATTCAAAAAGTACCATTAGAAGAACAAAAAGTACCACAAAGTCTCTCCTCTTGAATTCTTACTCATAGGACCATGTATCTTTAAGTACCACAAATTCCACTCTTGTGAATTCTTATCCACATAGGTCTAAATTTACTTAATCTTATGTTTCTAAGTTTAATATAATGGAAAATTAATTTTTAAGTTTGAATAAAATGTAATTTCCCGCCTTTACCCCCTTTTTAGTACTTTTTTTTACCCATAGAAGTATCAGAAATTGTATTCCAATGAATTTCTATATTATAGTGAGATCCCATATTAAAATACGCATATGGTTATGTCAATAAATATAAAAAAATGTTTTATGAAAAAAGTACCAAAAATAGGTACGATTTTTATCCCTTATACGTTCGAATTTCGAAAAAGTACCAAATTCATATTTCTAGTTTTTTGATAAGTTATGAATACGACATAAATTTTATTTGTATGTTGATTGGTTTCAAAGATACATATGGTGACAAAAAAGTACCAAAATACAGTTTTTACCCGTTTTCTCCCTAAAGGGGCCGATTTTCAAAAAAGTACCAGACACCTGTCCGATTATTTTTTAAATGAATAACGACAACTATTTTTGTGTATCTTTATTAGTTTGGGAGTTATAAAGTTACCGATTTTACCCTTTTTTACTCCCTAAACATTCGAATTTCCAAAAATTCCGTCTTAGTGGATCTATACAGAGGGAGGCCTACCTACGTTCCAAATTTAGTCTCTCTAGCTTCAGCCGTTTGGGCTGTGGGATGATGAATCAGTCAGTCAGTCACGTTACTCTTTTATATATATAGATCATCTTTGAAATTGGTCTTTCTTTAATTTTTTTTCTAAAAACTGATATCAAAAATGTGTTGTATAAGAACGGTGTAAATTGCCAAAAAACTGCTACTATTAGTATATTTCGAACATTTGCACTAAAAATATAAATATATTTTTATGGCAAAATTTATTTTACATCAATAATTAATATTCACTATTGCTAATTATTTCGATTTAAATTCAAAAATGCCGACTACTGGTACATGCCGACATTAGGTGAACTTACCCTACATATTTTTTATTAATTAATTTTTATTAAATTAGTTTTAATTGAATTTCCTAATTTATGGTATCGTTTTATAATCATTTTATAGTTACGGATGTAAGAACAATGCCTTCTAGAAATAAATATTTCTTTAGAGATTTCAGTTGGATTTCTTAATGCGGCGTTATTTTTTATTGCTTCAAAGTGAAAGCTATTGTTGTAATTATCGTGATCAATATTCACATTAATTTTAAAAATCTTAATTTCTAAAAATAATATTTTGTGATTGTTTAAAAATGTTATCCAGTTTGTACTTAGATTAAGCCGCGGCCTATAATTCCAAATCGCAGCAGATCTCAAATTAGATAAAATTCTGATATCTCTTTTAAAATTATGAAAATTAATATTAAATTTAAATTTATAGAACAAATGCAATTCGATGTTGAAAAATATAATAAAGAAAATATTTCACTGGGTTTTTGGGAAAAATTTACGTAGTTTAAGTGTTTTTTTTTTTTTTTAATGAAAAGTTTCTGGCCAAATGCAAAAAAAAAAAAAAAATGGTAACAAATCTGGATCTTTGAAACCACTGAACCGATTTAAATGAAATTTGGAACATCGATAGAGGAGGAGTAGAGTTGTATACGAGGATTCTGCTAGTCGAGGCATCATCGTTAGTTTTAGTTTTTAGTTTAAGATATATTAGGCTTCAAAAATTAAAATTTTTAGCCTGCCTTGGTAAAGTTTTTGCGCTACAGCGGATCCAATTTTAACCCAATTTTTCCGAAAATCCCACAATTCCCAAAAAAACTTAAAAAAAATTTTTAATTTTTTACTTTTTTCCTATATTTTTCTAACTGATATCGGGAAGCAAAAGTTTTTATCACAAACAAATAAAAAACATTAGACTACATACAAAGTATATATAACTTTCTTTTGATTGAAATCGCAAAGTTGGAGATTTGAGAAATTAAGTCGAAAATTGAAATTTTTTTTGAAAAATAGTTGAAATTTGGGACACTATTTCCCGCAAAAATCAATTTTTAAATTTTTTTTTCCTATAAATATTTTGTGTTTAGTTATCTTTCAGAATAATATAAATATTATACATGTTACTTAAGAAAATTTTTATATAACAGAAAAATAATGTAACCACTTTTTTGGCAAAAAAAAAAAAAAAAAAATCGATTTCTTTCAAAGTTCAAATTTAAATGCATGTTACTTTTTTCAAAATTCTTTCTTTAAACAATCCGCTTTAGCGAAAAAACTTCACTAAGGCAGGCTAAATTTGTTTTATAATGCCCATAAAGAAAATCAGTCTTGTTTAACCCGTCAAATTCTATCTAGTCCACTTATTTTTCTTTAAAGATAAAAAGAAAGAAATTGTTCAATTTAGCAACAAAAAATTTTTTCGAACACTAAACTCCGAAACTATTGAGCGAATTAAAAAAATATATATTACAACGACTGAAAGCCAATTTTACTTAGCATATTTTGGTGTATCATTTATATAAATCTTGCGTACCGCTTTCGAGTTATAGTGAAATATATACATATATATGTCCGTCCGTCTTTTTTAGAATTATTAGATGTTTTTTGGCTGAATGGCAATGTCCGTCCGTCTATACATTTGCGTTAAATAGGTCGAAAATGGCGCTTAATTCAGATTAGATTTAGTTTTTATATTGATCAAGAAGTAAATAAAATAATATATTTTTGGAATTTTAAAACTTATTTTTAAAGAATTCTAATGTCCGTCCTTCCGTTCGTCTGTTTATTAATTTTTGCAAACTTGCCAATTCAAAATCATTTATTTTTTGACTCAATGAAGATATCGACTTAGAATTTCTTTTATTATATTAGAGTGATGATATAGAAAATAATCATATAAAAGATGGTAATTCTATTCAAAAATCATCTAAACCCCTACCAATATATCTTTGTGAGCCTAGCTCCAATAATTTAGTTAAGATGTTTATTGAGCTTATTGGAAAAAAACAATTTTCATATTGTTCCAATAAGAAAAGGCGGCTTTGAAGAGATAAAAATTGTAGTATACACTGAGGATTGTTATAGAAAAATCTCTCATTACCTAAATGATAATAAAAAAAAACTTTTATACATACCAACTTAAAAGTAGTAAAGGTTTGACAGTTGTCATTAAAGAAATAGAGTCCAGTGTTGAACCAGTTGAAATCAAGGAGGCCCTGGAAGAGTTGGGCTACCAAATAAAAGTTGTGGTAAATATTTTTAATAAAGACAAGATTCCCCAACCAATGTTTAGAGTTGAGTTGGAGCCGAACGAAGAGAAACTAAGGAAAAATGAAACGCATCCTATATATTCTCTGCGATCGCAGAGTTACTATAGAGGAACCCCTTAAAAGAAAGGGGCCTGTACAATGCGGCAATTGCCAAGAGTTCGGTCATACTAAAAATTATTGTACCCAACGTACGGTTTGTGTAGCATGCGGAGATCTGCACTCGTCTTCACAATGTGATATCTTGACGAAAGGTCTCAAAAGAAAATGTGGCAACTGTGGTGGCGAGGGTGTCCAGTGTATAAGGAATTACTGAAAAGATTAAGAGAGAATCAAAATATAAAAGGAAACGGAATTGTCGAACTAGCACCTGGTAATACCGTTACTAATCAAATAAATTCTGGAGTTAGCGTTAGTAATGAGGGTATGGCTTCAGTTAAGCCAAAGTTGACAAATAATCGAGCATCAATCAATCGAGCATAGCCAATCATGGAAATATTTCCTATGCCAACGTTTTAAGAACGAGTTACGAACAACCCAAAAAGAGGGTTAGAAACTTAAATGTAAACTCTAACGCAGACAGTTACCTCTCTAAATCAAAATATGATAAACTTTATATCATCCATGCAAAACACAATACAAGAGCTTCTAAGAGCGCAGAACCAAATGATTCAAATCCTCCTATCGAGAAAATGAGTTATTTGAGAGTATGTTTCTGGAATGCAAATGGTTTACACCAACATAAAACGGAAATTTCATACTTCATGAAAAAGCAAAATATTGATGTGATGTTAGTCTCCGAGACGCATCTCACCAATAGGTACAATTTTTATATCTCAGGTTATTCATTCCATTCTACTAATCATCCGGATGGAAAATCACATGGTGGTACTGGTATACTAATTCGAAATAGAATACGACATTATGCCCTAGAGGGATTCTCAAAAGATTACTTGCAGGCATCATCTATTCACCTTGAATGTTTCCCTAAGCTCGGTTTATTGCCCACCACGATTTTCAATGACTAAAGAAACATTTGAAGAATTCTTTAACACTCTAGGAGATCTTTTCCTGGCATGTGGCGATTATAATGCGAAACACACGTACTGGGGTTCAAGATTGATGAATCCTAGAGGTAGACAGCTTTATAAGGTACTAGTTGATCGTAAAAATGGCACTGGCCGGCTGATCCTAGAAAGGTTCCTGACCTCATAGACTTTGCCATATCTAAAAATATAAACCGAAATTCAATAACTACTGAAATTTCTTACGACTTAACTTCTGACCATTCTCCTATAATAGTAACATACTATGGAAGTACTAACTTACGAAATTATCCCACGAACTCTTTCTATAGGACAAATTGGTTGAAATATAGAAAACATATAAGTAGTCATATCCACACGAATCCAAATTTTCAGTGTGAGGAAGATATTACTTCATTACTTACTTCAGCAATGGAACATTCTAATAGTCAAACTTTTATAAAGGATGATAAGATTACTTCCAATACTGAAATTGAAAAACTTCTCCTTGAAAAAAGAAAACTCAGAAGAAATTGGCAATAAACTAGATCACCAGCTGCAGAGCTGAGGCTGTCCATAGCAAGCAAAAAACTAAAAAGAACCCTTCAATTAGAAGAGGATCGCCAAAATAGAAAATATATTGAAAGCTTAACGAATAATAAACGTACTAATTTTTCAATATGGAAGGCAGCGAAGGATATCAAACCACCGGTAGAGGCACAAAGTCCTTAAAGGAAGGCTGACGGTACCTGGGCCCGTAGTGCAGAAGATAAGTCAATTTTATTTGCATGCTACTTCAGCACAGTCTTTCAACCCAATCCCCAAACAAATGATTTTGTATTGGGAAAGACACTTGACACTACATCAAATTATGATGACATAATTGTTGTTAACCCAGAGAACATTGATACAATCATTAAAGAAAAAATTAATGTTAGAAAATCACCTGGATATGATTCAATAATACCATCAATGATTAAAAACCTACCGAATGTGTAAATAATTGTGCTATCAATCATTTTCAACGCGATCTTAAAACTAGGAGTCTTTCCAAAAATTTTGAAAACTTCTCTGGTTAAAATGATACCAAAGTCAGGAAAAGATTCTACTATAGAATATTCATATAGACCCATTAGCTTACTTTCATGCTTGTCGAAGCTGTTCGAAAAAGTATTTCAAAAGAAAATTCTACCATTCTCGAACGTTGGAAATATTGTCCCAGTTCACCAGTTTGGTTTTCCTGAAAAACACGGAACCATAGAACAAGTGAATCGTTTAACTGGAGAGATAAGGAAATGTTTCAAATTAAAGAAGTATTGTTCAGCTATTTTCTTAGATGTCGCACAAGCATTCGACAAAGTTTGGCACAAGTACCCACAAATTGCTGGAGTCCTATCTATTTGATCGTATTATTTAGGGTAAAAAATAATGACTTTGTGACAGAAGAATTTGAAATAAAGGCCGGTGTTCCGCAGGAAAGTGTCCTTGGACCTACCCTATATATAATTTACACCTCTGACTTGCCTATATGTGATGAACTGACTATTTTAACATTTGCTGATGACACTGCAATACTCAGTTCTCATGAAAACCCACAAATAGCATCTAGTCAACTAGATATTTATCTCCGACGTGTGGAGACATGGTTGAAAAACTGGCGTATTCGCGTAAATGAAGTGAAAAGTAACCATGTTACATTCACCCTGAGAAGAGGAAACTGTCCTCCAGTTACACTTAATGATATAAATATACCTTGGTATTCACTTAGATAGGCGACTAACTTGGCGTCGTCATATAGAAGCCAAGAGACTTCATATGAAGTTAAAAGCTTCTAGTCTTCACTGGTTAATTAACAGTCATTTTAAACTAAGCCTTGACAATAAAGTCATCCTGTATAAAACCGTTTTAAAGCCAATTTGGACATATGGAATCCAACTATGGGGAACAGCCAGTAATACGAGTATTGATATTAAACAGAGGGCCCAATCAAAGATTCTTAGGACCATGACGGGTGCACCATGGTACATAAGAAATGATAATATCCATAGGGACTTAGAAGTACCATTTGTAAGAGTTTAGGAAGCTCAGTGAAAAATACACACTTAAACTACAGACTCCCCCCAACCCACTCGCAAGATTTATTGCTGAAGTTTAGTCTTTTACAAGGCTTCGCAAAGCCGACTTTCCACCCCGTTAATAGCAGGACCATGGAATAACCAATGATCTCGATAAAGATCGAATAGTATATAATATTTAGTTTTTAAGATTTTAATACATATTGTGAAGTCTAAAATAGGACAGATTCAATATACAAAAAAAACGTAAATAAAAAAAAAAAAAACATCTTGCAAAGTTGAGATTGTTGAAATTTCAAATTAATATATCTCGAAGAATATGTAAGAGAAATAGTACATGCAGGCATGTTTTCTAAGGGATTTATCAAGGAATTTAAGGTGATACAAAAATCTTGGAAATCGGATAAGGAACAAAAATTCCCTAGTGCTTAAACATTTTCTATGACATTAGTACCCTATTTTGAACCCCCATAGCACCGCTCCTGAAGCGTATATGGGATCCTGCTTCTAAACTCAAAATGTTACTGTCCTCTGCTACGCCTATGTGAAATGTTATGTAAATCCAGCCAGCCGATTAGAAGTTACAGATTTATTTCGATTCTGCCTAGGGTGATCGATTATTCGACTTTTTTGAGAAACCGGTTTTCGAATAGTTCGAATAGTTGGTATTTTAAAAAAACCGGTTGAACTTTTTGAAATTCAGAAAAAACCGGTTTTTTGCAGAAGTTAATATTTATATCAAAAGACTACATTTCTTTAAAAAAATCAATTCTTATAGTTAAGTTAAAATTTATTAAATACAAGCGTAAAAGCCTAACAATGTCAGGAAAAATAATATAATAATGAAAATATACACAAACAAATCCGAAAATTAAAAGAAAAAAATATGAACAACATTTAGACACCTTCCTCTCCCTAATCGAAGTCAATTATTTGAAGCCGTTCAAATTTATTGGAATTATATTGATTAAAGTTTTAAATTCGTAAACCTTTCAAAATAAAAAAATCGTCGTAAATGCGCTCCCTGGCCGAAATACAGAATCAGTTTTTTATAGGATTTGGAGAGCAAACAATAAGTATAAGTAGTAAAAGTTCTACTTTTACTTCAGAAAGCTCTGGAAAGGAAACATTGCTTAGGAAAGATATATTTAAATCCATATATATAGATCCACGTATTTTCGCTCCCTGATAGAGATTTCAAAATCTGGCTCCGTTAGGATTTGTAGGACGAATAGGGTTATAATTAAGATGAATTTTAATTTTCTATGTTTTCTGGGAGCTTTAGAAAGCTCTGGAAAGGGAAAAAATGCTAAGAAAATTATATATCTAGATGACTAGAAGATAATTATGTTTCAAAATTGTTGAACAAATTCATCTAAATTTTAGTTAGCATAAACAGAAACCATGGCTTAATATGGAAGCCTGTCTCAATTGAAACGATTCTGTAGGTGAAACTTTTTTAACAACAACACCTTTAAAAAATAAAGGAAATATTGGATCAAAAAAATTGAATTGGGTCATACAGGATAATTATTAATTATTTATTTGTTTAATATTACAGAATAAATTCCAATTTAGACTTAAACTATATTTTAAAAACATAAGAAATCAGTCTTTATGAATATTTAAAAAATTATTCCTAAATTTTCAAATATCACTATCACTATTTAGTACATGTTTTCTGAAATAAAATGCTATTTTTAAAATCGGTTTTTTGTGTTTAAAAAAACCGGTCTATACGACATTCGAAAAATGAACATTTTGAAAAAACCGACAGCACGTTGACTGAAAAAATCGGTTTTAAAACCGGTTGGAAAACCGGGTCGATCACCCTAATTCTGTCCCACTGTTTAATAAAGCAAAGGAAATTTCTGCACTTAAGCTGTTTTTTGTACGAAATCTACTGGAATTTTTTTTTTTTTTTTTTCGAAAAGAAAAAAAATAATAATTTCTCAAATCGCGCTATATATGCGCACGATTTTTTTTATAATATTAAAGGAGACATATGTACTATTTTTTAGAATATTTTTAGAACAAACATCCTGTAACATTTTGAGTTTCTTTCCATGAAAATTTAAAATTAGTGTATTTCAGGACAATTAAAAAAAAAGAACAAAATTACTAGGAAGAAATATAATTTACAAATACTTGAAGAAAAGTACACTTAAATACTTGAAGTTGATTGTTCCATTTTAAATTTTTACTTTAAAAGACTTTTTATTTAAAATAAATTCACTGAAATTTGATAAAATGTAAAAAAATTTTAACTTTATAAGAATACAACACAACCTAGCTTCAAGATTGTAATTGATATCAATGCATAATTTTGCTTATTTTTTTTATCTAGTCCACATATTTTTTTTTTGAAGATGGATGAAAAAATTTTTTTTTCGCCTAGTGTTATTAATCTGATGGTATATTTTAATTACGCGTTGGAATCTTTGAAGAACTAAAATTTTTTACACAGTGTAATTTAAAACAAAAACATAAAATTTAACAAGATTAATATAATAAAGTGTTACATTAGTCCACTTTTAATGAAACATTTTATTGATTTAACTATTTAAGACATACATTTGTAGAACGAAGGTTTTCCTTACAAAATAAAATATCACCTTCATATAATTTCCAGCTACAAATGGCTGTATAACAAATAAACTTTTCGAAAAAGGTTAAAGGTTTTTAGAAAAATACCATTTTGCAAATTGTTAGAAATAACAAATCGGGTTATCTAAGATTAGCGGTAGGGCGATCTATTTATGTATTTATTACACCTTTGACAATAAAAACATACTAAAATGCTTTTCTATAGTATTTAAAAACAACGCACAGTGCTTAGTTACCATATAACTATTGGTAGAAAATAAGTACAAAACATACTGAACCAAATGGAATACAACCCAAATTGTGACTTAACACAGACAAAATTATTACGGGTTTTTTTTCAATTAACATAATTGTTTCATTTTGCATCGAAATTTAATAAATTTATTTAAGCAAAAATTAAATAAAAATAAAATTTAACTATACTTCTATATCTTATATACATTTTTAATTCATCCAATCAACTACTTGATTGATTTAATTAATTTATTAATTGGGAATTTTTTTCTGTTTTGTATTTTTTATAGTTTTGAGTAATTGATATAATCATTTTGGTGAGAGGTGTAAATTTAAACAAGTTCTTAATTGAATGAATTATTTTCTAATATATATGTTAATTATTGACTTTTTTCTGTGAACGTACAAGAACGTTGAAAAAATGTATTGTCATACTTTGAAATTTACACGATTTTTAAAGTCAACATACAAGTTAATTGATTCAAGTTTTTTCTAATTTGTTTTAATGAACACTTTTGTTGACATTTAATGAAACTTTTAAAGGTTCAGACCTTCAACTCAATCCTCTGCCATATATTTTTTAAACTAAATGCTCTAAATTCCAGCTTTTTATTTATTTATTAATTTATTTATATTTATATTTTTATTTATTTATTATTACGTAAATACAATACAACAAGAACAAGTTTTATATTATAGTATTGGGTAGATAATGACATAAATTGTGTGTTAGAAATAACATTAAATTTAATAAAAGTATAATTAATTTAAATGTAGCATATGATTTGTAAAAGTTAATATGGGCAATTCTTCAAATTCGTTTACTTTTGGGGGTTTAAAAATATTTGAAACATTTTTTAATGGCACATCAACATTAATGAAACACAAATCTGTTCGCGTGAGCTTTAACATAGAAAAAAATAGTACAAAATTGCTAAAATTCTATTTTCAACAATATTTCAAAATATTTCACACGTGTGTAACCCACATCAATATGTCTAAATTATAAATTAATTGCGATGCGATGTAGTTGATGACGCCGAAGATAATCACAATAATATTGATTATTTTACATTCCATTAAAAAAAATTTAATTCACAAAGTACGCATAGACCTTCTTGTCTTTTGATTTTATAAAATTCTTTTATATTTTTAATATTTGGCAATCAAAAATTTTGTTTAATTTTATATATATAAATGACCGTTTATATTTTGGTAGTTAAAAGTCAGAAATTTAAATAAATTGCAAAAATAAAATTTCAAGTCCGATGTCAAAAATAAATGCATATATGTAACCTACATAAAGGTATATAAAATACTAATTAAAAGAAGTACGATAAGTTTTACATTAGTGAACATAATCGCGATCATATATCTGTTTAAACGTTTCTTTAGAATATCAAATAAAAAACAAAGTATGCATAGATTTTTAAAATTTTTTTTTAACTGCATTTAATCACAACATCCTTTTAAAGAATTTGCAATTATTTGTTACTATAGAACCGATCATTATTTGAACAAAGTTTAATAAATTTAATGTCAAGGCTGGAAGTCCATTTGGTTTCAAACTTAAATTCTAAAACAAAAATTTTTTATGTATGTAATTTCTGTTCAAATTCCCTGTTTTAAAATTATTTAAAATTATTTTTTTGTATTTTTGTTTTAATAATTTTGTTTGCTAATTTATGCTTATAGAACAAAACACTGTGCAGTTTCAGTTGATTATTTCTTATTATCAGCCACAAATACAAATAATGGACGGCCGAGACTTTACTAGTTTTCGAGGTAGCCACAATATTATAAAAAGAAATACAACTAAAAAATTATTATATTAAATATATACCTACTTGTATTCATAAAAAAATTAAAAATAAACATTAAAACTCATAAAAATAAAATAAATGTTTATTTTTTATACGTTTTGTTTACATTCAACAAAATAAAAAAATAAAAATGTTCTCTGAAAGTGAAACGAACACTTGATCAGAACGTGATCAAGCAATTGACCAGCGGATCGATCGATCGGTCGATTAATCGTTTCTATCGATAGAACATTGTGAAAAATACACGCACGCATTGTTACAGCAATGATATGGGTTTTAAATATTTTTTTTAATGGAAAAATCATACAATTCGCTCACTTCAACCGACCGGCGGTTATTGTTGAAAAGATTAGACTTTTACGATCGGAGAAGTATTGAGATTATAAAAAAAACAATATATTATGAAGACGATTCTGCTTTCTACATGCGAAAAAGAAATATAATTTAATTTTTTTTATTTATTTTTTTTTTAATTTATGATGATTGTTATTACATGCAATAATTTATTTATAATTTGCCATTTTTTAATACTATGTGTAATATTTTTATTTCTATATTAAATAATTAAGTGTAAATGGAAAATTTTAAATTATGATAGTTTTTTTTTTTTTATAAAAAATGCTTTACATTCCAAGTAATCACTATTATTGCATATGCACTGCATGATGCATTTGTCTTTAAGGTTAGGAAAATTTTATCAGGGACATATTTAACTATTATGTATTTCTATTAGAAATCATTTACTAAAAAACGGTGTAAATTAAATATGAAGTTTTACAAAATTTTAAAAAAATACAATATATAAAAATACTTACAAAAATGTGAATAAAAATCATATTTAATTGATGTTTACGTCATTAACTTTTGGTAAATTTTTTTACACTGAGAAAATAAACTTAGAATAATAGTAATTATGAACATTGCAATACAAATTTTGTTTTCATAATAAAATTTTACTTTTATAAAAAAAACTTCTAAAATAATAGGTTATGATTTAACAGTGGCTTCCAAAACTGAACACTGAACCTAAAAGGTACATAAATACAATGAATAATTTGAAATTAATTATACACAATTTTAAATAATAATAAAATTTGCTTTGGGTGTATGGAGTACTCGGAACTCTATATACGTTTTAGGCTTACATTTATATAGACCATGGCCGCTTTTTCATTGCTTACCACCAACTTACAAAGTGTACGAGAACGTATCCTTCCTTCATACAATTCTATATACTTTGTATAATAGTTTTGTAATCAAAATAATGTATTTTCTCATATACTTAGTATACGGTGCTGTAATTAATATAAACTACTTGTTCATATACAAAGTATATGGAAGTGTGTAATAAATGCACCCTCCCGAAAATTTATGAAAAATTAAGTTTAAAATATTTTTTTGTATTTTATTGTTTATTTATAATAAATAAAATTTAATAATAATTCATTATAGGTTAATATAAAACTTAGAACTTGGAATTGATTTTGAAATTAATCAATCTTTTTGCATAACAAATTTTCAGTTATTACCTTAAAATGTTTAGATAATTCTTAAAAAATTGTGAATATGAGGTTTTAGTGGACGGAGCCCTTTCTGCCTTGCTCTTTTTCTCATTTTCTTGGGCGTCTTGATAGATTCACGAATGTCCTTGATATATTCGGTATGCATGTAGTCATCATTTTTAACCGCTTCTATGCAAAGGTAAAAAACGAAAGATGAAACTGAAATACATTTTTAAAATACACTTCTCGACTTACCGAAAATTGCAGCATTCAAAGACTTATAATCTTTAAGGGCTTTCTTGTCGTTCACGCTATGGTATCATATCAAGGATCCAATGAAAATTCTTGCGCAATCCTCCAGGCTTCAAAATTTGTTTTATGATAGTTATCTGTAAGAAAGAGCAATAATAATTAAATAAAGCAAATGCGAAAAATATAGAGAAAAAATGAGAACATATCATTTCGGGTTTGCTCATTCAATACTTTTAAAAGGAGGCTTTTTAGCTTCACTTTTTAAAGGCATTTCAATGTCACATTTTTTTTCTTCTGCACCTCCAATTGTCGTAGATGACGCTTGCTAAACCACTCCATTACATTTTTGCTTTTTATCATATATTACGTATATTAATTTTAAATTAATTATACACAATTTTAAATAATAATAAAATGTATTTTACAAAAGCACCCGTATTTCACCATTGAACAATAAACACTTATAAAGTTTTTATTTTTCATCTTTTTTCACTTAATAGCACACTACTACATACTTTGTACATTGCAGGGTAAGCGTAAAGTACTAAGTACTTTACGCAGAAGCGTGTTACACTCAACTCTATACTACATTCTGCTCACTTTTTCTCTGCCTGTAATACTGTATTATGTACATTGTACAATATGAAGTAAGCGAAAGCATGCTCTGTGTTACTCTTTGGCTTACAATTCTCAGTACTCGGAATATTAGTCACTGGGATATACAATAAAAAATGAAAAATATGAATTAAAAACGCAAAAACATTTCTGTATAGGGTATATATAAGTTTATCATTCCGTTTGTAATTTCCACAATTTTTGTCGGAGAGCAAAAAAGTTAATATTTTCGGGATCCTTGTAAGAAGCGATGACGATAGGACCAAGTCCGTCCGTCCGTCCGTGTGTCGGTTGAAATGGCGTTTATGAAGCCCACCGATTACCGACATATACAATATATATATATATCAAACGATCGGAAATGCTTTCGAAAATTTTGCTATGGAAATTCAGCAAGATCAGTTTATAAATGGCGGAGATATGCTTAAAAACCCGGTTTTTAGAATCGGTTTTCCAGTTTCTGAAGCCTCTGTATATACTAGGGACTCCGTTTTTTCAAAGAAGGCTCGGTCATTTTTTTCTGAATTTTTGTTATGAAGAAATTAATTAAATCGGTTCAATTATAACTGAGATATCGGGCAAAACGCATTTTTTATTTTTAAGTTTTAAGTCCTTCTTTAAGCTACAGATCGCTCATATAATATTTCGGTTTTTTGAATCAATCAAATTCTTTCATAAACAACAGAGTTATGGGCCAAAAACTAAAACATATCTGTTAAGAATATAAATACACACACGATCATGTATATTAAGCATAGTAATGACTATTAGTGACGTTTTTACCTCTCAGCAAAAAAGGAACTGAAAAAGTCATGAATTTAACATTGTGTTGGCATTGGAAGGAAGTACTTACTGGTGCAAAAGAGCTGCAGAAAATCTTTTTTTAACCCATGGTTGTCATTGGTAGGATATTCTTCATTTATGGTTCTTATTCATTTCTTTTGAAATACTTCCTTTAAAACTATTTTTATGAATTTTTTTTACAAAAATTCAGTTTTAGCCTTATTAAAAAATAATAAAAATGCATTAAAATTTATAAAATTTTAATTTTCTTAGAAATTATTAACCTTTTTTCCAGCTAAAATTTCATTTATTTTCACTTTTTTGGAAGTTATTATTAAGAACTTCCAAAAAGTTTATAATATGCACTTTGTTCTGCTTTTGAAGTGGTGAAAATGTTTTTTTTTGGAAGCTCTTGATCGTTTTTTTGGTGGGCTATAAGACAAGTAGTTTAGTTAGCAACAGCAGTAATATAATGAATAACAGTGTTGTTGTTGTTCTTTGTATATGCAATCAGTTTGTATATATGTACATACATACAAAAATAAAAAAATATGGAATTGTTGTTGTTTATTTTTTAAAAGCAAAGGTTGCTATGATTGTTTTTTTTTTCGTATTCAAATTTTTGTAGTTTGAAAAAAAAATGTAGATTTATAAATGTGAAATTTTCCAATTTTTTTACTTAACATTTCTTTAAATTTTTTATCTTTCACGTTATTTTTTGCCTGTAGAAACTCCCTCATTTTCATAAAATGATCCAGCTTTAGGCCTTCAACACACTTTTCTGCCTATTACTTTTTTTATCTACATAAAATAAATATAAATACTTAAAATATAATATATATACATATTAATACATATTTACAAAAAAAAAAACATATTAAACTTACTTGTGAAAAAAATTCAGCAATTGCTGCAAATTCTAGCTTTTTTAATGCGATATATTCATTACTGGCCCTTTAATACTATTAAAATAAACATAAATTTATGTTTTTTAATAATTCAGAATTTTTCTGAAATGTACTCAAGACTTTTGTTTAAAACTCGATATTTCTTATTGAATGATAAATACAATCTGATATATTTGTTTCCCTTACGTTTTTATTTTACTGTATTTCCGGTTTTGTTTCTTTTTGTTCTTCTAAATCAAAATACATGTTCATTGAACGAATGTAAAAACTATTTAAATTCAAAGAACATGTTTTTTGGTTTTAAAATTATAAACGTTTTCTTTAAATCAACAAACTAACACGTTAAATTAAATAACCGATTTGAATATGAATTTTTCATTGAATTTCAATGAATGTTTTCGTTGAAGCAACTAATTCGTACTTTGAATTAAAGAATTAAAAAAAAAAAAAATTAACGAATTTCATTCAACGTTGAAATTACATTTTTCAGTATAGGACAATTTCGTAAGTCTAAGTTATGCAAAGTGTGATCGAATTTAGGTCCGATATGAAATAATTTCTTTAACTATCTGTTTGCAAAATTGCGTTAAATCTTTTTTTTACAGTGTCTACGTATTGGACTAATTTTAGTTCACAATTTCCAAATTGTGAATTTATGTAGGCGTAAAAAATACAAATTGACAAGAAGATAAAAATAAATTTTGTAATTATTACAATCTTATCTGGGTTTATATCTGTTTTTGTTTAGTTTTCATACATACATACATTTAACATATAAAAATATACCAAAAATAAATCTTAGCTCTACGTAAGTAGACTAAAGGTGCCATAAATTTGACATAAATCCCTCAACAAATGGATTTTGTACCATTAAAAGTTTACACAAACAGAACTCTTTCTGATTTTATTATTTGTAGGGAAAATCATCATCATCATGATAACCACGACATTGGTCATAAAAAGTAGTGATTTTTTTATGATTTTATTTATTTATGATTTTGGATTTGATCCAAATTTAATAAGAACATGATAAAATCAACAATATGTAACATCGTGTTGCAAATAAAATTATATATTTTGAGAAATATTTAAACATATTTATACCTATGTTCTTATAATATAGGTATTTATAAAAATATAAATATGTAAAAACAAAAACGATCATATGTATGTATGTATGTACAATATGTATTTTTATTAATCAAAATTTTTAAGTAAAATTTAATGATATGCAATTATTCTGTGATAGCTAAGTAAATATTTCATAAAATTTACTTTTGATAGAGAAATTAAGAAATTGTTTGAAAAAATAACGATTTTAGCTCGGAATTTGATTGAGGGAAGTGAATTTTGTCACATTGTTTGTCTTGGCGTCTTATAGCTTTTTTTTACATATGTATATCTCGCTTATTACGTATTGTACGGGTTTTAAGCGTGAATTAGTTGGTTGTTTATGTGACGTTTCCTCCCGCAAAGTAAACAGCTGATCGTTTATATTGCATGTATTGTAATGCTAACAATTATAAAAACTTCTCGTTGATGTGATGTGATGTCTGATTCTGTTGAAAACAGAATTTTCTTGCGTTGTTCCGTGACAGCTGTTAGCAGTGTTGCCAAACAATAACTTTTTTCTTACAAATAAACAAATGCTTAACGAAATAAAAAGGAAAAACCACTAAATAAACAAAGAAATAAATGAACAAAAATAATTAAATGCTCAAACAATTAAGTAAATAAATATTTGGTATGTTTAATTTTAAACAGAGTTGCATTTTTAGGCTTTTTCTAGTAAATAATTTATGGTAGCTCTGTAATTTTGCTAGCAAATGTCACAAACATATGTCACGTTATTAATTTTGGATAATTGCACAAAATTCTTCCCGTAAATAAACGGAACATCAACGTCACATAAACAACCAACTAACCCGGCCTTTAGTGTCATTCCATTACTTACAGAGTAAAATTCCCAATTACATTGTAGAAGTACTACCATTGATTTGGAGTTGTACATTTATGTAATGAAATTATCCATGATCTATCATTTTAATAATTTGAAAGCATAATGTTTAATTAAAAGCATTAAAATTTATTTAAAAGCATTATATTTAATTAAAAATATTATGCTTTTGTGCTGACCTTTTAAAAATTTGTCTAAAACCCAATTTAATATACACCAATAGGCTTAAAATCATTACCTGAACAGATTTAACGATGTCCGTCCATGTAAACCTTTTTTTTAAAGCTCATAATCAAACAGGTCGCAAGGACGAAGCCTTTCAAAATTGATTGTAATTGGTCCATGATTTCATATAGCCCCCACAAAAATGACATCCCGGAAGGATTTTTCGATCTTAAATGCCTTTAGTATAGAAATATTTTTATGAAATTTTGTAGGAATAAGTTTTATATAGGTAAACATCAAGTTAATATTGGACTCAATTCTGTTTTATATAATATATGAGGATTTACTGGGAACACTGCCCCAATGTGAAGATGTTGGCTGCTATGAAGGCCACATTAAATTAATAGCTAATGCAGATGAACGTTCAGCGTTGCTGTACAAGTCCACCATTGAATCCATAGGGGAAGTTTGGCAGGGCGCGAAGATCGACGCAATATTTCTTGCCGAAGTTCCGCAGAGGCCTAGATCTATTGCTAAGATCCCCGCCGTGTCATCCCACCCAAAGGAGATTCTGGAAATTCTGCAGGTCATTAATCCTGAACTACCCACAAAAAACTTGAAAGTAGTTAAGGTCACTGAAGCTGCAGAAGGTTCCAGAAAGGTCACTATACACTAAATAGTGATACGCTGCCATCACATAGGAAGACGCAGGAGAAGATGCACATCTACAAAAACAACAATTGCTTGTATTTTGTTAGTGTAAAACTACTGTACATAATGTCAAAATGCTATGAACAAAAAATGAGAAAATGAAGAAGAAGAGTTAATAAACGCCGCAATGCCTCAAGCTACGGAGAACGTGGATTAGATGAGCTTGGACGATGAAATTGCTTACTTATCTGCCATCGAGGACGCACAATCTGTCATTGGATATGTGGACGATTTCTTTGGCAAGATGGAAGTGGTAGATCGGACGATGATCCAGAGGACACCAACGTTACAGTCATCCACAGCGATGAATTGTAATGAAGGTGATCCAAATTAACTTTCATCACTCTAAAGCGGCGTCAGCTGTCCTCCTCCTCCGCTTAGCTTCATGCACGGAGGACTTAATTTTTATCCAAGAACCTTGGTTGTAAAAAGACCGGGTTTGCGGATTATGGCTATTTCTTATTATACGCAGCGTGACCAGATAAGATCAGAGCTTTTCTTTTTATGGTCAAAAACAACATTAAAGCTTTTATTCCATCTGATTTTAGCGATAAGGACACATGCACCATCGCCGTTGAAAGCAAAAAGCGAGTAGTATGGCTCATGTGCTGCTATATGGCAAACGATCATGGAGAAAACCCACCAAACTCCGCGACAAAAAAGGCGATATCCTGTACTAACAGAAGGAATATCCCTCTTATAATATGCGCAGATGCACATCATAACACCTGGGCTCAACCAAAAGAATGAGTCACTATTCAACTTCATTGTTGAAAATAAACTAACAGTAGTTAACAGGGGTAATGACCCACCCACCTTTATTGTTACTAACAGAAGGGAAGTTCTTGATGTTACACTTATTAGCGACAAATTTTCAAATTTGATAAAAAATTGGAGTGTGTCGATAGTCTGCTCCTTTTCAGATCACATGTATATCGACTTCGAAACTTTAGAGGTAGACTCTGAGAAATCTTTTCTGAACAGAAGAAAGACCAAATGGTTGATGTATGCAGGAATATTGGGTAACAGGTTATCTGTATGTCCGACTACCATTGACGATAAGTCAATGTCTAGCCGGACATTGTCTAATGTCTAAGCTGAGGCTGCTGAAAAATCATGTAAGAAAACTTTCAGGATGGGTAAAGCTAAACCCGCATGGTAGAAAACTGAAATTGCGGAGAAATGCGAAAAATGCAGAAAGCAATTCAATGAAGCTAAACGCAGTCGAAATTGGATCACTTACAAATCTTCACTAAATAGCTTCAAGAATCTAATCAGGACTATCCTGGAGAAAATTCTGAAGTAATGTAGAAAACTCCTCGGAAACAAGTCGGCTACGCAAAATCCTGTCCTCAAGTCTGACAATACCATCATACATACAGAAAGCCGATGGAACTTGGACAATTAGTCTATCATCCTTCCTACTGCCCACATCAAGTCATCTCTAAAATCGGACACCTTATATGGAATGGAACCACATAGAAAGATCCTTAAATTATAAGGAATTAACAATGGTAGCCTTCCTGGATATTGAACGAGCTTTTAATAACGTCAAATCTGACTCTGTCATAGAAGCCTTGTTACAACTTGGAATAGATCGCACGATAATTTCATTTGTCCGTAAGCTTCTTAATTTAAGGCACACTGAATATAATTTGGGCGCGTCGAATATTTGCAAGGTATATGGCCAAACGCGAAGTACACCACAAGGGGTTGTATTGTCTCCTCTGCTTTGGAATCTAAATATAAACACATTACTTAAGACCATGGAAAAGACGTGTAGAAAGGCAATTTCATACGCTGATGACATGACAGTAAAAAAATTAAAATTTACACAAATTTTGGAATTTTCTTTAAAAATAACAAACAAAATTGTGAAAAAACCTTAAAAAGTAGGATTTTTTTTGCTTTTATATAGTAATGGACGATCCCTCCAAATATCTTTTAAATTATACTACATTTTCTATAGGTTGCTTTAAGGAAAAATACATAAAATTTCTTGTATTGCCAAAGTTTGTTTTAAAATTAGATCTTACAAAATAACTAAGAATTTTAAAATTTTAAATCATTCGTGTAAAATCTTAAGGAAATACTATAAAATTAAAAAATGTAAAAGAAAACTAAGTTGAAACTTTCAAGGATTTTTGGATTAATTTTAGTTTGGCGCAGACAATTTAAATTCTTTTATTTAAAACATTAACCTGTCGATAGACAAGACTCAGGAAATTCATTTGCTGTGTAATAAGTGTCAGGATAACTATCCGTTGAAAAGCTTGCGGTGATAAAAAATTAAACCAAAAATTTACGAATTTTGAATTTTTTTTTTTTTTTTATAGAAAACTTGAATTTAGAGAGCAAAATTTAAAAGACGAAGTGATTACCAACAGTTTAATATATATCTCGTGGATGTCAGGAAACCAGACATGAGATAGCATCTTCACAATCTTTCATATAATTGACGTAAATATTTGTAAAATTATGTTTTTCGCTACTGAAATTGTCCAAACAGAATTTATTAATAAATGACACGTCCGAGTCATAAAAAGTTTGAAATGCAAACATTTTATGTAATTTCGAAAATTTTCACCGAGTTTCAAAATTTTGTTCCGAATTTTCCAGTATAAGATATGATTTTAGACCATCGAAAAATATCTCTATAGAATCATCGTCATTTATATCATCTACAGCGGCATTCATCCTCAAACTCATTTCGTTTGCTGACAACTATGCATTTGCTTAGTACTAAAATTTAGATGGCGTCAAAATATTTTAAAAACTTATAATTGTATGGACCAAAAAACATTTTCTTAACATTTTCTTAACCTCCCACATATTTGGCATTAAAGTCCAAATTTTGAAATAATAAAATAAATTTTCATTTTCATCAAATAAGAAACAAGTTAAAATTATGTTAAAATTCTCTTCTAAAAAAAATTAAAATCGCGCTTTTTGTTAAGAATATTATTATAAATAACAATATTTAAACGATTATACTATATTCCACAGTAAAACCGATATTCAAACGAATATTGTTTTTTTGCTATTTACGAAATGGTACAAAAAATAAAATTAAACGAGAGAAAAAGCTATAGTCGGTCAGGCCCGACCATATTATGTACATTATAATTCGGGGAGGGGTCTCTTATTAGACTTGGAGTCAAATGTGGACCAATACTCATAAATGTAAAATAAAACATAAGAATACAGAATTTTACGTTGAGGCTGACATTTATATGAATTTATTCACTTTTGGGTGATTCCCGAAAGAGGACCTTATATGGGAGCTATGGTAAATTATAGACCGATCTTTGTATAATTTGGCACTATCATTTATTTTCATATAAAACTTATTAGCTTGATACTAACATTTTAATGGGATTTATGGCCGTTAAAGTGATTTTCGGAAAGGGGTTTATATGGGAGCTATGGTTAATTATGGACCGATCTTTTTAAAAATCGGTACACTTATTTAGATTTATATGAAACTTGTATGTGCCAAATTTCATGAAAATATTTCTATATTTATGGGATTTATGATCGATAAACCCTTTTCCGGGAGGACATTTGTATAGGAACTAGGTGAAATAATGCACCGATCATAGCCAGTTTCAATAGGCTTCGTCCCAGAACTATAGGAAGCCTGTGTACCAAATTTCATTAATTTTGGTTCAAAATTGCGACCTGTAGTTTGATTACAAGGTTTACATGGACAGACGGACGGACGGACAGACAGACGGACATCGTTAAATCGACTCAGAAAGTGATTCTAAGCCGATTGGTATAAATTAAGGTGGGTCTTAGACCAATATTTTGGGGTGTTACAAACATCAGCACAAACGCATAATACCCTCCTCACCTATGGTGGTGTAGGGTATAAAAAAAATAATTTTCAGTGTATTTCGATAAATGTTGAAGATTCGGTAATCATTTAGACATGTACATATAGTACTTTAGAAGTTCTCTAAAATCGCGTTGTTTTGATTTTGATAAAGTCAAAGCTCTATTTTTAAGATTTTTTTTTAAGTTTTATATTCAAACTTCCAGAAATTTTGCGCACATTGATAAAAATTATTAACACAAACACATTTCGTATGCATAAATAGTCGTTAATAAAACCTCAAATCGACGTTAGTGTAAAAAAAAAAAATGTGAATGTATTTTTATTTAAAATTTTCAAAAATGTTTAATTTCCTCATATATACCCCCAATTTTGAACTTTCAAAGAATTTAAAAGATAATTAATTTATCTTTGAAATGAAAGTAAGTATTCTACCATGCATAGAAATTTAATTGAATTATTGAAAGTGTTTTAATAAGAAATTTCATGAAATAAAAAAAAAAAAATAATAATAAAAACACCATTATTTTTTATATACATATGTATGTACCTACTTATAAAACAAAAATAATATAACAAAACAAAAATAAAACAATAATATAAAACAAAAATAATTTTTACGTTTTTTCTTTAAGTGTAAATTAATTATAATAAATTTTTGACGCCTAGCACGCACACAACAACCAAAAATGTAATAAAAATATATTATTTTAGATTACAAATTAATTCATACGCAAATTTTGCCTTTTATCTATGTATCCCTTCTTCAAATATATGAATTGGTCTGATCTGATCATAAATAATTATTTACATTTGGGTTATAAATAATTAGTTACTAAACAACTTCTATGTAATGCAGACATTATGTTGTTGTCATTGCAAAGTAACTACATCCGTAACTACATGTCATTACCAAGTTTTTGCTGGGTTCCTAACGTTGTACTATATATAACGTGACCAGACATCCCGCTTTTGGCGGGATTATCCCGCTTTTTAATCTTCGATCCCGCCTAAAATATTTTTCCCGCTTTTTATTAAGAAATCCCGCTTTTCTATATCTAACAATTACTTATTCGATTTTCTAATTTACATTTTCTATAACATTCATACCAATATTAATAGAAGTCGTTTTTGATAATTAAGCTTTAAATATTTTATTACGCTGATCATCTTCTCTACTGACTAATTTTAAATGTACTTTGTGTGTATTTTTTTTGATGACTTCGATGTAGGAAAACCTTCTAAAATTAAAAATTTTTTAACATATCTTTAGTTCTCTACCAGTGAATGAAAAATCTCAAGTCTGATATAAGTATGTATTTTGACCAAAAAAGTTTACATTTTTTTCCAGAAATAGGTTTAAAACTTTATTTTAAGAATGTTAGAATAAAATATAAATACATTTTTGGAGGAAGAAATTTTGTTCTTTCAAAGAGAGTTGTAGATTTTAAAAACTCATTTCGTGAGAACATTTGTGTAAAGCCCATTTGTAATAGCCCATTTAAATAATTTTTTAAACCAATTTTATTTACCAAATTGTCCCATTTCAAAAAGATGTTTTGACATGAACTTTGATCTCAAGGTTAACATAGGTATTTTCATATTGTACCTTTAATAACTATCTGGAACTATATAAACGATGTACCTTTGTTTCGTATTGGATACATTTTTTATTTTTGTATAAAAAGTTATAAAAATATAATATTGGCAGCCGATTGAAAAAGGTGAAAAGGTAACAGTATATCGGATTATTTTAATAACGATTTTTTAGAGGTAATGGTATTTTTAGTTATTTCGGTATCGGTATTTACCGTTATCGATATTTCGAGTTATTTTGGTAATGGTATTCATAAATAAATTTCGAAATATCGGTTCAGAACCATAAAATATAATTTGCAGAAAAATATTATAATGACGAGCTGGGGTAGCCATAACTTTATTACCAGTTTTATTTCAACTTTATTAAAAATAATAATATTTCTTAAACCCAAAAATAAGGCTAACGGCTAGCGTTATTGGATATATATTTTAGTAGTAACTATATTTTCAATTACACTTCGGTTTTATTGCTAGCGGGTCTAAGAATTATTTAACAAAATTTATTGCTATCAAATTCAAAAAGTACCATGTTTTTTTTTATCAATCTGTATTTGAATTCAATCTTGAAATTTAACTAGGAATAATTTGAAAACATTTAGAGAAACACTTTAAAATTATAATTTTTAATGTTTCAGTTTGTATTTCGATGTTCCAAAATTTTTATGGGTCGTTCTCAATTTTTAATGCCCCAATTGGGTCGAGAACAAAGTGCTTTCGAGAGAACAGCTGATCTAGATTTTTAATTGAGACATAAAAATAAAATCCCTCTTTTTTTACAAAACTGTTCAAAATCCCGTTTTTTCATAAAATTTTTTTAAGAATCCCGCTTTTTAGTCGTTCGGGTCCCGCTTTTTGATAAAAACCCTCTGGTCACGTTAACTATATATAAATTTGAATAACAAAAATCGAAAATGAAATTAAAAAATATATTTGCAATTCATACAAAATATTCACGAAATTTTGGTTTTAAATACCAAATCTGGTATCTTTCTACTCTATATATTTTTGAATACTTTCTTTTCTCAAATATTTCACTGTAATTTTTTTAAACTTTGTTAAACAATTTATTTATTTCATGCAATCAATCTCATTTTTACATAATATTTAAATAGAAAAGAAAGAACGCAAAAGTTATAATTAGCACTATCAGACGTTTGCTAATTCTAGACAGATTTCAAATGATTCTTACATCAGACATTTTGTGGTAGAAAATACATATATTTTTTATATGCAAATGTATAGTTTTAGAAAACAAAATTAATGTATTTTCTTTTTTAGCAAAAAAAAAAAAACAAAACCCATACCAAGGACGTTTAATGGTACTTCAAACTTACACAGTGGGACGAATGAATTATCTAAGCTTATTTTGAAAGAATTTGAAAATCTTTAATAGTGTTAGCATTAGCTTTGAGTATTTTTAGAATAGTTATGAGGTTCCAATTGGTTCAATTACATTAAAAGTTTTCGAATATTTTATACTAACTTTAACAAATTGCGCATAAATGTTTTTTTAGAACTTTTCCTATCAGACCGGCAATCTATACGTTTAGATTTAAGTTATTGAAAGAATCAGGGGAATGTTTAAGAACCTCTGATTTCTAGATAATGAAAATCAATTGATATTGCATAAATTGGGCTAGAATACTTATCACCCTGGATTCTTATCACTTAGTATATGCAGCAGTATTAACTAAATTTTAAATCTGTACACAAATTATTCCATATCTATTCTTGTCTATAAAAACATAATAAAAATTTAACCTTTATATTTAAAGGATTCATTTAAAATTATTAAAAAAAAAAAGACATAAACTTCCCAGACATACTATTTGACGCAACTGATCTATTAATTATTTAATATAATATATTCGAATTTTTATTTTTATATCAATTAAAATTTTTCTATTTTTTCGTGTTGACAACCATGCTTTTCTCACACTGTATTTGTATATAATAATTTGATAAATGGTTCAGAGTGGCCTTTTAAAATCTCTTTAAAAACCAATAGAAAAAATTTAATAGATCAAACTACCACATACTTGCGCTGATAACATATGTTTAGTAGATACATCTAATTTTAAATCATAACACTCACACTAATAAAAGACACATAGTTTCATGCATAGATACTTGTCGTATATAAAGTCGTACGAACGTACTTCTGTATAGTACAAACATATGTACATATGTAGATACGGACAGATCCATATAAATGGGTATGTACATTGTTGAAGTGTGTGCAAATGTATTAATTTGTCTAGAATCTAGTTGAATGTATGTATGTTTGTTTGTATTGCTGATCACGCAGTGATCAGGTGTTCTAGGTCAGTTACGGGTCTGATATTTAGTGTGTGGTTGGTAGCGGTGTTCTATTCCAATTTTATTGAGAGAATTTTTAAATTGACAAAAATAATAAAAAATATAAATTTATGCTAATCGTGAACATGAATATTCGTGTACGAGTATTTAATTATAGAATTTATTATAAATGAATTATGTTTGTTTTCAAAATGATTCATGTTATTTGATGTGAAATTAGGTTGCCTTTACGCTAGCATAAAAATATAGCTTAAAAAGTTTTTCAAGGAAATATTATTAACATTTTGGAGATTTTCCATTTCAATAAGGAAAAAAAATTGTTATTTTATAAATACAATTATATTGAAAGAAATAAAAAAAACTAACTGTCATTACTTAAAATATAACATTAGAAAACATTCTTATATCCAAAATTCGAGACGTAATTAATTGACATAAAATTTTGAACGTTTATAATCTTCATAGTTTGGTATTGAAAACCATCAAAATCGGTTCAGTACTAGAAGAGTTATATATAACAAGCGCGAATTATATTCGGCCCGGCCGAATCTATATACCCACCATCAACTTTTTCAAATTTTACGTTATATGGGAGGGGGCGGTAAAGTGAGCAGGAAAGTGGGCGGACCACGCCCATTTTTTGTTTCCGAGTTTACATTGGTCCTTGAACTATTTGAACACATTTTCGTTGATTTTCACCTTATATGGGAGGTGGGCGGTTAAGTGGGCGGACCACTCCCATTTTTGGTTTCCGAGTTTATATCGATCCCCGAACTATACATACAAAATTTCGTTGTCGTACATGCTTTTGTTGAAGAAATATCAGCAGAAAAGTATGAAACGGACACCCTGTGTTTCTAGTTATTAGCCCATAACTTTTTTGTCTATGAACCGATTTTGCCCATTTTCAATCCCAAACAAACCTTATATAAGACAAATATTTATGCCAAATTTCGTCCTTCTACGTTGCCCCGTTCGATCCCTATCCTGCTTTCAACAGACGGACAGACGGACGGACATAGCTAGATGATTCCTTAGATGATTTCTTCGACATGTTACACACGGAATGACAAAATCAATATACCCCCCACCTTTTTAATGGTGGGTATAAAAATTTGAGACAATACTTTACATTGGATTCATGGTTGGATATATATGTATATACGATTTCAGTTTCAATTCGAGAAAAAATGGTTCTAGTGATGATATTATCACATTAACTTTCGAATAATCGACTTTTTGTTGAAAAAAAGTCAAAATCGACTTTTAGGTTTGAAAATTGTCGAGAAATCTAATTTCTTGGATTGGACGAAAAAATCGAGAGATTTAAATAAATACAAGGCAAACAGGTAGGCTGTCCAGCCCAACCATATGATATTCTACACCATTGTGAATTTGCATAAACATTTGGGGAGAAATCTTATATGGGACCCGTGCCAATTGTGGACCGATACTTATAATAAGCGTGGTGTATATTTTTATAAAACATATGTGTTCATTATATTGTGTTTTTTTTTTTTTTGCATTTTAGAATGATTCCAGGAATTTGGACTTATATGGGAGCTATGGGCATTTATGGCCCGATCCTCATAAAATTTGGTACTGTAATTTCTACTAATATAAAACTTATCAAATATTATTTTAATACTAACTAAGGTATATTATTTATGTACGATCAAGAGTTCTCCAAAAGAGGGCTTTACATAGCAGCTATGGTTAATTACCGACCAATCTACATAAAATTTGGCACATGTTTACTTATTTTAAACTTATTCGTACCGAATTTCATTTAAATATTGCTATATTTAAGACACTTATGATCGTTAAACTCTTATTCCTGGAGGAATGTTGTATGAGGACTAGATGTAATAATGAACCGACTTCAACCAATATGGTTTATCCCCTATGGTACATGGATTATTTATGGAAAACATAACAAATTTTATCTAATTATTTTCAAAATTCCAACCAGTAGTTTGATTACAAGGTTTACATTGAAGGAGGAACGGTCAGACGCATGGACATTGTTAAATCGACCTCCCCACCTATGGGGCAATATTAAGCCCGTCAAGTTAAAAAAACTAGGCTAAAAATGAGGTAAAAATTTAATTCGACCCGAATATCTCTTCAACTAAAAGAGATAACCTAAACATGTAGAGATTAACAATGACTATCTATATATAAAATTTATTTTCTGCTATATCATAAATTAATTTTTGGCGATTTTTCAAAAAAAAAAAAAAAAATACATACCCACTACCCCCCGACCCGCTAGGGATCTGTACTCATCCAAATCAATTCGAAAACACCTCACCTCTGACCATGTGATTTTATTGAAATATCTCCAACGGTTCAAAAGTTTTTCTTATATATAGCCCATAACTTCTTTGTTTTTAACTGATTTTTCCCATTTTAAATACCAAACAAACATTATATTTTGAAGCCAAATTGCGTTCTCCTAACCATGCGCTGAGCTCTAAACAGAAGGACGGACAAAGCTAGATTTTCATGAGGTCCTAGAATATATGTATGAGCCGTTTATTTTGAATGTGGTCTAAGATCGTAAAGTTACGTATGAAATTATTTAAATGTTTACATAATTATATGATTTTTATTTAACTTTTTTATTTTATCTTAAAATTAGTTCGTATTTCGATTTTTTTCAATACAATTTTTAATATAAATAAAAATTATTTAAATTATATAATTCAAATGTTGTTGTTTTATAGACTTTTGCTGGACGCCACTCCCTTTTTACGCCCATTAATATTGTTGACTTTATTTTACTTGACCCTTTGTCTAAATTACTGAACAGATTAAAATAAATCATGGCAGATATGTATATCCTTGAAAGAGGTACTGACTGGATGTCACGTCCACTTTTTTTAAGAAAGGTTTTTTTTTTTTTTTGGAAAATTTTAAATTTATTTAAAGTGGGAAAAAGAGGCGAGGACCCATATGGATTAAATGTATAATATAAAATATTTTCTATTCCTTGTGAATGTTAAATTTTATGTGAATTGTTTTAGTAGCACTAAGAATGTAGTAACATTTACTTTAACGGAAAGTGGGCTAAAAACTAGCCGTGGCATACAACATATATTTTGCTCAAAGTCTTTTCCATAAAATACTTGATATATGTGCTTGATATATGCTTTAATTTGAACTTTCCAAAAAAAAAAAAAAATTATAATTTTTTACAAATTTTAATAAAAATCGTATATAATATGTAGGATAAGCTTTTTTAATGTTGTTACTGTTTTTAATGTTTATTTTTTTTCATACACATAATTACACATAATTAAAAAAGTGCTCTAAAAGGTTAAGGCCATAAAATTTGAATTCTAACTAATATTACAAAAACCTTCGAAGATTTAATTTATCTGATGGTATACCTTCATTTCACGTTGGAATCTTTAGGCAATATTTGAAGACCCAAAATTTATCGCATAGTTTTAACAAAAAGTTCAATGTGTAAATTTTGTTAATATTTTATTAGATCATCTGAAAGCTGTACTGATAATCCATTTTAAATTTTATAAATTTTCAAACATGTGGATTACTTTCAATGTTATCAAAAGGATTAATATTATAAATTGGGTAATTTCTAATATTAATAGTTAATAGTTTTATCCCAGTGACTAATATTCCGAGTACTGAGAATTGTAAGCCAAAGAGTAACACAGAGTATGCTTTCACTTACTTCATATTGTACATTGTACATAATACAGTATTACAGGCAGAGATAAAGTGAGCAGAATGTAGTATAGAGTTGAGTGTAACACACTTCCTCATTGTACTAAGTACTTTACGCAGAAGCGGAATAAAATATTTTATCCCGAATCCTGGGATTGGCGAAAAAATCCGGGATTTATTGACATACATAAAACCTTAAGAAAATTTTTAAAAATAAAAAAAAAAAATCCACAAAGATTTATTCGGTTACATCTGACCTTTTTATACATAAATGCATGGGGAGGATATGAGAGATGAGCAAATTATGATCAGAAACTTATTAAGATTTATATTTGTTTATACATTCATATGTACATTAGAGTGTTCCTTAGACAAAAATTTTGTAGGAAGACCCCTCAAGGGATGCATAAAAATTAGCTTAATATGGGAAAAATATTAAAAAAAAAAATCAAATTGATCTTCAGTTCCCTACCAGCGATTGAAATTCACGGATCTAGAATATTTCGTCCAAAATATAGTATTGAGTTTTGTTTCGAAACGGGTATCTAAAAATTCGTAATTTTTAGCCAGTTAAAAAAAAAATAAAAATATTTAAAAAAATGTTTGCAATAATTTTAATCCATAAAAATTTCAATATTTGTCTTAAAAAATGGATAAGAATTTTTTAATTTTTTTTCTCTATAGCTAAAATATTAAATATTACATTGTATTAAGTACTGTTGATAATATATAATTTTCCAAATTTTTCCAAAAAAATCACTGGTAGGGAACTGAAGACCAATTTAAACAAAAAATTAAATAATTTTTTCGTATTAAGCTAATTTTTACGTTTAAGGGGTCTTCTTACATCGAAATCTCGAAAAAGGCTTTCCTCGGGATTACTCTAATGTACATAAGGAGTGCGATCGAAAAAATCTTAACACATTTTTTGACTCATAACTTTTTCCCGAAGTAATATTTACTTTTTTGATCTAGTTGTCTTTGAAAAATATGTTAGTTATTATTTTTAATGACAACCTTGTTGATTTGTTGTGAGTTTCATCAAAATGAGTGACAAAAAAGATGTACGTGCTATAAAATAAAAATAAAATGCAGAGTTGAAAACATATAAAGTCCAAAAAGTTCCAGACTGGAATGCTGCCAAAAATTTAGAAGCCAAGAAAAGGGCACGGAAATTAAAATCAAATTTCATACAAAAATATTCAGGTTGTATAACTGACGACTAAACGTATGTACTGGCAGATTTTTCGCAGCTTCCGGGTTAAAATTTTTATGTTGCTGATGCTTGAATATAAGTTAAGAACCGAAAAGCTGACAAAATTTCCTAAAGAATTCTTGGTTTGGCAAGATTTATGCAGTTGCAACAAAAGATGCAAGTAATTTGTTACAGTGGGCTCAATAATTACCGAAAAATACATCAAAGAATGTTAGCAAAAAAATATTTTTCCTTTCATAAGAGAGCACAATGTTTTCACATATTTTTGGCCCGATTTGGCATCATGTCACTACGTAAGAAAACTCTGGAGTGGTACCAAAACAATGACATTGTTTTTGTCCGGAGCTAAGACCAGTGGAAAAATATTGGGCTTTTGTGAAAAGAGAATCAAAGAGCACAAAAAAGGGTGTCCCAAAACATCGAAGATTTTAAAAAGAAATGGGCAGAGCACTAAACGGGGAATATTTCTTTAGAACTTTCAATTAATTTTTCTCTCGCAGAAAACACTAAAAAAATGTCATCAAAATTGTATTTATCTGCTGAGTGTAGAAGAATGAGAAAAAGTTAAGTAATTTTATGCACTTTTCCGTTTTTAAACTTTGAACAACAATCGTGCTAATATAATGAAACGTATGGTTCTAAAATATTGCTTTCTGTTAGTTTTAAGTCTTGTAAATTCAGATCTGTAACCCGTTTGGTAAATAGTATTACCACAAAACACATTAAAGATTAAAATCAGTATGATTATGGCCTATATAAGGAGTGCGATCGAAAAAATCTTAACATATGTATATAAAATTTAATAATTTGGAAATGGTTGAACTGTGTTTCTAGTATTTTGTTCATAACTTTTTCGTTTATTAACCAAATTTGCTCATTTTCAATACCAAAAACTTATATAAGATAAATCTGTGGCCAAAATGAAAAACTACATAACTTGAGTTATGCTGTTTTTCATTTTTTAATTTTTAGAATATTTGTATATTGTGTAATTTTTTTAGAGAAATCTGTCCATTACTTTAGGAGATAATAGTCTGAAAAACAACATAATTCGTTTTATTTTCTTTTTTTCGAAATGTAAAAAATGTATAAATTAACATATGCTTTTTTTCCATATTTCCTATATTAAAATTCATTATTGAATTTAACATACTTATTTCAAATATGTTATTTATTAAGACATAAATTTTATTTTTTGAATATTATGGAAATGTAATAAGTACATAACTCAACATACACATATTATATTTTAAAATTTAATTTTGGAAAAAATGTAAAACATGAGATATTATTTAAAAAAAATAAAAAATTTATAAAAGGAAAAACAACACCATTACTTTATTGCTATATTATTCGATAACCAGTCAACATATCGGTTCCAAAAATATATCAAATATTTTTCATACGAATTGCGGATATATTTACACTAGGGTGATCGATTATTCGACTTTTTGGAGAAACCGGTTTTCGAATATTTCGAATAGTTGGTATTTTCAAAAAACCGGTTGTACTTTTTTAAATTCAGAAAAACCCGGTTAACCGGTTTATTTGCAGAAGTTAATATTTCTATCTAAAGACTACATTTCTTAAAGAAAAATCAACAAATCTTTTTTTATATTTAGAAATAACTATAACCCATTAAGAATGAGATGGAAAGATATAGTCGGTCAAGGCCGACATTACCCTACACCATTGTGTGCATCAAAATTCGATGTGTTTTTTTTTTTTTTTTTCTAGACCTGTGGAATTGTGGACCAGTACTGTGGTCAATTATGGACCGATCTTCATGAAATTAGGAACACAGATTTAAAAGTATATGATTTCTGGGAGGTTATTTGTATGGGGGCTAGGGGAAATAATGGACCGATCATTACCAATTTCAACACGTTTCGTTCTTGGACTATAAGAAATCAAAATTGCGACCTGTATTTTGATTACGAGTTTTACATGGCCGGACAGACGGATATCGTTAAATAGATTTAAAGCCGACTGGTACAAATGAAGGTAAGTCTTAGACCCATATTTTTTGGGTGTTACAGACATCAGCACAAACTCATAATAAGCATGTGGGGTATAAAAATTGTAAGATAATAATCATCAAGAATGATATTAACATTTACTTAGCATAAATAGAAACCAAGGGTTAATATGGAAAAAACCAGAATCAATTTTATTGAAACGATTCTTCAGGTGAAACTTTTTTAAAACAAAATCTTTAAAAAACAATTTCTTCGTTGAATAAAAAAACTAAAACTTTTAAATTAGATGCAAAATATTACAGGTGTTACAATATATAAAACAAATTTCATTCAGGATAATTATTACTTATGTATTCAATTTTAAACTATACTTCTAAGACATTAAAAATCATACTTTATGAGTATTAAAAAAATAATCATAAATTTCGACTCAAATATCAATATTTAGAGCATAATTTTTTAAATAAAAAGGTATTTTTAAAACCGGTTTTTTGTGTTTAAAAAACCGGTCTATTCGACATTCGAAAATTGAACATTTTGAAAAAACCGACAGCACATTGACTGAAAAAACCGGTTTAAAAACCGGTTGGAAAACCGAGTCGATCACCCTATATTTACACGGAAGGTAATTTAAAATTGTATACCTTTAATTTAAATTTTAAACCTTAAAAACGGTCTCCTGAAAAGTATTAAAAATTAATATATAGTTTTACCTTTTTGTCACAGAAATATTTGAGCCAAATTTCGTCCCCCTTGGTTGTCGCGTTCGAGACCTATTCGGCTTTCAACAGACAGACAGACGGACGGACACAGCTAGATCGACTCAGAATCTAACCAGGACCCAGAAAATATGTCCATAAAGTACATAAATGATTCCTTCGACATGTTACACACGGAATGACAAAATCAATATACCCCCATCTTTTTGATGGTGGGTATAAAAAATATATGATGTGGAATTTTTTTTTAACATTAATGAATGTGTTTTATTGATTCCCTATAATTAGAATGTGTTAATATGAAATATAAATTCCGAAATCTCGGGATTTGAAATTATAACATCCCGAATCCTGGGGTTTCCAAAATCCAGTCCCGTTTGGCATCTTTAATTAATATACAATTTTTACGGATTTCACTAAATAGGAAATCCGTAAAAAAAGGAGCAATAAAAAAAGACGATTTTAAAAAATTTTAGACGAAAGTCAAAATTTTAATGTCGGCTTTTTTGTAGCCGATTTTAGTATAATTAAAAAAGCTACAATCCTTTACTTTCTAAAACAAATTAAATATTTATAATTGACTTAAAATTTCAAGAGCTCTAACATTTTCAGTACAGGAATTTATTTCAAAATGTGTTTTTTTTTACGATATATAAAATTATAGTGACATGCTGAATATCATTAAAAATATCATTTTCTAATCTAAATTTTGGCATTTTGGGAAATCAAATTCATAACTTAGGTATATGATTCCAAAGAAAAAACTGGCAGCATTGATTTTTTAGACGTATTTATTTGTTTACTTGCAATAGAAAAAAATATTTATGTATAAAAAAAAAAACAAATAAAATAAACATAAATATTTCAATACGAGTTCGTTGCTCTGGTCCTCTCTCGTTCCCTCGCTAACTTTCCGGTATTTAGTCAGTCTGATAGACTATTTTGTCATTATAACATGTGTAGTGTACAATATTATTTTGTTATTATTGCACTACATAATGAGATTAGTTAATCAAGTAGAATGAGTATTATTTTATTTGACTGGTTAATATATATTAGCAGTTGTTGTTGCTGTTCTTTATTTGATAAACAAAACTGTGTTAATAGTTTTATTTTATTTGTTGTATGTAAAATTATTATAAATTATAAAAAAGTAGAAGATAAAGAAGAGAGTGCGATATGATTGAAGTATTTGTTTTTTTTTTTTTTTTTCCTTTTTATTTTATTATTTGTTTATTTACGTTATTATTTTTAGCATGGGTGGTATTTATTAATAGAATTTGTTTATATTTTTAGAATATTTGCATGATTAATTTTGTATTTTTATTGTTTTGATAAAAATTGTGTTTACATTTAAACAGTTGAAATTTTCGAAGAAATTCTCATCATAAATATTATATTTGGAGAGTGTCAAAATATATGAATTATTTAAAATCGTTTTGGCAGTTGCTCCTAAAAACATACAACATTGATCATTTCAATTTCAATATCGTATATCGACCTTGTATGTTTAATGTCATTTCCGCTTGTTTATGTGTCAATGTATGGTGTAGAGGCCTCGTTTGCTGCTTTTGTTTGTCAAAAAAATCTGCAGACAAGTGCGTTTAATGGAACATTTTATAAACTAATTATAAAAAATAATAAAATTAAGGTCATGACTAAGTAAATTTTGCAAAGATACAAGCAATTTAAATTTTTTTTATTCTCTCTGGGCCCTAACATAATTGCGTGGCCGTATGATGTTGCATAAATAAAATATGATAAATTCAAATGTTTAGTTCATAAATAATACTTTAGAAAAACTAAACATAATTATTATATTTATTATTGAGAGAACATTTTCTCAACAAAGTATTTGGCTTAAAGTCCTATATTGAATTTGAGCTAGATATTCGCCTACAAAAGTCATATTTTGTTAAATATATGTACATTACATTGCTAAAAAAACGGTTTTCGAATTTCGAACGTAACTTTCCTTAGAATTGTGTGCATCGACTCTGAAGTTTGTATGGTGCATTTGTATGGGAAATTTTTGAATGTAGTAATCAGGGATACCCACTTCCGAAAATCACTTTTTTATTCATAATTTATTGCGTTTTTGTTTAGAATGCTTCTTTTGTTTAGATGCTTCTGGATTAGAAAGGAATATTCCCACGACGCACAGTGGTCCCTAATCGATTTTTTTTTTAAATAATTCTGTTACTTGTGAACCGTTGAAGATATCTAAATTAAATTTCGCATGGTTAGAGCTGAGGTGTTTTCTAGTTGATTTGGAGGAGTACAGGCTCCTAGCGGGACACGGGGGTAGATGGTAGACCTCCAAAGTTGGTCACCTCCGGTATGTATATTTTTTTTTTAAATTCTCCAAAAATTGCACGTAACACAGTGGTTCCAAAACGCTTTTTTTTTTAAATAATTCAGTAGCTAAAGAACCGTTAGAGGTATCTCAATAAAATTTCACATGGTCAGAGCTGAGGTGTTTTCGAGTTGATTTGGAGGAGTACAGAAGTGGGTGGCCCTCCAAAGTTGCCCATTTCGGGTATGTCATTTTTTTTTTAAATCGCCAAAAATTCATTTATGATATGACATAAAAGAAATTTTATATATAGATAGTCCTTGTAAATCTCTACAAAAAATATGCTTACATGTGTAGGTTATCTCTTTCAGTTTAAGAGATATTCAGGTCGAAAAAAATTTGTACCTCATTTTTAGCATCGCCTTTTTTTAGTTTTTTAAACTTGGCGGTCTTAATTTTTCCCCTAAAATTTCTAAAATGTTTGCCAAATTCCTTATAAAATTCTATATAATATTACTGCAAGAATCATATAATTATATGAATCCGTTAAAAAGTTATATTAATCTAAATTTGGAACTTTAAAAAAATTATACATTTTTTGTTTTTTCCAAAATGGTGGCAATATTTATTCAGTGATAAAATTAGTTTTTTGTTCTGAGCTTTATCATTTTTTTTTTAATGTTTTCAAAAGAAATCTTAATGTAAATGAGTGTAAAGTAAATCCGGAGGAGTTAGGGACAAAGGTCTGCCCACGAGCCCTATCCAAATTTAGTAAATTTTGGTATTTAGCTTTTTCTTTTTTTGTTATGTTCTCAAATCGCAAAGCTGGGATGACTTAAAATTATTTTAATTTTTTTGAAATATTTTGAACGGTTCAAAAGTTAAACAAAGTTATTTAAAAAAACACATTGAAACGTGTTTTTTTTCATTATTTCGTTTAACTTTTGAACCGTTCAAAATATTTCAAAGAAATTTAACATAGTTATTACTGAGGTATTTTCCAAAATATTTTCTAGCTGGTATGTGGGCAGGAGGAGAACCTCCGAAAGTGGTAAACTCTTTTAATTATTTCTTATATAATATCCGAGGTGACCCATGTCGGAGGTCCTACCACCTGCCCCAAGCCACCTAGAAATTTGTGCTCCAACGAAATAGTTGGAAACTACCTCAGTAATAACTATGTGAAATTTCATTGAAATATATTTAACGGTTCAAAAGTTATACTAAATTATTAAAAAAAAAAAAAAAAAAAAAAACACGTTGAAACTGCTATGCACTTATGTATATAGAATGCTGCAGCACACATTTACTATGGCAATTAAGGAAAATATGCACATTTCGCTGAAGGAGGGTCAAGTTTCAGTAAGTATTTAAACGATATTGTAAAGGATTTATGCAAGTATTTGGTATCATTGGAAAGGATATTACTTGAAAAATAATATGTAAATAATAAAGTATTTCAACTAAATTTATTCATTAAATTGATCAAAAAACGAAAAATTTTTGTGTTTAGTGTTATTTTTCGAAAAAAAAAATCAATATTTGAACTTAAATAAAATCTACATTAATTAAGCTATCATTATAAAATTTTAGTATAATATAAAAAAAATTGTCCTTGCTTACTCGTGTAGGTTGTCTCTTTTAGTTTAGAAGATATTATTTAGGGTCCAAATTAAGGCCCCAAGTTTAAAAGACTTAAAAAAAACGAGCCCAAAAAAGAGGGTAGAATTTGCTTCGACCCAAATACCTCTTAAACTAAAAGAGATAACTAACACATGTAAGCATGTTTTTTTGTAGAGATGCAAGTTTCAATTCAAGTCTTAAATGAATCCCGAGATTCAAGGAATAAAATCCCGGGATTTCAATTTTGAGATTTATTGACATAGATACAATTCAAAAAATAAACTTAAGGCAAGACAGAACATGAATACATTTGCAGAAAATTTTCAAAATTTTTTAAAAATCGATTACATAGATATGTTTTGCTTTTTAAAATACGAATGAATTTCTTTAATTGAAATATGTCGAAGTTCATACACAGCAATTTTTCTTACCGCAATTCTGACTTCGTAGGCGAGAAAGGCAAAGAGAATGAAAATGTTTAGTATTCCCTTCTCCTCTGTCCTATAAGCTCAGAATTGCGGCAAGTAAATTTGCTGTGTGTGAACCCCGACTATGTATACAAAATTTATTTTTTCCTTATAATTAAAATGTATTTTCATATTAAAATAAATCCCGAATCCCGAAAAATCCCGGGATCCCAGGATTTGAAATTATAAAATCCCGAATCCCGGGATTTCCAAAACTAGTCCCGTTTTGGCATTCCTAGCGATGATTAATGTTCCGGTAACACCTTGTGATTATCAAAAGATGCTTTAGATAAAAATGTCAAGGGGAGTTTTTATATAATAGAAACTCCCCTTGACGCACTTCTGATGCTATAACTGATATTTACTTTATATGGGAGCAACTACTTTTTAAGACTTTTACTGTAATACTTCTTTAGATATGCGAAAATAAATATTTTCTTTGTATGGAAACTATCTTTCCCCCTGGACCCATCTGTCCTATTTTCATTACATTAATGTAATATGAAAAGATGCGTACGAAGTTTAAAGGCTCTCACCATAATAGCTCCTTAGATACATCATAATAAATATTTGCTTTGTATGGAGGGTACCACTCTCCCTGCACCGACCTTGATTTTTAAGATTTTTAAAAAAGTGGGCGTAAATAGAGGTGTGCCAACCGAACAAGGTCGAACAAAATCTATAACATTCTACAGTACAAGCACTATCTGTGAGTGAAATTTTATGTAAATCGCTTAATTAATAACGAACGAAATTGAAAAAACATATTTTTTTTAAATAGGCTTAAAATGTGGGCATACAATTGAGATTTAACATAGTCTATAACAATCTCCAACGTTTGTACTAGGAAGGTATTGTAGATCTTAAAAGGAGTTCACATACAAATTACGGTGACATTTTTTTGTAGATAGTATATTTAGTATTAAAAATTTAAAATTTTTTGCTAAATTTCTTAAGTTTTCATCACGTTTTAGCGTCTTCTTTGATATACGATAAAAAATGCAATTTCTTCGAATCGCGATGTTAATATAAAACATAATAACAAAATAATTTTTTTTTTTTTTTTTTTATTAGTATATTTATTTTTCTTGAATTTCTGAAAGTTTTGAGAGATCCATAACACAGAGTGTTATGAGAAAAAAATTCTGCGGCACGGGGTTTCTCAGTAAATTTGGATACACGGTATTAATATGTACTAAGCCTCTAATCCACTTTTTTTGAATTGACTCTAGTTCTCGCAATAAATCGCGATTTGTAAAATTAAGGAGGCTGCACTATATATTAAAGCATAACCCGAAAATGACTTGTCTGATTTTCTTCAAAAGAATATCAAAAAATTCTAATTAAAATTATCTTCCAGTCGTTCTTACATTATTTTTCAATATGTTCAGCAGTTATGGAGATATTAAGTCCATCTTTTGAGAAAAAATTAAATTTTATAAAATATTTAAAAAATTTTTTTTTTTTTTTGAAAAATCAAAAAAATTTGCAATGGTCAAAAATTTAAATTTGCGTTCTTTAGTGAAACTACTCATTTACAAGTATTTGGTATCGTCGGAAAGGTTATTACTTGAGAAATAATTATATATAAATAGCAAAGTATTGGAACTAATTTTTTTCATTAAATTGATCAAAAAACCTAAAATTTGTGTGTTTAGTGTTATTTTGTAAAAAAAAAAAATATATTTGAATTTATATAAAATCTATGTTAATAAAGCAATCATTATGAAATTTTAGTATAATATAAAAAATATTTTTCTTAAAAAGAGAGTATAAATAGATTCCCACTTTTTTATTCCGAAATACCCAAAATTCCAATTCGGGGAAAGCTAGTTTAAAAAAATTAATTTTTTCAGTAAAATTGTCACCCTGTCGTTATAAGAGGCGTGGCTTATTTAATATTTTTTTTTTTGTGTTTAGCTAACATATGTAGGTAAGTTTCTAAGGAATTCTTTTTTTAATTGCAGCTTCGACATTTTTGAGCTCTACAAAAAACTAAAAAAATAAAAATTAATGAAATTGTTATAGGGCTAGCGGGGAGACTCAAATTGAGCCCGCCAAGTTAAAAAAAATGGGTCAAAATTTTACTCTGGTCAGCAGTTCTAAAGTTACAGAATTATTTCCAAAAAAATCGTTTTGGAACCACTGTGTATTGTGAATATTGTTCTTTCTGCTTGAAAACATACTTTTTTATCAATTGCAAATATTGTATCTTATCGTCTTAAATATTTATAAAATCTTAAAATTTTATTTTTATAAGCAAATACTTTACTAATCAATACTTAATACAATAAAAATAAAAAAATTGTGTTCCATATCGATTAGTTAATTCCAAAAATAGGAACTTCAGATTTGATAAATGCAGGCACATAAACTGCAAGTGATAGAAGTTTAGATTTTTTTCAAACTATAAATACAGTAAAAATTCGATATTCGTGAAGTTGAATATATCACATTCAAAAATCATTTTATAATAAAATTTATAAAATGTACACTTTCTCTTTCGTCTCTATAAAGTTCAGGAACAGTTATAACTTTATTTAAATGTGTGTAGCATTATCTCCAATTATTACTGAATTAAAAACTTAAATGTTGTTTTAATTATAATATTTTGATTCAAATAAAATATTTAATAACTTTATATAAAATAAAAATCAATCCAGTACCAAATAATATCAATTAACAATGGTCGAATTATCGAGTTTTTACAGTAATTAGAATCATGTGTTACACACATGCTAATATTTTCAAAATATCTATGTATATGACGCCTCAAAATTCTTTCTAAAATTAACTAATTTATGAACAATTTAAAAATTCATTTGGTATGTTTTTGACAATAATCTGTTTAAAATACACTTTTAATTTGATGTTGATATGTTCTTGTGAGTTTTAAGTTTTTTGCCAAATTAAATTAAAAAAAAAAATGTGAAAGAAATCAATACTTAGTGTCTAAAATTGTTGTGAAAAATTGAGACAAACCAATTCTCAAAATAAACATTTGTCAATTTTAATAATGATTTATTAATATAATTTTTTTTGTGCTTCTGAAAATTTTTTTAAATGCTTTTGTTTTTTAGCAAAACAACATTATTAATTTTATTAGTATATATATTTTCACGTAAAATTCTTAGCGAATATCGATCTATATTCTATCAAAACTAAATTTCTATTTATATACATATAAAACTTTTGAATTTTCTATTCTTAATTGTAACCAAATTCATCCATATGTTTATGTTCCCTAGAATAATTAAAATTCCAATAGACCTTTTAAGAAAAAAACATAATAAAATTAAATAAATTTATTTCTAATACGAGTATATAAATAAGATATATTTACGAGAATTTGTTTTCAATGGATTGACGTATTTTAATAAATTTCAAACAAAATTTCCTAGTGTCGCACGACTAATTTTTAAGCATGAAATATATGATTTTACACATTTTCCTTATAAATTCTAAAAATTCTTATTTATTTGCACATTTTTCACATTTGTATTCACGAAGTGAATTAACAAGATAAGAAGAAAATTCGGTAAAAAAAAAATATGAATTTAAATACATTTACCCTCGATTTACGCGATACTTGATTTACGTGATTTGCTTCCCAGCAAAAACTTGGTAATGGCATGTAGTTACGGATGTGGTTACTTTTCAATGATAACAACATACTGTCTGCATTACATGAAAGTAGATTAGTAACTACTTACTTTTAACCCGATATGTAATCAATTACTTGAGATCCGATTTTTGGAAATGTTACTTTTTGTTACTTTTTATCAATCGTATAAACACCAGTCTCTGGTGGAGTCGAACATACTACGAAAGGCGTGCAGACTAGCATATTGTCAACAAATCCATTGGGTACTCCATGCGTACATGATAATTCACTCATGAAAAATTATAACTGTAATTTGAATATTTTAAATTGTTTATGTTTTAAGAAAATAAATTTTTATTTTTTTATATTTCAGTACTTATTTGTAAGCCATAATGTAACTAGTTACTATTCATTTTGCTAATAATAACTTCTGTAATATTTTGAAATTAATGAGTTATTGAATATATTCAAGGTAATTAGTTCTTGCAGTGACATTTAAGTAATGACTTTCTGAAATGCTTACCTGTAATAAATCATTACATGGCAAGCAAAGTTTTTGCTTGGTTATAACACGGTTCAAAAACAATAAACGTTTCTTGAAATACGCGTTTTTATTTAACGCGAACTTGATATAACACGTTTAAACAATAAAGCTTGAATTTCAATTCAAGGACAAACAGTACTGTATACTGAATCGTATGCAGGAAATGTATAATGAAACGTGAAAGAAACTATAGTCGATCAAGACCGACCATACGATACCCTACACCATTGTGTATGAACATAAAAATTCGTTAAATAAAATTTACATACAGAATAATGCGTTGATACTAAAATCTATATAATTTTATACCCTTTAGAGCGATTCCCGGAAGTGTGTTTACATAGAAGCTAAATTATGGATCGATTTTCATAAAATTTTGCAATGTTATTTCTACTTATATAAAACTTATTTGTTTCGAATATTAACTTGATACTAACATTCGTATGGGATTTATGCACGTTGAAGTGATTTTCGGAAGAGGGGTTTATATGGGAGCTATGGTCAATTATAGACCAATCTGCATGAAATTCGGCACAAAGATTAACATTTGTACGAAACTTCTTTGCACCGAATTACATTAAAATAAACCACCTATATCGAGACAATTTTATAGAAACAAATTATTATACACTTATAATCTAAATATAACCAGATTACTAAAATAAAAAAATATGATTAACAAAAAGATTTTGATAGCTTGGAACAACCTAAATACATATATAAAAATTCTGGCCACGAAATATAAATTTGTATATCCTCTGTACCTTATTTTACACGTACTTTTTCCGTTGCGACTAATTGAATCGCAAATTTTATTGGAGGATAAAAATTTGCTCTTGAAATAAATTAGTTTTTCCTTAGATTGGGAAATGGTGTAGAGAAAATCTAAATACATTGTATTGTGAAGAAATTTATTTGTTATTTGCAAAATATATTTTGAAGATAAATTGTTGACGAAAGAGAAATACATTAAAATAACCTTACTTGAGGTCGCACATGCTTCTTTCTGATCCCGACATTAAGTATGTGTGACTACGTGACCACAAAATTTTCCTAACAATAATATTTGAGTTTTTTTTTTTTTTTCTTTATAAATTTTGTAGAATTGTGATGAGCATTGTATAAACATAGTATAAAATAAATAAATTAAAGAAAAGCAATTAACAAAATTGTCATTTTACGTTTTTTAAGAAACGTTTGCTAGAGATGCAATTATAAATATTCCAAATCAGTTAAAATATAGGAAAAACATTTTGTTTTGTTTTTTGCTTTTTGGGTTTGCATAAAAATGTTGTATATATACATTTTTTAATAAATCTTTAAAAGATCAAAATAAATAAAATTCTTAAAAATGTTTTTTTATTGCCACTATACTTTAATAAGTAAGTAGACTTAGAACAATTAGGTAATTTGTTTTCTTATTAAACCATAAACATTAAAGAAATCAAATCTTAAATCATTATAAACATTAGACTTTTAGACATTAGACCTGATAAAAACTGTAAGTGTTCTCAGCAAAGATTTTAATTGTCATATAATGTGTTAAAATTCTTATAAAATTACACTAAATTACTTATACATTAGCATTATAACTATTATTTTTACACGACACGACATTTCGACAATGTTGATAATTTCAGTTCTGCCTTATTTAGAACATTAAAATATTAGTAAAATACTTTTTTAAATGAAAAATATATATTTTTTTTTAAATTGCGAAAAAATATGCTGTAAAAACTAAAAAATAAATGTTTACAGCATGTTTACCCTTATTTCAAGAGTTTCGAGCATTAGCAACATAAACATTTTGACACAGAAGTTGCTAAAATTCTGGTAGCGCATACGTTTCGTCGTATATTATACAATATGGGTATTTTTTGTATGAAATTTGATTTTAATTTCCGTGGCCTATTCTTGGCTTCTAAATGTTTTGCAGCATTTCTGACCGGAACTTTTTGTTTTCAACTCCGCATTAGATTTAACTTTTCGCACCAAATAGTAGCAGCAATATGCTTTCAATTTTCTGGCCTTGCCAATATCATGTGGACCTTTTTTGCTATCAATGGTCAAATTCTCCTGATACTGTTTAATAACATTGAAAACAGTTTGACGGCAGACCTTTAGTTCTTTGGCCCATTTTTTGTAGGACCAATTTGAATTTTTTTTCAAAATTTTTAATCATTTTGATTAAACTCACAACAAATTAACATGGTTGTCATTAAAAAAAAATATTAACTGACATATTTTTCAATGATAACTAGACCAAAAAAAATTTTAAATATTGCATACGAAAAAAGTTATGAGAGCAAAACGTGTGTTTTTTTCGAACGCACTCCTTATTTGCGGTTTCCCTGGTTACTATTAATCGTGTCAAGTGAATGTCGATTTTATATGAGACTACTCATATTTATTTAAAGTTTGAATAGGATTGCACAGTGGGACAGAATCGAATATTTTTGGAAATAAATATGTAAGTTCTAATCGGCTGGTTGGATTTACATAAACATAGCAGAGATCTGTGCAATTTAAAGTTTGTAAGATAGACCCCACATAACCCTTAGCATCTTATTTAATATTATACAAAAAAGTAATGGTCACTGAATGGAAACCTGGTAGTGGAAGGAAAATAGTATCTTCAGTCTGTAGGACTCAGACAAAATAGGAAGTTCTTTAAGATAAAATCCCTTCATCTCAGGAAGAAAAGTGGCACAAAAAGTTATTTGCTTTGAATTTTTATCAGAAAAGTCCTAATAAAAACGCAAGCAAGAATTTGGAGGTAAAAAAATAACGTGAAAGTACTTCAGACGATATTTTTATTATTTTTTTTTTTTCATAATTACAATTAGTGTATAATAGACGATGAAATGTTCGTACAGGCTGACTTTCTTCATCTTATTGGCCAGGAATTTTTTTCTGCGCGTTACAAACATCAGCACAAACGCATTGTACCCCAACCACCTAGGGTGGTGTAGGGTATAAATATTCGCCCATTTAGTTTCTATAAGCAGATTTGTATGAACGGACTTTTTCGTGCGCAGTCCTTACTTATTAAAGGCCTATACGAAATATGCTTACTTGTACTTCTTATCTGTTATAGTTTCCTAGTTATTTCGCCCATTTAGTTTCTATAAGCAGATTTGTATGAACGGACTTTTTCGTGCACAGTCCTTACTTATTAAAGGCCTATACGAAATATGCTTACTTGTACTTCTTATCTGTTATAGTTTCCGAGTTATTTGCATTTAAAATTTTTAATACAGATTTATTTCCAAAAATTTTTCGATTCAGCCCCACTGTGCGATTGTTATTATTTTATTACATGGAGGAGGCTGCCTTTTACTATACATATGTATGGGTTTTAAAATAGCAACAAACATTAGGGTTTCATCTCAAATTGAGAATTTTTTAAAATCGAATTCTTCCCGAAATCTTAAATGTTTGAGAATAATTTAGTGCTAATAACTTTCTCGACAAATGGTTGATTTTTCAAGGTTAAATTTAAGGTTAGAAACCGAAACGAATAACGGTATCGATATTCAAATTACTTTTATTTCGGTAACGGTATTGGTAACGTTATTTTAAATTATATCGGTATAAATTATACCGGTACCGAAACCAAAATATCGGTAAATACCGTCATTATTAAAAACCTGCCAAAAATCTTAAAAAGTTAAATTTTTAATAAAATTTCGCAAAAATTATATTAAATTACATATTTGTATATTTTATTCACTTGAAATTTTTTTAAGATTTATATGAATTTTCTACATCATAAAATGTTTACAAATGCTTATTTTATGGTAAAAAAAAAATTTAAAAAAAAGTTTCGGCTGTGCCCAATCTTTGATACCCTACATCATATTAACATATTACTATATTACCATCTTACCGACATCATAATACCATCTTACCGACAAATAATAAAATTTTCGCCTTAACGTATGCTTTCATATTTTGACATTTATAAATCTAAATTTTTTTTCAAAACTACGAACATTTAAATACGAAAAAAAAAAAAACAGTCATAGCAAGCACTGCTCATAGTATAATTAGAGTACTTTATTATTATACTATGGCATTGCTTTAGAAATATAAACAACAACAACAATAGAATATTGATATATTTTTGTATGTATGTACATATATACAAACTAACTGCATATACTAACAACAACAAGAACAACAATGTTAATCATTATATTACTGTTGTTGCTTACTAAACTACTTGCCCATACAAAAAAAAAAAAAAAAAACAACAATGCTTAATATAAATATTTTTCTGTGTATTTATATTATTAAAATTTTTTTTAGTTTTTGGCCTATAACTTGGTTGTTTATGGACGAATTTGGTTGATTAAAAAAAAACCGAAAAAAGTCTAAAAACGTGTTTTGGCTGATATCTGGGATATAGTGGACCGATTTTTTTTTTTCAGAAAAGAAATTTGAAGGAAGATTTTGAATTTTTCCTGCAAAAACGAAGTCGTTAGCTTGTGTAGGAGCCGAGAAAAGCCGACAACAAATACGATTTTTTGGGAGTATCTTCGGTTTTTTTCCGATATTTCAGTTATTTATCAACCCATTTTTTTCACTTTTATTAGCGATTTTCTAAGAAATATTTCCTATAATTTTATGTATAAAACATATATATCCGATAACTGGGGCTTTCTAAAAACTGATTTCAACAGACAGACGGACATCTTTATATCGACTCCCTATCAATAAGGATCCATAATATATACTTTTGGGGTCTTAGATGAATATTGTAGAAATTACAAATGGAATGACAAACTTATATATACCCTTTACACCTGTGGTGAAGAGTATAAAAAGCATTTAGGCATATTAAACTCGACTTTTTAAAGACAAATGATATCAACGATATTAAATAGTAATGTTAAAAATTTGGCTAAAATTTATATTTTTACCCTTCGTCTTACAAATTGGTCAGCCAGACAAATTACAGAGACTTGAAATATCAGATACCCTCCTACAATTTTGTTTTCGGACGATCTGTGAAAAAAACCAAAATGATAAAACTAATACAAGGATTGTTATAAGGATAAATTATGTACACCATTCGTAACAAATATGGTCTGGCTGGACCAAATATATTTTGTATCGGAAAAAAAATCAGTGAAGTAGCAGAAGAAAAAAAAAAAAAAAAAAAGAATAGCATAAAGAGGTATTTTTTTATTTAATCTTAGATAATGAATTTTTTGTGATTGCACTATTTAATCGGTATCAGTTTCCATCCTTGGTTAAATGCGATAAAATCGATTTTGTTCAAAATTTAAGAATTGGCAAAAAATAAAATAAAATAAAATAAAATGAAATAAAATAAGGGTTATTTAATATGGAGTTAAGTGAAAATGTACGATTATATTAATTATAATTTTTGTTATCAATTTCTAATTGATCTATTTAATTACAATTTATGATTGCTCTGAAGACTTAGTGATATTATTTAAATATCATGTTTTTAGAACCTGATTAATTTGTATAAATATACACATTTTAATATAATTTTATGCTAAAAATAATAAACTATTTTTAAAAAGTAAACAATAGCAAGAAGTAAGGTGCACTAAACTTATTCAATGTGAAATAAAAAACGCTCATTTATAGTTTCTGGCACAATGATCAATGAAATTTGAATGAACGTAATTGATCAATATATGCTGGCAGCCGGTATTGGGGGAACATACTAAAAACTCGCAATTGTGTTTAAATTTTACATGCTACTAGACAAATGTAATGTATCAGTGCTTCCTATTTTATTGTTAAAAACATAAAATAACAAACATAAAAGAGAATGCAGTTTTTATTTCATTAAATAACATTCTTTGAGATCAATGAACGTTATAGTAAAGAATTTTTAAAACACGCCCATTTATTTTAAAATCGTTAAACCGGAAACCAAAACTTTATAATAGAAAAGTACCGTTTTACTGACTATTGACAGTTTGCAGTTAACATAAATTTATGTTTGGAAAAAAGTCAACAATAAAGTGTTCATTTTTTGAAAATGTTAATTTATGATTGCAGTTTATTATGGGCTTGCAAATCGTACAATTTAAATGATGACAACAAAATGTACCAAATACATAATGCGCAAATTTTCTTTCATTTCGCTGTTAGAAAAAAAAATCAATTAAAGGAAAATGAAATTAAATTAACGAAAAGATAATGCGACATCAAATTTCTAAACATTTTAAAATTGCTTATTTATTTTCTTTCTCAATTTTATAAACAATTTTATTAAAGAAAATCACAACAGCAATTTGTTATTTTCAAAACAAATTTTATTTTTTTACTAAATAAATAGTTTTTTTGTTTCGTCGTGTGCATTTAAATAGGTCAAAAATTAATATAATCATAGAGGTTATCAATGACTTGTCAATTAAATTCATTTAAATTAATTAGGTACTGGAGAGGGAGGTACTGTTTTAACAACTTTAATTAATTATTTTGAATTTTATAGCGCCTACCAGACGCCTTGACATACAACTTTGTTTCTGGAATATTACACTTCGATCTGTCACAAAATGATACTGCAAATTTTAGGGAAACTAAAATGTTAGTAAATAAAAACAAGTCTGAAGTCGAAATACTTGAAGTTTAGATTCCAAATGTGAAAAACAACATAAAATGTCGCAATTTTAATAAGAATTTAATAATGTTTGGATTTGAATTAATTGCGACACTTTGCAATAAATTAAGGGTCATCGTCTAATGGACAATTATTTAAGTACATACACATACATATGTATATAATGTTGTAAAAAAGTTCATTTCCGGGATGTTTTGTATGAGCTGATATGAAAGTCAATTAAAATTTGCATTTAATGGGTTAATATATTCACGCTATTAGGAGTGCGATGTTTTCTACTATTCAAACCTGTCTGCAGACATAGTTAGGTTCTCCCCCTTGTTTTTTTTATGGAAACATATCTGCTAAGTATGCTTCACGATCTAGTAAAAACTTAACTTCCAATTTTATAAGCAACAACTTCTTGTATGCATTACGTTGTAGCTTTAATCGCCACTCCCAGCATTACCTATTAGTACTTATATAAGTAGTTTTTATACTAAATATAAAAAGAATTTGGTTTTTTAACGCATAAAAATATAAGTAGATTGTGGTGCAGTGTTGTGACGTGTTTTATCTTGTGTATACAAAAAATCAACATCCAAAACAACTGTTCCAAATTCCGTTTTATGTATTAAACGACTCACTTTTCACTGATAGCTCCAGGTTAAGTGGATATGGGTCTCGAAACATGATTACTTCCAGGATAATGTAATGACTGAATAATAGGCACTCAGGTCTTCGATTATCAATTCTAAAATGTTTAAAACTATCGGGTCCTTTTGGGCGCGAAAGTAAATCACAAAAAAATTTTGCAAATTTCATATCATATAAGAAAATTTACTTCAAAATATAATAAAGATATATTAACACCTTTTTTTGGCCATATTGCCTAAAAACAATTTAATTATTATTGGTATTTATTAAAATATAGTTTTGTTTGCTCATTAATTTAACAGTAAAGTAAAGCAATGTATTTTAATCATTATGTTTCTATATTATTTGTCTATTATAGCGTTTATACGCACCTCTTTCTTAAAACATACGGCGTTGCCACTTTCATCTGGCAGGACATATCAGGAAATATATTTCTTAATGCAATTTGCGCATAGACAGTAAATTATTTATTTGCAAGTTATTCTTATTTTCAATACTCGTGTGTATAAACGTAATATACGTACAGCATTTTCTACTTTTAACTTATGAATTGTTTGCTAGATAAGGACTCAAATATTTTTTTATTTTTTATTCATATTGTGGAGCCAATATGAAAGAAAAACTATAATTATTAAAAATTATGACAAACACTTTTCTAAAATAAAAGCATTATGATGCAAATATAAACTTAAACATGACAGAAAGATATAGTGGGTCAAGCCCGCCCATATGACACCCTACACCAATGCCTATGTGCATTAAAATTCGGAAAGGGGCCAATTGTGAACCGATGCTTGTGTTAAGTGTAAAATAATATAAAAATACAGAATATTACTTTGCTACTAAAATTCACATGTATTTATGCACTTTTGGGTGATTCCCGAAATTGGGTCTTATATGGGAGCTATGGTCAATTATGGACCGATCTTCGAAAATTTATTTTTATAGAATATTAAGTTGATACTAAGATTTGTATGGGATTTGTACATATTGAAGCGATATTCGAAAGAAGGCTTCATAATGGACCTATTGTAATTATGGACCGATTTTCAAAATTTGGCATACGGATTTATAGTTATATTAATCTTATTTGTGCCAAATTTCATAAAAATATTCCTATTTATAAGGTATCTATGATGGTTAAAACTCTATTTCGGGAGGACATTTGAATTGGGGCTAGGTGAAATAATATTTCAGTCATGACCAAATTCAATAGGCTTCGTCCTTGTGTAAAAAAATCATATGCACCTATGGTGCTGTAGGGTATAATAAATTACTTGTTTAGGCAAAAAAATAAATAATAAAGACTGAGTATTCGACCAAAAAAAAAAAAAAAACGGTTTATTCCATATTCGATGCATTAAAAAACCGACTGAAAATTTTCATAAAAACTGGTCGAAATAAATTCGATACTAATAATTTTATGGTATTTATTAAGTTTTTCATTATGTTCAAACAAAGAATTTTAGTTTATCGGGGTTCACACACAGCAATTTTTCTTGCCGCAATTCTGAGTTTGTTGGTGAGAGAGGAGAAGGAAATACTAAGCTTTTACATTATCTTTACCTCTCTCGCCTACAAAGTCAGAATTGCGGCAAGAAAAATTGCTGTGTGTGAACCACGTCTTTGTTAAAATTATTTCAGCACGTATTTGACACCTCTTGCCTATAAACATAAAAGTTGCAGCAATTTTTTGCAAAGAAAATCTAATTCTTCTAAAAAAATTTAAAAATCAATTTTAAATTTAAATTAATTTTAGCTAAAAAAATCAAAAAAAAAAAAAAATAAATAAATAAATAAATAAAAAAAAAAAAATAAAAAAACGAATAAAATAGTTTAAAATAATTTATAAAATAATATTATTTTTAAAATTTAAAAGTTCTTTTAAATGGATAACACTAGTCGACAAAAAATTCTCCCCCAAAGACGAATAGTTGGACTTGATGGATTTTGATATGCTAAACACGAATCTGCTTTTAATTTTTTTCAAATCAGTTCTGGATTTTTTTTATGGGCGTAATATGGCCATTAGTATATTTCACCATAACTCAAGAACGGTATGTACGATTGACATAAGTGAGGCCAAAAGATGCGGAATAAAAATATCTTCAAGCCACCCTAACTTCATTTTTTATGTGCTCAATAATTCGGAGTTATTTCAAAATTAGTGTACGATTTTTCTTTCTAAAATTGCTATTGATATATGAAAACATTAAAAATGTTTTACTTTATCATCTTTAACTAAAAGCTGCGAATAAAAAAAAACATATATCACCAAAGTTTTGTGCTTACAATGAAGTAAAAATACAGTGGTGGGCAAAAACATTTTTTCTTTCTTCTTTAAATAAAAATAGATGAACTAGATGGAATTTTATGAGCTTAACAAGAATCAGCTTTCACTTTTTTCTGATTTATTCAGAGTTTACACTATAAAACTCGAGAATAGATTGTTCAATTTAGACTATAACTCAAGAATAGTTTTGATAAATGATACCTAAAAAATGCAGACGAAAATTGTCTTCAAGTCAGGTAAACATTATTTTTTATTCTCTCAATAATTTTAGAGTTATGGATCAAAATTTTCCGATTTTTATTATTATTTTTTTTTTTTTAATTTTTTCGCTACTAGTTTCCGAATAACTACGGAATTAAATATAATAAATTGTATGAATAAAGCTCAAAGATAATTTGAATCGTTATCTGTTGGAGTTTAATTTATCTAAATGGACAAACCGTTCTCGAGTTATACAAGTGTGACTGCCTAAAGTCTGGGTCATAGTATTCATGCCAATAAAAGAAAATTATTATATGATAGAAAAAAAGTGAAAGCTGATTCTTTTTTAGCACGTTAAATTCCATCTAATCCACCAATTTTTTATTTAAGACGAAAAAAATTCAATTGTTGATATACATGGTATTTTTTTATTTAACTGTGAGTGAAATCTAGATTTGTGCATCAATTTTGAAGATACGTGGCTTATTTTATTCGTAGTCTTACCGGCTTTGAGATGAAGATGATAAACTGAAATATTTTTGATATTTTCACTTTTCAATTTTTATTAAAAAAAAATTTTCGGACGGTTACTTTGAAATAACCTCAAAACTATTTAGTAGACAAAAATTTGATATTAGAATGACTTAATGCCAATTTTATTTCGCATATTTTGCTGTATCATTTATATTTTCTCGTTATAGCGAAATATACTCGAATAATCGGCTTATTTAGGGCGAAATATTAGATATGCCCATAAAAAAATCTCGACCTGATGGTTGGTGGAAAAAATCTGAAAGCAGATTCGTGTTTAGCATGTCAAAATCCAGCTAGTCCACATATTTATTTATTTATTTTTTGGAGAAGGACGAAAAAATTGTTTGTCGACCATTGTAATGGAACACGAAATGAGAACAAAAATCCATAAATGATTCTACATTCATGTGTAATTTTTTAAAAATTATATTATTATATTATGACATTAGACGCGTATCCACATCTAATGTCAAACAATTTATTTTTAAAGTATATGGAAAATATTTGAATGCAGTGTTTTTTTCCCGGTTTAACGAATACTAAGTTTAACGAATTCGCGATTTAACATACGTTAAAATTTTTACCATTGAGTACCTTATATTACGAACAATCTATATATTTTAGTACTTGATGTAACGAAGTTTTCCAAAAAATGGGATTTCAAATCTATAAAAATAAGAGAAAGTAAATAAAACACATTTCTCATCCTGTTGAAAGAGTACTACTCTCCCCTTTTTTTGATAATATTTTTTTCATTTGAAAACTATTTTCTAAATAAAAACAAATTAAAAATACGTTACAAAGCTGTTATTTTTTTACTTTTTATACCCTTCACCACAGGTGTATAGGGTATATATAAGTTTGTCATTCCGTTTGTAATTTCTACAATATTCGTCTAAGACCCCAAAAAGTATATATATTCTGGATCCTTATTGATAGGGGAGTCGATATAAAAAAAAAATTTAGGCGTTAAGGCGAAAAATTTATTTTTTGTGGGTAAGATGGTAATATGGTATTAAGTAACATGGTGAAGGGTATCAAGTATATGCTTTCGTTTGTATTTTGTGCAATGTAGTTTTATCAAGTACCACCATACATATATGATGCGTTTATGGTGAAAAATCCGCCTAAAGTATCCAATCAAATGAGAATTACTTATTATGCCGATTTAATATTATAAACAGTTCATAACAGTTGCAATCAAAGACCTACTTTCTCGTTTTTGACAACCATAGTAAATTCTTTGTAATTTGTCAAAAAAAACTGTTATTCGAGGTTTGTTTTTTAGGAATTTTAATTTTGCTAATTTTTATTTTTTATTTTTTAATTTTGTTGCTAAATAAATTGTGTTTTAACGTTAATGAAATTGAAAATTGTATACCCTTCACTACCCTACCGACAAATAATTAAATTTTCGTCTTAACGTATTCTTTCATTATTTCACATTTATAAATCTACATTTTTTTCAAACTACGTATTCAAAATTTGAATACGAAAAAAATAAGCAATCATAGCAAGCTTTGTTTTTAAAAAATAAACAACAACAACAATTCCATATTTATTATACCCACCATCAAAAAGATGGGGGGTATATTGATTTTGTCATTCCGTGTGTAACATGTCGAAGGAATCATCACAAAGTATATATTTTCTGGGTCCTGGTTAGATTCTGAGTCGATCTAGCTATGTCCGTCCGTCAGTCCGTCTGTTGAAAGCAGGATAGGGCTCGAACGGAGGAACGTAGATGGACGAATTTTTTATCTTATATAAGGTTTGTTTGGTATTGAAAATGAGCAAAATCGATTAAGAAACAAAAAAGTTATGGGTTAAAAACTAGAAACACAGGGTGTCCGTTTTATACTTTTCTGCTGATATTTCTTCAACAAAAGCATGTACGACAACGAAATTTTGTAAGTATAGTTCGGGGATCGATGTAAACTCGGAAACCAAAAATGGGCGTGGTCCGCCCACTTTACCGCCCACCTCCCATATAAGGTGAAAATCAACGAAATTGAGTTCAAATAGTTAAAGGACCAATGTAAACTCGGAAACAAAAAATGGGCCTGGTCCGCCCACTTTACTGCCCACTTTACCACCACCTTCTATATAATGCAAAATTTGAAAAAGTTGATGGTGGGTATATAGATTCGGCCGGGCCGAATATAACATTCGCGCTTGTTTTTTTTTTTTTTTTTTGTATGTGTATATATACAAACTGACTGCATACTGCTGTTGCTAACTAAACTACTTGCCTATACAAAAAAAAAACAAAACTTAAGCCCAAATTGCAATAGCGCGTAGTCAGCAACAGTATCAGCAAAAATTATCAGCTGATCACTGTCAGCACAACATGTTGCTGCCGTTATAATTACAATTCAGCGTAGGCAGCCACAATTTACAACCACCATCTAGCTTTGTTCTACTTGTGTGTTTTAGCATCTAATTTAATTTGCTCACGCTCTTTGTCTCGCTCTCAATCTGAATGCAGCGCAGTGAATTTAGAAACAGGGCTAAATGAAACAGCACTGCAAACTGCTGCTGACCAAATGTAATCAACACCATAACAAACAGTGCATTCTAAATAATCAGCTGATTATGGCAGCACACACTGCTGCTGACTACGCGCTATTGTAATTTGGGCTTAATAGTCATTACAATGCTTAATATACATGTTTGTGTGTATATTTATATTCTTAACAGATCTGTTTTAGTTTTTGGCCAATAACTCTGTTGATTATAAACGAATTTGGTTTATTAAAAAAGCCGAAATTTTATAAAAATATTTATGACCGATCAATATAAAAATAAAAATCTATAGCTTAAACAAGGGCTTCAAATATCAAAAATGCGTTTTGCCCAATATCTGAGTTATTATGAAACGATTTATTTTTTAAGCAAAAAAAAAAAAAAAAAAATCAGAAAAAAATGTCCGAGCCTTCTAGTCGCTAGTATATGCAGAGGCTTCAGAAACTAGAAACCCGGTTTTTTTCAGCATATCTCCGCAATTTATGAACCGATCTTGCTGAATTTCAATAGCAAAATTCTCGAAGGGATTTCCGATTGTTTGATATATATATATGCCAGTTATCGGTGGGCTTCATAAACGCCATTTCAACCGGCACACGGACAGAGGGATGGACGGACATGGTCGTCATCATTTCTTACAAGGATCCCAAAAATATAAACTTTTTTGCTCTCCGACGAGAATTGTGGAAATTACAAACGGAATGACAAACTTATATATACCCTTTACACCTGTGGTGAAGGATATAAAAAGTAAAAATATAGACTTTAAAATAAATCTTTTAAAATATATTCTTTTAGTAAAATATATACGCTATTTAACAAATTTTTCGATTTTACGAATTGACCTGACAATATATCATTCGTTAAATCGGGAAACCACTGTACTTAGATACAGTTTATTCTGTATTTAATTAATTTATAACAAAATTATATCTAACTTTTCAATACAGTACTTCTTATTTTGTAGGCTAGAGTTGATTAAGGATTAATCCTCCAAATAATGTTAAGAGGAAAAAAAAAATAAAAATAAATAAATAAAACTTTTTTCCCTTTTTGGGGTAGACAGCGTCCTAGTTATTGTAATATTTTTAATGTTTTGTCAATCAAAAAATCATATTTTGACAGAAGTAAATACAAACTCATTATCCATTCATCAACTAAATTGTTATGCGCTTTAACCCATTTATCACCGTCAGCAATGTTGAATGTTTAAGTACCTCAGTCCAAATAATTAAATATTCTTCACATCTAAAAATAATAATCTGAATATAAATGATATTTTACTCAAATTGGCATTAAATGCTCATGGATATTTTATTTTTTTTATTTTATTATACCCTTCACCACAGGTGTAAAGGGTATATATAAGTTTGTCATTCCGTTTGTAATTTCCACAATTTTCGTCGGAGAGCAAAAAAGTTTATATTTTCGGAATCCTTGTAAGAAGCGATGACGATTGGACCATGTCCGTCCGTCCGTCCGTCCGTGTGTCGGTTGAAATGGCGTTTATGAAGCCCACCGATAACTGACATATATAATATGTATGTCAAACGATCGGAAATGCTTTCGAGAATTTTGCTATTGGAATTCAGCAAGATAGGTTCATACAATGCGGAGATATGTTCAAAAAACCGGTTTTTTGAACCGGTTTTCCAGTTTCTGAAGCCTCTGTATACACTACGGACTTCGTTTTTACAAAGAATTCTCGGACATTTTTTTCTGAATTTTTGTTCTGAAAAAATGAAATAAATCGGTTCAGTAATAGCTGAGATATCGGACAAAACGCATTTTTTATTTTTTGAAGCCTTGGTTTAAGCTATAGATTTTTATTTTTATACAAATCGGTCACAAATATTTTTATAAAATTTCAGTTTTTTGAATCAGGAAGATCGGTTTATAAATGGTGGAGATATGCTTTAAAAACCGGTTTTTAGAACCGGTTTTTTAGTTTCTGAAGCCTCTGCATATACCAGGGACTTCGAATTTTTAAAGGGGGCTCGAAAATTATTTTCTGAATTTTTGTTCTGAAAAAATTAAATAAATCGGTTCAGTAATAACTGAGATATCGGGGAAAAATATTTTTTTATTTTTGAAGCCCTTGTTCAAGCTACAGATTTTTATTTTTATATAGATCAGTCATAAATATTTTTATAAAATTTCTTTTTTTTAATAAACCAAATTCGTTCATAATCAACAGAGTTATGGCCCAAAAACAAATCTGTTAAGAATATAAATACACCAACAAACATGTGTATTAAGCATTGTAATGACTATTAGTGACGTTTTTTGTTTTTTGTATAGACAAGTAGTTTAGTTACCAACAGCAGTAATATGATGAATAACAGTGTTGTTGTTGTTGTTCTTTGTATATGCAGTCTGTACAAAAATAAATAGATATGGAATTGTAGTTGTTTATTTTTAAAAACTAAAACATATCTGTTAAGAATATACATAAATACATACACAAACATGTATATTAACCCAGTGGTAAAAAGAAGGGGTAAAGAGCCCTACTAGAAGGCCTTTTTTACGTCCAGAAGACCTTCTCCCTGCATTCCATGTTCATTTCATTTTTACACGCGATGTCATTGGGAGGTAGGCCTTACACATTCGCTATCCGATACAGCCCTTCTAGAAGACCTTTTTATTGAAAACTGCAAGCAGGCCTTCTGTAGAAGTACTAAAAAGAGTCCTTCTACAGAAAGCCTTCTACACTATTAATAAAATATTTTTCTATTTACATATATAAAATATATATTATTTTTATTTTAAATTATTGTAAAATGTTTAAAACTTAAAGAAACAAAATTCAATACTAAAAAACATTTCTGTTAACTTTTGACAAAACATCTTAAGTCGATATAAGACAAGTTATTTGAAAATGACATTTGTATAGAAATTGTTGATTTTTTATTTAATATTCCTGAAAAAACTTAAAATTTTTGTTAAATTATTTTGTCAAAAATATAAAGATATAATATAAACGATTAGGTTTTTAATAAAATACTTATAATAAAAACCATAAATAAAAATATAATTAACTTAGAAAATCACATCCTATTCAAACAAAGAATTGGAGACAACTAAATGATTTATCATTCTTTTTTTTGAATTTCTGCTTTGAATTTTGATATTGTTTTTGTAACGGTTTCTGCATGGTTTTGCTATTTCAAATACTGTAGTCTTTCTTTCCTTCTAAGAGAAGGGAATTAAAACAATGTACTTTTTTTATAAATAGATTTGTTGTTGTTTAAAACAAAATATATTTAAAAAAAATACAACTTCATATGGTCCTTCCAAGAGAAGCGAAGTCGGAAGGTCTGTCGGATCTTTTAGAAGGCAGGGATGAGGCATTCATGCAGGCCTTATTAGAGAAGGCGTGTTAGCATGAGCAACTGCATCTGAAAAAAGGCCTTCTAGGAGGCCTGCGCGGTAGAGGCCTCGCAAATTTTACCGCTGGGAAGCATTGTAATGACTATTAGTGACGTTTTTTGTTTTTTGTATAGACAAGTAGTTTAGTTAGCAACAGCAGTAATATAATGAATAACAGTGTTGTTGTTGTTCTTTGTGTATTCAGTCAGTTTGTACATACAAAAATAAATATATATGGAATTGTTGTTGTTTCTTTTTTAAAAAGCAAAGCCTGTTATGATTGTTTTTTTTTTCATATTCAAATTTTCGTAGTTTAAAAAAAATTTAGATTTAGAAAATATGCAAGCATACGTTAAGGCGAAAATTTTATTAATTGTCGGTAATATGGTAATATGATGTCGATAAGATGGTAAGATGGTAATATGGTGAAGGGTATCAAAGATTCGGCACAGCCGAATCTTTTTTCAATTTCATTTTTTTGAATGGTATATTCCAGCGTTCATTTATATTCATTTTATGAAGAAGCAAAGAACTTGTGATTTTTACTTTATATTTAAAATTATCTGGCCATTTGCAAAAAGTTATTTTTATAAATATTTAATAAAACTTGAAATGGAATAAATTATAAATTTCTTGACCTATAATTTTCCATTACTGAAGAAATTGATTTTAAATTTCAGTAAATTCTCATATGACATTGCATCATTATGCTTGTCCGTCAGAGATGATGGAAATTAATGTTTATTTTTATTAAAATAATGAAGTGACGTACAGAAGCCAGAAATTGTTGAATGTATACAAACAAAGTTAAGAATTTTAAGGAAGTATGAACATTTAAAATAAGAAAAAATATATGATATGTATTTACTGTTAACATTTGACTTGAACTTTTCTGGCTAAAATATTGCAAAGGGCAGAATAAAAGCAACATTTAGGGCAGAAAAGAAACCACTATAAAACGTTCTATTTGTTTATCACATAATTCAGAAATAGTTTCAAGACATAGGGATTTTAATCAATTAAGTGTTTATTAACTCACAGATGATATCAAACAGATTTTAAAATACAAACACAAATTACAACTGAGATAATGAAAAATAAGTTTTAGCTGCTCTTTGTTAATTATGTAACTTGTTTTTAAATAATTTTATTATTTTATTTGTATTTATACACTTACATACATCTAGCAAAAAAAGGTTCATTTCTAATCAATAACCTGTAATAATATTATTTGAAATAATCTAAAACAAAATAATATTTTTAAAATATTTTTCTAACATAAAATTATATTTTTTTAATTTTTTTTAACCCCACCACCCGCATTTTTTATTTTTTTGCAAAACAAGCAGCTGTGGGCGATAAAGAAATTTAACATTTAAATCAACTTAAATAATTGTTGGCGCCCAGAATCTGTCATTTGGGTTTAAAAATAATATTGCACATTTACTCCAAACGTGTTCATTTAATTGGAAAAATAGTGTTTTGTAAATATTAATACAAAATCATGATTACATTGGAAAATTTTTTTTACACACAAAGAAATAAACGGTATGAAAACATATTAAAATTTTATTCAAGATTTAAAAAGACAATCAGGAAATAGTCAGGATTTAACGAGGCATAGCTGCTACTGATAACATCTCATCAAACTCATATGACTTTTGAACGAAAAACCGGATGTCAATAATATAGTTGACAATAATTTAAAAGAAAATTATACATATTTATTTTATATAACTTATTAAATTTTGAAATTTTAAAATGAAAAATATTTTCCTTGTTAGTTTTAAGTTCATTTTATAATAATTATTAAATTTTTCTGTGTAAATTGAGCAAAGGGAAGAGATAATTTTCTAATAAAAACAATTATAGACACGCGCCAGCTATTAAAGATTTTTTCTTTCTATAAAAATATTTTTTGAAATATATTTTTAAACAAAAAATTGCACTTGTTTTTTATTTTCCTAAGTTTATATTATAAAATGTTATTTAATAAGCAGTAGACCATAAATAATCCCAACATTATCGAAATTTTTGCTTGAAATTCATATTATTTTCGAACATATTAAAAAACATCTGAATTTTTTTTTATCACTTTATAACAATCTGCTAATATTTTTAGGGGGTTACTCACCATGGGGATTATAAATTATATAAATATGTATTATTAAAAAATATAATAAAATTTAATAGTAACGGGCAAAATATTATTTGCAGTGGGCAAATCGGTAAAACTTTCGAATTTATCACATTTTCGAAAAATTCGACTTTTTCAACTTTTTATTTTAATTTTTAAATTATATAAGGAAAATAATAATTGGGAATTTCAAATATCGTCCATTCCATGAAAGAACGCCCAAAAATTTACCAAGTGTCTTTCGATTTTTATAAAATTTTGCATGTATAAGGTCTATGGGTGTCTATATACATTTCCGTTTTCAAATTCGCTAAATTCACGATTTTATTTCGCTTTTTCACTTTTGAAAAAACCTAAAAAATTTCGAAAGTATACAACTTTAAATAAAAATATTTGTGGGAAGGCTTTGCGGAATTTATGATTTAAACGGCGTTTTAATTGTAATTATTAGAGCCCTGCAAACTGTGTCTTATAAGGCTGTACAAGCCACTTGATATTTTTCAAGTGTTGTTATCAGTGTGTGTGCGGAGTAATAAATACTGTTCTGCAGGCACTTAAAACCATACAAATACTGCGTGTGTGCTTCAACTTTATGAACAAATCATGAGTGTGCTATGATAGCGACCAAACAAGCCTCTCAAAGGCTTGTATAAAAAAATACAAGCCTTTTGACCACTTGTTTGCTTCAATAAGGAAAAAAATTGTGTTTTCTTTTTTATTAAAATTATATGTGTGTGTGTGCGTTCATGACTGTATAAAGTAATTTCGTAAGTAAAACAGTCGTTTAAAAGTATTGTTTATAAACTTATTGTTATTTACGATCAAATAAATTATTAATGTTACTAGTTATAACAATTTAAAGAAACATGCATTAAGTTTTATTAGTCAAGGAGTAAACGTATATGGAAACGAATTTGAAAAATGAAAAGACATTGTTCTATATTATTTCCTTTTAGTTTTAAAATAGAATGATTACTTAGTAAATATAAATTAAATGCAATAAAATCTATCATAATATAAATAAGTACAATTTTAAAATTTTTTATAAACATACAATTAATTATAAGACTAACTTTATTTATTTAAAATATAAATAAATACTAAAGATAAAAATTTTCTAACTTACATATGTAACTGACAGTTTCAAATGTCAACTTTAATTTTTTTACTTTTTTAACTCTTAATAAAGAGTATTTTTTAATAACTTTATGAATTCACCCTTTTACATTTATTTAGAAAAGAAGAACCAACAATAAAATATGGACATACTGTATATATGTGTGTGTATGCAAGAATATTTATAAACAACCACTTTTTACACATTATGAAGATTTTTTGCCACACACAGCAACTACGTATTACAAAAAACAAACAAATCATTAAGCCCACTTGAAATCTTTAAATCATTTCTCAACGTCTTGTATGATTTGCTTTTTTTTGCCACACCACTTGCACCACTTGTTTACGATAAATGATTTGAACGCACGGATTTGCAGTCGCTCATACACAGTACACACTTGCTTTGCTTCGGGCAGCGAACAGTACGAACAGTATTTATTGTTGTTTTTGCACATGTTGGCTATGAAACACACACTTGAAATTCAAGTGTGTTTGCTTTTCAAATCATCTTGCGCAGGAGACTAGTAATTATATCAGCTTCAACATGAATATTTTACAAATGAAAAATACTTTAAAAAATGCATTTCAATGCAATTGCATTTTTTACAGACATTTTTTAAATATAAAATTAAAATTTTTTTAATTTTTTTACGTATTGGGTAAGCATGGAATCTTTACATTAAAATAAAAATCTCAAATTTTTGGGACACACACATATACTATACACAATTTCTCCTTTTCTTCAACTAATTTAATTTTTTCATTCATAAATTATATTTTTTCTGGTATTATGAGTAGCTTTATATATTTTGTTAAAAAAATTTATTGTGCTACTTTTTAAAAATTCGTTAAAAATAGTAAACCTTTATATACCAAACTAATTATTGTTTCAAGTTATAATAAACAAAGCATTTTTAAATACACTTTTAGAAAAATTAAAATTTAATAAATTTTTCAACTAACAAAAATGCATCTATAAACTGCATTTATATTTTTAAAATATTATGGGCCGAAGAGGAGATTTTGGAAATGCTGACTAAATTACATAAAAAAATACAATGACCTTTTAAATATTTTTTAAACTACAGAAATCCATCGATAACTTCAAGAGATATGAATATTTAAATTTGCATATTTTTTATATTTTGTTAACTTTTATAAAAATTTTAAAGAAAATTCAAAAAACAAGAAAAAATTTAATTTTTATATGAAAAATCATAGCTGTTCATTGTGAATATTTTCAATCAAAATATTTGTTAAAAATAAATTATTTTAATATTTTATTTATATTTTTAGAAATAAATTTCTTTAAAATTATTTTATACTCTTTGTAATATGATTTTCAGTTACTTGAAATTAATTTGAATAAAAATTATTTAAATATTATTCCATTTGTTAACAAGTTAGATAAAATAATATTTCCACAAAAGTATTCGAATATAAATTTATAAAATATAAATCAAATTCTTAAGTCTTTAACTAATTTTAAAATATATTTTATTTCTTTAGTTTGAATACAATTGTTCTTTATTTTATTTTCCATTTTAAAAATAAAATAATATCTGTTTTAAAACATTCAATTTTTTTTATTCATAGAAAACTTTTGAATATTTTTATTCAACATGAATTTGTTTGAATAGTTTTAAATTTACTTTGAAAAAGAAAAATAAGTAAAATATTTTTTTTATACTTGAATATTTGAAAAAATTGTATAATTTTTTGTTATTCAAGCCTTTTGAGGCTGAATATTTTTATTTTTTGGAGTTTTTGTTGAATAAAATAATAAAAATATTTATTTTAAATGTTTCTATTTGAATATAAAGTTTTTGAATAAAAATCAGAAAAATTTGTTGAACTTTTTTTATTTAAATAAAATACATATGAATATTATTAAACTTTAAAATAGTCAAATAAAAAACTTTTGATTATCTTCTTATAAAAATATATTTGTTTTTCTTTTGGTTAAATAAAATATTTTAATTTTTAATTTATTTTGTTCAATCAGATACAAATTTATAATAAACTCAATTGTTTTAGTATAAATAGAAATCCTTAATATTTTTATTCAAAAGATAATAGATTGACTAACAAATATTTTTAATTAGAAATAAGAACTAGAAATGAAATAAAAAGTATTTTTATTTTTTATTTCATTCATAAGTTACAGCTATGTGAAAAATTAAGAACACGTTTTTATAAAAATTAGATTATGCATATAAGATTTTCGCGTCCCAAAAATTTTATACTTTTATTTTAATGTAAAGATTCCAAACTTTTTAATTATGTTAAAAAATTAAAAAAATTTAATAGCATATTTAAAGAAAAATGCAATTGCATTAAAATGCATTCTTAAAAAATTTTTCTTATTTTTAAAATGTTCGTCGTAAAGCCGCCATATATGAAATTCAAAAGCAGTTTAAATCAATAAAATTTACAAAGCCTTCCCAGAGATATTGCTATTCAAAGTTACATACTTTTTAAATTTGTTTGGTTTTTGAGAAAGTAAAAAAGCGAAATAAAATCGCAAATTTTTGCAATTTCGCGAAACTGAAAACTGAAATTGATAAAAGGCTTAATGGAATTGTGTATACAAATTATTATCGAAATGGAAAGCCATCAAGTAAAAAAATACCCTTTTTCTGGCGTTCTTTCATGAAATGGACGATATATATTTTTTCCTTACACACTTTAAGATCAGTAAAATCAATAGTATTCTTTGAAATAAAATTTTTTTATACCCACCATCAAAAAGATGGGGGTTATATTGATTTTGTCATTCTGTGTGTAACATGTCGTAGGAATCATTTAAGATTCTGAGTCGATCTAGCTATGTCCGTCTGTTGAAAGCAGGATAGGCCTCGAACGGGACAACGCACTAAAGCGGCATTTACCCTGAAAAGTTGTCCAAAAAGGCAAAAATGAATTTAAAGAAATTTAAGAAACTGAGTATTATAAAGTGAAAATTCTGCATTATAAAGTGAATTTTCACGTCAGGAAAGTGAAGAAAATTAAATGCGTTTTTGGTGTCTTTTTTAAATTTATACAGGTTTTATATTAATTTTTTTTTATTTGAAAGGTATGAGCAACTGCTACTTTCAGTTTTTTTATGTATATATATCTCATATATTAATGTTAAAATTATTCGTTCAAAATTTAAAAATAATAAAAATTTCACATTTTTTTACCCCAAAAAAAAAAGATAATGATTTTAAAGGTGAAAGTAGTTTTTAGTAGTTTAGTGTTATATACCACAAGAAAATATGATCTCTCTACATTCAGGACCAAAAAAATAAGTTTGCGCAAATTTGCGCCATTTTTTGTGGCGTTTTTTTGAAAATTTCACTTTTTATATACCATACGTATGAATTGTTAATTTTTCGGGTTTTTTAGAGGTTAATATAATATTTTTTTGTTGATAAACGAACAGAGGTTTCACGTTGATTTTTTTTTGCCTTAAGGTCATGATAAACGACAATTTTAAATGTTTTAAAGACAAAAATAACTTAAATATTTATGCTGGAAAAATTCGCTCAAAAATTAAAAAATCACATTTTTCTACCAAAAAAAGAAACAAAGTTTTTAAAACTGAAAGTAGCAAGTGTTCAAAAATTGTTATATACCGCAATAAAATATGAAATCTCTAATTCCAGAAACAAGAAAAAAAGTTTAAGCACATTTGCGAAATTATTTTCGGAAATTTTTCGAAATTTTTACTTTTTTTGAAAAATTTACTCTTTTTTTTACCAAAAAACGAAACACACAAGATTTTTAAAACTGAAAGTAGCAAGGTTTTAAAAATTGTTATATACCGTAATAAAATATGAAATCTCTACTTTTGGAAATAAGAAAAAGTTTGCGCAAATTTGCGCAATTATTTTTGGAGATTTTTTGAAAATTTTACTTTTTTTGAAAAATTAAAAAAAAAAAAAATATACCCTTTTTCCACCAAAACACGAAACACACAAGATTTTTAAAACTGAAAGTAGCAAGGCTCAAAAATTGTTATATACCGCAATAAAATATGAAATCTCTATTTTCAGGAACATGTTTCTTTTGAAATTTTTGCCTTTTTTAATTAAAAATGTACAAAAATATTATCGTACCTAGAATTCATTCACAAATTAAAAAGGGGTTTTTACACATTTTCCAAGAAACGAGGAGTTTTAAAAGTCAATGTAGTTGAAAATTATAATAAAATAAATATTATAAATAAATATTAATTATCATAGAACTTTAAAAACTTAATTACATATATCGACTATTATAACAATATGAGATATATGTTTGGTTTTCTTAATGGGCCGTATGTGGTACCAAGGGGCACTTATGATCCGATCATAATAAAATCAGGTAAAATGATTTACATTCATATTAAACATGTTCATGTCGAATTTCATCGAGGTATATAATTTTTAAGCCAATTATAATTGCTAAACATATTTTCTTAAGGGGCCTTATTTTGGACCTAGGGGCAATTATGGACCGACCATAAAAAAATTTGATAATATGATTTAGATTTACATAATACACGTTCATACCGAATTTCATCACGATACCGATGTTTTTAAGCCATTTATAAGCGTAAACATCAATTTTTAAAGGGGACTTTATATGGGGACTAGGGTCAAATGTGATCCGATTTTCACAAAACTTTACACCACGATTTCTAAGTACACAGAATTGATCCATGCTAAATTTTATCATGATTGTTGCATAATTACCATAATTATGTGTAAATAAGTGCAATTTCGAGGGGAATTTGTATGGGGGCTAGGCGAAATCACGGACCGATTTGAACCAAAATCAGTTGGGTTCATCCTTGGGTCTAATTAACACTAATACTATCAAAAAATTCCAGCCATTAACTCAAAAAACACTTCTAATAATTTTGGCCAGGTTTTCAGCCAAAATGCCTGTCTGTGCAACGTAGGAAATTTGGCACAAATATTTATCTTATATAAGGTTTGTTTGGTATTGAAAATGGGCAATCAACAAAAAAGTTATGGGCTAAAAACTAGAAACACAAGGTGTCCGTTTCATACTTTTCTGCTGATATCTCTTAAACAAAATTTCGACAACGAAAACGAAAGGACCAATGTAAACTCGGAAACAAAAAATAGGCATGATCCGCCCACCTCCCATATAACGTAAAATTTGAAAAAGTTGTTGGTGGGTATTTAGATTCGGCCGGGCCGAATATAACATTCGCGCTTGTTTTTAAATGTAGCCGGAAAAAAAGTACAATTGTATAGTTGGGCAGAATCGGAAAGTTTTGGAAATAAATCTGTAATTTCAGAAGAGTGTACAATTAGTGTATTCAGTTAACCGGTTTTTGAATTTTAAAAAACCGACCGGTTTCGAATAATTTCTACTTTCGAATTATTCGACATGCTTACTTCATCACTTATCAAAATCGTGTAAAGGGTTCTTGAGTTATAGCCTAAGTTTGATAAACCATTCTCGAATTTTATAGTGTGACCGCTGAATAAGGTGATGATATTAGTCATGCACATAAAAAAAAATCAGTACCCGATAGAAAAAAAAGTGAATGCAGATTCTTGTTTAACTCGTAAGAATCCACCTAGTCCACCTATTTTTGTTTCAAGAAAAAATAAAAATTTGGCCACAACTTTATTTCTACTAATTGTATGTAACATGGGTATTTTTACTTAACTGTGAATAAAATTTAAATTTCTGTATAAATTTTGAAGATACATGCCTTATTTTATTCGCTTTAAGATAAAGATGATAAACTGTAACATTTTAGATGTTTTCATTTATTAAAAGATATTTTTATAACAAAAAAATCTAAAATTTTGCATGAAAATGATTTTTTTCGGACACTTATTTAAAAATAACTCCGAAACTATTGAGCACATAAAAAAATTAAGTTTGGGGAATTTGAAATGAATTTTTAGTCCGCATCTTTTGGTGTATCACTTTGATCAATCGTACACACCGTTCTTGAGTTATGAGGAAATATACTAGAGTAATGGTCTTACTATGGGCGAAATATTAGACACGCCCATAAAACCGGTTTTCTGAAAATGTAGGTTTTTTGAATACACTATGTACAATTTAAAGTAAGCTATGTCGTCTCAAAATAGGATACCTCTGACATAGAAAATTATTAAACGTATGTCAATTTTTTTGAAGCCCTCGTTGAGGCCTATAAAGAACATGCTTACTTGAGTTTATAGTTTTCGAGTTATTTGTATTTTAAATAATTTTAACTAATTTTGGAAGTTTTTGGTACAGTTTTTTCATATACATATCCCGGTATTTCCGACCGATTTTATTAGTTTTTTCTTTAATTAATTAAAGAAAAAATGAACTATTGAATAAAGAAAATGTGAATTGATATCTTAAAATAAATGATTTTGAATTTGGAAATTTCAAAAAATACAACTTTTTGATTTTTCACATTCTGAAAAATGTTAAATTTCTAAACTACAACGAATTTGACGTAATGAGTGTGTATACCAAATTGTATCAAAATTGGAGATGGTGAAGTCAAAAATAGTTTTATTTGTTCGAAAATGTTTGTTTTCTTCCCTATTTAGTTTTTTTTTTTTTTAATACCTCAACATTTTATATTATAAACGAGCAGTATGCCCGCTACTTCGTTAGCGTAGATTCTTTAAAAAATCATACTTTATTATTATTATTATTATAAATTGTGTTATGTTTTAATTTTATAACTACACACAGAAAAATAATTAGTTAGAAAATGGTCATGATTATTAAAATACAACAATAATAACAGCAATTTCATTCCAGTTATTAAAAATCCATAAACTAAACAATTTATCTATGTTTCAAATTATCAAATCGTTGATATACTTATCATAAAGTCCTTACAAACATCAGTTTAGTCGTCTCTATCAATGCGTTTGGTAATAATTGAATTAATAAAATTCAGGAGAGACAACCTTATATAAACTATAGTTCATTACTGAAAATTGGTAGCTGCAATCATAATTTAATTATCAAATACAACAATAAAATAATTCAGGGTTACCAACCGAAAGAAAATGTTGTGGATTAAAAAATATTTCTTGTTTTTTTGACATTTTAAAAATATATTATATATTAAAGCAAAATAAAATAAATTATAAATAAAAAATACGCATATTAATCAAGAAATGCAAAAAGAATTATATAAGAGGAGGTAAGTGATCTATAGTATACATAAACTTCTTCGTGTCTTTTTTCTAGTCCTTTTCCTTACAACATTAATGGAAATTACTAACAATCTTTCGGCAATAGAATAACATTGGAATTCAATGTCCCCAACATACTTATCAGATGAAAATATAACCGTCTCTGAACAAGTAAATTGCAAAAGGTCTTTTATAATAATTCAATTTAAAAGAAACGGTAAGCAATGTAAATATAATTTGGAACCATATAATTTTGACCTCAAGAATAATCTATTTTTATGTGTCTTGAGATTTAAAAAGAACAAGCCGCAATTGTGTTTCTGTTAAGAGATGGATTCATGTAAGTAAGTATGAAATAAAAATTTCCAATGACATGGAATTAAATTTTTTTATATATGTATGTATATTTTTTTATGTAGGTGATTTTGCAGAAACTATAATTCTTGCTGCCACCAACACTATTCGCAACGATTTGGATTGTTTACAATATATTTCATACCCACTGCCAAATATAATTTTAAAAGAGCTGCTGTTTTGTAACCGTTTTATGAAACTTTTATGTAATATTATTTTTTTTTACAAATTGTTTATGTTTATTTCAATTTTATTGTATTTCCTTAATTTTCAATAAAAAAAAATTAAAAGGAAATGTCAAACAAATTTATTCACAATAGTCATATGAGAAACTTTAATGAGTACTCTATTCGTTCGGTTATTGAAATCGAATTATGAGATAGTTCTTGGAACTACCCAAATTCGATTGGCAAAAAATTCGGTTGTGAGATCCAAACTGTTTTCTCTGTGTACAAATTTTTGAACAATATTTCTAAGAGCATAAACACAATGCTCTTCGCTACCTCATTGTATTGAAATAAAATAAAAGCATCGAAACAAAATTCTAAAACAGACAGACTAACAAATACAGATTCACTTTTATAAAGATAGCATTTAACCCTATCCTGCAGTTCTCACAAATAGACCAGATAAAAACAAGGTACCCTTTTTATTTAAAAAAAGAAAACAATATGAAATACCAAAAATTAAGAAACCCGTAAAATTCAACTATGATTCCTATTACCCGTGGGAACAGTTGTAATATTGGTGTTCTGTCAGCATTCAGAACGATAAACTTTTAAATATTTTAGTTCAAAGTTTCAAAAACTACCAAATTATTTCTGTCATTAGTAGAGGGCTTGTGGATTCTAAACACAGAACGATATATCTTTAATTTCATGCTTAAAAGTTAATTATTATTACATAATATTCAAAGAGTAATATAATAACGAAAAGTACCACAAACACCCTCTTATGGATTCTCATTCACTTAGGCCCATATATCCTCTTTTCTGGTCTTTTGTTCACATAGGACCATATATTTCTAATTTCATTATTGAAGGTTCAATATTATTCCCCTCTTGAATTCTTACCCACATAGGACCATATGTCTTTAATTCAAAGAGCGAATGGTCAATTAAAAATTAGACTTTCTATTTTAAATTTCGAAAAAAAAAACAATTGAAATTTAGACTTTTTATTTAAATTTTAGAAAAGAACAATAAAATAACAGAAATGTACAATATAAATTTAGAGAAATTAAAATTAAAAAGAAATTTATGTAAGTAATGATGTGATTGCTCTGCTTCAATCGCCAAATGTTATTTGCGTGAAAGCTTCGTCATTTCAGCTATCCTGTTAATGATTTTGTATCCATTTTATAAATTTTTACACTTATAATTATACATGTTTAAGGTGTTTTTACACTATAATACTTTGTATTAATACTAGGGTATCCAATTATTCGGGTCTTCATATTAATCGGTTTATTCCACAAATAATTATTCGAGGTTAAAAGTTGATCGGTTAATAACCGATTAATGGCATATTATGCGATTAACCGAATGGTCTCAGTATTACATATTAGACATATAAATAAGACTAATTATAATATTTAATCGATTGAAATAGTTATTTAGAATCTTAATATAGAACATAGAGTTTATCCTATTAGTTCTTTCGGCCATTTGTATGAAAAAATTGCACTTATCGACCTAATACTACAAAATATTCTCCTAATTCAACTTTATTTAATAAATCAGTCTTTTTTATATAACTCCTTTTATTTTCTGTGTAAAAATAATTTTCTGTCATAAAAGTTAAAATTAATATTAATATTTTTACGTACATGTGATGATGAACATTAAAATGTTTATAACTTATATAACTCTGAATTTACTTTACTTAAAACTATATTTTCGGAATTTCTATTGTTACAAGATTAAAGTATTTGAGTATGAACTGTCTCAATAAAAAAGAATATCCAAAAAAAGTAAATGAGATCCAAAACTTGTGATCCAGAAGTAATACAAAGTTCATTTCGATGAATTTAACATATACCACATTTACACTTATACTTGAAATCTCGTTTGAATGAGATTTCGAAAAAATAAAATCTATACCATTTACATACGCACCTTTGTCACTTTTGTAGATTTTATTTGACAATTTGAAAAACGAAACAATCACTAAAAACTTTTAAATGTATTCCATATTAAATATAAATTTTTATTTACATATTTTAAATTAATTAATTTATTATTTCAAAATAAAATTCAGTTTTTTGTTCTTATTTTTTAATTTTGAAAATATTTCTTCAAACACAAATGTCAATATTATTTGGAACATTGTTGCATTTTACTTACACACAGAAAGAAAAATAGTATTGGATAACGATATTTTTCAAAATCTAATAAAACTTTAGGAGATTTTGATAAAATCTCATTACAAACTAGATTTTGATTTGTATGTAAAATCTATTTAAAATCTAATAAAATTAAGTAGATTTTGTGTGAAATCCCATTTAAACTAGATTTCGTGCATATGTAAATGTGCTAATAGACTTGTAATGAGACTTGTTCTCTTTTTTGCTACCTATTTAGTGAGAAGGAAGTCATATTCACGAATTTATGCTAAATTTCAATGAATGTCCAAATAAATTTTTATTGGCGAAAGGAATTTAATTTCAACTTTTATATTAACCAACATATTTTTTAATAAAAAAATTATGCATAGCACTATTTTTTATTTTCATAACAGATCTTTTTAGCAACAAGTATTTGAAAAAATAACAACCAAATCTCAACGTTTTATAGCAGAAAAATTCATTTGAATTTTTTTATAGTATCTTTTGATGCAAATTGCATTATATCTAAAGAACATGGCAATGTACACTTATTGATACTTTGAAAGTAATGAAAAATTACTTCCATAAAAATTTATTTTATTTATTTTTGCTGGAATATAATAGATATTACAAAGAAGATGTAGTTGGCATAAATTTATCTTAAAAATAAAAAAATTTTAAATTCATAACTCCAAAAAAACTAAATTTCGGTTAATCGGTTATTCGAGACAAATTATTCGGTTTATTCGTTATTCGAAAATAGACAATTTTAAATTATTCGAACAGTTAATCGACCAAAATTAATCGGATAACCGAATGACGGTTAATCGATTGGATACCCTAATTAATACTAAACATATTTTCAAATGTATTGTAGTGTAAATACCTTAAATACTTTGTATGTACATATGTTGAAATCTCGAAATTTTTGAAACGTAATTTGTTAATATGTTTAATTAATGATCATTCGAAAAAATGAAAAATTTGCGATAATTTCTCGAAATAGAATTAATTTAACCATTAATTATACGTCCAATGATTTCCTACACGATAAAGGGTGATCTGAACTGTATGTAGTTTTTGAAACCCTATAAAATTACTAGTTTTTGCACTATGGAAAATCTAATGATACCCACTTAAAGGTAATTATCTACACGTTTAATCCAAATTAATGTTGAGTTTTTATTTACTTTGGAATAATTAGCGATGTTGTCTCATAATCTCACTTTACAATTTGGACACATACTAATTTATGTGCTATACAGAGGTTTTCAGCTAAATTCCAAATATTTGTACAATATTATTTAGTATCGAAGATCTACTAAACCCAGATTTATTTTGAGCATAAAATGTTTTAGTTATAACGAAAACATATCTCAACATCAAAACTACTCTAATTGAAATTTGGGAACGTATAACCCATATACCAGAGATGTGCATGATTGGCACTCAAACGATATATTTATTACTTTTAAAAAATGAAAACTAAGATATCACTACACATCAACCAAACGAAAGATGTCTTTGCACGATTCACAACAACAAGTGTTTCAAATACTAAATGCGTGTAATTGCTTGCATTTTCTGTATATTGATACCATTCACGAAATCATTGAATACTTATGATTGTTTTGAGTGCTTTTTAGTAAAAAGCATGCTTCTCTATGTTAGAATGCTTTATTTAATTGCGGATTGTATTTAGGAAAACTATTTTGCATATTTAATATTATATTATAAAATAATAAAAAAAATATATTATAAAAATTAAGGTATTTTTTAGAAATTAATAAATTGGAAATAAAACTAAATGTTATATTCTTTAAAAATAAACAAATTTGTTATTTTATTTATTAATGTTTACAAATATGATTTTTAATAGATAGTATTATATTACAGAAGAAAAAAATTAAATAGATTTCAGCTATATTTAAGGAAATAAGAAATAAGGTATTACTTTAATCTCTATGAAAAAATCCATTTTAAATCTAAACTAATTTTCTCGTAGTCACTGATTTGGACAAAATATGTATATACTTATAGGAAGGTCCACAAGCATAAGAAATTACTTTTTTTATTTAAATTTTAAACTGTGGAAATATATAGCTTTAAACTTGATTAAAAATTTCCAAAAAATTTCATGACTTTTGATATGTTAAAGATAATTAAAATTTTCATTTTGCCTAAAATTCTTCCATCTAATTCTTTTTAGAAATTTTATAAATCTTTAAAAATCTATCTTTAATTTTTTTAATTTTTAAATTATTTGGCCACATTAGTTTTCTAACTTTCGTTTTAGATCTAGATTCCTACTAGTTTCCGAGATATGACCAAAAATATCCATGTATATTTAAGTTATTTAATTATTCATTCATATTTAGAAAGTGAATTTAAAAAAAGTAAATTATTAACAGTTTTTGGTCCAATACGGTTTCGCTTTTCTGTTATAATGTTACCTGCTGCAGAAAAAACTCGCTCAGAAGCGGTACTGCTTGCAGGTATCGCCAGAATTTTTTGGGCAAATTTGTTTAATCGAGGGTACTCTGCGCTATGACTTTCCCACCATTGCAACACATCAAAATTAACATCAACGCTTATTTTTAAATAACTATAACGGTTTACTTCATCAAATATACTTTCTGGCATGGACGGATTTATTGAGTTCATAAAAGTTTAGAAAAATAGTTGGAAGTCTTTTGGTGATTCATCAATATTTGAAGAATTGACTGAAATATCAGGCGACGGAACACATTTCATTATTTCGAAAAAATCTTTAACTTCATTTAATTAACTTTCATTAAGGCAGGAATTGGTTGGTGGAAACAGAAAACAAGCCGTATAATGAAGTATAGTTAAATTAGCAATGTACTTCGATTCCATTTCTCTTAAAATATTTATTTTTAATGTCTTTATTACGTTCATATCCGAATCTTTTTCTTCGCAAATAGTTTTAAGGGTATTAATTCCCAGCAAAAAACGATGAAGTTCTTCATAAAAAAGAACATTTTCACAACTTCAAATGTAGAACAAAGTGCATATTTTAAACTTTTTTGGAAGTTCTTAATAATTACTTGCAAAAAAGTGAAAACAAATGAATTTATAGCGAGAAAAAATGGCAACAACTTCTAACAAAATTGAAATTTTAAAAATTTTAATGAATTTTTATTATTATTTAACAAGGCAAAGACTGAATTTTTATTTAAAAATTTTATTAACATAGTTTTAAGAGAAGTGCTTCAAAAGCAGTGAACAAGAAGTATAAAAGAATAACATCCTACCAATGCCAACCATGGGTTAAAAAAAGAACTTCTGCAGCTCTTTTTCACCACTAAGTACTTCCTTCCAATGACAACACAATGTTAAAATCATGACTTTTTCAGTTCTTTTTTTGCTGGGTTGTTAAATAAACGTAATTAATTGTGACATAATTTACACCTTGCAATTTTCTGCTTACAATATCAAATTTTTCGAAAATTTCTACTAGTGCATTAAGAAGAGCTAAATTGATACCAGAAATTCTATGTGTTTCATTGATTGAGGAAAGAATTTCTTGAATTTTGAAATAATTATTTGAAATTGATTGAAATAAATTAAGATGTGAATTCCATCGAGTCATACAATAGTTCTTAAGAGATGTTGGTAGTATATGTTGCAAAGAACTCTTTTTGAAATACTTGACTAACTTTTTGCAAGCCTCAAAAAATGCTGTTAGTTCTCTTGTACTGTTAAACCCCGAATCCAAAACATTATTCAATAGATAATTTGCACAGTTAATCCGATTTTGATCTTTAAGAGCCTTAACAATGTTTGATCCTTAATTAGTTACAAAGGTTATATTTTCCATGCTATTTACTTCGAAGTCTTTCAAAATAGAATTCAATTTACTCAGCACATTATTTGCTGTGCATCTCTCGAAATCCAATATTCTGTATTCGTATGTTTTATTTTACACATAATATGAGTATCGGTCCACATTTTGCTCCAAGTCTAATAAAAGACCCCTCCCCCAATTATAATGTATACAATGGTGTAAGGTATCATATGGTCGGGCTTGATCGACTATATCTTTCTCTCTTGTTTTGTTATAACCTAGTATATTGAACTTATATCAGTTATGTTGTAAAACAATTATGAAAATATATTTATTAGTTTCTGAGTTATTGCATTTTTAAAAATGACAAAAAGCATTTCAGACTACCCTTTATTTGGAATGCTCGTATCTTTCCTCGTTTGAAAGTTATATTATTTCGAATTCGTCTCTAATTAAATTATTAATAAAAGAAATAAAAAAAATATAATTTCTGAAATTGAATTGCGAAACATCATTATTTCCATTCGAGCAGTGAACCTTGCCGAAAATTGCAAAAATTTTAATAATGTTTTTTTCTTCATAACTTTTCTTCCGATTTAAATTCTATTCATTTAAATCACATTGCAGTATCGCAACATCAAGTCTTGAATAATTCTTTCAAGATTTGCAGTTGTTCCGAGTGTAGGTCGTGACTGTAAATAAAACCTTGATTTTTTTTCATATCATATTAATAAATTATTAACTAAAATGATCATTAATGGTCATAATTAAAAATTATTTACAGATTTTTTTTTTTTTAATTTTTAAATCTTCATTTTCCGTTTTGTTTTAATTTGAAACAAAGAAATTTAATGATTTTTGTTTGGGCGATAAGACGACCATACAGTTTTTAAGAAAAAGAAAAAAAAAAAAAAAAAAGAACAAGAATTAAATTGTCAAAGTGTATCAATATGCGAATATAAAGTACAAAAATTTTAATTTGAGTTCAATTTTAATGTCGAATAATTGTCATCAGTATCTTATAAATTATTTCTTTTAGCTGAACTACGCAAAAGGTTTCTATTTTCAAATTAAGACAAGCATTTTAATGTGAATTTTGAAATGAATGCCAATATTAAGATTTTAATTTAAAATTTCATTAAATGTATATAAATAAGGCTATTTTGAAGCGATATTTGCTATTTTGTCTTTAGTTTGAATATTTAAGGAAAATCAAAAATTTCTTTGTAATTGTAACAAAATTAACACGAAAGCATTGATTGATTTGCTAAAAATTCTCACTAATAATAATTTAAAATTTATAACACTGGGGCTACACATGATTTTTTTATATCATAATATGTAACAGAGGACTAATGTATTCTAATAAATTTCATAATTACATTTAAGCGTATGCAGCATAAATTTACAACCACCATCTTGCTTTGTTCTACTTGTGTACTTTAGCCTCTCATTTACTTGCTCACTCTCTTTGCCTCGATCTCAATCTGAATGCAGCGCAGTGAATTTAGAAACAGTGCTAAATAAAACAGCACTGCAAACTGCTGCTGACCAAATGTAATCAATTCCATAACAAACAGAGCGTTCTAAATTATCAATAGCGCGTAGTCAGCAGCAGTGTGTGCTGCCATAATCAGCTGATAGTTTAGAACGCTCTGTTTGTTATGGAATTGATTACATTTCAGCAACAGTATCAGCAAAAATTATTATGTTCACTGTCAGTACAACATGTTGCTGCAATTATAATTACAATTCAGCGTAGGCAGCCACAATTTACAACCACCATCTAGCTTTGTTCTACTTGTGTATTTTAGCCTATCATTTATTTGCTCACTCTCTTTGTCTGGCTCTCAATCTGAATGCAGCGCAATGAATTTAGAGACAGGGCTAAATGAAACAGCACTGCAAACTGCTGCCGACCAAATGTAATCAACACCATAACAAACAGTGCTTTCTAAATTATCAGGTGATTATGTCAGCACACACTGCTGCTGACTACGCGCAATTGTAATTTGGGCTTTAGCACTCAACGGCAGCAACAAAACACAGCTAATATGGACAACTTGATACATTACTAGTCGTCTTCACGTAACATAAAATATTTAACATTAACACTAACATCATGGTAATGATAAATGTAGATCGTTCAATTTGATGTTAATATTAATTTTTTCGATGTTTAAACACGGTTGTTAAGGCAAATGTTAAAAGAACCATGTTTAAAAATCGAAAAAATTTATATTAACATCAAATTGAACGATCTAAATTTATCATTAACATGATGTTAGTGTTAATGTTAACTAATTTATGTTAGGTGAAGACGACTAGTCAGAAACATGATGTTAGTGTTAATGTTAAATATTTTATGTTACGTGACTAGTCGTCTTTACCTAACATAAAATATTTAACATTAACACTAACATCATGTCAATGATAAATGTAAATCGTTCAAATTGATGTAAATGTTAATTTTTTCGATGTTTAAACATGGTTCTTTTAACATTTGCTGTAACAACTGTGTTTAACTTTGAGTCTACATTAGACAAATTTTTATCAAGACAAACGTCAAAATTTTATCAAGATAAAGATTTGTCTAATGTAGACTGAATTTGTCAGTATTATTGCAGCGTTAAGCCCAAATTACAATAGCGCGTAGTCAGCAACAGTATCAGCAAAAATTATCAGCTGATCACTGTCAGAACAACATGTTGCTGCCGTTATAATTACAATTCAGCGTAGGCAGCCGCAATTTACAACCACCATCTAGCTTTGTTCTACTTGTGTATTTTAGCCTCTCATTTATTTGCTCACTCTCTTTGTCTCGCTCTCAATCTGAATGCAGCGCAGTGAATTTAGAAACAGGGCTAAATGAAACAGCACTGCAAACTGCTGCTGACTAAATGTAATCAACACCATAACAAACAGTGCATTCTAAATAATCAGCTGATTATGGCAGCACACACTGTTGCTGACTACGCGCTATTGTAATTTGGGTTTTTAAAAGAAAATTGTCAGCGCTCGAGCTTTGACAACGTTGTCTTGATAATGCTTGGTAAAAGACGCCATCTTGATTGTTGTTGGTACTTTTTGCATGGTTTATTATGACATACGTTTTCTCCTATAATTGATAGAGATAAAAAATTATCTGCAAATCAAACAAAAATTTTACGTTTGTTGATTTTTTTACTTTTTGCGAGCAACTCTACCTTTAAAGTCATGGTTTCGTAGTACTCGACGGGTGGTTTCTGCTCTACAAGATTTCATTAACTCATTCTTTATCTCAGTGGCAAGTTTAGGTGCCGATAACTTCGGATTTTCTTTTATTTTTCGGGTAATATAACGCTCATCCGCAGCGGTAAAAATTTTGTTTGGAGCAATTCGGCCTTTGTCGTGAACTCTATTCTCACGTACAAAGGGCGATATAATGCTCTGCACAGTTGAGTCACTTAAACATACCATTTCTGCTATTTTCTGGCGTGAATGACCATTTTTAAAATAGTTTAAAATTAACTCTCGCTGCTCAATAGTTGTACGTCGTCCCATTGTAAAAAATAACTCACGTAAATAAGTTGACTGTCAAGTTGTTACTATAAATTGTTCTACAAACAATAACAAAGTAGAAACAAGAAAAAAAAAAAACGATATTTTACGCGTAAAACCAAAATAAAGTTTCTATTAATAATGTGGTTGAAATAAGCTGTGAGGCAAATTTATGCAACACAATAGATTTTTTATCATTGCAGGTCAGTTATAAAGAATTTTTAGATTTTTTTTTTTAAACTTGATGTTAGATCCTTTCTATCTATGAATTTGCTTTTAAAGAATCTGTATATATTATTTGGTTCGAGAGCCTCAGTCAGTTAAATATTTGAATAGGTGCTGGTTGAAACAAGCTGTGAGCCACTGTATGTATGATTTTTTGCTGTATAAAATAAATTGAAATTTGTTAAAAAAATACGTGCATGGATGATTAATACGAAAGTCATAATTGTTAAAAACAACGCTTATAGATAATCAAATTTTATGTGACAAATTAATACTTCATTCACGCATTAATTTTTAATTGCTATTAAAAATAATTGTTTACTTCATAATGGAAAACTTTGTAAAAATTACATAGTACTAAAACTTATTGATTTTAATAAAATTGGTATACTATATAATGTAGATACATACTTTACAAAAAAACTTTCTTCATTGTATAGATTTTTTTTCACGTCTAGACTAACTTTAATTAAATTTATTGCTTATTTTAATTAAATGTTTGATATGCCTATTTTAAATTAATGTTTATACTTGATATTTTTAACGCCTTCCCATTATGCTACTACTGTGAGTTATTAGGTAGGTAATATGTGGGAGCTATTTTATAATATGGCCCGATATTTTCGAAATTTGGTAGTAGTTATAATTTGTATTTTTGGTAGTAGTTATAATTTGTATTTTGTTATATTAAAATTATTTATGTTGAATTTTGTGTCTGTACGCGTGATAGAAAATGGAAATTGCGAAATGTTACTGAAACCTTTGCGCACCAAATAGATACGCAAATCAATTTTTTTCTATACGTTCCAAAATAACGTGCTGAATAATTTCTTGGTTACATTAATTTGTTTGATTATGATAAATCGTCAAAGTATACTTTATAAAAAAGCAACACTATTTTCATTTTTTCATAAAATTTTATTAATACAATTTTACTCTAGATGTCCGGTTTAAGGCCGATGTATTTACTTTGTCAACAATCTATATAGGCATTAGTATACCAATGTTTATAGTCCTAAACGGACCAACAGTTTAGGAGATTCCCTGTGCTACGATAAATACGAATCTGAGATATCATGCATTTTATTTTATTAACTGAGAAAAATTAAAGTTAAATTTTGTTGAGCCCTTTTTTATACCCACCATCAAAAAGATGGGAGGTATATTGATTTTGTCATTCCGTGTGTAGCATGTCGATGGAATCATTTAAGACCCCATAAAGTATATATATTCTGGGTCTGGTTAGATTCTAAGTCGATCTAGCTATGTCCGTCCGTCTGTCCGTCTGTTGAAAGCAGGATAGGGCTCGAACGGGACAACCTAGGGGGACGAAATTTGGCTCAAGGTTTGGCTTACATAAGGTTTGTTTGGTATTGAAAATGAGCAAAATCGGTTAATAAACAAAAAAGTTATGGGCAAAATCTAGAAAAACAGGGTGTACGTTGTAGCTTCATTTTATACTTTTCTGCTAATATCTCTTAAACAAACGCATGTACGATAACGAAATTTGTGTACAGATAGTTCGATATAAACTTGGAAACCAAAAATGGAAGTGGTCCGCCCGCTTTACCGCCCACCTCCCATATAAGGTGAAACGTCAAAGAAATTTCGTACAAATAGTTTGAGGACCAATGTAAAAACAAAACAAAAAATGCTCGTGGTCCGCCCACCTCTCATATAACGAAAAATTTGAGAAAGTTGATGGTGGATATATAGATTCGGACGAGCCGAATATAACATTCGCGCTTGTTAAACAATGTGGTTATATTAAAACAGAAAAATTCATAAAAAATAGCCAACTTTGCCCAACTTATACTCTTGTTTATAGATTATGTGATCATCTGTTTATTTGTAGTATTGGAAATAACAAACATTTTAACAAGTAACTTTGAGTCTACATTAGAAAAATTTTTATCAAGATAAACGTCAAAATTTTATCATGATAAGAATTTGTCTAATGTAGACTGAATTTGTCAGTATTATTGCAGCGTTAAAAGAAAATTGTCAGCGCTCGAGCTCTGACAACTTTGTCTTAACACTGGAGCTACACATGATTTTTTTATATCATAATATGTAACAGAGAGTGTCAAATCCGCTCTCACGTGTATACTAAAATATTAGTATTATAAGAAATATTATGAGACTGTTGTGATAAGATTTTTTTTTTTTTTTTTTGAAAGAGAGAAACAGTGATAACAAGCAAAAACTAAAAGCTCTGAAGGAAAAAAATTAAATATTTAAAGTGTTTTAAAAATAGAAAAAAGACTATTAAAACATAAGGAACCTTTAATTTTATAAAATAAAATAAAAATATACATAAATAAACATAAAACAGTGGTTAATTAAATAAAGACAAATTTTTCGCTCGAAGATGACTGAATGCAATACATGCAGATCAGTAATTAGGGGTGAAACCGGCATCAATGCAATGGTGTATGCGATAAAATATACCATTGCACAAAAAAATGTTCAGAAATAGACCAATATTCTATCGGAGTGTTGGAATCCAATAACTTTGTGCGTTTTATATGTGAGGACTGCATGCAATATATAAGAAATGTGGATTTAGCATTAGGAGAAATACAAGATGGTGTACGAATAAATAAACAAAACTTGAAAGAATATAAAAGAGAATTTGAGACATCACTAAAACAAAACGAAAACGAAATAAAACAATTACTTGATTGAAAAACGTTACGAAAAAAGACTTAAAATTTTAGATGATACACAAAAAGCATGTGAAAAAAACTTTGAGGAAATAAAAAAATTATTTGGAAATTTTAAAGAATATGAAAACAAAAATAAATAACATAGAGCAAAAAAATGAAAAGATGTGTAATGAAATAAAAAAAGTAATAAAAGAAACAAAAGACAATCAAAATAAGATCTCATTTTCCGATGCATTGAAAAAGAACATGGTATTGCCAGAATTAAAAAATCAAGTGCCATTAATAATAAAACCGAAAGAGAAACAACAAATTGAAAAAACTAAAGAAGACTTAAACAGAAAAGTGGACCCAATAAACTTTAAAATAATAAACATCGAAAATAAAAAAACGGAACCGTAGTCATACAAAGTGAAAATGTTGATGAGAGAGAGAAAATAAAAAATGCAATTGAAAATGAAATGAGTGAAGGGTACGAAATTAAAGTTCCAAATAAGATTGAATTGTCAATAATTATAACGGATATGACTTTTAAATATGGAAATAACGAGATTATTGAAAAACTTAAAAAACAAAACCAGATTCTAGAGAATAGTAAATAGGGTGATCGGCACGGTTTTCCAACCGGTTTTTAAACCGGTTTTTTCAGTCAATGTGCTTTCGGTTTTTTGAAAATGTTCATTTTTCGAATGTCGAATAGACCAGTTTTTTTAAACACAAAAAACCGGTTTTAAAAATAGCTTTTTATTTCACAAAACATGCACTAAATACTGATATTTCAATATAAATTTATGAATATTTTTTTAAATAATCATAAAGTATTATTTCTAATGTTTTAAAAATATAGTTTAAGGTTAAATTTAAATGTTTTAGATTTTTTTTTTTTTTTTCATTCAATATTTTCTTAATTTTTCAAAGATTTTGTTTAAAAAAGTTTCACCGGCAGAATCGTTTCAATAATTTTGATTCTGACTTTTTACATATTAATCCATGGTTTCTGTTTATGCTAAGTAAAAGTTAATAACATTTTTTATTATTTTCTTATATTTGTTATACCCTACACCACCATAGGTAGCGAGGGTATTATGCATTTGTGCTGATGTTTGTAACACCCAAAAATATTGGTTTAAGACCCACCTTAATACCGGTCGCAATTTTGAACATAAATTAATTAAATTTGGCACACAGGTTTCTTATAGTCCAAGGACGAAGCGTGTTGAATTGGTTATGATCGGTTCATTATTTCACCTAACCCCTGCACAAATAACTACAAATAACCTCCCGGAAAAGGGGTTTGACGATCATAAAGCAACATGTAAGTTCCATATAAGTTTAAATCTGTGTGCCGAATTTTGTGAAGATCGGTCCATAATTGACCATAGTATTGGTCTACAATTCCAAAAAGAATTATTTATTTATTTATTTATTTATTTATTTATTTATTTATTTATTTATTTATTTATTTATTTATTTATTTATTTATTTATTTATTTATTTATTTATTTATTTATAACAGTGTAATATAAAAAGCCTTTAGAGGCCAATAAATATATATTACAAAAGAAAAATTCCTGAATACTATTTGTAAATAAAATAATATAATTCTAAAATAATTTACATAATATACATAAATTTAAGAATTTAAAAAAAATTAAAAATAGTTTGGCTCCCCAGCCGAGAAAGAAGAAATAAAAAGTAAGAACAACAACAAAAGTGTCCCAAGTAGTAGCCATAAAAACATGGCAACTCTTTTAAGTAAATATAAGAAAAGTAACGGCAGCCAACATTAAAAAATTAATATAGTTATATATAAAAAAAAAAAGAAATAATTCGAATAGAAAACTAAAATTTTTAAATAAAAATGATTTTCACAAAAAAAAAACAAAGTTTAAATATGAATAAAAAAAAAAAGTTATCTGCATTAAAGAGAAGAAAAATAGACTAACAGTTTCAAGCGAAAAGCGTTATTCGAATGAGAAAAAATACGAAGTTCAAGTGGTAAGTAATTCCAACTACGAGCAACCCGCACTATAAACGATCGCTCAAAACAACTACACCGAATTCTAGGAATAACAATTTGAGGATTTCTAACCGAATGTGAAAAAGAAAATTCAGAGCAAAGCAGAGAAGGCAAACCATATTTTATAACTCTAAAAAAAAGAAGCAAGTTACGATAGGATATAAATTGTTTAAAGCTACATCCAAGGAAACGTTTTACATATTCAGATATATGAATCCGCCTACAAATACTATAAACAAAGCGTACAATTGAGTTAGCAATACGATTCAGCTTAGTAGAAATGTATCCCACAGTACCTGACACAACCTCAAGACCGTAAAAAATATGTGGCATTAAAAGAGCATAAGCCAGTTTGTATTTAATCTGAACAGGTAAAAAAATGTTATTAGAATATATTCTACGCAAATTTCCAGAGACTCTTCCATATATGCGATCAATGTGCCCCTCAAATGTAAGACGATGATCAACATATACACCCAAGCATCCAAGTTGTTCAACAAACAATATTCGGTTATCACCAATAAAAATTTGTAATCCAGGGACATGAGATTCAGTATTACCAAAAAGCATTGCTTTCGTTTTTGACGCATTAACCACAAATGAGTTCTCAGCTGACCATTGTAAAAAACGCTCAAGACTATAATTGATATTACATTCCAACACATCACTATTATTACGATCTGTACTAAATAAAAGAAAAATATCATCAGCAAACAAAAATGATTTGCAAACTCCAGAGTCAATATATTCCGGGAGGTCATTTACATACAATATGAAAAGAAGGGGACCTAAGACAGACCCCTGTGGAACTCCAGATGACAAAGGGAGTATTTGAGAATAAATACCATCAATATCAACAAATTGAAATCTACCAGATAAATATGAATAAATAAGCCTACAAGCAGACCTTGAAAACCCAAAAAACATACTTAATTTCTTAATCATCATTGAATAACTAATTGAGTTAAATGCCTTAGACAAATCAAGCGATATCAGTGAAGTTAAAAAATCGTTATTAATCTTGTCTCTAATCATATCTGTCAAATTCAACAACAAGGAAGTAGTATTATGATTACGTCGGAATGCATATTGGGAAGGAGATATTTTTCTTTGAACAAAAAACAGAATCTGATCCTTAAGAATGTGTTCAACTACTTTAGATAACGCAGGAAGTATGGAGATAGGCCTCAAATCATCAACAGAGTTTACAGTTTTTGCTTTAGGAATAGGAACGACTCGAGCAACTTTCCAACCCGAAGGGAATTCAGATAAAGTCAAAATAGAATTGATGAAGAAAATTAAAAGATGAGATATATATGGATAAATAGTCTTAATGAACAAAATTGGAATCCCGTCATTGCCAACAGATTTTGACTTAACCTTGCACAACGAATGCCACAACTCATCATCGGAAATACACCTAAAAGAAAAAGTACAAAAAATATCATCAAAATTTACATCTTCGGGTCCATCAATATGAATAGCATTAACAAAATGATCATTAACCATATCAACATTAACGTCATATGGAAAGCTATTATCATCAGAAAAACCATATGAATTTAAAACTCTCCACATTTCAGACGAGTCTAAACCAGAAAACAATGAAACAAAATATTTTTTTCTTTCCTTACGTATAATGTTTTTGGCTCTATTACGATACCGACAATAAACTTTCCAATTCTCATTCGATGCAATTGATTGAAATGCAGAATAAGCCAAATCTCTTAAAGATGTTGCCAATAAAACTCGATCAGATTTCATCCAACTATCAACCCCTTTATGTATCCTCTTCTTAACAACAGGAACAAAAGAATGCAAAGACTCTAATAAGACACTAATAAGAGACCACTGAGAATTGATGTTAGTAGTACTGAAGAAGTCTAACGTGTTAAAATTAGCTAAAAAAGAAAAAAGCCCATTCCAGTCAATATTTTTGTAGTCTCTATACTCAAAATAAGTAGATGAAAATTCTGTATTAATACGAAAAGTGGCAAAAATTAAAGCATGATGAGATATAGATGGAGATTGCACCTGGTCCGAATAAGTAATAATAGAATAATCACTTACTAACCAAAAATCAAGTAATGATGTAGAACAATGTGCTACATCAAAGTGAGTGGGTTTAGAATTGTGGTAAACAGACAAATTGCATCTCATACAAAGCGATCTCATAAGACTAGCTTTAATCGTATTAAACAAATTACAGTTAAAATCTCCAACTACGATAATTTTAGAAAATCTTAAGAATAGATCAAAGTGGGTATTCTCAAAGGACGCAAGATCACCATTAGGCAGATATACAACACCAAAAAGAACACGAACATTACCATCAAAAAACTGGATAAAAATGGATTCGCAAAGGCCAGGTTCAGAAACTCTAAAAATTACCTTAAACTTAATGCCATCTGATACATAAATGCCCACACCACCACCACGAAAATGTAATCTATCATTCCTAACCAAAGTAAAACCAGAAATATTAAGCGAACGATTAGATATGTGCGGTTTTAACCAAGTTTCCGAGATTGCAATAATATCAAAGTTTCCAGCAATAATATTTTTAAACTCATCAAATTTGGTAGAGTTACCACTAGGCCGTATACTTTGACAGTTAATATGCGCAATTCTCAAACTGTCAGACCTTTTACAAAAAGAAAATTGGCTTGCGGAGCTACTACTAACAACGGGACCAATATTATTATTACTCATGGATGTAACAGGAAGTAATTATGTACATGGCGGGGAACCAAAAGATAACAAAAAAAATTATAAAATACATGTTTGAATCAAAATTTTCATATAAACTAAAACAGCTATCTAAGCAATAATTTGAGATCATTAACACTTAAATTATAAGAGAGAAAAAAAGTACTAAGTGGATCAACAATAACTTGCCTTAATAATGAACATTTTAAAACAATGCCTAAATAACAGGCGGAATTATTCTTTAATTACTATCATTAAAGCAAGTTTAAGAAAAGACACTTAAGTTAAAGTATAATATTGTCTTTGTACAGTCCAGTACATTCATCCAAATCATATAAAACTTCAGTACCGTCAGGCATAGTTAGCTTTGATTTCACCTTATCGGCATTTATAATTCTAAATTTAGAAATAGTTTTTTGCCGCAACAATTTTCTACAAAGGATATTCAAATTGGAAGCTGCAGGAGAGAAATGGTCATTCAAGTACACCCGACTAGTAATTTCTCCACCAAAAATATCACTAACTTTTAGAGATCTAGTCTTAAAGTAATGACTCATAATACTGTCCCGAATAGATACACTATTAAATTTAATTAAAATTAGCTTTCTATTGCTCATGTAGCAAGCATAATTAATGTGATGATCAGATATATTTATACCATAAAAAGAGCATAAAGATACAACAGTTGACGTTAAGTCATTCAATCCAGTAGGCATGCCACTTAAAACAATATCGCCACGATTAAGCCTTCGATGAAGCATATTATTTTCCATTTCCAACGATTTGATTTTTGACGTAGTTGAAGAATCAATTTGATCAATTAGTTTTTCGCAAGCAGCTATGTCCGACTTCATTTGCTTAATGCATGCAGATACCTCGTGCTTAAATTCAGAAAGTACATCTGTCATAGTCTTTCTAAAAGATTCACGGTCTTCTTGCGCAGATTTGACAAAATCATTAAAACTGTTGCTTAAATCACGAACCTCATCACGGAGGGAACTCTCATTTCTAGATGCATTAAGACAAGTAGCACAAGTGAATGAGAAAGAAGGTTTATCTTTAAGTAAAGCAAGGTGTTTCTCCGAAACATCAGCACAGTGGAGATGGAGCCACAAGTTACACGAACTGCACTTAATACTGCCATGGGATTTACCAATAGCATCATTACATAATGCACATTTAATTGATTTAGCAGCAGGCATATTGAAAGAAATTGACAATGTTATAAATATATAGCTATTACAACCCAAGAAGCAGCAACAAAAATAAATATGTCATATACAGTTGTAAATTCAGCAACTAACAAAGCAACAAAAGCACCAACAGCAGCCAGCAAATTAGACGGTGAATTTTATTGTTACACTATGTTTCCATTTAATAACTTTTGATAATTTATTAATTAAAGCAATAAAAATAATGCAAATCACCAAGAAACAAACATTATAATCACGTATTTAAGTGTTTATTTAATAATAAAAGACAGCTGTGTTACACACGCGTACTATTCAGGCATAGCGTTGCCAACTATTTCCAAAAATTATTATTTTTAATAAATTTTAACTTGAACATTATAAGATTTATTGATTTTTCTTTAAGAAATGTAGTCTTTTGAAAGAAATATTAACTTCTGAAAAAAAAACCGGTTAACCGGTTTTTTCTAAATTTTAAAAAGTGCAACCGGTTTTTTCAAAATACCAACTATTCGAACTATTCGAAAACCGGTTTCTCCAAAAAGTCGAATAATCGATCACCCTAATAGTAAACTTGAAATAATAAAAGTATATGAAACGAGGAGAAATAACAGATCCATATTTAATGCGAAGTTAAAAATTGATAAAGAAACATATACAAAATTAATTTCGGTTCAAAGATTAAATGTCGGCTGGGAGAAATGTTTAGTTTTTGATGGTACAGACATATTACGTTGTTTTAAATGTGAAGGATTTAACCATAAATCAGTAGACTGCAAAAATGAGGAAGTATGTTTGAAATGTCACGGAAATCACTATACAAAACAATGTAATAAGGATATTATAAATAAATGTATTAATTGCATTAGAACAAACAAGAAACTAAATTTGGGACTTGATGATAACCACATGACGACAGATAGAGAGTGTCCAGTTTATAAAAATAAATTAAAAATAAAAAAAAGGAGAATGGGATTAAGTGCATAACAATTAAAAAGCATACAAGGAATATACACAAATATACAAGAACTAGCAAACAATTTTAATCAAATTGAAGCAATTGCAAATATTGAAAAGCCAAAGTTCATAATACTATCGGAAACACATTTGACTGACAGCATTGATGAATCGGAAATACTATTGGAAGAATTTTGTCAATTTTCAACTCCATTAAACTCTACGAGAACCGGAGGAGTAATATTATATATTAATAAGAACTGGTATGTAAACATTTTAACCGAAAAAGTGTGTGATTTCAAATATTGGATAAGTGCATATAATGTTAAATACAGCAACTCATCAATTATAATAGCAGCAGTTTACAGATCACCAAGCAGTCAAGAAGCGGAATTTTACGAAGTATTTGAAGAAATTGTAGAAGAAATAAGTGAAAGAAATACAGATATAATTATTGCAGGTGATTTTAATATAGACTGGGCAAAAGAAAGTTTATATAAAAAGAAAATAGAATCCATAATAAATGATAATGGATTACAACAAGTGATGACAGATTATACAAGAGTTACCAAAAATTCAAGAACAATAATAGACTTTATTATAACAAATAGTACGAATATTAGTGCAAACATAAGCAATAGAAATAAAATATCGGATCATGAAGTTATAGAAATTAAAATAGACAATATATGTGAAATTGCAACGAAATATGAAAGTGAAACAAAAATTTTTAAATATAAAAAATACCGTTTTCAAAGGGAGATTAGTGCATTTATTAACTTCAATGAAGATCAAGATGTGAATGATAATGTTCATTATTTTGATATGGCTTTCGAAAGAACAATTGAGAATCAATCAATAAAAAAGAAAATTATTGAAAAGAATATAGTAAATAAGTGGTTTAATAGGCACTTGCATTTTATAAAAAGAGACAAAATAGTGAAATATAATAAGGCCAAAGCGATAAATAACTATGAAGCTTGGAATGAATACAAAATAGCCAGAAATTTATATATAACGAAACTTAAAAATAAAAAAAATACATATATTAATAGTACAATAAGTAATACCAAAGACCAAAGAAAAATGTGGAGTAACATCAAAAACTTAGTACTAAAGAAAACAAAAAATATAATAAAATCTGTGATATTTACAAATGTAGAATATAAGGACAGTTATGAAATAGCAAATCAATTTAATAAATATTTTGTAAATAGTATAAAAGAAATAATAGATAATATAGAATATGTGCAATATGTACATCAAATATCTATGATAAACTGTAGATTTAAATTTCGAGAAATAACAATAATAGAACTTAAAAATTTATGTAAGAGCATAAAAAACAAACCGGACTATAATAATGTTAATATAAATATGATATTAGACAATTGGAACTTGATTGGAGAAGTGTTGCTAAAAATTATAAATAAATCTCTAATAACGGGTATATTTCCTGAAAATTGGAAAACATCAATGGTGACGCCAATTGAAAAGGTTGTTAAAACAAATAAATGTGAAGAATTTAGACCAATAAATTCACTAAAATTATGTGAAAAAATCCTTGAAAAAACTGTTAAAATACAACTAGAAAATTATCTTGAAACAAACAACATTTTATCGAAATATCAATCTGGTTTCCGAAAAAGATTTTCATGTGAAACGGCAGTAAATTACGTCATAAATAGATGGAAATGTAATAGCAGAAATAAAAAAATTATGGCAATTTTCCTCGATTTTAAAAGAACTTTTGAAACAATAGAAAGAAAAATATTGCTAAAAAAATTATATCACTACGGAATACAAGATAAAGAATTAAATTGGTTTGAATCATACCTGACAAACAGAAAACAAAAGTGAACTGCAATAAATCCGAGACAATTAATAATGAATATGGAGTACCACAAGGTTCAATTCTTGGAGCTTTATTATTTATAATTTATATAAATGATATGCCGGCTGTAATAGACAAAAATGAAATAGTACTATATGCGGACGATACCCTAATTTGCCGTCCACACGAGCCTTTTTCAAGCTCGCACATTGAACAAAATGTTGTGCGCATATGCATTTGGATAGTGTGGACCCATAGTATAATTATAAAGTATACTCGTAAGAACAGCTGTTTTACAATTTTTTCATTGGCAAACCTCGCGGTACTGTCAAATTGTTTTTGTATTCACATGTACATTTTTTTTTTTTGAGTTTTTTTTCTCTTGCTCTCTTCGTTCTCTCATTTTTCCGTTCAAAGCATTTTGACATTGTGGGCAGTAGTTTTACACTAACAAAATACAAGCAATTTTTGTTTTTGTAGATGTGCGAGTACTTTATTATTTTACTATGGTGTGGACCCAAGTTGTTCATGTTTTGTTCTTGTTCGCACACCGTTGTTCGCACAATTGTTCGAGCAACCATGTCTGCCATCAAACGTCATTTTTTATGCGGAAGAAGAGGCGCTGCATGTAAAAGTATCGAAGCGACACTGACGGCAAACAAAAAATTTTGAATTGTTCGACAAATGTTCTGCCCACTGAAAACAAAAGCAAAAAAATTGTGTGTGTTGACTAGTATAGACGGTACGTAATATTTAATATAGCGGATACAGATGAGCAGTGCCTGGAAAACTTATCGTACGATATGCGAAATATAAATGATTTGTTAAAAATGAATAAACTAAAATTGAACGAAAATAAAACAAAAATTATGGAAATAAATATGAACAACAGTACTGAATTTAAAATTAATAACAAAATCATTGAAGTTGTAGACAAAATAAAATATTTAGGATTCATAATCGATAAAAACATGAATTTCAATGATCATATAGAGTATATATGTAAAAAAATCGGCAAGAAAATAGGCTTTTTTAGAAGGATTAGAAATCAAATATCAACATTCACTGCAATAAACATATACAATACAATAATTAAACCACATTTTGAATTCGGGTCAACCGTTTTATACACCTGATGCACAAACATACAAATAGAAAGGTTACAGAAATTACAAAATAAAGCTATGCGATCAATTTTAAAATGTAGTAGATAAACTTCGATACAATATATACTTGACACATTGAAATGGATGAATATCAGACAAAGGCTCCAGTTTAACACGTGTATTCTTATATTTAAAATGAAAATGTGAATGAAGTCCAGCCATATAACTTAAGGAATGGTAATGATTTCCGGATAAATAGAGTAGCAACAAATAAAATGAAGAGATGTTTGTTATACAAAGGACTACAATTATTTAACCAACTTCCAAATTATGTTAAAAATGAAACAAATATTAATGCTTTTAAGAGAAATTGTGTAATTCATGTAAAAAATGGTGTTTATCAGAGCATTTAAAAATGTAAAATTTAATGTATTACAGTCTTAAGAAAGTATTTAAAATACTACTAAATAAATAAACATATATATATAAAATAAACCATGTAAAAAGTACCAACAACAATCAAGATGGCGTCTTTTACAAAGCATTATCAAGACAACGTTGTCAGAGCTCGAACGCTGACAATTTTCTTTTAACGCTGCAATAATACTGACAAATTCAGTCTACATTAGACAAATCTTTATCATGATAAAATTTTGACGTTTGTCTTGATAAAAATTTGTCTAATGTAGACTCAAAGTTAACGCTGCAATAACACTGACAAATTCAGTCTACATTAGACAAATCTTTATCTTGATAAAATTTTGACGTTTGTCTTGATAAAAATTTGTCTAATGTAGACTCAAAGTAACGCTGCAATAATACTGACAAATTCAGTCTACATTAGACAAATCTTTATCTTGATAAAATTTTTACGTTTGTCTTGATAAAAATTTGTCTAATGTAGACTCAAAGTAATATAGAGTCGACGTAATGTATTTTGTTATCTTTAATATTACTAGATAATCACATTACCTGATAAGCAGCTTTTCGTGAACAACCTTAATAATTTATCACTAAATTAAAAATAATTAAAAAGTATTTATACATGTTATAAACCATAGAATAGAACTAGAAGTTTATGTGAGAGCCACCCTATACTAAATTTTCAAAAATTTACTCATATCTTTGAAAACACAAAAACAAAATATATGTGACTACATGTATTTTGTTTTTGTATGAATTAGGTTTTTGACAATTGAATTAGGTTTTTTTCTCTCACATAAATATCTAGTTGTTAATCTATGTTATAAACCATTAACATGTTTATTGTTTTAAATTAAGTATAAAAATGTTGATCTGATAACACTGGTCCAGAGCTTCGAAAGACTTAATTAAATGTTAGCTTAATTCCCTTAAATCTTAATTCTGAATTAAGAAATATGAATTTTTCATTCCATAATACCATTCTCAAAAATATAATTCAATAGCTTAATTCAAAGGCTTTTGTTTGAATAGAATTAATTCCTTATTGAATTAATTCATAAAGAATTCATTCAATTTTTGTTAATTCAAATCTTTTCCAAAATGAATGAAAATATTTTTCTTTCATTCAATTTGTAATATTTTGTTTTTTATTCTTTTACAAAATGAATTAGAAAATATTTTCTAAAGCTAATTTGTAATAGATTTGAATTGAAGAAAATTTGAATGATTCAATATATTTTTTAAGCCTGAATTGTATAGTTGTTGAATGAATTCTTTAAGGAATTAATTCATAGTTGAATTAATTGAACTCATATGAAGTACAAAGAATTTAATTCAATGAATTAAATTAATTTGAATGCTTTAAAAGAATGACTTAAATGAATTAAAGAATTAAGCCTTTCGAACTTTTGCACTGGTCGAAAAAAAATTTTTCGTCCTGCTTCAAAAAATAAAAAAATATGTGGACTAGATGGAATTTGACATGCTAAACACGAATCTGCTTTTTTGTATGGGCGTGTCTAACATTGCGTCCTAAATAAGCCCATTATTCAAGTATATTTAACTGTAACTCTAGAACAGTATGCACGATTTATATAAATACACCAAAATATGCGAAATAATAATGGCTTTAAGTCGTTCTAATATCAAATTTTTATCCGGAGTTATTTCGAAATAAGCATCCGAAAATAATTTTCCATGCTAAATTTAGGATTTTTTACTAAAATTTCTTTTGAAAAATCGAAACATCAAAAATGTTTCAGTTTATCATCTTTATCTCAAAGCTATGTATTTCGCTTTGTTGTCGCTTCGTAAACTCTTTCATGTTTACATTGTGGGTTTTTTGTTGCACAGCCAGGCGACAATTTAGTGTTTTACTAATTTTTAAATTTTAAAAACACCAAAAATTAAAAAAAAGATATTTAAAAAATAAAAAAAACAATTTTTATTTTGAGTAAATTTTAATTTTTATTCGAACTTTATATGATTAGTTTTGTATACCCATCATCAAAAAGATGGGGGGTATATTGATTTTGTCATTCCGTGGGTAACATGTCGAAGGGATCATTTAAGACCCTACAAAGTATATATTTTCTGGGTCCTGGTTAGATTCTGAGTCGATCTAGCTATGTCCGTCGGTCTGTCCGTCTATCCGTCTGTCTGTCTGTTGAAAGTAGGATAGGGCTCGAACGGAACGTAGGGGGACGAAATTTGGCACAAATATTTATCCTATATAAGGTTTGTTTGGTATTGAGAATGGGCAAAATTGGTTCATAAATATGTTATTTGTTATGGGCTAAAAACTAGAAACACAGAAATAAATAAATTGTGTTCAAATAGTTCAAGGACCAATGTAAACTCGGAAATAAAAAATGGGCGTGGTCCGCCCACCTTCTATATAACATAAAATTTGAAAAAGTTGATGGTGGGTATATAGATTCGGCCGAGCCGAATATAACATTCGCGCTTGTTATATAATTTAATTTATTCAGGTTCGAGTTCATATTAATGTAATAATTAATGAAGTGAAAAAGATATATTAGACACTAGCATAATGGAATGCTTTTTCTGGCCCGTTACGAACCGTCTTCAGCATACTTCGTGCCTTTAATGTCAACATTGATTTTTACGAATTTATAAGAAAGAGAATCATACATTTTGTCGCTTCATTTTCCATTTGGTGCTACCATAGCGCACATCTACAAAAACAACAATTGCTTGTACTTTGTTAGTGTAAAACTACTGCACATAATGTCAAAATGCTGTAAAGAGAAAATGAGAGAATGTTAGAGAGAAAGAGTAAAAAACTCGAAAAAAAATTTTGCATATGAATACACAAGCAATTTGACAGTTTCACGAGGTATGTCAATATACTTTATACTATGCGTGCTACTTTGCTTACCCCGCAAGCATCTCTACACCTCTCGCCCACAAACTCAAACACGCGCAACAATTTGTCGCATAGATCTCTATTGAATGTTACGCCCACACTACACCTAAAAATCTATTTCTTCCATTTAGCACGTTGTTAATGAAGATATCTCTCTACGGCAACGAAATTTTGCATACATATTTTGAGGGTCGATATAAACTTGGAAACCAAAAATGGGCGTGGACCGCCCACTTTACCGCCCACCTCCCATATAAGGTTAAACTCCAATAAATTGTGTTCAAATAGTACACCTATTTTAAAAAAATCTATTTCTTCCATTTAGCACGTTATCAATGAAGATATTTACATGAAATTTTACACATAGATAGTGATTCCACTGTAGAATTTTACAGGTTATGTTGGATCTTGATAGGATGCAACGACTATAATTTACTTCCACTTTTTTACAACTCTCAAACGGCACGAAATTTGACACACAGATAACTCCAGAGTCTAAGGTTGTATACGCTTTACGAGATCTCGATTAGATGTCACGCCTGCTTATAAAAAAATCTATTTTCAATTCGATAGACAGATAGTTCTTGTACAGGAGAATTTTATAGGCTATTTTGTAGGCTATTCGGATTCCACGCACAATTTTTTTAAACTCTGAAACGGCTTAACCGATAATTTAAAATTTTCACAGCATTATTCTGTGTGTCCCTAAATTCAAATACCATATTTTATTTTTCGATCGGAGCAAGGGAGTACCTTCCCATACAAAACAAAAAAAAAAAAAAAATAAAATAAACTTATTATGGTATATCAAAGGAACTATTATGGTGAGAGCCTTCAAACTTCATGTAAACATCGAGCTTATCATACCGCATTTTATCAACGCGATATGATGAATAAGAAGGATAGATCCAGGGGGATAGATAGTCCACATACAAAGAAAATTTTATTTTCGCATATCTAAAGGAATATTGCAGTGAAAGTAATAAAAATTGGTTGGAGTAATTTTCATATTAAATTTCAAATAGGGCGGATAGATCCAGGAGGAGTAGTAGCCCCCATATAAAGTAAATATTAATTATCGCATCAAATGGGGTAGCGAAGCGCAAAAACAAAAAGTGCAATTTTTACCTAATTTTCAAATGTGTGTAAAATAACAAAAAACTAAGTTCAACCAGTAATTCATGTTATTCTGTATGAAAGTGTGTGTCCCGCAAAAAAACTGACTTTTTGAAAAATTTTCGCCCTCATTTTTCAAACTTTGAGACTATCTGCTATTTTGACTACTTCGGGCACTTCAACGAGTAAGTATAGAAGAATAGAAAAAGTTAAGTGAATTTATTCTTTTTAAACTTTGAACAACAATTATGATCACAAAATGAAACTTAAGATGCTGAAATTTCCCACTCTATTAGTTTCTTGTGAGTTCCGATTTGTAATCCGTTTGTTAAAAATGTTATTACCACAAAACTTATTAAGTATTAAAATCAGTCTCAGTCAAATTAAAAATTGCATATACATATGTATATTTCGGTATTTATAAAGCCCACTGTAAAAAATGAATTGTTTATTTTGCCGCAACTACATAAAGCTTGCCATACCATAAATTTTTTAGGAAATTTTGTCTTATTTTCAAAATTTCCTCGGGCATTGGCAACATAAAAATACTGACCCGGAAGCTGCGAAAAATCTAGGAAACTTTGTATGTTTTCAAGCCTGCATTAGCTTTAACTTTTCGCACCAAATAGTCAGAATATTGAGCTGTTAGCTATACCAGCTGCTTTTCTACCAGATGTGTTTGGCGCTCTTTCCAATATGCTTTAAATTTTATTGGCCTACCCAATATCATGTGGCCCTTTTTTTTCTTCCCGAAACAGGTTTCCTATGAATGGTCAAGTTCTCTTGATACTGTTTAACAGTTTGACGGCAATCCTTTAATTTTTTGGCAAATTTATTGTAAGACCCATTTGATATTATTATTATTTTTTTTAATTTTTAATAATTTTAGCACGTACTTCTTTTTCGTCACTCATATTGATCAAGCTCACAACAAATCAACATAGTTGTCTTTAAAAATAATAACTGACATATTTCTCAAACGTGTGTTAAGATTTTCTTGATCTCACTCTGAACCATAACGATGCAAATGGATATATTGAAATTTTATACAGCGACGCAAATCGATGTCTGTCTGTATATACATACGTATATCAAAAATTAGTTACTAATATTAAAGTCTTCTTTTTGTTGCATTTTATTTCAATGTGTTCTTTGTGAATACTATATCAACTATTTTTTAAAAAACTGAACGAATATTAAAATTTTAAATTATTTTTGAAAATTCTTCACAAATTTCAAAATACAGTTACATTTTTCAAAAATTGGACTGTTAAATTTTAAATTATTTTACTTGTGGTCACAATGCAATGTAACAAATCAACCAATGTTTTCTAAGTTATATCAACCGCTGTGTTGTTTTGGTTTTGCTGCTTATGACAAACAGCTGTTCAGTTAGTCAACAATTGTTTTTTTTTTTTTCTAAATCTGCAAAAATATTTATTTGTAAACATTACTCGATTTTTATCAATAACAAATTAAAATGGTAAGTTTTTTAAAAAAAATTTACAAACAAAAATACAAATTTTACTTTAGTGTAATTGCTAAGCAATAATTTATTAAAAATTATTTTTAAACCATGATAAAACATAAATTGTTAAAACGTTTAAGTTCTTATTTGTACAAAAGATCAAGAATTCAATAGATTATTTTAATAGTGATTTTAAATTTACAAAGTTTACAATTATCCCAGCCCTATAATAGTATTCGTTATTTAATAATTGTTCTGTGTAGATAATTTAAAAGCTTAAGTTGACATCATCATTGTGTTCCTGTTCCAAATCATTGCTGTTAGTGCCGCTACGTTTACCGCCCCACGAATGGAAACGTTGTTTTTTGCCCAAGACTACAGAATTACGTTTTTCATCTCTTTGCTGTTGTTGTTGCATTTGTAATTTTAGACGACATCTTTCAATGACAGCATCACGTATAACATTTGTAAATTCCATATCGTTAAATTGAGCCATTAACATTTTAAAGAATGACCAAACATCAGATTTTTGTTCTGTGGGTTGATAACGTCCAAAGAAAGCAATTTGAGGGGGAAAAGATGTATCGCCTAATGGTGTTACCCTGGAATTGTAGGCATCACAAACATCTTCAAAACTGAGTATAGCTTGTAGTATAAATTTTCGATATTTATTTAAATGTGCTTCACATGTTTGTAAATCTCTGGTCTCCGCTTGGGCATAATTATACCAAAAACATATGAATACCACAAAGACGATAGATCGTATGGAAAACATGTTGATGGATAATCTGAAAAAGAAATGTTGCGGTAAAATTAGTAAAATGTGTATAATTATAAATAATTAATTCTTCTACTAAATACAATTTCCATTATTATGCATTCAGTTAATATTCTATGGATAGTATTTGTTTTTTGTCTTTTAACATTTATTTTTTAAGTTTTTTTCTTTACTTGATATATAGGATAAAATATACATGCTAAAGATTAATATAAAAAAGTAAAAATTATTTTTGAAAAGTATATCATTAGGGTAGCCGAAACCAAAAGTTATCGAGTTACCTCAAATTAGGAATTGCTTTATCGATTACGTTGTCTTAGGATGTATAGAATGTATGTGTATGTACTCATTTTACCAAAAAAATGTGATTAATTTATTTTTGTTAAAACTGGTTCGAACTTTCTGATCACAATTTAGTGTAGTTTTTGTTTATGTAGACGAAGATGTGTAAAATGCTTTCAATACATATTGATCTGTTGAGTATATGACATACATTTTTATTATAAAGGGCTTAGTCGTTTTAAAATAAACTTATATTTTGCACTTGGGTACAATGCGATGCTTAATTGCTTAATTTTTATGTATGTGATAATTTCATCTTCAAATAGTGATTAATTCTAATCAAACTGAAAATACATTTTTGATATCGGATGAACATTTCTTATAAATTAATGAAAATCATGGAAATGATGTATTTTTTATGACACTGCGTTAGTACATTGAGTACAACTCGTTTGGAAAAATATTTTTGAATTTTATAAAAATATTGAGCAAATTTTTAATTTCTTAAGTATCTAATGGGTTAAAGCAACAGTTTTTTAACACAATTTTAAATATAAGTCTAGTTCACTATAAAATAAAATTATTTTTTATAACGCAATCAAAATCTTAATTTTATTCCTGATTTAGTTTTTGCACGTTTTGAAAAGTGTTCCATTTTTTTAACAAAACGTTAAAAATACTGTAATTAAATATAAAATATGTTGATGTAAGATATTTATAGGAAAACTATTTTAATATTTTCTGGTTATCTTTCACAAACATTTATCTTAACTTGTTTCATTTCTCAAACTCTTTGCTTAGAGTGCATTATGAATACAACAGTTAACCCTATTTGACTTTTATGTTATTTAAATACTGCAAGTTTGAAATATTTTATCATTTATTTTTTGTATTTAAAATTGAATTAGTTTTAAAAAGAGGACGATTATGATTAGTTTATATGTGCAATATTTGGAAAATATAATTTTGCATTTTTTAATGTTACTCTCTACACTGCACTGATTTTAACTAAAAACAATATTTTTTAAAGATTGATTTTTTATAACTCTTTTTAAGTACTATTATGATTTTTGTTTTTATTATTTTTACCTTTTAAAATTACAATTAAATAAACGTTGAAATAAAAAACTTAAAATAAACTTTTACAATGTAACTATTTTAATTAAATTATTTTCAACACTTGTCACTGTTAGTTCAACAAATACCAAATGAATACTGTGCGTTTTGACATAACTCTCGGCTATTTTTATATGAATTTTAGACCATCAGAAGTTATGAATATGCCGCTGTCATTAATATTTTCCAGTTAAGCATAAAAAAGGATAACACATTTGTTTTTGTAACAACTAAACAGCTTTGTTGAATTCTTACAAATTTTACACAATTTAAACAGTTAATAAAATAATTACCAGCCAATGTACAAACAGGCACAAAAGGATTTCATATTCTAAAAAACACCCTACAATAGGTAATAATGACGTATAGTGGAATAACAGTAAGATGTGTAAAGTATTTTCACAAAATATGCTTGAATTTTGTACCTATAAAAATTAGTTTGTAACTGAATTTTTTAAATCTGTTTTCAAATTATGTTAACGAAAAATGTAGGACTAATTTTGTAAATTTTTGTAAACGAAAATTTCCAAAAAGTTTGAAATTTTATAAATATGTACATTAGAGTGCCTTTTTCGAAATTTTGATGTAGGACGTAAAAATTTGCTTAATACGACAAAATTATTTTAAAAATGTTTAAAATTTGTCATCAGTTCCCTACCAGTGATTGAATAATTATGGGTAAAAAAAAAGTTTTTTCGATTTTTTAATCGAAATGGGTACCAAAAAATTAATAATTTTATGCTGGTTATGGAAAAAATATTTAAACAAATTTTCTCATGGGATTTTGTTTCGCTAGAAGACTTTTTAAGGCATTTTGATGAACAATTTTTTTTTTTTTAAATTGGAAAATTATATATTATCAACAGTTCTTACTACAATGCAAATTTTTAATATTTTAGCCATAAAGGGAACAAAATTATATAACTTTTATCCATTTTTCAAGAAAAATTATTTAAAAAATTTTGTGCATGACGGTTTATGGACCAAAATTTTGTTTTCATAATTGGCTAAAAATTACGAATTTTTTGATACCCATTGCAAGACAAAACTCAATACTATTTTTTGTAAGAAATGTTCTAGACCCATGACTTTTAATCGCTGGTAGGGAACTGAAGATCAATTTAATTTTTTTTTTTTTATATTTTTCCCATATTAAGCTAATTTTTACGCATTGTTTGAGGGGTTTTCCTACAAATTTTTTGTCTATGAGACACTCTAATGTACATGTAAAAATACTGGAAAATTATTCAAATATATTTAATATTTCCCTAACAAATTTATTTCTTTTGGTAATATTTTTTGCATTTTATAACGTTTGTAAACGGTAAAGTATGAAAACGCTAATATTTTTATAATATTTCCTTAATGTACGGTATTCGAAAGTTCTGTTAGACTTGTTGTCTTACTTCCAAACCATTACCCAGACAAACTGTTTGACAAATTAAAATAATTAATACGTATGTAAATGTGAAAATACCGGAAAATATACAATGGGGTGGGTAGAAAAAAACGTTTGTTTGTTTCTTATTATAACTTTTGTATTTCTAAACGTTATATTAATCTCTTATTCTCGTATGCTATTGCAACAAGTGTCATAAATTTTTACTGACTTCAAATAAAAAAAAAAATTGTCTAAAAAAATAGAAAAAGTTTGTTTTATTCTTGTTAATTATATGATAAATGAAGACATTTAGTCAAAATGAATAAAATAAACAATTTATAAAAATATAAACCATATTTAGCTTTATCCTAGTACAATATTTTATTTGTCCCTTGAGGATTTTATTTTTTGTTTGTTTGTATGAGTAAATTAGAACAGCAACATAAGTACTTGTGCATTCTGCACTAGTTCTTTGATTAGCATTTCTTTAACGTGACTAGCTTCAATTCTATTTAAATATTTACTCTTTTTCTGTAAAAAAAAAAAAAAAAAATAGAAAAAGTGAAAGAAAAATATACAATGTAAAAAAAGTATCAAGTATTTTTATCCTTTTAATGAAAACATAAATTAAAATTGTAGTTATTTTCCTACGCAGGATTAACCTTTTATATTACAAATACATAAGTTTGTTTTGTAATGAAAAATATTAGCTTTTATTTCAATGCTAAATTAGTATAGATCTTATTAAAAAATATATATTCTATTTACAAAATATTAAAAGATATGCCAGCAAAATTATATCAAACAATTTTTAAAATTGGATTTGCCAGGAAATTGAGAATTATTTTTTTCATATCCTTACAAATATTATGAACCTAGAAATAATAAGATGCGTTCTGCTTGCCATAAAATACATCGAAGTACATTAAATTACCACAACAAATCTAAAGGATATATGAGATCAACTGGGAAATAGTATGATTTGTTAAAATAGTGGAAAATTATATAATTTCTTTGGGTTTTAATGTCAAAACTTTGACAAAACATATTAAATTATCCAAAAATACTGCATGGAAGAAAAATTTTTTTCTTGATGAAAATATATGTATGTACCTCTTGAAATAAAAAATAACGAAAAAAGTAAATTTTGTATTGTAAATTTTCCTGGTAGACTTCAACCCATTGAACACAAAAATAACAAAAAAAAAAAAAAAAAAAAAGGGAGAAAAATTGCCTCCATTCCGATCACATAGTCCTTGATAGACAGTAGATATGTACATAAGGACATCATGGGCCGCTTGAGGCCCATGATCCCTATGACCTCTCATATACTATTTGAGCACAAATCTCTGAACCGTGGCTTATTTATTATCCACACAGACAACTTTGCTTACCCCGTTCATTTAAATTTTCGGCTCTTGAATGGAATATCCCCAAAAAATTTCGTTTTACAACAATAAAATGGTTTTATATTGTTCATTTTCTATATTTTATTTTAAATTAAATTATTTCAGTAGATGGTTTGTTTTCCATCCTACTAAAGACAATAGTAGGATGAAAGACTGAATGATTTTTATCTTACGAAAATTATGGAAACTTAGTTAATCAATCTATTGAGAATGCACTGCACGACGCACAGAGGGCCAGAGAGATAGATTTTTGGCCATAAGTAGTTTTTAAGAATTTGAAAATAACGAATATGGCAAATTATTAGGAACATTTAAGAGCATGTTTTCCGAAATTTTTTTTTTGTTATTCATCTACACCATTTCCTTCTGTATCGATCCAAAGTTAAAAAAGCTGTTAGAAATTAATTTTATTGAAGGGTAATTTTTTTTGGTTTTTGCTACATATTTTTATGACAAAAGCTGAATTTTTTTTTTTTTGCATCAATTAACTTCTAAATCGGCAATTACAACAAAAATAATCCGAATTTAAATTATTTACATATAGTATATTTTTTTAAATTTTAATCAAATAAGTTAAAATTTTTTTGATATTAAATTTCTTCCAAAGAAATCCACACAAATCCACAGTCCGATAAAAGCAATTTTTGTCTATTTTTATATCTAATAGAATGTTAGTTTTTGAAAAATTTTGCCCAAACTTGCTCCAAATGATAAATGATCATATCGCACCAATTTATAATAGTGTTCCTAGATATTAAAATAACATAAATTTTAAGAAAACATTTAGATATTTTTTCAAATAAATAATTATCCAGTATATTTACACAAAAATGGATACTTTTGATATAAGTTTATTTTCTATCTCTATTTAAAAGAAGAAAAACAGTATGGAAATTGGGTTTTAACGCTTAGAAATTCCTTATTTATATCACTATTTCAATAAAATTCAGTACAAATAAGTTTAATACATTATTAAATCAGAGTACAAAATATCAGGAAGATCGGTCCATAATTAGGCATAGCTCCCATATAAAGCCCACTTTCGAAAATCACTTTAACTCCCAAAATCGAACATAAATTACAGTGTAATGGCAATATTTGACACAATTAACTTTAAAATCAGTAAAAATCATATAAACTGATTTCATATTAGGTCCATTTTCGAAAATTTCGGAAATCATTTTAATGTACAAACGTAATGGTGTAGGATGTTATATTGTCGGAATAGACCGACTATAACTTTCTTACATGATTTTTTAATGTTTGTTCTTGAATTCAGTAACATCAAAAACAAACAGAAAACTTAATTTTAGAAAGATACAGCAACAAAAAATTTTGGACGCCATATTGTTTCCGCCATTTTGCACTTTTTTTATATTTTCGATAATTTTATAGAATACAGATTTGAATTTTTTATTTTTTAGTTCATGTTTGGAATCAGCAAGTCCAATAACCTTGAAATATGAATTTTTTGCCATATCCGACAACAATAAAGGGTTTTGGCCAAAAATCGATCTCCCTGTCCCTCTGTGCGACGTAGTGAGTTACGTTGAAATAGGTCTGCTACAGAGGGAATACATCATATTTCTTGATATTAAAAAGGGTCTTGAATGAATGTTAATGGATAACTCTGATGCTAAGCGGAAGAATTATCAACACAAGCATGGTGGACACCTGTATAAGGAAGCTAGTGACGAAGGACAAGAGGGGGTTCTCTCACTACTACTATGACATCTAGCTGTGAATGTCATACCTTGACGCAATTGGACAGAAAATTGTAGCCGACGCTGATGATGTAATACTGGTCTCGGTAAAATTTCTAACCACGTTCAGTGAAGTTATGCAATCATATTTGCGAAAATTATCACTTTAAGCCAATAGTAAGGAACTAGGAGTCAACCCGGATAAAACTGAATTAGTTCTGCTTACCAAAAAATATAAATGAATAGAACTTTAATTATCTAAGGATACCAAATACATGGGTGTTTATCTAGACAAAGAAAAAGCTTAATATACTTCAAAGAACTATCAATCAGGAGGGAGGTATTAAGGAGGGGAACGTTTAGGAACCTTCTTTCTAAAGTTCAGGGATGTGTTTTGATTGGTATTACAGATGCCATGAGAAGCATACCTCATATAGCACTTGTCACCATCATCCACCTTCTTCCAATAGAGAAGTTTGTGAGAGGTATGTCTGGACGGAGGTTATTTATATTAAAGGAATTGGGATTAATAGGGAATTTCGGAACAGGGTATGTTAGTATCCTTTACGAGGTTCATTTTGAGGATAGGACATTACCCATGGGCGCTCCAACGGATTATATTGAGACTATAATTGACTTCGGGGCAACTGCCGTTACCAAAATCTCTATAAGGGACCTCTGGATTGCACATTTGGGGTAAAAGGACTCGAAAATGGCGATTAATTCAGTGAAGGTTGATATCAATACATTAATGACACGTTTCATTTTTTTATTGATTATTAGGTAAAAAATATCAGTTTTATAATTTTAAGATTTTTATTTTTGGGCAGAATGGTAATGAATGTCCTTCCGTCTATACATTAGAGTTAAATGGATCGAAAATTATGCATAATTCAGGGAAAGGTGATATCAACACTTTAATGATCATGTTTAATTTTCCTATTTATTAGTAAAAAAAAAATATTTTTTGGAATTATAAGATGTTTTTTGTTTGAGTGTTGTCCGTCCGTCTTTACATTTGGATTAAATGGGTCGAAATTGGCGCTTTATTGAGGAAAAAGTGATATTCGAATTTTGATGATCACGTTCTATTTATTGCTATTTATTAGTTAGTAAAAAATGCATTTTTATAATTCTAAAATATTTTTTGGCCGAATGGAAATGTCCGTCCGTCTATACATTTGGTTTAAATGGGTCCAAAATGGCACTTAATTCAGGGAACGGTGATATCAGTACTTTAATATTTATATTGGTAAAGAAGTAAAAACAAAAATGATATATTTTTGAAATTTTAAGACCTTTTTTTTTTAAAGAATTCTAATGTCTATCCTTCCGTTCGTCAGTTTATTAATTTTTGCAAACTTGCCAATTTAAAATTGCTTATTTTTTGACTCAATAAAGATATCGACTTCAAATTTTCTTTATTCGATAGACAGTTTTGTTCTTTTATAAATTGCACAAAATATGATAAAATCAGTTGAAAATGTTGGTATATATATGGAAAAGACTTGACCAACATCTAGCAAAGTTGAGATTGTTGAAATTTCAAATGATAGTACATGCAAGCACGTTTTCTAACGGATTTATCAAGGACTTTAAGGTGATATAAAAATCTTGGAAATCGGGTAAAAAACAAAAATTAGCAAGTATTCCTTACATATGGGATCCTGCTTCTAAACTCAAAATATCACTATCCTCTGCTTCGCCTATGTGAAATTTTCAGAACATCCTGTAACATTTTAAGTTGCATTCCACGAAAATTTAAAATTAGAATTATTATGGACAATTTTCAAAAAAATAACAAAAATATTATGACAATATATAATTTACAAAAACTGGAAGAAAAATAGATCTTAATATCTGAAGTTGATGGTTCCATATTAAATTTTTACATTAAAAGACTTTTTAAAATAAATACACTGAAATTTGATGAAAATTTAATTTTTTACTCTTTTTCAAAAATGTAAAAAAATGTTTAACTTTGAGAGCTCCTTATAAAAAACAACACAACCTAGCTTAAAGATTTTAATTGATATTGAAACATAATTTTATCTTTTTTATTCGGCGGGTGCAAAAATTCTTAGAATTTTAGTGGAGGAAATCTTTGAAAATAATTTTCAGGTAATTATCTATGTGGATAGTCAGACAACATTTTTGGAAATGACAGACGACTATGTCAGGTCAAAGGAAGTGCTTGAATACAGGAGGGAATTGAGAATTCTGTTTGGAATGGATGCATATATCCTGGCAGTATATAGTAAATTTCAACAGAGCTCCAAACTGTTTTGATGGATTCAATTAGTATAAGTAGTTGCATACTGTTGTCCACTCTAATGAAGCTATCGAAATTAACATCCCTATACATTTCTTATAATGTTTGAGCTGCCTATCTAAATTATATTATTCTCTTATAAACCTTAATTTTACTAAAACACCTTCCTTGTCCGCATACATTAAGAAAACTAACAGTTTAATAAGGTGGGCTATTCAAATTTTGTGAAAAAACAAAAATATTTTTTCCAAAGGGTTCAGTTCAAAAGATATTAAGACTTAAAATTAGTTTATGTATGCGCCAATCAAGTGGTGAGGTTTGTATTTATCCAAAAATTGTTAAAAGAAAAAAGTTTTATTATTTTTTAGAACAATTTGAAATCTTGAATGTTTTGCAATAATATTATTTATATTATTGTATTCATAAAAAAATTCCCAGTATTCGTTATAAAAATTTTAAAAATTTAAAACTTTTACAAAAGAAAATAATTCTATTTTAGGAAAATATGAATTTTTCGTATATTTGCTCACATATTGTGAAAACATTTTTTTTTTTAGTTAAAAAAAAGGTTTTTCATATTTTTTGGCGTGCCAACAGTTGCGCATATTATCAGTATTTATTTCAACACCACTATAAAACTTACTATTAATCTTAAAGTATAATCACAATAGATTTAGATAAATTACATTTTTAATAATTTGTGCTTGCGTAAACATTTTTAATTGTACACCAATTAAATTTTATACTACTCATCTCTTAATGTACATTTCACTCTCAATAAATTTTTACAATAACGTTTGAACTATTATGTCTTTATAGAAATTTCGTTTTTGTGGAGATGGTGATTGTCCGGATTGGGTGTTGGGAGAAATCATATCAACTCTTTCCGTTTTAGAAGCTAACAAACTTAAGGTGCTGGCTGATTTAGTAGCGAAAAAGATATTGGGACAAGATTTCGATGTAAGTAAAAACAAATTTGTATGTATTAACTGTAATATTAAATTTATTAAAAATGCACAGGAAACGGAAGTGAAATCATTAACCTCCACAGTATCAGCTGATGGCAAAACAGCGGTTGCTTGTATACACTTTCTACTCAACAATGCTGCTAGACACAATGCCAGTGAACTTGTATTCAATGAAGAAATACAACAATTAGGTTTACCCAAAGAACATGCCGAAGCCATGTGTAGTGTTTTGGCACTACATGCACCTGCCATACGTCAGCGTCTAATTGATAGAGCTTTTAAAAGTAAGATAATTGTTTATTTTCCTATGTGTTTTATTTATAAATTCATATTCATGACCATATAATTATTTTTGCATTTCTTTATCATTCTTTCTAGTTAATGAATTATCATCCATACAACATTTACCTTCAACGGGAGACAGTATTAATTGTAGTCGTTTTGAGTTAAAAATTTCCCAAGAACTTGTGAATGGTTTACCTCAAAACACCACACATGTGGTTAATATTGATAATGCGCAATTGAAAGTATTATTAGAGGAATTAAAATACGCCCGTAATGTTATGCAAAAATATAATAATAAAAATTTAAATAATGTTTAGTTATAAGAAAAAAAGTTACAAATAATTGCAGTTTACTTTTTTGTAAATGTAAGAATTTGACATGAATATTGAAATTTTATTTTGGTCAACGTTTTTGTTCAAGTTTAAGTTATCTTGTCTGATATCCTATTTTACAATATACAGATTGTATCATCTTTATTGAAATTTTAACTGGATAATGACCAAAACGCTCATTAAGATTGAAGAGAGCAGGTTGTGGGAACGTAATCAGTAAATAAAATGCTGATATTAATATTGTTGGAAAGTTAAACTTTTTGCTTATTTATATAGAATTGATTCCCTATTGAATAAAGTTTTCATAGATAAAATATTATAGTTTTTGTCATAATACACAGTGTCGCACAGTGGTTCCAAAACGAAATTTTTTGGAAATAATTCTGTAACTTTAGAACTGTTGGATGTATTTGAATAAAATTTCACATGGACAATTCTGAGGTGTATGCCAATTGATTTGGAGGAGGAAAGGTTCTTAGCGAGTCTGGGGGACGGGGGGTGGACCTCCAATGTTGGTCACCTCGGGTATGAAAATTGTTTAAAAAATCGAGAAAATTTCATTTATGATTTGATTGAAAAAAATGTTGTCCTTAAAATACGCTTACATGTGTGGATTATCTCTTTTACTTTAGAGATATTTGGACCAAAGTAAAATTTTGACCCATTTTAGGACATGTTTTTTTTTTAGTTTTTTTTTATATTGGCGGGCTCAATTTGAGTTCTAAAATTTTTCTAAAATATTCTCTGGATTTTGTACAAAATTGGGGTAAGAGTCTCTCCGCTAGCTCTATCAGAATTTCGTTAATTTTATTTTTTGTTTTTTTACTTTTTTGTGGAGCTCAAAAATGTCAAAGCTGAAATTAAAAAAAATAATACCTACATATGTCAGCTAAACGCACAAAAAATATTTAATAAGTAGTTTCCAACTGTTTTGGAGGAGCACATGTTTCTAAGTGGTCTTGGGGCAGGGGGAAGACCGCCGAAATGGGTCACCTCGGATATTATGTAAAAAATAATTAAAAGAGTGGACCACTTTCGGACGTTCTTCTCCTGCCCACAGACCAGCTAGAAATTTGTAATTCTTCAAAACATTTGGAAATTACCTCAGTAGTAACCATGTTAAATTTCATTGAATTATATTAAACGATTCAAAAGTTACACAAAGTTATTTAAAAAAACGCGTGGAAACTGCTGTGCACTTATGTACGAGGGCAGATCAATATTTCCGTGACTTTTCGAACTTCCCTCGTAGTTATATGAAATGCAATACTGTTCCCATCAAGTACCACCTGTTAAAAAAAGGCTAGTCTGGATGTAGCGTTACGCTACATCCAGACTAGCCTTTTTCTTGTTCGAACAAGAACAAAACGTCGGCAGAGCAACACACACAATTTTGTTCATTTTGTTTTCAGAACAAAACAAAATGAACATTTGTCGAACAAATCATAATTTTTCGTTTGCCGTCAGTGTTGCTTCGATACTTTTACATGCAACGCCTCTTCTTCCGCATACAAAATGACGTTTGATGGCAGATATGGTTGCTCAAACAATTGTGCGAACAACGGTGTGCGAACAAGAACAAAACATGAACAACTTGGGTCCACACTATCCAAATGCATGTGCGCACAACATTTTGTTCAATGTGCGAACAAGAAAAAGGCTCGTGTGGACCGCAAATTAATAGACTACTGCCAAATTTTAAGCAAGTATCGTGATTTACTTTGCGTTTAACAGCTGTTCAAAACATACAACCTCGTGTATTTTTCTAAAAAGGTAAAAAAAGTGAATTTCGAGTGCTCATTGAACATTATTTTTTGCGTAAAAAAACCGTCAATCAAACCAAGGAAATTGAAATTGAAGGAAAATGTGCAAATTTTGCCGAAGGGGGTAAAGTTTGAGTTAGTTTTTAAACGATTGTGTACAATATTTATACAAGTACTTGGTATCGCTGAAAAGGGTATTACTTGAAAAATAATAATATATAAACAATAAAGTATTCGAACTAAGTTTTTTCCTTAAATTTATCAAAAAACGAAAAATTTTTGTATTTAGTGTTATTTTTCAAAAAAAATTTAATATTTGAACTTAAATAAAATCTACATTAATTAAGCTATCATTATAAAATTTTAGTATAATACATAATATAATAATAGAAGGTAGAATCACTAGAGAGAGTCGTCAATTTTATTTCTTGTTAAGTCAAAAAACTGAAAAATGAAAAGCAAAAAACAAAAATCAAGAATGAAAAAAAAAATATAAAATGTTTTGTCTACACACATAAGTATATGATTCAAATTGTTTCCTGAAATGCCGAATTCTGTCCTTGGAATGCAGTGTAAACTTTTAATACGTACATTTGTCCAACTGGACATTTACAATTCATATATTTGTGAATATTTGTTAGAATAAAATTTAGTTGCATACATTTTTTTAAAGAAAATTGTTGTAAAATATTTTTTTTTTTTTTGTTTTTCTAATTTGAAGTTTTATTTTAAATTTTTTTTACATTTTCTTTTGATTTATGTGTTTGACTTTTCAGGGTAAATAAAAATGAGAACAAACTTTCTAGTGATTTTACCTTTAGTAATTCTATCATGGTATAATATAAAAAAATTTGTCCTTAAAAGAAAAAAACCAGAGACCAAAAATAACTATTAAATTTTATTTCAAATTAAAAAAGTTGAGTACAAAATAAGAAATATTTTTTATGTTATTTGATAACAGTTATTGTCGAAAAAAATTGTTTCTATAGTTCTATAACGTTTATTTTTTAAAAATATTTTTTTACGTTGCTTGATAACAGTTATTATTAAAATATATTTTTTTCTATTGTTCATAATTTTTATTTTTGAATTTTTTTTTTACGTTGCCTTATAATATTTATTTTTGAAAATAAATTTTTTCCGTTGCTTATAATTTTTATTTTTTAATATATATTTTTTACGTTGCTTGATAAACGTTAAAATATTTTTTTAGTTTGTTTTTAACTTAAATTTTACAAGAAGAAGGCCTTTCTTCAGAGGTGCAAGAGATTATTGTTGCATTACTCTGACGTTCACCTTGTAACAGTTTGAATTACTTCTCTTTTCGTTATTTTCATCAATTGAATTTTAATTTATATCCATCTATATTTAATCGATTCAGCGTTTTTGGCGTAATTGCGTAACAAACAAATACAAATTTGATTTTATAATATTAATATAGATATATTCGTCACCAAAAGTCCAATCGGCCTATTTAGTATTTCAAAATTTCAACAAACGGTAAAAAGAACTAATTAAATAAAAATTTGTGTGCATAGTGTTCTATTTTGATAAATTCTACATGAAGTTTACTTATATATCTTTTAATATGGCTAAGAAAAATTGCACTTTGGTGCATTCAAGTGTTATTAAATGTTAGAAAGGACCGGTTACGGTTTAAGTGTCGATTTGCAGTTAAATAGGGATCCTGATATATTTTACGCAATTGCCAAAAAGTCCGTTGTACATCGTAAAAATTACATATGTGGAATATAATGATTTTGATCTGTTGAATAAGAATTGGCTTTAATTTGTTTGCATAAATTTTAATATCGTCACCTAAAACACAATAAGCCGTAACCTCTTGGGTTGGGTTTTTACTGTATTATAATGCACTGACCCAAACAACATCTACACAAAAAAATTTCATATTCATGTCTTCAAAAATTACGTCAATAATCTATAAGGCCGTAACATCAATTCCATAAACGAAAAAGTTGTAAAATTTTAGAAAAAGTTTGAAGAATATGGAAATATTGCAAAAAATCCCCTTATTCTTATACATCGATATGTAAATGTTTATATTATAACGGAATTATTTATAAAAATGCAAACAATAATAGCTGTTAAATTTAAAAAAAAAAAAAAAATTAATTTATAAGTAACGTAAAAAAATATATTTCAATCATAAAATAAACGTTATTGAGCAATAGAAAAAAATATTTTTTAGAAATAACTATTATTAGGCAACGTAAAAAATAAAAATCAAAAATATAAATTATAAAAAACGGAAATTTTTTTAAAATAACTATAACTGTTAAGGAAGACGAAAATTTATATTTGTTAAAAATAACTGTTTTTTAGAGAAGTAAATTTTTTTTTATATTATTTAACAGTTATGACATAACGTTTTTACATAAATCTTATAACTGTTATGTCTCTGAAAAAAACAATTAGATTCTCATTTTCTTACTCCAAAATACCCAAAATTCCAGTTCGGGGAAAGCTTCCTTCAAAAATTGACTTTTCATTGAAATGTCATTATAAGGGGCCTCCGTCAGAAAATACTTTTTGGGTGTATACCTTACATATAGAGCTAAAAAATTAAAATAATTTTAAGTCGATCCCAGCTTTGTGATTTGAGAACATAACAAATACTCAAAATTCCAGTTCGGTTAAAACTTCCTTCAAAAATTCCTTCCTTTTTTCAGTAAAATGGTCATCCTGTCGTTATAAGAGGCGTGGCTTATAAAATATTTTTTGTGTGTTTAGCTGACATATGTAGGTAAGTTTTCAAGGTATTATTTTTTTAATTTCAGCTTTGACATTTTTGAGCTCCACAAAAAACTAAAAAAACAAAAATTAAAATTAACGAAATTCTGATAGGGCTAGGGGGAGACTGTTACTCCAACTGCCCTCGAATTTGTTTTACATGCATTTATGTTAAATATTCTTTTAGAAACATGAAAAATGTATGGTCCAGAGGAAAATCGTGGATTTTAAAGTAAAAAAATGTTACAACCTTTTTGAAAAAAATCACAAAAAGTCAAATTTTCTATTTAAAAATAATATAACCTTTTATCTAAACCACATAGATATATGATTCTTTCATGAAAATTGTTTAGAACTTTGTACAGAATCCAGAGAATATTTTAGACTCAAATTTTTTAGGACTCAAATTGAGCCCGCCAAGGTAATAAAAACTAAAAAAAACATGTCTTAAAATGGGTCAAAATTTAACTTTGGTCCAAATATCTCTTAAAGTAAAAGAGATAACCCACACATTTTTTTAATTTTCATACCCGAGGTGACCAACTTTGGAGGTCCACCCCCCGTCCCCCAGACTCGCTAAGAACCTGTCCTCCTCCAAATCAATTGGCATCAGTGGTGTTAGGCTTTTTTCTCAAAAAATCGTCAAAAATTAGAAAAAATATCGTCAAAATCGTCACAAAAATTTAAAAAAATCGTCAAAAAAAACGTCAGTAGCAAAAACACTAAAAAATAAGTTATTTTCATAACAAAAGTTAACATTTTGTTGAGGAAGATAATATTTTAAAAGGATTAACTAATAAAACTCATAACTTTTGACAAAAATGTTTAAGGAAAATAGCTGCAACTTTTACGTTTGTTGGCAAGAGGTGTAGAAAAGCAAGCGCGGTATAAAAAGTTGCACGTCGTCGCATACCTAAAAATTTCATGAAATTTTTTCGAATTTATTTTTAAGTTTTCTGAATTGTTGTTTTTGTCAAGCATTTTTTAAAAAAAATTCTCAACACAGATTTATATGTATAAATGTAGAAGGGTTTAAGAAGCAACATCAAAACAAAATATCATAAAAAAACGCTGTGATAATCCCCAATGTTAATAGGCTCTAAGTGAATATTATTTAACTAAAAGCTAAAGATACATAGTTTACACAAATAAATATTTTCTTACGACTATTAGTTTAAAAATATATGTAGTTGATAAATTATTAGCATTACCATGATAATTTACAAAAGCATGTGTAGTAGGGTAGTAGTTTGTAAATGTAAATGTAATGTAAATAATATTAATATTTCTTGAAATAATTGTTCAAATTTTTTTAATTATTTAAAATTATGAAATTCCTAAGGAATTTCTTCTCTTAGTTACGTTTAAGTGCGTTTGCTTAATAATTTATGAATACAAAATATTTTTGCAAAAATTTACAAATCTCTTATTTGATTTTAAATATTATTCTTTATTAACCCAATTAAGAAAAGGTTTTAATAAAGACAATATGTTATTTCTTATTTATAACAAAAAAAGATATCAAATTTAGTTAATTATGAATGATTTCCCAAAATTAAATATTTCTCTATATTAAATGCACAAAAATATAAATTCATACATAATTTTCTGAAATTTATATATTCGCTGACACATTTATATTTCAAAAAGTATTTAAGTCAAGAAAATCGTCAAAATATTAGTAACTTACTATAAAAAATCGTCAATCGTCAAATTACTAAATTCATTGAAAAAAATCGTCAAAATGACGTAAAATCGTCACACCTAACACCACTGATTGGCATACACCTCTGAATTGTCCATGTGAAATTTCCTTCAAATACATCCAGCAGTTCACATGAGAAGTCCTCAGCAACACCACAAAGATCTCAATTCTCTGATCGCGTTACGCTCATTTTGAAGAGTGTTTTTTTTTTGGTGTAGGTGTTGTCGGATATAATTCTGTTCGCCATTTTTAAGTCGGAAGCCTTATAGTTGTCAATAATTGTCCGAGTAAACCATGTATCGTCCGTTGTCATCGGGAAAAGTGTACCATAATTAATTCCTTTGTTCGACTTCAATAAAGTGTAAATCGTGTTCCACTCGCCATGAAGCATCGATTCGATTAGATTAATCGCGTCTCTATAGCGCCATTGAATGTAGACTAATGAACCGTTGGAACGAGCCAGCTTGGTCGCCTTGTCCGCTAATTCGTTCCCGTGGATGTTCATATGCCCTGGGATATAATTTATAGTAATTTCCCCAAATTCGTCACTCAAGGCTTTCTGCAGAATTCTCCGTACCAGATAATTGTTATGGTTCCTGTTCTGGAGGGCGATGACTGCGGCTTTCGAGTCTGAAAATTACGCTATCCTTCCACAGCCGTTATTAGCGGCAAAATCGAACGCGAGATCGATGGCGGTCATTGAAATCGGAGTTGATAGAACCGTCAGTAAAAGACACGTCAAATTCCTGAATATAACAATTGTTGATTTGGCGAAACATCAAAGAAAAAATTACAATTTTGCAAAATTTTCAGTAGGAGATATCATATTTGATATTGTTTTATAAAGTTTTATACCCACCATCAAAAAGAGGGGTATATTGATTTTGTCATTCCGTGTGTAACATGTCGAAGGAATCATTTAAGACTCCACAAAGTATATATTTTCTGCGTCCTGGTTAGATTCTGAGTCGATCTAGCTATGTCCGTCCGTCTGTCCGTCTGTTGAAAGCAGGATAGGGCTCGAACGGGACAACGCACAAATATTTATCTTATATAAGATTTGTTTGGTATTGAAAATGGGCAAAATCGGTTAATAAACCAAAAAGTTATGGGCTAAAAACTAGAAACACAGGGTGTCCGTTTCATACTTTTCTGCTTATATCTCTTAAACAAAAGCATGTTCGACAACGAAATTTTGTGTACATAGTTTGGGGGTTGATATAAACTCGGAAACCAAAAATGGGCGTGGTCCGCCCACTTCCCATTTTAGGTGAAATTGTGTTCAAATAGTTCAAGGACCAATGTAAACTCGGAAACAAAAAATAGGCGTGGTCCGCCCACTTTGCCGCCCACCTCCCATATAACGTAAAATTTGAAAAAGTTGATGGTGGGTATATAGATTCGGCCGAATATAACATTCGCGCTTGTTTTTTTTTAAATTTGGCATTATCTAAAATGGAAAAAAATAAATAATAATACTTATTCTAAAAAGTAAGTTAAAGGATGATTTTTTGTTTTAAAACACTGCGAATAAATTAAAAATCATAATTATAAAATATTAGAGATTTCCAAAGTGTTATGTCCCATTGAGAACTTTGACATATATTAATATGGCAAAGTTGAAGGAAGGATACATTACAAAGAAGTTAATAATGTCAGGGACGGTGCAATGTATCAACCAAAATTGTTAACTATTAATAGTGATACATAAATTGTTAGATGAAGTCAAAACGATCATAATAAAACTGCTTAAAGTGGTCTTAAATCATTGCGCATTAAAATAACTACACGTGGAGTCAAAAGAAGAGTATTAAAGACTGGAGTAAGTAAAAAGGCACGACTGAATTTAGGCAAGAGTAACTCTACTGTACTCGAAATCAATCAAACTTAATATGTTTAATTTGGATGAAATGGAAAGCGTTAGTTAGTCCCTTTATCAACGTTTGCATTTTCCAAATTGTCAGGATACTATAAAGTATAAAGATGTAATGTAATGGCTTGAGATGTGCTAAAGCTGTGTTTTCACATGCCAGAGATAAAATACTGACATTTTGGATATTGAAACATGATAAACACTAAAATAAATCTAAAAATTAATGAAAAATTGGTTACATTAGTAAGTGGTAATCGTCATATAGTCAATCGCATAAATATGTATATGTATTTTTTTAACTTTAGATTTTTGAACTTATTTTTAAAAATGTTGGTCTTATAATTGTATGTCTCTAGATTAAGAAAACCAAAAAAAAAAAAAATCTGAAATATTCCTATTATGTCAGCTTTTATGGCCACTTATACGAGGGCGGATCAAAAAGTCCGTGACTTTTCGAACTTCCCTCGTAGTTATATGAAATGCAACACTGTTCCCATCAAGTACCACCTATTAATAGACTACTGTCAAATTTTGAGCAAGTGTCGTCATTTACTTTGCGTTTAACAGCTGTTCAAAACATACAACCTCTTGTATTTTTCTAAAAATGGAAAAAAGTGAATTTCGAGTGCTCATTAAACATTATTTTTTGCAAAAAAAAAAACCGTCAATCAAACCAAGGAAAAGCTCGATAAATACTATGGGGATTCTGCACCATCGATTTCAATGGTAAAAAAGTGGTTTACTGACTTTCGTTGTGTTCGCACAAGTACAAATGACGCTGAACGTTCTGGACGGCCAATTGAGGTCAGTACACCCGAAAATGAAAAAATCCACGATATGGTGTTGGCCGACCGAAGAGTAAAAGTGTGTCAGATTGTTGATGCCATAGGCATTTCATATGGCAGTGTGGTCTCGATTTTAAATGATCAGCTGGGTTTAAGAAAGTTGTCTGCAAGATGGGTGCCTCGTTTGCTCTCAATTGACCATAAATGTAAACGTGTGACAACTTCAAAGGATTGTTTGGAGTTGTTTAACCGCAATCCGAATGAGTTTTTGCGGCGTTTTGTAACTGTGGATGAATCGTGGATCGTTACTGTACCTGCTCCGAAGAAGGCCAAGGTAAGTTTGTCGGCAAATAAGGTGATGGCAACAGTTTTTTGGGATGCACGCGGGATAATCCACATCGATTACTTTCAAAAAGGAAAAACAATAAATGGCGAATATTATGCCAACTGGTGCACACGTGTGCAGTCTCAATGGCAAAACTTTATGAATTGGGCTACGAATTGGTACCTTATCCGCCATATTCTCAGGATTTAGCCCCTAGTGACTACTTCCTATTTCCAAACCTAAAGAAATGGCTCGGTGGAAAGAGATTCAGCTCCAACGATGAAATTATTGACCAAACAATTTTAAGGATCTCGAAAAATTCTATTTTTTGGAAGGGATACAAAAACTGGAGAAACGTTGGACTAAGTGTATTGAGTTAAAAGGACATTATGTTGAAAAATAAATTTTTGTTTCGCAAAAAACACTGTGTTTCATTCAAAAAGTCACGGACTTATTGATCCGCCCTCGAATAAAAGAGCCATTAAAATTTACATCGCAAAAGTATGTATACGAGGCACGAGAGACATTGTTTAAATCGGATATAACAATTGAGTAAAATAATATAATGGATCCAAATTAAAATTAATTAAAAGAAAACATGTTACATTATTAAATTATATTTATGCGATTGTATAAAAGACAGTCCCATGTTGAGACTATCTAAAACTTATTAAAAGTAGTTAATCAGAAGGTAGGCCGAGAGAGACTCTCCTGTGCAATCCTAGCAATAATTTGACGACAATGCGAATGCTAATAATATCCTAATGTAAGCCTAAAAAATGCTTTGAAGTGGTCAAAAACAAAGGGATTGTCACAGAATATTAAGGCCAATAGTTTGTGCAATTATTTTTGTTTATTTAATATTCTTATTAAATGTATGTTATGAATATAAGAAAATACTTATATTACTTTTATTATATTATATATTTTATCAAAATGAATTACAAGGTAACTAACTTTTGTTCAGTTTGTTTTGGCCGACACTGTACTTGTGTCAATTATTACAATTTCGTATTTGATTTCGTTTGAAAACAGTGGTTGTTGTATAAACTTTTTCGGTTTCGGCTAATCCATACGTTTTTAGTATTGACACGAACCTTCAAATATAAATTGCGCGAAAAATAGTTGTAATAATAGATGCCGCTATAATATCTCCAATTAGTAAGAATCCTTAACTGTACGAATATTAAATTGGACGTTAGATGGCGCTGAAATATTATAAACTGTTATATACTCGTATATTTATGTATAACGAAAATTGTAATCTGTGATGGAGAAATTCTTATGAAATACTTACATATGTATGTATTTTTGGGCTTTTAGTTACGATGCGTTGAAGAAAATAATGTTCAACATCAATGCAAATACAGTGGCATGAAAAAAGGTGCTTAATACAGGAAATGAAAAAAATAACTTAGTTTATATTTCGTTTCAATAATTTTTCACAAACAAGTCAAAAATGTAAAATTTGGATTTTTTGCTCTTACGAAATCGTCCGTGTGTCTGTCTGTGTCTGTGTTCATTAAAACCTTTATCTTTTTAAAATATAGATAATGTTTTTAATGTAGCTTTCCTAATCTATATTTATAAAAGAGTAGCGTGTCTGACTGACTGATTCATCATCCCACAGTCCAAACGGCTGAAGCTAGAGACGAAATTTTTAACGTAGTTAACTCTCCCATCATATAGATCCACCAAGACGGGATTTTTGGAAATTCGAATGTATAGGGGGTAAAATCGGTAACTTTGTATCTCCTAAACTAATAGAGATACAAAAGAAGTTGAATAGTTAATGTTATTCATTTAAAAAATAATCGGACAGGTGTCTGGTACTTTTTTGAAAATTGTCCATTTTAGGAAGAAAACAGGTAAAAACTGTATTTTGGTACTTTTTTTTGCCACCACATGTATCTTTTAAATCAGTCAACATACAGATAAAATTTACATCGTATTCGTAACTTATCGAAAAATTACAAACAAAAATTTGGTACTTTTTCGAAGTTCGAACGTTTAAGGGGTTAAAATCGTACCTATTTTTAGTACTTTTTTCATAAAACATTTTTTTTATTTATTGACATACAATATGCGTATTTTAATATGGGATGCCACCATGATTTAGAAATTCATTTTATATCCATGGGGAAGAAAAGTACCAAAAGGGGTAAAATCGGGAAATTGCATTTTATTCAAACTCAATATTGAATTTTTCAATTATATTAAACCTAGAAACATGAAATTAAATGTAGTCCTATGTGGATAAGAATTCACAAGAGTGGAATTTGTGGTACTTAAAGATAGGTCCTGTAGGTAAGAATTCAAGACGAGAGACTTTGTGGTAATTTTTTGTTTTTCTAATGGAATTTTTTGAATTTTCTGTAATATTTAACCTAGAAACATGGAACTAAAGTAAATGATAATCGATAAGATGGACTTTGTGGTAAATTTTTGTTCTTCCAATGGTACTTTTTGAATTTTCTGTAATACCCAGCAAAAACTTGGTAATGACATGTAGTTACAGATGTAGTTACTTTGTAATGACGACAACATACTGTCTGCATTACATAGAAGTTGTTTAGTAATTAATTATTTATAACCCAAATGTAAATAATTATTTATGATCAGATTTTTGAAAATATTAATTTTCCCAGCAAAAACTTGGTAATGACATGTAGTTACGGATGAAGTTACTTTGTAATGACAACAACATACTGTCTGTATTACATAGAAGTTGTTTAGTAACTAATTATTTATAACACGAATGTAAATAATTATTTATGATCAGATTTTTAAAAATATTAATTTTTATTGATGATACCAATATGCAGTTACCAATTCATATATTTGAAGAAGGGATACATAAATGAAAGGCAAAATTTGCATATGAATCAATTTGTAATCTAAAATAGTTTATTTGTATTACATTTATTTTAATTACATTTGTGGTTGTTGTTAAGTTTTTTAAATTAAAATTTAAAAAATCTTCTTACAACTACAAAAAAAAAAATATTTTATATCCTGTCATTTCATTACTTATTTATAACGTAAAATATAACTAGTTCCTATTGTTATTACTTATCATGACTTCAGTAATGCTTTACAATCAATGCGCTGTTTAACAGCTTGGAAGTAATTAGTTATTGTAATGACATCTAAGTAATGTATAGGGTAAGTAGTTGCCTCTAATATCATCACCGTGTTGAAATAATGAGTTATTCAGCTAATGTGTAAGTAGTGGAGAGCCATTATATTAGCTTCTTAACTGATTACATGGCAACCAAAGTTTTTGCTGGGTAGCTGTGTTTTGTTGCTAACGTTCATAGTCAATTTCACAAAAAATTTAAATTTATATACATACGTTAGGAGTTAACGTGTACAATTTTACATGTTCACTTTAACGTCAATAAAATTGCTGCCAAATTACATATGAACAAAAATACAATTATGAATATTTGAATGTCAATAAATGGAAAAAATATAAAAATACAATAAAATATAACTAAAACAAATTTAAATTTTTAGTTTTTTGAAATAAAATAAAGATTTATTTGTGCAATTTTGTTTTGAATATCAAGTCGTGCTAATGTCCCATTTACTCATCATATTCCCTAATGAGAAATGACCAGTAATCATTCCTACCATGATTCTCATACTATTACGACTCATACCCAGAAGGTGTTTCGTATCTGACAGTTTAAGACTAGGCCATAATGCTCTAGATATCCTGCAGTCCGTTCTGTTCCACCAGGCTAGTGTTGTCCAAAATGCACTCCCTTATGGCCCTAAAATAGGACCCAATTGGAATCCTAACAGATGTCTCCACGAAAGACCTATCCAGCTCCGAGCCATTGTGAGCCAGATCATCAGCTATTACATTGCAGAGAATGTCGCAGTGTAACGGAACCCAACAGACTCTTATTTTATAGACATTCTTTTGTGTTCTCAATTCCCTCCAAATATCAATCTGGACCTACCATAGTTACTTTTCAGGGCCAATAATGCTGCTGACTGTCAACATATATATTGATCTCAGAATTCATTTTACTCCAGCAACCCCAGGGATTTATATATGCTCAGAATTTCTGCTTGGAAAACGCTACAATTGTCAGACTATTTATATGATCATCTGATATCAGTTCCCAGAAAGTAGACCTCCGCTCCGGTGCCTACCTCCATCTTCGAGCCGTCTGTAAAAACAGCAGAACCTCCATGGAGCATTTTTACTCCAACCTAGAGGTCCCTGTCAGGTATTTCAATAGCGGGAGTAGTCCCGAAGTCAATTATGGTCTCGACATAATCAGTAGAGGGGGGTAACAAATTCACTTTTTGAATGAGTCGCCTTAATATACATATATACATATGTATGTATATGGGCAATTCTCTTTTTACGTTTGCCTTTATGAAACCGATCTTCAATCTCAAATATTTTTTTAAATTCTGACTTTTTTAAACAACTTTTGATGCAATTATGTTAACAACACTTGGTGCTGTAACAGAAAAAAAATGTAAGACCTAAAACGGTTCCATAAAAAAAACTTTAAACTAACAAGTTTTTTTTATTTATTTTTATTGCTGTAGTTGCGGATTTTAGCATAAATGTCCAATTCTTCTAATGTAGACTATAAACACTTGTAGAAAAGGACCAGCATAGATTTCATTAGCGTGCAATTAACCAGTGTCAAATTGTGTTGTGCAAAAGTCGTGAAACCAAATTTTAAAAAATTTTAAAATTTTGCATTTTTTTCACTGGGGATTTTACGCCGTTTCGGATATTTCAAAATTCAAAACAGACCTTAATAGCTCTTGAAATTATGCATCATTTGACATATATCTCGTTAATGTGCCCTCAACAGAAATGCTGTAGGAGGTACCCAAACTTGGAGAGAAATAATTTCACTAAAAATATTAATCAACGGTTTTCATGGGCTAAGAACGAGATGTTTTTAGTTTAACATAAATCGTCGAGGCACACCCAAGGCGCTAATCAAAATTGGCGATGATATACAGTTAGGGACAAAACTATTTGTACACCCATGCATTTCGTATATCTTCAATAATTTATAAAGAATAAAAAATTATTATATGTAGTTTTAATTCAGGTCCATTTTTATTGAATTATTTAATAAAAAATAAATTAATATATAACACATTGTTAAAAAAAAGTACAATTTAAGTAAAAATCTTTAGGACAAAAGTATTTGTACATCAGTACTTTGTACAATTATTTGTACGTTGGACTCTTGTATGATGATTTTTTTAAATACCGTTATATTTTCTTCGTTAATCGAGTTTTATTTTACAAAATAAGAAGTTGGTTTTAACGTTTTGAATAATAAGCACATCAAAAATGGGAAAGCGAAAAGAGTTGAGTTTGGATATTAAAAATTTAATTATTGATGAACATAAAAAAGGAAAATCTCTCGGGAATATAAGTAATTTAGTAAATTTACAACATTCCACAGTACAATACATTGTAAGCAAGTATAAAAACAGCGGATCTGTTGAAAATGTGCGTGAAGGTATACGAAATATATGAGGTGTACAAATAGTTTTGTCCCTAACTGTATGTCAATCTGTAGCTGCTTAATATATATTTTTATATTTTTTATTTTATTTATTGATCTCAACATAAATATAATACTAAAAATACTAAAAAAGACTTCTTCAACAAAGTTGAAGAATTTTGTTTTAAATTACTAAAAAATATTAGTCAATTTTAAAATTAACGAAAAATATTAATTAAATTAACAGATAATTTATTCAAATTAACTTCTTTTTGGGACGTTAAATTGAATATAATTGTGTGTTATTTTACTTACTGCCAATTGTTAAAGAGTTAAGCCCAAATTACAATAGCGCGTAGTCAGCAACAGTATCAGCAAAAATTATCAGCTGATCACTGTCAGCACAACGTGTTGCTGCCGTTATAATTACAATTCAGCGTAGGCAGCCATAAATTACAACCACCATCTAGCTTTGTTCTACTTGTGTATTTTAGCCTCTCATTTATTTGCTCACTCTCTTTGTCTCACTCTCAATCTGAATGCAGCGCAGTGAATTTTGAAACAGGGCTAAATGAAACAACACTGCAAACTACTGCTGACTAAATGTAATCAACACCATAACAAACAGTGCATTCTAAATAATCAGCTGATTATGGCAGCACACACTGCTGCTGACTACGCGCAAATGTAATTTGGGCTTAAAACCCAAATTACAAATTCAACTCATCAATAATACCTACGAGATTTGGTTCAGTGTAGACCTGTGGCCATTTATAGACCGATACTAAATGTAAGAGAAAATGTACAATACAGAATATTACGTCGATACTACCGTTTATATTAATTTATACACTTTTGGGTGATTCCCGAAGGTGGAAACTATGGTAAATTATGGACCGATCTTCATAAAATTTGGCACTGTGATTTCTATATATGTATACCAAACTTATTTTTGTTGAATATTAACTTGATACATACAAATGTTAGTATAGAATTTTCGGAAGAGGGGTTTATATGGGAGCTATGGTCAATTATGGACCTATCTTCATAAAACTTGGCACAAAGATTTATACTTTTCACGAATTTCATTAAAATACTGATATATTTAAGGCATTTTTAATCGTTAAACCCCTATTCCGGGAGGACATTTGTATGGGAACTAGGTGAGATAATATACCGATTATAACCAATTTCAATAGGCTTCGTCCTTGTACCAACGTAATTATTCGTGACAAATTCAATCAAGATATCTTTAAAATTGCGATCTGTTCTTTGTTCACAAGGTTTACAAGGACGGACAGCCAACCAGCTGACCAGACAGACGGACGGATATCGTTAAATCGACTCAGAATCAATTTCTGTATTCCTTAAGCAGGGAGTTCGAAAATACAAACATCAGCACAAAAGCATAAGATTTTCCGATTTTTTTTTTTCGATTTGGAAGAAAAAAATATTCAATAAATCTTGTACCATAAATACAAAAAAAGATATATTTCGCGAACCACTTGATAAAATTATTTCAAATTTGTGTTTCCATTATCAATAAATTCGAAAGTGGAGAGGAAACGAGCTGGTTGATTTTGAATAGAATGACTCGAATTCAAACAATTATTTTATAAAAAGTATTTTAAATTTATATGTCCTTTAATTGTAATTATCTAAATTGTTACAATTTATAAAAGAAAAAAAATCAAACGTCACTTGCCCACAATTAATTTTGTAAAATAAGTAATTAAATTAGAAGCTTGTGAAAACCATTCATTGTTGTAGTGTGAAAAATGTATATTTTAAAAATTGAATTTATTTTTAAACCACCCTCAAAAGAAATAGAGTTAAATTGAAAAAAAAGAACAAAATTTTTCTACAAAAAAATCTCAACATGTCTACACAATAAATTCCCCCTTCGAATACTCGCATCACATTTGATGCCATAAATTAGAAACTATTTAGTAAAATGCTTTTTTCATTATTACCCTTCAAAATAAAAGATCTACAACAACAAAATATATCCTTTTATTTTATTATTTACAATCCTACAAAGTTCTACATACATACATATTTACTTACAACAAAAAGTCAAATAGTAACGAAAACAATATTTTTCGACAATTTACACACTCACAATATAATACGCTCAAAGAAAAATGACAGTAAAAGAAATGGATAAGACATCAATAGCCCTATCATAAATAATTGGAAATTGGAAGTAAATGTTTAAATATATGAAAATAATTTTATTGATTTTTTTTTGAAGTTGAATTTAAAGTTAACGTTTTTATTTATTTTATATTTTATATAAACAGATTTACAAAATTTCATAGTAATCGTTTTAATTTATTTGTTTTAATTTTAAACAAATAAACGTTAATTAAAAATTATATTTGAAATTAAGAAGTCCGTTAAGTATCAAGTACCCAAATGAAAAAGTCGAGTATTTATTATTATTATTATTATTTATTAATAGATATAAATACTATTTGTACATTTTTTATTTTGTATTACAATATTTTATATTCATTTATCTATATTTGGCATAACATTTTAGTTGTGTGCCAGATTGGCATAAATATTCAAGTACATATTTAATTCATTATAGCAATATTTAAATTTGTAAATTTGTATAGTTTAAAAGAAAATTATCATATTTAATGTTAATTATAATCGTTAATAATTAGTTTACGATATTTAGAAGACTGCACTATATATTTGTACAGGGAGTAAAGATTTTTACCATTAAGGATAGTAAGCACTTCATTAACACAAAGATGACTCTTAACAAAAAATCTTCTACTAATATCACTCCTAAGAAATGATAGGTAGTCTCATCTTCATTTATGTTACAGATTGTGCATAAAGTTGTTGTATTGTTTGTAAAAGATCTACCATTCAAATCTAGCAAACCTCCTCTAGCTTTGATAAGTAGGCAGGTAATATGTGCAGAAAAATTTTCGGCCAATACCGGAATGACGTTATAATTAAGTAGAGGATACATATCATGTTGTTGTGAGCTTATTGCATTTAGTGTATATTCCTCACGTTCTTTTATTATTACTAAATCAATTATTTTCATCCATTCGGTGCAAAGCGTTCTACTACTAATGGGAAGAAAATTCACATTTTGACAAATATCCGTCCATTCTTTTGCCCAGAATACGTTTTTTGATAGAACAGCTTCAGCAAGAATTCGTGGTAGTCGTTGAGGATTCATATTTAAAACTTTGTTTATGTAGCAAAAGTGAAGATTTAATGTTTATGAGAACAAAGAGTTCATACCAGTTTCAAGGTATAACATATAGTTTGGTGTTGTAGAAGGTAGATGCAACATTTTTTTAATAAAAAACCTGAAAAATTTTTCAACTGTATCATATTTTGCATAGCCCCACACTTGAGCAGCATAGAACATTATGGAACGAGAAGGAGCATGAAATATTTGCAGTTTGTTTTTCTTTGAGACTTGAGGATTATTAATGTACTTTAACCATGTGGAGTTAATTGCTAGTTTAGATGCAGTCAGCTTATTTTTTAAGTAAGTGTTAAAAGACAAATTGTAGGTAATATCAATTCCTAAATATTTATAATTGTTTACAATTTCGATGATTTCATCTCCAAAATGCCAATTAAGTAATCTGGAAAATCTTGTGCCTGAACGAAATATCATTATTTTTGATTTGCTTAAATTAACCGTTAATTACCACATTGCACAGTAAGTATGTAGGGTATCAATCATTTTTTGTAATTCAGTAGCAGAATCCGATAGGATAACTATATCATCAGCGTAAAGGAGAATTTTAATGTTGGTACCAGCAACGTTAACTCCACCTGGTAGTTCATTTGCTAAGTCGTTCACATATAATGAAAATAAGAGAGGACTTAAGATACACCCTTGTTTGACACCGTCATCAAATATGAAAGGTTCCGAAAATGAGGTACCATTCCAAATACGACTGGTGGTATTTTCGTACGAGTTTCGCAATAATCGAATCATCTTGGAGGATAATCCTGTAGAGGAGAGTTTATAAAAAAGACAGTTTCTCGAAATCTTGTCAAAAGCACAGGAGAAATCAACAAAGAAGGCATAAGTATTGTTTCCAACCAGTTTGTTAAGTTTCACAATGTTTACCAAATTAAATATGTTGTCCACGGTTGAATAATTTCTTCTGAAACCAGCTTGGTATTGTTATTTTTATCAATCCATTCAGTCAGTCTATTTAATAAAATTGAGTTAAAGATTTTGCGGATTGTATCAATTAACGATAGACCACGGTAATTTGTAGCAACATTTGGATCACCTTTTTTAAACAGTGGTATCAGCACTGAATTACGAAAACTTTTTGGAATGGTTTCATGTAAAAATATCTTGTGAAATACTGATAGTAATTCATTTATAAAACAATTTGGAGCATATTTGTAAAATTCATAAGGTATACCATCTTGACCAGGAGTTTTGTTATGTTTTAGACTTTTAATGACATTTTTAATTTCACACAATTCTATGGGAAAGTCCAGGAAGGGATCGATAATATAAGGCATGGACCACAATAGTAGTTGGTCCCTTTCAGTATCTTGTAACATGGTACTAAAATGTGAACGAAACTCTTCAGCATTAAAATTGCCTTTGATATTACACCTATGTGTTTTTAACAAGTTAGATAATTTCCACCAATCTCTACTGTTGTTTACTTTGTTAAGTTGAAGTAAATTTTTGTTATAAAGTTCAAGTTTTTTGATATTACATATTTTTATATATTTATTTCTGGCGACATAGTAACTTGATTTGTTTAAAACTGTAGGTTTTTTTCTGAAAATTTAAAGTCTTTTTAACATATGTCTACGAAAACGCTCACATTTCCAATCAAATCATTTTTGTTTTGGTACAAAGAAATTTCTGTTAGGTTTTGCAACAGCTGATCTACATTGATAGGACGAGCAGAAATATTTTCCTTATATTTTTGTTTATGTTTCTCATTCCAGTACAAATTTGGTATATTTGATTTTTCATGTAATTTATTAGAATTTTGTAATATGATTTTTATACATATGGGCATGTGGTCGGAGTACGGATTAGAATCAACTGAAAATTCGTCAAGATATTTTAGGAAACTGTGTGAACATATTCCGTAATCAATAACAGAATTACCCATCACACCACAAAATGTAAAGTCACCGTCAGTATTGCTGCCAACTCTGCCATTAAGAACAATCCGTCCAATATTTTCAATAAACTCCATGAGTTTTTTACCTTGCGTGTTAAAAGTTTTGTCTTTCGAGCACCTGTATACTTGTATATGCGGTAATTGTGTAGAATATTATGGTCTATAACTTGTTCATTTGCAATCCTTGCATTTAGATCACCAACTATGCAAAAATTTGTTGGGCTGAGATCTTGCATAAATTTATCAAATTTTTCAACATCAGAGTTCCAATTTGTACAGTTTAAATATCTCGGTATTAAGTAAAACATATTGCTTTCAAACTTTGCGGAAATTATTGTATTATTGTAAATATATAAGAAATTTAAAAGAATAATTTTTCTGTAGTTCATTTTTAAATCGTGTTTCATAAAGAAAAAATAAATCAAACTTGTTTATATAGGACAGGGGTTCTCACAAGACCTTGCTTCGCGACCCACTTTTGACATTTAAATGGAACCGCGACCCACTACAACTAATTTAATTTTTAATTAATTAATTTAATTAATTTAAAAATCACATAAGATGTTATGCAAAAATTAAATTAAAAAAACAAACTTATAATATTAGTTACAACGTTGTTTTGGCTTCATGAGATCTGGAATACTAAGTGAGTTTTTGCATCATTCTCTTCTATATGCTCAGTAGCCCTGTGCTAAATTTTATTGCAATAGGTAGCAAAGTTGGTTTTTCTTAAAATTGGAATTGAACATAAAAATATATAAAGACTGTAGGGAGGAAAAAAAAATAATTTTAGGAAAAAAAAAAGTTAATTGCTCTGTCAGAAATTAAGAAGAAATCTGACATGAAAAGGTACAAGGTACAAAAAGTTCCTGATAAGAACGCAATAAAGAATTTAGAAGCAAAACAGGACGCAAAAATACTTCAGACGAAATTTTTGCAGAATTATGATTGCTGCACATTGTGTCCCCATTTTTCTGACATTTTGTGTCTACGCCTCAATTTAGCCGCAAAGCGATGAAGTGGTATCAGATGAATGGTGTTGTGATTCTATTGAGTTGTCCAAAACTCCGCCCAATTGAAGGATTTTGAGCCATAGTAAAAAAGAATTAAAGTTAAAGCTGCAGCAGAAATGAAAAAATGTTAAAAAAAAAGTTGACTTATTCCAGCAAAAAAATAGCCAAGAACACAAAAAAAAAAAAAAAAACCCTAAATAAAAATATTAGTTTTCATAACCAGATTTGTATGCACGGATTTTTCTTCCGCATTACTCATTTAAAATGCTTTTAAATCTGTTTATTCAAAATTAAATTTAACACAAGAGTTAAATTTTAACTTATTCTGAAACTAATCTGATAATTTATCAATATTCTCATGGAAAGAACTTTCCTTCTTTAAATTAAAAAGTTGCATAAGCAAATTTTCTTTATATAGCCCGGAAACTTCTCCATGCTACAAAAACTGTATATAATAAACATTAAGATGTCGCACCATTCAAGCAAATTTTAATAATCTTATTCAATAATATTTTATTATATGGTTAAAATACGAAAGTTGTATTAAAACGACTTTATGAAAAAATTCTTGGCATCATTTATTTATAAAAAATAAAACCTACTTTTATTCATGTGAAAAATGTATAGTTCATCAAATTTAAGTGAACTATTTATTTGTGGTCTTTATCAAGCATAAAATTTTCAATCGAAGGTTTCCTCAATAGTTGATTCGTAAAAGAACTCATTTTAGAAAAAAATTTACGTAAATATTTCCATTTTTTAATAGATTTTATTTTATTGAAAATTTTATTTAAACTTATGCATAATAATTACATTAACAATTGTACTAGAATATTTTTTCGGGATCTCTTCGTGACCCCCCACGAATGTCCTTACGGACCCCTTGTGGGTCGCGGACCCCCATTTGAGAACCGTTGATATAGGATATAAAAGTACCAAAATTTATTGACCTTGCCAAATTAGCTACATTATAGGACAATAAGTTGCAAAAATTGAATTGCTATTGTGCAGAAGAATTAAATATTATAGGTTCATTTCTGTGTTGCTGAACATCCCTGACACAAACTTCTAATGGACAATTGCGGTCACCGAGCAATTTGTTCAAAAACTCAGCATCATACTTTGAATAAGCCATTATTTTACCACCAGACCATGTATATTTGTTATTATTTATATAGATGCAAAATTCACCGAGTCTAACTCTAACCACTTTCTTCGTACTTGAAATATTTTTGCTTAACTTTCGGAGATTGTAACGTACATTTTGTTCTTCTTCAGTGTAGTCTTTATTTATAAAAACATTTTGACCTTTTAGTAACTTTTTGGCAGCTGAAACGTTATACGCCTGTAGGCTGGTCTCAAGCGTAAAACAAAAAGATTTGCCACCAGCTATTACACGAGTGGACATTACGTTGATGTTTACCTTAAGCACGTTAGAGCACATTTTTTCAAATTCCGGTTTAGCTTCTTTACTATTTGTACTATTTAGAACAGACACGATTAGATTGGATGAACGAGATCTGCGATCAATAAACTCTAATCTAGATGTGATTCTCTTTATTTCAGTTTTCAATTTGATATTCTCGCTCTTCAGTTCATCAATCTCGGTTTTAAGTTCCATGAGATCCGATTTTCTAGTTACATCTTTTAATTTTTCATCAAACAAACTGCACAGCTTATCCCATGAAAAAACATCTTGGTTGTCAGATTGCATATTTACACTATAAACAAATTTCTTACAAACGTTTTTCTCAGTGTAAAAAGTCGAGTATTCAAAAGTAATAGAATTTGCCAGCACTAAATTGTAATCTTTCAGAATCGAAGACGTAATAAAAAGTTCTGTAAATAAAAACTTTACCAACAATATTTTTTGAGTGTACTTACACATAGACATAATCAACCCTCACGATATGAAAAATTCTTTATTTATTATTTTTTTCAAACTCTTTTAATATCATGCGAAAACCTAAAAACCGTAACGGAAAGTATCACTTAAAAACTTGTGTAAAACAAGTAGAAGGAGGACAGTAAACAAAAATGTTTCATTTCATCTCCACCTCTTCGACTAAAATGACTTGTTAAAGCCTTAAACAAGAACTAAACGGATGAGGTTTTACGCTTGTTCTATGTAAGTTTTGCGTGAAAAGGGGGAAATTCCGCCCTCATTGTAATAATACAAAAAAATTACTCGTATTTACCGACAAACAATAATCGTAATAGAGTCAAAATATACAATTGACAAACGACAAAAAAAAAAAAAAATACGCAAAATATTTTATGTTTACGAATGCTCGTAAATATGTGTAAGGAAGAATGCTATTGAATCCTATACATATCATTATTTGATAATCCTTACACAACCCACAAATGAAGCTTTTTTTCTTGTATTAAAGGAAAATCATTGTTTTGTTTATATATAAGAGAGTGTGTATGAAAGGAATATTTGCCATGTGTGTTAGATAAAGGATATGTATCATACTCGTATGTTTGAAAATTATTTTGTGTGTATTTCCAATTGTATCGATAGTATTTTTATTTAGTTTACAGGTTATTTATTTGTCTTGCTTTTTATTTATGTAACTATGTTTCTTTTGCCATTTTTTTGTTTTATTATTTTTTGTATTTATTTTATCATTGTTGTATTATCCTTGTTGTCTGTCGTATGCTTTTGGTAAATAAAACTCATGTTTACATCACTATTTTATAAAGTTAATATTTGTTAGTTATCTGGGTTAATATTTACATCATTGAAATCGATTTTGTTTCATATTTAGAACTATCTTAACGTTGTCTGATATTAATGTCGTCTTTATAATAGTGAATTATTTAATGATAAGTAAATTTTACATATTTTAAAAGATTGAGAAGATATTTTTTATTTTTTAACTTTCAGTCTTAACAATAGTAAAATATTTAAATCATTAAACTTTTTACAACTTTTTTGGTTGGTATTTATGTTACCACACGCAGAGAATAAAATATAGTTGTAGTGATCATAATCTAAGAGCAACATATTATAATTGGAATATACGATCACAACTAAAAATAGATATGATTTCATTTTATCATATTGTATTCTATTTTATGGTTCGTTTTTTCATGCTATGATTGGTGTTTTTCATATAATTATACCATCTTACTATAATATTGTCGCACTCTATCAGATTATGATTTAATTTAATTTTATTATATTATATGATGTTATTTTATCATATTATTATTCCATTCTATCTTATGTATTCGATTTTATCATTATCCTATTCCATATTTTCATATTATTATCCTATTAATTTTATTTACACCATTATATGTTGCGGAAGAAAATCCAATATATTTTTTATTAACTAAAACCTTTAATTAATAAATTTTTAATATTTCTTGAATCACTTCAAATAAAACGAAACCTTGTCTATTTATATTTATTCGTTTATAAACAAAATGAGAATTATAATGAAGAAGGAAGACAGAGGTTAAAAGCAAAATATACTTTTTTTGGTATTTTTATACCCTACCCCACCATAGGTGGTTGGGGTATTATGCGTTTGTTTATGCTGATGTTTGTAACGAACAGAAATTGATTTGATTATTAAAATATTTATATCACCTTTCCCAGAATTAATCGCCATTTTCGACGCCTTTTACCCCAATTTGCGATGTCTAATACATAATGAGCAAATAATAATAATAATAGTAATAATAATAATTTTAATAATTTTTATTCTCGCGAAATTATAATTTTAATAAAATTTTCTATGATTTTATTTTAAATACTATTTTATTAAAGTTTGAATATTTTGAACATTTAACATCGCAATTTATATCATTGGAAAGGTCTCATCAAATACTATTGATATGTATATTCATTTAATCCTTCAGTTGCACAAGAAATATTTTGGGATTTCAGGTCCATAATTCTTAATTTAAAGGCAAATAAATGGTTAGTTAAGTAAATAAATGCCACCAAAAGCATAAATTAATCAAAAAATCTGTAAATTCATGTAAAATAGCGGGTAAATTAAAAAAACTTCCTTTTATTCGATTATTATCGCGGTTTTAATTAAACTCATTAAGTTTTTCATAAATTTATCGATATACATATAATAAGTAATAAGTACTTCCATGCGACATATTTGCAAAAATTGCAAATTTAACCTTTTGGGAACTAAAATCATAAATCGTTGAGCCTCTTGCTTTTAAAGGGTTAATTACGTGAAATCTTCAATAATATCAGAATAGACCATTCCAATGGTACATTAAAACCTAATTTATTTTGAAAAATTCCCGAAATATATAAAATTACATATTTGAATAAAGAAAATATGACAAAAAATTTTTAGTAAAATCTTAATATTTCGCGACTAAAAAGAGACATAATAATTATAATATTATAATTTAAATTGTGATATAGAAATAAATACGCCATTTAAAGTTGTTTTGAAAATGGTCCAGCTCACGTAAATTTAAACATTGAGATATAATATTTTGGAAATCATACTTATAAGAACATTCTATTCTTCATTTCTTTTTTTTTATAAGGCACTTTAATGTATACATTTATTTATTTTTATTTTAATTATTCCCCTTATCAAAATTATAAACCAAATATTACCACTTCGTCTTCATCGAATAATGCATTTTATTCCCAATCAAATAGATCTATTTAACTTTAGTCATTATTTTAAAAAAGAACTTTTATTAAAAGTTTTATTTAACAGAATCATTTTAGGCATTATTTTTACCCACCTTAGACAAAGTATGTCTAATGTGGTCATTAACTACATTTGGATTTTAATTTTTAACCCTTACCATTTTTGCTCATTTAAATAAATAATCATATTATTTTAATTTAATGAAAAAAAAGAAAAAAAAAATACTAATTTGTTTTACCTTAAAAAATAAAAAATACTTACACAAAAACACAATTCTAAATAATAAACCAAATTTAAGTAAGTAGAACAAATTATATTTTGCTTTATCCCATCAAAAGTTAACCCTTTTTTGAATGACATTAAAAATAAAATATTCATAAAATCCTACTTTTAAAACAGAAAAATGTTGTCCTTTTTGTTTTTTTTTTTTTTTTTTTTTTTTTTTTTGATACAATTCCTTTTAATTTCATATTTTTTATCAGCCATTGTCTGTATTTTGTTTTGTAATTAAAGTTTTATTTTTTTATCTTCCATGCTTTCATTTTAACAATTTACCTTGAAAGTTATTAATTCATTTTTTCCTTTATTTTTATCTTTTTCGAGTTTTTTTTTCTCAGTTTTACTGCAGAGATAATTAAAATCATGGCAGGAAAAAAATTCAATTAAAAAATTATGAAAAAATCATACAAATTTTAGTGGCATTTTTATTTTTAATAATTTTAGCATGACTAAAAAGGGAAAACAATTAAACAAAAAGTAATGCCAGATGTCGCATGAAATTGATAAGAATTGTTTAAATTATTAAAGACTTTTTTTTATAAATCACTTTGTATTTTAAAGTGGGAGTTAAATTCATATTTTTAAAATCAGTGTAATTACATAAGTGGTATTTTAGTTTGAAATTATTCTAGTGGTAATACATAAGATTAATAATGGACGGAGGTTTGACCATATTAAGGTATTTATGTCAATTTCTGGACATAGAAAATATTTTTAAGGAATGATAAGAAGTTTGATTAATGAAAATGTTAGATATACCACATATGTCTGAAATTAATCATATCCAGTAGACCATGCATGATACAAAATTTTTGATTTTGCTTGTTCCACTCTTTAATTTAACATTTTGCAAAAAAAAAAAGAAAAAAACTCTATATACGCTTTTTTATACAGAATAAAATGCTAAAATTTTAAACATTAACTTTTTAGCCTGGTATGACTTGTTGTGATGTTATAAACAATCAAAGTAAAAAACATTTATATATAGACTTTTTTTAAAAAGACTCTCGTTTGAATATGGTCCTAGCCTGTTAGCAACGGTTTTTATTATTTAGTAGATTAAGATTTGTAGTTTTTATAAATCAATGCATTTTGCCACATACGTTTGCTATTTTAGCGTAGATGGATCAAAATCTGATTTTTTTTAGTTTTTTTTAACTTGGCGGGCTCAATTTGAGTCTTACAATTTTTCTAAAATATTCTCTGAATTCTATACAAAATTCTTAAAAATTTTTGTGCAAGGATTATATTCCTATGTGGTTTAGATAAAAAGTCATATCATTTTGAAGTTGAAAATTTTAAAAAAATTGTGATTTTTTTAAAAAAGCTGGTAACATTTTTTCACTTTAAAATCCGTTATTTTCTCCCGGACCCTATATTTTTTTCATGTTTCTAAAAGAATACTTAACATAAATGCATTTAAGACAAATCCGAGGGCATTTGGGGTAACAGTCTCCCCGCTAGTCTTATCAGAATTTTTTAAATTTTAATTTTTGTGTTTTTTAGTTTTTTGTGGAGCACAAAAATGTCAAAGCTGATATTAAAATAAAAATACCTTGGAAACTTACCTCCATATGTTAGCTAATCACACAAAAAATATTTAATAAGCCACACCTCTTATAACGACAGGGTGACCATTTTACTGAAAAAAGTAAATTTTTGAAGCAAGTTTTCCCCGAAGTGGAATTTTGATTATTTCGGAGTAAGAAAATGGGAATCTTTTTATTTTCTTCTTTTAATGACAATTTTTTTTTTTTTTTTGTATTATACTAAAATTTCACAATGATAGCTTTATTAATGTAGATTTTTTTTAAGTTCAAATATTATTATTTTTTTTTTAAATAACACTAAAAACAAAAATTTTTCTTTTTTTAATCAATTCAATAAAAAAATTCAGTTCGAATACTTTATTATTTATATATTATTTTTTAAGTAATAACCTTTCCAACGATACCAAATACTTGATTAAAAATACTTTACACAATCGTTTAAAAACTAACTGAAACTTTACCCCCTTCGGCAAAATTTGCACATTTTCTTCAATTTCTATGGTAAATGTGTGTTGAAGCATTCTATATACATAAGTGCACGGCAGTTTCAACGTGTTTTTATACCCTACACCACCAAAGGTGGTTGGGGTATTATGTGTTTGTGCAGAAGTTGTAACGCAGAGAAAAAATCTTCGGACCCCCACCTTAAAGTATACCGTTCGACTCAGAATCACTTTCTGAGTCGATTTAACGATGTCCGTCCGTCCGTCCGTCCGTCTGGTCGGCTGGCTGGCTGGCTGGCTGGCTGTCCATGTAAAGCTTGTGCGCAAAGTACAGGTCGCAATTTTGAAGATAATTTGATGAAATTTGGTACATATGCTTTTTTCAGCACAAGGACGAAGCCTATTGAATTTGGTTATGATCGGCCCATTATTTCACCTTGCCCCCATACAAATGTCCTCCCGGAATAGAGTTTTAACACATAAAGATGCCTTAAAAATATGAATATTTTAATGAAATTTAGTACATATAAGTTTTATATCAGCAAAAATCCGTCTGCCAAATTTCATGAAGATCGGTCCATAACTGACCATAGCTCCCATATAAACTCATCTCCCGAAAATCACTAACGTGCATAAATCCCATACAAATGTTAGTATTATGTTAATATTTAACACAAGTAAGTTGTATATAAGTAAAAACAAAATTATGTGGATGGTAATGGTGTAGGGTATCATATAGTCGGGCTTGACCGACTATATCTTCTTCTCTCGTTTTAAATAACTTTCTGTATATTTTGAACGGATAAATATATTTCAATGAAATTTCACACAGTTATTACTGAGATAGTTTTCAAGGAGCACAAGTTTCTAGGTGGTCTTGGGGCAGGGGGAAGGACCGCCGAAATGGGTCACCTCGGATATTATATAAGAAATAATTAAAAGAGTTGACCACTTTCGGAGGTTCTCCTCCTGCCCACAGACTAGCTAGAAACTTGTACTCCATCAAAACATTTTGAAAATATCTCAGTAATAACTATGTGAAATTTCATTGAAATATTTAAAATTTTTTTTTTTAAATTTTCAATTTCAAAATGACATAACTTTTTATCTAAACCACAAAAATTATTTAGAATTTTGTATAGAATCCAGGAAATATTTTAGAAAAATTGTAAGATTCAAATTTAGCCCGCCAAGTTAAAAAAACTAAAAACAAACATGGTCAAAAATGGGTCAAAATTTTAATCTGGTCCAAATATCTCTTAAAGTAAAAGAGATAACCCACACATGTAAGCATATTTTTTGTAGAGAATTATAAGGACTATCTATCTATTTTTCAATCAAATCATAAATGAAATTTTGGCAATTTTTTAAAAAATTTGGTTAAACATATCTAATTTTGAAGGTCCACCATCCCGTCCTCCAGACTTGCTAAAAACCTGTCTTCCTCCAAATCAATTGCCATACACCTCAGGATTGTCCATGTGAAATTTCATTCAAATACATCTAGCAGTTCTAAAGTTACAGAATTATTTCCAAAAAATTTCGTTTTGGGACCACTGCACAGTGTCACATTTGGTAGTTTTAGAACGACAAAAATCCAATTTGGGAGAAATTGGTCTGAAATTGTATATTCTGTTAGTAGATAAGGCCGTTAATAGTCCCACTAAAAATGGGCGGGTAGAATGACTGCCACTCCTATACTCAAAAAAAAAAAAAAAACAAAAAAAATTTATTTGTATGAATTTCCTGCATATTTTTGTAAGTTTTATTAAAATAAGGAATATTTTAAAAGTAGGCGTGGCAAGATCTTATCACATCAATCTTAGTGTAACACTTGCATAACTAATTCTCGGCCATTATTATAAGATACTTAAATAATTCTTAAAAAATTGCTAAAATAAGGTACCTTATATTTTTTTTTTTTCTAATATTTTAAAAGATCGCAAAAAGTCACAGCCAAAATTCTCAGATATAATTTTATAGATATCATTTTATATACCAATCGTGTTTTTAAATTGGAACTCGTTGGAACTTTTTTGTTCCAGTCCATTAAAAATAGAATTTGCCAAAATATATATTTTTTTGAATATTATGATTTCTTTTAAATAAAAACAATATTTTCAGTATTTATTTTTTAACCTAGAAAATTCCAACAGAATAATTTGAATATATTTATTATTACAGGCCAGAAAAAATCATATCAATATCTCCAGTATTTACTGAGATATATGAAGTTAAAATTGTCATACTTCTTTACAAAACTTGTAAGTAAAATTAAAATATTTTTAAAAGTTGCAAATTTAAAAGTCCACAATTCGCGCTATAGACACTTACTAATACTTTAAGTATTTTTTCCATAACATATGATATGTTTACTAATAAATACGAAAAAAATTACTTCAATTAATAAGCTTTTATTTTCGTATTTTTGTCGTTCTAATTTGGATAAATGTGACACTGTACACTGTACAGCTTGGAAGTAATTAGTTATTGTAGTTACTTATTTTTTATTTCATTTTTATCACTGCATAACTTTTCACCAGATAGTAAACCGATTGCTAATTATACAGCATATAAATTTATTAGGTGTTGTCTCTCGACTGGTTAATGGTTTAAATCTAAAAGATGTAAATTTAAATTAAATTAAACAAAAAATACTCGAAAGTTTCAACTCAGTTTTTTTTTATATATATTTATTAGTTTTAAATACCTGTTGTTCCGTGAGATATGAGGTGACTGACCTAAAACTTCTTAGTTATTTTGTATGGTCTACAAAATTCTATCAACACTTTTAGAACAAACTTTGAAAATATAAGACACTAAAAGTAGGTTTCAAAGAGTTGAGAGATTTTTTGAAATGTCTCATATATAAATTTTTTTAAGATTTGTAGATATTTTTATTATTATAACAAAGAAAAAAGTAAAAATGGACTTTAATTACGAAAATGCCTATATTAATTTATTTTTAATTGATTTTGCTCCAATCATCAAAATGATAATATTAATAACTAGAATAATTGATTTTATTATTACTGCTTTCTCTTAAGTAAATATAATAAGCTGAAAATTGTTAGAAATTGAATTAAATTTATTATAATTCTATACTTTTATAGACGAATTTTTGTTTTTCTTTATATTGTATTAACCCATTAATGCCCACTGTTATGTGTATGTAACGCGACAATGTCAAAGTTCAAAACTATATTGTCAAAAAACGGAACAATATAAACTTCAATTATGTTATGAATTGTATAATTCAATATTCGTCCTGCATCCTCAAATATTTTTAATTTCATTTCCTCCCCTTTTATTGTGGCAAAAAATGATTCCATAAAGTTCATTATTTGACTGCTTGCAAAAACTCGAATTTAACGGCAGGAGGATTGCATAATGGCTTATTACTTGCCTTTTACATATTTTAACGAACAAATTGTTTGTATACTTAATGAAAACAAATTTGTTTATTTAATTGTTTAAAAATATATAAGGCATGTCCGATGAAAATTAGAAAGTGAAAAAAGTAAGTGTTACGTATATGTAACACTTGGTCATTATCAGTACTTTTTGCCCCCCACTATTTTCAATACAAAAAGGACTAAATGAAAACATTTTTTAATTAAATATAGTACTTGAGCAATAAACATAATAATTTGTTTAATTAAATATAGTACTTTAGTAATAATTAGCGGTTTGATAAATATTATGGGTATGAATAAGTATGATTTCCGGTTATCGGAAATGCCTTGGTCCCATATATGGATTTAGCAAAGTTTTTCAATGATGAATTACTACAAATACTTTAAAACTTCTTAAATATATCAACTTTATTGTGCATTTTTTCAAGAAATTTAAAACTTTTTAAGTTTTGCTTTTATAGAAGGTCCAAAAATTAGGGAGTAATGCCCACTGTTACGTATATGCAACGGCTTATATATTCCTTACTAAATCAAATATAAAAAATTTTTCAACGTCAGTGGGTTTATATGTCTCATTTGACATGATGTTCAACATTTTAAATCTTTGAGTTAGATCGATGTGGACAATTAGAAAATTAATTATGTTAATAAATAATACAATTAAATTCCAATATAAAGTTAATTAATAATTTTATTACAAAATAATTTGAAATATTTTCTTTTGTGAATATTGCATTTTTCCTGGAAAGGATAGGCTTATATGCTACTATATATTTTTTTTAATACTTATATGAAACAAATTATTTTGATCTGGTTAAACATATCTAACAGTTTATAAAGAATTATTCCTTATATATTGTTCACATTATCATTAATCTATGCATATAGCTACTCATAAATATTAATACATAATTCCTTCAGATATTGCCAATGATGGACTGTTATCCATTTATTAAGGTGTAAACATTATTTTTCGTTTTTTCATAAATGTATAACAAATTCGCGTAAGAGTGTGTTCTCTAATATCAAATGAGCATTTCAGCATCCAGGCAGCCAGCCAGCCACCCTTGAAATCTGATGATTATTTTACCTTGTTACGACAATAATAACAACAATAATAGTGACATCAACAAATATATATAATATCACTAACACGTTTACGCACATGTTGTAAGCGACATAAATAAATTGTTCTAAAATGATTCAATTACCGAGAAGAAAGCTCACAAGTTTATTTGTGCGCATTGTTGTTGTTATTATTGTTGAATACTTATTCACTTGATACTCAAGTTAAATGCCCACCCACCTCCATCCATCCTTAATACCATTCTTTCGAATTTTGTACTTAATAAGGCATACAAATTTAATAAAACGTTAAGTAAACTTTAATGGAATGAGAAATGTGTATAAGTACGAGGGTAATAACATATATATTTAATTGATTTTTTGAGGGAAAATTAATTGGTAAAAAATAATAGAAATTAAACAAGTTTATTTTAATATTTGTACCAATATCTTAATATATAAGATTCCTATTACTTAATAACTAAATTTTTGGACTACCTTCGCAGTTACATATATTTTAGTGTAGAATATGCTAAGAAATGAGAATGTCTTAAGATTAAATTGAAATTGTTTGTAGGGCGACAATTTTCTTCTCTTAAAGTCACATACAATTTAGATTTGCAGGTAAATCGTTGCTTATATGATTTGGGTGGTGGTTGGTTGTACGTCATTAAAGCGTATGTTTTACAAACATTTTACGCGTGTAAATATTTATAATTTGATTACTGTGCCCGCCTTCTTTCATTTGCCTTTCTTTGAAGGAAACGGAAATGTATTCACAAATAAAACATTTGTATATATAGGTTCATGTATAAGTGAATATGTTTGTTTGTATTAAAATAAAACGTGTTTATTAGCTTTTCGTACAGCTGAGTTCACCTTCATTAGTATTTAGACATTGATTCTACTTCATACATATAATTTTGCCTTCTTTTCATACATTTATGAGTACATGTATGAGTTTGTATTCTAAAAACAATTTCTTATAAGCCACAAAAGTAATAAGTAGCTTAAATATAAATTTAATTGCCACCAAACTCCATAACCTTCTTTTTACACACATATCAACTCCCTTACCCCACCCTTAAATCATATATTCAATTAACCACATTTTGTTGCCAAAATGTCTCAATGTTCTTTTAATTTTACAATTTCAAATTTGAGGTATGTAGGTATTGGAGTAATATACACATGTGTAAGTTTGTCCTAAGTAAATGTGTTTATTATGTTTAAACCGGTGTAATATTTTAGCTAAAATACATATTTTATTACCACAAAAAAGGACCGTTATTTAAAAACAGACCACATATGTTTGCATTTCTATTTAAGGTAATTAACACTAATTTGAAAATATAAACTTTTTAAGGGTTTATTTGTACATAAAATTGTATATTTTTTGGAATAGAAATATAGTTTAAAAAGTGTACGATAAGAAAGTCAAATATTTATACTTATGCTCTATTTTCTGTTAAGGGATTTTGAATGGAGTTGTAGCTAAAATTTTACAAAAATCTTTTTAAAAAATATGTGAACATTTTGCTTTTCCTCTCCCTATTCGAATTTAAAATACTTGAAGCCATGAGAATTTGATGGGATAATAATGTCTAAAGTATTAAATTAGTAATTTAAAAAAATAAAAATCGCTTTAAATACACTCCCTGATAAATAAAATAAAGAAAAAAAAAAAAAAAAATCGGTGCAAGTATATGAACAACATTTTGTTTTTCCTCTCCTTAATCGAAGTTAAACAACTTTAAGTCGTTAAAATTTTATATGATAATAAAAAATGTAAATGCTGTAAATGCGATCCTTGATCAAAATACAAAATCAGCTTTTCCTACACAGAAAAAAGTCACCAATTAATAAATATGTTAGAAAATAATTCATTCAATAAAAAAACTTGTTTAAATTTGCACCTCTCACCAAAGTAGTTGATTGGATGAATTAAAAATGTATATAAGATATAAAAGTATAGTTAAATTTTATTTTTATTTCATTTTTGCTTGAATAAATTTATTAAATTTCGTTGCAAAATGAAACAACTATGTTAATTGGAAAATACCGTAATAATTTTTTCTGTGTATAGGATTTGTAGGGAAAACAATGGGTAAGTTAAACCCAAACCAGCTTTAAAAAATATTACCTAAAAATAACGCATATCTCTCATCCCTGAAAGGAATTTCAAAATCTGGCACCAAAGAGAAACAAGAGACGAAACTAATTGTCAAAAACCTAAGTCGGTTGTCAAAAACCTAACTCATGCAACAACAAAATACATGTAATCAAATACATTTTGTTGTTGCCAAAAGAAAATAAAAACAAATTTTTGTTTACAAAAAAAACAATTTTATTTAATTGTCAATCGAGAATTTCGTCTCTATGTGTTACTCTGTGTCGGAAAGCTCTGGAAAGAGAAAAAATGCTTAGAGAATTATATATAAATTCGAGTATCTCCGCTCCCTGGTAGAATTTTTGAAATCTGACTCCTTTACAGAATTAACATTTCCAAAGAATTGTGTTAACAATAGCCTATAGTCTCAGGGGATGAGACGTTCCTATGGTAGAACCGTAGCAAAGCGTTCGATTTTCAAATTTAGGTGGCCAAAATTAATTACACAAAAACTATAAATCGTACAAAAGTGTTTTTTGGCATAGTGATTACTTACATATTGAAGAATTATTGGACAAAAAATTAGACAAATCCGCCCACTATTAATTACCCAATTATGAAAAATAGTCAAAATTTAAAAATAGCTTCTTTTATAATTCTTTTTCATTTGAAAATAAGTTTAATTAAAAATACAAAATAAAGATTACATAATTCATCATAATTTTTTAATGAAAGTATAAAAAAGTTTAGTAAAAAAAAAAAACAAAATCATGTGGAATCTGCACCAATATCACTGTCATTTTCACTATCAGACTCCTGTACATTATAACATGCGTTTTTTAGTAGTTTCAATATACATATCTGGCGTTAAAGTTCGTTTTTTAACTGGTGGAGTTTTCCTGAAGCTGCAAATATAAGGATCTGTTGATATTAATAGCCTTTTTTATTAAATCTGCATTAGTCTCGGTCCGTGAAGTTTTCCGCGTGAACTGCAGTCTATAACGTCTATTGTCTTTATTCCTGGATTCTTGAGCTTCTTCAGATAATTGACCAATAGGAAGGATGCAATGTTCAATTATAGCTTTTCCGTGCCAAAGAACTTTGTGAACACTGACAGGCATGTAATACCAGGGATATAGTTTCAAATAAAGATTTCTTGTTTCAAATGTATAACTTTCGAATGCTTCCATGTTTATAGTATATCCAGATGCTAAGCATTCCAATATAACATGAAAACGTTTAATAAGTTCTAAACTTAACCCAGTTATTTGCGCAGATATTTACGCATTTCTAAAAAATCGCCTGGCTGTATTGCCATCGTTAGTATTTCCCGATATCTGTTTAGGCATGTCTATCAATAACCCCATTTTTGATCTAAATTCGTCTTGAATGAATTTTTTTTTTGTAAAACTTTTACTTTGTTATCTTCACCTCTAACTTGCCACATTTTTATATCTATCCTGTAAGCTATATGTAGTAAACATTCCATGAATCGTATCCAGAAATGTAGAGGCGACAAGCCAAATTCCAAAACTCCAGGGTCTAAGGTTATTTGTAACAGGGCTGAAGTGTTATTAATTTCGGAAGGCTTAGCTCCACATACATAACATATTTGTGACGAATTGTAATTCGATAAAGCAGAACAAACTTTTCCATCAATCATGCATAAAATTAATTTCGGTTTTATATAAACAGTAGCAACTAGTTTTGCTATTAAAGAATTACTTTTGTGACATCTTAAACAAAAATAAGTTCCTTTTCTAGCAAAGAAAAGTTCCACTATATAACGGTTAATTGCTAGATGGAATTATTCACCCACGATCTTGTAAGCTCACAACTTAAACAAAGGTATTCATTTAAAACATACATTCTTTAAAAGCAACTTACAAATAAAATGGTATTCAATTTTTTGTTCCACTTAGAAGGATGGTGTATCTTTGTTTTGAATACTTTGTTCGGCAGGGGCAGTTTCAGGCAAAAAGTTTTTTTAGTTTCTATTAAAGGAGTATCCCTAGTTCTCAAAACAATCAAAAGTTGGAACCCAGCTGATAACAGAAAAACATATTCGTCTATGCATTTTTGTTTTTGACTTACAATTTATTTTTTAAGAGATTCCCTATTATATCTTTCAATATCTAAAACTATCTTCATTCAAATATATACAAAATATATTATATTTTAAAGGAATTATATTTTCATATACAAAAAGAATTTTTTTAAAAATATGCCATAGAAAATTTTTTATTTATGTTCAAAGTTTGACTAATTTTCGAGCAAAAAAAAAAATATTTTTCTTTCGTATATTTTACCCATCATTCATGTTATCGTTAGAAGCATTCATTGATCGATTTCAGCTAAAATGAGTACGGAAATGTCTTAACTGAATAGTCTATTTTAATTCCCGAATATAATTTTTTTCCTCCTTTAAAGTTAATTTTTGGGGTTTTGGCCAGCTAAATTTGAAAATCGAACACTGTGCGTAAATTCTTTCAAATCTAGCTGTGCTTGTTTCTGTTTTCGATAAGACGTTTATCTCTTCTGGAGAATAGTTGAGATAGATTAAGGTAACTCATTCCTTGCTTTTTTTCCCTTTTTCCAGCTAATGACAGCGGCGCGGCTCACAGTGTGGTGTTTTCATACAATTAGCGGCCAAAAAGAGAAGGACTTGTCAAAAATGAGTGAAATTTGGCACATAAATTGTTTTTAATTCCAAATATAGTAAGATATAATATTTTTAATAAGAATATTAATTAATTCAATTATTTTAAATAAAAATAATTTAAAATTATAACGTTTATACAAAAAGCGAAATACGTTCAACATTTGGATCCTTATAAAACAGATTGTTATTTTTATGCAATTCTTACTCAGAACCACTTTTTTGGGACATACCTCTGTCAAATAATTATGTGTGCAATATTTGTTTTCTGGTTTTTAAATATTCCAAGAGTGATATACATTTCTTTGGTTTACAATTTTTTTCATTCTTACCTAATGTCCCAATTTGCAAAATTTTAGGTTCCTCTTGGCATTGTATTTAAAGTACCGTTAAAATAAACATATCATTCTTTAAATTTTAATAGAAAATAATTATATGTGCAAATTGAAATTTTTACTCAACAGACTGACATGAAGTCCGCAGTTTGAACCGTTTAACCAATTAAAGTTAAAATTAAAGTTATTTGGGGAATATTTAAAATGATTAGACCTAAAATACCAAAATTTTTGATTTTTTTTTTAATTTATAGCCAAAATATGTCACCAGGTCATGAACTGTCAGTTGAAGTGCTGAAATCATTAAAGTAAGACGACAATTTATGTAAAATTCCAAAAAATGGTGTACACAGAAAATGTTTATCATAATACTGTTGAAAATTTTCAAAAAATCTGAGAAATTGCTGTCATTCTAGGAGCGGTAACCCATAATCAATTGCTGATTAGCGGGGCTTAAGGAAACTTTTCGAAGAAAAACAACATGTGTTACAGAAAAATAACGGCCAAATAAACGGGTTTTAATAATTGGACGCGAGCATAAAATAATAAAAGAGGTTTTAGATTAAAATTATGACCTTTGGGTGGCAAAAACATAACTAATAGAGCGGTACAAAAATCCACACGCAGGATTTTATGGTAAATATAATTTTTTGTTTAAAAACTTTAATTACACCATGAGTTTATGTGCATAAGGAATGAAAAATATTATATTTAAATTATCCAAGTGTTTATCAAAATTATTACATGGGTATTCGACGCCTACAAAAGACATGCTTGAAGCGTAATCATAGTGTCGAATCGCATATAATATAAGTCAATTTTAATTCTAGATAGAAGTTGAAAATATTTATTGGACGTAGCTAAATTAGTTCACAGCACAACATAAATTTACTGGACAAAAAATCCAATAGCTTCATTGATGAATTTCCTACAAAAATTAGATTTTTCAGTAAATTAATGTGACGACGTTACTATATCGGGCCTCAAAATCGGTTGTTAAGTCACAAAATATTATATTTCTGGAGCAACCAGTAATGATCCTCAGACCTTCATGATATAAGGATTTCCAAAGAATACTGTATGCTGAGATATATTTAGATTCAGAGCTATATGACAATATCAAATGTTTCAAATTGATTTTGTATAAGTATACTACAGTTTTGACCTATATATATGTAAAGGAAAAAGGACGAATCGGTATAACGAAGGATGCATCTGGTAACGTTATATTAGGATAACACAATTCCTTAACAACTTTCATGAATATTGAAAATTAACTTTATTTAAATAAAGGATTTTTATAAAATTCTTGTCGTGCACATATAATTATTTTCTATGAACAATTTTAAAATCAATTAAATTTTGCCACAAAATACACATAAGAAATAAATTTTTCATTTGACTTATAAAGCTCTAATAAACATTAAAAATATAAAAAAGATTTGAATTTGAAAATCCTATTTTTAAAGAAAATAAATTACTTTAAAGGTATGCACATATAATTATTTGACTGGGGTATTTATTAAATTATCTTCTCGATTTAAGAAAAATACATGATTTAGTGTTGAAACCAAACATTTCTTTATAAATCTTCCTATAATTTGCACTGTATAGCTTATACAGGTAACATATAAAGTTTTTAGAAACATCTTTGTTAAAATACCTAACAATTTTGTGCACATTTTTTTATATAAGTATTCTATACCATGTATTATAAATATATTTTATAATACATAATATATTTTAATCAGAACACATTTTAATCAGAACACAGAGTTAGATCATCAGTTTCTCGGTGGCGGTTGTGCTAACGAAAAAGTCCCTCGACAAGCCCAAAAGATCTGACGTCCCCGTCAAATGTTTAACCCTTCGTCTTACAAACTGGTCTGGCCAGAACAATTGCAAATTTAAATGTTGTTTTCATATATTTCTAATTAAGCTAGAGACTTGAAATTTCTGGTACCCTCCTACAATTTTGTTTTCTAACGATCTGTGAAAAAACCAGAACGATAAACCTATCACAAGGATAGTTATGAGGATAATTAGTGTATATGTCGCATTCGTACCAAATATGGTCTGGCTGGACCAGTTATATTTTGTTTGAAAAATTATATAGTTTGACGATGTTATTCGTTCTTTTTTATTGTATTTTATTTTATTAAAAACTTTTAAACTGAGATCTCATCAGTTTACTCATTTTATTTTATGATTTTCCATCTATTCGTTCATGTTTTGTGTTATGATTTTAGTACCGATAAAACCTCAAATGTTTGATAAGAAAAATTGTATGCATTTGTAGACTCAAAACAAGGAGATTAACGTGAAGTTTATCGATGAGAAAATATAATTTCTGGCAGAACTATGTGGTAGTAATGCTAGAATATAGTTACATAAATGAAATAATATAAAAAAATCACCAAAATTTGGATTAAAATATATAAAATTACAGAACTGGTCCGGCAAGACCATATTTGTTACGAATACGACAATTGAAACATCTGTATGATGAAGGGTTAAACAGTTTTTTTTTTTCTGTAAAATAATACTCTTCTGTAAACTAACAGGTCCTATTCAGTATTCGGACAAAATCCCGCCTCTTAATTCTGCCCCTTTCAATTCCCTAAATTCTATCTGACATTTTACACTTTCGCCATTCATTTACTACTACCACGAGTACGCGCGTAACTAAGTTGACAATCTCCGGCACTGACGGCGTACGCGGACTGGTTGGCTGGTTAACGATGCACCCAGAGAAATATCAATCACATACGTGTTGAAAACGATACCATTCTGTGTCAATAGTGAATCTACACCGTATGTGTTTAAATTAAACACTGCGTGTTCAATTCTTATTGAAAATTGATACCTAATTGGCACCAAGTTGAAACCATTTCGGTATCAAATTGTTAAATTACATATGTTTTCTATTAAATTGGTTAACGAAAGGTATTAAAAAGCTGTTACCGTAAATTACCATTGTGAGCACAACCGTTGTTGATTTTGAATCGAATTTTTTCCCTTAGTGTGTACTGTCTCCTTCTTCTCGCGATTGCTACAACTACAAAAGTATTCATAGTAAGGGAGACCAAGTCTGCTTGCATGTTTTCCGATCGTCTATTAGTCTCGAAAATGTCATTGCATTTGTAGCCTATGAATTGCGTTGAGGGTTTCTCGTTGTAGGTAGGCCACGTTTCCTTCGCGACTCTACATTTGTCTAGATTTCGCCATCTATTTTTCGCCTTTTCGAGATAGTGTTTCTGGATTCTGCTTTTGACTGATCCAAAGCAGAGCCTGCCCGGGCTAATTCGTCTGCCTGTTCATAGCCATAGTGGTCCCTTTGCACTGGAATCCATATTATAGTAATGTTAAATAGTCGACTTAGTCCTAACAGTTCCTTTTTACACTGTCTACACAGAAAAAACTAAATTTCAAATTCAATAATAAAATTCAAATAGACGATTACATAGTCTAAAATAAAGAAAATGTTATTTAATTGGTAATGGAGTTATATACTATGCATTTTAATTACCTTTTGATCCTTTAAAATACACAAATTGCTATTGGATCTAATATTTTTCTTAATTGAAAATTGTGGATAACAATTTATTTTCTATTTTTTACATTTGTCAAAATAAAAACAAATGTTTTTGCTTAGGTTTCAACGAAACCGAAATGGATAAGACACCACGAATGCTGATGAAGTGTGTAGCTGCACAGAAAATACGTATTCCATTCTGCTGGTGTCTAATTTAGTCCACAAACTCTGCTTTGGTACCGCCAAACAGAGAAAACAAGGCAATTTACCATTGCAAACTTGTTTATGATCCTTCGAACCGGATGTTGGCTTACGACACTATGTAACCACATCTTAAACAGCGTTTACGACGCTAGGTTCAACCTCTTTTTTACTTGCCCCAAACCCCTGGCGCTGCTAACTGAGTCCCTCAAAATTGCACCCAGTGCAAGGCGGGCGACATGTTTAGGTTTCAACGAAACCGAAATGGATAAGACACCACGAATGCTGATGAAGTGTGTAGCGGCACAGGAAATACGTATTCCATTCTGCTGGTGTCTAATTATAGTCCACAAACTCTGCTTTGGTACCGCCAAGCAGAGACAACAAGGCAATTTACGATTGCAAACTTGTTTAGTTTTTGTTTTTTTCAAGAAATATTTGAAATTATTTGCAGTCAATAAACTAAAATATTAAAATCAAATAAATAAAAAATAATAAAAAATATTTTGTCATAATTTTTTCTGTGTAACTAGAATAGAGGTAGTTTTGTGTGATTTGGGCGATAGTATTTTCGCCTGGCTGTCGAAGAATATACCAATATTCCCATGAATATTTCTATCGCGAATTAGTTTACACGCCTTTATTTCCACATGGAATACGCTTGCCTCATCAGGGAGTCTATATGAGTGTCTAATTCCAAGGTCGTTGGAGAAGACACCAGGTCCGATACCACACTACATCTTTGAGCCATCAGTGTATACTTTAGTTCCATATTGTTCAAGAAGATTTCCCCTTCTCCATTTACTCCTGGTGGGGAATAGGACTTTAATTATGTTTCTGAAGTCCACCTGGGGAGTCATATAGTCTGTAGATTGATTAAGTTTCGGGGGTATTAAGCTTAATATCCTAGCATGTCGATATGTTCTTGATCTCCAGTTCTCCGTTGCAGATAATTTTATCGCACTATTGACCGATGATTCAATACTGTGTAGGTCTATGGGCGTCAGGTGCAATATAGTGTTCAGAGCTTCTGAGGGACTAGTACGTAATGCACCTGCGATACCAATGGAAACAGATCTTTGTATCCTGTAAAGTTGATCCACCACGTGGATCGACCTTTAATGTAGGTCTGTTGACTTGAGAGGCGAGTTGTACCCTCTAGACCAAGGGTTCTCACAAGATCTTGCTTCGCGACCCCTTTTTGACATAGTAATGGAAGCGCGACCCACTTCAACTTTGACAAGTTTAAAAATCAGGTTAAATGTTACGAAAAGATAAAATAATTAAAAAAAAATAATATTATAATTGTAGTGTATTGAAACAATTGAAGTTTGTTTAACGACTAACTTTATTATACAAAAGAATTTACAAGTGAGTTCAATTGCTTAACATAAGAAAAGCTTACAATCTAATGTTAGTTACCAGAGATAGAGATGTGCATATAAAACGATACATAACACGCCTCCACTTAAGTTTTTATTATAGATATTATTTAAATATACATAATATGTTGCATTGATTTACTTTTATATAAATTTTACATAACATTTATAAAGATGTAAAATGTATTTTGTATTATGTATGTTCTTCAATATAATTAATTACTATATACATTTATATAATTTTGCAAAATTCTATTTAAATTCAAAATTGTTAGTTTTTACAGTTCATTATAAAAAAAGTTTTTACTTTAAATATATTACTCATATTTTTATCTTTTTTCTAGGTCTTAATACTCTTGTAAATAAGTTTTCTTCATCTCTAATTTGAGATTCATTTGATACATTTTCGTTAACATTTATGTTTACAGCTTCATTTTCTAATTCAATTTCAGAATTTCATGTGCACAGAAAAAAATATTTCAAATAATTTTTTAATAAAATTATTAATTAACTTTATATTGGAATTTAATTACATGATTTATTAATATAATTAATTTTCTAATTGGTTTTCAGTTTTGTTTCTTAATAAATTGACAGCTGTTAATAAAATATAAAGAAAAATTAAATATTTGTCTACAAAAGTACAGAAATAAAATAAATTTAAGTAAATTTTCAAAAATTTTCAGCTCATTCCATCTATTTAAGGAAAAGAAGTAATAATAATATCAATTATTCTAGTTATTAATATTATCATTTTGATGATTGGAGCAAAATCAATTAAAAATTAATTAATATTACAAATTTCGTAATTGTAGTCCATTTTTACTTTTTTCTGTGTGTATTTCTATTATTTAACTCTAACGAATAATTGTTATGATGTGACTGTTCAACTGCAGCACTTGACTTAGTTCCATTTGAACATGTTGGTAACTCTGGTGATGTTGAATTATTTTTAACTTTTTGGTTATCTTCTACTCCTGCTCTAATTTGATCAGTATGCCTTTTTATAATTCTACCTGTTGAAAGAACACACTGATATAAACGTGGACCCATTTTGTCTTTAATAATAGCAGGGGACCATGAATTTTTGTTAACATTTGTGTAGTCTCGTATAAAAACATTTTGACCCTTTTCAAAATTTACAAATCTCTTACCTCTATAATTTGAAATGCTCTTCATTTGTTTGTTTTGAATAATATCCTCAATAAGAGGGGGTTTAATTAAATCAAAACGTGTTCTAATCGACCTTCCAATAAATATTTTAGCCGGGCTTTCATCAGTTATACTATGTTTCGTGTTTCTATAATCCATTAAAAATCTATTTAAAACTACATCAATACTTTCGTTCCTCTCAGAATTTAAATTTGCATAAATTTATTTTTTTAAAGATTTCACAAAATTTTCAGCTTGACCATTTGTAGCGGGATTTCCAGAAGCTGTCAAAACATGTTTTATTTTGTTTATTGAAATTAAATCTTGAAATTCTTCGGAGACAAATTGTCTACAGAAGTTGAAAGTGATTTCTTTAGTCTTAAAAACCTCCACCCATTTAGAATATGAGTCAATAACTACAAAAAAATAATAGTTCTTGATTGGTCCAGCAAAGTCAATGTGGATTCTTTGCCAAACAGAACTCGTGGGAGTCCAAGGAATGAGTATACTTTTCTCTGGACTAGCTATGAGCTTTTGACACGAAATGCAAGATTTTACCAATTTTTCGATCTCATTGTCTATTTTAGGCCACCAAATAAAGGATCTAGCTAGAGATTTTGTTTTAACTATGCCTAAATGAGATTCGTGCAATAGTTGTGCTCTCAATTTTTCTGGTACAATGACTCTATAGCCCCATAATAAACAGTCATGATCTACAGTCAGTTCTAAGTCTTTACATATAAACGCCTTAAATTTGCCTTCTTTTAATTCCCTGATTTTGCCCATTTTAACAAATTCACAAACTTTTGAAAGAATGTTTCCCGAGCTATGTCTTTAAAGTCTATGTTAAAAATATTATCCTTTTGTATATAATTTACAAAAGTACAATCATCTGTGGCATTGACGTCATTTGTTTTTAGTTGAGGAATTCTTGATAAATTATCAGCTTCATTTAACTGACCTTTGACATATTCGATTTTATAATTGAATCCTGACAAAATAAACGCCCATTGTTGGACGCGTGCAGCAGCCATTAGTGGTAAACCTTTATTTTCACCAAATATAGAAATCAAAGGTTTATGATCAGTTTTTAACGTAAAAAAATGTCCGATCAAATATTGCCTTAATTTCGTTACACAAAAGATAATAGCAAGTGCTTCCTTCTCATGAGTGCTATATTTTTGTTCTGTGACATTATTTTTGCTTTTTGAGATCTTGAATATTATGAGACTTTTTCGGATAACTCTATTAGATGCATTCTCTACGTCCATTAAAAATCAAATCTTTTCTTAATGAAAAAAAGTGAAAAAAAATTATTTTCATATAAAAATCTATGCTCAGTCTAGATTGTAAACTACTCCTCTATAATTCAGTTTTAAAGCCAATATGGACTTATGGGATCCAGTTATGGGGTACGGCCTCAGCATCATATATTGAGAAAATACAGAGACGCCAAAACAAAATATTGCGAACTATAACCGCAGCCCCTTGGTATGTAAGAAATACTAACATACATAAGGATCTAAACGTTCCTTTGGTAAGAGATGTAATAAAAGAACATGCAGAAGCATACTTGAAGAGATTGGAAATACACCCTAACCCACTAGCACGAAATATACTAAGAAGTAATGGACACATCCGATTGAGAAGAAGAAACACCGCAGAACTGAGCCGAAGTTAAACCATATGCATTAAAATCGCTTTTAGTCAGACGTTGGTTGGACTAAATAGATATTAAGATTTAGATTTAAGATTAGATTAATTATTGTTAGTTCACTTAACTTTTGTGAAGATTCAATAAATAAAATTACTGATAATAAAAAAAAAAAAAAAATCTGTTTTGATAAAAAATTTTATAATAGATTTAATTCTTCGGAGTAAACGAGCGGATAGACTTTGCTATATTTCAACTATTTAAAATAATTTTAAATATGTTGATTTAAAATTAAATATAACACATGAGTTATATTTTAAATCTTTTTGAAATGAACCTGTTACTTTATCGATATTCACATTAAAAAGATTTTTCCGATATCAAATTATAAAGTTATTTAAGCAAATTTTTTTTTCAATATCCCGGAAACTTTTCCGCGAAATAAAAGTTTTGTGTACTCAGTATTGAGAAGTCGTAACGTTCGAGCCAATATTAACAATCTTATTCAACAATATGTTTTTCTAACTTAAAATTCGGAATACAACTTTACAAATAAAGGTCTTGTCATAATATATTTAAAGTAGGATTTCGATAGTTTGTTGCGGGCCCCTCCTCAGAACAAAATTTTGCGTGGAGGGACCCTAGGGCAATCTTTTTTTTTTTTAAGAGACGGCGGGCACATTACCAGATAAGAACTGGCCGGCCGTATTAAAAATAACATTGAACGGCGGGAACATAACCCGATATGCACTGTCCGGCCGTTAATGCAGATAGTAAGATAATCGGCGGGCTCATTACCCCATATAAACTGTCCGGCCGATTTACAGAAAAGTAATTAGAAAATTAGGATGGGGCTGAGAGTGCGGGCCGAACCATTATATTATTTTAACCCACCCCATTCCTTGGCTCTTACGTTGGATGACCCACCATTGGGGAGTGTAGATTGCCAATCTACAGCAGGTCATCGGCATCTGAAAGGAAAAGAAAAATATTAGTATATTGAAGAAAATTTAACTGGAACGATACATACACTTACATGGGTACCTGTAATAGAAAATAAATATTAATATGTTTATCAAATATTGTTTTTTTTTAAATTAAAATCAGACTTACCTTTTTATCCACAGTCGTATAAAATTGAATGAAATGACATATTATTGTAAATAAACACATGCAGCGAATTCGCCGCAATGAGAATATAATGCTGCCAGATGTAATATGCATGAATAATAATAAAGACAGAGGAGGGGTCATCATTAACAATTACGGATGTAAGAATGACCATAGTAGGGATGGGCAACTGGAGCCTAACATCTCACTCCCTCATTTGATGTGATGTGTTAGAGTTTTGTTTTTTTCTATCCATACAATTTTTTTTTCTATTGATACTGTTCTAGGTCGAGGCAAAAGGGAGGTGCTCACACCTTAGAGAAGGAGCTTATGACCTGAGCTAGCTACCCCAAATTTTGCCTTGGCACTCAACAAGGACACGTAACAATATGGCGCCCAAACGAAAGTATCAGATTAATAATCTGAAATTTATAATAACGTATATTTTCACCTAAATGCGTAAAATAGGAGAATAGTTTACCCAAACAATAGCCCAAAAGTTTAACATTGAGTAGTTTTGTAGCCCTCTAGAACAACTGTTCAATAGGTAGTATATAAAGTACTATGTTAAATTTATATAATTAGAATCCATATAGTAAACAGTGAGAGTAGAAATGAGTTTATTTTAGAATAACCTTTAGCATACCCACTGTTCACTAGATTTTGAAAATACTGTTAATTCAACCATTATTATTGGCAATTGTAGACCAGATAATATCTTTGATATCCGCCCAGCACAATAGCATTGAGGTTTGATGTATCAGAGAAAATTTGCCTGGTTCTTTAATAGTCCCTGCAAAGAATATATTAATGTAAACAATGTCTAATAATATTTCGTTTAATTATAAAGTTGATTCATATCACGTCATGAGCTCTCATGAGAGAGAGTTAGGAAGATATAAGTATTACTACCGCACACATTACCGCCACAATTAACCACCTCATCAATAAAGAGTTATTTGAAAAGGAAACAGGAAATAATATTGGATTTTTTTCTTAGACCGGAAGTCGCATTATAATTAAGATTTTTTATTTAATTTCGGTTTTAGATCACAATTTGTTTCAACCATATTTTTTTTATTTTTTTTTTAATTTGTTTGTTTTTACAATTACTGTTTTACTTATAATATATTATAAAATTACTGCTAAAGTTATACTTTTAGTGTTAGTGTTCTTTTTCTTAATATTACGTTAGTCTTATTATATTTTGTTATAGTTTTTAATATCATAAATTGTAAACAGCATTCGAGTAGTCAAGTAATTAGTCTATAGGAACCATTGGAGTTTTGATAGGCATGAATATACAAACCAGGAATCAATCTAGAAGAACAGAAAACACGTCAATTAGTTTAGAGAATAATAAAGTATGTCAAAATAGAAAAAGAAATAGGAATCCAGACTTTGACCTAAATAGATCTTCGATACATACTGAACCAAAGCAAAGAAGAACGTTTAAAAATAAAGTAGATAGAATGGCGAATACTAGTGGTAATGAAAATAGTGTCCCTCAATTTGTAGATTTATCTAGGACAATTAGATCAGATACTATAGGGCACAATCCTTCTACGAGTCAAGCAAACAGTTTGGGATTTCAATCCCATTCGAATAATCGGAATACGGGCGATGACGATATAACTCCCGTTGTTAGAGATTTAGTGGCTGATGAGGCCCTAGTAGTACAGCGATCCCTTGAGGACAAAGTACGCCAAATGGTACAAGAGGAATTAGGAGATATTAGGAAAACTATAGGAGACTTGGCAAATGCAGTACAAGGCTTAACGCGTATAACCGCCTCTAACAGAACAACTACTGATAAGAGTGATTATAATAATTCTCGTAACGTTGAAACTAATACTAATGGTAATGGTGAACAAAGTGTAAATCTTTGCGTGCCTGAACGACAATCAGTTCGTACTCCGAATATGCCCCTGGGGGATATACCAAATGGCAATTTCGTCAGAGATAATTATACCCCTAATAATCTATACCGAAAAGACAATGTGTCGAGGCCTAATGTTGGTAATGAATCTTTCGATTTTAGACAGATAAGAATCGACAAACTAGGCATAAGTTTTGATAATAAGTCGATTACTATCGACGATTTTATATTTCGTCTTGAACACCTTAAGTCTCATTATAATATTTCGGAAAGAGAAGTGGTTAGGGATTTTCATTTGATCGTCTCTGATTCGGTAAAAGATTGGTACTGGGCGTTTATTGAAACACACGGACTACCAGAATGGCCAGTTCTTAGGTTAGCCTTGTTATCTCAGTATCAAAGTCCACGTTCGAATTTTGAAGTGACAAGAGATTTAGTTGAACGTAGGCAACAGCAACATGAAACAATAGATTCATATTTCCATGTCATGAATAAATTGAGATCCAAATTAACTCATCCTATTCCTGAGTATGATATGATCCGAATTATAAAGCGTAATATTAATCAGCATGTAGCCAAAATAGTGTATCCTATATCTGTCTCGTCAGTGGAACAATTGCGAATCGAATGCAATGAAGCAGAACGTAATTTTCCGAAAAAGGAAATTCGAAATTCTATGCCACCTATGCGTACTTCCCGACAAATAAATGAAGTTTATTTTGATATGAATGAACATCAATATGACTTACCTCAAACCGAAACAGTGGAAATAGATGCGTTACGGCTCGGACAACAACAACAGCAAAGACACCCAATCGTATGCTGGAATTGCAAAGTTGCAGGGCATATGTTTATGGATTGTCCTGTGGAGCAGCGCTCATTGTTCTGCTATAAATGCGGTAAGCCAAACGTCACGACTCCAAAATGTCCAGTGTGTCAACAGAAAAACCTGAAGTTTGGCGAGGGCTTGACAGGGGACCCGCGTCAAAAGGAGAACCCTGCAACAACAATAACAAATTAGAAAAATCAGAAATTAAGAGCACTATATTAGAAAAAGTAATACGCGCAAATAGCATGAACAACATGCCACAGATTAGGCACTATCTACCATTGCATACAAGACAGGAAAATTACGACAAAGTTAGACGGCAAATCTTTAATTCGGACACGACTTCCAAACCTATTTCTAGACGCATTCTCAAAATCCGCCAGAAGTTTAGGGAACGCCGTAAATTTAGACGCTATTTGATTGACTCTTTACATAGGGCCGCAAGAAAGATCGGGGACCCGAGAATATATCTAAATGTTGAACTAAATGGATTCAAGGTTAAGGGACTTTTAGACTCAGGAGCATCTGTAAGTATATTAGGAGCTGGATGTAGAGAGTTAGTAGAGAGATTAGGAATTGAAATTTGTCCGATGTTGACAGAAGTAAAAACTGCTAGTGGTCAGTCACATCGTATTTTAGGTAAAATAAAACTGGCTATAAATTATAAGGAGCAAAGTCATGATATGATTTTGTATATGTGCCCAGATTTAGAACAAGTGTTATATCTAGGAATAGATTTTTGGAGGGAATTCGGACTAATGCCAGAAATTCTTGTCTTAGAGGAATTGAACATTGATAAATTACAGAATGACTTTGGTAATTTAGGCCGCGAATATAAAATGAAACCACACGTATTAACAGTAGAACAACAGGAACAGTTAAATAAAGTTATAAAAAGTTTCGACAGTTTCGAAGAAAAGGGTTTGGGTTTGACGGATTTGGAACAACATACAATCAAATTGGTGGATGGAGCTGTACCCGTAAAGGATCGCTACTATCCTATATCGCCGGCAGTACAAGAAATAACTTATCAAGAGATTGACAACATGTTAAAATTGAATGTCATTGAAGTAAGCGATAGTCCTTGGAGCAACAGAACGACAATAGTTAGAAAACCAGGAAAAAATCGTTTCTGTTTAGATGCTAGAAAACTAAACAAACTCACGATTAAGGACGCTTACCCATTACAAAATATTGATGGTATAATAAGCAGGATAGATGAAACATATTTTATCAGTAGTGTGGACCTGAAATATGCCTTTTGGCAAATCAAATTGGATGACCAAAGCAAACAGTACACAGCGTTTACGGTCGCAGGTCGACCATTATATCAGTTTAGAGTTATGCCGTTCGGCCTATGTAACGCGGCTCAACGATTATGCCTACTGATGGACAAGGTTATACCGCAACGACTGAAAGAAAATGTGTTTATTTATCTTGACGATCTTCTAGTGATTTCAAGTACATTTAACGAACATGTTAAATTACTATCAGAAGTAGCTGAATGCCTAAAGAAAGCCAAACTTACAATCGGACAAAAAAAGTCTCAATTCTGTTTTCAGGAGCTTAAATATTTGGGATTTATTATAGGAGGCGGGATGCTGAAAACCGACCCGGAAAAAGTTCAAGCTATTAAAAATATCAAATTACCTAAGACAACAAGAGAGGTACGGAGTTTTCTAGGAACTGCCGGGTGGTATAGAAGATTCATCAAAGATTTCGCTACGATTTCAGCCCCATTGACAGATACATTAAAAAAATCAAAAAAATTCATAATGACTGAAGAAGCTTGCGAAGCATTTGAAAAATTAAAAAAGGCCTTAACTTCAGCACCAGTTCTTCGACATGCAGATTTTTCTAAAAGATTTTATATTCAGTGTGAAGCATCAGACTATGGTGTGGGTGCAGTTTTGTTTCAGTTAAATGAAAGTAAAGATGAACATCCTATTGCATTTTATTCGCAAAAGTTAAATTCATGCCAAAAGAACTATAGCGTGACGGAAAAAGAGTGCTTGGCAGCGATATTGGCAATACGTAAATTTAGGCCCTACATAGAAATGATGCCATTCACGGTTATCACAGATCACGCGAGTCTAAAGTGGTTAATGACCTTAAAAGATTTAAGTGGAAGATTAGCAAGATGGTCATTACAACTTCAGGCTTATGATTTCGAAATAGAGCATCGAAAAGGTTCGGAAAATGTAGTAGCTGTCATGCTATCGAGAACACCACAAAATCTAGACATATGCGAATTAAGTAGAGATGAATTATTAGACTTTGAGACAACTGAATTTGGGAGTGATGAATATTTAAATTTAATTAAAGACATAGAGGAAAATGCTCAAAAATTGCCGGATATTAAGGTAGTAGATGGGATGATATTTAAGAAAACAGGTTTCGATCAGGATGAGGAAGAAGAATTTAAATGGAAATTATGGTTACCTGAAAATATAACTTTACCAGTTATCGAAAAAGCTCATTCATCCAATATAGTGGCTCATGGGGGTATTTCAAAAACGTTAGAAAGGATAAAAAGATATTTTTACTGGCCCAGAATGACTAGTCAAATCAGAAATTATGTTGTAAATTGTCAGATATGTAAGGAAACAAAACCGTCTAACCAAAACCTAATGCCTAGCATCGGGAATGAAGTAGTTACTGAAAGACCCTTTCAAAAGCTTTACATAGATTTCTTAGGCAAATACCCTAGATCGAAAAAGGGAAATTGTTACATATTCATCGCTGTTGATCATTTTTCAAAGTTTACGTTTTTGAAGGCAATGAAAGAGGCAACTGCCACAAATGTAATAGAATTTCTAGTGAATGAAATATTTTTGAAATTTGGTGTACCGGAAATAATCCATAGTGACAATGGGGTCCAATTTATTTCTAAGGCTTTTCAGGACATGATTGAAGCGTACAAAATTCAGCATATTAGAACTGCAGTGTATTCTCCCCAGTCAAATGCTTCTGAGAGGGTAAATCAGTCAGTACTCTCAGCAATTAGGGCATATTTAAATGAAGATCAGAGGGACTGGGATCTTTATCTATCTGAAATTGAATGTGCTCTACGTACATCAGTCCATTCAGCGACTGGTGTGACACCATTTTTTGCGCTTTATGGTTTTCACATGTTCACCTCTGGTACTGATTATAAATTAGCTAGGAAGTTATTATCATTATCCGACCATGAGATAATTAATTTTAATAAAAATGAGAAATTGGAACTAATTAGGGAAAAAATTAAGATAAATTTACATAAGGCCTATGAAAAATCTGCTATAAGATACAATAAAAGGGCTAGAAATATCAAATTCATTCCGGGACAAGAGGTCTACCGAAGGAATACGGTTTTGAGTGATTTTAAAAATAACATAAACGCAAAATTCTGTAGGAAGTTCTTAAAGTGCCGTGTTGTTAAACCAATAGGAAATAACATTTATGAATTGGAATCCATGAATGGGAAGCCTATAGGAACCTTTCATGTTAAGGATATAAAAATTTAAGGTGCAATAATATAGCCTATGATCTATATAATTATCTGTGATAACCATTGTGCAATATTAGGATTAACAAAACAAATTATTTATATTATTTTTTTTTTATTTATTTATACTATTTTTAATGTTTTGTAATCGTCCTAATAATTGTTATATGGTACCTGATTTTAATTTTTAGATTATAGGCGATATTCTATATAGGCCAAATGTTGGAAACGGCATTGATTTAGTCCATAAGAATTATACATTCTGATTTGGAAGGTAAAATCTTATGTGGCAGTTTATATTATTTATAATATTAGTATCATGTTCATAAATACCTTGAAAATAGTTCTTCTTGTGCAATATCCAAGTAAAGATTATATAGTTCCGCTCCATTGAATCAATGATATAGGTAAAAATCTGTAAAGAAACGGAAATTTTACAGAAAGTATCATCTTATGGGAGGAAGAAAAATATAAGGTTTGTTCTAATACTTCCCTGAAAATAGTAGCATCCAAGAACCCAGCCATCTTTTGCCGAATCAGAAAATTACAATATAATACCTTTTTCTCTAGAGCATACATAAGCCCGGCTAATGAGATGTCAGGGTCGTGGGAGTTCCCCACGTTGACAATCAATACAGAGGCGCCGCACACCGTTCTTAACATCAACATCTCGTTAAGTACGGAGTTTTGTTGCGGGCCCCTCCTCAAGAGTACGCCACTGGGGGCTAGAACAAAATTTTGCGTGGAGGGACCCTAGGGCAATCTTTTTTTTTTAAGAGACGGCGGGCACATTACCAGATAAGAGCTGGCCGGCCGTATTAAAAATAAAATTGAACGGCGGGAACATAACCCGATATGCACTGTCCGGCCGTTAATGCAGATAGTAAGATAATCGGCGGGCTCATTACCCCATATAAACTGTCCGGCCGATTTACAGAAAAGTAATTAGAAAATTAGGATGGGGCTGAGAGTGCGGGCCGAACCATTATATTATTTTAACCCACCCCATTCCTTGGCTCTTACGTTGGATGACCCACCATTGGGGAGTGTAGATTGCCAATCTACAGCAGGTCATCGGCATCTGAAAGGAAAAGAAAAATATTAGTATATTGAAGAAAATTTAACTGGAACGATACATACACTTACATGGGTACCTGTAATAGAAAATAAATATTAATATGTTTATCAAATATTGTTTTTTTTAAATTAAAATCAGACTTACCTTTTTATCCACAGTCGTATAAAATTGAATGAAATGACATATTATTGTAAATAAACACATGCAGCGAATTCGCCGCAATGAGAATATAATGCTGCCAGATGTAATATGCATGAATAATAATAAAGACAGAGGAGGGGTCATCATTAACAATTACGGATGTAAGAATGACCATGGTAGGGATGGGCAACTGGAGCCTAACATCTCACTCCCTCATTTGATGTGATGTGTTAGAGTTTTGTTTTTTTCTATCCATACAATTTTTTTTTCTATTGATACTGTTCTAGGTCGAGGCAAAAGGGAGGTGCTCACACCTTAGAGAAGGAGCTTATGACCTGAGCTAGCTACCCCAAATTTTGCCTTGGCACTCAACAAGGACACGTAACAAGTTTCATCAAATTTAAGTGAACTAAGTATTTATCCTTTTAATTAATTGTCTTCCCACATCGTAAAGTTTTTTATATGATAATTTTTGCCTTTATCAGGCATAATACTTTCAATCGAAGGTTCCTTCATTAGTTTATTCTTAAAAGAACTTATTTTGGAAAAAATCTTTACGTTTGTCTTCAATTTGGGGATTTTTTAAAAAGACGTTTTTCTATTTTTAAATATTTTGAAGTTTTTATTGGAATTTTTTTTATAAAAAAATTTTGTGTTCAAGATTATTTTTAAAGATCTCTTCGCGACCCACCACGAAAGTCCTTACGGACCTCTTGTGGGTCGCGGACCCCCATTTGAGAACCGTTGCTCTAGACGCTGTCTTATATGTAAATCAATGAGTCTCTTCAGTGTTTTCAGCTGAAAAGATGAGATACTAGTAGGACGGAAGTCCTTTGCATTCTCATGACTTCTTTTTCCGGTTTTGGTAATGAACACTACCTTCACAGATAACCTTTCCATGCTATGCGCTTACCATGATAGAACTGCCACGATTTGCTCTTGTAGCTAATATTGAAGCTTTCGTCATTGGGCAGAATATGTTAAAAGTTTTAACGATTTCCTTGCTTAATGTGCTCTTAATTTGTTTATGACACTCATTCTTCGCTTCGACTGGGGGCATTCTTTTCAATTTGTGTCGAAGAATCCCATTGAACTTAGCCCAGTCTGTTCGTTTTGGGTTTCTAAGAGTCCAATATCGAAAAGTATCGCGGACTAGTCATAAAAAGATTATAACCACTTCGTGCCATTGGGGCTGGAGGGGAGCTGTTAGCGTTTAATTTCGTTATGAACTAACTAACCATTCAGATTAGAATTGGCAATAATGTTACATTTTGGTGAATCGTTCGTTATTTCTTTTTTCGTTCCTTCTTTTTTTTTCATCTTTAATTTACTGAAGTATGTATGGAATGGAAACGAATGAAAGAGGTTTGTTTTTCTGAAATAGTAATGTCTGTTAATTTGTGAACTTTTTTTATTTTATTCAGACGTTTTGAACATCCAACATTTGTGTATTATTTATATACATTTTTTTGTTCCGGATTAATTCACATATTCATATCAGCTGAAAGAATATGACAGAAAGAAAGAATGAAGTAGAAAGAAATTAAAAAAGTGAAACATAAACATGAAACAATGTGAACTTTTTCATATCTTTCATTAAACTGAATCGTTCAATTGAAATATTTCTTTCATTAACGACACAACTCTAATTCAGATCATGGGCACTGTTTCCAACCTCTTAAACTTGATATGTTCTAAATCCAAAAAGTTTTATCGGAACAAATGTGGTCTTTATTTATAATTTTTTCGGGAATTAGGATTTCCGTTGTCCAACTGTTTCATTGTAATATATTTCTCAAAAAAAACTTAATGTTAAAAATTTTTAATTAGTTCTCTCCAAATCAATATAATCGAAAAGAAGGAAATATATGTAGAACGATTTCGCTTAGTAAATAAACGATTTTTGAAAATTAATTTTGTAAACTTTTAATTTAATACAGTCTTATTTCTTAAAACAACATATTCATTACGAATTTAATTTGTAATAAAAATTTGAAATTATAATTACATGTAACATTACATTTAGTTATGTAATTGATAGCTGAATGTAATTATTACCCTACAAGCCTTGACTTTGCTCCTGATGATTTACCTTCATTTAATTTATATATATGCATGAATGTACTAAAATTTAAGATAGCATAAGGCGAAAGGCTTGAAGACGGTTTCCGACATATTCTAGCCCAAAGTCTAGATTTTATGAAATTCTTAATAGGGCTGACGTTGTTTGGCAAATATTTCAAATTTTAGAAGTTCTTTTAGAAGCAGATGCGTCTGCGATTAGACCTTATATTTAAGTCGTCAAATATTTATTTAGTGCAGCCGTTGCTTTAGATAAGAACTATGATTGTGAAATTCATAAAAATAGAGTTCATTTTGATACATTTTAAACCTCCCTCCCTGTTTCTTAGTTTTTATCTAAATTTCAAATAAGTTCTATATTAAATTCACCAAACCACAGATTAAGGGCATTTAAAATACATTCTTCATTGTCATAAAGAATCGTTAAAAAATATTTTAAAATACAAAATCCCACGGTTTATAAAGTGTTGTGTAAAACTTGCACAAAAAAAAAAAAAAAAAAAAAAAAAAAACGAATTACCCAACTCTATTATAAAAAACACCCAGGACGATTTTATCAATGACAATAATTTAAAAAAAGTCATACGTTTATCTGTGTTCTTATGAATGTGTGTAAACATAATTTTAAATTACAACCAACAAACTACTTGATTTTGTGAACAGAAAAACTGTGGGAAGTTTGAAATGATCTTGTACTTGATTTCCTTACACTTTCACACTGACAACAACAAGATGAGTGATGTGTTGATGAAGGCACGTGACAGACCAAAGGGTGTGTGTTAAAGTCAAATAGTCTACAAAATGGAAATAAAAACCACAACTGTGTTGCCAATACCCTAGTGACAACAAATATCGGCAATGTTTTCAACATTGTTGCATGCATTATACATATAAAAATGTGACATTAATACAAACATACGTGTAAGCGTATGGATGCGATGAAATTATGTTAAAGTCAACTTGCTAACAATCGTGTAAGAAAGACGTATAGCCTGCGCCGCGCCGTTTATATGATTGTTTGGAGAGATGATTTTATAAAAGCTGAAAGGAAAAAAGAAAAGGAGGCTGTAGCTTTTACATCAGCCACTATAATTTAATGTTTAATGGTAATTTTATTATTAATGTTGTTGTGATTACATGCATTTTACACGCAATCACGAATATAAACAGCAAGGACAACAAACAGGTTCCACTACGGAAATTCATCCAATCAAATGTATAATTTGTTTAATACCAGTGTTTCTTAATTTTTCAAAAATCAAACTATAAAAAATTTGCTTTTATATTTTTACAATTAAAGATTTTAAATGTTACGGAGTGAATTTCGAATTTTGTCGTTATTTATAAGAGTATTTTGAGCGTTTGAGTAGTTTACGGGAGTAGAGTTTATATAACAGCTATGGGTAAGGACGGATCGTTTCCCATAGTATTGTCATTGTAGCAAATTTAATGTTAATGCTTCATATGATTTGGGATTTATGCCTCTTCGGAAAAAAAAATCAGGTATACAAATCGTAGTAATACTTAAAGATCTGGAAAACCAATTATTTTTGAACCAAGGTTAGATAAGGTCAAGTGGGAACCTGTCTGAACAGTATATGACATCTTTTTGGGTCCAGTTTTGGTCCTCTTATGATACCTTAAAGGATCATGTGATATTATTATACGGATACTAGAATACGTAACCGATGCCTTGGTAGTCCCAAAATGTAGTTTGACCGAAGTACATCATAATGGGGCCATGTGGACAGATTCGTCCATCTATCCTGTGCGATCCTCGATAAGTTCCGCAGTATTATCGATCTGCAGGATTAAAGCGGTACTGCAACCATCTTCATGTCGAAGAAGAGAACCAGTTCTGGTCAATGTCTCGCCATCTCGCTTAGAGATATCCGGCATTAATGTATCAGCCTGGATGTCGAAAAGACACCCGAGTGCGATTTAATCGTAGCTTGACTGTCTGTACAGATTAGGATATCCACACCGAATACCCTATAGTACATCAACCAGTTTACCGCTCTTTTTATGGCCTAGATCTCTGCTTGAAGAATGCTGCAGTGATTACGCAGTTTGAAGGAAATGCTTTTCCTATATGTGGGAGTGAAGACAAAACACCCCCTCCCCATCTCCATCAACGGATTTGGACCCATCAGAGTAAACCTGCACTGAGTCGGCTCTTAGTACCGGAGCAGTCGAGATTAACACTGAGAAGCCTCTGTCTATAAAAGGTATAGGGGTGCAATAGTATATATTGCAAGGAATGTCGTCAAATAACCCTAAAACGGGCGCATGGCCATATCCTCCATCAGTCCATGCACCTATAGTTTTGAGCCTAGTCGCTCAAAGTCGCTTTGGCCATAAAGTCCACCAGTTCATTAGAACGAATTGGGCTATAGATAGAGTTGTATGTAACGCGCCTATAATGAGTAGCGCTGAACTATGCAGAATCCTTTCAAAGATTCCGCAAAAGGTTGATTTCTCCATAGCCTTCCACCATACTAACTCTCCATACATAAGTATGGGCTTTATTACCATGTTGAAAAGTTATTTTGTGTTCCTGGGATTTTTTCCCCAGGATTTCCTAATGGCTTTCCTATACATATATAGGGCAATACCGGCCTTTGAGGCTCTAGCCCTTGTATTCTGGAGCCAGGATAGTTTGGAGTCCAGTATAATTCCTAGGCATTTCGCACTATCTGACACCTTCAGTTCAACACCAATTAGGCGTGGAAATGGAAAAGACGAAATCTTATATCTTCTAGAGAAGATATCTAGATATTTCCCAGATACAGCCACCGCATCATCGTCCGCATATGCGACAGTCTTAAACTTCAGAGAGTCAAGTTCCCTGAGTAGTGAGTTCACGGCGATATTCCAAAGAAGAGGAGATAAAACTCCCTCTTGCGGAGTACCCCTATTTGCTACCCTGTATATGGTAGATGCTACCATATTAGATGTTATAACCCCGTTGGTTAGAAGTCTCCATATGAGGCTAATTATCGACTGGTTTATATTCAGTCTTTCCAGAGACAATGTGATTGCCTCCGGAGTCACATTATAGAAAGCCCCTTCTATGTCGAGAAAGGCAACTAATGCAAACTCCTTATGCTCAAGGGCATTTTCTATATGTCCTACAAGTAAGTGTAATGCAGTCTTAACGGATCTGCCTGATAATAGGTTAGGGTTGATTGTGTTACGAAGATGAAGGTCAATCAACCTTTCCACTGTTTTCAAGGGGAAGGCCGACAGACTAATAGGTCTGAAGTCTTTCGGTCTCGTGTGTGAAGTCCTCCCTACTTTTGGGATGAAGACTTCTGTACATCTAGTCCATGTCTCAGGGATATAAGAACATGATAGGCATGATCCGTATTAGACAGGGAACTATTATGTCCGCGTTATATTGCAAAACAGCAGGTATAATGCCATCTGGGCCCGGGGATTTGAATGGGACAAGGTTTCTGAATGAAACTTGGGACAGCAGGTGATGATGCCAGAATTTTACGGAGACGACTAGTCTCAGAGTGACCTTCTACGCCGCTACAGAAAGCCCTCAAGGATTTGCGTTTCGCATTTCTTATCTGGTTTTTAAATTTATTGACTTATAGGTAGACCATTTACCCAGTCTTTTTGCTTCATTCAATAAACGGTGACATTATTTACGAGTCTCACCAATCTCGGAGTTCCACCAGTGTGGTTTACTCCTACTTTTGCAGACCTTAGGTCTGCATGCAACAGAAGTCGCTGTGTCAAATGCATTTGTCAGCATTTGAACACAGTGTTCAATGTCCTCGCAACCGTTAATGTTCCTCCTATTCTGAAAGCCCTGGGTAACGGACTTTGATATTGAAGTCGATGTATAAGTGATCAGAGAAGGAGCAGTCGTTGGAGACTCTCCAGTCCCTGATCAGCGTTGTATTGAGAACTTCCCTTTTATTAGCTACAAAGGTCGGTTCCTTACCAATGTTCAGAATATTTTATCTACTACAAAGAATAAAATCGTATAAAATTTACCACTTGTATTTGTGACAGAGCTTTCCCAAACAGCATGATGGGCGTTGGCGTCAGCTCCAATTACGAGCGGTATGGTGTTTTCCTTAGCCGCCTTGTTTATTTCTCGAACCTTATTGTTAGGTGATGAGTCGTATAGTCGTAGGCCATATAGCTGGAGACGATATAGATAATATCAGCACTTGTCTCCCAGGCTGCCACTTCAGTATCCTAATCACTGAAAACAGAGAGAATGAATATATTGATTTTCTTGCTTGCTACTATACAAGATAGAATCCTAGCTTAAAATTGTCCGCACGTAGTCCGCAAATTCTGTCCAACGATCCAGAGTTCTTGGACTAGTGCTAGCTCCTCTCCTCTCCTTTCTCTACCATTCGGAGGAGCAGCGCAGCCGAAGCTGCTTTAGAAATATTAACTTGCGTTATCTTCACTATGTGCGTCTTTTGGGATGATTGTGACATTGACGTCATCTTGGTCCGATTCCAACTACTTCGTCCACTCGCTCAAAAAATTCACCCACAAACTCTGAGTTTGAGTGAGTGTCCTCTTGAGCAAGAGAACTAGTAGTCTCCTGCCTCCACCAGACTAACCTGGACCTCAGTAGCTCTCGATTCACCACGGCCCGAAATTAGCACCGTGGGAATAGGGTCTCCGGAGATTATAAAGTCCCCGACCGGATACTTGGGGCACGATTTCTTTTCAGACATCGGACAATTTTAAGGACTTTTGACTAATAGAATAGCTCACTACAGATAATATTCTTTTAAATTAATTATTTGGGAAACACTGTAAGTATCCACTACAAAATTATGCTTGGCTTTATTATTATGTATATTAGGCTGGTTGCGAAAAAAAATTATGTTCCCATCTGAAACCAAAGTTTTTATAAAAACATTATTTTAAGATACAATTTCTTAGAACTAAAATTTTTAGAAATATTATTGAAATAAGTTTTAATTTTAGTTGGAAATACCTAAATTTTGTTTGGAGCCACCCTAATTCCTACAAAGCAGATTTTGTTGATGATAATTGTGATTTTGTGGGGTTGAGCATTAATTATTGCTCATCATTTTGTTTTCGTTATTGTTGTACGTTTTAAATGTTGAAATTGATGTAGAGGGTTTTCAGCATAGAAAGGCAAGTATTTTGATTACATGTACGTGGTCATGGGCCACGTGTTTGGTCACGTGTCATCACTACAGCCCACAAAACCATAAACGTATTTATTGTTTTGAACAAATTTTGTAATTGAGCTTAAACAACATAAATAAACATACAAATTGCTAAACAACTTGTAGTCTTTAAAAAAAAAAAAAAAAAACATTTAAATTTCCTTGTCTTTTTTGATAAATTCATAAAATAGAAAGAGAAGGCAAAAACAAGGTCTCATCTAATTTTAAATTATATATTTTTCTTCCTTATTCACCTAACCATTATTTTTAATATTTTTAGTCAAGTTGAGATTTATGATGAAACAACACAATAATACAATTTGAGTCTATACCCCTTTGTCACCCCATAATTGTAATATAACAAACGTTATACACATTTAGTTAAACAAATTACTTAAAGGCTTCTTTTTGGTCTAGTATTTCAAACATGTTGTTTTTTGTACTTTTTGTTTTCGTCTTTTTTCAATTTTATATTCCCAGCGGGAGTTTAATATCATCACTTGTATTTGTAGTAGCAAAGATTGAAATCCCATTGGTATTATGGCTTTTCTAATATAATTTAATATAAAGTTGATTTCTTTTCTCTTTATATCCCATTTTTCATATTTGTATTAAGTTGAAGCTTTTGATTTGAGTACCAGCTAAACAGACCACCCAGTAATATTTTTGTGTTGTTAAAAAAGTTAATGTATTGCGAACAGTGCGTCCTGGCTTGCAATTTGTATTAGAAAATGTCAAAATGACATGTTATAAAGTTTTTTCATTTGTTTATGTTAATTTTAAAATTGTAACAAAATTTTTTTTTGCATTTCTTAAGTTTGTTTACGTTTATTTATTGTATAATGTTTAAGTAAAGGATTAAGTGTTTGTTAACAGAAGTTTTGTTTCAAATGTCTTTGCACAGTGCACACGATATCAAAATATTTAGAAAATAAACTTACAAATTTTGATCTAATTTGATGTCTGGTATCAAGTTAGGCCAACTAGATTTGAGACTGTTCCTTAGGCTTTCGTAAAATAGCTACAGAATGAAATAAGCCAGTAAAAAGCAAAAAATAAAATTAGAACTTGTGCTATATATGGCCGAAATTTATATACCCTTCACCCAAGTTGTAATATTATATAAAAATTAATATATTTTCAATTTAAAAAAAACAACACGAAATGAAAACAAAATTAATTGAAATAGAATTAAATAAAAAATGTAATTTGAAAATAAATGGACCGATTAATTGACTTTAAAAAATATATTTAATATATTTGTGATAGATCTGTGCAAGAATAAAGAGCGTATCTTATATGGGGTCTTCAAAAAGTTCAAAAATGCGTTTTGGCAAATATCTAGGTTAATACCGGTCAAAAGCTCGATTGTTTGTGGACCGATTTGGTTGATTTAAAAATACATTAAAAATATTTGTGACCGTTCAATATAACAGACTGTACCTTATATAGGAGCTTAAAAAATTCCAACCCGATTGAGTTTATTTCTTAATATATATATATATATATATATATATATATATATATATATATATATATATATATATATATATATATATATATATATATATATATATATATATATATATATATATATAAAATTCTAAATTTTTGTGAAAAAAATTAAGAATCTAATTTATATAGGGGCTTCAAAAAGTTCAAAAAACGAAATTTGATACAGCTTATAGAAGCTTCAAAAAGATTAAAAAAACATTATGGCCGATATCTTGGATACTAATTGACCGATTTTGTTAATTTGTTCAGCAAAAAAGATTAAAAAATGATTCTAAATTTTCTGAATAGGAGTTTATAAAAGCTTAGAAAAGTCGACAACCAAAACGATCTTTGGATGTATCTCCGGTTTTGGCGATATCTCGGCCGATTTTGCTTTTTATTAGCGTTCTTCTAAAAAATATTCCCTACAATTTGATGTATAAAATATACATCAGATAACTGGGGCTTTCTAAAAACTGACTTCAACAGACAGACGGACTTGGTTACATCGACTTCCCTATCAATAAGGATCCAGAATATATATAAGTATAAACTTTTTGGGGTCTCAGATAAATATTGTAGAAATTTCAAACGGAATGACAAACCACCTTTTTGAAAAAAAAATCACAATTTTTTTAAAATTTTCTATTTCAAAATAATATAATTTTTTATTTAAACCACATAGGTATATGATTCTTCCACTAAAATTATTTAGAATTTTGTACAGAATACAGGGAATACTTTTAGAAAAATTTTAGGACTCAAATTGAGCTCGCCAAGCTAAAAAAAACTTGTCCAAAAATGTGTCAAAATTCGACTTCGGTACAAATATCACTTAAAGTAAAAAGGATATCCCACATATGTAGGCGTATTTTTTTAGAGAATTTTAAGGACTAGCTATGTGCAAAACTTTTTTTCAATCAAATCATAAATGAAGTTTTATGATTTGACCCGCTAAGGACCTGTGCTCATCCAAATCAATTAAAATATACCTTAGGATTGTCCATTTCATACAAATACATCTAGCATTTCTAAATTTAAAGAATTATTAAAAAAAAACCTGGTTACGCTGTGCTGTGGTGAAGGGTAAAAAGTAAGTTTTTTGTTAAGTTTGCTTGTTTGTGTATCAATGTGTAACAAAACGTCTACACCACTGAACCGATTTTTACGAAATTTGACACAGATAGTACCAGTACCGGAGGTGGTTATAAGCTATCTTATCTCGATTGGATGTCACGCTCACATTTTACGCCACCTATTAACAAAATCAATTTGTCCCATTTCGCACGTTATAAATTAAACTACACACAGATAGTGCTTAAATTGAAAAATTTTATAGTCTATGTTGGATCTAGATCGTATAGGCTCTATTACTCTACCGTAAATGTAAATGTAAAAAACGCAAATGTAAAGGGAAACGTAAGTGGATGATTACTCTAAAAACGTAAATGTAGCCAATACTTTGTTGTTGTTTTGTACACATGAACATCGGTGATGTCAATTACACATATTTCCAGTGGATCAAATTCAAATTGAAAATCGCTAAATTTATTGGTTTGTATTTCAGAGATTTGTATACAAAACGAAATTTTGATTTTATGACAAAAATTTAGAACTTTAAATTAAATATTCAACTCTACGTCTTATATAAATTATTTCAACAATTTTTTAGTGAAGAAAACAGCAAAGCTAATTGTCCAATTGATAATCCTTTTACAGCGATTTTTTACGCAGATTTAGTATAATGAAATGAATGGCTGTCAACACTGTTGTTACAGCTGTCACGTAAAAACGTAGAGCGACCTAATTTGATTAGGTTACTACGTTACATTTACGTTTTTGAGTACACATACACACATGACTCTCATAAGCAAAACGTGTCAGCTAATTCGCTACATTTACATTTACGGTAGAGTAACGAAGCCTTATGCCAAGCCTACATTTTACGCCTACTTTTTTACAACTCGCAAATGGCTGAACCTTTTTTCGTGAAATTTTACATACTGATAATACCAGTGCCGGAGGTGGTTATAGGCTCTGTTAGATCTCGATTGGATGTCACACCCACATTTTACGACTACTTAAAAAATCTATTTTTTAATTTTGCACGTTGATAATTTTGCACGTTGATAAAACTATTTACATAAAATTTGATACGCAAATAGTGCATGAACTGAAGAATGATCGAGGCTACGACAACATTTTACGCCCACTTTTTTAAAACGCTCAAACGGCTGAATAGTTTTCTTTAAAATTATCCTTTTTGTTCCTAAATGCAAATATGATAATTAATTTTTCGATCGGAGCGGTACCCCTCCCCATGCAAAACAAATATTCATTATGGCATATATAAGGAACTATTATAGCGGTAGTCCTTAAACTTCGTGGGAACCTCTATCTTATCATATCGCATTGATGAAATACAAATACGGAAGGGGAGTCTTCATACAAAGGAACTATTAATATTCACATATCAAAAGGAGATCTTTAGTATCTTAAAAAGTTGTGGAAGTAATGTTTATATCAACTTGATATAAACTTGAATTTCCTGATCATTCTGAAAATTTATTGCATTTTATTATTTTCTTATAAATCCCATTTTTATACCCACCTTCATAAAAATAGGGGGTATATCGACTTTGTCATTCCGTGTGTAACATGTCCAAAAATTCATTTAAGTCCTGGTTAGATTTTGATTCGATCTAGCTATGTCCCTAAGTATCTCCGCCAGTCTATTGAGGGGACGAAATTTTTCAGATCTTATATAAGGTTTGTTTCGTATTGAAAATGAGCCAAATCGGTTATAAACAAAAAAGTTATGAGCAAAATACTAGAAACACAGGGTGTCCGTTGTAGCTTCCTTTCATACTTTTCTTCTGATATCTCTTAAACAAAAGCATGTACGATAACGAAATTTTGTATAGGATAGTTCGAGGGTCAATATAAGCAAAAATGGGCGTGGTCCCATCAACTTTACGATAGAAAAGCCTAACTTATCCCTAGAAATAAAGCAATACGAAAGTGATTCGAATTCCTATTGTTTAGAATTTACTGCCGCAATATTCGGAAGTTTGCCCTATCGGGAGAAATTGTGCGTAACTGGCGATACATTTAAGCAATAAGAAAAATAATCATTGTTTTTTTTTTTTAACTGATAAAATATAATAATAAAAAATATTTCTTCCAAATAATAAAAAAAAAAGAAAAGATATTGCGTAAATATCTTCTAGGAAGATATTTTCCAAATGTTTATAGGGATCAGTTCTAAATGAAATACATAATATTTTCATTACTGAGAGGAAAATTATGGATTATTCTTAGTTCAATGCTAACGTTTTCCTTAAGTAAGTAATGTATTTATATAATAATTATGTATTTATTTCAGAGTAATTAAGTAATTGCGTTCTTAGCGAATTTATATAAAGTTGTTAATTATTTAATTATATATAACTTTTCGTTACACTTTGACATAAATTAACCTCTTTTATTTCCAATATATTCCCCATATACTAAAATTATTGATAAAGCAATAACTAATAAAATCATATAACTAATTCAGTTGACATATTGTGAAGTCATTAAAATTCTGCAATATACTTATGTACTATACAAAATAGTCGTAAAAACAAACAAAGCTCAAAGTGTAATGAAGTCACTTAAAATGGATGAAAAGCACACTGTCCTTCAAAAGTTAAATATCGCATAAAATGTAAAGAGAAACGTTAAAAGGAGAAATATTCTTAAGTAGCATAAGTAGCAAAGCTATAACATTAGGTAAACATACGCGGTGTAATAAAAAAAGGGAGAAAACTGATGTAAAGGGAAGCGGAAAGAGAAATTTGAATAGTTGTATTGTACAAACATATGGACTGCTAAAGGACTGACTAGCTAAATGACTTTAAATGTTCTACTACTTACTACTGATACGTAAAAACAATAAAAATTTATAGATTTGCCAAAAAGAAAATCAACATAAATAAAAATAAATAATGTACAAACACTTTCTCTATCTCTCTCTCTCTCTCTCTCTCTCTCACACATCCGGTTGGAAATATCCTTACAACAGTAACAATAAAAACATCAAAGCCAACACCATAGAGGCATAATAACTCTGTTCGATTTTATAGTTTTCTTAAGCGTATGTTTTTGGTTGTTGCTTGATGTTTAACTTGAATATATTTGAATTGATTTAAGTCCTTCAACTTGTAAATATAATCTTAAGCAGTGTTTCCCACACAATTATTTCCTTTATAGTTTAGAATAATAACTTAATATATATTTAGAATAAAAATAAAACTATAAGATTCTTTTCATTTGTGAAATTTTAAACCCTGACAAGTGGGAAACACTGTCTCAAAAGGACGTAAAATAAAATCTAAACCTCTAATGGCCACAACCTGTTTGCCTATAAAAATCAAGACATATTAGGCATAAAAATTGTTTCGCAATAATAATGCTGAAAAAAATAAACAAAAAACAATTTGCCAAAAAAATATAAAACGTAAAAAATATATATTTAAATGTAACGAACGCATTTTATTGGGCTTCATCTGCTCATCGTTAAGGTGTTTTCTGCAACATCGGCATTATACTTAGATACGAGTATTTCTTTTATGATTATGACTGTAAGTATGTAAAATTATTATTATTGTTGTTGTTGTTGTATTACGTTTGAAAATTTTCTTTATTTTTTGCTCTATTGACATTTTTATTTTACAATCGTTACATATGCTGCCCCTTTTTCGTGCAAAAAAATTAAAAGTCCTGCGATTTTTTTTATCGCAACAAAAACTGGTGCATGTTTGTAAATGTATGTGTATGATTTTTCAGTTTCCGTTTACAATGTTATTTCTAACGTTTGATGTGTGTTTTCGTTTCAATAGAAAAATAATGTCATTAGGCTTAAAGGTCGTTCGTTTTGTATATATGTACATATGAAGTCAATGGAAACAAATTCTATTTTATAATATAAAAATCCATACAGATATTAAAATACATATACGATATTTAATGGTTTGTTGCGTTTTTTTTTTTTTTTTTTGTTTTTTTTTGTGTTTTGTTTTGAGGTTATGTTAATCCGATTTAAACATGTGTAGAAGTTATAAAAATTTATTGATATTATTTAATTTGATTTTAGAAATCAAGCAAATAATATTGTCATAAAATAGATTTTAGTAAATGTTATTTTATTTTGCAAAATTCAAATGCGTGACATTTGATTTAAATTTGAATAAATAATTTTCATTATTTGATTGCACAATATTTTTTATTTTTGTAAGTCAAAAGTAAATGTGAACTTAAAAATTACAAATAACAAATTATAAAATATCAGTTTGATTAACTGCTTAAGTTGTCAAAATAATATCTTACAATAAAAAAAAAACAAGCGCGAATGTTATATTCGGCTCGGCTGAATTTAAAAAACCCACCATCAACTTTTTCAAATTTTACGTTATATGGAAGGTGGGCGGTCCACGCCCATTTTTTATTTCCGAGTTTACATTGATCCTTTAACTATTTGAACACAATTTCGTTGAAGTTTCACTTTCTATGGGAGGTGGGCGGACCATGCAAATTTTTGGTTTCCGAGTTTATATCGACCCTCAAACTATTTATACAAAATTTCGATTTCGTACGTGCTTTTGTTTAAGAGATATCAGCAGAAAAGTATGAAACGGACACCCTGTGTTTCTAGTTTTTAGCCCATAACTTTTTTGTTTATTAACCGATTTTGCCCAATACCAAAAAAAACCTTATATAAGATAAATATTTGTGCCAAATTTCGTCTCCCTAAGTTGTCCCGTTCGAGCCTTATACTGCTTTCAACAGGCAGACAGATGGACGGACATGGCTAGCTCAACTCAGAATCCAATCAGGACCCAGAAAATATATACTTTGTAGAGTCTTAAAATATTATTTTGACATGTTACACACGGAATGACAAAATCAATATACCCCCATCTTTTTGATGGTGGGTATAAAAAAGGAGTATAATACTATATTATAAGTTTTATAAAAGAAAAAGAAAATTTCATAAATATATTTTTTTAATGAAGGTTGAACAAATATATTTTAAACATTTGAGTTATTCAGTTTATTAAATGAATAATAATCTTATAACTGAAATTTAAACTTTTTATCCAATGAAATCCTTAAAATTTAGTATTAGTAAAAGTCCAATGGTGTCTAATAAGTTCTTTTTGTTATACCCTTCACCACAGGTGTAAAGGGTATATATAAGTTTGTCATTCCGTTTGTAATTTCCACAATTTTCGTCGGAGCGCAAAAAAGTTTATATTTTCGGGATCCTTGTAAGAAGCGATGACCATAGGACCATGTCCGTCCGTCCGTGTGTCGGTTTAAATGGCGTTTATGCAGCCCACCGATAACTGGCATATATAATATATATATCAAACGATCAGAAATCCTTTCGAGAATTTTGCTATTGAAATTCAGCAAGATCAGTTCATACATTGCGGAGATATGCTTAAAAACCGGTTTTTAGAACCGGTTTTCCAGTTTCTGAAGCCTATGTATATACTACGGACTTCGTTTTTGCAAAGAAGGCTCGGACATTTTTTTCTGAATTTTTGTTGTAAAAAATTAAATAAATCGGTTCAATAATAACTGAGATATCGGACAAAACGCATTTTTTTTATTTTTTGAAGCCCTTGTTTAAGTAAATATTTTTATAAAATTTCGGTTTTTTAAATCAGCAATATCGGTTTATAAATGGCGGAGACATGCTTAAAAACCGGTTTTTAGAACCGGTTTTCCAATTTCTGAAGCCTCTGCATATACCAGGGACTTCGGTTTTTAAAAGGGGGCTCGGAAATTATTTTCTGAATTTTTGTTCAGAAAAAATTAAATAAATCGGTTCAGTAATAACTGAGATATCGAGGAAAACGCATTTTTTTATTTCTGAAGCCCTTGTTCAAGCTACAGATTTTTATATAGATCAGTCACAAATATTTTAATAAAATATCGGTTTTTTTAATAAACCAAATTCGTTCATAATCAACAGAGTTATGGCCCAAAAACAAATCTGTTAAGAATATAAATACACACACAAACATGTATATTAAGCATTGTAATGACTATTAGTGACGTTTTTGCCTATAAGACAAGTAGTTTAGTTAGCAACTGCAGTAATATAATGAATAACAGTGTTGTTGTTGTTCTTTGTATATGCAGTTGGTTTGTATATTATATACACATACAAAAATAAATAAATATGAAATTGTTGTTGTTGTTTCTTTTTTAAAAGCAAAGCTTGTTATGATTGTTTTTATTTTCATATTCAAATTTTCGTAGTTTGAAAAAATTGAAGATTTATAAATGTGAAATAATTTATAAATCTACATTTACGTATATGTACATAAAGCCGAAAATTAATTTGTCGGTAAGATGGTGAAGGGTATCAAAGATTCGGCACAGCCGAATCATTTTTCAATTTCATTTTAGTTGAAATTAGTAGGAGAATTGAGCTGAAACGGTAGAGCTAAAGATTAACATCTTTTAAAAAATTACAGACTCTAACAATAAGTGAAATAGAAAGAAGACAGATATGTTTTTTATTAAAGGAGAGATAAGGTCTAAAATTTTAATTTTTAGTGTTGGTTTTAAATGAAATGACTCTATTGGAAGATGCAGTGTTACGACTTCTGTGGGTACCCCGTTGGGTTAGGTACCCACAGAAGTCTTAACACTGCATCTTCCAATAGAGTCATTCCATTTAAAACTAACACGAAAAATTAAAATTTTTGACCTTACCTCTCCGAATTTAATGATATTTGGTACAATCTGAATGCTTGTCAAAATTTCATCAAATGGTTCGCGAAATATAGCTTTATCTTTCAAAGTATTTATGATATAAGATTTATTGAGGTATCAAAATTACCTTAAATATGACGTATAACATCACTTTTTTCTCAACATCAAAATGGTCCATAAAACGCGGTTTTTTGTTGGCGGGTAAATATCTCAAAAAATGGTATTTTTTAAAATTTTTAAAAAATATATGTTAAGGGTGAAAGTGTTTTTCTAAAGCAGTGGTAAGTGACATTCTGGGATTCGCAATTTTTTATGAATTATTACAACAAATGTCATATTAAATAGGATATATTTAATTCGCGAATTAAATTTCGCGGTCGTATATCTCCAAAATTGCTATTTTTAAATTCGTGAAAAATATATATGTACAAGATGGAGCCATTTTGAATGTTTTCTGTAAGTACCGTGCTGGGACTCTCAGTAGTTTTTGAGTTGTTGAAAAAAGTCGCACCGAGTAAAGTGAACAAATTCATGCTAGAAATTTTTTAAAAATAATTATTTTTTTGTTTCACACTGTGTTATTTTTTTGTAATAATTCAGCCATTAAGAATCCCAGCACGATACTTACAGAGAACACGCAGAATGGTTCCATCATCTACAAATATATTTTTCACGAATTTAAAAATACCAATTTTGGAGATAGCCGATCGCGAAATTTAATTCGCGAACAATCGACCAAAAAATTCAACATAATAACATGTTTCAGGTATAATTTTAAAGATAATTTCATTACCTTTGACTAATCGCTTCAATGAACGTAGTAAAGTAAATATTTTGGAACATTTTCGTATTCTTAAAAAGACAATTTATCTGATTTTTGAGATACTATAAATCGTGTACCATCGCGTAAATCAAATCAATCGGTATTTGCGTTATCAGCGTCAATGTTAATATTCCTGATTTTTTTTTTTGATTCTTTGATTTTTGGAAGCAATTGGCGATTTTATAACGTCAGAAAGTTATAAATACTGTATTAGTCAAGTATTGTAAGCTCTGTTTGGCTTTGGAGAAATCTATAGTTATTGAGATATGTTGATTTCATTACAAGAAAACACTACAACACAGAATATAAAAAAGTTACTTACCTGTTATCATTAAACTTTTCGCTAATTACATTTCCCAGATGATTTTTTGCTTCCATGGTTATATTTATCATTAGCAAATTAAATGAAATAATTTCTCAAATAATTTCCCAAATTAAATGAAATAATTTCTTACTTTTTCATAAAATAAAATAAATCACAAATAAAAATTGTGTACACGCAGATAAAATGGAATTATATAAGTATATGATAAAATTGGATCATATAAATGATAAAATGGAATCGTACACACACAGAAAAAATCACTTGGAAATCGGTTTCCATTATAATAAAATTATAAAGGAAAGGGAAATTTTATTGTTACTATTTAAAAACTATAATTTTAACAAATATTCTATGTTAGGAGTTGAAATAATACATCATTTATCGAATAAAGGAAATAACAACTGTTTAATAAGTTCCCCCGACCGATTTGAGTATTTAATAAAATTTATTAAGTAATTCTGGGGAGACTATCGAACATAGAGTACATAGAGGCGCTACTGAGAATAAGCCAAATTACTCTCTTCACATATACGGGTACTCAACATACTTTAGAGAGTTCACCACGAACTGTTGACATTTAGTTTGTAAAATAAATAAACAAAAATTAAAAAGTATAAAAAAATACAAACTTTTTTGTTCACAAAAAACTTTTTTTTGTTGTTTTTGAATGAAAAATTCAATTTGTCGATTTTTAAAGATGACATGACTTTTGAGCGCACAAAGCCCACCAGGATGGGATGTTCGATTTCCATGTATTAGCTTAAAATTAGTGAAAAATGTTAAATCACTTATGCCAATCTAATATAATATGATCAATATTTTCATTTATTTGGAAATTAGTGTCCTATATTAGTTTTCTTGCAAAATTGAAGTTTTTTCTTTTTAATATTTTCGTTTATTTTACTTTAGCATAAAGCTGGTAGAATAAAACAAACCTGTATCATCATAATTGATTCAAGAATCTTGATTTTTAATACTTACGGTACCGTGAAATATGTAACTTCCAAATGAAATAAATCCCAATGAAATAATTCTCAATGAAATTAGTCCCAACTCCCAAATCAAAAAACTTAAATAACTTCTTAAGAGACAAATGAAATAATTCCCAACACTTGGGAGTTTTATCATAATAAAAAGCTAAGTATCAAATTCAACGAAATAACTCCCAAATGAAATAAGTCCCAAAGTTAAGAAGCTGTACTAGCGAAGCGTTGGCTGGCATTTAAATCCACAGAGGAGAAAAACCATTTGCTAAGAAAATTTTGTCTTACTAGCCGGCATTAGGCTAGATGAAAGGGCCTTCTCCCCTGTAGAATTTCTCTAAGTAAGTTTTTGTGAATTGCAGACCTACGACCAGGCTAAAGTCCTCTGCGGCTTCGCTCAATAAAGTTTTCCTGTGCTTTTCCATGTCTATGCAGAAAAACTTCACTAAGTGAAGCCGGTTTTTTAAATCCCACAGAGGAAAAAACCTTTGAGACCGGCCGAACGTCGGCTATGTGGAAGTTTTTCATTAGCGAATACAGTGGTACTCAAAACTCACAGACAAGAAATCCTCTTGACCGAGCTCAATAAAAATAACAAAAAGTCCCAAACGAAATGAAATTACTCCCAATTTTAAAAGGACATGAAATAATTCCCTTCTGTAGGAAATTTACATAACTTAGAGTAAGATGTGCATCCAACTATGCAGTAACGTGTCATTTTTATTCTTTAAGTTAAGGTTAAAATAAAATAAATAATTGGTGTATTTGTTTAATAGATGTTTCAATTAAACAACACGTAATGTATTTATTGCATTTTTTAAATATAAAATCAATAAATAAACAATTAAAATGCACAAATTAAAAATAATTTTAAAATTTTTAATATTTTTTTTAACGAATTTTATTATTTTTTTGACATTAAGTTATGTGGATGTGGTGTATTAGAGCTCATTTACATTGGGGATTTTCCCTGGAAAAAATCGCTGCAACTTTTACGTTTGTAGGCAAGAGGTGTAGAGAATCAAGCGGGGTAAGAAAAGTTGCAAGTCGTCACAAAGCCAAAAAATTTAATGAAATTTTTTCAAATTTATTTAAAATTTTTATGATTTGTTGTTTTTTGTCAAACATTTTTGAAAAAATTTCCCAATACAAATTTATATGTGTAAATGCAGGAGGGATTTGGAAGCAACTTCAAAACAAAATATCATTAAAAAATGCTGCGATAATCCCCAATATAAATAGGCTCTTAAATTAAAAAAATATATTAACCGTAGTTTTTTTCACAGTAGCATTTTCAATACTTTTTCAGTATTAAAAATTTTTAGTATTTTTTTTAAATTTTAACATTTTTCTTAATAATAATGTTAAAAGAGAACTAATATTTATTTTATTAACTATTATTTGCTAAAATAGTTGAACGTTTTTGTTTATATACTCTAAAAATGCAAACAGTAAATTAAAAAAGATATATGTTACTTTTTTACTGCCCTTAGAACAACTATGTTAACTTTAAGTATTGAGGTGAAATGTTTTTTTAAACCAATACTATTACAAATTTATTTACCAATACACTCTTATACTTAGGTTTTCTGACAGCTAACTTAGGTTTTTTCTCTCTTAGTAGCGCGTCTAGTTAGTCTATGCTATCGAATCTAACCTCTTACTATTGGCAGTTATAACTAAAATATTCGATTATAGTATAAAAATTACGAATTCGGTACTCATAACTATTTTAAACTAGAAAATTTTGTTGTATTTTTATTTTGACATTTGTAAATAAAATATTAAAAAGTTAAAAATTTGTTTAAGAAAATATTTTTTTGGTGAAAAATTGTGTTCAATAATAATTAAAAGACTATTGATAATGGCCAATAAATATAAACTGGTAAGTTCTTATCATTTAAACATGTATATACACAAAGAATACTAAGAAGGGAAAATAGTACTCTTTCCTACAACAACAACATTTCTCTCTCTTCACATACAAGTTCTGTGTGAATTCAACACACTTGTGAGAGAGAAAAACAACAGAAAAAAAACAAACCTTTCCTTTAAAATTTAAGGAAAATTGCACTCGCGACACACTTTTTCACTATCACACCATACTTTTATATTTTTTTCACGCACTTTTATTTTATTTTTACTCCCGTAACATGAATATTTTCCACAAACTGAAAATATATTTTTTAGATTTATTTTTGACATTTCTTTTTTGTATGTTGAAATTTAAATTCAACGAACAATGTTGCTACTTTTGGTATTAAAAATAAAACAGAATTTAAAATAATTTTAAATTATTTTCATATTTATGAACAAAAAGCAAAAAATTTAATTATATTACTATTTGTGGATGTAACCCGCATCAAAAGATGAAAATCTGCGAATATAATTGTGATGAATTATAATTAATAATTTGTTAATACTCTTTTGTGCAACTATGTACGATTATGATGTGTGGTGAAAGTGGTTTCAGCACTAATACATATAAATTAAATTTGACTAACACAATCTTAAAGTTAGTTTTTTTTTGACAACAGAGTTAGGTTTTTTTGACAAGCCTTCTTTTCTTAGTATTCTTTATATATACATATCTAGTTAAAAAGAAACATGTGTATGTTTGTATATTGCATGAGCGTTTGTGAAATGAACTTTTTCATTAATTTTCAGATGTTTGGAAAAAGGGTTATTACTGTGAAGCTAGAATGGAAATATACAAATTTTCGTTTTTGGTGTAGCTTACGCTGACGGTGTTTCATTTTCTTCAAAATATTACCTTCAAAATCCTCAATTGAAGCAAACTAATGGCGCATATTATGAATGTAATTGTATTTTTATACATCTTTGTTTCTATTAATTTCTTTTATATTGTCAATAAATTAGAAAAAGAAAAATTAATTCGCAATAGCTTTAATATTTTCTTTCAAATCAAAAGAATATTATTTTTATTCAGTTAAAAGTATTACAAATATTCCATAATTGTAATAGAATTACCAGATAGTACTTGGAACCGACAGAATTCGATTGGCAAAAAATTCAGTTGCCGTAACGAATCTGTTTTCTCTGTGTAATAATAATTATATACAAATATACTTATTTCTTAACTGTAATCATATATGTACTTATTACAATCATAGTATGTTGCTCTTAGTTTATGGTCACTAGAACCATATTTTTTCTTTGCGTTTAGGGACTTTTTTTATTGCTCATTTTTGTTTTTGGAAGTTATTTCGTTGGGACCTATTTCATAGAGCCAGTATCTACACAAGTCTCTATTGCATAAGACAGCCAAATTTCAATTAATTCTACTATAGACCAATCTTTTATTGTCGATTGGCTACTGGATTGCAAAACACATTATTGAAGGAGATTTTAAAACTAAATATTTCAAGAAGATTTTTTTCGTTGGCTTTTTTTTTTTTTTTTTCGTTTTAAAAGTTTTATTTTCATAGTGTGTGTGAATATGGATATCACATTTCCCGACATACTAGCATTTGCACAGAAAATTCTTTGAAAAAAAAAATCATTTACTTTTAAACTTCAAAACAGAAGAAGTTAATAAAAAATCTTTATGGAAAATATTCATTCATTATTTAAATACAGAAATTCATACAAGCAGTCAATTATATCATTTAATTCTAATTTACAGCATTTCTCACTGTCAATTGCATGTGTTACTTAACAAAAATGTTCAATATTGCGTAGACACTTTTTTTGCAACAAATGCAACCGTTTAATGACATTAAACGCCTGATAGTCAATCAGTTTTCAAAAGCAGCGTATACAATATACATTTGAATTTATTTAGCCGATAAATTACAACATAAATACAAATGTTTTGAAATGTATGTAATTGAGAGACTGAGAAGATGAATTCATAATGGATTCAAAAATATGCAAATGTCAAGTTACATTTAATAAACAACAGCAACGCGAATTAAAGTTTGAAAATAAAAAAGAAACAGAACACTAAAGAAGGAGGGTAAATAGCAAATGTCAAAAATTTTTGCAAAATATTGCAATTTCATGGTAAATATGACAAAAATCCTATAAACAATTTTAGTTACTTACTTATGTACATAGAGCGATATACAAATTGTTTTAAGTCGATACACCATTACAAATTGAAATTTTATTTTTTGCTTCTTTTTTAAATTTTTATTATCGATATCTATTGCCGTTACAAGTATGGCAGAAAAAAGTGTATGGAAATAATTTCAATTTGTGTTCTAAAAATTGTTCATGCAAATTGAATAAGATTGGTTTTATTTTTTCGTCCACATTGATAAAAGTTGGGGTGGGAAAAAAACTAAAAAAAATTAAACCTTTAGATTTTTTTATAACAGATAAAATTGTAGATACATATGTATATATTTTCTTTTAAAATCGATTTGTATTATATAATGTCATTCTAAGGTAGTAGAAGATTAAGTAATGATACTTTAAAAGTGCTGGAGAACTATTGTTCGATATTTTACAAAGCAAGAGGTTTGATTCTGAAACATATTCGGAATAAGTTGTGTTTGTTTCAGTGTTCTATCGTTATTACCTTGTTATAATGAAATTAGGGAACTTGTTACCGAACCTAACAATTTCTACATTATACATGTTCTGTTATACAGACCCCTAGAGTAAAGATAACCGGTTCAAAACTAGTCACGTGACAGGTTCTCAGGGCTAGTGACCGGTCCCAGTTCCGGAACTTTATATGAGAAGAACCTGTCACTTTAACATGGGGTTGTCATTGGAGGTGGCTAATTAGCCCCTTGGAACAGATCACAGGATAGGTCCTAGGACTGGTCCAAGAGGACAGGTTCAGTAACGATTAATGTAATAAAAATTTTATAAAAATTCGGTAATTGTTTACTTTTTAAGCATTATTTTTATTATTATTTTTATTAAATTATGTTTACTTTTATTTTACAATTTTCCATTAATAGTGAGTGTGTTTGTGTCAACTGGTTTTCAATTGGAACTTTGGTGACGAGTTAGGTGTCAATTGGTGCTCAACTTGTACAGAGGAACCGGACCATTACTGCAATTGTCACAAATTTCCCGCAGGGACATTATAGAAAAAATTCCTTCTTTAGCTATAATGAAAGAATGGCTTCCTCTCACTTTCCATTTATATAAATTCAAGTCTAATTTTCACTATCTATTTTAAAAACAATACATTCCTTTGAAATCTGTTCCAGCTACCAATAAATAGTTCAAATATTTACACGACGGTATATCTTGTTTCGTTTTATTCGAGAGTGTGTAATTCTTTTCTCAACTAAAGCGTGGTCAAAGAGCCCATCATTGATTGCAGTCAGTGGATAAACGAACATAAATATTCACGTGTATAAATGCAAATACTCGTATAAGGTAAGTAAGGCATATTGGTGGAGCAAGAGAACAAATCTAAATATGTAGTAGTAATAAATCAGAACTAGACATTTCTACTGATACAGATACTGATGCTATTACTTGGCTTTTTGGTGGTAGATACAGGCAAAGTATAAGTGTTTTTTTTTTTTTTTTGGATTTCATAGTCACAATGGATTCTCCTTCGCTTTAGCTGTTGCTGTGATATTTATGAGGGCACATCATATATCATTATTTTCAAAATGGTGGAGTACCACACCACGATATACGGGTATGAGTTTATACATTTATGCAAAATTGTACAATACATATTAATGTATATAGCAGGCAGGTATTGCAAGTTTCTCTTATTCATGCATATGAAAATTGAAAATTAAGTCGATTGGTTTTGAGCCCATTTGGGGAATATTATTTACATACACACTCAAGCTATCTTTTCAATAGGGATGAAGAATTGGTTTTGGAAATAAAAGTGTATATAATAGTTTTTAAGTAGGTATTCTATTGTTAAAGGGATATAGTATTTATAATATTTTGTTTTTAAGTTTAAAAGTTTTTTTCAATAAAATTATTTTAATAATTACACTGTATAACAATTTCCCAAAAAAATCGATATACGTATCGAACTAAAGGCCACACATAACAAATCTACGTATTCAGTTTTTATCCAGGACATTAAATTTTCTCTCAAAAGGACTTTAAAGTTTCGAAATCAATACTATATCAACCCAATATAGGTATCAAATAAAAGCTAGGAATCCCTGTAATGTAACAAAAGTTTTTATTTAAAATTTGCAGCACAAAATGTTAAGAAAAAATCCTATATGTAAGGAATATAATAAAATAACAAATATAATATTAAAAGGTTAAATTTTCAAAAAGATATTTTCTTAGCTTTATATACTGCAACATTTAAATAAAAAATATAATTATATCGCAGAGATTCATACCTTCAATTGGCATCTATATTGGGTCAATATAATCTTTGTAAATATTTTATATTATTCTTTAAAATTGCGCATTTTCGAAATTTTTAAATCCTTCTGAGAGCAAATTTGATAACATGGAGAAAAGGAAGCTACACTGTTCTAAAATGGATAATCTCTAGTTTTATCTATGGAAGTAAATAGTCAAAAGGAATATTTTCTTAAGTTTTTACGCTGCAATATTTAAATAATATATATTATATATTGCAAGGACTCTTAGCTTTCATTTGATACCCATATTGGGTTGACGAAATATGCATAAATAATTTATATTGTTTTCAATAATTCGAAGTAAAGCTTGTGCGCAAAGTACAGGTTGCAATTTTGAAGATAATTTGATGAAATTTGGTACATGTGCTTTTTTATCACAAGAACGAAGCCTATTGAATTTGGTTAGGATCGGCCCATTATTTCACCTAGGCCCCATACAAATGTCCACTCTGAATAGAGTCTTGAATTTGGTTAGATATCATAGATGCCCTAAAAATAGGAATATTTTCATAAAATTTGGCACAAATAAGTTTTCACATATATACCATAGCTTCTATATGAACACTTCTTCCGAAAATCGATTTAATGTGCATAAATCCCATAAAAGTATTAGTATCAATTTAATATTCGACAGAAAAAAATTTTTTATAAGCATTAATGACAATGCAAAATTTTGTGAAGATCGGTTCCCAGTTTCGGGAATCACTCAAAAGTGCATAAATACAAGTGAATGTTAGTATCGATGTAATATTCTGCATTAGTATGTTTTATTTTGCCGTTAATTTTTATAAATTTTTCGATATTCTAAGAAGCTATTGCTAAATTTGTTTGAAATAGTAAAATTAGTTTTTCTTAAAATAGAAATTGAACAAAACTTACACAAAAGCATAATTCAAATTTAAAAATAAAACCCCGTGTCCAATATGGGTTTTGTGAAATATAGTTTTTTGGGTCACTACATAGATCAAATTGTAAGAATGACTGCGGTTTCTTAAGAAAGACGATTTCCAAAGAGATCATTTTTCTCATTATGATTCTTCTTGATTTTTTTCCTTTCTCCGTCATTAGTTAAATACTTAGTTGCCATTAAATATGATTTTTAGGCCTCCCAATTGGATACTTTGATGGATCTCAATAAAGGGCTAAGGTCCCTAATATACGTCGTATTCTGAAAGAAAGTATTATTTGAGAATTTTCAGTCTTTTATTTGACATAAGAAGAAAAAGCTTTCTTCTGTAGCCTCCTTGCACCATCTACAAGTAATGCGTTTGACTACACCTATTCTTATTACATGCTTACCAAGAGTATTATTATACGTGATAAGGATAGTGACTTTATACTTTGTCTCCTTTTCATATCCACAAAAACCCTGCTAAACAGACGGAGAAAATTAGGGTTTCACCTAGGAATTTGATAGAAAGAAGCTTATACACACTGGTAAAAGAACGTGTGAGCTACGCGAATTATTTGGTCATAAATCAGTTTTTCGAATATATCTACGTTATTATGCATCGTACTTGTTTTGATGCCATTACAACATTTATAGAGTATAAAATTTCCCGCAATTTCGCTGAAGTACATTTTTATGTACCTCATCGGTTTTGGAGTTGTAGCACATTTTATGTACGATTCAATGTTTTTTATTATCCGCTGTAAATTCTAAAAAATGTGTACTTATCCCTTCCTGCACATATTGTCCAGAAATCTCTTCCTGGTCCATGTTAGGGTGTCCGCAAGTATACAATTTTCAATAAGGCTACAGGGTAAAATTTCCATTGCAAACTGAAAAGACTTCGGACACAAAAGTAGGCCGATATGTTATGACTTTAATATAATCGTATTAACTTTTCTATCTCTGCTTTACACTATTCTGTTCACAGAGAATCTTCAACTCTTTTATAAAAAAAATATATTTCTTGTCATTACGGCAAAAAACCATCTTAGTAGTATCTAACAAATGTAGTTTTTATGTATAATAGGGGGCCAATCCATCATCCTGAACTTCGCCCATTTGAAAGTATTGGACCTTGGAACAATTATTTAAAGGATACTAAAAGCTCAGATAAAATAAAATATATTTAAATATAAGCCCAAACCAAATTTCAAAAATATGTACCCATTGGTTTAGTTTTTATGACTGAAATTATATGCACTAAATTTTTCGAGGGCACTATTTATGTGAAAGGTAGGTTTAACTTAATGAAATGAAATAAGAAATACTTAAGATCGTCTCAAATTTTGTTCAGAATTTTGGAATTACTTGTATTTATGGATCGTATTTCCGGAAGCCATATTTTTCAAAACCACTTGCTATTTAAACATTACCATAGCCAACCTGAAAATTTATTTTTTAACATTATAGTATGTGACTCTCCATTTATATGAGAAGAAAAAGGACTCTTTTATCCAACTCGTGAAGGGTTAATACTATGATAAACATTTTAAAAAATGGTATCTTATTATGAAATAAAGTTTCATTTTAGTTGTGACACAGAAAAAAATTACGACAAATTAATTGTTATGTTAAATACTATTTTCTTCAATACAATAAAATTTTTAATTGAAAAGGTACCAACAACCTAATTTGTAAATATAATAAATATTTTTGTTATTTAAAATTGTTAATTCTCAACAATTTTTTTTTAAAGGTTTGTTATATTGACTAACAAATTTGTTAACAATCAAAATTTAAATTTCAACAATGAGTTTAACGTATTAAACAATTTGTTTATTGACAACTAACAGTTATATTTTTACAACTCTGTTTACTGTTATATTATTATAAGTTAATCAATTAGTCTATTTTTTAATTAGTTATAAAATAATATTTTCATCCCATAGAATTGAAGCAAGAAACACAATTAAAATGGAGTTATATTTAATTTTTATTATGTATTTAAAAAATGGAAGTACTACAGTTTTTTTCAATTACAATTTAAATAATACATATATTTAAAAATATTAAACTAAGATGTAAATAATTATTAATCAATTATACTAAAAAAAATAATAGTAATACATTTTTTAAGTATTTAAGAAACCATCATTTCAATTAAACAATAAAAGAGTATTTATTTTGCTGAAATGAAGTAAAAAATTTAAAATATTGTATATAGGTAATCCCTTCAGTAGTTAAGAGTAAGGAAAATAAGATTAAATAAAGAATTTTCATGGTGAAGTAAGTTATTAAAAAAAAAGAGAGAAATAGCAATCCAAAAATTGTAAATTAATTTAGTAATTGATTTAAAAGTGAAGTTACTTTCAAACCTGTTTTTAACTTTTGGCATTTCATAAAAAAATGACTGAATAAATGTATAAAAAAAATCGCTCTGTTTTGGAAACTCAAGATTGAATATAAAAAGAAGCTTATTCAAACAATCTATAGCTTTTAAAATCTTAGCAAATGGATATTTGATCTCATCACAGTATAAAGTAATGCTTTTAATGTCCCAAATTTCCCTGACAATTAAAATTAAAGGTTGTATTTTCAGCAGATTAAATTTTGCGTCTATTTCTTCTTGCGATTTACCAATAAGTGCAAAAGAGTGTTGAGAATCTTCTACAGAAAATTTCTTTCAGCGTTTAGATCCATTGGAATCTGTGAACGTTAATGATGGTGGCAAAAGATGATGTAACAGCCAAAAAATTTAAAACGTTTTAAATTCTAAAATGTTTTTAATAAAAATATCATATATTATATTATTTTTATAGCCCCATCTACCAGAAACTGCCGGTGGAGCAAGCAAAATCAAAACTTTTGTAAAATCCATACATTTTATGGGTAATCTAATGTAAGTACAGTATAAATTTGCCAGGAGTATTGCGCATAGTTTGCAAATATGTATGGTATATATCAATCCCTTTGTCCATTTCAGCCATTTCAATATCCATGTTAGAAGGAAAGGCATGTGTATCTTGTATATGTCGATTGATTCCAAAAATTTCATGATGCATTGTTTCTGAAGAAGCTAATTTTGCATCTTTAAAATGATTAAGTACATGTTTTTTAAACGATTTTATTAAAGAAAACCTTTGTTAACACTCATTTAAATTACAAACATAAATTTTATTTTCATCGACAAATTAGCAATCTTTTAGATGATCAAAAAAATCATTTGGACATATAAAATTATCCTCACACAAAAAGCATTTAATATTTACCATTTTTGCGTTTTGAATATATATTTTTTCTTTCTTGAAGCGCACAAAATATTATTTATTATATTTAATTTAATTTATTAAATTTCGAAACTGACTTTTAAAAATATGAAACTTCACAAATTTTGATTTTCAAATGTGTATAACATGTATTTTTTCAATTATTATTTTAACAATCAAAATTGTTAGGAATTAATTAGTAAAATTGTAAATACGACAATTTAAACTCATTTTGATAATAAAAATTGTTAAAGTTTTTAGTTATGTGCTAACAAATACTTTTTAATTACTTGATAACTATAGTTATTTTTTCTGTGTGAATATCGATACATAAATTTTTATATATACAAACCTGCCAACCTTATATACAGTAACGGACAAAAAATAATATATATATTAAACAAGAATGTTACATTAAAACTCGTATTATTTGTAATACAATAAAGATAGTCCCATTTTTTTTATCTTGATTTCTAAAGTCTTGAGTTCTTAGATGTTTAATAGCAAAAAATAGTTAATAACGAACTTAGTACGATTTTTAATGGATTTTCTTCCAACAAATGTATTTTTTAAGGCAATTTTTTTGTTTCATCTTAATAGGTTCATTAAGAATAAAATCAATTTGCGTCAAGTATTTGTTGAAATCGCCCATAATTGTGTGTTTTCCTTACATTTTCAACTGTTTTCTATAAGAATCTTTAAAAACTGGTAGCATAAAAAAATTTTTGATAAAGAAAAGAGCAAAATTATAGCGTATGGACAATTCAGACTTAATCTATGAAATATGGCGAAGTTAAAATATTGTCAACATTTTTTAGGAAATCCCTCCCGCTATGGAAAAAACATGAAAAGTAGTACTTATAAAGAAACAACGAACTCTGACAGAAGATTCACCATTCGAGATGTCTCAAATTCTGCTGATTCTGCTTCAAAAATTAAACAAAAATCAGATATTTTAGCAAGTGTTTTACCGTACAACGAGTTTTTCGAAATCCAGTGCACCTAAGAAGACTAAAAATTATAAAGAACCCATCTCTAAACACCATTCGTGAAGTAAAAAAGAATGAAACATATTGTTCAATAGAATGAAAAAAATCAATATGAAAGGCTCCAATGACTATAAATATTATCATTTTCATCATTTGAGAAAAAAAAGGATGCTAATTATTTATCCCATAAAGATGCGAAGGAAGTGTAATGGCGTAGAGTGCTACTTCATATTATGAGACATGTGAACTTCGATTTTCTACGCATAGAATTCCGGAAAAAACTTACAAAAGCTTACGGGAAAAAAATTTCTGACATTTTATACACTATTTTAATTAATTTCATGGACATTCCAGTTGGACAATGTCCCTATATACACCGCAGGAGCGTGAAAACAAAGAATTCAACCGACCAACCGACCACACCTTTGATCGAGATAGTCACGAATGATTGCTTAGGGAGAATTAATACTTGGCTAAGATCTAAAAACTTGGAACTAGCTGCCAGTAAGACTGAAGCGATTTTGGTGACCAAACGAAGATCGTTTGTGTGTCCAAAACTTAAGGTTGATGGATACGAGATTAATATAGGCGGGAATTTGAAATACCTAGGAGTAATACTAGACAGTAAGTTGTCTTTTGAGCCACACATAAGGATGGTTTCTGAGAAGGCATTGACAACAGCTTCGAAACTAGCGAGAATAATGCCGAATATTAAGGATCCTGGGCAAGCAACCAGACGATTAATTTCCACAGTTGCTTATTCTCAGGTACTATACGCTGCCCCGGTTATAAGTGAGAATGTTTCAGGTAGTAGAAAGCTTAGGTACCTTCTGGAAAGAGTTCATAGGACATGCGCACTGAGGATAATATCGGCATATCGCACGATATCAACTGATGCGGCATCAGTCCTTGCTGGAGTACCTCCGATTGAACTGATACTCCAGGAAAGAAAGGAAATATATAATGCACGTGCATCTGGTAACAGCGAAAGGACTCTCATAAAACGGAATGCGAGAGAGAAGTTGTTGCAAACATGGCAGAGGCAATGGGATGAAACGGAACGAGGAAGATGGACCCATGACCTCATTCCCAATATAGAACTTTGGCAGAAAAGGAAACATGGGGAACTGAATTTCTACTTGACTCAGGTCTTTAGTGGGCATGGTAACTTCGGTAGTTACTTAAGGAGGTTCCAACGAAGACAATCGGCTATATGCGAGATGTGCAATGAATACGATGACGACGTTGAGCACACAATCACAAAATGCAGCTTTTGGAACAGTAGGAGAAATACATTACCTGATGACCTTCGTAACATGACGATCGAACAACTGATGGAATTAATGTTGACAAGAGTGGAGAAATGGTATATATATTCCAATTTCATTCAGGAGATACTAAGGGAGAAGACCGACATACAGCGACATGTGCAAGTGCCGAACCCCTAATCTCATACAAATGTATGTTGGACGGGGGAGTAGGAAATGGGAACAACCGCACTAATCGGTAAATGAATCCCACCCCGAAGTAATGCGAGAGCGGTTCCGGGGTGGTGGTTCCTGTGTAGGACCACTAGATGATAGTGCGCTATCACTACGTCAAAAAAAAAAAAAAAAAAGATAGATAGATAGATGGATAGATAGATAGATAGATGTTTCCCATGCAAAAATTTGAAAATTCAAGCTCTAATAGTTTCCCAGATATACTAATTTTTGTATTTAATTTTATGGGAGGGACCATACCCCCATAATCCGCTAATTTATTAGACAAATGTTTTCATGGATGTCAAAATTCTTTGTGCCAAATTTGAGCATTCCAACTCCAATAGTTTGCATTTAATTCATATGGGAGGTACCATGCCCCCTACTTCTAGTCCGCCCATATTTTTCTTAAATATTAATATTGATACCAAAGTGGCTCCGACAAAATTTTAGAACTCTAACTGTTATATTTTCTTAGATATGATAATTTAATATTTTCTTTATATGGGAGGTGCCACGCCCACTATTTCTAGTGTACCAATTTTTATCCAAAATATTCATATTGAAGCTAATGCTAGTCGTACAAAATTTGAGCTCTCTAACTTTTATAGTTTTCCAGATATAAAAATTTTGGTATTAACTTTATATGAGAGATGACACGCCCACTATTTCTTTTCCGCCCATTTTTGCACAAAATGTTCACATTGACACTTAAGTTTATTGTACAAAATTTGGGAAATGTAACTGTTATAGTTTCCTAAATTTACGGCATTTGGTATTGGCAAGCAATATTAGGCGTGGGATGTTCCACACCCCCTATTCCTAGTTTGCCTATTTTTTTCCAGAATGTTCATGTGTCAAAGTTGTTCGTGCAAAATTTGAGGACTCTAGTATTACCAATTTCCGAGATATACTTCTTTTAATAGTTATTTAGTAAGTGGGCGTAGCACCTTGCCCACATGGAATTTCAAAATAAAAAGTAGCCTGTTTTTCCTTCCAGGCATATAGGAACACACTGTGAAAAATTTAAGAAAATCGGTTTAGCCGTTTAGGCGACTATAGACTTCAAACAAGCATACATACATACAAACAAACACACATTAATTTTTATATATATAGATAGAAAAGAAATAATGTTGAACCTAATCAGATGAAACAAAATAATTACCCTAAAAATCCTCTTGTTAGAAAAAAATCATTAAAAATCGTAATTAGTTATTACTTAAAATTATTTTGCTTGTAGATATCTTAGAAATGAGGACTTAAAAATTTATTATGAAAAAAAAATATTAATTTTCATTATTATTTTAATAATAACAAGAGGTTTAATGTAACTAAAATCTTGAACCTGTTCAATTGAAACTGTATAAAAAATGTAAAATATGGGTTGTTTAGTAAAAAAAAGTTATTTGGATAATGTTAAAGGATATTATTTTTGTATAATTCAATGCATTCACAATAATTTGCTACTACTTAAATATTTTATTTATTTGGATAAAATTTTGCCGAAAACCCAAAAAATGTAAAATAAATATGAAAAGTCTTATGTGTATTTGTATACATTTTCAGGAAAAAAAAAAAAGAATGTTAGATTAATAGTAGATCAATAAAACTTTCCGATGATCCAATACAAAATTTAGAAAATGTTATATAGTACGAGGGTTACTATATAAATATTTTCCCTCAAGTGTAGTTTAGTTTAAATTTTAAATATTAAATTTAAACTAAGTAAAAGTTCATTTATCAGTTTACTCAAAAATTATTTTATTTTAATTATGTAAAATCAAATTATTTTATGGTGTCAATGTTATGATTGTGTTTACATTTTAATGTAATTTTTTACAATTCTGAGAAAAAAATATCGCAGATTTTCTTTTATATATTTAAATGCGTGATTTCATTATGATGATGTCGTTGCATGTTATTATTGTTTTTCCTATCCAATGATTTATTTGCCTGCTGTCATTGTTATATACAATTGTAACAAGCAAGAGGCATATTTAATTTTTTCTATTTGTTTTTTAAGGGATTTTTTTCTTTGGTTTCCGAAATTCTGTAAAGACTTTGATATCGAGTGGTAGTTTGAAATAGTAGTGGGAGTTGACTCATACATCATCATAGTACGAGAGAGATAAGAAAAAGACATAAGTGTTTATGTAAATTTTTTCCTTTACTACGTATTGTATGAACGGTAACGGTTCATTTAAAATTTGAAACATTGAAATATATGTATGTAGCTACATAAATTTCGTTTACAACTGCGATATTTAACCAAATTCGTAATGCAAATCTTGACATATTAATAAAGTAAGATTTAGCAACTTGTCATAACAACAGTAAAACCAACAAATAAGTTTTAGAAAGTTTAATATTTGAGTAATAACATAATTACAGTTCTGTAAATAACAAAAGCAACAAAATCCCGGAAAACCTAAAAATTGTTTTATTTTTTACAATATTAAATTTACAATTAATATAGTTTTACGAAATTATATACGTATTTAACCCCGCAAAGCTACACATCGTCGAATCGACGACTTATTTTACAGTATTTTAGTTTTTTACAAAAAAAAAAAAAAAAAAAAACAGTATTTAAAACACTAAAGTTTTAGTAAAAAGTTGACGGAAAAATAATGTTCTTATTTTATTTGATTTATATACAAATTAAATTATTCAAAGAGTTCGATTTTGAAAAATGTTTAAGATTATATTGTGAACAAAAAATTGTTTGGAATTACCGTCGTCGATTTGACGAAGTATAGCCTTTTCGTAATAAAAATAAGTGTAACCTTTCAGAGTTAAGGATCTACAAGAAAGATATAACACACTAGAGTCTTTTTATTCGTTTTGTTGCAAATTGAATACTTTGTAATATAAATCTACTTTTAGGGTAACCACTAATTTATAGCTTATGTTCTGCACAGTACAGAATTTTTTTTTTTTTTTTTTTACATATATATTAGTTTTTATTGAATCTTTCTTTTTCAGAAATTTACAATAAGTGTTAAAATCTTAACCTAAACTTAAATTATTGTTGATATTGCCACTGCAAAATCCAACGTAGAGTTTTCATTAGTAGTGTTATCTTCCAAGATCCAGTGTTTCCATTCTTCTTAGGCGTCTGTGACCCTCAAAAGTTAGCAGATCCCTAGCGAGAGGGTTTGGGTGTTCAGATAATTTTTTCATATATTTGATGCTACTGTTCTTTATCTCCTCACGAATTGTAGGAATATTGAGATCCTTGTGGATGTTGCTATTTCTGACGTACCATGGTGCACCTGTTATTATTCTTAGGAGTTTGGACTGTCTTCTCTGTAATTTTTCAATGTTTGATGAGGAGGCTGTTCCCCAGAGCTGTATGCCATATAACCATATAGGTTTTATTACTGCTTTATATAACAGTACTTTATAGTCCAAGTCTAGGGCTGACTTTGGACCAATTAACCAATGAATTTGGGCAGATTTTAGTTTTATTTGAGTAACTTTGGATTCTATATGACGAGTCCATGTTAAACGCCGGTCTAGGTGAATACCAAGATATCTTACTTTATCCTGTTCAGGTATTTGGACATTGTTTATTCGAATGGGGGGACAACTTTCCCTGCGTAAGGTAAATGTTATATGGACACATTTCGAAGCATTCACATTGATCTTCCATTTATATAGCCATTTTTCCAGCTCATTGATATGGGATTGGAGTTTTTCGGATGCAATCACAGGATTTGTATGCATACTTACAAAAGCAGTATCATCTGCAAAAGTTGATGTATGAGTCATAGGGCTCGTGGGCATATCTGCCGTATATAGTATATAAAGAAGAGGCCCTAAAATACTTCCTTGAGGTACTCCTGCGGAAATTTTTCTGCGTGAAGAAATCACATCTTTCGATCTTATTTGAAAAGATCTATTTATTATATAGTTTTTTAGTAACTTATGAACGTTCTGTGGAAGTAACGTGGTCATTTTATGTATTAGTCCGTCGTGCCAGACTTTATCGAAAGCTTGAGATATGTCAATAAATAACGCAGAGCAATACTGCTTGCTCTCGAAACCTCTTCTGATGAGAGTTGTAATTCGATGCACTTGTTCAATAGTACCATGTTTTCTCCTAAAACCAAACTGATGGTTAGGTACAGGGCTGTCAGATGTGGCGATATTTCGCCAAACGTGGCGATTTTTAATTGCTCTTGGCGACTGAATTTTCCGTTTTGCGACATGGCGAATTTTTTGGCGACTTTAAACAAGGTGGCGATTTATTTGGCTAATTTTTAAAATTTTATTAAATAGGTATTCGCATAGTAAAACTATTACGTTTTCTTACTAGCCAACGTCTATTTTTAGTATTTTTCTATCCAAAACGGCTACTCTTAAATGGAGGTCCGTGGTTCTCAACAAGGGGTCCGTATAAAGATTTTTAGGTGGTCGCTAAGACCGTTTTCTTGAACATAATATTAAAAGTATTTCTTTAAACAGATAACACACATATGTTTATTAATTTCTCCATACTTATAAAATAAAGTTACAAAAAATATAGAGTAAAAATTATGAAACTATTGTAAGACATTTATTAGCTATTTTAAAATCCATTTTTAAATACAAATTTAAATACATTTTTAAATCTTAAATTTATAATTAATTGAAATCAAATGTTTTTACTATTTTCTTGCATATAGTCTGATTTAACAAAAGCATTTGGTATCAAATTGAGAATATGCCATTCATTTTTATCTTTATTAATTTATTTTTTGCTTACACAGAAAAAAATATTTCAAATAATTTTTTAATAAAATTATTAATTAACTTTATATTGGAATTTAATTATATGATTTATTAATATAATTCATTTTCTAATTGGTTTTCAGTTTTGTTTTTTAATAAATTGACAGCTGTTAATAAAATATAAAGAAAAATTAAATATTTGTCTATAAAAGTACAGAAATAAAATAAATTTAAGTAAATTTTCAAAAAATTTCAGCTCATTGCATCTATTTAAGGAAAAGAAGTAATAATAATATCAATTATTCTAGTTATTAATATTATCATTTTGATGATTGGAGCAAAATCAATTAAAAATTAATTAATATTACAAATTTCGTAATTGAAGTCCATTTTTCTGTGTAAGAATTTTTAGAAATAATATTTGATATGAAATTGAGAAAGTATCACTTTTTTTTCAAATGAATATTCATTTGTATTCAAACTTGAAATTCAACATACGTATTTTCAGAAATACCTTTAAATTACCAAATTTATAGGCACGAACCAATAGTTTGTAAAAACCCCTGATCTAAGTCGGGGATCACTCACAGCAATTTTCCATGCTGCAATTTTGAGTTCGTAAGAGAGAGAAGAGAAGGGAATACTAAACACTTACATTCACTTTACCTCTCTCGACTACGAATTGCAACAAGAAAAATTGCTGGTTATGAAACCCGACTAACAAAATAAAGATCCTTAATTTATAAATATCTTCAATAAATGTTTGACAATTTGTTTTCCATCATCTTTTAAATATGAATATTAAGATTTTATGGGCCATAATGAAAATAAAACGTTCATGAATAAATTAATTCTTCGAAACAATTTATAAGTTTAATAGGACAATTATATAAATTTAGAATTATTCTGTTAAAAAAATATAATCAATTTTAATATATTTCTAAAATTGTTGACCTAAAATTGAGCTATGTATGTCAGAAAAGTGTATTGAAATTAATATTTTTATATTCAATTATTATTAGCTACTGAAATTATTATTGACTTTGTTGATGCTGAATTTACATTATAAAATTTGAAGCACTAAATATTTTGTTTTTAGTTTTTCTTAAAAAAATATATATAAAATTTAATTTTGGCGATTTTTGGCGATTTCTGATTAACAATTTGGCGACAGAGGCTCAAAAAAATCTGACAACCCTGGTTAGGTATACTGTTATTATTATTAAGATGTAATAATAGACTCTCAAGGAGCAATTTCTCAAACAATTTCGAAAAAATTGATAATAAGCTTATTGGACGGTAAGATGTTACTTGAGTGACGTCTTTTCCAGGTTTGGGTATCATTACTATCTCTGACAACTTCCAAGTACTTGCAAAGTAGCCAGTACGTAAAATGGCATTGAAAATGACTAAAATAAATTTTAGAGCCGAGTTTGGCAAGAAACAAATCATTGTGCTGGTAATTTTGTCCGTTCCAGGAGATTTTCCTGCCTTCAGACCTTTTACTGCTAATTTCACGGCAGAGAGCCGGAACTTTAATGGAGAGAGAATATGGTCGCTAACTACAACAGGTCTTAGAGTTGAACCTGTATTATTTGGAGTGAAAACGTGTTCTAAATGACTAGCGAATGCTTCAACTTTTTCATTAGAACTTTTTGCCCATTGGCCATTTTGGAGGCGTATGGGAGACTCATATGCAATAGGGCATTGCATATTTTTCACCGCTTTCCATAGACTATAATCAGTTTCCTTAGTAGGGTCTAAGTTTTGCAGATATGTTTTCAATTTGGATTCTTTTTGATTCTTCAGAGTGAAGCGTAATCTTTTGATACATTGATTAAGTCTAGTTTTGACGGCTGGTGATCGAGAATCTTGCCATTGACTTCTTAGTTGCCTTTTTTCCCTAATAAGAGATTCAACATTTGAGCAACATTTAATATATTTTGGCCTTCGTGAGAAACGCGAAGGTGTGGATAATATAGCTGCATTAGTCAGGATATCCGTGAAGATATTAACTGCAGATTGTATTTCGTTTTCGCTTTTCAGTGGAATGTTTTGTGGTAAATGGGAGCTTATGTACATTTTGTATTTTAACCAGTTTGTTTTCTTGTTTGGGAAACAAGAGCTTTGTGTTTCAAAGTGGCTTGGACTATTAATCAGTGTCAGGATCGTTGGTGTATGGTCTGACGAAAGATCAAGTGAAGGAATCACTGATATACATTCACGTTTTACATTTCTAATTACAGCAAAGTCGATATGATCGGGAACCTTATTGAGGTCTGTAGGCCAGTAAGTAGGTTGGCCTCAAGATATGGAATCTAGTTTGCTGGATGATATTGCTTCAAATAACTGCCTACCTCTGGGAATTGTTAGACGAGAGCCCCAAAAGGTATGTTTTGCGTTATAGTCTCCTGCTGCTATAAATCTTGGGCCTAAAGTTGCAAAATAATCAAGAAATTGATTACGATTAATAGAATATCTTGGAGGACAATATATAGAGGATATTGTTATATTTTTATCGGGAATATTTATTGAAGTGGCCTGAATATGATCCATTCTGTATTCTGGCATTGGAAAATGCTTTATATCTTTACGAACTAATATTGCTGTCCCTCCGCATGCCCTACCGTTAGGCTGCTTTGTGTCATAGGTATAGTAGCCATTTATTCTGAAGCAGTTCTTTTGAGTAAAATGAGTTTACAGAACATAAGCACTGAATACAGTATTGCATTCAGTGTCAATAATAAATAAGAAGAAATATACAGATTTTTAGTGAACCGTTTATTCTATATAGAGTATTAAACTATTCATGATAAATATTTTAATGTTTTAAGTAAAACATGAAATATACAGAGGTATGAGACTCTTTCAAAGGCTACAAGAAACTTGTGCAGAGATACAGATGAATTTCATAATATAATTTCATAAATCATCAAATGTTAAATGGGTTTTTATAATAAATAAAATATTTATGAGACCAGAATATAAAAGAAATCATAGATATGTTTTTCATATCAAATGTTATGGTATGTTAAATAAGTTTCTACAAAAATAATTGAGATTAAATATTTTATTTAAATTGAAAAATTTATGGTGTTTACATTGTATTTGACGCAATTAAAAAAATCTAAATACAAAAATAACAAACTTTAGAGGAGCCAAGACAAAAATTTTAATTTCTTAAGAATATATGTACATATATATGTACATATATGTATATATTTATTTTGCATATGTGATACCAACCATTCACACTTTACCATATCCTCATGAAAAACTTTTTGTAATTAATAGAATTGATGTTAAAATATCATCAACCTCTTTTCCTCATCAACCACTTATTCGCATAAATTGTTTTCACTAATTGACATTCTCAACCCTGTTCTGGCCGTGTGTTACTAGTGAAAGAAAGTGGGAAAATTATAATACTCGTATGTGTAATTAGCAAAACTCCAAAAATAAATGTTTTCTTTTCTCTTTTTCTATACAAAAACCCTTAACTTTTATTCATTTAAATAATAGAAAAGAAAACTTCATTTAGTAAATGTTGGCTATAAAAATCCATTTACACATTCTTATGTATGTAATATAATTGCCAGTCTTATTCGAATATTTCATTTTTGATAATATTTAGAACACATTTCTAATACGAGTATGTAACAGACATAGTTTTCCTGTATGTAAATGTGTCTCAAATTCTGTAAATTTGTTTGTCTTATTTTTACTAATGGATTTCTCTTATTCTAAAATCACACAAAAATAAAAAACAAACTGAAATCCTTTTTACCATAAAAACCATCTTAAGAAATAATTAAGATATACGATGTTAGTATTACTATTTTTCTGTGTTTGATAATGTCCCAGCGAAACATTTAAATGTTGGTCTAAACCTCGCTAAATACTTATGAATTTATCAAATAATATTGTAGCGTCTTCTTCTTCTTCTGATAGTATTTTCTACTTTGAAATGTATAAAAAGTTTCCTGTTTGTAACGTCTGTTGAAATAGTTGGAGTTAAAAAAAAATTTTAAGTTGGGTACCGAATAAAAATTCGATTTTTTTTATGCAAGAACGAATCTATATCTCGGACCGATTTAATTCACTTTTTTAACACAATAATTCTAAACAAAGTGTCTATATGCCTTAGTTTATTATTGTTGTTGTTGTTTTTCAGTAACCATTAAAAACAACTATAAGAGAAACGTGCAGATTTGCCAATAACCCGATTGTTTATAACCGATTTAATTGACACAAAAAACCAAAATTAAAGAAAAATATTTGTGATTGAGCACCAAGTTCGTATCTTATATAGGATAGGGGTGATAAATTCAGAAGAACGAATTGTTCTTTTTTCAGTACAATTCGTTCTTCAAAAGTACAGCAGTACTTCAGTGATTAATTTAGTACAATTATAAAATATTTAATTGATTTGCAATAAAAGTTCTTTAGAACATTTTTGAATTCCTTTAAAAATCACTTGGAAATAGTACCTAAAATTGGTTTTAAATACAACTAAATTTTTGCACAACAATTTTTAATCATTTAGACATTCGTAGACCCTTTTTGACGTGACTTTTGCATATGCGTTTATTAAGCTCATCTCGGACATTTTTTTTTTTTTTTTTTTGACAAAACATGTTTTCCTTTTTACTTCAAAATTTTAATTAAAATTTTTCGAATTTTACAAATCCCATCATTAGTATTAGATGTACCCATTTTTTCTCTGGATTCTGGATTCTGTCGCTACATCTTTATTTAACACCTTTATTACGGTATAGTCAAACGTATATCTTACAATTTTCCATGTTCAACTTGAAAGATACTTAAAAGTTCGGAAAATAGTCAATTCACTTTTTTGACATTTTAAAATAATAATGCTTCTATTTTTAGAACTCAAAGGAAATTTTTCAAAGATAGTCTGATCAGAAATATTGTAAAGTTTTGGAAAGAAGAAGTTTTTAACATTTTAGTACAATTACGTCACAAAAAGTACAATTTTATATTCAGTTTAGTACAATACTGAAAATCTCATTTATCATCCCTTATATACATAGGATTGGACATTGGGCAAAAACGTGTTTTGGCCGATATCTCGGTTACTAATGGACCGATTAAGTTCATTTCTTTAGAAAAAATTTTCAGTTTTGTTTTATAAAAACGAAGTTCTTAGCATGCATAGAGTTTTCAGAAAATCGAAAACCGGTTTGAAAAATTATTTTTTTAATATAACCGCCATTTTTAACCAGCTTTTCCATTAAAAAGTTCTACAAGAAATGTTTAATCTTTTGATATACATATATATTGTATATCTATGTTTTAGGAAGGCTTCATAAATGCCATTTAAACCATTTTTAAGTCGAAAAAAAACTAAGTCTTTAGCCATATCTCTGCCATTTATGAACCGATCTTGCTGAATTTCAATAGCAAAATTCTTGAAGGTATTTGACATATGGGCCGTTATAAATAAAATCTCTTTTATTGCGCAGACTTTCACCAGTTAAATACAGGCTAACCGAGTTCTGATGACAAAATTTTTTAATTTTTTCAAATATTTGGTTTTTTGGGCTGGGTCTGTGCGCCTCTCAAATGAATACAAAATCTGGGATAAGGATTTATTTCTGTTGTAATTATGCGTATTTTACGCTATACAGTAGACGCTCACAGATTAGAGCTTTCAGTAATGACGGATCTGTATATGTTCTGAGTAGCGATGGTGAGTCTTCAGATAGCAGCAAAGACGATGTTGTTGAAGTCTCACCAGTTGTCTCTAATACTACAGCCATTGAAAGCGTAAATAATTTAATAAAATGGTGCAATAACAGTGAATTGTTTTCCACTAAGCACATAAGCAATCTTTGGGCTCTCCGTATTGATATTTCGAATTCGATGAAACCAAAAATACAAACAAATATAACTGATTATATGTCAAACAAAGATTAGTAGTAAATTTGGCCATTGTGGAGTCTATCCCTCCAATAACTTATAACTTTATTATTTAATATTTTTTTTTTTTTTTTTTAAATACATATGTAAAATATTTTAGTTTTTTGGACTGAATTGTTATGTTTTTTAATTTAATTTATAAAAATACATTTAATGTATTGGACTGAATTGTTACGTTTTGTTTTCATGTTTTTATCAAATAAAATTGAATAAAAAAAAAATCAAAAGTGTTTTATTTTAGTTTTTGGAAGTAAATTTACTAAATTTTTTATTTTTTATTCGAAAAAAAAAATAAAAAATAAACGTCCAGAAATTAGAATAATTCAGAAATTAGAATTGCCTCAAAAACAAAGCGGTTCTAATTTGTGAGCGTCTACTGTATCTTGATGTTTATGTGCTCGAAATAGTCAGCGTAGTAGATAGTCCCAATGTTTGGATAACAAGAGCGATAATTTTACAAAAAGTTAATTTTTTGCGAGGCACATTTACAGTGTAATATGGAATAGCTTAGATTACTGCGTGAACTTAGTTTTTGAAATTTTACACAGTAATATCGGTTTAGCATTAAAAATAAGTTTAATACAAAATTGTATGAACTTTTTCATTCCGTTTATAACATGTCGAAAGAATCATAAAGTATATATTTTCTGGGTCCTGGTTCGATTCTGAGCCGATCTAGCTATGTCCTTCCAACATAGTAATAACTCAGTAAGTTTTGATATTACATGTAAAAATTTGTATATGTTCAACTTAAAACCATTATAACTTTCGCGCCCCCTGCACAAAGTGATTAACGCGAAATGATTCTTCATGCATTAGAGTAATTTTATATTTGGCACAAATGATTTTTAATGTGCCATAAATTTTTATTTTTTTTTTTTTAAAGGGCTAAAATCTAACATTTTGATAATATATGTATATTATAAATGGCAGTTATCGGTGGGCTTCATAAACGGTTTCTTATCGTCCTATCGTTATTATTTCTTATATTTTCTAAACTTGTTTGTTCTCCGACAAAAATTATGGAAATATTTAAAACTAACGTAATATTTTTTTCAGTGAGAGAAGAAGTCGAAAAGAAGAGAAAACCAGTGTATGCACAAAAGTACAACTTCGTTATCGTGAAGGAGATTGTGTGTGCAAAAAGAACCACTGACACTTTGGTAGCCCTAGGACATGCCCATGTTTTCAAATAACTTACCACAAGTCAATTAAGTAACAAGTGGTCGATAAAATAAAGAGTTCGGAGAAAATCGTGATGAAAAGGAGGAGAAACGAATCAATTATATACAACATCTCGTTAGGACACTGCATAATGATGATGATTTGCGTACAAATGTATGAAATTTGCGTACAAATATACGAAAAATGACTTAAATTGGCTAGAGGAGGCCAAGTTTACATTAAGTTTTAAGCAAAAGTATAATCTTTTTATACAAATATTTGGCATCTAAGAAAGCTTTAGAATATGGAGATTTATAATTGATAAAAAAAAGTTAGTGGAATGTAATTTGATAGCAGAATTTCTTGAAGGACTTAAAATTTTGCATTTTTGGAGTTTTTTTTTAAACATAAAATTAATATTTAAACTTTAATAAAATTTAAACGAATACTGATATTTTATTGAAATTTCAGTATAATATGTATAAACTTGTCCTTAAATCAGAAAATTAAAAAAATTCTCACTTTTTTACATGAAAGTACCCAAAAATCCCAATCCGTATAAAACGTATTAAAAAAATTTACTTTTTTAATTGAAATGGTCACTCTGTTGTTAGAGATACTTTTTGGGTGTATACCCTATATAGAGCTAAAAAATTAAAATAATTTTAAGTCGATCCCAGCTTGGCGATTTAAGAACATAACATAAAAAAAATATATAAAAATTCCAAAATTTACAAAATTTGGATAGGGCTTGTGGACAGACCTTTCCCCAAATTTCTCCAGATTTACTTTGCACGCATTTACATTAAGATTTCTTTTGAAAACATTAAAAAAATTATAAAGCCCAGAACAAAAGACAAATTTTATCAGTGAATAAAAATTGCCACCTTTTTGGAAAAAAAAACCCAAAAAAGGTAAATTTTTTTTTAAAGTTCCAACTTTAGATTAATATAACTTTTTAACGGATTCATATTTTGCAGCAATATTATTTAGAATTTTGCAAGGAATCTGGGAAATATTGTAGAAAATTGCCGATTTTTCAAACAAATTACATATCCGAGATGGCCAAATTTGGATGACCACCCTCTTCTCCCCTGACCCACTAGGGGCCTGTACTCCTCGAAATCATCTCGAAGACACCTCTGCTCTCACCGTGTGAAATTTTATTGAGATACCTCTAATGTTTCTTTAGTTACTGAATTAATTAAAAAAAGCGTTTTGGAACCACTGTGCGCCGTGTATCCAATAGCTCTTACAATGTATTCGTTCATATTAATTTCATGAACTCGAGCCCGAATAATTTAAAAATAATTATAACTTATTTAAATTTTACTATTCGTTTTGATAATAAATTTCGATTTCGGTAAGAAGTATCAACTAAAAAAAGTTGTTGGTTTATTTACTTTATATGTAAATGTGAAAAATAGCCAAAAATTACTGACAATAAAGTTTGAGTGTTTTTGAGGACACTTTTACTAAAAGGCTTATAATTCTTAAAAGTCTTAAAAACATATCTTATGTATATGTACATACATATGTAACATTTTGTGGTGTTAAATGAATGAACGAACAAATAAAAATATTTGTTGTTCAACTAAATTTGAAGAAAATTAGAGACATTACGACGTGTCTAAAAAAAAACAACAAGTTCGGGATTAACCTTTATTTAGGCGCATTAAGAACATCGCAGAATTAATCTTATTTAACCCCAAACCGCCGCAACCAGCGTAGAACATGAGAAGATGTTGCTGACAAATAAATTTAGTACATTTATTGCATTTACTAGAAACTTTATTGTCAATTTTTCTCGGACATAAAGAGCAGCGTCCACATTTACATGTTGAGTGATATAATTTTTCTTGTATTTCTTAAACCTAATAAATGCGTTTTTTGTCAAATTTTTGTTCAGCTTTTAAATGCACGTAACTACAAAAAAAAAAAAAGAGTTCACACCGAACACTCCAACATATAGATTTTTCAATTTTAATTTCTCCTGACCCCATGCGCCTAATTAAAGGTTAAATTATATATAATGATTTTGAAAAATAATACTACAAGAATTTCTAAGAAAATGTTACAGAATAAAAATTACATATTTTTTAATTTTTATAGTAATTTAACAAATACTGTGTGATAAATGAATTAAGTAGTTTTAAAGGGTAATTAGTTGGCTTGAATATAAAATACAAAGGAATATTCAAAATAATATAACCTTTTATTATCTTCCCAGAAGGGGTTGATGAATTTTATAAAAAATAATAATTTGCGCAACAGTCAATTGTAACTATCATTAATAAAGTAGATTTTTATGAACTAAGCGTTTAATAAACGCATTTATTTTCTATAAACAGAAAAAAATGGTCGTTAATCCCAAATGTAAATTAGATATCTTTTATTAGGTACAAAATAAAATAATCTCGTATAAAATGTATTTAAAAAACAGTTAAATTTGATACTAAATACCCCATGGATTAATTAATTTTAAACGGTGATCAATCACAATTTATAAGCAGCCAATAAAAAAATAAAAAAACAACAGAATAAGGGACAGCAGGAGAGAAAATTGGTTACACTCGAACCAAATTGTCAAAGCAACAATTTCTCTAAACATGAAACAAAAAAAAATAAAAATGAAAATTAGGGGAAGATAATTGAAACAGAACAACGCAAGGCAGGAAGCAAAAGAAATCAAAGAATGACCTAACCTAACAAAATGATCAGTCACTTCTTTAAAGTCAAAGGAATATAAAGAGTATAATGACAAAAATAACAAAATGCACATTTAAGGATGTAGTGAATTTGATTTTTTCTGAAAGTAATGAGTAGAGAATAATACGGGTTTTTTTCTCTGTCATCTTGTGAACAAATGAGCAGATGATAGATTGGCTAATATATTTTATAGCAGTACTCTTTTTTTTAAATGTTACCATTTAGAGTTAAATATTATTTACTGTTGTATGCAGTTTTTGAATGTATTAATTCTTTACAGATATTTTTAAAGATTTTCTACAGATTTAGATTAATAAAATTTTAATATTCTCTAATCTGTTAACACCAAAGTGTGACAACTCTAAATTTCTTTCAAATACTGGCACAATTAAATATCTATCTGAATTACTTGGCATAATGAAGTCTTGGAATTGTGTACAAATTAGTATAATTTTGAAGACATTTTACGAGAACATAAAAAGAATTAAATTTTTATACCGAATTAAGTAAAAAAAAAGTTTTTAAACTGTGTCTTTAAATAAAAAGTCTTAGCGAGCCCCCTATAATGTTTGTACAAGTTCCTTGTGGATCATGGATCCCATTTGAGAACCCTTACACCATTACGCCTTATCTTTAAAAGGAAGACTTCACTAATGGCAAATTATGTAGGAATTCGATTAATGCAAAATTTTTCTCTAAAGTGTAAAATATGCAAAATTATGTTTTAAGCATGAAATATATAAAAATATGCAATTTAAGACCTACTATGAGTAAACAACGGTCATAAAAGTCATAAAGTTGAATGTGAATTTTATTATAAAAATTTTTATAGATATAAGACAATATTTTAAACATTCATAATCGTTAAACTCTAAAGTGTTTTTATGGAGGATAAGTGAAATAATGGCTTCGTCATGGGTCAAAGAAGACACACGTATTGAAAAATGTTTACATGGGCAGCCAGGCAGCTGATCGGATGGACCAACACACAGTGCTTTAATGTAAACATACATAAGACAAAAATAAAAAGAGTCGTAGCAAATTGTAGGCATATTACTTTAGTCTTAGAATGAATAAATACGAAATTTTAAAAAAATTGGCGCAAGGACACGCCTACCCCCAATATATCCTGAAGTTAAAAAACTAAATTTTTTCTAAAATACTGGTCTAAACTTTACTAAAGTTTGTGACGGCCATTAAAATAGCTTGCTTATAAGTCTGCTATTTTTTTTTATCGGAGTAAAGACACGCTACCCTTCCATATATCCTGAGAATAAAAAATGGATTTACTGCGAGAATACTGGTCAGAATTCACCAAAATGATAAGTCTGCCTATTTTTATTTAAATCAGAACAAGAACACCCCCTACCTCCCATATAACCTTGAAATGAGAAAAACGCATTTCTGGCTAACATACGGTTTTATAAAAATAAAAGAAGGTGTCGCAGAAAATTTAAACTATTATATTACTTTAGACCCAAAGTAAATATATACAAATTAAAAAAAAAAAATAAATCGGAACAAGAACACGCCTACCTCCCATATATTCAGAACTGTGAAAAGCGTGTTTTCTTCTAAAATACTGGTCAAAACAGTATCAACATTTGCGATAGCCATTGAAATAGGTTTTTTATGGGTCAGACAATATTTTGTTTAATAGGAGCAAGAGCACCCCTATTTTAATTTTTGCACCCACATTTTATGTTCAGCGACTTATTAATGCCTTATTTCACACGATTTTCGGTCCAACATTTTTATTTTTTTAGTTTTCAATATTGTATTAAATTTTTTTAAAGCAAAAACGATTTTTTTTGGAAATAATTCTGTAACTGTAGAACTGTTGGAGGAATTTGAGTGTAACTGCGCATGGACGATTCTGAAGTGTATTTCAATTGATTTGAAGGAGCACAGGTCCTTAGGGAGTCTAGGGGACGGGGAGTGGACCTCCAAAGTTGGTCACCTCGGGTATGAAATTTAAAAAAAAAATCGCCAAAATTTCATATATGATTTGATTTTAAAAAAATTTTGCAAGTAGATAGTCCATATAATTTTTTACAAAAAATAAGCTTACATATGTGGGATATCTTTTTTACTTTAAGAGATAAAATATTCTTTTTTTGGACATGTTTTTTTAACTGGCGGGCTCAATTAGAGTCCCAAAATTTTTCTAAAATATACTGTGGATTCTGTACAAAATTCTAAATAATTTTCGTGCAAGAATCATATACCTATGTGATTTAGATAAAAAGTTATATTCATTTGAAATAGAAAATTTTAAAAATTTATTATTTTCCTCTGAACCATATATTTTGTTTCATATTTCTAAAAGAATGCTTAACATAAATACATGTAAAACAATCCGAAGGCAGCTAGCCCTATCAGAATTTCGTTAATTTAATTTTTATTTTCTTATTAATTTTTTTTTTTTGTGTAGCTCAAAAATGCCTGAAATTAGAAAAAAAAAATGACTTGATTACATACCTACGTATGTTCGCTAAACACACAAAAAATATTTAATAAGCCACGCCTCTTATAACGACAGGGTGATCATTTTACTGAAAAAAGTAAATTTTTGAAGCAAGTTTCTCCGATCTGAAATTTTGGGTATTTGGGAATAAAAAAATGGGAATATATTTACATTCTTCTTTTAAGGACAACTTTTTTTATTTTATACAAAAATTTCATAATGATAGTTTAATTAATATAGATTTTATTTAAGTTCAAATATTGTTATTTTTTTTTTTTTTTTTCTTTGAAAAATTACACTAAATACAAAAATTGTTCGTTTTTTGATCAATTTAATGAAAAAATTTAGTTCTAATACTTTACTATTTATATATTATTATTTTTATTCAAGTAAAACCCTTTCCAAATATAACAAAAACTTGAATAAATACTTTATTCTAACTACCTGAAACTTGACCTTCTTTAGCAAAATTTGCCATATTTTTTTATTTTATGGTAAATGTGTAACTTTTGAACCTTTATATATATTTTAATGAAATTTCACATAGTTTTTCCAACTGTTTTGCTGGTATGGGGCAGGGGGGAGGACCTCCGAAAGTGATAAACTATTTTAATTATTTCTTATATAATATCCTTGGTGATCCATTTCCATCAAACTCATGTAATTTTTGTATTAAAATTTAAAAATGCTCTATAATTAGCGACATCTAGAGGATTTCAACGTAATATATTGTTTTTTAGTTGTTTTTTAAACTTCAAAACAAATTTAATATTTTTTTTTTTTAATTTAGCAAAATAAATTACGTCAGCATTGAAAACTCTTTGAAATTGAAGTAAAAAATAGAAATTAGACTCTTTTTTAATTTAACTTTTTTAAAGTTGTGTCACTAGTTTTTAATATGTTAAATAACTAAAAACTTACACAAACCGTAAAAAAATTGTATAATTTTTTATAATTTTTTTATATTCGTTATCAAATTTAATGAATTTTTAGGTTTTAAGTAAAAAATATGTGTAAATTTAAGCAATAATATATATATATATATTCGAAATACTGTATTGTAAAAATAATAATAGCTTTAATTAAAAAATATTTTGAGGTATTGTAAAAACACAACTTCGACGCATTTCATCAAAAAATAAATTTTTGAAAATTTTTTTTCCTAAAACAGTTTAAAACCACCTTTTTGGTTAATTAATATTTGCTTTAAATTCACTGACTTTAGCGCCCTCTAGTAGCCACAAGAATAACTTTTTCCAAAAAATCTTTTTAATTTATATGTTCTATATTGTCACCTTTCTAAAAACGTATATTTCAATACAATTTGAAACATTTTTTTATTTTGATTTTTGTCTATGGAACAAAGCACTAAATTGATTCGGAAATTTATCTTGAGACGAATGTTATACTTTAAGATAATGTAGGATTTAATATTATTCCCTGAATAAATTTCGATTTTGGAAATTAATTTATTCTTTTAAATTTCTGTAAGCAAAAATATATAAATATAGCGAAGAATGTAATGACTATGTTGGTGATCTGTTTTCCCTGCTAATTTCTCACCTCTATGAATTGTAACAAACGCAAATACTTTTTCTAAGGGTTGTTAGTCACTTAAAAAAAAAATATATATAAACTCTGATACGTGCCATTCAAACTACAATGACTATTTAAAAAAATGTATATAATGAAAACAACAAAATACTGGCTGGATATTTTGTAGCCATAATTGTGATGAATGACTTTTTAAACATTTGCCAACAAATGAGTACAAACAATTTTTAATTATTTTCAAAACTACCGGATTTTACTGAACCCTCCACTAAAACTGAAACTCAATTAATTTTATAAATTTCTTTCACTTATTATTAAGAACATTGTTCTAGTTTATTGACTTTTTGCTTTTTTGTTTGAATCTTTAGTAATTGTTTAGAAAACTCATTTAGGATTTGTAATTGTAATTGATATTTTATTTGTCTTCCTTTGTTGTCTATTGTATTAGAGAATTTTGTGACTATTTATTTGTATCAATATTAATAAATGTTTGTTGATTTTAAGGATTATAAGTGTTACACATTTCATATATTACAAAAAAAAAAAAAGAAAAATTTTAGCTCAAAGTCCTCTTAGTAAAGCAATAAAAGGCAGCTGTTTTTATTATTTTCGAAACATTTAATTTGCAATAAAAAAAGTGTTTGTTTTTAACTTTTATGTCTGTAAATTTTACTAATTTCTTAATAATTTTCCCATTTATATTTATTTGCATTTTGGCATCATTTTGTATTATCAGAAAATATTCACCCTTTTTCTTTTGCTTTCACAGGCCAATATAACCACAAAATGTCTCCAAGTTGATAAAGACCATATAACATTTTTTGTGGTTTTATACTAATGTCTTTTTTGGTATAAATTTTATTTCCAAAAATTATAAAATGTTTGCCAAATGAATTTTGTGAATAAGTTTTTTGGAGTTAAGTAATTTGAAAACCTCAATGTAAATATACAGCAAAATTTATTTTAATTTTACATACACTCTTGTTACGAATAAATTCTTAATAGTCTTAAGAGTAAATTTTAGGAAAATAAAATTTGATCAATTATAATGGGAAAAAGCGTGATTAAATAATTTAATGAAACATTATTTAATTTAAAAACTTATTAAGGGAAAATTTTAAGCAGGATGTTATCGCAATAAATTTAGAGCCAAGGTGTGTTCAATTTTAAAATGGTGCTTTGTTCTTTATTATCTGTCTTTATTCTTCCCATAGACTTTTGAGAGAATTTTAGATGATCATGTAAATAAAGTATCTCAGCAAAAACTTTGTCAAGTAATGAGTTAAGAAGCTAATATAACGGCTCTTCACTGCTTACACATTTGGTGAATAACTTCATTATTTTAAAACAGTGATGTCTATTGTTTATAAACCGGTTAACCGAAAAACCGTTTTTTTCTTCAAATTTCGGTTATTTGCGAACCGGTTATTTTGAAATATTCAATTTCGCTTTTTTTGCGTCGGTTAACCGGTTTTAAAAATTTGCTAAAAATATCACTAAATTTCCTTTTTTTGTTACTTTTTTCTGAATTTAAAATATAAGAAAATATTTTCAAACTACTAAAAATGCTTGCTGTTAACAAGTAGTCAGGTGATATATTTACTTGCTGGATGTTAAATATATTTTAAAACTGTATGTATAATAAAATCGGAGAGATAATTAAACATTCCATTTACAAAAACTTTAATTTCATGCGAATGAAATTTTCCAAAAGAAGAAAATAACATTTCACCTACTAATATACAGCTTAAGAGAAAAATTAGATTTTATATAGGATAATAGGAAAAAATAAAGATTTCAAAAATAGAACTAAATAAATACAGAAAATGTACTTTTAAATGACTAATAATTCCTTTTTAGCAGAAAAACTGTTAATTATTTTACCAATTTTATACAAATATTTTTATTAATTACATTTTTTATAGAAATTATATAAACATTTCTTTAAGAGAAAAACTTCAAAAACTTATAAATCATAATATAAAGTACATTATCTTAGGTCTGAAGATTCCTATTTGTTGAGATGCTTTAAAATTTCGATAATTTAATTTTATCTTTAAATTAGAAATTTTAAAAAATAATATTAATAATATTAAAAATACTTTATAGAATAATTTTGGATCATTATAAAGCTTCAAAAGCTGTGCTAAAAGATTCCAAAAAATTGATTTTATAAATTATATTATAACTAGTCTAAAGGCTGTAAAAAGTATTATAAACTTTAGATGTAAATCAGTGGCTATTTATTAAGAACTTTGTTTATTATTTGGTGCATGGTTAAACCAATAAATTGAAAAACACTTTTTTAACCAAAAATATTTTGATTAAGCTTCAAATCAGAGCAGTTATTGAAATGCCGGTTAACCGGTTTAACCGGTTTTTAAGTAGACGGTTAACCGAAAAACCGGTTTTTTAATTTTACCCAATTTTCGCTTAACCGTCAAACCGGTTTTTTGAAAAGTCGGTTTTTTATAAACACTAGTTTAAGGAGAGTTTAGAAAGTTTCGCAGCTAGTATGTAATCGTATCAGAAAATTGGAATTGGATATACATATAAAGCCATTGTCAAATTAATTCTAATACAATATTAAAAGGTTTGGTGATCTATGCGTACCTATTTTTTCTTTTTTGAAAGTGTCATCCTGGTTGCGCGAAACAAATTAGCGGCCCGAAGATATAGTGCTACTGATACACTGTGCAGAATAATGGCGTTGGATTGTGATCAATGCTTATCTTCTTTCGGATTTTATGTACTTTTTTTACAAACTTTATCAATGATAGATAGAGCGATCTTGATGATCATCACAAGAAGCCACTGTAATATTCTGTACTTCAGGAGAGGGGCAGAACCAGTTTTGCAATCGAAGGACTAAGCTTATTTTCTTACAATATCTATTCGACTAACTCGGTATCTGTTACACTAATACTATATTTATTAGAGAGATATTTCCAAGAACTTATTAAGATGACAATAATTTTTGTGTACAATCACTACGGACAAAAAATTTTGCTTTTGAATTTTTAAACTTTGAAAAAAGTTAATTTTTTTTAAATCACTCTTATATTTAGATAATTTTGTTTTTAACATAACACTATGTTACAGTGCAAAAAAACAATTGGAATCTGCGTTGCCAGACATTTTTGAAAAAAAAAAAATCATCATTTGAACGTAGAAAAATCATAATTTTGTCGTAAAAATCTTCAAATGTATTATTTTATCCCATATTAAATCCTTTACCTAGTAAGACCTGATACATAATCAAATCCTTATTACGTTGCGAATGTAAGTTTACCTCCGGATTATTATAAATCTCACAGTTGGACAGAATCGAAAATCCAACGAGCCGATCAGAAGTTACAGATTTATCTCCAATTTTCGATTCTGGCTATACTTATTATTAGAGAGATATTTCTAAAAACTTATTAAGATGACAATAATTTTTGTGTACAATCACTACGGAAAAAAATTTTGCTTTTGAATTTTTAAACTTTGAAAAAAGTTAATTTTTTTTAAATCACTCCAAAATATTTACGTTACAACGTTCATTAAGGCAAATATTTAAAGATAATGAAATTACCTTTAAAATGATACCTGAAACATGTTTTCATGTTGAATTTTTTTGGCGAAAAATTCGCGAATTAAATTTTGCGGTCGCGTATTTCAAAAAGTGGTATTTTTAATTTCGTGAAAAATATATATTTAGAGGATGGAACCATTCTAAATGCTCCCTGTAAGTATCGTGAGGAGACTTTAAATAGTTTATGAGTTATTGAAAAAAGTCGCGCCGAATAAAGTGAACAAATTTATGCTTGAAATTTCTTTCAAAATATTTATTTTTTTGTTTTACACTGCGTTTTATTTTTTGAAATAATTCAGAAGCTATATATAGTCCCAGCACGATACTTACAGAGAGCACTCAGAAAGGCTAAATCATCTACATATATACATATTTTTCACGAACTTAAAAATACCACTTTTTGAAATACGCGACCGCGAAATTTAATTCACGAATTTTCCGCCAAAAAATTCAACATTAAATCATGTTTCAGGTATCATTTTAAAGGTAATTTCATTAGCTTTAAATATTTGTCTTAATGAACGTTGTAAGGTAAATATTTTGGAAAATATTTGTATTTTTAAAAACACAATTTTCCTCATTTTTGAGATATTACAAATCGCGAAATATTGCGGTTATCAAACTTAAACACGGCATTTGAGTTACCAGCGTCAATATTAATATTCTTATCGAATTTCATTAAATTCGGATGATTTTTGGAAAAAATTTGCGATTTTCAAAATCGCAATATTTCGTATTTTTTATTACATTTATTGTAATAACTCCTAAAATATTGCAAGTCCCAGAATGCCACTTACCACGCTTATAGAAAACATTTAAATCATTAGCATATATTTTTTTAAAATTTTTAAAAATACCACTTTTCGAGATATTTGCCCGCGAATGAAAAATCGCGAGATATGGACCATTTTGATGTTGAGAAAAAAATCGTATTATACATCATATTAAAGGTAATTTTGATACCTTTAATATGACATCTCAATAAATCTCATATAATAAATACTTCGAAAGATATTTGTAATTTTGTGTATGCAACTTTGTACATATGTATTTTGAGCTATTTTGCACTTTCCAACTGCGATATTTCGCAAACGACTTGATGAAATTATCTGAAATTTTTAATAAGTCTTAGTTTTGACAAGTATAATAATTGTATCAAATATTATCTAATTAGGAAGAGGTGAGAAAATCAGCTTGTTGGTTTTAAATGCAATGACTCATAACTGTTATTTTTGCTCGAAAAAAAAAAGTTTATTTCTGCCCTAAAAAAAATAATCAAATATTAAAAAGCAAAGTATTTTATGAAGGTCATATTCATAACGATCAAAATGGAATAGTTGTCCAACATTAGGTTATTATTGCAATTTGAAAATAACTGCTATTTTCAGTCCCTGGTATTTTGTTGTTGCCATTGCACAGTGTGAGATTGATCAAAAGTCTATATTTTTTAATTAATAAAGCTATATTGATGAAATTTGGCACAAACTGTTTTCGTAAGCTGATTTCGTAACACTAAAAAATGGGCGTGATCGGACAACTGCCACGCCTACTTTTCATATAATACAATCAAATTTTATTAAGAATATGTGTGTGCGCGCATGTGTGTGTCTGTGTATGAGTGTGAATGTATGTATGTTAGTGAATTTTAGTTTTTAAATAAAAAAATTTGCTATTTTTAGTTATAAAATTAGGTAAATAAAAAATAATAATTTTTTATGAATGGAATTTTTTGCCTGAGTTGTCTTCTACTAAATGCTGCAAAAAGTAGCACAAAATGTTGAATCGTTTCCGAGAAATTGAGAAAAATAACACGTGCAGTCATTTCAGGTACCTCACAAAAGTATTTGAATTTTTTATTTTTTTTATATTTGAAGATTTTCAAAATACAAAAAGGCAAAAAATTATCGTCCATTCCATGAAAGAACGCCCAAAAATATACCAAGAGTCCTCCGATTTTTATAAAATTTTATACGTATAAGGTCTATGGGTGTCTATAAATACTTCCGTTTTCAGATTCGCTAAATTCGGAAAATTCGCGATTTTATTTAGCTTTTTCACTCTCGAAAAAATCTAAAAAATCTCGAAAGTGTACAACTTTAAATACAAATAATTCTGGGAACGCTTTACGGAAATTTATTATTTAAACGGCGTTTGAATTGTAATTATATCAGCTTAAACATGAATATTTTATAAATGAAAAGTATTTCTTAAAAATGCATTTTAATGCTATTGCATTTTTTAAATGCATTTTTCTTTAAATATGCTATTAAATTGTTTTGATTTTTTTTCGTATTTGGAAAGCATGGAATCTTTACATTAAAATAAAAATCTAAAATTTTTGGGACGCACACATGTACTGTGCATAATTTTCCCTTTTCTTCAACAAGTTTAAATTTTTTCATATAAAAATTACATTTTTCTGCTTTATGAGTATCTCTACGTATTTTGTTAAAAAAAAAGTTTATTGTGTTATTTTTTAAAAAATACTTAAAAATAGTAAAACTTTATGTATCAGTCTATTTATTGTTTTAAGTTATAATAAACAAAGCATTTTTAAATACACTTTTGAAAAATTAAAATTTAATAAATTCGCAACTAACAAAAATGCATCTAAAAACTGCATTTATATTTTTAAAATACTATGTATCGAGGAGGTGATTTTCGAAATGCTGACTAAATTACACAAAAAATATAGAATGGCCTTTTAAATACTTTTTAAATTACAGAAATCCATCAATAACTTCAAGAGATATGAATATTTAAAATTGCATACTTTTTATATTTTGTTAACTTTTATACAAATTTTACAGAAAATTCCAAAAACAAGAAAAAATGTTATTTTTATATGAAAAATTTTAAACATGTTTTTATAAAAATTGGATTATGCATATAAGATTTTCGCGTCTCAAAAATTTGACACTTTCATTTTAATGTAAAGATTCCAAACTTTTCATTTATGTTAAAAAATTAAAAAATTTTAATAGCATATTTAAAGAAAAATGCATTTGAAAAATGCAATTGCACTAAAATGCATTTTTAAAAAATCTTTCTTATTTTTAAAATGTTCGTCGTAAAGCCGCCATATGCGAAATTTTATGGCCGTTTAAATAATTAAAATTCACAAAGTCTTTCCAGAGATATTGTTATTCAAAGTTACATACTTTTGAAATTTTTTTGGTTTTTGAGAAAATTAAAAAGCGAAATTAAATCGCGAGTTTTTGCAATTTTACAAAACTGAAAACTGAAATTGATAAAAGGCTTAATGGAGTTTATGTATACAAATTTTTATCGAAATTGAAAGCCATCAAGTAAAAAAATATACTTTTTCGGGCGTTCTTTCCTGGAATGGTCGATATATGTTTTTTTATATTAATTGTTATTAAGTATTAGTGTTAAGCGTTTACTAATTCTTTTTATAAATTTGGGGGTAAAATTTTAGAGAAATTAAGCAAAGTTTCTTTACATGTAACTTACAAAAGGGAAAATTGGAATAATCGGGTAATTTTTCCTAAGTTATTTCTTAAATTTAATTTGTTTTATTCGGAAATATAAATGGACTATATCATGTCTTCGAAAAATAATTTTTACTGCAAAAGTTATAAATATTGACATTCCAAGCGGGGTACGTAGTTTCATTATGTTGTTAAAAATTAAAAAATCTTCAATATTGAGCCTATTTTACTGAAGTATTGGTCCACATATTTTAACAAAACTTTGAGATTGTATTTCTTTAGGTATTAGCTGTTATTAAATTTGAGATTTAGATACTAGCTACAAAAATACAGAGAAATTGGAGCCATAGTGTAAAACGCGACAAAAGGCATATTTTAAGTTACATAACTATATGACTTTCAAGGTATACGGGAAACTATAAAAAGGTAAAAATACCCGAAAAAGTTTACTATTCTGTTAATATTACTTATGTTGATGAAAATAAAGTTAAACATTTTTCGGTACAACATTTCTGGACTGCAAGTTATTGATCCAAAAATAATATGGCTAAGTAATTAGAAAAATAAACCCAAGTACAATTATGTCGGGGTATATATTGGAGCTATATCATAAAGTCAGGTATTTTAGCCTTCAAATTTATAATTGGCTATATATTGGGAAAATATTCCCCAACATTTTGAAATAAATTTTTGATACGTAGGGAACCAAAATGGGCTTGATATTTGATGTATTCTATTTTTAATGGTGCCATGCCTCATAATTATCGACTTGGACCCTTCGTATATGGGGTTTTAACAAAAAACTCATAAGGAACTAAAACCTTATTATTTGTTTAATATAATGACAAAAAAATTATTGTTTTGGTCAGTTATGGACTTAGAAGGTTGATGTTCTTTCGAAATCAACCTTCTAAGTCCATTAAATATAAAATTGGACCAAAAATCCCCCAAAATTTTACTCCAAATTGGGGAAATAAATTAGTAAACATTTAATTGTGATACCTGTGACCAATTATTAATAAAAAATACATGAATTTCTCCAATTTGTATTTTGTTTGACATTTTTAAATACAAAATTCAAATACTTTTGTTAGGTAAATTCGATGAATTTTCATACTCTTTATGGAATAACATGGATACAATGAAATATTTTTGATTGCAGTTTTTTGCATTATAAAGTTAACAAATAGATAAATACAATTTAGTTAATAAATCTAGAATTAATTTTTTTAAATCACGTAATTAAACCGTTTTAATTGTTAATGAAAAAATTCAAATACTTTAGTGAGACACTGTATGTATGTAGCAACTGTAGTTTATGTAGCAATTCTGTATTGGAGTCCTCTCTAGATGTTTTTCTTGTCAAATGTTCCCGAAAGTTTTTACAATTCTTATTTCTTGCCTCCTTGTCTTCTTCGGATAATTGGCCGATAGGTACAATTCATTTTTCAATGATACCTTTCCTTTTTCCTGCTGAACGCATTTGCATTTCAGCTGCCATCAGTACCGAGCTTTCTTTCTATTCGCAAACATCCATTTCGAATTGATTTTATTAATTATTTTGTTTGAAAATGATTTTATTGAATCAATATCAATAATTTTGTTTGATGTTGTACTAATATTTCCAGAAATAAACTCAATAACACTCATACTTTTCCTCTTCTTTGATGCAAGAAACCAAACATCAAGAACTTGTTGGTGAGAAATACGTTGACACATGATTAGTAATTTCTTTGCGAATTGAAATGTTGCAAATTGGGGCAAAATTTTATTACTTATTTTGGAAGGCCACCTATCACCAATTACAAAAGTGCCATTTAGATAACAGGACTTTGTGGGAATTTTTAGTTTTTGTCCAATACAAATTAATATAGAGACAAACAAATTATAAAAAAGTTAAAGACCGAAAATTCTCCACGATTGTGTCTTTGATAAGTTTTTTCAAATTATTATTACTTTCTGTGATAGATAACACATCAGCCTTTAAAATAAAAAAGATTCATAAAAATCCTGCTTAAAACAAAAAGGTTACAAACATTCAATATTGAACTTTTCGCCAAAAATACTTCGCATAATATTTGTCTTCAACTATAGTGTTGTTCAAGGTGCCGTTACTTAATAACAGTTAACATTTTATTAATACTTTTATTTCTCAGTTATCTGGAAGGTTCTTAATTAGAATAACCAACTTTTTTTCAAAACTCGAAAAAAATGTTTGGGGTTTTGATCAGCTAAATTGTTAAAATCACACACTGTGCATTGCTTTCCATCATAAATATGGCAACAACAAAGTAAAGTTTACTTACTTAGGCCCGTTATTATAACTATCCAATAACTAAAGTTAGGATGTTATCGTTCACTTTAACTGTTTTGGTTGTTATAAGTATAAGTTAAGCCAAAAGTGACCAATAAGCTAAAGGTAAGAACATCTGACATTTAACTTTTATCGGACGGTTTATGTATTCAGAGCTGCCATATTTTCTACTTTATAAAAGAAATAAATAAAATCATATTTATTCCGCAGTAGTTGTTAATAATTTGTCTGTGTATATTTATATTTGCTCTGGCGTTGTCTTTTAGTTAGCTTAAACTCATTTATTTTAACAATTTCTTTGGTTTTTATTTGTTTATATTTCCGTTAGTGGCAGTTACGTTCAAATAGTACATGTTGCCACTACGTTAAGTGGCCAAAAGTAATCGGTTTTTGCTTTGATATTGCCGTATTATAAAAATTATAAAATTTACCTTAAAACCAAGTTGTAATAACCAAAAGTAGATAAAGTTAACTTTATCGTTCACTTTAGTTTATCTTACCTTTAACTATCTGATACCTTATAGGTAAGTTATAATAACGGCCCTTAGTAAACATAAGTAGCAATATGAAAAAAAAGAGACTTTTTCATTTTCAAGCTATGAATGCCAAATGATTTTTAATACTTCGGGGTTAGAGTCAGCTACTTTAATATCTAATTACGGCAGTGTGGCACATGTTTCTTGTAAAATATAGTTCAAATGACAACTTATAGAAATGTTTTCTTCAGAGTTAATGGTAATAGTGGAAAATAAAGTCAAAATAGGGCTTATATTTTAAAACTGACAATTAATAACGTCAAATTTACTAAGAAATTCCTTAAAAAATCCAAAAGTATTTAATTAAAAATTGCTGTAAGAAAGTGCTAAAAAGCATTTAGCATATTTTTATAAATTGAAGGTGCATTTTAACCTCTTCAAATGCTAAATGTAGCACTGAAAGTGCTAAAATGGCAACACTGAAACTCAGTCTCGCACGAGCATTCAAACAAGAAGGTTGTGTTACCGCTTGTTGCTTGAGATACACTCATGAAAAATGTTTAATATTAAATGGAAGTATGAGTTCTTGATGGATGAAAAAATAATGTTTATTTTTGATTTTTATTATTTACTCAAATCAAGATTTCGATATTTTGTCTTATATACCAATAATATAAATTTTACATAATTGTTATATTTTATGTTTAAGTCACATATAACTAATATATTTTAATTAAATACAAAAATATAGTCATTGTCATATCATGTTTAGAGTCTCTGTTTATTACTATTCAAAATGTAAACTATTTAATTTTATTTCCGTTTACATATCTTAAATTCACGAAGAAACTTTAAAAATTAAATTACTATAAAAATGAGGTTATTTTTTGGTGTATAATTTCAAAGTTAGAGACCCAGCAAACACAGCAATACGAGAAATGTTTCACCAAACGTATTGCCTGGATGAAAATAATTATTGCGGCAATAATAGAATTCGTATTGCGGAAGATACTTCTTTCGGGTGAAAAAGTGTCTCGATGGCAATACTCCTAAGCAATACGATAGCAATTCTTCTAGATGATAATCTGGCAATATCGCTAGATAATCACATGGAAGAAAATAGGAAGATATTGCTTATATGATATTTGGAAGATAAAAAGAAGATTTTGCCCAGAACCCACCCAGAATAAAAGTAAAATTATGCATTTATATTATACAAAATATTATTATTTTGGCAGTATTTGCATTAATTAGAAAGAACTTAAAAAAGATAGTGATATTAAATCTGCTTTCACGGTTCTTATTTAGAGTTTCTTTGTATAACAGTGCTGACCTTCATACCATTGATTTTTCTTCATATACCTTTTAACAAAAAATTATATTTGTAAATTTTGCAAATGTACAAAAACTATAATTTTATTTACCTTGAGGATTTCTTAAATATTTGTTGAAGCCAATAGAGAAACGAAATTCAATTAACATTAAAAATTATCTAAACAAAATTTAAAAAAAAATAAACAAATAAAAATTGACAATAAATAAGTTCTTTTATTTTATATTGCGGAAAATTCTCGGAAGCAACAAAAGGAAGAAGATACAAAATGTAACTTGATTATTTTCTCTTAGATAATAAATTGGGGATATTGCCACTTTATCATCCAAGAAGATATCTTCCATTTGTTTGCAGGGGAGTTATACCAAACATACATAAACACAATTGTGTATGTATGAGTGTGGGGATCACTGAATTAGGGTGTCCCTCACTTGTCCTAAAACGGAAATATAGGGTGGCCTTTAAAACTTGGATTTTTTACTTTTTAGGAATTTAACGCATTATTTATGTTAACAGCTACAAATTCAATGGTTTTATTAGTTGGATAGTTAGTCTGAGATTTCATTTGCGGATATTGTTGCAATAATACACTGTGAAAAACAAAATGGCAACAAAAAAATATGGAAGTAAGAAAATACTACTGCTAACATTGAAAGTTAACATAGTTGTTGATGACAATAATATCTAAAATTCTGCGGTGGTGCATGACGATCTCATTTTTCGTTTAGGAGAAAATTTTGGAAAATGTTTAAAAAACGGTAGTTTATGTTACTGAAATGAATTATACAGTAGTAATTAAGACCATACGCACTATTTTCAATTTAAAATCCCATAAAGTATATGTTTTCTGGGTCCTGGTTAGATTCTGAGTCGATCTAGCTATGTCCGTATGTTGAATGCAGGATAGGGCTCGAACGGCACAACGAAGGAGGACTAAATTTGGCCCAAATATTTACCTCATATAAGGTTTGTTTGATATTGAAAATGAGCAAAATCTGTAAATAAACAACAAAGTTATGAACAAAATACTAAAAACACAGGGTGTCCGTTGTAGTTTAATTTCATACTTTTCTGATATATCTCTCTTAAATAAAAGCATGTACTATAACAACATTTTCATGGGTCGATATAAACTTGGAAACAATAAATGGGCGTGGTCCACCCACTTTACCGCCCACTTACCATATAAGGTGAAAAGTGAAAGAAATTTTGTACAAATACTTCATGGACAATTGTAAACACGGAAACAAAAATAGGCGTGGTTCGCCCACCTCTTATACAACATTCGCGTTTGTTTGCATTTGTAATGTTATTTATTTTTTTGTTGATTTTCTTTGTATCACTGTTTTTGATTAGAAAAATTTTTTTTTACTGATTTTCGGTTATTTTTCAACCGATTTTCGATTTTTGTTTGGAAAGGTATTCAAATTACCTTTCTAATTGCTGAACAGTTAGTACACTGTTTTTGTCGCTAGATGGCGCAAAATTCATTTTTTTTTATTAAAAATGCATCAAACCACCCTGTATTTGCAAATTCATATGTTCAGCAAAAATACTCGCCAAAGGATTTTGTACAAAGTTGCCAAACACCATTTGGTCGAATTCTGGAAATTTGAAGGTCAAAATTTTTATTTTCTTCAATAACCTAAAAATAACGGTAGTTTTGTAAATAACGGAATTATGAAAAAGTCGCAGAACAAAAGTTGCTGCTGAAGCCCTAAAGAACCATTTTCAACAAGTTCTTTTTCACAAAAAGTCGATTTTGGCATATTGCTAAACATAAGGCAACTGATTTTTATAAGTTTATAACTACTTCGAAATATATCATATGTCTTACATCTATCCGATTTTATCAAATGATGGCTTAAAAATGTATTTTTAAAAAGGGTTACATTTTTTTTCTTTTCAATGATGTTTAAACAACCCAGCAAAAACTTGGTAATGACGTGTAATTACGTATGTAGTTACTTTGTAGTGACAACAACATACTGTCTGCATTACATGGAAGTTGTTTAGTAACTAATTATTTATAAACCGAATATAAATAATTATTTAAGATCAGATTTTTGAAAATATTAATTTATATTTATTTTTATAATGCTGTTACCAATTCATATATTTGAAGAAGGAATATATAAATGAAAGGCAAAATTTGCATATGAATTAATTTGTAATCTAAAAAAATTTATTTTAATCACATTTTTGGTTGTTGTTGTTAAGTTTTTTAATTTAAAATTTAAAAAATCTTAACAACAACAAAAAAAAAAAAAAAAATATTTTATATCCTGACATTTCATTAATTATTTATAATCTAAAATGTAACTAGTTCCTGTTGTTATTACTAATCATGACTTTAGTAATGCTTTAAAATCAATGCGCTGTTTGACAGCTTGGAAGTAATTAGTTATTGTAATTACATCTAAGTAATGTATAGGGTAAGTAGTTGCCTCTAATGCCATCACCGTGTTAAAATAATGAGTTATTCAGCTAATGTGTAAGTAGTGGAGAACCATTACATTAGCTTCTTAACTCATTACATGGCAACCAAAGTTTTTGCTGGGAACTTAAAGTTTCGTCTTTAATTAGAATAATTGGTGTACGTGAGAAATGATTATCACATATAACTTTGAGTCTACATTAGACAAGTTTTTATCAAGACAAACGTCAAAATTTTATCATGATAAAGATTTGTCTAATGTAGACTGAATTTGTCAGTGTTATTGCTGCGTCAAAAGAAAATTGTCAGCGCTCGAGCTCTGACAACTTTGTCTTGATAATGCTTAGTAAAAGACGCCATCTTGATTGTTGTTGGTACTTTTTGCATGGTTTATTATGACATACGTTTTCCCCTATAATTGACAGAGATAAAAAATTATCTGCAACTCAAACAAAAATTTGACGTTTATCTTGATACATATTTCTCTAATATAGACTCGACGTAATGTTGTAGGGGCGCGGATTACAAATATGTAATAAAAAATTCAAGATGGCGGATCCAATATGGCAGACAAATCTTGCTTTTTATTATTTGATGAAATTTTATATAATAACATTTGACATATTTGCTGTCCCAGAACACAAATTTGTTTTTAGATTTTTTCGAATTCGGAAAGACGAAAGCAATATAGTGAATCAAATTGGATTACGATCCTGAATTTTGGACATAATTAGAGTACTTGGTGTATATAGAAAATACATAAAAATTATAGGGTTTTTTGGGGCGCTGATTCAAAATGGCGGATGCAATAAGTGTAATTTTTAATCTTTTGAAATTAAGAAGATTTTTTTTTTTTTTTTTTTAATTCACGCGTTTGGATATTTTTAAGCAATTTAAATTTGTTTTTTATGTATTTTATTTATTTAAGTAAAGAAAATATTTTCAGATTAACACCATATGGGATTCGCCATTTTTTATTTCTACCATTTTATGGTGACTATAGCAATCTGCATTTTATAACTTGACAATATGTCAATATAAAAGATTACATATTGGATTCCTTATTTTTTTATCAGGAATTATCAAAAATTAAGATATCATTCTGTTTCCGTATTTTAATAATTAAGAAAAATAGTTTTACAATATTTTACAGTATAAATAAATGAGGTTCGAAGGATCTTTTTTAATTAAAAGGCTATACCTTACGAGTTTATGAACGGTCACAAAAACTTAGATAGAAAACAATTCTGGGAATCCATCAGTATTATTAGTATGAAAATATCCCTTGCTCTCTACCTGAAAATCGATCTTGTGGCCTATAGTGCTTTAGATGTAATACACTCCCCGAAATATTTATAAGACCAAAATAGTTCTTTATATTTCTATGGAACTATAAGTGCAATCCCAGAAATATTTGGCACATATATAAAGATAAGTAAGGCAGTTTTTTTCATATGTAAAAAAAGTTGGTTCCGTTACTCCTGTGCAAAAATAACAACACTTTTACTTGAGCTTCGAACGAAATAATTATAAGACCAAATATGACGAAGTATTTTAAATATTAAAAAAAATGGAATATGTTTTCAAAATTTTTAAATTTTTTGTTCGTATTATTAATAAAGACTGTACAGAGTTAAATCAGAGTTAATTTTTGGTACAGTGGGACAAATATATAATCAATAAAAGCAAAAAATAAGCCTTAAGGCTCAATTAAATTATATTTTTGTTTATATATAAGAAAAATCTGGAGAAGAAATGGTGTTTATTATTGTATTTGTATTTTTGGACTAGACTAAGATCAAAATATGTAAAATTAATTTCATTGTTTACGTAAAAAAAGGATTTGTAGCCTAAAATGTTTGAGATATGGAACGTCTTGTTGAGAATAAATCAGAAAATATTAGTCATATTTCAATACGCCTTGGCCAATTTGGTAATCGCAAGATTGTTTATAATTATTAATAGCTAATTTGGTTCTACAAATATAGTAAACTCATTTTAGTAGGTTTGAAAACAAGCGCAATTTAAAGAATTCCATAGTAGGAATTCTTTAAATTGCGAATTGGAATTATATTCCAATGAATACCCTTGATTATTAGTATTTTCACAATTTCTGATACAAAAATTAAAAATTTAATAAAATTTATTTCAAAATATTCATAAAAGAAGGCTAGATATTGTATTGCTTATATGCAAAAACTTCCGGAGCTATTAAAGCAATAAAAAAATATATTTTTACAAGATATACATATTTAGTAAATATCTTCAGTATAGTTAGCAAATATTTTAAATTAGCTTACAACTGACATTCTGGCCAATTTTTATTAAGACATGATAAATATTTTCTGATTTATTCTGAACAAGACATTCTATAGCTCAAAAACTTAAGGCTGTAAATAGATATTTTACGTATAAAAATACATTCTTTTTACATATTATGATACAAGTCTAGTCCAAAATTACAAGAACAGCAATAAACAGCACTTTTCCCATAATCTTTTTTAATATACAATGAAAAAAATAACTTAACTGACCCTTTGGGCTTATTTTTTACATTTTATTGATTATATCACAAAAATATATTTGTCCCACTGTACCAAAAATTAACTCTGATCTTACTCTCTACAACCTTTATTAATAATACGAACAAAAATTTTGAAAACATATTCCATTTCTTTAAATATTTAAAATAGTTCGTCATATGTGGCCTTATAATTATTTCATTCAAAGCTCAAGTAAAAGTCCCGTTACTTTTGCACAGGAGTAATGGAACACACTTTTTTACATAAAAAAAAAACTACTTTACTTGTCTTCATATGTGTGTCAAATAATTCTTGTAGTTCCAAAGAAATATAAAAAACTATTTTGGTCTTATAAATATTTCGGGGAGTGTATATTGAAAATAATCTCCCCACTCATATTTACAAACCACACAATGTTACATTCTAATTCTATTAATTTTGTTAATTTTGTATTACCGTGTAATAATACCAATATCTAAAATTATATTTATTTAATAAAATTAAAACTTGTGGTGCATTAAAATTTACAGTGTAACTAATAATATTGACACATTTTTATATTTCATTCAACATGAATAGTTTTTTAGCTATCCTCAATTTAAAAATTAGACATAAGTTGTTTGGTCAAAAATTCACATTCTTTAAAATATGTAAAAAAAATGGAAGGGTATACAAATTTCAACTTAAAATCAATATAAATATCAATTAAATGAATGTACTTATTTGTATTAATTGAATGAATTTATATGAATTGAAATAGCTATTAAATTATGAGTATTGAAATTGTTTTTCTTAATTTAATATTTAAAAGTCTATAAATTGTTCTATTCACAATTTGTTGAACTGTATACTAAGTTTATATATTTAATCATTAATAATAATGAAATAAAATTATGTTAATAATTTTATTTTAAATCTTTTTTACAAATCCTTTATTAAAATTTTGTGAATATGAAGTTTATTTAACAGATTAAGGATATAGTCATTTATATACATACATACTATGTATGTATATATAAAGATAATATGCGAATGTATATTAAAGTAACAATTGAAATATGTCTAACCAAAATCTAACAATTCATATTAATGTATACAAAAACAAATACTAATGCTAAAACTCACATTAAAATAATTACACACGAGTATTTACACATACGCTTACATACATAAACATATGTATAGCAATACGTAAATCTAATGTAATATTTGGCAATAAGGATTTGTTTAGAGAAAAAAAAAAAAAACATACGTATGTACGTATCATATGAAAATATGAAAAGTAATTAAATTTACTACTACAAGTAAATATTCGAGCATTGTATTGTATGGTATTAATAGGAGCCATTCAAATATATTTATGTATGTTATAGAAATAAATTTACAGTTACATATCCGTATTTACTTTAACATACACATGTATGAATGAGTTCATCATTGAAAATTATATAAATCCATTTACTACTATACGACTAAATACAAATGAACATCAACATAAACATTTTAGGAATACGACTACAATTATACAGATTTATGTTTTAATAACATTTTGGTTAATTCTATTGTGCAAATACGATGGCGAGACCATTTGTATTTGAATGTTTGAACAATCATGTATTTTATACCCATATATTAGGGTATAAAATACATGTATATTAGGGTGACCCCGTTTGTAGAAAATAATGTATCGATGTTTCCACCTCAAATGAAAATTTATTTCATTCTAAGATAAAATTTCTCAAAATGTTCGTCCTGATTTATTCTGTTGTCATACTTTTATATGAAGTGTTATACCAAAGACTATAAATATATAAAGATGTTGCACTGCCATATATTGTACTGCCAGTGCCAAATTTGTCGATGGCAGTACGGCTACTGCCAAGGCTTATTTACTATTAGGTTAGAGCAATTCTACAACAAATACAACAATAAAAAAAAGTTCTCTCATTTGTTTTCGTAAAATGTCAAATTTTGTACATTGAAACAATAACAAAAATGTTATAAAAAATGTAAACAAAACACACATAGAAACAAACACCATATAAAAAAAAGATTTGACAGTCATCACATATAAAGAAAAAAAAAGTCAGCTGTGTTTTTAACTCTACCTAATAGTTAATATACCTTGGCTACTGCAACTTATTGTACTCAGAGAACCTATTATTCTCATCTCTCAGCAATTCATTCTTATATGCGTGTATACGTGTATACGTGTGTGCATGTATGTATACATCAGCCAGTGTTGCCAGAACTTCTCTGAGGAAAAGTGCTAAATGGCTATTAAAAAAGTGCAATTTAGTAAAAATAAGTGCTAAATGATTGTTAAAAAGTGCAATTCTTTAGAAAAAAGTGCTAAATTTTAAATAAAGTAATTAGAATAAACATTTTTGTTATTTATGCATATATTTACTATCTTAATATATTTTTTTTAATTTGTATGGTTTACGCACATTATATTGGTCATATTCTTAATTCCAAAGGAACAAATCAATTCAGAATAACTTCCCATCTTTATACTTATTAACGTATTCACATTATATTTTGGAACACAGTAAATTTCATACATAAGTATGTCTTATTGAAAAATTTATAAAATAATTTTAAATAATTTTGTTAAAATAAGAACATTAAGATTTTCATTCAACCGGATAAATCTACACAACTCGTAAATTTATAAAATATTTTTTTTTCCCTATGTAAGAGGTTTTATTGCATTTCGGGTACTTTTTTGTGAGAATAGGTTTACTTCTTTTATTTTTTCGTTGGCTGTCCTTATAATCAGTATTTTCCTAAAACTATGCCCACATTTGTCAAATATTTGACCAAAATTGTGCAACCACTACTTTTACAAATAATTGTTTACAGTTGTTTGATATTGCAAATGTTTTGTAAAAGAAATCAGCATCGTTCTAAATTTTGTAAAATGTCATGTATGAATAATAACTAGTAAAAAATGTTTCCATTAAAATGGAGGTCAGAAAATATTTTTATAGTAGTTATGTCATTTTGACTAGTCTGACCATACCTTAAGACTATTAGTTTTGGAGTTGTAAAAAAAAGATTTGATCGGTAAACTATACAAAGATATTTTTAGCTATTTTGTGCTTTATTTATCCAAAATTAAAATTAAAGTGCAACAACTAAAAATAAATGCTAGAAATGCACTTTTAATGCTAAAAAATTCATTTTATTTATAAAAAAGTATAAAAAGGTGCTAAACAGCACCTAGCACCTTTTTTTCGCAAAAAGGTGCAGTACCCGAAAAAAAAGTGCTAGAATTGCACTTTAAATGCCGTTATGGCAACGCTGACATCAGCGATCGCCAAAACACAAGCTCGCGTGCTTTTTATCTCTTTTGTTATGCTCTTGATAATAATAAAAAACACACAAAACAAGTCAGTCTCGCACGAGCATTCAAACAAGGAGGTTCTGATACGCTTGTTGCTTGAGATACACTCATGAAAAATGTTTCATATCAAGTAAGACTAACTTAAAGATTTTTGTTTGTTTAAAATGATTTTTTTATTTCTTAATTAAGAAAAAACTAGTATTTTTTATTATATTTATACTAAGAAATTACGGTTATAATTAACTAAAATTATTTTTTTATTATAAACCAAACATAAAAATTTTAAATAATCGTTCGTGTTGAAATTTTTATTAAGCGATACTTTTTAAAAAAATTAAAATCCTAAAATAATAGTTTTACATATTTTGGACAAAAAATAAATGTCAATCGTTATATTTTAATCAAGGAATATAAAAATAATGATTAAATCATAATTTTTATGATAATCATTGCGATTCCTGGTTATTACTATTCAAATTCTAAACTAGTAACATGTATTTCGAATTAAATTTTGAATTCACGTAGAAACTTTCAAAAGTAAATTACTATAAAAATAAAGTTATTTTTTTGGTGTACAATTTCTTAATTGGAGAGTAAAACAAAACATACATAAAAATAATTGTGAATGTATGAGTGTGGCGATCGCTGGTATACATACATTGCCGAATCAAAAAACAAACTAAAAGAAGTCTTGTTTTCACAAAATTTATGTGCAAATAACCTGTGGAAAAGAAATTGTTACCGTTTGTGTTATTGTAGGGTAAGAATACGTGTTTTATTGTTGTAGAAATGAAACTATATCGATTCGCACCGAAATAAAAAACCTTTATTATATAAATTTTTAGAATTACATATTTATTTTTTATTTATTTATGAAAATAATCGCTTAATTATTACATACATTAATTAAATACCATAATTAAATGTTAAAATTTAGTAGTAATTTTTAAGCATTATTTTAAAACAAATTATATTTACATTTGGTTACTATGCTGAAAATATAGAAAAAATACATACAGATTTTGATTTACCGTTATTTTAACTCATCACATTTTGTGTTTATATTTGAAACTGTTCAAAAAATTCTTTATTTTAGTATTATAGTAAAATTGAGTTACACGTAGGTAGTGGTTGATATAAAATAAAAAAGTGTGAATTTAAAAATTGTGCATCGCTCTAATATTACAACTAGTGTTTATAAAAAACCGACTTTTCAAAAAACCGGTTTGACGGTTAACCGAAAATTGAGTAAAATTAAAAAACCGGTTTTTCGGTTAACCGTCTACTAAAAAACCGGTTAAACCGGTTAACCGACATTTTAATAATTGGTCTAATTTGAAGCTTAATAAAAATATTTTTGGTTAAAAAAGTGTTTCAACTTATTGGTTTAACCATGCACCAAATAATAAACAGTGCACTGCACTGTTCTTTATATATTGCGATTGATTTACATCGAAAATTTATAATACTTTTTTTTCAGCCTTTAGACTAGTTTTAATATAATTTATAAAACCAACTTTTATGGCATATTTTAGCACAGCTTTTGAAGCTTAATAATGATCTAAAATTATTCTATAAAGCATTTTTCAGTTTTTTTTTAATTTTTCTAGGTTAAAAATAAAATTAAATTATCGAAACTTTACAAAAAGGAAGCTTTAGACCTAGGATAATGTACTTTATATTATGATTTATATTCACCGCATTTAAAGTTTTTCTCTCAAGGAAAAGTTTATATAATTTTTATAAAAAAATGTAATAAAAATATCTGCATAAAATTGCAAAAAAATAATTAACATTATTTCTGCTAAAAAGAAATTTGTTTTTAATTTCTAGAAGATTATTAATCACTTAAAAGTACATTTGCTGCACATATTTAGTTCTACATACTATTGAAGTCTTTATTCCTATTATCCTATATAAAATCTTCCTTTTATCTTAAGCTATACATTAGTAGGTGTAATGTTTCATAAGTATTTTCTTCTTTTGGAAAATTTCATTCGCATGAAATAAAAGTTTTTGTAAATGGAATGCTTAATTATCTATCTGATTTATTATACATACAGTTTTAAAAGAGTTAACTTCCAACAAGTAAATATATATAACCTGGCTACTTGTTAACTCAAACAGCAAGCATTTTTAGTAGTTTAAAAATATTTTCTTATATTTTAAATTCAGAAAAAAGCAACTAAAGGACGAAATTTTTTGAAATATTTAGCAAATTTTTGAAACCGGTTAACCGACACAGAAAAACCGGGTAAACCGGTTAACCGAATTTGAATATTTCAAATTAACCGGTTCGCAAATAACCGAAATTTGAAGAAAAAACCGGTTTTTCGGTTAACCGGTTAACCGGTTTATAAACACTAATTACAACTTCATTCTATACAAACATATGTAGATACAGAAGTACATAATTGAACTGTCTAAAAAATTACATATGTTAAGTATGTACATACATAATTGAATTGTCTAAAAAATAACATTATAATTCGGTGCGAATCGATATAATTTTATTTCTACAACAATAAAACACGATTTCTTACCCTACAATTACACAATCGGTAACATTTTTTTCCGCAGGTTATTTGCACATAAATTGTATGAAAACAAAACTTCTTTTAGTTTTTGATATTATTTAAACTGAATGTGTTTCACGAAAACAAAAACAATAACAATGTACCCATATGTTTATGGGAATGTACCATATACATGTGGATGTTGCTTTTTCTTCTCTTTAATTCTCTCAGTTAACATGAGAGTGAGCACGAAGATTTAGCTTTCCCTGTTACCTAGCCCCCTCATCATAAAGAAGCAAAAATTTTTGTCAATTTTAAATACACTGTGTGCAACATCTTTATATATTTATAGTCTTTGGTTATACATATATGTATCCGTAAAAGGGTTATAAAAATACGCGTATTTTGATGTTAAATTCATATTAATCCTTCTTATATAAAAGCATTTGTATACATATGAAGGAAATTATGTTTTGAAAAATTCTAATAAAATTCAAGCAAGTTCAAAAAATAAAAAACAAACGGAAAAAACTGTTTCGGTATAACAGCAAGAGGATTATATTATATTATTTTGGACCTACTTATTTTATATATTTATGTGTCAAAAATTCAAATATCCATTTTTTTGGATTTAAAAAAATAACCTTTTTTCATTCTGATCCAGCTCACGATAGGATAATGTTAAGATGAAAATTTTCAGAAACTCTATCTTAGAATGTAAATTTTCATTTGAGCTGGGAACTTCGATACTTTTCTTTTTGGGACCATCCTAATGTATGTACGTAGTAATCTAATTATTACTATTAAGTATATACAGAAATACGTGTATATCGCCATTGAAATTACATTTGGTATTGCGTATTAGGACGATTCAAATAACTTAAAGTATGAAAATCCTCTTCGCATTTAATTATAGCATAGATCTAATGGATAAGGTTGTATCCCTTTAAAGGGACTAACATGACTATACACAGAAAATTTCTTAAAAATTTCATTTTTTTTTAAGACTGAATAATGTTACTATTAATGTGACTCAGTTATAACTTCGAATTCGTATTATGCATATAAAAAAATATCAAACATTTCTGTTAATAGGTTTCAAATTTATGATGTTGTTATCAAACATTATTTAAAAATATCTTTAAAACTAATTTATTAAATAGTTAATATTTCATATACTTTGAAACCAGGCGCAGGGGGGGAAAGAAATACGCATTCCCCCACCAAAATGAGTTTTTCAACTAAGAAAAATTAAGAACAAAGAAAAATGTACAATAGGAAAAGGAAAAATAAAAATTCTTTTGAAAAAAATTTATATATTTAAAATAAGAGAAGACTGAAAAATTAATTTGACATCAACCTAGTCTAAGAAGAGCACACAGTGTGCGATTCAAAAATGAAATGGAAATAATTATGGAATTTCGGAACAACTGTTCTGATTTAAATGAAATTTCACATGGTGATAGTAGAGGTGTAGGCAAGTTTAAGTTTTGAGCTTGAATCATATTGACCAAAAATGGGCGAGTCCATAGGGTGCCAAAGTTGGAGACCTCGGGAATACAATTTTTTTTAAAAACGATCCTGATTCCATATATCTCAACCGTTTTTATATAGGAAGATTCTTCTAGTCGAGATCCACAAAAAACCTCCTCATACGAATATCTTATCTCTTTTATTTTAAGAGATATTAGGCTTCAAAGATTAACATTTTTACTTTTTAAGTAGTCTGCCTTGGTAAAGTTTTTTCGCTACAGCGAACAGTGTCACATTTATCCAAATTAGAACGACAAAAATACGAAAATAAAAGCTTTGCGATCTTTTAGAAATTAGAAAATAATGTGCGGTACGTTATACTAGCAATTTTTTAAGAATTAATTAAACAATATTAAAGTAATAGCTAAAAATTTGTTATGCAAGTGTTATACTAAAATTGGTGTGATAAGTTCTTGCCACGCCTACTTTTAAAATATCCTTTATTTTAATAAATTTTGAGAAAATATGTTCGAAAATCATACAAATAAGGTAATTTTTTTCAGAATGGGAGTGGCTGTGATTCTACCCGCACAATTTTTGTAGGAATATTTACGACCTTATCTACTAATAGTATATACAATTTTAGACCAATATCTCCAAAACTGGATTTTTGTCGTTCTAAAACTGCCAAATGTGACACTGTGCAGCGGGTCCAATTTTTATCCGATTTGTTGTATATTTCTTTTATTTCATTAACAACAAATAGAAAAATTGTGTAAAGAAAATTTTATACAAAAAACTTATTTATGGAGTCAATTACAACTTTAAAAAAAGTCGTTTTTTTCCTTTTTTTTGCCAAAAAAGTGGTTACATTCTTTTTGTTGTAGACTTTTTTTCAAAAAACACTGAGAAAGGATGGATTTATGATTTTGTGCATATTTTTAATTTTTAATTATGCAATAAAATGCTTGTTGCTGAATATTGAATGAGATTTTACACCTAAATAGATTTTTTGATGCATAATTTCATGCACTATTCACTTTTTTAGATTTGTCGACGAGAAGCCCGCAATTTCTAAAAAAAACTTAAAAAAAAATTGCAAAAATTAAATTTTTTACTAGAAAAAATTTCTATTACAAAAAATTAAGTACACAATCGACTATATAAAAAGTATAGCTTTTTTGATTCCAGATTAGCGATTTGACCTTCGTGAAATTTGGCACACTGATTTATTTATATATTCAGCTCACTTGGTCCAACTTTAATGAAATTATGAATATTATAAAGCATTTATAAACATTAATTACTATTGTTCTATTAATATATATGGACTTTGCATACAAATAGATGCTTAATACACCAAATATCGAAATAAGGTTAGAAAACATTAAAGTTGTATGATTTTATGAAGTTTTTATAGTCTCTTGTAAAATTTTATAGTTCAAAAATTATATATAAAAACATAACTTTTTTAGTGATGATCAATTAAAAAAATCTCCAAAAAATTATAAGATTTGTTCTTGAATCATTAACTTTAATGGCCCTGTAGTATTCTGTTCCTATCATCATAAGTATTTTAAATTTGACAAATATATTGTAAATGATATCTTCTTTAATTTAAGGTATTTTTAAAAGTGCGATACAATTTATCTTTCTTTATACAATGTTGGAAACCCTAATGTACATATATTGTATTTATTAAAAATTAGAAGTCCTTACTCTAAATTTTCATTAATTTGATTACTTTAAAAATTTGTACTTTTAAAGCTATATTTCAAAAATTTATCACCTAGCCGCCTTTAGGTGATAAATTAAAAATTTACTTGAATACCTTAATATATGTATATCCTTAAAATAACTACACAAAGTAAAATGGATGAACCAAAGAGACCTTTTAAAATTACATACTGTTTTCATCAAAAAAACCTCACCTTCGCATTCCAAACTCGTTTCAATGTTTTACAGTGTGTTAATGGAGGCAAGGATTTGTTTAATTCCGGTCAAAAGAATTTAATAAAGAATCTCAAACTTTTAAAGAAATCAGTTCTCTAAAACTTTATTTTTCAAGAAAGGAAGCCGAGGCTTTTTTGAGGACTTTTCTTAGAAGGCAAAGTGGTATGTATTTTAATTATTTCTTTATTTTATTGTTAAGTATCAAGGTTGGAAACCGAAACGAATAACGGTATCGGTAACGGTATCGGTATTCAATTTATTTTTATTTCGGTAACGGTATCGGTAACGGTATTTTAAATTATATCGCTGTCGGTATACCGGTACCGAAACTAAAATACCGGTTATTATTAAAAAACTGTAAAAAAAATCTTAAAAAAGTTAAATTTTTAAATAATTTTTAATAAAATATTGCAAAAAATTATTAAATTATATTAAAGAACTTCGTATAATTTTTACAAGTGCTTATTTTAAGACAACAAAGCATTTAGGATTATTAAACTCAAATTTTTAAAGACAAATTGGTATAATTTTTTGCAATAGGGTAAAGGTAAAAATTTTAACAAAAGAGTCATTCTATTTAAAACCAGATAATTTCATCAAGTGGTTCGAGAAATATTGCGATTTGAAATTGCAATATAGCTCAAAATACAGTGGTGGCCACGAATTTAAGACACGACATGTAACGAACTAAGTTGTGATAATTATTACAACCCTGCAATATAAAATTAGATTTTGTTAATTTTTCAGTGTACCCTGTAATGTTAAGATCAATTACCGTTATTTGGTTTTGTTTGTGTATACATTTTGTTGCTGTTTTTATTATATTTTCGTAAAAACGTGCTTTTGAAGCTGGTCACGAATTTAAAACATATAAGAAATATTTGGTTTTTAAGTGATTTTTTGGTGTTTTTTGAAGCTAAAAGGTAAGTAATGAATGTTTTATTCCATTTAATGTTAGAATACATCAAAATATTTAGTTAGAAATGGCCAGAGGTACTTGGAGTTCGGATGCCGAGCGAAAATTGATCCAACAAATGAATACTGATGGAAAAACAGTAATGGAAATTTCCAAGCTACTAAAATGTTCCAGATCCAAGATTTACAATGCACTGGAACACATCAAGCAACATGGCACTACCAAAAATGTCAAACAGCACCCTAGAGCCCGAAAAACTACACCCAGGGAGGATAGCTTAATTTATAAATCAGCTGCTAAAGATCCTTTCAAGAGCTCAAGTAAAATTAAAAATGAGATTTCATCGGATTTTGGTATTAATATATCGTCCAGGACAATAAGAAGACGTCTGAATGAGAAGAACTTACGTGGGTGTATTGCACAACGTAAACCACTTGTGTCAAAAAAAAATATTAAATCCCGACTAGCGTTTTCAAGAGAAAATCTCAATAAGCCGATGACATTTTGGAAAAATATACTTTGGAGCGACGAGTCGAAGTTTTGTCGCTTTGGTTTTGATGGAAAACAGTACGTATGGCGTCCTCCAAACCTGGAGCATCACCCAAAGTACACCCTTAAAACGGTTAAGCATGGTGGTGGAAATGTCATGGTGTGGGCAGCATTTTCCTGGCATGGTGTAGGTCCCATTCAGAAGATTATCAATAAAATGGACCAGCATATTTACAAAAACATACTGACAAGCATCATGATACCATTCGCTGAAGACAACATGCCTCTAATGTGGAAATTTATGCATGATAATGACCCTAAGCACACTTCACGCCTAGTGAAGAGTTGCTTAGAGGAAAATAATATCACAGTTCTGAAATGGCCAGCTCAATCCCCGGATCTCAATCCAATTGAGAACTTGTGGAATGATGTTGAGGAGCATGTACGAGCAGTAAAGCCAAAAAATTTGACTGATTTATGGGAAGAAATTCAAAAGGCTTGGTATGCCATTCCAAAGGAGCGCTGTATGGCCTTAGTTGAAAGTTTACCCAGGAGATGCGCTGCTGTGATTCAAAATAAAGGATTTCCCACCAAATACTAATATTGTTTTATGAAACTGAGCTTTACTTTTGTGAATTAACTTTTATTTTGCCTATGTCCTAAATTCATGACCAGGCTTAAACTTGTATTAATCTGTATAATATGTAAATAAAAATTGGAAACTAAATATAGGTAACAAACTATTGTTGATTTTTTTTCATAACATTACTAGGATCTTTAAAAAATAACATGGATCTAAAATTTGTTCGATAAGATGTAAAAATTATCAGAAATATATAAGTGAAATGTCGTGTCTTAAATTCGTGGCCACCACTGTATGTACAATTTGCATACACATTACAAATATCTTTCGAAGTATTTATTATATAAGATTTATTGAGATATCATATTAAAGGTATCAAAATTACCTTTAATATAACGTAACATGAATTTTTTCTCAACATCAAAATCTCGCGATTTTTCGTTCGCGGGCAAATATCTCGAAAAGTGGTCTTTTTAAAAATTTTAAAAAATATATGTTAATGATGAAAATGTTTTCTATAACCATGGTAAGTGGCATTCTGGGTCTCGCAATATTTTAAGAGTTATTACAACAAATGGCATAATAAATACGAAATATTTATTGCAATTTTTATTGTTTTGTTTGTAATAAAATATAAAAATCTCCAATTTCTTCCAAAAATCATCCGAATGTAATCAAATTCGGCTAGGATATCAAAATTGACGCTGTTAAGTTTGATTACCGCGATAGTTCGCCATTTATAATACCTCAAAAATGAGGAAAATTGTATTTTTAAAAATATGAATATCTTCCAAAATATTCACGTTACAATATTGATTAAGTCGAATATTTAAAGGTAATGAAATTATCTTTAAAATGATACCTGAAACATGTTTTTATGTTGAATTTTATTGGTGAATAATTCGCGAATTAAATTTCGTGGTAGCGTATCTTCAAAAATGGTATTTTTAAATTCGTGAAAAATATAAATGTGGAGGATGGAACCATTTTGAATGTTCTCTGTAAGTATCGTGATGGGACACTCATTGGCTTCTGAGTTATTAAATGGAATGACTAATAAAGGCAAAAATCGTTCAATTAATTTTGAAAACATTTCTAAAAAGCTAATTTTATTCTACAAATTCCACAATAAAAATTATGCAAAAAATCCGTGTAGTAGCAGAAAAAAGTCATTTTATTTTAGATAAAACTCAAAAGTTTTTTTAGACAAAATATTCTACACCCGTAACTTTCAAACGCTGGTAGGAAACTAAAGATCAATTAAATTTTTTTTTAAATATTTTTTTTCCATATTTAGCTCATTAATACGTATCGTTTGAGGGACCTTCCTACAAAACTTTTTTCTACGTGACACTCTAGTGTTCAAATATGTATATAAAATCTTTGAAACCAATATAAAAAAGAAATAATTTCATGAGTTTTAATTTAACGCGATTTTTAGGTCACAAACTAACACTTTTCATTTATTTAGTGCTTTAATTTACACGATATTTAGAAATTCTGGTCCCGAAATATAAATTTTTATTTACTCTGAATCTTGTTTTACGCGTTTTTAATTTACACGTACTTTCTCCGGTCACAACAAGCCGCGTAAATCAAGGGTTTTTATATTATGTTGAAAAATTGTATTTTTAAAATACCGAAACTTAAATACCGGTATATACCGGTACAGCAGGAATCGGTATTTGAATACCGGTATTTTTAACAAAATAATAATTTCGGTATCGGTATCAGTTACGATAACCAACTTTAAACGGTATTTAATCGGTATCGGTATTTATAACGGTATCGGTTTCCAACCTTGTTAAGTATTCTATCATTATTATTTTTTTGCAAAGGCCTTAATAGTGAAGGACTTTCTTATTTTCCCGATGGGTTTATGTACTATATATTAGATACAAATACATACGTACGTACATATACACATGAGTACAAATATGAATTTATGAATTGATTCCAATTATTACAAAATGTTTTTAACGTATAATTAAAATTCCGAGGAATGGAGAACAGAATTCAGCAATATTCCAACAATATGTACGATTATGATAAATTTTATACATATATGTCGTTTTGATTATATACACAAGCACATTTACATAAAAATATTCACGATTCCGCTTATAATAACCCAGTAGCACTTTACTAATTTTCTTTAATTCAATTAGAATTAATATATATTTTATTTTTCTACTGGTTTTAATAACAATCTGCTTAGTAGATATTAAATATTTGATCGGTACGCTAAAAATTAAAATTTTTGAAACTAATATTTAACTAAATTTGCGTGACCACTAGTTTTACAAAAAAATAGTTTGCCGTTGTTTGTTTTTGCAAATGTTTTGTAGGAAAAAACAGTCTCAAACAAAATTCGGTAAAATGTCAGCTATGATTAATGTTAAGTAAAGAATATTTTACCATTGAAATGGAGAAGTTCGATAATATTTTATATAGGGGTTACGTCATTTTAGTTAAATATTTACTAGTCTGTACATACTTTTATACTAATAAATTCAGTTGTATTTATTAAAAAGCAAAATATATTCATTTCTTTCTCCATCACTGTATCAGAATATAATTAAGAACATTTTAATAATAACGATGAATTACATTGGAAATTTGTTGGTATTTTTTTGTTATTGTTGTCGTATTTTGTAAACGTATGTGTGTATGCAGTATGTATGTATGTATGTATGTATGTATGTATGTATGTATGTATGTATGTATGTATGTATGTATGTATGTACAATTAAACAACATGGATAATTTCTATACTATACTCTTATGTCCGTACAAATTGTACTAGTAAGTATCATGTGTAAGTACATATGTAATATGTTCTTATTGGATGTACAGACTAATTTATTTTATGCATATGAGTAAATAGATGCGATTGATTAATATTATTGAACGAAATAAATACATATGTAGTTAGGACACAGTATTAGTGCACAGAGAAAACAGTTTTGTTGTAACAATCCAATTTGTTCCCAGTCGAATGATTTTTTTCTACACGCAAAGAAAAAATATGGTTCCTGTGACCATAAACTAAGAGCAACATACTATGATTGTAATATATGATTCCAGGTTACAATAAGTATATTTGTACGTAATCATTATTATGATTCCAATTTATAATTTATTAGTAAGGTTCATAACCTTATTAATAACTTTTAGTAAGTTTTATAACCTATTCTTAATTATTGCTTTCAATTTCATCATGTTTTTATCATTTAATAATTCCATGTTATCAAATATATAAACTTATTTCATCATATATATTATTCCATTTTATCATATATATAAAATAATTTCATCATATATATAATTCCATTTTATCATATATATTATTTCATTCTATCATATATATGAACTAATTTCATCATATATATAATCCCATATTATCATATATATGATTCCATATTTTCATATTTATATTCATTTGTACCACGATATGTGGTATATTCATCATACTGAATAAAAACAAAACTTGTCAATTTATATTTCTTCATATATAAACTAAATGAGAATTATAACTACTGGACTGATACACAAAAAAGTGTATTTAAAAGGCATTAAAAGCTAATGGCTTAATGGTTGTAGAATTAACTAAATTTGTAAAATGAAATGAATGTAATTAACTAAATTGTTGTAGAATTGACTAAATGATTGGATTTATTCATAAATATGATTTCATATGAACATATTTAAATACATATTATAATTCAGTGAACCATATTAAAATTTTGATTGTGTGTAATCATTAAATGATTAAACAGAATCATAAACGTTGCTATCATGAACACAGTATATTTAAATCAATGAAAAACGGCTATATAATCATTGAATAGTTGTGGTGATCATGCTGTAACCATGTTTTTTCTCTGCGTGTACTAAAGAATTTTTTAATAGCTGTCACAAAATTTCAAAAGCATAAAAAAGCTATGTTCCATTTTATTTATAATATTTACAGGTTTAAGGCAGAATTTACAGAGCATTTCCGTACTCAGAAATTCCATGTACATATTTTATTGCTTTTCTGACAATTTCTAATTAATTCTGAATTAAACCTGTAAATTTGACAAGTAGTGATACAGAGCTAATAATTAATACCTTAAATGAAATACTGCTGTTATTTAAAAAATATGTTATCACAACGTTCTCATTTTCTCAGTGTATGTGTTTGCTTTGTAATGAAAATATTTAATGAAATTAACAATTGTAATTAAATCTTTAATAATGTAATACCATATAGTTAACATTTGCTACTTATTGGCGTCTAAAAGACTGGAAATTTTTAATTGATTCCTTAATGAAAATGTATTTATTCAAAATTAAATGTTAATATGTATTTATTAAGTATTAGAAATTATAAACAAATTGAAATTAAGGAAATAATTGTCTTTCTTATTTTTTATATTTTAAATATTTCACATATTAATTATATATTTTGAAAAAATCCTATGACCATTTAAAAAAACGGTGATGTTAGATATTCAAATATTTAGATTGTTACGTAATACTTTTATTCAAATTTGATTTTTTCTTTTACATATACTAAAAGTCGCTAAAATTTCTAAAAGAATAAAAAACGAGAGAAAAATATATAATCGGTCAAGTCCGACCATATGATACCCTACGCCATTGTGTACATTATTATTCGGGTAGGGTTTTTTTTTATTATACTTGGACCCAAATGTGGACCTATACTCATATTACACGCATAGAAAAAACATGGTTACAGCATGATCACCACAACTATTCAATGATTATATTGCTGTTTTTCATTGATTTAAATATACTGTGTTCATGCACGCAAAGAAAAAATATGGTTCCTGTGACCATAAACTAAGAGCAACATACTATGATTGTAATATATGATTCCAGGTAACAATAAGTATATTTGTACGTAATCATTATTATGATTCCAATTTATAATTTATTAGTAAGGTTCATAACCTTATTAATAATTTTTAGTAAGTTTTATAACCTTTTCTTAAGTATTTCTTTCAATTTCATCATGTTTTTATCATTTAATAATTCCATATTATCATATATATAAACTAATTTCATCATATATATAATTCCATTTTATCACATATATTATTCCATTCTATCATATATATGAACTAATTCCATCATAAGTATAATTCCATTTTATCATATATATAATCCCATGTTATCATATATATAATTCCATTTTATCATATATATGAACTAATTTCATCATATATATGAACTAATTTCATCATATTTATAATCCCATTTTATCATATATATGATCCCATATTTTCATATTTATATTCATTTGTACCACGATATGTGGTACATCATATTATTCATCATACTGAATAAAAACAAAACTTGTCAATTTATATTTGTTCATATATAAACTAAATGAGAATTATAACTACTAGACTGATACACAAAAATGTGTGTTCAAAAGGCATTAAAAGTTAATGGCTTAATGGTTGTAGAATTAACCAAATTTGTAAAATGAAATGAATGGTTATTTAATTAACTAAATTGTTGTACAATTGACTAAATGATTGGATTTATTCATAAATATGATTTCATATAAACATATTTAAATACATATTATAATTCAGTGAACCATATTAAAATTTTGATTGTGGTTAATCATTAAATGATTAAACAGAATCATAAACGTTGCTATCATGAACACAGTATATTTAAATCAATGAAAAACGGCTATATAATCATTGAATAGTTGTGGTGATCATACTGTAACCATGTTTTTTCTCTGCGTGTGATTGCAACGTTTATGATTCTGTTTAATCATTTAATGATTACCCACAATCAAAATTTTAATATGGTTCACTGAATTATAATATGTATTTAAATATGTTTATATGAAATCAAATTTATGAATATATCCAATCATTTAGTGAATCCTAAAACTATTTAGTAAATTACATAACCATTCATTTCATTTTACAAATTTGGTTAATTCTACAACCATTAACCCATTAACTTTTAATGCCTTTTGAATACACATTTTTGTGTATCAGTCCAGTAGTTATAATTCTCATTTAGTTTACATATGAACAAATATAAATTGACAAGTTTTGTTTTTATTCAGTATGATGATTGTACCACATATCGTGGTACAAATGAATATAAATATGAAAATATGGGATCATATATATAATAAAATGAGATTATATATATGATGAAATTTGTTCATATATATGATAAAATGGAATTATATATATGATAACATGGGATTATATATATATATGATATAATGGAATTATACTTATGATGGAATTAGTTCATATATATGATAGAATGGAATAATATATATGATAAAATGGAATTATATATATGAGTCATTCCATTTAAAACCCACACGAAAAATTACAATTTTTGACTTTACCCTTCCGAATTTAATGATATTTGGTACAATCATTATTATTGTCAAAACTAAGACTAATTCAAAATTTCAGATAATTTAATCAAGGTTCGTGAAATATCGCGGCTTGAAAGTGCAAAATAGCACAAAATGTGTACAAAGTTGCATACAAAAAATTACAAATATCTTTCGAAGTAATTATTATATAATATTTAGATTTATTGAGATGTCATATTAAAGGTATCAAAATTACCTTTAATATGACGTATAATATGATTTTTTTCTCAACATCAAATTGGTCCATATCTCGCGATTTTTCATTCGTTTTCAAATATCTCGAAAAGAGGTCTTTTTAAAAATTTAAAAAAAAAAATATATGTTAATGGTTAAAATGTCTTCTATAACCGTGGTAAGTGGCATTCTGGGACTCGCAATATTTTAGGAGTTATTACAGCAAATGTGATAAAAAATACGAAATATTTGTTGCAACTGGTATTATTTTGTTAGTAATAAAATTAAAAAATTGCAAATTTTTTCCAAAAATCATCCGAATTTAATGAAATTCGACAAGAATATTAATATTGACGCTGGTAACGCAAATGCCGAGTTTAAGTTTGATTACCGCAATATTTCGCGATTTGTAATATCTCAAAAATGAGAAAAATTGTATTTTTAAAAATATGAATACTTTCCAAAATATTTACGTTACAATGTTTATTGAGGCGAATATTTAAAGGTAATGAAATTAACTTTGCAATGATACCTGACACATGTTTTTATGTTGCACTTTATTGGTGGATAATTCGCGAATTACATTTCGCGATCACGTATTTCAAAAAGTGGTATTTTTAAGTTTTTGTACTAAATAGTTATAGGATTCACGAATCGTTGCAAAGTTAATTTCATTACCTTTGAACAGACCCCTCAGGGGAGGAGCTAAAGAAGCTCAAATTTGGGTACCTCTGATATACAAATTTTTTAATCGCTTGCCAAATTTTTGTTTCTCGTCCAATTTCAAATATTTTTATACATTATTATAGGCACTGACCTACAAAAAACATGCTTGCATGTATTATTTATCTATTATAGTTTTTGAGTTATTTGCATTTGAATTTTTAAGCACCTCAATTTTGCATGTTCTTGGTCCAGGTTTTTTCATATATATCCTAGTGTTTCCGACCGATTTCATTTGTTTTTTTCTTTAGCTAATTAAAGAACAAAATTATCTGTTGAATAAAAAAAATTTGAAGTCGATATCTTCACCGAGTCTAAAAACAAACGATTTTGAATTTCAAAATTGCAAAAATGACGACTCTTTGTGTTTTTTTGGCCGAAAAAGTATTTTCACTCTTTTTTCTCTACAATAAAATTTTCTTTAAAAACATTTAACAATTTTATACTTTTCTGAAAGGTATCTTCATAGAGAAGACTTTAAAATAAATAACTATCCCAATGATTTAAGTGGTCAGGGTACACACTTTCCCGAATTCGACCCATTTTATATGAAAGTTTTGACTTTAGTCTATATTTTCTCAAATCCCAAAGCACGAATCGGCAAACGGAATGCAGTTTAAGAATCTGTAATAAGTTGTTAAATGTTTTCAATCAAAATTTACGGGACTTTGGAAAAATGTGGATTTTATAGCCGAAAATGTGAAAAAACCCATTTTTGGGATTTTCAGCGTTTTTTTGGGAATTGTGGGATTCCTTTCCCAAAAATTTTTTTCACTTTCTCATTTTATATGACAAAGTCTACATCCACCGAAATTTTTTTAAGATATCTTTAATAACAAAGATTTTATTACAGCTAAAATATTTAGAGTTTCTCAAAAAGCCACTTTTTTACAAAAATTTGACTTTAATTTCAAAAATCAGAAAAAGTATAAACTCAATTTTTTTCATGACATTTGTTGTAATAACTCCTAAAATATTGCGAGTCCCAGAATGCCACTTACCACGGTATATATATTTGTTATTTTGTGTATGCAACTGTACACATTTTGACCTATTTTGCACTTTCAAACCGCGATATTTCGCGAACCACTTGATGAAATTATCTGAAATTTTGAATTAGTCTTAGTTTTGACAAGAATAATGATTATACCAAATATCATTAAATTCGGAAAGGTAAAGTCAAAAATTGTAATTTTTGTGTTGGTTTTAAATTTTGGGTGATTCCCGAAAGATGGCCTTATAAGGGGCTATGGTAAACTATGGACCGATCTTTATAAAAATTGGCACACTTATTTGAACTTATATGTGCCAAATTTCATTAAAATATTGCTATATTTAAGGGTTTTAAAATCGTTAAACCCTTCCGGGAGGATATTTGTATGAGGGCTAGGTGAAATAATGGACCGATCATAACCAATTTCAATAGGATTCGCCCCTGGACTGTAAGAAACCTGTGTACCAAATTTCATTAATTTCTGTTCAAAATTCAGACCTGTAGTTTGATTACAAGGTTTACATGGACGGACAGACGAACGGATATCGTTAAATCGATTCAGAAAGTGATTCTAAGCCGATTGGTATAAGTTAAGGTGGTTCTTAGACCAATATTCTTGGTTGTTACAAACATCAGCACAAACGTATAATACCCTCCCCACCTATGGTGGTGTAGGGTATAAAAACAGTTGAAAGTTTTTTATCGAAATAGGTTTCACGAGTTTCGTAATTTTGAGCTTATTAAAAAATATATTTGGGCAATTCTCCTTTTACGTTTACCTTTATAAAATCCATCTTCAACCTTTACCAAATATATATATATATTTTTTTTTAATTCTGCATTTAAAAAAAAAAAGCTTTTGATCCAATTATGTTAACAAAACTTGGTGGTGTAACACAACAAAAATTCAAGACTTGAAACGGTTCCATGTGGTACCGACCGCGATGGATTTTTTGACTTTGAGCGCTGAAAGTCGAAGTCTCCAAAAAATATCGTAATTTTTATTATTATAAATTTTACAAGTTGTAAAATCTCGAAGATTTCACGTTTCATCCTATATTAATTGGTTAGTTACTAGATTAATTTCCTTATGTTTAGAAATACATCAAGAAATTTCACTACCGTTTCTTTACAATCGAACGGTTAAGTTTTCTATTTTTTATATTTCGGCTAATTACAATATTTTAGAGAAATAAACACGTGCGTTCGATTGAAATGATTTTTGTTGCCATTCGATGGTAAAAACACTGAAGAAATATTTTTTATTTTTTTGTCCAAATATCATTAATTTTAAAATGTTGGATATTTTTAAATAAATAACACTTGTCGACAAAAAAAATCCTCCACCAAAGACGAATAGTTGAACTTGATGCATTTTGATGTGCTAAACATGAATCTGCTTTCAGTTTTTTTTCCATCCGGTCTTAATTTTTTTTATGAGCGTGTCTAATATTTCGCCATATACTCTAGTATATTTCCTCATAACTGAATAACGGTGTGTACGCTTGACCAAAAGATGCGGACTAAAAATATCTTCAGATCATCTTGACTAAATTTTTTTTGTGCTCAATAGTTTTGAAGTTATTTTGAAATAAGTATCCAAAAAAATATTTTTCATGCAAAATTTTAGATTTTTTTGTTACTAAAATTTCTTTTAATAAATCAAAAATGTTTCACTTTATCATCTTTATTTTAAAGCTGGTAATGCTACGAATAAAATAACGAATGTATCTTCAAAATTTATGCACAAATCTTGATTTTATTCATAGTTAAGTAAAAATACCCATGTTACATACAATTGAGCATAAATACAGTGGTGGGCAAAAAAAAATTATTATTTTTTTTTTTAACAAAACTAGGTGGACTAGATGGATTTTGACGAGTTAAACAAGAATCAGCTTTCACTTTTTTTCTATCATGTACTTATTTTTTTTATGGGCATGACTAATATCATCACCTTATAAATTAAAGAATTGTTTGTCAAATTTAGACTATAACTCAAGAAACGTTTACACGATTTTGATAAATGATAGTCGCTATATATTGGAGTTTAATATATCTTTATAGGACAAACCATTCTCGAGTTACACAAGTGTGACTGCCTAAAAGAGGGATCATAGTAGTCATCCCTTAAAAAAAATCAATACGTTAAATTCCATCTAATCCCACTATTTTTTTTATTTAAGGCAAAATAAAATTTAATTTTTTTGCCCACTAGTGTATTTCCACACGCAAAGAAAAAATATGGTTCCTGTGATCATAAACTAAGAGCAACATACTATGATTGTAATATATGATTCCAGGTTACAATAAGTATATCTGTACGGAATCATTATTATGATTCCAATTTATAATTTATTAGTAAGGTTCATAACCTTATTAATAACTTTTAGTAAGTTTTATAATCTTTTCTTAAGTATTGCTTTCAATTTCATCATGTTTTTATCATTTAATAATTCCATGTTATCATATATATAAACTAATTTCATCATATATATAATTCCATTTTATCATATATATTATTCCATTCTATCATATATATGAACTAATTCCATCATAAGTATAATCCCATTTTATCATATATATGATCCCATATTTTCATATTTATATTCATTTGTACCACGATATGTGGTATAATCATCATACTGAATAAAAACAAAACTTGTCAATTTATATTTGTTCATATATAAACTAAATGAGAATTATAACTACTGCACTGATACACAAAAATGTGTATTCAAAAGGCATTCAAAGTTAATGGCTTAATGGTTGTAGAATTAACCAAATTTGTAAAATGAAATGAATGGTTATGTAATTAACTAAATAGTTGTAGAATTCACTACATGATAAATATATTTAAATACATATTATAATTCAGTGAACCATAATAAAATTTTGATTGTGGGTAATCATTAAATGATTAAACAGAATCATAAACGTTGCTATCATGAATACAGTATATTTAAATCAATGAAAAACGGCTATATAATCATTGAATAGTTGTGGTGATCATGCTGTAACCATGTTTTTTCTCTGCGTGCACTGAACAGTAGGTATGCATGGGTATCCTAACAACTGTGAATGCAATAAAAATTTGTGCATCAATTTTACGTGGCTTTATTTACTTGTAGTTTTGCCAGCTTTGAGATAAAGACGATAAACTAAAATATTTTTGATGTTTTCACTTTTAAAAAGAAGTTTTAGTAAAAAAAGAAATCTTGAATTTAGCATGAAAACAAATTTTCGGACACTTATTTCGATGTTTTTTTGATTTCAAGAAATTTTTTTTATGGATTTTATTATATATTTCCCATATTTTATAAAAGATAAGTAAATCTTAAAATTAAACATCGTAATTCAGATAAAATACTCAAAGAGATTGAATACATAAGAAATTAGCTGTGCAAAACAATAGTAGCATCGATTAAAAATACCTGAAAAAATAAAACTGCTAGATTAAGTTTTTCTTTCTTTTTTGGCATATTTCGTTTATACACATTAATATTTTGTGGAATAACCCTTATTGGTGCTTCGAGCGGCGCAGCGGCGGGCATTGAGTACTCTAATAACCCCTGGTCCTCTCAATGGGAATATTTTTCCAAGGTGACTGCACTGGCGTCCAAAATTCCTGCAAATTTCGCGGTTTCCTTTTAAAAAGAGCATATTTTACATCTCCCCAAAGATCTTAAATGTAGATCAGATATGGAGACTAAGTCTATTACTCCAAAACATCCTTTTTTTTGACAATTTACTTGTTTCTTAAGAAAATTTTCCTGCAAAAACACCCATTTGAGTGGCATATTCTTCTCTGAATAAGACAACATGACTGTTCTTACTATTTCCACTTACATTGGGGCATCCATATTACCTCTTATCCAAACTATGGACCTTGATATGAAGAACATCCCCAAATGTTGATTTTCCCAACATAGTGTTTGACGGACGTCCGCGGACTTGAATATATTTTGTATCATATTATTTGTTATTTGGTCACGTTACATATTTTCTTGTCTCATTCGTCCCATATGCATCAAAAAGAACTACTTTGAACGGATTTGTGCAGAGAATGTGCGCCATTTCGTTTGCGGCCAGTCGAAATAAGGGTGATTGCGTACCTGTCTGTAGTTTAGTATTGGGACTTTCCTTTGGAATCTTGTTTACAGATTTTGTTTTTGGAGATGTCAAAATGGGTTAACCTTTCGCTTTTTAAGCGTAAAGTCACTTAGACGACTTTATTATATGCCAGTTCGTGTTTATTGGTTTGGATTATATTTTTTTAAGTTTTCAATAACTGCGGGAGAACATTACACACAAATATTGGAGAAACTTTTATGTTTTACCTTCAGAAAGTATTTTTACCAATAAGGTACCTGTGCTAGAAATACAGTACTTGCCGCCACAAATTTTAAAATATTTTAAAAGCTAAATTTCACTGTATGTACAGTACACGGCTATATAATTTATTTAAAAACCAAAAGGATCCAAAAAAAATAAAACAATAATACTATTTGCCAATGTTTATCATTTTGCTACTATTATTTTGCACAGGCAAAAACCAAGCAGCTTAAGCAAAATAACGGTAACTTCCGAAGATACATAGAAAAATAAAAATAATTTTTCTTATAATTATTGTCCCTGTTTAAGGTTTTGAATTCCTTGTCTAGGCACTGAGCAGCAACAGAAATTCCAAAGTATGTTTTAGTGCTACTATTTTTTTGCACACATCTGTAAATCGTGCATACCGTTCTCGAGTTATAGTGAAATATACTCGAGTAATCGGCTTATTTAGGACGCAATATTTGACACGCCCATAAAAAAAAAATCTCGACCTGATGGGAAAAAATTGAAAGCGAGAATTCGAGTTTATCATGCGGAATTCCATCTAGTCCACATATTTTTTTTTTTTTTTTTTTTTTTTTTTTGAAGGAGCATGATTTTTTTTTTATTAGTGTAATTTAATAATAACTTAATTACAATTTTAGTTAATTTAATAAATATTTTTATCGGTAACTATGAAATCTAAGTTTTTTTTATCTATTTTTTTCTGATAATTAAACCATGAATTCTTTAATTCATGATGTTAAAAATAATTTCTTTGGTTTATCACATAATCGATTGTGGCAAAAATAAAATGTTTTTAATATAAACAGCAATTTTACACAAGTCATTTAAAATAGAACAAAAAAAAGTCATAAATTATGCATTAATATAAATTTTTTTTTATAAATATCTAGTAAAACAAATCAAGCGGAAAAAATAGTTTGATTTGTTTTAATTTTTTTGCAAGAAATCTACCCAATTTTTGCAGAAAAAGAACATATAAAAATCATAACATCTGCAATTAATCCGCAGGGTTAGTGGATGGATTTCAATATCCGTAAACCGGGTATTATCTATTCGTATGTGCCGTTATATATTTTCTATTATATTTTTTTAATGTTATAATGTAACATGGGTGTTTGCTATTGTTGTTTTATTTTTTTAACATGATAAAAAATTAAACTAAAAATCAATTGAAAAAGTGTGACATATATGACAAAATTTGATTATAAAAATCGATGAGTTTGGTGTAAAAAAAGCAGAACTGAAGCAAAAATCTATTGTATACCATTTAATATTGAGATTAAGTTAAAACACCCTTAAAATGCTAGAATGAAAGTAACATCAACAGTTGCAAAATTGAATTTGTAGAGATGACAAAACCGGCAAATAAGGGAATTTCATTGTAGATTGTGTAAGTATCTTTGTGATCCCTTTATAACAATAATAGTTTTAGTTTTTGATTATTTTAAATGTACGACTACTGTCTGTTACATATACGAGTTTATAAATACATAGACATTTTTTCAATCTTCCTCATACTCTCTACCCGTCTGTCTTCCGTCTATCTTTTGCCAACCCATTAAATTAAAAGGCCATAAATTATTTCAATGATACTAGTATGCTCTATTATTTCATCCTATTGTTTTCTATTGTATTTTAGTTTATTGTGCCCCTTGTAGCATTTATAACTTTTTTCTAAGTTGACCATTTAGCAACTTTTAATGCAGAAAACTAGAAAAAAACTGTGTCCGTCTTTTTGTCGTTTTGAAAATATTTGCGTCTTTTCATTCATTTTATTTGTCTTTTTGTAAATGTAAATGTTATTATTGTTTTTGTTTTAGACCATATTTTGGCCGCTATAATTTTCTTAACAGATTTTAAGTACTTCTATTATTTTATTTTGTTTCATTTGCTTGTTCTTTTGTCAAGAGTGTTTTGAAAGAGTTCATGAAGAGGTCGTTACTTATCTTTTTGGTTTTATGAGTTTATTGTTCGTTCTTTTATAATAGTTTTTTTTTTTTCTTTCTTTTTTGGCATTAGTTTTGAGTTAATAATTGACCTTCTTTGATGAAAGATTAACATCTTTTTTTAATAATTAAAGTTATGAAATTGGTGTTTTGTAATACAAATATCAAAAATACATTGGTCGAATTTACAAACCAACCCGTAGTTCTGATAAACCTAACCAGATATGGTTTGCTAACGTGGTAGCCCGTAAACTTACGGGCATTCAATTATATTCGTTAGATTCCGTTTTAGTGAGACCACACTACTCGTCAAGTGAATAAGTTGGATTGAGTCTGTAATGAAATAGAAGGGTAGAGAAGAAAAATGAGAACATAAATTAATTAGATACAGCCAGTAGAATTGAGACATTTAATAATGCACTGAGTCTAGTGTCAGATATCTCATAGAGGTTTTCTAATTGGTACCTTCCCAGAAATTTATGTCAGATTGCGTTCAAGGCTGGGCATTCGCCTAGAAGATGATGTACTGTCTCTTCCTTCTCGCGGTTGCTACAACTACGACAGTATTCATTGTAAGAGAGACCAAGTCTGCTTGCATGTTTTCCAATCGTCCAATGACCTGTAAACAATGCTATTAGTCTCGAAATGTCTTTGCGTTTTTAGCTTATGAATTGCGTTAGGCGCTTCTCGACTCTAAATTTGTCCAGATTTCACCATCTATTTTTCGCCTTTTCGAGATAGTGTTTCTGGATTCTGCTTTTGACTGATCCTAACGGGATAGCGACAGAAACCGATCAGGAGGCATCCAAAGCAGAGCCTGCCGGGGCTAATACGTCTGCCTTTCCATTGCCATAGTGGTCCCTATGTGCAGGAACCCAAACTATAGTAATGTTACAGTCCACTTAGTCCTAACAGTTCCTCTTTACACTGTCTGACTAGAATTGAAGTGGTTTTGTAGGATTTGAGCGATAGTATTGCCGCCTAGCAGTCGACGAATATACTAATATTCCCCTAAATATTTCTACCGCGAATTAGTTTACACGCCTCTCTGACCTCTAGTATTTCCGCTTGGAATACGCATGCCTCATCAGGGAGTCTATATGAGCGTCTAATTCCAAGGTTGTTGGAGAAGACACCAGAGCCGACACCGCAGTTCATCTTTGAGCCGTCAGTGTATACTTTGGTTCCATATTGTTCAAGAAGATTTCCCCTTCTCCATTTACTCCTGGAGGGGAATAGGATTTTAATGATGTATCTGAAGACCATCTTGGGAGTCATATAGTCGGTAGATTGATTGATTAATATCCTCGCGAGTCCATATGTTCTTGATCTCCAGCTCTTCGTTGCAGTTAATCTTATCGCATTATTGACTGATGATTCAATGATGTGTAGGTCTATGGTAATGCTTCTGCGATATCAATAGAAGCGGATCTTTGTATCCTGTAAAGTTGATCCACCACGTATCTCTAACTAGTAGCGGTCCACCAAACAAGAGATTCATATACAAGAATGGGTCGTACTATTGCCATGTATACCCATTTTGTCAACTTTGGATTCAAGCCCCATTTGACACTTAATATCTTTCTACAGGTGTAGTATGCTACCGTAGCCTTACTAACCCTATGTTGAATATTGAGCTTCCATGAGAGCTTGGAGTTCAAAATAATGCCCAAGTACTTTGCATTGTCAGACAAGGTAAGTTAACAGTTTTCTAACCGTGGTAGTCTGAAGCTTGGAATCTTGGTCTTTATGGTGAAAAGTAACAGCTCTGTCTTGTCCAGATTCACTCCTAGTCCACATTCTTTGGCCCAGTTGCTGAATGTGATTAGAGCAGTTGACATGATATCGCCTATCACGTTCAGAAACAGTCCTTATACTAATATCAACACATCGTCCGCATAAGCCACGACTTTCACTCCCTTGGCGTCCAATTCACACAGGATGGTATTAAAAAACAATAAGCCACAACAGCGGAGAAATCACACCTCCTTGTCGAGTTCCACGCATAACTTATTTGGTCTTAACACTGTTACCTATATTTGCAAGAACGATTCTTGTCTCTATCATTGAGACCAGATAGTTGGTGATTTTATCCTCAACTTCTAGTTCGTTCAGAGCTCTCTCTATCCCCATAGTCGTGACATTGTTAAAAGCGCCTTCTTTGTCCAATACAGCCATTGTGTATTGTTTAAATTCAATATATCGCTCGATTACCCTTACGATTTCGTGGAGAGCCGTCTCCGTGGAGCGACCTTTAATATAGGCGTGTTGACTTCTTGAGATGCGAGGTTGTACCCTTTAGACGCTGCCTTATATGTAAATCAATGAGTGTCTCCAGGGTTTTCAGCTGAAATGATGAGAGTCTAATTCTCTTTGCATTCTCATGATTTCTTTTTCCGTGTTTGGAATGAACACTACCTTCACTCTTTTCCAGTTCCGCGGAACATAATTGAGAGTGAGGCAGAGTTTAAAGATTATATGTAGCCAGATGTATACCTTTGCACTTTGTAAAATCCGTGATAAAATACTATCAGGCCCTGCAGATATAACAAGGTTATGTTGATGAGATCCAAATCGTAAAATAGTTGTCAACTGAAAAACCTCATTATGCGCTCTTGTAGAGCTGGATTGTAGCTTAATTGATGTTATACAGATACTAGGGTTTATCAAATCGACTTTCGAATAATCGAACAATCGACTTTTTGTTGTAAAAAGTCGAAATCGACTTTTTGATTTGAAAATTGTCGATAAATCGACTTTCTTGATGCCAAAAGTCGAAAAGTCGAAAATAGTCGGAAAAAGTCGAAAATAGTCGAAAAGTCGAAAATAGTCGGAAAAAGTTGAAAAGTCGAAAATAGTAGGAAAAAGTCGAAAAGTCGATTATTTCAAAATTAAAAAAAAGTCGAAAAGTCGAAAAATCGACTATTTAATAATTGAAAAAGTCGAAAAGTTGAAAAATCGACTATTTAAAAAAAATCGAAAAGTCGACTTTTTGTTGAAACTGTAAAACCCTAACAGATACCTGTTCTTCTTTTTACAGGCCGTTCTGGATATCCTGCAAGTGGTAATCGAAGAGTACCTGAACTCCATGCCAATTATCCATCAATCATATTCGCCGTAGCAATCAAGGGATTAGAAATGTGATTGCATGCCTCAATCTTACTTAGGGACGATCGTTTTATTGCTCTTTCGTCGATCCTCTTAGCACCCCGGGACTTTTATGGACTTATCCTTAGTATGTTTAATTTGCGCCAGGAAATATGTACTGGTTCAGACATTTTGGTATAATTATTTTGGAATTTAAACCCTTGATTGTGGAAAGACTGTCGAAGAATTTGTCGATATTTGAAATGCAAAAATGAAATTCTAGGATTTCATTTTTGCACCATACGGTAGGTGCTCTAGAGCCGCTAACTGAATAAGAGCAAAATGTTAATATATTTGTGGAGCGCCATCAGACTTTGTAAAAAAGAGCATAAAGCTTAACTGGCCATGAACCCTTTGACTAAAGCCACGTGAACGAATAGAGAAACTTATTTTGCCTGTTCTCCATAAAATTAAGATGCTTTGGAATTATATAGATTAAAATCTGACTTATTTTAAGGCCGCTTATATCCATCGCTGAGGTTCTCAGCAGAATTAGCCGAAACTGATTTAGGCTGTCTTTTATGACACTTTGAGATTTTTATCCAGGGATCTTTAACTTTTCTCTTGTTTCTCGTGCGTTCTTTCTCGATCATCTGGTCTTCAGATGCTTCGGAATTATGTAGATTATTTTGTCCTACCTTTAGCCCGACTAGATTCATCGCTGAGTTTATAGGCTAATTGGATTATTCAAAGCTAATTTAGCCTGTCTGATTCAGAACAAACTTTTATCCAGTTATCCTTTCCTTTACTCCTGTCTCTTGTTCATTGTTTCTTGATCACCCAGCTCAGATACAAGCCGATCGGCTTCAAGCCGGCTTCACTCCGCCGCCGGAGTATTTTCTAATTCGGTTCAAAATCAGCCGCCAAAATTTTTAAATTGTTAATAAAATTTAACAGGAAACATATATTTCTTATTCGAAGAGGTGAATGAAGTGGCTCCATCTATTATTATAATTTTACTTATATATGATAAATTTATTAGAATTAATGATAATAGAATGCATAAAATTGAATTATTAATTAATAAATTATAAAATCCTCGCTTCTATTTCAACTACTTCAATTTTCTTGTAGATGGGAAGTATCCGAGCGGCACAATGTAATATTTACTAAATCTTAGCCGACATTTAACCGCCGCATTAGTTTAATTTGCGCCGCAGTCGCTGGTTAAAAAGTGCCACCGTCGAAAATTTTGCCTCGGCTTGTTTCTTTGTCACCCAGTCCTCAGAAGCAAATACTTTTCTTATGATACCTAATAAAAGTAATTATGGATTCATTCTTCAAAATAAGAGGAATAAAAGGGACGGTCTCGATGTTTGAGTTAAGTTCGAAAACTAATCTGATGTGGCGTTTAATAATGCCTAGGATTTTCTTATTCCAAATTGAATGATCTTAACACCCTTCAGCCATCGAAATCATTGAAGGAGTCATCTTACTTGTTCGAGTTTAGTTGCAGTAATTTTGACTTCGGCTTATGATGGGAACTTGTATCTCAGTTGCTGCAAACTGCTCTTTGGGAACGGGTAGAACTTGTTAAGCCACATCGATCACAAATTATTTTCGAACCTAATTTTCGTAATTTGAGCGGAAGTATTTAACAATTAGGAATTGATAGTAACGCGAGATGCGATGAGGAATATTTACATTGATTTTTCCTAAGAGAAATTCAGAATGTAAGTTGCCGTTACATTCTAATCCATTATCATTGATCAATCTCTTATCATTGATCGTATAATTGCCATTCATTACCAACAACCTAGAAAATACCATATATTGACATTTCTTGACATTTAGGTCCATTAAATTCGTCGAACACCATCTTGTAAAGCTATCAATATCCATTTGGAGCAGTTTTTGATCAAATTTGTTGTTAAATGATAGTAATATTTTGACATCGTCTGCATACATTAGGCACTTCGAGTAGTGGAGGGAAGAAGGAAGATCGTTAATGAAGAGCGTAAACAAAAGAGGTCCCAGATGGCTGCCTTGAGGAACACCAGATGTAACATTTATAATATTGGAAAGATGATTACGAAATATTACTCGTTGCTTTCGCCCATGCAAGTAGGAATCAATCCATTGTAAAAGCGACAAACCAAAACCCATACGATTTAATTTGAACAGTAACAGATCATGATTCACTCTATCGAACGCCTTGCTGAAATCTGTGTATATTACGTCGGTTTGTTTCTTATAAGTGAAACCTTCATTAATAAAAGTTGTAAGTTCAAGTAAATTTGTAATTGTTGAGCAAGATTTCCGAAAACCATGTTGTTGTGAACAAAGAATAGAAGAAGTTTGATACGATAACGTCTCTGTGATGATTTTCTCAAATAATTTTGGAACTGAACTTAACTTTTCAATGCCTCTATAGTTTGAAATCGTTGATTTACTGCCAGACTTAAATAATGGTATTATATAAAAATCTTTCCAAACATCAGGAAAATAGGAATATTTTAAGGATGTATTAAATAAAAATGTTAGAGGTATGTATAAGAAATTTGCACAACGCCTTAAAATACAATTCGGAATACCATCCGGGCCAGCCACATAAGAAATTTTAAGTTTCAACAAATTGGCTAAAACTGTTTCCTCTTTAATATATGGGATATTAAAGTTTGCTTCAGAAATATGATAAGGATATTGTATGTTGTTGTTGAAAACTGATGATGAGTATGTTGAAGAGAAAAAATATGCAAACAAATTACTTATCGATTCAAAGTCGTCATCTTGGCTAGTCTTGTCTCCACAACAGTAGTATTGTCAAAGTCGCAAGATCAGGAACATTCAATAATCTAACGTAAATTAGAAACCATTTGTAGTCTGTTAATCTTTCTGGTTTGTTTTGTTCCTTGTCTGTTCGCCCTGGGCATGAATTTTCGTATTTGTTTGTTGTTTGCAATTTATATACATGTCCGAGGTAGAATAAAAATATTGGCGATCGTCTGGAAACAGCGCAAAATATGAAAAACTAATGCATTTTTGATTTGATAAAATTACTCATTTCAGGCAGTAAGTTATATATAGAGGCGAAGGGTAAAACATTGAAGCAGATTTACTATATAGGAATACTGGACGTAGTATTAATGATATTAAATGTTATGTGTTATATAAGAATGGGAATTTTATAGTCTTTATTTAATTAATTGTTTTGTCAAACGTTTTTCTACAAATTTCGCATGCTTTAGATCGATTGCTCATAGTAGACGTTAATGTTCTTAACGACTCCAGATGATTCATCTGAAATGAGTACAATCGTCATTTCGGTAAATAAAACTGGCCGCAATTTACATGAATCCTTTCTTTTTTTAACCATTTTTCCTAAAATTTATTACAATATTGCCACCTTTTATTTTTTATTCTTGTATTTTAGCCCACATGTATTTTATTTACAGAACAAATACATAAATATGAACATTATACACATTAAATCGTATTAAATAGTTCTCATTCATTCAATTATAAAAATATAATTTCTCACATGCATATCAGTTCATGTATAGAAGTGTGTGCACAAATTAGTTTTCAGTCACTGTCAGTCCCTCATCAAATTTGTCACAAACAAGGTATAAAAATATTTTTATAAAAAAAAAACAGCAAATCAATGATCTTGTGATACATATTCACATAAATACAATTCACCCCATTATAAAAAAATAAATTAATTTTCCAATTGACTTGAATAAGTCAAGTCATATTCATTCATTCAATTCACTTAAATGCAACAAAAACATTATTGTGTCTGTTTTTGTTTAACGAATTTTATTTGCTGCAACATAAAACTAAACAAATGGTTGACAAAAATATCATTTGAAAATAAATTTTGATCATTAACTACTGATCACAAGGGTATCACAATTAATTAGGGGTTGTTTCTCTACTCAATTCAATTCTCTACCTTTTTAGCTCTGAAGTGGCAAAAATTATTTTTCCTTTTTTTTTTTGGATTCTAATCCCTTTTTCATATGATTTAGTTCTTTTACATTAAAATAATCGGTATTTTTGTTGAGAGACAATTAGTTTCAATTATACGCCATTTGTGGCTGAAAATTAGGATAATGGTGTTAAATATACTAATCGGCTTATTAAGATAAATTAAAAAGATTAGAATATAAAGGATTTTTTAAGAAATTGTTTCTAAGATAAAATTGGAAAGTTGTAGGGAATATGAACTTAAGTTTTGCTTAGCTAGATAAGAATAAAAAAAATAATATATATAATATATATATATATATATATATATATATATATACTATATATATATATATATATATATATATATATATATATATATATATATATATATATATATATATATATATATATATTGAGAACTAGAAACCTGGAGATACATATTTTAATTTATTAAAGGTTATTCATGAAATTATCTGTGAGAATAAAAATGATAACGATGTCCGTCCATCTGGCTGTCTGTCCATGTAAACTTTGTAAATAAAGTACAGGTCGCAATTTTAAATATTTTGAAATTTGGAACGAATAACACTGGTCAACAAAAAAATCCTCCCCCATAAACGAATACTTGGACTTAATGTATTTTGATGTGCTAAACACGAATCTGCTTTCAGTTTTTTCGCATCAGTTCTGGATATTTTTTTTTTTCATGGGCGTGTCTAATATTTCGCCCATAGTAAAGCTATTACTCTAATAGCTTTACTATGGCTCAAGAACGGTGTATACGATTGACATATGTGATACACCAAAAGATGCCTACTGAAAATATCTTCAAAATACAAATTACTTTTTTTATGTGCTCAATAGTTTTGTAGTTATTTTGAAAAAAGTGTCCGAAAAAAATAATTTTCATGCAAAATTTTAGATTTTTTGTTATTTAAATTTCGTTTAATAAATGAATACATATAAAATGTTACAGATTATCATCTTTATTTTAAAGCTGGTAATGCTGCGAAAAAAATAAGGCATGTATCTTCAAAATTGATCCATAAATCAAAATTTTATTCACAGTTAAGTAAAAATACCCACGTTACATACAATTGAGTAGAAATACAGTGGTTGCCAAAAAGTTTTTTTTTTTATTTTTTTCTTGAAACAAAAATAGGTGGACGAGGTGGATACTGACGAGTTAAACAAGAATCTGTATTCACTTGTTTTCTATCGGGTACTGATTATTTTTTGTGTGCATGACTAATATCATCACGTTATTCAGCGGTCACACTATACAATTCGATAATGGTTTGTCAAACTTAGTCTATAACTCAAGAACCCTTTACACGATTTTGATAAGTGATACATCAAAAGATGCATACGAAAATTGTCTTTAAGGCACATCAACAATAATTTTCTTTCGCGGAAGAATTTCAGAGTTATGGATCAGAAATTTCACCACTTTTCAAAAAAAATAATTTTAAAATTTTCTGTACTAATTACCAAATAACAACGGAAATATTAACTGGAAAAAAATTATATAAATTCAGCTCAAAGATAATTTAGGTTGCTATATATTAAAGTTCAATTTGTCTTAATTGGACAAACTGTTCTCGAGTTATACAAGTGTGACTGCCTAAAGGCGTGGACGAAGTAGTCATGCCCATAAAAAAAAAAAAAACAAAAAGCTGATTCTTATTTAGCATGTGGAATTACATTCAATCCCAATATTTTTTTAATTTAAGACGAAAATAAATTTTTTTGCCCACTAGTGTATTTCAACTATAGGTAGAGGTATGCATGGGTATCCAAACTTAACTGTGAATCCATTCAAGATTTGTGCATCAATTTTTATAATGCGTGACTTTATTTACTCGTAATTTTGCCAGCTTTGAGATAAAGGTGATAACCTAAAATAACCACGAAAAAAAATTTTTCCGACATTTTTTTCGAAATATCTCCTAAAGTATTAGGTGGATAAAAATTTAATAGTAAAGCGACTTAAAGCCAATGTTTTTCCACATATTTTGGTGTATTATTTATACAAATCGTGCATACCATTCTCGAGTTATAGTGAAATATACTCGAGTAATCAGCTTATTTATGGCTCAATATTAGATACGCCCATAAAAAAAATCCCGACCGGATGGAAAAAAACTGAAAGCAAATTCGAGTTTAGCATGCAAAATTCCATCTAGTCTACATATTTTTTTCGAAGGAGCTCAAAAAAAAAAATTTTTTTGTCGACCAGTGTAATTTTATTTTGACACAAGGACGAACCCTATTGAAATTGGTTAAAATCGGTCCATTATTTCACCTATCCCCCATACAAATGTCCTCCCGGAATAAATGTTTAACGACATAAATAGCTTAAATATAACAATATTAATGAAATTCAGTGCAAATAAGTTTTGAATAAGCTTCAGTCTTTGCGCCAAATTTCATTAAGATCGGTCCATAATTGACCATAGTTCCCATAAAAATCTCTCTTCCGAAAATCACTTAAATGTACATAAATCCAATACAAATATCAGTATCAAGTTAATATTCAACACTAATAAGTTTTATTTAAGTAGAAATTACAGTGCCAAAATTTATGAGGTTCGGTTTGTAATTTATAATAGCTCCAAAGCGGATTTTGGCGTTACAAGAAAATTTTAATCTTAAAAAAGTTTATGTGAAGTTTTACTTACGCAAAAAAATATGATTTCACTGAAAATATATAACAACGGTTTTTATGAGCTAAGAAAGCGACGCACTTTGGGGTAATGTGTGTCAAAGGCAGCGTTGCCTAAAGGCTAAAAATTTTCTAAATTTATTTTTACAGAATCATCAATTAAAACATTGTTGTGTATTAATTTGCACAAAAAAAAAAAAAAATAATTAAAATTATTTATATTTAACAACAATTTTCGCCTTCAGCGCTTCATTCTATAATAATATTAGCTTTTATCTATAATTATTTTTTAGGACATTTAGCCTTTTCTGACCTTTTTTAAAGTCTAATTTAGCTTCTTTTTTCTCAAGCCCTGGCAGCACTGGTCAAAAGTGGCGAATAATTGAATTTTGAGATTTAAATTTTTGTAACAAAGTTGAGTATCAATTAAAATATTTAAGCTACGTTGCACAGTGGGGTCAAACGCAAATTTTTTGGTAATAAATCTGTATCTCCTAAACTACTGGTTGGATTAAACTGAAATGTATGAAAGAGTTGCAGAGGAGGACTTAAGCTTTGAGAAAAATCATCTTGTAGTTACCCTGTGATAACACAAGAAAATCTACAGGGTGTCAAAATTAAGTACCTCGAGTATGTAAAAGTTTAAAAAATCGTAACTTATACAAATGAAGTCTGATTTTAAAGATCTTTATATTTCTGTAAAGTGCTTGGCAAGATAAAGAAAAAATAATCTTACTCACCTAAGTTATCTCTTACAGTTAAAAAGATATTTACACTTGAACTTTGAATTTTTTGGCTCGACTTTCTTTCGTTTATCGGGAATAACTCCTGAGGTGCTAATTAAAATTGGTGATGATATATGTATGTCAATTTGTATCTGCTTTAATGCCCTATATCAAAATCAATATGGCGTTCGAAAAAAAATACGATTTTGCATTTAATGCAAAATTAAATCGCTTATACAGTGCTGTGCAATATAATAGGCTATTATATATTAAATATTTTCTCTTCGATTTAACACTATTAAAAAAACATTCTCTTAGGAATTTTTGGTACCATTATTTTTGATATTGTCAATACTAAAAAAAATAACGGGTATTTTGAAGAAGTTTCTTTCTTTTCTTTATGCGCTTTCGTAAACATTTCAAGAAAAGTTAAAATATAATTTGTGCAAAATAATAGACTTATTTTAAAGGATTATATTTTTTGTTTTAATTTACCTTATAATTTGGATAAATTTTCTGAAAATAATTAAATGTAAGGTAAATGAAATATTATTGTTGAAAAAATATTATAAAATAATATTATTTTTACGAAATGGTGGGTCGTAATGTACATAGCACTCCTTAAGAAAGGCGAATAGTGAAATAATTACGTGACCAAGAAAAAACACTTGATTTTATTGAGGAATTGCTTGGAAGGTCTCATCATTTCTTAAGAAAAGCGATCAAGTGGAAGCCATCAAAAGAAACACGTGGTAGACCTTGCAAAATAACCGCTACCACGGATTCAAAGATAGCTCTTCTAGTAAAGAAGCAGCCATTTCTATCTTCAAAAGCCGTTTCTGAAGAAATAGGTAACATACTTAGTGCTTCAACAGTCCGACGAAAACTTTTAGAGAAAGGTTTGCCAACTATAATCGCCAGGAAGTTACTATTTTTAAGATCAAAAAACTAAGCAGCTAGAAAAAAATTGTTTACAAAAATTAAAAATAGTGAAGTTGATAACTTTAAGAACATTTTATGGAACGACGAGACAAAAATTAACTTGTTCGGGTCAAATAGTCGCAGAAATGTTAGATGACCAAATGGAAAGGAATTAGATGATCGTTATACAAAAAAGATTGTAAAACACGGCTGAGGAAGTATAATGGTGTAGGGTGAATTTTGTTGGCATGGTGTTGGCCCACTTTATTAGATCACAAAAAAAATTAACCAAGAAATGTACCGTGATATTTTGAAGGATATTATGCTACCTTATGTGGAGAACAATATGCCACTAGAATGGACTTTGCAACAGAACAGTGATCCTAAGCACTCCTCAAAATTTGTTAAATCTTGGCTGGGAAAACATTTCGGAATAAAAATCAACTTTGGAAAGATGTTAAAAAGAAATGGTAGGCAATTTCTATAGAAAAATGCTAAAAATTTATAGAATCAATGCCCAGAAGAGTTCAGTGCATTTTAAACAATAATGGCGGTCATTCAGGGTATTCAATTAACTTGGCATATTATTATAATATTCAATAATAGTAGAAAATTTAATTTGCTTAAGTCTTTAATGAAAAAAAAAATATATATATATATATATATATATATATATCGTCCATTCCACGAAAGAACGCCCAAGAATATTTTGTATGTCTTTCGATTTTAATAATATTTGGCATACGCATACCCTATGGTGCCATTTAAATATCTCCATTTTTATTTTTTTGAATTTTGAAAAATTCGCTGCTTTATTCGCGATTTTAATTTTTCAAAAAGTGATAAAAATGACAAAAGTGTCTAACTTTAAACACCAATATCTCTAAAAGTTTTTAACGGATTTTAATGATTTAAATTGCATATTTAAGAAGAATAAGTGCACTATAAATGTAGTAGTTTAAAAATAATATTATCATTTAAAAATGCATTCATAATGCAAATGAAATTTTTGTATGCATTTTTGAAAAATTTCTACCCTTTAAATTTTTTTCTTCTTCTGATATAAAAAATATTATTATATTTGCTACAAATTGCAATATAAATTGTTCTGGGACAAATAGGTTCACTATTTTAAAATATTTTTTTTTAAATATTTCTTCAAATTTTTTCATACAAAAAATTTTTTTTTTCTAAATTTTTGTATTTTTTAATTTTTGTGAGCTTATTTTAAAATTAATTTTGATCATAATATTTCATAATTTGTTATTTGTGGAAGAAAACCTATTTGTCCCAAATTAAGTGCTAATGTTTTATATAATAAACATATTTGTATTCAATATTAAGCAAAAATATTTAAAATCAAAAGGGTAGAAATTTCTTAAAAATGCATCCGAAGATTGCATTCTTTTCTTGAGTGCATCTTTAGCAAACAAATTATTTTTGATCTATACAATATAATTTACAATATTTGTTGTAATAAGCTTTACACTAGTTCTTAAGTCAATAAAATCCCACGTATACTTAAGGAGTTATAAATATTTAAAGCTACATATTACTAAAAAAGTATAACCAAAAAAATTAAAAATCAAAATTTTTTAAAAAATTTAAATTTTTGTATGAAAAATATGATTGAAATTTTTTGAAAAAAATATTAAAAATAGTAGATTTTATTGTCCCAGAACAGTTATTTTTGCATTTTATAGTAGAGATATTGCTTTTTAACATATTAAAAGAAAATTAAAATCAAAAAGGTAGAAATTTTTCAAAAATGCATCCTAAATTGCATTTGCATTATGAATGCATTTTTAAATGAAAATATTATTTTTAAATTACTAGATTTACAGTCTTAAATATGCAATTTAAATCATTAAAATCCGTTAACAACTTTTTAAGATATTGGTGTTTAAAGTTAGACACTTTTGTCATTTTTTTTCACTTTTTGAAAAATTAAAATCGCGAATAAATCCGCGAATTTTTCAAAATTCAAAAAAAAAAAATAAAAATGAAGATATTTAAATGGCTCCATAGGGTATGCGTATGCCAAATATGAACAAAATCTGATGACCCTCCGTAAAAAAATTGGTATCTTTTATAAATCTTTCGTGGAATTGATATATATTTGTTTAAGAAATATTGAATAAGTCTATTATTTTGAATCATAGGAAAATTATTATTTTTTTTTATTTTTTATTTAAATAAAGTCATAAAAAACAAAAACATTTGTGGATGGTGTATCTTTCAGTACTGTTCTTAAATAAATAAAAAATAAATTTAAATATCATTCATAATGGAAAATATTTACCAAATAAAAATAAGTCTATTATTTTACACAGCACTGTATATCGCATACTTAACATATAGCAATATTTTAAATTTGTATTTAAGCTACACCATTGTAGGTCTATAAATAGAATTTTGTAAATTTGTTTGTCACACGGTCGAGAATATCACTGTAAAATTAAATTAATTATTTATTTTCAAAAATCTGCATATTCTGGGAAAGCGTACATAATAATACAGTAGCGAGCATTAAAAATGCAACGCTATGTGATATGATCTTTGTTCGCATATATTTTGCTTATAGCAAGTCCTAATGTAACAGTGCTATTGTGATTATATTATTTGTGGTAATTGATACCTGTTGCATATAATTTTGTTTAATATTTTTGTGCGTAACGAAAATTATTGAACGTTTAGTAAAAGCAGTTGAAAATGTGAGCGAGCAAAAAAAAAAAAATGCAACTCTAAACAAATAAACATGATTTTTAAAATTTTGACAAACGTTTTGATTGGAAATGGTTGGAAACTATAGTGTTGTTAAAAAACATGATTTTCTATCGTTGCATATTGTCTAAGATACATGAAATTTACAAATAATATAAATATTTACAATAAATTTCAATTTCATTAAATTTTGATATTTTTCTGAACTATTTTGGACATTTTTCACTAGAGATTGATATTTTTGGAATTATTATTTATTTTGTTCGTTGTTTTAAAACCAACAAACATTTTATATAAACAAGCGATCAAATATTTATGATAGTTTAGCTTAACTTCATAATTTATAATTGAATATGATCTTTCGACCGAAATAACGCAACCACTTTCGATCGTTATTGAGATGAAATCAACAGTTTAAAATATTTTTTTCGCAGTGATATGACATTATCGAATGCCCTGTATCGCTATAATGTTCAAATATCCCTTGATTTTGGTCCTGGAACAAATTCTAACACAAGGCAAAACAGTTAAGAAATATACCTATTTTGAACTCTTCATATGTTGAAAAATTAAAAGTGCATCCTTCGTGATGATTGGACTATTGGGCTTGTTTACTATTGGAAATTAATATTTAAGTAAGTATGTCTACCTAGACCGTCTAAAATTGAAATATATGGGTTTAGAGTCAAATTAATTCAAGTTATTGTAATAGGCTCTTATTTCCATTATACAGTACTCGTAAAAATAATAAAGGACCTGCCTCTAAAAGTAAAGGTGGTAGTTTTATATAAGTAAATAATATGTGTTTTGTTAGAAGGATATCCAGTTACCATATTTACATTATTAAATCAAAGATTGCTGGCAATAGTAGCTTTGAATGGCCAAATGTGGTCATTCAGATAATATAAAATATCTACTGTTAAATGACTTGTATCAATTGTTACAGGCATGATCGTTTCAATATTGTTTCTTTAAGATAATTTTTAAGAATCTTTAATTTAGAACAACATATTAATATTTTTTCACTGAAATTATCAGAATGTTATTCAAAAATATTCGAAAATTCTTAAAAAGTATGGATAAAAGAGTGTTTTCTTAATATTATTAATATCCTTTGTAGTTAAAATTACCTTAAATTTATATGTATTGGTAGTAATTAGTGGTAATACTACCAAATTATAGTTTTCATCATTTTTCAATAATTATTTTTATCAAAATTTAAAAAAATCCGACGATTTTTTAGGAGTTGCATTTTCTTTGCTCCCTTAAATTTACAACTTAAAAAAAAAAAAAAAAAAATATTATTAACTGTTCGTATGCGTAACAATTTGGAACAAAATGACATAAAATAGTTGGCTAAGGTCACAGAGAATAACATCACAATAGAATTGGCTAATTTAATGACGTTCTAGCCCTAATCAATACGATCAAAAATCATATAGCCTAGCGTTGTATTTTTTATGCTCGCTACTGTAGATATACTTGGGAATATTTAAAATATAAATTCTCTATATATTCTATATGAATTAAATATTAATAGGACCCCTTTCTATTAAAATACTTTATTCATGACAGCGTTTACTTTATCACAACAACGAACAAGAAGCAAAAATATCTCATAAAAAAATGTTTTTCTGTTAGTTTATTTTTGGCTTCTTTGTTTCAAGTACATTCAAATATACTTTAACATTTCCGATGGCTCCAAAAATAATGGCAGCCATTATTAAGCACAAGAGTACGCACATTGATTTCCTATTTAATCCAACACAAAAGTGCGCAAGTGACTGGCTGCTGTAGCACCTAAATTCACATCCACACATTTATCTACCAACAGATTTATAAGAACAAAAAATAAAACAACAAGATTTTTAAAAGGTTATAAAGAGCAATTACAACAAGAACTACATATATATAGATAGATAGGATATATGCATAAAAACAGAATAACAAAAACAAATAGCTTTTGTATAGAAAAAAAAAAGAAAAAAAAGAAAAAACATGTGAAAACAACAACAATGTTTAACTGAATTGCATTTTATTTTATTAGATGATACTTATGTTAATGCAGTGTTGCCGAATATTCTTCGTTATTATTACTCGCAATTCGATAACATTTATTCCAATATTTCTTTTCAAAATATATGGAACATGAAATAACGAAGGCATTGTTCCGATAGGTTCAAGTTTTAATGGATGCCGTGACTTCAGGAAACCCCATAAAAAAAGTCCAGTGAGGTTGAATTGCAAGATTTTGGTAGTCATTTCTTAGCTAAGTACTGAATATTGACCATAATTATGGTCCAAATTTGTTATTGTTTTAACAGATAAAACTTTTTTTAAAATTTTTAGTCTGGGGGATTATGCGAGGTGATCAAGTCCAAGAAAGTGTGTTAGTTTTTCTGTGCGCGTTCATAACTTTAAATAGGAATATTGGCATAGTTTATTATGTAGGGGTATCATGAAGACCTTACCACATGCAGAACGTCAAGGTCTATGCGGGAACAGTAAGCATTGTTTTCCGAGGCAGGTTCTTCTCACTCTGCAATGGAATTTGGGCGGCCTCATTATACAACATTAATGAGCTAAATTGTAATTGCTGAATTGAGGGCGTATCTTGGGATATCGTTTAAAACTGCGGGCTACGATCCAAAGGATTCTAAAAATTTCACTGGATATTCCTTGCATATGTATCTTTGAAACCAATCAACATACTGATAAAATTTACATCGCATACATAACTTATCAAAAAATTACAAATAATGATTTGGTACTTTTTAGAAATTCGAATGTTTAAGGGGTAAAAATCGTACCTATTTTTGGTACTTTTTTTCATAAAACATTTTTTTTTATATTTATTGACATAAACATATGCGTATTTTAATATGGGATTCCACTATAATTTAGAAATACATTGGAATACATTTATTGTTATATATACATGGGGGAAAAAGTACTAAAACGGGGGTAAAATCGGGAAATTACATTTTATTCAAACTCAATAATGAATTTTCAATTATATTAAAACTAGAAACATGAAATTAAGTAAATGTAGTTCTATGTGGATAAGAATTCACAAGACTGAAATTTGTGGTACTTAAAGATACGTGGTCCTGTGGGTAAGAATTAAAGGAGAGCGACTTTGTAGTACTTTTGTGTTCTTCTAATGGTATTTTTTGAATTTTCTATAATTATGAACTTAGAAACATGAAATTAAGGACATGTGGTGCTAAGTGAATGAGAATCCTTAAGAGGGGACTTTGTAGTACTTTTTTGTTCTTCTAATAGTACTTCTTGAATGTTCTGTAATATTTATCCTAGAAGTATAAAATTGAAGATGTAAGGTTCTAAATGAATCAGTATCCTTAAAAGAGATTTTGTGGTACTTTTTCGTTATTCTAATATATTTTTTCGTTATCCTATTATTTCTTTTTCGTTATTCTAATATTAGAAACTTGAAATTAAAGTGATTATGTTATTTATGGATGAGAATTCTTAAGCTCTATTAGTCTTCTATACTAAAAAATAATTATATAAATGCTTTTGTAGTTTTTTAAATTTCGAACGTTAAAGATGTTAAAAATTGGCACTTTCAGTTTGCGAGAATAGTTGTGGTATATACATGAATGGAAGGTTGTATATTACTTGGCTTTGTCTCTTTTGAAAAGCGAATATCTGGCTGAAAGCGTGCACTGGCCCCTTAGAGGAAGGTTGGACTGTCAACAAAAATTGTGTTCAAGTTGCAGTTCTTCAGATGATTCGCTTATTCTCGTTCACTTTCTGGTTGATATTACCATTCAGTTGTGCAATCCTCAGGCTTTGTTTCATGGACAAAAATCAGGGACAATAAAAATCATGGTAAAAGGCTTTTTTTGCTACCACGGCGGCCGGTAGAGGTTGCTAAAGTCAGGTGAAATTTAATATAAATTCTATTATGAACACATGTCTCTATTATAGTTTTACAAAGAAATTTGCCGAATCAGATTTTTATTAGAATTAAAAATTCTTCAGTATTTGATAGATGATTATAATGAGCGTAGACAGAATATTAAATAAATATTTGCACTTTAAAATGTTTAAAATTATTTACAGAGAAAAAAAAATTATTAATTTAAGATATTGTTCAAAAGCTTTAAGAGAAAATTAATTTGCAACCCTTCATCTCACTTTAAAGAATTTTTTAAATTCTTTTTGTTTTTGTTTTCATTTTTTTTTTTTTTTATTAAAAAATTTGATTTACAAAATAAGAAGGTCAATATTCAGTATTTGATAGCATATACCTTAAGACATTCAGGCTATATGGAAGCATTACCAAGCTAAGAAGATTTCTATAAAAATGGTGCGTCATAAATTGTGATCCATTTAGACCTTTTTTGTACAGACCATTAAAATACATGTAGGTACATTATAGTGAGAAGAATATTGCGGCTGTAGAAGAGAGTCTGAGTGAAAAACATGACCAATCGATTCAATGACGTGCGGAGCATATTGGCTTCTCGTATGGAATAACTTAACGAATTTTACGCCAAGATAATGCTGTAAACAATTTAAAATCCATCTCTTTCAGCAAGACGGTGCTACGGCACATACATTGCGTGAACCAATAACTTTGTTGAGAACAAATTATGGTGAGCAGCGAATTTCGTGCTTCGGATCTGCCAACTGAACGCCTAGATCGTGCTATGGATTGTGTTTTGGCGATGTGAATTTAAAAGTTTTGGTCGATAAGCCAGCTATGATTTAAAACTAGGGTGCCGAAATTTCTCGTGTAAGTTGCTGTAAGTGTGATCGAAAATCGGACCTTTCTAATGTGCTATTGTGTACTTGGGCTGGAACGTTTCGAAAACAGACCTATCAATCTGATATCTGGAGATTGAACTTGGATATCATACTTTCAAAAAAAAAAAAACATTTTCACAACTTCAATAGTGGAACAAAGTGCATATTTAAAACCTTTTGGAAAGTTCTTAATAATTACTTCCAAAAAATTGAAAATTAATGAATTTTTAGCGGGAAAAAATGGCAACAATTTCCAACAAAATTTTTTTTTTATTATTATTTTATAGCGCTAAATTCAATTTTTATTAAATAATTGTGTAAACACAGTTTTAAGAGAAGTGTTTCAAAAGCAATGAACCAGAAGTATAAAAGAATAACATCCTACCAATGACAACCATGGGTTAAAAAAAAGAACTTCTATAGCTTTTTTTCACCACTAAGTGCTTCCTTCCAATGACAACACAATGTTAAAATCATGAGTTTTTCAGTTCTTTTTTTGCTGGGTAGTTATTGAATGCAAATGCAATTAGTAAACTTTATAAAATTTCAAAATAAAGTAATACAAATATTAGGAGGGTAAACATAAATGCGAAGATGAAATATCATCTCAGTTCCGGATGTTTTGAACACCACTGTATAATTTGAATTGGAAAAATATGTTTGTATAGGGGATACTTAGTAATTGTTATTTTAAATCATCCTTGCTTAGCACCCCACATGGCGAAAAATGGTATCTAATAAAAAATCGTTTGAAAAACATCCATTTTATCAACATTTTAGAATAACTTTTATTATATACATTAAAGTGCCTTGATTTGTATGGGGACAAAAAAAAGTTGGAAATGTACCCCCTAAAATTAAAGACTAGTATGTTTTAAACCAATTCCCAAAATATTTCGGTTCAATTATTTCATTTACGTGAGCTAGACCATTTTTAAAATACCTCCAAAAATATGGTTTTCTATCAACAGTAAACGCAATTTTTAACTTTTTGTCAAAAAAAATTACAACATATGATAAGAAAACGAAGTCTAATACATAATATTTTAAAATTTGTTTCATTAAATGCTATTGATATGTGCATTCATTTAACCCTTTAGTTGCGATTTCCAGTCCGGTCCCTTTTATTTTGGGACTTCCGGTCCATAATTGGTTAAGTTAATTTTAACGGCAAATAGTTAAGGATATAAATGTCCCCAAAAGCATAAATTAATCAAAAGAGCTGTAAATTAGTGCAAAATAGGGACTTAGTTTAAAAAACTCCTTTTTATTCGATTGTTATTGCAGTTTTCAATGAACTTATTATGTTTTTCATAAATTTATCAATATTTAAGTGTAATAAATACTTCCATGCGACCCACTTGCAAAAATTGCTAATTTAACTTTTTTGCTCTTAAAGGGTTAATTGCGTGTAATCATCAATGGTGCCAGGGTATACCATTCAAATGGTACATTAAAATACAATATATGTTGAAAAATGTCCGAAATATATAAAATTACATGTTTCAACAAAGAAAATATGATAAAAAACGTTAGTGAAATCTTAATATTCCGCGACTGAAAAGAGACATACTAATTATTTAAATGAATATTCAAGGCAATAGAATGTCTCTATTATAATTTGGAGTTAATTTTGCTTATAACTAAAATTTTAACAATGATATTGAAAGAAATAGAGGTGTTTTGAAATTGGTCCAGCTCACGTAAATTTAAACATTGAGATGTAATATTTTGGGAATCATATAAGAACATAGTAGTCTTCATTTCTAGAGGAGTACACTTGCAACTTTTTTTCTTGAGGCACTTTAATATACATAGTTTATTTTTTCTAATAAAGGGCAAAGCATTTTACATATTCGGAGTACATTTAAGAACAATTTTTATATTACAATTATTTACTTAAATTTCTTGAAATCAAATATTACTACAACTAACCCAATTGTAAAAAATAATAGTAAATATGGACAAGAAAAATGTACGACACCAATTAAATATTAGTTGCTTTGCCCCAATTGGGATACAGTACACAAATTACCTAAACTGGTAACACTGTCTTGATAATAATTCTATTGTTGTAGTTGCTTTTGTTTTTGTCATTATTGTTTTTGTTGTACTCATATAATAAAAATGTTCAAATCATCAAACAATAAACTCAAAATGGACTCTAGCAAGCTTGTTGTCGCCGCATTCATGCTCATTTTCATACGAGACCTTTTGAAACCCCTTTTTTTGACGTTAAATAACTTTCTTTTTTTTATTTTTTGTTTAACATTAAAACCGATGAAGAAAAAATATTTCAAAGACGATTAAATCAAATACATAAAATACTCTCTATCATCTGCGCATTTCAATCAACATTAGGGAACAATTTGAAAAAGAGACACTCACTCATTATTATTTAAAACCAATTCCTGCTCTTTCAAAAGGCGTGGTTTTCAACAAATTTAATAACACTCAATATGGCATCCTGTTTTGAGAGATTTTTACGACTTGAGTATTTTCAATTATAGAGAGATTTTCAATTTAGTTGTAAATTTTCAATGAACATTTTTTTCTTGTATTATTTTACTTGCTTCCTTTATTCATCGTGTATTTTTGTTTTTGTGGGTTGAAAAACAATTATTGTTTTTAACTTTATTAAATGTTTCATAATGAAGTGTTTTCTGCCCCCTGGCCACAGAAATGTGGTAAATTTCATTAATTTATGATATTTGTTTCCAAGAAAGGAAATATTCTACATATAAACTAATACACACACACACATTGTAGTGAAATAAAATTGAGGAGAAAAACGTTACTTTTTTTAATTAAAAAAATAATCTTTAACACGTCATCTAAAAATGTTGCTATTTTCTATTAATTTTTGTTTCTTGGGTCTTTATTTTATTCGCTTTTTTTTTTTTTTTGTTTCTTTTACATTTTACCCTGAAGTAAATTATGATTTTTATTAAAAACTGTGTAACATAATTTTATTGTGAGTAATTTAATAATTAATTAGATTAGAAATATTTGTTGTAGTTGCGCTACTATTTATAACAATTTGTAGTTTAATGTGGATAGTGTAAATAATAAGATTAGAATAAGATTAGAAAAATTTTAAAACAGCATGGAGAAAAATTATAATCCATCTTACACAGAAAAAAGTAAAAATGGACTTCAATTACGAAATTGCTAATATTAATTAATTTTTAATTTATTTTGCTCCAATCATCAAAATGATAATATTAATTATTATTACTTCTTTTCCTTATATAGATGTAATGAGCTGAACATTTTTGAAATTTTACTTAAATTTATTTTATTTCTGTATTTTTATAGACAAATCATTAAAGATTTTGATTTTCTTAATATTTTAATGATAGATATCAGTTTATCAAAAAACAAAGTTGTAAACAAATTAGAAAATTATTTACATTAATAAATCATATAATTAATTTCCAATATAAAGTTAGTTAATAATTTTATTTTATTTTATTAAAAAAATTTTTGAAATATTTTTTTCTGTGTATGGGATTAAAGATGAACTATTTATAAGTTCCTGAATGTTGACCATATTATTCACCATTATTTTTAAGCACATTCGACCTAAGTAACATTCCAGCATCAATCAATTACATAACTGTATCAATTCATATTACATAACTGATCCTTAGTAATTGGAAGCGTAGTCAGTTTGAAGCAAGAAGAATTAAACATCAGTTTTTATATTCATTAAGGAGATTGGTTGTTTCAATGATTGGTTGTTTCAATGACAGTTAGTGAAAAAATGTTTCTCCTCTACTAAACACTTGTGAGAGCTCAAGTGTACATTTCGAAGGTTTTACAGTAGAATAAAAAAAAAAAAGTAAAAGTAATACAAATGCGTTCACCAAGAAAACGTACATCTGCTGTAATTGTTGGTAAACTCATAATTGGCATTATATGCGAAAAATAGACTTAATATCTCCATAACCGTTGAGCGTATTAAAATATAATGTATGTGTAGCTTGAAGACATAATTAGACAAGTAGTTTTCGAGATATCCTTTAATATATGGTTCAACCTCCTTAATTTTACAAATAGCGATTTATCGCGAGAACTAGATTTAATTCAAAAAAGTGGTTTAGAGACTTAAAACTTATTAATACCGTATATCCGAATTGACTGAGAAATCCCGTGCCGTAGAATCACTGTTTCCCTTTATAATTTATATTATATTAATTATGTATTGAAATCATATTACTTATTGTTTTCCGATTTAAAATTATATACATACACATACATTTTTAACGAATTTTCACTGAATTTTATGAAAAGTGGGCGTGGAAGTTGTCCGATCTTTTCAAGTATAGACGAACTTAGATTATCCAAGAAATTTTCCAGCATATTATAATGGAATATATAGCAAATTACATAATATTTTTAAAAAATATTCACCTCATATACCTCAGGACTTATTCCCAAAAAACGAAAGAAATTCGAAGCAAAAAATTCAAGCGAAAATATTTTTTTTACTGCAAGAGATTACTTAGGCGAATAAGCTTAATTTTTCTTTATCTTGCCAAGCACTTTACAGAAATATAAAAATCTAAATAATTTTTCTGAAAGCTTAGGTCCTCCTCTACAAATCTTTTGGCCCCACCATAAAATAAGTACATGGGAAATGTGCTAAAAATTACCTATGAAGACAAAGTTTATGTTAGTTTTCATACAAAAGTGTACACATTTTACTAAAGTATTTGGTATCATAGGAATCGTTAGAACATGGAACATGTTATGATTTAACACTGGTCGACAAAAAAAATTTTCTTTTTTTTTGAGCTCCTTCAAAAAAAAAAAAAAAAAAAATATGTAGACTAGCTGTAATTCCGCATGCTAAACTCGAATCTGCTTTCAATTTTTTTTTTCCATCAGAACGGGATTTTTTTTATGCGCGTGTCTACACTAAGAGAAAAAAATCGATTCAAAATCAACAACGGTTGTGGTCACATTGGTAATTTACGGTAACAGCTTTTTAATACCTTTCGTTAACAAATTTAATAGAAAACATTTGTAATTTAACAATTTGATACCGCAATGGTTTCAAATTGGTGCCAATTACTTATCGATTTTCAATAAGAATTGAACACGCAGTGTTTAATTTAAACACATACGGTGTAGATTCACTATTGACACAGAATGGTATCGTTTTTAACACGTATGTTATTGATATTTCTCTGGGTGTAATATTGCGTCCTAAATAAGCCGATTACTCGAGTATATTTCATTATAACTCGAGAACGGTATATAAATAATACACCAAAATATGTGGAATAACATTGGCTTTAAGTCACTTTACTACCAAAATTTTATCCGCTCAAAAGTTTAGGATATATTTCGAAAAAATTTCGGAATAAATTTTGTTCATGCAAAATTCAAGATTTCTTTTCTTACTAAAACTTTTTTTTTATGTGAAAACATCGAAAATATTGAAGTTTATCACCTTTATCTCAAAGCTGGTAAAACTACGAGTAAACAAAGCCACATATTGTAAAAATTGATTTTGATTGGATTCACAGTTAAGTTTGTATACCCATGCATACCTATAGCTAAATGGAAATACCCCTGCGGGAAATTTGTGGCAATTGCAGTAATGGACCGGTTTCTCTGTACCAGTCGAGTACCAGTTCACACCGTTGAAGACTATAAAACATAACATACGTCAGATGAACATGGGTTCGAGCCAGGGTTCCGCCATTGATATTAACGAAAAATTATAAAATTAAAATAAACATAATTTAATAAAGATAATAATAAAAATAATGTTTAAAAAGTAGACAAGTATCAAATTTTTATAAAATTTTTTTATTACAATAATCGTTACTAAACCTGTCCTCTTGGACCTGTCCTAGGACCTATCCTGAGACCTGTCCCAAGGGGCTAATTAGCCACCTCCAATGACAACCCCATGTAAAAGTGACAGGTTCTTCTCATATAAAGTTCCGGAACTGGGACCGGTCACTAGCCCTGTCACGTGACTAGTTTTGAACCGGTTCTCTTTACTCTAGGGACACTAGTGGGCAAAAAAGAAAAAATTTTCGTCTTAAATAAAAAATTGGTGGATTAGATTTAATTCAACGTGCTAAATAAGAATCAGCTTTTACTTTTTTTCTATCACGCATTGACTTTTTTTTATGGGCATGACTACTATGACCCCGCCTTTAGGCAGTCACACTTGTATAATTCAAGAACAGTTAGTCCAATTAAGATAATTTGAACTTTAATATATAGCGACCTAAATTGTCTTTGAGCTGAATTTATACAATTTTTTGTTCAGTTAATATTTCCGTACACAGAAAAAAATATTTCAAATAATTTTTTAATAAAATTATTAATTAACATTATATTGGAATTTAATTATATGATTTATTAATATAATTAATTTTCTAATTGGTTTTCAGTTTTGTTTTTTAATAAATTGACAGCTGTTAATAAAATATAAAGAAAAATTAAATATTTGTCTATAAAAGTACAGAAATAAAATAAATTTAAGTAAATTTTCAAAAATTTTCAGCTCATTGCATCTATTTAAGGAAAAGAAGTAATAATAATATCAATTATTCTAGTTATTAATATTATCATTTTGAAGATTGGAGCAAAATCAATTAAAAATTAATTAATATTACAAATTTCGTAATTGAAGTCCATTTTTACTTTTTTCTGTGTAGTTATTCGGTAATTACTACCGAAATTTTTAGATTTTTTTTTTTTTTGAAAAGTGGTGAAAATTTTGATCCATAACTCTGAAATTCTTGAGTGAATGAAAAATATTGTTCGTATGCATTTTTTGATGTATCACTTATCAAAATCGTGTTAAGGGTTCTTGAGTTATAGCCTAAGTTTGACAAACAAACCATTCTCGAATTTTATAGTGTTACCGCTGAATAAAGTGATGATATTAGCCATGCACATAAAAAAATAAGTACGTGATAGAAAAAAAAGTGAATGCAGATTCTTGTTTAACTCGTCAAAATCTACCTAGTCCGTTTTGTTTCAAGAAAAAATAAAAAATAACAAAATTTGTTTGGTCACCACTGTATTTCTACACAATTGTATGTAACATGGGCATTTTTACTTAACTGTGAATAAAATTTAGATTTCTGCATCAATTTTGAAGATACATGCCTTATTTTATTCGCTGCACTACCAGCTTTAAGATAAAGATGTAACATTTTAGATGTTTTCACTTATTAAAAGAAATTTTTGTAACAAAAAAATCTAAAATTTTGCACGAAAATTATTTTTTTTGGCACTTATTTCAAAATAACTTCTTGAGTTATGAGGAAATATACTAAAGTAATAGCCTTACTATGGGCAAAATATTAGACACGCCCATAAAAAAAATCCAGACCTGAAGGAAAAAACTGAAAGCAGATTCGTGTTTAGCACATCAAAATACATCAAGTCCAAGTATTCGTCTATGGGGGAGGATTTTTTTGTTGGCCAGTGTATTTTGTGTGTGTTTAACCAACATATGGGACTACATTGTCAATATAGTTTTTTCTTAATGATTTTTGAATTTAAGAAAACAAATTAAACAACTTTTTCAAAATTGATGAAGTTTGGATGGGGCTTGTGGGGCAACCGTTCCCCAGAGAGTCTCCGCATTTGCGTTAAGATTTCTTTTGAAAACATTAATTACAATTTTGCATTCCAGAACCAAAAAAAAAATAAATATATATATATTTTAAAAGTGAAAGAATATTACTACCTTTTTAGAAAATAACCCCAAAAATGTTTTTTTTTTTTTTTTTTAAGTTTCAACTTCAGATTAATATAATTTTTTGTTCGATAGATATATTTATATGATTCTTGCAGTGATAATATTTAAATTTTGTAGAAAATCTAGTGATTATTTAGAAAAAATGTTGGGTCCAAATTAAGGCCCCCCAAGTTTAAAAAACTTAAAAAAACGAACCTAAAAATGAGGGTGAAATTTGCTTCAACTCAAATATCTCTTAAACTTAAAGAGATAACCTCACATGTAAGCATACTTTTTTTAGAGATTTACAAGGACTAGCCACAGGCAATTTTTTTATATTCAAGTAATAAATTAATTTTTGCGAATTTTTAAAAAAAATTACATACTCGAGGTGACCAATTTTGGAGGTCTACCCCCGTGACCCGTTAGGAGCCTGTACTCCACCAAATCAACTAGGAAACACACTCAGTTCTAGACATTTTATTTTGATATCTCCAATGGTTCCCAAGTTACAGAATTATTTCTAAAAAAAAACTTGATTTGGAACTACTGTGCAGTGTGGTGCAAATTGGAAAAATTTTGGTAATTAATATGTATCCCCTAAACTACTGATTGTATTGAATGGTAGAGTTGTAGAAGGGATGCTAAGCTTTTATCTTGCAGAAACCCTGTTATAATACGAGATAAGCTACAAGGTGTCAAAGTTAATCACCTCGAGTATGAAAAAGTTTAAAAATATTGTAACTTCTACAAACTAAGTTTGATTTAAAACCCCAGCAAAAAAGGAACTGAAAAAGAGCTGAAAAAGTCATGAATTTAACATTGTGTTGGCATTGGAAGGAAGTACTTACTGGTGCAAAAGAGCGCAGAAGTTCTTTTTTTAACCCATGGTTGTCATTGGTAGGATGTTCTTCTTTTATGCTTCTTATTCATTTCTTTTGAAGTACTTCCTTTAAAACTATGTTTATGAAATTTTTTTACAAAAATTCAGTTTTAGCCTTATTAAAAGATAATAAAAATGCATTAAAATTTATAAAATTTTAATTTTATTAAAAAATTATTAACCTTTTTTCCAGCTAAAATTTCATTTATTTTCACTTTTTTGGAAGTAATTATTAAGAACTTCCAAAAAAGTTTAAAATATTCACTTTGTTCTACTTTTAAAGTGGTGAAAAAGTTCTTTTTGGGAAGTTCTTGATCGTTTTTTGCTGGGACATGTTAAAAGCTTGGTAAGATAAAATAAAAATAAGCATACTCACCTAAGTTATCTCTTACAGTTAAAATGATATTAACGCTTGAATTATGCACTTTTATTTTTTAAAATATTTTGTAACTTTTAATATTAAGAAATAATATTCTAATTGTGAAAAATGTTTAAAGTCAGCACTTTGAAATTAGTGTAAAAAATATTTATTTTTTACAAAAGCGTAAGACTTCCTCTAAAACTCTCACATATTATATCCCCTGGTCCTACCGTATTTGAATCTAAACTTATGAAGGTTTTTAAGAAAGTTTTTCTTACAAAATTTTAAAACTTGCTGTAGTAGTTTCTAAGATACCTTCCCATTTTCATTTTTGATATGAATGTTGATGAAGAAGTTACTCCTACAAAATATTTAGACTTTTACTGTAATGTACTTCAGATATACATTATTTAATATTTTTGCTATAACAGTATTTTTATTTTCCATTAATAAATTTGTTTTTTTGTATGTGGGCTACCGTTCTCCCTGCTTCTATCGAAAATTGCATATTTTTTTATGCTTTTACGATGTTGCTGTGAAAATTTCAACAAAAACGGTACAGCAACCACCAGAAGTGGTTGGGATATTATGTGTTTGAATATTATGTGAAGAAATTGGGATATTATGTGAAGAAATTGTAACGCAGAAAAAAAAATCACCTTAAAGTATACCACAATCACTTTCTGAGTCGAACAATAATTTTTACCTACTTTGTATACAAATTTCGACTAATTCATATGGAAAATCATAAAACAGGTATTAGCAAATGGAATGTAGTTTAAGAACCCTTGATAAATAGAAAAAAAAAATAAATTATTTTTAACGGTATTTTGTATAAATTGTGGGATTGCTTTTATCTTAAGTTCATTTCATTCTTAGGATGCATATACTAAGCAGCTTTTAATATTTTGAAATAATTTTATAGATTCATATTCATATATATAATTTAGCGATATAATAAAATAAAATGTAGAAAATAAAATAAATTCTCCTACAATACATTTTTTTTTATTTTGTTTTACTAAGTAAATCCCAACTACTTATATTAAATAGAAATCTCCTACCATCAACTTCAAATGACATTTGTTAAATATTTGAATATTGTAAATAAAATTGTCTCTATATATTTGAATGCGCTGCTAAATCTCTTTTTCGTTGCTCATATTGATGAGGTTCTATTACTTTTCAAATTTCAATGATGTTTTGTAATTTATTCACCCCACCAAAACTGAATGACTGACTGAAATATACAGCCGCAGATACATATGTATGAATAGACAAAACTACAACACTAAATATTTGCCATTGTCTTTAATACTCTAAAAACATGTTTTAAATTCGATAACTGTTCTAACATACATACCGATACTGAAATGATAGTCAAGTGAGGTCGGTCTTCTATTATTCCATCATTTATCCTCTATTCATGCACATCATTTAGTATAGACTCTCATTGTCTCTTGTATCTTATTTTCTGTAACATTTGGTGGATTTTTATATTGAACAAAATATGTACGTATGTATTTATGTATGTATATATCGGTGTATTTATGTTGTATGAGTATCCTTTAAGCTCAATATTTTGATTTTTTGTAGACAAAGTCTAGTGCTCATTTATTGCGATTTTGTTGCTCAATTGTATCTAATCCTATAATGTATGTAGTTTCTAGTGTTGCTTGTATTTATGGGAGAAATGAGACAAATTGACACAAAATATTGTGTGGAATTTGTTGAATGTTGTTGTCTGCTCATCAATGTTAGTCAATGTAAAGGACTTTAATTTTGTTTATCCATATATATATGCAATTTACTTTAATTTGGAATAGATACTTATTAAAGCAATGTTAAAAAGTGTAAAAAATATATTTAAAAAAATGTATACATGATCAAGATATTATGGATATATGTGTTCGTGATGACAATATCACAACATGTCTGTAGCCAAAATGCAAAACTACATAACTTAAGTTATATCGTTTTCCGTATTGAGTATCATTCCGTGTGCAAAATGTCGAAAAAAAAAGGTTTAGGACCCCATAAAGGGTCGATCTAGATATGTCCGTCCATCTAAGAGGACGAAATTTGGCTCTAATATTTATCTTATATAAGGTTTGTTTGGTATTGAAAATTATCGGTTGCACAGCGGTTCCAAATATATACCAAATAATTTTCATAAGAATTGCGAATATATGGTATATAATTCAAAATTGTATACCTATGACCTTTAATTTAAATTCTTAAAAACTTAAAAACGGTCTTCTGAAGAGTAATATAAATGAATTATGTGGTTTTTCGTTTTTGCCACAGATTCTATTATTCTTTACGAAAATACTTCTCTGTGAAGTCTTGCAAGAAACACCACAGTGGGGACAAACGTAAATTTTTTGGTAATAAATCTGTATCTCCTAAACTACTGCTCGGATCAAATTGAAATGTATGGAAGAGTTGTAGAGGAGGACTTAAGCTTTCAGAAAAATTATGATAACAAAAGATAACCTACAGGGTGTCAAAGTTGACTATCTCGAGTATGTAAAAGTTTCAAAAAATCGTAACTTCTACACACAGAAAAAAATTGCAAAAGTTACCAAGTAATTAAAATATTTTTGTTGGTACACAACCAAAAAGTTAACAATTTGTTTTATTAATACAATTGTATGTTGTCATATTTACAATTTTACTAGTTGATTTTCAATTTCAAATTTAAATTTCTTATTGAAAAAATAAAAATATGTGTCAAAAAATTAAAAAATATGAAATTATTCATAAAATATATAAAGGGAAATTAATTTATCAATAGCAGATAATATAAACAAACGGAACATTAGCAATAGTTAGAGTATTGAAGCTGTCTTCAAGAAAAGTAAGTAACCATATTATTAATATTGGACATCAAATTTACAGTTTTATTTTTTAACAGCTCATCTACAGAAACGTGTATCAAGAAAAAATCAGTGCAATTCTTTGGGATTGAAAGGACCTAATGGAAAATTAGTGAATTTTTAACAATGAAGCCATAATCACACAAGAAGTTCATTTTTATTTTATGATGTAATTTTAAAAACATCCTTATCTAATACTTACTTTATTTTTAATATTTTTTGCAAAAAATAAAATGAATAAACAAAAATGCATTAATTTAAAAATTATTCAAAATTCATAAATGAAATTTTTATTATATGAAGAAAACTAAATTAATATTAACAACATAATTGTTTAATGGGACAAACTTATTGTTAAATATAGTTCGTTGTTTGTTAAACATATTTTTATTTAATATTACAAATTCGTTGTTGAAAATTATTTTTAAGTGTTAATAATTTTAAGCAACAATCAATTTTATTAAATTTACAAATATGGTTGTTGGTGCCTTTTTAATTAAAAAAATAATTGTATTGACGAATTTGGTAATTAATAAAACAATTGACTTGTCGTAATTTTTTTCTGTGCAAATGAAGTCCGATTTTAAAGATTTTTATATTTACGCTTAAATTTTGAATTTTTGGCATCGACTTTCTTTACTTATTCGGAAATAAGTCCTGGGATATATGAGGTTAAATTTTTTAAAAATATTCTGTAATTTTTTTATATATTCCAAAATAATAAATAGATGTGAAAAATATTTAAAGTCAGCGCTCTGAAATTAGTATGAGAAATAGTCATTTTTTAACAAAAATATAGTTCAATTCTTTAACTCTTTTCTCAAAGCTCCATTAACAAAAATTTTTTTCTTTCTATACTTCAAAAGATTATACTTCTTAAATGGTTAAAATAGAAATTTTAAACTAATTCAGGCTTGTACTGGATGTAGTCCAGCGTTGTACGAAAATGGTAAATTTTAGGAAAAAGTTTAATTTTTATCTATTAATAAAGAAATGTCACGCGAGTTTCTTTTTTTTTCTTTATTTTTTAACGATATTTTCTTAAGAAATATATTGAGATCAATTTGACACTAAATTGTTTTCCGCCCGACTAAAAACGAATGCAGAAGTGCAGATTTTATGAAAAAAAGTGAATTTTTTAAACGACTTTTTTTAAATGCATAAAAAAGCATATTAGCATAATATTTCCGCAATTGTTTTATGTAATGCTGCAAAAATCATTTAAAAAACTTTACAAATCAATTCCTGGCAATTTTTAAAAAATAAACAATATTTAAAAAATATAAGCGATTATTACGAATATTATCTCGTTCAACAACCAAAACGGACCAATAAAATTGTGTGTTACGTATACTCACAAGAAAGTCGTATTAAGTCGTCAGCTTTGAGACCAGAATATAATGCTTTTAAAACGATCTATACATACATATTATACATCAATGATTTGGTAAATAAGTATATTTTTATATTCTTGTAATATTTTATAAGTTTTTTGAAAGTAGACGGAGTTTTGCTTTACAAAATATTATTTTTTTTGGTCTTTATATCTTTTTTATATTTTCTATGTTTGAAAAATTGCCAAAAATCGGTTCGTAAAGATTTTTAAATGATTTTTTCAGAAATAAAAGACTTATATCTATTTTATATATTACGTAAGAAATAATACACAGAAAAAAGTATTTCAAATAATTTTTTAATAAAATTAATAATTAACTTTATATTGGAATTTAATTATATGATTTATTAATATAATTAATTTTCTAATTGGTTTACAGTTTTGTTTTTTAATAAATTGACAGCTGTTAATAAAATATAAAGAAAAATTAAATATTTGTCTATAAAAGTACAAAAATAAAATTAATTTAAGTAAATTTTCAAACATTTTCAGCTCATTGCATCTATTTAAGGAAAATAAGTAATAATAATATCAATTATTGTAGTTATTAATGTTATCATTTTGATGATTGGAGCAAAATCAATTAAAAATTAATTAATATTACATTTCGTAAATAAAGTCCATTTTTACTTTTTTCTGTGTAGCAAAAATATTATGCTATCATGCTTTTCTGTGTTATTAAAAAACTTTTTGCATAAAATCTCTACTCCTGCATTCGTTTTTGGCCGGACGGGAAGAAGTTTAGTATCAAATCATTCTAAATCTATTATTTGATAAAATATCGTCAACAAATTTAAAAAATCTCGCGTGACATTTTTTTTATAAATCGATAAATATTAAACTTTTTTCTAAAATTCACCATTTTCGACCAATGCTGGATGTAGGGTGCAAACTTAAATCAATTCAAAATTTCTTTATTAACCATTTATCAAGCCTTATCTTTTGAAATTTATAAAGAAAAATATTTTATTATATTTTTGTATTATATTTTTGTAAAAAAGCAGCCATTTTTCATATTTTTTTCAGAGTACTGATTTGAATATTTTCCACGTCTAGAGGAATTGCGATAATCCAAAAATTCTTTCAGCATATTATTTTGAAATATATAACAAATTACAGAATATTTTTAAACAAATTTTACATCATATATCTCAGGACTTATTCCCGAAAAACGAAAAAAAGTCCAGGCAAAAAATCAAAAAATTCAAAATTCAAGTGTAAATATCTTTTTAACTGTAAGAGATAACTTAAGTGAGTAGGTTAATTTACCCAGCACTTTACAGGAATATAAAAATTTTTAAAATCGGACTTCATATGTAGGTTACGATTTTTTTAAACTTTTACTTACTCGAGGTAGTCAATTTTGACACTCTGTAGCTTATCTTGTGTTACCACAAGATGATTTTTCTAAAAACTTAGGTCCTCCTCTACAACTCTTCCATACATTTAAATTAAATCCGAGCAGAAGTTTAGGAGATACAGTTATTTTACCAAAAAATTTTCGTTTGACCCCACTGTGCGTCAGGAGGAATATCGGCCTGTAGGATAATCCCTCGCTCGCGTTCTTCACAGGTTTCAATGTAGAAATCAGTCTTCCTATTGTCCAGGCATCGAATACAAAAAATTGAGATTGTTGTGAACAGAGACCAAAGATAACTGGTCCACTTATCAAAATCACATAAATTGCCACTTATTTTAAATTATAAACAAGCGCAAATATTCGGCCCGGCCGAATCTATATACCCACCATCAACTTTTTCACATTTTAAGTTATATGAGAGAAGGAGGTAAAGTGGGCGGTAAAGTGGGAAGTAAAGTTTCCGAGTTTGCATTAGTCCTTGAACTATTTGAACACAATTTCATTGATTTTCACCTTATATGGGAGGTGGGTGGTAAAGTGGGCGGACCACGCCCATTTTTGGCTTCCGAGCTGATATCGATCCCCAAACTATATGTACAAAATTTCGCTATCGTACATGCTTTTGTTGCAGAAATATCAGCAGAAAAGTATAAAACGGACACCCTGTGTTTCTAGTCTTTAGCCCATAACTTTTTTGTTTGTGAACCGATTTTGCCCATTTTCAATCCCAAACAAACCTTATTATATAAGACAAATATTTGTGCCAAATTTTGTCTCCCTACGTTGCTCCGTTCGAGCGCTATCCTGCTTTCAACAGACGGACAGACGGACGGACATAGCTAGATCGACTCAGAATCTAACCAGGACCCAGAATACATATACTTAGTGGGGTCTTAGATAATTTCTTCAACATGTTACACACGGAATGACAAAATCAATATACCCCCCATCTTTTTGATGGTGGGTATAAAAATAAATCGCACTAAATAACTGGTATAAAGAGATTTTTATTTACATAGTTAAGTATAACCTTTACTACTTTTAGTTGTTTTTTATGGTAGAGAATAGAGACAATTATTATTGATACCGTTTGTTAACAAATTTAATAGAAAACATAATGCAATTTAATAGTTTAATTTCGATTTATTTCGCTATTTAATCTCACTGATATGAATGGGTAAATAACTAAATGGATACCTGGCCGCAGCTCAATTAGGTATTTCAATACGTCTATATAATCAATATCTTATTGGCAAAACTTAATTATTCATAAAATTTTCAAAAAGTTATAACTTTTCAATGAATGGCATGGACGGGTTCTATTTCAAAAATATACTATTCGAAAAAGATGACAACTTACTAAGATCTTTAAAATAATTTTGAATTAATTTTGCCACATTTTTTATACCCACCATCAAAAAGATGAGGGGTATATTGATTTTGTAATTCCGTGTGTAATATGTAGAAGGAATCATCTAAGACCCCACAAAGTATATATTTTCTGGGTCCTGGTTAGATTCTGAGTCGATCTAGCTATGTCCGTCCGTCTGTCTGTCTGTTGAAAGAAGGATAGAGCTCGAACGGGACAACATAAGCAAACGAAATTTGGCACAAATATTTATCTTACATAAGGTTTGTTTGGTATTGAAAATGGTTATTAAACAAAAAAGTTATGGGCTAAAAACTAGAAACACAGGGTGTCCGTTTCATACTTTTCTGCTGATATTTCTTCAATAAAAGCACGTACGACAACGAAATTTTATACGTATAGTTCGGAGATCGATTAAGCAGAGAAATAACTGCTAGCATTTATTTCTCTGCTTATATTTTTATATATTTTGTTACTTTTTTTATAAATAAAATGTGTTAATTTTAATTAAACAGATGTCAATTAACGTTCATATGAAGTCCAAGTTACTTAATTTTAATATTAAATAGTACAATTCCATTAAATGCTAGAGCCATTTATTTTTTAAATCATAAAAATAAATGTTAAAGGCTGACATTTATCAAAAACAATGTGTTAAAAATAACTCATCTTGAGTTTTATTTTCTTTTACTATTCAAATTCATTCAGCCATTTATTTAAAAAATTCTCATATAAATCACACTTTCAGCGAGTTAACACAAAAAACAATTTATAAATCGTAAATGGTGCTAAATAACCGCAAAAATATAAGTGAACCAGTTATTTTTGGTCTCTGGTTGTGAGGTTTGCGAACAATACTTCTTTTCTCTTCATCTTTTACAGATTGATCAATGAATTGCTAGCAAAAAGTGCGTGCATCTGTTTGGGTCGGATATGGTGTTATTTGCAACCCTATCATCCTTCTTCGTCGGGTTGGAGAGAGATCGGACTGGAGGCCTTAACATACCTACAGCCTTCTGATATTTTAACTCAGCTGTCCGATCTTTGGATGGTCAGGGCTGGTGTTGCGTATCTCATCACATTCATCTGCTAATCCTGTTACTTCTGCTGGGAAATGTGGTAGCATCATGGGTATTTCATTCACCAGGAAATTTTTATTCAATGATTGCAGTTCTTTCTGCTCCATTTTCAAAAAAAAATGTAGCAAAATTAATTCAAAATTATTTTAAAGATCTTAGTAAATTGTCATCTTTTTCGAATAGTATATTTTTGAAATAGAACCCGTCCATGCCATTCATTGAAAAGTTATAACTTTTTGAATATTTTATGAATAATTAAGTTTTGCCAAAAAGATATTGATTATATAGAAGTATTGAAACACCTAATTGAAGAACTCCTGCGGCCAGGTATCCATTAAATTATTTACCCATTCATATCAGTGAGATTAAATAACGAAATAAATCGAAATTAAACTATTAAATTGCATTATGTTTTCTATTAAATTTGTTAACAAACGGTATCAATAAGCCGATACCGTAAATTATCAATGTGATCATAACTGTGGTGGATTTTTGTATTTTCCTCAGTGAAAGAGCTTCAAAAATTTTAAAATAATTATTAGGTATTATTTTTGATTAATAAATAGTTTAATAATAATTTAAGTATTCAACAAAAAACTTTTAATATCCCTAGAGTAAAGAGAGGTTCTCAGGGCTAGTGACCGGTCCCAGTTCCGGAACTTTATATGAGAAGAACCTGTCACTTTTACATGGTGTTGTCATTGGAGGTGGCTAATTAGCCCCTTGGGACAGGTCACAGGATAGGTCCTAGGACAGGTCCAAAAGGACAGGTTCAGAAACGATTATTGTAATAAAAATTTTATAAAAATTCGGTAATTGTTTACTTTTTAAACATTATTTTTATTATTATCTTTATTAAATTATGTTTATTTTAATTTTATAATTTTTCGTTAATGTCGATGGGGGTGCCGCCATCGAACCCATGTTCATCTGAAGTATATTATGTTTTATAGTCTTCAACGCTTACCACTCAGCCACTGATTGTTATTGCGCGCGAGTTGCTATTTGCGCACTTAACGAGCATGTTAATAGTGAGTGTGTTTGTGTCAACTGGTTCTCAATTGGAACTTTGGTGACGAGTTAGGTGTCAATTGGTACTCAACTGGTACAGAGAAACCGGTCCATTACTGCAATTACCACAAATTTCCCGCAGGGGTATTACATAATATTACGCAGAAAAAACTAAAATGGACTTCAGTTACGAAATTGCTTACATTAATTAATTTTTAATTGATTTTGCTCCAATCATCAACATGATTTAATTGATTTTATTATTTCTACTTTTTTTTTAAATAAATATAATGAGTTGAAAATTGTGGGAAATTGACTTAAATTTACTTTATTTCTATGTTTTTGTAGACAAATCTTTCATTTTTCTTTATATTTTATTAACAGCTGTAAATTTATAAAAAATCAAAATTGTAAACCAATTAATAAAATAATTATATTAATAAATAATATAATTAAATTTCAATATAAAGTTAGTTAATAATTTTATTAGAAAATAATTTGAAATAATTTTTTCTGTGTAAAAAGGCTTTCAATGTTAAAGAAACATTAATATTCCATAAATATATTTCAGAAGCACTAAAAAGACAATTTTAAAATTAAATTTAACTACAGAAATCAAATATGAATACTTGAGTACATAAAAATGTTAAATATGTAATCAAAATTCAATTAAAAATGTCCACTTTCCATTCATATTCGTTGATACAATTTGTTATGTTTAATTTGAAACCCTGAAATATGAGTTTGTAGGATATTACTGGTCTCGTTGTTTTAATATTGTCAAGTCTATGATTATTGTTATTGTCGTTGTCTATCTTTTACCATTAAATTCATAGAATACATAAGATTTCGTAGTACATACATAAAATATACAAACATTAAATCTATTCATCTATTCATTGGATACTTTTTTTTCAAGTCCTTTTTACAATCACTCTGTTTTGATATTAAATTTGTGGCTGTGTGCGTAAAAGTCTGTCGTCTGTGTATATTGTTGAGTAAAGTCTATTTTTCTATGTATTATGTGTATTTATGTTAGCTATGAAAATCGTATAATTTTCAATACAAGTGTCTATGGCATAGAAAATTCGTATTTAAAAAATAAAAGAGACAAAAATAGAACAACACAATACCATGACAAGAGAAACATGAAATTTACGTGCTTTACAAATCAATTTCGATTGGTATTTAATGAGTATGTATTTGTTTAATATTAAGTAATGTTCTGTGTTGTTTTATACTAAATTTAGATGGAAAAATAGACACTCAAATACATTCATATTAATGAAATACAGAATCAAGTAAAAAAATAAAAATCGATTATTTGTTTCCGAATTGGGAAATAATGTTTATGAATTTGTAATAAATTGTTGTTGTTGTTGTTGGAGACAATGGAATTGTAGATTTAATATAAAACAGAAAGCTATATTAAAGAGAAAATTAGATTTATTATGAAATCCTTCCAACAGTTTAATTATTAGAGTTTGAATTTTCAGATCCACAAAGATACACATATCAAGATATCACCTATGAGTAATTTCATATCAAAATGAAAAAAACAGGCATTTTCGGTTTCAATGAAATTCGCTCAAATTACAAACTTTCAGACTGAATACCATTTTTGTTCCAAAAATATGACGTATTAGAAAAACAAAAAACTATCGAATTTTTTCCAACAGAGTACATACTTTATTGCTCTTAACTTTTAAACTACACATTACAGCATTCCAATTTTTATTTCATTTAATAGAAAAAGATATTGACTTTAAAATTAAGTGTATAAAATTTTAATACTTCGAAAGTTCAAAGGTCAAACCCGATCAAAGCTGAATATCTCAAAAAAACAGGATTTTTTTTGCACGCAAAGAAAAAAATGGTGAATAGCAACAATAATTGAATATTATGGTTGGAGTTTATGGTTGTCTGTAAATTATATTATGGTTGGATGTAGCACCATAATATGGTTGAATAACATTAAAAATATTGCTCAGCAGCAACCATGTTTTTGTTGTATATGTGCTTGATTCATGTATACAATATTAATATGGTTGCATCAGAATAAAAATATAGTTGATCTGCAACCATATTTTTTTATATTTGTACTTGATTCATGTATACAACAAAAATATGGTGCAATCACAATAAAAATATTGCTGATCTGCAACCACATCTTATGGTTGGTTATGTATAAAAGTGCCTTATTTATAGTGTCGAGAAACAATTATGGCTAAAAAAAAGTAAAATCCAATTTATTTAGGCATTTATCGTATGGTAATTTTTATTAAAATTAATTGTAATTTTGTTATGTTTTTGTATTTTACATTGTATATGACCTTGATCATAGACTTATATTTTTTAATGGTAATTCCAGAAATAAATCACTTTGGCATAAAAAGATGTTTTCGTTGGTAAAATTAAGAATAGTTTCTTCACCGGAGAATAATAATTCTTGAATACTTGTACAAGGTGTTTTATTTATATTGGTGTCCAACGTTTCAAAATTTTCGACAGAATTCCAATTTGTACAAATTGATTATCTTTAATCACCGACACAAGACTCTGATATTGTTGAAGTTGTAGTACTCTTCGTAGAATCTAAAATTTTACAAAAGAACAAAAGCATTTGTAAAGTTGGCATAACTACTTTATGTAAAAAATTGCGTTTTACTTCACATAACTTTATGTCCAATACAAAATCTTGAACGACAATGAATTGTGCAATATAAGTTGGAAAAAGTTCCTGTGTGATTTCAAATTCCTTTGACAATACACTTATTTAAATATTTAATTTAAATATTTTTTGTTGTGAATATTGCCAATATTTTTTTTTACTTTTAGCAAATTTGACTTTAACCCTACGCTACATACCCGGGTACCATTTTTAACTTTAAAGTGCTCGCATTTCTTTATTAATAAAGATATAGCCACGAAATTTCAAATCGTCTTGAATAAGGTGTTTATACATTATAAAAACTGAAAAAAACTAACACCTACGGGAGTCAATACCCATGGTATGTACCCGGGTACCCCCATATAATTTTTGTATTTTGCACTAGAATTAACTTTTTTTGCACTTTTTATTAGTAAAAATATAATTTTTATTGTTCTTTAATTCATATAAGATTAAAATTTAACAAATTTGTTGCTGAAACTAGTAAATAAGCATGTCTATGATAGTCAAAATTGCCAAATTATAAGAAATGGGATTTGAAGACAAACTAGTTTCAGAAGTAAACTTTTTTTTAAGTTTCTAGTTTATTTAGGAACTTTAGAAAGAGTAGTAAAGGATAATATGTGACGAATTAAAAACTTTTGGAATTATTACAGTTTTGAGCCAGCATTTATTAATATGACAATGATAGCACACTTTTTAGCCGTTTTTACATTCTTCACCGCATTGACTTAGGTTTTTATGAATTCCTTTCATTTTTTGAATATCATGTAATAATGTCCTCCACTTCTACTTCAAAGTATCACCAAGTGCTAAAGATATTGAAATTTTTTTCATATTATTTGTGCTAAGGAATGTAAACTTTCGATATTGTAGCTCTAAACTTGATATGACGCTATCCCAACACTGACAACATACCTTAGTGTAAAAAAAGTTATCTTCGACAGAGGTTATATATATTAAAGAATCCTCTTTACGTGACGTTTTTCTTGGCCTATGAGACATTTTTAAATATTTCATACTTCCGAATATGGTTTAGTGCATTATAAACCATCTTTCTGGAACATTCCAAAGTATTAGCAATCTCACTTATGCTTGTTCCTCTTGAGTAGATCTGTTGAATAATCTTACGCTGTTCCTCTGTACACCACTTTTTTTAGACATGTCTAATTGCTTTTAAAATATTTTTTGAATAAACTGTTAATATAATAAATGTTTAGTTTGATGCAAAAAAATGTAAAGCAGCACCGGTAAGTCTCGCGTTAGTGTAATTTTACGCATATTTGGTCGAAAATATCAATCGCGTCCTTCGGCTTTATTATAGAACTCATAAAATGAATTCGATCTGTAATCATTAGCACTTTATATAATGGCTTTATTCAGCCTTTAGCATGCATTTTCTATTTGATATAGGAAATAGAGCTTCTTTTCATCATTGTGTAATGTGACAAAAAAATATTTTTATGTGAGCTAAAATTATTTCTGGAAGTCAGATTGTATTTATTTTCCCCCAAAAAATATATTTCACACTATAGGAACAAATATTAATTACACTGCATTACTATTTTTACTAAATTACTTTATCGCTAAAAGTTCAAGAAGTCACACTATGTGCTTCGTTAGTCGTTTCGACTGAAAAGGTTGCTCAAAATATTAACTTCCAGACCGTTTACAGCAAAATACGTTTGAACACTTTAAGATCATATAGCAAAATTTTCCCTAAAAAAATATGCAACCAATATTACTCAAAATAGCATTGTTGTTAGTCAAAACGAAGCCCTTCAGGGTTAATAATTAAATGTTTCAGATATCGGTATCAATAAACGATGGTAAATACTTTTGTGTTAAATAAATTACTAGCAGCACGATGGTATTCAGATATTCAGTCGGTAGCTTCTCTGCTAATTCGGATTGCAATACCGGTAATGCGGAGCTGAAGATTCGGTTCCTTCGGGTATTATGCAGCAAGCAGGATCGTGGATGATACTTAAAAATATCTTATAAATACTACTAATACAGTATCTTAAAAACTAGATTACAAAATTCAGATTTAATCTGATGAGAATAACAGACTATACAATTCGCTGTGCCAAAACCGATGACCGAAGTCACGTCGCCAACTTCGTTGCAGTGCCGAAAATAACAACCGAGATAGTAGTGCCTAAACTATCGGGACTGACGGCCACTCGGAGCAAACTCCTCTGTCCGAAACAGACAATTAAATTGCTGACGCTCAGTCTTGATCCGAGTACCAGAGTGACTGATGTTACAATATTAAGTGTCTTGGAATAAGGCAAATTATACCGTAATATCAGCTGTCTTGGGTTTTTGGCAAATTGAATCGCAACTATACCATGCATACTTAGAGTACTTATGAGAATAATTATATAAACTGAATCTCAATGACATTCTTAGAAAAACAATAAGGGTGTTCACAAATAATGTAGAATCATAGGATATTCACAGATAAGGTGTATAATGTAATATAACAAATTAATAAATGAAATAATCCGAAAAAAGATAATAAAATATATGTAATAACGTTTCATGGTACAAATTTATTTAATACCATAAAACTTCGTTATATTGAATTAGACCTTATATAATTACAAGTGACTATGAGAAGTTGCAACATCCGAAATATATATCATGATAGTTATGATAATTAAATTGCTGTACAAAACATACTAAAATCTAATCGAACTAATTATTCAGAAAGTTTAAATCTTATAAAATTAAATTTAAATTTTCAAACTCTCTATAACTGTATGTGTCGACTTAAATCAATTAATTGAAAACATACCTAATTAAATATCCAACTGACTAAAGTTCGTAACATTAATAACGAAATACCTGTCAAAAAATTACACTTTCTTACCATTTTGTTATTTTGTAAAACAATTTGTTAACAAACAATATTTTTTATTTTGCTTGACTGACTGATGAAATCAACTAAGAAATTGTAATAGAAATAATAGAGAATAATCACATAAGCCCTTAAAAATAGGTTTCATGCCTGTTAAAACCGGAAGTCGGATTATGATTGAAAAGTCACAAGGATTAAAGTTATACTTAAATATTAATACAACATATTTACTCGTATGTATATGGTAACTCAAAAAGTCATAAAAGAAATGAAGTGAAAAGAGCAATAGAAAATTCATTCATGTCAAAAACAGAAACAACTAAAAAGAACAACAAGTGAAATGAATTGAAAACTATGAATGAATGAATAAAGAAATTGAATAAATGAATCAAAGACCAATTCAATGAAAATGATTGACGAAGTGTCAATCATTGAAATCCAATAAAAACCAGAATGAAAGAAAAGTAAAAATAATGAAAAAATATTATTTTTAAAAGGTTATATGAATTAAAAAAAGGTGTTATTTTCTCCTTGCCTCTTGGCTGATTATTGTTAATAATAAAGTTAATTAATTTATAAGAAAATAATGTTTAAGGTGACCAATCGATTGCTAGAGATAACGATTGACTAAAGAGATTTTATTTATAAAAGGACTAATTAATTAATTAATTAATTAATAGCACATTTTGGGGATTTAAAATTATACATATGTGTTAAAATTCAATTTGTTTTAAGTTTTTAAAATAAAATGTATGCAAGTTTCAGTAGCATTTCGAATAATATAGAATTTGTATGTTATTTTCACCTTACACATAATTTATAAATACTGGCGAATTTTAAAAAATGTTATTTCAAAATTCCTAAATATATACACAACACTATATACAGTGGGACAGAATCAAAAATTTTTGGAAACTTCTAATAATTTTAAGTTTGAAATTTATAATTTTTTTCTGATTATTTTACTTAAAGCTAATTTCTTTCAATCTCAAATAAAATCTTGGTTTGTTCAGATATCTTTACGAATTTTTTCGCAATTGTTGACCTTATCATTTGATAAGGTAAAGTGTAGAAAAATTTAAGATTTTTGTAAAAATAATATCTCTGCTTTTGTGTAAATCTAACTAGCCGATTAGAAGTCACAGATTTATTTCCAAAAAATTTCGATTCAGCCCATATACATATTATTTTTTTCACATGGTAACCTCTAGTTAATGATCCATCAACTCAATAATATGACTTTACGATTGCTATTTAAAGTATAAATGGATATATTTTAGCCATTGTTAGTATTTAGATTGATGGACATTAATCATACTTTAAATATAAAGACAGGCAAATCAAAAAACACACACATAAGTAAATATATATATGTATGTACATACGAATACAAATATAAATTACAATAAACAAGAAATTAAAATATCCAAGCGCGGGTGAAAAGAGAAAAAATAAATAAATGAAAATCAAATTAAAAGTAATTAAAGGTTCAAAAAAGTCTTTTTAATACAAAAATATTAAAACCCATAAAGAAGATGATGATCAGCAAACAGAAGAATGGTATACATTTTACATCTAACCCCATACATACAGGTTTATTTATCAAAAGTTTAAACTTATCCAACCACTTTTAGAATTTTATACCCTATGATGATAGAATGCATTTGTGTGGGTGGTTTGTAACGCAGTGAAAATGTTGAGTACGGTCTACATAATTCACATACCTTGGTCCATTATTTCTCTACACAAATTTTCTCCCGGAATAGGGATTAAACGAACAAAAATATCTTAAATGTGGTAAAATACAATAAGCGTTAACATAGCTATAATATACTTTATCAAATTTCATAGGAATTGGTCCATAATTGACAAAAGCTCCCATGTATACAATAAAACTCATAACAATATTACTTAATAGCGATATAAAATCTCGACTAAGTATAGCTTTTATATTCGTTTTCAATTAAAGACGGGTTTTTAAATTCAGGTTTAAAGTTTAATAATTTCTTAATTGAATAAATTATTTAGTTTATTAACAGATTTTTATCTCTTATATAAAATTTTGTTGACAGTTATCTTTTATTCAACTACACTGAGATATATCTTGTAGTAAGGGTTTCTATTCGAGAAAAAATTTATATTGAGTATTTAAATTTTATATAATTTATATAACGCTCTACTGCCGTTTTGCGATAATAATTTTGTTAAAATGTCACATTAAATTTTTAATTATCCATAATAATGTAATGAATTTTCAAGCAAAAATAAAAATAGTATCATTTTTAAATATTAAAAATCAGTTCTCCTAATTTTTTCTCTTTACTGAATCTTGATTACGCGAACGCAAATACCGTAAAAGCTTTTACTAGACAGTAAAAATTTCTGAGTAAACAAACTAAAAATTGTGTTTTTAAATACTTTAGATAAACACAATTCTGAGCTAAATTCTTCGGCTCTTCAGCGAAATAAATGCTTCGGCTCTTGGTCGGATAACAACATGTTTTTTTTAACATTTTCCTTATTTATATATTGAATGTACCTTTTTTAAGGCCTCACAATATGTATTAAAATCTTAAAACTAAAAACTAAAGACTACTTTATTTTTAACGAGAGCATGCATAGGAGAATTATTTGTTCTCTTAATAACGGGGTTGAAAATTGGCTCTACGAAGCCTTGAATCCGATCGAACTTCAGTAAGATGTCTTGCGAGCGGGTTGGGGTGAGTCTGCAGTTTTACAATGTATTTTTCACTGCGTTTTTTAAACTCGTCTTTTACAAATGGAACTTCTAAATCTCTATGGATATTCTCATTTCTTTATATACCATGGTGCACCTGTCATGGTTCTAAGAATTTTTAATTGGGCCCTCTGTATAATATCGATACACATTTTACTGGCTGTACCCCATAATTGGATACTATATGTCCAAATTGGTTTTAAGGCGGTTTTATACTGGATGACTTTATTGTCAAGGCTTAGTTTTGATTGGCTGTTTATCAACCAGTGAATGCTAGAAGCTTTTAACTTCATATGAAGTCTCTTGGTTTCTATATGGCGACGCCTCGTTAGTCGTCTATCTAAATGTATACCAAGGATATACTTATGTTATTAAGTTTAACAGGAGGACAATTTCCTCTCCTGAGGGTTAATGTAACATGGTTACTTTTCAATTCATTTACTCGTATTAATTGTTTGGGGATTTGGTTGAATGACTGAGCTTAAATAGCATGCAAATAAATTGGCCTTATATTCTGAACTACCGGCCCCGGTACTTCAGCCTTCCTATCTACAGGTGGCTTAATAAATTTGTATATTTAATATTTGTTAAACTTTCAATGTAATTCCTACTCTGGCGATCCCTTTCTAATTGAAGGGCTTTTCTTAGTTTTTTAATTGCTATAGACAGCTTCAGATTTGCATCTGGTGATCTGGTTTGTTGCCATTCTCTTTTAAATTTTCTTTTTTCAACAAGAAGTTTTTGAATTTCATAATTGGAAATATGCTTATTATCATTCTTAAAAGTTTGACTTCTTGAATGGTACAAGGCTAAATTGATTAACTACGTAAAGTAGTGTATGCATTTGTTTTAAATGGCAATGAAGATATGGATTTGTGTGGATATGATATGTAGGATATTTTGGTATGTTAGACCTTCCATAATATGTTACTATTATCGGAGAATGGTCAGAAGTTAAATCATATGAAATTTTCGTAATTATTGAATTTCGGTTTATACTTTTAGATATTGCAAAATCTATGAGGAACTTTTCAAAGATCAGCAAGCCAATATGTTGGGTGTCCAGATCCATGCCATTTTTGCGATGTTTGGCATTATAGTCGCCACATGCCAGGAAACGATCTCCTGGTGTCTTAAAGAATTCTTCAAATACGCTAAATACTAAATACTATTTCGGCGAGATAATTCTTCGACTCTAGATCGGCTAACTACAGGTTTTGACCACAAAATACAACCCAGTGAGATAAATACTTTGGCTACTTATATGGAGTTTCTAAATTTTATTTCAATAGGTTTTTTATTTCAACAATTTTACAGTACTTACTACTATTTTTTTCCTTTATCATTTACTTCTAATTCCTAAAAGGAGATGGCGTGATCAATCTTATAAAATATAAGTTAAGGTTTAAAACATTTATAATAGAAGTAAACAAGAAAAAATCCATCACAAAGTTAACGATTTTCACATCTAAATATAATTTAAAATAATAATAAAACAAATTTTATACCACGTAAATTTTGGTATAGGTGTAGTATCATCAACAACGAAAAGTAATCAATGCATTGTTTACTTTAACGCTTTGTTCGCACACGATATAAGTAGCAATTCGGCTACTGACTGATGAATGATGGAACTCGCGGCTAAATGCCAACCCATTTACTTTGAAAAAAAAAACGAACAAAAAATATTAGCGTACCTTTCGTAATTGTAATCATTCTTATATGATCATGTTGTTCCTAAAGACACCACTCACTGTATTACTCAAAGTCAATAATAAAATAACAACTGAAAAGTAAATAAAATAAATTGTATGAATCATTGTCCAGCAAACACAATTTAAGATTTATTTGATTTCAATTAATTTCTAATAGTTTTAATGATTGTTTCAAACATCAATATCATCTAGACATCTCTCGAAAAAACACGTCCGTATGTTAAAAGGAATTTTTGTAATTTTCGAAAACAAGTGTTTTAACAAAAGCACAACAAACACAAATGAAAATACATTTTTGTGGATTTTAATGAAGTTCCTTATTTTAATAGGAATTGTGTTAGAATTTCTTTATTTAATTTAGTTCCTTTATGACTTGTTTTCAATAAAACTCCTTTTTCCGGTTGTCTCCTGCTAGCAATCAGTGTAAACATTACATATTTTTTGGATTTTCGTATATTTCCTTGTCTCTACATCACGTTCTTTATTTAGACACTTTTAACCAGAACTCAATTCAGTTTTTCAAATCCAAAAGAAAATAAATCTCAGCAAACAATTCACAATGTAGTGTGAATTACTGGAAAATTGGCAACCAGCTGGGTAAGTGTGTGCGAGTTAGTAAATTTTGCTCGTCTATATGAGTGTGTGTATGTGTTTTTTACCCTATGTTTGCGAACGTGTGTCTCCGGGGACGTTTTTGTATGAATGATAAATTGCATTCATGCAATTAATTTTTCTGGTTTAAGGTTTTATCACCTCTAAAGTCAATAAGTCGTATTTTGTTTTTCTGCCATTTAATTTTTGCACATTTCTACCTGATCTCTTACAGATTTCCGTTTCTTGTTTGTCAACGAGATTCCTTTCATTCTCATTTAATCCTAGATTTAATGAAATCCTGTTGTTCTTTTCAATTTGAAGATTTGAAGGAATTTGTGTGCATGTGATTAATTAGTAAAATTGGTTTATTGTCTTGATGTGTTGCATCAGGAAATTCCTGTGCAAGTGTAATCCGATTAGCAAATTAGGATATGGAATAGTAGATATTATAGACATTGTTATTGTATTTTGGAATTTATGCCAATAAAATATTTAAGATTTTTTAAATTAGCAAGGAAGATTTAAAACATATGTAGGTACTATTTTTTTACAATATAATTTTATAAATTTTTTACTCTTTTGTCTCTAAAAGAACATCATTTGGGTACACATATGATACGAGATACACTTAAAATGACATGAAGAAGTTTCGAAAAATATATGTGAAACTTTTTATTTACATTATTTCACAAAAACTGCTTTTTTTTATTTTTTGCTTTGTTGTTGGACTATTTGTATGCACACCTGCCTGAACAATATTCATATTTAGAAATTAATTTTTAAATACGCTCTGCTTAAGTGAAAAATCACTCAGGAAATGACATACGAGTAGCATCATCAATAAGTTTTAAAAATCTCCAATATCCCTCAAAATTTTGAGTTATTCTTAAAAAACTCCAATGCAATTGATCACAATTTTTCTTTAAAATCTATAGAGTCATTCCAATTAAAACCGTCAAGAGAAATTACCACTCCGAATTTACTGATATTTGGTATAACCATTATGTACTAAGATTGGCGCAAAATTTCAGATAATTATCTACTGGTTCGCGAAATATAACGATTAGAATGTGTAAAAAGCTAAAAATATTTACAAAGTTGTATGCACAAAAAGGTATCAAAATTACCTTTAATATGACGTTTCTCAAAATTAAAATGGTACATATATCGTGATTTATAGTTCGCGAGTGAATAACTCAAAAAATGGTCTTTAAAATTAAAATTGGTCTTTTTGTTGTACCAGATGGGAAAATTACAACTATTGCGGTAGAATTTACAATTATTGCCATAGGAAGTGGCAACGTCGTATTCAATATTTCAAATTCTTTTAGTTTTAATAATCATGATTAGTTATCGTGAGTTACTAGCTCGCAAATAAATTATAAACTCACCGTTTAAAGAGTTAAATTTTCATATCGCAATATCTTTAACTGAGAGTGAGAGGCGCGCACGAACGCTAAAGATTGGCATCTCATTTTATTGTAAACAAAATAGCATTAAAACTTTAGATAGAAATACATATGTTTAGTCTTTAAGAAAAAAGATCTAAAAAAATTAGATGAATGTTGAAATTTTGAAAGGATTTTAATATAGTTTATAAGCAACGTTCTTCTGCTTTCTTAATCAGTTAAAAAATCTAAAATTTACTAAACATTTAGGGAGCTACGAGATCGTCAGTGCAGCAACTACCCCCAAAACAATTTTTTGTTCGAACTATCTTAAAAATATTTCGTTTATCGAGTGAAAATGAAAAGTGTAAGGGTGCCCCGATGGTCTAGTTGGTAGTGAGCTTGTCTGTCAGCCTGGGGGTTGTGGATTCGATTCCCACCAGAGACAAGAAGGGCAACTATATGGAGACCTTTGGCAATAAATCATTTGACATTAAAAAAAAAGTGATCAACCTCAATACCTGCGATCTGAATAACCTACAAAGAGTTAATGTTGGGCGGCTTTAAAAAGTAATTTTTTTTAATATTAAAAGCAGATAAAATGCACCGACTAACACAATAGTAGGTGCAAAGCCTCTCTAGCCTCTAAAGAAATTTCCCACTTTAATTGCGATCAATGCAAATACTATTCATTCTTCAAAATCGATCAGCATCAACATCAAAATAGTAACCATTTACAACAGACAAATAAACAATATGCGTGCGATTTGTGTGGCTGCAAAATACATTTATTAAGCTACTAGCTAATACCCGGTGTGCTTCGCCACCCCCCCAAAATGAAATACATAGTAATTAAAGGACTAAAAAAATATACTAATTTTTGTATTTAATTTTTATGGGAGGGACCATACCCCCATAATCCGCTAATTTATTAGACAAATGTTTTCATGGATGTCGAAATTCTTTGTGCAAAATTTGAGCATTCCAATTCCAATAGTTTCCCAGATATACGAATTTTTGCATTTAATTCATATGGGATGTACCATGCCCCCTACTTTTATTCCGCCCATATTTTTCTTAAATATTAATATTGATACCAAAGTGGCTCCGACAAAATTTTAGAACTCTAACTGTTATATTTTCTCAGATATGATAATTTAATATTTTCTTTATATGGGAGGTGCCACGCCCACTATTGCTAGTGTACCAATTTTTGTCCAAAATATTCATATTGAAGCTAATGCTAGTCGTACAAAATTTTAGCTCTCTTTTATAGTTTCCCAGATATAAAAATTTTGGTATAAACTTTATATGAGAGATGACATGCCCACTATTTCTTTTCCGCCCATTTTTGCACAAAATGTTCACATTGACACTTAAGTTTATTGTACAAAATTTGGGAAATGTAACTGTTATAGTTTCCTAAATTTACGGCATTTGGTATTGGCAAGCAATATTAGGCGTGGGATGTGCCACACCCCCTATTGCTAGTTCCAGAATGTTCATATAGGTGTCAAAGTTGTTCGTGCAAAATTTGAAACTCTAGTATTACCAATTTCCGAGATATACTACTTTTAATAGTTATTTAGTAAGTGGGCGTGGCGCCTCGCGCACATGGAATTTCAAAATAAAAAGTAGCCTATTTTTCCTTCCACGCATATAGGAACACACTGTGAAAATTCCAAGAAAATCGGTTAAGCCGTTTAGGCGGCTATAGACTTCAAACAAACATACATACATACAAACAAACACACATTAATTTTTATATATATAGATTGTGGTCCTTATGACCTTCCAGATTTCATATTATAATTTTTTCGGTAAGAAAATTATGTCGCACAGTATTATAAACCATTTCTTAATAGTAATATGTATCTATTTTTGCAGATTTGGCTAAAAAATCCCCTTAATAAGGTAAACAATTTAAAAGCCGTTAACAAAGTGGACTTAATCAGGATATAAATCAATAATTTAATAGAGTATTGTTAAAAAATAAATGTTCATCTTATATTAATATTAATAATTTATAATAAAAGTGTAATATAAAATAATATTTTTAACATCCTTTTTATTTGGAGTAGTCTAATATGCATATATGTACATTTGGAAGTTATGCTAACCGGATTGTTTTTTTGAAAGCAGTTGCGAATGCCGAAAAATACAGTTATTCCAATCGAATTAAAAGATAGTAGATGTAACCTCCTAAATTCGATTGGCAATAAATTCGGTTGCCACAACGAAACTCTTTTCTCAGTGTAAGGAAAAAAATATTTCGATATTTTATCACATAATTTTAAAATTATGATATCATTAATGATACTGTATCGTTTCTTGGTTTGTTGGGTAATTTCTTTTCCTTTGATATGGTACACACTAGAGGCAGATAATATCATCTGAGATTATAATAGAAATAAAGACTTTTTAATATCTACTAACGATGTAAAATTTTGTTAAGAATAAGTGTAAAAAATGTTGCATAAGAATACAGTCGTCAAGTGGACAAATTGACAATTTATCAAAATAGTAAAATTACTATTATTTTTAAGTTTTGAAATTATTTAAAACTTAAAAAAAAAGTAATATAAATATCCAGAATTATCCATAGATTTTTTATACACCTTAAATATTAGAATAGCCATTTGGCCAAAACCCTTTATGGTTGCCAGAGCTTCGAAAGACTTAATTAAATGTTAGCTCCATTCCCTTAAATCTTAATTCTGAATTAAGAAATATGAATTTTTCATTCCATATTACCATTCTCAAAAATATAATTTAATAGCTTAATTCAAAGGCTTTTGTTTGAATAGAATTAATTCCTTATTGAATTAATTCATAAAGAATTCATTAAATTTTTGTTAATTCAAATCTTTTCCAAAATGAATGAAAATATTTTTCTTTCATTCAATTTGTAAAATTTTGTTTTTTAATCTTTTACAAAATGAATTAGAAAATATTTTCTAAAGCTAATTTGTAATAGATTTGAATTGAAGAAAATTTGAATGATTCAATATATTTTTTAAGCTTGAATTGTATAATTGTTGAATGAATTCTTTAAGGAATTAATTCATAGTTGAATTAATTCAACTCATATGAAGTACAAAGAATTTAATTCAATGAATTAAATTAATTTGAATGCTTTAAGAGAATGACTAGGATAATAAATTTAATTCGATTTAAGAAAATTAATTAAAGAATTAAGCCTTTCGAACTTTTGATCGTTGCTGGATACAAATTCATATCTCAAGGTTACAAATTCATATCTCAAGGTTACTGGGCTTGCTGATTCAAAAAATGAAGTAAAAAATAAAAAATTCAAAATGGCGGAACCAAAATGGCTGCCAAAATTTAAAAAAAAAATTTCTGATCCCGCTAAAATTTTGTGTATAGGCAGTTTTAGAGTTACTTAATTTGAAACTGAAATCAGAATTTAAAAAAACAAAATGGCGGACTCAACATGTTTCTTTAAGTTATGTTAATTTCTTCAAAAATTATTTATTTTTTTATAATCGATAAATTTATCAAAAACAAAATACACGAAAACTTTGAAATCAGTATTTTATAAAATTATCGAAAATATTAAAAATTCAAAATGGCGAAAATAATATAGGCGCCCAAAATTTTTTTGTTGCCGTATCTTTCCAAAATTATGTTTTCTATTGTTTTAGAGGTTACTGAATTCAAGACGAAACATAAAAAGTCAAGTAAGAAAATTATAGTCGGTCAATCCTGACAATATAACACCCTACACCATTGCGTTTGTGCATTAAAATCATTTCCGAAATTTTCGGAAATGGACCTAATATGAAATTAGTTTATATGATTTTTACTGATTTTAAATTTATTTGTGTCAAATATTACCATGACATTGTAATTTATGTGCGATTTTGGGAGTTGAAGTGATTTTCGAAAGTGGGCTTTATATGAGAACTATCCCTAATTGTGGACCGATCTTCCTGATATTTTATACTCCGATTTAATATTGCATAAAACTTATTTGTACTGAAATTTTTAAATAATTTGTATGGGAGCGAGGTGAAATAATAGACCAGTCATAACGAATTTTTATACATTTTAACTTCTTTTAAATAGAGAAAATTAATTGCATCTATAATTATATCGAAAGTATCAATTTTTATGTAAATACACTGGATAAACATTTATTTAAAAAAATATCTAAATGCCTTCTTAAAATTTATATTTTTTGAAATCTTGGAACACTATTGTAAAAAGGTGTAATTTAGCCATTTATTATTTGGAGCAAGTTTGGGCAACTTTTTTTAAAAACTAGCATTCTATTAGTTATCAAAATAGAAAAAAAACGTTTATCGGACTGAGGATTTGTGAGGATTTCTATGGAAGAAGGTTAATTCAAATTTATAATTTTTTATGTTTAATAAACATTGAAATAAGTTAGTAAAATAGCGGCTTTTTCTGGCAAAAAATAATAATAAAATATAAATAAAAGTTCATAGTTCAGTGAAAATCTTTCAACAGACGGACAGACGGACGAACATAGCTAGGTCGACTCAGAATCTAACCAGGACCCAGAAAATATATACGTTATGTGGTCTTGAATAATTTTTTCGACATGTTACACATAGGATGACAAAATCAATATACCCCCCATCTTTTTGATGGTGGGTATAAAAAAAATATATATCTATATATGGGAAATTCTTCAAACTCGTTTACTTTTGATGTTCAAAAAAATGTTGAAAATTTTTAAATGGCACATCAACGATATTTAGTACCAATATTCTTTGGCTCTAGTGGAACACAAATCTGTTCGCGTGAATGACTTTTACATCAATGTTATGGCGGTTTAAGATAAAAATTAAAAAAAAAAAATTTCCATAATTCTATTTATAGTCTTAAATCAAAAATTATTGCATTTATGTACTCTATCTACAATGGTGTATCTAAAATACAAATTAAAAATATCGCGATATGTTAAGTATGCGTGGATATAGTAGCGATTTAATAATTATTAAACCTTCTTATAAAATTTGCAAAATTCAGTTTTTAGTGATGTAGTCTTGTTCATATTCATCCATTTATTGCAAAATTCATCATTTTTTTAAATAAGTCATATGACAATGTCATTTATATACATTTTTTAATTGCACTTAGTCAAATCTCTAAAGTTGCATTAAATGAAAAATCGTACTTTTTTTCAAACGCCATATTGATTTTTATATATGGTATTAAATCAGCTACAGATTGACATATATCATTGCCAATTTTTATTAGCGCCTTGGGTGTGCCTCAACGATTAATGTTAAACTAAAAACATCGCGTTCTTAGCCCATGAAAAACGCTGTTGAATATTTTCAGTGAAATCATATTTTCTGCATAAGTTAAACTTAACACAAGAACTTATTTCAGATGAAAATTTACTTATAATGACAAAATCCGCTAAAACAAAATATGCAAATTAATATAAAATAAATATATCGACCATTCCATGAAAGAACGCCCAAAAAAGGGTATTTTTTTACTTGACGGATTTCAATTTCGATAATAATTTGTATACACAAACACCATTAAGCCTTTTATCAATTTCAGTTTTCAGTTTCGTGAAATTGCAAAAACTAGCGAATTTATTTCGCTTTTTTACTTTCTCAAAAACCAAAAAAATTTCAAAAGTATGTAACTTTGAATAGCTGTATCTCTGAGAAGGCTTTGTGAATTTTAATGATTTAAACTGCTTTTGAACTTCGTATATGGCGGCTTTACGACAAACATTTTAAAAATAAGAAAGATTTTTTAGAAATGCATTTTAATGCAATTGCCTTTTTTAAATGCATTTTTCTTTAAATATGCTATTTAAAATTTTTAGTTTTTTAACATAATTAAAAGCTTTGGAATCTTTACATTAAAATAAAAGTGTCAAATTTTTGGGACGCGAAAATCTTATATGCATTATCCAATTTTTATAAAAACATGTTCCCAATTTTTCATATAAAAATTAATTATTTTCTTGTTTTTTGGAATTTTCTTTAAAATTTGTATAAAATTTAACAAAACATAAAAAGTATGAAATTTTAAATATTCATATCTTTTGAAGTTATTGATGGATTTCTGTAATTTAAAAAGTATTTAAAAGGCCATTTTATTTATTTTGTGTAGTTTTGTCAGCATTTCCAAAATCTCCTTTTCGTTCCAAAATATTTTCAAAATATAAATGCAATTTATGGATGTATTTTTGTTAATTGCGAATTTATTAAATTTTAATTTTTCTAAAAGTTGTTTAGTATAACTTGAAACAATAATTAGTCTGGTTTACTATTTTTAACGAATTTTAAAAAAGTAACACAATTTTTTTTTAACGAAATATGCAAAGCTACTTATAAAACCAGAAAAATAAAATTTTTATATGAAAAAATTTAAATTAGTTGAAGAAAATGCGAAATTGTGCATAGTATTTGTGTTCGTCCCAAAAATTTGAGATTTTTATTCTAATATAAAGATTCCACGCTTTCGAAATACGTAAAAAAATTAAAAATTATTAATAGCATATTTAAAGAAAAATGCATTTAAAAAATGCAATTGCATTAAAATGCATTTTAAAAAAATATTTTTTATTTACAAAATATTCATGTTTAAGCTGACATAATTACAATTCAAACGCTTTTTAAATCATAAATTTCTGGAAAGCCTTCCCAGAAATATTTGTATTTAAAGTTGTATACTTTTGAGATTTTTTAAGTTTTTTCGAAAGTGAAAAAGCGAAATAAAATCGCGAATTTTCTGAATTTCGCACCTGGTAAATTTTTGGGCATTCTTTCATGGAATGGTCGATATACTTTTAGCAAATTAATATTTTAAAATGCCACAATGATTTTGAAATGTTATTTGAAAACCTTCTTTGATAACGTGATACTATAGCTTCATTGAAATAAAGCTTCATTGAATGAAATGTCTTGGAGCCATTCACATTTTTTCTCTCCAAGTTTGGATACCTCCTACAGCATTGCTGACATATAACGAGATATATGTCAAATGATGCCTAATTTTAAGAGCTACTTGGCTTTATTTTGAATTTTGAGATACACGAAACGACGTAAAATCCCTAGTGAAAAAACTGCAAAATTTAACAAAATTTAAAATATAATGAAGTTAAAATAAAAAAAATTTTCAAAAAAAATTTTATACGAAATTGCTTTAAACTTAAACAGTTTTTTTTAACCTTTGCAATTTTATTATTGATGCATAAAATTAAATACTTCAAAAGCAAAAGATGGTAGGTTTATAAAGGGCTTTCATTATATATGAAAATAATTGAAATTTAGGAGGGATGTATCCGAGATACCAAAAGTGAAATCTAGAAATTGATGTCAGATTCAAAAATCACCAAAGAAAAATTTTAAAACATTTTTAAACCATTAACTACGATATATCACACTCTGCAATCGGACTTAAAATGGCGACGCTATACACAAAAAACGAAAAGGGCGGTATTTTGGGGCGTGGCAAAAAAATTAGTTTTGCATTTTTGGAAACCTCAGTAACTATTTTTTCATTCTAGGGGGTGACTGGCACAACTTTTTTTTTTTCGACCCGCCCTAATGTATATACACGCAGAGAAAAAACATGGTTATAGCATGATCACCACAACTATTCAATGATTATATAGCCGTTTTTCATTGATTTAAATATACTGTGTTCATGATAACAACGTTTATGATTCTGTTTAATCATTTAATGATTACCCACAATCAAAATTTTAATATGGTTCACTGAATTATAATATGTATTTAAATATGTTTATAAGAAATCATATTTATGTTATTCATAATCATTTCCAATCCAATCATTTAATGAATTCTACAACAATTTAGTTAATTACATAACCATTCATTTCATTTTACAAATTTGGTTAATTCTACAACCATTAAGCCATTAACTTTTAATGCCTTTTGAATACACATTTTTGTGTATCAGTCCAGTAGTTATAATTCTCATTTAGTTTATATATGAACAAATATAAATTGACAAGTTTTGTTTTTATTCAGTATGATGAATGTACCACATATCGTGGTACAAATGAATATAAATATGAAAATATGGATCATATATATGATAAAATAGGATTATATATATGATGAAATTAGTTCATATATATGATAAAATGGAATTATATATATGATAACATGGGATTATATATATATGATAAAATGGAATTATATATTTGATGAAATTAGTTTATATATATGATAACATGGAATTATTAAATGATAAAAACATGATGAAATTGAAAGCAATACTTAAGAAAAGGTTATAAAACTTACTAAAAGTTATAAGTTATAAGGTTACGAACCTTACTAATAAATTATAAATTGGAATCATAATAATGATTACGTACAAATATACTTATTGTAACATGGAATCATATATTACAATCATAGTATGTTGCTCTTAGTTTATGGTCACAGGAACCATATTTTTTCTTTGCGTGTATTTACCTGAAACGTATTGAAATGTTTTTCTTGTTTTCGAAATTTGTTTTTCGATATTATAAAAAGACTGAAAGAAAAATATTTTTATTAGTGATCTTTAAATAAAAATGATCTGAAATTTGTATACTTAAGAAAACAATTTCCGTGATCCGCTTAAGCGTTGGTATGGATCGTGAATCCCAATTTCAAAACTATACAAATCACATAAAGTTTGTGACACAATTAGTTCGAAAATAGCTTTTTATAATCGTGTTTGTTTTCCTATATTAACACTTTTCTATAAATAAAATTAAAACCCAATTATATTTAATTCTTAAATTAAGATAATTTTATTTTTTTAATTTTGTTTCACTTTTTTCATTTAAATCAATTTAAATATTTCAGTTTCTTTCAAAATTTGAGAAAATTTTAGTACATTTTATATCTTTTTTTCTTTTGCTTTATTAAATTTACTTTAAGTATAATTTTTTCTTTTACTTAGAATAATAATAATAAAAAATAATATTACGAAACTAATTAATTTAAAATAGATATCTAAATAATTAAAAAGTAAAATGGAAAAATTATATGATAAAAAATTCGTTATATTGTAAAATGAATTGTTTTTTAGGCAAGAAAATAAAAGTTTATTTTTTTAAAGGAATGTAGTAAAGTTTAAACTTAATTTTAAATTTGTCTTTTAATTAATTATTATTTACTATTAATAATAATATATTACAATAATTTATGTTTTTTAAATAAGCTAAGGAAAAATGTTATTTTAAATTTATTATTTTATATTTAAAATTAATTAAAGTACAGTTTTATGTGTCTAATTATTTAAGAAAATTTTATACAATTGCAAAATATTTATTTGTTTTTTTATTATTAAGTGATTGATTTATATTTACATTTTTTAAGGATTTAAAAAATAATTTTAAATCTGTTAATATTTAAAGAAAAACAATATTGTCTTCAAAAGACTTTTTAAAGTAGAGAAATTATATGATTTAAGATTGTGGAATTTTAAATGAATAAAATTTTTATAAATAAACATTTTAAATGCTTGTTATTTTTAAGATATTTAAGAAAATAATGAAACTAATTAAAATTAAAAACAAGATTTCTGTTAAGATATTAAGGAGCAGTTTTTTTACAAATACTTTAATGTTAGACAAACGAAAAAAAAACTGAACCTTAAAACCTTTACAGTTTTTAAAAATATTCTTAGTTATTAATAAAAATTTTGTTATAACTTTTTTAATATTTAATTTAAATTAAATTCGTGTGACTGTTTTGTTAATTTAATGCTTTTGTTTTTGTTTTTCTTAATTAATGTCTATAATTATCCTCCATACGATTACGTTTTCTTTGTACAGGACTTTCACCAATGTCTAAACTTTCATTATCACTGTCCATGGGTTCACTGCAGTCATCACCATTGTCGCCACCCATATCATCTTGTTTACGTTTAGCGGTGGCCATTTCAGCAGCATGTCGTTTGCGCCATTTGGTGCGACGATTTTGAAACCAAACCTGCAATTAAAACCCAAAAATAGAAAAATTAAATTATTAAAATGAATTAAATTTAATTGTTTTATAAAGTAATTAAGACATTTTGTAAGGAATCATTATACGTAAAAAGTAATTATATTAAATTAGGAAATCTAAAATCACATACGTTTTTATTGCTGACATTCAGCGAGGTATGGTCAACCAAATGTGACACCATTCATACACTTAAACATACACCCTCTTCAAAAACATCATCAACGCCGGTTAACCCTCAATTAAGAGAATATAAAATACTTTCAGCTACTAAATTCTTTTGCTATATATAGTTTTTCTATTAAATTTTCTAACACCCAAGTGTTTTATTTTCTTATGGTCTGCCTGCCTTTGGCCATGACTAATATGGTTTGTTGCGCTTTTTTGTAATTCCTTTCGTTTTTTTTTCGCCTAAAGCCAACTATGAGTTCTATGTAAAAAATAGGCTTTTTTTTGTGGTAACACATGTTGCCACCACTAACAAGCTGTTTTTCTGTTGTTGTATACAAAAAGTTGAGCACGTTTTTTTTTGCCTTCAATTCTTCTTTGCTGATGTTGTTGTCTTAGCTTTTATTTTTGTAGTTGTTACGTTTTAAATCACAACAACAAATTAAAGCTTATAGGCTTTATTATATAGTATACGAACCATTCATCCAAACTACCATTCATATGGATCTATAGAAAATCTTTCAAGAGTCTCATGAGTCATATGAAATGTATACGTTGAATTTATTTATCCATTCAACATCATCAATTTGTTGGGGATTTGTATGTTTATATGTATGACTGTGTGTGTTGTTGATTTTGGTCATTAACACACTTTTCCTTGCAAATGACTACAATGATGATGATTATTTGATTCTTTATATTTTTATATTCAAGTTTAAGGTTTTTTTTTTTTGAGTAAAGTTAATTTTGAATTAAAAATAAATTTAATATGATAAAAAGAATATTTGATTACAGACGAAAATTTCTCATATTTGGGGTACTTTTATATAATAATACATTAAAATTATTTTTGAAATATAAAGTTAAAAAATACAAATTTAGAATTATATAACACAGGGAAGCACTGATTCTACAGGACGGGGTTTCTCAGTCGATTCAGATAGACGATATTAGTAACTACCTAGCCTTTAATCCACTTTTTTTAAATTGATTGCAGTTCTCGTGATTAATCGCGATTTGTAAAATTAAGGGGGCTGGACTATATATTGAAGCATATCTCGAAAACGACTTGTCTTATTTTATTCAAAAGAATACCAGAAAATTCCAATTAAAATTATCTTCAAGCCGTTCTTACATTACTTTTTAATACGGTCAACTGTTTTGTAGATATTAAGCCCATAATGAAATTTTATACAAAATTTCAAGAAAAATTTTTTTTCAAAAAATTATGAAAATTCGAAAGTGACAAAAATTCAAATTTTTATTATTTATTCATGGAGATAAATATGCTGCAAATAAAACATATTTCATGAAAATAAATGCCTGAGTTTTGGTGTTGAGCACAAATTAGTGAATATAATCATTTACAAGTTACATAGACAAATTAAAAAAATAAAAAAATCATTTTGTGATTTTTTAAATTAATGTTCGCTTTGAACTACTTAAAAGTTAGTTTCTTTTTATATAATACGAATGTTATTTAGTTTAGGACTAAACTGTGACTTTATTAAAACCTAAGATATCAGCATCTAAATTAAAACTATAAAAGAAACTGTTATTGAAGGTTACTTGGACTACATTAATATTGAGACAGAGAAAACACATACAATTCCTGATAATTTGGAACTAAACAAATTAAGACCTAATATTTTAGCTAATTTGAGACTATATAATGACCTAGAAAGAAAACATATTAAGGACTATTAAAAGACATACGATTAAAACATATTTATATACATATAAAGACATAAAGATCTGCAATTGAACTTTGGTAGTGTGCACAAAAGAGAAAATATATAAAATAGTATTTACAATTCTGGCCTTTTGAAATTATCGTTTTATAAAAGACCGACTTTTTAAAGTCTCAAATTTTAAATAATATTTTTTATTCGTTTTTAATAAAATGTTTAATATGTTTTTGGTTTTGAAAAAAATTCATATCCACTTTTAGGTTTATTGCTTTTATTATACGTAAAGAAAATATGTACTGTTAACCCTCTAACAGTCGCAGCAAAAATGTATAAAATCAATTTACAGACTAAAAATGTAGTTAGTGTAAAAATTTTTAAGGATTTAATATCTAGATGTTTCGTTCATTATGTCAACTAATTAACCAAATGATTAGATTTTAAAAAGAAGCTAAAATACAAAGATAAAAATAAGAAAAGATGACCGAGGCAGCCTTGATCGTTAGAGAATTAACTTCTTTATAATTTTTATTATTCTTAAAATGATCACTGAAACGAATAACGAATAAAAAAGTCTTTAAATTTGATTTATAGACTGTAGAATAGCTGACAAAAAAAATCGCTACAACTTTGTATGAAATGTGACTCATTCTTTAAACTGATCTGTATCTTTTAACAGATAGGTGTAAAAAAGTTAGCCTGAAGACCCACAAATGGAAGCAAAGGATAGAATAAAAATTATTGAGATTAAGTTCCTTCTATAATATGAATGCGTCTAGAGCACAATATAAAGTATATACAGACGAACTTTTTACAACGTCCTGATCAGGAATACCATATCACAGATGTTATAGAAAATATAGTAAATAAATATCGTTTAAAAAAATAAAAATTTTCGAACAAATTTTTTAGTCCGTACGAGCGGGAAAAAAGGCACTTCATTTGTAACAAAATTCACTTTTAACAGATTAATGTATGCAAGTGAGTGCTCTAGGAAAAGATGCATTTCTATCATCAGAAAGAACAATAAATTATAATTTGTTTGACATCATTTCTCTTCTCATTATTACTACAAATAGCAAAAACAATATTTAAAGAATACATAAAGCTGACTAAAAATAAAAATATAGTTTAAAAAGAAGTGAAAATATAATAAAGCTCTTACACAGAAAAAAGTTTGTACATAAATATAAAAATTTAGTTTCATTGATTTTAGTTCATAATATTTAAGAACAAAAGTAAAGAAAACTTAAACAAATTATTTAAATTTTTTTTTAATATTTTCATTTGTAATGAAATGTTTGAAATTTTCTTTGGAAAATTTTTAGTTTTTATTTTAATTTTAGTTACATATTGGGATCTTCAACAAAATAGAAGCGGTGTTAATAAAATAATAAAATTATATACATATGTGCTGCAAAATGGTATCGAATTTATGAAAATTGCTAAACATTATTTTCCAACAACTTTTTCTTGAAAATTTAAATTTTTCATGAATATTTTCTATTATAACTCTTTTTATTTAGCGTTTGCTTTAGAATCTTTACAAATAAATCAAAATTTAAGCAAAATTTTTGCAAAATTCCCAAAATTTTCATAAAGAACAATTTAATAATATCTATGAACCAAATTTTATTTTTTATGAAAAAAGTTTGGGAAAAAAAAGTCATGTTCGATTCTTAATATTTATGAACAAAATTTTAAAATATATGTATTATTTTTTTCTCCAGAAAATATAAAATATTTTATTAAAAAATGTAAAACTGGTATATAATATCAAAATTTTGAAGAGATTGACCCATTGGTTTAATTTTTATAAGCTGAATTGTATGCACTAATTTTTTTCTTGTGCAGTCCATACCTTAAAAGCTCGTGTGTTACTTTTTTATTGGAATGTTTAAATTTCTTTTTAAACTTTTTGATATATTTTTAAAGTCTTTTACTAAGACTATATACCTTTCAATTGGGTGGTGTTGTAGAAAGTTTAGTGCATCGGACTGCTTTGATACAACTTAATATCAGTTCCAAAAAAATTTGAATACTTTAATAAATATATTCAAATAAAACTAAAATAAGAATCAAATTTAAGTAAGATTTTATTTATGAATGAAATGTTTCTTTTCCACACGTGATGTGACAACAGGTAATCTTTTCACAAATTTTTGCTTCATTAATCGTACATCTTTGGCTCTGCCAATATTTTAAGTAAATTCTTAAATATTAGGCTTAGACACTATTTCTGCATCATGTTATTACATTACACTACACACAATATGGTTGCCCCAACACTACTATTTTCAACACAATAATATATTGTCATCACAAACATCGATATTGTTGAATATATTTTATTTTAAAAACAATTTTGTTGTAGCAATTATACATTTGTTTTCAATTCAAAATTATATTGTTGTATGGTTGAGGCTCAACCATAGTTTTGTTTAATTCAACCATATTATGGTGCTACATCTAAGCATAGTATAATTTACAGACAACCATAAACTCCAACCATATTATGACAGTATTCGATTATGGTTGCTATTCGCCATATTTTTTCTTTGCGTGTATGTTTTCTTTTAAATTTTTAACGAACGGTATCAAAAAGCCGATACCGTAATTATCAATGTGATCCCAGCCGTTTTGGATTTTGAATCGAATTTTTTCCTTCAGTGTTGGTATTGGACATGATGAAATTCTGGAATACGTTATTAGGAGAGACAGACGGACAATTACCAGATCCTTATTGAATATTATTAAAAGCTCAGTTTTACTTAGAAAAATTGTCCTATTTATTTTTAAAGTTGTCCTTAACCTAAGTAGTTATCAAGTCCTTATATAATTTTTTTACATATTGAAAACATCAAGTTTTTAATACTTTTAACTAAAAATAAAATTAAAAGAAAATCTACACAAATTTCAAATAATGTGAATTCACTTAGATTTACTACTACACATTTTCTAAATTAATTAAATCTGTTTTCTTTTTGTTCTCCCCAAAATCACATTAAAACAATTTATAAGATTTAGACATTTTGTGTATATAAAATCTTAAAAAAAAATATTTTATTAAACATTAAATAAAACTGCATTTGAAAATTGTTCTACACATATAAGATACACATTCATTTGTAACCAAATGAACTAAGTGGGTGTTAAGCTTTTTTCATATAAACTCATTCTTATGAACAAATGATATGAGTACTGTAACATTATTATTATGTTTCATTGTTGGCCTTATTTAGCAAATGCTGTCTCATGATGTTGCTGTTGATATATTCTATTTTTTTTTTTTGCCTTTTTGATACACCCAACCCCTAGCCAGAAGTTAGACACAGCTGTTGCCTTAAAATAATGACCATGAAAAGCATCCTTAATGATGCCAAGTAATGGTCTTTATAATGAATCTCTTTTTGCCACTTTATACATATTTTTTTGGTTTTTTTGTACAAAGATAACGATGTTGTACGAGTACTGATTTTTTTTTGTTGTTTTGATGCTTGTTGTTTTTGCATAGAAAATGTGTATGGCAAATATTTAAACAGGCTTACTTACAATAATGTAAATGAGTTTCTGGAGAAGATGTTAGAGGAAGGAAGAAGATGTTAACAATTTTTTAGAACAGTTTATTGTTAGAGTTGATTTTACTTAGATATTTTTCACTTGAATTGGTCAAGAACTAAATGGAAAAAATTTCAACACATACATACAAGTAAAGGCAACATTAAAACACAATTTAATTGTATTTTTATTAGACATTACTGTATGGTGTATATGAGTGTATATTATAAACAACTATTTGGACACTTAGTCTTTTATAAAAATGGACATACCTAGGACATGTGTTGGGATGGGGAGAAAAACAAATGAGAAATAGGATGACCAGGAAAATAAAGTTTTTGTTGTATGTAGTTTGATATTATGATAAAATTCGTTTTATAGCTTTTCTGGATACTGAATTTTATAATATTAATGAAATATGTCGAAATATTTTTCTTAAGGGACATCCTTTTATATAACAATTATTTTTAATATAAAATAATTACACAAATGTGCAAATGAAGTTGTAAATTATGCAAAATTTTCATATGGTAATTAGTAATATAAAAATAAAAGAAAAATATTAAAGGGGGTTTTCCCCATACACAGAAAAAAATATTTCAAAGTTGATTTTAATAAAATTATTAACTAACTTTGAATTTAATTATATTATTTATTAATATAATGAATTTTCTAATTGGTTTACAATTTTGTTTTTTAAATTGACAGCTGTTAATAAAATGTGAACAAAAATTAAAGATTTGTCTACAAAAATATAGAAATAAAATAAATTTATGTCAATTTCTAACAGCTTTCATTTTATTATATGAATTTATAAAAAAAAATTACTGATAAAATCAATTATTCTAGTTATTAATATTATCATTTTGATGATTGAAGCAAAATCAATTAAAAAGTAATTAATATAAGCAATTTTGTAATTGAAGTCCATTTTTACTTTTTTGTGTACAAATTTAAATTGAGTTGCTTTTAATATCATAACAAAAATGTTATTGGGTGTCTAGACCAGAATATTTTTTTTTATCTCAACAAGAATCAAAATTTTATCAGTACTACAGTTATAAATTTTTTTTTTTTTTTTAATTATGAATTATAAGGGAAAACGTTTATCAAAAATAGCAAAAGCTGTCAGTCCTCTATTGTTAATAACTTTGTTTTGACGCTGCAATAGTGTCTACACCAAACATAGTTTTATCTTGATACAAATTTAAAATTTTTCTTAATATGAAATATCCTATTCAAACTCCCTGTTTATTAACAATTAAAATTTGGTTTTAGTCTTTTATAAAAACATTTCTAAGAATAATTACTTAAACAATTTTAACGAAAAATTGTTAAAAATTTATAGTAAAAATTTTTTGCTTTAATGCCACAACAAACAAACAATTAAGTATTTAATTCTCACAAATAAGCTGATTTGAATATACAACAAAAAATATTTGTTAGACATATTTCACCATAAAAATCTCATAAATCATGTTTAAAATATAGTTGAAAAAATATTAAGAATAAAGAAACTTAAATGGTTTAAATATAAAACCAAGAAGACATAACGATAAGAAACCATCAAATAATGCTATAAATTTAATTTATGGTTTGAAATTTAACACACAAATATTTACGCATACAAACACATTTTAAAGAACTACACAAATACATTCATAATGTATACAAATCAATGAATCTAATGCAGGGAATGAGTTAGGATTTTATTGTTAATATATTTATACCCTACACCACCATAGGTGGGGAGGGTATTATGCTTTTGCTGATGTGTGTAACACCAAAAAATATTGGACCCACCTATTTATACTAATCGGCTTAGAATCATTTTCGGTGTCGATTTAACGATGTCCGTCCGTCCGTCTGTCCTTGTTTTTAATCAAACTACAGGTCGCAATTTTGAACATAATTTAATGAAATACAGGTTTCTTATAGTACAGGGACAAAGTCTATTGAAATTGGTTATGATCGGTTCATTATTTCACCTAGCCCCTATAAAAATGTCCTACGGAAAAAGGTTTAACGATCATAAATCCCCTAAATATAGCAATATGAAAATTAAATTTGGCACATATAAGTCTAAATAAGTGTGCCGAATTTCAAGAAGATCGGTCCATAATTGACTATAGCTTCCATATAAACCCCTTTTCAGAAAATCACTTTATAGGGCATATCAAGTTAATATTTGACAAAAATAAGTTTTATATAAACATAAATGATAGTGTCAAATTTTACGAAGATCGGTTCATAATTTACCATATCTCCCACGTATGGCCCTCTTTCGGAAATCACCCAAAATTCAATAAATTCATATAAGTGTTAGTATCGACGTAATATTCTTTATTCATATGTTTTATTTTACACTTGATATAAGTATAGGTCCACAATAAGCCCCAAGTCTAATAAAAGACTCCTCCCCGAATAATAATGTACACTGTGGTGCAGGGTATCATATGGTTGGGCTTGACCGACTATGTCTTTTTTTCTCGTTTAACATTAAACAATGGGACAATTTGTCTACTTTTAATAGGAAGGTCTTACGACTACAAATTGCTATTAGTTTGTACATGACATAAGCATTTAGTATCTAAACTCTCTCTTTTGTAACTTTTCTCTGACCTTTTTGATTCATACTTGACTGTCCTCTTTAACTCGATCAAAATTTCTTCAAATTCTTATTAAATTGTTATTTTACTTCGTTTGTATACAACTAAACACACGGAAACGAATATAAAATATTATTAAATAATTTGACACTAAAGTGGTGTCAAGCTGATACCAAAGCGGTACTAATTCCTCATTGTTGATTTGATGAAGCAGTGTACAATTTTAACATACTATTTACACTAAATGGTGTCATTTTGTAAACGAATGTGGTCGATTTTTCTACGGATATATAGAGAATATAAAGATCCTAGTTATACATTTTCTATATTAATAGGAATTATAATATTTTTGACTTCGTTAGAGCTATATGATCCTTCTTGGAGATTTTGGGAATTCTTTTTAGAACAGCTAGCAGATTTCCTTAAAAATCCTAATAACATCCACATTTATCCAATAAATAAATCATAATCTCATTAAACCAAATGTTCTTCTTTAGTCTCCTTCCCCTTCCTTTTTAGTTTTTTTGCATTATTTGATATTAAAAATTCTATAGAAATATAATAAACATTTTAAAAATATTTTCCTCTTCATTAAAAGTGATAAAAATTCAGTTTTATAATCCTTTTTATATATTTATTAAAAAAGGTGTAGGTACCCCTTTCCAAGGCTTTTGTTACAGCCTCGATACAAAAGTAAAAAGTAAATAAATGTTCAATACACTTGTAGTAACTGCTGAAAGTGGCATATTAAACTCAGTGTTAAAATGTGCGATTGTTTTTGAGTCAGAAAAGAATATACATAAATCTGCATAAAATTCTCAATAAAATAAAATTTACATGCGCATTTGACGTCTAGTACTGCTGACTCTTTTTTTATATTCTTGAGATTTTTTTTCTGTTTAAGGGAATTTCCCTTTAAAGTATCCTGTATTTGGACCATATTCATTTCATTGTTTGTTTGTTTTTATTGTAGTTATCTGTCTTGTAAAGCCATATATATAAATATAAAAATGTTTTGGATCTCTTCCATACCACCTGACGTTTTGGTTGGCGTCCCAAAAAGTAAGAAAAAAAGGAAGGGAAAAATACTACAAACATGGAATTCGTTACGGCCATATTGTAACGACATGGCTTTATACAAATTATTTATGTGTACATGTGGTGGTAATAAATGTTTAACCGTGTGTGTTTGTTTGTATTACATGTAGTATGTAAATATCACACTTGATTGCAGATTTTAATTTAAACTTCTTTTTCATTCGTTTTTTTTATTTATCTCCGCATTTTTTTCTCTATATATTTTTATTTCATTTTATTTCCAAAATAAAAAGGCCTCATGTAGTGAATTATATAGTTTTTCATTATTTTCCTTTAATGTTGGTCATATATTTCAACCATCATTTTTGGTTGTCTTTCAGGTGACTGCCATTGAGTGTTTTATATGAGGATTTGGGAAACAGAAGTATTGTTCGATATGTGTGTGGTTTGTTACTTTGCCATCATAAATTTTTGTTTTCAAAACGTTTTTTTTTTTTTTTATTTAAAATTGATGGGTGGTTTCCAATCTTGTTGGTTTGATTGACTTTGACATATTGATGTCATAAATTTGTTATAGTTTTTCTTTATATAATTTACTATTTCATGTGTGTTATCTACTATTTTATAATAATTTACAATATATCCCGCAATGAAAATTTGAGCTAAATTTTGGTTTCTCAATGTAAGTAAAGGGTTTTGCAACAAATTCTTTTATTGTTAGTATTTTAAAAAAGTAAAAGCTTTCTTAAATATATTTTTGCTTAATTTTAGGACACATTATATCAATAAATAAATCACAATTTTCATATGGATTCAATATATAACTAAATAATATTAACATTGTCTTAACCTTTGGTCCCATTTGGGAAATACTCACGTACATATTTTGATAAAAAATATATTTGACGTTATTTGATCTTACAAGTATTTTGTAAGAACAAACAGCTTTTAAACAAAATGCAATTAAATGTCAGCTGTAAATGTTTATCTATTGAAATAATGAACTATATATATTATATTTTATTTAACGGTTATGTCATTTTTAGTCAAATATTTGCCTAGTCTGATCGTATCTTAAGAATACCTGAATCGTGTGAAATATGGATAATAATTTAAGAAAATTTTAGATTTTCAACTCTCATAAAAAACTAAACAACTCCTATTGGAAAGTAAACAAGTATTTTCATATATTTTCATCCAACTCAGAGCACATATGTACACAGAAAAAAGTAAAAATAGACTTCAATTACGAAATCAATCAATCATCAAAATTATAATATTAATAACTAGAATAATTGATTTTATTATTACTATTTTTGTTTAAATACATATAATGAGCTGCAAAATTTTTGAAATTGACTTAAATTTATTTTATTTCTGTAATTTTATAGACAAATCTTTCCTTTTTCTTTATATTTTATAAACAGGTGTCAATTTATTAAGTAACAAAATTGTAAACCAATTAGAAAATTAATTATATTAATAAATAAGTATGTATATATAAAGAGTAATAGAATATATAAATAAAATTTAAATGTTGTCATGTGTCTTGCATATAATGCTGACCATTTAAATGTGATTCTAATGTCATGTAAGATATATAAACTAAAACCAATCTAAAATTTACATTGGCAACTAACTCTCTCATATACCTACATATACTTATATACATATGTATGTATCTATGTAAATTAAATAAATACTTTATAACTATAAATTTAACATTTATCACAATAGAGAGAACTTTATACATACATGCATTTAAGGGTGCCCCTTTTGCATTTGAGTATCAATATTCCCATTTGGAATAAAATTTTACTTCATTCTAAGTTATTAATTCTCAAAAATTTCGTCCTCTCAATGTGGATAAAAATATTCTTTTTTCGTTTTTCTTCTCATAATTTCTTTCAAGTGAACACTTTGAAATTCTCTCAAATATTAATGAGGTCTGAGTATATCCAGAATGTTTCAATTTGTTATTAACAATTTTAATTTTTTGTACAAAATACACAGAAAAAAATATTTTCGGAAAATTTTTAATTAATTTATTAATAAGAATTTAGAAACGATTTCAAATATTTTTATAATTAAATAAATTACTAAAAATCCAAGTATTTTAACAAATTAAATTCATATTTTACATACAGAAATCTAAAATTTAGTTTCAATTACAAAAATATCATATTCAATTATTTTATTAATTGGAATAAACCCTTTATAAAATTGTGTATTCAATTACTGCGATAATCACTTAATTTTACATCTGATTAATCAATTAATTAATACAATTAGAAAACTAATTGAATGCTGATAAGTGGCTTTATTTTATTTTTTTATTTTTTTTTTTTTTTTTGTTAATAAAACTATAAGAAAATTAAAAATTTCATCACTCGAATAATTGAAATAATTAAAAAAGTTGTTGAAACAAATTAAATTTTTAAACCCTTTATATATTCTAATTTTTTTTACAAAATATTTGATGAAAGATTATAAGCACAGAAATATATGGTTAATTAAACTATTTATCAAAGATACAAATTTATTCCTATTACTTTTTTAATTGTATTAATTATTTAAATATTCAAAGTTCAAATTTTGTAATATTTTTTACTAAAAATAAAACAATTTATTAACTTTAGGTTACTTTTCTTATTGCAATAATTAAGATAAATTTCAAATAATAAAATAATTTAATATGATCGAAAATTGACATATAATTTTAATGTATTACAAAACTTAATTTGTTAGTAAATTTTTCAATTATAAAAATAATTAAAATCATTTTGAATTTCTGCTTAATATAATTTAATTAAATTTTTTTAAGCAACCTTTTCTGTGCAATATTTAAACACCCAGCAAAAAACGATGAAGTTCTTCCAAAAAAAGAACATTTTCACAACTTGAAAAATGGAACAAAGTGCATATTTTAAACTTTTTTGGAAGTGCTTAATAATTACTTCCAAAAAAGTGAAAATAAATGAATTTTTAGCAGAAAAAAATGGTAATAATTTCTAACAAAATTAAAATTTTACAAATTTTAAAGCATTTTTCTTATCTTATTATTATAAAAGAAGAACATCCTACCAATGACAACCATGGGTTAAAAAAAGAACTTCCGCAGCTCTTTTTCACCACTAAGTACTTCCTTCCAATGACAACACAATGTTAAAATCATGACTTTTTCAGTTCTTTTTTTGCTGGGCAGTTCACAGAAAAAGGTATGGTTAACTAAACAATTTATTAAAGATACAAATTATTCCAATTACTTTTTTAATAGTATCAATTATTCCAGTGCTCAAAATTTAAATTTTATAATATTTTTTTCTAAATATAAAACACTTCATAGGCTTTCAATTACTTGTCTTATAAATATAAATCAATAAATTAATAAATTAATCAAATAAAATATTTAATCAAATATTAAATATATTTTAATAGGTGAAATTTTAATTAATAAAATAATTGAATTATGAATTTTTCGTAATTGCAATAAGATTTCAGATTTTTCTTTATAGAATTTGAATTTAATATTTTAAAAAGCTTTTTTTTAATTACATAAATTGGAATTTCTGTTTATAAATTTCTTTTAAAATTTTTTTCTGTACTTGTTTAAACAATTATATTGAAATGTTTTTTTCAGCTTTTATAAATCCATGTTAGTTTGAAAATTATTCGAATTTAAGAAACCTATATTTCTCGATATTTAACAAATACTGATTTCAAAATACGCTTATTTTTAAAGATATATAACGTACTGCACTATGAGTTTAAATAAAATGCATGGAAAATTTATTATCACTGTTTTTGTAGATTTCTTGCTTTATATTGCAAAAATAAACTGTTATATATTAATGGAAGGCTTGTAAAAATACCCAATTTTTAGCAGAAATTTGGACGGAAATTTGGACTATATTAATTAGGAATTGAATTTAAATTAGTTACAAATTTTAAAAAGGTAAAAAAGCACGTATCTATATAATTTACGCCTAATATTTTTGGTAATATTTATGGGTAAAAAAATGGTACAACTTCGGACAAAATCGAATCTAATCCGAAATTTTTTTTACACCAAACAATGAGTCCTTCGAAGAACTTCCATATAAAATCAAAGTTTTATATTGTTCCTTTGAAAGAAATACAACAAATAATACATATATAAAATCCTAAAAACCCTTTTTAATCCTTCTTTGCTTTAGCTATCGACAGGTGGAAAATTTTGAGAAAAGGTGAGTATAATAAAAAATAAAGTAAATTTTCATTTGATGTGGAAACATTGACAACTATTGTTATAGGGTCATCCTAACAAATCACATACATATACTAAAATATATTTGACGTCTCTCACTTTTACACAACTACTACTTTATCTACAGGACAGCAACAACAATTATAAATTGAAAATATGTATTATTGTTTTAAAATACACTATAACTATAAAAACAACAAAATATTATAGTGTAAAAAGGAAAACGACTAATAGAATATGTATGAAGATAAAAAAATTAAAAAAAGAAATACAACATGCAAATGATATAAAACAATGAAAAACGTAAAATGCATAAACTTAAAAAATACCCACTGGCAAACAGTAGACAGCTTTAGTAATGTCAGTGTGTTACATTAATATGGTCTATTGGAAACTCTAACCCAAACATGTACTTATACTTCCAAGTAAGTATTTGTCGTCTATCTTTTCTGTGATTTCATTATGTTTTATAAAAGAAATGCATATGTGTATGTATTAGTAATTTACATTTTCTACATACACATACTCACACATAGATAAAAACTAACACATACATATTGTGATAAAATTTTGATTTTATAAACAACAAACAATTTGTGTTGCTCATTCTTTGGTAATTAATCATTTTACAAATGAGTGTATGTATTATTTATGTATGTAAGTATGTGTAGAGAGATTGTGTCTTGCTCATCATAAACGTAAATTATATTGCGTAAAAACCAACACTAACAACAGTATTAAATACATGTATATTATACAATATTTTAAAAACTGTAGTTTGAAAATGAATTATATAGACAAACGGATGGACGGAAGGACTGACAGAAATGCACAGATTTTCAAATAGACAAACACTTGTCACTCACAATAGCAACAGCAGCAACAACAGTTGTTGTTTTTGTTTATCCATTCACTCATTTAGTCATTCTTTCATTTGCTAAATTTGAACTTATGGCAATGAGTATACAAGAGAGTGTGTGTGAGTTAATGTTGTTTCTTTTTCTGAGCTTTTGTGTGTATTGTGTCAAATAGAGTAATAGAGTGTAGCACACCATTTAGGCGTAAATTTGTAATTTGTATTGTATTTCAGTGATTTTTTTTTTTGTTGGTCGTTTGCTGTGTTTATTAAATTCATCAAAAGGAAATGATTAAATGCTTTTGTTTAGATGTCAATTTTACAAAAAAAGGGGGAATGTTTATGTTTTTATAAAATGTCATTAGCAGTTTTTATTAAAGAATTTCTTGTTTAAAGAAAAGTAACATTTGTTAAATTTTTTTAAGATAAAATATTAAAAATAAACAAGAATTGACTTTATTGCAAGAGAGAAATAAAACGTTATTTAGAAATTTATTAAATGTTTATAACGTTTATTTTTTCCTCTAGGTTATGGCGATTATCTTTTCAATAGCTGTAAAATTTTATTATTTTTCGGTCACTCTTTTCTACAAATCTAATTTTATTCAAATTGTTCTCTATATAATGTTTTACTAGTATTATATAACAGCTAATAAAAGGATTACAACTAATTTAAATGAGGGTTTAGCTTGCAAGCTCCATTCCCTTGTTTTTGTAATACGAATAAACCACACTCTAAGGTAGTACGACAACAACAACCATGACAACAACTAAATCCCCCCACATGAGACATTGAGTTTTTGGTTTTAATACAGCGTGGATTTTATTTAACACCACAATAGCACGTGCGTGCGTGATGATTACAATGATGCTGCTAAATATGTTTATATTTCATCTATCGAGGGTGTTTGGAATAAAAGGATCTATTACCCAGTAAAAATAATGTAAACAATAATATAAAAAAATATATATTGTGTACAAATTTGATGACAAAAGGATTTGTGTTTTTAATGTTTATTTTTTTTTTTTTTTTTTTTGGGAAACGATAACATTTTAAATTATAGAGATTTGTTTTTATAAATTTAAAATACAATAAAATTTTAAAATCCTGTAATCCTTAACACACTTTTAGCTCAAAGATTTTTTTTGGTTTTTTGAGAATTTATAAAAATGTAAATTTTTCTTGTTGATTTTTTCATAGATAAAATAATTTTATTACGTTAAATTTACCTTAACTTGTGATTCAGTCATTCCTAAGGCATACGCTAGTTTAGCTCTTTCTGGTCCAGCCAGATATTTGGTTTGTTCAAAAGTTTTTTCCAAGGCAAATATTTGTTGACCACTAAATGTTGGGCGGGTATGTTTCTTTTTACCATCCTTATCATTGGATGCATGATGTTGGTGTGATTGTGATAAATTGGCGGTCACTGAAAAGAAGGAAATTTTAATAAATAAATGTTAAATACAAAGTGTGTTAAAAATAAAGTATAACATAATTTAAAATGGGATAATGATACAAAATTTAGAAAGACTTTTTTAAAATATGTATATTTTTTGTATTTAATTATATATCTTTACTAAGTTATGAATAAAATCAAAATTTATGCACTGATATGTTTGAAATATCTCTTGTTTTATTTGCTGCAAATGTAGCTTTATAAGCAAAGAATAAAAATTTGCATTTTAAATATTTTCGAATTTTTATAATTTTTTTAAGAAAAATTTTTTTTGGAAATTTTATAAGAAGCTTAATATTTTTTTAAGGAAATAGGATTAATAGTTTAGCGTATTAAAAAATAAAGTGAGTGTAATTTGAAAACAATTTTAATTTGCATTTTTTGATATTTTACTAAACCAAATCGGACAAGTCTTTCACGAGATATAGTGCAATAAATGATGCAACCTTGTTAATTTTGCAATTTGTCGCGGGAACCGGAGTCAATTCATAAAAAATGCTTTATAGTCTAACACACAGTTTGCGATTCAAAAAATTAAATGGAAAAAATTATGGAATTTCTAATCGGCTTTTCCGATTTCCATGAAATTTCACATGGTGATAGAAAATTTGTAGGCGAGTTTATGTTTTGGGATTTTTATATAGGAGGATTCTGCTAGTCGTGATCTACAAAAAATATCATCATATGAATATCTTATCTCTTTTAGTTTAAGAGAATTAGGCTTCAAATATTAAAATGTTTACTTTTTAGTCTGCCGTGGTAAAGTTTCTACGCTACAGCGGTCCCAATCTTTATCCGATTTTATAAAAATTTTTCTCTGTTTCATTAACAACAAATAGCAAAATTATGTAAAGAAAGAATTTTGAAAAAATTTTTACAAGTCAAAAGTTAAATGCATTTAAATTTTAAGTTTGAAAAAAAAAAAAGTAGATATTTTGCCAAAAAAGTGGTTACATCCTTTTTCTGTTATATAAAAATTGTCTTAAGTAACATATATAATATTAATCTTTTTCTGAAAGATAACAAAGCACAAAATACTTTAAAGGAAACAAAACTTTTTAAAATTGACTTTTGCGAGAACCAGGGCTTCCCAAATTTGACTTATTTTTCCAACAAATTTCGAATTTTCGCCTTAATTTCTCAAATAGCAAAGCTGGAATCAAACAAAAGTTATACTTTTTATATAGCCAAATGTGTTTTTAATTTTTCTGTAATATAAAAATTTTTGCTCCCCGATATCGATTAGAAAGATATAGCCAAAAAAGTAAAAAATTCCATTTTTGGAAATTTTTATAGGAATTGCGGGATTCTCGTCAACAAATCTAAAAAGATGAGTAGCACATGAAATTAAGCATCAAAGAGTATACTTAGGAGTAAGATTTCGTTAAAAAATTTTCACTAACAAGCATTTTATTGCACAATTACAAATTTATCAGTTTTTTTTTTGCAAAAAGATTTCAACAAATTTTCGTATTGTTAATATTTGAAAATAAGAAAATCGGAACAGCCATTTCAAAATTCCACAATTATTTCCATATCATTTTTTAAAACGCACACTGTGTAACGTGCATCCGAATTGATAGTGTTTCCCTGTGTAATCTTTTTTGAATATAATACCAAAATCTCAAACATGTTTTTTTTTTTTTTTTTGTCTGTTTTGACACTTTTGATTCCATTTATACATATAAGTCTATGTATCTTTTTATATTCCCTCTAATAACAAATTATAATGACTTTCGAACTCAAAAACAACAAATAAAATAATATAATTTGCATAAACAGTAACAAAAAATAATACTGAATAAATATTGATACTTTGACAGGGGGCAAGTTGGTGGTATAAACTGAGAAGGCATGTGTTCATATGCATAACAGTAATTGACAATAAATTTCAAACAATGGACACAAATGCCATGTTTTTCATATGAACAAATAACAACAAATAATTAAAATAGCATAATTAAACAGCAAATAAAATGGAGCCTTAATTGCTGAAACTATAATAGCAAATAATAAAATATATAAATATATAAAAACCAACACACATACACATACATATTTGTATGCTCTGAAATAGCTGCATAAATTTATTATCCGTATTACTATTATTTGGGGACAAATTAAAATAATAAAATGAAATTAAACCAAAACTAATTGACCACAAATTAATTTATGTAAAAATCTCCATAGCATTCAAAACAACTAATTAAATTCCTTTGCTTATTTAGTAGTAAAACAAAAGAGTGAGTAAAAGAGAAAGACTATTATGAAAAACGTTTAACTAAAGTCGGGCTAACAATAATGACCTGTAAAAAAAAAAACAAAAAAGAAAAGAGAAACCATACAAATCAATTAAAATACTACACCAAGTGTTAGTGAAATTATGATAAAACCTTTAGAACATTTAGCAGACCATTTACACAATGAAACACAACAACGACAATAATATTAGCTCACTCCAAATTTTTGGAAATTTTATCCAACACGAATGTAGTATTAAGCCAATAAAAGACCATTTGTATAAACAAAACGCCCCCATAGGAAATGATGCTTAACATCACACACACACTCTACAGACATATTTACACAAACACCGGAAACCCAAACACTCTACTCTCTCTTTCTCATACATGGCCCTATGTTCGTATATTTATTAGTAACGGTTATTTAAACCAACAAGATAAAAAATACATAAAAGCATTATTAGTTAGGGCTGTATATGTTTGTAAGTATATCAAGGTTGGTAGCATGAGTTATTTTACCCACAATTTTAACGATGAGTGAGCAATTAATGTCACCCCATTATTAAATGAAGGACCCTTAATTATATTAAATACAATTTTATAAAATCAAGCTTAAATATATCCTTTTGCTAACTACACTCACACTCTAGTTTATGCTAAACGTTTAAAAAGGAAAAAAGGTAATTTGAAATTGTGTCCTCAACTTTGTCGTCAACAGTTTTCAAGGCATTATAAAGTCACAAAAAAATGTGTTTACGGCCATTTAACCATCATGGGTTTTATGTATATTTCAACTTCTATAAGCAAACTAAAAGGTGGTGGTTATGAATTATTAAGGGTTGGTTTAAATTTTATGCTGCTCTTTTTTTTATTTTTGGTGAATTGAAATTTTTTGGTTAACAATTTCGTTGGAGTCCCTTAATGACTCTTTGGTTGATATAGGATTTGAAGGTTGTTTTTTTGTTGTTTTAAAAAAGGAAATACAAAATATTAATTTAAAATTGTTGTGTATGTAAAATAGTAGATTTTTTATAGCTGATGTTTTATTAAATGGGTTAGTGGATCATATTAAAAATTTGTTTTATTTCATTTTCTTTTTTTTTTTTAATGGGTCTTTTTTTGAAAATATTAAAATTTAAATTTAAAGTTTTTAAGCTAAAAATTTAAAAACATTTTACATTAAATATACAGACATAAATAAATTTGTTGGAATTTTTTCAAACTTTTTGGTCGTTTTTTTAGTCATATAAGTTACTCAAAGTATTAAAATTTTTAATTATAGACATATTTTTATGTACATATAAAACTATACGAAACTGATATTATATTGCACCATTTGTTTCCTGCTCACTTTATCTATTATAGGTATTTAGTAGTAGGTCAAAACATTAAAAACTAATCTCATTCGGAACTGAGATAATATTTCACCTTTTCATTTATATTTTATACCTCAAATATTATTATACCATTTTTTTAATATTTTCTATATTTTTTTTTTTTTTATTAAATATATTTTGTTAAAATTATTAATTACATTTATTTTAGCTCAAAATATTCTAAACAGAGATAATGTTTCGCCTTTTGCATTTTTTGTTCCCTAATTATTTTAAAGACCTTTTGCAGAAACAAAATGAGTTAAAACATTTGCAACTGAAATGTTTTTTTATTATTAAAAGCTACAATTTTTTTTTTACTCCATTTTTTCCTATTTATTTATTTTTTTTAATTAGTTTTGTTAAAAACATTCGGAACTGAAGTGATATTTCGCCATTACAAAATGAGTTAAAACATTTGCAACTGAAATGTTTTTTTATTATTCAAAAATATTTTATTTTATACATTTTGTTTAAAACTTTCGGAATCCCAAATATTTTTTGGAACATTAAGATTTTTATTTAATCAATTTTGTTCAATAAAAAGGTATCCCTTAATTTATGGCAACAAAAAATATTAAAGTAGAATTAGTTTCAAAACATTTGCAACTATTTTTTCTCTATTCCTAATAGTAGCTATTAACACTAATAAATATTTACAAATGTTTGAGATATAATTATTTAATTACTTTGCTGTTTCATAAAAAAACGAGAAAAAAGTGATAGTCGATCATATGGTTGGATAGGTTATGTTCAGTGGGCAGCTGTCTGAACTGTACAGGACAGCCCACGTGGGCCCTGTTTTGGTACCCTGAAGGATCATGTGATGTTATCTCACATGTCGGTAACTACGTTCGAGTCGAACCAACCTGACGCATGTATGAAGGAATTGATCGCTCTGATGTCGATATCAGAGAGATCTGACATACATGCACAAGCGGACTACCAAATTTAGCAGTCCTTATTCCAGTGAGAGTTAAACAGTGGCATAGAAAATGCTCCATTGTCTCTTCTTCCTCCATTGTCTGCAACTCCTACAGAAGTCGTTGAAAGGGAGCCCTAATCTGCTAGCATGCGCACCAGCAATCCAGTACGCAGTGACAACGGATATTAGAATACATAACCGGTGCATTGATAGTCCCAATATGAGGTTTGACCGAAGTCCATTATAATGGGGCCATATTTGCCTCAAGGTTGAACATGTGGACAGATATGTCTATCTATCCTGTGCAATCCTCGATAAGTTCCGCAGTATTGCCGATCTGCAGGAAGAAAGCGGTACCGCGACCAATTGATCCGCATCTTCATATCGAAGAAGAAAACCAGTTCTGGTCAGTTCGTCCGCAGTGAGATTTCCCGGCGTATTTGAATTATTTATTTATTTACCCAGACTAGCTCCAGGTTTGAATGTCTCGCCCTTTCGTTTAGTGATGTCCGGCATTCATATACCAACCTGGATGTCGAAAAGACACCCGAGAGCGATTTTAAGCGCAGCTTGACTGTCCGTACAGATTTGGAAATCCACACCGAATACCCTATAGTACATCAACCAGTTTATCGCTCTTTTTATGGCCGAGATCTCTGCTGTGATACCCTACACCATTGTGTATGAGTAAAAAAATTCAAGAAACGGACTTATGTTAGACTTTTGGCCAATTGTCAACCAATACTTTTACTAAGTGTAAAATAAAATATATGAATACAGAATAATTGATAAGAACAACTTTACGATTTTATGCACTTTAAGTCGATTTCCGGAAGTGGGTTTATATATAGGAGCTATGACAAATTATGGACTGATTGTTGTTTCTACTTAAATACAAATTATTTGTGTCGAATATTAACTTCATACTAATATTTGTATGGAATTTATGTAATTTTCCGAAGAAATGGTTATATGAGAGCTATGGTCATTTATGGACCGAACTTTATGAAATTTATGTGCCAAATTTTATTACATTATTTATTAAGGTATTTATTAACGTTAAGTCCTATTTCGGGAGGAAATTTGTATGGGGGCTAGGTGAAATAATGTACCGATCATAATCAATTTCAATAGACTTCGTCCTTGTGACAAAATAACTATACGTGACAAATTTCATCAAGATATCTTTAAAATTGCGACCTGTACTTTGTTCATGAAGTTTACATAGACCGTCAGCCAGCCAGCCAGATGGACGGACATCGACCCAGGAGGTGATTCTGAGTCGAACGGTATACTTAAAGGTTGGGATCCGATGTTTTTTTTCTGTGCGTTATGAACATCAGCACAAACGCATTATACCCGAACCACCTATGGTGGTGTAGTGTATAACAATTCACTCTAATTTTAACGTTTCATTGAAATTTTAATTTAGTTTTCTAAGGCTAAACTTCGAAATATTAACTCAATAATACATAAAACTATTTTTTTTTTTAGAATTTTAAAAAAAAGAGCATAAAAATTTTTCCTCATATAATAAAAAAAAAGCTATCATTCTGGCAACAAATGGAAGTGTAGTAGCAGTGGAATATTATTATTGAAAGCCATATTAAAAAGCTTATAGTCTTTCTTAATGGCTAAGAAAGCTTTGGAGGTTAAAAACAGCATGGTTATGTAACCAAATACTAAACATTTTATAAGTTTGTTATATTTTCCCTTAATACTTTTAAGAGTTGCAAATGTTTTTAATACTTAGCTTTTTAGTTCTATTATATAAACTTGGTTTTAAAAATTTTTAATTTTTATATATTTTTCCCTTTAATTAATTAATCAAACAAACAAATTATTGCCTAAAAAATTAATAATAATAAAGATTTAAGTTGCAAATGTTTTGACTAATACTGTAATTGCGAATTACAAAACTGTTTTCTATGAAAACTGTAATATATAAAGAAAACTTAATTCTCAATTAACCAATTTGCCAAATTTTTATCGTACTTACTTCATATATAATGTCCTCTTTAAAGTTACTCCCTAACTTCTTCGTCTGAGCATATAAAAACCCTAAAAATTCGTGTGTTATAGCAGTTATAACCGTGATTATGTGCTTAAAAGCCCATGAAAAAAATACCAAAAAATAAATAACATAAAATCATACTTATTTATTCTTAGGCTTGTTAAAACTGAATAAAAACCAACAACACTAAAAGAACAAGCAACAGTAGACAATAATGAACAACAAACAAAAAAATACAAAATTAAAACAAGACATAAGAACAGCACCAAGATAACATTCATAGTATAGACTGTTTAATGGGGAGACATCAAAATACTAAATGCTGCTTGAATTTTAATTAATGGCCAACTTTTGAAGCTTTAACTACAGACACATAATAAGTGTGTTCAAACACACACACACATATACACGTATAGGAAAAAAGGATGTGCTCTTTTCATTAACCAAACCCATCATCATAAATGAAGAAGAAAGACACTTATTTAGGGATTGGTTATGTTTGTGGTTGGTTTTTTCTCTGTTGTTTAAATCTTTGAGCCTCATCTACTGATTAGTACGAATAGAGTAGTTAGTTTTAGTACTTGTAGATTCATACAAATATCCAACAAATGTTTGTAGATTTGTTAGTAAAAAAAACTAGAATGGTGTATTGTCCTTTTAAGCTATAATTTTGTTGTTACTTTTTGTTGTTGTTGTTGTTGTTGCTGCTGATGATAATGCTTGTCTTCATTAAGTTTAATGATGGTGTCAAATGTTTTTTTTTTCTCTCTTGGCTGCCTGGAGCTTTTGGTAAATAGATTTGTTCTGGGTTTTTAGTGTTTTGCAGGAGAAAAAAAGCAAACCAATTAAAACTATGTCCTTGTTTTAAGATGTTGTCAATTGAAATGAGCAAGATAAATTAAAATGAAATTGTTTAATTGGGTTGAAATTGAAAGATATAAAAAATAATTAAATTTGTTATAAAAATTAATGAAATTAAAAAGGGGAAAATATTGAGGTGTGTCTAAAAAATGTATATGGCGATGATTTATCTTAATCAGCAGGATCTAAAAAATATGCATAATTTTCTCTTTACTATAAAATATGCAAAATTAAGCTCTTAGTATAAATTATGCAGAAATATGTTATTTAAATTTATAAAATATTCTCTAAAATAAGAGTTTTCTATGCTGCTAAGCCCAAAAAATATGCAAAAATATGCTGTAACTTCATAAAATTGCCTGAAGTGAATAAATAACTAGAAGTTATTTTATTAGAAGTCAAATCTGAAGTTACAAATTCTAGTTGAAATTTACTAAAAATATAATTTTTGCGTTATTTTTTTACACAGAAAAAGTCACCACCAAACACCATCTATATTAGTAAATAATTCACCAAAATGATTATATCAATTACTAAAAATTGTAAAAAATTAAAAATAGAAAACATTTCCAATTTAAATATTTGTGCAATCCACACTTTCGACACACTTGGGAATTCTAAAATGACAATTGTCTTCATGCTCGTTACCGAAAGGGTCAATAATGTATAAATACCCTGGGGGAATCAAAACTGGTTACACGCCAGATTCTCAGGACTAGTGACCGGTTCAAATTCCGCAACTTTATATGGGAAGAACCTGTCACTTTATGTAGAGTTGTCATTAGAGGTGGCTAATTAGCCCCTTGGGTTACTGTTTGTTACTTTAAAGAGCACAGGTCTTCAACGAATGCGTTTCATTTACGTTTATGTTACAATAACATTTAGTTGGTTCCACGATTTGATGGTATTTACTGTTTCTATATTCAACTGTCGGCACCATATAGAATTAGGGCGTTCTTTCCAATGGCTGCCTTGTGGATTATAATCTATTGCATTCCTGTTGATGTTGGACGGTGATCTAAGCAAAGCATGAGCGATGCACCTAAATTTTCGCCTTCTAATTTTGAATTGTTGGTTGCTGATAGTATTAACGTCGTGCTTATTTTTTCGCATTTATTCTAATGGATTTGGTTTTAGTTCATGTTTAATGATTTTATATTTTATAAAGTTGTTTAAAAAGCAAAATTCCTATCGAACAAAGAAAACCTTGAGTCGTTATCAAAAGTCAAAAGTTAAACGATTTTTAATTGGAAAGTTTGCAAAAATTAACAAATAGACGGACAGATGGACGGACATTAGAATTCTTTGAAACAAAATCTTAAAATTCGAAAAATATTTTTTTCCATTTCTCGATTAATATAAAAACCAAATGAAGGTATTAAAATTTGTATATCACCTTTCCCTGAATTAAGTGCCATTATCGACCCATTTAACATAAACGTATAGACAGACGGACGGACATTACCATGCTGCCAAAAATATTTTAGAATTCTAAAAGTATTTTTTTTTTACTAATTAATAAATAGAAAAAATAAGAAGAAAAAAATTCGGAAGCTTCAAATATGATACTTAAAATTAAGATAGTTATATTTTTATAAACATCGAAATCTATTAGAGATTAAAAGTTAAAAAATGCATATTTGTGCATATTTTCTACACATTAATATATAAGAATGCATAAATTCGTAGGTTTTTATATAGATATTTTTTTTTTATTTTCGTGCTTTTTCAAGCGCATATTTAATTTTTTTTTGTGCATATAAAAACTTGCCCTGGTGATCATTAAAGTGTTTATAACACCCTTCTCTGAATTATGCATAGTTTTCTAAACATTTAGCTCTAATGTGTAGACGGACAGACATTACCGTTCAGCTAAAAAAAAAAAATTAAATTCTAAAACTATTTTTTTTTTTTTTTTTGCCTAATAATCAATAAAGAAAATGAAATTTGAACATTAAAATTTTGATCGCCATTTTCGACCCCTTTTACCTCAATGTGCGGCGGTTATGCCTTATGTATTGAAGGGTCAATTAAATTCTTATTGAATGCAGAACCGAGAAAAAATCGTCAGATGTTTAAAACATGAAATAAAAATTTCTTTACTACATTTAAACCCGTGCGAAAGGAATTTAACATTCGCCACAACCTTATATAAGGAGTGAGATCGAAAAATTCTTAACACACATTTTGCCTCATAACTTTTTTCGGAATCAATATTCAAAAATTTTTTTGATCTAGTTATCATGGAAAAATACTTCAGTTATAAGTTTTAATAACAACAATGTTAATTTGTCCTTATTTTCATCAAAATAAGTGACAAAAAAGATTTACGTCCTACAAGTTATTAAAAAATTTCAAAAAATCCAAATAGGTCTTACAAATAATTGGCCACAGAATTAAATGTCGTACGTAAAACCGTTTCTAATGTTATTAAACAATATCAGGAGAATTTGACTATTGATGTGAAACCTAGTTCGGTAGGAAAAAAGGACCACATGATATTGGGAAGGCCAGAAAATTGAAGGCATATTGAAAGGAACTCCAAACATATCTGGTAGAAAATCAGCTCAGTTTTCTCAGTGCTTCGACTATTTGGTGCGAAAATTTAAAGCTAATGGGAAAGTTGATAACATATAAAGTTAAAAAAATTCCAAACTGGAATTCTGCAAAAAAAATTACAAGCCAAAAATAGGACTCGGAATTTAAAATCAAATTTCTTACAAAAATACTCAAGCTGTATAATTGACGAAAAAACGTAGGTGCTGGCAGAATCTTCGCAGCTTGTGTCTCAAAAATTTTTATTGCTAATGCTCGAAGCAATGTTGGAGATAAGTTTAAGACCCAAAAGCAGCAAAAATTTCTTACAAAATTCATGGTATGACGGGCTTTTAGCAGTTGCGGCAAAACAGGAAAGTCATTTGATACATTCGGATCTATAAATACCAAAATATGCATAAAGGAATATTTGCAAAAAAGACTTCTTCTTTTCTTAAGAAAGCACAAAGTGTCCAAATATTTTTGGACCCATTTGGTATCATGTCACTACGGTAAGAAAGCTCTGGAGTGGTACCAAATCAATAAAATAGTTTTAATACCAAGAGAGGTAAATTTTCAAAATTGTCCATAGCTTAGACCAGTGAAGAGATATTGAGCTCTTGTGAAAAGTGAATTCAAGAGCACAAAAAATGTGTCACAAAATACCGAAGATTTTAACAGAAGATGTGCGCACTGTTCCAAAAAAGTGACTAAAGCAACTACCAAATCTCCAAAGAAAGGGTTTTAAAAATGGTCCACAATTTTATAATTAGTGGTTAGAACAATAAGAATTATATATCTGTGCTAAATTATCAAATGATTAAAAAAATAATGAAAACTCTAAGATCAACCGTTTCCAAGTTATTGAATATTATGTATGTTAAGAATTTTTCGATCTCACTCTTAGTATTTTTATTTGTTTTTTTCTTTCTGAAGTTTTCCAAAATCTATATGCCATTCACAAATCATTTTCTCATTTAGACTTTTAAATGACAGTAATTTTTTAAATCTTCACTAAAACATTTACATCATTTTCACCTACACAATCCCTGAGATTAGCAACAAATATTTATCAAATCAATAAAATATCAAACAATTAATTCTACTAAAAATACCACAACAAATCCGCCTCTAAAACGCCTTATTACACCCTCTTTTTTTAAATCCACCAAAAAATTTAAAAAAATGACAAAGAACTGTGTTAAGTCATTATTAACACAACATTTCATCAATACTATGTATTATGCAGTAATATCAAGGCAGTTTCAAAAATATTGCTAACGTTAATAATCCTACAATTCTTAAAAAAAAAAAAACGTACGTAATGGACCCTTAGGACTAAATTTTTTGTAACATTTTTTTTTTTTTTAGGCTGGTTAAAGAAAAAATAAGAAAAATAGCTTTTTATTATGCAGCTGAGGTCTATAATAAATATTTTGTTTATACATATATTTTTGCACAGACACCCAAATAGGATAAAAAAGGCAATAATGACACTGACAACTTATAATACCTAGCAAACAACTTGGTGTATGTGTGTGTGTTTATTTTATTAAATATAATTTTTTCTCTACAATTGTTGTATATTATAGTATCTATAATAAAGTCCATGTAATAATGCGTATAAATAATGTATACTTATTTGCCTTTATCTATTATTTTCTTTTTCATGAAATTTTTTGTATGAAACATATAATAGAAATTTGCTTGCAACAGCAATGCTACTGTTGTTGTTCTTGCACATAGCTTCAACAGCAGTTGTCTCTAATCGCTTAAGTCACCCTGTTTATTAGTGTATAAATATTGCCTTCATATAATTGCCATAAAATAAAATTCAAGTCATAATTTTTTTTTGTTCCTGTTTCGTATTTTGTTGTTTTTGTTTTTTATGCTGTCATTTATGCTGCATAAAATATCCTGACAATTGAAACGTGTTATTTTTATTTAAGGGATTGATTGTTATTTATCTTTTTTATCTCTATATAATTTATTCCTTTTATTTGTGTATGCACATCTTTAACAAATAATATTTTGTTTGAAGAAAAATTGGTAATGAAATTTTGTCATATGATTAATATAATGCCCGAGTCAAAATAAATGCACATTTAATAGTATTTTTTTTTTCCGGAAATATAAACAGGGGAGTCAATAATAAATCAATTGAAATGAGGTAAATAAATATTTTAGCAAATTCAGCAAAATATCTTGTAACTTTCTGCAAATATTATGTCAATTGAATTACGGCTACTTTTTTACATAGCGTAAGTAAGAAGAATATCGCTGTCAATCAGTAAGTCTAAGAGAATTTTAAAAGCATTTTACTATAAAATCAAACTTTTTGTTTTCACTTGAAAAACGACTCTAGATTTTCAACAAAACTTCAAATAACCATTTTCAAAAATTCTGAAACACTTTCCTAATTTTGAAATATTCCGCAAACCCTATTTTAACTCCAGTTCCATTACTGAAGATCTCATAGCTTCCTAAATCTTAAATAAATTTTAGATCATGTAATATCTAAAGCTTTTAAATTGTATTAAATATCTTTTATATACATATACACAGAAAAAGATTTGCCTGGAAAACTGTTTGCAATAATAAAAAAATTATAAAAATAATTAATATTCTATTATAAATATTAAAAATTAATTAATACAATGGATTTTTTATACTGATAAAATAAATTTATTTGAATGATTTGATGATTCCTAAGAAAGTCAATTTGGTCAGATTAATCAATATGTGTCTGAAAAATATGAATAAAATGATTTGAAAAACACAACCGAATTTTAGTACTAATATTGATGGTGGTAATCATTTGTTTTATAAAAGCAACAAAAAATAGTTTTATAAAAAAAATATTACACCAGATTATTTGTTATCACAACAATTTTTTTTTTTTTTTCTTAGTACCAATAAAATGTCACAGGCAACCGACCGTATTCGAGTATCAGTAAATTCGGTTGCCACAACATATTTGTTTTCTCTTTTTATGTACATACAAAAAAAAAAAAAAAAAAGATTGGTTGGAAAACGGTTACATCAGTATACTTTTTATTAAAACAACAAATATTTTATTAAAATTATTAATTCAACAAGTTTTTTATATTTATAAAAGTTTTACTGTTATTAATTTGGAATTTGAAACAAAAGTAAATTTAATTAGATGAACCAATATGTGTTTTTATATATTTAATTAAAAAAATTTAATCAATATAACCGAATTTTAGTAGTTCCAACCATATTATAATTATGATAGAAAAGAAAAAATAAAATTAGATGTTTTTAATAAAATGTTTATATTTTGATAACCTGTTGACATATAAAAAATAAATTATTTCAAAACAATTGAGCCTAAATATTTGGAAATTTTTATTTTGTATAAAAACAAATCATTTAAAATAAATACAAAAAAATACTATGAAGATTTTTAATTAGTAGCTTCAAGAATTTTGGTGGTAAGTATAGTGGAGTCTCCGTTCTTGAGAACTTTCCTTAATGCTCCATATTAAAAAACGTTTTCATAACAAAGATAGGAAACGCTTCACAAAATTTGTCAATATTCTTTTGAAAATGTTATTAATTTTTCTTTTTAACAGCTTTCCATTTATCTGTTATGAATAAAATGTATAGATATTACTTCATTGCCTATCAGCACTGCAAGCTCTTATGAAACTATTTTCAAAGATTTCAAGACCTTAAGGAGACGGAAGGGATATGTTTTCAAGGATAATCAAATATCAAAGTTGAGTTTTTCCAGTACATGTTCTTAAAAGTATTTATGTGTTCAAAAATGTTGCTTATATATTGTCTTCAAATAAAACAAATTAAAAAAAATTGTTTATTTTTCATTCACAATAGAGTTATAGACATTTTAAACCTCAGAACAGAATTATTTTTGTAAACGGTTGGGTATACCGTATGCAAATAGTAATGTCAACTGAATTACCTGTTAGACAAAATTCGATTGGCATAAAATTCGGTTACCACAACGAATCTGTTTTCTCTGTGTTTATTAAAAATAAGTAATGACCAAGGCAACCAAAAATATGCAAAATCATATTTTCCTGGGCTTAAAATTTACCAAACTTTTACATATTTATCAGTTTCAGATAATTTTATGAATTTTTTCATTGATTTGTTACAGCATATTTTTGTAAATTTTGGTCATACTTTTGCATATTTTATCTTTGTAGAAAATCAATTCAGCAATTTAAATAGCATATTTTATACTTAAAAGCATAATTTTACATATTTTGCAACCAATATAATTTTTTACCACAACTGAAATACTCCCACAAACATTTTTCAAATCCGATTCTCTACTAATTATTCAATAAACATTTTTGCTGAAATTCAAGTTGAAATCAAATGTATTTCAAGCCTTGATTCCAGTACCAAACATAGAACTTATCCCCATAATTGATAGACATTTTTAATTTTCTTAAATTTTTTATGCACATAAAACTATTTTTTAGAGCAAACCGGTAATAATAAAAGCATTTATAAAAGTATAATCAAACCAAAAATTCCTAAAATTTTAATTTGATTAAAAAAATAGTTTTATATTCTGTTTGTCAAAAAAATAAAATACATATTGTGATTTAAACGAATGCTGTAATTTACAATAACATACTAATTATAAAAATTAAGAAGGTATCTAATAAGTAATTGATAGTTATTTATTAAAATGGGTACAAATAACAAGTAGTTTAAAGTACAACTATCATACTTTGTGAAAAATGTAGTTTAGCGAACAATATACAAATGTACTAATTCACAATAAAATATTAATAGTTATGTTTATTTTTTCATTATTTAATTTTTAATAATTCTATACATTAATATTCCACAGAAAATAAAAATAAAAAAATTAGGAAGCAAAATTCACAACGTTTATGATCACATTGACAATTTGACACATCATGTTATTTAATAATTCAACACTAATCTGGCATTAAGTTTATACTAATGAGGAATCAATTCTTCTCTATTGATTTAAACGGTTAATGTACAATTTGAACACAAACGAAATTGATACACTATTGAAACTGAATGGTGTCAATTTGTAAACGGGTATGTTTAATAATTCTTTGGTGTAGTGTCTTAAAAATGTTTTAAATAAATGTAAATTGTATCCATAAAAAGAAAAGTAAATAAATATTAACATAAAGTAAAATTTAATTCTTGTTTATTTTAAATCAAACTGTTGCCAGTTGTTAGTTAATTTCAATACATAATTCATTCAATTTAAAAAAAAATTATTGTAAATTTTAATCCATAACTCCAACCACAGTCAGGTTAAAGACTTTGTTATAATAATATTTTTTTTCAAAAACTTTTAACAGCTGTAAAACGAATTTAATGTCTTTATGGCAAAGGAATTAATTCATAAACAATTAATAAATGTCAAATATTTTTGTTGTTGGCTACATCATGTGCATCGTCATCAGCAGCACCATTTATTCAGTGGTGGGTTTTATTTTTGTACAGATTTATTATATTTTTCAACTTTCCATGTCCCGTTTACAGCATTTGGTTTTATGTCTATCAAGCCATTATATGATAATTAAGCTATTTAGGAAATATTTGTTAGATAAAAACTTTTTTGTTTCGCTTATAATTGTAAACAAGATCATAAAAAAGTTTTTTTTTTTTTATTTTTTAAATAAACATAAAAAAACAAATTGAAAAGTTTGTTTAAAATTTTATAAATTATTTAGCATAATTAAATGAAATAATGGGTTCGTAGGAACAACAAATATTTTTGTTCTTAATGTATTACAAAAGAAAGCCAATTGATTGTTATACATACATATTTTGTTTTAAAATAAATTAATATTCAATCTTTCATTGATATAACTAAAATATTACTATAATATTTTTAATATTTTGATAATTTGTTTATACAACTAAAATTGACCGTTAAAGCAACTAAAAAAAAATGTCATTGAAAATAAATAAATTACGTTGTTAAAATATTAATATTTATGTCGCTTATTTCAGTCTCTTTATTTTGTTTAGAATTATAATTTTACAATTAAAACCAATTTTTTAATTAGTTTTCTGTTTTCTTTCTTTTATCTTGATTTTTATTTGATTTTTTATAGAAATCCCCAAAGGTAAAATTTTGAAATGTTTATTGTTTTCTTCATTTGTATATTTTAATACAAAATATGTCATTAGTACATTTATGTTATGGAAAAAGGGTTTTTGTTTCCAAATAAGCACAAAAACTTTAAACTCATAATAATAATTAATTATGATAATAATCTACAAAATGCTTTATGACATACATAAAAGGGTCATATAAGGAAATTAAGTTTTATAAATTTAATGGTTAAATGTGGGTGAAGTAGGCAATAAAAGAAAATGGAAAATTATATTTAGAGAAAATTAAAATATATTAAGAAATAATGGTTAGAGTAATTAAAATTTGAATGTTTTTAATAACAAACATATAAGATAATATATATTAAATTATGAATGAATTTAATAAAAATAACAATAATGATTTTTAAAAATATTTTTTTTTTTAAGTAAAGAGAAATTCAAGAAAACCCAAAGTTTACAATACAAGATATATGAATGTAAATCTGGTTAGATCTCATAATATGATTAAACCTGTTCATTTTTGAAAATGTAAGATTTTTAAGTAAGTGAAAGCATCTTGCAAATAATAGTCTAAATGATTTAGTTTTGAGAAGATACAGATCTAAGCTTTTCTATTGCATTTTAGCTTTCCTGTGCACGATATATTTTTCCCTAAAACCGCATGAGAGCTAATGGACTAATCATGGCCAAAATGTTTATGAAATCAAGAGTGTTAACGCATATGCTTTTAAATAAAATTTATTAATTAAATTCCACACGTTTATAAGATGAAAACTTTTTTCTCGTCGTGTTTCGACATGTTACACACGGAATGACAAAATCAATATACCTCCCATCTTTTTGATGGTTGGTATTAAAAAAGGGAATTTTGAAAATATATGGACCGATTAATTGACTTAAAACTTCGAAAAAAAAAAAAAATATGCTTTAACAAATTGATGACAAAATTCCTAAAATTATCTAATAATTTGGTTCATTTGGAGCCCAAGAAAAAAAAAAAAGATTTTGAATATTTTTGGTTGTCCTTATTATTACCAATTAAAAAAAAAAATATATTTATTATAGTCTCTCATTAAACTAATTTTAAATATTATAAAAAATGTTTCAAGCTAATCAAATATCTCTAAATATTTCAAAATAATTGATTTTTAAATATGAAACCATATGACGGATATTCATAATAAAACAGTAATTAAATAATAAAAATAAACTCGCTAAATTTTATATTATTAACAAATAAAATAAAAAAAGTTTAAAATCATAATACAAATATATGATAATTAGGTATATAAACTAAATAATACAGAGAGAAAAAAAATCGTATTATAAAAATAAAAAAATATGAAGTAGTTTTTTTTTTGGATGCAATTTTTGTTAATTATTAAAAAGTTGTCTATGCAAATAACATTATTATTAATAATTTTACAAACTTAATTATCTTATCATTAATAAATAATACACAACAACGACCAAGCGATCTTCAGAAAAACTCTGCCGGTTATTAAACTTCATTTAATTTGCATGAATAAAAAAAAAAAAAAATAAAAAATATTAAATAAAGAGTATTACTTATTTACCAAACAATACACCTGTGTACAAAATCATGTGTCAATAAAAATTGATTTAATTGTTCATGAAATATTTTTGCATTTATTCCCTCTAACTATGAACTTTTCTCATAAAAATATGCAATTGCAATTCAGTTTATTGTTAATAAATACGATTTTTATTAAAATTTCTCTGCACGTGTATTAAAAAAAAGGGTTGGTAGGTTATTAAATGTTGCTTAACTATTTAACAGACACACTTTTATAAAAGTCTATATAAATATGTATAAGTATATGTTTAATTATATGTATAAAAAAAAAATATTAAATAAATAAATGTCTGAATAAATACAAATAATGGCAATTTATTGCAAATAATGAACCAATATTTAATGAGACACAAACATAATTAAATTTAATTAAATTTTATTATCACACAGTTTAATCGAATTTTCAACAAATGACTGCAAGCAACAACAATCATTTATGCATATAGTTGATATTATTTGTTTTTGTTGTCAGATTTTAATTTTAATAAATAAGAAATTATTTTTATATATTTTATTTCATTTATGATTTATCTTTGGATTTTTTATTTTTTTTTTCAATTGCAAACAATGATAAATTAATAAATAAATAAGAAATAAATATGATATAGAGATAAAGACAGTAAGGGAAATTAAAATAGCAGAAAGAAAACTTTGACTGTGTGTTAAAAAAATTTAAAATACGATTTATGCACAAAATTGTAGTTAGCCTTTTCCTAGCAAACCTTTACGAACGCTCTTTCTTTTCCGCCGCATATTGGGGTAAAAGGGGTAGAAAATGGCGATTAATTCAGGGAAAGGTGATATCAATATTTTAATGATCAAGTTTTATTACTTTTTTATTGATTATTAGTTAAAAAAATTCAGTTTTAGATTTTTAATATTTTTTTTTTTTTTAGCAGAACTGTAATGTCTGTCCGTCCGTCTATACATTTGAGTTAAATGGGTCGAATATTATGCATAATTCAGAGAAGGGTGGTATCAACACTTTAAGGATCTCGTTTAATTTTCCTATTTATTAGTAAGTAAAAAAAATTATTTTTAAAATTATAAGATGTTTTTTGGCTGAATAGTAATGTCCGTCCATCCGTCCGTCTATACATTTGGGTTAAATGGGACGAATGTGACGCTTAATTCAGGAAAAGTTGATATCCAAATTTTAGTGATCACGTTCTATTTTTTTCTATTTATTAGTTAGTAAAAAAATTCATTTTTAGAACTCTAAAATATTTTTTGGCAGCATGACAATGTCCGTCCGTCCGTCTATACATTTGTGTTATGAAATCTACTGGAGTTTTTTGAAAAAATTTTTTTTTCTTAAATTAGGCTAATGGACAATATATACTATTTTTCAGGAAATTTTCAGAACAAACATCCTGTAACATTTTTAGTTGCATTGCATGAAAATATTTTAGGACAATTTTCAAAAAAATTACAAAAATATAAGGACAAAATATAATTTACAAATACTTGCAGAAAAATACACTTAAATATCTGAAGTTGATGGTTTTATTTATATTTTTACGTTAAGGGACTTTTTATGCCCCTTAATATAAAATATGCAAAATTATGCTCTTATGTATAAAATATACAAAAATATGTCATTTAAATTGCCAAAATATGTTTTAAAATAAAGATTTTTCATTAAAATATAACAAAATTATGCTGCTTAGTCCCAAAATATGTAAAAATATGCTGTCATTACCAAAATATGTCAAATATTTAATTAAAAATTGATGCCATTTGTAGTTGCCCTGGTGATTACCCTTATGACCGATCAAGCCATAAATTAAAACTTTGGAGAGATATTTTAAAGTCTCGAAAATCTAAACTCATATTTTTATCTTAATTTTTTGTGCTATTTTCTTAAACTCTATTGTTTTTTAAACCAAAATAAATCTCAAATGTTAAAATAAATTTGAAATGACAAGAATATAAACATACAAAAATTCATATGTAAATAAACAGATTGCAAAAAATACACATATAATAAAATAAAACCCAAAAAAAATCCTTGAACAACAAAGTATGCGCCATTTTAAAGACATCAACAAATACACACAAAGAATTATAAATACACAGACAGAAAAGCTTTATAATATAAACCATAATAAAAAATACCCGAGCTTTCTTTCTTATTTAATAATAAAAATGGTTTAAATACAAACAACAAACTTTTATTTAACAAAAATACACACATGTTATCAAACACCCATACTGATGCATATACGTAAATACGTATGTGTATGTATGTAAACAACCCCCAAAAAAATAAAACTCCATTTTACACATTAAAACACATGTATTTGTCTGTGTTTTCTAATAAATGTGTGTCTATATATTTCTTACTCATTCTTAGAAAATCTATCAGATTTTCTGTTTATGTTGGTGTTAGTATTGTTGTTAACATGACAAGACTACAACAAAACATGAACAGCAGAAACAACAACAACGAAAACAACATTTTAATAATCATGAACATTTATAAACAAAATGAACCATATGAAAAAGTACAAGAAAAACATTATGCTCCATTTAAGAATTTATTTTGTATCTATCTCTATACATCCCCCCCTAAAATACTCACACACAAGTACACTAACTCTCATACATATATAAAAGAAAATCAAACCAGTAAACCTTCATGTTTGGGTTCATTGTTTCCTTCCGTTTTTTTTTCCTTTAAAGGCTTTTGTATAAGTGTATATATTAAAGAGAGTAGAAAGAGAATTTAAGAAAATTTTGTTGTGAGCAAAATATTGTTGCTGTTGTACACATAATAATGTGGCAACATATTTTTTTATTTTCTTGTTGTAACAAACAAAAACAAATTTTTTTAACATTTTCTTTTTACAAATATTTGGAAACTTTACGCTGTTGTCTATCACTACTAGCAAATTTATATAGTTTTGCTTTTTTTAGACAGACATTTTTATACAACATAAGGTGCCTTTCTTTCCTAGATTCTTAAAACTTTTCAAAAGGAATTTTTAAGCCAAAATCAAAAGAAAATTCTACAAATAAATATAGAGTGTCTAGGTATGTAGGTATATTGTTTTATATAAGGCTCATATCATTATTTACGAGTATATACAAATATAAACAACAATTGTATGTATTAACCAAAAACTGTGTTTTATTTTAATATAAATATGTTTCTTCTATGAACATGTGTCTGACAGCAGTTGTAGCGTTTTGATATTATGTGAAAAAGATGATAATCATGCTATAAAAATATGTAAAATATTTCTACTATTACTTTAGTAGAAAAATTTAAATTTTATAACTTTATGATTTGATAAAAACCTTTCAAAACAAATTGAAATACTTGCTTAAGTCGGGTAATAAATATAAAGAAATAATATTTATAATAAAAGGAAAAACAAACAAGAATCTAATTTGTAGTCACAGATTTGATTTGATTTGATTGGTCTCTTAAAACAGCCACCTTAAAATAAAATATTTACTTTTTATAGCATTTTAAATAAACGTAGACAAATTATAGCTTTAAAATGAAATTTTTATTATATCAATATTTAAATAATGTAAACGAAATAAAAGGGAACGTAATTAATGATTAGGAAATTTAAAACTAAAGATTTTTATTAAGGCGCCATTTTTATTTTAAATAAACATCTGTCTTAAATAAAGTATTAGAGAGTTGAAAGAAGATAAAAATACACAATAATGACATGCATTTATATTGGAGTGACTCCATATGTATGGAAGAAAATTAAGTTTAGTTCGGTCTAAGATAAAATTTCTTCAAATTTTGTTCATGTCAGTCATTATTCTTTTGATTTTTTTAATTTTACTTTCTTTTTTATTATTTTTTTTATTATTACATCGAAGTATCTATGTTTTTATTAGCTTTCTAGGAATATATTACTTGCATGATATACAAAAAAAAAAAAAAAAAAAAAACGAGAAAAAAAGGTATAGTCGGTCAAGACCGACCATATAATACCCTCCACCATTATGTATGATCATATATTAGATCAACACTTTTGAAACTTAATTCCGGGGGAACATTTGTATGGGGGGTAGCCGAAATAATGGACCGATTATAACCAATAGGCTTGGTCCTTGTACCATAAAAGTCCCACATGCCAAATTTCATTCAATTATCTTCAAAATTGCGACCTGTACTTAGCGCACAAGGTTTATATGGACAGCCAGCCAGCCAACCAGCCAGCCGTTCAGCCAGCCAGACGGACGCACGGACATCGTTAGATCGATTTAAAATGTGATTCTGAGTCGATTGGTATACTCTAAGGTGGGTGTTGGATAACTCATTATATGGGGTACAAACATCAGCCCCAACCACCTATGGTGGTGTAGGGTATAAATATTTTGAAAATTGCGATTAAATTACACAGATAAAATTAGAAAAAATTTCTGCAGCACGGGGTTTCTCAGTTAATTCGGATACACGGTATTAATAAGTACTAAGCCTCTAATTTACTTTTTTCAATTGACTCTAGTTCTCGCGATAAATCTCGATTTGCAAAATTAAGAAGGTTGCACTATATATTGAAGCATATCTCGTAAAAGACTTGACTGATCTTGTTCAAAAATATATCAAAAAATTATAATTAAAATTATCTTCAAGTAGTTCTTACATTACTTCTCAACAGTTATGAAGATACTAGGCCCACCTTTTGAAAAAAATTAAATTTTAAACAAAATTAAAAAAAAAAAAAAAAAAAAAAAAAAATTCAAAAAATCATAAAACTTCGAAAGTGTCAAAAATTAAAATTTTTTGTTCTTCAATCATAAAGATAAATTTAATAAAAATAAAGCAAGGCATATTTCATTAAAATCGATGCATTAATTTTGATTTTATTCAAATATTAGTGAAAATACTCATTTACATGTTACATAGAAAAATTAAAAAAAAAGCACAAAATCATTTGCTTATTTTTTAAATTTAAAATTTTTCGATTTTAATGAAATATATCTCGTGTTATTTAAAACAAATTTATCTGAATTAATTATAAAAATTTGAATTTTTTGATAATTTTATACTTTTATGATAATTTGAAAAAAAAATCTTGAAATTTTGTATAAAATTTAACTTTTTTCCAAAAGTTGGGCTTAATATCTCCATAACTATTGACCATTTTAAAAAGTAATGTAAGAACGACTTGAAGATAATTTTAATTAGATTTTTTTGATATTTTTTAACAAAATCAAACAAGTCAAATCAAACAAATATAGCAAAAACAATTTGGATTAAGCTCAAAATATTTTCTAGACGAAGCTATATCGAAAACAAAAACAAAATATATTTTAGTTTCCAATAAAACCGAAAATCCAAGTAAAATTAGTAAATGAAGGTAGTTAACTATAACTCAAAACCAAAGCTACTGGGGAAAACTATTCCCATATTTAAAAAAATACGCGTCAATTTGAGATTGAAACATAAAAAAAAATCGGATGAAACAAAAAACAAAAACAAAATATATTTTAGTTTCCAATAAAAACGAAAATCCAAGTAAAATTAGTAAATGAAGGTAGTTAACTATAACTCAAAACCAAAGCTACTAGGGAAAACTATTCCCATATTTAAAAAATACGCGTCAATTTGAGATTGAAACATAAAAAAAAATCGGATGAAACAAAAAATATTTTTTGTTTTGTTGATTAGTGTAATTGAAACAATTAAAAAGGTAATTGGAATAGTTTTTATCTTAGATAAATCGTTTAAAAGACCATATTTTTTCTGAGTATATGAGTTTAAATAAAACATATGGAATATTTTATATTCAAACTATTGTTTCGAATTCTTTCTTAAATCTTTGTAAACAAGTATTATATACCAATATAGAGAAAATTAAAAATATATAAATTAAATAGCAGTTTGATAAAAGTTTGGTCACTATTGCAATAATATTTTTTTCCTGTATATGATGTTGATGCCCATATATCGAGTAACACTAATTAGACTGTGCCAAACGAACTCGCATTTGAAAGGTAACATTCCAGGTTCTATTTCAAGTGAAGACAATTCTTTGATTTGTTTCTCACGTAAACTGTTATATTGATTTGAAAATGAGTTTAAAAATCTGAAGAAATACTTACTATAAAAGGAAAAAATTTTGCAAAAACATGGCCAAAATTTTGGAAAGTGTACGGCGAGAATGCTGTGTGTGGATGCCGTATCCAGAAGCCGTTTGCACGATTTTGTCAAAGATACAACTCGCTCTGATCAGCCAGTATCTGAAACGCAAGCTGCCTGGATATAGCGAAGGCATAAAACATCAACTACGTGATAGTCTGGCATCATTCGAAAAATTTGGTTACACAAAAAAACTCGACGTTTTGGGTGCCACATAATTTATTGCAAAGAAATTTTATTGGCCGAATTACCATCTCAGTGATAAGCTACTGAAACATAAGAAATCGAACCATTTTTGAAATGAATTATTAAGGACAATGAAAAGTGGGTTAATTACGAGAATATTAAGTAAAAAAATTTGGTCAAAGGCCGGCAACCCTCCGCAAATGTCTTCAAAGCCTAGTTTGACGGTAAACAAGATTATGTTGAGTGTTTAATGTTATTGGAAACGATTTATCCAATATGATCTGCTACAACCTGTTGAAACGATTAATTCTGAATCAAGAAAGAACGACCACAGAATAGGTCAATAAAAAAGTTGTTATGGCTAGGAAGTTCTGATGCACCCATTGTATAGCCCACCGTCTAACTATCATTTGTTTTGGTAAACAATAAACAATTGAAGTTCTACAGCGGTAGAATTATGAAGCAACCCGAAAAATTGCAAAAAGTCATAGACAATAGTAGGGAATATTTACTTAAAATTAATTTTCAATAAAGAAAATTTTAGTTCAAAAAATATCCAAAAAACCGCGTATACTTTTTATATTAATAATTTTTTGTTGAAAGTATTAACGTTTTCCAATTAAAAGCAAAATAAACTATATTTTAGAGTATAAAAATAAAACTGAAATAATTTAAATCACAACCACTATAAGCAATGTTTAAAAAACTATGCATACCTAACTGCAGAATTTTTTGACCTTTGACCAGGAATATATATTACAGTAAGCAGATAATTTAGCTTTAAAATTTAATTACAATATCATTCATTCTAAAGTAAATGTAGTAATATTGATATTGATTGAGTTTTGCTAGGCTATTTGGTCAATTATCATAAATTTTTAATAACTATAAATTTTGGGACATTCGTTAGACTAACAATTTCTGGTCTTTAAGAAAGGTAAAATCTAGCAGATTAAAATTATCTAAACAATTAAATCAAATCTTAACATAAAAATAATTACTTAAATTTTAAACCCAATAAGCATTTTTGCTGTAATTCAAGTTGAAACCAAATGTATATCAAGCCTTGAATCCAGTATCAAGCATTGATTTAAAATAGTATTACACTTTAAATCAATAGCATTTTCCAGTGAAAAGGAAATTCAAATTCCAGTCAAATTTATTTTACTTGAAAAATTTTATTTTTTCCAATAATATTTCATGTTTAAAATATTTTAATATTTGAATTCATGTCGGGCTCTAGCAAAATTTTCCAATGCTTGAATTTTTGAAATTTGAATGCTTATTGGGAAATAATATTGAAAAGTATTGACATTTCTAAAATCATATCGATATAAATTTTTAACTGGGAAGCTTATAAGATATCTATTTGAAACCTTGACATTACAGCTGAACTTTAAATTAACAACATCTTATAAAAAAACATTTCTGTTTAATAAAATCTCAAAATACACCCGCTCTTCAATTAATTTTATTACTTCTAAATCATAGACATAAATTTATAAAAATAAACAAATAATTTGAAAAAGAAAAACATGATCACAAGTGATTATTTAATGAGCTTAAAATAAACAAACCAACATCCTAAATAAATTCCAAGCCTATATTTTAAACGAAATCGAGTCACTATAAAATGACTTGGCATAAAATCTTAAAAAAAACACATACACACACACACACACACACAAAAACACCAAAGAAGTTACAATCTGGTTGATCAGATGTTTTAACAAAAATTTAATGAACTAAACATGACACTGCTCATTGACAATAAACTACTTCACTTTGCGATCAATAACAAACGAGATCAGAATTCTACAAAAGCAACAATAATGAAGTAAATTAATTTTTCATATTTTTCAGTTGCATACAAAAATCCATTCATTCACACAATGCACTTGTAATGTGTCTGGGTATCTTTGTGTGAATTTCTGTTTTAAAGACATTAAACACTTGATGATGAAGAAATTACCAGATGAGGAATAACTTTCATTTCTTTTATAAAAATTTGATGAGTTTAACATTGATCGGAACTCAATGGAAGGGAGGTGGTTACATTACAATAATAAATAAAGAAGAAAATTTTACACTAATCACATCAGTAACAGCTCATCAGTTTAAAGACGGCAAAAATAAGAAAAAAAAAATAAAAAAAATAATAATAATAATAAACTGAAATCATTCATAAGATCATTTATATTTAGATCTTTTGTTCAAGATAAAAGTCAGTGGTTCCTAAATTAAAATTTAATATTGATTAAACTTTAATTTAGTACGCTTTAGAATTTGATTAAAAATTAAATTTCTCGCAGAATTTTTTTTTAATTTAAATTTTCTGTTTGATTATTTCTGGCTTTATTTAATTTAGAAATCACTATATTTGTCACACTTCTTACTTAAATAAGTCTGATCAATAATCGCTTGATCATGATCATTAGCAAATCAGAAGAAACAGCGATATCATCACATTTGTGTTATTATTACAAAGAAAAACTAAATTAATCTCAGAAGCCTACAATGTTTTTTCTTTTTCTCATTTTCTCAATTGAAGATTTAAGTTTCTGTCTTCCTACAACTTGCTGCTTCCTCTTGCTATACAAGGTGTGTCCGCCATAAAGTTTATTTATTTTATTTTTTTTTTTTTTGTATTTATTTTATTCTTTTGATTTCTTTTCTGACAAATCATCTTTATGTCATCAAGTTGAATTAAATTTTTGTTTAATTTATTTTTTATTTTTTCCTTTTTTTTTTTTTGTTTTGTTTTTGGTTTTCTTTTTTTAAATACATTTTGATATAAATTTCAACATTAATTAATGAGTTGGAACTAATTTTAAAATCAATAAAATATAATATGACTCTTAATGATTTTTAGTGTTTTTTTTACTTACTTGTATTTGATAATCGTTCTCTCCATGCCATTGGATTTGCTACAAGACCTTGCAAACCGGGCCAATACAGATGTGTTCTGTCGACCATATGACCGGCATGAGTTTTCAAAGGGGTACCTTGATTTTGTGATAAATATTGGGCCATGCCCGCTGCAGCTGCCGCTATGGAAAATCGTGGTATGCCACCTGAAATAGTTGTGAGTTAGAAGATATTTAATGATGTTTTAATTTAAAAATCTAGAATCAAAATATTTCGGAAATAACTTTATAATTTCTAGTCATTTGGTCCAATTTCCTTAAAACTAACATAGCAGAGAAGATATAACAGAGTACCTAAGAGCCGAGCTATAGGGTTTCATATTAGGATTTTTGAATTTTATTAAATTACTAATTAAAAAACAAAAATAAAAACTAAGTTCTTTCTAAAACTATGATCACACTTGCCTAATATTTAATTAAAATTGCATGTCCAAAGGTTTTTCCAAAGAAGTTGTTTGATGTTGATTGATCTTACGAATATTTTGTAAAATAGAACAACATAAAAAAATTAATAAAATGTCAGCTGTTTTTTGCGTTAAATATGTAACAAACAGAAGTGTTTAGGCTCCGTTACTCTACCGTAAATGTAGCGAATCAGCTGACACGTTTTGCTTATGAGAGTTATATGTGTATGTGTACTCAAAAACGTAAATGTTACGTAGCACATGAAATTAGGTTGCTCTACGTATTTATGTGACAGCTGTAAGTAGCTGACAGCTTTTTATTTCAATATACTAAATCTGCGTAAAAAATCGCTGTAAAATGTTAATCAATTGGACAATTTGTTTTGCTGTTTTCTTGACTGAAAAATTGTTAAAATAATTTAAATAAGACGTAGAGTCGAATCATTAATTTAAAAATTAAAATTGTTGTCATGAAAGCACATATTTCGTTTTGTATACAAATCGCTGAAATACATACAAATAAATCTAGCGATTTTCAATTTGAATTTGATATACTGGAAATATGTGTAATTGTCATCACTGATGTTGATGTGTTCAAAACAACAACAAAGTACTGGCTACATTTACGTTTTTTGAGTAACCTTCCACTTACGTTCCGTTTACATTTACGGTAGAGCAACGGAGCCTATCATCATCTATCGAATGATAACACAACTTCAAAAATATTGATATTTTTTGGAAATAATTATGTAACTGTTGAACCGTTAAAGATATATCAATAAAATTTGACATGGTCAGAGCTAAGGTGTTTTCGAGTTGATTTGGAGGAGTACAGGTTCATATCGGGTCAGAGGGGAAGTGGGTGGCCCTCTAAATTTGGCCACCTCGGGTATTTTTTTTGAAAAATCGGCAAAGATTCATTTATTATATGGCAGAAATTTTATATGTAGATAGTCCTTGTAAATCTCTATCTCTGTTAGTTTAAGAGATATTCGGGTCGAAATAAATTTTTACCTAATTTTTAGCCTCATTTTTTTTAGTTTTTTAACTTAGCGGGCTTAACATTGCCCCTAGTTTGGCTAGAGTAGGCCAAGTTTCTGTTGGGTTGTAAGCAAAAGCATAAACTTTTTATATAAATATTTAGTATCTAAGAAAACGTTAGAATATGAATATTGATAATTTATAAAAACAAGGACTTAAAATTCAGCATTTTTGTGTTTGTTTTTAAACATACATTTAATATTTAAACTTTAATAAAATTCAAACAAATGGTGATATTTTATTAAAATTTCAAAATAATTTGTACAAACTTGTTCTAAAATTATAGAATTAAAAATATTTCCAAATTTTTACACGAAAATACCCAAAATTCCAATCCGTATAAAACGTGTTAAAAAAAATTACTTTTTTCATTGAAATGGTCACCCTGTCGTTATAAGGGGCCCCCATCAGAAAAATACTTTTTGGGTGTATATCTCATATATAGATCTATATAATTAAAATAATTTTAAGTCGATTCCGGCTTTGCAATTTGAGAACTTAAAACCAAAAGAAAAACAAATTTTCCAAAATTGACAAAATTTGGATAGGTCTTGTGGGCAGATGTTTGCCCCAAAATTCCTCCAGATTTACTTTACACGCATTTACATTAAGATTTCTTTTGAAAATATTAAAAAAAAAATTATAGAGCACAGAACAAAAAACTAATTTTACAGTGAATAAATATTTCCACCTTTTTGTAAAAAAACCCAGAAAATGTAAAATTTTGTTAAAGTTCCAACTTTAGATTAATATTACTTTTTAACGGATTCATATACATATTTATATGATTCTTGCAGTAATATTATTTCAAATTTTGTAAGGAATCTGGCTAATATTTTAGGGACAATATTAAGCCCGCTAAGTTAAAAAAAAAAAAAAATAAAAAAACGAGGCTAAAAATGAGGTAAAATTTTATTTCGACCTGAACATCTCTTAAACTAAAAGAGATAACTTGCACATGTGAGCGTAGAGATTTACAAGGACTATCTATATATAATTTCTTTTCTGTCATATCATAAATCAAATTTTAGGCGATTTTTCAAAAAAATAGCTAATAAACTTACACTAAAAGGATCAAATATGATATTCAAAGAATTTTTTTCGACAAATTTCTTTGGAAGAACTTTAGAGAAAAGAATTTCTCACTATTATAGAAATTAGTTAGACAAGTGTTAGTATATAATTCAATACTGATTCGGATTTCCTACCATTCATTAGCATAAGTTATAGTCAGACTACGCAAATATTTGACAAAAATTAAAATTTTTTAAATGTTACAACAAAAACATTTAATCTCAATATTTCTAAATAAAACATAATAAATATTATACAATATTTATGTGTAGTTTTCAAAACATATCAAGTTGACATAATTTACATTATATTAATACGTATTTATTATTTAATTCAATTACAAATTATTAACAATAATAATGACACTTTATGTTCAATACAATTAAAATGATTTAAACATTTTATATTAAGCTTTATTGACATATAAGTAAATGTATGTCTGAATATCGAATTAATTCATTTTTTGTTTGTCTATTTTCAAAACCTAGACAATGCGTTGACGTTATTTTTATTCCTCTCTCTCTTGCTTCCTTTCTTCTCTTACATTACTATTTGACATTTAACGCTTATTTTTGCTATTTCTTATTTATATTTATTAATGGACAATTAGTTCTGGTATTTAATTGATTTGGCAGTTAAATACAAATAACAATAACATTATATGACAATTGATTGACATTTGTGTTTAATTGTTGTATTTATTTAAAGGTAAAATGTGACAAAATGATGACTGTCACAAATTGTTAAAGATTTTTTTTAATAGCAATAAATAATAATTTCGAGTTATAATTATTTTATAGACCTTCAATTTATTGTTGATATTTAATGGGTTATTTGTTAAACTAAATATTTTTAATAATATTTAATAAAATGAACAATTCTTGACTCAAGTTTTAAAACCTTTTTGGAAATACTTCGCTGGATAAAAATGCTTTCTTGCTAATCTCCTTATTAGGAAAATTATGGTACAAGTCTTGGGAATAAATTTCAATAAAATCTTGCTAGACAAATAAAGGAATTTATCACCTCTAATCTAATAGAAAAACTATTTTTAAGAAAATTCCTTAAACCTATATTTCTTCTATAAATTTCAAAATCTTCCTTCAAACCAAAAAACCTCATTAAAAAAAACTTTTCTCACACAACTTACCTCCCGTTAATGCACTTAATCCCGCCGATGTAACTGGTGGAGGTTTCGATAGAATTGTATCGATACCATGAGGATTTGCGGTACCCTGTGTCTGTGTATTGGTCGTACTCGCATTCGAACCTGATGAATTCGAACGATTTTCACCAATCATATGTGAATTTTGTGCTCCGCCATAGGAACCATTTAATGCTGAATTTCCAGTCACATTACCAGTTTTCATTTCGGTCATGGAATGTAAGGCGGCCAAGGGAGGACCCAAAAAACTCAAAGGCAATTTATGATCCAAACCAATATTATTATTGTTGTGTATACCCAAAGGATGTCCCGTATTCGAAGACGTAAATTTACGACTTGAAAGATTTTCGGGACTATAATCTGAGGGCGGAGGACTTGATTCACTATTATTGCCAGCCTCTTCACTAGAACGCTGACTAACGGAAAAAGATTTTGAACTATCTACACCGGGACTAGAATTGTTTTCATAACGTGATCTTTGATTTAAAGCACTGTGACAGTTGTCGGGTGATTCAGACTGTAGGCGGGATGATGTTTGTGAATTGTTTGTATTATTATTATCGGTACTTGAAAGTAAAGGTGGCGGGGTGGAAGAATCATCGACAGATCTGGGGGATTTACATATTGAGGACATTTTATCCGAATTATTATTATTATTATTGTTGGAATTATTTTTTAAAAGCATTAAGGGTCCCGTTAAATGATTGTTATTATTGGCGGCATAGGCCGCAGCCGCTGCAGCACTATGATAATCCAATAATTGATTTTGATAATCCATTTGTGAGGGATCTGGAAACCCATTACCTATATGATTCTGATGATGATGTAAAGGCGGACTACGATTTAAAAGATTAACTGAAGGTGAGTTATTTTGTTGGGCTGCTGCTGCCGCAAATGAATGATGTCTCATATAGGGATTTATCAAATCCATGTTGTCGTTATCGTTAGGAGTATTGTTGTTGTTAGTAGTAGTGGAACTATAATCCGAACTTTCTTCACAACGATCGTTGAAACGTGTGTATAAATTAAGAGGTGATTGTACCGGCGGCGTTTGTAAAGGCGAAGAGAAACCGTTAATACCGGCGGCTACGGCAGCTTGAAAAGCGTTAAACGTTGTCGAAGAACGTAGGGCTAAATTAAAAGCGGAATTTTGTGATAAATGAAAAGATTTGTTGGCAATACAAGATGGTGTAGCTGTGTTAGAAGCGGAAGATAAAGGTGAAGCAGTTTGAGGCGTTGTAGCGATATCGTTATGTAAAGCAAGCGGGCTTTCCGAGCCCGTGGGCGTATGATTAATATATGGACTACCCAGGTTGAACTTTTTGAACAAAATTGAAGGTAATTATTTATTTTCTTTTTTTTAACTTTTAATTTTTTCACCAAATTTGTAATACTTTTTATTATTACTTTTTTTCTATTTTCTATAAATTTTTTTTATCAAACAATTGTATTTTATTTTCACTTTGAATTTAAACACTTTTATATGTATTTCCTTATTAATATTTAAATTTAATTCATTTGTTTTAATTTTTTGCTAATTCTTTTATAAATCACTTTATGTTTTTTAAAAATAAAAATTTCTTTTAATTTTTAAAAATAATTTTTTCTTTAGGTTTCTTTAAATTTTGTGTTTTTTATTTTTGTTTTGTTTTTATTTAATTTGTTTTTATAAATCCGTTTAACCGTCCGTTTATTTAGGCCTATAACTACAGAATGATTTCGAAATAGTAATTGAATTGTATGCGAACGAGTTGGCACTGTGAGTTCACTAAGTGAATAAGTGATTGAGTGTAGTTGCCTGACCATCAACAACAATGTGGCAAATGAACACAAAACAAAATTATTTCATTTCAAGTCTTTCAAAAATTGTTAAAACTCTTAAACACACAAACCAACTACCACCAAAAGAACAAAACAAAACAAAAACAAAGTGTGAGCAGACATGAGTTAAAAACATGACAGGCGTTTCAATTTTCCATTAAAAATTACAACACTCACTCATACATTCATATGTAGGAAATCCGGTTAAAAAAAAAAAAAAATCATGCTCAATTGATTTCAATTCATTTCAAAATGAGTTTATACTCTTAGACTTAAGCTATGTAGCTCTCTCGTTCTTTTACTTATACTCTTTTGAACAGTTATACTTCTCTTTCTTGTTGGCAGTGATGTATCACAAAGGTTAAAACGAGACATAAAATATTTTAATGATTTTACTCTATTATTGCACTTAGTAAATCAAGATAGAAGAAGAAGAACAGCCACTACAAAAACAATATTTAAATAAAAAATAAAATAGTCTGAAAATAAATTTAATCTGATTGTCTTTATAAAATCTCTGTTATTCTTTTTTCAACAACTACCACGACAACTTAGCCATAGAAGAAGCAGTGATGTCAACATTACTTTACAAGGAGAAAATAATAGTTATGTTTTATATGAATGTTTTAGTTTTAAATATTTTTAAATTTTATAATTACATTAAATTCAGTAATTTTTTTAATTCAATCGGTTTTTTTTTTTTTTTATTTTATTTATTTTTTTATTTTTTTTAATTATAGTGTTTTTTATTTGAAGGATTTTAATACTAAAGATTTTCAATTATTCTTTTTGCTTTATATTTTTTGGCTTAGCATTACATATTTAATTTTATTTTTTACTAAATTAATTTTAAAAAAGTTGGAGTTTCATTCGAGCGATTTTTTAATATTAATGATATGTATTTTTGGTTTAAGGTAGGTTTTAGTTTTTAATTTAAATAAAAAATTATTCTCGTTATTATAACTTAAACTAAGTTTACATTAGGCTAATATTTTTATTTAATTTTATTATTTACTAGCTTAACCCGATGCACTTTGCCCTCGACCTTTTCTCTCTTTTACAATTTAAAATAAATTTCTACTTTAGATATTCGAAAAATATAGGAATTTATCAATTTATTATGATAAGAAAGTAGTTCCTACAAAATTTGAGGTCTTTCCTCATAATAGTTCTATAGATATACATTAAGAATAATAGCTTTGAAAAAGGGGTACCATGCTCCATTGTTCCAGCCGTCCCATTTTTGTCTTTAATTATGGAGGTAAGGAGAAAGTTTTGCCTATAAGTATATAGTATATTAAAATATTTTCGGTGTATGGGAGCCACCACGAACACCCGCCCTATTTTCAGGCTAATTGTTGAACTTATTTCCAAAGAATTTAAAATATTTTGTTATTTTAGTAGTTTAAATGTGCACCTGCTCCTATCAAAAAAATCAAGTAGCTTATTTTATTTTCGAGGCCTCATGATTATTCTTGGAAAAATACAAGAAAATTGGTTATTCTGTGTATAAATTATCTGCAATTAGAAATATTTACTTTATATGGGGGCAAGTACTCCCCTTAACCTATCCGCTCTAAAATTTGATATTAAAAGTTTTTTTACAACTGTTTTCAAAACTTTCACTAAATAATTATATCAGATTAGTATATGTATTGTAAAGGAGCTACCTCTTCTCCTGGCCCTATCTGTCATATTTTTATATCATCCGACAAAGTAGTTGTCACAAAATTTGCTTTGGGTGCACGATTTTCCAAGATATTGCAATAAACTATTAAGATTTTTACAGCAACAGTATTTAACTTATCCGTTAATAATTAGTTTCCCCTAGACTCCATAAAAAAGTTAAAACCTTTGTTATTTTAGATCTTTAGATGTGCAATAATTAGTAATTTGTTTGTGATAAAATTAAATTATATATATGATGAAATTAGTTTATATATATGATAAAATGGAATTATATATATGATGAAATTAGTTTATGTATATGATAACATGGAATTATTAAATGATAAAAACATGATGAAATTGAAAGCAATACTTAAGAAAAGTTTATAAAACTTACTAAAAGTTATTAATAAGGTTATGAGCCTTACTAATAAATTAAAAATTGGAATCATAATAATGATTACGTACAAATATACTTATTGTAACCTGGAATCATATATTACAATCATAGTATGTTGCTCTTAGTTTATGGTCACTGGAACCAAACTTTCTCTTTGCGTGTATGATGAGAAAAATATTTCTGCAAAATTTTAAGACTTTTGCTTTAACAGCATTTAAGTTATCTGACAATTAGTATTCCCTTTGTATGGGGCTATCACTCCCCCTAAACCTACTCGCCTAATTTTCATCTCAATTATACAAATTAAAAACAAAATTATTTCCACAAAATCTCAGAACTTTATATTTAATAGTTCTAGAGATATGTGATAATAATTTTTTACTTTATATGGCGGCTACCATTCCCCCTGCTCCTATTGAAAATTAAAGTATGAAATACTGTGAAAATTTCAAGAAAATCGGACCTGTGGTTTAGCTTTCTATAAAGCCCAAACAAACAAATAAACAAACACAGTTTCATTTGGATTTATTTCTATACCTACCATCAAAAAGATGGGAGGTATATTGATTTTGTCATTCCGTATGTAACATGTCGAAGGAATCATCTAAGACCCCACAAAGTATATATTTTCTGGGTCCTGGTTAGATTCTGAGTCGCTCTAACTATATCCGTCCTTCTGACCTTCTGTTGAAAGCAGGATAGGGCTCGAACGGGACAACGTAGGGGGACGAAATTTAGCACAAATATTTGCTTATATAAGGTTTGTCTGGGATTGAAAACGGGCAAAATCGGTTAATAAACAAAAAAGTTATGGGCTAAAAACTAGAAACACAGGGAGTCCGTATATTTTCCTTTTTGGCGATTTTTAATGTTGTAAATATCAGTTTTGAAATGCAATATATCCCTAAATTATAAACAAGATCGATAAGATTATGTAAGATTATGACTTGTACCATAAAAAGACGAAAATAACAAAAGAAAAAATGTATAATATATAATAAATGAATAAAAATAATAACATTTAGAAAAAAATCTAAAACATAAAAAATTGCTTAATTGTAAAAAAATAATAAAACTTCGATCGATCACAAAAGAACGCCAAAATAAAAATATATCTCAAAAGAAACAAGAATATCGGCAAAAAATATATAAGCTCAAAAAATACATCAAAAATCGCTAAAATGCAAAAAAAATATAGAACAAAGAAAACTCATTAACAATGATCACTTATTAAAAATAAAAAATCGCTAAATTAGAAAACCAAATTTGATTTTAAGATTTCATGATAAATAGAGTTTAGATTGATTTTACAGAAAAAAAAAAACATTTCGTTAAATATAGCCCTAGATAGATCAGGAAAATTAAAGCCGCCTTTTAAATTTTTTCTTTTTCCCAATACTTTTAAAATTTATTAATGTACCTCACATATCTGCATGTTAATGTTGTTCAAGTTATATTATTTCGTTATATTATATCGATAACTGTAAATTTCATAGCAAATAGTAGATCATTTTTAAGCGACTAAATTTTATTGTATTTCCGAAAATAATTCTTTAACTTGTATACCAAAGATATGAGATACATGTAATAAATAATATATAACTACAATATTATTAACCCAAATTTAAAACTAAAAAAAAAAAAAAATACTTTTTTTAACGTAAAGTTAAATGAACTATACATGTTCTACAGTGTCGGTACTGATCTTTAAGAACTAAGGATATTAACAGAAAGACTGTATAAGACCCCCCTATTTCTTTAGTTTAACCCTCTACTGCATACAACGCCAAATATGGTTTTCGTCTTTTAATGCATTGTATTTTCTATAAACGGGACTTAATCAAAAGAGAATAATATTTGTCATCCTCTATGTTTTGATTTCTTCTCAATTATAAAGCAAAATATTTTCAAAGTGCGTTTCGGCCACTGTTTCCTTTAGTTTTCTTTAGGGCTTCATGTGTGAAAACAAAAGTAAATTTTGAAGCGATTTGTGTACAATTTTTCAAAAAATATAAGAACAAAAATAACACAAAAAAATATATTCATATAGGAAATGAAGTTCTTTTTCAAATAAAAATATTATTTATCTGCAAAGTAAGTATTTTATGTATGATTTTTTTTGGAAAACTGACGAAGGCCATATATGGGCCTTACATGCACTAGTAGTATATAATTAACTTACATATATACATGAGTGTATTTTATTCTTTCCATAAAATGCAATGCAATTTTTTAGAAATGGATGTACGATCATTCTATGGTAATTTAAAATATGTTAGTGAAATTTATAACGTTGATCATAGTGGTGATAACCAAATATCTGCTACTGACGAAGAAGACTTTATAAGTCAACCGTCACGTCAGGAACATATTTATATACCGGAGACAGCCGACAGCGATTACTCACATTCAGATGATTATGACAAGCCTACTACGTCGAATGCAAAATCTACTAAAAAGCCAAGATCTCCAATTTGGAAAGAAAGTAGTTTGACTACTTATTCGATTGAAAATTTTCCATTTCTTAGAGATACGAACCTTATTGAGAAACTGCATACATCAAAATATGTCTCCATAAAATTTTTAATTTTATTTTCTACGATAATATGTTTCCACGCCGAATAATTTTTTTTTTTTTTTTTTTCAAAAATAACTTAATGCATATAAGGCCATATATATGCATTAAAATGGCTTAATTTTTTTTTTTTTTTTTTTTTTCTTCTAAAATTCCGAGTGAATTTTTAAATTTTTGTTACATACGTATTAAATTGTCCATAAAAAACATATATTTACGGTGTTTTATTTTTTTCTTTATTTTAAACATCTTCATGCAGTAGAGGGTTAAGAAACAACAGATTGAAGGACAGATATACTTTAAATTCCGCAATAAAAAAGAAACAAAATCCAAAACCAAACGCTAAAATAAATCACCAAATAGACAACACTAATGACAACGACTAACTAAAGTTAAAGTTTTCTATATAATAGACCCATCTGTGATATTGGAATTTTATGGAATTGGTACGAATACAATGCAATAAATACAACAAAAAGACAGACTAGAAAAGAAAAAAAGAACGAATGTGATTTTTATTATGTACGTCATTAAAATGCACTAATGTACGGTTATAATACCCACTCATGTTTTAATACACCACTACGAGTAAATTCTCTCGCTCTACAGGACAACAAGCAGTAGCAACAACAACATTAAATTTGAAAGAGGTAAAATTGTCTTTGTTAAATGACTCTGTGTGGTTGTATGTATTTGTTCCAATATATATATATATACATTTGAAAAAAAGGAGGTGTTTAAGATTTTTTCTGGTTTTGTATTTGTTTTCGATTTTTTCAAGCTGTCTTTTTAAACTCTACTCTCCTCTCCATCTTTTACGTTTTGTGTTTATTTGTTTAAAATGTAATAAATATTGAGTGGCAGTCAATTTTTTTTATTTTTTATTTTTTTTTTGCTTCTTCTGTAGTTTTTTCTTTGTTTCGTATGTAGTATAATTTGTTTTTGTATATGTATTTATTTATGTGTATATGTATACAAACACATCTACATTAAAGTTGCTTTTTAATGAAGTACGTTATTATATTTATATACAATATACAGCTTTTTTTGTCGAAAATAATCATACAATTCTCGTAAAAAATGAACTAAACATGTTTATAATTGATTTATTTTATTATAATTGTCTTTTGGTTTATTAATATGTATGAAAAAAATATAAATAAATTGCATTTTAAATCTATTAATTTTAAATTTGCGTGTGTTATTTCGAGACACACAGTTTAAATTTTTATTGAATGGAATCTAAATTTTATCAAAGCCGTCGGCAATTTTAAATAAGTGATTCTTGTTTGATGTTGAGCAAATTATTTTCAGTTACAGTCTGTAATTTTACACTGATTTAACTTTTCCTGGATCCTTAAATACATATATAACTGTTACAAATTTTGAAATACGTAAGAAAAATAAATACACACAATGAAAAAAACAATAGCAAATACTGTAAAATGTTATGTAGAATTTAAGAAACGTTGGTTAGCAAACAAAAAAAAAAAAAAAAATTTACTAGTCAAACTTTTTTTTTAATTTTCTGAAATTAATCAAATTAAAGAATTTTTTCAACTTGACAAATTAAATGAAAAATAGGAAAAATTTTATTAGTTCTACAACTAGTTCCAGAATGCATGAAAATAGCCTGTATTCGTTCTATTTTGGAGTTACGACCAATGATTTTTGTTTGAAATTGTCACCTCCAGAACTAGTTCTGTAGAAGCGTTATCTAGCCAGTACCCATTCTATGGAACGGTTCTAGAACTAGTTATTTAATCAATGATTTTTGTTCGAAATTGTCACATTAGGAACTCATGCCATAGAAGCGTTAGGGAATGGTTTCAAACCCTTTCTTTTTTTTCTTTAACAGCTTGCAACTTTAATATTATTTTTTTAGCAACGGGGCCTTATGCAGCTTCGATTATTGCAATAGTAGTAACAATTAAACTGATTTGAGTATGAATCGAAAACCTCTAATTTAGTAATAGTAGAATAGAAAGAAATCCATAGTTGGAATAAACAAATGATATTTTATTTTGAATATTGCTTGATGTTAGTACTTGTTTAACTTTTCCTCAAATGTCTTTTTTATTTTTTATTCTAATGAGCCATTTCCAAGAGGCCAATTTTTAAATCAATATAATTCTAAATAAACACTTTTGGTTTTTTCTTAAAATTTTTTTATTTTTTATTCAAGTTTTTTAAACAGTTCAAGGAAGTCATTTGGGAACCAGTAATTTGTTTAGAGAAGTGATATAGAAGTTATACAGAATTAATTCTTAAGCACTAGTTCTCAAAATCATTCTCTAAAACGAATTTAGAATCATAATTAGGTTCTGCTCAATTCAAGAATTATTGTGAAACCACTGGTTTTACAGAACTATTGATTTTAGAACGCGTTTTAAAATTATTTCTGGGAATGTTTATTAAATTTAACTACTCTATTTTATTTATTCATTGCAATTTTTGTAAAATTAAATTTATTCTTAAATTTCTGTATGAATTTAGTTTAGCGCAATATTTTAATCAACAACTTTTCTTAAATTTTCAGTTCTAATTTAATTTTTTTAGTGATTTGACTAATTTTTTCAAGCTCCCCCATACATCGAGAGTATTAGATTAGTATTAGATGGGATTCTTATATTAAAATTTCTACCAAAGTAGAAATAATGGTATTAAATAACTCCGAAATTCCTTTAAGCGATAGATAATTTTGTTCTATGTATATAACTAGAAAAATATTTGATAAGAATAGCATATGCAACATATTCTTATTAAGAGCTTAAAGAAGATATAAAAATCTTTGAAAAGGGGTAAGGAAAAAAATGGCAAATAGTTAAACATTTTCTATATCAGAGGTATTCTACCCCCATAGACCCGCTCCTGAGATGTATACAGAGTCCTTTTTCCAAATTTAAAATTTATCTCTGCTACGCCTATGTGACCAGCCGTTTATTTCCAAAAATTTTCTATTCTATTCCACTTTGTTCCGGCTCTCTGCCGTGAAATTAGCAGTAAAAGGTCTGAAGGCAGGAAAATCTCCTGGAACGGACAAAATTACCAGCACAACGATTTGTTTCTTGCCAAACTTGGCTTTGAAATTTATTTTATTCATTTTCAATGCCATTTTACGTACTGGCTACTTTTCAAGTACTTGGAAGTTGTCAGAGATAGTAATGATACCCATACCCGGAAAAGACGTCACTCAAGTAACATCTTACCGTCCAATAAGCTTATTATCAATTTTTTCGAAATTGTTTGAGAAATTGCTCCTTGAGAGTCTATTATTACATCTTAATAATAATTATAGTATACCTAACCATCAGTTTGGTTTTAGAAGAAAACATTTGAGGAAGTGCATCGAATTACAACTCTCATCAGAAGAGGTTTCGAGAGCAAGCAGTATTGCTCTGCGTTATTTATTCACATATCTCAAGCTTTCGATAAAGTCTGGCACGGCGGACTAATACATAAAATGACCACGTTACTTCCACAGAACGTTCATAAGTTACTAAAAAACTATATACTAAATAGATCTTTTCAAATAAGATCGAAAGATGTGATTTCTTCACGCAGAAAAATTTCCGCAGGTGTACCTCAAGGAAGTACTTTAGGGCCTCTTCTTTATATACTATATACGGCAGATATGCCCACGAGCCCTATGATCCATACATCAACTTTTGCAGATGATACTGCTTTTGTAAGTATGCATACAAATCCTGTGATTGCATCCGAAAAACTCCAATCCCATATCACTGAGCTGGAAAAATGGCTATATAAATCGAAGTTCAATGTGAATGCTTCGAAATGTGTCCATATAACATTTACCTTACGCAGGGAAAGTTGTCCTCCCATTCGAATAAACAATGTCCAAATATCTGAACAGGACAAAGTAAGGTATCTTGGTATATCACCTAGACCGGGGTTTAACATGGACTCGTCATATAGAATCCAAAGTTACTTAAATAAAACTAAAATCTGCCCAAATTCATTGGTTAATTGGTCCAAAGTCAGCCCTAGACTTGGACTATAAAGTACTGTTATATAAAGCAGTAATAAAACCTATATGGTTATATGGCATACAACTCTGGGGAACAGCCTCCTCATCACATTGAAAAATTACAAAGAAAACAGTCCAAACTCCTAAGAATAATAACAGGTGCACCATGATACGTCAGAAATAGCAACATTCACAAGGATCTCGATATTCCTACAATTCGTGAGGAGATAAAGAACAGTAGCATCAAATATATGAAAAAACTATCTGAACACCCAAACCCTCTCGCTAGGGATCTGCTAACTTTTGAGGGTCACAGACGCCTAAGAAGAACGGAAACACTGGATCTTGGAGGATAACACTACTAATGAAAACTCAACGTTGGATTTTGCAGTGGCAATTTCAACAATAATATAAGTTTAGGTTAAGATTTTAATACTTATTGTAAATTTCTGAAAAAAAAAAAGATTCAATAAAAAACTAATATATATGTAAAAAAAAAAAAATCCACTTTGTAATGTTTGATAAAGCAACGAAGAAAAATTTCGAGATTTCAGGTGTTTTTTGTATGAGAGGAGCAACAAAGTTTAAAATAATAATAAAATATGTGGAAAAAAACTTAATTTTCAAATACTTATGGAAAAACACGCTACAATACCTAAAGTTAATGTTTCCATTCTACAATTTTACACCTTAAGTTTATGAAACTTGATTTTTTCCTATATAAAATAAAATTTAAGTTTGACAGCTCAGTAGAAAAAAAAAAAAAAAAAAATATTGTTGAGTATTATCACTACAAAATATCTTGTTTAAAAGTTGTAAAAAACCAACATATTATGGTTGTAGTTATAAAAGCTTGACTGAAAGCAAACTATTTATTTAATAAACAAATGTATATAATATTGTGGCCATTACCATCTTTCGATCTCGAACCCATGCAAAACGTAATAAAGAATTCCGAAATGGCGCTCAACTTTCCTAGAATTAAAATTGCTTTAAAACTTAAAAAATTGTTTAACATTTTCTAAAGTTTGTGAATAAATTGTTCATTTTTTTTAGGACAAAGTACTTTATATTATGTTTTATGCATACTTTTGGGGGCAAAAACTAAAAATCTATGGACATTTTAAGTTAGTTATTGGAGATAAAATCGAATTAGTTAAAAAGTAAGATACAAATTCAACATTTTTGAGAATTAAGAATAAATGGACTTTAATTACGAAATTGCTCATATTAATTAATTAATTTTTAATTGATTTTTTTCAATCATCAAAAAAAAAAAAATTCTTTATATTTTATTAATAGCTGTCAATTTATTAAAAAAAAAGATTTGTAAACCAATTAGAAAACTAATTATAATAATAAATAATGTAATTAAATTCCCATATAAAGTTAGTTAATAACATAGAATAGAACTAGAAGTTAATGTGAGAGCCACCCTATACTAAATTTTCAAAAAATTTACTCATTTTTTTGAAAATACAAAAACAAAATATATGTGACTACATGTATTTTGTTTTTGTATGAATTAGGTTTCTGACAATTGAATTAGGTTTTTTTCTCTCACATAAATATCTAGTAGTTAATCTATGGTTAATAATTTTATTAAAAAATAATTTGAAATATTTTTTTCTGTGCAGGTATACTGAAAAATTTCCGAATTTCATTCAGAAATTTCTCATTTTTATTTGTTATTATTAACATATTGAAATTCATAATTTTATTTGGACTTTTTTTAATATTAACTTGAAATTCTCAATTTTATTTGAAATTTTCGCAATATTAACTAAAATTTTCAATCTGAAAAGAAATTTCCCAATATAGAATTTAAATTAATTGAATTTGTAATTTACTCAACGTTCAATTTTTTTTTCTCAATATTCAAGTGGATTATTTTTGATAACAAATAGAAAATCTTAATTTTATTTGGAATATCCTCAATTTTATGTAGAATGTTCTCAATTTCACTTAGAAAAGTTAATTTAGTAGCTCATAGGGATCTGAAGACCAGTTTTTAATTATTCTCCTTATTACTTATGAATATCATTTAATTTCATATCTAGTAAAAACCTTCAACTAAAATTAATTAAAATTCAATTTTGTCTGATAAACTTCCATCGAAACCTCGACACTAAAGAAAGTAACCATTAAATTGTCAAAGACATGAAGAGCACATCCTACCATTGTAGTTTGTTCTTTCTTGTTTATGAGTTCATTATAAACTATAATAATTATTACATTATTTTATGCTGCTGATGCTACTGCTTCCTACATTCAGCCATTCGTTTTTGCCCCCTTTCCAATTTCCATACATACATATGACGATAATGTCATTTGTGCTTGTAGAAAAACATGACACTATATACTGCAGTTTTATTGTCTGAATGTTAAAAATGATGCTGGTTGTACAAAATACCAGCAAGTAATGAAATACATAGATGCAAACACATACAGATTGATATTTGTATGTGTATGTATGAATATCATCATCAACTGTCTTCACTGTTGCTAAATAATGCTGTTGTTTTTGTTGTTGCTGTTTAAATTGTTGTTTCTGCTTCTGTTGTTCATGTCCTGTGCATGTAGCTCCATTTAATAATAAACTTCTTGCATAAAATTTAATTTACTCCTCTTATACAACTATGAGCAACAAAGAACAAAAAAACAAATACAATACACATTTATGCACTCGTACAGATACAAACACACACGCTAGCATATTTTAATGGAATAAAAAAACAAAATAAGAAAAGAAAATAAACACTTCTACAAACTACTTCAACATAAACGATTATTAAAATTCTTATTGGATGCGCCATTGTTAATGAAACGGAAATGAAACATTACTCGTATGAGTTTGTTCCTTAAAAGAACACACCTCTTAAAAAATATTAAATATATTTCTCCTTTTCTCTCTCTCTCTTTCGTGATCACAATGTCTAGCTCCCTTTTACTCACACACAACATTATTTTCAAAACAACCCGCCATTGTTGTCTACCAAATCACTCATTTATTTCACTCGATTTTCAACCATAGCAGTGTTGAGGAGTAATATAATATGTTTATTCACCTCAGTGTGCGAGTTGAATAAGTAACATATTCAGATAATTTTTGGAGATAAAGTAGATGTGATGTTTGTCGTGTTTGATCTCAAGATGCTTGTGAATTGATTTAATTGACTTCAGAGCTGTATGAACAGAGATGGGAAATTTTTAATAGCTCTTAAGACATTTGGGAAATTACAGTGGGAAACTCTGATTCTGCGGCACGGGGTTTCTCAATCAGTTGGATACTAATCCATTTTTTTTATGCGTTTGTGCTGATGTTTGTAACGCACAGAAAAAATTATCGGACCACCACCTTAAAGTATACCGTTCGACTCAGAATCACTTTCTAAATCGATTTAACGATGTCCGTCCGTCCGTCTGGCTGTCTATCCATGAAAATCTTGTGAACAAAGTACAGATCGCAATTTTAAAGATATCTTAATAAAATTTGGTACGAACAATTACTTTGACACAATGACGAATCCTATTGAAATTGGTTATGATCGGTCCATTATTTCACCTAGCTCACATACAAATGTCCTCCCGGAAGAGGGGTTTAGCGATCATAAATATAGCAATGTTTCAATGAAAATCGGTACAAAGGAGTTTTGTATAAGTGTAAATCCTTGTGCCAAATTTCATCAAGATCGGTCTATAATTGACCATAGCTCCCATATAAATCCCCTCATCCGAAAACCACTTTAACGTGTATAAATCCCATACGAATGATAGTATCAAGTTAATATTCGACACAAATAAGTTTTACATACGTAGAAACAACATTGCCAAAATTTATGAGAATCAGTCCATTATTTACCATAGCTTCCATATAAATCCACTTCCGGGAATCGCCTTAAAATCATATAGATGCCCAGCAAAAAAGGAACTGAAAAAGTCATGAATTTAACATTGTGTTGGCATTGGAAGGAAGTACTTACTGGTGCAAAAGAGCTGCAGAAGTTCTTTTTTTAACCCATGGTTGTCATTGGTAGGATGTTCATCTTTTATGCTTCTTATTCATTTCTTTTGAAGTACTTCCTTTAAAACTATGTTTATGAAATTTTTTACAAAAATTCAGTTTTAGCCTTATTAAAAGATAATAAAAATGCATTAAAAATTTTAATTTTCTTAGAAATTATTAACCTTTTTTCCAGCTAAAATTTCATTTATTTTCACTTTTTTGGAAGTAATTATTAAGAACTTCCAAAAAAGTTTAAAATATGCACTTTGTTCTACTTTTGAAGTGGTGAAAATGTTCTCTTTTGGTAGCTCTTGATCGTTTTTTTGCTGGGTGTTAGTATCAATGCATTGTTCTGTAGTTGTATAATTTATTTTACATTTAGTAAAAATGTTGGTCCACAATTGGCCACAGGTCTAATTTTTAGCTCATACACAATGGTGTAGAGTATCATATGGTCGGCCTTGACCGACTATAGTTTCTCTCTCGTTTTTTAATTGACTCTAGTTCTAACGATAAATCGCAATTTGTAAAATTAAGAAGGTTTCACCATATATTCAATCATATCTCGAAAACGACTTATACGATTTTGTTAAACAATTATAAAAAAATTTTAATTAAAATTATCTTCAAGTCATTCTTATATTACTTTTTAATACGGTCAACAGTTATAGAGATATTAAGCCAACCTTCTTACAAAAAATTAAATTTTATAAAAAATTTAAAGAAAAAAAAAGAAATTAGAAATAAAATAAATTTAAGTCAATTTCCAAAAACTTTCAGTTCATTATAATAATAAAATCAAGCATTATAGTTAATAATAAAATCAAGCATTATAGTTATTAATATTATCATTTTGATGATTGGAGCAAAATATATATATATGTTTTTTTTACATATATATTAGTTTTTATTGGATCTTATAATAAGTATTAAAATCTTATCCTTAACATAAACTTGTTGATGTTGCCACTGCAAAATCCAACGTAGACTTTTCATTAGTAGTGTTATAATTATCTTCCAAGATCCAGTGTTTCCATTCTTCTTAGGCGTCTGAGACGCTCAAAAGCAAGCAGATCCCTAGCGAGAGGGTTTGGGTGTTCAGATAATTTTTTTATATATTTGATGCTACTGTTCTTTATCTCCTCACGAATCAAAATCAATTAAAAATTAATTAATATAAGCAATTTCGTAATTGAAGTCCATTTTTTTCTGTGTACCCATCTCATATTAATTGATTGAGGAAGAAGTGAGAAATTGGAATAAATTTTCTTCAATTTTGCAATAGGTGTAGGGGCTTTCAAATATACCTGTTTTACATATGAATGTGATTAAAATTATTACGCTGATTCTGTAATGCGTGAGCTAAATTTTTTGATAAAAAATCTTAATGGCATTTGCTGATTTTACCATATATATCCTCATCCGATAAATATACGATTTTTATTAAAGTTATTTCCCTACTTAATAATTTGTTTGAGAATTACCACTAAATGAAAGTTAAAAAAATCGCTAGAATAACTGTCATGTGCGTTATAAAAATATTAAAGATTAAAAAAATAATAAAAAAAGAATTGAAAAAATTTAAAAATATGCAAAGTTATATACATTGTTAAGAAAAATATGCATTTTCGAATAAATATGCAATAATATGCACTAACAAATTGATGCCATTATTTAGTAAAATGTATGATAGGTTTCAAATGCTTCAGAAAAAACATGCATTTGCATTAAAATCCTCCACCTACATAAGGAGTGCGTTCAAAAAAATCTTAACATATATAAAATTCAATAATTTGAAAACGGTAGATCTTATAGTTATGACTTTTTTTATTTAATTGATATTATATTACAGTTCACAGAAAAATATAATTTTTATAGTTCTAATTACTACTTATGAACTCGTGGACCTTTTTTGATAACTCTTCCATTAGAGATTTAATAGTTCCCATCTCCTTTTAAAATCTTCGATATTTTAGGACGCCTTTTTTGTGCTCTATAATTCTCTTTTCATAAGAGCCTAATATCTATCCACTAGTCTAAGGGCCAGATTCAGCACAACAATAAAATTTTTTTGAAAATAAAATTTGTATGGAAATAACTAATTTTTTAAAATATTTTTTGAGTAGTTTTCATACAAATTTTATTTTCAAATAATTTTATTTTTGTGCTGAATCGGGCCCTAAGCTCAGCACAATTTGCAGATTTGACATCTCTTGGTATAAAAACTATGTTATTGTTTTGGTATCACTCCAGAGCATTCTTACGTAGTGACGTGATGCCAAATCGGACCAAAAATGTGTGGACACAGTGTGCTCTCTTATGAAAGAAAGAATCCTTTTTTGCAAACATTCTTTGATGTAAATTTCGTTACTTATTGAGCCAATTGTAACAAAAGACTTTCTTGTTTTACCGCAACTGCATAAAGCTTGTCATACCAGGAATTTTTTTAAAAAATTTGTTCTGCTTTTGGGTCCTAAACGTATCTTTTACATTTCCTCGATAATTAGAAACATAAACATTTTTACCCTGGAGCTGCGAAAATTCTACCAGCACATACGTTTCATCGTCCAGTATACTATACCGCGCCCTATTCTTGGCTTCTGATTTTTTTTTAAGCATTTCTGTCTGGTGTTTTTTGGACTTCGTATGTTTTTTGAACTCCGCATTATGTGGACCTTTTTTTCTATCCGAACCAGGTTTCCTATCAATGGTCAAATTTTAAGGACCAAATTAGGGTCCCCCCGTCTGTCCGTCCATGTAAACCTTGTAATGAAACTACAGGTCGCAATTTTTAACATAAAATAATGAAATTTGGCACGCAGGTTACTTGTCCAAGGACGAAGCCTATTGAAATTGGTTATGATCGGTCCATTATTTCATCTAGCCCCCATACAAATGTCCTTCCGGAAAAGGGGTTTAACGATCATAAATCCCTTAAATATAGCAATATTTTAATGAAATTTGGCATATATAAGTTTCGAATAAGTTTAAATCTGTGTGCCGAATTTCATGAAGATCGCTCCATAATTGACCATAGCTCCCATATAAACCCCTCTTCAGAAAATCACTTTAACGGGCATAAATCCCAATAAAATGTTTGCCACAGGTCTAGAAAAAAGAAGACCCCTCCCCGAATTTTAATGCACACAATGGTGTAGGGTATCATATGGTCGGGCTTGACCGACTATATCTTTCTTTCTCGTTTTATTTTACACTTAATACAAGTATTGATCCACAATTGGACACAGGTCTACAAAAAAAGAAGACCCTCCCCGAATTTTGATACATACAATGGTGTAGAGTATCATAGGGTCGGTTTTGACCAACTATATCTTTCTTTCTCGTTTTTTAAATTCAAGTCATAAATGAATTTTTAGCGAATATTTAAAAAAATTACATGCCCGTGGTGAGCAACTTTAGTGGTCTACCCTCTACCCCGGTGACCAGCTAAGGGCCAGTACTCTTTTAAATCCAACTCGAAAATACCTCAGCTCTGATCATGTGAAATTTTATTTTGATATCTCCAACGGTTCACAAAAATAAAAAATCCTCAAAGAATGCCTCGATTTCCTTTAAAAAAAAAATCCGGTACTAATTCCCTTTTATTAAATGCGTAATACTTAGGGCCAGTTTTTCACTTAAAGATTAGCTATTAAATTAAAATTTAATCGTTGAATGTTGTTTTGAGTTGTCGATCATCTTGCTTTATTTGTTAGTTTAAGCGGCAAATGTTGGGGGTTTAAACTTATGGTAAAATATTCATATACACAAGTACAAACAGATGGTGACGACATGTATTAATTTAAAGAAACATAAAAAAACTCCAATAATTTGGAAAATTATAAAATAATTTTACTATAACAAGCTCAAATTTGTAAGATCTATGTATTCTCGAGGTAATAAATCTTCTTTTGTAAAGATGATTTATTAAGTAAAATTTCCATAAATATAAGAGATAACTTAGGTGGGTCGGATAGTTTTTTTTAACTCGAGCACTTTTTAGAAATATAAAATCTTTTAAATTGGACTTGATTTGTTGAAGTTAAAATTTTTCCAAAAAATACTCGTTTATATCGTATTATTAAAAGGTGACTACAATTGTTAATAAATAAAATGTTTATAGATAATTAACATAAGTATGAAACTTAAACAAAACTCAATTGGAAAAAAATTACTCAAATAAGCACATGTACTACAATTGTTTTTGTTTTCAATGAAATTTTTTACTAAAACATTCTTAGTCTTAGGGCCGTTATTATAACTTACCTATAAGGTATCAGATAGTTAAAGGCAAGATAAACTAAAGTGAACGATAAAGTGAGCTTTATCTAGTTTTGGTTATTACAACTTGGTTTTAAGATAAATTTTATAATTTTGATAATACGGCAATATCAAAGCAAAAACCGATGACTTTTGGCCACTTAACGTAGTGGCAACATGTACTATTTGAACGTAACTGCCACTAACGAAAATATAAACAAATAAAAAACAAAGAAATTTTTAAAATAAATGAGTTTAAGCTAACTAAAAGACAACGCCAGAGCAAATATAAATATAGAAAGAAAAATTATTAAAAACTGCAGCGGAATAAATATGATTTTATTTATTTCTTTTATAAAGCAGAAAATATGGCAGCTCTGATTACATAAACCGTCCGATAAAAGTTAAATGTCAGATGTTCTTACCTTTAGCTTATTGGTCACTTTTTGCTTAACTTATACTTATAAGAACCAAAAACAGTTAAAGTGAACGATAACATCCTAACTTTAGTTATTGGATAGTTATAATAACGGCCCTTAGACTATTTTGACAACCGACTTAGGTTTTTGAAAACAGAGCTTCATATCTATGTTAGTCTATGAAAATGTTACTAGTCCATTAAACTACATTTTCAAGATCGAGTATTTCCGAGCAAAACAATACCTTAGAATTATTTATTACAACTTTTAACATAGACCCCAATTGGAATCAGTTACTGGGCAAAAATTGGTTAAACAATATTAAGATTTATTTCTTATAAACAAATATAAATTTTGTTTATTTATCTTCGGGATTGTAAGTATTAATTCTAATTGATTTACAAATCAAATCATAGTAATTGTTATGCTTGACATGACAGCCAACAAAGAATTTATGACATATTTAAACAATTCCTTAAAAAAAAAAAAGAATGACAAATACCCCTATCTCTATGAAAGCAAACCAAAGGTGTTTTATGGCATCATATGCATATAAATAAGAGTTTGATTGTTTTTCGAGGAAACAATCACATCAAAACAAATCAAAGTTATGCAAAATGACAAAAACAACATTTTTGCACAGAAACGTGAATAAACAACAAATACTTTTGAAATAACAAAAACAAATAATAATTTATAAATGACAACAAAATCGACATATCAAAAATTGAAAACTTACGTGACTGGTGGTGGTCGTCGTCGGTCTTTTTTTGAACTGTTTGCAAAATTTGCAAATAAAAATAACATCCTTTTTTTTGTTGATACTCCAATAAAAAAAAATATAAAATGGTAATTTCACAAGGCAAAAAAAAACAAAAATCAAATTCTAAACCTAAACACACATGAGACATAAAACCCACTAAAGGAATACCAAAGCCAAGTAGTTGGAAAGAAAGAAATAAAAAGAAAATTGAAAGCTAAAGCAGAAAAGAGAAAAAAGAGTTAAAGTTAAACAATATTCACACCTTGTTTAGAAATGAATTGATTTTAAAGGATCATAATACATTCAATATTTGTAGTCATAAAAAGCAATATCTATTCAAAATAACGTGTCAACTTTGGGTTTAGAAAACACACTCAGACAGTTAGCTTGGCGTACACTTAAAAAAAAATAAAAATATATGTTTCTCTGATTAAAATATGTTTCTTTGAAAAAAATGGAAGCCAAATACATACTGCTATGTATGTATGTACGAATAAAGATATTCTTGTGAAGTCCAAGGAAATGTTTTCGATGTAAACTTACTATCTAGAATGTGGGATGATAGAAGTAAGAATTCTGATATGATGGTGTTACCGGCATATGTGACTTAATAGGTTCCAAGTAAAATGGTAAAGGTAAACTAAAAAAAATCATCAACGCTAGTTGGCATTGCTTCTAGAACTGGACAAAAATTGAAATTAGTTCTCTTTGTAAGATGGTATTCCTTTGGAATCTTAGAAAGAAGAGAAGATCTCAAAAGGATACCAATCCTTGTAACATGGTTGTCAATTTATTAATAAAGTTTTTTTAAGTGTAAGTAGTTTCATTCAACCCTTTTCTTCCATAACCATTTGTTCTCCATATGTTGAATAAATACAACAATACATGCACTAATCTAGGATTTTTACTAACTATAAAATAACCAATCAATTTTTTATATAAAGTTTTATATTTGGTCATTTTTTTCTATAATCTTTTTTTTCGTATATGGTATTATATGGTAAATCCTAATTTAATATGTACAAATGTTCCTTAACTAACACAGACTGTTGTTTACTCCTCGTAACTCATCTTAATGGCCAAAGATATATGTAGGGGGTATGTATTTTGGTTGATTCATCTATTCAATCATTTCAAGAATGAGTTTGAAATTTGTGTGTAACCCTAAAATAAATATAAACTGATGTTAATTTTTGTTGAATGAATGCCTTTAAAGGGTTATAATTGGTTATCAATAACACAGGATAACAAAAATTTTAATAGTTGTTGTGGAACAACAAGTTTTGGGAGAAAGAAAAAATAGGCGATATGGTGTTGAGCGATTAGAGAGTGAAAGTGCGATTGTTGATCTAGATGGGTACAATTATCCAAAAAGTGTAACACTGTTTTGTAGCTGTGAATGAATCATGAATATGAAAGCTCAAATGCAACTTAGCTCTTTTCGGTCTAGATTTAGCCCGAATTTAGTAGTCAAAAAATCGAAAAATATTTTTTAGCCCAATACTTAAAAGACGCACAAATTATTTTTGGAAGCACTTGATCATTTTTTTTTTGCTAGGACTCATTATTATGATACTGAATAGTACAATAGCGGAAAGCCCATATACTATTTCAAAAAATTAATAATCGGAAGAATTACCCCTACACGCAAAGAAAAACATGATTACGGCATACATATATATATATTATATGTCCAAGATAATACTAAGTAATCAAATTATTTAGTATTATCTTGGACATATGTATATACAAATAATTATTTATTAAAATTACAACGTTTAATCATAACTAAAGTTATGACAAATTTCGAATATGTATTAAAATTTTGTATGGTAAATAATATGATAAGACTGAATAATAATTTGATAAAATCTTATCATAATTATAGAAAATTTTATCATAATATGACAAAACTGGATTACAACGTGATAAAATATTTTAATACAAAATGCAAAAACTCGAATCATAATATAAATAATTTATGATTTAAATGTTCATATTTATTATTTACGTTCATAAAATTTTTTAAAGCAATCACATAATCCAATCATAATATGTTGCTCTTCGAATATGTTTACTACAGCTGTATTTAATCCAAGGAAAGGCACCCATAGCACTCAGGAGCCGAGTGTTTTCGGCATTTTCACATACATAATACGAAGTTTAGCGAACATAAACAATTGAGAGCGAATAACGAACAAAAAACCATTTAGTTTTATTCTAGCTTTTAACAAGGCAGGTTTATGTCGCATGGTTAAACAAAAACAAAAAAAATAAAACACATAACAAAGAGCGCAAGAAAAAACGATTATTTGTTTGTATTAAATACAACAAACACATACGTAACAAAGAGCGTAAACAAATAAAATACACGAACACATTTAAATTTGTATGGTTCTCTTTCTGCCTTTCATTGATTTATTCTTTGCTTGTAGAAACAAAAATGAGATTATAATCAAAATAATTTTATTGTCATTCGGAATGAAAAACTTAATGGATTTCACCCCAAAACCGCTTATTAACTTTTGAGGCAAAAAAACCTTGATACCTTATTTTCGCATTTTTCGTTCAATGCTCTTTCATATGAATAAATTGCCTTCTGTATAGGCCTCTCGCGTTCGTTTATTCCTGCTTTAGTAGTGCAGAGCAGCGTTACCGTTTGGCGACTTTAGCCGCCATTTGCCCCTTTTTCAACCACCTGCCCACTTTTTTGGCCCCTTTTTTAAATGGCGACTAAATGGCGACTTTTTAAGATTATGTGCTAAATGAGGAGAAACTAAGTTGTTTGAAATATATCGACCCATTATATATTAATTTCAACAAATAAATTACATAATAATTTTGGGACTGTCTTACAGTATTGTGATATAAAAAAACCGCGGAGTATTTATAAATGAACTGAAACTGTTAGTAATTAAAAATAATAATAAAGTTTATCATCATATGCCAATTTTTTTGGACTGGATTGAAAAAATGAAGAAAAGATTCGATGAATACTTATATCCTAATTTAAATTTTTTACTTTCCTAAAAGCAATTCCTTGGGGGAACGTGTTTTTTTTTTACTAAATTATCAAAAGCAAGAAATAGATTATCTAACAGACTTATGACAATACTTGTGAATTCATGCGTTCCATCCTAAATTTGAAAGTCTAGAGTACGAGTGAAGAACTCTTTCAAAAGTACAGGAGTTTAACTAATTAAAAGAAGATTGTGTGCGAAATATTTTTGTGAATAAATCTTTATTTTTGCAATAATAAAAATTGTTGTAAAATAATAATAAATTATTTTGTTATTAATAGAACTGAATTTTGTAGTTTTTCTTAAAATGAAATAATTTGTTGTTATCAAATAAAAAAATTTTAAGCAGTTTTTTAGGTTTTAAAGTAGTTGGCCCCTTTTTTTTCCAAAAATCCCCTTTTTTGGCGACTTTTTATTTTGAAATCCCCTTTTTTGGACACTTTTTAAAAATTCTCAATGGTAACGCTGGTGCAGAGTTACTTGATGTTGATTTTCCTGGTTGGTCGGACTTTGGATTATTAAGTGCATTCCATCACTCGTAACAATGCGATTTAGAAAGAATTTGGTTTTGTTGTACTAAATTCTTTTAAAACCTGAAAATTGTTGCTAGATTTACACCCAATATAAGTATTTCTTGCATTTGGCACGAATGTTGATAGAGCAACGTCTACAATTCTTCATTTACAAATTTTGTCGCATATCCAAATTGCCGCTTTTAAATTGTCAAAACCACTGATGAGAAATATACAAATTTTTTAAAACGGTCTTGATTTATAGAAGCTAAGGTTTCTTAAAATTTTTCCATACTCGAAGTGGTCAACTTTGATACTCTGTGGCTTATCTCGTATTATTACAGGGTGACTACAAAATATGCAATTTCTAAAAGCGTCTTCCTTTACATGCTTTTGTCTTAACTAAAGCAACAAAATACAATAGGTTTTCGCATCAGTAATCTTTAAAAAAATAATAATAATAAGTGTGTGCAGGTGTGAAAAAGTTCCCAATCATTCTGAACATTTCTACGGACATCTAGGTGTCCGCCGATCCTCATTTGATTGCTTTCCTGAACTGGTTACCACAAGACAATTTAGCAAAGCTGATTGCAGCACAAACTGATTAAGATCCACTAGAGCCTAGAAGAACTATAGGTATACATATGCCAAAATTCTTGGTGAAGTCAATTGGGATCTAGACATTGACATATCATACACCCACTTATATTCAAAACGAATACTAGAGAAAACGTCTGAAAATGCCGGATGTGAAATCTATTCAAAACAATTGAATTTGAGACTCACAACTCCTAAAGTATACAATATAAACAATTATTTCATTTGGTACATTCGAAGGCTTAAGAAAAAATTTGGTATCATAAGATAATGGCCACAAAATATACGACATTTAATGAACCTAATCGTATCACAAATATGTTCGGAACGAACTCGAACTGCTACCCTTTCTTTCATGTGTTATAGAATTAGCCCTTGTGACTATTTTATGTTTCCAAACCTTAAAAATTGACGGAAATTGGCGGAAAGAGATTTAGCTTCTACTATCCTAGGACCTAAAGAAATGAAACTATTTCGAAAAGACAACAAAATTTAAAAAGTGTTGGATAATGTGTATTGATTTAAACAAAAAAAAGTTAGAGACTTTTTTTATTATTAGCAAATTTTATTAAACAGAAAAATTTTGCAGTCCAGTGTAATATAAACCTTAATCAAATAACCAACCGTATCCACAGTGTAACAAGTGTAGCAGTTTTTTAACATCCTTAAAAAAAGGGTTAAAAATTTAAATCAATTTCCTTTTTTTCCAATCATTATGTGGTCAATTGAATGAGAGGGTGGTAAAGGCGTAAGCATAATATCTGTTTGCTTTATTTTTATGCGGTCACTAATGTTTTTTATTTTTCGTTCAACCCACATTGAAATTTGTATGCCGTAATCCTTGAAATTGTTAAAACGTGCGTGTCAAATTTTATTTCCTGCTTACATTGGTTGATTTTCTTGTTGCAAGGTATTTATTCAATAACTCCTTTTTTTATTTTAACTATTCGTTTATACTAAATGGACATGCTCGTCGTATATGTAACTGAGTAACTGCATGCTGTTTTAGCCATTTAAAAACCATAAAAAATATTTTAGAATTTTATTGAATGCTCTCGTTTTTTTTTTAGAGGAATCAATAAAAATGTTTTAAATGATTTTGACACCCATCGGAAATAGTTTTTAGTGAAATATCAATTTCATAAATAAGATTTAAAAAAAAAAACTGAAAAAATAAAAAACGAATAAAGAAAATAAAATTACTTGGCGAAGTCTGAGTTGAAAAGTGGCAGCATATTGCACTAACAATAATGAATGATAGCGAAATTAATAAGTTTGACTAATTTAAGTTTTAACATTTATTTATTTAAATTTGTGAAGAAAAATATGTAAAGAAATAGAAATATTTTCTAAAAAAAATATAGGCGTGATGTTAAATCAAATGTGGTAAATAATTTTTAAGTAATCATTAACATTATTGTGTTTGTTTTCTTTAAATAATTTTTATAAACTTTAAAAACATTTATCAAAATCACTAAAAAATTTTGGAAAAGAAACAAATTTCTAAAACATTTTTATTGAGTTTTAATAAATTAAAAGCATAAATACTTACTACACGAAGAGAAAAAATATGGTTCTGGTGACTATAATCTAAGAACAAAATACTATGATTGTAATATATGATTACAGTTAAATTTAGTATATTTGTACATAATTATTATTAAAATTCCATTTTAGAATTTTTTTTATCATTTAATGATTCGATTTAATAATATTAATAACTTTTTTTATAAAATTGCTTCCGATTTCATCATGTTTTTATAATTTAATGATTTGACTTTATTATATTATAAACTAACTTTATCATATTATAGGATGCTTTTATCATATCGTAATTTAATTATATTATAATTCCATTGTAAAATATTTTAATTCCTTGTAATCGTATTATAATTCCATTTTGTCATGCTATAATTCCATATTGTCATGTTATTATTGCATTTTTTGTATAACTATGTAATGACAATACTTTTATGAAATCAAATCATAGTCTAAAACCAAATATTCTATATTTAAGGAAAACATAACACTTTTCAAAAACAAACATTCAACAGTTGTACAAAACAAAATATGGGTTAAAAGCAAATAAAAATATTGGCTTAATGGTTGTAGAAGTTAACCAAATTTATAGAATTAACTAAATGGTTTTTGAATTGACTAAATGGTTGTAGAATTAACTTTTTTTTTGGATTTTTATAAAATATGGTTTCATATAAAATATTTAAATACATATTATAATTGCAGTCAACCATATTAAAATGTTTATTGTGGGTAATCATTTAATTATAAAACAGAAACAAAAACGTTGCTATCATGAACACGGTATTATTCAAATCAATGAAAAATAGCAATACAAACATTAAATAGTGTAGTGATTATGCTGTAACCATGTTTTTTCTCAGTGCATAGACTTAAAACTATTCATTTAACCTCACTTTATTTTAAATCAAATCTTTAAAACGACACATTTTATAACATGCCTGTAAAAATCAATAAAACTTATGTTAGACAAGAAAACTAGTCAATATTTTTGTGACGCCAATTCGATCACGATGTCTCTTAACAGATTTGATCTTTAAAAGTCATAAACTCATAAATTTTTATACAAAAACACTATAATAAAATTGATGACCTAAAGGGATGATGATGATCTTTAAAAATACCAACATACATACATGTACAACAAACATATACTTATTTGGCTTATGACCACATTTAGTTTTCCAGCAATAGGAAAATTAAATCGAAACATTAAAATAAATACTTCGATTGATTTATGAATTTATTGCTGCAAATTACAGTGTATTTTCACTCCACCATAAAACTTAGTGATTTAAAATAAAAAAAAAACCAAGATGTTGTAAATTTCAAAAAGCATAAAAAAACTTATTTTTATTTCTATATATTAAATTTTTTGTTACTCTTTAGAATGATTAATACAATGTGGATTTTCTGTGATTTTTTTTATTAATTAAATTTAAAAGAAATGGTGACGTGTCAGAAATGTTATTTCTTTTATATTTTACTGCAGTAATCATAAATTATGACCTGAAAATATTAAGAAAAATTAAAAAATATAATCTAATTATGCAAACGAATTTTAATTACATAAACTCCCCCATTACCTTAATTTGTGTGTGTGTTTTTTCGCTATTTAAGAAAAATAATAATTAAAAAATCTGAATTCTTTATGGCTTTTCTTTTATTTTCATCTTTGTTATATAGAGTAGTTTTTTTCTGCGGCTACCGCCCAGACCTTAAGCGACAAATTATAATTTTGTAAACAGTGTTGCCATTATTTGATGAACTACAGAAATTTGGATTTTTTTCAATATACAAATTTTGTATCTGATAATATTTTCCAAATATTTTAATGATAGTTTTTATAATTAAAAAAAAAAAAAAACACACATAATTTTATCCACAGACTATAACAGACAGGAATCATTTGGTTTTAATAACAGGACGACACGAAAAATGTTTTAAAATTATGTCAAAACCGTAGTGATTTGCAGAGAGGGAGACAAATATATAAACATATATGTCTATCCTTTTTATCGGTATTTTATTTGTAAAGCCCAAATTACAATAGCGCGTAGTCAGCAGCAGTGTGTGATGCAATAATCAGCTGATTATTTAGAATGCACTGTTTGTTATGGTGTTGATTACATTTAGTCAGCAGCAGTTTGCAGTGCTGTTTCATTTAGCCCTGTTTCTAAATTCACTGCGCTGCATTCAGATTTAGAGCGAGACAAAGAGAGTGAGCAAATATATGAGAGGCTTAAATACACAAGTAGAACAAAGCTAGATGATGGTTGTAAATTGTGGCTGCCTACGCTGAATTGTAATTATAACGGCAGCAACATGTTGTGCTGACTGTGATCAGCTGATAATTTTTGCTGATACTGTTGCTGACTACGCGCTATTGTAATTTGGGATTAAACAAAGTCATTTGTTTGGCAATTTATGAAAAAGTTAATGTTAAAAAAGTAGTAAAAACATGCAAAAAAAGATTATTCAGTTAACACTTTTCTTTTGTTTTTGAAATCATGTTCATTCATTATTTTATAGAAATTATAAAATTTCTTCAATGTTTACATTTAAAATAAAAAAAATCCTACAGCTAGGGTTTTGTATTTCCACAGTTTTAGTTCCCGGGAAAATATTTTGGGAATTCATTAAGATGGAAGATATTTGTTTAGGTTTTACATTTTTATAAAATAATGCATATGTATGTAACTTTTTACTTTAAGAATTTTATAGTTTTAAAGGTAAGATATATTTTATTTAATACCGACCCGTATAATTTTGCAAATGAAAATGTTATATAATACTTTGAAACATAAACATAAAACATAACATAATAAGGGCTAGTTTTCAGGATAGAGATCAATTATGTTTTGTAGTTAAACGTAGCTTAAACTTTAAATGTAGTTTTTCAATAATATATTATCTAGTTCAAAATCTAGGTTTAACCGAGGAATATTCTCCAGTTAAACTAAAATAAAAATTGTCAAAACAAAAAAGTTAAAAAAATAATAATAATTCAGAACGTACAAAATATCATTACATTTGAACCAAAATAAAATGGATTTCTCGATCAACAATTTCCAAAGTAGTGACACGTGTGTCACACTACATAGCAATGCTCAAAGATCAATTTATTATATTCCCGCATTCTGAGGTAGAGTTACATCAAGTTAAAAAAGAATTTTTCAAAATTGCCAAATTTCCAAAAGTGATTGCAGCTATAGATTGTACACATATAAAGATATCTTCGCCAGGTATGTTTACGAATGTGGTATAAATATTTTATAAATTATCCTATTTTTCAAGGAGGAAATAGCGCTGAGCTTTACAGAAATAGAAAAGGATTTTTATCTATTAACGTGTAGACTACATGTGATGCTAATCTAAAGATAACAAATATTGTGGCTCGTTGGCAAGGATCAGCCCATGATGCTAATATTTTTAAAAACTCAAAAATATATTCTAAATTTGAGAATGGAGAATTTGCCGATGGATTAATAGTAGGGGATGGAGGTTATCCCAACAAAAACTACATTATGACACCTTTATCAAATCCAATTACTCCAGAAGAAAGTCTTTACAATGAATCTCAGATTAGAATACGTAGTTGCGTAGAAAGATCTTATGGTGTATGGAAAAGACGATTTCCAATTTTGTCTTTAGGAATTCGTTTAAAATTTGTCAAAATTCAGAGCATCATAGTTGCAACCGCAGTTCTTCATAACATATGCTGTATAAATAACGAAACCGAATTGCCTACCTTATCAAATGATTTACAGAACGCAGTAGATTTTGTATTATCTGTTCCTAACAATAGAGAAACTCATAATGATGTAAATAATAATGTTCGTCGTATTCTCATCAACGATTACTTTAAAAAACTGCTATAAAAAATATATTTTGTCATTATTAAAATAAGGGATTTTACAAATTAAAATTTATTTTTGAAATAATAATAAAAGCTTTATAGCTAAAAACTGAATAACATTTCATTTATTAACAATAAATAATATATGTATATAACCAATCTCTAAATTTCCTTCGGAAAAACTATTTTTTGTTTGTTTGATTTTTCTTCAATCTCTAAATTGTTTAGCTCAATTTTTTGCTGCACTTCTTTTATGTCTAATTCAAGTTTTTTCTTCTTTAAAATCCACTCTTCCTCAATAATTTTCATCTCCAAATCAATTTTTTTTATTTTCTTTTTAGCTACTTCTGCCCAAACATCTTTTGTAGGTCTTTTCTCCGAAGTTGTTAAAGATCTATGCTTTTTTGTTTGTAGCATTTTCGGGGTGTAGCTTTTCCATTTACCAAAATTTTTGCTCACTTCTTCTGAATCATCTGAAATATGTAAAAAGTGAAAAATAGGTAAAAGTTCAGAAATCAATATTACCTATTTGCTCATCAAAACTTTTTTCTAAAATCTCTATGGGCTCGCTTAGTAAATTATTCATTTGATCATTTTCAATCTCTGAAAGAAATAATTGTATAAGTTGTAAAAAATATATTTTTTAATACTAGCCAGAAAATACTTACTATCATCATCATACACAGATTCAAGTCCAGTGAGTTGTTCTTGCTGAACAATATTCAAAACACTTTCATCTAATGTGGACACTTTTGATGGTGCTTTTTGTCCACCGCCTGTTTTATACATTTCGATTCTGTCCAATGCAAAATTTTTTTTCGCCTCCTTTTTTATATTCTCGTATTTTGTTTTCAATGTTTTAAAAGGGCGATAGCAATCGAAGGCTGCATTAAACTCTATTTCGATTTCTTTCCATGCACAGATTTTGTCCTCTGAACTTGTCCTGTCTGTTTTTTTGCATTCAATTATACTTTTCTTTTGTTCCACAAGTTTTAACAAAAAATCTATTTCTTTGCTTTTAAAATTTGTTGACCTTTTGGCAGTAAAATTTACATTATTGTTGGTATCGCTTTTATTATCCATTTTATTATTTTTTGAAAAAATTAAAATTTGTAAAACAGTTATGGCGCGCTTGCTTATTGTATGAAATTTAAAAATTAACCATATTTTTATAAAATAAAACCCCAAATTTAAATGGAAATACTTACGAAATTGACAATTCTTAATCTATTATTGAAAAACACAATCTTTAGTTAAAGCCCGTCTAAATTAGTTTCAAGATTAAATTAACTGCATGTTAAACTAGATTTAACTAAGTGGTAAAAAACTGGCTCTAAGAGTAAAGTTTTAATCGGTATAACATGTAATGTTAGATATTATGTATTAGGTAGCAATAGGTTAGCAAAAATATCAATCTGATTGTTTAATGCTGTAGCTCATATTATTCACATTATATTTAAAAACTTAACAATCCCAGCAAAAACCTTGCTGGCCATGTAATGAGTTAAGAAGCAAATATAATGGCTCTTCAGTACTTTCACATTAGATGAATAACTCATTTTTTTAACACGGTGATGTCATTAAAGGCAACTACTTACTCTATATCATTACAGGTAATTACTTTGAAGCTATTCAATAACTCATTAATTTCAAAGTATACAGAAGTCATTATTATCAAAATGAATAGTAACTAGTTACATTATCGGTTACAAATAAGTACTGAAATATAGGAAAATAAAAAGGTGATATTTTTTTAATTTATTTACTTAAAACATAAACAATTTAATATATTAAAATTACAGAGTTCAACATATACAAAATACTTTACAAAATTCAATAAATATTATAAATAAAATAATTCACAAATGTTTTATTTATAATGCTATATTCTTTGTTACTTTAATATGTTGAAATTTGATTTCAAGTGAAAATCACTTAGTTTGTGCTACGAATTTCGAAAATTTACTTTCATTCGATTTCATTTTATTTCATAAAATTTTCAAGAATTTGTATATTCTGGAAATCGAAAATGCTTTCATTATATATGATTCCAAATCGAAAACATAAGACCTGGAATCATATAAAATGATGAAAACATAGTCGAATTTATGGACTTATGCATATAACTTGATACTAATGTTTTTATGAGATAAATTTACTTTAAAATGGTTATTAGATGTAGACCGATCTTCATTAAATTGTCATTTAGAAGTCGTTTATATAAAATTTAATGCATATATTTAGAGAGAACATTTGTATGGAGGCTAGTTGAAATAATGAACCGATCATAATCAATTTGGTTTTGGTTTATCCCTATATCAAAATAATTATTGATGCTAAGTTTCATCGAAATATCTTTAAAATTTTCTAGATTTACATCGACTGATAGTCGTTCAGTTAGCCGAACGGTAATTTTGTAACAAATTAAGAGGAAAAATGAAAACAAAGCTGTGGTCAATTATAGACTATTTGCGCAAAATTTAAATAATGGTTTTTGCAAACAAGTATTACTTGAATAGCCAGGCTGCCAAAAGGATGGACGGACATCCTTAAATCGATTCACAAAGTGGTCCTTAGACAAATGGTATAGGTCCTCCTTAAAAATATGTATATGGGTGAAAAAAAAAAAACATTAAACATGAAATTTAATTGCTCCAGCATGTTGTTTGTTCAAATCTATAGAAGGAATATCTTCTACCCAAAAGTTTGGCCTAAATAGCGACCAAAATGACAGACATTTAATTGAAGTAGAACCACTACTAAACGACCAACTTGCTTTTTCTTGAGGAATTCCACAAATTAAAAAAAAAACACACGTTTTTTTATAAAATCAAATATTTTATTTTTTTTTCTTTTAAATGTTTTTTATTTTTATTACAATTATTTACTGTCAGTTTATTGGAACAAAACTAAAACGAAATCTAATATAATTTCATTCGATTTATATTATGTTCACATACACAAGTTTTTGACTCGTTTTTTGGAAAACACTATGAAATTAAACATTACTGTTCACATATCATTTCATTGTGTTTTTCCTTTTGGTCCGTTTTTCGTCTGACAAAATATTTCCACAAATTTTGTATTTAAATAAAAATTTCACATACAAATAAAATTTATGAAGAAATATAATTTTCATTCATAATTTTTAATTTTTTGTTTTTAAACTGTTTGACACTAATTACAAATTCTGCTTTCAACAAATTTCTATGTACTAAAAATACTAAATATTTCTTCCCTGTATGGAAATTTAGTTTGTTTTTATTGTGTTAAATAATTAAACAACTTGAATCGAGATGTTTTCTGGCTTTAAAAATATATGAAAAAACAAGTCAATTTCTTTGTGTTTTTTAAGAAAAGGACTCGTTTTTTAAAAAACCTTTATATGTGAACATAGTATTACGAAACATATTAAAACCGATAGATCGATTTCATTTCCACTTTCGACTTAAAATCTCTTCGAAATCATTGAAAAGTAACTACATCTGTAACTACATGCCATTACCAAGTTTTTGCTGATGATTTGAAATTTAATAATTTTATTGCTTTAAAAGCTTTATTCATTTCTAAATAAACAACAATTGTGTTAGGACGACTATAGAAGTACGCACTTCTTATAACTTAAATGAAAAATACATACTCAATTGTATATGTATATCAAAACAAAAATTGATCCGGGTTTTGACTGTATATCATATAATATTATCTATACAATTTTCTAGAAGAAGAAAATTAAAATAAATAATCTCCTAAAAAATTCCAGTATCAGAATTTAAAAAAGAAACCCTATCTACCAAATGTGTTTGAAAAATACAATGTAGTTGGTTTCACATACTCGTTGTTATTTGAATATGATGTTTTTCTTTCTCGTTCTGTAAATCACTACGGTAGCTACTACGTAAAAGTGTCAAATTAACCGTATAGCCCAAATTACAATAGCGCGTAGTCAGCAACAGTATCAGCAAAAATTATCAGCTGATCACTGTCAGCACAACAAGTTGCTGCCGTTATAATTACAATTCAGCGTAGGCAGCCACAATTTACAACCACCATCTAGCTTTGTTCTACTTGTGTATTTTAGCCTCTCATTTATTTGCTCACTCTCTTTGTCTCGCTCTCAATCTGAATGCAGCGCAGTGAATTTAGAAACAGGGCTAAATGAAACAGCACTGCAAACTGCTGCTGACCAAATGTAATCAACAATGTAATCAAAACAAACAGTGCATTCTAAATAATCAGCTCATTATGGCAGCACACACTGCTGCTGACTATGCGCTATTGTAATTTGGGCTTATGATTCGAAAGTACTTTTTTGACATATGCCATTGGTTTCCTGTCTGTGTAGTCTGTGATTTTATCCATAAAACTTTTACCAGACCTGGAGCTTAATTTTAAAACTAACGTGACCACCTCAAAACTTTGTAAACCGGCAACTGTCAAATCTGCTATTTATTATTCAGTAATTAATGCCGTATCGCCACGACAAGTTATAATATTAAGCAGAACGTCCAAATGATTTTATGACTTGGTATTCGTTAGAGTAAACGTTGCACAGTTGTTCCAAAACGCTTTTTTTTGGAAATAATTCAGTATCTATTGAATAGGGTGATCGATTATTTGACATTTTGGAGAAACCGATTTTCGAATAGTTGGTATTTTGAAAAAACCGGTTGCACTTTTTTAAATTCAGAAAAAACCGGTTAACCGCTTTTTTTGCAGAACTTAATATTTATTTCTATCAAGAGACAACATTTCTTAAAGAAAAATCAATAAATTTTATAATTTTCAAGTTATTAAACGTAATTATTTTTGGAAATAACTATTAACCCAATAAAAAGAGAAAGAAAGATATAGTCTGTTAAGACCGACAATACCCTACTCCATTGTGTGCATCAAAATTCGGGGAGAGAATTGTGGAATTGTGGACCAACTTAAACTTATATGGAATTTGCAAAAATTCTTGCTACATTTAAGGGATTTAACTAATATCAACATGCTTCGTTCTTGGATTATAAGAAAAATGTGTGCCAAATTGAATTAATTTATGTTCAAAATTGCGACCTGTGCAGATAGTCAGACGGACGGACGGACATTGTTAAATAAACTTAAAGCCGATTGGTACAAATTAAGGTATGTTTTGGACCAATATTTTTGGGTGTTAGAAATATCAGCACAGACGCATTATACCCTCCCCACTTATGGTGTAGGGTATAAAAATTCTAAGAAAATAATCATCAAGAATGATATTTAACTTTTACTTAGCATAAACAAAAACCATGGGTTAATATGAAACAAGCCAGAAGCAATTTTATTGAAATGATTTTGCAGGTGAAAGTTTTTTAAAACAAAATCTTTAAAAAAATTAAGAAAATATTAAATCCAAAAAAAGTCTAAAACATTAAAATTAGGTGTAAAAATATTATAGGTGTTACAATACATAAAAGAAATTTCATTCAGGATAATTGTTACTAATTTATTTACTTAATCTTACAGAATTAATTTTGATTTAACCTTAAACTATATTTGTAAAACATTAGAAATAATACTTTATGAATATTAAAAAAAAAAAATCATGCATTTCAATTCAAATATCAGTATTTAGTACATGTTTTTTGAAATAAAAATCTATTTTTAAAATCGGTCTCTTCGACATTCGAAAAATAAACATTTTGAAAAAACCGGTTGGAAACCCGAATAGATCACCCTACTATTGAACCGTTACAGTTATCTCAATCAAATTTCACAAAAAAAAAAAAAAAAAAAATCGGCAAAAATTTTGAAAAATGGCTTAATTTGGCTAGAGGAGGCCAAATTTATATTAAGTTTTAAGCAAAAGTATAAACTTATTATACAAGTATTTGGTATATAAGAAAAGATTAGAATATGGATATTAATAATTTATAAAAAAAAGTTAGTGGAATGTAATTTGATAGCAGAATTTCTTGAAGGTCTTAAAATTTAGCACTTTTGTGTTTTTTTTTTTATATAAAATTAATATTTAAACTTTAAACGAATTTTCAGAAATTTCAGTATAATATGTAAAAAAAGTCCCTTTTTTTTACATGAAAATACACAAAATCTCAATCCGTATAAAACGTGTTAAAAAAATTTACCTTTTTCATTGAAATGGTCACTCTGTCGTTATAAGGGACCTCCGTCTGAAAATACTTTTTGGGTGAATACCTTTCATATAGAGCTATAAAATTAAATAATTTTAAGTCGATCCCAGCTTTGTAATTTGAGAACTTAACAAAAAAGGAAAAACTAAATTTTCAAAATTTACAAAATTTGGATTGGACCTTTGCCCCAAAATCCTCCAGATTTACTTTACATGCATTTGCATTAAGATTTCTTTGGAAATCATTAACACGATCAAAAAGGCCAAAAAAAAAAAAACATTTTTAATCAGTGAATAATAATAAAAAAAAATTAAATTAAAAAAAAAGGAGGATAAAAATGAGGTTAAAATTTAATTCGACTCGAATATCTCTTAAACTAAAAGAGATAACCTACACATGTTAGCGTTGTTTTTTGTAGAAATTTACAAGGACTATCTATATATAAAATTTCTTTTCTGTCATATCATAAATGAATTTTTGTTAATTTTTCAAAAAAATTACATATCCTAGATGGCCAAATTTGGAGGGCCACCTACTTCCCCCATGATACGCTAGAAAGTTGTACTCATCCAAATCAACGCGAAAACACCTCAGCATGTGAAATGTTATTGAGATATCTTTAACAGTTCAATAGTTACTGAATTATTTAAAAAAAAAGCGTTTTGGAACCACTGTGTACTCTTTAAGATTCTTTAGCAAATTTCTTATTATTTCATATATAGACGTTCTGCTCTTTCATTAAATGACAGAGTGCGTTCCCTTGCAAATGAATAAATGTTTCTATGCAGTGGGTCAGTAGAGTATCTGGGGTTGAGAATTATTCTCAAATTTTTATTTTGGATTATCTGCAGTTTTCTCGTGTAAGTTTTAGCAGCTTTATGAAACCAGACTTGATAACCATAGGTCAAAATTTGCCGAATACACATTTTGTAAGTAAGAATCTTGTTTTTTACATTAAGTTTAGATCTTCTCATGAGTAAGGGGTAAAGTGCACGACCACATTTAAAATAATTCCAAGATATTTGATGCTATCTTGCAGTGGGATATAAACGCCCTTAGAATATAAATATTTTGTAGGAATACGTTTTTGCGACCTATTATAAGGAAATATAATGGTTTGTGTTTTTTCGAACAATTACTTTTATCTTTCATCTATCAAAGTATTTGTGGGTGAATTTTAAACTATCTTCCATCTTTTTAATTATTGCATTAGACACTTTTCCGCAGCAGACAAAAGCACTATCGTCTGCATAAAAAGCTACTTCCTGATTTCTGCAAGCAGTAATATCAGAAATATAAATTGAGTAAAGAGTAGGTGATAATACCGACCCTTGAATATGTTTATCACTATATAGCATGTTATAAAAACTAGGCCATCATACCATATTGTATCGAAAGCTTTTTCGATGTCAAGAAAAATAACCCCAATGCTCTTAGGATTTATTTTGTTTATTTCAAGAAAGTTAACGACTCTTTTTTTTTTTTGTTCGATGTGCAGTAGAGTGTTCCTTGCGGAATCCAAACTGTTAAGGGTTAATAATATTATTTTGATTAGAAAATTCTAAGATCCTCTTATTTATTATTTTCTCAAATACTTTATCCAATAGGCTTAGAATGCTGATTGCGTAACATGAACATTGTGTCTACCGGTTGAATCGACAGTATCAAAAAATATTTGCGCAAATTTTTCGTTGGAAATGTCATCATTATTGTTCTTTCGTAGCTTTTGTTTTTTTGTTACCTCAGAATACAAATTACCATGGGGATGTGAATAATGTCCATTATTTTGGATGTTGCTCTTGACAATTCAAGGAAATCATTATCGTCTTGATTAAAATACGAAACAGTTCTTCTTAGATCTAGATGTCACTCGATGTGGGATATCCAAATATTCTTGACGACTTGGGCTCTTTGGATCATCAGCTCTATGGTTGACGTTCTTTAAGTTCTTCTTTATACAATTGTAGAACTTATAGATTACAATACCATCAATATTAACTTTGTTGAGTGTACAAACCGCATAATCGTGACTTCGGGCGCAGGCTGAACGCACTACCATACGGTTGCCATTTCAAGCACCATGTCCATACATATATCACTTGGAGCATTGAGTGGGAATTTTATTGCCTTTTAGAGGTTTTCTCCAATAAACAGAAATTTTACAAAAATATCTGATTTTCATATCCTCTCTTTTGGAAACATGTTGACGATTAAACTCGATTATATAGAGCACGTCATCTATACCCGATCTCTTGGTTTCCAGTTCCTTTATACTTACAGATCTTATATAAGTTGACAAATTCCTCGCCGATTATTTTTTTATTTAATTTCAGTAATCCAAATAAAACTAATTTAAAGGTTTTTCGTCCTTCAACTCATGTGTATAAAACTGTAATTTATTGTCTTTAAGAGCACTTAAAGTTCTTGGCACCTTAAATTTAGGACTGTTACCCCAATGATTTCTTCTTTTTTCAGCTAACATTGCCATCAAAGAAAGTTAAATCAAATCAAATATATTTCTATGATCAAAGAATAAAAATTTGCATTTTTCCATTTTCAAATTATTATGATTTCATAAAATAGACTCCATAATTGATGAGCGTATAGAAAAATAATGTGAATATGACTTGAAGACAATTTTAATTATATTATTTTTTTTTTTTTTTGATATTGTATTGAACTAAATCAAACAAGTTGTTTTCGACTTGTAATTTTACAAATAGCGATTAATCTAGAGAACCAGAGTTAATTTAAAGAAGGTAATTTATAGGTTTAGTAGTTGACTGAGATATCTCGTGGCGCAGAAGAAAAAATTCATGTCAACCTGAGTTAAAAATAAAAAAAAATAGAAATATATTTTATTTAGTGGTTATGATATTTATGCTACTACCTTAGTAATTAGTATTTATAATGGCTCATCAAAACACATTTACAAAATATTTGAGAGATTGTCGATAATTATATTAAACAGCTTGGCAACCCACGATTCCATCATTCTTTTACACCCGCGACAACGAAAATTGTACAATTGATACTGCACTCATGTAATTTCAATTATTACCAATTTTCTTTTGTTCTACTTACAGGAAATCAAAAAGAAAAAATCCACTAAAAGAAATCTGAAAAAAACTTTTTTCATTTACACTTGTGATTTTGTTTCTTATTTTGGCATCACAAGTATTAAACGAGGACAATAACAACAATTGCAATTGGTTTCGACAGCAAATGACTTGAGTTCAAAGTTCTTTACTTTCTATTTTGTTTTTGTTTCTGTAATTGTTGTTCTTGTTTTTCTTTATAGTTACATGTTGATGTTGTTGTTGTTATTATTTTCCAAATTAATAAAAATTGAAAATTATTTTGTAAATGTCAAAAACAATCTTGTTATATTTGTTATTGTAAATATTATTATTTGAGTTTATTTACACATACATACATACATGCTTACATTTCTAAATGTATAAAAAGAAGAAATGTTGGAATATAATTTTATTATTTATGACTTTTTCAATAACTTTCAACGCGAAATATTTATTAATTGAAATCACAATAAGAAAAACTTAGGTAAGTAAAATATGCATAGATATTATTTTTGTAACTTTTTTGTTACAATAATAAATGTTTTACAGCAATAAAAATAAAAAAGGAATAAAATATCTGGCAATATAGAATACTTTGTATACTATTACTAAACTGCTAATGAAATCTAATAGAAAATGTCAGCATCAGTAGACTTTTAGAATACACAGTCTGCTGAAATGCTGTTTGGATTTTTCTATTTCTTGGCAACACTGTTACAGGAAATATTTATAGCCTTAAGATATGCTTTAGATTTTGTGCGTCTTTGTTGGTTTTCCAACTGGAATATTTTCAAAACATCTTTTAGAGCTCATTTACATTTGGGATTATGGCTGCGTTTTTTTATAATACTTTGTTTTAAAGTTGCTTCGAAATCCCTTCTACATTTACACCCTTTTACACATAAAATTTTTTATTTTGAAATCTTTTAAAAACTGTTTGACAAAAATAACAAAACAGAAAAATTAAAAATAAACAAGCGCAAATATTCGGCCCGGCCGAATCTAAATACCCATCATCAACTTTTTCAAATTTTGCGTTATAATGAAGAGGGTGGTAAAGTGGGAAGTAAAGTGGGCGGACCACGCTCATTTTTTGTTTCCGAGTTTACATTGGTCTTTGAACTATTTGAAAACAATTTTGTTGATTTTCACCTTATATGGGAGGTGGGCGGTAAAGTGGGCGGACCACGCCCATTTTCGAATTTACATCGATCCCCAAACTATACATACAAAATTTCGCTGTCGTACATGCTTTTGTTGCAGAAATATCGGCAGAAAAGTGTAAAATGGACACCCTGTGTTTCTAGTTTTAAGCTCATATCTTTTTTGTTTATTAACCGATTTTTCCTATTTTCAATCCCAAACAAACCTTATATAAGACAAACATTTGTGCAAAATTTCGTCCCCCTACGTTGCTCCGTTCGAGCCCTATCCTGCTTTCAACAGACGGACAGACGGACGGACATAGCTAGATCGACTCATAATCTAACCACGACCCAGAAAATATATACTTTGTGGGGTCTTAGATAATTCCTTCGACATGTTACACACGGAATGACAAAATCAATATACCCCCCATCTTTTTGATGGTGGGTATAAAAATAAATTTGAAAAATTTCTTGAAATTTTTTAGCTTTGCGTCGACATGCAACTTTTCATTCCTCGCTGGCTTCTCTTTCCCACAAATATAAAAGTTGCAGCGATTTTTTTCCAGGGATATACCCAATATAAATGGCAAAGTATATACAAGTAGTCCGACTCTTTGGCAGGAGTACCTAACTCTAAGAGTGTGTTAGTAAAAAAGTACCTAACTCTATGTATGTAATAGTAATAAAAAGTTTAATGTATTGGTGCTAATTTATACACAGAGTTTTATAAAAATGGCTTAAATAAAATTTTGTTTGAATTTTCAATACTAAAAATAGAAACTCTGTTCTACAAAATAATTTCTAAATTGACAAAATAAAATGTCAAAAATAAATAAAATAATTTTTTTGTGGTTTGTGCAAAATGGACCGAAATAAAATATAAAAATATTTTTATATATTGTTTTAAAAAATTGTAAAATTATATGAGCAAGTGTAAAAACGCCTAAAAGTGCTAAATAATTTGAAAATTTCCATGAAAAAGTTTTGTGTTTTTGTTTTTTGTTTAGAGTTCTCTCAGTTCACACGGAACCTATACATGTGAGAGAGAAATATTAAAAATCAGCGTTGCCAATTTAGCGCTTTTCAGCAACCCAAAAGTCGCATTTTTTACATCAGCGCTTTTTCTTGAAAAGGCGCTAAATTGGCGCGTTTTGTATTCGGCTAGTTTTAGTTGCAGATTTTAATCATGTTTTCTAAATTTGAAATGTAGAAACTTTATTTTTTTTTATGCAAAATATAAAAAATACAAGGAAAATTCAAATTTTAAGCATTTTTTAATTTTTTCTTCAAAGGTATAATTAATATTATTATACATAATTAATATAGAAAAAGGCGTATTTTATTTATTTTATAGAATTTTTTTATGAAAATAATTTTTGTGAAACCTTCACATATCAAAATACTGTATGTTATTGTGTTGGAAAGCTCTTATTTTAAATTATGACTCAAATGTTCCAAACAAAGTTGGATGGAATGAAAGCCTTCCCCGTCAAAAACATTATCTCAAATTTCCAATTATCTAAAAATAATCCTGCCAGATGAAGAACTTTAAAACATATATATTTTTTTTTTTCAGAAATCTATTGAAATATTAATTTTTGTTATTTAAAGCACCAATTATAGCATTAATTTATTCAAATTTTAAATTACTGAAAAAAATCCCTATCTAAGATAACTTACTAAGGCGTAGAAAAGTCCAGAAATAAAAGTTAGAATTAGTTTGGTACTTGTTTTGAATTAAAAGTTTCTTAGGTTTTATTCGGTATTTTCCTTCTCCTATAAAATTACGGAAAGAGCAGCCATCGATATGTATTTTGTATTTCTATTTATTTTATTTTCATACTTCGTAAAAGAGATGAAAAAAAGAAAAAGTTTTAAATTAGGATTTGGCCACTGAGTGAGCAGTATAATGCTGGGCCTAAGACTTTCATACTTTAATTTAACATATTTTTAATTTTAAAAGCTTTTAACTAAAAGTTATTATCAAATGTGTAACCTCTCTTTGTCCCTTAAACATTGTGTTTATAAAACGTTAATGTTCAATATTGCATATTACTACCAAATATTTGCACATGAACTTAAAATAACAAATATATATGTAATAAGTTGTTTTGCTCTTAATAAAAAATACATATTTAACTAAAAGATAAAAACAAATTTTATTAAAATAATTTAGCGCTTTTTAGCGCGTTTTTAAGTGATGACCGGCGCGTTTTGCTTCAAAAAAGTTGACAACACTGTTAAAAATAGAGAGTCGGACTACTTTGTATACTTTGGTAAATGGGTTCTTAATAAAATTTTTTTGTTGATGTTTTTAAACATAGAAAACAACTAGAACTCCAACTTGCTCACATAAAACCTAACTCAATTGTCAAAAAAACCTAACTCTTTGTATGTATTAGTAAAATTTTCTACAGAACAAGTTTATACGTGTGAAGAGAGCAATTTTTTGTTTCTGAGCAGTGTTGCCAAAACGGTGGTTTTCCCGCTAGATCTGGCGTTATTTTGTTGTACATTGTGGGTACTTTCCATAAAAAACCGCTAAATGGATTTTCTGGTTGCAAAATTTTTCTAGCTGGTGGTTTTGAAGCAGAAATAAAAAAAAATTAAAGATATTATTTCTCTACAACTAGCTAATTTATCTAAAATATGAAGTTACCAGAAACTCGGAAATTGTACATAAAATCAATAGTTTTTTTTTTGTTATAAAAAAGATATTAAAATTATTTATTTATTATTATTATTATTTTTTTTTTTTTTTGAGAATGTTAAATCATTACTACATTATAATATGAAAATATCTTTAAAACCCTGGAGTATTATTGGGTAATTTGATTCGAAAAAAAACTTTTCGAAAATCAATGTATTTTAAATAGAATCGAAATATACAATAACCCACTCGTTTTTATGCTTTACTGTATGATGATACAACTGAAACACATTTTTTTTTTAAAGAATTACGAGCTGATTTTGCCTGCAAATGTTCTACATACCTATGTGAGACGAATAAAGCAAAATCTAAGCAAAATATATATTACAAGTTTTAAAAATTGATTTGATGACTGAAATCCATTCAGGTACTCAAAATTAAGTTTTTTAAGGATTAGCTATCAATTTTAAATATGTTTCAAGAGAAAAAATATTTAAGCGGTAAATATCGGCGATTTTATTTTAAGTGTAGGTGGTTTCTAGCGGTTTTTCAAATACAATCTGGTGGAAATTGGCCTCAAAGTTTTGGCAACACTGTTTCTGAGCGAATGAAAAGAGTTGGACTTCTAGTTGTTTTCTATGTTTTTAACAGTGTTGCCAGAAGATGTAATTGGTCAAGTGCTAAAACGTCCAAAAAATTATGCTAAATTGTTCTACAGCAGCAAATGACAATGCTAAATTATTTTGTAAAGAAAAATTAATATTTTTGTGGCCCATGTTTCTTGTAAAATATAGTTTAAATGGCAACTTATAGAAATGTTTTCTTCAGAGTTAATGGTAATATTGGAAAATAAAGTCAAAATAGGGCTTATATTTTAAAACTGACAATTAATAACGTCAAAAAATCCAAAAGTATTTAATTAAAATTTGCTGTAAGAAAGTGCTAAAAAGCATTTAGCATATTTTTATAAATTGCCACTGCATTTTAACCTCTTCAAATGCCACTGGTTTTTAAATATTTTGAATTTTTCCCAAAATGTTACTAAACCCACAACAGTTTGAACTTACCACCTCTTCACCTATAGAGACGTCTATAAAAAGAAATGATTTCTTGAGTACCATTTCAGTTGCCATGAAATAAAAAAAAAAACTTAGATTTTTTTGTCGTTTGTAATAAAATCGAAATGTCGCATATTTTTATGACATTTTCATCCCTCATACCATGTTTTTCATTTCAATTTCGCGTACACTTCGCTCGCACTGAACTGGATTTGGCTTTTTCAATTTGAAATAAAAATGCACCACTACTGACAACACTGCTCATAGTGTTGAACGGAAACAAAAAAGAAAAAAAAATCATTGAACTTTTAATGGTGATTTTCAATTTTATTTTCTTTTAAAAACAGAGTTTTTTCTGTTTTCATTTGTTGTTGTTTTAATGAAATGACATATTGCCACTGCAATAAGAAATATTAAGAATTAATATTGGTGCGTGTTTTTTATACCATTTTGAAGCTAATTTCAATAATTTACAACGATTTTAGATTAGTGCAGAAGGTGCAATAATAATTTATATTGTATTATAAAGACATTTTTTACAGTTCTTTTATAAAAATAATAATAATGGAATAAAAAATATTTAATTAAATAAATTTTTAAAAATTTAAGTTTTCAAACAAAAGAAATATATAATGATATGGAAAGCTTTTTATAGTTAATATTTTAATTACATAAGTGAATAAATTGCTTAATTGGTTATAACTAGGGATGCCAAACGGGATTGGATTTTGCAAATCCCGGGATTTAGTACTTTATCCCGCGATCCCGGGATTTTTCGGGATCACAGTATTTTTCGGGATTTTTGGAAATCCGGGTTTGATATTTCATATGAAAACACATTTTAAATATAAGTAAAAAATAAATTTTTTATACATATTTCAATTAAAGAAATTCATTCTTATTTTTTAAAAACAAAACATAAGGTTGGTTCGTTTGAAATTCTAGTAAAACTAGTTAAAAAGAGAAATTTAAAAAAAATTAAACAAGCTTTTACTTGAAAAAGTAGGAAAATAAATTTTAGGTCAATAAAAAATAAAATGTTTAGTTAATTTTTTTACTTATATTAAATGGATTCCTGAAAACATCTAAAAAATACGGGAATATGAACCTTTGCAGATAAATTTTCACATATTTCTTATAAAATTGCCATTATCTAAGGATAGGTGTTATTTAAAGCCTTGTTGAATATCATCAATAGTTAATGTCCATACAGGTTGATTTGGAAGATGTCTTTTTAGAAAATAGTTTCTAACCTTAAACTACCAAATACAATTTTTTAAAATTTTTAACATCATAAACATTTTTAACATCATACAAGGACCTCTCCTAATTTACTTAAACATTAATCAGGCAAAAATATCTATGTGTAGACGAATTGGCACAAATCAATGTACCAATTTTTAAAATGATTAGTCGATAATTGAACACAGCTCCCATAAATAATGGTGCAAAATTAGTATTACAATACATTTATGTATACGTAAGATTTATAAAAGTAAAAATCATAAATTCAAAATTTGCAAGACTTTTTTCAAAATTGACCACAGGTTCCAATAAAAATCGCTAAAAAATTAAACATATTGTTTAAAATTAAAACTCAATATGAATTGAAAACAAAATATTTTACTAGTTTTTCTCATATAAAATATTCAATTAAAAAAATAGCATAAGGGAAAGTTATTTTCTCTTGATGATTTCTATTAGCCCCGAAGATATAAATACAATTGAAAAAGAAAATATGAATAAAAAACAATCACCTGGATATGATCCAATAACACCATCCATGATTAAAAACCTACCGTACGTGGCAATAATAGTGCTGTCTATACTGTGTAATGCGATCTTAAAACTAGGAGTATTTCCGAAGATTTGGAAAACTTGTCAGACTATAATGATACCAAAGCCAGGAAAGAATTTAACCGTACCATCATCCTACAGACCTATTAGTCTCCTTTCTTGTTTGTCAAAGCTTTTTGAAAAAGTATTGCAAATGAAAATCATGCCAATTTTAAATGATAGAAATATAATCCCAGTTCATCAGTTTGGTTTCCGTGAAAAGCATGGAACAATTGAACAAGTTAATCGTCTGACTGGAGAGATTAGAAAATCTTTTGAATTAAAGAAATATTGCTCAACCATCTTCTTGGATGTAGCACAAGCTTTCGACAAAGTATGGCATCAAGGTTTAATATATAAAATAAGATGTTCTTTGCCACCTTATACCCATAAACTGTTTGAGTCATATCTATGTGACCGATCATTTAGAGTGAAGTATGACAACTTTGTGACAGGGGAATTTGAAGTAAAATCAGGTGTCCCACAGGGTAGTGTTCTAGGGCCTATTCTGTATTTAATCTACACATCTGACTTGCCAACATGCGATGAACTGACAATTTCTACGTTTGCTGATGACACAGCAATATTGAGTTCACATGAAAACCCACATGCAGTTTCTAATAAACTAGATACTTATCTTAGACATATGGAGACTTGGTTAAAAAATTGGCGCATAAGAGTGAACGAGTTAAAAAGCAAACATGTTACTTTCTCGCTGAGGAGAGGAAACTGCCCACCCGTTAAACCCAATAATATTGTCATTCCCCAGTCTGATTATGTCACATACCTTGGCATTCATTTGGATAGGCGACTTACATGGCGCCGTCATATAGAAACCAAGAGAGTTAGTATGAAATTAAAAGCTTCCAAACTTCATTGGTTAATAAATAGGCAATCGAAACTCAGCCTTGTCAATAAAGTCATCCTGTATAAAACCGTTTTAAAACCAATTTGGACATATGGCATCCAATTGTGGGGAACGGCCAGCAATACGAGTATTGATCTTATACAGAGCAGAGAACGGTTTGATTGGTTAATTTTGGATTTTGAATACAATCAGAAAAAACGAACCTCATGTTGACAATATAAATCAATTCCGTAAAGCAATACATGACATTATTCACAAAAACGGAGTGTAACGAAAAATGATGCATGCATTGCATGTCTTCTACAAATGTAAACGAATACTCTCAAAAGCAACGAATACTTAACGATTGGTGTGAATGGTTTCAATGCTGATTGAATAAGTTGTATTAACAAAGAATTAACGTAACAAATTTTCAGAGTTCATTTTTTTTTTATATTTTTCTTTGCCAAAATATCAAATCTTTAGTAAAGTTTACTGTCTACAAATCGTAAAAATAAACTTTGTAGCGAGTAAAAGAAAAACCAAAACAACAAAAAAGATGTTCTTGTTTGGTTTTGTATTGTTTTTGCTCTTGAACACATGGAAAGGTTTCGTTTGTTTTTCATACTCTGAAAGCAACGAATACTGGACGAATGGTGTGAATGTTTTTAGTTTTTTCATGTGGCATTGAATTATTTCGTTGCTTGATGTATAATGGCTTAACAAAAAGAGATTGTAAAAAAGCAAACAGTAATAAGGAATGAATAAACAAACTACAATGCACATTTTTATTATTGTCGAGTAAAAGCAATGCAAAAGCAATGAATTTGCGAATGGTCAGTAAACGTGAATGGTCTCTTTCTGTTCTCTGATACAGAGGGCCCAATCAAAAATTCTTAGAACCATGACGGGTGCACCATGGTATATAAGAAACGAGAACATCCATAAAGATTTAGATGTACCCTTTGTCAGGGACGAGTTCAGCAAATTTAAGGCAAAATACATAGCAAAATTGCATAGTCATCCAAACCCACTTGCAAGACAACTAGCAGAAGCCCGAACACATTCAAGGCTTCGCAGAAATGATCTACCACCCCGCTAATAGGAGCGTCAATTTATGTCATCTTCGCTCTCGATAGAGAGTAATTAGATTTAGCTTTAGATTTAAGATTTATATACTTATTGTAAGGCCTAAAAGGCAGATCCAATAAATTAATAAAACGTAAAAAAAAAAAATTCTCTTGAAATGTTTACTGCTTTTACTATTTTTATATGCACAGAAACGCTTTTTGAGTAAAATACTTGCAAAAATAGTAACATTTAAAAATAGCATACAAACAAACAGACCTATAATGTTCTTATCTTCGAAATCGATTTTTAAATTATTTTTGAAAATTTTCTGTAAATATTTTAATGTTCTGTCTTGACTTTAGTTAATTTTTGGATTGAATTTATGTCAATAAATCCCGAAAATGAAATCCGGGGAATTTTTTCGTCCAATCCCGGGAATCGGGATTTTCTAATCCCGAAAAATGCCGGGATTTTCGGGATCGGAATTGGCATCCCTAGTTAAAACAAAATGTTCAATCGACTTGATTAAAATAATTGACTATTAAAAAAATTTATTATTTTCATTTAAAGAATTTTATAATATAGTACATGACTGAAGCAAAATCAATTAAAATTGAAATCAAGAATATCAAAATTGTATATTTATTTTATTTTTCAGAACACACAAAAAATATGGTCAATTAAACGATTTGTCAAAAATTTAATTTGTTTCAATCTTTTTAATTGTATCAGTTATTTGAGTAATACAATTTTAAAATTTCTTATATTTAAAAATAAAATCATTTTACAGCTTTCAATTATTGTTCTAATTGCATTAATTGGTTAATCAAAAATAAACAAAAATTAAGTGATCATCTGAGAATGTAATCGAATATACAATATATTTAATAGGTTGAACTTCAATTAATAAAGTAATTGAGTATGTACATTCGTAATTAAAATTGGATTTTAGATTTCTTTTATGTCTAAAATTTGAATATAATTTTTTAAAGTACATCGATATTTAGTAATTTAGGGCCTCATTTTGTAAAACGAAACGAAAATTCTAACTTACAACACTGCACAGAGGGCCAGAGAGATAGATTTTTGGCCATAAGTCATTTTTAAGAATTTGAAAACAACGAATATGGCAAATTATTAAGAACATTTAAAACCATGTCTCCCGAAATTTTTTTTGTTATCCATCTACACAATTTCCTTCTGTATCGAACCAAAGTTATAAAAGTTGTTAGAAATTAATTTTATTGAAGGGCAATTTTTTTGGTATTTGCTACATATTTTTATGACAAAAGCTGAAATTTTTTTCACATCCTAGAGTTTCTGTATTAGAGTTTATGGCCCCTCAATTTCTTATTATTTTCATTCTAAATTGTAATTTTGTATAATGAAATGGTTTTTTTGACCTCAGATTCTAAAATGTTGCACTTTAAAGACAATTACATTAATATTAATTCATTTTCTCTATCTATAATCAAGAAATCTTATTGGATTGTGGTCGAAGACTCTCCGATAATTTTAATAGAATTTAATGAATAGAATATTAAAATTTAGCACTTTTTAAGCATATGCTTTCCATCTTGCATCAAAAAATTCGAAAATTGGAAGCCTAATTTAAGAAGTTAAGTGTCACTTTATTTTGTCGCACAAAATCGATGACCAATACAACACTTTTACTCCAAACTTGAAATGCACATAATTCAAAAACATATTTTGTTTATTAAATTAAAGAATATAAAATGACAAATACCTGGATACCAAAAAAGTAGATCATAATAAACCTAAAGGCAATTATTACGAAATAAATAGCAAGAGTAAAAAACCGCACTTTATTTTGTCCGACAGTGTATAAGTATTGACCATTGCAAGTGTTTCCGAAAACATAAAATTTCGGACCCATGCTTCTTTCTGGTCCAGAAATATGACGATTTAAAAAACAAAACAAAATTAAAACTTTACAAATTAATACTTTTATAACTTCTAATAACTTCTTAACTATACATGGTAGATCACTAGTTGGTCTTTCATATTAAAGACAAAGATATTACCTTCATAACGATATACAAAGTTTTTTACATCAAAAGTTCATAGGTCAAAATTGGACAAAATAAAATTCAAACTATTATATTAAAAAACCGGTATTTTTAAAATTCTTAAAAAATTATATATTGTTGACATATCTTTTCTCCATATGGATATAAAATTTCAAGTTGGAGTCTTATTTAGTTTGGAAGTTATGGTTAAAAATGAAATCCAATTAATTATAACTCCTAAGCTATAGAAAATAAAATATTAGTTTAAGTGTAATTTTAAAAACAAACATATTACCCTTGAAATGATATATAGTGAGTTACTTTAGTTCGAAAGTTCAAAGGTCAAAATAAGAATTACAAAAAATAAACCATTATATTTCCGAAAACGATATCTGTAAAATGCTAAAAAGTATAATATTAATTCAACTCTCTTTATAATTGTGAAAATTTCATGTTGGATACTCCTTTTGCTTATACCCCATTTATATTTACGAAAAAAACTGTTTTTTCACTTAACTAGTTATTTTTTCTGGTTTTTAACTTGTTTTTTTCATAAAAGTAATTGAACTAGTTAAATGAAAAAACCAGTTATATAACTGGTTTTTTGTCATATACAACTCTGATTTATGCACTCGGATGGCAACTCTATGTACGAAAATTCAAGAAAAAGAAAATGCCAAAATATATAAAGTATTTTGTGAAGTAAAAATTAAAAAATAAAGTGCAAATTATAAGTTATTTGTGATAATTATGTAAAATATTTGTGATTGTGAATCTATGTGTTTTGTGAAATGTCATAAAAAACCAGTCAGTGATAATGCAAACGGAAAGGTTTTTAAAGAAGTTTTTTCGAATTTAACTAGTTTAATTGTGCAAATGTAAATGGGGTATTAGAAGTTATGTAACCAAATATAAACTGTACTCAAATTTTGTTTTTAAAAATAATTTCAAAATAATTTTTGTAAATATTTTAAATTTTATATACGAAAAATGTGCTTTTTACCGTATTTTGCTTCATAACTCCTAAACCAAAATAGGCTGCAACTTGAAATTTGGCACAAATATAGAGAAGAGTTACATTATCAATATATATGTTTTTTTAAGAATTTTAAATACCGTTGTTTGAGATATTAAGCTTTGATCTTTATATTATCGATTTTGACCTATGAACTTTCGAAGTATATAAATGTTTTACTTATCATTTTAAAGTCAATGTGAAATAAAAATAAGAACTGTACAACGTATATTTTAGAAGTTATGAGTAATAAAGTGTGATTACTTCTGGAAAAAATTCAACCGCTTTTTCATTTTTGAAACGTCATATTATTGGACGGGCAAGAGTATTTATTCAGAAAGTTTGTGATTTGAGCAACATTTACAATACGTAATATCTGTAGCGAATTTCATTAAAATCGGAGATATGAAATCCGAAAATGTCTGTTTTTTTACCGTTTTAATATGGAATCACTCTATGACTTTTCAAAAAATCAAACTCGTAAAAAATTCGCGAATTTTTCAAAATTAGAAAAAATAAAAAAACGAGAGAGAACTATAATCGGTAAAAACTGACCATATGATACCCTACACCATTCTGTATGAGCTTAAAATTAGACCTGCTGTGGACCAAGGTGGTTATTGTGTAATTCGATTCGAAAGAAAACACTTCGAATTTCAATGTGTAAAGAATACAATTTCGAAAGATTTTCCTTTCGAATTAAGTTACAAAATAACCCCCCAACACTTTTACTCAATGTAAAATAAATTATACAGAACAATACATTGATACTAACCAGTGTTGCCAGTTCTGGTGCCTATGAAATGGCTAGATTAGACAAATAAAATAGCTAGAAATGGCTAACTCTTAAAAACAATTAAAAAAATTGTGATAACGAAGATACCCCCAAAAAATATTTACGTATACATTTAAGAAGTCTTTAATTAATACGTGTATTTTTATTTAAACTTTAATTTGAAATTGCTATTTTATTTTCATGTATTTATATGCGTAAAGAAATTAAAAAAAGTGTGTACATGTCTATAAAAATGGTATATCAACCCAGGTCTCTCTATTCGGTTTAATTTTTTTTGTAAGAAGCATTTGTTCCGATTTGTTTTACATTCATATTGGTTGGTTTATAATTATAAAATTTACTTTTGATTTTTACTCCATAAGCTTCTAATATCCACATCTTTAAATCATTATGTTCCTTATATTCAGACCGAAACTTTCGCCGGTATTGTGAATGATTTAATTTTAAAAACACACCGTTTATAATTAGGGCCTGATTCTGCACAATAATAAAATTGTTTGAAAATAAAATTTATATTGAAATTACTCATTTTTTCAAATATTTTTTTTTTTTTCAAACTTGAAACAAACCACAAAATTTCAAAGTTCTTTTGTTATTAACTCAGACTTTTCTTTTTAATGTCACTTTACGCTTTTCTTTGGTGAACATACAACAATGAAAAAATACTTGTATTTTAATGTATAAATTTTATTAATAAAGTAGAAGTAACAACAAAAAAGTTACATTTAAAAACTGATTAAATATTATTAAAAACGAAAAATTATATTTAAAAATATTAAACAAAAACTGGCTAAAGTAAAAACGAAATGGCTAAATCTTTCGGCTAGATCAAATCTAGCCATTTTTTTATAGCTAGATTGAAAAGAAATCGCTAGATCTAGCCGGAAAATGGCTAAATTAACAACACTGATACTAACATCTATAATATTGTATGCACTTTAGAGCAATTCCCGTTATGGACCGTTTCTCATAAATTTTGGCAATGTTATTTCTACGTACATAAAACTATTTGTGTCAAATATTAACTTGATACTATCATTCGTATGGGGTTTATGCACGTTAAAGTGATTTTCGAAAGAGTGGATTTATATGGGAGCTATGGTCAATTATAGACCGATCATGATGAAATTTGACACAAAGATTAACATTCATACAAAACTCCTTTGTACCGAGTTTCATTGAAATATTGCTATATTTACGGCATTTATGATCGTTAAACCCCTATTCCGGAGGACATTTGTATGGGGGCCAGGTGAAATAATGGACCGATCATAACCAATTTCAATAGGCTTCGTCCTTGTACCAAAATAATTATCTGTGCCAAATTTCATCAAGATATCTTTCAAATTGCGACCTGTACTTTGTTCACAAGGTTTACATGGACAGACAGCCAGCCAGCCGACCAGACGACCAGACGGACGGACATCGTTAAATCAGAAAGTGATTCTGAGTCGAACGGTATACTACAAGCAAAATAAATTTAAGTAATAACTAATTTTTAATGATTTTTTTTTTCCAACAAGAGGATTTTTTATATAATTTTTTTATATAAAAGGAGTGACTCAAAAAATATATTGTGCGTAACCAACATATGTATAACTATTTAATATATTTTTATTGATCTCTGTTCTGCATTTAGAGAATTTTACAAAAAAAAAAAAAAAAAAAAAAAAAATAGTTAAATTCTTTAATATTAACCTAACTAACAAAAATTTGGTTAAGGTTTATAAACAAATCGGTGTCCAAAGTACACTGCATTTCAACTGAATACATAGGTTCAAGATTTTATTTACATTAAACCTCTTGTTAGTTTTAAAATAATAATGAAAATTAATATTTTCTTCATAATAAATTTTAAAGTCCTCATTTCAAAGATATCTACAAGCAAAATAAATTTAAGTAATAACTAATTACGATTTTTAATACTTTTTTTTTTTCACCAAGAGGATTTTTTAGGTAATTTTTTTGTTTCATCTGAATAGGTTCAACATTATTTATTCAAAAAAACAACAAGATGTATTGATCAAGGTCTTAATTATTACAATTTTTATGTCGAATTTCTTAAATCGTAATAATTATTTTCAATTTTAATTTTTTTTAGTTATTAGTAATTATTTGATTGTAATAAATATATTTTTTTACAAAAAATAATTATTATGGATGAGAAAAATAATAAATATTTTTCATAATTATTATTTTTTAATTTATATTTTAAAATTATATTTTTAATAGTTATGAATGAGGAAGAAATAAAAGTCAATTATAATTATTATTTTGTAATTATTAATTTTTGTTTTTTAAGAAATAAAGCAAATGTATTTTATTTAATCAAAACAACAAACATAACATTTACAAACATAATTTTCTATAATTTTTCGTCAGAGAGATTGCATTTCTGATCTTCTAAAACTAGAAGCAGTGCCGAAAATGCTCTTTCTACCGAAACCTGAATTGCAGTAGAAAGAACATATGCCAAATTTTTAAAAAAATGAGGAATGTGCATTTATTTTTTTTTGCAGGGATGGAAAATTATATACTATAGTACTTTTTTGATACTATTTAACATTCAAAAGTACCGAAGTACTACCTCAGGTTATTTGATATTGTCAAACGATTAGCTGAATATTCCACAATTCGAATTAAAATAAAATTTTTAAATGATAATATATTTTAAAGATATATAATTTTAGAATAGAAATCGATGCTGGGGCTTTGAGTTCCCAAAGAATTAGAGACAAATTTAGAATAATTCGAATAAGTTTATAGGGCAAACAAACTATATTATATAAATATTTGAGCTGTAGGTATAATTTATAAAATTGTAATCTCTCAAATGTATAATCATTACTAAAAACTATAAGCTTATATGCTCTGTAAATTAAATTGAAGTCAAAAATCAAATTCAAATTTAAATGAATTGTTAATGCATTGTATTTTAACAAAACCAAAGCTTAAATGATAAATTTTAAAAAATTTATATTGGACTTTTTTCTCATTAAGTTTATTTTAAAAACTGTAATGGTATATAATCTGAATAAAATAATTTAATGATTTGGTATCGTATTTAATACTTCATTTTAAATATATACAAATTACATTCTTTGAGTTTTGCACTAAATAAAAAAAAAAAAAAATTATCAAAAATGTTAATTTTAGTACTTAGTGAAAAAAAACTATTTGAAATTTATTTTGACACCAAAAAATATTTTCATTTTTCATCCCTGGTTTCTTGCCAATCATTTTTAAATTTAAATCCACATCTTCTTTGGAGGCTTATAATTGTCAATATTGGCATATGCCGATAATATCTCAATTCGTTGTCCAAAGCTTCCTCTGAACTGTAATCTACTTCTGTATGAGACAAAGATTCCCTCAACAAAAATGAACTCTGGATGCTTGATTCACTATTTCAAAAAAGATTGGGATGTTGAAGTGAGCCAGAGTTGAAATCGTTCTGAATTTAATAACTTGAAAAGCACTTATAATTGCAAAGATTTTTTATAACAACATAACTATTAACATAACAGTCCTCTATAATTATTAGAAATCAATATATAAATAGAAATCACAAAATTATTATAAAACAATTTTTTTAATAATTCTTAAAACCTCGCATTTTTTTTAATTTTGAAAATTGAGATAATAATTATTTTGGGTCCTTAGTATTGATTAATATGGTTCTTTTTTGTTTTTTTATATTATTCGGAAATAATTATAATAATAATAATTATTATTTAATTTAACCTAAAAAATTATATTTGGAAGGGACTTATAAAGATTTTCAACTTGTAACAAAGAATGTTTGCTCCAACTTTTTTTAATCTCTTCAGATAATGAAATTTTGTGCTCGTATTATCTGTCCGACTCATAAACATTACGTGACAGCAATTTCCATACATTTTCTATTATATTAAGGTCGAGTGAGTATGATAATTGTCGAATTGGAATGTCTATGAAATGAATTAAAATAGTGTATAAAATGTTAGAAATTCTTTTCCCGTAAACTTTTGTAAGTTTTTTTTTTTTTTACTTCACGAATGGTGCTTAGAGATGGGTTCTTTATAATTTTTAGTCTTCTTAAATAACACATTTTTCGGTAAAACACTTGTTTAAATACCTGATTTATGTTTAATTTTGGACGCAGAATCAGTAGAATTGGAGGCATCTCGAATGGTGAATCTTCTGTCAGCGTTCGTTGTTGCTTTATAAGTACCTCCTTTCATATTTTTTTCATAACGAAAGTAATTTCCTAAAAAGTTGTTGACAACATTTTAACTTCGCTCAATTTTTCTTCGCCATATTTCATAGATTAAGTTTGAATTATCCATACGCTATAATTTTGCTCTTTTCTTTATAGGAAAATTTTTTACGCGACCAGTTTTTAAAGATTCTTATAGAAAACAGTTGAAAATATAAACAAAACACACAATTATGGGCGAATTCAACAAATACTTGACGCAAATCAGATGAAACAAAAAAATTGCTTTAAAAAATACATTTGTTGGAAGAAAATCCGTTAAAAATCGTACTAAGTTCGTTATTAATTATTTTTTGCTATTAAACATCTTAGAACTCAAGGCTTTAGAAATCAATATAAAAAAATGGAACTATCTTTATTATATTAAAAATAATATGAGTTTTAATGTAACGAAAATCTTGAACCTATTCAGTTGAAATGCACTGTATATGCGGTTTTACTTTGCATGCATTTACGAAAACATTAAAATTACAAAAAAAGGAAATATATTAGAAGTGAAAAATTTTAGTTTCAAGTTCAGATTAATATAACTTTTTATCGGATAAATATATTTATATTGTTCTTGCAGAAATATTATTTAGAATTCTGTAAGAAATTTATTTTTAGGACAAATTAAGCCCGTGAAATTTAAAAAAAAAAAAACGTGACCAAAAAACTTGAGAACAATTTATATATAAATATCTCTTAAACTAAAAGAGGCAACCTACACATGTAAGCAGATGTATGTTTTCTAGAGTTTTAAAAGGTAACTGTATATGTATGTGTATGAAAACCCTTTTTTAAATTCAAAAAGTGTTTTGTGACTCAAATAGGATGATTTTAGAAAGTGTGATACTTTTGCATATCTTGTATTTAATTTCTGTTTAATCAGTTATTTTTTTGGTCGGTTTTAACTAACTACTAGGGTGATCGATTATTCGACTTTTTTGAGAAACCGGTTTTCGAATAGTTCGAATAGTTGGTATTTTAAAAAAACCGGTTGCACTTTTTGAAATTCAGAAAAAACCGGTTAACCGGTTTTTTGCAGAAGTTAATATTTATAAAAAGACTACACTTCTTTAAAAAATCAATTCTTATAATTAAGTTAAAATTTATTAAATACAAGCATAAAAGCCTAACAATGTTAGGAAAAATAATATAATAATGAAATTATGCACAAACAAATCCGAAAATTAAAAGAAAAAAAAATGAACAACATTTAGACACCTTCCTTTCCCTAATCAAAGTCAATTATTTGAAGCCGTTAGAATTTATTGGGATAATATTCACTGAAAAAAGTAAAAATGGACTTCAATTACGAAATTTGTAATATTAATAAATTTTTTAATTGATTTTGCTCCAATCATCAAAATGATAATATTAATAACTATAATAATTGATATTATTATTACTTCTTTTCCTTAAATAGATGCAATGAGCTGGAAATTTTTGAAAATGTACTTAAATTTATTTTATTTCTGTACTTTTATAGACAAATATTTCATTTTTCTTTATATTTTATTAACAACTGTCAATTTATTAAAAAACAAAACTGTAAACCAATTATAAAATTAATTATATTAATAAATCATATAATTAAATCCCAATATAATGTTAATTAATAATTTTATTAAAAAATTATTTGGAATATTTTTTTCTGTGTTGATTAAAGTTTTAAATTCGTAAATCTTTCAAAATAAAAAAATCGTCGTAATGCGCTCCCTGACCGAAATGCAGAATCACTTTTTGAAAGGATTTGGAGAGCAAATAATAAGTATAGCAACTCAAAAGTTCTAATACCAAAACAGACTTTTTGGTCCCTGATAGAAACATCTGGCACTGTTAGAATTTATTGAACGAATAGTTTTATAAGTATGCCGATTTTTAGTTTCTTACGTCGTCTGGGAGCTTCAGAAAGCTCTGGAAAGGAAACATTGCTTAGGAAAGATATATTTAAATCCATATATATAGATCCACGTATTTTCGCTCCCTGATAGAAATTTCAAAATCTGGCTCCGTTAGGATTTGTAGGACGAATAGGATTATAATTAAGCTGAATTTTAATTCTCTATGTCTTCTGGGAGCTTTAGAAAGCTCTAGAAAGATAACAAATTCTTAGAAAAAGACACATAAATCCTCTTATATCCGCTCCCTGATACAAATTTCAAAATATGGCTCCCTTAGGATTTGTTGGACAAAAAGTTTTATAATTAAGCCAAATTTTAATTTTCTACGTCGTTTGGTAGCTTCAGAAAGCTCTAGAAAGAGAAAAAATGCTAAGCAAATTATATATCTAGATGACTAGAAGATAATTATGTTTCAAAATTGTAGAAAAAATCATCTAAATTTTAGTTAGCATAAACAGAAACCATGGCTTAATATGGAGATAGTATATTAATTAAGTCTCAATTGAAACGACTCTGCAGGTGAAACTTTTTTAACACAACACCTTTAAAAAATAAAGGAAATATTGGATCAAAAAAATTAAATTGGGTCATACAGGATAATTATTATTTATTTGTTTAATATTATAGAATAAATTCCAATTAAGACTTAAACTATATTTTGAAAACATAAGAAATCAGTCTTTATGAATATTTAAAAAATTATTCCTAAATTTTCAAATATCACTATCACTATTTAGTACATATTTTCTGAAATAAAGTGCTATTTTTAAAACCGGTTTTTTGTGTTTAAAAAAACCGGTCTATTCGACATTCGAAAAATGAACATTTTGAAAAAACCGACAGCACATTGACTGAAAAAACCGGTTTTAAAACCGGTTGGAAAACCGGTTTTTTAGCGTAACATGTCATAAATCTTTTAACTTATGATATATGCGACAATTTAGTGTTATTATAAAAAATCACATTATAAAACCGCGTTTTATATTTTACTAAAAAATACAATAGATAGTAAATCCATAAATAAAATTACAAACTGCTACATTTTTGGCACTTAACATAATAAAAAGCACTTAATGACACCCAACAACCGACAAATAGAACAGGCACAAACATCGCAATAGAACAAGTTAAATTTTGCAGTTGCAAAGTAAGCGGTATGAAGTAATGGATTTCGTAAAACAATTGCCAAAAAAAAAAAAAAAAAAAAAAATTAAAACATAAACTCACACACTCCCAACCAAAGGTTCGAAAGAATTAATTCTTTAATTCACTTTTTAAAATGGAATTAAATTGTAAAGAATTATTAATTCTTCCAAATAAATTCATTGTAATTAATTCTGGATCCTAATTCCTAAAGCTTTTGTTAAAATGGAATTAATTCGTTTGTGAATTAATTCTTTGGGAATGCCTAATTCTTTTGATTTCATTCAAATTAAAATTAAATTCAAACTATTACAAATTGAATTATAAAAACTTTCAACCATTCAATTTGTACTAGATTGAATGAAAGTTTTATTTTTTAATTCTTTATATTTTGAACAAGTTTATATAATTGCAAAAAAGATGTATGGTAAGCAATATTTACGTACACACATGTTTCGTGGTGTGCACTTCTTTTAATTTCAGATATCGAGTACTTTTATTAGCTCTGTATTGAACGTATATTAAATTTCATCTATTATATGTACTTAGGTTATTATGAATGATAGGATTTATAACTAGATTTCAGGAAGAACGTATTACGAGTATTATTTCTCTTTTAAACTGTAAAGTTCAGCATCTTTGTACAGAATCATCTTCCATTCTTTGTAGAGTTTAGCTGGATAGTAACATGTTGATTTTATATTGATTTTAGCAAAATACCAATGATTTTCAACTATTTTAATATTTATTTTCAAAGATATATAAAAATAGAATTAAAGAAAAATATTGTCATTCAATTTGTAGTAGAAGGGAATGAAAGAAAAAAATATATCATTCAATTGAATTTTATTTTTTTAAGGAATTAATTCTACATTTTTTTTCATTCATTTTGTAAAAGAATGGAATGAAAGAAAAATTGAATCATTCAAATTGAATTGTAATTCTTCAAGGAATTAATTCTCTAGGGAATTAATTCAATACAAAGTTAAGCCTAAAGAATTAAGTCTAGGAATTATTTTCTGAGGAATGATTTTAAAGAATGCTAAACTAAATTTTTATAAGCTGAATTAAGATTATACGTGAATTAATTCTAAATTGAATTCATTCTTTCGAAGCTCTGCTCCCAACATTCTTATATGAATTATAAAAACTTCCAAAAACAAGCTTTTAAAGGCCATAATTGCAAGAATAAATGAAGATTGTACGAGCTGTTAAATGGCCTAAACGAAAAAATAATATAATAAACGTACGAATTTAAGTAATAAACTCATTTCAAATACCAAAAAGGGGAAACCAGTCAAACCCCAAGCTAAATTAAATGTATTTAAAAGTATAAATATACCATTTGTACTCATATTAAGAAATGCGTATAAACAACCCTTCCGGGATGCTAACAAATAAATAAATAATAAAAGTCATATATTTTAAAAGGAAGACAAAAGAAACACGAATAAAACATTTATTTAGAAAGTTATAAAAACCATGAAGTGAAACAGGCAAAAGATAAAGTTATAATTTAATAAACACAAAAATATTCCTTGAAATATCTAAACCACCATCAACAACCTCATCTAACCCACACCAGCTATCAACTCAAACCCATACGCGAGTTTTTACCCATTTTTTTGTTTCTATTTGATGGTTGTTCTTTTAATTGCTCCCCTGATAAACATTTAAAAAGCGTCAATAATGATGAAAATAATAGAGATGATGATAAAAGTTTCCGGAGGAAAATTAAAAAGAAGCAATAGTTATTGTTCGAGTTAAAATATTGTTTAAAACAAAATTTAGGAATTCATATTGCATAAGTATGTATGTATGTTTGTGTATTAGCTATAAGTTAAAATAATAATATTAAATTATATTAAATTAAATATAAAGTATAGGTCTTTTTGAGCATATCATAAATTAGTTTTAAAAAATTTTTAATACACCCTCAAAAAATTTGAGTTATGGGTAGAATCTCATATCCTAAATTCTGTCATTCTTTTATTGATTTGAAATTTTCAAACTTTTCTGTGAAGTAGAAGAATCTGGCCTTTTGACCATATACATTTTTTTGTCATATGTATATTAAAAGCACTTGCAAAAAAAAATTTTTACATAGTTATTTTAAAATTTGTATGTATATCCTCTTCGAGTTTTGATGCACATAAACGGTTTAAAAGATCAAACAATTAAAAAAATGAAATTGATGTCCTTCACCATCTCACCGACAAATAATTAAATTTTAGCCTTAACGTATGCTTTCATTATTTCACATTTATAAGTCTACATTTTTTTCAAACTACGAAAATTTCAATACGAAAAAAAAAAAACAACAACAATTCCATATTTATTTATTTTTATATGTGTATATACAAACAGACTGCATATACCCAGCTGACCATAAACTTCGTTAATAATATGCCATTCGAATATTTCGCGAACATTTCTCTGACAAAACATTCGAGAACGACTATCGTTGGCGAGCCGAAAACGAGCTGCTTGAGCTCACCCGACGCTCACTTTGTGGCAGCAAATCTTTCGATCTCGAAGGTTCGCCTTTCGTATTAACAGTGAACCTTTAGCGATATCAATAGCGAAACTTAAAAATATTCGTTAATGATTCGTTTTCGATATCAAAAACTGATGAAAATTATTCGATACTGATTTTACTAATCACTTGTGATTATTATCATTAGCAATAGTTCGAAAACGATAGTTTTTTATTTTGTTTCATTTCCATTATGTTCCCAATCTAAAATTAAAAGTTGATTTTATTTCTAAAGTTACTTACATATGTATGTCTTATTTCAAACATCACAATATATCAAATATTAAAAAATTGTTTACATAATAAAATATATTACAAAAATAATAATTCTTATAATAAACAATAAAATTAATAAAGCCATATAACAAATTTTAAATTTCGCCAAGAGTAGAGTCATCAATGCCTTTTCTCCCAAAATTTTTAATTTTTCTGTTGTTCAAATCCTCTTCTTTTAACGCAAACATTTTCTGAATAAACCTGAAAGAAAATATATTAGATAGATAAATAAATATGTATGCTATATTACAAATCTATGAACATATTTAGACAAATAGAAACATTACTTACCATTTTTCTTAATATATATATATCGAAAATTGTTCGATATCGACATTACTATCGAACCGTTGGCAATAATTCTATTTTGTTTCATTCCCATTTCGTTTCCCTTTTAAAATTAATAGATTATTTAATTTTTAAAGCAGTTTTGTTTATTTTAAACTTAACACAATACACCAAATATTCAAAAAATAAAATAGACTTAAGTTAATTTTAAAGTTAATTAACAAATAACTTACAATTAAAGAAATAAAAAAAGAGTGGTAATACTTGTATGTCGATGGTTCCAGAGAAAGTCTCAATAATATCAGTTTTTCTGTTGTCCGAATCCATATTTTTTTAGATCAAAGTTTACTGAATTAACCTGCCAGAAAAAAATTTATCATTTAGATAAATATTTTATATTATATAATGTTACTTGCCATTTTTATAATTATTATCCAAAAAAAGTTTTAAAAGTTAAACAACCGATCAATATGAACTATGACTGAAGAATGACACGCATAAACAAAATACGTTTTTTTATGTAACAAAATATCGAGAAATTATCGAGTAAGTTGCGATGCTACGAACATTCACTTTTTATTTTATTTTCGATAATTTCTCGAATATAATTGTTTCGAAAATTGCTCGTTTTTGCGAACATTCACTAGTTTCTTGTCTCAGGTCAAGCGGGTATATTTACATAAGAATTCTTCGAGAAATTTAAGAGACTATACAATTTCTCGAAACATTTGGTTTCGATATTTTATTTAGAAGAGTTGAATATAGCGATATTAATATTTTTAAATTCTCTAAAATACTGTGAATGTTTACTATCGAGAAAAGTTCGAAGTTACGAACATTCGTAATTAATATAATTCTCGATATTTTCTCGAACATATTTGTTTCGAGAATTCTTCGCTTTTAGCGAATATTCGCTAATAACGAAACTCAGGTCAGGCGGGTACAAAGAACAACAACACTGTTATTCATTATATAACTGCTGTTGCTAACTAAACTACTTGCCTATACAAAAAAACAAAAACGTCACTAATAGTCATTACAATGTTTAATATACATGTTTGTGTGTATATTTATATTCTTAACAGATTTGTTTTAGTTTTTGGCCCATAACTCTGTTGATTATCAACGAATTTGGTTTATTAAAAAAACCGAAATTTTATAAAAATATTTATGACCGATCTATATATATGATCTATAGCTTAAGCAAGGGCTTCGAAAAATCGAAAATGCGTTTTGTCCGATATTTCAGTTATTATGAACGGATTTATTTTATTTTTTAGCAAAAAAAAAAAAAAAATCAGAAAAAATCCGAGCCTTCTTTGCAAATACGAAGTCCCTAGTATATACAGAGGCTTCAGAAACTGGTTTTTAAGCATATCTCCGCAATGTATGAACCGATCTTGCTGAATTTCAATAGAAAAATTCTCGAAAGGATTTCCGATCGTTTGATATATATATTATATATGCCAGTTATCGGTGGGCTTCATAAACGCCATTTCGACCGACACACGGACGGACATGAAAATTTCCGACGAAAATTGTGGAAATTACAAACGGATCCTTGGATAATACTCGCCTGAACCTAGACAACTCGTTAACAGAGTCCACCGATTCACAGAAATTTACCCATGAAGTCCGTTTCGCTCTTCTAATGTCCTTCTTATACTTAGAGAAACTATCCCTGTAGCTATTCCAATCCTCATCGCTCTTCGTTAGTTTGGCTCTATTATTATGAGGAGTCTTGTCAGTTTGGTTGAGGCTGCCTCACAGTGATGCAGGTTAATTTTGCACCACTGATAGCCTCTTTGGGTTTATCAGATTTGTTATACCTAAACCTGATCACCCCAAATCCGAAATTGACAACTCCCCCCAGTGACTCCAGCTTCTTCAGAGACTCCTGATCCACTGCGAATCTGAAGTCTCTGCCTTGGTTCCCCTTACAAGTCATGGTGTTCACCAACTTCCATTGAGCTGTAAGAAGAACCTTATTCTGATTCTCCAATACTGTCAGAATGGTTCCAACCTCTAAAACGGGTGGCGGGAACCATACTGTCAAAAGTGAAGTCCTCTTACTCGTCGATGGCTGATCATCTCCAGGCCTAGCATCTCTGACAACTTTTTGTTGGTTGCCAGGTTTGCTGGATGGTGTATGACCAACAATTTCAATGGTAGTTGTTGGCTTACCAGTCGTTACCTGCTGTTTCACTAGGACTGTAGGTTTGACCGGGTTTGATGGTGTATGACCAACAATTTCAATGGTAGTTGTTGGCTTACCAGTCGTTACCTGCTGTTTCACTAGGACTGCAGGTTGCCACTAACAGAATATATCGCTCCGGTAGAGATTGATGAAGAGGTTGGCTTTTCTCCTGTGCTCTCACGGGACACTTCTGGAGTGTTGCCAGCATCCACATGTAATCCTTCAGGATAAGACATTCTCAAAGAGGCACAGACAGGACCGTAGATTCGTTCGAATCTTTTAACATTCCTCCTGTGCTTCCTGGTAAGGAACTTATCCTTACCTTGGCTATCTTGTGCAGATAGATAAGAGAGGCTCTTGCACCACTACGAGCCTTCTTCTCTTTAGTTCGGCTTAAATCGTCGGTTGTCGCATCAAGCATTACCGCGTCTTGCCGAACTAAACCACTGCCAGACGAATGACTCTCTGAGTTCGTCAAGCCATCTTCAGAGCTGAGAGTAAGATTCTCAAGTTTCTCAGTGGCGCTGCTCCCAGTGAAGGAATCCCTTGAGATACCCAGAATTTCATCCGGCTTTGATAGCTGGCCCACCTCTGGTCGGCGAGAAGCTGTAAAAGCCCTAAGATCGGAAATAATACGCATGATATATACCCTAATGCGATGGGCCAGAATGCACCATACAGCAGAGTGTGTATATCATGTGCCTTACAGCCAATCCCCCCGATCCGCCATCTGGGGACGCGTCCGATAGGTGTAAATGTAGCAAAAGACTCCCATCGATTGATATAAACTAAAAATCTTCAAATATTCTCAGAAATCAACTTAAAAGATAAAAAAATTTAAATGAGACAAGTCATTTTTTTACTTTTTTTTATAATTTAATGTTGAAATAGGCAAAATTTTCTTCTGCGAAATGTGCCTTCATTTAAATTTATCACTAAGAAACATTTTTAGATATTTTTTTATAAATAATCAAATGAAATCACTTCAATTGATGTGGTACTGTGTTGATAGCAAAACTTTGCAAGTTCAAGGGCATAGAAAACAACTAGAAGTCCAACCACAGGGTAATTAGAAAGTGTTCGCACATCTACAAAAATAACAATTGCTTGTAAACTACTGCACATAACGTCAAAATACTTTGAACAGAAAATGAAAGAATTAAGGGGAGGAAGAGTAAAAAAACTCAAAAACAATTTGACAGTTCCGCGAGGTATGTCAATGAAAAAATTGTAAAACAGCTGTATTACGAGTATACTTTCTAATTTAGGGGTTCTCACAAGATCTTGCTTCGCGACCCCTTTTTGACACTTCAATGGTAGCGCGACCCTTAACTTTAAAAATGAAATTAAATATTAAAACATAAGATAATTTAAATTAATAAGGCCTGTCCATAATAAAATTGTCTTGCATTTAAATCTCAACTAAAACTTTATTTAATGAAATTGTAATATAATTTCATTAAAAAAAGTAAGAATAATATTATTGTAATTCATATAATTTTTCGGACCGTTGTCAGCTGATCTCTCCAAATTACTTTTTGCACAGTTATTTTATCAACATATTTACAGCAGACTCTTTGGGATACAATTATTTTGATAATAAACTTTGTATTATCTAATATCACTTTATTAATGATATTTTCAACAGCTTCGAGTTCTCTCAGTTTTCAGAGACCTCTCTAAAATATAAATTTTAGTACAGTTTAAACTCGATAATCCGGATGGAAATAGTCCGGATTATTCGGTAATCCGGACGGCATTTCATAATTCATTATATCCCAGCAAAAATTATTTGGTAATGACTATTTACTAGACTCATTACCTGGGAATGAGTTGTCATTATTTTTCTCATTTCTTCGAGTAGTGGAATAACTAGTTACAGCGTAGCACTCAGAAGGTTGTCGGTTCAACACCAAACTAAACCCATAATTTTTTTTTAGAAAATTATTCCAATTTCTATTGGTATGTTAAAACTATTAATAACGCACACAAATTTTAACGTATACATTAGAGTATTCATTTTACTCGACTTTTTCATTGTTCGAATAATCAAATAACTCGAAAATGCAGTTTTTAAGTTACTCGAATAATCGAGTAAAACTTTTAAGTTACTCGAGTTATTCGAGTAAATTATACCTTAAAATTTTACTCGTTTTTTCAATGATTATTAAAAAATAAAACAAAAATATAGCTTAAAACAAGAAATAGTCTTTCGAAAATAATATATAATTAAAATTTTCGTAAATACTTATAAATATTTGTCTTTTTTGATTATTTGATTATTATTCATTGATAGTAAAATAAATAGGTCTAACCATTTTGGTGTATTAATTCGAACAAAATTTTATATTAAAGTGTGGTTCGAAGGGCTTTTTATAATTTTTGAAACGCTATAAAATGACTAGTTTTTACACTAATACCCAATTAAAGGTGATTATCTATACTTTCGGTAACAATTTAAATATAAATACGATGACTGATCGCCAGACATAGCCAAATAAATTAAGTATTAGACAGTCATTTAATATTATACAAATGTATATAGTATTTAAGATAATTTACTCTTATTTATATTATAGTGATCTCATGATTATGTTTTAGTTCTATTTTGTGCAAAAATGTTTCGCAACTCTTAATTTCCTAATAATACCGGTGTAAAAGTATAAAAACTTCAATATAAATTCTATAAACTTGTATAGAAATTTTAGTCATATATACAGTTAGTTAGAACTAACAACTTTTCTCCATTTAATAGACAAATTTTTTGTAAATTTAAAATATATAATTCTCCCAAATGTGCGAGTAAGAATTATAATTGGCTCTATTTTGAAATTAACCATAATTTTTGCCCAAAATGTTCAATATTTTATTTCTTCTTTCTTCCTATTTTTTATTTCATCCAAGCCATTACCATCATATCCTGCACGCCAGACTGATAATTTGTTGATGTTTTTCTAAATCAATTTTAAAATTCTCCAATTTATTTCTTATAAAACATTTAATATAAAAAGGAGAATCCATTTTCTTTATCCTTCTCAAATTAAGTATTAAAATTATAAAATATTATTGGAATTTTACACTACAATTTTTTAAAGGGATGTTTAATTTTTGCGATCGAAAAACGACCTTTAACTACGTGCTGTAATTTAGACTTATATTCGGTTTTTTTTACAAAATACAGTTTTTTTTAATAAACTTCCGAATTGTGGTGCCACTTTTAGATTCTAAATTCCTATGAAAATTTTGAAACATTATTTTCAAGCTAAACTTTTTAACTACACCCAGAGAAATATCAATTACATACGTGTTGAAAACGATACCATTCTGTGTCAATAGTGAATCTACACCGTATGTGTTTAAATTAAACACTGCGTGTTCAATTCTTATTGAAAATCGATACCTAATTGGCACCAAGTTGAAACCATTTCGGTATCAAATTGTTAAATTACATATGTTTTCTATTAAATTTGTTAACGAAAGGTATTAAAAAGCTGTTACCGTAAATTACCAATGTGACCACAACCGTTGTTGTTTTTGAATCGAATTTTTTCCCTTAGTGTATTTAAAATATTTTTTACTCGAATTATTCGATTAATCGGCATAATTTGCTCGAATAAATTTTTACTCGAAATTCTTCATTTTAATTTAATCGAACCAATATTTGAATTTAATTTGTCGATTAATCGAGCAAACAATATTCGAGTGAATACCCTAGTATACATGGCGTAGTGAGTAAGACAGTAGTCTTTGAAACATGAACGAATGTTTTTGCCTAGAGGAGAGGAGGACCTAAGCTTTCAGAAAAATAGTCTTGTAGTCACCCTGTGATAACACAAGTAAGCTACAGTATGTCAAAGTTGACTACCTCGAGTATATAAAAGTTTAAAAAAATCGTAATTTCTACAAACTTAGTCCGATTTTAAAGATTTTTATATTTTTGTAAAGCGCTAAGCAAGATCACCTATGTTATTTCTTACATTTAAAAAGATATTTACACTTGAATTTTTAATTTTTAATTTTTTGCCTCGACTTTTTTTCGTTTTTCGGGAATAAGTCCTGAGGTATATGAGATAATTTTTTTTTCAAATACTCTGCAATTTTTTATATATTCCAAAATAATATACTGAAAGAATTTTTGGATTATCTTAATGCGTCTAGACGTGAAAAATATTCAAAATCTGCACTCTAAAATTAGTATTAAAAATGGCAATTTTTTTAACAATAACATACTTAGTTCAATTCTTTAACTTTTTTCTCAAAGTTCCGTTAATAAAAAAATGTTTTCTTTATATATTTCAAAAGATAAGACTTCATAAATGGCTAATATAGAAATTTTGAACTGATTTAGGCTTGCAACCTACATCCAGCATTGATCGAAAAAGGTAAATTTTAGAAAAAAGTTTTAAAAAAAATGTCATGCAAGCTTTTTTAAATTTATTGACGATATTTCATCAAAGAATAGATATAGAACGATTTGACACTAAATTGCTTCCCGCCGGGCAAAAACGAATGCAGGAGTGCAGATTTTATGAAAAAAGTGAATTTTTTGAACGACTTTTTTTTAATTGCATAAAAAATCATATTTGCATAATATTTTCGCCATTATCAGTAGTTTAGGAGATACAGATTTATTACCAAAAAATTTGCGTTTGACCCCTATTGAATATATTTGGTTAAAATATAACAAAGTTTACACGTTGATTGATAATGAAGCATTGGAACTTTTGCTACAATTGTTTATACATACTTATTCAAAACTACTTTTTCTGCCCTGCAGCTCATAAAATCTAAATTTAAATCACGTTAGGATGTGGAAAATAATGTAAGATATGGTTCAACAAAAATTTTTCTTAATGTTGAAAAGTTAGTAAAAACTAACAGCCGTATTCAAAAAAATTAATGTAGGTTTGATAACGAGTTACTAACTTTTTCTTATGGAAATTTACATACAAAAAGTTAGTAACTCATTATCAAGCATACCTTATTTTTTTGTGAATACGGCTGTAAGTCATTTGTTTTTAGTAATTTTGATAAAGCAGTTTTATTTAAAATTATTACCTTTGGAATTTTTTTTTTTTCATTTTTACCATACAAAAAATCCAAATGAGCCAAGGGGTCCGCCGAAGAAATGAAAAGGTCTAAAAGGGTGCATGAAGCATGATGAGGTGGCAACCCCTGCTCTAATGTATATGTATGCAAATTTAAACAAGTATTTCGCGACTTTATCAACATTACGTCCTACCACATTATATCTGTTTAATTTTAAATGTGTTTTTTCTTGCACATATTAGTCTTTTGTACTCCGTGGCAATTATTATTATTATTATTTTTTTTTTTTTTTTTTTGCTGGAAATGTATATAGAAAGCAAAACACTTTTCTTTTATTAGCTTAAATCTATTACCATCCTAAATAATAATTAATATTTATTATCTTAATACTTATTCAAATAAAACATACATATATATTCTATATGTATTTAAATCTTTATAGTATCATTAATATTATCATTTATTATAAGTATTTGTGAATAACTTTGCGTAGAAAATAAAATACTTTGAAAAATCTGTAGTCTAAAATCCATATAAAACATTTAAGCCACAAAATTCATTTTTATTAATTAAAAACATTTGTTTTCATTAGAACTCATAATTGTACATAGCACACACACACATACATACTTACTAGAAATGAGAATAAGTTTTATTTGGCGCCAAAATCCCATTAACTCGTTCCATTAATTACCACCCCATCCAGGCTACACAGAAAAAAGTACCATGAAAAAAGCAAGTAGGATGGAGACAAAATAGAAAATCTCTTATTAACCCCTTTTTATTGTAAATTAAAATGTTACAAATTTTATATTCATAAAATAATAATAATAGTAGTAGCAATAACAAAAACAACTAAGAAACAAAAATAACAATAATTAATTTGGTGTATTTAATGGATTTTATTGTTGCCAGTGTTGTTGTTGTTGCTATTGCAAAGCGCTCTTACCGAGTCTATTTGTTTTTACTCCTTGTTAAACAAGTCTTATAAATGTTTTTACTGTTGAAATTTTATTTTTTTATGTTTCAAGGGGCCTTTATGTTGGCACGAATTTATTGTTTTTATGCGGCAATATAGAGGAAGATGTAGATGGAATGGGAGTCGGAATAAAATAAGCGCAGCAGGTGAGTGCCATGATTTTAAATGATTAATTATGATTTTATGCAACATTTTTAAATAATTAAAATAATTAAAAACAATTGGTTGGTTGATGTTACAAAATGTTCATTTATTCGTTTTAATTTGTATTTATTTTTATTTTTAAATTAATGTTTTGTGGTCGAGGCTCAAGTACTATAAATGTGTTTATTTAATTGATGGTTGAAAAAAAAAATAATAGTAATAATAAAAATATAAAAAATTATTAAACAAAATTAAAATAAGAAAAAAATATATATATTTATTAATGTGGTATTTATGAAAAAATAGGCTTGAACTCCCAATAAAAAATATTATACTAATTTGTTTGATGGGTTGCATGTGGTTTTTAAATTAAAAAAATGATGCATACTTTGGGGCATTTTATTAAAATGTAAGTGAATACTTTTTGTTGGCAACACTTTTATAAATAGTTTGCATTTCTATTTACACGTGTATGTACAAATATACATATGTATACATTGTTTACATAGAATATTTAATAGAGAAAATTGAATATAAGAAAAGTACAATTAAAATCGAGTAAAATTAAAATTAATCAAACAGTTAATATCATATAAAATTTTATAAAAACAGTCAATATGGTGATAAAAATTTTTGTTTTGATATGATCTATTCGTTCGCTTTAAGAATATTTACGAAAATTTAAAAAAAGAATAAATAACATTAACAGTGAATGTAAGAAATACAAAAAATATTAGAAATTAATGTACTGAAAGTGTTCATTGATTGGCGCGGCTTCCGATTACCATTTAAATGATACTATATTTTCGATGTGTTGTTTTGGGAGAAAATACAAAAATTAAAAAAAAAAAAAAGAGAGAGAGAGAGAAACTATAGTCGGATAAGACCGACCATATGATACTCTACACCATTGTGTATGAGCTTATGACCAATTGTAGACCAACACTTTTACTTAATGTAAAATAAATTATACAAATGCAGAACAACGAATTGATACTAACATCTGTATGATTTTATGCCCCTTAGGTCGATTCCCAGAAGTGGACTTATATTGGAGCTATGGTAAATTATGGACCGATTTTCATAAATTTTGGCAATGTTGTTTCTACTTATATAAATCTTATTTGTGTCGAATATTAACTTGATACTATCATTCGTATGGGATTTATGCACGTTAAAGTGATTTTCGGAAGAGGGGATTTATATGGAAGCTATGGTCAATTATGGACCGATCTCAATGAAATTTGGTACATTTATTCAAAACTCCTTTGTACCGAGTATCATTGAAATATTGCTATATTTAAGGCATTTATGATCGTTAAACCCCTATTCCGGGAGGACATTTGTATGCTAGGTGAAATAATAGACCGATCATAACCAATTTAAATAGGCTTCGTCCTTATATCAAAACAATTATTCGAGCTATATTTCATCGAGATATCTTTAAAATTACGTCCTGTACTTTGCTCGCAGGGTTTACATGACCAGACAGGCAGACGGACGGACATCGTTAAATCGACTCAGAAAGTGATTTTGAGTCGATTGGTATACTTAAAGGTGGGGTTCCGATAATTTTTTCTGTGCGTTACAAACATCAGCACAAACGCATAATACCCCAACCATCTATGGTGGTGTAGTAACTTTTTAAAAACGGTCCAGCTTACGAACGGTCATTAGTAGAACAGAACTAATTTGGGAAGCATCATAAAACATGCCAAGTTTAATGTTTAGAGGGTTAACAAAATTACTTTTTAGAGTGAGTCACCTTAATGTTTAGTAATCTCAAATTGATTTCGAAACAGAGACTCAATATCCATTGTGCTTTTTTAAATTCTAAAAATAAATTTCCATTTTGATTAGTTATTTTCTGAATTTAATACAAAAAATCTCAATTTCAATATTTCTTTTCAAAATGAAAATGGTAATTTTGAAATATAATTTTCTAAATATAAAATGGGAAGTCTATCTAATTTTCTATCTTCCAAATTTCAGTTAAAAATGGTGTAGTATATAACCATCTACGTGTACCGAAACAATTTAATTTTAACGAATGAAGTACATGAAATGAAATTCATTAATTTCTTACAAGAATTTATAAATTTAATGCACGAATTCGTTGTTTTAATAAAAACATTCATTAAAATTCAATGAAAAAATCAACGCTATTATGAACAGTACATTGAAACCAGTCATTAAATTTATTTCTCAATAAAATATGTAAATCAGTTATTGGATTTAATATTCAGTGATTTAAAAATATAGTAAACGTAAAAATAGTAACTCAATGTACAATTCGTTGATTAAATGTACTAATACATTGATTTAATAAAGAAATAGCAATACACAACGAACAAATACATTGAATCAATGAAACGGGAAATATAGTGTTGTGTTAAAAACGAAAATAATTAAAAAGTAAATAAATAAGAAAGCATGGACGTTCGAATTATTAAAATACATAGAGCTGTGTGCAAAATAATAGTAGCATTACCACCAGCTTTGGAATTTTTATACCCACCATCAAAAAGATGGGGGGTATATTGATTTCATCATTCTGTGTGTAACATGTCGAATAAATCACTTAAGACCCCATAAAGTATATATTTTCTGGGTTCTGGTTAGATTCTGAGTCGATCTAGCTATGTTCATTCGTCTGTCTGTCTGTTGAAAGCAGGATAGGGCTCAAACGGGACAACGTAGGGGGACGAAATTTGGCTCAAATATTTATCTTATATAAGGTTTGTTTGGTATTGAATTGAGCAAAATCGGTTAATAAGCAAAAATGTTATGGGCAAAATACCAGAAACACAGGGTATCCATTGTAGCTTCATTTCATACTTTTCTGCTGATATCTGTTGAACAAAAGCATGTATGATAACGAAATTTTGTACAGATAGTTCGAGGGCCGATACAAACTTGGAAACTAAAAATGGGCGTGGTGCACTCACTTTACCGCCCACCTTCCATATAACGTAAAATTTGAAAAAGTTGATGGTGGGTATATAGACTCGGCCGAGCCGAATATAACATTCGCGCTTGTTGTTGCTGCATAATTCCTAGGCAAGGAAACATGAACAACAATTATAAAAAAATATTTTTCTATGCATATTGTTAAAATATCCTTCTTTTACTTAAGTCGCGTGTTTTTCCTGAGCAAAATAATAGTAGCAAACATAGGAAAATGGTATTATTTTGTTTATTATTTTGGATCCATTTGGTTTTTAAGTAAACTATATAGTCATGTACTGTACTTACAGTAAAATTTTGCTTTTAGAAACATTGTATTCCTAGAACCCGTATTTTAATGGTATAAATAATTTCAGAAGGTAAAACATGCCAATTTCTGCAAAAATTTTATGGAATTTTCTCCCACAGTTATTTTAAATTTCGAAAGATATAATCCAAACCGCAACATTCTCTGCCAAAAAAAATTCCAAAGTAGTTCTTTTTGGTACATATGGGATGTATGGAACAAAAATATATGTGAGGGAACTAAATAACAAATAATATGAACCAAAATTTTTTCTGAAGACCGTCAAACATGGTGGTGCGAAAATTAACGTTTGAGGATGCTTTTCATAACATAGCTCAAGGTCCATGTCCGCCGTTGCGTCACTGTCAAAGTCAATAATATTATTATTATTTATTTTGAAATTTTATTTTGAAATATTACACAAACTATGAATGAATTTGGAAAAGAAGTCAAATATTTTTGTTGTTATAAAATATTTTGAAAAAGTTATTTTGTTGTTGTAAAGCCTGAAATGTGTAGAGTAGATTGTGCTAATTTTTGAAAAATTCGCGGTATTTATTTATGACATTGAAAGAAAAATTCATACGCATTTTTTAATTCAAAAGTATTTACACACACTTTTTATATTTCATATTTACATATTTAATTATTTACACAACTTTGCTAAAGATGATCCCAAATCTTGTCTATAAGATAATGTAAAATCTTTTGATACAAACTCAGCTTTAATAAGTTGCAAAAATCTAAAAATAGTGGCAAAAAAGATGAAAACATCATTCAGAACCAATATGACATTTAAATGAAGGTTTAAAATGGTACATCGTCATTATAGTTTGGAAAAAGGAATGGGAATTGTTAAAGAATGGTATAGTCCTTAGTTAGAAGATATAATTACATAAAAATAAAAACAATTTAAAGAGAATTTAGGAGAAATCTGTCAGAAAAATTAAACATCACTTAGAAAATGTTCAAAAATTTCTGCAATCCTTGATATATTTGGCGATCATTTATGATTTCTTAAAGGCTATGATGTTCTCATCGCAGCGAGTGAAATATTTGCACAATCGTTTTTCTGTGATATAATATGCGATTTCTAAATATTACTAGACTACATTATTATTGATTTTACTTTTGTATTGAATTTTCTATGTAATTAAAAAAACAAATTTTTGTACTTACAATTTTTTCTAAAATCGCGAGTTTTACTGTAGAAAAACAATTGTGGAACCAATGAATTTCACTTTTTATAATGCGGATACCATAACGTTTCTAAATATCATACTTTCTCGCCAAACATACCAAGGATTGCAGAAATTTTTGAACATATTCTATGTGATGTTAAATTTTTCGGACAGATTTTTCCTAAATTCTCTTTAAATTGTTTTTATTTCTATGTGATTATATCTTCTAACTAAGGACTATACCATCCTTTAACAATTCCCATTCCTTTCTCCAAACTATAATGACGATGTACCATTTTAAACCTTCATTTAAATGTCATCTTGGCTCTGAATGATGTTTTCATAATTTTTGCCACTATTTTTAGATTTTTGCAACTTATTAAAGTTGAGTTTGTATCAAAAGATTTTACACTATCTTATAGATAAGATTTGGGATCATCTTTAGCAAAGTTAAGCGTAAATAATTGACTTTTTTAAAGCTGTGTAAATAATTATGAAGTATAAAAAATGTGTGTAAATACTTTTGAATTAAAAAATGCGTATGAATTTTTCTTTCAATATCATAAATAAATACCGCGACTTTTTCAGAAATTAGCACAAACTAATCCCCACATTTCAGTCTTTACGAAAACAAAAGAACTTTTTCAAAATATTTTATTAAAACAAAAATATTTCACTTCTTTTCCAAATTTTTTAAAAATTTTAAAATGTGTAAATATATATGACTATGACTGTATATGTTTGAAAATAATTTTTACAACATTTTTTCCTTCACATAATTTTTTATATACTTAGTTATCTTTCAGAAAATTATAAATATTGTATATGTTACTTAAGAAAATATTTTTATAACTAAAAAAATACTAACTACTTTTTTGACAAAAAAATTGCGATAAATCTAATTTTTTCAAAGTTTAAATTCAAATGCATATAATTTTTGATTCTGTAAAGATTTTTCCAATTTTTTTTCTTTACATAATTTAGTTATTTGTTGTTAATAAAATAAAAAATATTTCCAAAAAATCAGGTGAAGTTTGGACCCGCTATAATGAAAAAATGTAAACAATTTTATCTTTGAAGCCAAATATCGCGTAAACTAAAAGAGATAAGATATGCACACGACAATGTTTTTTGTAGAATCCATTCATATAAAAATATTTAAAATCGATTCAAATATAACGAAACGAACTTTGGGACCATGTGGACCCGCCCCCAGTAGGTCTATATGATGCAAACTCAAAACTTAAGCTCGCCCCTACTTCAACTTCAATTTCATTGAAATCGAATCATCCGTTCGGAAATTCCAGATTTATTTCCATTTTATTTTTGAAATGGGCCACTGTCCGTCATGGTATTCCTTATATAAGGGAATTTCTATAGACCAAAAAAAATTTAAAGGTATCTAAATTAAACAAATTTTAAGTCATTTGAACGAATTTTTGAAATTTTATGTATAAACTTTTTTGTTCAGGATAATGCTATTTCCATTTTAATGTAATGTCTAAATGGATACTCCATACCATCATTGAGCAATATAGAGGACAACAGGAAGTACTTAGTTAAATAAATGAACAAACAGGAAGTTCACGATCACATATGTAACATGCAGTAATACAGACACTCAATTATCCCAGCAAACACGATGTCAAACGTTTGAAATATGATGACTTTATCATTTGATATCAAACATGTTTCTCAAACATGTGTCAAATGTGGACAGAGGTTTGAATTTCAAGTTTGAATATAAATTGAGAATCATTTGAGAAAAAACCTTTGAAAAATTATATTTTCTTAAATTGATATCAAATGTTATTATCAAACCTAAAGATAACTTTAAAAATATTTGAAAAATTGTACGCTCTTAACTTGGTATCAAATGTTATTATCAAATTATTCATAAATCTTAAGACAAGTTTACAAAAATTTTAAATAATGTATTTTCTCAATTTGATATCAGATTATTAAAAAAAAAATTAAGAATAGTCAATTTAAATTATCTAATCATTATTAATAAAAAAAGAAGTTATGATAATTAAAAAAAAATATATTTTAAAAGTCAATAAATATTTACACGAACTTTAAGTAGCGGATATTTGGAAACAATTTTTGAGATAATTTTCTTTAAAAAGGATCTAAAATTTGCGGTTTTTGTAAATAAGTATACATATTTTATATATTCTTATTTAATTCTTTTAGACAAAAATTTTTATTTACAAATTTAATATTAAAATATTATTTTTACAAACAAATACTCAAAGCTACAAATTAATAAATGAATTAACAAATAAAATTAAATAATTTTTATTTATGTTCCACATTTAGTCACAATCCACATTTGAAAAATGTTTGAGAATTTCATTTAATAATGATTTGATAATAACAGCATTTCTTATTTTGAGAATTAATTCCCCTTTTTGTTGAGAAAGCTATTATTTTCAAGTTATTTTCAAAGCTTTCTCAAACATTTGACGTTTGAGAAAGGATTTGATTTCAAATCATTCTCAATTTGATATCAGATCTTTGTGTTTGCTGGGATGTTTATGGCATCTGTACACACAGAAAAAAAAATTGGTTGGAAAACGGTTCCAACTGTAGATATTTTATTAAAACAACCAATATTTTATTAAAATTATACACACAGAAAAAAGAAAAGTTGGAAAACGGTCAGAATTAAGAAAATACAGTAATATCAACAAAATATCTGCTATAGTTGCTAAAAATGCTCAAATGAAACAAATTTTCTTTTCCGTTTATTATAAAATCGTCATTTTGTTAAAAATTAGGTTCCCGTAATTGATTATACAATTAAGTTTATCAATGTGTGTCTATTTGTTAAGAATTTAAAAAATTCGGTATAGATAACCTATTTTTAATACAATTTATAACTGAAAACCGGCAACTGCAATGTTAATTTGGTTCTCCCAATAGAAAGAATTTTTTTTTTTTTTTCATTTGGAATTTGAAAAATTATTTGTCATTTTATTTTAATAATAAAATTAACTAAAGCAATAAAAAAATTCTAACAAAATAAACGTACGTGAAAAAGTGGATTACATTTAAAATGGAAGTGTCCTCTCCCAAAATTTAAAGTGTAATTATTACAAATTAACTATAATATTTATCTTTTATAGACCAAATTCGGAATCCCTATTTAATTTCCCTGTAGATTTATCAACATATTCTCATCAGCAGTCATACCAATTCATTTGCTATTGCTTGTAGATGTAACAGTTTCTGATAAAACACATGTACATATATCTAATGGATTTATTAAAACAGCGTATGCATATATATATGTATGAACATAAAATGGAAATGGTAAGAAATTTATACATATTATTTGACATTTGATCATTTTTCACTAAACAGTTGCAGTTATTAATTTTCACATCGAAATGTCAACTTTTCCATGTTAAATAAGCCAAAGATTAGAAATATATCTCTTGTGTCAACCGATGGATTGATGTGTGGCCATTAAGAGCTTTATAAATATATTTTCCAAGTTAGTATAAATTAATAATTTTCAAATAAGTCCATTAATGCGAAATTTATATTATATCTTATCCTTATTTAGTGTTTTTAATAAGAATTACTGAATGTAATGTTTGATACATCAACATCGTTTGAACTGCCCCACACTGATATTAAGAAAGCTTGAAGTCCTGTGCATGTTCCTAAAAAAAGAGAGCTGTTTTATTTTCAAGTTGAATATTTTTATTTATTTTTCTCATGTCTGTGTATTTTATAAACTTTTAACAAAAACATTTAAAGAAAATGTCAAACAATTTTTAAATTGATTCACAATAGGCATATAATTAAACAATTCAGGGTACTGTATTCATTCGGTTATTGCTATTGAATTATAAGAAAGTTCCTGCAACTGACTAAATTCGATTGGCTAAAAATTCGGTTGTGATAACAAATCTGTTTTCTCTGTGTATAAAAAAAATAACTATAAGTTTTTTATATTTATAAAAGTTTTACTGTTATTAATTTGGAATTGGCGTTACTACAAAAGTAAATTTAAGTAGATGAACCAATATGTGTTTTTGTGTATTTAATTTAACAAATTTGATCAATACAACCGAATTTTAGTACTACAATTTGGTAGATCCAACCATTTTATAGTTATGATTAAGAAAGAAAAAACAAAATATTTAATATTTTAATATTTTGACACATAAAAAATATATTATTTAAAAAATTTAACTCAAATATGTGGAAATTTTTATAATTAAAAATAAAAAACATTAAAAAAACATTACGAAAAATTAGCAGCTTCAAGAGTTTTAGTGGTAAGTATACGTTTGTATGTACATACGTATAAATTTAATTATATGCAACAGATCTAAAACTCTAACAACTTTATGTGTATGTAGGCAGCAACATCATATATCCCAACAGTTGGTTTCAATGGAGTAACGGATCGTAATAAGCGGAATACCTCAACAAATCAACCATAATAACCTTCAATAAAGATAATAGCTGGGATTGATGATGGATCAACTCATTTACTTGATATTAAATCTATCTATGTGGAACTTTGTGTTCATTTTTAATATGATGGCTTCGTTCTTGAGAATTTCTCCGTTTAATCTTAATGCTCCATATTGAAAAACGTTTTCATAACAAATTCATCAATATTATTTTGTAAAATGTTATTAAATTTTTTTCTTTAACAGCTTTTTTATCTATCTATTAAATAAATAAAATGGACACAAATACTTCATTGCCAACCTGCACTGCAAACTCATAAGAAACTATTTTGAAAGATTTCAGTACCTAAAGAAGAAGGAAGTTGCGTCTTTCCACTACATTTTCTTAAAAGTATTTATGTGTTCAAAAATTCTATTAAAAAAAATGTTTAGCTTTCATTCACAATAGTGCTATAGATATTTTAAACCCCAGCATAGAATTATTTTTGAAAATAGTTGCGTGTACCGAATGAATATAGTAATGCCAACCGAATTACATGATAGTACTTGCAACTGAAAAAATTTGATTGGCAAAAAATTCGGTTGCCACAACGAATTAGTTTTCTTTGTGTATTAAGATAATTTTATATAATTTTTACTTATATTAACTGTATAAAGTAAAATTAAATAATTTAATTTGAAATGAAGTAAAAATTAAAAGCGCAGAACAAGCCTATTATTATAATACATTTTCAGTGTATAGTTTCATTAGACAAAGTTTTATTTTATTGAAATCAATCTACTGTTCACTGGAATTATTTATTTTATTTAACGAATCTGTTCATTAAACCTACGTACGAATAAGTTGAATCAATGTGCCTGTACTTTGAATTTTAATATTAATGTACGGCAATACATTGTTTCAATTAGGTCAAATTTAGTGTACAAATTCATTGAAACAATGAATTCTTTCTTTGTATTTATGTACCTTTTTGGTTTAGTGTAGAAAATTTCTTGATTCATATAAACTCAAAGCAAAATAAAAAAATAATTATAATATTAAATAGCTTTTTATAGTAAAATCTTAAATAATATGTAAAGAAATAAATAAGACACGAATCCAATTTTTCGCAATATTTTTAGAAATCGCAATTTTTAGCTAAAGAAATTTTTTAAAATTTTGCTCGAAAACCCTAAAATATGTCAAAAAAATGTCATAACTTGTTTGAATAAATCAGTAGGTTTTGTTATTGATGATAATTTTTACAAAAAATTATACGTAAACTAGTTTGTAAAAATTTTAAAATTTTATAAAGCCGCAATAAATTTTGCGCCCACTGATAATCGGATAAATAATTAGTTGTATTTTAAATAATAGAAACTTAATTAGAAATTAAGCACATTACAAATTTAAAAATCCTTTAAGCATCGAGTATTATTGAGTATCCAAATAAAATGTATTGAGTAGTATCAAGTATTCAAAAGTAACACTATTACATTCGAGTCACTTTATATTTATACGAGCTGTAGACCCGCAACTTCGTTAGCGGAAATTTTTTATAAAAACCATACTATATAATAAATTTAAACTAAGATTCTTTACTCCCTTGGGAACATTTTTAATAATGGTGTTATGTCATCCATAAATAACAACTTCACTTTAATTTCAGGTTTCTAATCTTAGAATAACGAAAAATAAGTATCAGAATTACGAAAAAGTATATAAGAATAAAGAAAAAGGACCACAAAAGCCATTTTAAGGTTTCTGATTCATTTAGGACCTTACATCTACAATTTTATGTTTCTAAGGATAAAAATTACAGAACATTCAAGAAGTACTATTAGAAAAACGAAAAGAGATACCACAAAGTCCCTTCTTGTGAATTCTCGTTCATTTAGGACTACATATATTTAATTTCGTGTTTCTAGATTCATAATTATATAAAATTTAAAAAGTACCATTAGAAGAACAAAATAAGTACCACACAGACTCCTCTTATGAATTCTTTCTCACATAGGACCATGCATATTTAATTTCATGTTTCTACTATAAATAATATTGGAAATTCAAAAAGTACCATTTGAAGAACAAAAAAGTACCACAAAGTCCACTCTTATGGATTCTCATTCACTTAGAACCACACATTTTTAATTTCATGTTTCCAGGTTCACAATTATAGAAAATTAAAAAAGTCCCATAGGAAGAACAAAAAAGTACCACAAAGTCCCTTCATATGGATTCACATTCACTTAGGACCACATATCCTTAATTTCATGTTTCTAGGTTCATATTTACAGAAAATTCAAAACAAAAAAGTACCACAAAAACCTCTCTTATTCATTTAAGACCACATATCTTTAATTTCATGTTTCTTGGTTAAATATATTAGAAAATTCAAAAGGTACCATTAGAAGAACAAAAAAGTACCATAAAGTCCCCTCTAATGAATTCTCATCGTTTAGGACCAAATATCTTTAATGTTATGTTTCTATGTTATATATTATAGAAAATTCAAAAAGTACCATTAGTAGAACGAAAAAGTACCACAAAGTTCTCACTTACGGATTCTCATTCACTTAGCACTTCATGTCTTTAATTTTATATTTCTAGGTTAAATATTATAAAAAAATCAAAAAGTACCATTAAAATAACAAAAAAGTACCACAAAGTCCCCTCTTGTGGATTCTCATTAACTAAGGACCACATATACCTAATTTCATGTTTCTATGTTCATAATTATAGAAAATTCAAAAAGTACCATAAGAAGAACGAAAAAGTACCAAAAAGTTCCCCCTTATGAATTCTTTCCAACATCGGACCATGCATATTTAATTTCATGTTTCTAGGTTAAATATTACAGAAAATGCAAAAAAGTACCAATAGAAGTAGAAAAAAGTACCACGAAGTCCATCCTCTTGAATTCTTACCTACATCTCTCATCACTCTTGTGAATTCTTATCTACATTTTCTTAATTTCATGTTTCTATGTTTAATGTAATTGAGAATTCATTATTAAGTTTGAATAAAATGTAATTTCCCGTCTTTACCCCTTTTTTTGGTACTTTTTTTCACCCATCGAAGTATCAAAAATTGTATTCCAATAAATTTCAAAATTGGAGTGGTATCCCATATTAAAATACTCATATGAAGATTTCAATAAATATAAAAAAATGTTTTATGAAAAAAGTACCAAAAATAGGTACGACTTTTACCCATTAAACGTTTGAATTTGAAAAAAGTATCAAATTTGTATTTCTAATTTTTTGATAAGTTTTGAATACGACATAAATTTTATCTGTATGTTGATTGGTTTCAAAGATACATATGGTGTCAAAAAAGTACCAAAATACAGTTTTTACCCGTTTTCTCCCTAAAACGGCCAATTTTCAAAAAAGTACCAGACACCTGTCCAATTATTTTTTTAATGAATAACGATAACTATTCAACTTTTTATGTATCATTATTATTTTGCGATTTATAAGGTTACCGATTTTACCCGTTTTTACCCTTTTTTACCCCCTAAACATTCGAATTTCCAAAAATCCCGTCTTAGTGGATCTATATGATGGGAGACCTGCCTACGTTCCAAATTTCGTCTCTCTAGCATCAGCCGTTTGGGCTGTGGGATGATGAATCAGTCAGTCAGTCAGTAACGTTACTCTTTTATATAGTATATAGATAAAACCTAAAATCAAACATTTTTGATTTATATTGCATTTTTATTTTATCAAGCACACTATTGTTATTAAATAGGAAAATTTTGCAAAAAAAAATATATATATATTTCAAAACACTTCAAGTAATACTCTGTACGAAAATAAATTGTTAAATTATTTTTTTTACTTTTAAATTACTCTCTAGGTTTATTTTTATTACAACCAACAACTTTTTTTAAATGCAGTATGAAAAATTTTCCACATTTTTTAAGAGTGCAAATATAAAATACTCGTAATAGCGATTCGCATATGAAAATAATAAAAAAAATCTTTATAACCTTGAACTTTAAAATAATGTTTTGTGTAAATTCGTTTATGATTTTGTGTCTATTTTATTAATTTATTAAAATACAGCCCAAAAATAGAAATTATCAGCTCAAGTGCATGTAAATATTATAATTTTCTTTGCAAACAATTTGTATTATTAATAATAAATATATTTAGTTAAATATGAAATAACATACATTAATAATACAAACTATATTAATAAATATTTTGTTACATAATTTTATGGAGTAAATAGTAAAATAAAATTTTATCTGATAAAAAAGAATATTAAGTCAAACAAATTTAAACTAATAATTAGGTATATAATATTTACTTTATAGGGGGCTACAAAAATTATTTCTACAAATTAATATTTGCTTTGGTTAGGGGCTACACCTTCCCCAGGCCCTAACCGTCCTATTTTCATTTTATCAATGCAATGTTATAAGAAAATAGTTCTCACAAAATAGCTCTCTCTCACTATAGTAGTTCGTTAGACATGCCATTAAAGGCTACATTACTCTACCGTAAATGTAAATGTAAAAACGTAAATGTAAAGGGAAACGTAAGTGGATGATTACTCTAAAAACGTAAATGTAGCCAATACTTTGTTGTTGTTTTGTACACATGAACATCGGTGATGTCAATTACACATATTTCCAGTGGATCAAATTCAAATTGAAAATCGCTAAATTTATTGGTTTGTATTTCAGCGATTCGTATACAAAACGAAATTTGTGCTTTTATGACAAAAATTTTGAATTTTAAATTAAATATTCGACTCAACGTCTTATTTAAATTATTTCAAAAATTTTTTAGTGAAGAAAACAGCAAAACTAATTGTCCAATTGATAAACCTTTTACAGGGATTTTTTACGCATTTGTTACAGCTGTCACGTAAAAACGTAGAGCGACCTAATTTGATTAGGTTGCTACGTAACATTTACGTTTTTTAGTACACATACACACATAACTCTCATAAGCAAAACGTGTCAGCTGATTCGCTAAATTTACATTTACGGTAGAGTAATGGAGCCTTAAGAATATTTACTTTGTATGAGGGATACCATTTTTTCTGGTGAACGCTCTTGAGGAAATTATTCACGCAAAATTTTAAGACTTAAAATATACATTATTTAGTATTTTCTTTATATGGGGCATCATTCCCCTTGGTTCTTCCCGTCCCATTGATGAAAAAGTTATTGCTACAGAATGTTAAATGTTTTGCTGTTGTAGTATTTAAGTTATCCCTAATTAGTATTTTCTTTGTGTGGGGGTTACTAATCCCCCTGGCACTATCATTTTCATTCCAATTATAAAAGATCACAAGGAATTTATTTCTTCAAAATTGTAAAACAGTGCGATTTTAAAAATTGTACCATTTTTGAGATCTTCGGTCTTTTTTCTGTTATAACAAATACAAATTTCCCCTCCACATCCACTCCTTACCACTCATTTGGTTTTATGAGGGTTAATTGAGAATTTCTCGATTTTTATAACTTTACAAATTGCTAGGGGCTATGCACTGAAAAAAGTAATTTCAATGAATGAAGTACATTAAATGAAATTCATTATTTTTTTCCAAGAATTTATTAACTTAATGTACAAATTCATTGCTTTAATTGAAATATTCATTAAAATTCAATGAAAAAATTAACGCTATTATGAACATTACATTGAAACCATTCATTAAATTTATTTCTTAATACAATAAGTAAATCAGTTATTTGATTTAATGTATTAGTTCATTGAATTAATTTATTCAGTGTACTAATACATTGATTTAATTAAAAAGAAGCATTATACAATGAACTATAGCATTGAACCAATGAAATATTTCATTAAATTATATTAAAACAAATGCTTTATAACGGCAAATAAAGTAAAACGAAAACAAATGCAACTCATTTTTATTTTATCTCTTAACAAGAAATGACGCGTTTTAAACAAAAGACAGAAAATATAAAAAAAATCAGTGATGTTTTAAAAACAAAAATAATTAAAAAGTAAATAAGTTATAAATCGAATTATTAAAATACAAATATAATTTATTCGGAAAGGAGAAGTCGAGCAGCATAATTGAATACACCAAATTAAATTAATTATCCAAAACAAGGAATTTGGAGACTTGCCTTCCTAACACGTAAGTTTAATAATGTTTATGATTTTAAACAGTTTTAAATATTACATTTCATTTATATTTATGTAGATAAAACAACTAAGACTCAGAAGAATGTGTTATTAGCCTCAAATACAAGGTTTTCAAAAAATATTGTGATTTCAAAACCAAGAGGATTCTTTTCGTAAGTATATACATAATTATATGAAATATTTTAATTGAATTCTTAATAAAAATATATTATAGACTGATCAAGATTTGGATCCTACATCGTCAAAATAAGGGAGTTCAAATATTTTAAGCAATTGCACGAATTTTAAAAATTTTATTTATAAACTTTTTTGTTCAGGATAATGATGTTGTTATATTAATATGGCGTCTAAATGGATATTCCATACCATCATTGAGCAACAGGAATTACTATATTATTATAAATGACAAAGCAAAACACGATCACATCTGTAATATGCATTTTGTTTACTTACATTTTTTAGTGATATGTAATATTTTTATATTTATATTTAATTTTTGCTTATATTAACTCAATATCATATAATTTAATCATTTAATTTAAAATAAAATAAAAACCAAAAATACAGAACAAGCCTATTATTATAATACATTATTAATGTATAGTTTCATTGGGACAAAACATGAGTTCATTGAAATCAATGTACTGTTCACTGGAATTATTTATTTTATTTAATGAACGTGTTCATTGATTCAATGTAAGAATAAATTTAATCAATGAACTTGTACATTGAATTTTAATATTAATGTATGGCAATACATTGTTTCAATGAACCTGTACATAGGGTCAAAATTAGTGCACAAATTCATTGTAATAATAAACTTTTTCATTGTATTTATGTACCTTTTTGGTTCAGTGTGTGTGGTAAGTTAGAGACTGGACTAATATCACATTTTTGTAGTGCCATGTCTTGGCTACTACCTATTACCAGGAAAATTTTATGACTTAAAAACTCCTCAAGGCAGTACATTTTCTTTGATGCTCAATGGGTCCTATCAAAAAAATAAAATAAATAAATAAATAAAAAAGCGTATTTTAATTCTGGAGTACACAGGAAGATACTGTAAAAATAGGGTTGAAGTAGGAATCATATTAATGATATTTTTTTTATAATTCGGGTAATACATTTTTAACTCCTATACTAGCTATATTTTAGTAAGATATTTTGACTGTTACCAGTTTATTTTTCAAACGATTCCACTGTGCAACTAAGATAAGAATTTGCGTTTTAAAAAATAAAAAACATTTAAAATAAATTTAATAATATAATCATAATTAAAAAATCTCTATGTGTTGAATTGCATTTTTGATATGCATTTTTGACTGAAACAATTCAAATATTTGATTTTTATAGTCAGCCTCAAAAAATAAAGTCAAAGGTTTCAGGTAATAAAATGCACAAAAATTTTGTTATTTTCAATTAAAAATTGATAAACACCAAATCATAAAAAAAAAATAATATTTTTATTAAAATCAATAATGAAAAAAATGCCAAATTATTTATGAAATTAGTGTAAATTTAAGTAATTTAAGCTAAAGTTATTCGAAAGAACACAGTTTATTTATATATTCAGCTATAATTTATTGGGTTGAACAGTACTCAAAACGAGGATTATTTAAAAAAATAAAGAGTGGATATTGCAATAAAGTTTGTATACCGGGTAATAGAAAACAAACTGAATTATTATTATCTGTGAAAGTTATTTTTCTATATTGTTTACTTTTTAAACGAAAATTATTTAATTTTAGATTTAAATAAACCAGTTTAAATTTCCAGATGAATCACAGGAAGCTCAAAATAAAGATTTTAAAGAACTGTAGTCATTAAAAATATAATAAAAACATTTTTACTAAATTTCTTATAAGTTTGTGTCTGTTAATTGCATAAAAACATCTTAAATTAAATAAATCGCAATTTTTTGATTTTCTGCATTATTTTTCCGTTAACTAAAAAAATTGCCTTAATTTTTGATAATTTTAATAACATTAATTTTGATATAAGACGCATTTGGCTGTTTTTTTTAGTTATCTCATATAACAATAAGTATAATTCAATTGACAGTTTGATTTATTAATTTATAGCTTTTAGTTCAAAAGTTACAACAAAAAGTCTATATAAAGCCCATTTTCCCTGAAAAACAAAAGTAGCCATAACAATTAAAAAAAAAAAATAGTTTTCGAAGATTTTTATTTTAAATTATAGTATTTCACGTATTTATGAATATCCATTAATAAATCGTTCAATCCACTGTGCGACATATAGTTACGAAACGACTCACAGTGGGGCCAAAAGCAAAATAAATGGTAATAAGTCTGGAACTTTGAAACCACTGAACCGATGAAACTTGGAACATCGATAGAGGAGGAGTTAGGCTTTCAGTATATTGTTAGATGTCTGTAGCTGCAGCACGGGCACCGCTACAGTGGGCCAAAGTTGACTACCTCGAGAGTGAAAAACATATCGGGGCTTATAACTTTTACATATAATAACCGATTTTTCAAATTTATTTACCAGAAACGTTGCAAACACAAAATAGTCATATTATACATCATTTTGAAGGAAATTATGTCTTCTTTAAAACTATGTATAATAAATTTTACTATTTTAAAATTGTTAGTACACTTTTCTTGAAACAATACGAACAAATGCTAATTATGTTAATATGGACTTATTTCAAAAATTTAAGACTGAATAATTTCTAAATGCTTATAGTTATTAACAAAATTTTTTCACGTGACATAAAATATTTAATGGAGAATTGATAAATGTGAAAATCAGAAAAATATATATAATTTTACTATATATTTTTAGGAGTCGAAGTTGTTATTATTGAAAATATGGGTATTTTCGGAAATTTGCCTCGCGTGACTAAGTTTACCGGTAGGCTGAATAATTTTTTGCAAAACCTTTAAGAACATATTGATCTATATAGTTTAATTCACAGAAGTACCAAAATCAACAATCAATTTTTTTTTACAGACTCAAAAATTTAAACTTCTCATTCTAAATTGATAATTTTTGACCACTGCTGGATGTAGGGTGAACGTTCAGAACTTTTAAACATTACACTTACACCTTTTCTTGGGGTCCCGTCTTTCAGAAAATGTCAAAAAATATTCAACTTTTTGAACAAAATTTTTTAAAAAAGTTAAATATAAAGTTATATAAAATATATATAAAGATACTTTTTTGGCAAAAAATTGCAATTTTTGAGACCTATTTTGAAATTTTTACTTTGAAAATTTTTTTCTTGTTATCGAACATAATTTAGAAAATTGTAGAGAATTTCAACGTATTTTTTTAAAAAAATTTTAGAAATTTTATTTTAAAAGTTATAGGGCAAAATTGCAAAAAAGTGAAGGCCAAAAATGAGAAATTTATTTTTTGAAGTTAAATATCTTTTAAACCATACTAGATAATTTAGCACAATAAGCATGTTTTTTCCTTGTCTTTCTTAGGAGAATTTAAAAGTGTAAAAATATTTCAAATCGGTTAATATTTGTAAAGGTAATAAGCCCCGATATGTTTTTCACTCTCGAGGTAGTCAACTTTGGCCCACTGTAGCTCTTTCTGCAGATACAGACTCCATCTAACAATATTCTGAAAGCCTAACTCTTTCTCTATCGATGTTCCAAGATTCATCTAAATCGGTTCAGTGGTTTCAAAGTTCTAGACTTATTACCATTTTTTTTTTGCTTTTGGCCCCACTGTGCGACGTGCTTTTTATCGAAACACAAACATCCACATCCCGTCTGCAATACCCAGAAGTTGTTTTGTGTCAACAGTTAGCTTTATCTCTGCAATATAAGTAACTCATTATTTGGCAATGGAAGTTTTTGCTGGGCACATGTATAAAATTTAATTACTTCGAAAGTTTAAAGGTCAAAATCGATAATACATATAATAATCAAAGCTGAATATCTCAAAAAAAAACAAAAAAAAAGGTATTTTATAATTCTTTAAAAAAATATGTATGTATGGATAATTTAGATCGGTTCTACGAAGCCTTGATTGATAGTTGATTAGCCAATGCATTTTAGAAGCTTTGATTCTCATATGTAGCCTCTTGGCTTCTATGTGTCTACGCCAAGTATGACGTCTGTCTTGATGTATGCCAAAGTATGTCACATGGTCAGACTGTGGGAGGAAAAATGCTCATCCTGAGCGCAAATGTAACATGTTTACTTTTGAGTTCATTTACTTTTATACGTCAGTCTTTCAACAACGTCTCATCTCGTCTTAAGTTCTCTTGATGCTTTGTACGGCTCCACATGTAAATTAAAGACCGCAGTATCATCCGCAAACGTGAAGATAGTCAATTTATCGCAAGTTGGCAAATCATAGGTGTATATTAAGTAGAGTGTCGGTCCGAGAACACTTCCTTGTGGAACACTAGCATTGATTTTATAATCCCTTGTCACGTGTCCATTATACTTTACCCTAAATAATGGGTTGGAAAGGTAAGACTCTAGTAATCTATAGACCTTGGTGCTAAACTTTATCAAAGGTTTGTGTCACATCCAGAATAATGACAGAGCAATATTTTATCTCTTCAAAAGATTTTCTAATCTCTCCAGTTAAACGATTAACTTGTTCGATAGTGCCATGATGTTCGCGGAATCCAAACTGGTGAACTGGGATAATGCTATTGTCATTTAAAAATGGTATGATTTTTCCATGAAATACTTTTTCGAATATTTTTGACAGGCAAGGCAGCAAGCTAATGAGTTTATATGAAGATGGAACTGTTAGATCCTTCCCTGGCTTTGGTATCATTATAATTTGGGAGATTTTCCAATTTTTCTGAAAAACTCCTAGAGTTAAGATCGAACAAAATAATAAAGTTAAAACAATTATTGCAACTCTCTGTAAGTTTTTAATCATCAATGGTGTAATTAAATCATATCCTGTTGATTTTTTTTAGTTTGGTATGCACCCGTATAACTTTGTGTACATCCTCAGAACTTATCATTAAGTTCGCATCTGATAAAGCCTTACTTTTACTGGACTAAGAAGAACTTCTTGGACTTATAAAGTTAATGGGAAATGGTCCAAGGAAATCAACAAATTTTTGAAGACCCATCCTTCGTTAGATATTATGTTCAAAAGTAACCTTAATATTGTCTAATGGATACCAAATTGAATTATTTTTCATATGTAACAAAGATCGGCTTTAAAATACAATTTGCTTGGTTTTTCTGACTCATCAAAATTGTTTACTTTAACTACACGTCTAGGTTAATGCACTATATTGAGTAAATATAATTATAATTATAAACTTTCCTAAACACCAATTTAATGCAATAATAAAAACTTTTTTCCAACTCTTTTTTGAAATATTTATTAAATTATGTAAATTTTCTTTTATCTAACTCACTTTTTCATTTTGCATTATAAATTCTATATGTATCGTATTTACTTTTACTGTCATTTTGCTTGTACTTGTTATGCAATCAAACTTGTAGATGTCGTAATTTGTAAATTATTAGAGACAAAGTCAAAACCTAGGCCTACTGGACGCTTTTTGCTAATTTTTTTGTTGCGTTAAAATATTCTACAGTATAAACGACACTTGTTGCTAGTCTAATTACAAATGATATTAAGATGGTACAAAAAAATGTTATACATAATTTTTTATTCATAGTTAAGGTTTAATTCAGAGAAATGTAATGTTTTCAAATATTATAACAATATTTATTAAAACTAATAAGTTTTTTCTCAAATTGACACATATTTAGAATAACAATTATAATATTGAATGGATTTTTAACAACAAACTTCTTCAGAAATAGGTACATATTTTACTTTTAATCCTTCAAAAATTTCATTCGATTCTATTTAATTTGTGAAATTCTTGGCGGCTCCCTAATATGCACGTACATGTTGTTGATGTTGCTGCTAATGCTGTTTGTTGTTTTCTTTGCTGCTGCTGTCGTATACTCTAGATTTTATTAGAAAAACGTGTTTATAACATGATTATCATCCCATTTAAAAGAGCGGTCATGCGATTGCATTTTTCTCTATTTCATAATATTTTTTTTTAAATAAGCGAAATGAAAATAAAACTAGACAGAAAACTATAGTCGGTCAAATATAAATAAATTTCGGTTTGATATGAAGAACCTTAATTGAGGAAAACTACAGGGTTATATTCATTTAATGACTTTAATTGACTTTAATTTAATGACCTAAATTAATTCTTTACATTTGAAGCAAAATATATGGTTAAGGAAGTTAAGAGCCCCAAATCACTTTAAATCATGATCGAATGTAATCACGATCTTGTGTACCTTGGATATCTTTGGGACAAAATTGGATTTCTATGCAGATAATTATCCCAATCACCAGGGCTATGTATGACAAGCTGTAAAATTGACTAGTACTACATTTTTGTATGTGACTAATTTCCTCTATCTATACATAGACAAATTTATAAACTAAAAACTCCTCAGGGAAGCAAGTTTCCTTTGGTCCTCAATGGGTTAAAAATGTGACGTGAGTGAAAGTACTGCCGGGCGTATGATCACCCTGATCGTTCGAGCAATCCTTCCGCTCCGACCTGGCCTCAATATTCTGGTTCTTCTCTTGACTCTAAGCGCGAGTTGAGATTACAGTCTTAAGCTCATCTTCAGAGCCAAGGATAAGATCCCCGAGTTTTTCCGAGGCGCCGGTCCCAGCGAAGGAATCGGTCGAATTATCCTTCCCTGATAGTTGGTCCAACAACCGACTTTCATCATCATATTTTCGTCTTCCGTTAGCATGTCCATTTCTCTCCTGTCGCCCTGCGACCGTTCGTCATCAATCGTCCGGTTTGATTTAAACTTTGAGTTGTCAATTTTCGTCCCACGAGTATGCTAGAAAAGGGGAAGATCATCTCGCGCGTCAACGGCGTGCGCGGACTAGGCTAGAGATTACAACCAACCTGTGCCATAGGCGTTGGAAGGGAGCTGTTAGTTTGTTTAGGCACCAACTAACCATTCAGGTCCTCAGCACTGCTGCCTACCATATTGACCTTAAAGTGCGCTACATTTATTTGGTCCGATAGAGACTGTAAAGTCCTAGGATCGGATATAATACACATGATACGAACCCTGAAGTAATGGGCCAGATTGCACCATTCGATAGAATGTTCATACCATGTGCCTTATAACCAACCCCCCGATCCGCCAACTGGGGACATGTCCAATAGGAGTAATGGCAGTTAAATCTAAATGAAAAAAATAGAGAAAGTTTTCGCTCCTTAAGTATTTTAGTTGACTCTGAAACCAACATTATTCTACCGACTTTAAATTGCAATGATAATGATGATGTAATCATAACTGACTATAAATAATATAAAAATACCATGTAAACTTACAATAACCCCTTGGTTGACCTATCCATACACCAACATACCATAATGTAATGTAGGGTATTGAAAAATATGAAAAAGATCTAGATTTTGCGTGCAATTTATCTTTTAGTGGATGTCATAGTTAGACGTCGTCTACCAGGAAGTAGAACAAGCCTAAATGACAACAAACTACAAGATAGTTACAACAACAGTAGCAACTACAACTAACATTACTGCAACTTCAAGCACATATAACTAAGTACGTGAATATAAATTGAATTAAACTTAAATAGAGATGACAATGAGTTAGTTTTTTAATTTTTTTCTATTTTTTTTTTTACTGCTGCCGATGTCATTGCAGTTGCATTGCTGGTAAAGCTGTTGTTGTTGTCGTTGCTGCTACTATATAGTATTTGTTGATGATAAAACCCCATTAGATTTAATGCTCCATTTTATTCATTTTCATTTTTTTTTTTTTAGTTTTAGTTTTTTTCTGTGATCTTTTTCTATAAAAATTATTATTATTGCAGTGCAACATCTATGTTAAATAAAAAGGGAATTCATACTATATTTGTTTTCTAGTCATCGTTGTTGTTTATATTTTTATTGCAAATAATTTAATCTTTAATATATTGTATTAATTTAAAACTCCTCTCGCTCTGTGTGTGAATAAGTGCATATATTAGTACTTCGTTCGTTAGTGAGTTATTTATTTTGTTGTTTAGTTTTGTAAAAATAACGTGTATTTCGTTCTTATTTAAACCAACATTTATTAATTTCATCATTTCCTGTTAAATATTTATTCATTAAATCTCAACAAATATTATTTTCGAGATGTTTCTATTATTTGTTTTAGAATAATTTATCAAATATTTGTACTGAGATACATATATGTAATTGTGAATGTTACCAGATGGATTATATTAATTTAGCGATTTGTGAAAATACATTAGGTATCATATGGAACTCAAAGGGGTGAGTATAAAAAATACAAGTAAAATAAGCGATGAGTAATTTGAGGAAAATTTATTACTCGTTTTAAAAATTTGTTTAATGAACTTTGTATTAAAAATTACTCCATTAAACTCCATATTAAAATACTTAAAATATAGGTATTTTTTAACCGATCCTATACTAATAATATCATAATTTATATAACAAAATCAGGGCAAGTTAAAATATGCGCTTGAAAAGGCACGAAAAAAAATGCGAAAATATGGATTAAAAAATAAAAAATTTTCTGTGTTTTATTATATAAATATTAAGGTGACTCACACCCTATTAATGGAAAAATGTGTTTTTTTATATAAAAAAAATGACATATAAGTAAAAAGACCTTAATAGTTATATTTCTTACGTCTGATTTTTGTTCGTTGCAAATTGTAAAGTGGGCGGATCACGACCAGTTTTTGTTTCCTAGTTTACATTGGGACTTGAACTATTTCTGTACAAAATTTCGTTGTCGTACGTACTTTTTTCAAGAAATATCAGCAGAAAATTGTGAACTGAAGATACAAAGGCACCCTGTGTTTCAGATGTTTGGCCTATAAGCTTTTTGTTTATTAATCGATTTTGCTCATTTTCAATACCAAGCAAACCTAATATTTTCGTCCCCCTATGTGGTCCACTGAGCACTTTCCTGCTTTAAACAGACAGACAGACAGACGGGACCCATTCCACGAGAGATTTATAAAAAAATGAAATTTTTTTTACAAATGGTCTTCATATTTTGTACGCATTTTTTAATTTTAAGAAATTCGCAAATTTATTAAAGATTTTCACATTCCGAAAACTAAAATAAATCGGAAAATAATATAACTTTAAACATCAATATATCAATAAGTTTTTATTTTCTCACGATTTTACACGGATTTATAGCTTTTATGATAAATGTATGATGCTTTTGGTGACATTTATTTGACATAAAAATTAACTTAACCAATTATGGACCTGAAATTCCAAAATATTACTTGTGAAACTAAATGGTTAAATGAATACATATAGCAATACAAAAATATAGAGACCTTTACAATGATGCCCCAAAATTATAAACTACGACGGAAAATGTCCAAAATATTCAAACTTAAATAAAATAGTATTTAAAATAAAATCATAGAAAATTTTACTAAAATTTTAATTTCCCAAGAATGAAAACTAATTTTAAACATTTTGTACTTATTATATATTAAACGTCATTTGTCTATCATTGTTGTAATTTTTTTGACAAGAAGTTAAAAATTATGTTTTTCGAAAACCATATTTTTGGAATATTTTAAAAATGGTTCAGCTTTCATGAATAAAGCCAAAATATTTTTAAGATAAATTTAAAACATATCAATGTTTAATTTTAGTAGGGTATATTTTCAACTTTTTTTGTCTCCATACATATAACTTTAATGTATATGGCTTTAAAAATTTTAAACACTTTTTGAAAATATTGGTTTATTGTGAATCTTATGGTCTAAAACACTGGTCATAAAATGATCTTTTTGGTACTATTATGGACTGTAGAATAATTGGCTACTTTAATCATCACAAAAATGCTACTACCTTCTACCCTTCTTACCATAACATGTGTGACTAATTTCCTCTATCACCTGAAAAAATGTTTAACCTAAAAACTGCTCAAGAAAGCAAATTTTTTTTGGTCCTCAACGGGTTAAATTGTGACGTAATGGAAAATTTTCATTTTACTTTCTGCACTATATCAAGCCTAAGGAATTATAATTTTGCAGAATTATTCGAGATATAAAACTTTTTTCGATTTTGTTAACCTGTCTCATTATATAATTAGTATATGATTGGACAAAAAATATATTTTAAGTGTTTAAATACATAAAACATGTAATAACTTTAGAGTAGATTCTTAGAAATTTAGAGTTATTTTTAATAAAAAATCATAAAATTAAATTGTGCGGACTAACAAGCCATACAGGGGTTGGCCGCATTAGAAAGGATAACAAATGACAACACAAAACTAACAATTTACCACGAAATTAACTATATCCTTCAATTATAGAATTTAGTTTGATAAATGTATTATCATTACAAATTTCAATTGGATCCGTCATATATCTCTTCTTATACGATTTTTGCGAAATAAATAGCATTGGAAAGCTTATAACTATATTTTATGCTTGAGGTAGTTAAATTATTTTGATATTTATCAAGTATGATTTAATCGTAACTCTTCTTTGTCCTCATTTAGCTAGCAATCTCCTTTTGTAATCCGTTAATTATTTTTTTTCTATGAATGAAGCATTTTTTATCCGTACATCGAATTGACATTATCTACACAGGGAAATTACGAAGTTATTGATTTTTTACCACCGATGGTAAATTCTATCACTTTATAAAAACGAATGGTTTTATTAATGCCTTTGGTGGAAGCTAGTTTTTGTGTTAAGGTTTTAACTAAACCAAAATTAGTAAGATACGAAAAATTCTGATAAAACGTGAAGTGGCACAATTTTTTCGGTATTCCATTCTGCTTATATTTAATTATAGTCCACAATCTTTGATTTTGTACCGTCAAACAGAGACAACAAGGCAATTTACGAATGCAAAATTGTTTATGGTCCTTCGAACCGGACGTCAGTTCTATTGAAAGCAGTCAAAAAAATTTTGTTATCTTCTTTCCGCCTACCATAGGGTCAGTAAATGTGTAGCGGCACATTCTACTAATTAAATATAGTCCACAAACAACAAAGCAAAATTTTTTACTTGGGTTAAGCACTTCACCATATAAATACCACGGCTATAGATTCTCTGAGAGTATATGTAAAGCTTCGATTAAAGTTAATCTTCATCCACATGATAATGATCCTACAAAATAAAACTATTATGGATACAAATCATGATTTACTATTAAAACTAAATTATGGGTAGTCTGCGATAATACAAAGACTTATGATTAAAGGTGATCTAGAACAATATAAAACCTTATGATTGAAGCTATCAAAAGAATATACAAACTTATATAAAATCAATAACAATTCATATTTAAAAGCTAAATTTAAGTTTCTCTTCTTCATGTCAGGCACACAATAAGAATGATTACAGCTATGTATTCTTTAGAAAGTTGTAGATTTTCTTAGCAAAGAACAACAAACAACTTTATCTTCTAATAAAATCACCCAATGATTTTTATTTCTATGTATTCTTATCTGCCAACACTAATAATGACCTTGAACTTGAGTTTTTATTTTACTTAAAACCTTAATAACCAGATAATAAGTGTTTTAATTTAGTACACGCTTTTCTCAAACTCCATAAATTTTTAATAGCATTCACCTTCTTTGGAAACGTAAACATTTTCCTTAAATGCTAAAAGACATATTTTGATTTTATCTAAGCCGTTTTTATTACTAATTTTATAGACATAATCATCATACAATTTATAGCCGCATTATCTTACAAATTTAAATATTATAATAAGTCAAATAAATTTCGTCAAACATTTTAGATAGTCAGGAAATTTGGTCTACGTGCCGTCTATTTACACAATAGAAATATTCACTGATGAATTAACACTTTTTTGTGTTTGATATCTTTATAAGGTACGAGTATGACGTTAAATCTACGTTTGTTTTTTGATGTAGATAATTTTTGATACGGAGTGATTGTTGGGTAATTTAAATTTATATTTATGAATACCTATAGAGATAAGTTCATAGGTATATGAATTATTGGCGTATTTAAAAATCAAACAAGTATTAGGTAATGCCCTGAGAGTGAATCTTTAAAAAACTATACCACTTTCCGCAGATCTGTTTCAGTTTACAGTTTTCCTCATATTTGAAATATATGTAATTATCGTAAGAGTTATATATTGCACAGTGGGGCAGAATCGAAATTTTTTGGAAATAAATCTGTAATTTCTGATCGGCTGTTTGGATTTGTATATATATTTTTGTTTCTCTCCCGATTTCAAATATTTTTATGCATTTTTATAGGCAACAACAAGACCTATAAAAAGCATGCTTACATGTCCTATTTATCTCTTATAGTTTTCGAGTTATTTGCATTTGAATTTTTAAGTACCTCATTTTTGCATGTTCTTGGTCCAGTTTTTTCATATATTTCCTAGTGTTTCCGACGATTTCATTTATTTTCCTTTAGGTAATTAAAAAACAAAATTATCTATTGAATAAAAAAATTTTAAGTCGATATCTTTACCGAGTCCAAAAATAAACGATTTTGAATTTGAAAATTGCAACAAGCGCGAATATTGTATTCGGCCCGGCCGAATCTATGTATATACCCACCATCAACTTTTTCAAATTTTTCATTATATGGGAGGGGGCGGTAAAGTGGGCAGTAAAGTAGGCGGACCACGCCCATTTTTTGTTTTCGAGTTTACATTGGTCCTTGAACTATTTGAACACAATTTCGATGATTTTCACCTTATATGGGAGGTGGGCGGTAAAGTGGGCGAACCACGCCCATTATTGGTTTCCGAGTTTATATCGATCCCCGAACTATACGTACAAAATTTCGTTGTCGTACATGCTTTTGTTGAAGAAATATCAGCAGAAAAGTATAAAACGGACACCCTGTGTTTCTAGTTTTTAGCCCATAACACTGTTGTTGTTTATTAACCGATTTTGCTTATTTTCAATCCCAAACAAACCTTGTATAAGACAAATATTTGTGCCAAATTTCGTCTCTCCCGTTCGAGCCCTATCCTGCTTTCAACAGACGGACAGACGGACGGACATAGCTAGATCGACTCAGAATCTAACCAGGACCCAGAAAATATATACTATGTGGGGTCTTAGATGATTCCTTCGACATGTTACACACGGAATGACAAAATCAATATACCCCCCATCTTTTTGATGGTGGGTATAAAAATTACGTCTTTTTGTGTTTTTTTTACCGAAAAAGTATCTACACTCTTTTTTCTCTAAAATAAAATTTTCTTTAACAACATATAATAATTTTATACTTTTCTGAAAGATATCTTCACAGAGAAGACTTTAAAATAAAAAGTAAGCCCAATAACTGAAATGGTCAAGGTACACACCCTCCCGAATTCGACCCATTTTATATGAAAGTTTTGATTTTAGTCTATATTTTCTCAAATCCCAAAGCACGAATCTGCAAACGTAATACAGTTTAAGAATTTGTAATGTGTTCTTGAAAGTTTTCAATCAAAATCTACGGGACTTAGAAAAAATGTGGATTTTATAGCCGAAAATGTGAAAAAACCCATTTTTGGGATTCCTTTTACATGAATCTTAAAGTTTTTTTCACTCTCTCATTTAATACGATAAAGTCTACATCCACCGAAAATTTCGTTATGATATCTGTAATTACAAAGATTTTATTACAGATAAAATATTTATAGTTTCTCAAAAAAACACTTTTTTATAAAAATTTTACTTTAATTTCAAAAATCAGAAAAAGTATAAACTCGAAATAAAATTTATGCCGTATTCATAACTTATTAAAAAACGAGGAATATAAATATGGTACTTTTTCGAAATTCGAACGTTTAAGGGGTAAAAATCGTACCTATTTTTGGTAATTTTTTCATAAAACATTTTTTAAAATTTTTTGACATAAACATATGCCTATTTTAATATGGGATCTCACTATAATTTAGAAACTCATTGGAATACAATTTCTGATACTTCTATGCGTAAAAAAAAGTTCCAAAAAGGGGATAAAGGTGGGAAATTACATTTTATTCAAACTTAATAATGAATTTTCTTCTTTTTGCATTTTCTGCAATATTTAACCCAGAAACATGAAATTAAATATACATGGTCCAATGTAGGAAAGAATAAACAAGGGAGGACTTTGTGGTACTTTTTCGTTCTTCTAATGGTAGTTTTTAAATTTTCTTTAATTATTATAAATGAATTATAATGAATAAAAATCCATAAGAGGGGACTTTGTGGTACTTTTTTGTTATTCCAATGGTACTTTTTGAATTTTCGGTAATATTTAACCTAGAAACATGAAATTAAAGATATATGGTCCTAAATGAATGAGAATCCACAATAGGGGATTTTGTGGTACTTTTTTTGTTCTTCTAATGGTACTTATTGAATTTTCTATAATATTTAAACCAGGAAATTAAAGATATGTGGTCCTTAATGAATGAAATTCCATAAGAGAGGACTTTGTGATACTTTTTGTTCTTCTAATGGTACTTTTTGAATAATTATGAATCTAGAAACATGAAATTATGGACATGTGTTTTTTTAACTTTCTATAATATTTAACCTAGTTAAAGTTAAAGTTATGTGGCCCTTAGTGAGTGAGTATCTATAAGAAGTGATTTTGTGGTACTTTTTCTTTCTTCTAACAATAATTTTTGAATGTTCTGTAATATACATCCTAGAAACATAAAATTGAAGATACAAGGTCCTAAGTGAATCAGAATCCTTAAAAGGCTCTTTTTCCTTATTCTAAAATACTTTTTCGTTATTCTAATATTTATTTTTCGTTATTCTAATATTAGAAATCTAATATTAAAGAGATATTGTTATTTATGAATGAGAATTCTCAAGCTCTATTAGTCACATTCGTCTATACTAAAAAATAATAATAGGAATACTTTGGTAGTTTTTTTCGAATGTTAAAGATGTTAAAAGTTGGTACTTTACTGGCACCCTATCAAACATGCCTTTTGTACTTTTCGAAAATCCTATTTTAAATTTATTTTATAGTATGGTTTTTTATTAAAAATGTCTGCTAACGAAGTAGCGGGTTAACAGCTCGTTTGATTATAAAATTATATTTTTTCCCTTACAAATAATTATGGACCAATCCCCAAAAAATTTCTTATCATGATTTCTATTTATATAAAACTTATTTGGGAGCTATGGTCATTTATGGATTGATCTTTGTACAATTTTGCATATCTATTGTTAACGAGTATATGAAATTTATTTGATTGTGAACCTTAAATCCATTTTCCGGGAGGCGATTTGTATGGGGTATAGTGAAAAAAATGGACCGATCTTGTTTCAAGAAACTAATTCGTCCTAAAATTCATTAAAATATCTTCAAAAATAGATAGACAGATGGAAGGACATCGTTAAAGCGATTCAAAGTGATTATGGATAAAACAGTGTACTTTAAGTTGTGGTCAGACAATACCTTCTGTGCGTCACAGTACAAACACATAATACCCAAACTAGCTATAAAAATATAAAATAAAAATACTTAATATTGGCAAATTTATAATTTATTTTGACCACGTTGCAATATATAGTGCAGTTTGAAGGTATCCACATTTTTCAAACTTCATGGGTTTAACAATTTTTATCTCAAATAGGTATTCGTTTAACAATTTAAACTTTTTAAATGTCATTAGAACGAAAACATCTTACCCTTTTTAAAAAGTATATACACATTTTAATTCATAAAACAATTTGGTACTAAGGACTAAAAAAATTTATTCCTATTCTTAATTTTTTTATTTTGCAGCCATTTTTGAACCAGGTTTTATTAGAATACTATTTTTTTCTTATTTTTTCCTAATACTTTATTTTATTAGGGATAAAATTAGCCATGATTTTCATTAAATCGGATTAGAAATGTAGAACATATGATATTTTTCCAAGTTGTAAAATATGTTTTCCAATAAAGTGCGTCACAGTGGGCCCTTCTGAAAAATGAATAATAACACAGGAAAACACAGATTCTGCGGCACGGGGTTTCTCAGTCAATTCGAATACACGTTATTAATAAATACTAAGCCTCTAATCCAGTTTTTTGAATAGACTCTAGTTCTCGCGATAAATCGCGATTTGTAAAATTAAGGAGGTCGCACTATATATTGAAGCATATCTCGAAAATGACTTGTCTAATTTTGTTACAAAAAATATCAAAAAATTTTAATTAAAATTATCTTAAAGTCGTTCTTATATTACTTTTTAATATAGTCCACAGTTATGGAAATATTGAGTCCATCTTTTGAGAAAAAATTAAATTTTATACAAAATTTCAAGAAATTTTTTTTAGAAAAATCATAAAAACTTGAAAGTGTCAAAAATTTCAATTTGTATTCCTTATTCATAGAAATAAATTTGTTGCAAATAAAACAATATATATTTCATTAAAATTAATTCCTAAGTATTGATTTTATTAAAAAATTAGTGAAAATACTCATTTACAAATTACATAGACAAATTTAAAAAACAAAAAATTTTGTGATTTTTTTAAATTTTCTATGTAACTTGCACTTGCTTAATAAAAAATAAAGGAAATACAAGTATTTAAAAGTGATTTTTTTTTTTTTTTTTTTTTAATTTTGTAAGCGTTGTTGGATTTTCCTAATATGGAACACTTTAGCAATATCATTAGTTTTTAATAATTTTCGAAAATTAATAAAAATTATGTGATCAATTTTAACTTATATTAAAATTATTTAATATTTATTTAATGCAGATTTCTGCTATTGGGAAATTTTTGAATTATTGTTTGGAAGTAATTTCATGGATGGATTAATCGAATACTGCATTCAACGAAGAAACTTTGATAACTTGAAGCAAATATTGATGACAAACGTAAATTTGTCCGCAAAATTTGGTCTAGATTTTTAATATACACACGTTTCTCATTCGATTTCCAAATTTCCTTTTTATTAAACAACAAAATTTAACAACTTTTCCTGCTCTATACAAAACTTTGTACGAAGTTTTTGGAACAAATTACATGATTTTTTTTACAAATAATATGATTTTTCCCAAATATTTTGCCTATATATTATTAAAGTATACATTCAAAAATTTTGGTTTGGTCTTAAAATTGCAATTTTTCAAGAAATATCTTAACGAAAGGGTAGAAAATGAGCAATTTTACACAAAGAAAATAAATTGTTCTGCTCCGATTACACTATGGAACAAATTGATGATCATCGCGTGGGGGCGGAATCAGTCCGATAGCAACTGATAGCTATTGATATGTGTAATAAATTCTCCAAAGGATTTTTCGCTGGTCATAAATTTTTGTTTTATGACCTTTTAAGTTTTTCTATTTTTGCACCAAAGTAGTTTCAGATAAATAGAAAAAAATAATATAAATATAGTTCGAAGCTAAAATATTTAAACATGAATGTCTAGAACATTTAAATGGCATTATTTCATTAGAAACTTCTATTCATCTATCTCTGATTATATGGGGTCATTTCTAGTCCGTTAAACAAAAGTCCATTAAAACTTGAGTTTAGTGGGTTAAAATATTCTACAGAAATTTTCTACGTCGAATTTCACTGGAGATCACCGAAGGTCCAACGTTCATACAGTGAAGCGTTTATCCATACAAATGAAATTGATGAAATTATTATTAATTTTGTTTACGATTTGTACAAAACTTTCAATTTTATATTATATTTCATTGCCTAGTTTAAGGAGTTTATATAAGAAATGTGGGAAAATTTCATAATTTTCTTTTTTAACACCATATGAAAAGTCGGATGCATTTTTTATCTTTGGAGACCCCTAGTAAAATTTGAAGAAGAAAATATCTGTAGACCATTTTAACCCATTAAACTCAAGTTTAAATCGACTTTCATGTCATTTCCTTAAAACGGACTAGATATGACCCTTTATAAGGTAAGATAAATGAATTTAAAGTTCTAATGAAATATTCCCCGTTAAATGCTCTAAACATTTATGGAAAATAATTTTAGCTTCGAACTATATCGATATTATTTTTTTCGATTTATATGTAACTATCTTGGTGCAAGAATAGAAAAGTTTAAGTGGTCATAAAACAAAAATTTTGCCTGCCAGCGAAAAATCCTTTAGAGGGTTTATTACACATATCAAGAGCTATCAATTGCAATCGGAATGATTCCGCCCCCAAAATACTGTTGCATAGTGTTATGTAACTAAAAATTATTAAAAAAATTAGACATATTACCAAAAAAAATTTACTTTTTTTTTTTTTTTTTTTTTGAAAAACACATGGGACTTTTCGTCAACACACCGACAAAATATGAATACTTAATTATTCACGACTTCTTAATTTTTTTTTTTTTCACTTAAAAAAATGCTACCAATTTTCATAATTAGAAAATTATTTTTAAACATTACACTATGCTACAAAACTAAATTAACTTTGCTAAGATGTTTCTAAAAAATTGATTTGAGGGAATGAGCAATAAGAACTCTATAAATATGAAGTCATGTATAGATTTGCTGATTGATTTCGAAAGAAGAAGAATGTAGTTTTTTATTAAGGGCCTGATTCAGTACAAACAAGAAAATTTGTTGAAAAATAAAATTTTATACAAATTTTACTCAAAAAATATTTTTAAAAATTATTAACCCAATAAACCAAACTATATTATAACGATATCGAAGCGATATTATAAAGGTGATAAAAATTATCACTAGTGATAATCGTTTTCGAATCTAAAACGATAGTTATTGCGGACTAAAATGTACCTTTCCTTATGATATCGTTTTTCCATAAAATTATGATATCGTTTTCGGTATCGTTATTTCCAAAAATAACGATAGTAAAATCGTCATGAGCCAAATTTTTTTCTGAACGCTATTTAATACCAAAAAATTAGTCTAAATATAATTATAAAGTACCATAATCAGCTAAAATCCTAAATAAAAAAAATAAAACATAAAAATCATCATACATGATATATTTTATGCAAATATTATCGATAATATTTGCAAGCATGATTATTCCTTAGAGACATACATATTTCTACAATTACATACCTAAATAACATGGTTTCACCACTAAAATCTGTAAACTATTGATTTTTTTGTATTTGATTCCCAGCATGTTTTTGTTTGTTGAAAAATTTTTAATTTTTGTATTTTTATTTGAAGTTCTTTCCAAATATTTATTTTTTTATTTTATGAAAGAAATATTTCGAAATCTTAATATCATAATAATATCGTTTTCCGCAGTCATATTGTACTGATTATAATCGGCACATAATATGATATCGTTTGCGCTATCATATCGTTCTATGGTTTATTGGGAATATTCATACGAATTTTATTTTTAAACAATTTAAGTTGTGCTGTTATTTTAATACAATTAGGGCTGAATCAGGCCCTAATTGTATTAAAATTGTCATTTTCTATTTCAAAACTTCGTCTGAACATAATTCTGAACAATGCACAGTGTGAGATTTTCGCATTCTGAGTGATCAAAAGTCTATATTTTTGTAAAGGTATATTGATGAAATTTGGCACAAACTATTTTCCTAACACTAAGCTGATTTCGAGAAATAATGGGCGTGATCGGACAACTGCCATGCCTACTTTTCATATAATTCAATCAAATTTTATTAAGAACATGTGTGTGTGTGCGGGTGTGTGTATGAGTGTGTGTGTATGTATGAATGTATGTATTTTCAAATCTACGATTTGTTCACAAATTTGAATTAATAAAAATTATTCATCAGCATCATCAAAAGATATATTCTGTATTTTTAACAGTAACACAACTTCAGGTGTTACATTTGATCTTTTAGTTTTTGGTGGTTTTCGTAAGCTGCAAATTAATGGATCTGATGAATCTGTATTGGAGTCCTCTCTAGATGTTTTTCTTGTGAAATGTTCGCGAATGATTTTACAATCCCTATTTCTTGCCTCCTGGGCTTCTTCGGATAATTGGCCGATAGGTACAATACATTTTTCAATGATATCTTTCCCATGAAATGAAATTTTATGTAGTGTAGCGGGCATATAAAACCATTTATAGTTTTGCAGATAAATATTTCTAGTCTCTATGGCATAATTTTCAATGGCAACAGAATCAATTTCAAGACCACATCCGAGAGTTTCCAAAATAATGTCAAATTGCTTTACCAATCATTATAATTGATCGGCGGAGAGGCTCAAGGATATATTTGAGCTTATTCTACTTTTTTGTATAAGTTTACCTCTTTTTGGGGAAGCAGTTTTAGTTCACCAACTATTGCAGCAGATGAACGTTTTCCTGCTGAGCGCATTTGCATTTCAGATACTGATTAGCCGTTTTCAGAAAATATCTAGCTTTTCTTCTTTTTGATACAACTGAACAATCTTTGAAATTTTTACTAGGCCTTCCACAAGTACTAAGTGAAGAAGGAACATTTTTTCCAATAGCACTGAATACTACAAATCAATCTCTCTATTTGAGTGTAAAAACCGAGCTTTCATTCTATTAGCTAACATCCATTTTTAATTGATTTTATTAATTATTTTGTTTGAAAATTATTTTATTGAATCAATATGATGTTGTACTAATATTTCCAGAAATAAGCTCAATAACAATCAAACTTTTCCTCTTCTTTGATGCAAAAAACCAAACATCAAGAATTTGTTGATGAGAAATACATTGATTAGTAATTGCTTTGCGAATTGAAAAGGTGCAAATTGGGACAAAATTTTATTACTGATTTTGGAAGACCACCTATCAGCAATTACAAAAGTGCCATTTAGATAACGGGACTTTATGGAACTTTTTAGTTTTTGTCCAATAAAAATTAATATAGAGACAAAAAAATGATAAAAAAAGTTGAAGACCGAAAATTCCCCACGATTGTTTACTTGATAAGTTTTTTCAAATTATTATTACATTTTGTGATAGATAACACATCAGCCTTTAAAATAAAAATATTGCTTAAAATAAAAAAGTTACAAACATTCAAAGTTGAACTTCTCGCCAAAAAAATACTTCGCATAATATTTGTCTTCAACTACGGTGCTGTTCAAGGTGTCGTTACTTAATAACGGTTAACATTTTTTTAATACTTTTTATATTTTTCAGCTATCTGGAAGGTTCTTAATTAGAATAACCAACTTTTTTTTTCAAAACTCGAAAAATTTTTTTTTGGATTTTGATCAGCTAAATTGTTAAAATCACACACTGTGCAATGTTTTTCGAATCATTTCGAAATATTTCATCAAATAGCGTTTCATATTTTAAATAATAAAATATTGGAACAATACTTAACTGAAAATGAAGAAATTCAACTACAATTAACCCTCATAATTCAGAAAATATCGATTAGTGCAAACGATTCGTCTTTAATATTTTCATTTAATGATTAAAAAAACTGAAATTTTTTTAGATATTTTGACAAAATTTATAGATAAACCTATACAAACACCATAAACATTAACTCAAAATTTGATGTGTTTGTTGACAATTATTAAAACTGACTTATAATGTCCTCAACACGGCCTATAAACGACGAAAGATATGTAATTTCTCAAGTGATTTTTCGCTGCAGTAGAGTAACTATTTTATTTATCTAAAAAAATTCTGTGAAACCAATTGATATCAAATTCTACATAGTTCAACCTCTCGGGCTTTTCATATTATTCATCTTAACAACATTTATATCAAAATCTTTTCTTAAGTGTTAGATTTTATAAATAAGCACATTTTTTTCAGTGACGATTTGAATTGTTAGGAATTCAAATCGCAATTTAATCGCGAATTTTTCAAAAAAAAAAAAAAAAATTATGTGATTATATTGAAAACAGAAAAATTCATTAAAAAATATAACCAACTTTGCCCAACTCATTCCCTTGTTTATAGATTATGTGATTATCTGTTTATGTGTAGTATTCAGTGTTGACACTTCATGTGTAATTACACATATCGTGTGTAATATTTATGTACATGTGTAGCCCATGTGTAATTAGTTTCATGTGTAATCTGTGTGTAATTTTAAGTCCTAGTGTAATGAGGTTAATTTTTCCTTCTTAAACATTAATTTAATTTGACAAATTTTCTTTTTACGACACTCATGAAAAACAGTATACTTCAGCAGAAAAAACAATCGTACTTAAATCTTGTAGGGAATTTTACTTAGAAATACATCAGATTAAATCTATATTTGATTTTACCGTTGATATTTTATTTGTAGATATTGTTGATCCCAAAATAGTCCAATCATTTAAACCAAAGAAAATTCACACACTTTAGATAATGACAAATTTAATCGCAATATAAATTAAGAGCCAGAAGTATACTGGCCAAAAGTTTTTATTTAATAGGAGAAAAATTGTTTGAAATTAAAAAAAAAGTAATTTAATTTACTATAATTTTATATTTTTCTAATGCACCAGCAGAATGTTCAGTAATCTGATTAATTTGAAAACAGATAAAATGTATTCCGAAGCAATCTCAGAAATTTTTTTGTAATGGAAGGAATACTTCGAAATAATAAATTTGAACATAGTTCAACATAATATTTTTGTTCAAACATTTTTATACCCTACACCACCATAGGTGGTTGGGGTATTATACGTTTGTGCTGATGTTTGTAACGCATAGAAAACGTTATCCAACACCCATCTTAAAGTATACCAATCAACTCAGAATTACTTTTTAAATTGATCTAACGATGTCCGTCCGTCCGTCTGGCTGGCTGGACGTCTGGCTGTCCATGTAAACCTTGTGCACAAAGTACAGGTAGCAATTTTGAAGATAATTGAATGAAATTTGGCACGTGGGATTTTTATGATACAGAGACGAAGCCTATTGGTTGAGATCGGTCCTTTATTTCGCTTAGCCCCCTTACAAATGTCCCCCCGGAATTGAGTTTTAACACTCAAAAATGCCTTAAGAATAAGAATATTTTAATGAAATTCGGTACAAAGAAGTTTTGTATCAATCTTTGTACCAAATTTTATGAAGATCAGTCCACGATTAACCATAGCTCCCATATAAACCCCTGTTCCGAAAATCACTTTAACGTGCATAAATCCCATGCTAATGTTAGTATAAAGTTAATATTCGACACAAATAAGTTTTATATAAATAGAAACAACATTGCCAAATTTTATTCGAATCGGTCCATAATTTACCATAGCTCCCATATAAAACCACTTCCGAGAATCGTCCTAAAGTGCATAAAATCAAGTAGATGTTATTATCTGTATTTGTATATTTTATTTTACATTTAGTAAAGTGTTGGTCTAATATAAGTCCCCTTCCCGAAATTTTATGGTCATAAATAATGGTGTAGGGTCTTGACCGACTATACCTTTTTTGTCGTTTTTTTATATTTTTTGGTGAGCGTGAAAGTGGCGATTTATACTTTATTGACCCTTTGGTGAGCGTAGAGGTGGCAATTGGTTTTTTTATAAGTCACAAAAACGTCAAAAAAGTGAATAGTTCATCCATTGGCAGTACAGGTTGGGTTACTTGACTAACGGCCAGGCGTGGATCCAGGGGGAGGGAAAAAAGGAAATTTCCCTCCCCAAAATGAAAACGATTAATGAAAAATTTGTATTAAATCATGCAATTACAGGAAATTGTTAAGAAAATTATTCTATTTTCCTGCCCAAAAAGCTTGAGCTGGATCCGCGCCTGCTAACGGCAATAAATATATGGTAGGACATTTGGCTCTGATGCATCTTTTTTAGACGTGTGTAGTGTCAAATATCAATTTATTGACTCCATGGTGCTTAACTGAGTCTTTAGTATTTTACTTTGTAAGAAAAAAATTAGTTATGTTTTTATACCCTACACCACCAAGGGTGGTTGGGGTATTATGTGTTTGTGCAGAAGTTGTAACGCAGAGAAAAAATCATCGGACCTCCACCTTAAAGTATACCGTTCGACTCAGAATTACTTTCTGAGTCGATTTAACGATGTCCGTCCGTCCGTCCGTCCGTCTGGTCGGCTGGCTGGACGGCTGGCTGGCTGGCTGTCCATGTAAAGCTTGTGCGCAAAGTACAGGTCGCAATTTTGAAGATAATTTGATGAAATGTGGTACATATACTTTTTTCAATACAAAGACGAAGGCTATTGAATTTGGTTATGATCGGCCCATTATTTCACCTAGCCCCCATACAAATGTCCTCCCGGAATAGAGCTTTATAGATGGCTTAAAAATAGGAATATTTTAATGAAATTTAGTACAAATAAGTTTTATATCAGCAGAAATCTGTCTGCAAAATTTCAAGATCGGTCCATAACTAACCATAGCTCCCATATAAACTCCTCTCCCGAAAATCACTAACATTCATAAATTCCATACAAATGTTATTATTATGTTAATATTTAACACAAGTAAGTTGCATACATATACGTAATTATGTGGATCGAAATGGTGTAGGTTATCATATAGTCGGGCTTGACCGACTATATCTTCTTCTCTCGTTTTTATATATATTTTTATGTTAACGACAAAAATTTGTCGTTAAGTATCGAAAATTCGTTAGTTAGCAAATTTTGTCGTTAAGTGTTATTCTGTAGTAAAATTTTACCGATTTTTGTCGGTGTTTGGTGTTTGGTGTTTGGTAGTTAACGAAAACTTAGGTAAGCTAACTGCAAAAAATAGCTGTTGTAAAACCATAACGATTTTGGCTATTAAATATAACTATTTTAATTTTGATAACATTGTTTTATAAATAATGTAATTAGAAAAAATATAATGAATAATAAGTGCTTTCTTTTTTCGTAAAAGTTTTCGTTTATTAAATGTTTTTATTGAATTTTAGCAAAAATGTAGAGATTAAAATGAGAGTTTATAACTGAGTTTTTAGAATTTTGAAATTTGTTAATATTTTGATTTGTTATTATTAAGTTTTAATTACATTCAGTTCTTAGTGAAAGTTTTTTTAATGAAAAAATTTATTATACTGAAAATACAGAATTTTGGTGAAATTTTTAATTTTTAATTAAATTTTAAGAAAAATTCCATAATTTTTTTTTTTAAATTTTGACTATAATTAAAAATTTCTCTAGAAAATTTTAATTTATTTTCAAAAAAGTTTAATTTTTCAAAAATTAGAACTTTTGTGAGAGTTGGTATTTTTAGAGGAGATAAAGTATTTGAATAATTTGTTTAAACGAAAAATATTAAGGAGTTTTGAAACATAAGTTTCCATAAGCTATGCTATTTTAATTTAAAAAAAAAATACAATTTTCTCAGAATTTTTAAGCAAAAAAATGGGATAAAGTTAAAGATAAAGTTAAGGAGTAAGGATTTCAAGTCTGCATATATTTTAAAGTTATTACAAATAAAAGATAATTTAGAAAGCCATTTATATAATGACATTAAAATTCAAGACAAAAAAAGTATTCGACATTATAATTTATGCTTAGAAAAATAAAATAAAAAAAATAATGATAATGATGTTCTATCATTTCTATCGATATTTGTCGCTAAAATATACTTACGAAAAAAATCGCTAACTTATAATAGAGAATAGCAAAATCAAAAACAACCGAAAAATTTCGTTAAGTAACGATATCGGTAGTAAATGAAAAAAGTTACGGAATTTCGGTACTAGTCTTGCTAATTAGGATTTTACAATTAATAAAGAAATCAATTATTCTGCATTTGTGTTTTTTTTTTTTTTTAATTGACTTTTTCGTACTAGGAACGATATCGCCACTTTTTGGTCCTTTAGTGGCAATACACCTCTTCGTAGGACATCCCCATGTTAAAATGACTAGTCAGGTGATTAGTAAAGTGACCAGTTAAAAAGATTGTCAGGTGACTGACTCAATTTCACCAGTAAAAGGGTTAGTATGAATTGACTTTTTCGTATTAGTCACTATATCGCCACCTTTTGGTCCTTTGGTGACGATACACTCCTTCCTAGGACATCCCCATGTTAAAGTGACAAGTCAGGTGATAGGTAAAGTGACTAGTGGTGACCCAATATCGTCAGTCAAGTAACCGGTTTCGGGCAGTCACCTTTGACTGCAGTTATGTGTAGTTAGCAACAATCTTAAAGGCCGGATTAGTTGGTTGTTTATGTGATGTTGATGTCCCGTTTATTTACGGGAAGAACTTTGTGCAATTATCCAAAATTAATAACGTGACATATGTTTTTGCCATTTGTTAGAAAAAACACAGAGTTACAATAACTTATTTGCTAGAAAAAAACCTAAAAATGCAACTCTGATAGAAATTAAACATGCCAAATATTTATCTATTTAATTGTTTGTGTATTTAATTATTTTTGTTCATTTATTTCTTCGTTTATTTAGTGGTTTTTCTTTTTTATTTCGTTAAGTATTTGTTTTTTTTTTTTAAGAAAAAAGTGATTGTTTGGCAACACTGCTAACAACTGTCACGGAACAACGCAAGAAAATTTTGTTTTCAACAGAATCAGACATCACATCACATCAACGTCAAGCTTCAATAATTGTTAGCATTACAATACAAGCAAAATAAACGATCAGCTGTTTCCTTCGCGGGAGGAAACGTCACATAAACAACCAACTAATTCACGCTTAATGTGTTTACAACGTGTAAACATCAATCACATTACAAAAAGTAGTATCAAACAAAGTCCGTCTCATTTAAATTTACGATGACATTCTAATTAAATTTTCTATGGAAAATAAAATTCTTTGTCTAAAAGTAGTCAAAGTTCTTTGATTAAATCGCTTGGTAAATATAACAAAAAAATATTGACCTGAATATTATAAAAATACAGGACTTTTGTAAATTTTTTTTAGGATTACTTTTATTACAAATATTCCAAATATGTAAATAACTCATGTTTTCCTATTATTAAAACAGATCATATTAACATTTAAATTTTAATACGTAATATTATTATTTTATGTGTTTTTTCAAAATTTCTTAAATTAGAATGAGAAATTGTATTAATAACTCCTCCTTTAAAAACAAATAAAACCTTGTTATATTTATAAGACTTAAGATAATATTGATTTAAAATACAATATCCTATTGAATTTGAAATATAAAACAATTGCAACAAAGTCAATAGTTAAATAGAATAAATAAATACATTTGTGTTAAACAATCAATTGAAATGCTTAAACAAATAAAAAAGAATGAAAGAAAAAAAGAAAAAAAAAACGTATTTTAACTATAATAAAAATAGAATTTATTGAACTTTTAACATGATTATTTACATATAGCAGCAATTACAGTAACAACAACAACAAAAAGTATTAAATAAAATGAAAATAAATAACAAATTGTTGTTATTGTTGTAGTCTATTAAATATAAATTACTGTCGTCAACATAATGCATGAATGATGTCTCATTTTTCTTTAACAAATTTACTTTCAAAACAATTGAGACGCTCTTTATTTTTTAATAGACAAATGTAAATAAATATTGTAGACAATAGCTAGAGTAGCAAAAAATACAACAACTACAAAAGGAATTCAAAATCAAGTTTCAATTTACGAGACGCTGATACCGATTATAGTTAAAGTCTAAAAACTCAATTCAACTGGTTTAATTTTATCAAAATTTTAAATATTTAAAACGCCACTCAATTGAAATATTTTTGTATTTAGTATAAAATATATAATTGAATTGATTCTCAAAATTTTGCACACTAATTAAAGTGTTTATATTCTCTTATTCACTTCAAAAACTTTACAAAACATTCATTCACAGAGATATTCTTTAATATAGACTTTAATGTATTTCTTTCAATTACATTTATTCCCTTGAATTGTTAATTTTGTATCTGTATGAGTCCATCAGTGGGGCTTTGTGAGTATATGTAAGTGTAAAAGATGCTTGCGTATAAACAGTGGATCATTGGGTCACAAGAGAATCTTGGTCTTATTATTTTTTTTGTTTATAAGTATTTCACTAGTAGTCTGCTTGTTCTTCTTAAAGTTAAATTTACTCTCTTATTTTAGTTTTGATTATAAATCTTAATTTTATTTAATTGCATTTTATTATTTGCGTAATTTTACATTGTATTTATTTTATAGTGAATTATTTATTTAAAATACGTAGGTAGTTTTGAAAGTGATTTAAGTGTTTTAATATTAATTAATTTATCTAGAAAAATCTAAACGAAACTTAATGAAAAACGAGAGAAGAAGATATAGTCGGTCAAGACCGACTATATGATACCCTACACCATTGCGCATGAGCACACAAATTCGGGAAGTGGATTTATATTAGATCTGTAGACCAACACTTTTATTAAATCTAAAATAAAGTATACAAGTACAGAATAATGGGTTAATAATAGTATATTGATGATTTTATGCATTCCGAAAGTGGGTTTATATGGGATATATGGTAAATTATGGACCGATTCTCATAAATTTTAGCAATGTAATTTCTACTTATATAAAACTTATTTGAGTCGAATATTAACTTGATACTATCTTTCGTATGTGATTTATGCACGTTAAAGTGATTTTCGGAAGGGGGGTTTATATGGGAGCTATGGTCAATCGTGGTCCGATTTTTATAAAATTTGGTACAAAGATTGGTACTTACACAAAACTTCTTTGGACCGAAGTTTATTAAAATATTCCTAATATTAAGGCATTTTTAAGTGTGAAAACTCTATTCCGGGGGACATTTGTATGGGGGGTAGGTGAAATAATGGACCGATCATAACCAATTTCAATAGGCTTCGTCCTTGTATCATAAAAGTACCACCTGCCAAATTTCATTCAATTATCTTCAAAATCGCGACCTGTACTTTGTGCACAAGGTTTACATGGACAGCCAGCCGTCCAGCCAGACGGACGGACGGACATCGTTAGATCGATTTAAAATGTGATTCTGAGTCGATTGGTATACTTTAAGGTGGGTGTTGGATAACCCATTCTATACGTTACAAATATTAGCACAAACACATAATACCCCAACCACCTATGGTGGTGTAGGGTATAAAAAGGACAGAAATTTTGTAGAAAAACTATCAGGAATGCTGAATCCTGCAGCGCACATTGGGGTAAACAGTGTCGAAAATGTCATAATAGCAATGTCCGTCGGGAGTTAAATGGGGAAATAGTTCGGAAATAGCGCTTAGTTTAGGAAAAGGGAATATCAGTATTTTTATGATCATTTTTTTTATCTATTACATATTAATAATTAAAAAAATGCATTTTTAGAATTCTAAATTTTTTCTTTGGCAGAATGGTAAAGTCCGTCAGTCTTTATTTAAATGGGTCGAAAATGGCACTTAATTCAGGGAAAGGTAATATCAATATTTAAATATTTAGATTTCTATATGCCCACCATCAACTTTCTCAAATTTTACTTTATATGAGAGGTAGGCGGTAAAGTGGGCGGACCACGTCCATTTTTTTGTTTCAGAGTTTACATTGGTTCTTGAACGATTTGTACAAAATTTCGTTGACGTTTCACCTTATATGGTAATTGGGCGGTAATGTGTGTGGACCACCCCCATTTTTGGTTTTAAAGTTTATATATCGACCCTCGAACTATATGTACAAATTTCGTTATCGTACATCATATTGTTTAGGAGATATCAGCAGAAAAGTATGAAATGAAGCTTCAACGAACACCCTGTGTTTCTAGTATTTTGCCTATTACTTTTTTGTTTATTAACCGATTTTGCTCATTTTCAATACCAAACAAACCTTATATAAGATAAATATTTGATCTAAATTTCGTCCCTCTATCCTGCTTTCAACAGAGAGACAGATGGACAGACATAGCTAGATCGGCTCAGAATCTAACCTGGACCCAGAAAATATATACTTTATGGGGTCTTAAATGATTCCTTCGACATGTTACACTCGGAATGACAAAATCAATATACCTCCCATCTTTTTGATGGTGGGTATAAAAATTAAAGAGTCGGATGTGGTATCTATTCCGAACAACTGGATTTAAGCTTGTCATTTTTTTCTCATTAACTTCAAGGCCGTAATAACACAAAAACGAGATTGTTGAAATATGGGCCATATCGTTTACATATCTTTAATGATCACTGCTTGAGAAGAAGTTATGACTAGAAGTATATGAGTAATTTATTCTCATTAGCCTCTTTCAGTAAGCCTAAAATGATTTAATTAATTTAAATTAATTTCCTAACTACCCACTAATTAAAAGTACACACGAGTATGTTAGTACGTACGTACTCACATGTAAAGTACTTATTTAAATATTGTAAATTATATTAAAATAAATAATACTTACTCTTACATGTGTTGTTGCTATTATTGTTATTCTTATAATAACAATATCAACAATGATAATAATTTGTTACTACGACGATTCCCTCCACATTTGTATTCACACTTCAATTAAATCCATGTGCAAGTAAATAATACACTTTTTATTATTTTTTCACACCTATTGCCCGACCCTCTTGGTTGGAAAGGGAAAATTTGCACAAAAAAAAAAAAAGCTGAAAATAAAATATTATCATATAAAAATTAATTTGCACATCTTCTGATAATAATGCTTGTAGTACTTAAATAATAATCTTTGCGTTGTTGGTTTTTTCTCATTTAATATATATACATATATATATGTATGAACATATACTTTTTTTGATTTTTTATATGCAACTTCAACAAGTGCTGCATCTCTTCTATACACTTAACACTGTGAACTACTTGTATAAAAACGTAAGTGTGTAACTTTGTTTTTATTATTATTCTTTTTTACTTTTTTGTTTGATTCATTTTTAAATTACCATAATCATTCATTCACATTCACACCACCACCAATAACAACAACAACAAAAATAACAATTGCAGTTGCACCAACTACAACAATAACAACTGCAAACTGCATTAATATATTTATGCATTTCTACGTAATAATTTTATTAATAATGAAAGAGTGAGTATTAAATCACAATCAGTCAAGTACATGTAAAGCCACAGTCAGGGTAATAGAAATAAATACATTGTATTATTGATATGATATATATTTTTTTGAGATTATCTTTTATTTGTTTAAGATATTGGGGAATTTTTATTTTTGTTTTATATTGGAGAATTTAAAGTAATGGGAAATTTTCAATGTAATTGTTATCTTTATAAATAAAATCAGAAACTAATAACGTCAAAATCCGCTGGTAAGAAATGTGCATATTTATGTTTCAAGGAATTCTTATTGGAAAGGACATCGTAAACGGTTCTCAAAATTAGATTATGTGGAAGTCGGACCCCATGTTCAGGTATCAACTATACTTAAATGGGAAAGACACCATGAATATTGGTATCTTATTAAAGTTCACATATTTGAAGTTTTATTTTACCAAAAAAAAAAAAAAAAAAACACAAAATAATAAAATAATAAAATTTGAATTAGCCCTAGTTACACCCACATAATTTTTTAATCCTTTCCAAAGTTTCAGGGAAAAAAATAATAAATAATCTCTTACAAAATTTAAAAATTTATGTTTTTTATAAAATCATAAACAATGAATACTAAGAATTGAAGGCTTGTCAAAAACTCTGTTGTCAAAAAAAAAAAGCCAACTTAGAAATTTAAAATTTGAACATCACACAGTGTCCCATTTAAAAAATAAAATGGAAATAAATCTGGAATTTCCCAAAGTTGGACACCTCGGGAATCCTGATTCGTAATATATGAATCGATTTCAAATATTTTTACATAACGGATTCTACTGGAAAAGATCTACAAAAACATCGTGTGCATATTTTATCTCTTTTAGTTTACGAGATATTCGGCTTCAAAAATAAAAATTTTTATATTTTTACCTACCTTGGTGATGTTTTTTCATTATAGCGGGTCCAAACTTCACCCGATTTTCTGGAAATATTTTTTATTTTATTAACATCAAATAACAAAATTATGTACAAAAGAAATTTAAAAATCTTTACAGAATCAAAAGTTATATGCATTTGAATTTGAAGAAAAAGTAGATTTTTCGCAATTTTTTTTTTGTCAAAAAAGTAGTTACAGTCACCCCCTAGAATGAAAGAATACTAAATGACATTTCCAAAAATAAAAAAATAAAATATTTTTTTCCCACGCCTAAAAACACCGCACTTTTTTTTTTTTTTTTTTTTTTTTGTATAGATCGCAACATATGACATATCGTTGTTAATGGTTTGAAAATAGCTTTATTTTCGTCTTTGGTTGTTTTTGAATCCGACATCAAAATCTCGATATTTCTTTAGGTACTTCGGATCCTTCCCCCCTAATGTCATATTATTTTTTAATGTGAAGAAATCCCTTTTAAAATTATTTATTTTTAGCTTTTAAACTATTTCATTATATCCACAAACAACGAATTTACAAAAGATTTTCCATAGTGTTTATAAGTTAATCAAATTTTAATCACATGTAAAAACTATGGTATCAAATTTTGATACCATAGTTTTATATATATATTTTTAATACTTTTTTAAGCAAATTGTTTTAATATTCAATTATAGTTTTTATTACAGACCATAAATTGTTTAAGAGCAACAGATATTATGAAATTCTAAGTTTAAAAATTGTTTCCGTGCACAATATAAGAGCACGGAAACAAGAGAATATAAAATGTGAAATTTAAGAGCGCCGATCCCTGCTTTAAGGTTATCCATTATTATTTCGGAGTATGATTTGCAGCACTCCTATTTTTTCGTAACCTACGGTATTAAGGTTACGAAAAAATAGGAGTGCACCACTAATACTTGCATCACTATCTGTAATCATTGCAATAAGTACGATTTCAGGTTGCAAATAATAACTAGTATGTTCTATTACTGGATTTCTCTAATCCACACAACATAATTAAAAATTTGACGACTTCCATTTATAAACTGTGGACGACTTTTACTAGGAACCAGAATGGGGCATAAATTTTTACAATAAACATAACTAAATGATTCAAGTTTTGTGAAGGTGTTTTTTAGACGAAGTAATCTAGATGCTGTTGACAACCATCTTGCAGTACTTACTGGTCCAGGAATTTGGGCAGCAAGTGTAGTTTCACTGGAACCACTATTAATAGCGCGAGCCATACGATAGAAATACAATTGGTCATCACGTATGTTCCAATCGTTTATATTGTTTGGCATTGATCGTGGTTTGTTCGTAATTTGGATTTCTTTCGGTTCAAAAAAAAAACAAATTTTAAGATTATTTGAAAAATCGTTTCATGATTTTCCAAAGAGTTAAAATACAATGAGAACTATGGTACAGACCTATTTTTATTATTTTAAAAATTTTATTAAATAAATTGATTTTTTACTTACTTGTATTCCTCACTGTGTTGCGTTAAAATTTTATTAACTTACACTATGCAACAAATTGATGATCATCGCGTGGGGGCGGAATCATTCCGATTGCAATTGAATGATTGATGCTCAAATATTTTAACATAAATTTTTAGAGCATTTAAATGGCGATAATTCATTAGAACTTTCTATTTATTTATCTCTAATAATAAGGGGTCATTTCTAGTCTGTTTAAACAAAATTAAATGAAAGCCCATTAAAACTTTAGTTTAATGTTTTAAAATATTCTACAGAAATTTTCCACGTCGAATTTCACTAGGGGTCACCGAAGGTCCAAATTATCCAAAGAAATGAAATTGATGAAATTATTATTAATTTTGTTTACGATTTGTACAAAACTTTTAATTTTATGTTATATTTCATTGCCTAGTTTAAGGAGTTTGTATAAGAAATGTGGGAAAACTTCACAATTTTCTTTTTTAACAACATATGATAAGTCGGATGAGTTTTTTATCTTTGGAAAACCCTAGTAAAATTTTAATAAGAAAATATCTGTAGAACTTTTTAACCCATTAAACTCAAGTTTAAATCGACTTTCATGTCATTTCCTTAAAACGGAATAGAAATGACCCCTTATATGGTAAGATAAATGAATTTAAAGTTCTAATGAAATATTCCTCGTTAAATGCTCTAAACATTTATGGAAAATTATTTTAGCTTCGAACTATATTGATATTATTTTTTTCAATTTATCTGTAACTACCTTGGTGCAAAAATAGAAAAGTTTTAGAAAAGTCATAAAACAAAAATTTTGCCAACCAACGAAAAATCCTTTGGAGGGTTCATTACACATATCAAGAGCTATCAATTTCAATCGGAATGATTCCGCCCCCAAAATACTGTTGCATAGTGTTATAAATAATATGGAAAATCAAACAGTTTTTGAATCTTTTGTAAATTCGTTTGTGAATATAATGAAATAGTTTAAAAGCTAAAAATAAATAATTTTAAAAGGACTTTCTTCACATTAAAAAATAACAGGACATTAGGGGGGAAGGTTCCGAAATACCAAAAGTAATGTCAAACCATTAGCAACGATATGCCATATGTTGCGATCGGCCTTAAAATGGCGACGCTATACACAAAAAAACAAAAAGGGCGGAATTTTTAGACGTGGCAAAAAAATATTTTTTGTATTTTTGGAAATATCATTTAGTATTCTTTCATGCTAGGGAGTGACTGGCACAACTTTTTTTTCGACCCGCCCTAATATACAGTAATTATATTTTTCTGAAAGATAACTATACAAAAATGTGTGGAGTAAAAAAAGTTGTAAATATTTTTTACTAAATTCGACCTATTTTTTCATGATTTTCCAATTTTCGCCTCAATTTCTCAAATCGCAAAGCTGGAATTAAAAAAAGTTATATTTTTAACTTTGATTAATGTTTTTGGTATTAGAAATTTTTGCTCCCCGATATCGGTTTGAGAGATATGGTAAAAAAAAAAAGTAAAAAATCTCATTTTTGGAAATTTTAGAAAGTTTTTTGAAAATTGTGGGCTATGTGTTAATAACTGCAAAAAAGCAAATAATACCTAAAACTAGGCACCAAGAAATCTACTCAGATGTAAAATTTCATTCAAAAACATCCACTAACAAATTTTTATTCAAAAATTAATACTGAATAATATGTACAAAATCAAAAATGAATCCTTTCTGGTGTTTTTTGCAAAAAGAGAAGAGAGAAATGTTGTTGTATGAAAAAGTCCCACTTTCCATTCTTGTATTCTTTGATCATAAAAATTGTTATCTAATGTTTTTTTTAATATTTTGTACTTTCTGAGTCGATTATACAAGTATCAATCTTTGTACTAAATTTTATGAAGATTGGTCCACGATTAACCATAGCTCCCATTTAAACCCCTGTTCCGAAAATCACTTTAACGTGCATAAATCCCTTACTAATGTTAGTATCAAGTTAATATTCGACACAAATAAGTTTTATATAAATGGAAAAAACATTGCCAAATTTTATTAGAATCAGTCCATAATTTACCATAGCTCTCATATAAATACACTTCTGAGAATCGCCCTAAAGAGCATAAAATCAAGAAGATGTTAGTATCACCACATTATCCTGTTTTTACATATTTTATTTTACATTTAGTAAAAGTGTTGGTCTAATGTAAGTCCCCTTCCCGAATTTTTATGGTCATACATAATGGTGTAATGTAATATATGGTCGGTTTTGACCTTTTTTTCTCGTTTTATCTTTTCTTTTTTGGTGAACAAATTGGTATTTTGTGTTTCCGTACTCTTGTATATTTTTGTAATTTTTTGAGAGAACTAGCTATGTCCGTCCGCCTGTTGAAATTTGGCTTAAATATTTATCTTATATCAGGTTTGTTTGGTATTGAATTTGAGCAAAAACGGTTAATAAAAAAAGTAATGGCAAAATACTAGAAACACACGGTATCCGTTGTAGCTTCATTTCATACTTTTCTGCTGATATTTATTACACAAAAGCATGTACGATAACGAAATTTTGTACAGATAGTTCAAGGGCCGATATAAACCAAAAATAGGCGTGGTCCACCCATTTCCCATATAAGGTGAAACGTCAACGAAATTTTAAAAACTTAATGGTGGGTATATAGATTCGGCCGAGCCGAATATAACATTCACGCTTGTTTCACATTTGTTGTTAATTTGGGAGATGCATTTGTGTGCATTTAGAACACAACAGACTTTCCTAAACTGCATTATAATAGTAGATTCATGCTAGATCAAACTCGTACTTAGCCCTATTGATTAGTCTCGTTTTTTACTTTAAAATTATCAGCAAGATAATACTAGAGAAATATGTAGTCGGACAAGTCAACATGAAGCCCTCCACCATTGTGTATATGCATTCTTTATATACTCAAGGATGATTCCCAAAACTGGGCCTATATGGCAACAATGGTTAAACATTTGATATGTCATAGGCATCTTACTTTGAGCCCCCATAGGTCTGTGAGGTATCTCTTTCAAACTTCCATACTACGCCTACGTGAGATTTTATGTAAATCCAACTAAACGACAAGATGTTACAGATTTATTTCCAAAAATTCTCTATTACCACCCCCCCCCCCCCCCACACTACTGTACAATAATGATAAAACTAGTTCTTTTTATATTTTTTTTTTAAGAATTACATATGTATGGATAGGACGAAATGGTTGCAGAGAAAGTTTTTTAATTTTCACATTCTATTCCCGTAGTTCGTTACATTCAATGTTTAATCATTTAGTTTGAGTTTTATAGGCAACGTCTGCGGTAATATCGTATTCTTATAGTTAACTCTACAACGACCGCATACGTTGTCTCGAATTAAAAATAGTAATAAGTCAATTTTCAAAATTCATCCAGTATGAGGCTCAATCATAGGTTTTAACTTTGATGTTGAAAGAGAAAACTGATTTTTGGTAAAGAATTGTACTAACCAATCAAATGTAGTTATGTAGTTACAATGTTGCAAAAATGCAGTAAATGGTATTAAAGATAAAAGAGCAAAAAAATACCTGGTAATGCTTATTAACCTAGTCATACATCATATTTCTTTTCAAAATCAATTCATAATGAATTTTAACAGATTGAATTTCTCAATGAATATTTTTAAAGGTATTTTGAGTTTTATTATATAATTTTAATACAGACTAAACAATCCTTTGTGCGTAATTGAAATTGTACTTTTAGGCAATTGACAAACTGTATGCTACATTGTATATAGTAAATTAATGTATAGTATGCCTGTACATGTTATTTATAAATATTTCTGTATATGTCATGTAATACAAACCATCTCATACTAAATACATTATAAGGTTTATAAAATTAAATTTTTAAATTACTCCCATATCAAGGGATGATCAAATGATGTTTAACATTTTGATTAACACTTTATTCATTTGTACGTACTACTTGCAAGTGTGTTTGAAGAGTTGGTATGAAAAGCAAGCAAACATTATTACAACATGTAAGTGATTTAATAACAGAGAGAACAAATGCAACACATACATAATTCTTTTTTTTTTTTTTTAATTATTAAATATAGGACTAAATTTATAAAAAAGTTATATCTAAATCTTTTTTCACAAGAAAAAGAAGAAATAAAATACAAACTTTCTTTTAAAAATAAAGATTAGAAAGAACTCTTTCGTATCAAGGTTTAAATAATCCTCCCCTATAAATGAAATCTATTTGAAATTTCAAAACTATTTGTCATTAAAATGATTCCATAAGAATTAACTTAAACCCCCCCAAAAAAACATTCTTTATTTCATAAATTATATCTTAAAAATGTTGCTGGGTTGAATTAATTTTCCAACATATACACATGCACATATTCAATCAAATATAAACCCAAGTGAGAATGTTAAGGATTTAATGACAGATTATTAAATCAAATTTAAGAAAACCTGTAATAAAATACGTGTATATAATGTCAGGATTAGGTAGGTAAAATCCATCTATTAACATAATCAATAGACCGACAGACAGACAGACAGACAGACAATCAAATGGAAAGAAAACCTCATCTATGCACACATACACTCACACATACACACTCATACAAATGCATAATCATTCAAAATGATCAACATTCTATGCTCTCGTATAATGAAAAATGTATACATTAATAAATACGTATGTGTGTATGTATTAAAGTCGCTATGAATGTAAACATGTATATGTGAGCATTTGTGTGCACATACATGTGTACAGGTGTTTAGATGAATCTATGGGAGTATAATAAAATATTGCCTTGATGTGAACCTTTAAAACATTGTATTATTATAATTCACCATGAACAACGTGAACACGAATTCAATAGTAACAGGAATAATGCTTTAAGGGTTGCCAGTTGTATATTTTTAATGTGATGGTATATGAATGGAACAAGGACTTTGGGATTGCTGAAGAAAATATTGGAAATGTATAACGTTAAAAAATGTAGGTATGTAATAATTACATTGTGTTACAATATATTTAATTTTATAATTTTGAAGAATTCAAATACACCTTCAAAACCAGAAAGCGAGTTTTAAGTACTGAGTTCTGAGTCTAAAAATAAACTAAGGACTGCGCACGAAAAAATCTGTGCATGCTCTTGGGCTTATAACTTTTGATGTGGTGAAAAATTAATAATTCTGTTAACTGTTTTGTATTTGCCATTATACTCACTTGCCATGTGCTAAGTTTCATGGTAAAAGAAAAATTGATTTTTCTTAAAATGGAAGTTTAACAAAAAACACATAAACACATATTTCAAATTTTTTCATGAAATCTTACATTGGTCATATAAAATAATTGTAAGGAAGGCTATTGTGCTGAAGAATACAGTTTCTTAGGTCATAATATCATACAAAAAAAGTCATGATCACTGAATGGTAACCTGGTAGTGGAAGATAAATAATATCTTCAGGCTGTAGGACTCAGGCAAAATAGAAAGGATTTTGAGAGAAATTCACCTCATCTCTGGAAGAAAAATGTCACAAAAAGTTAATTGCTTTGAATTTTTGTCAGAAGATTTGAAAGGAAGTATAGCCTGAAGACTTATAAAGCAAGAAAAAAATCCTAATAGAAACGCAAGCAAGAATCTGGAGGCAAAAAATAACATGAAAGTTCCTCAGACGAATTTTTTCAGAAATTTTGTTTCTGTATAGTAGACGATGAAACGTTCGTACAGGGTGACTTTTTTCAACTTCTTAACCAGGAATTCTATGTCGCAGATGCTAGAGGGATTATTGCAGAACAAATTCGTGTATCAAAGAAATCAAAATTTCCAACAAAGTTTTTGAATTGGGAAGTCCTATGCATACGCTGGAATGAAGCACTTCATTCTTAAACGAGAGAAGAAGATATAGTCGGTCAAGACCGACTATATGATACCCTACACCATTGCGTATGAGCATACAAATTCGGGAAGCTGATTTACCAAGTGGTAGACCAACACTTTTATTAAATATAAAATAAAGTATACAAGTACAGAATAATGGGTTAATAATAATATATTGATGATTTTATGCATTATAGGGCGATTTCCGAAAGTGGGTTTATATGGGAGATATGGTAAATTATGGACCGATTCTCATAAATTTTAGCAATGTAGTTTCTACTTATATAAAACTTATTTGTGTCGAATATTAACTTGATACTATCTTTCGTATATGATTTATGCACGAAAGTGATTTTTGAAAGAGGGGTTTATATGAGAGCTATGGTCAATCATTGACCGATTTTCATAAAATTTGGTACAAAGATTGGTACCTGCACAAAACTTATTTGGACCGAATTTCATTAAAATATTCTTAATATTAAGACATTTTTAAGTTTTGGGGGGGTAGGTGAAATAATAGACCGATGATATCCAATTTCAATAGGCTTCGTCCTTGTATCATAAAAGTTCCACCTGCCAAATTTCATTCAATTATCTTCAAAATTGCGACCTGTACTTTGTGCACAAGGTTTACATGGACAGCCAGCCGTCCAGCCAGCCATCCAGCCAGACGGACGGACGGACATCGTTAAATCGATTTAAAAAGTGATTCTGAGTCGATTGGTATACTTTAAGGTGGGTGTTGGATAACTCATTCTATGCGTTACAAACATCAGCACAAACACATAATACCCCAACCACCTATGGTGGTGTAGGGTATAAATATAGTTGCATTAACATAGAAATTTACGAGAATGAGTGCCTTTGGAAAAAACTTCTCCCTTTCCTAATAAAATTCAGTGTATCCGATATTTTCTGGCATGTTTCCGCTTCTTCTCATTACAACAACAAAACAATGGAGTTGTATCAAAGAAATTGTAAGAGTTTGTACCGAAAAAAAGCAGGATAGGGCTCAAACGGGACAACGTAGGCGGACGAAATTTTCTCAAATATTTATCTTATATAAGGTTTTCGTTTATTAGCCGATGGGCAAAATCGGTTAGTAAACAAAAAAGTTATGGGCTAAAAACAGGGTGTCCGTTGTAGCTTAATTTCATACTTTTCTGTGATATCTATTAAACAAAATCATGTACGACAACGAAATTTTTTACGTATAGTTCGGGGATCGATATAAACTTGGAAACAAAAAATGTGCTTGGTCGGCCCACTTTACTGCCCATCTCCCATGTAATGAAAAATTTGTAAAAATTGATGGTGAGTATATAAATTCGGTCGAGCCGAATAAAACATTCGCGCTTGTTTTTTTTTTTTTTTTTTTTGCCGAAAAAGTGTCTACACCCTTTTTCCTCTAAAATAAAATTTTATTTAAGGACATATAATGACTTTAAACTACTCTGAACGGTATCTTCACAGAAATATTTGTAGAATAAAAACAAGACCAAACACCCAATAGGACTATGTACAGACTCTCCCAAATTCGACCTTCTTTTAAATCAAAAATTTTACTTTAGCCTATATGTTCTATAAAAATATGTGAGTGGAATTCAATTTTGAAGCCTTGTAGCTCCGCTCCTGAAGAGTATGTGAGGCTTCCCTTCAAAACTTGAAATTCTACACTCCTTTGCTAAACTTATGTTAAATTTTGTCTAAATCCAAACACACGACTAGATGTTAGAGATTTATTTATAAAAAATTCCGATCCTGCCCCCACTGAGCCCTTCTTCGTGTCTCAAAATTTACATTATCCCAAGCTGAAATATATGCCATCAACAGGCGGCGAAGCGAATTCGTGAATTTCATTTCTGTTCCTCGAACATTGTTATATGTGGACAATCTAGCTGCAGTCAATGCTCTATATTACCATATAATAAATTATAAATATATTAGCGATTGTATATGGGTTCTAGGCCATTCGGATATTCAGGGCATCGAAAGAGCCGATGAATGCGCAGAACGTATCATTCTTAAACCCAAATTATTTTAGAATGCACTATTTGTTATGGAGTTGATTACATTTGGTCAGCAGCTGTTTGCAGTGCTGTTTTGTTTAGCCCTGTTTCTAAATTAACTGCGCTGCTTTCAGGTTGAGAGCGAGACAAGGAGAGTGTGCAAATAAATAAGAGGCTAAAATACACAAGTAGAATAAAGCATACGCTTAAATGTAATTGTAATGGCAGCAACATGTTATTCTGACAGTGAACAGCTGATACTTTTTACTGAAACTGTTGCTGACTACGCGCTAATGTAATTTGAGCTTTAGACTATATGATGGCATGCGAAGATATACTCTTTTCCTTTGCTGCTGTAGTCTTGATGAATGGGAAGTTAGCGAAATGACAGATAGGTGATCTTGCAGAACGCTCTGACCCTACCGGTCTCGTAAGAGAACTAAAGCACTATTATCATTTGATCAAATCTCGATGAGATTTCCTGTAGGTATAATTACATGGAACTGTATGATTGGACGTCTGTCGGAACATATTCTTTGCCAAGAAGAGAAAGAGCATAGACTAAAATTTATCGGTAGACAACCTTTAAACGATCTGGACGATAAATAATTACCTCAATAATTGCAACGCGTACAGAAAAAAAGGTTTTCTTCAAATTTCATTTTTGTAATTTCAAATTTTTCTGAGCCCTTTTTTAATATGATTGGAAATAAAAGTCATTAGTCTAAAGTCTATTATAACTCTTTCTGGTATGAAAGTTCATCCATTATATGATAAAATTTCTGGACAAAATCAGTCATATTCAGAATGAAAAATAGTTTTAACTTTGGCCTGAGTATGTTTCTGGTCTGGATAAATCGGTTTCCTAGACATCAGTCCTTCGGCCGGACGCAGGGGTTTTCAATTCTGGTGTATTTCTAATCAAACTTTTCTGAATGGGATGACTTTTTTACTTTATTTTATAATGTTGTAGAAATTGCAAAAAATAAAATAAATAAAAACGAAAAATCACCCAAAATATCAAAAATGTGTTATCAAAAATGAATTACAGGACAAAAATTACGAAAAATCATCTCAAAATTTTGGGTTATTTTTCATATGAAATATGACCAAAATTTAATTTTTTTTTGGCGATTTTTCTATATTTGCTTTGGGTCATTATATTTATTTTTGTTTTGAGTTTTCGACGAAATTTTATACAAAACAATAAAACGTTTAATGCAAAATCATTGCGAATATATTGGGTTATAAACCTATACAAAAATAAAATATTTTAACATTATCCCGAAAACGGCACATCTCCTCAAGCACAAATAGTTCTTTTTCAATGTGGACAAATAAATAGGGTCAGCAGCAATTTTTTTAAATTTTTTTGAAAAATGTTTATGAAAATTTACTTCTTTTAAATCTAGATAATGATATTAAAAATAAAATACTGAAAAAAGATGAGAATCATCGATGATCTTCAATTCCGAGAAGTTTTTGTATCGGAAAGGATCTATAGATTTGGAATTTTAAAAATGTGGGTAAAATCGAAGGTCGCAACAAAAGATAATTGTCGAAATCGATCATTATAGTTAAATAAGTTTATCATCAATTTAAAGGTAAAAAGATTTGATGTAAAAAAAAATTCTTTGGGAACAGAAAATCACCAAATTTTTTTTTTATCAAGTCCTGGACTTTAATGCCAATAAGTCGATTCAAAATTCTGTAGGAATTAAAATTTCTTCTGAGAATATGAGAAGACGGCGAAAACACAATTTATTCCAAGAATATAAAGAAGAATATGCTAAATTTGGTAGAAGAACTTTCATATAGGTTCGAAAAATACAGATTTGGAAACATTTAATACCCCCTGTACAATTAAGCATAGTGGTGTTTCTAATAAATCGTAGAGAGTTACAACCATTTCAAATTGTCAGATCGATACCTCAGCATCAGGGAACTCTAGAATAGTCTTCCAAATAACTATGTTTTCTCCAATTGTTCCCAGAAGAAATTTAGATTTTAAACCGACTTAATAGAATTGAAACTTTTCGACTTTTTTTGAAGATTTTCCGTTTCCGAAGACTCTTTTTGCACTAATTTTCTTTAATTGATCTTAAGTTCTGCCGTTTAACTGAAAATAAAATTATTTAACTATAATGATCGATTTCGGTACTTATCTTTTGTTGGGACCTTTGATTTTACCCATATTTTTAAAGTGCCAAATCTATAGATCCTTTCCGATAAGAATAGTTCTCGGAATTGAAAATCGATGATTCTCAACTTTTTTCAGCATTTCATTTTTAATATCGTTATCGAGATTTAAAAAAAGTAAAGTTTCATAAAAAAAAATTTAACAAATTTACTGCTGCCCTATTTTTTTTTTTTGTCCGCACTGAAAAAGGACTATTTGTGCTCGAGATATATTGGATATTATTTTTGTTTAGGTTTATAACCCAATATATTCGCAATAATTTGGCATTAAAAGTTTTATTGTTTTGTATAAAATTTCGTAGAAAACTAAAAAAATTTCAAATAAATATGCTTGACCCTATTTTGTTGTCCGTAACTGTATGATGTCCCCTTTCATAATTTTAGACACATTTAAGTGTGCGATAACCCATCCTCTTGAAGATACAAACAATGTAATACTTACTACGAAGGGTTTCAGAAACAGTCGATCATCAACCAATACTTTTAGAATTATTAAATTCTACATTTCAATTAGGGTATTCATTTTACTAGACTTTTCCACGTTTAACTACGCGTTATAATTTAGGGATACATACATTAATTTTGTCATTCCATTATTGTTAATTTTTATTTTGGTCTATAATTTTGCAGTACCGCTATAATTGGTGTGTTTTTTCTTTTTGTAAGTTTTTTGTTGTTTTATAAATATATAATAGTAAGTAAGAATGTAAAACTTCATAATAAGTCCAAAAGCATTCTGTCAAAATAATAGCACCAATTAATACATTTAGTTTAAAAAGTCACGTGGACCGGACATATTTTTATTAAATGAATTAAAGCCATTCGTATACACGTATACGATAAATTTAATCTAAATTTTAAATTATTGTGTAATTTTTATATTGAAAATGGGCAAAGCTAAACGCTGTACAGCTGAAAAGAGGGAACTAATAAAAAAATTAATTTCGGAGGGTAAAACGTACTCCCAAATAAGAAACATTATTGGATGTTCAAATAAAATGATAAGAAATGCCATCACCTACAAATACAAGGTAGAAACTCGAGGCAGAAAGACAATTACATCACCTTTAATGGTGAACCGTATAGTGCGCCAAATCAAGAAGGCTCCTTTTATGTATGGAAATTAAAAAGGAATTAGATTTACCAGTAAGTACCGAAACTATATCGCGAAGACTACGAGAACACAATTTAAAAGCCCACAGTCCCAGAAAAGTTCCCCTCTTATCAAAGAAACATGTGAAAAAACTGGCCGATTGAAGAGTGGCGTAATATTCTATGGACTGATGAGTCCAAAATAGTTCTATTTGGTGGAAAAGGTTCAAGATCGTATGTAAGATGACCTCCAAATACCGAATTCAACCCACAATTTGCCGCTAAAACGGTCAAACATGGTGAATCCAGCATCATGGTGTGGTGTTGTTTTTCATATTACGGTGTTGGTCCAATTCACCGTATTGAAACCATAATGAATGCAGCAGAATACGTCAAGATTCTTGACAAAAAAATGTTACCGTTTGCCTCGGAAGAAATGCCACTGATTTGGGTCATGCAACAAGATAATGACCCAAAACATACTAGCAAAATAGCGAAGAAGTGGTTTGAGGATAATAATATAAACGTGATGGAGTAGCCAGCTCAATCACCTGACCTCAATCCAATAGAGAATTTATGGACTGATCTAAAGAAGAAAGTTCACGAAGTAAAACCGACCAATAATAATGATCTTTGGGAGACTGTAAAACAAGCTTGGTACTCAATTTCCATTGAAAGATGTCAGATCTTGGTGAATTCAATGGGTAGACGCTGTAAAGCCGTTATAAATAATAAAGCGAATGCAACAAAATATTGATATCAGTAAGTAGGGATAATATGACATTAAAAAGTTAAATATATGGTTTTTTATTTTGTTTTTAAAATTTTTCTTTCAGTCGAACATAAGTGGTGCTATTTTTTTGACAGACAATTTTTATACCAATTCAGGAAAGTTATTTAATTTCTTAATTAATATGAATTAAAATATGTTATTTTTTATTTTAATATTTTTAGAACTAATGTGCCTTTCATTTTAAATTTAACTTTAATACTCTTTTGAAATAAATTTTTGCTTTAACGCAAATCTAAGATTTGCTAAACAAGTGGTGCTATTATTTTGACAGCAGCTGTATGTATATTTGGTTCTTTTCACCACATACAGTTTTTATAATAAAATTCCAAATAGGGATACCACAATTATATTCTAAACATTCTATAAAAATTGTCAACAGTTGTTTTCAAGCAAATTTAAAAATAAAAATAAAATTCAAACATCTTTAAAAGTAGTAAAGAAGAGGAATTTTTAAAATCGAATTATTCGATTAATCGTCGTAATTTACTCGAATAAATTTTTACTCGAAAATCTTGATTTTAATTTAATCGGACAATTGTTTGAATTTAATTTGTCGATTAATCGGAAAAAAAATATATATTTGAGTGAATTCCGTAGTTTTAGTGAATTTTATCAATGTCTGAGTAAATATTTTGTTATTAATTTTTTGATTTATCTATTTTTCTGTCGCATATAAGACATTGTTTTATGGTACTTTTTTTTTTTAAATAAGAATAACAATATTGCTTAATATTGTGTCAATATCCAAGAAATTCTTTCACGTCATATAATATTTCAGAATTCATTCGAGTTTATTAATCAGTGGATTAGGCACTTGATCAAATTTCCCTGTCTCAGAACATTGACAATTCTGTTTTGATCTGCTAATGCTAAGACTCACATCCTATTAGGGTGTCAGTTGTTCAAATAATCATTCTAATAATAATTATAGTTTTCAATCCGGGATTCCAGGAAGTAGGTTAAATTTTCCCATTGTACCGGGAAATCATTACTAAAGTGTTATTAACAAAGTTTCCAAATCCAATTACATATTAACTTACAACTGGCAACTCTGTATTTGATCATAATTATTGCCTAAAAAACTACAGCTGATCATGATGGCATACCAATGTTTCATCTAGCATAAAACCCGGCTACTGATATTGATAATGACGTCGCTGTTGATAATAATAATGACGATGATGATGGGAAAGAATTTTAAGATATTCTAGAACCTGTTATAAATACTTAAAACTCTCATATACAACAGTCAACAACAAATGCATACATACTAGTTGTATACACAAACAAACAAACACTTGTTGTCTCGAACACTTGTTGCAATTGCTAGTAGTAGTCGTTGTTGTTGTTGTAGTGTTTGCACATCAACAACGTAATACCCACAACTTGATTTACAACTTAAAGAAAAAAATATAAAAAAGAAAAAAAAAACTTATGTAAGCAAGTGATCGTGAATTTTCATTTTCAATCAAATACAGAACGTTATTTGTTTCGGTTTTTTTTTATAGTTGTTATTGTTATTGGTTTTCGTCGTTTTCGTTCATTCCTCCAGATGGGTACGAGCCAAATACTCATTCAATATAAACATGCAAACTGTGTTGGTAGTAGTTGACGGTATTTTTGTTTGTTTTTGTTTTTATTTTGCAAAAACCGCTATGCGAACGTTACTTAAAATTCTATACAGTATTCTTATCACTCTTACTCTCTTTTGCACAACAACATTCATACATGTTTTTTATTCTCTATGTTGCAAGAAAAAAATATAGCACTATAAATATGCTCTCCAGCTGCATTCTCTCTTTTAGGTAGAGCTGCCAGATGAATATAGTATCTATTTCTTTTATTTATCTAAGGAACTGAGGACCAAATTAGCTTTCGAAAGATTTTTATTTGAATTAAGCTATTTATAGCATCGGCTATAGTTGGTTCCTGCTACACATTTGACGACTTATGTTGCGGTGCAAAACCACATCCGCAATTTGGATTTAAACTCCAAGTTACTTCCCGAAGCCCCTCACAAAAACCTAGACAAAGACTGTAGTCCCAGAACCTTCTGTGACCTTTTCTCCCACTGTGGACTCTAGGCAAGTCTAGGTACTGGTAAACCTACTGTATCTACCAACCCGACTGTAGCTATACATCAGGCTGGAGATTATTCCAAGAAGACAAGCTGCTGTAGCACAAGATAATTAAAGATAATGTGATCTTGGCAAATTTAAGACCGATAGTTTGACTTCTTATATTAATAATGTAAATTCACAGTTCGCCACATTTTTCGAACTATTTATAATGAGAAAAGGGTAGAAAAAAGAAACAAGTAGTTGGATAAAGTCTTTTTCCTTAGAAAACTTTGTTACACAATTGCTCACTATTTTAAAATCTATTTTATTTTTAAAAATACATATATATTTAGGACCTCTGCTTCCCCTCTGGCCATATTAAACATTTTACATTTCTGGTAACTCAGTAAAAAAAGAAGCAAAAAAACAGCTGCTTAGAAAACAAAAACATCAACATAGTTTTTTATTTACTCGTACTATAATTTTTTTATTATACCATTAACAACAAATACTAAACTTATGTTTCAAAACAGCTGATTATTTTTATTTTCTTAACAACAAAAACAGAATGGCAACAATTTCATTCAGTCTTAATGTCTGCATGTTGGCGATCTTGATGACGAAGGTGATGCATGATCAATCGATTAAAGTCTATCGATCAATGGGATGAGAGAGGATAATCAACAATAATGTAAACAGCATAACTGATCAACTTTAAACAGCACAAAACAAACCAATAACCAGTCAGCAATATGACCAATCGGCCGATCGACAACACTTTTCAACAAGATTGCAATTTTTGTATTGTTTTTGTTGCTGCTTTTTTTATAATTTCAATATTAAACGGCGCCAAACCTACAATCGCCAAACACAACATTTTTTAGTCTTCCTCTCGTGGCCTCTGCTGAATGAGCGTTCATACTAGCAGCTCGGTTGTTAGGTTAGTTGGTTTGTTGGGTGTGTTTGGTGGTTTGTTTCACTGGTTTAGTGTTTGGTTGGTTGATGGGTCGGTCGGTCGTTTGATCATTAGGTATCTGTTGCTACTACAAGTACAACTACTACGTTTTCGTGATTACGTTTAATACGAAGTGGATAGAGTGTTGTTGGTGGTGTTTCGTTTATTATTGTTTTTATTTTGTCGATCGGTACAAACTCACAGATACTTATACACACACACACATACTCACATAAACATGCACCTTAACATAAACATGAATTATTTATTTATTTAGTATTTGTCTTACATCCACGACAAACTGTTGATTGACGGACGAACGGGCAAGATCGCTTGCTTACGATCACTCTCATTTAATTCATTTTATTGACTTGAATCAAATCGTAGTATGTGTTTGATCACCGTATGCTCAGCTCGTTTCGTTCAAATGTTCGCATTGCAGCATTAGTCTTTGACGAAAGCGGATACGGATACGTTCATACGCGGTTTCCAAAACGGTTAAAATTGAAAATATCTAACTAAATTACAAAAAAGTTTTCCTAACACAACACACGCACAGTTTTCATTAATTGTTTTATATTTCACTCCTTTTAATTGTTTTGCGGTGTAATCGATCGTATGAAACTATTTCTTTGCGGTTTAATTGTGATTAATTGAAAAATTCTTAAAGAATTTTCAATAGTATCTTATTTAAAAAGCAATTTTTTATTTTATTACTATTTTATTTGTTGTTTGTGTTATTTATTTGTTTAACAAATAAATTTTTATTGTAATAACAGTGCCATATTTTATATGTGATTTTTTGTTTTGTTTAATTCCTAAAAGGAATTTAAAAATATTAAATAAAATATTAATAAATATAAAAAAAAAATAATAATAATTAAATAGCAATAACAAATGCTATTTTGTGGATTAAATATTAAAAATTTGCCCGTGAAAGTTTAAAGTAAAAGGTATGATTTTATTAAATATCTAAATGTTAAAATGTTAAGTTTTAGTATAGTATTTTGAAAAAAATATATAGGTTTGCAGAATTTAAACATAATATAATAATATATAATAACACATTTAAAATAGTAAATTCTAGAAGAGAAAGAAAAATAATATAATGAATTAATAAATACTGAAGATGTTTACTATTTTAATAGTTCAATAAAATAATCTTAAAATTCTCATGGATGTTTTATGTGAAATGATGAAATAGAAGTGCTAATGTTAAGACTTTTGTTTTAAGAACTTTCATGAATTAATGTTCAAAGTCCATTTTATATTTACAAATAAAACTTGAAATTGTTTTAAAAGCGACAATATTTTAAGATTATAAATTCAATTCTTGAATCTGTAAATAGAAATAAAAAAGTAATAAAGAAACTATGTTCACTTGCTAAAACAAAAGGATCTTTCAAATTTTAATAAATAATAACTGCTACAAAGTCTTTCCGGCAAGACCTTACACGTGTCAAAAATAATAATATATATTACCAAATAGATCAAATAGGCCGACCAATTCATATTATATTTGTTAAAATGTGGAGCTTCCAGCAATTTTATCTCCAAAGAGAATTGAAGTTTAGAGGGAATCTTATACCAAGTATATGATCATTTTTATTTATTTGAAAAAAGAAGAATTTGAATAACCAGTTTAACAAAGCAGTGCGCATGTATACATAAAAAGATTAAATTAACCAAATGTTGCCAAAAATTAAAGAATCGAGAATTTATACACATAATAATTGAGATATTAAGGTGAAATTTATTTCCCGTGCTTGTTCATTTGACCACCATAAAAATAAATTCAACGGCAGTAATTCGCAAAAACGACATGAAAATTGCGAACAAATTCGTGATATGACTAAAATTCATAATGTTCATAAGTTACTTTAGCCCAATTAAAAAAGATTCGGTGTCTAAAATAATCAAGAGGCTTTAGGACTTGTAAAGGTGTAGTCCTAAATTTTTACGTAAAGTTGGCGTCTCTCGTACATACGATTGCATGGCTAGAACTGAAGTGTTTACGAAATAATATGGAGGAGCACAGATAGCTAGTGAGTCAGCGGGTAGTTGGTCACCTCAGTTTATTAGAAAGCTAATTTCACCAAATTTGAATACGGGTCCATAATTTGTTAAATAATATTGCATCATGAATCATGTTTTCCCATGATTGGGATTTTAGATATTTTGATATAAAAAAAAGAGAGTTTTTTTAATTCCCTGATTTTAATACAAGTCTGACTATTTTATGTCAAAATTTCAATAAGATATCTTTATTGGTTTAAATTTTATTTCAATCCAAATATTAACATTATTTCTCAAAAACAAAACAAAAACAAGAAAGATATAGTCGGTCGAGCCCGACCATATGATACTCTATACCATTGTGCACACCAAAATTCGGGGAGAAGTCTTTTATTAGACTTGGGGCCAATTATGGACCGATACTCATATTAAGTGAAAAATAAAACATACGAATACAGAATATTACTTCGATGCTAATATTTATATGAATTTATTCACATTTGGGTGATTCCCGAATGAGGACCTTATATGGGAGCTATGGTAAATTATGGACCGATCTTCGTAAAATTTGACACTATCATTTATATAAAACTTATTAGTGTCGAATATAACTTAACATTTTCATGGGATTTATGCCCGTTAAAGTGATTTTCTGAAAAGGGGTTTATATGGAAGCAATGGTCAATTATGGACCGATCTTCCTGAAATTTGGCACACAGATCTAATATATGCGCCAAATATGTTAAAATATTGCTATATTTAAGGTATTTATGATCGTTTAACCCCTTTTCCGGTAGGACATTTGTAAGGGGGCTAGGTGAAATAATAAACCGATCATAACAAATTTCAATAGGCTTCGTCCTTGTACTATAGAAAGCTCTGTGCCAAATTTATTAATTTATGTTCAAAATTGTGAGGAGTAGTTTAATTACAAGGTTTACATGGACAGACGAACGGACGGACGGCAAACATCGTTAAATCGACTCAGAAAATGATTCTAATCCAATTGATATAAATTAAGCTGGGTCTTAGACCAATACCTTTGAGGATTAGAAACATCAGCACAAACGCATAATATCCTCCCTATAGTGGTGTAGGTTATAAAAATATTTATATTTATAATTTTAAGCTTTTCGGGTTATGGTCTGAAATATATGACCGAATTTAATTTACTCAAATTTATTCTTGTTAGACTCTAATATCATATTCTCACCAATTACCAGAGAATTATTTACAGATTTGTGACAGCCAATATTTTTATTACTTTAAATTTAGCATCAGTACATATATTTAAAAAAAAAATATATATGTATATGAGTATTATTTTTTTCCAGTTTAGATCAGCGGTCCTCATAAGCTTTTGCTTCACTATCCTCTTGGACACTGAAACTGTGTTTTAATGTGTGAACGATCGTTATTGGTTATGGAATATTTTCACCAAACCCTTTATTTAAATATCTGTAACCATACAACTTCTTAAAGTCAAATATTTATGTCTTTAAAAAATCAAATCTAAATTAATGTTAACAATGATCACATTGCCAAATTGTGTAAAGATCTGTCAATAACACAAGTAAACACAGATTTGAACAGGGTTTCTTACCCAACAAAAAAAATTTTTCGGTACTTTTGAAGTACTGGATCAGTACTTAATTACTCATCATGCTATCTTCCCAAAGTTCTTAGTATTATTTTTCAGATTTTCACCAAATCTTAGTAAATTCTTTTATTTCTTAATTTATAAAATGTTTGCATTAAATTCTATTAATATTTGTTTTGTTATTTATTAGCCTCATTTTCCTGCAATATTATTAGCAATAAATAAAATATTACTTTCAATCACATGATGTACGTAACCGTTAAATTTTTTTTTCTACGAAAATATATAAAACTTTATACAAGTATTTTGTTTTTATTTCACTTATCGATGAAATTTCTAGGAATTATAAAATCTTTTAAAAATAGTATGCTTTTTTATTTTTAAATTGTTTATTTTGTAGATTAGGTTCAATGACCTTATAAATACTTATTAAACAAAAATTGTTTACATTTTAACAAAAATAATATACTATAGATGCTAAATGTATGAGTATTATTTTTAAGGGGGTTTCCCAATTAAATTGTTAATAAAGTTAATTTCAAAGGATAAATTAGGGGAAAAAAGTAACATAAATATAACAAATTTGAACTAAAAAAAAAAAAAAATATTAAATATCTCCTCTAATTCGCTTCGCTTTAAATTTGCCAAAAATTTACGTATTAAAAAAAGTATAAACATTTAATAAATGTAAATTAATTAATATATTGCGTCAGCTCCAGAAATAAAATTATTCTATTCCACTATCGTTTTTATTTATTTTTTAAGAATTCTACTGCTATTAAAATCAGATATAAACAAGATAATTAAAAAGAGATCAAACAACGTTCTTTGCATGGACATCGTCAGTTATCTGACGTTTATTCTAAGTCGACTGGTATTTCTAGCCGGGAATTTGCAAATTATATATTTTTAGTGTAGTAAACATGTGCCACCATAATTTATATTATAATTAAAAAAAAAAAAAAATAATAATAAGTTTATCTATTTAAGATTTAAACTTTATAATTTATGCAAAGTTTATATAAAATTATTAAAGTAAATATTCAAAAAGTTATAAATAGTCGGTTAAGCGCTATAACATAATACTCTACATTATTTAATATTTTGTGGAATTGATTATGTTTTCTAAGTAAATACAAGACATATGACCGACGATCCTTATGTCATTAGATGCAAGTTGATATAAAAAATTGAAACATAACGTATACAGTATAAATTAATATTTCAGAATAATATTTTATTCTGATAATGTTCTTAATCTTTATTAGAATCTTCCAGTAATTATTCAAATTGAAGACTCTCCTTTTAACAAATATTATGGAGTTTCTAACCTTAGGACAATTCATACAGCGCACAGAGATGTGAAATTGAGATAAATGACGATTAATTGAAGCGTTTGATCCATTTTTGGAGAAAAAATGTATGTATATGGGGGCTCAGTGAAATAATAGTTCGATTATAACCAATTTTGACATGTTATAATACGAGTATTAGCCTAAGAAAAGCTGACGTACCGAATTTCATTAAGTTACCTTTAAAACAGCGAAAATATTTATTTTACGTTCTAATGACACAATAATTATAACAGAATTATATATAATGCGCTCTACCTCTTTCTTGCATTAAGCACCATTTTTGGCGATTCTACCTCAATGTGCAGCGGTTTCCAGAGATAGTATCCTTAATATTAAAAAAATATGTTTTATGATATTCATAAGTCCCAGGAATTCTCGGTTTTTAATCCGAGAATTCCTTGGACGAATTTCCCTGGAATTTTGGCAATTTTTCACTTCCCGAGTAAAAACTAATAAAAAAATTTACAATTTTACCATTTTTTTAAATCAGTTCGATGTACATTACAGCGCCTTGATTTGTATGGGGATAAAAAAAGTTGCAAATGTACTCAACTAAAATTAAAGATAGATATGTTTTAAACTAATTCCCAAAATATTTCGGTTCAATTATTTAATTTACGTGAGCTGAATAATTTTTAAAATACCTCCAAAAATATGGTTTTCGATCGACAGTATACATAGTTTTTAACTTTTTGTCAAAAAAAAATTACAACATATGATAGAAAAACGACGTCTAATACATATTGATCAAAAAATAATTTAAAATTTGTTTTCATTCTCGCAAAATTAAAATTTTAGTAAAATTTTCAATGATTTTATTTTAAATAGTATTTTATTTAAGTTTGAATATTTTGGACATTTTTCATCGTAAATTATATTTTAGCGCATCATTGGAAAGCTCTCACTAAGTACTATTGATATGTGCATTCATTTAACCCTTTAGTTGCACAAATAATATTTTGGGATTTCCGGTCTATAATTGGTTAAGTTAATTTTTATACCAAATAAATGGTTAGTTAAGGACATACATGTCCTCAAAAGTATAAATTTATCAAAAAAGCGGCGAATTGGTGTAAAATGGCGGTTAAATTTAAAAAACTCCTTTTTATTCGATTTTAAATGAACTCATTATGCTTTTCATAAATTTATCAAAATTTAAGTGTAATAAGTACTTCCATGCTATTTATTTGCAAAAATTGCTAATTTAGGCCTTTGGGAACTAAATGCATAAAATTGACCCTCTGGCTCATAATGGGTTAATTACGTGTTATCTTCAATAGTAACAGGGGTTTTGAAAATGGTCCAGCTCACGTAAATTTAAACATTGAGATGTAATATTTTGGGATTCATATAAGAACATATTAATCTTCATTTCTAGAGGGGTACATTTGCAACTTTTTTTCGCGAGGCACTTTAATGTACATATATAATTACTAGAACACCTCCTAAATATTTTAAAAATCCGAATTTATGGCACAGCATGGGATTCTATATCTTAGAAAGCTTCGCCAATTGAGATTGGGTATTGACTTTAAGCCCACAATTTGTCGAATGCGAATGTGTATTTCTATTATAGTATAGTCAGAAATGGATTATCTGATAATACAATTAATGCATTAGTGGTTTTAAGTCGTCATTTCATCTTGCTTCGAAAATATTTATATGCATAATTTTGTTAATTCTCAAAAATGTGTATGAAAAAATGTTATGGGAGATTTAAAATAAGACATTAAATTAAAAAGAGTAACTAAAGAAATACTTTATATAAAACTTAAGTTATAAATTCTAAAAACAAACGATCAAAACAAAAAATCAAGAGATAAATTACACAAATCAATAAAAATAATCTATTAATAAAAAAAGATCGGGAATAACAAAATTGGGTTTCAAAATAAATTTTGCTTAAAAATTTTGCAAGACTGCAAGCTTGCAAAAAAATTGTTTTATTGGATATGTTATCCTTGAATGTTATACCTATGGTCTCCATATCAACTTTGAAATTGAAAAACTTACCCCCAGTTTTTATAAAACGAACGAAAAATTCGTTTCGTCTAAATGTATGGAAAACAACAAATAAATTTCAAATTTCAAATTTATTTGTTGTTTTCAATATAAATTGTCGAAACGAATTTTTCGTTCGTTTTATAAAAACAGGGGGTTAATTTTTTATGATCATTTTTACATTTTTAAAAGTACCTACCTAGAAGTATTTTTATACCCCACACCACCATAGGTGGTTGGGGTATTATGCGCTTGTGCAGATGTTTATAACGCACAGCGAAAATCATTGGACCCCACCTTAAAGTATACCGTTCGACTAAAAATCACTTCCTGAGTCTATTTAACGATATCCGTCTGTCCATGTAAAACTTGTGGCAATTTGAAATATATTTTGATTAAATTTGGCACGAGTAGTTATTTTGGCACAAGGACAAAACCTATTAAAACAGGTAATGATCGGTCCATTATTTCACCTAGCCCCATACAAATTTACTCCTGGAATTTACTATAGCTTCCATATAAGTACACTTCCGGAAATCGCCCTAAAGTGCATAAAACCATGTAGATGTTAGTATCAAAGCATTGTAGTGTATTTGTATATATTACACTGGTCGACAAAAAAATGTTTTTTCGTGCTCCTTCAAAAAAAATATATACATATATATATGTTGACTAGATGGAATTCCGCATGCTAAACTGGAATCTGCTTTCACTTTTCTCCCATCATGTTGAAATTTGATTATGGGTGTGTCTAATATTGCGCCCTAAAAAAGCCGATTACTCGAATATATTTCACTATAACTCGAAAACGGTATGCACGATCTATATAAATATTACACCAAAATGTGTGGAATAAAATTGGCTTTAAGTCGTTTTTCCAACTAGGAGATATTTTGAAATAAGTGTCCGAAAAAAATTTTTTCATGCTAAATTCAAGATTTCTTTTTTTTACTAAAACTTTTTTTTAAAAGTGAAAACATCAAAAATATTTCAGTTTATCATCTTTAGCTGGCAAAACCACAAGTAAATAAAGCCACGTATCATAAAAATTGATGAACAAATCTTGATTGCACTAACAGTTAAGTTAGGATCAGTGTTGCCAGTTTAGCCTTTTTAAGGCTAAATCTAGCCTTTTTATTTTGAATTTAGCCTCAAAGTTTTCGTTTTAGCTTCTAGCTTTTTTATTAGCCTTTTTTATTCTTAGCATTGCCTTAAAAGAGCTAAAAATTTACTAATTTTATTTTTACAGAATCATCAATTTAAGAATTTTTGTGTATTAATTCGCACAAAAAAATCAAAAGTATTTATATTTGAAGAAAATTTTCCCCTGCGGCGCTTCATTCTATAAAAATATTATAATTATTTTTTAACAAACTTTATTACCCATAGAAACTTTTTATGTTATAGTTACAAATTCACTAAAATATCTTTAAAAAATACCAAAATCATATGAGGACGTAAAAATAAAAGCGTTTTTAAATAAAACAATATATTAGCTTTTTTCTGGCTTTTTTTTTTGGGGCATTTAGCCTTTTTTGATCTTTTTTAAAGTCTAATTTAGCTTCTTTTTTTCTCAAGTCCTGGCAACACTGGTTATGATACCCATGCATATCTACAGTTAAGTGGAAATACACTAACGTGCAAAAAAAAAAAATTTTAGTCTTAAACGAAAAAAATAGGTGGATTAGATAAGAATCAGCTTTTAATTTTTTTCTATCACGTATTGATTTTTTTATTGGAATTTCTACTATGACCCCGCCTTAAGGCAGTCACACTTGTATAACTAGAGAACGGTTAGTCCTATTAAGATATATTAAACTCCAATATATAGAGACTTAAATTGTCTTTGAGAAGAATTTACATAATTTTTTGTCCATTTAATATTTCCGTAGTTATTCGGTAATTAGTAGCGAAAAAAATAAATTTTCCTTTTTTGAAAAATGGTGAAAATTTTGATCCATAACTCTAAAATTCTTGAGCAAATAAAAAATATTGTTGACATACCTTGAAGATAATTTGGCATCCTTTGGTGTATCATTTATCAAAATCGTGTGAACGGTTCTTGAGTTATAGTCTAAATTTGACAAACCATTCTCGAATTTTATAGTGTGACCGCTGATGATATTAGTCATGCTCATAAAAAAAATTCAGTACGTGATAGAAAAAAAGTGAAGGCAGATTCTTGTTTAACTCGTCAAAATCCACCTAGTCTACCTATTTTTGTTTCAAGAAAAAATAAAAAGAAATAATTTTTGCGCACCACTGTATTTCTACTACGGTGATCGACACGGTTTTCCAACCGGTTTTTAAACCGGTTTTTTCAGTCAATGTGCCTTCGGTTTTTTGAAAATGTTCATTTTTCGAATGTCGAATAGACCGGTTTTTTTAAACACAAAAAATATTGGTCTAAGACCCACCTTAATACAGGTCGCAATTTTGAACATAAATTAATAAAATTTGGCACACAGGTTTCTTATAGTCCAAGGACGAAGCGTGTTGAATTGGTTATGATCGGTTCATTATTTCACCTAACCCCAGTACAAAAAACCTCCCGGAAAAGGGGTTTAACGATCATAAATCTCTTAAATGTAGCAAAAATTTTTGCACATGTAAGTTCCATATAAGTTTAAATCTGTGTGCCGAATTTCGTGAAGATCGGTCCATAATTAACCATAGTATTGGTCTACAATTCCAAAAAGACCCCTCTCCGAATGGTTTAGGTTATTTTGCTTTAATAGTTATTTCCAAAAATTATTATGTTAAGAAATGTAGTCTTTTGATAGAAATATTAACTTCTGAAAAAAAACCGGTTAACCGGTTTTTTCTGAATTTTAAAAAGTGCAACCGGTTTTTTCAAAATACCAACTATTCGATCTATTCGAAAACCGATTTCTCCAAAAATTCGAATGATCGATCACCCTAATTTCTACTCAAAAATTCGAATAATCGATCACCCTAATTTCTACTCAATTGTATGTAACATCGGTATTTTTACTTAACTGTGAATAAAATCAAGAGTTGTGCATCAATTTTTAAGATACATGCCTTAGTTTATTCGCAACACTACCAACTTTAAAATTAAGATGCTAAACTGAAATATTTTTGATGTTTTCATTTATCAAAAGAAATTTTAGTAAAAAAAAAAATCTAAAATTTTGCATGAAAAAGTTTTTTTTTGGGACACTTTTTTCAAAATAACTCCGAAACTATTGAGCACATAAAAATGTAGTGTAGATGACTTGAAGATCTTTTGGTGTATCACTTATGTCAATCGCACACACCGTTCTTGAGTTATGAGGAAATATACTAGAGTAATGGCCGAAATATTAGACATGCCCATAAAACAAAATCCAGACCTGATGGAAAAAAAACTGAAAGCAGATTCGTGCTTAGCACATCAAAATACATCAAGTCCAACTGTTCGTCTATGGTGGAGGATTTTTTTGTCGACCAGTGTTATTAATTATAAAAAAATTGTGAAAATTATGTTTAATAAGATTTTTAAAATGATTTAAACTTCGCGTTGCACACACGATATTCTTTGGGTTAGGGATTTACGAGTGTGTGGTTTACGATCAGTTGACAACTTATTAGAGATGAAGTTGGCTGCATATTTTGTCATATTTGCATAGAAAATCCTTATTTTGGAGCATATTTTAGCAATTAAAATGGCATTTTTGCATATTTTATACTTAAGAACATAATTTTGCATATTTTACACTAAAAAGTATAATTTTGCATATTTTACACTTAAGAGATACATTTTGCTTATTTTGATCCAATAAAATTTTTAAACAATTTTTTATTAGTGACATTTTTTTAAATCCAATTCCCTAATAATTTTCATCTTATAAATTGACACAAATTTTTTAATTTCCTGATACAATATATTTTCATTGAATATTTTTAAATATAGAAAGAACATATTTTTTTTAGCAATTACTCATAGCAATCAATTTATTTTTATCATCAATAGTAAATGATTTAAGTCTTCACCAGAACATATTTCTAATTTTAAGGGGATATTCCAAATTCTAGAGCATTTTTAATGACCATAAAACATTTTACTGAACAACTTTTTAATATTATTACTCAAGAAAATTTTAGAACATGTTCTAACATCATTAGTTCTAGAACTGGTGTAATCAGAATCACTTCATATTCTTTAACCCAGCAAAAACTTCGCTTACCAAATAACGTGATTTGTAAGCGAAATCGGTATGAAAAACTGCTTCCATTTTTGGTGCTATAACTGATGAATTTTGTTCGAGATGTCCAAAATTAAATAAGTTTTTATTTGGGTTCCAAAAGAGTTGTTTTGGATGCTGATTTTTTTTACGTACAAAAAAAGAAAAAAAAAAAACATTTGGCTCGGTTGAGATTTGAACCCACTAATCGGCATACTGGTTGTGTTTGTTAGTCTGCCGTCTTACTCGATGCACCACAACCGTCTTATATTTTTGTGCGCTAAAAAGTAGTTTTCATATAGGGAAATAAATAAACACAATTTATAAAAAAAATGCGTTTACATTGAGTGGGAGTTGAACTCTCTTTAATTTTAAAAACACGTTTTTTTAGTTAGGCGCTCTAGACAACTGATCCACTTAAAAATCAAATTACTTTCATATTTACTAAATACCAGTTATTGAAGTAGTATTAAGTAATGCTGCGAATGGCGAATAAGGCTACAATGTAATGCATACAGGAAGCTTTTGATTTTAAAAATAGAAGCTAAGTTTTTGCTGGGAATAACATTCTCAGAACTAGTGGTATCACAATCAATTCTGACACTAATGGAGTAGAACCTTATTCTGATTCTAAATTCGTTTTAAGGAATGTTTTAGAGAACTAGTGCTTAAGAACTAATTCTGTATGACTTCTGCATCATTTCTAAGAACAAATTACTCTTTCTCGAATGACTTCCTAGAACTGTTTAAAATACTTGTATAAAAAATCTTATAAAATTAAAAAAAAAAAGTATTTACAAAATTAAATTGATTTCAAAAGTGGCCATTAGAATATAAAATTAAAAAGCAGATTCTGAAACCGTTCCTTAACGTTTCTATGAAACTAGTTCCGAATGTGGCAATTTCGAACAAAATTCACTGACTAAAGAACTAGTTCTAGAACCTTTTCATAGAATGGGTACTGACAAGCTAATACTTCCACAGAACTAGTTCTGGAGGTGACAATTTCAAACAAAAATCATTGGTCGTAACGCCAAAGTAGAACAAGTACAGTATATTTTCATATGTTCTGTAACTAGTTTTCATGGGTATTATTTAATAAATAAAATTTTATTTATTAAATTTCAATATCACTTTTAAATACAAATTACCCTGAGTTAAATCACAGAATAGCATATTAATCCGAAGGGTATACTGAATTCGACCCATCCCAGTTTTTTTTATATCACTCTTACTTCTGAAATTTATAATTCAGTCAATGTGCTGCTGCGGGTCAATGTATTCTAAATGATTGTTTATTTAGTTTTTTTTTTTTTTTATTATTTTGTTATCACTATCCAAACAAAATTTACATTCGCAAAAAATAAAACTTAAATTATGTTTTGCAAAAAGAATTAAATCACATTGAAATTTTGACGAATGTTGATGGTATGACAATAAATAAAAATAAATAATTTTTTTATATGACTTTTTTGGCAAAATATACTTAAGTATATACAAATTGTTAATACAAACAAAACAAATTTAATGTGTGTCTTACAAATTAAACATAAAAAAGCACCAGGTACTCGTGTAACGAGATAATGAAGTTTAATGCATTGGTTATTGAAAACTTGTAGTATAAGAAGTTAATGAAATTTTAGAGGCATAATATAACAAAGTTTTATAGCTTACACTCTGCTACAAAAAAATTGCTCAAAACAGCATAGTGCTCTTGAAGACATTATAAATCCATCTAAAAATTGTGCTATCCACCTTTTCTAAATTTTTAGTTTTGTTTTTCAAAAAATGGTTTTGGGAAGATTTCTGTATCATTGTATTCCTAATTCTATTATTCCTTTGTTTCGTTTTACGTTTAATAAACTTTATTAACAAATTTTAATAAAATGTCCTTTTATGAAAAAATTACGAAAAATAAATTATGTAGCAATCGTTTGATGAATATATCATTAATATTGAAGACATTTTTTTTGGAGGATTCTTAAAGGAATCATCAACATAAATGGCTGTGCAACCTCCTGTTCCAGTCATCATAGGAATTGGAAATTTTTCTAAGATATTACAAATCATGCCACCTTTCATTATTTTAGGCACACTTAAATGTGAGGTACTCGTTGAGTTTTTCATACAACTCTTCATACAGTTTTTTAAATTTGCCCCAAAAAGTATGCAACAAACAAAACATATGTAACTAAATCATTCCCAATTCTTTAAATAAAAAAATCCGATAATTTAGTATATCATAGTTGTACTAGGCCTTAGTGTGTAAACGTATACTACTATAAATTGTGTATATTATTATATTACAGTTAGAAAGTCATCTATGTATCTAACAGTCATACAATCGTGAGAGGCAAAACGTATGTAAAATATCACAGCAAATCTAAACATATGTATATATGTTTTATTTGCATATGTATGACAATAATGTTGTCACACTGCTGCTTGCTGTTGCTAACAATAATGATGTTGCCGTTGCTATTGTCATTGTCGTTGAAGATCGTTAAAACAAAACTCCCTACTATTCCAAACCAACATTATCTATGTGTAGTATAAACAAACACACACGTACAATCTCTTTTCACATAATCACGATGATGATGATGGTAATGAACTTGAAATAAAAATAATACAATATTATTATTGTATTATTAAAAAAAAAAACACTTACATTCATTCACACACAACACACATATTTTTGCTGTTCATACATGTGTGTATCAACAAGTTTGTTACGTGTATAACAATAATAACAACAACAACGAAAATAATAATACAAAAAGTAATGTCGTGTGTTCGCATAAAAGTATTCGTACATTAATACTTGTATCGTACATACCTACATATTTATTTACATTTGTTTAAATATGAGATACTAAAATTGTTTGATTTGTGATGGTTTTAAATAACACTTTTTTTCGAAAAAAGAAACAACTGATTTTTTTTCTTTGAGCGGCTACCGTTTATTCGATTTGATTGTTGTATGCTTCATTTATTAACAGATTTTTAAAGGTATTAATTCTTTGGAATTAATGGTTCTTTAATTGTGAAATTGTTCCAAATGCTGAATATGTTACTTAAGGTATGTTCAGGTTAGTCAAATATTTGACCAAAACAACGTAACCACTATATATTAAACATTTTCTAACTTCTCCATTTTGATGAGAAAATATATTTTACTTATCATTAATCATAGCTGACATATTACCGATTATTGTTTGACGATGTTTTCTCTTACAAAACATTTGCAAGATCAAACAATGGCAAACATTTTTTGGAGAAGTGGTCATGCAAATTTGGTCAAATATTTGATAAATGTGAACATAGCATTATATTGTCTTTATTTGTGAATGAAATCCTTTTGCGACTCACGGACAAATTCATTGAGATAGTCGGGTATAAAGATGCCTTTCTTCTACTTATCACAGAACAATTTCTTCACACATGATATCCACTATAAATGGTCTGGTTTAGAACCAACGAATCCCAATATTTTTTATCAAAAGATATAAAACTCTAGATTGAGTGCACATCGTTAAAATAATCTGAAAAGTCCAATTACTTTGGCGTGATCTACAATTTCTGAGAAACAAACTTTACACTGAAAATTTAATTTTATTAATTTTAAACAAGGTACAGAGACTCGCCTTTTTTCAATTACCGAACGATAGGAACTATTTCGCCGTCCAGTTATATTTGGCTCCTGTTGATGTCTACATCAAATGCATATCTTTCCGATCTTCAATTCAGGGAATCGGGGGAACTAAAGTTTGATCGTGTTTGACATTGTGCTATTATCCTACGAATAGTGTGACCACCCACTAGGAGATTTCAGCAGATTATATAACATTTTGAATGAACTTTTATGGATCTTACAAAGATGGACTGTTTAACATCTCAGTCAGTTCATTGAGAGGATAGATTTTCACTGGACTTGAACAACTTTTCGGTATAAGAGACTAAACACAAGCAAGCAGTTGTTTTTTTTTTTTTTTTTGATATGAAGATTTGGCAACTAAAACAACAAACCGGAATCTGAGCCCAAACACAACCAAGCGGATTATTATTTTTTTTATATGAAGATTTGGCAACTAAAACAACACAGCGGAATCCGCTGAAAATTAAAATTTATTTTATTTTTACGGATTCTTTAACGGATTCTCAAAAGCTCTCATTTTCTCACTTGCAAAATGAATCACATATGTTTACATTGAATTTATATAAGAAAGAAAGAGATAGAAAGATTTGCTTTCTATTTTTTTTTATGTATGGAGTTTAAGAGAGGAAGAAACAAATTTTTTATACATGTAGTTATATTGTTGCCATATGCATAAAATATAAATGAAAAAAAAAAAACAAAATGTATGTGAAAACCGCTCTTAGCCGCCGGTCAACCGGTTAACCGGTTTTTTGCAGAAGTTAATGTTTATATCAAAAGACTACATTTCTTTAAAAAAATCAATTCTTATAATTAAGTTAAAATTTATTAAATACAAGCGTAAAAGCCTAACAATGTCAGGAAAAATAATATAATAATGAAAATATGCACAAACAAATCCGAAAATTAAAAGAAAAAAATATGAACAACCTTTAGACACCTTCCTCTCCCTAATCGAAGTCAATTATTTGAAGCCGTTCAAATTTATTGGAATTATATTGATTAAAGTTTTAAATTCGTAAACCTTTCAAAATAAAAAATCGTCGTAAATGCGCACCCTGGCCGAAATACAGAATCAGTTTTTTATAGAATTTGGAGAGCAAACAATAAGTATAGCAACTCAAAAGTTCTTAATACCAAAACAGACTTTTATAGTTTTATAAGTATGCCGATTTTTAGTTTCTTACGTCGTCTGGGAGCTTCAAAAAGCTCTGGAAAGGAAACATTGCTTAGGAAAGATATATTTAAATCCATATATATAGATCCACGTATTTTCGCTCCCTGATAGAGATTTCAAAATCTGGCTCCGGTAAGATTTGCAGGACGAATAGGGTTATAATTAAGCTAAAATTTAATTTTGTATGTCTTCTGGGAGCTTTAGAAAGCTCTGGAAAGAGAAAAAATTCTTAGAAAAAGACACATAAATCCTCTTATATCCGCTCCCTGATAAAAATCTCAAAATTTTATTAAATTAACTTTTGTCCAACAAATCCATTAGGATTTGTTGGACAAAAAGTTGTATAATTAAACCAAATTTTAATTTTCTACGTCGTTTGGTAGCTTCAGAAAGCTCTGGAAAGGGAAAAAATGCTAAGCAAATTATATATCTAGATGACTAGAAGATAATTATGTTTCAAAATTGTAGAAAAAAACATCTAAATTTTAGTTGGCATAAACAGAAACCATGGCTTAAGCCTGTCTCAATGAAACGATTCTGCAGGTGAAACTTTTTTAACACAACACCTTTAAAAAATAAAGGAAATATTGGATCAAAAAAATTAAATTGGGTCATTCAGGATAATTATTAATTATTTATTTGTTTAATATTACAGAATAAATTCCTATTTAGACTTAAACTATATTTTTAAAACATAAGAAATCAGTCTTTATGAATATTTAAAAAATTATTCCTAAATTTTCAAATATCACTATCACTATTTAGTACATGTTTTCTGAAATAAAATGTTTTTTTTTAAAACCGGTTTTTTGTGTTTAAAAAAAACCGGTCTATTCGACATTCGAAAAATGAACATTTTGAAAAAATCGACAGCACATTGACTGAAAAAACCGGTTTTAAAACCGGTTGGAAAACCGCGTCGATCACCCTAATTGCTTCTAAATATTGGAATAGGAATCAGGTTCACTAGGACACAATATAGATTATAAAGTAGGAGATCTTTCTGATCTAAAATTATCCGAATAAACCATTTTTTATAGCGGGCTGTCCGAATAACTTAAACACCCCGTTATTACTTTTCCTTGATCTTGAATTTAGGCAATTTAACTCATTTTTTATATATTTACATAAAAAAACAATAAAATTCTTTTAATATTCTGCACACATGTAATTCGACATGTTTTTGAAAAGTTCATTGTATTTGTTTGTATGCAATGCGATTGTACTTTATATATATGAGTACCCGTAAGTGTATTTGTAATAGCGGTAAATGCACTTTCATTTATTTACAATATTACAACATCTTTCAGATTTATTCAACATTATTTTCTGGGGCGTTAAGATGTTTTTGTGGTTCAGTAACATTTATTTATTATTATTTTATTTTACTCTTTTTTTTTTTTTTTCTTGTTTTTATAATTTTTTAAGGTTCATTTAATATTTTACATGTGCTGTAAATGTTTTAGTTATTTTTATATTTATACAAATACAATAATTTATTTTTGTTGTTTTTTTTTTTTTTTTCATTATTAAAAATAATTATCAAAAATAAATAAAAATAAAAAAAGTATTTTATAAATAATGTTTTCCATACGTGCTTTATAGGACATACTTGTAGGCATTTTTATATTTTTTATTTTGATAAATTGGCAAAATACTTTTGCAGTATTATTTATTTATTATATCAGAAGCTATAACTTTGAGTCTACATTAGACAAATTTTTATCAAGACAAACGTCAAAATCGGTGCGAATCTATACAAGGTAGCCTCAGTTAAGCAGCTGATTATTATTTTTGGTTGTTACAGCTGTCAAACTGCATACATAAAAAACATGAATAAATTCGCCATATTGTTGTTTTTGCACAATTGTTGCCACCTTCCATAAATTCGAGTTCATTTTGACGTTTGTCTTGATAAAAATTTGTCTAATGTAGACTCAAAGTAAAGGGTTTTAATGTAACGATCAGTTTATTATATTATTTAAAACATCTTCATAAAAAACTAAGGTTCTGGTGAGAGTTTTATAAATCAAAATAAGCTAAATATTACTTTTAAGGTGGAACTGTAGGTTTTTAGCTCTTATTCTTTAATTAAATCAGTAAAGTGCTTTAATTTATTAATTATTTAATTAGTATCACATAAAAAAAGAGCACTAAAATAAAAACAATGTTTCACTAGTGTAGTAAAATTAATTAATTAATATTTTAATTGCAAAATGCACTTCCTTGTTCATTTCTGTGAACTAAACTGTCTCTGGGATGAATGCGTGCATATAACAAAGATAACTTTAATTTAAAGAAAAACATATAATTAACTGAAATATGACATTAAATTTTCTTAATAATTTACAAAAAATATATACTCATAATTCATTCAATTAAAACTTGTTTTAAATTTATTAAAAGTTAACCAATAAAATATGAGTAATTTGTGTTCATGTTAATTTAAATTAAATTCTAGCACATTTTGCAACACATTTATTGTAAATTTTTTATTATGTATTTAAATAACCACAAATGGTAGTTTTAAGAAGTCTTCATTTCACTTTTTTTAAAACTTATAATTGATACACAATTTCTTTGTACAATAACTTAAGGACCAATACTTTAACAACCTTCATTTAGCTATATGTATCATAAAAACTAAATCAAATTACAACTACGATAATAAAATTAAATAATTTTTTTATTGAAATTAATTTAATACATACATTAGATGCTAATCCAACATTTTGTAAAAAAAAGATTTTAATTTCTTACCATGAATAAAATTAAAATAATTGTTTATATAAATTGATTCAGTTTTATGTAACTGGAGATCTCTATAAACTTGACAATGAAGCTAAATTAAACATTATTTGTTAGCTAGCATTAACATTTATTTTTCTTTTTTATTTATTTATTATCAGTTATTGTTAAATTTTGGGTCAAGTTGGTGCAATTTTAATTTTTAACTTTTCAAAAATAAGTGTTGAATTTCTTTGTTGTAAAACGATCAGAATATACATTTTTGATTAAATATGACTTCTTATTATTACTTTTTTTATTATATGAAAATTTAGTCCATTAGCTTATTATTTTGTTGACTAATATTTTTTAAATATATTAAGTAAAGTTAAATTAATATTGGCTTATGAAATTAAAAATTGTATTACCCATTTTAATTCAACAAACTAAATTAATTAAATTTAAGCTCTATGAAAATATATTATTCGAGTTTCTAGGTGTTAGTAAACTCTATTTTTAAACACTTTAATTTGACAAGGATGCAGTTATACAAATATAGTTATAAAAATTTTATGTTACTCAAGTTATGCATTCTTTTTTTATTTTTCTAAAAATATTTATACATATTTCTTTACTTTTTTGTTTGGAATCATTGGCAACAAATTAAAAAAAAATCATTTCTGTTAAGTTTTCTAGAGCCAGTTTTTCACTTCTAGATTAAATACCAATTAAATATTAAATTAGTTAATCTAAATATTAATCTAATCCGTCATTTGTGGTTTTAAGTCCGAAATTAAATATTGTAATTTGTGCAAAAATCACATGGATTTTTTTAATAAGAAGAATTATTAACTCGTTATTAATTTCCAAAATTATATATTCTTTGCCGTTTTACGGATTCTCTCCAAAATCAAAAATTATAAATATTACCTCACTATTAAATGCGGCAGTTATAACTGCCCTTGGATCTCGAAACTCAACTTAATATCGGTGTTACTAACATGATATGCATTTTCCGGGTTAACCCCAACAAGTTACTACACTCTATCATGTCGAAAATAATAAAATCAAGGAAGACTCCTGGAATACTTTCTGTTATTGGTAGAATAAAAGGAAAATATGATAGTTTACAACTATATTTAAGGCCTATCAAATTTAGATGTAAAGATTACCCACTTTGGTTACTAAGTGCTAATAAAATTAATTTCAGTCTTCATAAATTCAATAAGAATCATCCCAACCCTGTACAATTTCTATCTTTGTTTCAAAACTTTCAAGAAAATATGGCCCAACACCGATTTATATTTACGGACGGATCAAAGGAAGACAATCTAGTAAACTTCGGTATAACAACTGAACGTGAAGTAATCAAATCTACAATCTTACCTCCATATAGCTCTATACTTTCGGCGGAATTAATTGGTATCTATGAGGCAATTAAATACATTAGCTGTAAATGAGAGAAATAAGCTATATGTTCGGACTCTTTGTTGGTACTAAAAATGATTAAGAATATAAGTAACCCTAACCCAAATGTATCGCACATAAGAAATATCCTAATTCGAGAATGTGATCGTATAGTACTAATATGGTCTCCTGTACATTGTAGTATTAAAGGGAATTAATACGCTGACAAAATTACCAAAGTTGCACTCATGGCACCTCTTATAACAACCGAAAACTATAACCAGAGAGACATTTCAATATATATAATGAGAGAGGAAGATATAGTCGGTCAAGCCCGACCATATGATACCCTGCACCATTGTGTACATCAAAATTCGGGCACAGGGTCTTTCATTAGGCTTGGTGCCAATTTTGGACCGATATTTTTATTAAGTGTAAAATAAAACATTCGAATACAGAATATAACTTCCATACTAATATTTATAAGAATTTATTAATTTTTGGGTGACTCCCGAAAAAAGGCCTTATATGGGAGCTATGGTAAATTATGGGCCGATCTTCGTAAAATTTGGCACTATCATTTATGTTTATATAAAACTTATTTGTGTTGAATATTAACTTGATACTAACATTTTGATGGGATTTATGCCCTTTAATGTGATTTTCGGAAGAGGGGTTTATATGGGAGCTATGGTCAATTCTGAACCGATGAAATTCGGCATACATATTTAAACTTTTATAGAACTTATATGTACCAAATTTCATTAAAATATTGCTATATTTAAAGGATTTATGATCGTTAAACTCTTTTCCGGGAGGATATTTGTATGGGGACTAGGTGAAATAATGGACCGATCATAACCAATTTCAATTTCCAATTTCGTCCTTGACCTAGTAAAAGATCGTGTGCTAAATTTCATTGACTTATCTTTAAAATTGCGACCTGTAGTTTTATTACAAGGTTTACATGGACAGACAGACGGACGGGCGGACGGATGGACATCGTTAAATCGACTCAGGAAGTGATTCTGAGTCGAATGGTATACTTTAAGGTGGTGGTCTGATTTTTTTTCTATGCGTTACAAACATCAGCACAAACGCATAACCCCAACCACCTTTGGTGGTGTAGGGTATAAAAAGGCATTTCATTAAACAAGACGACACATACTTAAAGACATTAAATCGGTACAAGACTATTAACGAGAACAAAACAAATTTATCTATATATATTAATAAAAAGGGAAACAAATTAAACCGAATGGAAATAGTAAAATTTCTAAGACTTAGACTCGGACACACCAGATCTTTACTAAATTTACCAAATATACCTACCTGCAGCCGTAATATTTCCCAACCAGCTTCTCCAGCCCACCTTTTATCCTACTGTCCAGAATACCACAATACTAGACTACAAATATTTAATATTTAATATTTTAGATCTTATCTCAAATCCAACGATAGACAACATTAAAACTTGTATTTCTGAAAAATTGTAATCTATATAAATTTATTTAATCTTAAGTTTAGCTTATAATTATAAGTTAATACTGTAAATAAATAAATAAATAAATAAATAAATAAATAAATAAATAATAAGAAAATTCAGAGTATTTTTTTTTAGAATAATTTATGGAAATTTGGAATAATAAATTAAATTTTGAGAAAAATATGTAATAAATTCGGTATTTGATCTTCTTTGCAATCAAAATTTCCAAAAGTTTAAAAATGCCACCATTCGCTGTCATTAATAAATTAAGATCTCACAAATTTGAGTTTAATAATTTTCCAAACTATTAGAGATTTGTATGCTTCTTTAAATCATTGGTCGGCACGCTCTTTTCAAAAACACAACATGAACGTCAACAAAAATTGTAAAAATTTGAAATAAACAGATAAATCGCACAAAAAACATCTTAAACAAAAATTAAAATTTTCAATTTCAGTTCCATACAGATCGACCAATGGATTTGGTCCTACGATTTTTTTTCTGCAGTATACACTTTTACACATGGTTCTGAGAATTTCAAAAAACTCCTTCATATACATATTTTCAACAAATATATCTATATTTCCAATAGGAAATATTTATAGTAAATTTTAATTTAATTGGAAACCAAAAATTGGTGTGATCCGCCTACTTTACCGCCCACCTCCCATGTAAGGTGAATGTCAACGAAATTTTGTACAAATAGTTCAAGGACCAATGTAAACTCGGAAATAAAAAACCGGAGTGGTGCGCCCACTTTACCGCCCAAATTGATGGTGGGTATATAGATTCGGCGAGCCGAATATAACATTCGCGCTTGTTGACTGATTCCATGTCAAAACGAACAGTTCAAAGGTCAAAGTTATATATCAAAAAACGTTATTTTTGAATGAAAAAAATATTTTTATTAGTTTTTATTTTATTTTTTTATTTTATATATTTTACTTCAAGTTTTATTTCAAGTGGGAGACACATTTAGTTTAGAAGTTATGGACCCAAATAAAATCTAATTCCTTATAACTTCTGAACTGTACACAATAAAATTTTAGTTTTAGTATCATTTTAAAAATTAAGTTATTGCCTTCAAAGTGATATGTAGTAAGTTGATTTAATTCGAAAGTTCAAATGTCAAAAATAGACTTAAAAATTTAAAATTTTATTAGAAATTAGAATTCTATAATGTAAAATTTGGAAGTTATGAAAAAATTAGATAGTTTTTTTTTTTATTTTTTAAAAGTCATGTTTTTGGACCGAAAAGATCTGAAAGTTTGTAATTTCAGCAACACTTGCAATAGGTTATAACTGTAGCGAATTTCATTGAAATCGGAGATATCGAATCCGAAAATGCCTGTTTTTTTGTCCGTTTTGATATGGAATTACTTTTATTGACTTATAGAAATCATAAATTTGGAAATTTTGTACGAAATTTAAGTTTTTTTTTTTTTTTTTCAAAAAATAGGCTTAATTTCTCGAATCAGTATGGATAGTTGATTCAAAAATGTATTGAATCGAAAGCTTTGAGTCGACAGGATCTTACAATAAATTGACTAATACGCCCTAAAAAACAAAACTGTTTTTCTATGTCTTTTTGTATGGTTTTATATTTAAGCAAATATTCTTTATATTTATTGTTCTCATGCATTGAATGTACACAGAAAAAAGTAAAAATTAATTAATTACGAAATTGTTTATATTAATTAATTTTTGTTTGATTTCTCTGCAATCATCAATGATTTTATTGTTACTGTTTTCCTTAAATAGATATAATGAGCTGAAAATTGTTGGAAATTGACTTAAATTTATTTAATTTCTATATTTTTATAGATAAATTTTTCATTTTTCTTTATATTTTATTAAGAGCTGTCAATTTATTTAAAAAGAAATGTAAACCAATTATAAAATGAAATATAATAATAAATAATAATTTTTCAACTCCTTCCCCTGCATATCTGCGTCTAAAAACGCACATTTTGAGCGCCATTTTGCGCTTTTATACATCAATTCTATATAAAATTTTAGTAAGAATGAGCTCTATTCAACCCGCTTTAAATGCATCGTGTTCCAATTAGGGTGTCTAAATATATTTTTAAAACTTTTTTGAAAAAAGTAAATTTTTCGGACACCCTAATTGGAACACGATGCATTTAAAGCGGGTTGAATAGTGCTCATTCTTACTAAAATTGTATGTAGAATTGATGTATAAAAGAATTTTTTTTATAAATCAATTGGATTCGTCTCTGCGCAAAATGGCGCTCAAAATGTGCGTTTTTAGCCGCAGATATGCAGGGGAAGGAGTTGGAATTTAAAAAAACAAAATACGCCATTATTTTTACTGCTGCAAAAACCTTCTAAAAAGGTATGATATCCAAATATCAAAAGAAATTTTTATTTTCGAAACGAACCCTAATATGTATGTATATTGTATTCTTAAGTCTTAAGTATTTTGCTGTGATATTGCAAAAATAAAGTTCAATATTCTTAAGTTTTAGGGTGTAATATCAAATTATTAGCATAAAAAACATATTTAAATTGTTTTTATGAAGGTACTTCCTTTATAGCAATAATATTTTTGATTTGTTATTAAGTAATAATACATAAATAATAGAAGTTTTTCAAAAGTCTACATAATCAAATACATACATATGTATTAAGTTTTGACTTTGCTATTTTTAGAATATAAATGATAAACCCAAATAAAATTTAACGGCAAAATGATGTGCTTAAAATAGCAAAATATATTTATTATCGCAGATTTGCTATTGCCTGACCAAAGGTGAGGCTTTCAATTAAACATTTTGTTGACTTTCTTAGCAATCATGTTGGCACGTACAAAATAAATAAACAAACAAATAAAAAATTATTAATTCAAATACAATAAAAATTCCTTTAAATTTTTAATTAATTGCCAAAATGTTTGTTAAAATGCTAAAATTTACAAAATTGTATATTAGAAAAATTTGTTGCCAAATAAATTCCATTTGGTAAATAATTTGATATTCTAATTTTGGCACATAAATAATAAAAATATATGTAGATTTTAATTATTTTAAAAATATATTTTAAAATTGGCAAAATGTTTAATATAGATATTGATTACCTTTAATAGATTCAAAGGCGTTTAGAGGTTCTTAACACTATTTTTAATTCTTAGGAATATTTATATTTGACGGATGAGTAATTTAATGATGGTGCTAACTACGTAATTAGAAATTCATTTTAACTAACATTTTAACGTCAAAACTTCTTAATAATTTATGCAAACATTATAACTAAATGGAATTAATATTACAATGGCTGTCTCTTTAAGAAAAAATTATAACCATTTTGGTAAGATTTGCTCCACTAATTATCATTAATTTGATTTGAGAAACTATATTCTTAGAATTTGTTTAAAAAAAAAAAAAAAAAAGTAATTTTTTTTTCACTTCCTACTGTCCACCACTAGCTTCATTCATTTCTTTACTTGTTAACTCATACATTTAACTGTGGATTTTATTTATTTGTTATTGATATAAAGTGGAGTGATGGTATGGAATGAAAGATTCTTTTCTTTCACTTTTCTAACTATCATTTTCTAACAACAATGTTTACAGGTAAAAGTTATACAACAAGTCCAAGTCGACGAAGTCTTTAAGAATGAAGTATGAATTATTAATGACTTGTTTTACTGCTAATTTAAACATATAAACATACATACATATTTACAGGCATTCATGTTTACTATATACATACATTTTTCACTTACTTGCTTACATTAATACCACCAAGTCACTATACAAACAGATTAGTGAAAAATATTAGCACAATGTTATATAGTGAGAGTGATCGTTACAAGGATAAGATATGTGGGTGATTGGGTAAAAATTAGTTAACAAGAAATTTAATAAACTAATTTTCTGACAGATCATTTGTTATTATGAATTTTAAATTTAGCGATACCTCACAATAAATTTATATGCAATCTTTGATCATCGATTTAATCATTATCATTATAATCATTACTTACGATTAGATAATTAGCAAGTCTTTTTCTATGATCCGCGATAATTTTAACATGACCTTCTCTTTTAAAAAAATAGTTTCCTTTAAATTTAAATTAAATTATCAGAATTTTAAAATAAATTCAAATATTTGTTTAATTAAATACATTATTTAAAATCAAACAGCCTAACCACAAAAGAAATTTAAAATTCTATTTTTATACCCACCATCAAAAAGATGGGGGTATATTGATTTTGTCATTCCGTGTGTAACATGTCGAAGGATTCATCTAAGACCCCACAAAGTATATATTTTCTGGATCCTGGTTAGATTCTGAGTCGATTTAGCTATGTCCGTCTGTCCATCTGTCTGTCTGTTGAAAGCAGGATAGAGCTCGAACGGGGCAACGTAGGGAAACGAAATTTGGCACAAATATTATCTTATATAAGGTTTGTTTGGTATTGAAAATGGGCCAAATCGGTCAATAAACAAAAAAGTTATGGGCTTAAAACTAGAAACACAGGGTGTCCGTTAAATACTTTTCTGCTGATATTTCTTCAATAAAAGCACGTACGAAAACGAAATTTTGTATGTATAGTTTGGGGGACAATACAAATTCGGAAACAAAAAATGGGCGTGGTCCGCCTACTTTACCGCCCACCTCCCATATAAGGTGAAAATCAACGAAATTGTGTTCAAATAGTTCAAGGACCAACGTAAAGTCGGAAACAAAATATGGGCGTGGTCCGCCAACCTTACGGCCCCCTTCCATATAACGTAAAATTTGAAAAAGTTGATGGTGGGTATATAGATTCGGCCGGACCGAATATATTCGCGCTTGTTGTTAAAGTTAACTTTATTTTAAAATAGATGTTTTATTTTTCCGTGACATAAGAAATATTTAAAAATCTATTTTAAAAGCTTTTTAAAACTCATAAGTGTAAAAGTTTACATATTTTGCTATCTATAAATTTTATTAAAATATGAATTATATTTTTAAACACTGCAATCTAAGTGCATTAAGGGGTTTATGGAAAATTTTATATTTTATGTGGTTTATTTGGAAAATATAAAAATCTTCGAACGAAATAACCTAAGCATACAAAATAAAATTCTATGATAATTATGATGAATTAATCAGCATTTAATTAAAATAATACATTTTGGCATTAATATTTCCTTAGCAATTGAACCCTGTATGATTTAAAATGTTTCATTGTATTAATGTAACAGTAATCAACAAAATGTCCCTTTGAACCTAATGAATTAAATAATAGTCCGCCAGGTTGATAGCATACAGAGAATGTGGCTGGATTTTTTTTTGTCAAATATCAGAAAACTAAGCCGAAATAAAGGTTATCATATTTATGGAAATAAAAAGAATTCGCACTAAAAAAGAAGTATCGCCTCGCTAAATATGAACTATTTTTAAAGTGATAGTATCTTAGAGTCGTATTCATACACTTAAAAATCATATCCCAACATAAAGTATGCGAAATGGGATACTAAAATTTAACTCGTTACACTATCACAAAGCACCAAGACTGTTGATCTCCGAAAATCAACGATTTTTGGCCAAAATTGGAGGAATTTGTTTCTAGTGTCAATAAAATATTTAATTTGTATTACTAGATGGTTGTTTCGTGTATTGATAAAAAAAAATAAACGGCGGGATGAGAAAATCAGATACTTGCCAAATTTTTAGAAGGATATCTTATAGAATATTATGCAAATGGTTACAATAAAATATTACTGTAAGGTTTTATAAGTACAAAAATTTATGATAAACGTTCCTTTTCTTATAATAACGATTATTAGAACTTGGCCCATACATTTCAGCGAGATATCGCCTCATCAAAAATAAAAAGTAAACAGGAAAAATTTTTTTGAGGAAAAAAACTGTTCTGATAGGACATAAGCCAGTTTTTTCATAAACCTGAATTATTTCGAGAGTATGCTAGGAGTTATATGCCAAACAGTTTTTGCTGAAAGGAGCCGCTTTAACACTATAAAGGCCCTAAAAAATGCATGGACAATAAAAATGCAATATTGACGCGTATTTTACTACAGATTTTCGATACAATAAAAACCAAAAAGCTTATTTTAAAATTTAAAATAAAATTTTAAAATTTACCCAACAAAAACTTGGTAATGACATGTAGTTACGGATGTGGTTACTTTGTAATGACAACAACATACTGTTTGCATTACATAGAAGTTGTTTAATAAATAATTATTTACAACCCGAATGTAAATACATAATTATTTATGATCAGTTTTTTGAAAATATTAATTTTTATTGATTTTTATAATACAGTTACCAAATTATAAAATAATTTATTTTTATTACATTTATTTTAATTACATTTTTGGTTGTTGTTATGTTTTTAAATTAAAATTTAAAAAAATTTTTACAAAAAAAAAAAAAAAATATATATCGTCCATTCCATGAAAGAACGCCCAAAAATATACCAAGTGTCCTCCGATTTTTATAAAATTTTATACATATAAGGTCTTTGGGTGTCTATAAATATTTCCGTTTTCAGATTCGCTAAATTCAGAAAATTCGCTATTTTATTTCGCTTTTTCACTTTTGAAAAAATCTAAAAAATCTCAAAAGTATACAACTTTAAATACAAATATTTCTGGGAAGGCTTTGCAGAAATTTGTGATTTAAACGGCGTTTGAATTGTAATTATGTTAGCTTAAACATGAATATTTTATAAATAAAAAATATTTTTTAAAAATGCATTTTAATGCAATTGCATTTTTTAAATGCATTTTTCTTTAAATATGCTATTCAAATTTGATAATTTTTTAACATAAATGAAAAGTTTGGAATCTTTACATTAAAATAAAAATCTAAAATTTTTGGGACGCACACATGTACTGTGCATAATTTCCCCTTTTCTTCAACTAGTTTTTCATATAAAAATTATATTTTTCTGGTATTAAGAGTATCTTTACGTATTTTGTTAAAAAAAAAATTATTGTGTTATTTTTTAAAAAATCCTGAAAAATAGTAAAACTTTATGTATTCGACTATTTATTGTTTTAAGTTATAATAAACAAAGCATTTTTAAATACACTTTTGAAAAATTAAAATTTAATAAATTCGCAACTAACAAAAATGCATCTAAAAACTGCATTTATATCTTTAAAATATTATGGATCGAAGAAGTGGTTTTCGAAATGCTGACTAAATTACACAAAAAATATATAATGGCCTTTAAAATACTTTTTAAATTACAGAAATCCATCAATAACTTCAAAAGATATGAATATTTAAAATTGCATACTTTTTATATTTTGTTAACTTTTATAAAAATTTTAAAGAAAATTTCAAAAACAAGAAAAAATTTTAATTTTATATGAAAAATTTTAAACATGTTTTTATAAAAATTGGATTATGCATATAAGATTTTCGCGTCCCAAAAATTTGACACTTTTATTTTAATGTAAAGATTCCAAACTTTTCATTTATGTTAAAAAATTAAAAAATTTTAATAGCATATTTAAATAAAAATGCATTTGAAAAATGCAATTGCATTAAAATGCATTTTTAAAAAATCTTTTTTATTTTTAAAATGTTCGTCGTAAAGCCGCTATATGCGAAATTTTAAGGCCGTTTAAATCATTAAAATTCACAAGTCTTTCCAGAGATATTGCTATTCAAAGTTACATACTTTTGAAATTTTTTTGGTTTTTGAGAAAATTAAAAAGCGAAATAAAATCGCGAGTTCTTGCAATTTCACGAAAATGAAAACTGAAATTGATAAAAGGCTTAATGGAGTTTATGTATACAAATTTTTATCGAAATTGAAAGCCATCAAGTAAAAAAATATACTTTTTCGGGCGTTCTTTCCTGGAATGGTCGATATATATATATACATATTTTATATCCTGACTTACTTACTACTTATTTATAAAAATGAAACTAGTTCCTATTGTTATTAATAATCATGACTTCAGTAATGCTTTAAAATTAATGCTCTGTTTAACAGCTTGGAAGTAATTAGTTATTGTAATGACATCTAAGTAATGTATTGGGTAAGTAGTTGCCTCTAATGTCGCCACCGTGTTAAAATAATGAGTTATTCAGCTAATGTGTAAGTAGTAGAGAGCCATTATATTAGCTTCTTAACTCATTACATGGCAACCAAAGTTATTGCTTTAAGCTTTATGGTAAGGAACTTAAAATAATAGTCATAGATTAACAACTAAATATTTATGTGAGAGTAAAAAACCTAATTGAATTGTCAGAAACCTAATTCATACAACAACAAAATACATGTACTCACATATATTTTTCAAAAAAAATTTGTAACTTTTTTGAAAATTTAGTATAGGGTGGCTCTCACATAAACTTCTAGTTCTAGTCTATGATAATAGTCCACTTTAGGGTTTAAAATCGACTTTTCTGCTTTTATGATTGAAAGTATTCTAACAAATTTTATTTAAATTTTACATATAAAAACTAAATCCAAATTCAATTACGAGAAATACATATTTAATTATTTTTTAATTAAAATTCAACCAATTATTATTATTATTTTTTTTTTTAACTTCATTAATTTATTGTACCTGCCCTTACTTCATAGGTCTAACAATATGTAGTAAAATATTAAATCTAAAACTTAAAACTATTAAATCTCAATTGAGAGCCATAATGGGCTAGTAATATTTAATTAAGTAGTAAATCTGCTCTTCGGAGTCTTGATCGAGGTTGAGTTGTTGTCAACAACCTCTTGGGTTAGGATGTTATTCAAATGATAACATAATTTTTTATTTATTTTTGATTAACCAATTTATTAAAACACTTAGACAAATAATTGAAAGCTTTATTTTTTAATAGAAGTATAAGAACCCAGCAAAAACTTTGGTTGCCATTCAATGAGTTAAGAAGCTAATATAATGACTCTCCACTACTTACACATTAGCTGAACAACTCATTATTCTAACACGGTGATGACATTAGAGGCAACTACTTACCCTATGCATTACTTAGGTGTCGTTACAATAACTAATTACTTCCGAGTTGTTAAACAGCGCATTGATTTTAAAGCATTACTGAAGTCATGATTAGCAATAACAATAGGAACTTGTTACATTTTAGGTTATAAATAATTAATGAAATGTCAGGAAATAAAATAGTTTTTTTTTTGTTGTTGTAAAAAGATTTTTTAAATTTTAATTTAAAAAACTTAACAACAACCAAAAATGTAATTAAAATAAAGGCAAAGTTTGCCTTTCATTTATGTATCCCTTCTTCAAATATATGAATTGGTAACTGCATTATAAAAATCAATAAAAATTAATATTGTCAAAAATCTGATCATAAATAATTATTTACATTCGGGTTTTAAATAATTTGTTACTAAACAACTTCCATGTAATGCAGACAGTATGTTGTTGTTATTACAAAGTAACTACATCTGTAATTACATGTCATTACCAAGTTTTTGCTGGGAATATTTAAAATTTTATCACTTGAATAATTGATAGTATTAAAAAAGTTATTTAAATTTAATTTTTGATAAATCATTTAATTGACCATATTTTTTCTATAATGAAACACGTATTCATTCTAATGAACAAGACAATTTAATCAAATTTTATTTTGCTCAGAAAAGAGAAAACAATGTAGTAGATTATAAAAGAGAAGAGAGAACAAATTTTCGTAAATTCAATGAAAATCTCTGAGATTTGTAATACGATCATTTCTTGTTAAATTTTAAATAGTAATTAGATTTTAATAATAACCTAAATAATTCGAAAATCCTACAAATGAACTTGTGTCTTAATTTAAGGAGAAGGAAGATATAATTTAATAAGATTACAAAAGGAAACACTGTTTCTTCATCACGGGGTTTCTCATTACGGCCAAGAGTTATAGAGATATTAACTGTATTTTCGAAAAAAAAATAAATAAATAAATAAATAAAATTCGAAAATTTCAAAAATTTAAATTTTAATTATTTAAATTTAAATTTAAATTATTTCAGCTTTACAAAGTATTGTTAAGCTAAATTCCTTAAAACTGTATGCAAAAGCGTTTATTAACTTATATATAAAAACGTATTCTAAATATTTTAAAGTAGGTATGAACTTACATTAAACTTACTTCAAGTGACATTATGATAAATTTCTTATTTCTCTTTGTGTTTTGCAAAAAATTCTCGCTTGTTCCCCCCTATTCTAGTTTTCTATACCTTTCTTCTTCTTAAGACCGATATATTTATTCATTATAGGTCCGATTTGTCTATCCCAGACAAATATTTGGAGAAAAAATCTAAAAAATTCACATAACATCAAATAAAAAATAATAAAAATGTAAAAAATATTTTAGTGATGTACGTTCAATCAAAACAAATAAAATAAACTCGTTGTTCGAATACTTATTTTATCCGTTTCATAAAATTTGTCATATTTTTGCTTTTTAACTTGTATTATTTCTTTTATTTTTTGTATTTCTACTAAGTTATAATAAAAATGGAAACAATATTTGAAAAATAATTAATTTAATATTTAAACAATAAAAAGCTTTTTCAAAAATTTTAATAACCGAATGTATTAATATTCGGTAGTGTATAACTTTAATAATATATACTACAAGTGTTGCCGTTATTAATGCTAAAAAAAACTTTGTGTTTTAAAACAATGTTTTTGCATACGTTTTTTTAACAAAAGTTTGTTAGCCTTTAAGTGTTGGGTAACAAAAGTGTACTTGAAAGCATACGGCTGTTAATCTTTAATCATAAAGATGCATTTGTTTCAAATAAACAAGATCTATTTTAATCAAATCAACGCATAAATGTTGATAACAAAAAAGGATCTGTATATTTACAAAAAAAAAAAAAAAACATTTTCACCACTTCAAAAGCAGAACTAACTGTTTTTTTTTACTTTCTGTTTTTTTTTCCGAAGTCATAAATAACACAGGTCAACACTAAAAAAGTATCTTGATCATGTCACATTTTTAACCCATTGATGACCAAAGGGAGTATGCTTCCCTGAGGAGTTTTTAGGTTATAAAATTTTCCAGGTAATAGGTAGAGGAAATTAGTCGCTCATGTTTTATAGACATGGGACTACAAAAATGTAGTACTAGTGAAGTCACTAACTTATCACACATAGCCCCTAGAAGTCTTTAAAACTGTTCAAATCAAGAATTTCTGAATTAACCCTCATAATACCATTGAAAAATGAGGGGTAAGGAGTGGGTGTAGAGGAAAAATTTGTATTTGATATAACAAACTAAATTTTCATTTCACTTTCTAGACTATATCAAGTCTAAAGAATAATAATTTTGTAGAATTATTCGAGGTATAACTTTTTTTTGGGATTTCGTTGATCTGTGTAATTAGTTCCTAAAAAGTGAAAATAAATGTATTTTTAGCAGGAAAAAATGTTAATCATTTCTTAAAAAATAAAATTTCACATATAAAAAAGTAATTTTTTACCTTTTAATCAAAGATTCGAAAGCTTAATTCTTTAATTCACTTTTCAAAATTTAATTGAAATTATTATCCTAGTCATTAATTTCAATCATTCATATTAATATAATTCATAGACCAAAATTCTTTACACTTCATATGAATCGAAATAATTCTGTAAAGAATGAATTCCTTAATGAATTCCTTCATCAATTTTTCAAATGAAGCTTAAAAAATATATTGAATCATTCAAATATGTTTCAATTCAAATCTATTACAAATTCGCATTAGATTAAAAAACAAAATATTAAAAATTGAATGAAAGAAAAATATTTGCATTTAACTTGGAAAAGATTTGAATTAACAAAAATTTAATGAATTCTTTATAAATTAATTCAATATCAAATTAATTCTATTAAAATAAAAGCCCTTGAATGAAGCTATTTTAATTATGATTTTGGGAATGGTTAAATGGTATGAAAAACTATTATTTCTTAATTCGGAATTAAGATTTAATTAAATCTTTCGAAGCTCTGCTTTTAATAAGGCTAAAGCAGAATTTTTATAAAAAAAGTTATAAACAAAGTTTTAAGAGATAAAACGTCAAAAGCAATGAACAAGAAGCATAAAGAAGTTCTACTACTAAAGACAACCATGGGTTAATAAAATACTTCTGCACCTCTTTGTCAGTTTTTATACCCACCATCAAAAAGATGGGGCGTATATTGATTTTGTCATTCCGTGTGTAACATGTCGAAAAAATCATTTACGACCCCATAGAGTATATATTTTCTGGGTCCTGGTTAGATTCTGAGTCGATCTAGCTATGTCCGTTCGTCTATCCGTCTGTTGAAAGCTGGATAGGGAAATTTGGCACTTATATGAGGTTTGTTTGGTATTGAAAATGGCCAAAATCGATTAATATACAAAAAAGTTATGGGCTAAAAACTAGAAACACAGGGTGTCCATTTCATACTTTTCTGCTTATATCTCTTAAGCAAAAGCATGTACTACAACGAAATTTTGTATATATAGTTTGAGGGTCGACATAAAATTAAAACCCAAAAATGGGCGTGGTCCGCCCACTTTACCACCCACCTACCATATAAGGTGAAACTTCAACGAAATAGTGTTCAAATAGTTCAAGGACCAATGTAAACTCGGAAACAAAAAATGGGCGTGGTCTGCCCACTTTACCATCCACTTTACCGCCCACCTCCCATATAACGTAAAATTTGAAAAAGTTGATGGTGGGTATATAGATTCGGCCGAGCCGAATATAACATTCGCGCTTGTTTTTACTAGGGATGTTTAAGATATGATTTTTAAGCTGGTCTACTCTTTCTCATTTTAAAACTATCTCAGTCTTGATCTTTAAAACAAATTATAGACATTCCAAAGTTATACAATTGATTTTGCGAACTTATATATTTTTATTTAAATCTATCTAGTTTTAAATTGAATTTCTTAATTTAAAACTCACTAGAACCTAAATTTAAAACTCTCTAAAACCTAAATTAATTTCATAAATTCTAATTCTAAAATGTTCATGTTTAAGAATGTCGATGTGCTATAATTTTCCCCACCACTTTCTAGACAGATCATTTATATATTCAAGAATGTTTAAACATGGCATGTTGTTTTTGTTCCTACTATAATTTAATCTATATGTATGTATGTATGTAGTTAGCGCAAAAAAATTTATAGAAAAATAGCGAAAAAAGTATAAAAACAATTTCTAATATTTTTCTAAGACATTGGGGCAGAGCTATATTCTATGTGTACTTCTTAAGAAATTCCCCACAAAACAGGCAGACGAGAAACAAGATAATGGTCTAGTGAAAAAATTAAAAAAAATACATTTTTGTTTTAAACGTAACTCTTGTACAACGTACAATGAACCAACCGCCCCAGTACAGTCCAAATGGTTAGAACATGATTGTTAGCTGTTGTTTAGTTGTTTTTTAATTTCGCTTTAAGACTGTATTTTAGCCAGCAGCAGTTTTAGGCGAATTTAAGCTGAGGTGAAGTTTTTGTTTTTATAATTCATGGTGCGGCATTAGAAAGATCGTAGAAAAGAAAAAGTAGCTTAAAAGAATTTTTTTAGTGGTTGTTTATATAATTGCCTCAAACAATATTAAAAAAGAAAAAAAAAATAATAAAATTAAAGCGTAGAAAAAGTGACATAATCGTTAAGAAGTTGAAGCAAAAAAAAAAAAACTTTAAAATTATAATAATCAAACTAGTTGTTTACATTTTTGTAAATAAAGTGAGCAGTTTCTCTTTTGTTTGTCTTACCGCAAAATTAAACATATTTTCAGAAGTTTTAAGCAATTTTAGATTAAATTAATTATTTGCTTAATAGCTTTATGATGATTTCATGCTTCTTATCAGCTTAAAGCCTATCAGCATTTGAGCCTATGGGTCATAATCATTAGACAAAAGTATAACATTCCATTTTCATTAGATTTTCTAAAAATACACAATTCACATATTGGTTATCTGATGATACCAAGGTCAAGGCCATAAGTATTATTCATAAACTGATATCAATTTGCAACAAAATTGCTGCAGCAAATTAAAAAATGTAAAAAGGTACTACATAAACAGCGGATTTAATATGAATTTAAGATTTAAACTTTTATTATCTTGTTTATACAGCAGTTGTTGAAATATAAAAATAATTTGCAAATATTCAACTCCTTTTCAAGTAGTGTTGAATAAATAAACTACAATTATATGAACATTAAAAAAGATGATAACGTCTTACGTATCATTTGCAAATGATTATTTTAATATATTACTATGTTTATACGGCTACTGTTTCCATATAAAAAATTTTTAAGTTACGAATTGGATAACAAAGGTGAACTTTAAACGCTCTTTTCTCGCTATTTTTGCAACAGCTATAAAATAAGGAAGAAATATATTTTAAGTCTGTTCAGACTAGACACAAATTATTTACTCAAAATTATTTGATTAAACACACAACTACCACAAATTGATTTTACATCAATAACTAATAAATTTATAACAAAATCTTAATTTTTATTTTGCTTTTAAGAATTTATACGAATTTTTAAAGACAATTTTGAAATATTAGGATATCAAGATAATTTTATAGCATTTTTATTGAATTTAAATAAAAATACTGCTTATTTTAGAAAAATTTTAAACAAATTAAACAAAAATTTAAAAATAAATATATTTTTTCCTTTTTAATGAGTAATTAATGTTTACACAAAATAGCAACCCTGTTTCCTCTTCACGTCATTTACAAAACAACTCTGTCTTCACAAAACATAAATATTTTCTTTGCACGCCAATTTCAGTTCTATAAAAAACAACAACCACTGTTATGGTTTTAATAAAAATATTAATATATTAAAAGTTTTATTAAAAAACTGCATTTTAATCGATAAAATATAAATTGTTCATTTCTTTTTTGTCGATTTAAAATTTATTTACATAAAAACAAAAACATTTTCAACTCAAGCAGTCCCCTCTTTTATCTTATATTTATTTTGTAATATCAAACAAAAATTCGCCCAAATGGTAAATATTTTGCATCCTGTGTTCACACCGTGTTTACACCTGCCACATTTTTGACTCAAGGCAAATAGTTTTGTTTGTTCAAAATCTGCTCTTTTCTTGTTTGATTCGTTAAAATAATTTGTGTTCACATTAGACAAAGCAAATTTTTGCAAAAAATCGTCAAATATAGCGTAATGTGAAATTATCTTTAGTACAATTTAAATATTTTAAATTTAACCGATCTGTCTATTGAAAAACCTTTAGGAAAATTTGTTATGACAACTTTATCTGGTCACTTTAATTTTAGAAAATATTTAATTTACTGTAGTACGCAAATTAAGCCTGTTTTATTAAAATTTCTAGTTCCTCTTAACGATGTTATTTAAATCCATAAGAGGTATATTTTTAGACAAAAAATATAATAATAATATTCATACATATGTACAATTTTTTTTTTATTGTATTGGGTTAATGACTTTTCAGACACAAACTTACTTATTATGTACGATTATTCAAATAAAAATCCAAAGAAAAAAAAAAAAACATAATAATAAACATAATCAAATAAAAGAATGAAAATATTTGTCACATGGCGCTTGTGTGTCTTTAACAAAATATTATGAAAAGCAAATTTAAATAAATTAATATATTGTTAATAAAAAAATAAAAAAAAAAAAATGAAATAAAAATAGTAGTCGTTGTACAAGTATTTGGTATTATTTTCCATAGTATTATATTCATAATTATCGACAGAAATAGAAACCAACAGCTATAAGATTAACATAAAATAATGCTAATCATTGCTAATACTCTTATTATTGCTATAATCATATTCAATAATTTTGTATATGACAAAGCAAAAATTAAAAAAAGTTCACATGAAACTTCTAATCAAATATCAAAGTATGAAATCAGAAAAAGTAATTTATAATAATTAGTTAAAAAAAAAAATGAAACAAGAAACTGAAAATATGTATTTTTTAACGATAGATAGATAACAAAACAATATGCATGGTAACACTTATCGATAAACATATAAATATATTCTTTTAATTTATACATAATTTTTCAATTTAATAATATATGTTTATGTCTCTGCTTTAAATTAATTATAATTATCTTTACAACTTAATGATTATTAAGCAAACATATTTTTATTTAAGAGATTGGCAACATTGTTAAATGACGTAATTTTATTAATGATTAAAACGAGACAAAAGGGCGCGTATTATGCTACAGTGCTGAATAAAAATAACCGCAAAGTAAAAATTTATCAAATTAATGTTAAAAAAATTATTCTGGAACTGATTTACAACTTAATACTTTTAACTTTAAATAAAATTTTTTCTTAATAAACTTTTGCGGAGTCTTACTATTATACGTACTGCAATAAAAATATAATAATGACATCTAGATAGATTCGAATGATCTTCACAATCTTAGTGATCTTTTTAGCCGAAATATTAGTTAATAATTTATTTCTAACAAAAAAAAAAAAAAAAAAAAAAACTTGTTTAAAGACTCACAAACACTTAAATTCATACAAAATATTATATTTCTGAAATTCTTATAGTAATTTTTATACTTAAAAGTCCTCCTATGTAAGTAATTTTTTGCGAAAAAAATTTTCAATATATTTTTTTTTAACAGACTAAAGTTATGAATTTTTGGAACCTATTTTGAAAAAAAACAGTTTTGTTGTCAATATGTATGACTTTTAATCACTGGTCTGAAACTGAAGAAATTTTTTTAAATTTTTTATTTATTATTCAGCTCATCATCAGAATCGAAAACTTTCGAAATAAATCTGTAACTTATTGTGATAAATTAGCTGGTTGGAATTACATAAAATTTCTCATAGGCGCACATTGGGGTAAAATGGGTCGAAAATGGCGATTAATTCAGGGAAAAATTTAATGATTACGTTTAATTTTCTATTTATTAGTTAATAAAAAAATGCATTTTTAGAATTATAAGATGTTTCTTGGCTGAATGGTAATGTCCACACGTCCGTCTATACACTTGGGTTAAATGGGTCAAAAATGGCGCTTAATTCAGGAAAAGGTGATAAAATGCATTTTTAGAATTATAAGATGTTTTTGGCAGAATGGCAATGTCCGTCCGTCAGGGAAAAGGGATATCAATAATTTAATATTTAGATTAAGTTATTATGTTTAAATAACTCAACTCAAATCGAAGCTAAGAGAATGCCAAAAGCGCCTTAATAAGCTACTAGAGTATCAAAAAACTGAATCACTGAATCAATATTTGGAAAACCTAGATGCCACCCCGTATTCGAATTACTCACTATGGCAAGCTACGAAAAAGTTAAAAAGACCTGTTACAAGTAGGCCTCCTCTACGAAATACAAATGGAGGCTGGGCAAGAAATGATAGCGAAAAGGGGAATCTGTTTGTTAGTCATCTAAAGAACGTGTTTTCCCCAAATTTATCAGATGACATAATGGAGTTGCCACTTGTTGTGCCCCGTTTTAGAGCAGTTGAACTTCTTTGTTTTGAGATTCGAGAGATCGACAAGGCTATTGTTGATTTAAAATCCAAAAAAGCACCTGGTATTGACAAAATCAGTAACAAGATGTTTTTGGAGCTACCGCGGATAGCAATAAGAATAATACTTTTTTATTTTTAATTCTATATTACGCCTTGAATATAATTCGCCAGAATGGAAGGTCTTATTGGTTACAATGATACCTAAGCCCGGAAAAGAACACACTAAAGTAGAATCGTATAGGCCTATTAGCTTGTTGTCTAATACATCAAAACTATTTGAGAAGCTATTAATGAAAAAGTTGAAACCGATAGTGAATCGTTTCGCTTGTATTCCAACACATCAATTTGGTTTTAGAGAAAAACATAGCACCATAGAACAAAGTCACAGGCTTATAAATGTTATATCTAAGACTTTTGAAGAAAAGAAATATTGCTCTGCTCTCTTCATTGACTTTTCTCAAGCCTTCGATAAAGTATGGCACGAAGGATTATTATTTAAAATTAAACAATATTTACCCACAAATACGCATAAGCTGCTAGAAAGCTATTTAACTCATCGAAAGTTTGTTCTTAAAGAGGGAGACTTTATAAGCTCACCGCAGTCCATTGAAGCAGGTGTACCAAAAGGCAGTCCTGGGTCCCTTTTTATATTTAATATACACTTCTGATATGACAACTAATAGTCGAACCCATATAACAACATTTGCAGATGACACAGCTATTCTAGGCGTTCATGAAAACCCCCCAAGAAGCATCTAAACTCTTGCAAGATCATATACTATTTTTAGAAAAATGGTTGAAGCAATGGAACATAAAAGTGAATGAACAGAAATGTATACATATTACATCCACATTGCGGAGAGTGCCCCCCAATCCTGATAAATAATCAGATTATACCCCAACAAACGGAAGTAAAATATCTTGGTATGCATCTAGATCGACATCTTACGTGGGAATCACATATAGATACAAAATTAACCAAAATGAAGTTGAAATCACTTCAGATTAACTGGCTAATTGGTAGAAATTCTAAATTAAGTCTGGACTGCAAACTGTTGATCTATAACTCAATTATAAATCCTCATAAATCCTAAGCCTCAGCTTCAAATGTTGAAAAAATTCAAAGATCCCAATATAAAATACTTCGAATGATAACCGCACCACCCTGGTATGTAAAAAATGATAATATTCACAAGGACCTCAATGTTCCTATTGTCAAAGATGAAATAAGAAAACATGCAGAATCGTATTTGAGAAAGCTTGAAGTACACCCTAACCCACTTGCTCGAAATATAATAAGAAGCGATGGCTACAACCGTTTGAGAAGAAGGAACACAACAGACCTCGACCTAAGCTAAACTCTTTGATTACATATAGTTTTTCGTCCGACAGTGGTTGGACTTAATATAAATTAAGATTTAGAGTTAAGATTTGAATACTTATTGTTAGTTCACTTAATTTTGTGAAGATTCAATAAATAAATTTAGATGAAAAGAAAAAGTTATTATGTTAGTCAAGAATTAAAAAAATATAATTTTGGAATTTTAAGACATTTTTTAAATAAGTCTGTCCTTCCGTCCGTCTATTTATTAATTTTTGCAAACTTGCCTCTGCTACGCCTATGTAAAATTTCATATAAATCCAGCTAGTCGATTAGAAGTTACAGATTTATTATGATTCTGCCCCACTGTTTAGTTTTTGATAAAGCAAAGAAAATGTCTGCACTTAAGCTTTTTTTGTATGAAATTTACTAGAGTTTTAAAAAAGAAATAATAATAATAATTTCTCAAATCGGACTTTATATGCGCACGATTTTTTTCATAATATTAAAGTGATATTATGTGACGATATGTACTTTTTTCAGACAATTTTCAGAACAAACATTCTGTAACATTTTAAGTTGCATTCCATGAAATTAAAAATTAGTGTATTTTGGGATAATTTTCAAAAAAAAAAAAAATATTAGGACAAAATATTATTTACAAGTACTTGAAGAATAGTACACTTAAATACCTTAAATTGATGGTTCCTTTTAAATTTTTTACTTTAAAGGCCTTTTTTTTAATAAATACACTGAAAGATGATGAACATTGAATTTTTTACTCTTTTTCAAAAATGTGAAAAAAATGTTTAACTTTGACAGCTGCTTATAAGAAAACAACACAAACTAGCTTAAGATTTAAATTGATATTCACCCCTATTATGTAAGTCGTTGTCGACGTCGTCCTCAATTCGTAGTCGTTGTCACATTAAGTCGACATCGACATCACCTCGACAATAAATTCGTATTTTCTAATAGTATTGTGTGACGTCGACTTCTTATCGATAATTTAAAGGAAATAAATATCTTCTCTAAATATTTTGTGAATATTTTGGAATTTTTACTCAACAATGTGTTTTTTGCAAGATAAAGAGTGTATATAACATATATCAGTGTATTTTTCTTTTTGTTTAATACTTTTGCTAAAAAAGTGAAGTTTTATCTATTAAAGTGATTTTTAGAAGAAGGGTTCATAGCGGAGCTATGGTCAATTATGGACCGACCTTCACGAAATTTCGCATACAGATACGTATATAAAACTTATTTGTGATAAATTTTATTCAAATATTTCTATTTTTAGGGTATTTATGAGATTAAGAACTCTATTAAGGAAGGAAATTTTTATGAGGACCAGATGAAATATTGGGTCGGCCATAAGCAAATTCAAAAGTCCTTCGTCCTTGTGTTGAAAAAAGCATATGTACAAAATCTCATCAATTTTTCCTCAAAATTACGACTAGTACTTTGTGCACAAGCTTTACCGACTAGGTGAAAAGATGGATATGGAAAAATCGACTCAGAAAGTGATTCGTCTTAGAAAATTACAATACTTTGTCAATATTGAGATTTGTAATCAATATTGACATCACAAATACCATTTCTGGTTGGTCGACGTGACTTGCTGTCGACAACGACATACATAATAGGGGTGATTGATACATAATTTTGTCTATCTTTATTCGGTACCCAACTTTATTACAAAAATTTAAATTTCAAAACTCATTTAATCACCACTTTTGACTCATTTTACCCCAACGTGAGCTGATATATACTTGAAAATAAATAGTAAAATATTTTAATTTAAAAAGGATATTTTCGTACGTTGTTTACTGCAACATTTAAATAATAAATATTATCATATTACAGGGATTCTTTGCTTTCATTTGACATCCATACTGAATTGATATAATAAGTATTCGTAAATATGTTATATTTTTTTTTTTAATTGTATATCTCTTGAAGCTTTGAAGATCTTTCTAGAAAGAGTTTGACGTCCTAGAGAAAAACTGAGTACGTAGTTTTACACGTATGATCTCTAGTTTCGTGAGTATATCGATTTTTTCTTGTGTGAAAATGACTGTCACACGGTGTAATATTTTTATAGCCACCATCAAAAAGATGGGGGGGTATATTGATTTTATCATTCCGTGTGTAACATGTCGAAGGAATCATTTAAGACCCCACAAAGTATATATTTCCTGGGTGCTGGTTAGATTCTGAGTCGATCTAGCTATGTCCGTCCGTCTGTTGAAAGCAAAAATGGGCGTGGTCCGCCCACTTCCCATATAAGGTGAAATTGTGTTCAAATAGTTCAGGGACCAATGCAAACTCAGAATCAAAAAATGGGCTTGGTCCGCCCACTTTACCGCCCCCTCCCGTATAACGTAAAATTTGAAAAAATTGATGGTGGGTATATAGATTCGGCCGGGCCGAATATAACATTCGCGCTTGTTTTTTTTTAATTTTTTTTTGGAGGCGACGACTTTTATTTTAAAATTACTACACTGTTTTTGAAAATACCTATGTTTTTTTTTCACAAAATTTCTAAAGTTTCTAGATATTTTTTCCTTTCATTCTGATAAATAAAATAAATTCGTTAAAATTCAAATTTAATAGATAATATTAATCTAGTTATTATTTATTTCTACATAATTCTAAAGAATATTTAATACTACTCGATTTATGAAAAATAAAAAAATCCCCCAACCACAAACCAAAAAACAAAAAATAAATATAAACTTCATGCTTCCTAATTATATTTAGAGGTCATATAGCAAAAAATAAAATATATACCTACAGGTCTTAAAAATATTTAATCTTGATCTAACAGTTTATGATTTCAACATATAGTATTTGAAGTATCACCAACCATTATTATTTATTAACCAGTTTCTAGATTTTTTTCGAAAATTATTTGGATAATAGTACAGCTTAATCTATTTAAATAGTGCTAAAATTGTGAAAAAAACAAAAAAGCAAATAAATATAATGGGATTTAATATACATAATATTTGTATTGCAAAAAAAATCTAAATAAAAATCTAAAATATTTTAAAACTTGAAATAAGGAAAGTCATTATCATCATCTCTGTCGCCAACACACCAAGCAGAAAAAAAATCTAATAAAATAAAACAAAAATTATATTAAACATGTTTGCTAAAGTTTGCGGTTGTAGTTTTTTTTTTTTTTTTTTTTTTTTTTGTTAATCTTAAATAGGTAATAATTATATTTTTAACCAGATCTCCTCTCATAAATTTGTTGAATTTTTATGTTTGACGGAAGTTTAATGTATTATTTATTCAAACACGCAGTACGCAGTTTTGATTTAATTTTAGTTGATCTTCCTTTCAAAAAATCTTAAACAGACACACCCATAATCATACATACATATTTATACTACGTACTATTATGACTACTTATGTATATAGAAATATACATTGATATTTGCACGTATAACGGAAGTAGTTTTGCAAACAAATTTAAGCCTACCGATTTTTGGAACATATTTTAAATGTTATGAACTGGAATTTGCATAAAATACTGAATTATATTTCACACGAGCTACAAAAAAAAAAAAAAACAACTTGTCCAAAAAAATACAAACAAGTTTTCTTTTTATTATGTTTATTAGACTTCAAGTAGAATCTAGAATTTTAGCAAATATTTGTGGGTGAAATAGATTTCAATGTTCTAAACTTGGTACGAATTTTAAATTTTTAAGGTCATCTTATGACCATGAAAAATGCAATATGTTGTTTTAATTATAAATTTATGAAAGTTTTAAAATAATAATAATATAACTAAATTTTGGATGACATTTATAGTTCTTCTCTATAAAACATTTTCCACACAGTTGATATGTTTTTGATTGGATTAAAATTCCCTAAAATATATTCTTCTTCTATAAAATATATAACTGATATATTGAATTAAGAAAAGGTTTTTAGTTAATTTGGTATCCTAACGGAACCCAAGTGAGCTTTAGCTACGGTGCGACAGTTAGTCCAAGCTAACCTTGGTAATTTTAGTATTGCATTTCCCATAAACAAAGATCGAAAGTATCTAATGACTAGAGACATCTAAAGTAAAGCTTTTTCTGGACCGTACAGACCCCTCAGGGGCGGAGCTAAAAAGGCTCAAAGTTGGGTACCTCTGACATACAAATTTTTTAATCGCTTGCAAAATTTTTGTTTCTCGTCCAATTTCAAATATTTTGTAAATATTTTATAAAAGTGGCGTATTTTCGGTTCTTTAAAAGATATTAATTTCAATCTTTTTCTGTATAACGAAGAATTATGTCAACTAAGTAATGTAATTTAGATGAAAATAATCGAGATTTTAATTTTTCTGATTTTTGAAATTAAAGTAAAATTTTTGTAAAAAACTGTTTTTTTGAGAAACTATAAATATTTAATCTCTAATAAAATCTTTGTTATTAAAGATATCTTAACAACATATTACAGATTCGTAAACTGCATTCCGTTTGCCGATTCGTGCTTTGGGATTTGAGAAAATATAGACTAAAGTCAAAACTTTCATATAAAATGGGTCGAATTCGGGAGGTTGTGTACCTTGACGATTTGAGTTATTGGACTTGCTTTTTATTTTAATATCTTCTTTGTGAAGATGACTTTCAGAAAAGTATAAAATTATTATATGTTGTTAAAAAAATGTATTTTAGAGATAAAAGAGTGTAGATACTTTTTCGGTAAAAAAAACACAAAAAGTTGTAATTTTTGCAATTTTCAAATTCAAAATCGTTTATTTTTGGACTCGATAAAGATATCGACTTCAAATTTGTTTTATTCAATAGATAATTTTGTTTTATAATTATCTAAAGAAAAAACAAATGAAATGAATAGGATATATATGAAGAAAACTGGACCAAGAACATGCAAAATTAAGGTACTTAAAAACTCAAATGCAAATAACTCAAAAACTATAAGAGATAAATAGGACATTCAAGCATGTTTTCGAAATTGGACGAGAAACAAAAATTTGGCAAGCGATTAAAAAATTGGTATGTCAGAGGTACCCAACTTTGAGCCCTTTTAGCTCCGCCCCTGAGGGGTCTGTACGGCCCCCTTCCAAACTTAATATTATACACTCCTCTGCTATGCATATACCAAATTTCATGCAAATCCAACCAGCCGATCAGAAGTTACAGATTTATTTCCAAAAAATTTCGATTCTACTCCACATATGTGCACATATATTTTCTGTTTTGGGTTAACGCTCCACCGTTCGATTTTATTTATAATTAAAAGAAGTTATCCACATAAATTCTGTTACAATAATAGGTCCTTAGATATGTGTTAACTAACATTTTCTTTATATGTGGGTTATTCTCCCCCTGGATCTATCCATCTTTTTTCATCTTAAATATGAAATTCGATGAGAAAATTATCCCAATAAATATATATATATATATATATATATATATATATATATATATATATATATATATATATATATATATATATATATATATATATATATATATATATATTTTTTTATACCCTACACCACCATAGGTGGTTGGGCTATTATGCGTTTGTGCTGATGTTTGTAACGCGGAGAAAAAAATGTTCGGACCCCCACCTGAGTCGATTTAACGATATCCGTCCGTCCGTCTGGCTGTCTGTCCATGTAAACCTTGTGAACAAAGTACAGGTCGCAATTTTAAAGATATCTTGATAAAATTTGTCACAGATAATTATTTTGATAAAAGGACGAAGCCTATTGAAATTGGTTATGATCGGTTCATTATTTCACCTAGCCCCCATACAAATGTCCACCCGGAATAGAGGTTTAGCTATCATAAATGGCTTAAATATAGCAATATTAGAATGAAATTCGGTGCAAAGTAGTTTTGTATAAATGGTAATCTTTGTGTCAAATTTCATCAAGATCGGTCCATAATTGACCATAGCTCCCATATAAATCCCCCTACCGAAAATCACTTTAACGTGCATAAATCCTATAAAAATGTCAGTATCAAGTTAATATTCGGTACAAATAAGTATTATCACAGAAATCACAGTGCCAAATTTTATAAGGTTCGGTCCATAATTTATAATAGCTCCCATATAAACCTACTCTCGGGAATCACCCTAAAGCGCATAAATTCGTATTAATGTTAGCACTAACGTAATATTCTATATTTGTATATTTTATTTTACACTTGGTAAAAGTATCGATCCACAATTGGCCACAGGTCTGATATATGACCCCTACCCGAAATAAGTTTCACATACATGATGGTGTAGGGTATCATATGGTCGGACTTGACCGACTATATCTTTCCTTCTCTTTTTTTTTTTAATTTTGTTGCAATTGTTCTTTAGACATGGGATATCAATATTTTCCTTGTATGAGTCATCCTCCCCTCTTTACCTTACGGTCCTATTTTAATTGTGGAAGAAAGTTATTTTCACAAAATTATAAAATTTTTACTTTAATACTTCTTTAGATATGCAATAATAAGTATTTTTGTATAGGGGTACCATTCCCCTTGTTCCTACCTATTTTCATCTAAATTATTGAAGAAGGTTAGGAATATATTTTCAAAAAATTTTAATCCCTTCAATATAACAGTTCATTAAATATATGACAAATAATATATTCTTTGTATGGAAGGTGAAAATCGGCCTAGCGGTTTAACAAACAAAGACTGGACTATTATAAACTTTCGAGTTTTATTATTATTATTATTATTATTATTATTTTTTTTTTTGTGACGTAGGGAAAAGGAGATTTTTTTTGCATTAGCGCATATTGGGCCGAAAATGGGAAATATATCAATATTTTAATGCCTGATTTTGTTTTTATATTGATTAATAAAAATGGAAAGAATTTTTGGAATTTTAAGATTTTTTTGAGAGAATTTTGACAAATTTTCATTTACTTACTTTATTTGATAGATCATTTTTTTTCTTTAACTATTTACAGAAAAAAATATAATAAAATCGGTCGAAAAGATCAGTACAAAAAAAAAAAAACTCATTCTAGACCAATTTTACACAAAATTTTCAAAAGTATTGCTGACAACACTGTCAAGTTACATATATCTACATAATTTTTTATCTGTTCAATAGTTTCAAACATAGATTAACATAAGTAGATATTAGGGTATCCAATTAATCGGTTTATTAGACAAATAATTATTCGAGGTTAAAAGTTTATCAGTTAATAACCGATTATTGAGAAATTATTCGATTAACCGTAGTTATATATGTAAAACATATAAATTACACAAATTATCTATTGAAATAGTTACTTAGAAACAAGATCAAATTCTTTTACAAGAGGATCATTTCGTAATTATTTTCTCCTATTTGTATGAAAAAATTTAATTTTTTAACTAATACTATAAAATATTCTCCTAATTCCGCTTTATTTACACATTTTTCACGTAAGTGTATTTTCTGTGTAAGAATGATAATTTGTTAATCGAGTCTAAATTAATATTTTTTGGGTACATTTAGGAGCTGACAATTAAAAGTATTATGACTTGTGTAACTTTGAATTTACTTTAATCAAAGTAATGTTTAACGAATTTCTATTGATACAAGTTTAATTATTTATGAAGATATAATATTATTACCTTTTCTTATCGCTTTTTATAAAACATTCTATCCCAACAAAAAATGCATCCAAAGAAGTTAGTAAGATACTAAAATTGTGATCCAGAAATAGTACAAATTCGTATAATTTTCAATGAATTGAATTTTTTGATACCTGTGTTATGTCATGTCATGTTCACGATGTGCAAAATTGCAATGAATATCCAATTTTTTTAACGGCTCATGGAAATTAGTTTTAATTTTTATTATTATTTTAATAAAGAAAATTATACATAACATTATTTTTCATTTGTTTCATTTTTTTTTTCTTTTTTGTAAAGATAACATTCAAATAACAAAGTCTTATAGCAGAACAATTCATTTAAATCTTTCTATATATATTGGATCCTGTTTTATTACTTCTAAAGCAGAAGAAAAAGTACCTCACTTAAAACTATTTTTATTTATTTTTACTGGAATGTAACAGTTAGATGTAGTTTACATAAATTTATCATAAAAAAAATAAAAAATTTTCTAATTTATAACTCAAGAAAACTACATTTCGGTTAACCGGTTATTCGATAGAAATTATTCGGTTTATTCGTTATTCGAAAATAGACAGTTTTAAATTATTCGGACAGTTAATCGACAAAAATTAATCAGATAACCGAATGACGGTTAATCGATTGGATACCCTAGTAGATATAAAGCTTAAAAAAATCAATTGAAAAAAAAAATTAAATGACAAAATTTTACAGGAGAGATAAAAACTTAATAGGTTGAAAACTATTACGGTCTAAAAATTCGTGATATTACTTATATACGAGTATTTTATTGCAATCTACCATTTTTTATTTATTTTTTTGCATTTTAGGTGATTTTTAAAAAAAAAAATAAAAATATTTGATTTTCAGAAAATCTTAAAAAAAGAATTAGAGACAATGGAAAAATATTTGATTTCCATGGTTCCCAATTGACTTTTTTTGTTGCCCCGTGTTATTGCAAACCAAATTTTTATTTCTTAAAATATAATCTAAAAATAAAACCTCTTACTAATTTTTGGTTAATCCTAATTTACTTAAAAATCATATAATGCCAGCTCTCAATACAGTTTCAATATATCAAACTCTTGATAATTTCGTGTATAATAATTCGAGATTGAAGATTGATTGATCTGATCGTAAGATCTTTTGAAGTATGTTCATATATTTAGATTTCTTATACAAAATTATTTTCCTTATTTTTTTTTTAACGTTTCTTTCTTTATTAATTGGATCTGTCTATAATATGTAGGTCTAACAATAAGTGTTTAAATCTTTTAACTAAAATTGAACTAAAATATCAGTTTTCATAAAAAAATTCAATTAATAATTTGGTAGATCGGTTCTTCGAAGCCTTGATGATCTTTGCGTTTGGTAGGCAGTCTAACCAATGGGTTAGGGTGAAGCTGTAGTTTCAAGACGTATTTTTCACGAATTTATATAAATTCTTCTTTTACCAATGGTATTTCCAAATCCTTGTGAATATTTTCGTTTCTTATATACCATGGTGCTCCTGTCATGGTTCTAAATATTTTCGATAGGGCCCTCTGTATAAGATCTATATTGGTATTACTCTTTGTTCCCCAAAATTGGATTCCATATGTTGAAAATGGTTTTAAGATGCTTTTATACAGTATGACTTTACAGTCAAGGCTTAATTTTGATTGATAGTTGATTAGCCAGCGCATATTAGAAGCTTTTTCATATGTAGCCTCTTGGCTACATATGTGACGACGCCAAGTATGATATCAGTCTAGATGTATGCCAAGGTATGTGGGACGTTTATATTGTTAAGCGTGACAGGAGGACAAATGCCCGCCCTGAACGCAAATGCAACGTGTTTACTTTTGAGTTCATTTACTTTTATACTCCAGTTTTTCAACCACGTCCCATCTCATCTTAAGTAATTATTGAGTTCTCTAAATGCTTTGTACGGATCCACATGTTAGATAAGAACCGCAGTATCATCGGCAAACGTGGAGATAGTCAATTTATTAAGTTGGCAAATCAGAGGTGTATATTAGGTAGAGTGTCGGTCCGAGAACAATTCCTTGAGGAACAGCAGCATTGATTTCATAATCTCTTATAATGTATCCAAAATTTTACCCTAAATAATCGGTTGGAAAGGTAAGACTTTACTAATCTATGAGTACAATGAGGCAATAAGCATTTAATTTTGTACATTAGATCTTGGAGCCAAACTTTGTCAAAGGCTTGTGCCTAGGGATCGCAATTTCCCGAACTTTTTGTTTTCCCGGGATAGCGGGAATTTTTTTTTTACTTCCCGGGATCCCGGATTAAAAACTATAAGTAGTACTACTCTCATTAGTTGAAGAACTTAGACCCAAAGGGATATGTATTTTTGCATTAGCAGATTTAAAACAGAATTGTAAATGTACTTAGGAAAAGAAATTTGATCAATTGCTTAATTTACTAATTAATTAACTTGAGTGAATGCTGTCGTGAAAGAACTGTGGATTTCGACACAGTATTAAGCAGATTGTGTTTTCCTAAAACCTTCGGTGTAATTCAAATGTGTGTTAAAACTATATTAAATTGTGTGTAGCTTCAATGGTTGATCCAACATTATATGAAAATGTCAAAAATATATCGCAAATTTTAACGTACCTTCATAAAATTTTGAACATCAAATATAATATCTAAAACTAATTTCAATTCCCATTTAAATTTTTTTTTTTTTTTTTTTTTTTTTTTTTTTTGTAAAAGGTCGTCCGAAGTGCTTTTTGTCATTTTTAAAATGCAATAATTTAGAAAGAAATAAACATATTTTCACAGTTCCTTCACGGCCTAACTGACACAAGTCCATATAATATTTGTGTAAAATATTATATTGGTCGGAGTCGGATGTTATAAAAAAAATAGGAGGAAAGAAGGAAAACATATATTTTTTTTTTTTTTTGGCATTGTCTATTAAATCGAGAAAAATAGTTAGGTTTATCTAATTGTATTTTTGACTAATTGATTATACAAATTTATAGAATTTATGTAGAATTTTTTATATTTTTTTCTCTGATATTATTACAAAAGTAAGAGTTGCGAAATATTTTCGCACAAAATTTAACTAAAACGTAATCACGAGATCATTATAATACAACAGCAAATTATCTTCAAAACTGTGTACATTTGTATAATAATAAATGATCATCTAAAGGCCTTCTAAATATTGAACATAATTGAACAATAAATCAAAAATTTGATACTAAAATTTTTCGCTATAACTAAACCATATAAAGTCATTTTATGCTCCAAACAAATCAAGCTTTAGTAGATCTCCGATACTTAAAAATATTATAAAGTGGATAAAAACTCAACAATAATTTTTATTTGGGTCATTAGAGTTTCTATAGTGCAAAAACCTGTAATTCTATAGAGTTTCAGAAATGACAAAAGGCACTTCAGACCAGAGGGCGAAGCCGATCGGCTAAAAGCCGACTAATAGCCGCCACCGACTTATTTCTTAAGCCTTTAGCCGCCGCCGAAGAGCACGACTAATTTCGAATAAAATTTTTTAGCCAATTTTTTAATGTATTTTCATTAATACAGTTATATTTACTCAGCACATACTTTCTTTATTTTGAAATACCTCAGTTAAAAATAATAATTTTTCAATTTAACAAAGAATGAATAAAATTTTTCTTCAGACTCGGACGAATCTGACTCTGAAAATTATATCATGGTAAGTTAAATTTAAAATTTTCAGCGAAAAGAAATTCAAAAACATTCTTTCTATTACTTATTGCACCATGATTTGATATTATAAAAATGTAGGTAAACAAAAGGAGAAATAATTTTTAAAAATTGGCTACAGTGAATGTAAATTTTGAATTCTAGATCTTATATGTATGTATATAACAAACAAAATGATTTTTTACGAATTCATTTGAATTGTATTATGCGCTAGTCAATTGATTTTCCGTTTAGCCGCCGACTAAATTTACTCAACTCTTGTCGACTTTAAGCCGCCGCCTATAATATATGTATATAATACAACATCGGCTTCGTCCTCTGCTTCAGACTCACAACATACTTACTTTTTATATTAACGTTCTTAATATTTTTAAAATTTTTATGGGAAATTTATAATATAGTATGTTTAAGATGTCTATATGATTGTTTCAAACAGATATATTTTTTCACTTGCTGGATTTTAGTACTGATATTTTATTAAGATATTATATTGATTCATGCTATTCATAAAAATCATGTAATGAATTGTATATAAAACCATTTGGTTAAGATATAGTTCCGACCTGGATTTTTAGCTTAATTTTCTTTTAAACATTACTCAAGTAAATAAGTTTTGTTAAAATTCATACTGTTTTCTTCCATTTAAGTGATTTTAAAATTCCCGGGAAAACGGAACAAGAAAAATAGCAAATTTCCCGGGACGGGAAATCCCGGGTTGCAATATCTACTTGTGCCACATCCAGAAAAATTGAGGAACAATATTTTTTCTTTTCAAAAGATTTTCTAATCTCTCCGGTTAAACGATTAACTTTTTCGATAGTGACATGATGTTCTCGAAAACCGAACTGGTGAACTAGGATTATGATATTTTTATTTTAAAATGGTATGATTTTTCCTTGAAATACTTTTTCGAATATTTTTGACAGGCAAGGCAGCAAGCTAATGGGTCTATATAAAGATGGAACTGTTAGATCTTTCCCTGTCTTTGGTATCATTATAATCTGGGAGATTTTCCAATTTTTCAGAAAAACTCCTTGAGTCAAGATCGCATTAAATAATAAAGTTAAGACAATTATTGCAACTCTCGGTAGATTTTTAATCATTAATGGTGTAATTAAATCATATTCTTGTGATTTGTTTAGTCTGGTATGCTCCCGTATAACTTTGTGAACATCCTCGGAACTTATCATTAAGTTCGCTTCTGATACAGTACGAGAATGATGGTCATCTAAAACAAATTCATTTATTGGAGGAGTTAGTTCGAAAGACATTACTTAAATGCTCAGCAAATAGTTGTGCTTTGTCCTTTGCACTTCGTGCCCAAGTACCGTTTGTTTTTGGTAGTGGACTTTGACACTCTACCGGTGGTTTTATGTTTCTAGTTGTATTCCAGAGAGAGAAGTTTGTATATTTAGTATTTGTTAAACTTTCAATATAATCTTTGTTTTTGCCATACTCCTTGAGTATAGCACTTTTAAATTTTTTGTTGCAGTAGACAGCCTCTGCTTGGATGCAGGAGATCTATTTTGTTGCCATTCTATTTTGATCTATTTTGTTGCCCTTCTGCATTTTCTTTTTTCGCAAAGAAGTTTTTCAATATTTGAATTAAAAATATGTCTGTTTCTTAATTTGTTATTTATTTTATTTTTTTATTATTATTATTTTTTTTTTTTTTTTCATAAAACTTTACAGAAAATTTTTTTATTTTTCTGAATAAAGACCTAAGTTAAAATAAAATTAAATCTAAAAATCAATATTTAAATAATAATGAAGAAATAAATATTTTATAAAAATTGAAGCCCTCTTTGTGTATACATAGTAATATAAATATTAGTTAAATATTTATGTTATTTTTGCTGTTTAAACACATAATTAACGGAAATGTTTTTATGTTTTTAAAAATTTCCTATCATTTTATTAAAAGTTGTTGCTACAACTTGTTCACAACTTTCTGACCTACCCTAATATTTACTTGTTTGTATGCTTGAATAAAAAAAAAAAAAAAAAAAACAAATAAATATTTATAAAAACAATTATTAACATCTCTAAAGAAGAGAATGATCTATGGTACTCTTAAAAGTAGAGAGATATTCAATTAAATTTGTTTAAACTAGAGAGTTAAAAAATAATTTTAGCACATGTAAAAAAAAAAAACTTATTGAGAAGCGAGTATGTTGTATTCTAAATTAATTAAACAATAGTTAGTGTCGTTCAAACGATTAATCGGGTCAACTTATTCGGATAAATACAATATACATATATAAATAAAGAGACGATTTTTTTACGATTCTATTTTGAATAGAAAAAGTACCTAAATAAATTATTGCTTTTTGAAAATTAAAGAAAATTTGTTTGTTTTTAAAACAATTAATCGTGTCAAGTTATTCGAATGAATTCTAACCTTCTTTTTATCAAATTAATAACTTTATTCGGACTGCAGAATCAGCTTAACATATTTTTCACATTTCACTAAAATAGTTGTCTTAATAAAGTTATAGTAACTGCATTTTTTTTCCGAATTGTTTTTGAACGCTGACAATTTTAGTTATTATATATAATCGAATAATCGATTGAAGAAATTTATAATATAGATCATTCAAATATATTGGCAACTCTAACTGTATTTTTACACTGATTATGACTTTTTTCGCATTTATTATTATAGTTGTTGTTGTATGTATAAATTGTTATCTGTTTTATACTTAATTCAATAAATTTTCTGTATTTGCAAATACAATTTTGTAGATTTCAGTATTGTTGTATATAGTGATATTGTTGTTGTTGTTGCTAGTGTTGGTGATCAGAATTGTAAAAAAAATAAAAAATACTGACTGGGGCTACTTGCACTTGAACTATGTAATAATTTTATAAACCAACAACAAAAACGAAATTGAATTCTTGTTGAATTAAACTTTTATTCATTTCAAAGTCATCATTACACGAGGAACATAAGTAAATAAATAAATAAACAATAAACTTTGTTTAAATACAAAATGGCAAAAGAAAAAAGTAAAAAATAATTTTCCGTAATACGTAATTTATTGTTATTTCGTTATTGTTGTTCCTATTAATTAAATAATTAAAAAACAAATTCCTAAAAAAAATGTAATAAAAAATCTAATTTGTATATAAAAACAATTTAAATAATCTATACAAAGTGTTAATTAATGATTAAAAATGAAACTTAATAACTAGCGATTAAACCCGATTTGTAAGATTAGTTTAAAAAATGATCTGATCTATAAAGTGTTCGCTAACTTGTGTGTTAAACGCGTTTAATCATTTTTTTTTTTTAATAAATTTAATAATTAAACATTTAATTTTTCGTAGCTTTATTTGTTTTTGCGAAGTTTTCAATTTGAAATGTATAAAAAATCAATGGCAGGTACATAAATATTAAAAAAAAGTATTTAATATATATTCGTGCATAATTGTATTTAGTCACACTTGTCGTTTATGTGATAGATATTAGATTAATTTAAAATTATTTTCAGACTTTAAATGTAGTGCTTACAATCGATTGAATACACTCACAAAAATGTTTTAGTGATAAATTGTGCATATGACTATAAATATTTATTATCTGAACAATTATAAAATTTTAATTTGCATTATGTCTGAAGTTTATGGTTTGTGACCCACTATTACATATTTATTAAAATTATTTTAATATTTCAAATAATCATATTGTATAACTGCCGATTTTAATAAAAAAAAACTGTGGTGACAGCCCTCATACTTGCCAAACAAAGTGCCGAAGTTTTTTCGGCTTGCGATTGTATATTAAGGCCGGATTAGTTGGTTGTTTATGTGATGTTGATGTACCGTTTATTTACGGGAAGAATTTTGTGCAATTATCCAAAATTAATAACGTGACATATGTTTTTGGCATTTGTTAGAAAAAACACAAAGTTACCAAACTTATTTGCTAGAAAAAACCTAAAAATGCAACTCTGATTGAAATTAAACATGCCAAATATTTATCTATTTAATTGTTTGTGTATTTATTTATTTTTGTTCATTTATTTCTTTGTTTATTTAGTGGTTTTTCTTTTTTATTTCGTTAAGTATTTATTTTTTTGTAAGAAAAAAGTGATTGTTTGGCAACACTGCTAACAACTGTCACGGAACAACGCATAGTATAATAATAAAGTATACTCGTAAGACCAGCTGTTTTACAATTTTTTCATTGGCAAACCTCGCGGTACTGTCAAATTGTTTTTGTATTCACATGTAAAATATTTTTTGAGTTTTTTTCTCTTGCTCTCTTTCGTTCTCTCATTTTTCTGTTCAAAGCATTCTGACATTGTGGGCAGTAGTTTTACACTAACAAAATACAAGCAATTTTTTTTTTTTTTTTTGTAGATGTGCGAGTACTTTATTATTTTACTATGGGAACAACGCAAGAAAATTCTGTTTTCAACAGAATCAGATATCACATCAACGTGAAGCTTCAATAATTGTTAGCATTACAATACAAGCAAAATAAACGATCAGCTGTTTCCTTCGTGGGAGGAAACGTCACATAAACAACCAACTAATTCACGCTTTAGCCTGTGAACTCATTAGGCAAGAGCTATGCTGTACCAAAAAAAAAAAAAAAACTCTAAAAGTTTGTTATTCCATCAGTCATCAATATTTTCTTAGAATTCCCTTGACCCATACGATGGGAGAAAAACAGATGAAGTTGTCTTAGAATATTAAAACTTGGTACGAATAACTATAAATCACTTTAACTTAACCAAAATGTACGATAGCCATTAAAAATATATTATTTATGAGTGCTAATTTATACAGTGCAAGCTCGATTTTCACGACTAATTAAAAACCAGACCTGTCGCGAAAACTGAATTTTCACGATAACAGAACCCAAAATTTTATTGAAAAATTTTTGTAATTTTTAAAATTAGAATTGTTTTTATTGATATATTTACATTTTAAACATTTTTAAAGAAATTGGAGATTTTGAGTTGCTCTTTTGGCAAATTATTTTTTAAAATAACAGCTGAATCACGTATATCATATAGTGCTGTTGTCGGCTTATCATTTTCCAAAGCCCATTATATGAATATGTTTATTGATGTTATACAATCGTCCACTTTAATTGTTTTCTTCATCGTATAAATCCTTCGATTCCATATCTGATAATTCCATTTGCTCCTCATAACTTTTCACATGAAATTCTCCTTGTATACAGTTGTTTATGTCAGCATTCGTGAAAAGTAGTTCCGTACCAATTTGAGCTACAATTGTACCAATTGTTGAAAAATCGTCATTTTCTTCCTGAATTATTTTGTAAAATATTTATCTCTATACACTCTATTCACTACCGAATATCACTTTTTAGTTCCTCAACTAACACGTCGCGTTATCTAAAAGCAAAACTGCTTTTTGCTAAAGACCTTTTGAAGCCAAAAACTCTCGGACCTAATTGGTGAAAATTCACTTACGTGGGGAACAAATTCGTGATGGAACCAGTCCTTGTATATAAATGATATCATCCAGGCGTTATTACTGAAGTTGAATATTACATGATTATTGAAAAATCATTTAAAGGCGCGTGAGTTTTTCGATTTTCCAACAACCAACAATTTCAATTTGTCTATGCCATTCTCATTTGAACAGGGCAAAAAGTTACTCGCTCTTTACATATTTTTATTCTGGGAGCCGTTTTCACATTATATGTAACAAGAGTGTGATTTGGAAGCATCCTATAATATAAACAAGATTCGTCGGCATTGTCGATTTGGTAAAGAGTCAACCCATGCTCATCAACGTAATCCTTAAACTCTTTTACAAATGAATCAATAAGATTTCGAAGGCAATTTCTTGCCCGTAATTTTTAAAAATCTAATTCCATCTCGACACTTAAATTTCTTCAACCATCCTTCACTGGCATTGAAACCTGAATTGATTTGATAAATTTTGGAATACAAATGACTGGCTTTTTGACTGGCTTTAAAATATGTTGAACTTTTCCCATATTAAGATATGTATTTGCACAACAAATAACACGAATAAAATAACAAAATTGAAGATCAAAATCATCCAAAAAGGTTAATATACCAAAAGACGGGGATTTCACATCAAACTCTACTTTTATTTTTTACAAATTTATTACGCCAATATTTTTTTATATAGTCGTTTCAATGCCCTTTCGAAATTTAATCATGGAATAACAACCTGTGGAATAATATTGTTAAAATTTGAATAGTGTGACTTCTCTTTTGCAGGCTATAAAGTCGTGCTTAGACGACTTTATAATTCAAAGACGGAAAAATTCTTTCAATATAAATATTGATAAAATACCTGATTCATTTCAAAATGAATTAAAATGTAACTCATAGCTTAAATTTTTATTCTGAATCTGCAGATTTAAAAGCATTTTAGTTGAAATATAGTTTATCCGCTTGTTGGCTCCGAAGTTCTAAAAGTATTAGAACAATTTTCATCAACATACATTTTTATGTGGAACTGTCTTTTTCGCTCTTTTCCCCATCAAAACAGAGAATCGATCTTTTGTATTCGCAGAGAATGATATGATACACAGAACAGACAAAATTCGATTGCCAAAAAATTTGATTGCCACAATGAATTTGTTTCCTCTGTTTATAATATTCGTAAATATGTTATAAATTTCTTTAAATATGTGTATCCCTCGATACTTTAAAATACTTTTATGAAGAAATTTTTACACAAAAATTCGTAGGAGCATTAAAAATTAGTTTAATATACAAATTTTATGGACTTTTTGTAAATTATGTAAAAATTGCAAAAGACGTTCTTGCTAAGGGACATCCTGTGGAGAGCATAAAGTTAACTTTAATTGGCATAAATAAGTGGTGTTATAACTCTTAATGGAAATTTGAAGGCGCATCAAAAAAATGTTTTACATTTTTCTAGGAAACCATAAAATATACCGCACTAATACCTTCAAGGATTGAAAATATCATAAATTTTATTTGAATAACACAGTATATTTTGATATTATGTAGAATATTTACCGGAATTATACATAATCTAGTTTGTAACGAAATTATTAAAGCGAACTGATGCATTTTAGTCACTATATTAATAGTGCCATCAAAAATATATTATTTTAAGGCCTAAAATCAAAAATTTTTGATAATGGACCATATTTCAAATTGGAAATTGTTTGGATATTAGGTTTTTTAATTTATATAAAATGTATATTCATATTGAAAGCATTAAAAAGTTTTTTTTTTACTAGCCTTTCTCCAGTATTTATTTACTAGGCCATATACAGTATAAACTCAATAATCCGGATAATTGATTGCAAACCCCAATTTATTAAACTATTAAAATATATTATATAATCAATATATGAAACAATTAAAATATTAAGTCAAAATAATAATATTCTATATTTCTATATAACATTCTATATTTAAGTCTTGTTACGTTATTAGAGAAATTTGTATCAAGACAAACGTCAATTTTTTGTTTGAGTTGCAGATAATTTTTTATCTCTGTCAATTATAGGGGAAAACGTGTGTCATAATAAACCATGCAAAAAGTACCAACAACAATCAAGATGGCGTCTTTTATCAAGCATTATCATGACAAAGTTGTCAGAGCTCGAGCGCTGACAATTTTCTTTTAACGCTGCAATAATACTGACAAATTCAGTCTACATTAGACAAATCTTTATCATAATAAAATTTTGACGTTTGTCTTGATAAAAATTTGTCTAATGTAGACTCAAAGTTACGGGCAAAGTTGCTATCTCTTTTGCTTGGTTGTTTTGTGTCGCAGCTTGCCTGTCGGTCTTTTTTGTTGGTAACTTCGAGTCTACATTAGACAAATTTTTATCATGACAAACGTCAAAATGAACTCGAATTTATGGAAGGTGGCAACAATTGTGCAAAAACAACAATATGGCAAATTCATTAATGTTTTTTATGTATGCAGTTTTACAGCTGTAACAACCAAAAATAATAATCAGCTGTTTAACTGAGGCTACCTTATATAGATTTGCACCGATTTCGACGTTTGTCTTGATAAAAATTTGTCTAATGTAGACTCAAAGTAACAGACACACACACTTTATAAAAAAAAAGTAACCCATATTTTTTGTTTGTTTTCAACGAAATTATTTTTTTTATTTCTATTGTTTCTGATTACACTTTTGTATGTTTGTTATTTTCTTTAATTTTATTTAAAACGTTATTGTTCTATTCTTTATTTTTATTTGCACTTAAAGTTGTTCTTATTAAACATGCGTGGGTCACTTCGTTTTCTTTTATTCTAAAGCCCCAACCAGTCAACTTTCCATCGCAACGTAGAATGAAAAAAAGTAGCGTGAGACATTTTGTACAACCAGTCAACAAAATTAAACGTATCATATGTTTTTGAACATTCACTGTGTAAACAACCCTGTTTTTCGGTTATTTTGTGAGCAAAATAAACCACCGGGTTGTTAAAAACGCACACAGCTACGTAAAAATCTATTTTCTGTAGATTTCTGCGATACGCTACCTAGAATTTTTGTGTCAATAGCTAGATACACACATCTGCATAAAGCTGGTTGAAACAGCTGATTGCGATACGATGATTTTTAGTTGAGTGGTTGGGGCTTAATAAGAGAAGAGTAAGTGTTGTAAAACGTCTAGAATACCCAGTAGCCGTTTCTACATCGGACGTATAACAATAATGTTGTTTTGAGAGGCGGTTGATTTATGGAGCGGTTGATTTGTAGTGTGGTTGACTGTGGCGTCAGTGAGTCGACTCAGTCAACTTAACGCGGTTTTGGCGCTAACAAGTTTATCAAACATTTTTTCATTTATCCCAAAAAATACAAAATTCTTTTACACCTTTTTGCTGAAAAATTTGGGACAAATACTTAACTGAAAATGGTGAAATTCTATTATAACACTGGTCAACACAATTCATGTTTCCAATATATTTTTTTTTTTCTGTTTTGGGAATTTCTATGACTCGAATATGAAAAAAAATTGAACTAAAAAATATACTTTTCATATTCAGTTCGGATTATAGAGTATGTAATGAGTAGGGATATACTGTCCGGAATACCGAAAAATCCGGAATATGGACGTCCGGATTACCGAGTTTGTACTGTATGTAATTATACATTTGTACAGTACATATGTATATTATAAATCATGATTTAAACTGACGTTATAAGTATTTACTAAATTAATTTAAAACCTAAGTTCATTTGTGTGGACTTTCAAAATTTATTATAATCATTGTGGTATGGAAAACTATGCACATATTTATATATACTATTAAATATAGTAAATAAATTATTTATTAGCAATAAACTTAATATTGATGAAGTATAACAATGTATATTGCTAATTAATTTTATTAGTTTTTCTTTTTGCTGCTGTCGACATTTAACACTTTTCTTTGAGTTTACAATATACTATGAAAATTAATAGATAACAAAAAACTGCAACGATTAGGCACCATAACTAAACAAATATTTAAATACCGGTTAGACAGTGGCCAGACAGTTAAAGTTTTTCTTAGTCTAGTGTAGTTTTTTGTTTGTCTGATTATTTGCTTAAAAAAACTTTAATTTCTACAAGTTATTTGACTAACACTTAATAAACTCAGACAAATGATTGCAAAAGTTTTGGCATCATATATGAACAACAGTGATTTTAAATAAAAATTATTAGAATAAATATTTTAATGAGCCAGTGATGAGGGAACTTAAAAACTATTAATTAAGAAAAAAAAAATTGGTTTATACAAAATTAAATATTACACTTGTTAAAATGTAAATTAAGATATTATTAGCACAGTGTGTTTTGTAGTCATACACAGCGTATGAGTGATGAATCCAATAGTTTTTGCAATAACTAGGTCAAACAAAAATATACTAAATTATATTTTTTACTGGGCTTCAAATGAACAAAAGCGTTAACAATTTATACGTTTCAGACAATTTTACGAAATTGGCATCGATCTATTGCAGTTTTTTTTTCATATTTTTGACATAACAGCATATTTTTGCATATTTACGTAGAAAATATTTATTGTTGGATTATATGTTAGCAACTTTTTTCTTTTCATTTTACTGTTATTTATTTAATTATTATATCTGCCTTTACGTCGAGTCTATATTAGAGAAATTTGTATTAAGACAAACGTCAAATTTTTGTTTGAGTTGCAGATCATTTTTTATCTCTGTCAATTAAAGGGAAAACGTATGTCATAATAAACCATACAAAAAGTACCAACAACAATCAAGATGGCGTCTTTTACCAAGCATTATCAAGACAAAGTTGTCAGAGCTCGAGCGCTGACAATTTTCTTTTAACGCTGCAATAATACTGACAAATTCAGTCTACATTAGACAAATCTTTATCATGATAAAATTTTGACGTTTGTTTTGATAAAAATTTGTCTAATGTACACTCAAAGTTACTTCTTAGGCCTAAAAATATGTATTAAAATCTTATATCTAAGAATAAAAACTATTTGCTCTCAGCTGAGAGCCATGATTGGCAAATGGTTCTTAGTAGAGTGGTAAATCGCTTTTAAGCCTTGTTTTAGATTGAGTTCTGTATAACAATCTTGCTAGGGTTAGGATGCTTTTGTAGTTTAAAGACATACCTCCCTCTAATTTTTTAAAATTCTTCTTTTACTAATGTTCTAAGTCTCTGTGGATATTCTCGTTTCTTATGTACCATGGCGCCCCTGTCAATATCAATACTAGTGTTACTTGCCGTTCCACATAATTAGATACCATACGTTGAAATTGGTTTTAAGATAGTCTATACAGGATGATTTTACAGTCAAGGCTTAATTTGGATTTGCTGCTGATCAGCTAATGGAGATTGTAAGCTTTAATTTTCTTGGCTTTAATGTGCCGACGCCATGTAAGACGTCTATCTAAATGAATACGAAGGTAATTTACGTTATCGGATTTTGGGATATTTACGTTGTTAATGCAAACGTAACGTGTTTACTAGGGTGATCGATTATTCGACTTTTTTGAGAAACCGGTTTTCGAATAGTTGCTATTTTAAAAAAACCGGTTGCACTTTTTGAAATTCAGAAAAAACCGGTTAACCGGTTTTTAGCAGAAGTTAATAATTATATCAAAAGACTACATTTCTTTGAACAAATTAATAATTCTTATAATATTCAAGTTAAAATTTATTAAATACAAGCCTGACAATGCCAGGAAAAATAATATAATAATGAAAATTCGCATAAAAAAATCCGAAAATTAAAAGAAAAAAACAAAAATATGAACAACATATGGATACCTTCTTCTCCCCAATCGAAGTCAATTATTTCAAGCCGTTAGAATATATTTGGATAATATTAATTAATGTTTTAAATTCCTAAACCGTTCAAAATAAAAAATCGTCATAAATGCTCTCACAGGTCGAATACAGAATCAGTTTTTGATAGGATTTTGAGAGTAAACAATAAGTATAGCAACTCAAAAGTTCTTAATACCAAAACAGACTTTTCGGTCCCTGATAGAAACATCTGGCTCCGTTGGAATTTGTAGAACGAATAGTTTTATAAGTAAGCCGATTTTTACTTGCTTACGTCGTTTGGGAGCTTCTGGAGAGAAAGTAATGAAAGATATATATAAATCCATATATATATAAATACACGTATTTAGAGATTTAAAAATCTGGCTCCGTTAGGATTGGTAGGACAAATAGGGTTATAAGTAAGCCGAATTTTAATTTTCTACGTCTTCTGGGAGCTTTAAAAAGCTTTTTAAAGATAAAAACTTCTTAGTAAAAGATACATAAATCCTCTTATATCCGCTCCCTGATACAAATTTCAAGATATGGCTCCGTTAGGATTTGTTGGACGAAAAGTTTTATAATTAAGCCAAATTTTAATTTTCTACATCTTCTGGGAGCTTCAGAAAGCTCTGGAAAGAGAAAAAATGCTAAGCAAATTATATATCTAGATGACTAAAAGATAATTATTAATTATGTTTCGAAATTGTAGAAAAAAAAAATCATCAAAAATTGGACTAAATTTAATTTAGCATAAACAGAAACCATGGCTTAATATGGAAGCCTGCCTCAATTAAAACGATTCTGCAGGTGAAACTTTTTAACACAACACCTTTAAAAAATAAAGGAAATATTGGATCAAAAATAAAATTAAATTGGATGTAACAATATTACAGATATTACAATAGATTAAAAAATTCATACAGGATAATTATTACTTATTTATTTGTTTAATATTACAGAATAAATTCAAATTTAGACTTAAACTATATTTTTTAAACATAAGAAATCAGTCTTTATGAATATTTAAAAAAATATTCCTATTTATTTGTTTAATATCACAGAATAAATTCTAATTTAGACTTAAACTATATTTTTTAAACATAAGAAATCAGTCTTTATGAATAATTAAAAAAATATTTCTAAATTTAGATTCAAATATCACTATATATTACATGTTTTCTGAAATAAAATGATATTTTTAAAACCGGTTTTTTGTGTTTAAAAAAACCGGTCTATTCGACATTCGAAAAATTAATATTTTGAAATAACCGACAGCACATTGACTAAAAAACCGGTTTTAAAACCGGTTGAAAAACCGCGTCGATCACCCTAGTGTTTACTTTTGAGTTCATTTACTCGTATTCTCCAATTTTTCAACCACGTCTCCACATTCTTAAGGTATTTATCTAATTCTCTAAATGCTATATGTATATGGGTCCACGTTAGAACTTATAATAGCAGTATGTATATAGTCAAGCTGGTATTCTTAGGTAAATCCGTGGTGTAAATTAGTAGGTAGGTTTTTAATCATAGGTGGTGTTATAAAATCATAGCCCGGTGATCTCTTCAGTTTAAGATTCTCATTTATGACTTTTTGTATGTCCTCTTGTGTTATAGTTAACGATTATCTACCTGAAAATATGTGATTGTGAGGCTCCCCCAAAACAAAGTCATTGGGGGGTTTGGTTGAGAAACATTACTTAAGTGGTGAGCAAATATTAAGGTTTTACTTTTGACGCTTCATCCCCAGGTGCCATTCGCTTTTCTTAAATAAATTTGTCCCTCTACTGGTGGTTTAATATTTCTGCTTTCCAGAGGGAATAGTTAGTATACTTGGTATTTGTCATTCTTTTAATATAATTTCTATTTCTGCGATCCTCTTCTAACAGAAGGGTACTTCTGAGTATTTTACTTGCAGCAGACAGCCTCTGCTTTGCCGCAGGAGATCCGTGTTTTTGTCATTCTCTTCTTCGTTTTCTTTTTTCAATGAGTAGTCTTTCTATTGCAGAGTTGGAAATTTGTGTATGTTTTTTTGGGGTGATTTGAATCATAGAATAATCTAATGCCGAGATTATTAGTGATGTGAAAACATTTGTGGATTTATCAATATCTTCCTCGCACTGAATATTAGTGTTCATGTGCCAGAGAACCAAGACGACCGGCACAAAATCGACGGCTAGCCGTCGCCGCCGCTTACACATACCAGCTTAAACGGCTGAGCCGGCTCAAGAAAAGTATACTTAATTTATGTAATATATGGTTCTCTGTCATGTGGATGCGACTGCTAATATATATTTTAGCCAATTGGTTCCAAATAACTGAGTTTCAAAATTAGTTTCTCCGTAGTAGGTAACTTCTACTGGGGAATGGTCAGAAGATATATCGTACGAAATTTCCGCTGTTTTCAGTTTCTATTTCCTTTTTTACATATCTATATTCTGGAATTTTTTTAGGATCAGTCGGCCAATATGTAGGTTTAGCAATTTTAAAATAACTTTAAAGGAACATTTTAATTTTTTTTTTTTGCAACCAATAGATTTTTTTTTTTTTTTATAATTTGCCCATGTGAAATTTTCTTTTTGCTGTTCTAACATAATTTCCTAGTAACATTCATGTTATAAAAAGAACATTTTTTTTAGAAATTGCTTTTAAAAATGAAATTCTTTTTAGCTCTAATACTATTCAAAAATAAAATTTAAAAACATAAAATATTTGTCTTAGAGCATATTTTCGGTTGCTCTGGCAATAACTCTATGAAAAGAATATAGAAGAAGGGAAAATATCAAATATTTTATATAGATTTATAATTTTAACTAAATCAAAATTCTATTAATTTTCCCCAACATCATTATTCTAATATATTAATTTTCTTATCAATTTAGAAAAATTATAAAATCTATAGATAATTCCCTTCTCCAAAAACACAGTGCATTTGAAAATACTATAGCACGTATTTATTATTTCTTGATTTCCTTCAGTTATGAAATTTAAATAAATGCAATTTAATTTTTCTAAATAAACAAGTTATTTTTAAATTTATTATCTGATATTACAAAAATTTTACATTAAATTAAACCTTGAACTAAAATCATATGAACTAGTTGTTGTGCTAAATAAAAAATCTAACAAATAAATTAAATTTATATTAATTTAAATACGTTTTTTGTTTCTGTTCTACAATTTTATAGATTTTCTATGGTTATGGCTATTGTGTTACTAATGGCAATTGCCATTCTACTGGCCTTCTATTGTAATTTTGATTTACGTAAATTTTCGGATAGTTACATCAAACCGCTGCTCATTAAACCCGATCAATTAAATAAATTTGCCAAAGATTCAGAGGCTTCGATTATAACAGACACTGATTACTATCATGCACGTGAAATACGCCCCAAAGGAGTATGGGATATACCGGGTCCTAAGATGTTGCCTTTGGTAGGAACAAAGTGGATATTTATGGTATTTTTTCGTAAATATAAAATGTCTACTTTGCACGAAGTATATGCGGGTAGGTAATTAATTACTAATTAAAGATAAGGGACAAAACAAACATTTTCGAATACCCTACGGACCTCATCATCTTCGATTTCAATGAAATTCGGTATACACATTCACTGAGGCAGTACAATATTTTTAAATTCTTCATAATTTTCAAATTCATTTTAATTTTGTTATTATCTCGGGTTCAAAGTTCACTTTTTTCAGAAATTTTGTTTAAATATATGAAATTTGGACATAAACAAATGGATGCCCAATTAATCTAGTATATTTATTAAGCATCAGTTTAAATTTCATATATTAAAAAAAAATTCTGAAAAAAATTTGAAACGCGATAAAAATTAAACTACAACGAATTTGAAAATCCTGAAGAACTTCAAATTTTGTATTGACGTTATAAGTTTGTATACCAAATTTTATGAAAATCGTAGGTGGTGAGTTAAAAACTTCAGTTTTTTTGTTCGAAAAGGTTTTTTTATTTTCTCCCATAATATTTAATATTTTGATTATAATTTAATTTACTTTTATTTTAGATCTTAATCGCAAATATGGTGATATAGTTTTGGAAGTTATGCCTTCTGGCATACCCATAGTACATTTATTTAATAGATCCGATTTGGAAAGGGTATTGAAATATCCCAGCAAGTATCCTTTTAGACCTCCCACGGAAATTGTGGTTACCTATAGACGTTCGAAACCCGATCGTTATGCCAGTGTGGGTATAGTAAATGAGTAAGTGTTTGTTAACCTCTAATAGTCACAACCTCCCTCCCATATTATATGGTTAAATTAAAAATGACTTCTGTTTAGACAGGGTCCTACATGGCAAAAATTACGTTCATCACTTACCTCTTGCATAACATCGCCCCGTATTTTGCAAAACTTTTTACCAGCCCTCAATTTGGTGTGTGATGATTTTATTGATTTACTGAAGGAACATCGTGATCCCAATACGTTTGAGGTACGTAATTTTGAGGATATAGCCAATTTAATGGGCTTAGAGGCTGTTTGTACTCTTATGCTGGGCAGACGTATGGGTTTTCTTTCCACTAATGCGGAACAACCGGAAAAAATCAAACAACTGGCGGGTGCTGTTAAGCAATTGTTTATATCACAACGTGACTCTTATTATGGTTTGGGTTTATGGAAATATTTTCCCACCAGAACCTATCGAGAGTTTGCCAAAGCCGAGGATACAATTTACGAGTAAGTTACAACACATCCTTACATTCTTGTACAGCTCTTAAGAAATCTAGAAAGTAACTTCTCAGTTCATGCCTAGTGTGATTTCGGAAATGGTGGATAAAGCTTTGGAAGAAAATAATGCTAATTTCATGCATCATGACGATGATTTACGCAGTGTCTTTCTGAATATATTGGAAATCAAAGATCTGGATATAAGGGATAAAAAATCGGCGATTATAGATTTTATAGCTGCCGGTATAGAGACGGTGAGTATTTATATCGTTTTAAGTGTTATATGAATAAAATATTTTTGATCCTATTCTTTTATTATTGCGAATTTCAGCTGGCCAATACTTTATTATTTGTTTTAAGTTCAGTTACTAGTAATCCAGCGGTAATTTCAAGAATTCTCGAGGAGTTTCGGGAATATCGCAGTACTTTAATTTTACAAGATGCTTTTACAAATGCCACCTATACAAAGGCCTGCATACAGGAGTCATATCGTATAAGGCCAACAGCGTTTTGTTTAGCCAGAATATTAGAAGAGGATATGCAATTATCTGGTTATAATTTAAAAGCAGGGGTAAGTTGAAATTTATGAGGACTATATTTCATATAAAAATTAGACGAATCTTTTAAGTTAATTATTTAATTTAAGTTAATAATTTTTCTGGAAGATTTCTTCAGGGAATCTAGAGCTTAGTTCAGATTACGTAAATATTTGACAAGAAATATTTAATCGTGTTCCCCACATTTTTTAAACCAAATACAGAGTTGATTTTTATTCACATTACGTGCATTTATTTCACGTTTTTTTTTTCGATAAAACAGCTATCAAATATATATAACACTTGAAGGGAAAAACATATTATTATAATTTACACAAAATTATTTTATTAAACACACAATTATCACAAATTTATTTGTCATCAATTGTTAAATGAATTTATAGGAAAATCTTATTATGTTTTTATCGATTAGGAAGGAATTTCGGAATAAGTATGTGGATGTCAATGAAATGTTTGGTAGCGTTTTTATTTAATACAAAGAGAAAACGGTATTTATTTTAAATACAAATATTTAAAAAATTACAAAGAAAAATATTTAGATAATAAAAGATATACTAACTATTATCAATCGATTAATTGGAAAATTGAATATGCACATTAAAAATAACTTAAAAAAATATATATTTAAAATTTTTGTATAAGCAAGAACAACCCAGTTTCCTTTTCACGTCATTTACATAACAGTTCTGACTTCACAAAACAACACTGTTTTCTTTGCTCGCCACTTTCGGCTGTATAAAAAATAACAAGTATTATGATAGTTAAATAACAAAAAAATATTAATATATTGACATTTGCATTTCAAAAACTATATTTCGATAGATAAAATATGAATTGATCAATTTATTATTTTTTTTTTTTTTTTTTGTCAATTTAAAACAACAATTTTTCAACTCAAGTTGTTTACCTCATCAGCTGTTGTTTGTCGCTGTTTGATCATATATATATATATATATATATATATATATATATATATATATATATATATATATATATATATTATTTTTTTTTTTTTGTAAGATCAAACAAAAATCAGCTCAAAATCGTGACAAATATTTTATGTTGTGTGCACACAATGTTCACACTTGCCGCATTTTTAGTTAAGGGCAAATATATATATTTTTTTTTTTTTGTCCAAAATCAGCTGTATTTTATTAGTATCGAATAAATATTTGGTGTTCATATTAGGCAAAGCAAATATTTGCAAAAATCGTCAAATATTAGCGTTATGTGAACTTAGCTTTAAGTTAAATTAACAAAAAGTTAATCAGAAATTTGTTTAGTTAAAAGATGAGAAAATTGTTTGAAGTTTTTTTTAATAACTAAAATGTACATAATAATAATATAATATTACAAAGATTTCTTCTATGAACAAAAATCTAGAAAACAACTTATCTGTTATTATTGCGAAATTATGAAACTCAAATTGTATTTGAAATTGTTGTCATTTTTTAATTTATTTATTTCTCATCTTACAGACAGTAGTCCTATGTCAAAATATGATTGCCTGTCACAAGGACAATAATTTCAAAGAGGCCAAAACATTCCGTCCCGAAAGATGGATCGATAAGGACGGTAATTTTAGTGTTAATATTGAGAGTTCAACAATAGTGGTGCCATTTGGTATTGGTAAACGAACGTGTCCGGGTAAACGATTTGTTGAAATGGAAATTGTTCTTCTACTAGCAAAGGTATTAAAATCTATTTAAATAAATTATAAATAATTCTAAAAATATAGTTTCCTTCATATATTAATAAAAATACCCTTTATTTTTCAACAGATTTTACTCGCCTTCGATGTCAGTTTCACAAAACCGTTGGAAACGGAATTTGAATTTTTATTAGCGCCTAAAACTCCTCTAAGTTTGGTGTTGCGTGATCGCGTATTTTGAAAATACAATAAATACAAACTAAATAACTAACAGCTAACTAAATATTAACAGCTGAATGGGAAACATTAACAGCGTAACAATTTAACATTAACAAAGTATTCATTTAGTTGTAAGAGTTACCAGATCAAATAAAAAAAAAGGAAGAAAACTTTTTAAAAATACATACTAAACTACTACTAATACTAAACCTCTTATTGTTTTAACGTGTCTTTATATAAAATTTAAGCTTAGCATAAATTTTATTTTTAAAAAATAATAATTTTCTTGTAATTTAATAAAATAATTTCTTTATAATTATTTTTTTTGATAGTTTTTAAGTAGCTGCATTTGTGTGTGTGAGAGTAACGAAAGACTGTAAACGATTTGCAATTTAATGTTATTTATTATTAAAATAAAGAAGAAAAAAACAAAAAATAAATATTAAAAATAATTAAAAAAAGAACAGAAACTATAAAATAAATATGTATGTAAATACATTGAAATAAAATACCTTCATAAATAAATATTGTGCATAATTATTTACTTAAAAGAAATATTAACTAAATTTTAATATTTTTTCAAATATTAAAAACCAAAGTTCGTAAGAAATAATTCAGTAACTATTGAACCGTTAGAGGTATCTCAATAAAATTTGACGTGGTCAGAACTGAGGTGTTTTCGACTTGATTTGGTTCCTAGCAGGTCAGGAGGAAGTGGGTGGCCCTCCAAAGTTGGCCATCTCGGGTATGTAATTGTTTTGAAAAATCGTCAAAAATTAATTTATGATATGACAGAAAAGAAATTTTATATGTAGATAGTTCTTGTAAATCTTTATAAAAAATACGCTTACATGCGCAGGTTATCTATTTTAATTTAAAAGATATTCGGGTCGAAATAAATTTTTTAATTTCGTTTTTTTTTTTTTTTAGTTTTTTTTTTTTAACTTGGCGGACTTAACATTGCCACTAAATTTTTTTTTAATATTCGCCGGATTCTTGCAAGAATCATATAAATAAAATAAAAAATATTTTGATGTTTACTGAGATTTTTGAAGTTTTATTGCTGTAAGCAATTAAAAAAAACGTTGCCAGAAATTTAAAATTGGAGAATTAAAAAATTGGAAAATTTATTTAAAAATCTAATTTTAAAAATGTTCTTCCTAAAAAGAAACGTTTGATAATTTTTTCTTCTGATGGTGAATTTGAACATGAAAGTATTTTTTTCATATAATTTTGGTTCGTATACAAAGAATATCCTTTGATTTAAATTGCTGTTCTTTAAGCTATAAAGAAAATTTAAACTTTGTTTACAAGAAAAAATGTGTATGTATATTTGCCTCTATTTGTTCTTCTTCACATATTGGTATTTGATTTATATTCTTAAAAATATTGTAGCTTAATGTAGAATCCGTATCAAATTCTAATAAATCGTCTCCACTTGGCTTCAATTGGTTTCATTACTTAAAATATTTTCGTTGCGGCCTATTTAAAAATTGAATTTTAAACGTACTATTTATTATATATTATATTCTTAATTAAATGATATCTTACAAATAACTGTGTAGTCTATACTTAAACTCAAGAGGAGACGGGTGATCATGTAATCCACCTTTTGAACGTATAGCGCTAAAAAAGTTTTCCAGGCAATCTTGGTATAATTTTCCAGTCAAAACAAACTTTATATCGTATTGCTTTTGTATGTATTTAAAAAGTAAAGGAAGAGCATTATTGTTTTGCAATATTGCGCCTTGAAATGGTAAAAGACTACTCCTCCGACGAGATGGGAAAAAGCTTTGTACAACATCACTCATTGATTCTAAAACTTGATTTTGTTCAGAGAGGGATAATCCATATGCTTTGCTTAAAGGACGTGCATCTTTTTGGGCTGTTCTCATGTTAAAAATATCGAACCAGTTATTGATGAGCTGAAATAATTTTGAACATAATATAAAGTTAGAGGGGTCGCTGCATATTCCCAATTGGGCACATCGGGTAAATGCGGAAGCTGTGGTGTGTGAAAATAATTTTGTAGCTTGCTTTACTTTTTACCTTACTGCAAGAGAAAGGTAATAGTTTAATAATTTTTAAGCGCATACATTTCTGTGGACTTTTGACAACACAACTTAACTCATATGTTCAATTCTTTCAGAAGAGCTAAATTAGGGTCTTTAGCATTTTAGATGTATTCTTACCTGCTCCTTTCATATTCAGCATTTCTGTAGACAAAGTTTTCGTTATATTAAGATCAGAATTGCATTAGAATATCTGCTTTTCAACCATATATTTCTTTAACAATTTGTTTTCGAAAACAAACAAACAAGATCTGCTATTTGACGTAATATTTGGTTTTTTATATCTGGCTCAACATTTAACGAAGAAGCCCACCTGCGGAGAGTTGAAGCTGAGGGCAATGGATTACCTTTCTTACGTAAAAGTCTATAGCATCGAGGACCAGCCGAATATATACAAATAGCTTGAGAAATATCCTTTAAGTTATACCAACGTTGTTTATGTGTTAAAGCGTTTTCTGAATTTTCTAACATATTTATTTGAAATTCTAATTTAGCGACTATTTCTTGTAATCTTCAAGAGAAACACTTTATAGTGGGTAATAGTTACTAATAACACTTATTTATTATTAAATGATATAAATGAAACTAACTCAGTTTGAGTACTAATACTTGTAAAAGTTTTCCTCACAACTTTTCTTTATGATATCCAAATTTTAAACGTTAATTATTTTAATGGTAAAACCTTGTAATGAATGAGAATGAAGTAATTGTAATATACAGTACATGTAGATAATACCACAATTATAACGTTTTGCTTAAATTAAATTTTCACTATTTCTTAATTTAAGGCTTTTCATTAATTTTTTATACCCTTCACCAATACTAATAAGGACTTAGTTTTATTTCAACGATCATAAACTATGGTGTATATATTTTCTTACATTTTTATTGGTTTATATTTCCAGCTTATCGAATATGAAATATTGGGTTCAGCAATTGCTTGTGGTAAACTGGGAAATATAATCGATAGTTGTATTTTCTTACACTATTAATGGTAAATTTTATTAAATTAATTGTAAAACATTACATTCTGATAAAATATTTAATGTTGATATAATTCCCAGCTCTGTTACTTATAAAGCAATTTAATGTTAGTTAAGCTTTTATTATGTTGTGTATATAACATTATACTGTAAATACAGTATTTAACATTTATCTAAAATAAATAAGCACAGCTTTCAGCTGTTTATTTATGAACTGTAACATTTAAAGAGCTCAAGCAAAGTAACAACAAAAATAGAAAACTAAGCAGAAATCTGCGCCCACCGGATGAGCCGAGCCGGCGGAAATTTTTCAAAAGCCGCCGATTTTTGTCAAATTTTTAATTCAGTGTAAAACCCATAGTAAAATAATAAAGTACTCGCACATCTACAAAAACAAAAATTGCTTGTATTTTGTTATTGTAAAACTACTGCCCACAATGTCAGAATGCTTTGAACGGAAAAATGAGAGAACGAAAGAGAGCAAGAGAAAAAAACTCAAAAAATATTTTACATGTGAAAACAAAAACAATTTAACAGTACCGCGAGGTTTGCCAATGAAAAAATTGTAAAACAGCTGGTCTTACGAGTATACTTTATTATTATACTATGGTAAAACCTTTAGTAAATTCATTACATTTTTGAAATTTAAAACTTTAATATTATTTTTTTTCGGAATTTTTTCATAAATTTCCTTATGACATCAGCGACATTTTTTGTGAAGCCGTCTCATAAATTTCCGAGGCAAGAATTTGCTCTTCATGGACATGAAATGTGTTACAAGTTAACTGACTAACAGATGTTGCTGCGCTGCATTGATGTATGAATCGAGGTATGATCATACTAGCTCCTCATAGGATCTTATTGGTATGCATGTGCACATTCACTTCAAGGGTTTCTTAATTTTTTAAAATTATGTTACACAAATTTTCACCTGCATAATCGTTTCAATACAATATAAATACGCTTTTTCCATATTAAGCCATGGTTTTGTTTATGCTAAGTAAAATTAATCCCATTTTTGATGATTAATTTTTGTTTTTAATTTTTCTCAATAGGTTAATACTTATTTTTCAAAATAATTATATTTAATAAATTTTAATTTGAATATTATAATATGATCTATTGATTTTTTTTAGAAAATTAGGCCTGATAGAAAGATTAACTTCAGCAAAAAAAAAAAATGAACCGTTTTTTTCTGAATTTCAAAAAGTGCAACTGGTTTTTGTAAAATTCGAACTATTCGAAAATTGCTGAATTTGGGATCCGAATATCGGTTAGACTCCCAAACGAATGCAGTATTTTACATGCCGAAATAATGGCCATTAGAAGAGCGGCTAATTGCTTCTAAAGGTATTATAGGATACACGGTAGAGATATCGTAATATTTACCAACAGCCAAGCTGCAATCAGAACCCTGACAGGTGTATATACTACATCAAATCAAGTCCATGAATGCCGGACATTCATGAATGAAATGGCGTTACATTCGAAAATTGCACTCAAATGGGTGCGTGGACACGGTTTCAACCAAAGCAACAACACTGCCGACGAATTGCCAAGGCACGGTACTACTCTACAGGACGTTGACATATATTGGTTCTGTGGTTTATCCCTGAATGCCTGCAAGATGCGCATTTTATGACATAGCACAACGTAGATGGAAAAATGAACCCACATGTCAGATTACCAGGATGATATGACCCAGGCTAGACTCAGATAGGTAATCATTCCTACTGGGTCTCTCAAGATTACAACTGAGAAACGTGGTATTAGCAGTCTCAGGACACTATAGATTCGATACCCACGCCAATAAACTGGGTATTCAATCGAACGATTTTTGCAGGAGCTTTTACAACGATGATGAGGAGAAAACCATTTTCCATCTCTTCTACACATGTCCTGCCTTGGAAAACCTTCGATCGCGGTATTAGGGACAAGGTTTTCTCGACAGCCTCACTGATCTATCAATCAGTAGCATTAGTGGTATTAACTCATTCGTGAGAGAATGTGGCTGGTTTCAGGATTAGAACCCAACACCGAGACTCTATAAAGTCCATATAGCAACAGTTTTTTTTATACGCCTTTCTTTATGCAACTACGACAATCTCTCTTAACTATTTCTTCTCTACTTCATATTTCCATTATCTCTAATCTGAAATTGTAAGACATTCTAAAATCAGGTGCACAAAAATTATTTTGAGCAGTTTTTGTTTTATTTAGAACAATTTAAGTCTTATGGTAAATTTTGAAAAAAAAAAATGTTTAATTATTTAAAAAGCTAGTATCTTTTACCCTGTAGTTTTGATACTAAAGATGTTGAAATATGTTTGCGCTATAACTAAATCATTTAAATACATTTTACGCTCAAAATAAATCTGGGTTTCGCTAATTATTCAAAAGTGCATAAAAACTCATTATTAATTTTTATTTTTATCTATCTAAAGTCAATACTTTTAATTGGGTATCATTATTATTATTATTAATTTTTTTTTTCACAGCGTTAAAACTAGTAATTTTATAGCATTACAAAAAGCACTTTGGACCACCCCTTAATATAAAGTTTGGTTCTAATTGATAGACCAAATTTGTTAGACCTACATATTTATTTAACTATCAATGAATATATTAAATATAAAGAAACAACGCATTATCAAAGGAAAAGTGACAAATATTCATAAATAAACTAGGAATATTTTTGTTTTCTTTTTTTAATAAAACACATTAAAAAAGTCAAGTAAAATGAATACTACTCTAACACTCACTCTTTTTTATCTTCAGAAAATGATAATAAAGACAAGCTTAACCGCCGACAATTTTTAGAAAAGCCGCCGTTAAAATTTTTCGGCGCAGGTCTCTGATAATACTAAAAAACAACAAAAATCGTTTTTCCAGTTAATAGTTTTTTCAACAAACACAAGTAAATCAGTTGTTATAAAATAGTGCTGGAGAACGCGTGCGTGAAATAGTGTAACGGTCATATTGCAAAAATAATAAAAACGGAAATTAAAAACAAGAATAAAGCGAATCTAAAACTTAACGAATTATTTAAAAAAATTAACGTATAATTATAAAGTGATTGATAAATAATAATATAAAAAAATACTAAACTGCACCTGTAACAAAAAAAAATAGTTATTGTTTTATTTGTAAATAATAACTTACTTTAACATCAACAACAAAAATGTGTGTAACTAATTTATTATTAAAATTTATTTAATAATACATAAATAATATTTATTTAATTTATAAAATATTCATTATAAGCACAATAAAGTATTAATTAGTTATTTAAACAGAAAAATTAAATAGAAGAATTTATAAAAAAAAATATATTTAAAAATGATTTAGAGAAAAAATTAAAATTGAAACCTGTTTGAGATTCGATTATGTTTTTTTTTTTTTTTTAAATTTTTAATAAATGCATTTTGTTTGTTTTCAAATCATAGAAAACAACAACAAAAAAACTAGTAACAACAAGATAAACAAATAACTCACAATAACAACAACATCATAATAACACCACTACCAATCGCAACAACAACAGCAACTACCATCATCAGCAACAGTTGTGTAAACGTAACGTCGTCTATTATTTTTCCCCCCATCAGATGAAAATAAAACGTTTTTTAACACTTTGAATACAAATTTGAAAAAAAAAAAACAAATACTGAAAGAAAACTACATATTTGAACAAATTTGTAGCCACACCCTAATTTAACATAAATAGTTTTAACAAAAATTTACTTACATACTTCTAAACACATTTTTTTTCACATAAATAATTTCACTCATTCATATATTTATTTATTTAAAAAATAGCTGAAAATTTATGTTAAATGAATCATTTGGGAATTTTTTATTACTAAACGCTAAGTACGTTTGTTAGTTAGGCAATTTGACACCACATCTCCTCCACAACCCTTAAACATCCCCTTTATTGGTGAACAATTATTTCATTGTTTTTAAGCAGCTCTTTAAATGTATTAAAGTTAATATTTCGCAACAAATCTTGTTGAAAATTGCAATAAAAGGAAATGTTTAAAGAAATATTCATTAGAATTCTATACAAAATCACTATGATATCAGTATTGAGGGATTCATTCAGGACTTGAGGAATAGAGAAAACTTTTTTTATAAATTCTGTCCTTGAGACACCCCCTGATCAAGAAAACGTTATCTACAAGGAATAACCATACTAAGTCTTTAACATTTTTCCGTGCCAAAAAGGGTCAGATCATTTTAGATATAATACATGTGTGACTATGCCGTTAATGTCCAAAGAAGCCACTTTTACTGCGCATTCCCGTATATGTATTAGATACCGCCATGTTCTGGGACCCGACTCTTAATTTAAAAATAAACTCTCTTAATTCAAATAAAATCTCATTTATATCTAAGCTCTTTACTCTTTATATTTGTTAAATTTTAATATTAAAAAAGTATTATTGGATCGAAAAACTACTTCCATTCAATTTCTTTTACGAATATTCCACTTCAATTTAAATTATTTTGAGTAAAATTCCATTCACTCGCTTCTTTAATTAAGAACATTTTCAATTTTACAACACAAGTTTACGAACTCGGGTCAACTTTTGGAGCTGAGCAGATGCAAACAATTTAATATAACTAGAGGTATTGAATTTAAATATGGCATTCGTTTCTCAATTGAAAGATATTGGACTCTATTAAAAACTAATTTAAAGGATATTAAAAAACTAATTTAAAGGATATTAAAAAAAAAAAAAAATAAGTGGACTTGTTTGAGAAAAAAAGTGGCCGAAACACAATAAAACCTTTAATTAGAATAATTCTGGAAAATATCAGATATTTCCTTAAAAACCAACAGGAACTAATTTATTATTTTATGTTTAGAACTTGAACATAAGAGTGATTAATAAAAATATCACTTTAAAAAAATTCGCCCATTGGTTTAGTTTCTATAAGCAGATTTGCATGCACGGATTTTTTCGTGTGCAGGCCTTAAATCCAGATCGTGTAGAAATATAAAAAAATAATTATGTGTTATATTTACGAATATTATATACTAGGGAAAATGGGCAAATTTATGTAAAATTCTTAGATTGTTTTCAATACCTTATACGTTTCATTAACTGAACTGAATAGTTGACAGAATTGATCGCATCATAGTTACGGGGGTAAACAATTTTGGACACAAACTAAAGCCAATTTCAATGTGAACTGGACAAAAAATGAGACACTATTCATGATTTTTAAGAGAATAATTATATACGAATACGAACGATTCAATTTAACAGATCTTTAATTCCGCTTTATTACTCTTTATTGAATATATTAGTTATCAGATCTCAAATAAAGAAAAAAAAAATACTTTTGTTGATACCATTTTTGAAAAAAAAAGTGGATTAGAATGTAGCGCCATAAATAGCCTTGGAAACATCTTTTGATGGCTCAAGTCCAAAGCCTTGTAAACATGTGTAATATATATAAGAAGTATCACTTTCAATTTATTTTTTCAATTGGTATCATCAATAGTGAAAGGCCAATGTACGTGGCAACGAGCGACAGCGTTATTACCAGTTTAAAAATCAATGAATTATTTACAAAAAAAGTGACAAAGGAAAATGTGAGAACACTGTCATAAATTTAATCTGGCAATGCTGTGACACGCCGCCGCGAGTCAAAGTTGAATTTGTTTCAACTTTTTTTATATGGACCGCGCGAACGCGTGAGAAAACATGATCAGCTGATTGCCGCTTGCGCCGCGTACATTGCCCTTCCACTATAAAGTCCAAATTACAATAGCGAGTAGGCAGCAGCAGTGTGTGATATTTTAGAATGCACTGTTTGTTATGAAGTTGATTACATTTGGTCAGCAGCAGTTTTGCAGTGCTGCTTTATTTAGCCCTGTTTCTAAATTCACTGCGCTGCTTTCAGATTGAGAGCGAGACAAAGAGAGTGAGCAAAGAAATGGGAGACTCAAATACACAAGTATAATAAAGTAAGATGGTGGTTGTAAATTGTCTCTGCATACGCTTAAATGTAATTAGAACGGCAGCAACATGTTATTCTGACGGTGAACAGCTGATAATTTTTGCTGATACTGTTGATACTACGCGTTAATGTAATTTGGGTTTAAGTCCCATATTATATATCTAAGTTCCAAAAGTACTAATATTGAAATATAAAAATTTCCAAAAGCGGATGAATGGGACTCTTTTTATAATATATTTACATTGAAATCCACTCAGCGGTTTTCTTCAAAAACTGTAATGAAGTACAAGTTCTTGCAGGTGCTCTCACGAAACTCTCAAAATTCAAATCTTCAAAAAACTGTACAGTTTATGATTTGCAGCATGACAGTTACTGAATAAGAAAGCAATTGCCAATGTTGGCAAACAATCCAAAAGGTAACGATATTGGTATTTCGGTGAGGGTATTTTAGTGGTAACGATATTTTCAGTTATTTCGGGAACGATATTTTAGCATTATCGGTATTTCGAGCTATTTCGGTAATTGTATTTTAAGGGTAATGGTTGTTTCAGAAATTTCAAAGTATCGATTCGGTACCATAAAATATAAATTGTAGTCAAGTATTTTAAAGTCGTAGTGGGATAGCTTTATTGAAAGCTTTATTTCAATTTTATTAAAAATAATTTGTTCTTAAACCGAAAAACAACGAAAAATTCGATATCGAAAGCTAGCAATTCCTGAAAGGTAGTTACATATATAGCAACTTTAGATTGAACCCAGATAAGTAGTCTAAATCCACAGCTTAGGAGCTTTACAGCTCAGATCTTAACTCTGAGCTAGATAGTCACGAAGTAAATAAAAAAAACTTTAATTTCCTCCCTTTACATTTTAACGTCTACAATAGTCGTTTCACCTGCGAAAAAAACGTCAGTATTGAATTACTCCAATACTTATCAGATAATGAATTTGTTAGTCAGTTATGTTAAACTCAGATTATAAAGTATTAAGACATTTACATACCTTTTATGATATTAATAAGCTTTATTCCCGATTGGTCTCTGCATGGTAGTTCGTTGACCTTAAACATGCATATATGACAAAAAAGCGAACTATTTTCTAAATATCCAATTATCTTTACCCAACTATTTTTTAAATCATGCTTCTAATCATCCCAGAAGTATTTTACTCCCAATATATTTAGCGTTAATTAAATCCATAAACAAAAGTTTTACTCTCTTAAATATCTGTTTCTAATGACGACATCTATTGTTATATTACACCTACATACATTCCAATAAATAAAAACTATTGTGACAAGTAGTCACTCGTTCACATGCAATTTATATCCTTAACAAGTATTCTCATGTTCATTTAACGCTGTAATTGTCGTTTAAACGTTTCAACATTGAATTAAGTTTGTATGAATTGTTTGTTGGTTTCGTTACCGTCTCTAACCTTGTATTGAAATTTGAAATACATATGTAAATGGCAAAGGCAGTGTTCTTATTCCCCATTTTAGGCACATTTTTTTTTATAAAACCTACATCAACAATTTACAACATTCTACCACATTTTGATGAATACCCCTCAATTTTATAGAATTTCACTGTAAAAAATTATAGGGAAAAGGGTGAGTTCTCTAACTGCGATTTAAATTTCAATTGTTAATTTTATATTAGCGGTTGAAAAATACGTAGTTTCAAGAATCGTGCTTATATGCAAGTAAATAAATATATTCTAAATTGTAAGCTTATAATTTTTATTTAACACTATAAAAACTGATTATTCGAAAGAGTTAATAATAATTTTAAACCAATTATATTTTTAATTTTTAAGAAAAAGTTAATTAATAAAGTAGAGGGATTGAAATTAATACACTTTTTTAAAAGAAGAATGTATTTAAGTCAATTTAAAACAGACAGATTTATAATTCTTGGCATTTCTAGTGTTAATATAGTTTTATTAAGCACAAATATTATTATTGTTTTCGTCTTCTTTCTTTATTTATTCCCCCTATTCATAACAAGTTCCCACTCTAGTACTTCAAACATTCCATACCTACATATAGTTATAAAGACATATTTGGTCGGTTTATTAAAATATTTATCATTTTTGTTTTGTTTAAATTTTCGTTTTGTAAATGCATTCGACGTTTTTATATTCTTTTGCACGTGTAGATTGAAAGTTGAAGGAAAAGAAAGAGAAAAATAGATTAAAGCTCATCATAAACGTTTGCGTGACAAAATAAGATTATTTTTGCAGATACAAATGCATCCGCAATGTTAGAAAAATGATGCCAGATTTTTATTCAAGAATAAATATAAAAAATTGTATACAGTTTATGTTCCAGTCTATGTTGAAACCGTGATGGATTTTGATTGAAGATCCCACTGTTATGGTTTAAACAATAATGTTCCCTTAATAATATACTATATAAACAAAGATATGCCGTATAAAAGGATCAATTATAGGGATCAGCGAATAGTAACAATATATTTCTTATACAGAGGGTCCAATCAAAAATGACAGGGCGCCATTGAATATGAAAAATGAAAATATACATAAGGATTTATAAATATCATTGGTAAAAGATGAAAATGATATGTCTTTCTTTCTGGCAACACTGGTAAGCAAAAAAATATGCAGGCTAGATGGAATTTGACCTGCTGAACAATGAAGTTGAGATACAATGCACAGTAAAAGTTACGATTTTTTTTAAACATTTACTTACCCACGATAGTCAACTTTGACACTTGGTAGTTTATCTAGTGATATAACAGGGTGACTGTAACATGATTTTTCTGAAAGCTTAGGTCCTCCTCTATACATTTCAATTTGATCCGAGCAGTAGTTTAGAAGATACAGATTTATTACCAAAAAAAATTGTGTCTTGTCCCACTGTGAACTAGTGGGTCAAACTAAATTTTTGCTTCTTCTTTAAACAAAAATAGGTGGAATAGATGGAATGCTAAAAAAGAATCTGCTTTCACTTTTTCCTACATGTATTGATTTTTTTATGGACATGAGGCATATGACCCCATTTTGAAGCAGTCACACTCCAGAACGGTTTGTCAATTTAGATAAAAAAAAATCTCCAATAGATGCCGACTAAAATTGTATTAAAGTAATATTTTTTATTCGCTCAGTATTTTCGTAGACATTCGGAAATTAGTGGCGAAAAAATTTAAACTTTTTATTGTACAAAAGCAATCAGCCTCAAAACACTAATTTAATGAAAACAAAATGGATTTTTAAAATAAAGTGTGATTATAAAGCCCGTATTGTGGTAAAAGGATTTCTTCAAAGAAAAGGTGTTGATTACAAAGAAACATACGTTCCTGTTGCTAAATTGACTACTGTCAATTTAACTTTGTATCAAGTTGATGTTAAAATAGCCTTTGTAAATCGACACCTTAAAGAAGAACTCTATATGCAAGTGCCAGTAGGGGTTGTAGCAGCTTATGATATGGCTTGTCGTCTTAAGAAGTCACTCTATGGACTAAAGAAAGCACCAAAGTGTTGGAATGATACCTTAAATCAATACCTCATTACCTTAGACTTTAACCGATCTAATCATGACTATTATTTGTATACAAAATTTGAAAATTTTGATGTCATGTTTATAATCGTATACGTAGATGATTTGTTAATTGCTGCAAATAGTGAAATGCTTATTGAAAACCTTAAAATTCAATTATGTATGAAATTAGAATTATCTGATTGCGGAAAACTTAAACATTTCCTGGGAATGAAATTCTAAAAAGTTGATGCAAATATAATTATATCTCAAGAAGCAAGTATTACTAATATTTTGGAAAAATGTCGTATAATTGTTTGCAATTCAGTAAAGACGCCGTTGGATAAAGGACTTAAACTTTCTTTGAACAAAAGTCAACAAACAATTGATAAACCCTACAGAGAATTGCTTGGAAGCTTGATGTACATCATGGTGTATTAGAAACAATATTTGCTTTTCGGTAGGATACCTTGGTTGTTTTCAACAACATCCTTCAGATGATCATTGGCAAGCACTGAAAAGAGTACTGAGATATCTGAAAGGTATTATAAAGAAAAAGTTGATATATAATGCAAAAACTACAAATGCTTTAGTTGGTTATGCTAATGCAGACTGGGCCAGTGATGAAACCGAAAGTCTGTTAGTGACTTTGTATTCAAAGTCTATGGATATACAGTTTCCTGGGCTAGTAGAAAACAACAGAAGGTTTCAACTTCCTCAAGTGAAGTGGAATATGTTGCTTTAAGTGCTGCTGTATTAAAAGCCATTTGGTTGCGAGATTTGCTACAAGACTTGAATGAAATTCAAAATGATGTTATAACCATTTATAAAGATAATCAGAGGCGTATTTGTATGGCATCAAATGCGGAGTGTAAGAGATCCAAACACATAGATATTAAACTTCATTTTATCAGAGACTATATCGAAAAATAGTCATTATTGGAACATCCGATCAACTGGCTGATATCTTTACGAAACCCTTAGATAATAGTAGATTTCATAAACTTTGTAAATGTATAGAATTACTTTTATATTATAGAAAAGCAATCATAGAATTATGCTTTTGAAATATTGAATTATTATACTTTTCATTGAATATACTGTCTAAATTTTTTTTTTTTCAATTTTAATAAATTTTTATTAAACCAACAATTATATTAAAACCAACATTATATAATACTTTTCATGAACATTTGGAAGAATGATCAGATAATGATAAAAGATGTATGGTTAAGGGGAATATAGACGTAAAGAATTTTTCAATAAATATGTAGGTCGATTCAATTGTGTCCTTCCAAAAATAGTCATGTAAGGATTTTGTTTTATACGACCAAATGGCGAATTCAAAACTACAGTTTTTTACTGAAGTGAACATACATATAAAGATTAAATATAAATTCCCTCTTTCTGGCAACTCTCTTTGATAGTTTTTAACTTTTTTTATTGCAAATTTTTCTCTAATTTGTAGCCATTATGTACTAGAAAAACTGGTTTCAAGTTAAAAAGTAGTTTTTCAAGCAAATTTTCCTTTCTGTTAACAAAACAACAATAAAAAAAAAAATTAAACAACAGTGTCCACATGTGGAAAAGTAATTGAACTTTTGTGTTTTTATATTTTTTTTTTTTTACTAAAAAGATATGGAGCTTTATACACTCATCCATACATACATATGTAGTATGTACCTCTAAAAATGGATGACGATAAAAAATATCTACAATCTCAGATAATTTAAGTGAATTTTCACATTAAGAACAAAACAGAAGCGGTACCATTCCTTTCAGAGTAGTTTTCAACAACTGCAGGAAAGTGCTGTGAAGGCAGAAAATAATTTCAAAACGAGTAAAAAAATTCTAAGAAATTATTACATGAGCTATGAATACTTTGCGCTTCATAGGTTTGTGTTGTTATTTAGATTCTCAGTTAAATAAGTAAATACGATAACATCAGTAGTATTGTTGCATGATACATAGATGATGACATGCACTTTACATGTAAAGTGATTCAGTTTTTTTTCTTTCTTAAATAATTCAATTTGTTTTTATTATTATTCATTTTATGAAATTCCATATTAACCCTTTTATTAAGCACTTTCAAACTTCTTGAACTTTGAGCCTGAGTTGTAAAGAGAATAATAAGAGAACAAAGAATTTTTATTTAATTAATTTTTTATCATAAGATGATGGGGGTCTTTTCTTAATTGAGTAATTATGAAGTTAATTGAAAGCTTAACTGAAAAATTATATTAAATAAATTGCAACAATTAAGTAAATTTTAATAAAGTTAACTTATCATTTAATCTGAGTTTGCATGGAAAATTTTCGTTCATGCTACCTTTTTGCAAGCTTAAAAATTTATAAAAATATTTATGACATATTCGCTTGCTTTAAGGAAAAAATGGTCAATAATAAAATGCTGCTAATTATTTGTTTTTGTTTGCAATACATTCTTGATAACATTGACTTTTTGACCTAAAATTTTATCAACTAACTTTCTATTGCATGTCAACATGGTATTGATCAGTATATTAAAAAATATATATTTCCAGCGATAGTTTTAAATGTGATACATAGAATTCGTGTTGGCATTTACTACATACAACAAAAACTTAAAAAAACACAAACATTAGTACAGCGAAAATTAAACACGTGAGACTTTTAATAAAAACAACAAAAAAAAACTACTTTAACACGATAAAAAAAGTAAAAAACCTGAGGCAATAAAATCAATGACAAACAAATGCAATAAAATACAAATAAAAAAGGGTATTGGTAACAACAGCTCAAGGAGTGAATGAGATAGAAGATAAACTGACCAATAACAAAAAAAAATGTAAACACAACTTGGTAATAAATACGTGTACAGTGAGAGTCAAAAAGAAAACTAAGAAATTAAATTTGTTTAATTTTTAAAGCCATCAGTCGTTAGATAAAGATTTGCTAAGAAAATATCTATCTATTATTAACTTAAGGTTTTCAAATGAGGAATTCGCTATAGAGATTTCATAACGAAATCGTGATATGTCGCTAGTTCAAGACTTCCTACAGAAATCTGTATCGATAGCTCAATATTTCCTACAGAAATATCTATGTCTAGCTCAAGATTTTCTAATTCCTAAAGAAATCTCTATTGCTAGCTCAAGATTTTCTAAAGATATCTCAATCGCTAGCTCAAGATTTTCTAATTCCTAAGGAAATCTCTATTGCTAGCTCAAGATTTTCTAAAGAAATCTCTATTGCTACCTCAAAATTTTCTAAAGAAATCTCTATCGCTAGCTCAAGATTTCCTAAAGAAATCTCTATCGCTAGCTCAAGATTTTCTAATGAAATCTCTATCGCTAGCTTAAGATTTTCTAAAGAAATCTCTATTGCTAGCTTAAAATTTTCTAAAGAAATCTCTCTTGCTAGCTCAAGATTTTCTAAAGAAATATCTCTTGCTAGCTCAAGATTTTCTAAAGAAATCTCTATCGCTAGATCAAGATTTTCTAAAGAAATCTCTATGGCTAGCTCAAGATTTCCTAAAGAAATCTCTCTTGCTAGCTCAAGATTTTCTAAAGAAATCTCTCTTGCTAGCTCAAGATTTTCTAAAGAAATCTCTATCGCTAGCTCAAGATTTTCTAAAGAAATCTCTATCGCTAGCTCAAGATTTTCTAAAGGAATCTCTATGGCTAGCTCAAGATTTTCTAAAGAAATCACTCTTGCTAGCTCAAGATTTCCTAAATCTCTATCGCTAGCTCAAGATTTCCTAAAGAAATCTCTATCGTAGCCCAATATTTTCTAAAGAAATCTCTATCGCTAGCTCAAGATTTTCTAAAGAAATCTCTATCGCTATCTGTATCCTAAAGAAATTTATCAGTTTATATTTTATGCAACACTGTAAATGCATTATATAAACATGTACGTGAACTCTACACCTTTGCGCTTGGCCCCTTTCTTTAAATTAAAAATTCATTTCTAGACGTAAACCATGTGAATAAATAATTTGTTTTTCTTTTTTTCTTTATTCACATAAAAACAACACGAACAACGAGTTTTGATTTGGTCTGTTAACATAAAGGGGGGGAAGGAAAATTTTCTCTTCACACTGAACTAGTTATCTAAAGAGAGAGAAATGAGACGCACCCTCCATGGTAGTTGTTGTACAGTTGAGTTGTGACCTTTTTTTACGTCATTATTTTTGTGGGTGAATTGTTATTATTTTTTCTGTTATTGTGTCATTCTTAATGACGATATTAATCCAAAATGTATAAAGACCAAAACAAAAATAAACAACAAAAAAAAACTAGTTCTAATAACAATAACACGCAGTAGATAATAAATATAAAAACAAAACTAAGAAAATGTAAACAAACTTCACTGCAACTGGTTTTTCAAAACATGGTCAATGACAGTTGTTGGTAACAGAGAGAGAGAGCAGAAGAAGGAGAGAGTGTGTTTAAATTGGAGAAATAAATTTGTTGTATTAAAGTGTTTATGGTTTCGTCTAATACTCTTATTTGTAGTAAAATATATTAAAATATAAAATGTGCCCTAGTATATACTTAGTTACTTGTTAACAAGTGGCTTCAAAGGTATAAATTATTTATGTAAATCACATAAACGTTACCACTGACCACACCTGTCTAAATTACTATAAAGTAGTTACATAATTGCTTGGTATCTTGTAACGATTCCTAGCTGTAAGATTTCGATAAGTTAAATTTCTTATTAATTATAATAAAACATAAAATAACGAAAAATTAAAGTTAATAAAAGTATTTTATTTTTTTATATATTTAAGGGAAATAAAAGTTAAGGGAGGTTATTTTGTGATTGCCTAAACATATTAGTGACTATTTCATATTATAATGTCGATTACCAGATCTTCTATGGCTTGACAAAATGTATAATTAAATGAGCAGAATCTTTTACGCGTCTAATAAGAGTTAACATTTTATTTTTACTTTCTCCATGCTTTAAACTTTGGTCATACTTTTTATATGAAAAGCTTTCACAATTTCGGGGAGATCGGTTGGATGAAAAACTACAACGCTTTATATTTGGATCAAAATTGTAACCTAATTTAAATTATCTCTCAAAGAAAATTAAATCACAAAAGCCGCAAAACCTTTTTCAATTTATACAAAATACCTTAGACAGATCAATTAAATTCTTCTAATAATATTTTCAAAATTCTATTGAAGTGTATCTTACATTCGTTTTTAACTTCTTATATTCTGACTCTTAAATTCATAATACTCTTATTGCCTTTAGATTTCTTGTTTTCAGCTTAAGCTTTAGACCAGCTACTCGTTACAAAGTATAATTTTCTGTTTAGCCGATGAAACCTTAGAACTTTATACGGTTATTGACTCTATTCCATATGTCCATATTTTTATTTTTTGCCGCTGTTGTTGTTGATGGGAGGTTGGGCAGTTTGCAACAGAAACCTGTCTGCAGAAAAATTTCTGTTGCGCCTAAGTTGCACTTGGCTGTCTTGATTGCATGTTGTTGTAAATCTTATTTAGAAAACCAATAACAAAATATTGTAGGTTTTGCACAAAGAAATTCTTTAAATAGAAATGTGCAATCACGTTTTGTGAATATTAAACAAAATAGAAAAAAAGTAAATAAATTGGCGCTAAATAATATTTATATGAAAAAATGTTTGTTTATGATTTCTATTAGCGAGACTAGTTATTTTTAACTTAAATTGCATGCAAATAATAAATTATCAAGAGATGAAGAGATACAAGTCACACTAAACAACTAACAAGCACTTAATTGTAGTTTAAAACAATTATCAACAGCTTCCTGTTTGTTTTCGATAAATAACATTTTGAAAGCGCTATTAGAACTTAATTTGCAATAGGTTCACAAAAGAAGTTTTAAAATACAAGTTAGTCTAAAAACCAAATTAAATCTTCGAAATTTTAACGAAGCAAATAGTATTTTCTTCCTAGACATCGATTGTCGGCATTGTCTAACGATTTCACAAAACTCCAATCCATAATTGAATAACGATAGCTTTAATTTTAGTTTTAAGATTCGATTAAAATATTACTCAACTGGAATACAGATTAAGCCGAATAGCAATGTTTTTACATATAAGCCACACATTAAGCTTTCCTCTTTGCCTCGTATCAAGGTGAATTCAAAACGGTAACCCCTTTTAATCAGTTGATTATTTTTTTAGTTCTTAGAACTGTCGAACTCCATATAAGCTCAATTATTACTTACTCGCTGAAGTGTCAAACTCCATGTATAAAAAAATGTATGAATTCTCTGTATTGTTGTTTCCACCTGTTTCATTTCGCCATGCTCTCGTAGAAAGAGAGAGCATGGAGTTGATGAAAAGTAAAGCGCACAATAGAGCATAATCAACATATTTTTTTTAATACCTACAAATGTGACATCGCACGGATTGTCCGATTGATAACCGATTCTGCGGCACGGGATATTTCAGTCAATTCGGATAAACGGTATTAATAAGTACTATGCCTCCAAATTCACTTTAGTTCTCGCCATAAATCGCTATTTGTAAAATTAAGGAGATTGCACCATATATTGAAGCCTATCTCGAAAACGACTTGCCTGATTTAATTTAATCAAATATCAAAAAATTCAAACAGAAATTTTCTTCAAGTTATTCTCACATAATTTTTTAATGCGCTCAACAGTTATGGGGATATTAAGCCTAGCTTTTGAAAAAAAAAAACTATTGTTTCATAATCAAAAAAAGGACTGACTTAAGAATGTTTGTATGGGCATAAGCTTGAGTTTCATGAATAACAAATAAAATTTGATTAAAATGATCATATCATATCAATTTTGAGATATCTATGCTTGTTAAAATTAGTTCAATAACTAACCTTGACACCAAATAACAAAATTTTCAAAACCAATACATTCTGGTTTTATTATTTTACAATGGCAAACTTTACCCACATTTAACGCATGATTGCACAATTTTTTTTTTATTGGTACACTTACGTAATTTATAAATATTTCACAATGTTCTTTCAAGTACTAACAACATATTTAGTTAATGAAAAATTAATGGCTCTCAAATGTTTAATTGAAACTAATTTAGAATAAAGCAAGATGACATAATAAACTATAATTTTGTTCTTTCTATTTTCAATAGCATATTTGAAGCAACATGAGTTATTTAAGTTCTATAGGTAGAGAACAAAACCCTTATTTGCTGCATTTAAATATATTTTCTCTTGCTTGTAACCAAATAATAAATTATTTGTTTTCTTGTTAATTTTAGAAATATCACGTGTTGAAATGTCACCAGCTGAGGAAAATTCATTTACAACGGGTCCCAGTAAAACGGCAACTTATACGTTGGTTGTCTTAAAACTGCTGGAATTGGTGAGTCAGTTTGATAGAAAATAAAGTAATTGTTCAATAATTGTTTTTTTTATGTTGGCGTAGTGTCTCATCATATGCTGTATTGGCTTGATCGATGAACCAGCTACTCATTCATCTTTACGCACATTTGTTACGCCACGCGTTGCGGCCTTATGTTATGTGACCTTTGGCTGTTTATTAATTTATACCGCCATTTATTTGATTATGGCTTTATTTGGTGATTTGTAAGTTTCTTTTTCCTCTTATAACACAAATAGTGTATTCTTAACGAATTAAACAATAATTGAATTTTTATTTCTTATTATTTTCTCTCCCTAGATCACCCTGGCGCACTTCTGCTTTATGGTCAATTGTGGGTTTCATTTTGTTTGTAGCCACCACTGCTTTGTTATTCCGCGATTGGTCTTCTACCAAAGATTTGAACTACTGGCATCCTAATATGCAACGTTTGGATTTGGTACTGGGTGCTGCTTCAGTTTCATTAGTCACTGCTCTCATTTACATTTTGGATATTTTAGCCACTTTACGTTTCGGTTTAAGTGGTGCTTTAGAATAGACCAATCTACCACATTTAACGGCAAATTTTAAACGTTCAATTGCGTTATAGTGGCAACTCCATTTACAAAAACAAATTCTTATACACCGTTCATTGCAAACCGTCCATTTTATGTTTAACATTTTTATTATTTAGTTTAGACAACCCGGCTATAGTGGTTGTGTGCCTTACTTAGCTAACTGTTTAGTCTGTAAACTGTTCGTAACAGGTTGCTGTCTTTGATAATGTTTATTTTTTATTAAACATTTTACTGTAATATTTACAGTGAGGGAAAACAAGTAGCTTGTTGCAATATTAATGAATTCATAATTATATTATTTTAACATACACTTTATTAATGAATATTCATTATACATAAGTTGTGTTTATAAACGTGCTAAACAGTTTAATTGATTTTAGTAAGAATTAGTCAAATAACAAATATAAAAATTCGAACAAAAAACTTTTAATTTTGTTTAGCACTAAAATAAAAATAATTTGTAATTTTTAAATCTCTGTAAAAGTAAAGATATACAATATTGTTTTTTAAATGCATTGCCATGAGTAATGTATTTTTTATTTTATATTGAGAAAGTAATACAAAAATCAAAAATGTACAAACATTATTTTATTTAATTATATACAATACACTTTAAAACATAACTAATATTTAAGAAACAAAAATAATATTTTTATAATTTTTAAACAAATAAAATTTATTCATAAATATTTGATTTTTTATATTAAACCAAAAATTTATTTTCTTTCAATAGAAACTATTTGTTAATAAGGTCGTTTTTTTTTAATTTTTTTTTTTTTTAATTTTTAAGATTAAAAAAATTTTCTTCGACAGGAATGATATGTGGTCAAACAGAAATTTTTGGAATGTGGGGTTCCTGCTTCCAAACATAATATTGTATTATACACTCCTCTGCTACGCCCACGAAGTTACAGATTTATTTCCAAAAAAAAATTATTCTGCCCCTCACCAGTGTTGCCAGCAGATGTAATTAGTGCTAAATAGTCCAAAAAATTGTGCTAAATTTTTCTACTGCAGCAAATAACAATGCTAAATTGTTTTATTAGGAAAATTAAAATTTTAGTTGCCCTTGCTCTTGTAAAATTGACAACTTTTAAACAAATTTTCTTCAGGATTATTTGTAAATTTTGGAAAGAAAGTAAAAATAGAGCTTATATTTTATAGGTGACAACTAATACCTTCAAATTTTGTAACGAATTTCTTAAAAAAAAAAATTAAAAAATATTGGATTTAAAAAATACTGTAAAAAAGTGCTCAAAAATATTAAGCATTTTTTATCAAATACTAAATCTAGCACTTAAAGTGCTAAAATGGCTATACTGAAACATACATTCTTAATCATATACCCAGCAAAAACTTTGGTTGCCAGGTAATGAGTAAAGAAGCTAATATAATGGCTTTACACTACTTACACATTGGCAGAGTAACCCATTATTTTAACACGGTGATGACATTAGAAGCAACTATTTACGTTATGTCATTACTTAGATGTCATTACCAGAACTAATTATTTTTAAATTGTTCAATAAATTTTAAAGTAATACTGAAGTCATTATAAGTTATTTATTTATTTATTTATTTATTTATTTTCATTTATTAATAGTAAATAAATTTACATATCAATATATAATAAGGAACTGGCTGCTGAGGCCTTCGTCCTTTCCTTTTTTAAATAATAATTAAATATTATAAGCGTTTTATGATACTAATAAGTAATGAAATTGTAGGATATAAAAATCTTTTTTTTTTTTTTCTTTTTTAATTTTAAACGTGGAAAGATTTTATAAATTTCAAAAACTTAACAATAAGGAAAAATTGTATATGCCGTTTATACCAAAACAAAAACTGGTTGGTTTTTGAAAAACTAAATTTCAAAACCAAAATCGTTTACATACCTAGTTTTCTCTCCATTTGTTTTTTTTTTTTTTTTTTTTTTTGATACTTATTTATTTTTTCCTTATTTTGTATTTACAAGACAAGTTTCAAGTCTTGTAAAGTCAAATAATTGAAAAATTTAAGACAAAAATACAAATGAAAAAATTTAAATGTGTTTTGTTTACATTTGAAATGTGATAATATTTCTTGAAAGGCCGCAATATTTGTTGGATATTTTGCGAAATTTAACGCGTATATTCTTCTAAACGATATTCTGTACACAATTCGTTACACACATATTAGTTTTTTCACATAAAAAGTTCCTTTTTCACAATTTTTTATAATGTTAATATTAAATATATTTTTTTTTAAGTTTTCTTTATTTTTTTACATTTTCTTTTGACTGACTTTTCAAGGAAAATAAATTTGAGAACTTTCTCTCTTATAATTGTACCTTGTTATTTATTGTATCATGGTATTTGAATAATATTTAATTCACTTTTGTTATTAACATTTTTTCTTAACAAATTTTAAAAATAATTTATACACAAATTTGATAGTGAAATAATTCAAGAAATTTGACAATTTTATGTTTTTCATCATATTGAAAAGCTTTTATGAAAACATCTAAACAGGTAGTAGCATAAATATTTATTTTAGTAGATTTTATTTGGTTTTTATAGTACGTTTAAACCAAAATAAATCTAACTGGTTTTGGCGAAAACTAAATTTCAAAAACCAATTCGTTTACATATCTGTTTTCTTCCCTATTTAGTTTTTGTTGACGTATAGGTTTCTTGATTAAATATTATTTAATATGTATTTGAATTAGGTTTGTTTTTCAAATGTTTTTTACAAATATTTTATGCAAAATTTATGTAAAAAATTTATAAAACAAAAGAAATCTTTCAAAATATAACAATAATTTTATTTATTGGTTCTATATGAAAGCTTACTGCTATGAAATCTGTTGAACAGGATGATTCATAAAAAGTTATTTCAGTAGTTTTTATTTGGTTTTCAATAAAAACTAAATGAAAATGGTTTTTGATTTGTATGGAAAACTAAAGAAATTTAGTAGTAGTTTTTCAATCCAAAACCGAATAAAGCCAAAAAGTACTCGTTTTTATGTTGGCATATTAGATTAAAAAATAATTCATACGCAAATTTTGTCTCGTCAAATATAAATTCCTTCTTTAAATATATTAATTGCTAAATTAAATATTAATAAAAAGTAGTTTTTTTTTTCAAAAAATCTGATCATCACATGCCGGGCTATAAATAAGTGTTGTCATTAAAAAGTAACTACATCCGTAACTACATGTCATTCCCAAGTTATTGCTCTGGGTACTTCTTATTGTATTTATATTTTTTAAATTTTAATTAAATATCTTTTATTAACCAAATATTTACATCTTTTTTATTATTATTTTTTTGGAGAATTTGTTTCAATTTCTTGTTGTATATTTGTACGAAAATAGTTTTCTTTATTCTTGCAACGTATACCATCGAATATCCAAGCAATGGGTGAGAATATCAGTATTTGAATAGCTGTAATTAAATTGAATTAAAATTAAAATTATTTAATTCAATGTGACTTCATAAATAATGCAATTCCCAAATTAATTTTATAAACAAATATTTCATTACGTACCTATTATACATAAAATATAGAGAAATAATTCAAATGAAAAATATAGTATTAATTGATGTACAAATAATATAATTTCGCCGATAGCACCAATTCCAAAAAGAATTAACCAGGGAGCTATAAATAAGAGACGTTCCTAAAAGAAAGAAAGAAATAAAATAATATTTAAAAACTGCATAGAAAATTTTACTAAAATCTTAATTTCATGAGAGGGAAAACTAATTAAAAAAAATTGAGATCATATTATATTAATCGACATGTGTCTATTACTTATATGTTGTGATTTTTTTAATCAAAAGTTAAAAACTGTGTACACTGTTTATAAAAAACCACGTATTTAAAGATTTTTTAAAAATGTTATAGCTCACGGGAGCGATATGATTAAAACGAAATATTTGGGAGATTACTTTATAATATAATAAATCAATCTTTAAATTTAGAGGGTTACATTTGTGTGGTTATTAAAACACATTTATTTATAAAAATTCAAACAAAACTAAACTTCATTTATTGAAAATTTTCAAAAGCAAAAATTATAAAATCAAAGGATATTTGATAAAAATTATTTTTTAAATTCAAAATATAAAGTACAAATTTAATTGTAGTATCACCACATTACTACCCTCCTAGTGAAAACGATACAGATTTGGATTCTCGTTTAGGAAAAGTATCCACAACCTCTTCAGCATCTGTTGCATGAATTTCTATAAAGGTAGGCTTCAAACGATCAATCGAAATATTGTCGGTTTTGTTTCAAATTTTGAGAGTAAAATATTTGTCAAACCTTTTAATAACTTTATAAAGACCGTGGAATTTTTGTTATAGTGGTTTCTGAACGTGATCGTTTCTTATCCAGACATGACTAGTTTGGTGTAAATCTTTGTTTACAAAAACTGAAGGTTTTGAATTATTTGAACAAGATATTGGTTTAATTCTTGACATTATTGTTTGTAAATGTGTTAAAAAATCGTTAGTATTCATTAGACTTGTTGAATCGCTGAAATATTTTTCAGGCAAATGTAGAGTTTCACCATATACCATTTCTGCTGAAGAACAATTTATAGAAGATTTTGTTGATAATCTTAAACCCAACAAAATTAATGGTAAAACTTTTGTCCATTGCAATTCTTCATGACATGAAATTGATGCTTTTAATGTTCTGTGAAAACGCTCTACTAATCCATTACATTGAGGATGATAGGATGTTGTAAATTTGATTTTTGTTCCTAAAAATTTAGTTAAGTAACGAAAATTATTTGATGTAAATTGACGTCCTCTGTCAGTATGAATTACATCAGGCGAACCAAATCTTGAAACCCATCCATTCATGAAAGTTTCACAGATAGTATCCGATGAACAGTTTGGCATTGGGAAAGCTTCCATCCAACGTGAAAAACGATCGACTCAAGTCAATAAATAACATTGACCGTTTTATGGTGGAAGAGGACCAACTAAATCTATATGAATTTCAGCAAAACGACGAGAAACTAAAAGAAAATGTCCTATAGCACTTTTATTATTATGAGAAACTTTGGATTTTTGGCAAGCTTGAAAAATTTTCGTATTTCATAAATGGCCAAACATATCGTTCAGTGACGAGCTTTGTTGAAGCCTTACTAGCAGGATGAGATAAATTGTGTAATCCATTAAAAACAGACCTCCTTAGATCTTTTGGAATATATGGTCTAGGAATGTTTTTTGAGATATCACAAAATATTTTTGTTTTAGTACCAGGAATAGAAGTTGAGAGACGTTTCAGATTTTAAAAGATCTTGAAGCTCCATATCCATCTTCTGTAATTTTTCAAGTTCATCATAATCAAGGAGAGATATTGATTCTATTCGCTAAAATGCATCAGCTACAACGTTATTGGATCCTTTAATGTCTATATTTGAGAAAAGGCAAAAATCAGCGGTTTATGATCCGTATGAACTGAAAATTCATGACCTTCGATAAAATCATGAAAATGTTTAATGGCAGTATAAATTGCTAACAATTCTCGGTCATAGGTACTGTAACGCTTTTCGGTATCTTACAGTTTCTTGGTAAAAAATTTGAAAATTTTGTTCCAATAAAGCACCGATTGCAAAATCTGATGCATCAACTTTAATTACTAATTCGGCATTACTTATGGGATGAAATAAAAGAATTGAATTGGAAAGACTTAACTTACATTTCTCAAAGGCTTCTTCGGTTTCTATAGACCATGGTAGAGAACGTTTATCATTTTTAACTGAATTCTTAAGTAGTTGATTTAATGGTGCTTGATCCATTGCAGCTTTTGGTAGGAAACGCCTATAGAAGTTGATCATGGCAATAAAACGTCTTTATTCTTTGATTGTCTTAGGCTTTGAGAAGTTTTGAATAGCTTCAATTTTACTTTGAGTAGGACGAAGACCATCAGAAGATATTCGAAATCCCAGGAAATCGATTTCGCTCTTACCAAAACTATATTTATGATAGAATGCACGAACAAAATCCAATTTCGAAAATACTGAGCAACCAGCAATATTAACATTGGCACGATCTTTATTTAAAAATGTGTAATCACCTACACATCTCCACTCACCATTTTTTTTTTTTGGAACCATGTGAAGTGGTTTAGACCAGTTACTTTTTGAAGTCCTAATTATACCACACTGTAGCAAATATTCAAAATCCTTCTTTGCAATCTTAAGACGATTAGGATCTAAGCGACGTGCTTTTGCATATACTGGTTGTCCTGTGGTTTCTTTATGATGGTAAACGTTATGCTTACTGTAGGTTCAATGATTATATAGTTTTACAATTTATTAAATTTTATTTTATAAGATTAAAGTTTTTACAACTATATAAAGCAAGAGTAACAAATAATAATAATAATTTAAAAAATTATTGAAAAGTATCTGAATTTCAATTTCGCTCTATATTTCGGCTTCGTGAGAAATTGTTAAATTTCCTCTCCAATCATAGAAATATCAGCATTACTGGGAGTTGAATTAATTTCATTTTCAAAATTAATTTCAAAAACTTGTGTTGAACGAAGACTCATAATTTATCGGCTTGGTGGGCCAAGGATGAAACATCACTTACTTGACTTATAACAAGAATAGATCTGACGTCTTCCGGAAGTTGTTCCAAGAATAGGGGTTTCAGTAATGTATCATTGAGCTGTCCAGAAGCGAGGTTTCTCATCACTTGAAGAAAATGTGAGGGTTTTTTTATCGCCTAACTAATGACTTTTTAAAAGTCGTCGAAGTTTAGACTCTTGAGATTCAGAAAATGTTCCAATCAAACGATCCTTGGTACTTACTGGTACCATCAGATGGAGGTGATTCCAAAATATCCGAAACATGCGGCAAAAAATTGGAATCGATATTTGCAATAACGTATTGAAATTTGGTATCATCACGTGAAATTCCAGAAATACCAAATATGGATTCGATTTACATGAACCAAAGTTTGGGGTTTTCCTTCCAAAAAGGTGGTAGCTTGTGAATACTAGAAGCGGCAACTTGAACACTTGCAGCATCTCCAGAATTTTGATCCGTTGGTGTATCAGGAGACGACATTTCAAATTATTTAATTCAAAAACTCGGGATCACCAATTCAACGTGGTTATTAAAACACATTTATTTATAAAAATTCAAACAAAACTAAACTTCGTTTAATGAAAATTTTCAAAATCAAAAATTATAAAATCAAAGCATATTTGATAAAAATTATTTTTTAAATTTCAAAATATAAAGTACAAATTTAATTGTAGTATCACCACATTTGCAACATTGTTCCCATAAAAATTGAGGCACTTTAATGTGTATAAGTTTGTCATTATTAATTTTTGAAATATTCGTCTGGTATTCTTTAAAGACCTTATAGTAGCTAGGGCTGTATAAGGTCCCAGTGATCTTGCTAAACAAATTTATCTAAGCATCTTTGAATAAGAAGATTTCTATAAACATTATTGAATTTCTAAAATTCGGGAATTAAAATATTTTAGTAATAAATTTATAATTTCTAAACGGGTGGCGTGTCAAAGTTGTATTAATGGTAGAATAAAATATTAGGGTTTGGTTTGATCGTCAGATATTTTATTGCCAAAAAATCGTTTCCGTTTACTGGGCCCACAGCTGCAGCACAATCGTTAGTTGGATAAACAAAATAAATTCGAAGTATAAAATTTTTAATAAAAATATATCTTACGTTTTTGTATGTTAGTATTAATTAACCTCAGAAGGTTATGCATATTTTTATTGAACAATTAATAAAATCGAAACACACTGAGAAAAAATTGTTTAAAAAATGCACTGCGTTTTTAGTAATCACATTTTAGAGCTAAGATATAGATATGTACATTATAGGAAGACCCCTCAAACGATGCGTAAAAATTAGCTTAACATGGGAAAAATATAAAAAAATTTTAAATTGATCTTCAGTTTTCTACCACCGATTAAAAGTCACTGGTCTAGAAAATTTCGTAAAAAAATAGTATTGAGTTTTGTAAACCGTCATCTTAGTACATCATGCAAAAATTTCCATATTTTTCTTAAAAAATGGATAAGAAATTTAGAAAATTATATTTTGATAATATATAATTTTTCAAAATTTTCCAAAAAATTGTTCATCAAAAAGTCTTCTAGCGAAACAAAATTCCATGGGATATTTTGAAAATATTTTTTCCACAACCAGCATAAAATTAAGAACTTTTTATCCATTTCGATTAAAATATTGAAACTTTTTTTGACCAAAATGTATGGGACCCATGATTTTTCAATCGCTGCACGCTGCACGTTGGGGTAAAAGGGGTCGAAAGTGGCGTTTAATTGAATTTTGAAAATTAACTTTTTTAAATAAAATTGGGTACCGAATAAAAATAGACAAAATTATGTATCAATAACGATAAACGTCATTAACGAAGGTTGCGTGGTTTTTGAGTACTGAGCTGTCAAAGTTCAACATTTTTTTATATTTTAAGAAAAGAGCAAAAAATTAAATTTTCTTGAACTTTCGGTGAATTTTTCTTTAATAAAAAGTGTAATAGTCCAAAAATGCACTAATTTTCAAATTTCATGGAATGTAACTAAAAATATAACAAGACTTTTGTTCTGAAAAATTGTCTGAAAAATATTACATATTGTCTACTTAAATATTCTGAAATAAAATCGTGCGCATATTTTGCCCGATTTTAGAAATTTACATTTTTGTGAAAAAAACTCAAGTTGCTCCAAACCAAAAACGGGTTAAGTGCAGATTTTTTTTATTTTTTTACTTTGTTTTATTTTTCGTTATTTCACTATTGTTTTTTGTTATTGTTTTGTACAATTATTTTAAATAAACAAAATAATTTTACTGCTTAATACAGTCGAACTCAGTTAAAATGAACATGATTTCATGTAATGTTTTTATATTCTACAAAGTGATGTGTCTTATATTGGTACTTGGTATTTAATATTGAAAAATTCAGGAACTATGCGAACAATACAGCCAGATACTACGTTGATAAATATCCATGGTATTGTATGTCTCCTATCCTCCACAAGTTTTTTATTCACGGCCCAGAAATTATAAAACATGCTCTTCTGCGAAATAGCCAACTTTCTGAGACACCCAAGAAACAAGACAAAAATATCGATTTCACTTTTCCTTGAAGTAAGCGGTAATTTAGATCCATTTTTTCACAATATACAGACAGATGGACGGATGTTGCCATTTAGCCAAAAAATATCGTAGAGATATAATGGTACATTTTTTTACTAACTAGTAAAGAACAAAACAAGTTGTAGTTATTAAAATATTCATATCGCCCTTCCTTGAATTATACGGCTTTCTTCTAGCCAATTAATACTAATGTATAGACAGACGGACGGACATTACCACTCTGCCAAAAAAATCGGCGTATTTTTTAAGTTTATATTTTTTAACTAACTAATAAAAAACAAAACATGTTGTGATTATTAAAATATTGATATCGCCTTTTCTTGAATTATGCGGCCATTTTAGACCCATTTTTTCCAATGTATAGACAGACGGACGGACATTACTATCCTGCCAAAACAAATTCAAGAGTTCTAAAAATATATTTTTTTACTAACTAATTGATAAAATATTAAATCTTGATCATTTAAATATTCATATCACCTTTCTCTGAATAATGCGGCGATTTTAGACCCATTTAATCCTAAGGTATAGACGGACGGACAGACATTACCATTCTGACAAAAAAAAAATCCTAAAATTCAAAAAATACATTTTTTTTACCTAATAATAAATATAAAAATAGATCCTCATCATTTATATACCATATAAATTATACCAGGTGACAGTACCGCTACAACAAATACAACAAGGCAAAAACAACCATGCATTTTGTTTTTGGTTTTTCCAGCACAACGTCAAAAACATTCGACAATATAACAAAACAAAGTAAACAAAAAACAAGAATAAGAAAACAAAAACCAAGAATAAGTAAACAAAAGAAGAAGTAAACAAGCAAAATAACAGCGCCTAAAAAATATGAATTGAAAAATTATAAAATATTTTCATTTAAACGCAAATTTATTTATTTCAAATCAAATATAATTCTTTTTTAAAACAAATATTATTTTTTCTACACAAATTTACACCATTATTAAAACTTTTTTGTACCACACAATTACAATCACAATTCACAAATTATTCAGAAAATATAATAACAAAAAACCAATATTAATTGAAAAAGTATATCATATTTTCATTTTAAACTCAAATTTATTTATTTCAAAACAAATATTATTATTCTTTTTTAAAACATTATTTTTTCTACACAAATATTAAAATTTTATTTTGTATCACACAATTACAATGCACAAATTGTTCACAAAAGGAAATAAAATAAACCACGTGTGTATTGTAAACAACTTTTGACAGTAATCTGGAAAAAATAAATGTCGGCAAAAAATCATCAGCAGATTTAGTACTGTCACCTGGTATAATTACATCATGCATCTCCCTGAATTAAGCGCCATTTTCGACCCCTTTTACCCCAACGTGCGCTGGTAGGGAACTTTTAAAAATTTAAAAATTTTTTTAATATTTTTTTCGTATTAAGCAAATTTTTACGCATCGTTTGAGTGGTCTTCCTACATCGAAGGCTTTACTCCGGACACTCTAATCCAGGGGTTCTCACAAGATCTTGCTTCGCGACCCCCCTTTGACAGTGCAATTGAAGCGCGACCCACTACAGCTTTGGCAACTTTTTTCGGAAGCAACATTTAATTTTGTTTTTAATGTCAGTTATTATTTTTAAAGACAACCATGTCGGTTTATTGTGAGTTTAATCAAAATGAGTGACGAAAAAGAAGTTCGTCCTAAAATTATTACAAATTATCAAAAGAAATCCAAAATGGTCCTAAAAAAAATTGGCCAAAGAATTAAAGATCTGCCGTCAAACTCTTTTTAATGTTATTATAGGAGAATCGGCGAAAAAAAAGGTACACATGATATTTGGAAGGCCAAGAATATTAAAAAAAGCTCCAAGCACATCTGGTAGAAAAGCTGCTCGGATAGCTCAGTGAAGCCAGGGCACGGAAATTGAAATCAAATTTCATACAAAAATACTAATGTTGTATGATAGAAGATGGCGTATTTAACGCCATATTTTTCGCAGCTTCCGGATCTAAATCTTTATGTTGCTAATGATTTAGGAAAAGTTGAAAATAAATTTAGGCAGTTGCGTCAAAAGAAGCAACTCATATATTAGAGTGGGCTCCATTAATATGGAAATATACATCGAAGAATGTTTGCAAAAATGGCTTCTTCTTTTCATAAAAGAACACAATGTTTTTGGCCCGATTTGGCACTGCGGTAAAGCTCTGGAGTTGTAAATAAAAAAAAATATAGTTTTTAGTTTTCCTCCAAATTTTTCGGAGCTAAGACCAGTGGAAAGAGGTACACACTTGTGAAAAGTGAATAGAAGAGCGAAAAATAATCGAAGATTTTAAACGGAGATGGGCAAACTGTTCCAAAAAAGTAACTGAAACAACTATCAAATCTGTAATGGAAAGGTTACCATAAAGGTCCATGATTTCATAAGTAGTGGTTAGAAATACATATGAAAGTTATATTTTTCTGCGATCTGTAATATAATATCAATTAAAATCAAAACTCTAAGACCAACCCTTTGATTGAATTTTATATATGTTAAGATTACTTCGATCTCATTTTTAGTTTAAAAATCAGATAGAAGGTTTTTTTTAATTATAACATTTTTATAGCCCTCATACTTCAGTACGAAATAAAAGTTTTGTGTCCTTGATAAATCGCACCATTTGAGCATATTTTATTAATCTATTTCTACACGATGTTATTCTATGCGAAAAAAGTTTTTGTACAAGGATTTCAATAGATTTTTTATTTAGAATTCTACATGATATTTACATAAAAAACGAGAGAAGAAGATATAGTCGGTCAAGCCCGACTATATGATACCCTACACCATTTCGATCCACATAATTTTATTTTTACACATATGTACAACTTACTTGTGTTAAATATTAACATAATACTAACATTTGTATGGGATTTATGCACGTTAGTTATTTTCGGGAGAGGAGTTTGTATGGGAGCTATGGTCAGTTATGAACCGATCTTCATGAAATTTAGCAGACGGATTTTTGCTGATATAAAACTTATTTGTACTAAATTTCATTAAAATATTCCTATTTTTAAGGCATCTTTAAGTGTTTAAACTCTATTCCGGGAGGACATTTGTATGGGGGCTAGGTGAAATAATGGGCCGATCATAACCAAATTCAATAGGCTTCGTCCTTGTGTTGAAAAAAGCATATGTACCAAATTTCATCAAATTATCTTCAAAATTGCGACCTGTACTTTGCGCACAAGCTTTACATGGACAGCCAGTCAGCCGACCAGACGGACGGACGGACGGACATCGTTAAATCGACTCAGAAAGTGATTCTGAGTCGAACGGTATACTTTAAGGTGGGGGTCGGAAGATTTTTTCTCTGCGTTACAACTTCTGCACAAACACATAATACCCCAACCACCTTTGGTGGTGTAGGGTATAAAAATTGTGTATTAAAGAATATTTTTCGGGACCCCTTCGCGACCCCCTACGAATGTCCTTACGGACCCCTTGTGGGTCGCGGACCCCCATTTGAGAACCGTTGCTCTAATCCACATACATATTAAGTTGTTATTGATTGTTTTTATATTTAAACATGAGTCTAGTGCAATATGTTAACAAAATATTAATTATTAACATATTAAATTGAAAACAAAAAAAAAAAGCCTAAAAAAGTTTTACAACCAAAAATATCGAAGACATAAAGAATAAATTATACATTAAGTTTATTCATTAAAATTGTTATATTTTATTAAATTTCGTATGTGTTAATAAGTAATTAATTACCTTAATAATTCCCAAAATCATCAGACCAGTAACAATGATTAAAATTAATGATATGATTATAACGGCAACAGGTACATCCAATGAAGGCGGCGGATTTTGTTCATATTCATTAAAATCTATAAAACAATATTTTTATTATTTTTTATTAAAGAAAAATTTAAGTACTTAAAATATTTTATTGTGATATAAATATGATTATGTTTATTTAACATACATACAAATATTTAAAGCCAAAAAAAAAAAAAATAAAAATCAAAATCACTTGTTATTATCAATTATTTGTACTTTTTTAAATTAAAAACTAACCCTTAAATAAATCAGTCAAATAATTAATTTCATGTATCTTATTTGCAGCCAATATTGTCATGACAATAAGAAAAGTTATTATTACACTTCCGGTTAAAATACCATGTTTAGATAAATTATCCAGTTTCATTTTCAAGTACTTAATTATTAAAAAAAAAAAAAAAAATTATAAAAATTATATATTTATAATATTAAACAATATTCTCTCACGACGTTTTCACTGATCAATGGCTTTAAACAAACTGTTCCCAATACTCATTTTCGGATAATTTGATATAATGGGAAAAAATTGTACATATACATATAATAATTTAAAACACAAAAATTATTTATTTGAAGCACCTTTGACTTCTTCACAATTGCTTTTATATGTATTTATACCCAATATATTTTTTTATACCCTACACCACCATAGCACAGTGCTTTGTCTCATAGACAAAACTCAGAAAAAAAAAATTATACCACGAATATTAGTAAATATTAGATTTTTAAAAGCTAACATAATACCTTAACTAATCATGAATGAATAAGTTAAGGGGCGCAATTTGCGTATGTAATTCTCTAAAATTTTTGAAGATTTTGATTCAAAGTTGTACATTTTGGGTTTGAAACTAAATATTTAAAAAAATATGTTTTAGAGTGATTTTTTATTTTTGAAACCAAAATCTAATATTAGATTGATTTTAATCTATCTATATATATAAAAATTAATGTGTGTTTGTTTGTATGTATGTATGTATGTATTAGAGCCCTGCAAATTGTGTCTTATAAGGCTGTACAAGCCACTTGATATTTTTCAAGTGTTGTTATCAGTGTGTGTGCGGAGTAATAAATACTGTTCTGCAGGCACTTAAAACCATACAAATACTGCGTGTGTGCTTCAACTTTATGAACAAATCATGAGTGTGCTATGATAGCGACCAAACAAGCCTCTCAAAGGCTTGTATAAAAAAATACAAGCCTTTTGACCACTTGTTTGCTTCAATAAGGAAAAAAATTGTGTTTTCTTTTTTATTAAAATTATATGTGTGTGTTTGCGTTCATGACTGTATAAAGTAATTTCGTAAGTAAAACAGTCGTTTAAAAGTATTGTTTATAAACTTATTGTTATTTACGATCAAATAAATTATTAATGTTACTAGTTATAACAATTTAAAGAAACATGCATTAAGTTTTATTAGTAAACAGATTTTATTAAATATTTAAAGTTTTTTACAAGGTTTTTTTATATTATTACTTAAAACAAATATATATGTATAAGCCTTTTCTAAAAATAACTTTAGTCCAATAAAAACAGGTATATTTCTTAGTGTAAAAAATTTATTTAAAACAGCACTGCACTGTAAAAAATGTAAATTTATTTTTTATAAAACCACGAATTGAGTTCGCTTACAATCAGGTAAAACAGCATCCTTTACTTGATTATATATTGAACATGTACATATGACGGGACACACAATTTAGGTAAACGTCTTAAAATATTTCATTTATAATTTTATTACAGTGCAGATGTTCCATCGTATTCTTAACATTTGGGAAAATTTATTAGTCAAGGAGTAAACGTATATGGAAACGAATTTGAAAAATGAAAAGACATTGTTCTATATTATTTCCTTTTAGTTTTAAAATAGAATGATTACTTAGTAAATATAAATTAAATGCAATAAAATCTATCATAATATAAATAAGTACAATTTTAAAATTTTTTATAAACATACAATTAATTATAAGACTAACTTTATTTAAAATATAAATAAATACTAAAGATAAAAATTTTCTAACTTACATATGTAACTGACAGTTTCAAATGTCAACTTTAATTTTTTTACTTTTTTAACTCTTAATAAAGAGTATTTTTTAATAACTTTATGAATTCACCCTTTTACATTTATTTAGAAAAGAAGAACCAACAATAAAATATAGACATACTGTATATATGTGTGTGTATGCAAGAATATTTATAAACAACCACTTTTTACACATTATGAAGATTTTTTGCCACACACAGCAACTACGTATTACAAAAAACAAACAAATCATTAAGCCCACTTGAAATCTTTAAATCATTTCTCAACGTCTTGTATGATTTGCTTTTTTTTGCCACACCACTTGCACCACTTGTTTACGATAAATGATTTGAACGCACGGATTTGCAGTCGCTCATACACAGTACACACTTGCTTTGCTTCGGGCAGCGAACAGTACGAACAGTATTTATTGTTGTTTTTGCACATGTTGGCTATGAAACACACACTTGAAATTCAAGTGTGTTTGCTTTTCAAATCATCTTGCGCAGGAGACTAGTATGTATGTATGTATGTATGTATGTATGTATGTATGTATGTATGTATGTATGTATGTATGTATGTATGTATGTATGTATGTTTGTTTGAAGTCTATAGCCGCCTAAACGGCTAAACCGATTTTCTTGAATTTTTCACAGTGTGTTCCTATATGCCTGGAAGGAAAAATAGGCTACTTTTTTTTGAAATTCCATGTGGGCGAGGTGCCACGCCCACTTACTAAATAACTATTAAAAGTAGTATATCTCGGAAATTGGTAATACTAGAGTCCTCAAATTTTGCACGAACAACTTTGACACCTATATGAACATTCTGAAAAAAAATAGGCGAACTAGCAATAGGGGGTGTGGCACATCCCACGCCTAATATTGCTTGCCAATACCAATTGCCGTAAATTTAGGAAACTATAACAGTTACATTTCTCAAATTTTGCACAATAAACTTAAGTGTCAATGTGAACATTTTGTGCAAAAATGGGCGGAAAAGAAATAGTGGGCGTGTCATCTCTCATATAAAGTTAATACCAAAATTTTTATATCTGTTAAACTATAAAAGTTAGAGAGCTCAAATTTTGTACGACTAGCATTAGCTTCAATGTGAATATTTTTGACAAAAATTGGTACACTAGCAATAGTGGGCGTGGCACCTCCCATATAAAGAAAATATTAAATTATCATATCTGAGAAAATATAACAGTTAGAGTTCTAAAATTTTGTCGGAGCCACTTTGGTATCAATATTAATATTTAAGAAAAATATGGGCAGACTAGAAGTAGGGGCATGGTACCTCCCATATGAATTAAATGCAAAAATTCGTATATCGGGAAACTACTGGAGTTGGAATGCTCAAATTTTGCACAAAGAATTTTGACATCCATGAAAACATTTGTCTTATAAATTAGCGGATTATGGGGGTATGGTCCCTCCCATAAAAATTAAATACAAAAATTAGTATATCTGGGAAACTATTAGAGCTTGAATTTTAAAATTTTGCACGGGAAACATCTATCTATCTATCTATCTATCTATCTATCTATCTATCTATCTATCTATCTATCTATCTATCTATCTATCTATCTATCTATCTATCTATCTATCTATCTATCTATCTATCTATCTATCTATCTATCTATCTATCTATCTATCTATCTATCTATCTATCTATCTATCTATCTATCTATCTATCTATCTATCTATCTATCTATCTATCTATCTATCTATCTATCTATCTATCTATCTATCTATCTATCTATCTATCTATCTATCTATCTATCTATCTATCTATCTATCTATCTATCTATCTATCTATCTATCTATCTATCTATCTATCTATCTATCTATCTATCTATCTATCTATCTATCTATCTATCTATCTATCTATCTATCTATCTATCTATCTATCTATCTATCTATCTATCTATCTATCTATCTATCTATATATCTATCTATCTATCTATCTATCTATCTATCTATCTATCTATCTATCTATCTATCTATCTATCTATCTATCTATCTATCTATCTATCTATCTATCTATCTATCTATCTATCTATCTATCTATCTATCTATCTATCTATCTATCTATCTATCTATCTATCTATCTATCTATCTATCTATCTATCTATCTATCTATCTATCTATCTATCTATCTATCTATCTATCTATCTATCTATCTATCTATCTATCTATCTATCTATCTATCTATCTATCTATCTATCTATCTATCTATCTATCTATCTATCTATCTATCTATCTATCTATCTATCTATCTATCTATCTATCTATCTATCTATCTATCTATCTATCTATCTATCTATCTATCTATCTATCTATCTATCTATCTATCTATCTATCTATCTATCTATCTATCTATCTATCTATCTATCTATCTATCTATCTATCTATCTATCTATCTATCTATCTATCTATCTATCTATCTATCTATCTATCTATCTATCTATCTATCTATCTATCTATCTATCTATCTATCTATCTATCTATCTATCTATCTATCTATCTATCTATCTATCTATCTATCTATCTATCTATCTAATTTTTAAGAAAAATTTTATAGTTTACTAAATAAATATATTTTTTTAATCCTTTAATTACTATGTATTTCATTTCGGGGGGTGGCGAAGCACACCGGGTATTAGCTAGTCAAATATAAATATTTTTTAGGAAAAACATCCCAGGAAAAATTGTATTAGTTCTACAACTACTGCCAGAACATATGAAAATAGCCTGTAGTTGTTCTACTTTGGCGTTGCGACCAATGATTTTTGTTTGAAATTGTCACCTCCAGAACTAGTTCTTTGGAGGTGTTAATTATCCTGTACCCATTCTATGGAACGGTTCTAGAACTAGTTTTATAATCAGTTATTTTTGTTCGATATTGTCACTCTCAGAACTAGTTCTATAGAAGGGTTAGGGAGGAGGAAAACGCTTCTTTGGAATGGTTCTAGAACCAGTTTGATAGAAACGTTAGAAAATAGTAAAATCCTTCTTAAGAGTAGTTGTAGAACCTATTCTATAATCAATGATTTTTGTTAAAATTGTTATATTGACAACCAGTTCTAAGGAAGCGTTTCAGAATCGCAATTCATTCATAGAAACGTTTCCAAAACCAGTTTGGAAACGTTTCTATGAATTTTTGTTTGTACTGTAATTTTTGGTACATTTGTTTTTATTTTGATAAGTAAATTCACAATTCTGTTTAATTAAGTTATAAAAAAATTAAAAATGCAGTCGTAAATAAGCTAAAGCAAAACCTTAAGTTATAAATCAAGAAAAACCAAAAATTAAATATTATCTTAAAATGTTTAAGGCCCTTTTTTTTGTGAGCACACAAGTTTAAAGTGTTTGTTTTTCATAGCTTTTACGGTTAGACGGCAATAATTTAAAAACTCATATTTTGTGTATGATGAATTAGAAACAGCATCTGAAAATTTAATCAAAAATTAGTTTACTTCGAATTATGTTATTGGAGTTTCTTGTTACCATAAAGGGAATCAAATATTTTTGAATAATTAAGAAGTCTTTTTCTTTCCATGAACTCCATTAATATTGTGATTTAAAATGATATCTACGGAAAAAATTCTCGAAAGATTTTCTTTGATACCTCCGGGATTTAAAAGCGATTTAAACGTCATTACCTTTAAGTAATATAAACAATATAATACCAAAGAATATACAACATATAGAAAGCGCATGTCAATGAAAACTGAAATCAAAGAGTAACAAGAGACGAAACTAATTGTCAAAAACCTAAGTCGGTTGTCAAAAACCTAACTCATGCAACAACAAAATACATTTTGTTGTTGTCAAAATAAAATAAAAACACATTTTTGTTTACAAAACAACAATTTTGTTTAAATGTCAATCGAGAATATATGCTACTCTATGACTGAAATATTTTTTAAAAGTATTTCATAATGCGGGAGGGAAGACAAAGGGAAAAGAAGCTTCCGTGTTTTTTATCTCTTTTGTTATGCTCTTGAAATCAGGGTTGTCAGATTATTTTGAGCCTCTGTCGCCAAATTGTTAATCAGAAATCGCCAAAAATAAATTTTATATATTTTTGTAAGAAAAACTAAAAACAACTAAAATTGTTAGTGCTTTAAATTTTAAGTAATGATAATTTCAGTAGCTAATAATAATTTGAATAAAAATTAAATTAAAAAAAGATTCGGCTGTGCCGAATCTTTGATACCCTTCACCATTTTACCGACAAATAACTAAATTTCCGCCTTAACGTATGCTTTCATTATTTCACATTTATAAATCTACATTTTTTTTCAAACTACGAAAATTTCAATACAATACATTTTTTACAGCTTTGCTGTTAAAAAATAAACAACAACAATTCCATATTTATTTATTTTTGTATGTGTGTATATACAAAGAATATTCATATATAGAAGGCGCATCATGTAGAAACAAAATTTCTTATGGCGGGTTCTAATCATAGAACCTGCTCTCATGTAATTCTCGCTCTCAACATTTTGCATTGATGAGGGGGATAAGTAACAAGGGAAAACAAAGTCCACCACCAAAGAGTTTAAATATATGTGTTTGTACATGTGTGTATTCCTTATAAAGAAATGCAAATAAAAACACACAGCCATATACATATATGTTTGTACATGTATAAATTTCTTTATTTCAAATTGAAAGAAACAAATAATATTTGTTTCTTTTGTTTTGAAATAAAAAGTGCCAACAGAAATTTTAGTTGTTTATTTACTAATGGAAAAGATATGAACGTTAATATTACTGTAGGACATAGCATATATGTTTTGTTGTTTTACAAGTAGAAATACTTTGATCTGCACCGACGTGCTTATACCTTTCTTAGTGACGTAACAAATTTTTGTATGATTTCGAAGTTTTCAATTTATATTTTATAGTTATATTTTTGATAAACTAATAATTGTTATATTTTACTTTTATATATTATATTTTTATATATTTCATAAAATGTGCATACAATTTGTTTTTGTTGTTTTTTTATTATTATTTAAAAAAATGTTTTTATAGAGAATTTTTAATTTTAGAAATTATTATTTAAAAAAATATTAAAATTTTTTCATTTTTAAAAGTACATATTTTTTCCATTTTTTGGATTTTTTAGAAAGAAAAATAAAAATAAAGTAAATAATAAATAAAAGTTTTACCTTTTTTTCGGAAAAAAATTATTTTGTGCTTTTTTCCAAGTTTTTGAGTTGTATTTTATTTGAAACAAGAAATTGTTATTAAATATATATTTTTTATAGAAATAAATAATATTTTCAATTTTAAAACTTATTTTTAAATTATATATATTTTATTTAATAAAAAAGTTGTTTTGAATAAAAAAGTATTTCATTTCTTTTATTTTTGGGCAGAAATAACATTTATTTTGAAAAAAAATAAGTTTTTTTGATTTCCTTTTTCTAAGCAAAAAGTTATTATTTTTTTTTTTATACAAAAAGAAAAAAATATTCATACAGCAATGTTTCAATTTATAGACTTAAATTTTTTTATAAACAAAAATACTGAAATTTTTTATTAATATATAAAAGTTATTTTTTGGCAGGAAATAAAAGTTATTTTTATTTATTTATTTATTTATTTATTTATTTATTTATTTATTTATTTTTGTCATAACAATTTTTTTATATAGTAGGTATATACAAATTAAATATTTTTTCAAAAGATCTTTTTTTCAATATAATTCCACCTTCTTTACAGAATAAAACAAAATTATTAAAGAAAAATCTAATTTTTTTGGTGACAAATTTGTTATGAATAAAAAAAATAAAAATATTTTTTTATATTTTTTTCAAGTGGATATAATTTTATATTTTTGTTTTTATTTATTTAATTAATTAATATACTTAACTTTAACATCTGTTACTTTGAATACATAAGTAACAAAACTACACAAATCAAATTTTAAAATACAAATTTGATATTCTGAAAGTATATTTACATAAGCTCATATGACGTTAAAAAAGGTATAAGTAGTTCGGTGATGATTAAAGTATTTCTACTTTTAAAACAACAAAACACATATGCTATGCCCTACACTAACATACACGATCGTATTTTATCTCCTTTAGTAAATAAACGACCAATTCCTTGTTTCTACTTTTTTATATGCACTACACCAGCGATCGCCATACTCATACATTCACAATTATGTTTGTGTATTTTTTGTTTTTCCCATTATGAAATTATACACCAAAAAAATAACATCATTTGTATAGTAATTTTATTTTGAAAGTTTCTTCGTCAATTCAAGACTCGTAAGTGGATATACACGTTACTAGTTTAGAATTTGAATAGTAATAACCAGGGATCGCAACGATTACCATAGTAATCATAAAAATTACGATTTAATGTTTATTTTTTTTACTTTTTGATTAAAAAAAATAACGACATATAAATAATTAATGATTTTAATTTCTTATTAAAAAATATCAAATAATACTAAATTTAATTCAGTATTTTATAATAAATGAAATTGAAAAAAGATTCGGCTGTGCCGAATCTTTGATACCCTTCACCATATTACCATCTTACTATCTTATCGACATCTTATTACCATATTACCGACAAATAATAAAATTTTCGCCTTAACGTATGCTTTCATATTTTCACATATTTAAATCTAAATTTTTTTCAAACTACGAAAATTTGAATATGAAAAAAAAACAATCATAACAGGCTTTGCTTTTAAAAAATAAACAACAACAATTCCATATTTATTTTTTTATGTGTGTATATACAAACTGACTGCATATACAAAGAACAACAATAACACTGTTATTCATTATATTACTTCTGTTTCTAACTAAACTACTTGTCTTATAGGCAAAAACGTCACTAATAGTCATTACAATGCTTAATATACATTTTTGTGTATGTATTTATGTATATTCTTAACAGATATGTCTTAGTTTTAAAAAATAAACAACAACAATTCCATATCTATTTATTTTTGTACAGACTGCATATACAAAGAACAACAACAACACTGTTATTCATTATATGACTGCTGTTTCTAACTAAACTACTTGTCTATACAAAAAACAAAAAACGTCACTAATAGTCATTACAATGCTTAATATACATGTTTGTGTGTGTATTTATATTCTTAACAGATTTGTTTTTGGTCCATAACTCTGTTGATTCTGAACGAATTTGGTTTTTTAAAAAAAACGAAATTTTATAAAAACATATAAAAAACAATAAAAACAAAATAAAAATCTGTAGCTTGAAAAAGGGCTTAAAAAATAAAAAAATCGTTTTCCCCGATATCTCAGTTATTACTGAACCGATTTATTTCATTTTTTCAGAACAAAAATTCAGAAAATAATTTCCGAGCCCCCTTTAAAAATTCGAAGTCCCTGGTATATGCAGAGGCTTCAGAAACTGAAAAACCGGTTCCAAAAACCGGTTTTTAAAGCATATCTCCGCCATTTACAAACCGATCCCGCTGATTCAAAAAACCGAAATTTTAAAAAAATATTTGTGATCGATCTGTATAAAAATAAAAATCTATAGCTTAAACCAGGGCTTCAAAAAATAAAAAATGCGTTTTGACCAATATCTCAGTTATTATTGAACCGATTTATTTCATTTTTTCAGAACAAAAATTCAGAAAAAAATGTCCGAGACTTCTTTGTAAAAACGAAGTCCCTAGTATATACAGAGGCTTCAGAAACTGGAAAACCGGTTCTAAAAACCGGTTTTTTTAACATATCTCCGCATTGTATGAACCGATCTTGCTGAATTCCAATAGCAAAATTCTCGAAAGCATTTCCGATCGTTTGATATATATATTATATATGTCAGTTATCGGTGGGCTTCATAAACGCCATTTCAACCGACACACGGACGGACGGACGGACGGACGGTCGGACGGACGGACGGACGGACGGACATGGTCCTATCGTCATCATTTCTTACAGGGATCCCGAAAATGTCAACTTTTTTGCTCTCCGACGAAAATTGTGGGAATTACAAACGGAATGACAAACTTATATATACCCTTTACACCTTTGGTGAAGGGTATAAAAATGAAAATTAAATGTAGTAAATTATTATTTCTTAATTATAAAAAAAGATAGTTGTTTAATTAAGAGATAAAAAATCATATTAATATTTTTCATGAGTGTATCTCAAGCAACAAGCAGCAACACAACAATCTTGCTTGAATGCTCGTGCGAGACTGACTTTTTTGTGTGTTTTTTATTAATTTCAAGAGTATAACAAAAGAGATAAAAAACACGCAAGCTTCTTTTCCTTTTGTCTTCCCTCCCGCATCCAGGGCTGTCAGATGTGGCGATTTTGCGCCAAACGTGGCGATTTTTAATTGCTCTTGGCGACTGAATTTTCCGTTTTGTGACATGGCGAATTTTTTGGCGATTTTTAACAAGGTGGCGATTTATTTGGCTAATTTTTAAAATTAAAGTAAAACTATTACATTTTCTTACTAGCCAACATATATTTTTTAGTATTTTCCTATCCAAAACGGCGGTTCTCAACAAGGGGTCCATATAAAGATTTTTAGGTGGTCTAAGACCTTTTGTTTGAATATAAGTATTTCTTTAAACAGATAACACACATGTGTATATTAATTTTTCCATACTTATAAAATAAAGTTGCAAAAAATATAGAGTACAAATTCTAAAACTATTGTAAGACATTTATTAGCAATTTTAAATACAAAATTTTTATCTTAAATTTATAATTAATAGAAATCAATATAGCCTGATTTAACAAAAGCATTTGGTATCAAATTGAGAATATGCCATTAATTTTTATCTTTAAGTACTAATTTATTTTTTGATTAAGAACTATTTAGGAATAACATTTGAATATTCATTTTTATTCAAACTTGAAATCACGTATTTTCAGAAATACCTTTAAATTATCAAATTTAAAGGCACAAAGCGTTTGTGAAAACAGAAATTTTTCCTGCTGCAATTCTGAGTTTGTAGGAGAGAGAAGACAAGGGAATACTAAACATTTACCTCTCTCGTCTACGAACTCAGAATTACAGCAAGAAAAATTGCTGTTTATGAACCCCGACTAACAAAATAAAGATCCTTAATTTAAAAATATCTTCAATAAATGTTTGACAATTTGTATTCCATCATCTTTCAAATATGAATATTAAGACAAAGAGTAACAAGAGACGCGACTAATTGTCAAAAACCTAAGAGCCCAAACACAACCAAACGAATTTCAACGTTGTTTTCCGCTTTAAGAGAGAAATGCAAATTAAATGAAGGCGGAATCCAGCAGCGGATTTCATATATATGTATTTTGTTTTTGTTTCTTTATATTTTTTGTGTTTGGCAACAACAAAACTACATACATATATAAAAAAATATTTATCATTCTCTCTTAAATTCCATACATAAAAAGTAAAAGGCAAATCTATCTATCTCTTTCTTTCTTTCTTATATAAATTTAATGTAAACTTATGTAATTCATTTTGCAACAACGGCAACACTGACAGAGAGGGAGAGTGAGAAAATGAGAGCTTTTGAGAATCCGTTGTGAAATTAAAATAGATTTTAATTTCCAGCGGATTCCGCTGTGTTGTTTTAGTTGTCAAATCTTCATATAAAAAAAATAATCCGCTAGGTTGTGTTTGGTTGTCAAAAACCTAACTCATGCAACAACAAAATACATGTAATCAAATACATTTTGTAGTTGCTAGAAGAAAATAAAAACACATTTTTGTTTACAAATCAAAAATTTTTTTCAATTGTCAATCGAAAATTTCGTCTCTATATGTTACTCTATGTATTAAGATTTTATGGGCCATAATGAAAATAAATCGTTATGAATAAATTAATTCTTCGAAACAAATTAATAAGTTTAATATGACAAATGTTCACTATATAATTTTAGAATTATTCTGTTAAAAAATATAATAAATTTCAATAAATTTTTAAAATTGTTGACCAAAAATTGAGCTAGTGTATGTCAAAAAAGTGTACTGAAATTAATATTTTTTTTATTCAATTATTATTAGCTACTGAAATTATCATTGACTTTGTTGATGCTGAATTTACATTTTAAAATTATATAAAATTTGAACCATTAAATATTTTAGTTATTTTTAGTTTTTCTTTAAAAAAATATATAAAATTTCATTTTGGCGATTTTTGGCGATTTCTGATTAACAATTTGGCGACAGAGGCTCAAAAAAATCTGACAACCCTGAGTACTACATGTACAATTCAGTTTGATAGAAAAAAAGGGTTTTTTAGTTTCATTTGTATTATTGACATTTGGTTTTTAACGAAAAATTTTTAATCCTGCAGTACTTAAGTTATAATTTTTTAAATAAAAAATGATTAGTTTAATTTTAAAAATAAAAAAAAAAATCTGATTTTATACCTATAAATTATAGCTATAATTTATATATTTTTGTTCTATTTATATTTCTGCTTTCTTAAGCCCAAATTTCAATAGCGCGTAGTCAGCAACAGTATCAGCAAAAATTATCAGCTGATCACTGTCAGTACAACATGTTGCTGCCGTTATAATTAAGCCCCAACCACTCAACTAAAAATCATCGTATCGCAATCAGCTGTTTCAACCTAGAAACAGGGCTAAATGAAACAGCACTGCAAACTGCTGCTGACCAAATGTAATCAACTCCATAACAAACAGTGCATTCTAAATGATCAGCTGATTATGTCAGCACACACTGCTGCTGATTACGCGCTATTGTAATTTGGGCTTTAAATTTAAAATTCACTGCGCTGCATTCAGATTGAGAGTGAGCAAATAAATGAGAGGCTAAAATACACAATTGGTTGTAAATTGTGGCTGCCTACGCTGAATTGTAATTATAACGGCAGCAACATGTTGTGCTGAGAGAGATCAGCTGATAATTTTTGCTGATACTGTTGTTGACTACGCGCTATTGTAATTTGGGCTTTACCCTTTAATATGAAAATACTCGTGGTACCATATGAAGGGAACAATATACTTGTAGTACTTTTTGTTTGTGTTCACTTTTTTCTGAACATGTTTTTCTGTTGCTACTTACTCGTAGTTATTCGACAAACAACGGTTAACTACACTTCAGTACTTTTTTCGATGTCGGTCTTCACATATGCAACGAAAACTTATTCGTTGCAGACCTCTTGTTAATATCATGACTTTTTCAGTTCTTTTTTTGTTGGGTAATAATTGTAAATCTCTACAAAAAATACGTTTACATGTGTAGGTTATCTCTTTTAGTTTAAGTTGTATTTATTACATTTTTATCCTATTTTTAGCCTCTTTTTTTTTTTAACTTGGAGGGCTTAATATTTCCCCTAAAATTTTAAAACACATTTGCATACAAATGTATGAAAATTATCCTAATTTAACTAGAGGAGGCCAAGTTTCTATTAAGAAATTGAAAAGTTTGGATAGGGCAGACCTTTGACCCAATCTACTCCGGATTTACTTTACACGCATTTGCATTAAGATTTCTTTTAAAAACATAAAAAAAAAATCATATAAGCTCAGAACGAAAAACAAATTTGCAGCAATATTATTTAGAATTTTGTAAAGAATCTGGCGAATATTAGGGGCAATATTAAGCCCGCCAAGTTTAAAAAGAGGTAACCTATACATGTAAGCGTATTTTTTGTACAAAAACTATATACAAAATTTCTTCTCTGTAAAATCATAAATGAGTTTTTGGCGATTAAAAAAATATATATACATATCCGAAAAAGACAACTCGGTACTCATTTACCTCCCTAATTTACTTAAAATCGTAAATATTTCCTATACTGTTTATCCGATTGCAAAGATTAAGGTGTAAATTAAAAGCTCTTAATGGTGCATTTATAAAAATAAAAATAATATAAAAGCTTCATAAACACAACTTTTTTCAATATTTTGTAATTTCTATTGCAAAAAAAATTTTTTGTGGAAATAATTTTTATTTTTAATATCGGAAGGTTTTTAACTTTGTGGTATGCCCAAAAGCGGCTTCGCTAACTTAATTCTTCCTTTTTACCCAACTTTTTTTATAACAAAATATTTTTTGATACGAGTTTCTTAGGGAAATTCGATTTTCAAAGCACTATAACTTCCAAAATATTTAATTGCACTCAAAAATTTGTGCATCATTATATTCACCGTTAAAAGTATTATCAATGGCGGAAAAATCAAATAAATCGGAGCTGAATCAGGGTGGTCTATTTATGCTGACAACTCAGATTTGATATGTAATATTGAGATATCACCAACGGTTCGATAGTTGCAGAATTATTAAAAAAAAAAAAGCATTTTGAAGCCACTGTGCGATGTTCTTATGTTAATCTTTTAGCCGGATTACCGTAGATTTTGAACCGCCGCCAAACAGTTTCAAATAAGCAGTCGCCGCCGTTAAAATTGTTCGGCGCAGGCTTTTAGCCAGCTGTTGGCGCCTTTTTGACAGCTGCGTGTGTGTGTTTTTTTTTCGCATACGAAAAAAAAAAAAACAAAACAGCGAGGAAAAATAAAACAAATTAATTTTAATTTCACAAAAAAGTATGCAAAATTAATAAATTTTCTTGAAATTATAAAAATCAAATAAAAAGCAGCAAAATGAGTGACGACAGGGATGAAGTGGAATTAAAAATGTATGAAAATTTGGAAAAATATTTTGGCTTTAAGGAATTCAAGTCCGAGTTGCAAAAAAAGGCTATCAAATGTGCAGTGAAAAGTTAGTGGTTACTCCATTCGAAAAAGTCTCCACTAACAAGTTTTTGTTGTATTAATGTTGTTTAATTTGTATTACAGAAAAACGCGATATTTATGTGAGTATGCCAACTGGCTCCGGCAAGTCACTTTGCTTTCAATTGCCAGGCCTCATAGCAGAGGGTCAAATAACTATTGTTTTTTCTCCGCTGTTGGCATTGATTAAGGATCAAATTGATCACTTGGCCAAATGGAAAATCCAGGCAGATTCTTTAAATTCAAAAATGTCACAAAAAGAAAGAGATCGCGTGGTAAATGATTTGAAAGCCATTAAGCCCAGCATACGGTTCCTTTACATTACACCAGAGCAAGCCGCAACCAAGGGTTTCCAAGAGCTGTTGGGCCAATTAGTAAAGTATGACAAAATTGCTTATGTGGCAGTAGATGAAGCTCATTGTGTATCACAATGGGGTCATGATTTTCGTCCGGATTATTTAAAGCTGGGAGAGTTGCGTAGAAAATATCCCAAAATTTTATGGATGGCTTTAACGGCCACAGCTTCTAAACATGTACAGGAAGACATATTCAAACAGTTGAATTTAAATCAACCTGTAGCAAAGTTTTGCACACCCAGTTTCCGCAAAAATCTCTTTTATGATGTGGTCTTTAAAAATTCCATTGAAGATGATTTTCAACACTTGGCCTCCTTTGCCTTACACTGCCTGGGAGATGAGGAAGAATTTCGTGATACCCCAGCACCTAAAAGAGGTTGTGGCATAATTTATTGCCGGACCCGAGAAAATGTAGAAAGAGTTGCCATGGGTGTTTCACGTCAGGGTGTGGGTGCTATTGCCTATCATGCCGGTCTCAAGGGTTCTGAACGTGTAGATGTTCAGGAGAAATGGATGAGGGGAGAATATCCCATTATTGTGGCTACCAACAGTTTTGGCATGGGCGTTGATAAGCCCTCGGTAAGATTTGTGATACATTGGGATGTTCCTCAAAATGTGGCTGCTTATTACCAAGAATCTGGTCGCGCTGGTCGTGATGGTCTTAAGTCATATTGTCGTCTCTATTATGGTCGCGAAGATGTCAAATCTATACGTTTCCTTTTGCAAAATGATATAAATCGTTCACGTTCTTCTTCGTGTTCTGGTAAACAAGAAATGGCTCAAAGAGCGATGAAAAACTTTGATGAAATTGTTTCATTTTGTGAGATGCTACAGTGTCGTCATAAATTATTCTCCAATTATTTTGGTGATCCGACACCAGATTGTGTGGATAAATGTGATGTTTGTAAGAACCCCAAAAAGATGGAAAAAGCTTTACAGACATTTCATCGTTTGTGTATGGATGCTGCTTTTAAAACGGGCATTTCTCTAGAGGATAGTTCAGATTTATATGAAGGTAACAAGATTTTTAACATAAAATGTATTCAGTTTTCCCATATATTGTCTAACGATTAATTAATCTTGATAGAGACTAGTTTTGTAAACGAAGGAACATAATTTAGAATTTAAATAGTATTTTGTTCAACTATATAAACTCATTGTTTTCACAGGTGGTCGTGCTGGTAGCAAACGAGCAGCCCAAGATTATAGTAAGGATGATGGCAACTCTGATGACGAATCTGGTGAAGTATCTCATGCTCAATTAGCTAAAAAAGCTAAACGTGAAACTGAAGATTTTATACGTAAACAATTTCAATTACGAAAATGTTTAAATGCAGCCAAAGAGTTGGAACAGGAATCTGCAACTCATATGACACGTATACATCAAGCTCAAGCTACCACAACCAAAGTAGCTGGTCTGAAAATATCAATGCGTGAAAATTATTTGACAGCTTTAGCAGATGCCCTTAAGGCTAATGTACAAAATAGTGATGAAGACAAACCTAGAAGTGCCTTAGTACAAAGAGATTTTGAAGCAGTGGCAGCAGACATTGAATACGAATGTTTTTCCAAACAAAAAGTGGCCAATATGTACAGACATGCTGTGGCAAAAGAGGTACATAAATAATTTTAAATAAATTTTGTTTTATGGCCATAAATTACATTATTTTTATTATTTGAAACAGCTTTCTATCATAAAACAATTGACTAGCAAGCATCGTTTAATGCCAGTATTAATGGATTATGTACCCAAACCTGAAGCTAAGAAAAGTGTTTGGAATGGTGGTAGTGTAGAATATTTTGAGCGGAAACTTAAGGAATTAGAGGAACAAAACCCTCAACATACAGCAAACAATAGTAAAAGTAAAAACGATGTACCAAAAGCATTAAGAAAACCCAAAAGTTATAAACAAGATACAGCTAAACAAACCACCATTGGTAGCTTTTTTAATGCCTCAAAAAGTTCAGCAGATGAAGATTCCTCCAATAACAGTTTGGAGGATAAAGAACCTGAGGAAAATGTTAATATGGAAATAAAGTTAGAAAAAATTGATTCTCCCGAAAATGAAGAAGAACTAGGCATTAAATCAGAAGATGAAGATGAGGAAAAAATGGCGATAGATACAGAACGTGCAGCGAGTGAAGAAAATTTGGAGAATTTGATTTCTAAAGAACAAGAATTAAAATTACAAATTGAGAAATTAGAACAAGAAGAAATGGCAGAATTTAAAGAAGAGGAAGAACAAACTATGTCTAAAGAAAATAAAATGGTCAATGAAAATGATAAAAAATCTTTCAAAAGACCTTCCAGTTCATCGTCATCCTCCTCATCTTATGGTAATCTGTTTAAAGCTAAAAGAACATCTCACTTTCTCTCTAAAGATAAAGATAAATATCGCAGTCATTTAATTTACACACCGCCAGATACTGAGACGGAAAATGATAAAAAGGATTCGGAAGACGATGAAGTTGAGGAAGAAAAGGAACCTGATGATATACTCTCATTGTTGGAGAAAATTGAAAATGAAAAGAAAAAATTTGAAGAAAGAAAGGAAAAGGAAAAACAAAGAGAAAAAGAAAAACAAAGAGAAAAAGAAAAACAAAGGGAAAAAGAAAAGCTAAAAGAACAAAAATTAAATGAAAACAATTCAAATAAGGAAAAAACCCACCCTTCTTCCACTCAACTCACCTCAAGTAAAGACAAAAAAGATGATAAAACTTTTGTTAAACCATCCTCTTCTTCAATTATTTCTTCATCAACAACTTCTAAAACGAAATCATCTCATAATCATCACTCAAACTCTCATCGAAGTAGTCATTCTTCTTCAACATCATCGTCTTCATCCTCAACTACATCTAATTCCAGAGATAGTAAAGCAAAATCTCAAAAGGATCATGATATAAAATCATCTACAAAACAAAACCATAATTCTACATCTTCCTCCTCTAATTCCGCATCGGCCTCTAAACAAAAATTACAAATGGAACGTGAAGCCGCCCAAAAGCAAAAGAATGATATAAGTAAAACTGTCGTTGACTATTTGAATCCCTACTATAAACGAAAAATTGCTACCAAAGAATTGTTTAAAGTTTTAGCTAAACGTATAACAAATCGTGTTATTGATGGCAAGTTGGGTAAGTTGAAAGAAATCTCACATTCTCTTTAATTATTTTTAATATATATTTTTATTATCTTACAGCTTCAACTGATTGCAAAAGATATATTAAAACAAATTTCCATTCCTTGGAAATGATTTCAGAGGATGCCGATATTGATAAATATTTTCCTACAACATAAAACAAAACTGCTATTCTTCCCAAAATTTTAAACTTTATTTTTTAATTATATCTTTAAAGTAAAAAAAAAAATCTGTTATGTTTTCCTATTATTTTTAGTGGTTATAATGATGTTTTAAAGTTTATTTTATTATTTTTTTTTTATAATTTTAAAAAATGTACTTGTTTATCTATTTTATCTTTATTTCATAAAAAATTAATATATAATATGATATACATACTTATATATACAGATATACATACATACATTACAATTAAAATGCAATTAAATATAAAAGATATCCTATCACTTATTCAAGTCTATATTATAACATTAGTATAACAATGAATTAATTTACTTCATTCTCATTGAAAGAAAATTATTAAATAAAAATTTTATTTTTAATTGAATGTTTCTTTTTTTCGGAAGCAATATTTTTATTATCTTCATTGTCCTGCAGGCTGCAGCTTTTAATGGTTTAAGATGTCAAAAACATTGTAGTAAGTTTTTATCATTAATAAATCATTGTTATTAACCACCATCTCACAGTGGGGCAAACGCAAATTGTTTGGTAATAAATCTGTATCTCCTAAACTACTGGTCGAATTAAATTGAAATGTATGGAAGAGTTGTAGAGGAGGATCTAAGCTTTCAGAATTATTCAATATTCACAATTATTCATCTTGTAGTCACTCTGTGATAACACAAAATATGTATGTATGGAAGAGTTGTAGAGAAGGATCTAAGCTTTCTGAATTATTCAATATTCACAATATTATAAGTTATAGGGCGTCAAAATTAACTGCCTCGAGTATGAAGTCCGATTTGAAAGATTTTTATATTTCTGTAAAGTGCTTGGCAAGATAAAGAGTGAATAAGCTTACTCGCCCATGTTAACTATTACAGTTAAAAAGATATTTACATTTGAATTTTGATTTTTTGCCTCGAATTTCCTTCGCTTTTCGGGAATAAGACCTGAGGTATGTGAGGTGCAATTTTTTTAAAAATACTCTGTAAAGGAAATTAACAAAATATTTATCCGTTTCAGAAAATTTTAAGAATTTTTTCATCTTAGCAACATATCTTGTCATATTTTCATAGAAAATCCTTATTTTAGAGAATATTTTACTTAACATTTACAGATTTGGATGTAGAGTTACAACGGATGTAGAGTTTTAATGGACATCAATTATTAGAATAAATGACACTGGTCGACAAAAAAAAAAAAAAAAAAAAAAAAAAATACAACACCATATACAAATAGTTGAACTTGATGTATTTTGATGTGCTAAACACGAATCTGCTTTCAGTTTTTTCCATCAGATCTGGATTTTGTATGGGCATGTCTAATATTCCGGCCATAGTAAGGCCATTACTGTAGTATATTTCCTATTTATCTTAATAGGACAAACCGTTCTTGAGTTTTACAAGTGTGACTGCCTAAAGGCGGGGTCATAGTAGTCATGCCCGTAAAAAAAATCAATACGTGATAGAAAAAAAGTAAAAGCTGATTCTTATTTAGAACAATAAATTCCATCTAATCCAAAAAATTATTTTGCCCACTAGTGTAACTCCACTTAACTATAGGTATGCATGGGTATCCTAACTTAACTGTGAATGCAATCATGATTTCTGCATACATTTTTATGATACGTGGCTTTATTTACTCCTAGTTTTGCCAGTTTTGAGATAAAGATAAAAACTGAAACATTTTTGATGTTTTCACAGAAGTTTTAGTAAAAAAAAAGAAATCTTGAATTTAGTATGAAACTTTTTTTCTGACACTTATTTTGAAATATCCCCAAAACTCTTGAGCGGATACAAATTTGTTAGTAGAACGACTTAAATTTAGTTTTATTCCACATATTTTGGTGTATTATTTATATAAATCGTGCATACCGTTCTTATCGGCTTATTTAGGGCGCAATATTAGAAACTCGCATAAAAAAAATTTCGACCTGATGGGAGAAAACTAGTATGCGGAATTCCATCTAGTCCACATATTTTGTATTATTATTATTATCACCAGTGTAATCGTTATTTTTTGAGCTACAAGTCTGAAAATTTGTGATCACACGCATTTAAGAAAAATAAACTATATTTCATCAAAAACTCAAATTTTGATTTTTCTCGGTATGTTAAATTATTTTTTTGAAATACATTCCAGAAATGTAAAAATGTTTTCTGTGACGTTATATATGATTCATATACGAAAAAAATAACTGTTTTAAGAAAGTCCAAAAATTTACCCAAAAAATCTAATTTTTTAAGAATCAAAAATACTGTTTTTTTAAGACAATTTTTCAAGAAACAATGTTGTGTTATTATAGATATTTATAATTTTATTAAAAAGAAGTTCACATTGGAGTTTCTTGTCAACTGCGAAACATATCGGACGTTTTTTTTAAGAAAGCTCTGAAAAATATTTTAAAATAAATTAAATTTTTCAAAAAAAAAAAAATTTTTTTTTTTGTTTTTCAAATTAATATTTTTGGAAAACATTTTTTAAATTTTAACTAAACCATTATAATGGAGAGAGATCCATTACTGTCCCAATCCGGAGGAAGACTTCCCAACAATTCTAAGAAGAAGTTAGCAAACTCTAAAGAAGGAAAATCCGCTGTCAAGAAGGACGCAAATATAAAAATGGATACAAATCCATCTTGTTCGCTGCCAACGTTACAAGTCCCATTCCAATCAAAACAACAAAACAAGAACACAGCTATGGTTAATGATGTTTTTCCAAAACAATTAGATATAAATTCATCTGTTTCCTTACCAAATGGACAAGTCCCATATCAATCAAGTCAAGAAACTAAAAATAATGATGTCGTTAAGAATTCTCAACTTGGTAAATAATTATTCGAAGACCTCCCAACAATTCTAAGAAGAAGTTAGCAAATTCTCAAGAAGGGCGCAAATATAAAAATGGATACAAATCCATCTTGTTCGCTGCCAACATTACAAGTCCCATTCCAATCAAAACAACAAAACAAGAACACAGCTATGGTTTATGATGTTTTTCCAAAACAATTAGATATAAATTCATCTGTTTCCTTACCAAATGGACAAGTCCCATATCAATCAAGTCAAGAAACTAAAAATAATGATGCCGTTAAGAATTCTCAACTTGGTAATGAATTATTCGAAGCAGTTTTTGCAAATCAATTACCATCAACTCAATCAAATGTCAATATTAAAGAATCAAGAGTTCAGGAATCTTTTGAGCCCCCAAAAAATAATGTTAATATATTGGAAAATATACAAATTCCAAATTTGCAAACAGCTGAATTTGAAACCTTTATGGATCAAGAGTCGTTATCAATTTCTTCAATAGAAGATGAATTCAAAACAGTAAAAAATAAGAAAAGAACATTTCATGGTGACGTAAAAATCGATATTTCAAAATTTCAATTTAATAAGTTAAATAAGTTAGTTGATAATGTTAATCGTACAAACAAATATTCACTCTTAGGATATTTAAATGTAGAAGCCGAAGGGCCATTTAATAACACAGACATAAACCGTAACTCCAGAATCAATAATGATTCCCAGACACAGGTTAGGACCAGGAATTCTTGTTGCCTCCTATATTTCTAGAAAATGTGAACGTTAAATCTCTGATTGACCAACTAAATTCAAAAAATGTTGAATTTAAAATTAAAAACCAGTCCAAATATAAAAGCAAATTGTATTTTAAAGATTCGTCTGCACATTCTGAAATGATGCAACTTTTGAAAGAAAAGGAAATTCCTTATACATATACACCTAAAGAGTATAAACGACAAAGCATAGTTTGTAGGGGTCAGATATTAATGATATTAAGCCAAAAATTGACAAAATTGTTCCAGATACTGTAGATTCGATTTCTAAGTTTTCCACAGAATATTCTAGGAAGCAGGGTATTGATACTGGTTTGTATTTGGTGATACTTAAACCTAATCGAAAAGTAAATGAGTTGCTCGGCTAGAAGTATATTCTTAATCAGGTTGTGTCATGGGAACGTCCAAAAGCTAGTACCAAAATTCCACAATGTCAGAAATGGGGTCATTATTCTAGGAATTGAAGTCGTCCATTTTCTTGTGTGAAATGTCAGGAAAAACACGCTCCAGATGAATGCGGCTTTATACCTGAAAATAATGTGCTAACATTTTGCGTAAAATGTAATGAGAATGGTCATACTTCAAATTACAGGGGTTGCCCTGCTTACAAGAGATACGTTAAGATTAGGAAAAACGCGTATTTAGAGGCTAAGGAGAGGAAAATGTCAGCAGCTGACAATGTTGCAAGGGCTCTACATCCGTCCAATGATGTTGTTAAGGGGAAATCATTTGCAAGTTTATTTGATGTTTTGAACGATGTTCGAACACAGAGCAAGCCAGAAAAACCAGCTCTAATTCTAGAATTCATGAAGCTTGCAAAAATGTTATGTGCTCCAGAGCCTGTAACTCTGGAAGATAAAATTTATAATTTTATGCAAAATTATAAATCATTGACAAGGGATCAAGCTAGAAAAGAGTGCTTGAGTTTAATTAAAGATATTCAAGATGTCTATGGTCCGTAATTCTCTAAATTTAGTAACTTTTAATGTATATATAGGAAGAAAAATTGAACTGTACAGATTACTTAATCAATTTAATATTGACATTGCACTATTACAGGAAATACATTTGTCTTTGGACACAAATGTTTATTTTGATAACTATATTTTTTTGAGGGACGATAGCTCATTAGGTGTTGGTATAGTTATTAGGGATTCAATCTCTTTTTCAAGAGTAAATATTCCAAATCTTCGGTTCTCAAATTTATTTGTAGAATTAAAGTTTCGATAAATGGTAGTATTAAGAAAATGCTTTGTGATTCTATTTACTTTCCATCTAACTGTAATAGCCAAATTATTTGTGGAGGCCTTTCATTAGTTTTAAATATCTCTAGTAACTATGATGGCTTGATATTAGGTGGTGACTTAAATGCGAAACACACTTCTTTGGGAGATATTATTAACAATTTTAATGGAGAAATTCTTTCTAATTGGATTCAAAACGAATCAATTTCTGTAACTAGAATTTGTGATGCATATCCCACTTATCCTGGAGGATCATCACATTTGGATCATTTTATAGTGAGTACAAATATTATTGACAGTATGAATCCAAATTTTAGAACATCTACACTTCCCACTTTTTCGAATCATATTCTTTGAGACTTAAAATTTCTTTCAATGATTTCAACTTCATATTTATAAATCCAGATCACTTTGTTTCTTTTAAAGACACAAATTGAAACACATTCAAGGTTGATGTAAGTGAGACAATATGTAATCACTTTCCTCCAAATAATAGGAATTTATCTAACGAAGAAATAGATTATTTCATAGAGGAATTTAACACATCGATACATTTTATAACGGAGATGAATTCTAATAGGGTTGAAAATAAGAATAGAAAATATATCGTTTCCGATAAAGTTAAAAAGCTGTTAAGAATTAAATATAATTGGCAGAAAAATTTAAAAAAAATATTTATTAGAACCTTAAATAGGAAACATCCCAATTATTTGCTTATATCTAAACAAATTGATTTAATTAAAATTATTATAGAGCAGATCGAACTAGAGCAAGCTAATCTTTTTAATGGCAGATTGAAGGAAATAAAACCTGGTCCATGGGCCTACAATCTAATTTTTAAAATGATTGGAAATAGAAATCGTTCTTACGTTAAGGATGTTTCAGTTAATGGTGTGAAAATTACTCTTTTAAATGAGAAATTGGATACCAAAGAATACTAAGAAGAGAAGGCTTGTCAAAAAAACCTAACTCTGTTGTCAAAAAAAAAAAAAACTAACTTCAAGATTGTGTTAGTCAAATTTTATTTATATGTATTCGTGCTGAAACCACTTTCACCACACATCATAATCATACATAGTTGCACAAAAGAGTATTTAAAAATTATTAAATATAATTCATCACAATTATATTCGCAGATTTTTATCTTTTGATGCGGGTTACATCCACAAATAGTAATATAATTACATTTTTTTGCTCTTTGTTGATAAATATGAAAATAATTTAAAATTATTTTAAATTCAGTTTTATTTTTAATACCAAAAGTAGCAACATTGTTCGTTCAATTTAAATTTCAACATACAAAAGAGGAATGTCAAAAATAAATTTTAAAAATATATTTTCAGTTTGTGGAAAATATTCGTGTTACGGGAGTAAAAATACTATAAAAGTGCGTGAAAAAAATATAAAAGTATGGTGTGATAGTGAAAAAGGGTGTCGCGAGTGCAATTTTCCTTAAATTTTGTTTTTTTCTCTCACAAGTATTTTGACTTCACACAGAACTTGTATGTGAAGAGAGAGAAATGTTGTTGTTGTAGGAAAGAGTACTATTTTCTATTCTTAGTATTCTTTGTTAGATACATAGTATAGATAACTAGAATAGAAACTGACTCTTTTTTAGTAAACATTCTTTACATACATATGCTGTGTGAATTCAACACGCTTGAGAGAGACCTAAACAACACAAAAAATTAACAAAATTATCCTTTAAAATAACATTTGCAGCGCATTCTTTCATACACATATAATATTTTATTATTTTTTTAAACACTTTTATCACATTTTAATTTCCGACAAGTTTTTATTTTTTACAAACGAGAAAAATATTTTTTTACTATTTTTGAAATTTTTTTTGGCTGTTGAATTTTAAACTAAATAAAAACAGTTGCAATTTTTGGTATTAATAATGTTGTAGATTTTACAATAATTTATACTTTTGTTGATATTTAGCAACAAAAATATAATAATTAAATAATTATAAATACAATACACGTTAAAATCTTTAATATTTGTTCAGAAATATAAATATACATGTAAAAGAAAAATTAATAATTTTTTAATACAATTTTTTGCAACTTTGTGTACATACCCTGCAGTCAAAGGTGACTGTCCGAAACCGGTTACTTGACTGACGAAATTGAGTCACCACTAGTCACTTTACCTATCACCTGACTTGTCACTTTAACATGGGGATGTCCTAGGAAGGAGTGTATCGCCACCAAAAGACCAAAAGGTGGCGATATAGTGACTAGTACGAAAAAGTCAATTCATACTAGTCCTTTTACTGGTGAAATTGAGTCAGTCACCTGACAATCTTTTTAACTGGTCACTTAACTAATCACCTGACTAGTCACTTTAACATGGGGGTGTCCTAGGAAGAAGTATATTGCCACCAAAGGACCAAAAGGTGGCGATATAGTGACTAGTACGAAAATGTCAATCTTTAAATTAATGATTTTCAGAATGAAAAAAAAATTAAAAAAAATTTTTTGCGTATATTTTTTTATTTCTATTCTTTTATTTTATTTTTTTTTTTTTTGTAAATTTCTTTTTTTTTCTTTTTTATTTTTATTTATATTTTATTATTTATTAAAATCTTTTCATTTTCTTTTCATATTATTTTATATTAATCAATTTAATTCAATTTAATATTTTTACATTTTTGTTTATGGCGCTCGAACTCACATCGTTATGTTTTACAGTAATACGCGCTAACCACTTAGCCACACATACATACATTGCACTATTTGTTGTTTTAATGAGCCTGTTGATTTATTGACCTTTTGTGAGCGTGAGGTGGCTGTTGCTTCCACTTTATATACCCTTTGGAAGTCGATCCTCTTACTGGTGAAATTGAGTCAGTCACCTGACAATCTGTTTAACTGGTCACTTTACTAATCACCTGACTAGTCACTTTAACATGGGGATGTCCTAGGAAGAGGTGTATTGCCACCAAAGGACCAAAAAGTGGCGATATTGTGACTAGTACGAAAAAGTCAATTAAAAAAGAAACACAAATGCAGAATAATTATTATTTTTTTTTTAATTGTAAAATCCTAATTAGCAAGACTAGTATCGCAATTCCGTAACTTTTTTCATTTACTACCGATATCGTTAATTAACGAAATTTTTCGGTTGTTTTTGATTTTGCTATTCTATACTAAAGTTAGCGATTCTTTTCTTAAGTATATTTTAACTACAAATATCGATAGAAATGATAGAACGACATTATTTGAAAAAAAAAAAAAAAAAAATTATATAAATGTGTGCAGATTATTCCAACAATTATCCAATATGAGTATATGTATAGTATGTTGTTGGAAGTATTTTAAAAATTAATTTAATGTTAAATGTTTCTTATATTAGACCCGTTCATTAAAAATTTGCTTTAAACTTTAAAATGACATAACTATGGAAACTTATGTTTAAAAACTCGTTAATATTTTTCGTTTAAACAAATTATTCAAATATTTTATTTCATCTAAAAATACCAACTCTCACAAAAGTTCTAATTTTTGAAACATTAATTTTTTTTGCAAATAAATTAAAATTTTCTAAAAAGGAGAAATTTATAATAAGAATCAAAATTTTTAAAAAATTCTGAAATTTTTCTTAAAATTTAATTTTTTATTAAAAATTAAAAATTCTACCAAAATTCTGTATTTTCAGTAAAATAAATTTTTTCACTAAAAAAACTCACTAAGAACTGAACGTAATTAAAACTTAATAAAAAATCGGTTTCAAAATTCTAAAAACTCAGTTATAAACTGTCATTTGAATCTCTATATTTTTGCTAAAATTCAGTAAAAACATTTAATAAACGAAAACTTTAACGAAAAAAGAATCGGCACCTCCACGCTCACCAAATGGTCAATAAAGTATAAATCGCCACTTCCACGCTCTCAAAAGAGTCAATAAATGGTGCTATCGCCATACCTTAACGCTTTCAAAAGAGTCAATAAAAGGTACAATAGCTTAACTATCGGTCACAATATATGCGAAGTTAGGGTGTATAAAAAAACGTACACATTTGAATGAGTCAGGTGGGTAGTCATAAATGGACTTTACTGTGCTAAAGCCGGTGAATTGACACCGAAAAAACTGCTGGGTATGAAGTGTGGTGAATGTGATTTTTAAACCAATACATATAAATAAAATTTTACTAACACATTCTTAGCGATACGTACTTTTGATTTCTGCATGATGTACCAAATGAGAGACATTCCGTACTAGTTCTTATACTATGGTTGGATACTTTTAAGAATCATTTCTCAACTGTTTATCAAAGTTCACCCCCAAATAGAGACGTTACGGAAATAGAAGAGACAATCCGTAACACAATTTCACAAGTTGAAAATTGTTTAGTATTCGATAATACTACGACATCATTAAACAGTCAAGGCCACCCTAAACTTACGAATTTAAATGTTCTTTTAGCCACTTCTAGAATGATAAATAATAAAAAGTCATGCGGTTTAGACAAAATATCGAATTATTTAATTAGAAAATTGCCAATTAAAGCTTTTGAGTATCTTACTATACTGTTCAATAATTGCTTGAACAACTGTTATTTTTCCTCGGCATGGAAAATTGCCAAAATTGTTCCTATTCCAAAACAGAAAGGTAATAATGACATTAACAGCTTAAGACCAATTTCATTGCTATCTAACATTGGGAAATTGTTCGAGAGAATTATGCGGGAAAAAATGGATTTAGGATTGAATGGATCATATATACCACAGTCCCAGTTTGGCTTTAAGAAGGGTAATTCTACAGTACATGCTGTATCACTTGACATCGAAAAGGCTTTTGATAAGGCATACCATGATGGTATACTGTTCAAAATGGTTAAAATAGGTTTTGATGCATCAATTGTAAAACTGTTCAAAAGTTTTTTCGATGACAGAAAATTTTGTGTTCCGATAGGTGTGGCGTCCCACAGGGCTCGGTATTGGCCCCACATTTATATAATATCTTTATATATGATTTTACTCATGAATATAACAATTCAAGGGGTATACTTTACGCCGACGATTCGCTTTTTTACACTCATGACGAGTCTACTCTTACTGCACTCCAGGGTGCCTCATCTTACCTTAAATATGTCGATGAATTTTATACCCATTGGGAAATAAAAATAAATACCTCGAAAAGTAATGCCATATGCTTGCGAAATGCTTCTGGGAAATGTAAATACACTGTTGTCCCGGAAAGCAAAAATCTGAAATTAACACTGAATAATTCCGAACTCGTATTTAAGGATAGCATGAAATACGTTGGAGTCAATTTTAATAAACTCTTGAAGTTTAATAAACATGTTACTTATAATTTGGAAAAGGCAAATAGGGTTAAAGGGGCGTTTTCAAGGCTTTTTAATAGTAAATTTTTACCAGTTAAGACTAAATTGATTTTGTACAAAGTAAGCATTTGGCCAGTTCTCTTATATGCATTTCCAATATGGTTTAGTATCTCAAAAACGATGATGAAAATAATGGAAATTTTTGAGCGGCATATAATTAGAAAATGTATAGAAAAGAACTTTAAATCATATAATAGAAGATTTTCAAATAAAGCAATATATGATGAGGCTAAAATGTCTCCCTTATCTTATTATGCCATATATTTAGCAAAACGTTTTTAGATCGACTATCGTATTTTGAAGGTAGTGTCATGCAGGACATTTTATCGAGTGAGCAAACTTTTAGCTGGTCAAACACTAATTATTTAAACATAATTGGAATACTACAGGAACAACTCAATAGCTTTCCTGGTCAAAACTTTTATACAAGTACTACTCCCGGCATACATAGGGGATAATTTTTTATTATTATTTTAGTTTAATTCTTTATTTTATTTTATTTTTTATTAGCATTAAGATTTAGGTTTAAGATTTTAGAATTAAGTTTATATTATGTAGATATTATTACTCTACTAGTTTTTATAAGTGCCGGGAGCAAGCACTGTTTCACAAAATGTTATTAAAAATTAATTTACCAATGTTAATTTTATTCTTAATTTAGATAAGCCAGTCGCATAATCATACATTTACTTATGTAATTAAAATAATACGATATAGTTTTAAGTTTTTTTACTAATAATTTATGTTTGTGAATAATGTATTATGAAAAAAAAGAAGTCTTAATAAAATTAACTAATGATAAAAATTTACAAAAAAAAAAAAAAAAAAGAAACACATTTTTGCTAAAAAATAAATAAACTAAAATTTATGTAATAAAATCAAAATAGAGTTATAATTTTTGATTATCTTTCAATAAACATAAATATAATATACATATTTCAAAAAGTTATAAGTTTTAAATTAATATTTTAAAAAATTTCACAAAACACTTTAAAATTTAATTTCATAAAAATATCGTCACAATAATATACATATTTCAAAAAGTTATAAGTTTTAAATTAATATTTTAAAAAATTTCACAAAACTCCTTAAAAATTTAATTTCATAAAAATATCGTCACAATGTTTTAAATTTATCCGTCTTCTTCTGATTTTACTTGACAAGTAAAACAATGAGAAAGAAAATTCTAATTGGAATTTAATTTTATTTTGCACTGCGGCAGAACTGAGAAGCAGAATTATGCTCTGCATTTGCCAAATTAGGCAAATTTTCATTTATGTACATTTCAAGTGCATTTGCGAAATTTGCCGACCTAGGGCGCACTATTTGACAGTTTTAAAAAATGTATGTAAAATCGCCGTTTGTTTGCCGCAATTTGATTTTGTTTTAGCTGCGTCAATTTTTCTCATTGTGATGGAAAAAATCAAATTGCATACTTTTAGGATGATATATTTAAAACTTTTATATGAGCGCCCTCTTATGGCCAAATTTAAAACCTTATGGTTTAGAGAGCCGCTACCATTTATAATATATTTTATTTCCGGTAGTGAGTTGGGATTAATTTGACATTTGCTTTTACTCTTTCATTCTAAACAAAACTCTTGTGACACTTGCTTTTAGTTGCCGTTCCATGCCAACTACAATTTCACTACGAAAAACATCAGTCGTTTGCAGCTTGTCGCGCGGTGCGGTTCGTTATAGCATTTTTAAACGCCACGGGATTTTCCGGTAGGATTAAATAAAAATCACACACAAAAAAAGTAAACAGACACACAATAAACAAATACGGACGGTATTTTTGTTAAAATTGTTTATTTTATATTATTAATAAAAACAAAGTTAATGTAAAAAGAAAGAGAAAAAATTATAAAAAGATTTAGGAATATTATTCACACAAAGAAGAAGTTATAGTAAAGAAAATAAATTTTTAAATTGTTTCCATAAGAAATGAATGAAATTGGATATAAGATCAAAAGAAATTTCAAAGTCAAAACCGCCTAACAAGTGCTAAATTATAGAAAAACATAAAAAAAGCTAAATATATAATAATAAGTGCGAAAAAAATAGTTTTATTAAAAGCTAATAGCAACAACAAAATACTAAGTATTAGATAATGAAGAAGAAACGATAAAAATTAAATAAAACAACAAATTAACCAAAAAATAATAACTGTGTTTATATTTAAAGTAAGCGTGCTATTAAAAGTGTTAGTAAATCTCTTAATATAGAGGTGTTAAAATAATCAACAAAAAACAACATATTAAATAAACAAAAGCCCTGCATTTCATTTTCTTTATAAATTTTTTGCTTGATTTTTAATTGTGTCTGTACCAACAATAACAACAACCACTTTAAATCCTTTTTGTTAAACTTCGCTGGGAATAAAACAAAAGAGTGCCTTTTTCACCCAGTTATAACATTTTTAAAAGAACAACTAACTAAAGCATAACATCACCCCCCTTATTTGCGTACTTTTTTTTTATTTAAAATAAATTGAAACCATCCATCCAGTCAGTCAGTCAGTCAACCAACCATCCATTTAACTAACAACACAACGAACCCTAAACTACAACAAATTAATAAAAAAAAGGAAAAATAAAACATTGATATAAAAACAACCAATAAAAAAATATAAAAAACAACAACAAACAATATAAGCCACCCCGTGCTTTGATTTCTTCCTCTTCTTAGCACATTTTAATTTGTTTTTGTTGTGTTTCATTTTCTTTTAGGATTCATTCTTCTCCCTTTATAAGCCGTAGTTGTTGTATTATTTTTTTTTTTTTGCAACACTTGCTACATTTAACCGCATTTTGCCGGCAAACATAAACGAACAACAACAACCACTAACAACTACCACTACAACAACAAAAACAACAGCAACAACAATCCTATTAACAATAGGAGTTGTGAACTTAACCAAAGCACAGCAAATAAACATTAACAACAACTACTACAACAGAAGCAATATCAATAAAAACAAACGGCTATAAATACAACAATATAAATCTCAACAAAAACAAAACAAAAGTTTAGAGCAAAGGAGAAAAAAAAATAACATTGAGTGAAGAAAAATTAACCAACAACAATATTATAAAGCACAGTTTACAAACAAAACAAATCTATAATAAAAAGAAATTACGGTTTATTTTTTGATTCGAAAATAAAATCAAACAAATTAACGAAAAAGTATTTTTTTTTACTTTAAACTTTATCCTTTTACAAAAAAATTAAAGTTTTTTTTATTAACAACAAACAAATCTCCCTTAACAAAAAATGTTTACAAGAACATTTAGTATAAATAACAAAAACAGCAGCAAAATGAGTTCCTTTTCTAACCGCTCCACAACAAGAAAAATTTGTTCTTCCTCCACTCAACAACACTGCCTTTACTCTGGGAATATTTACCGTCCTTTGTTCGTTTCGTTATTATTAATCGGTTTATTGAACCCTTTCCTGGCTTCAAATGCATTGGATTCAGTCACCGCTCCACCACCTCCCTTGGCAGCAGCCTTAGCTGCTCCTGGAGGTTCATCAATTCTCGAACAATTTAGTCCAAATTGTAGTGCTGTAGCGCATATTTTTCAAAGTCGTGGCATTGATCCGGCTGAAATACCACAAAAACCTAGTAATGGTAAGTAAACATTTTTTTTTTAATTAATCTTCTAATATTTGATGGTATAACGTTTTTAGTAATAAAGGTTTTTAAAGTGATACGGATCTTGTCTAAAAATTTTAATCAAGCTAAATTCCTGTCTTGTAAAGGTCCAACAAATTATAAATAATACTTAAATATTTTTTTAATGTTTATTAAATTTATTTAAATTAAATACGCACCAAGAAATTTCAAACTACCCAGTAATAATATATAAGACTGCTAAGTTGTCATTCCTTCGAAATGATCGGAAAATTATAATAAATATCCGAAACAGGATTAGAAAATTTGATAAAATTATAAATTTTAGTACATAATGAAATGTATCAGGGACTAATTTAGCATAACTTAAAAACATCCCCATAGTAAATCTATTAATTTTAGCATTATGAATATCCTTATGGATCTAGTAGATTTCTAGTTTAGCTTCTGTCATCGAGTTATAGTTCTATTTTAATTTCAAACAGATCTCACTATATCATATATTATGAAAAACGCTTAAAATATTTGAAGGAGTCTATTGCGCGAATCAGGGATTTTAAAAGTTGCTACTTTTAAAAATATTTTTATTTTATTTAAAATTTTTGTAAATTTTCTGTGTTAACTTAAGCTGCATATATATCAGTAAATACTGCAGATATTGATATGATTTTTTTGTATATAATAATACATTTATCTAAATTATTTTATTATAATTTATTAGTTTCAAAAATCAATATTAAAACTATTATTTTTTTAATTAAACGAAATCCTAATGTTAAAAAAAATATATTTTTTTTTAATTCTATTTTCAACAGACTAGAACTAAAAAGTTCTAACGAGTTCGAACTTATTGATATATAAAAAAACATTCATAAAATTATATTTTAGGAATAATGGCTGCGAGTTTTTGTGATCTTTTAAAATATCAGAAAAAAATGTTGGTAGCTCACATCAGCAATTTGTTAATAACACAGGTCAAAATTAAAAAATATTTTGAAAATCATGTTGCAAATATTGTAGTTATAGACATTCTAATAACCAGGAACATTTCCATTTTTCTCCATTACGTCACATTTTTAACCCATTGAGGAGCAAAGAAAATATATTTTCATGAGGAGTTTTTAGGTTATAAAATTTTTTAGCTAATAAGTAGTTACTTATGTTTTATAGCCAAGACATGGGACTACAAAAATGTAGTACTAGTAAAGTCTTCAACTTGTCGCACATAGTCCCTAGAAGTCTTTAAAGTTGTAAACATTTATAATTTCTCCATTAACCCTCTGTTATCAAAATGAATATAAAATGTTAGTCCAATATCTCCAAAATTGGATTTTTGTCATTCTAAAGGTTCCGTTACTCTACCGTAAATGTAGCAAATCAGCTGACACGTTTTGCTTATGAGAGTTATTTGTGTATGTGTACTCAAAAACGTAAATGTTACGTAGCAACCTAATCTAATTAGGTCGCTCTACGTTTTTACGATACAGCTGTAAGAACAGTGTTGACAGCTTTTTATTTCAATATACTAAATCTGCGTAAATATTCGCTATAAAAGGTTTATCAATTGGACAATTTGTTTTGCTGTTTTCTTCACTAAAAAATTTTTAAAATAATTTAAATAAGACGTAGAGTCGCACAAATTTCATTTTGTATACAAATCGCTGAAATACAAACCAATAAATCTAACGATTTTCAATTTGAGATCCCCATTAAATGTGTTTATGAAAAACTTTATTTTAGAAACCTTCTAATGAAATTAGAAACTGAAAAGCCTGTGAATCGGACGATATATTATAGAAAAATTGATTCTTAAATCGTGTTGTTCGTATGTGACATAAACTCCCTGCATAAGTCTTTTCTACTTTTATTTGTATTCGATTGGGCACTGGATTACACAATACATTCTTATGTCCATAAACACTACACCAATGCACTGTATAATTAAGGTATATTCCCTTAATATAACTCCGAAGATTCTTAATGTAGTAACCATTTAACTTTAACATGTAAAGGTCTTTACAATCGTAGATTAATTTTAATCCAATGGCTTTTCTAGTTTCAGTTTAACTTTACTAGTAGTTTTCTGTTTTTATTAATATTATTTTTACTTTGTCCATTTTCTTATTAAACACACTGTTTTTGCAAATTTATACTGTAAATATCCCATTCATTCTGTTTTATATCATAAATTGTATATCTAAAGTAGAAACATGTAAACATTTAAGTTTATCTTCGATATAAAAATAATAAAACCTCAAACGAATACATACATACATGCAACATTCATCAAACAGACAATATCATAAAATCGACAACCACTTAAATAATTGTTAACATAATGGTGTTAATTAAATTAACTATAATTATTATTAAAGTGGTAAATTCAAGTGAAAAAATTTGTAAATAAAACAAAAAAAGTGGCAATTTAATAATGTTTATTAAAGCTGTTAACTGAAATTTATTTAATACAATAAAAAAACATATTAACTATTTGCTAGCTCTTATTGTCAGTAATTAAATAACTGCTAAATAACAGCTGTTACTAAAACTAACAATTAAGAGAAAGCGCCTTTAATTATTAGTACTTGAAGTTGAAACGAATTAAATTTAATGTACATATTGAGATTAGGGAATTAGTACATTAAGGGCTTAAAAATTTTAGTATTAATATAGACAATTGATAAAATCATTTCTTTAAAAATTAATTAAAAGCCGGTAATATTTATTTCAAAAGTAATTAATAGGATTTATCACCAAGTGATAAAAAATAATTGTTGTTAAATTTGTCTTTTAGCAAACTCTTACAAAAAAAAAAAAAAAAAAAAAATATTCTTGAATTTATCTTTGTTAAAAATTAAATCTTAATTTAATTATTATATTTGCGTTACAAATGACTTGTCAAATTAAATATACTAAATGTGGTAAATTTTTGCAAAACTTGTATGTATAGTACAGATACATATGGATTTTTTTGTCCATAATATATTAATTATTTAATAGCACAGCCTGTCATCGGGTTTTTTCAACATTAATTAACTCTTTATTGTTTGACTGTAGGTAGAAGTTATAGATATATTAACGGTTGGCAGGAGTATAAGAGCTATTTGTGTGGGGTGTAGGGGGGGAGGTTTTAATCTATTAGTATGAGTATGTGTTTATGGCAAATACAGCAATTAAATAATAAAGAGGAACATGCAATACGTTTTAAGATCAAAAATAAATAAGGAAGCATAGCGCAAAAAAAAAAAAAAAAAACGCACATAGTTTAAAACACACACACTCATACATCGAGCGAGAGTGAGGTTAAACAAATGGAAGTGTTAACTGACAGATGGATGTAAATAGACAGACCTCAAACCAGACATAAAGTTAGCGCGACCATGTAGCCAAACCAGCGAAACACAACCAACCATCAGCCATCAAATTTAAATGGCATATTTAGCAAAAAAATAATGAAAAATTTAAAAAAATATTTCGTACACTTGTGTTTATTTTAAACGCTTGTGTGTTGTATATAGTAAAGATATTCTTATCGGTATTAGCTTACAAAAAAGAGGCCTTTTGGAAGGCCTTTTTAGTAACAAGACTAGCCCTTTCCTAATGCTTTTATACTTAAATATATTTTACTTACACTCTCTATTTTCTGGAGGACTTGATAGAAGGCCTTATTTAGGAAGATTTAATACAAGTCTTTGGAAATCCTTATTAAAGTATATATACCTAAATATCCTTAAACAATAATTTAGACATACAATATTATAAATATTAAAATTGAAGGCCCTTAAACTGGCCAAATATTTACCTTAACTTTTCTCCAGTATATGTTTGTATCTGTGCATGAGTCTGATATATGAAATTCATTTTATGTTGCTATAAATTTTTGCAAAAGATTATTGCAAATGGTTCTGAAAATTTAATTAAAACGTCAAGTTAAGTCATTTTATTTTATTTCATACATTTAGTACAATAATGTGTATAAGTAGGAATATTTTCTTTTATGCGTCTTCAGTACCATAATTTGGTTTCTCACAAATTTTCTGTAGTTTATTGTATTAAATAAATAGTAGTAGTATTTAGTCTAAACTGATTGCATTGTCTGAAAATTAGTAGACTTGTTATTACTATAAATGTATTTGTAAGTAAATTGCTGAATAAAATGTCTAAGATTTTTTTAATATATGACTGAATAATTCTAAGAATTAAGATATTAGATTTAATTATTCAAAAGAAATGGGAATTGTATGTAGTAAAAAAATGTTATGTAAGTTATGTTATGGTAACAAAAAAGAGTTTTAATTTAAACACTACTAAATTTTTAAAATCATTATAATTAATAACACAGCCTTATCTTAAATAAAAGTCGAATATTTTCTTTCGTGGGAACTTTTAAGCGCTGGATAATACAGAGATAAAGGATGTTGGTTATGAGACGATGTAGTTATATGGCTGATATCATGTCAAATGATTTGGATTTAATTGTTAATCAATCATGGGTAATAGAAAACCGTCAGTCAGTACTGCTACTATTCGCAACAGAGATCAAGATTTCAAGCTTTGAACTACCTCGGTTAAGGAACCGCGAAATTCCCTTCTCAAAGAGTACAAAATAAATAGGCATTATTCGCAACTAAAAACTCTCATGGAAACTAAACATTACATAAAGTAAATAAGGTTACGGAAGTCTACTACACTTGTCATAAGATGTCCTGCGTACAATAGGAACTTCTTCCAAACAGGGTTAAATGAAGGAATACAATTATAATACGTGCAATTCTTATATACGGATCTGAAATATGGTGCATTTCAAAGAGAAATAAATATGTTGTAGACCCGTTATATAGAACTCATAGATGCTCTTTTATTGGAATTAAAGGGGCATTATGAACTAGTACTTCTGAGGCACTGAATATTGTACCTGGATCCCATTGACCTTTACATAGTGCTATATCTACCAGCAGCTCAGTGAGGCTCAAAGTATCTGCATGTTGGAGATCAAAAACATACCGTCATGTAAGAATTTTAGACATAAAAAATCGTTTACTACTTTTACTACTACTACGTCTATACTTGTAAGTCAATATAAGCAGGAAATGTGAAGGCTAGGTCGACTCTTTTAAATTACCTTAGTTTGGATTCCAGCGCAGAGACTACTTTGGTAATAAATAGTCAGACGAACTAGTTATGTTATGATCTGCTTCAAATATTTCCAACACCATGTCAATTGAATTGATCCGCTTATGACTACAAAGAGAAGTATCTTCAAGCACTTCCTGAAAATAAACGACGTTATCTCGATAAAAGCAGGATTACCAAGGTGATGTGGACCTCCTTTAAAGTCGTAACAGTCGAGATTCGACATTGTTGGCAATATTGACATGCAAGCCGCCTCGGACTCTCTTTTAATGATAGAGAAACATGTCATTGTCTTACGGCTATAGGTTAGAACCCAAATGACCAAATTATCTGACAAGTTGCGTGCAAACAAATGATCCGAATTTTTCTTCCATAATTTGAGGTAACAGGATTAGGATTAGAAAGAGGGAACATATTCCTAGAGAATTTGTATCCAATATAACAGTAACTAATCAATTCCAGTTTTAGCTTCCAATGTGGTATTTATTTTATACATAAATATTTCTTAAAAATCTCGAAAACTTTTACAGTACGGGCTCGATTTGTGCAACCGATATCAGACCAGGGTTGTTGCAATTACCGAAACAGTTGCAATGATCGACCATTAAATATTGACTGCCTTTCGAATATTAAAATTTTTCATATTTCATACTTTAAATTTAATTCATAATATGCTGCACTCTTCTCAAAAAATCAAATAAAATCATAGAAAAAAAGGACGATTTAATGTTAGCAGTGACGTAGAGGTAGGTTTGTTCACGTCTTTTTTCCACATCTATGCTTCTATGTTAAAGAAGTAGAACAGAATAAAAACAAGAAATTATGATTATAACAGATTTCTGAACAAACAATTAAGAAGAAATGGATGAAATATTATGATGAAAATAAAAGGTTGCACTTATCGAGACTTAAAAAAAAAAAAAAGTTGCGCTTATAAAGACTTTAATGTAAAAAAATAAGCGGTTACGCAAATAGGGTAGTTGCAATAACAGGTAGTTGCTCAATTCGAGCCCGTACTGTATTTTAAAACTTTACATCTTATCCTTTTCTTCCATCAAATATTTCATGTTAGAGAAGTCCAACAAATTTACCCCCATCAATATGTTATAATTTGCTTCAAATGTTCTTTTGTAATGATTTTTCATCAATATTTATTTATTAATAATTTGGGCATTATATTATTCAGGTTGGAGAGAATATGAAGATAATAACCAGGATACCCTATAATTGGCTAAAAACTCGGCCCATCAGTGAGCCTAGTCTTGTTGTCATCAAGAATAGACTTTAATAGCTTTACAACCAAAATTATTGCCAGCAAGTCATTAAAGTGATAGTGTAAATGAAGTGTTATGGTTATTTTCAAAAATATCGAGCAGCTTTTTATTTTAACTCAAAATACATATTACTTTTAAGAGACCATTTTTTATACAAAAACATTATTGTATCAAAACGTATTCAATTGATAAATCAATAAACGCTTAATTAAATACCTGCTGCTAAAATATCATCCCTATCAATTTCTAATTGACTTTAATGTTATAAAGATAAAATTTATAAACCCTTTAAAAATTCCTTGAAAAAAATGACTACACAAGAAAAAAATTTCACACACTTTCTGCTACAACTAAAACCATTCAGTGATCGCGTAAAATTATTAATTAATTTGCCTAAATTTTTAAAACAAAATGCAGGACACCTGCTGCTGCTTTTGCTGTTAAGTTCTTTTTATAAGATGAGATACAAAATCAACGATCTCAACATATACGCGTGTCGTAAATAAAATAAAGAAAATAACCCTTTTGGCCATTGCCTTGGCATGGTCAAGTGTAAGCTGATCATTATCCTCAAACTAAAAAAAAGTCTTAAATTCGATATTTTATCATTTGTAACTTAAATACCATTTAATTAACTCATTAACTTGGCAAATTTCATAATTTTTAGCTTATTGCTCAATTAACTTAAAATTCCACATTTTATAGTTTCTTTCTTTCTCTTGCTTATTTTTTTTTACTCCCATATTTATTTTCATCGCCTTCATTATGGCTTTTTTTTTCGTCATGCTAATCTATATGCACACATACACACAAATTTTAAATAAAATTCAGGATAACCTAAGTCTATAGGTAGGACAGGGCAGTTACACCCATACAAACAATTCACATATAACTAAATAGTGTAAGTAAACAAGATTCTCTTCATTATCATCATGATCATTATACTCAATACATTTTGTTTTGTGCTTGACTGCCTGTGCTTAAGAATATAAAAAAATGAAAACTCCGATCAACACAAAGACATTATCACCAACATTATCACGATCAAAGATGTTACCAGCCATGAATCATTTACTTGGTATTGGTCACTGAGTGCAACAAAGATGGTACAAAGGACTGAGAGGAAACGAGAAATATTTTTGAATTCTTAAAAAAAAGATAACTTGAAAATCTAAACTACATAATTTTATTTATTTATATTATTGCTTCAATCTTTAGGGGAACACTGAAATGCTTTAAAGAAAATGTTTATTTAATTTAAAAATACATATATTACAGTTACAGTGGTGAGGAAAAGTGTCAAGAAGGAATTTAATTTAATGAATATTACAATGAATCATTCCAAATATGTCATTTCAAATTATTTCTGACTTATGAGGAATAAAGATGTTTCGTTGAAACCACTTGTGTTCTATACGAAGATAAATCAAGAAATTTTTAGCATTAGCATCGATATTCTGGCTTAACTGAAATTGTAACTTATTGATTAATCACGATCGCAATAGATACTTCATTTGACCATTTTGTTCTTCACTGTAAGGAATCAAGAGGAATCAAGATATTTTCGCTTAACAAAATTTTTTCCAATCGAGTAAGAACTCATCGATCAATCACGATCGCAGTGATTATTTTGTTGAAAAAATGTGCATTCTACCTCGACAAAATTTTGGCGTTCGGAACACTATTTGTTAGAATAAATTTAAAAAAATCAAGACTTTTTACAGTGGCTTAGTGCCTTATGTTTAGTTGGGTTCAATTTACAGCCAAACTATGTATAACTCACTTGAGTCCAACATTATGTTCCATTGAAATATTGTGTGCCCTCTTTCCATAAGCATATATTTCCTTACCATTATGTTTTTCCAGCCATTAATAGTCTTGATGAAGGTCTTGATGTCGGACAATCACAGAGAAGATACTCAGTCGTCTCATCTCCTTCTTTTTCATTGCAATTTGTATAATAACCAATGACTAGTTATGACTCCGAAAACGTTTATTAGATGGAGTATGATCTGTTTCAAACTTGTAGAATTTTCGATACAAGTAGGATCTCTTGTTCATCTTTACACAGCATAAAGATAAAGATCATGTGATATTAGTTCTTTGCTTTGCTTTATGAGAAGAACACTTTTCTCACTTGTGTATGATCGTAATGATCTCAATTCCAATGTACCAGAAGGTTTAGGGTAAATGGTTGGCTGGCCATAGAGAATACACTTGGAGACCATAATGCCTATTATGATACCCTAGAAAAAGGAACTATTTTTACCCACCTACTATCAACAATTCACTATTCAATTGGTTTACGCTAAAACCAACACGTACTACTAACAAACCTAATTAGGTTTGTCGTTGACATGTTTTTGAGACCAGTTTTTGAGACAAGTCAGTCTACGCTCTTGTCTTGACATTCGCATAAAAGGTGTTGTACGGATTCTTTCTCTTTTTCGTTTAGACAACTTCTACAATAGCTATTTCCTGGATAACCCATATGTTCGGACATATGCCCAATCATGGCCTGTGATTATACCTACGAGAAGCCTTATCGAAATTCCATCAAAGGATAATAATGTACCAGATCTTTTTCGTGATCGGTGTGGCTATAGAGTCTTGGATACCCTACAGGTGATGACTGAATACCACCTGAGTGTCATTTTGCTAGTTGCCCATTCATCGAGAGTATTAGATGCGGAAACGAAGGGAGTGAGAATGTCTTCGCAAACTACACTTTCGTCTAAGGACGATGTATTAAATGCGCATTCGTCGCCCTTAATACCCTCGTGGCCCGGAACCCATATCAGCTCGACCTGATAGTGTTTTAGACCGATGTATATCTCACTATCTTCTAGAGAGACAAGCTGTATTCGTGAACAATCTTCGATGTAATATATACATATTCAGGGGATCTAATGGCAGTTTTAAATACTCGAATATCCCTATTCAATATGCCATACTACTGAAACCATTGTGCAACTGTTTTATTATAGTCTTAGGAACAATCCTAAGTACATCAGTAGATATCACATCCTATCCTTTTTCCTACTATTAAACCGTCAGTGCAAACTTGGATCTCTTTGGTAAGATGCCATGAAACTCGGATCGAAATTCCAGTTAATAATACCAATAATTTTAGCATGTAAATTAATTGCTTTGAGTCGTGCTGCTAATAGAGAACTGCGCGTGGAATGAAGTGGTTTTAAGTTCATCTATTATAACGACTGACATCATTTTAATTATAATTTCGAAATTGATTTAATTGAAAGCTTTTTACTTTTATTTAAAGCTAACCAAACAGCCGCACTGAAAATATAATTAGTTTAATAAATAAGTTGCGCAACCAGTATACATTATTAGGGTTTATGCCTCAGTTTTTCAATAGTGTTTAGGTTTCAACGAAACCGAAATGAATAAGACACCACGAATGCCGATGAAGTGTGTATCGGCACAGATGAAGTGTGTATCGGCACCATTATAGTCTTGACATACTATAATGGTGTCTAATTATAGTCCTCAAACTCTGCTTTGGTACCAAACAGAGACAATAAGGCCATTTACGAATGCAAAGTTCTTTATGGTCCTTCGAACCGGATGTCGGCTGGAAATGAGTGATTCCATGTGAAAACGGACAATGAAATTCACTACAAGCATTGACCATTGGAAGTGTTTCCGAAAACATGAAATTTCATGTTTTCGGAAACCATATTTTATTTCGGCTTATTTCCGGACCATGTTTCTTTTCAGTCCGGATATAAGACGGTTTAAAAAACGAAAAAAATTTAAAAACTTTACAAATGAATACTTATTTAACTTCTAATAACTTCTTAACTGTACATGGTAGATCACTAGTTGTTGTTTCATATTAAATTCAAAGATATTACCTTCATAACGATATATACAAAGTTTTTTTTACATCAAAAGTTCAAAGGTCAAAGTTGGGCATAAAAAATTCAAACTATTATATCTTAAAAACCAGTATTTTTAAAATTCTTAAAAAATTATATATTGTTTACATAACTTTTCTCCATATGTATATAAAATTTCAATAAGGCTCCAATATTTAGTTTAGGAGTTACGGACAAAAATAAAATCTAATTATTATTAACTCCTAAGCTATAGAAAATATAAAGTTAGTTTTAGTATAATTTGAAAACAAATACATTAGCTTAAAAATGATATATAGTGAGTTACTTTAGATCGAGAGTTCAAAGGTCAAAATAAAACTTACAAAGAATAAACCATTATATCTCCGAAAACGATATTTTTAAAATGTTAAAAAAAAAATTATATAATATTAATACAACTCTACTAATGCTTGTGCAAAATTTCATGTTGGACTCTCATTTAGTTCAGAAGTTATGTAACAAAATATAAACTGAAGACAAACTTTGTATATAAAATTTAATATTTTTAAATAAGTGCTCATAAAAAAAAAAAATATTTTCAAAATAATTTTTGTAAATATTTAAAATTTTTCATACAAAAAATATGTTTTTTCTGTATTTTGTTCCATAACTCCTAAACCAATAGAGGCTCCAACTTGAAATTTGGAACAAATATAGAGAAGGGTTCCACTACCAATATATGTATTTTTTAAGAATTTTAAAATACCGTTTTTTGAGATATTACGCTCTAAACTTTATATTATCGATTTTGACCTTTGAACTTTCGAAGTATCTAAATGTTTTACTTGTCATTTTAAAGACAATATGTTTTTCTATTAAATGAAATAAAAATAAGAATTTTACCAAGTATATTTTAAAAGTTATGATTTTTGAAATATCATATTTTTTGGACCGTGAGGATTCTTTACTCAGAAAAATTATGATTTGAGCAGCATTTGCAATACTTAATATCTATAGCGAATTTCATTGAAATCGGAAATATCAAATCCGAAAATGTCTGTTTTTTGTCCGTTTTGATATACTTTAATTTAATATTGGCTTGTGACAATGAATTCTATTACTTTAATGCTTTTCTATTAAGAGAATAATTTCAAATTATAACTAAAAGTTGTCGCTAAGTCCAATATTAGCAGTATAAATATCATTGGTTCATTGTCTTCGTTTTCAGAAATGTGGTTTTCAAAGTGTGCTATAGTTAATAAATGCAATTGCATTGGAATTCCATAGATATTTTTAGTCACTAAAAGTATTCATTAAAAAAATAAAATCAACAGATTTTCCCAATATGTTAAAAATTCTTAGCCATATTATTTATTTAGCAAAAGAATTCACATTAAGCAAGTACTACTGTAATTAGAGAAGAACAAGTTCAGGCCACCATATAAGACAAAATAGTAAAATAAATAAAAAAAGAAACTGAAAATTATTGTCTACTCCTTTACACATTTAACATTATATTAATAATAATCATATACTTGCAATGCTTTTGTAAATTGTTAATGCTGTTGTAATATTAGTTTTATAGTAGCTTATTGAGTTTAGTTGTAAATTGTTCAATTCTTTTTTTTTTTTTTAGCAATCAAAACTATAAAGAACTAAATTTGGGCTCTTTAGGATTACTTTAATACTTGCAATAATAAAATTGCAAGCCAAGATCTTCAACACATTTTTTTATTAAGCCTCTCTTTTCTTTCTTTCTCTCTCTAAAATTGTTTGCTCTTATGCGAGTTGTTCGATTATATGCAGCACGGAATTCCTTAAAAACGTCCAAGGAAAAAATGTTGTCATACTACTTTTTCACATTGCCACCACGATCAATGACTGTATTTTAAACTGAATGGCTATTGTCGTTGTTTTGGGATGAGAGTTGTATGTATGTAGTTGTTGTAGATTTTTGGTCTTGTAAAATTTTATTTTTGGTTTAAGAATGAAGTTGGTTGTTTGTTAGGTTTGCTGAAGAGGTTGGTAGTTAGAGGTAGTTTTTTTTTTTTTTTGGAGTTTTGAGATTTTTGTTGCTTTCGCTGTTGCTGTCGGAAAGCATATCACAAATCATTTAAAGTTATTATGAGTTGAACTCGTTTATATGTTTATGTGTGTATCCTTTACTGAAATTCTCAAGTATGCAGACTAAATTTGGTACTACCAGTACTACTAAATCAATATTATGCATGCGCCAACGCGCATAGTTCTGTTAATGTTTGATATTGTTGCCTTTTTACCGTACGTATGTATATGGATAATTTAAAAATGAGTTGGCAACAAGTATTTCTTTTTTTTTTTTTTTTTTATAAATCAACAACTTGTATTTTATATTTTTTTGTAGAAAAAAAAACTAACATTTCCTTTATACCAAAAAACTCTCACGTAATTTCAACAAAACCAACTCTGATATCAACACTCATATTTGTTGATATAGGTTGCCAGATGGAAGAAGTTGGTCATAAAGATATTTAGAATATGTAGGGGTTTACACACAGCAAAGTTTATAGGAGAGAGACGAGAAGAGAGTACTAAACTTTTACATACTTTTTGTATAGAAGAGAAGAGTCCTCATCTCTCTCGCCTATGAAGTCAGAATTGTAGCAAGAAAAATTGCTATGTGTGAACCCCGCTTATTTAAAGAGTATTTAAAGATTTTTTATTGATTTATTTGATTAAGGTATAAAACGGTATTTCTATTGTTCTTACTAAATTCAACAAAAATTTGTATTTCAAGCTCAAATCAGCGTTCATTTCAGTCATAAGGATACTTACTATCTAGCGCAGAGTTTCTCACGGGTTCTTGGTTCACGGACGTTACTACATGAGAACATCTCAACAAATAAATCTTGAATTGAATCTCTTCTGTGTAATACGTAGGACCGTCTTGCTAAAAGGAGATAATTCGGCTCAAAATAAATTGGTAATCTTTGATCTGTTCTTGAGCAAGGCGAGGAAACGATGTCCCCGATTTTTTTGCACTCTTTCATTGACAGCGGAGATGTTTGGTTATTTTTTTCCGAGCCGTTCATCTTGAATTTATCGACCAAACGTTTTAAAGGGCAAGGTATCTGTCACAAAATTGAAGCGGTTTAATTCTTTAGCACGCTAGGAGATCATTATCTGGCATGTGGTGGCTATAATGCTAAGCACACTTTCTAGGGTTCCAGATTTATGAATCCAGAGGCAAAAATTGCATGGATTTTGTGTCCTCAGGACAACCAAGGTACTGGCCTGCTGTTCCTAGAAAAATTTCTGATTTTATAGATTTTGTTATATATAAGAATATTAATCGTAATTCTGTTACTACTGAAGTATCATATGATTTATCTTCTGAACAATCTCCAATAATAGTTACGTAATATGGAGCGATGAATATACCTTAATACCCTACGAATACTTTTTATAGGAGGAATTGGTTGAAATATAGAAAATACGTCAGCAGTCATATCCACACTGAGCCTTATCTTGAGTGCGAGGAAGATATAAACAAATTTGGAAACGACTTTACGTCGCTAATTGCTTCAGCTTTGGAGCATTCTAAGATTCTAGTTTAAAAGAAAAGCTATATGCCTATTTCAAATTCAGATATTGAAAATCTGATTTTTGAAAAGAGAAAACTTAAAAGAAAATGTCAACAAACTAGATCACCAGCTGCAAAGCTGAGTTGCAAGTAAAAAACTAAGAAGAGCCCTTCAAATAGAAGAGGTCCGCCGAGACAAGAGTTACATTGAAAGTTTGACGAATAATAAATTCACTAACTTCTCCCTATGGGGGGAAGCGAAAAGTAAACCTATCATACGTGGCAATAATAATGCTATCTGTAATGTTCAATGCGATCTTAAAACTAGGAGTATTTCCAAAAATTTGGCAAACTTCTCAGATTATAATGATATCAAAGACAGTAAAATACTTAACCGTACCATCATCCTATAGACCTATTAGTCTCCTTTCTTGTTTGTCGAAGCTATTTGAAAAAGTATTGCAAATGAAAATCATGCCAATCATAAATGATAGAAATATAATCCCAGTTCATCAGTTTGGTTTCCGTGAAAAGCATGGAACAATTGAACAAGTTAATCGTCTGACTGGAGAGATTAACAAATCTTTTGAATTAAAGAAGTATTGCTCTGCCATCTTCAAACTTTCGACAAAGTATGTCATCAAGGTTTAATATATAAAATAAGATGTTTTTTGCCACCTTGTACCCATAAATTTTGCGGGTCATATCTAAGTGATTGATCATAGAGAGTGAAGTATGATAATTTTGTGACAGGAGAATTTGAAGTAAAAGTGTGTCCCACACATCTGACTTACCAACATGCGATGAAAACCCACATGTAGCTTCTATTAAACTCGATGCTTATCTTAGACATGTGAAGACTTGGTTAAAAATTGTCGCATAAGAGTGAACGAGTTAAAAAGCAAACATGTTACTTTCACACTGAGGAGAGGAAACTCGTTAAACTCAATAATATTGTTATTCCCCAGTCTGGTTATGTCGCATACCTTGGTATTCATTTGGATGGGCGGCTTAAATGGCGCCGTCATATAGAAACCAATAAAATCAATAAATCTAATAATGTTCAAGTTTAAATTTGTAAAACATAATTATTTTTGGAGAAACGAGAATGAAAGATATAGTCAATCAAGCCCGACAATACCCTACACCATTGCGTGCATCAAAAATTCCGGGAGAGGTCTTCTTTTTCTAGACCTGAAGAATGTAAAATTAAACATACGAATACAGAATATTACGTCGATACTAACATTTATATACATTTATATGGGAGCTATGGTCAATTATGGACCGATCTTCATGAAATTCGTACACAGATTTAAATTTATATGGAACTTACATGTGCAAAAATTCTTGCTACAAATGAAGTGAATATGTTAAAAATTGCGACCTGTATTTTGATTACAAGGTTTGCATGGACTGACGGACATTTTTAAATTGACTCAGAGCCGATTGGTGGCTCTTAGGCCAATAGTTTTAGGTATTACAAAATATTACAGGTGTTACAATATAAAAACCGGTCTATTTGACATTCGAAGAATGTACATTTTGAAAAAAGGTGCCGTGTGCTAACGCTTCCCAACTCTTTTACATTTGGTGACCAAATTATAGACGACAGGTTGTCCGTGAAAATTTTCTTGAGAATTCGATGCCTTTTAATTCGATGCTAAGAAAATATCAATGTTATATAATTTCATTTGATTGGTATTAAAAGATGTTAATGTGGACAAAATGTTTTCCAAAGTCCGATACAGTTGATTCCAAGCTGTGCATAATAGAAGGTCAATGAGAACCAACTGAACGTTTTGTTGAAAATTAACGACGTCGATGTGATGTGTTTCTTGACATTCCACAATTTAGAAGGCAACCGATATCGTGCGACTTTCCTTGCAGCGGTTTCTGAAGTGCCAATAAACTAGTCCATAGCTTGAATCAGCTAAGTCTATGCGGCGGAGTTATTGACAATTATAATGGAGGGCCAATGTACGCGTCACGCGGCAACGAGCGACAGCGTTATTACCAGCTTAAAAATCAATCAATGGTTTACAAAAAATTTACAGGAAAATTTGAAAATATTGTCATAAATTTAATCTGGCAATGCTGTGACACGCATTCAACTTTTTTATGTGGACCGCGAGAACAAACATGATTAGCTGATTACAGCTCGTCGCCGCGTACATTGGCCTTCCACTATTAGATTTCTTAGGTCCATGACACAATGCGAATATGCTTCGAACATTTAAACGATGACATATATATTCCTATTTGGTACTTTCATTTATATCTCCTTACACATAGTTTGTTTTATTTCGTTTCCAACATCGACCTGTCCCTATTGGAAAACATTTTCATAAAAGTAAGATATTTCATTTTAAAATATTTGAATGAAATTATAAAGGAATAATTATGGAACATTATCCTTGCCCGGAATTGCAATAAACAAGTTTTTTGACAAATCTGTCAATAAGTCAAAAGTCAACATAGTTCCCTATCGTAACCATCTGGTAACTCTTATCGCTCATTTGATTTAGTTCTAAAAATATTTAAATGTTGATTTGTATTTTATATTGCTGCTGTTGTTGTTCTTAATCTTTAGTATGCATCGCATCACATACTTCTTGTAGGATATTCTTCTAAAGAGATTCTGTTTTAATGTTCTTTTAGGATTTACTTGTTCTTACGTTTTTCATGGCCCTTTTTTAGCTTCCACTTCTTATTCATGTTTCTCCTCCTACTTCTTATTATGGTGTTTGTATTTAGACTATCATTACTTTATACTCCTATATGGTATAAGATGTATGTTTAGTTCTTCATACTTGAATATTCATTGCCACTATAGCACACTCATAATATTAAATGTATCGCTATGCGCCTCGACTTGCATTTTAACTACCTGTGCAGGCAGCCAGCCAGCAAGCAGAGTTCTTCTACTTTGCTGCGAAGCACTGTGTTGTAGTTAGTTGCTGCTGTTATTATTTGTTACCTGCGTGTTTCTGTTTATTTTGTTGGCTTTTGCATGTCGCTTAGCGCGGCCTTTGCTCCTTGACGCGCATATTCCATACACTTTTGAGAAATTTTCGATTTTTTTTCTCTTATTCTCTCTTCAAGTTTCTTGGGATTTTGGTTTAAAAATACTTACTATGTATGTAAGTATAGCTGGTTGATTTGAGTTGCCTGTTTGGGTAGTAAAGTAATTGTGAATTTCTTTGTTAGTGTCGCACATTTTTGATTACGACCACGTTTAAATAGCGTCTTTACACACATTTGATGTTCACATTAGTTGTTATTTCTTGCAGTTTAGTGGACTCGGTTTCAGTGTAAGTAATGTACGAGTATGTATGTCTGTCCCATCATTTACTGGCTCTCGGCGTTTGTGCAAGGATTTATGTTTGTTGTTGATATTAATCATGGTGTCATTGAAATCGTTTATATTATATGACTGTATATGTATATAAAGAATGTTTTAAGCCTCAGTAGTAGTCTTTGAGGCTTTTATTCTGCTGTTTATTGTTGTTGTTTTATTTTGTTTTAAATAATTCTTACCAGTTTTGTTGCTTTTTCTTCTTTTTTTTTCGTTGTTCAGTATTCTGTTAGATATGCAGATAATGTAGGCCTATCTTAAGTTTATTTCTCGATATATTTATTTAAATAAAACAAGAAAAGAATGTGAATCAACTAAAATCCAAAAAATACTTAATACACAGCACGTTGGGGTAAAATGTGTCAAAAGTGGCAATTAATTAAATTTTAAAATTAAAAGTTTTGTAACAAAGTTGGGTACCGAATAAAAATAGACAAAATTATGTATCAATATCAATTAAAATATTTAGGCTAGGTTGTGTTGTTTTCTTATAAGTAGCTGTCAAAGTTAAACAATTTTTTACAGTTTTGAAAAAGAGTTAAAAATTTACATTTTCATAAAATTTCAGTGTATTTATTTTACATAAAAAGTCTTTTAAGGTAAAAATTTAAAATGAAACCATCATCTTCAGATATTTGAGTGTACTTTCCTTCAAGAATTTGTAAATTATATTTTGTTATTAGATTTTTGTTATTTTTTTGAAAATTGTCCTAAAATACACTAATTTTCAACTTTCATGGAATGCAACTTAAAATGTTACAGGATGTTTGTTCTGAAAATTTTCTTAAAAATAGTACATGTTGTCCACTTTAATATTATGAGAAAAAATTGTGCTCATATATAGCCTGATTCGAGAAAATAATTTTTTCTCGAAAAAACTCCAGTAAATTTCATACCAAATCAGCTTAAGTGCAGACATTTTCTTTGCTTTATCAAACATTAAACAGTGGAGCAGAAACGAAATAAATCTGCAACTTCTAATCGTCTGGTTGGATTTATATAAAATTTCCCATAGGCGTAGCAAAGGACATTAATATTTTTAGTATAGAACCAGGATTTCATATATGCTTCAGGATCGGAACTATGGGGGTTTAAAATAGGGTACTAATGTCATAGAAAATGTTAAACCACTAGCGAATTTTTGTTTCTTACCCGATTTCCAAGATTTTTATATCACTTTAAAGTCCTTGACTAATCCTTTAGAAAACATGCTCACTTACTACTTATCTTATTTATTTTTTCCAGTTATATACATTTGAATTTTCAAAAATCTCTATTTTACAAGATATTGGTCAAGATTTTTTCATATATAGCCCAAAATTTTCAACCGATTTTGTTATATTTTATGCAGTTGGTTAAAAAACAAAATTATATATAGAACAAAGAAAGTTTTGAGTCGTTATATTTATTGAGTCAAAAGTTGAACGGTTTTGAATTGGAAAGTTTGCAAATATTAACAATCAGACGGACAGATGGACGGACATTAGAATTCTCTCCAAAAAAATCTTAAAATTCGAAAAATATTTTTTCTTTTACTTCTCGATCGAATATGAAAACCAAATGAAATTATAAAAATTTTTATATCACTTTTCCTAAATTAAGTGCCATTTTAAACCCATTTAACCCAAATGTATAGACGGTTGGACGGACGTGACCATTCAGCCAAAAAACATCTTATAATTCTAAAAATGAATTTTTTTACTTACTAATAATTAAGAAAATTAAACGTAATTATTAAAATGTTGATATCACCTTTCTCTGAATTATGCATAATTTTCGATCCATTTAACTCTAATGTATAGACGGACAGACGGACATTACAATTCTGATAAAAAAGATCTTAATAATCAATAAAATCAATAAAAAAAATAAAACGCGATCATTAAAATATTGATATCATCTTTCCCTGAATTAATCGTAATATTCGACCCCTTTTACCCCAATGTGCACAGAGAAGAAACGGGTTAATCAGATTGACTCATAAATATTCCAAGTGATCAATTTTATGCTATGTTCTGCTGTTGTACATTTCACATGGGAATATATTATTTATTATATTTTCATTTAAAAAAAAAGGAGTTTAAATGTTGATTTTGAAAATAATAAAAAAAATTCTTTAGGATATAAAGTAGATTTACTGGTTTATGTTTTAGTTGTTGTATGAACGATACAATAAGTTATTAACCAAATATCCACTGACATTGATCTTCATTGAAATGTCATAAATTATAGAAGTAATATTTATTATAGTTTTAATTTATTGCAACTTTAAATACAGAAAACTGGAAAGTATCTAATAAGAATTCAGAACTAAATTTATATGATTGATTGTGAAATATTGCCTATATCCTGCATTTTTTTTAAGATTAGTTGATATTAATTATTCAAAAGCGAGATACATTTTATTAGCATTTATTTCATTAAAATGTTCTATGTTGTATAATTTTTTAAAGGAAAAAGTTCTCCTTGATTATAGTTAACATACATATGTAATTATGTACATCAGAAATGTAGACAATTATTTAATATTTACTTATTTAAAAATCTCATAATTTTGTCTGGAAAATTAAAAGTGGTAATAAAATAAGTCTTCATTGTAATAATTATTACATAATAAATATTCCAAAAATATTCTTTCTGGCTCCATTTTTTTTTAATTGTTGTACCTAATCATATATATTTATAATTTGTAATCATACAAATTAGCATTTCCTTTGATATTTCCGATATAGACATATATTTTGACCATTAAACACATCAATTAACTACATGAGAAGCTAAATATTTAACTAACAATTAAAATACCAAAAAATATATTTTAAAATAAAACAAATTTTCCCACAAGTATTCATACTTATTAGGTGTTTTTTTACTTAAAAAAAAAAACAAAGTAAACAAATTAATTATTCATAAGAAATCTACAAAAAAAAAAAAAAAAAAATAATGTATAAAGAACATGACCAGGTACAATACAATGTGTACTTAAAAACTAGTAAGTTTATGTACGGGAATGCGGTTAAAAAAATCACTACTTCACACAGGGTTAACACAGAGTAACACAAATAATTTCGTACATATTATAGATAATAGGAATATATACATATATATATATATATATATATATATATATATATATATATATATATATATATATATATATATATATATATATATATATATATATATATATATATATATATATATATATACAATAAGTATTAAAATCTTAACCTAAGTTTAAATTGATGTTGATACTGCCACCGCAAAATAAAACGTACAGTTTTTATTAGTAGTGTTATCTTCCAAGATCTAGTGTTTCCATTCTTCTAAGGCGTCTGTGACCCTCAAAAGCTATCAGATCCTAGCGAGAGGATTTGGGTGTTCAGATAATTTTTTCATATAATTGATGTTACTGTTCTTTATCTCCTCACGAATTGAAGGAATATACCTTACTTAGTCCTGTTCAGGTATTTCACGGCAAAGAGCTGAAACTTTAATGGAATGGGAATATCGTCGCTAACTACTACAGGTCTTAGAGTTGAGCCTGTGTTATTTGGAGTGAAAACGTTTACTAAATAACTAGCAAATGCTTCAACTTTTTCATTAGAACTTTTTGCCCATTGACCATTTTGGAGGCGTGCAATAGGGCATTGCATATATTTCATCGCCTTTCATAGACTGTAACCTGTTTTTTTAGTAGGGTCTAAGTTTTGCAAATATGTTTTCAATTTGGATTCTTTTTGACTCTTCAGAGCGAAGCGTAATCTTCTTTGATTAAGTTTAGTTTTGACGGCTGGTGATCGAGAATCTTGCCATTGAGATCTTAGTTGCTTTTTTTCCCCTAATAAGAGATTCAATATTTGAACAACATTTAATATATTTTGAGCTTCGTGAGAAACGCGAAGGTGTGGTCAAGATATCTGTGAAGATATTAACTGCAGATTGTATTTCGTTTTCGCTTTTGAGTGGAATATTTTGTGGTAAGTGGGAGCTCATGTACATTTTGTATTTTAACGAGTTTGTTTTCTTGTTAGGGAAACAAGAGTTTTTGGGTATCAAAGTGGCTTGGACTATTAATCAGTGTCAGGATAGTTGGTGAATGATCTGACGTAAGATCTAGTGATATATAATCGCGTTTTATATTTCGGATTATGACTAGATATGGAATCTAGTTTGTTTGTCTAGCGACATTGCTTTGAATATTTGCCTACCCCTGGGTGTAATAAGGCGAGTGCCACAAAATGTGTGCTTAGCATTACAATTTCCCGCTGCTATACATTTTTTTGTATTAATTTAGTAAACTGAACTTAAACGACGTAAATGCAAACAATGGGTATAGCAAATCAATATTTCTTAAAACTAAAAACCTCAAAAAAAAAAAAAAAAAAAAACTCAAGTGAATGTTTGATGTCTCGAGACAAAATTTTCGAATGTTGTAAATTTTTGCCTGAAAGTTTTAGAAGATATCAAACGATATTTATAACATACATTTTCGTCAGTGTAAAACGATATAACTAAGGTCTTGGGGTCAATTTAAATGAAGATATCGAAGCCAATCAAAGAACCAAAATATATAATAACTCTTGTATCTTTTGTCTATTATACGTGAGTGTTTCTCGTGGAATTGAAAAGTTTTACATTTCTATTTTGAAGAAAACCGACGCGGAAAACCATTGTATATTTCTGCTTTAGTCGTGACAACTTGTCGTGAGTACTTTAGGCGATTTATGGTGCTTTCGATGTGCGAAAAAAGTTTGAAAATAAAGAATTGGAGGTTGGGCTCGATCAAGACTCATGCCAAATGCAGGAAAAGCTTAGATAATATTTGGGAGTAGATCAAGTACTATGTTTTAAAAACATTTGGATACATCCAAAAAGAAGGAAATAAAGTGCCACATGAACTGAAGACAAGAAAACAAAAAGAAATCGTTTATACATCGAATTGTGACAGGTAATGTAAACTGAATCCATTATAATAATTCTCAATAAGCATTTTTATTGGCATTCAAGTGGAATCCATTGGATTAAACTTGTAATTGGGAAATAAAAAATGCCTGAAAAGGACATTGAGAAAACCCCTGCAATAATCTGTGTGTGAGATATTAAAAAAGAATTATATACGGAATATAATATCGTATAGTGGCACGGATTCAATTAGTTAAATTTCCAATGACTCTGTCAAATTGATTCGGTTTAATTTGACCGATAGCTTCGGTTATGTTTTCTTAGAGAGCATCGGAAAATTGCAGCCGTACTTGTGACTTTAGAAAACCCTTTAAGTAAAAGTGCTTCAGACTCAATTGGCACGATATTTATGAACGATACATGTCACTTCCGCAAGTGATAACTATATATATTTAAAACTCCAAAATAATTTCTAAGAACAGGTCTTTCGTTCTTAATGGAGACATTTTACACCATTTTAATTTAAAATATTTAAAGTACTCAAAGTTCCAAAATATTTCCTACAAAGGTCCTTGGTTCCGGATAATAACAATATTGTCTCTGCTTTTCTATCCTAGAGGTGCTGCTTCGTAATTTGCTTAATTTTTCTGAAAGTTGGGTATCTTCAACGTATGTTTGTTGGTTGATGGTTTACCGAATTAGTTTTCGAATTTTCCAGAACACAACTTATTTCCTAATAAAAAAAATCGTAATTGCAGAAAAACTAATGTTTGTAAAAAAAAAATCTAATAATTTCTAAAATTTGTTTGAATGCCTAAATGTCAGCCTGTTTTCGTTAGAACATGCATTGTAGACTAGCAGCATATATGTAGATATTTAGGGTGTGCAAAAGGTAACAAAAACTAATTAAGTAGTTATTTGCTTGTTAAACGCTAACAAACATGCCTTTATGTAATGAAACCAGTTCAAACTAAATTAAATAAAAAAAGAACAAAATAAATTTCATCAACATTATTATTATCATTATTGCCATCATCATTTTCATTGTTGTCGTCCTCTTGGACAATTCCGAACAACGGCAACAAGCAGAAGCAATATTAACATTAAATCTCATACTTACAAACAATATAACGAAACTAAAAGAAAAAAATTATACACCAAATTAACTAAACTAAACCTTCAATACACATTGGCGCTTACAAACATTTACATAATGATTCCCTACCATAAGTTTACTTAAAGAAAACACAATCTTTGGCTATTAAGAAGGGGGGCATTTAGAAAAGCCCCATAATGAAATATACAAAAAAAAAAAAACGTCCAAAAATAAAACAAAAGTACATAAAGAAAAAAAAAAAAATGTTTTTTATACCAGCTAAAAGTACACGTACAACAACAACTTAAGCAAACCAACTCCGTGAGAACGTAACACAAAAATTGTACTAAATGAAATAAAACAAAAAATGAAATATGCTTATAAAAAAAGTTTAGTTTAAGGAATGCAATGCATACCATAAGATTGAGGCCAGGTTTATTTTTTTTAATCACTGCAAATATATACAAACCTTCACATACATATATTTACCTTAAGAAAAACAAAAAAAAAAAAAAAAAAAAATGAAGAATATAAACTTCCACACATTCATTTTTGTACTCCAGAGACCTGAGAAATAATATAAAAAAATATATAGTAACACCCGCTAAGGGCATGCTGTAGGTTGGCTAACTGAATGGCCAAGTTTCATTGCATGAGGTACGACTGCGACTACTTGTTCATACCTTTTACATATAGACAGACAGACGGACGAATAGACGGATACACATACTCACGCACATACAGCAGCATTGGAATGTGGACTCATCCACTGAAAAATAAAACGGAAGAGTAACGAAATCTTTACTCATCAGCATCCTTTATAACAACTGCAACGGCAACGGCAACGGCAGCGGCAGCTTTAACCTTAGCATACTAAAACATGAAATCTGTTCTGTATTTCTTTAAATTTTCTTTTATTCTTTCCTTTGTTATGAATATCTACGCGAAATTGTAGGAAGTATATTGAATTTGTGGTTTGGTTTGTTACAAATATATTAAAAGTACTTAAAGCTTTAAAATAAAAGGTCCTTCGTTCCGGAAAGTGAAAATATTTTAGCTTTTGAATTAAACTTTTTATATTGGTGGTGAAACTCTGGTTTTTGTAAAATTGGTTTGCCATTTTATTGGAGGCAAAGAAATTTGTTGTTTAATTGTTACTTAAATTACTCAAAGCTCAAAAAAGTTGGTGAATTGGATCTATGCTTCGGTAATAAGACCAATTCTTATATATAGTTGTTCTTTTTTGTGGCAGACATTGGAACGGAAGTGTAATAGAAACCTTTTGTTGAAAGCACAGAGGTGTGCTTCGATCGGCATCACAAGTGCAGTGAGAAGTACCCCACAGAAGATTCTGGATGTTATACTTCATTTCTTGCCCATAGAGGATGTGAGAGGTATGGCGACAAGGAGTCTGCTGAGACTCAAGGAATTGGGACTTTTAGGTTCATCAGTAACTGGTCACTCCAGAGTCGTGTATGAAGTCAGTTATGGTGAGTACTATCAATGCTATACGGGGGAACCGGATTACAAGGCCACTGAACTAGACTTTGGGGTAAATCCTGTTGTGGTGATTCCTGATAGGGAGGTATGGTCGGACACTGAGAGGCTGTATGAAAGTTGTGAAGTATTTACAGACGTTTCAAAAATGGATATCGGTACTGGTGCAGGTGTCTATATTATGGGTACGGATGACAAAGGCTCATATAGACTTTCTGATGAATGTAGCGTTTTTCAGGCAGAGATTCTTAGCATCTTAAAGGCTACGGAGTTGGTCAGATTGAACGTTGCGAGGTGTTCTGAGGTTACTCTCTATGTGGACAGCCAGGCGGCTCTGAAAGTCTTAAATACGCACATGGTAAAATCCAGGTTAGGGGCCACCTGCAAGAGGTCACTGAGGGAACTATTGGAACCTTACGTGGTGAGACTCTGCTGGGTACCAGCTCATTGCAATATATCTGGTAATGAAGTGTCCGACGAATTGGCAGTGCAAAGTTCAGCGATGGATATTTCGGAGAGTGAAACCCCCACTGGGTTTCTTTTTCAGGACGATCAATAAGTGGATCTCGGCTAGAACCAATCAGGCTTGGGGAGCAGAGTGGACTGTAAGATATCGAGGGCAATATGGCCGACGCTCATCAAGGCAAATACTGGTACTTTTCTGAGTTTGAGTAGGTAAAGTCTAAGGATCATGATAGGTGTCATAACGGGGCACTGCATGATAGGGAAGATGAGGTGTAAATCAGACGCCAGCCATTCCGATTTTTGTAGAATTTATGAGGACGTTGAGGAGACCGAGTCTATTGAACATATTGTATGCTACTGTCCACAATTATAGCATCGCAGGATAAAATGGTTAGGCAGTAAATTTTTCGAATGATTATGTGACGTTCGGAATAGGAAGACATCATAGGTTTCGTTATGGGAATTGGGTAGCTCAATGGGCGTTAGGGGTATACCCGTAATAACTGCTTTAGTTTCTTCCCCATTACTATTTTCTGAAACTTTTTCTTCTTTCTTAAATTGAAGGGACTCACAATGGACCGACATTGATCTCTGGGTGGAGATCTGATACTATATCACATCTACCTTCTCTATCTATCTGCTTCTTTGCGGATAGGTACAACATTGTCGCAGCTCTATTAAGTTTGATATAAGTATAGAGGTTTTTTTTAAGGCAATTTTTTATCATTTTATTGATGTTGTGGGAATAGAAATTTATTGTTTAAATTATAATATATTAAAAGCTCTGAAAAGTTTTCTAGCAAAAGGTCATTTGTTTCTATTTTGAGACACAAAGTTCGGGGCTGAATTAAGTTTTGCATAAAAAGTTGTTTGGAAGTACATACTTATATTGAATAATAAATATATTAAAAGTGTAAAAAACTCAAATATGTTTCTTAACGAAAGGTCATTCGTTCCCGAAAGGGAAATAGTACGTAAAGCTCCAAAATTTTTTTTAACAAAAAGTCCTTCATACCGAATAGGGACAATATTTTTGCTATTTAATTAACCTTCCTAAACAACTTTGTAGCGGAATACAAAATTTCGGCATTTTACAAAAGGTCAGTAGCAAATTATTCTAATCTTGGTTAAGTTAAACAAAAGTTTTAATAGCTCTTGATAATTGTCATCTCATTTAGAGGAAATCGAAGCAAATAAAACCCTATTATATATTACTTTTCTGAACAGAACATTTTCCCAGAACTAGCAATCAATATTCAAAACCTCAACCAACTGTTGCACTTACTCCCATAAAGATATTTCCTTTAAGGGAATCTTATGTATTCCTTTGTCACTAAGGTTTTTGAAATAAAATCACAAGCAAACGTATGATAGCCAACTCACAGTTTAGCATCTAATAAAGGCGATCTTGACCAAACAAATTGATTTCTTTTTTGGAATTTACTTAATGGAGCTGCTTGCTGAATTTTACTAACTAAAGGTACGAATACAAAGCGCAATGGATACTCACCGTCTATGGCGTAAAGTTGTTGTATTTGTACATGTTTTAATATTTTTTTCTTCACATTTTTGTTTTCTTTCTTTTTGTTTTTGGTTTAAGGAATGCGCCGTTTTCATTACTCCAGACACATGCGATGATTAATGACAAGGTATTGTTGTCGAGCGCTTTGGGAAATGTGAATATTTAAAATGTGATCTACATACATGTTTAATATTTATACGAACGACTACGATTACAATGGCGAGAAAAATATAAGATTATAAACTATATGTATAAAGATCTCTCTTCTGTTATTTTTTTGCTTTATTCCTGTACTATATGATGATAAAGTTAAATATGATTTAAGTGATTGTATTGGCATGTGTAGGTATAAGGGAATAAAATATTAAAGGATTTAAATATTGGGGACTTTGGAATGTATGTGAAATGTTTAAGATATAAGGGAATTTATTGAGTTTTTTGGATAAACAAATTTAAGTGAAATATGACAACTAAAGCGGCAGGGTTTCTTTTATGAAAAGCTAAAAAAAACCTATAGGATCTGAGAAAAGATTTTGAAAGTCTTAGGAAACAAAACTGGATATTTGTTTTTAAATCAAATATAAAATTAATATTTGAATATATTTTTATCAGGGACCGTAACGATTATGAGTTTTATAATAAAAATCATGATTTAATTATAATTTTTTGACTTTTATTTTTTGCTCAAAAAAAAAAAAAAAAACTTTTATTTTCGAATTTTATTTTTTGTTCAAATTATAATGATTATTTTTGACTTAAATTTTTTTACTCAAAAAATAACTTTTATTTTTGATTTTTATTTTCTGCTCAAAATATAATGAGTCATTTTTATAAAAAAAAAATTAATTATTAAAAATTTTTATTTTTTACGTGTATATATTAAAAAAAAATCTCAAATTTAGATTTAATAAAAGTATATATCTGATTTTAATTTACATTAACAAATAAAGCTTTTAACAAAGTATCAGAAAACATATTATATCTGAAGTCACTCAAAATCAATTTTAAACGCTCTATTTACGCTTACATGAATAGCGTGTACAATATGTAACACTTCTGCTATCTTATATAACTAGGATAGGCATATTTATTGCTCTCCCAATACGTCATAAAAATAAAATAACTAAAATAATCATAACATTTAAGAAAAATTATCGAAATTTTTGAGCAAAGAAATAAAAATCAAAAATAAAAGTTATTTTTTGAGTAAAAAAATAAAAGTCAAAAATAAAAGTTATTTTTTGAGCAAAAAATAAAAGTCGAAAAATAATCAATTTATTTTTTTATAAAAATAAAAAAATAAAAGTTTATTACGTAATTCGAAAGCGCGTCCAAATAAAGTATAAAAGTGTTCTACAACATATTTTTTAAATTTTTGGGTCATTTTGATTTTTTTAGTTTAAAAATTTGTAATAATCGTTATTTACTGTCCCCGAATTTTATACAATTTTCTTCTTAGAGCAAGAACCTAAGGTAACATAATCCTAACATAAATGAGAGAATAATATTATTTGGTGGTTACAAATGTTGATGAACTAACAAAATTTACATGATTTTTATGCTATAGTCATACTTGAAAAATACTTGATAAAAAATGCATTACCATTTGTTTTAGAAATTGAATGCTGTTTGATCTTGCAAGTGAGAGTAATCGGTGTCAAAATAAATTCAAAATATAATATTTATTAATTAAGAGTGTGTGCCAAATAGGGAATGCATCCCGGGATTTCCCGAAATTAAACATTTTTTATGTCCCGAATTTTGTCCGGGATTCCCGGGAATTTTAAAAGCACTTAAATGGAAGAAGACTACTTGAATTTTAGCAAAATGTATACATTTTAGTCATTTTTAAACAAAATTAAACTAAAAATTCAGCTAGGAATTAAATCTTAATGGCAATTCCATTAGTATGTTTTGTGTACACTATATAAAACGGTTTATTTGGGATGACTTTATGGCATTTATTCAATTAAGCATCTTAATAAAATGTTAGCACTAAAAAACAGCTAGTGAAAACTGATTAATTTTAGACATTTTAAATATGTACCTATTCGTTATAAGTTGTTAGTAGTATAGAATTTGTCTCATAGAAATTTGACAAAACATTAACATTAAAATTAAAGAGAAGAATTAGAAAGTGAGTCCAACAAATCCTTAATTATTCATATAATTTTTAACTGGAAAGCTACAGATAATATTCTCTGCTATGTATGAGATCATCTGGTCTGATCTATAATATAAAATCAAAAGTTTTATTAGGAATATTAATAAACAAGAAATTGAAACTGAAGTTAAATTTTTCAAGCTAAATTTAAACCTACCTTAAAATATGAATAAAGTCATTATTTGTAAAATTTTAGTCAAAATATTTTCAAAATATAAGCTACGTTTAAATTGGATTACGATATTGAAGCTACAAACAATTTAATAGCGTTTGAACTCAAGTATGAATCACAACTAAGGGTTTCCGAAAAAGTGATCATCAGCCACTTCTTTAGGAATTAATAAATTCTTTTTAGTGGACTTTTAATAAATTTAAATTTTATAATGATTTACGAAACTAGTTAAAAATTTTATTGAATGATATCATTGTCTGAGTAAATATTTTTTAGTCAATTTCTGACATCTCTATTTTCTGTCATAAATACATTGTTTTATGATTAATTAACAAAGTTGTTTAATTTTGCTTCAAAACTTAATAAATATATTAAAGTAAGAATCAAATTTCAGTAATATTTTTTTACTCATTTAAATTTTTAATTCATTCAATTGATTTAATTAATTTTTTAATCTAGAATTTTTTTCTGTATTCCAGTTTTTACAATTTTGGTGAGATGTGCAAATTTAAAAAAGCTGTTAATTGAATGAATTATTTACTAACATATTTGTTAATTGAATTTATTTTTTGATTTTTCTGTGTTTTAAATAAAATTAATAATTATTATTAGTCTTTCAATTATTCAGATTAATCAATTACTTGAATTTCATTTTCGCTACATTTACAATCCTGTTTCAAATCTGCTAATGGAAAGATTTATATCCTATTTGGGTCTCAGTTGACCAGCTAATGTGAGTAATAATAATAATTATAGTTTTTAGTCCGGGATCCCGGGAATCCCGGGAAGTCGAAAATGTTTTCCCGCTTTCCCGGGAAATCAAAAAGTCCGGGAAATTGGGATCCCTAGTGCCAAACGGTAGCAAAGTATGTAGAAAAGTAAAATTTTGAAGTATATGAGGTGAATAAAATTTCACTAGCTCATAGGGCTACATAAATTTTTGACAATAGAATAGAAAAATTTGAGTCGTAAAATAAATAATAAATTAAAATAATTTGAAATTGTTTGAGATTTTTAATGTTTATTTTATAAAATTGTATTTTTTTTCTCTTTAAAACAAAAAATTCTTAAAAATTTATTAATTTTATTTAAAGTTTTGTAAAATTTTGTTAACGATTTTATCAAAATTTATCACGGAAAAAGTTTTTATTTGGCACAGCAAAACTATAAAACTTTTTCACCATAGGAAAATTTGAAATTTCCACAGAACTTTGTTATTTAATTTTTTGATCACCAGGTCAAAAAATATTTGGTATTCATGGTAAAAATAACTTAATTTTTATTAGCTTTTGCTAACAAATTTCTTTTTGAACTTAAAATTTTTAAAATTAAGGTTATTGTGGAATCGGATTTGAAAAACCTAAAAGAAAAGCACAATTTCACTAATGGCAAATTATGTAAAAATTAAGTGTAAAATATGCCAAATTATGATCTTTACAGTAAAATATGCAAAATTATGCTTATAATTACAAAATATGCACAAATAAACACACTTAAATTGAGAATATGAAAATATATTGTGTATAGTCTAAAATATGCCAAAAAAAAGAAAAAAATGCTGTAAAAAATCAATGTCAAATTTCTAGGTTTTAAGACCTAGAAATATGAATTTTCATGATTTTGGTTGTCCCAGTGATTATTTAATTTTCGTGAAATATTTGCTGAGTCTAACCATAATTAAAATTGATTTAAAAAATTCCATATTTCCTTCTTTATTGTTCAAATCTCTTAAAACATCTGTTTTATAGTCTCCTAACTTTCACACTTCCTCAACTTTATTAAATTTCATTTTCTGATGATAATATTTAAAAATACGAATATTATTTCACTTCAATGGTATGTTTGGTTTAATTCGGTTGTTGTTATATCTCATGGCGTCCGAATACTTTAAATATTTTTTTCTGTTTATTTTTATGAGATTTTTTGGTTTTATTTTTTCGTTCATAAAATTATTAATATGACATTTCAAACTCGTTAGGGCAGCTTTAATTGATAGCAAGTAAAGAAGAAAAAAATAAAAATAATAATAATACATTATTACCAATTAAATTGATATCGTAACCCATTTTATCAATCACATGTTGTAAGAAGTCTTTAAATTTAATTCCCTCTCTATACAATAAAGTAATGCATATAAGTATATAAAGCATTGAAGTGGCGACAAAATAAATTAAACTGGAATTTTTAAAGAGATGAATTGAGTGGCATTTATGACAGCAAATATATTTTCAACAATGATTTGCATAAAAAAATGGTTAAATAATAATTGAGGAGACAAAATAAAAGACAAGGAAGAATATCAATAAAATTTATTTAAATAATTTATACAATAATTTTAATTTTTAAAATTATCGATATTGGTTATTGTTTTTATAGCTGTTATATTTGCTCTATATCTGAAGCAGATATTTAACAAAAATTAGCCTTAATGGCGGCTTTATACTAATTTTAATTATTATACTTAAATCTTTTCCAGCAATTACATTTCTTATTAAATAATTTAGTCCATGATTTCATCATAATTTCGCAATAATTATACAATAAAAACTACAAACATTATAACGAGTAAATACCAAATTCTAACCTCTACTTCTCTGTTGAAAATACAAAATATTTCTGTTTTATCTTACTATTGTTGACATTTTTAGGTAGTGAATGAGTGAATCTTATCATTTTAAATTTATAAAAAAAAAAAATATTGTATAAGAAAATAATAATAAAGAAACAGCAAGAAAAAAAAAAAAAAAATAGTTTCACATACAAATTGTGACAAAAAATTGGGATTGTCACACGAGAGTATCGTGTTGTGTTTAAATATCTGACTATCTGTCAGCCATTTAGCTGTCTAACATATTTTCATACAAATAACCTAATAACTTGTACAAAATACTACATACAATTTCTAAGAATGAATCATGCTGCGTATGAGACGCCGCTTATAGTATAGTAGTACGTAATTTTTGTTTTTGAACAATACCAACCAAACACACTCATACCAGGGGAATACATAGAAATTTAAATAGATTTTAAGCCAGATTAGATTTTAAAGATGTGTCTTTGAGAGTGCTTATGTGTGCCAGGGTGTAGATCAGTTTAAATAAAACTAAATAGCGTTGAAATTATAATAAACAATGACTTAATTGCGAAAAAAATATTTATCGAAAAGATCATATGGATCATTGGAAAAAATTCGTAAACAAAGAATTTTTTTGTGAATTATTAAATATTTCATGCAGAGTTTAAAGTAAAATAAAGAAAAATCCCAACAAAATTCCTACTACTGTTGCAGCAAAATATCTTTTTTTTTTTCACTTACAGCCATTTTGCTTGTTGTAAGAGCGTGTGTGAGGTCTTAAAATATTGAAAGATTTCAAACAATTACAATCAGAAATGAAAACATGTAGAGAATGTTTAACCATTTTAAGTGGTTTTTATATTGTTTTTGTTGTTGTTGTTTATACATCTTTTATTTGTTCATTTAGTATTTATTCGTCTTTATTGCTTTTTTTCTGTCGATTTGTATTTATAACTGCATGCATGATCAGGCATAGTTTTGACCATATTTGTTAATAGCCGTTCATACCTGTAGCAGTAGTTTCTTTTGTTTATTATTGGTTTGTCTTTTTCTAGGTAAGCTACACTTGAAGAAATTGTGCGTTTTACATGAACTATGATGGAAATATAATCACACTATAAAATCTTAGTTTGTATTGTACTCTAACTTTATTAAACTATCCATCTGCAGATAGTTAATATATTCTCTTAGGCAGCGAGTTATTATTAATCAAAAATTAAACTAGCAGCATAGCTTTCAAACTACTATCATGGGAAAATGAACTATTTCTCCCAGTAACGGGAAATTAGCAGTCTGTTTGGAGCAGACATATTTTTTAATAATCATGTGTTAGAACTTGCGCAGAAAAAGAAATTAAAGATAACCTGGGGTAATACTGGATTGGAGGCTAATCTGTAGCATCAAAGTATTTTAAAATGAGCATCCTGTAAAATAACGATAGGCTTGGAGTGAGAAATTGAGTCAAAGATATTCCTACTAGCTGTACACTTGTGACCAAGTTAATAGTAATCGTCTTCTTTTGAGCATTTAGAACCATTTCGACGAAAGCTAATATTTTATTAATACTGTCAATCAAAATTGAAGTGAAATATATAGGAATTGCCCAGGAATCAATCGATATAATCTTTGTTTCTCCAAAATAAAATGATCTTACAAAAATTTGACGCCTACTTATATTACAAACAGTAACAACACTTTAGTCTTTCAATTCATCAATAATTCAATATTTCATTGTGAGATTGTGGAAATTACAGGGGGGACTAAATGGTTAAAATTTATTTAAGTACTTCAATTCTTATTTATAGCTAGAGAAGGGTTACACAAGTACCTAGAGGTACATTGTGAGTCTCTTCGTAGAAGTGATAGAATAGAAGTAGTAGCAGAAGTATTGAGAGTGAAGAGAAAAGATGAAAAAGATGATACCAAGAAAAAGACAGAGAGATATGAAAAACTTTGGATAGAAAGGAAAAAATCTACCACCTTATTGTGTTCGCTCTAAGCCAACGGCATTCCCTTAGCCAGCCTATTTCCATGACGAATCCTATCAAGTAACCTAGATCGATTCTTGATACACTATCCAATTCGTCGACGAATCGTCTGGCTAGCCATTTCGGCTACTCAATTATAGACATGGACAGTGACGTATTACTGTCTCTATTTTCTCATTATATTCGCACATTCTGCAATAACCGGAGGAACCTATTTCCCAATTGCTTGTCATTTTCTCTATTGGGCAATGACCTGTCAAAATACCTATCATGGTTTTTAGGTTTACCATTTTCATGCCTAATAGTAGATTTGTATCTACCATATCAAGTTTAGGCCATAGGACCCTTGATATTTTGCAGTCCGTTCTGTTATTTCATGCATGATTAATCTAATTAACCTGAAGTAAAAGTCTAGGGGTGGTTTCACACTACTTTCACTTTCAGCTCCATTCAAAGCCGAACCGTTCCTAGCTAATTCATCAGCTACTTCATTGCCAGCAATCTCGCAATGACCCGGTACCCAGCTGAGTCTAATATGATAATCTCTTATCAATCTTATCAATCTACTAGTTTACAGTCGCCAACTAACCTAGATTTGAAAGGAGCTAGAGCACGACTGATGAGGTTGATTTCGTTAGAAGTTTGGAAAGTCCTATTCTAATTGATCCCATTAGTCCTAGTTTACTAAGTTTAAGCATACTTCTTGCAGCCATTCCCATCACAAACTCCTCAATGGGTATGATATGCAGAATGACATCAAGTCCCGCCTGAGGTATGCTTTTTATGGCGCCTGTGATGTCAATCGAAGCACATCTCTGGGCTTTAGACATAAGATTCCTATTCCTAATTCTCATTGCCTCCCATCAAACTAAACACCCATATGACAGAATTGATCTCACTGCCGATGCGTAAATCCAGTTTACTACCATCGGTTTGATGTGTAGTAGGTGTTCACTGTGTATTCCTCTTCCAAGAAATATGGCTTCGTTCGCCAATTTAAGTTCAATTCCCCCTAGTACCGGTAGCCTAAACTGCTCAATCTTATATCTACTGTTGAAAAGAATTAACCCCTAAACCTTTACTAGTAGCCCATAAGGACAGATCGTTGAGTTCAGACTGTATGACGTGGCTGATCGTGGGAAGAAATTCCCCTGTGACTAATATAACAACGTCATCAGCGTAGGCAACGATTTTTGACCCTCTTGCATCAAATTGTCTTAAAATGACATTGATGGCTAAGAGCCATAATAAAGGAGAGAGAACTTCTCCTTGCGGAGTTCCTCTAGTCACTAGCTTTCTTATGCACGCATCTCTCAAGTTCGAATTGATTATTCTGCTATCAAGCATCGATTATGTTTAACGGGAATCCTTGTGATGGACTGATTGATAGAAAGAATGTCAAAATTGTTTAGATAAAAATAGAAAAGGTTCGATACAGCATTTTTTATTCAAATGTCCAGTACTGACAAATAAAATTTCTTTCAAAATATAAATAGTTTATGGGATATATCTGTAACATTGTGAACTTTACAGTTTTTGATTTTTAATTAATAGAATTAATATTAATATAATAAATAAAATTTAAACCAGAAGATTTATTCCAATAAAATTGTTGCACAAAATAGATAAGCATGTTTTAAAACAAGGGTATTAAAAAAACTCCCACTTTTTCGTACCTTAATACAAGAAATCCCCCCAAAAATGTTATTTTATTTTTTAAAAGTTTTAACTTCAGATTAATATAACTTTTTATCGAGTAGATATATTTATTTGATCCTTGCAGCAATATTTTTTTGATTTTTTTTAAGAATATTATTTAGAATTTTGTAGTGGATATTTTCAAAATTTTAGATTCCAAATTAAGGCCCCAAACTTAAAAAAACGAGGGTATCACCTACCTTGTGACCCGCAAGGGGCCTGTGCTTTTCAAATCAACTCAAAAGTACCTTATGAGAAATTGTATATATTTTCAACTGTTCACAAGTTACAGATTTATTTAAAAAATCGTTTTGGGACCACTGTGTGACTGACATCATATGGGGAAACCCATTGGAGAACAATAAGAGTTTCTGAAACTCAATAGCCCAAAATTTAGCTACTATAATTAACTGGATTTTACAGGGGACTGCGATTACAAGGATTGCAGAGTAAGCGAGAAAGAGAGAGTCAAAATACTTTAACATTTGAAATTTCAAAATATTGCGTTTAGTAGCATTAAAGAACACAAGGAATGATTTGTATTGGGAATCTCTAAATGACTGTGAAGTCAGCTCATTGAGTTTTCGTTATATGAATCAGGCTGTGATATTTTACTAAGAAAATATTTTTTTATTTTAATATTTGCTCGTGTAGAAGTGTCAGCAAAGTCTAGAATTTTTTCTGGTTTCCTGAGAAGTCCGAAAAGTCCTGGACATAACAATATTAATAGTAAAAAATCTTACAGCACATATAAAAAAACTTTAATAAAATTCATATTTTATATCGATTTATTTTAAAATTTCTCTAACTGCATTTCACCTTGTAGTGTTGCTTTCATTGTGTCTGTGTGTGTGTGTGTGTGTGTGTATAAAATTTTATCTAGTCAATGTAATCTTTACGTGCACGCAATATTGATATTGAATGGAATACACCAACAAGAACAACAACTATAATAATACACAAGATGAAAAACTACGACATAAAAGAAGGAGGCAACTAAAATGCAATGCTTGGTTATCGTAAACGTTTTAAACATTTTAACACCTTCATCTAAAGCCATAATAAAAATCTAACATTGCTTCCTCCCTCTACCAACACAACACAATACAACAAAAGTACACATACAGCATCCAACAATTTCAACACTATTTGGCAGCTAGCTACTTCTAACTTTTTGTTTCTTTCTTTTTATTCTTGTACTTAAGTCTTAAGAGAGAAAGAAAAGATCAAACATGGTAAAATTGTTAAATGAATTTCAGTTTATTATGAAATTTGTCTAAGTGGTAAGATTTGTTTTAACGTTGTTTTAATATGGTTAAAATGATCCAATATAGATTTTAAGATGTACTCAGACCGACGATGATAATAGACAGTGGAAGAAGTAGATGAAGATGGTGATGTTGATGATGATGAAGAAAACAAAAATGCGTTTAATTGTTAAGTGTATTTCCGAGAAGGTGGTGGTGTTGGTGGTGTTTTATAGTCTGGCTCACTATTCATAACTATTTTCGAAACTTAAAACAAAAGCAATAATTCTCACGCTTTATGAATGTAGTTTTTTTCCTTATTTTTTATTAAATAATGTGTTCTTTTCTTTGTGTTTTTTTTTTTTCTGAAATACTTTAGTTTTTATTTTAGTTATTTTTCTGACCTTTTTTTTTTAGATGTTCGACCTGTTGTTTTAAAAATTACTTGAACTCGTTTTAGTGTTTGTGAGTGTGTGTTATTGCTGAGTTTTTCTGTTTTTTTTTTTTTTTTTCACTTTATTGTGTTTGTGTTGTGTTCAGCATACCATAACAAATTTGAAAATTATGCTTAACAAAATTTTATTAAATACGCTTTAATTCTTTTTCAAAATCAACTCCTTTATTCTGTCTACTATATTATATTATGGCCCTAAAAACTCTCATTTATACACATTTATTTATACAATATGCATATTTAATATAAAAAACCTTAGTTGAGTTCATTAGACGTCATTATTACAATTTATGTAGCTTCATGCTACTACTATAACTACAAAGTCGACTGCCACTTTTGCATTACACACTAAAATGTTAATTAGGTCATGAGTACTTTTTATGTTGTTGTTATAAAGTTTAACTGTAATTTCTAGTTTAAAGTAACCAGATTGAGGGTTTATTTCTTGTTGTGCAAATAGGAGTGTTGAGCTTTGAGAAAGAAAAAATATCGACTGAAAATATATTACAGTGGTAGTTAAAAACATTTGCAACTGAAAGTCAATTTTGAGCAATAAAATTGTTTTTGTTAGAATGAATATTTCAAGCCAGCAAGCATTTAACTCCTTTTTTAATGCTTCGATTTCAGAAACATTTATTGTCTTTTTTGCGTTTTGTAATCATGCATATGTTGATAATATCGTTAAGATCGGGAGATTATGGTGGCTAGGAATATTACATTTAATTGTTTTTTTTTTTTTTTTTTTTCAGTCAAGATTTTACACTCCTCACTATATGTTGGGTAACTTTTTTGAGCTGAAATGTACATTAAATTACACCAGTTCTATGTCCTTTCAAATTAGTCATTGGCAATATCATTTGCCTACTTTTTTAATGCTACCAAAAGTACTTCGATAAAAGGTTTTATTTCCAATATTACGTTTTGTAATCATCCACATGTTGATAATCGGGTTGAGATCGGGAGATTATGGTGGCCAGGACATCATATTTATTGTTTTGTTTACAGTCAAGGTTTTATAATTCTTACTCTTTGTTGGGGATCTTTTTCGTGCTATAATGTCCATTAAATTCCATTTCTCAAGCAGCATATGGAAGTATTACCAGCTATGGAGCAGAGATACAAGCCTGTCGGCTCCAAGCCGGCTTCGCGCCGCCGCCGGCAAATTTTTTACTTTATGCACCGCCTCCGTTTTCTTCGGCACAAAATTAGCCGCCGAAATTTTTTAATTTTTATTAAAATTTAACAAGAAACATATTTTTCTATCTATTGTTATAATTTTACGTATAATATATACATTTATTAGAATTAAGAATAATAGAAGGCATATGTAAGTGAATTAATATATATAAAATGATGAAATCCTCACTTCTATTTCAACTACTTCAAGTTTTTTGTAGATGCGGAGCACCCGGGCGGCACAATGTAATGTTTACTAAATCCCAGCCGAAAATTTAGCAGCCGCTGAATTAGTTCCGATTAAAAAGTGCTGCGCCGCTGCCTCGGCTTGTTTCACTGCTATGGAGATCTCTGTAAATTGGGTCCATTATTTTGACAGTAATACAATTGATTATTTAATTCTATGTCCAGAAAAACACTCCAAGCCAGTATAATTCGATTTCTGTGCTTCACTTAGGATTAAATGCTTCTTCTACAAAATGCAGAGCACTGACTGTTCGAACTCTTTAAATTTGCTTTCGCTAAGAGTAGGAAAATTTTAGTTAAGAAAGTAACAGCCTGGATTATTTTTGATTAGTGCTTTAAAAATCATACGTTTTTCTGCAAAACTGATTTGACAATTTGTATTACTTTTGGAATTTGCTGCCATATGTACTGAAACAAAATATAGCGAATAATTTTTTTATATGGAGATTTGACAACTAAAACAGAACAGCGAAATCCACCCAAAAATTAAAATTTATTTTATTTTCAAAGCTGTTTGCCAAAAGCTCTCTCCCTCTTTGTCGGTATTGACGTTGTTGCAAAATAAATCACATATGTTAAATTTATATAATATGTAAAGGGATATAAACCTTTCCGTTATATTTTTTATGTGCAGAGTTTGGGAGATGGGGTATATATAGATCTAATTCTCCTCTCGTTTATCAAAGTAATAAATTTTAACCGTGAAACTAAATTTCTCTTGGTGATTGGATTAAAGAAATCCGTAACACTTTGTCCACCGAATATGTATATGTTTTTAAATTAAAAAAATTATAAAATACCAAAAATATTAGAATTATTAAATTATATATTATTTCCAATCATTTGTTATTATAAAATAAGTTGCAAATATTTGCAAATTTAACACTTTATTTTAGTCCATTCTACTAAACGGAATGATTTCTTTTTAGTTGTGGAACAAAATGTATTTAATAAATTTATAAATACCGTAAAACTGTTTTCTTCACTAAAAAAAATGTTAAAATAATTTAAATAAAGTGTAGAGTTAAATCAATAATTTAAAAAGTTTTGTCATAAAAGCACAAATTTCATTTTGTATACAAATCGCTAAAATACAAACCAATATATCTAGCGATTTTCAAACTGATTGAGACTGGAAATATGTGTAATTGACATCACTGTTGTTGATGTGTATAAAACAACAACAAAGTACTGGCTACATTTACGTTTTTTGAGTAACCATTCCGTTTACATTTACGTGTTTACATATACGGTAGAGTAATGAAGTCTTTAAAAATTTTATGGAGCAAAAAATATTAAAGATGAAATATAATCTCAGTTCCAAATGTTTTGACCAGCACTACTGACCTTTGTGCAGCATTTAGTTTACTAAATACATAATATTATTACTTGAGAAACGTTTAAGAAAATTTCACTATAAGAATTGTTGGAAAACAATTGAATTTCCATAGAACTTATTAAACAATTAAGTATTTTTTCATATTTTAGCAGATTGAAAAAAACGGTTGAATTTTTATAGAAAGATGTTTAATATTTTCTTTTTAAATTGTTTAAATCATAATTTTATTATCTTTATTTATTTATTGTAAAAGTTAAGATATATGTATGTATATATTTATAAAATTTCTTACAACTTTTAATTTAATTTTATTTCTTTTTAGGTAAGTGTTCTTCTTCATGTTATCTTCAAAATTTTAATTTAAATATAATGTAAGTACTATTTTTAAAACAAAAATATTGTTGTAACTCTTCATATATCCTTACCATCTGGTCACCTTTATTCACATATACACATAAAATTTAATATTATATTTACTCCAATGCCACCTACTTGCTGATTATGTTGATTTTATTGAGATAAACTTGCAGATAAAATATTTACTGTGTTAAAATCCAATTAATTTACAGCTTAAGACATTCCTAAGTGTACAACGGCTACATACAAATAACAAAGTAGTACATCGTACATTCTCTACCTACGCCCAAAAAGGGAGTTGGAATTTAAGATGAAAGGTATGTACAACATACAAGTACTTACTTCGAAAATGAAGAGCAAAACAGAAAATAAACATAATGAAACATAAAAAAATTTAATCTTAATTACTCTTTATTTTGTTATTATTCTTGTCGTTTATTGCCATACTTTAGTTTTTCATAGTTGAACATTTTGTATTTTTTTCCGCTTTAAATGGGTTTATCAAGTAGACTTTGTGGCTAAATGTATATAAAAAGCTTAAAAAGAAAAATAAAATACCAGAAAATAATAATAAAGATAAAAATCTTTTAATTAAATCTTAACCAACATACCAAAACGTTATTAAATATTTCCAAGACAAAAAAAAAAAAAAAAAAGAATCGACAAATTTTATCATTCCAAAATTATAAAAAAAAAAAAATAATTATGCAATAAACGTGAAGATATGTAAATATTTGTGGTAAAGGAAACATAAATATTTTATCTTAATTAAAGATAATTATATTTATAATAGCACCAGTTAGAGAAATTCCCTAACCATTTCCTTCCGTTAATGAAAAAACAATTTATTTATAGAAAATAACAATAAAATATAAATTTATGTAAAATAAAAATTGTATGTTAATAATTAATTACATTTTAAGTTAAATTTATTAAACAACATTAATTTTATATTGTTAATTATAATTTAAAAAATATTTCTTTTGTATGAAATATTTTGCATGACTTATTTAAAGCCAAATTAATTTAATACCCATTAAATCCTTCTTAACCAAATCTTAACTTAATAAATTCCTAACATTTTTTCAAATCTTTTAGTTTTCATTATACCTATTAAATAATTGTCAATTTAATCCTTCCTTTTCAGTAAATTTATATTATTCATTTACATTTTCATTGTTAGTGTTAATCTTTTACCTAATGGACCACACCTGCAAAATATTCCTACTATTTACACACGTACTTTTTTGTTCAAAAGTATTCAAGCGTTTAAGTATAGTATGGGCAATTAAGTGCGCCAAAACAATTTGTTTTAATCCTGAAGATTTTATTTATTTAAGCGAAAAATTTAAGTGTCGGTGTGTATACAATAAAAATAAAGATTAAAAACCTTTTTTTTTAATACATAATCTTTACATATTTCCAAAAGGTTTAATGAGCAATAATAATAATTATAATGCTATGAAGGACATTTACCTGTAAAAGGAAAACAATGTTTTTGAAGTTTGCCGCTAAAGTGTAAAAGAGATTAAAATGGAAATGTTTATATTATGTATGTACATAGTAAATATTAATCAAAAGGAAATATAAAAGAGATATTTTTTTTTTCAATAAAAGATGTTGAAATACATATAATTCTGTATTTTGAAAAGTATATTTTTTAATGAATTTCGAACCCTGACTTTTAGTAAAAGGGAGGTTTTAATAGAATTTATATATATTTCATATCAATAAGGATGAATTTATTTATACAATAGTTTAATCATAAAGAAGAACTTTGAAATTAATCTTCCTCCTTTAAGCTTTTCGAAGAAATAATTTTTATGGATCAAAGTCAATTTATGACTAATTTTTAACTTTTCAAAATTCAGCTTTGACTGAATTTTTTGGTTAATATATAAAGTTGTGTAATGCAGAAAAGATGGGTTTAATAAAAAGAAATATCGAGGTATATAATCCAGTAATAGTATATCTTCTAAACTAAATTAATATTTGGATATAACGGCTGAATGATTATATATGGTGGGAAAAAATCTCTAAATTAAATCAGACTAAAAAAATTAAAAACCTAGAAATAATTTAAATAGAGGAGTTTAGTAGAATCCTTTCGACAAAATTGTAAGGCAAACTAAGACATAATAACCGAATAATAGTTTAGAAAAGTTCAAACGTCGAGTTTTTAAACTCATGATAAAGAAGTACTTTAGAACTACTGCAAAAGTGCACCGAAAGTATCCAAATATTGGGCATACATAAACCATATAATAAGTTATCTTCTGACATAATAATATAAGATTTAAGTTACTTTAAAAAAAAAATATTAACATTTTTAATTTTGTTGCAATTTTATTCCGCATACGTTATGGCTATTCCGGACTTGTAATGACCTTCCTGGTTCTAGCATGTTAGAGAACCAAAATACTAGGATTCTCTGTGAGACACAATTTTTTAATTTTTAGCAACTAAAGTGGTGTAACCAGGGACCGTAACTGTTATGACTTTTATCGTAAAATTCAAAGTATAACACCAAATTTTTTATTTTTTTTGATCAGGAGATATTTTTTTTTCTGGTAAATGTAAAGTTATTTTGTGACTTTTAATTATTGAAAAATCGCCAAAAAGAATGAATGATTTTAGGAATTAATGAATATTGAATTCGCGAAAAAATTACGAATTAATTGATGGCGAATTTATTATGTTTTTATAATTTTACGAATAAAAATATGATTTTAAAAGAATTCTATTAAATTATTATAAAAATTAAAATGAAATTATTAAAAAATCAGTTGCCCAATATTTGGTTATTACATTTTTTTTTAGAAATTTTAAAATAACTGTTATTTCCGGTCCCTGGATGTAACTGTTTCCATTTGGCAAACGCTCAAATCAATTATTCAAATAAGAAAAAAAATACAATAAAATTAAAAAAAAAAAAAATAAATCTACAAAATGAATTACTGCACGCAGAGAAAAAACATTTCTCAATATGGTTGCCCCAACAATATTATCTTCATTGCAAAGACATTTTTCTTTGCAAACATTCTTATGGTAGAATATATTTTATTTTAAAAACAATTTAGTTGTAGCAAAATATTATTGTGTTGGTAATGTTGAATTGACAACAAAACTTTTCTCGACACTATAAATATTCTTATTATGATTCAACCATATTATTGCTGTATACATGAATCAAGTGTATATATATATATATATATATATATATATATATATATATATATATAACAAAAATGTGGTAGCGGATCAACAATATTTTTATTGTTATTTAACCATATTATTGTTGTATACATGAATGAAGTGCTTATATAACAAAAATATGGTTACAGATCAACAATTTTTTATTGTAAATTAACCATATTATTGCTATATACATGAAAAAAAACATATACAACAAAAATATGGTTGTAGATCAACAATATTTTTGTTGTGATTCAACCATATAATGATGTTACATCTAACCATAATATAATTTCCATGCAACCTTAAAATCTAACCATAATATGACAGTAGTCGATTATGGTTGCTATTCACCATATTTTTTCTTTGAGTGTAATGTGCTGCAGTATTTGTATTGAACAAAGTACAATTATACTGAACTTATCATCCCTGAGAGGACATCAGTTAGCCATTCAATTAGGAACGGAAATCTAGTCGTCGAGGTTTTATTTTTCAATATGTAGTCCCTGAGATACAGATTTTAGTACGATCAAACTACGTTCTGCAATTTGTGATATTATTTTCCATGATTTCTTGGATAAATTTGAACTTGTCGTCACACAATATAGAGGTTGGAAGGTCTGGTAGCATGACTTCCAATTTTTCTTATGGAAATTTACATTAAAAAAAATAGTAACTCGTTATCAAACATACATCCCTTTTTTTTTTTTTTTAATACGGCTGATAGATTTATGGTTGTTATTAAAATACTGATATTTTGGTATTTTAGGAAGAAATTGGGTTTTCTGTTTTTCTGTTGGATGGATTGTCCTTGAATTGCGAAACTCTTTTAGACATAATTATCTTGTTTATTCTATATTGATGCCATGTTCCAAGTAGTTCCGTATTTGTATTTTTTTTTTATTTCAGAGATAAATATTTATTGCTAGTATCGAGCTTACATTTAGGCATTTTTAGGAAGAAGATGTGTAGAGCGGTTAAAACGTTTACAGATTACAGAGTTCAATAAATATCACTATCATTGGTTTTAGATATAATTTAAGGTCAAAAAAAAAAAAAAAAAAAGTCTATTAATACACACTAGTAAGATCGCCAAACTCTACTTTATTCATATTTTCGTTCATAAGAGAAATATTCCCTAGATTTTTTATTTAAATTATTTAAAATAATTTTTATAATTTTTCCTATTTAAGTAAATTTTCGAAAAAAAAAAAAAAACATTTTAGTTTAACATTTTTTCTTCTGATTTTCTGGTCTTTGATCTTGACTATTTGTAAATTATCTTAAACAAATATGATATAAAAGGTACTTTAGGTAAAAATATACAAAAAATAGCGGAAATGATGTTAAACTATGAAAAATTTTCTTTATTAAATAAACTAGCAAATTTAAAAGGGCTTCATTTAAAAATAAATCTTGTCTTTTTAATAGCAAAGAAAAATTTATGAATGACTTTAACAAAATCTAAACACTCATACGAGTATAATTCCGGGTATATGATTACCGTAAAGATATGATTTTTTTTTTGTTATTCGGAAAAATAATCTCTACAAGATGAAAGAAATTGAAAAATAGCAATTGCACCTTGCTTGCAAGACTACATACATATTAAGACTTCTGTGCAATTGTTTGTTTGTTGTTGTAGTTATATTACTTAGTATTTACCCAAGTATTTTCAATACAAAGGATAATGACATTTCTCTCCTTGTTGTTGGTTTTTTTATACATATATTTTTCGTACAATAAAAGAAATAGATATGGAAATAATGAAAGAAAATAAAGAAACCTGTGAAGCAGACACAGAAATAATAGGAAAAATCTACAAACTCATCTTTTTCTTTATTGTTTTGTGTTCTAAGCCTGGCAAACAACAAATACGAAAGAGTACCATACACACCAGCCGACTCGGTTAAAATACATTAGAAGTTGATTTGTTAGATGATAAAAGCAGCAACAACAACAACACCAAAGAAAATGAATCATTTTAGTTTGTTTAAAGGACTCCTATTTGTTTTTTTTTCTTCTCTTTTCTTTGTTGAATTCTAAATATTCATTTGTTGAAATCTATATCTATACAGGTTTTTCCAGGTTTTTGTTTAACCTCTACAGCAAACTCTCAGTCAACAAAAAGAATTACCTAAAGTAATATCATGCAATACTATGTAACAATCACAAATCACTATTGAGCCAAACAACGACTCTTGGTTTCTTTATGAAAATAAAAAAAAAAGATATGTAAACATCTGCCTTTTTATATGTATTTTGTATTAAAAAAATAGAAATACAATTATCCTGTCCGTTAAACAAGTTATCACTAAATATTTCTTCTATTTGTTTGTCTGTCTGGGATCTCTATCTTAGTTTGATCAATATCATCTCTACCTGTTTGATGTAGACAATACAATGTTGCGGTAATTTGAAACGGCCCTCGTGATTTGATGAAGAAAGTGTTAGATTTTTAAGGGAATTTTGTTTAAACATTTAAAGGAATTTAACTTTGGTACTTTTATTTATTGACTTCCTTGTTGGGACATTGTATTAAACGGTTAGAATATGTTAAATAAATAAATGGTTTTGTAAAATATGCGCCATTTTTAGGGGAAATAGTATTTGTTTAGAAGTTTTTAATTCAAATATTAATATAATTTGCTTATGCGTTCTAAAAGAGCTTTCAAGTATATAAGTAGTTTAATTGACGACGACAGAAGTTTATTTAGTTAAAAAACCAAAGGTAATCGATATCTTGCCATTCACGAGAAATCGACAGTTGCAGGTTTCAACTTGGGAAATTTTTCTTTGGCACTTAGGACTGAACTTGTAAAAGATTCAAATTATTCGGAAAATCAAATTTAAATCCAATGGATTGGTTTAAAAAAGGCGAGTTTTAACACTAATTTGCAGCGTATAGATTAAGCCCAACGAGCTTGACAAGGTGATAACCCATCTACCAAAATTCTAATTTCGGTCTGGCAGCATCATTATCAACGACGAATGCTTTAGATCAATGATCAATTGACTTATAAGGATATCAATGGCATGTGATTCCATAATTGGATGTTTTGCATGCACGTTTTTATATCTCGAAGGTGACATTAATGATTTGGTCCCGTCAGACTTTTTCTTGTAGGGTTTTCTGAAGTCTGTCTGGTCTATGCCAATAAGCCGTAAGGTCATCGTTCAAAGCGAAGCGAATGTATCCGCTACAGTTAATGAAATCAGTGAATCCATGGACAAATTATTGAAAATAAGTTAAATTTCGGTAATACACAGCTTTGTTTAATTTCAATATCGACGCGTTCTTATTGAAAACCTTTTACTTGACTGCTTCCAAGGACATTTATAAAAATAAATTCCACAGCGAACCCTCAAAAATCATTTAAGACCCCATAAAGTATATATTCTCTGGGTCCTGGTTAGATTCTGAGTCGATCTAGCTATGTTCAGTTGTCCAGCTGAAAGCAGGATAGGGCTCGAACGGGACAACGTAGGGTGACAAAATTTGGTTCAAATATTTATCGCATATAAGGTTCAAAATTGTTTAAATTTAAAATGGAATTACCCATTAGATATTTAACATAAGGCTAGGTTAAATCAAATGTACATTTTAAATGTTTAGTAAAAACTTCGAAACACCGTAATGCGAAACAGTTAAACGATTCCTAAACACAAAACTCTCCAAGACCCAAAATAAGTTGTCATCCAGACCTTCCTTATTAGATAACCATGATGCGAGAGTTGTTACTTAAACTACAGCTGCTTTTCTACTGTGATTCAACCTTTCAAAATAATAGGAACTCAAAAAAAATATGCAATTTAGCAACTCTGCATTCTGTATTTTATTGGACCATTTATTTCCTAAAAAATTTTGAAAGGAACATTTACTATACACATACAAGTTCATTTACCTTAGGCTTAATACATAAATGATCAATTGTACAATTTGTTATATCGAATGCAAAATTTATTTGATTTCTTTAGCAACAAAATCCTTTTTTAATGCCACTAACACTACACCTCAGCTGATTAACCTTTTCACCACGAAAATGTCAAATTTTTTAGTACCAGACAACAAAACCCCAATCTTTGTTTACAAAAAAAAAAAAAAAAAAAAAAAAAAAAAACTACAATTGATAAAAAAAATTCAGTCAAATAAATACAAACAAAACAACAACAACTACAGTAAACTCTCTGGAGTAAACTTACATACAAACACGTTTATATGTTGTTGAGGTAAACAGCAACAACAACGACAGCAATCCACAAAACAACAAAAATCATTTGGCGGCGCCTGTGAACTGTTAACCTGCTGCCGCAAAAACAACAATAAAATGTTGATGTTTTTGTTGCTGCTGCTAATGTTTAACAGCAAAATGAGATGAGAAACAAACAACTGAACGTAGATTTAATAAAATAAAAATAAAAAACAAAAGGTTAAGGCGGCAAAATGAAACAAATAAAAAACTATAACTTTGTAAAATAATTATTGTACACAATTTAATTTTCTTACATATCCAAGTACTCTTTGTATTTGTTTTTGTTAGTGTAAGAAAAAATGCTAAATTGTTATGAATGCAACGTCATTTAATATTAATATTTTTACTCGACAAATCCAATGGGATTTAATAGAAGGGGATTTGTTGTAAAATCAACATTTTTAGCATTAATTAAGATGTAGGAATGTATGAGTTTTTTGGTTTACTCTTAATTTTTTAAAAATCATAAATTGTTTTAAAGATTTTTGTTAAAACGTTTTTTTTTTTTTCTTTAAAATTACAGGCAATTATTTTTTAATTTTTCTTTTGTCACCAAATAAATCAAAGTAAAAGTAGAACAACACCTTTCTTTATAAAAATGTTGAAACATTTTTGTAAATATTACTTATTTCTTTTTCTGTTTTTTCTTAGCTTCAACATTCATTCATGTTTATATTTTAGTTCTTGTGTTTAATTTTTATATTTTTTTGTTTTCCCATGTGCATGTTATTGTTTTGTGGTGAATTTCAGTTAATTGCATTTTACACTCGCCGAAATTTTATGGCGTGAAATCGTAAACATTTATGTGCCAATTTTATGTTTTATTTTTAAAATTGAAAAAAATATTTTCCTTGATTTCATTTTAGCATGATGAAATCGAGTACGAGTACGTGTTGTATTGTACGTATAAATGTAAACGCCTTTAATCATAATAATAAGGTGCATATCCCACAAAAACAAATTTTAAGCTCTGACTTTTTGGTACATTGCACCTTTTGTTAAACTTTATTTAAAGGTACGATGAAAACTACAAACTACTACATATTCAATGTACAATTTTTATACAAATTTTTTTAGGAAATTTTTAATAATATCTTTTAAAGGTATTTTCGATTGATTTTCTTTTTATAGAAAATTGTCGATAAATTTTAATTTTGTATATGTGTAATAAACCCTCCAAAGGATTTTTCGCTGGTAGGCAAAATTTTTATTTTATAACCTTCTAAACTTTATTTTTGCACCAAGAGAGTCTCAGATAAATCGAACAAAATAATATAAATATAGTTCGAAACTAAAATATTTTTGAATTTGACGGGGAATATTTCATTTAAACTTTCAATTCATCTATCTCTCATTATAAGAATTAATTTCCAGTCTATTTTTAAGAAATGACATGAAGGTCGATTAAAACTTGGGTTTAATGGGTTAAAATGTTCTACAGATATTTTCATCATCAAATTTTATAAAATATGTAAAGTTAAAATCTTTGTTATCTTAGTTCTTTAGATGTGTGATAATTAGTATTTTGTTTTTATTCGGGTAATAAATGCCTGCCTATATTGGAAAGTAAATAGCCTTCAGGATTATTCTGTGAAAATTTAAACAACATCGGTTTAGCTGTCTATAGAGTATATGCCACTACTAATATTTTCTATATGTGGGGCTACTACTCCATTTGCTTTGTAGGGAGGGGGTACCATTTCCCCTGGTCCTATCCATTCAATTTGCATCTGAACTTATAAAGGTTTTTGGGAAAGTTATGTTAAAACTTTTACTGTAATAGTTTTTAAGATATACGATACTTAATATTTTTCTTGTATGGGGAGTATCATTTCCCCTGGTTCAATCTGTTCCATTTTCATCTCAATTATGTTCCTTTAAAATTATTTTCACAAAATCTCAGGATTTTATCTGCAGTAGTTCTTGAGATATGTGATAATAAATATTTACTTTGTAGGGGGTTCCCTTCCCCCTGCTCCTATAGAAAAATAAAGTAGCCTATTTTACTTTCGTGTATTACAAAATGACACTGTACAAATTTCAAAAAAATCGGTCCACTCAAAGACTCTATATTTATAGATATAGAATCTTTGGTCCAGTGGTTTATCTGTCTATAAAGCCCAAACAAACAAATAAACAAACACAGTTTATTTGTAGGAAAATGTTCGAAATGAACATCCAAAAATTTATAGAAAGATTTTTTCTATATTATTTTGGGTGGTTTATATTTTAAAGTGAGAAATTTTTTAGGGTCATGGTTTTAGTTTGGTACATAAGACTAAATTTTTCTGATACCTCTAACTAAATTACCGTTAAATCAGTTTTTGCGTTGAAATCTTCAAGTGGTGAATAAATTAAGACGTCAAATCTTTATGAAAATTAGAGCTGAGTGTAATAAAAGAACTCAAATTTGTTGTATAAATATTTTTTTGTTACAAAAGTTTTGGTATTATGTTTTTTCTTCTAAAATATTTTAGGGGCAGAGTTGGCGATTTTTATTTTAGAAGGCTGACATCCGTCAACATTTTTCTGGCAATGCTTATTATTGTTTTTTTAATCAACATTTGGAATGTTTTTGATTTTAAAATAATTGGCATGATTTCTTATTATTTTCACCACAAGTGGTGAAAAAATTAAACTGTCAGATCAGTTTAAAAATTAGAGCGTTTAATATTTCTTAATTTTAAAAGGAAATATTTAATTAAAAAAGTTTTCTAAATTAATTTTTTTATTAGATATTATTAATTTATAAAAAATAAGGCTATAATATGGTGGACCCAGTTTCAATATTTCCCTTTATTCACACCTGTTTTTTAAAACCCATAGTTTTATTAATTCCGTATCACACACCCTGTATGCTAGAGTGTAGAGATCCCAATAACCGTAGGTACAAAAAAAATTGTACGCATTTTTTTTTTATATTATAGCCACGTTAATGAAACACATTAAAATTGCGGTTTTGCCATTTTTCTTGGTTTCATTTTTTAAATAACTTTTTTTTCGTTTAGTTGTACAAGTACACCAACTTCAACTCCTTCAAAATAATAAAACCAAAAAACACACTGACCATTTGATCTTGTATTACATTTTGGCCAAGATGTAGTAATTCATCGTTTTTTTATTTTTTTGTGGCTGTTTGTTGCACAGTCTTGAACTCTTATGGTTAATCAAACCGCAAGAAAAATTTATTACGTTTTGGTATGTTGGGAGTTTTTTTTTTGTGATTTTGTTGATTTTAAGATTTTTTCCTTTTCTTCTTAAATTAACTGTTTTTGAGGTCTTTTTAATGTTGATTTAACATTAAAGCCAGTTTTTTTTTGTTTAGGTTTTGTTTAATAATCTTTATTTGTGTTATTAAATCTAAATTATAAAAATGCGTGTTGTGGTAAAGATTTATTAGCATTTTGTTGAGTTTTTTTGGGGCTTTTAAAAATAATTTATTATATTAAATAAAATTTTAAGAAATTACAAACAATTTTTGAAATGTTATTAGGTTAAATAAAGATTTTTTTGCCAGAAGTAGACAAGAAATTGTTAAGAATTCTTAAAAGTTCAAGCATATAACACATTATTAAATATAAAAAATATTTGAATATTCAATAAAAAATTTCAGTAGTAGCAAATGATAAATAGATAAGATATCTTTTAATAGATTTAAAGCGGGGAGATGCAACTTTTTACAAAATTAATTAATTTTATTTTAATTATTTTCTTATTTTTCTTTTAAAATTTTGTTAATTATATTTTAAAATTTTATACAACATTAATTAATCTAAAGCATCTAACAATATTTAATGTATTAAATTTTAACAAAAGATTTACTTAGAAACCCCTCTACCTTCCTCATTGTTACAAAAATGACTCAATTTTTGTTAAACACATAGATACGTATTTACATAACAATTATTTATATTTGTTTAGTATTTTAATGATTTCTCACAGACAGCAGAAAACATATAAAACAAAAACCAAAAAAATTTTAACTAAATTAAACTAAACAAAATACATATTACCAAATATAAATTTATTGTTATAAACAAAAAAAAATATAATTCATGAGATAGATTTTCGCTCTCACATTTATTAAATGCATTTGACAGCAGGCAGCTTGCTTCGTTTTACTGTGTAGGTTGTCAGATTGTTTGTGTGGCGGTTTTTGTATCCAACGGATTAATGATGTGTGTATCGTGGTTGATATTTTGTCTAAAATATGTTTTTTTTTCTTCTTTTAAAATGCAATTAGTTTTATTTTAGATTAGATGATGACAAGAAAAGTGAAGAAAAAAATGTATATATGAGTATAAAATAAATACAAAATTTCCGGTGACATTGACAGAAAGAATGTTAAGTGTGTCTATTTTTGAAAATTTAATAGTTTACAAAAATTTCTTTTTAACAAATATAGGGCAAATAAAATATTAAAAAATTTTATTAGTGTGACCAAAAAATATATATTATTTATTGCTTACATATACATAATTTTCGTCAAATATTTGTACAATCTGATTTTATCTTAAGGCATTAATATTCAATAATAATTTATGAATAAAATTTCGTTTTCAAAAATATCAAATTTAATAATTAATAAAAGTTGTTCATTTAAATGATAAGGCGTTTTAATTTAACAGGTGTTTAATCATGTGGGTGGGCTAAATTTAGAGACCCCTTACAATAATTAAAATTTCATTTTTCAAACCAAAAATATTTAAATTACTTACAGGTTAAAATTAATTTTTATTATCTGCATATAATATTATCACACAAAAGGCTATTATCATAATACAAATTTGAATAACTTAAGATTATAAAAAAGAAGTTATGACACCTAACGAGTCGTCTAATAGATTTTTATGATACATACTATTTTTACACATTTCTTAGGAATTTATATTACTAAGAGAAAATAAATTCAAAGAGAGAAGAAAGAAAAATATAAAAATTTGTAGAATATACTAAATCATAAAAAATTATATAAATTTATACCACGACTATTAGTTGTTAGGTAAACATATGCAACTTAAATATTATTCTAAGGGTTAATTTTGTTTGAGTTTTATTTAAGGGCATAATAAACAATTGTCTTTATTACTTTTGAAATGGGTCAAATTTATAGATAACATCTTTTACCAAGAAGTAGTAATATATCAATGTCAAATTATATTTTATGAAATGACTTTCATTCATTATCTTATATTAAATTTAATTAAAATGTTAAATTTTTAATAATTACTCATATTCATTATAAATTTTTATTTCTTTGCAGGTATGTTGAATACTTTTTTTTTAAATTATCTATATTAAACTTTTTAAAAATTTTGTAAGTATTTATATTTAGTGATAATTGTAGTTTACTAATTATAATAGATGAATTAACACAGATAAACAAGATAGGAAAATGACTCCCTTTTTCTGTTGTGTGGAAAACTTAATATACTTGTTAGATATGTAAACTACTTAATTAATTAATTAACATTTAATTTTAAATGTATAGCATAAACAAGTTGTTTTATAGTACTTTTACAATAACTTAATAAATTGTATTAAAAAATAACAATAATATTTTTTTTATAACATTTTTAATATTTAATCTTTGGTTAGAAGAAATATAATCTAAACTAAAATTGTTTAGTATTGAACATTTATTAGAAATTAAAATAATTTTAAAAGAAAAATATAATTGCAAACGAAAAATGTTATAGTGCACGTAGTAGGCCTTCTTGAGCTCAGCATAAATCTGACTTAGTTTTAATTTTTAGAATAATTTTGTATAAATTTAAGTATGTATAAATCAAATTCTCAAAAGAAATTTTTAAGCAACATTTCAAAAATTAAAATTTATACGTTATTTTTCGAGTTTAACTGCAATTTATATTGTAAACTTAGCAAATTTATACGTTATTTTTCGAGTTTAACTGCAATTTATTATTGTAAATGTAGCAAAATTTTGTTTTTTTTACAATTGAATAGAAAATATTAAATTATTTGTTTTTATCTCTAATAATTATTTAAACATTCTGTGGCCCCTGAAAGTATGCACCAAATCAAACATCAAATAGTATATCTAGTTTTTATACTATTGTTTATAAACCGGTTAACCGAAAAACCGGTTTTTTCTTAAATTTTTGTTATTTTCGAACCGGTTAATTTGAAATATTCAATTTCGATTAACCGGTTTATCCGGTTTTTTTTTGTTGGTTAACCGGTTTTAAAAATTTGCTAAAAATATCACTAAATTTTCTCCTTTTGTTACTTTTTTTCTGAATTTAAAATATAAGAAAATATTTTCAAACTACTAAAAATGCTAGCTGTTTGAGTTAACAAGTAGTCAGGTAATATATTTACTTTTTGGAAGTTGAACATATTTTAAAACTGTATGTATAATAAAATCAGATAGATAATTAAACATTCCGTTTACAAAAACTTTAATTTCATGCGTATGAAATTTACCAAAAGAAGAAAATAATATTACACCTACTAATGTACAGCTTAAGAGAAAAATAAGATTTTATATTGGATAATAGGAAAAAATAAAGACTTCAAAAGTAGAACTAAATAAGTGTAGAAAACGTACTTTTAAATTATTAAAAAATTCTTCTAAAAATTAAAAACAAATCTCTTTTTATCAGAAAAAGTTTTAATTATTTAACAAATTTTATAGAAATTATATAAACATTTCTTTAAGAGAAAAATTTCAAAAGCGGTCAATATAAATCATAATATAAAGTACATTATCCTAGGTCTGAAGCTTCCTTTTTGTTGAGATGCTTTAAAATTTCGAAAATTTAATTTTATCTTTAAATTAGAAAACTTGAAAAAAAAAAAAAAAATAATAATAATAATATTAAAAATACTTTATAGAATAATTTTACATCATCTTTTAGCACAGCTTTTGAAGCTTTATATCAAAAGCTGTGCTAAAAGATGACAAAAAAATTGTTTTTAAAAATTATATTAAAACTAGTCTAAAGGCTGAAAAAAAGTATTATAAACTTTCGATGTAAATCAGTCGCTATTTATAAAGAAAAGTGTTTATTATTTGGTGCGTGGTTAAACCAATAAGTTGAAAAACACTTTTTTTAACCAAAAATATTTTTATTAGGCATCAAATTAGAGCAATTATTAAAATGTCGGTTAACCGGTTTAACCGGTTTTTAAGTAGGCGGTTAACCGAAAAATCGGTTTTTTAATTTTACCCAATTTTCGGTTAACCGTCAAACCGGTTTTTTGAAAAGTCGGTTTTTTATAAACACTATTTTAAACCCTAAACCACCATAGCTAGTTGGGGTATTATGCGTTTGTGCTGATGTTTGTATTACGTATTCGTATATTTTACACTTAGTAAAAGTATCGGTCCATAATTAGCCACAGGTGTAATATAAGTCCCCTCCCCGAGTTTTTTATGTATGTACATATACAATGGTGTAGGGTATTATACGGTCGGTCGTGAGAGACTATTTCTTTCTTTCTCGTTTTTTTTTTAAGTTTTTAAGCGATTTTAAAAAGACATATTTCGTTTTATTGTGAACTTTTTTTTATTTTAAACTTTGTAAACAAATATCTTTAGTCTTATCGAAGAAAAAATTATTAAAAAAAAAAAAAATCAATTAAATTATTAATTAGAAATTCAAAATGCTTTTAATTATTTTTATAATTGAATAATTTGCTCACAATCGAAGTTTTGTAATATTCAGTGTGTATATTATACACACAGAAAAACTATGGTTTATTAAACGATTAGTTAAAAGTGTAATTTGTTTCCAAAATTTATTTAATTGTATCCATTATTCAAGTAATAACATTTTTAATTTTCTTAATTTCTATTTGAAAATAAAGACATTTATAATCCCTCAATTATTGTTCGTTTTGTATTAATTAATTAGTTGATCAAAAATAAAATTTCAAATATTTTTATAATTAAATTAAATTCAAATTTTATATTAAAAAATTTCAATTACGTAAATTATATAATGAATTATTTTATTAAATGAAATTGAACTTATTAAAACAATTGTATATTCAGTAATTCAAATTATCACTTATTTTTATTTATATTAGAATTATTTATTAATTGTTGCAATAAGAAAATTACTTGAAAGCCGATAAATTGTTTTATTTTTAGTAAATAATATTAGAGAAATTGAATTTTGATCAGTTGAATAATTTAAATTAAAATATAATAGTTGACAAATCGTTAAATAGAGCACATTTTTTCTGTGAATACTTCGCTTTTGAGTAACTTATTTATTTATAAAATCATTTTAAAATTCTTGAAAGTTTTTTTCCAACATTCTTTTTCTGTAAATTTCAATTTAATGAAAAAAATCTAAAATCATATTTCAATTATAAAAAATTCATATAACTTTTTTTTATTAAAAGAAAATAATTTCATTAACGAAATTTTATATTCTATTATTCAAATATTCACATATGTTTTATTTATATTTGATTAATTTTTTAATCAACACAATAAAGAAAAATAATTGAAAGCAGAAAATTTTTTTATTTAAAAAAAAAAAAAAATGAAAATTTGAACTTTGAGAATTTGAATATCTATTTTTTATCTATGATTAATCATTAAATTGGTCATATTTTTTTGTCTATGTAAAGAAAAAAGTTAATAAAATTTACATCTAAACAAAAAATAATAATGATAAATTTTAAAATGTATAAGTTATAACCAGAGCAAGCAAAAATATTCAAAATCATATTGTTGCCCGACAATTTAATGGATTTTGGCATTGATTTATTACTGCATATTTTGGTTCTAATAATATATTTCTTCATATTTTTATAGAAAATCCTTATTTTAGTTATATTTTGGACTTAAGAGCATTATTTTGCATATATTACACTGAAGAACATAATTATGCATAGTTTGCCATTAGTGAAATTTTCGTTTTACTGACACCTAAGTTTCTCAAATTCGATTATCTAATAATTTCATTGTATAAATTGATAGAAATATTTTAATTTATTGATGCCAATGTATTAGTTTTAAACATTTTTAAGTGCAAAAAAAAAAAAAAAAAATCTAGTTATTTTTTGCACGAATAGTTTATAATTTAAACTAGCCAGAAAAAATAATATTTTATTTTTTAGGGGCATATTTTCCGATTTTAAGAGCATTTTTTTAAAGCATATTTTGTTTGCACTGTTTGTAATACTTATGGAGCTAAGGAAACTTTTTAATTGAAATAAATTTTATTTAAGACTTTTCCTGTCTTATTAATCCTTGGCCATCGACAATCAACCATTTCTATAAATTTTTAACCAGCTAATTGGCTTATATTTGTATGGCAACGATAACTCATCTCTAAATATATTTAGTATTTCTTTTATTAAAAAATTTTGATACAAATTTAAGATAATTAAATTATGAAAACTTATTTCAAAAACACTTATCAGCAACTGATTTTGAAGTTAAATAAAAACTTTTCTAATTTTAATAAATTTCAGTAAAAAAAAATTCTTAGCGCCATATGTTTCAAAAAAAAATATAATTAGACAATACAATTTATTAGACAGCTCGTTATAATTATATTTAAACAAGCAGCAGCTAAAATCCCATAAATTTATTTTAATTATTTTGTATATTTTTCTTTCATTATTCTTGGAAAAAGAGTCAAGGGTTAAATTAACTCAACACCAGCTAACCCCAACTGAAAAAAAAAAAATGTAATGACTGAAGTGTAAACAATTCCTTTAATTTATTTACAAATAGAAGAAAAAATTATCACTAAAAAAAAAAATTGCAGCTAACTAAGGGGAATACAATTTTATTTATTTTTATAATGTTTAATTTATTTTGTTTTTGTTTTTATAAGACCTTAGCATGATTTGTTATAGTCTTAATAATTTTATAGGCAATTAATTCTCTAAATAAGTGTTAATAATGAGGAAAAACTATTTATTTAGTTTAGTATCCAACAGAAGCAGCCATAAACTGCAAGGGAATTTAATAGATTTATTTTTTTAAATTATAGATTTTTATGTAAGTTTTGTTCTTGTGAATTTTCAATAAAATTTATTATCTTGATAAATTCTTTTTGTTTTATTTTCTTTAAATACCTTAGTTTACTTAATAAAGTTTTTTTTCTTCAAGTTGCATTTATTTAGCTGCATTTATAAATATTTGTTTGCTTGTTTGTTCTGTTATCCGTCTGTCCATCCGCCTTTCCTCAAGTCCATCCATTACTCCATGTGTTTGAGGTAAAAGTTTTTGTGTAAATATTATTCTTGATTGCATCTTGTGTATGTATTTATTTGAAGAAGTTTAAGATTTTTTTTGTTTTACTTTGTATTCGTTTACTACAAGTATTATTACTTGTACATTATTTACTACACCTTGTTTTTAATCTTGTTAAAACATTTATAACATTTATCATGATTTTATTCTTATGGTTGTTGTTTTTGTTTATATTAAAGCTAAATTGATTTATTGATGATAAAACTTTTCAGGCTAAAAGTTGGTAACAGATTTTTATTTTAAATTTCCTTTTTAGATTAAACACCATAATAGAAATGAGGGGAAAATAAATTTCAATATGTTATTTAAAACATTCATTAGAATATTGCTCTTAGAGACCATGATTATATGAGGAAATATTTTTAAATTGTTTGTATGCTTTAAATTTCAAGCACCTTTCGATAATGAATGATATAACTGAATACTGCTGACACTTTGCTGATTTTGTCTTGCTGGTAGTAGACAATATAAAAGTGAAAGTTAGAAAATGTCATAATGTTTTTTAATTATAATTTCACCAAATAAAAAATAAAACATTAATTTTTTGTATATCTAATACTAAAATAATAATAAATTGTAATGAAACGTGGGCAAAATTACAGAAAATTTTTTGTCTATATCTGCTAAATATTTTGCGATATTATAACATATGTTGTACTAAATAATATCAACAACAATCAAAATGGAGTTTACTTTCAAGCTAAATTTATCAAGTTCCAGTGCTGACAAGTTTGTCTTGACAATTCAATATAAACAAGTTTGCAATCATAAATTGCCTTGTTGTCTCTGTTTGGTGGACTATAATTAAGGCCGGGTTAGTTGGTTGTTTATGTGATGTTGATGTTCCGTTTATTTACGGGAAAAGTTTTGTGCAATTATCCAAAATTAATAACGTGACATATGTTTTTGGCATTTGCTAGAAAAAACACAGAGTTACCATAAATTATTTACTAGAAAAAACTAAAAATACAACTCTGATTGAAATTAAACATTCCAAATATTTATCTATTTAATTGTTTGTGTATTTAATTTTGTTAATTTATTTCTTTGTTTATTTAGTGGATTTTCCTTTTTATTTATAAAATATTTGTTTAATTGTAAGAAAAAAGTGATTGTTTGGCAACACTGCTAACAACTGTCACGGAACAACGCAAGAAAACAGAATCAGACATCATATCACATCAACGTCAAGTTTCAATAATTGTTAACATTACAATACAAGCAATATAAACGATCATCTGTTTCCTTCGCGGAAGGAAACGTCACATAAACAACCAACTAAAGGCCGGGTTAGTTGGTTGTTTATGTGATGTTGATGTTCCGTTTATTTACGGAGAGAATTTTGTGCAATTATCCAAAATTAATAACGTGACATATGTTTGTGACATTTGTTAGCAAAAACACTGAGTTACCATAAATTATTTACTTGAAAAATCTTAAAAATGCAACTCCGTTTAAAATTAAGCATGCCAAATATTTATCTACTTAATTGTTTGAGCATTTAATTATTTTTGTTCATTTATTTCTTTGTTTATTTAGTGGGTTTTCCTTTTTATTTCGTTAAGCATTTGTTTATTTGTAAGAAAACAGTTATTGTTTGGCAACACTGCTAACAGCTGTCACGAAACAACGCAAGAAAATTCTGTTTTCAACAGAATCAGACATCATATCAACGTGAAGTTTTTATAATTGTTAGCATTACAATACATGCAATATAAACGATCAGCTGTTTACTTTGCGGGAGGAAACGTCACATAAACAACCAACTAATTCACGCTTTAGACACCAGCAGAATGGAATACGTATTTTCTGTACCGCTACACACTTCTTCAGCATTCGTGGTGTCTTATCCATTTATGTTTCGTTGAAACCTAACCTAACCTAACAATAGTTTTAATAAATTGAAAATATAATCTATAATATATTAATAAATATTTGTTTTGACAAAAAAAATTTTCTATAACTTCGGTAAGATATTATTATTCTTTGGTTATACTAAAAATATAAACAACAATCAAAATGGAGTTTAGTTTCAAGTTAAAATTATCAGAGAGCTGATAAGTTTGTCTTGACAATTCAATAGTTTTAATAAATTGAATCTATAATATATGAATTATTATCTTAATAAATATTTGTTTTGACAAAAAATTGTCTATTGCAAACTTCGGTAAGATAACAGACAATTTGTTATTAACATCTGCTATACATATTTTGATTTTATAAATTATGTTATGCATTATTAGAGTTCCAGTGCTGAAAAGTTTGTCTTGGCAATGTAATAATTTTAATAAATTATATTGGGATCTTACAACGTGGATACGTTATACTAAAAATATAAATAACAATCATAATGGAGTTTATTTTCAAGTTTAATTTATCAGAGTTTCAGTACTGATAAGTTTGTCTTGGCAATGCAATAATTTTAATAAATTGAGTCTATTTTATATGAATTATTATCTTAATATATAATTGTTTTGACAAAAAAATATCTATTGTAGACGTCTCCAATTCACAGACAATATTTTTGTCAATACCTGCTAAACATTTTGCGATATTACAACGTATGTTATGCTATAAAATATTAACAATAATAATTTTTAAGCCACTTTTATTAGAGTTCCAGTGCTGACAAGTTTGTCTTGACAATGCTTTAATTTTGGTGAATTAAGTCTATAGACTCTCTGTAACATCATTAAGTTGTCCCTGCCTTTTTTAGTAAATATCAAAATGTTTTGCCATAAAAACTATCAAGTTTCATCAAATACTCCTTTGGTATCTCCCCAAATGTTTGTAAACATTTCTACTGATTCATCAACACATTATGAATGTGATCTGCGATAAATCAAGATATAAACAAAATAATACAATTACCAATTCATTTACAAAGATATCAATACGATTTAATGATTTCAAATTTATACAATAAAAAACATAAAACCAAACAAAAGAACGTTGGAATGAATGAATTGAAGAAAAAAAGAAAAGAAGCCCGGACTCTTTTTATTGAACAAAAATCTATGATTATAAATATAAAAATGTCTTTAGTGAAATATATTTAATATTGGCTGCTATTTGTAAGAATATCTTTCAATTTATAAATGAACAATTTGATTTTATTTTTGTATTTTGTTTAATATTTTTTTTTTTTTTGCCAAGTCATATCCTATGTTAAAACTTACAGACTGGATGGCTGATTGGCTGACATATAAACGTAGCTAGATTTCAAATAATTTTATTAGCCCTGATTATGAGTTTGTATGTTGGTTTGAATTTTTAGCTACATTCTTGCATGTTTTCACATCACAAACCTCATCATCATCACCGACATTGTTTGGCCTTTGGTAGTGTAACCTGATTCCTAAAGGTAAATTTATGTTTATGTTTTTTTAAACAAAACAATTTTAACATTCTTGGCAACAACTTAATTTAGTATTGTTCCCTCCCTGACTTTTCTAATATTTATTTTTTCTCATTGCTTTTAGTTTGAGTCATTGTCGGTATTTGTAGCTCTTTATTTTCTAGTTGTTTAAGAAATCGTTTTTTTTATACTAAATGTTGGGCTAATATTGATTGAGCTGTTAATTGTGGTGACAATAGAAATGATTTCGAAATCTACAACAAAATCTCATGTCCGGTCATTGGATTTTTTTTAATAACTAACTTCGGTTCTTGATTCTTTTATGCTTTAGATTGCAATCGTTTAGAAAAAGTCTTTAGATTTTTTTTTTTTTTTTTTTAAAGAAGAACATGTCTTTTTACATCATGTGTTTGATGGTGAAAAATGATTAAAAAATAATCTTTTATGTCAATAAATTACCTGCCTCAATTATCTAATACTTATAGAATAAATATTTCATTGATAAATAAAAAGTTGTATGAAATCAAGAAAAGCAGGTGTGCTTTAAGAAGATGAATGAATGACATTTTCTTTTTTCTAGAATTTCATTTACAAAAAAATAATAGAATTTATAATGTAACAATGAATGAAAGACTGTGCGTGCGAAAATTTTATCTCATAATTGTATTTTATTTAATGGTACAGTGGTATTGATTTAGAAACATGAAAGTAGTAATAAATTTTAAGCTTCTATGCAACTGGTTCGATTTAATTGAGTCATGGCTTTTTCGAATAAACAATTCACGTTATTTTTCTTCCTTTTATCTGTTGAAATGTACCTTTCAAAGGTTTCACAGTGGTCCCAAAACGATTTTTTAGAAGTATTTCTGTTATTTTAGAACCTCTGGATGAATTTGAATGAAATTTCCTTTTTCGAATACAATTAACATTTCTTGTTATTCTTCTTCCTTTTTATCTGTTGAAATCTACTTTTCAAAGGCCCACAGTGTTCCCAAACGATTTTTTTTTTTTTTGGAAATATTTCTTTAACTTTAGAAATTTCGCATGGACGATCCTGAGGTGTATTAAAATTGATTTGGAGGAGCACAGTTTCTTAGCTGGTCTGGGGGACGGGAGGTGGACTTCCAAAGTTGGTCACCTCGGATATGACAATTTTTTTAAAAATCGGCAAAATTTCATTTATGATTTGATTGAAAAAAATTTTGCACATAGATAGTCCTTATAATTCTCTACAAGAAAATATGCTTACATGTGTGGGACATCTCTTTTACTTTAAGAGATATTTGGATCAAAGTAAAATTTTGATCATCTTTTTATCAGCTTTTTTAACTTGACGGGCTTAATTTGATCCCTAAAATTTTTCTAAAATGTTTTCTGAATTCTGTACAAAATTCTAAATAATTATCGTACAAGACCCATATACCTATGTGGCTTAGATAAAATGTTATATTATTTTGAAATAGAAAATTTGACAAAAAATTGTGATTTTTTGTGATTTTTTTTTAAAAAGGTGGTCATATTTTTTTACTTTAAAATATATTATTTTCATCTGGACCATAATTTTTTTTCATGTTCCTAAAAGAATGCTGAACATAAATGCATGTAAAATAAATCCGAGGGCAGTTAGGGTAACAGTCTCTCCGCTGGCCCTATCAAAATTTCATTAATTTTAATTTTTATTTTTTTAGTTTTTTGTAGAGCTCAAAAATTTCAAAGCTGAAATAGAAATACCTTGGAAACTTATCTACATATGTTAGCTAAACACACAAAAAATATTTAATAAGCCACGCCTTTTGTAACAACAGGGTGACCATTTCAATGAAAAAAGTAAATTATTAAATGGAAGCTTTCCTTGAAATGGAATTTTGGGTACTTCGGAGTAAGAAAACGAGAAGCTATTTATTTTCTTCTTTTAAGGACAAATTTATTTATATTACACTAAAATTTCACAATGATAGCATAATTAATATAGATTTTATTTAAGTTCAAATAATACTATTATTATTATTATAATTTTTTTTTAATAAAACTAAATACAAAAATTTTTCTTTTTTTTGATAAATTTTATGAACAAATTATTTCTAATACTTTACTATTTATATATTATTATTTTTCAAGTAATAGCCTTTCCAATGACACCAATACTTGCATAAATAATTTACACAATTGGTTAAAAACTAACTGAAACTTGACCCCCTTCAGGAAAATATGCACATTTTCCTTAATTTCTATGGTAAATGTGTGCTACAGCATTCTGTATAAATTAGTGCACAGTTTAAACGTGTTTTTTTAAATAATTCTGTGTTACTTTTGAACCGTCAAATATATTTCAATGAAATATTTATTACTGAGGTATTTTCCAACTGTTTTGGAGGAGCACGAGTTTCTAGCTGGACAGCTCTGGACAGGGTTGAGAACCTCCGAATTTATTCACCTGGGATATTATATAAGAAATAATTAAAAGAGTTGACCACTTTCGGAGGTTATTCTCCTGCCCACGGAACAGCTAGAAACTTGTGCTCTCCCAAAACTTTTGTAAAATATCTCTGAATTAACTGTGTGAAATTTCATTGAAATATATTTCTGTTTAGTTGTTAAATGAAATGCAATTAATAACCATTAGAAAAATACCGAAATCTAGGTATAAAAATATTTGTTAATCATGAAAATAAAAACTAAAATATTATCTCAGTTCCAAATGTTTTAACCTATATGTCTATATTTTTAAAGCGTTATTTTTTTTTTACAATAGCTTTGAAGTTTGTTTTACAATACATTAAAAAATTTAAATAAAGTTTTTGAAAAATATTCTGGGTCTGATTTTATATAATATTCCTGGATTCAATACCACAAACCTAGATATTTTAATTTATTATACATACATTGATTAAAAATATATTTTTTAATTTTGTAATAAAAAGCAGCGCCTTGGAAATTTTTTAAGTCCTCTTTACATTGTAAATTAATGAATAAATAAATTCTTGAGATTTTTGTATAAATTACTTTCAAATACAATGTGGCCTTGGGGCTTGAAAATCAACAAAAAAATGTTTAAATCTCACAGATTTTTGTTAAACAACTACTGCATATAAGGAGAACGAAAGAAGAATAAAAAAACTAAAGCAAATAGTTTACTCCTGCTTAAAGTGTGAAATCAATTTCAATTCAGTTGTTTTTTTTTCTGTAGTAGAGGACTGACTGTTGCCAAGTTGAAAAATTCCTGCAAGAAAAAAAAAAAAAAAAGAATTAATAAAAAATCGCGTTTAGTGAACAAGAAAACAACAGACATCTGTATATGAATTCCACCTGCAACATGTAATGATTTCATTTTTTAACCATTACATTATGTATGTGTGTGTTTGTAAAGTTCGAGAGTCTTTATGAATTTTTTTCTTGCTGTCATTGCAACAAACAACAACAACACATGCTACAATGAATAATGGTTACAAGGTTTCCCTAGATGTAGAAAAACTGGAATTTTTAAGGATACAAAAAAAATAAAAAATTGAAACAAACAACCAAGCAAACATATATAAAAATCACATGAAACAAAAAGTCAAAGAAATATTCATGTAAAAGACTCTAAAAATTCTTAATAATTGCTATAGTGTTAAGCGAAAGAGTGAGTAAAGCTGCAGCAGCAGGAATAAAATAACTGAAACGTTTTTTGTTACAAAAGTATGCAATATGAAATAGTGCTCCCATTTCGTTTCTAAAATATCCCCTTCTCTAGCAATTTTAAACATATTGCAGTTGCAACAACAGCAGCAACAAAACAAAAATAAAACGGCTTAAGAGCCTTTAACAATTTACCGATTTTATGCAAAGGCATGTTGTTGTATGTTGACGGGTGACATAAACACATACTTATACATATACACACATATGTATATATAGACAAATGTTGATACAATAAACCTCTAAGAGGAATATGTATGTATGTTTATAAACATACATATATGAATTTGCTTTATACTCTACGAATTAAATGAATAAAGCGAGAAGGAAGGACTATTTTAAATAAAATTTATATAAATACTTAAGATTGATTAAAGATCCTTAGAATATTAGCTCCAGAAGAAAAAAATTTAAAAATTTTTGCTATAAAGTTTTATACATAAATTTGTAGTAATTAAGCTTCCAGCGTTAAATGCTTTGTTTATATAAAAATTGTAATTTTGAAATTATTGTTGCCCTATTACCATAAATCACAGTGTAATTACATGTTTTTTTATACAAGCTTAATGCTTTAAAAAAAATCGGCCTTTACATATGCAAAAGCTCTAAAAGTACTTATAGCTGAAAAATGTGAAAAAGCAGCTGCATAATAGTATTCATTGTATTATTTGTTGTCGTTGCTGCTGTTATTTGCCGTTGTTAAAGGACATTTCTGTAGATGTGTTTGTATGTTTTAGACATTATATATCATATTATATGGCAACTGGCATTAAGAGTTTTATAAAAACAACAACGATTTCATATCAAGTGTATATAGTCAGTCGGTTAATTCTACCCAATAAACATTTATACTTAAAAAGATATAGTAAAATTATATATATATATATATATATATATATATATATATATATATATATATATATATATATATATATATATATATATATATATATATATATATATATATATATATATATATATATATATATATATATTTATATATATATATATATATAATCTCCCGATCTAAACTTTTTGAAACCATGTGTATAATTACAAAACAACAGAATATTATATCGGCAATAGTATTCTGAAATTCGTTCGAGAGAAGGACCTAAGCTTTCAGAAAAATTATTTTGTAATTACTCTGTAATAAGAGAAAAACTACAATTTGACCACCACGAGTATGAAGTTTCAAAAAATCTTTACTTCTACAAACCATGTCCGATTTTAAAGATATGTATACAAATCCTTGTAAAGAACTTGAAGAGATGAAATATGATTACTCACCTACACCTAGAGAAAAGTCGACCACATATGTGTTGAAATCGATACCAATAGTGAAACAGCAACGTATGTGTCCTAATTCAATATTGCATCTTCATACTGATACCACTTCAATATCGAATTATTTGTTTTTTATTTTGTATATTTTAAATTTGTTAGCAAACGGTATCAAAAAGGTGATACCGTAAATTGTCAATGTGGCCACAATCGTCGTGAATTTTGAATAAAATTTTTTCCTCAGTGTGTGATATCTCTTTAATTTTTCTCAAATAATGTCCATAAATACTATTATACTTAACATTATTCTGCTTTGTATTAATACCAGAGTTTCATATTCTATAGTACATATCAAAAATATATTAAGGAAAGTGTTATCAAATGTCGTATTTGTATACTCTTTGTTATTCCGTTTGTAATTTCTACAATATTCATTTCGGACCCCAAAAAGTATATAGATTCTGGATCCTTATTGATAGAGAAGTCGATATAAAGATGTCCGTCTGTCTGTTGAAATCAGTTTTTAGAAAGCCGTAGTTATCGGATATATATGTTTTGACGTCAAATTGTAGAAAATACTCCTTAGAAAAATGCTAATAAAAATGAACAAAATCGGTTTATAAATAACCGAGATATCGCAAAAAAAACCGAATATACCTCCAAAAATCGTTTTAAAAGTCGGCTTTTCTAAACTCCTATACTTCAGAATATTCTTTCAAATTTTTTTTGCTGAATAAATGAAAATTGGTTTACTTGCATCCAAATTATCGGCCAAAACGCGTTTTTAGACCTTTTAAAGCTTTTCTATAAGCTACGGGTTTCGTTTTGAACAGATTGGTCATAAATATTTTTTAAAATGTCGGTTTTTGAATCGAACATATCGGTCCATAAGCAACCGAGTTATTAACAAATCCTTATTATTTATGGCTGCTTTGCATATTGTTGTTGTTTTATCGGTAATGAAAAACAACAACAGTAATAAGTTACATCAATTTTTTTTTAACTTTTTGAAGAAAATTCGATTTTTTTTAGAAGGGTATAAAAGATTTGGCCCAGCTGAATATAGAACTCGTTTATATTCTTTAAGAAAATATTACTTAAAAAATTAAAAAATAAAAATTAAACAAAATAGAATACAAGTAAAAGTACAAATAGAAAAGTGAACCGAAATTTCCTTTAAGAAAAAAAAACCTTTTAATATAGCAGCAACAATTTACTAAAAATATTTTTTTTACATATTTCTTCAAGAATGGATAGCAAAGTAATCTTTATTTGATTGAGAGTTGCACACTATGTCAAGTATTGGTCAAAAATGGTTAAATTTGGTACAAAATTACGCGAAATTTTCTAAACCTAAAAACTAGTTTTAATAATTACAGTTTTTTGTGATCGACCCCACTGTGCAAAGTCAATACTTTGTATAGTGGGGTCGATATATATACTTCGAACATAACTTCAAGTTCATCGGGCTAGAAAAAAATATTCGAGATTTTAAAAATTATAAAAGTAGTTTATTTATTACTTTTTTTTTTTTTGCGATTGGCCCCACTATGCAAGGTCTATAATTAAAAACTTATACCTTTAATGTCAAAAACACGCTCGTAATTGATAAGCAGCTGTAGTAATGCAACTAAATACTAAGCATTTAATATATTTTTTTATACTACTTATGAAATTCATAGTGGATTTATTCATGTCTATCCGCGTGTCTATTTGAAGAAACATTTTTATGTTCATAAAGAAATAAGTTAGTTCAAAACTATTGTATTAAAAACTATAAAAATCTAAAAAAAATTATAAGGTAAAAAAATTTATTAAATTTTGAGATATTCTATTGAAGAATGATTCTTTTTTGTCAGTTAAATCTTCTTATTTACATTTATGTTAGCTGCTAGGAAAACTATTTATCACTTGTCACATGTCTACTATAAAAATTGAAAGGAAGCTATTTTGTTGCATATGTTTATTGGGTAATGTATAAGTATTTGTTTGTTCCTTGTATGCCTGCATGTATTTGTTTTTAAGCCTTGCTGAAACAACTCAAGTTAACATATGCATTTATGTCATTGACAAAATAAACCAACAACAACTAAAACGCGATTTCTCAACACGCATTTCCCTACTTCCCCTTTTTTCCTTTTGCTCAACGAGAACAACAAACACAAGAAAAAGGAAAACGAAAATAAAAATCTTGAAATGAAAGGAAACAAAGTGAGTGAGTGGGTTGGTTAGATGGCTGACTGACTGAGTGAATAGCAGGCGGTTTGTTTTAGTGAATAAATATGAATGGAGTAGAACAAGCTAAGCCAATGCAGGCCGGAGACAGGTGGTTTGAGTTGAGAAAACAAAAGAAGCTAGGAATTCTGTATATAAATTTAAACTTTGAAGCAGCTGTTTATGATCTAAAAAAAAAAAAACAACAACAATAGCAGCAACAATAACTACGACAACATAACACGCATAACTTTGCAAATTAGTAACAAAAAAAAAAAAAAAAAAAAAAACGCATTTTTTTCATAATAGATGAGACATGATTTTTGTGATTTGCTAAAAAAATAAATTTTCCATACGTTACATTTTCAATTAGGCTGATGATAATGGTGATAATTATAATAATGATGTTTTTGCATTAGTTTTTTTTTTTTTTTTTTTTTTTTGTTTTTTAAATTTTTTGTTTAAAATTATGAAGTTTTTAGAAAAAAAAAAAAAAAAAATATATTACAAAACCTGAGTTGCCAGGCATATAAGGCACTTGTCATTTGCATTTTTATCATACTGCGGCAAGAATGTTAAAGAATTAAAGCAGCATTTTGTGTATAAACATGTTCATACTTTTGCATTTTCCTTTTAATTGTTGGCTTTAGGTTATCATTTATAAAATATATAATATATCGTGTCCCCCCACCTGCTAACAATTGCTGGTAGCGAAGGTAGTGTTAAAAAGTGCTTTTAGAAGTGGACATTGTACAAGATTGTTCCAATACACTTGATAACTTAACTTGAGTTAAAAAGATTTACTTAAAAAATTATTTTGTGCTGAACCGCCCGTCTGTATAAAACATCCTCATAAACAAAATAAAAAAGACAAATTAATAAAATCAAGCATGGAAGGTCTAATATTATTCTAAGCGTCTTGGTATTGAAAATCATCAAAATGGCTTTAGTAAAAACCGGGTAATAAGCTAAAATTTGGCACAACCTTTGAAAATTTTTTTTGTCAGTTTTGAATATTGAAATGTTACTTAGTTTTGATCGATTTAAAGCTTTTCTAAATGTTCAATTTAAAGCTGTAGATTTTAATTATTAAAGAACTTTTCAGATTGCTTTCCTAAATTCTACTCACACACATTAAACATCTATTACAGATATGAATGTGTATAAGTGAATATGAGTACATAATAAAGATGCTTCTACTACTGATGATAATGTTAGAAACAACATCATCAACAACAACAACAAAAAACTCTTTCCATAAGGATGTTGATGTCGTTGATGATGAACGATGTGGATGATGAAGAAGATGATGATGCTGCTTCTTCTGTTGTTGCTGTTGATGACGATGAGGCTGTGACATGTGTGTACACTGGTACACTTGAGTCTGTTGAACTTGAAATCAAAGTGAATAATGCCGCTTGCGACAGGAGTTACAACTTTTCACATTTCATACAATTTATTTATATTTGTGTGTTTGTATAGTATATTTTCTTTACAATTTCTTAATGCTTTTGCTCGTTACATTCTCTCTCTTTCTCATCTCAGCTAAATAATTGACATGTTTGACGCTTGAAGTGAAATGCATTTTAAATTCTAAGATATTTTCATTCCTTTTGCTTCCTGACTGAATTTAAACAAGTATTTTTTTTTTTTCAGCTAGAGTTTAGAAAAATTTCTATTAAATAATTTAATGTTGTTGCTATTTAAAAAATAAAACTGACATGTTTTGGAATGTTTAAAGGATTTTGTTTGGTTGGCTTAGACATTGGTGCTATGAGTGTAAAATTTTGAAAATATTTGTAAATTATAACAAGTTTGTGTTAAGGAAAATTTAAAGAAAATAAAAAAAAAAAAAACAAAGTTATTTGAAGAAAAATTTTAAAAATTATGTGTATTTAATAAACACACAGAAATTAAAATGTGTTTAAATTAAACAATTCACTGTATTGATTAAACAATTGTTTACATTCCACGTAATAAACAAAATTGTAATATCTAAATAATTAAATTATTTATTAATTTATAAATATAAAGACAAAGTTATTTGAAGAACAATTTAAAAAATTATGTGAATTTAATAAACATACAGAAATTAAGATGTGTTTTAATTAAACAATTCGCTGTATTGATAAAACAATTGTTTACATTAACCATAATAAACAAAATTGTGATATCAACTAATTTTTTATAATCTAAATAATTAAAATATTCGTTCATTTATAAATTTAATAGTAACAATTAATTGTTTATTATCTAAATAATTAAAATATTTATTAATTTATAAATATAAAGGCAAAGTTATTTGAAGAAAAATTTAAAAAATTATGTGAATTTAATAAACATACAGAAATTGAGATGTGTTTTAATTAAACAATTCGCTGTATTGATTAAACAATTGTTTACATTAACCATAATAAACAAAATTGTGATATCAATTAATTTTTTATTATCTAAATAATTAAAATATTCGTTCATTTATAAATTTAATAGTAATAACTAAAACTTTAATGAAAACCCTTTGTTTTTCAGTTAATTAGATGAATAAATTATGCTTTAATTAAGTGTTAAATGTTTTTAATTAAATCATAGTTAGATCGACTCAAAATTTAATAGCTACAATTAAAAGTTTAATCGAAATTAATTATTTATTAATTTTTACTTCATCGATTATATATAAAATAATTGAACTTGAAGCAAAAACAATTAAACATTTAATTGTTAATATTTTTTAATTTAATCAAATTCTAATTAAAAGAATTTATATACAACATTAAAATAATTTGTATTTTTTATTAAATTAATTAAAAATTTAATTAAAACCTGTAAAACTATTTTATAATTAAATTAAATTATTATTATAATTAAATAATTATTATGGAGGCATAATATTGTTAGAAATTTACCTAAAAAATTTTATCTCAGGTTGGGCAACTTATGGACCAACATTCGATCATTATTTATCTGATAAATAAATATGTTTAAAATTTTATTACTTTGCTTTTCCACAGAAGTCAATATGTCATAAAATTTATGATTTGTAAACTAATAAATATAAAGAATATTTTTCTTCAAATAATGATAAAATAAAATTGATAAAATTTAACCTCTTTATTTTTCTTTTTTCTACTATAAAAAATAGACAACTGATTGATACAAGTTTGTCATACATATAAATACAAAACTGTGTAAAATATTGTTCAAATTTAAGTAAACTAAATATAAACAATATAATATTTTTATCAATGATTCAATAAAGAATAAATAAACTAATAGAAATTGAAAGATTGTACACAACGAAAAAAGATAATAATACGACCAAGATTTATAACAAACAAATATGATTAGATTTAAAATTATAGAATTGTTCAATGAATGTTTGAAAATAAAGAAAAATATACATAAATACTTTAAATATATAAATGACATTTGTAATCTTTGTTTAATTCTATATGGTATTCATATTATCTCATCAAAATAACGCACCTTTTTTTGTATAACAATTTTTATAATGAAATTTATAGAAAAAAAAATAAATAAAAAAAAGAAAAAATCTTATGTGTGCTGCTTTAAATAGTAAATTTTTAATATAGTAAATTGTTGGCTTAAATTTCATTTTGTTATTGCTTTGTTTGTCCTGTTGTTTTTATTTTGAAACCCTGTAATTATAATCCTTAAATTTCTTTTGTTCTACAAACTAACGCCCTTTCCTGTTGCAAATGTTGGTTTTATAAAAAAGGAACAGATTTTGTTACACATTTTAGATTTATTACAAGGCCTGAGAAAATATTTAACGTATATAGAACAATTATTAAAATGTAATTAGGCTTATAAAAGGGCATTTAAGGGAGTTTTTAGAGCAATATAATATGAAATAAAGAAATATTATGAATTCATATTTATTATTGGTTGTCAATGAAACTGAAGTTTAAATCTATTTTGATGAGCACAATAGTAATTAAAATTAGATATCATAATTAAATTATAACTTAAAGAAATACATATTTTTATGAAATTACTATATTTTTAAATGCCCTTTGAAAAATAAAGTTACACAGAGAAAACACGTTGCCACAACCGAATTTTTCGCCAATCGAATTTGGTCGGTTGTGTGTACTATCCCTAAATTCGATTGCAATTACTGTCTTTTTATAGTGTTCGTAACTTTTTTCAAAAATAATTCAATAAAAGGTCACTATAGTGAATGAATAGCAAATAATTTTACTTTTATTTTTTATTATTTATTTTTTTAATATATATTTAGAAATGAAAAAATATAAAATAAAAATTGGAAAAAATATTATTTAAATAGTACAATTAAATAACCTCATTTAAAGCACTTAGGGATTCTATAAGAAAATTCGTGGTTACAAGGGAAATTTCCTGTATAAGTTCTCTTATTTTTAGATACATCTTTCACATCTATCGAACCTATAAGTTTTTGATATGAATTGAACTAGAAACTAGAAAAACCGATGCGCAAGGAAGATTTAATAGACCAAAATATTCAGGGCATTGGCGTTTATCTAAAAAAGCATACAAATTTAAAATTAGGAAAAATTCCATCATATGTTTGAAAATTTTCCTTACGTACCATTGTTGTAAGTACTTAATAGTTATTCCCGTTTGTTAAGGGTTTTTTTCGAAACAGTTTCCAAATCATTATGATAATCTTTAGCAAGATTAGAGCTCTATCAAATTATTAATATCTATTTTTATAAATTATGAATTTATCGTCTTGTTTTATTGAAATTTTAATTTTATAATTTATTTTAAAAATGTCAGAAATATATATATTTTTTTTGTCATATTACACAAAGATAATGATCTATATCAAATAGAAATCTATATCAAATGCATGCTGAAGACTGATTAAAACCATATTATAAAGTACTAATGATTACAGATAGACGTCATCTTATGAGTTCTATAATAAAACCTAAGGACGCCATTGAATTTTCGACCAAATATGCGCAAAATTACGCTAACGCGAGACTTACCGACGCTGCTCTACATTTTTTATATTAATAGTTATTCCAAAAATATGTTAAAAGCAATTAAAAAACAATTTTTTGACAAAATTTCCTTAAAAACTGCATAAGGATCTAGTTTAGCTACAAATGTCTTATCGATGGTGTTCTACTCCCAATATATCAACCAAACATCGTAAAAATGTCGAAAATCTCCTATCTCAAGGTAAATTTGTAACAATAATGTAAATTGTAAAAAAAAGTTTTGCAGCTTCTGCGGCTAAAAAAACACCCAACTGCTAAGTCATACTCTAAAAAAAGGCAAAAAAGTATCATAAATTTTAAATATGTACAGTAGAGTGTCCCGTAGACAAAAAGTTTGTAGGAACACCCCTCAAACGATGCGTAAAAATTAGCTGAATATAGGAAAAATATTAAAAAATTTTTTTAAATTGATCGTCAGTTCCCTACCAGCGATTGAATGTCACGGGTCTAGAACATTATAGAACAAAAATAATATTGAGTTTAGTCTTAAATGGGTATCAAAAAATTCGTAATTTTAAGCCAATTATAGAAAAAATATTTTAAAAAATGTTCGCAAAAATTTTGGTCCATAAACCGTCATTTTAGTACATCATGCAAACAAAAAATTTTATATTTTTCTTAAAAAAATAGATAAGAATTTTATAATTTTGTTCCTTTTAAGGCTAAAATTTTAAAAAATTGCATTGTCGTAAGAACTGTTGATAATATGTAATTTTCCAGATTTTTTAAAAAAAATTTTCATCAAAATACCTTAAAAAGCCTTCTAGCGAACGAAAATCCCATTGGAAAAATTTTTAAAATATTTTTTCTATAACCAGCATAAATTTAGGAATTTTTTGATACCCATTTCGATTAAAAAATAGAAACTTTTTTTTTACCAAAATGTATGGGACCCATGAATTTAAAATCACTGGTAGGGAACTGAAGACCAATTTTAAAATTTTTTTTTTTATATTTTTCCCATATTCAGCTAATTTTTACGCATCGTTTGAGGGGTGTTCCTAAATCGAAATCTCGAAAAACGCTATTCACGGGACACCCTAATGTACAGAGTATGCAAAAACATTTATTTTTAAACTCTTTTTTGGTTATAAAACGTATAGGATACATACATTTAAAAAACGAATGTTTCATGTTCCAAATTTTTCATACTACTAAAACGAAAGGTACTTTTGTAACACCATCTCCGAAAAAGTACAAATATTGAAGTCTTTTCAGCTTTTGCTTAATATTTTAAAAAAGAACGAAAAATATTTAGGAAAATTTGCTGTCATTTTATTTAAATGAATACATCAACTAAAAATTAATTGTTTTATTTTTCCTTTTAATGATACGTCTTAAAATATTTTCAATAAAAGTTAGTGTTAGTCGTTTCGACTAACGAAGCCATCAGAAGGGTACAAATATCGAAGCCTTTCCAGGGTTAATAAAAAATTTTCTATAAATTTTCTTCTTATAAAAACTTGGCGATTAGTTTCCATTTTTTAGAAAATTGTCCATAAATTTTGTCAAAATGTTGGTTTTATAAAAAATTTGAAATAAAGTATTATTTTATAAAAAATGGAAAATGTTCGATAAATTTTTATTTAATAGACATGTTACATCAAAAGGCACTTGTCACCAGTTTTTTATTAGTCTACAATTTAAACAATTTAAATAAAACTCTAATTTGGAATAGGTACATTTTATTCCATCATTCAATTATACAAACGTTTAAGAAGAAAATTTCATTTGACCGTTAATAATTTTGTTTATTACAATTTGATTGTCTGGACTAAATTAAATATATAGCTGACGCAACTAAATTAAAATTTATTTATACAAAATGCTATGCAAATTTAATTGTACACTTAAAATATATTTTATAAGAATTGTATGTAAATTATTTATGTATGTATGTTTTTTCTTACTTAGTACAAACAATAGATATTGCTGTTAGAAATGAGGCCGTTTAAAAATTAATTTTTTTTTTTTATTATAATGATAATCATAAAGATACAATAAATTTGGAAAATTTTAGTAAATTATTTTTCATTGTAAAACATTTTGGTTTCTTAATGAAATTTTCATAACAAGAGAATCAATTTAGGAATAACTACTCATTACCATATGTAGTACATTGTGTGTTTAATTAGGTTTTAAATTGTTTAAGCTTTTTTTAAATTTACCTATGTAAACAGGTTATTTTTTTTAAATTTTTTTAAGTGTAACTTCTTAAAGCTTAAAAGTATGAAAAAAAGAAAACTCACAATTCCATGCTATACAATGTAACTATGTGGCAATTGAAATTTATAAAGTAATAATGAACATTTCTTAAACTACAGAAGAGTATAAACGAAAACGCACAAAACATTCAACTCAAGTAAATCTTTCAATTGTAGTTGTCAGAAGTGCAAGTATGAGTACATTTTCTTTTATAACAAAAAAAAAAAAAAATTGCATTTAATTTAAGTTGATGACCACTTTTTCGAGATTTCTTTTTATTCTTTTATAAAGAAGATGAAAATGAAATGAAAATTTATTCGCGTATTTTTAAAGAATGCATAAATTCATTAAAAACGTATAAAACAAAAAAATCAGTTCTTATTCACGTCATCTATGACGTAATAGTGTAAAATTTTCATAGAACTAAATAATTTATTGATAAATTTTTGAAGGCTGTTAGAGAAAATCAAATGAAATGTATGTCAAAAATGATTTTCAAAACAACATTGTAGAAAAAAAAAAAAAAAAAAAAATACTTGAAATGCGAATTTTATTTTTTTTATACCACATGCCACCACTTCAACATTTTGCGGATATAACGAGTGTTTTTGAGAGATTTTTTTTAAAAGAAAAATATTCATATTTTGTATGATTATTTGTAAAAAAAATATGGGATGTTTATAGATAAATAAAATCTTTTGAAATTATTTTGCCTCATGAGTAAATTTAGGGGTAATCACAACAAGTTACTTATTAAGTTACTTAACACTTAAAATTCTTAATGTTTTAAAGCTCAATTTTATAAGTAGATTAAGGCTGTTAAGGAAATCTTAATTAATAAATGTATTATATTTAATTTATAATTACATTATGGATAATAAAGAGACTTAACGATGTTTAAGCATAAAAACTTCAACACTGAGAGAAACATTATTACTCGAACTGGTGAACAATTTTATACATCAAAGTTTTAATAAAGACAAAAATCATTGAAATAAATGTTGAAAATCTGATTTGAAAATTCTTCAAAAGAAGCTGCTTTTGTTTTAAAAAATGTAAAATAAGCATAAAGACGCAAAAATCGGGAAAGTAGCAGAAAAAAGCAAAAAAGCATAAAAAGGCAAAAAAAAAAAGCAAAAAAGGCATTTTTGTCTTCTCTGGTAATGTGGCAGGTAATGAAAAGGTGGTGAATGTTTTCAAACTATACTTGTAAAAAATTACCATTTCCACCACACTAAAAGTAGAACTCAGTGCATATATTTCACGGATTAGCATGACATTTTAAAAATTTATATAAAACACTAGCTAATACCCGGTGTGCTTCGCCACCCCCCGAAATATAGATAGATAGATAGATAGATAGATAGATAGATAGATAGATAGATAGATAGATAGTAGGGTGATCGATTATTCGACTTTTTTGAGAAACCGGTTTTCGAATAGTTGGTATTTTAAAAAAACTGGTTGCACTTTTTGAAATTCAGAAAAAACCGGTTAACCGGTTTTTTTTTTTGCAGAAGTTAATATTTATATAAAAAAACTACATTTCTTAAAAAAAAAAAAAAAACAATAAATCTTATAATATTTAAGTTAAAATTTGTTAAATGCAAGCGAATAAGCCTTACAATGCCAGAAAATAATATAATAATGAAAATATGCGGAAACAAATCCGAAAATTAAAATTTAAAAACAAAAAATCGAATAGTTTTATAAGTAAGCCGATTTTTAGTTTCTTACGTCGTCTGGGAGCTTCAGAAAGCTCTGTGGAGAAACCAATACCAAGGAAAGTTATATACAGTTAGGGACAAAACTATTTGTACACCCCATGCATTTCGTATATCTTCAATAATTTATAAAGAATAAAAAATTATTATATGTAGTTTTAATTCAGGTCCATTTTTATTGAATTATTTGATAAAAAATAAATTAATATATAACACATTGTTAAAAAAAAGTACAATTTAAGTAAAAATCTTTGGGACGAAAGTATTTGTACATCAGTACTTTGTACAATTATTTGTACGTTGGACTCTTGTATGATGATTTTTTTTTAAATACCGTTATATTTTCTTCGTTAATCGAGTTTTATTTTACAAAATAAGAAGTTGGTTTTAACGTTTTGAATAATAAGCACATCAAAAATGGGAAAGCGAAAAGAGTTGAGTTTTGATATTAAAAATTTAATTATTGATGAACATAAAAAAGGAAAATCTCTCCGGAATATAAGTAATTTAGTAAATTTGCAACATTCCACAGTACAATACATTGTAAACAAGTATAAAAACAGCGGATCTGTTGAAAATGTGCCAAGAACTGGACGGCCAAAAAAGGTTTCCAGACGGGAAGCGAACTTGGTGATAAAAGAAGTGACAAGAAATCCAAGAGTAACTCGGGCAAAATTAGCGGAACAAATCGCAAATACTACCGGAACAATTGTTCATCCAAAAACAGTAGGGAGGATCTTACATTCTGCGGGATATGCAAGTAGAATTCCCCGCAAGAAACCGCTGATTAGTAAAAAAAAAACAGCATTTGCGTTTAGAGTTTGCCAAACGATACATTGATAAGGACGAAGAATTTTGGAATAGGGTTTTGTTTACTGATGAAACCAAAGTCAATCTTTTCGGAAATGATAGCAGGGGAAAAGTGTGGCGCAAAAAAAAATACAGCGTTAGATGTTAACAATTTGACCCCAACAGTGAAACATGGGGGAAGTATTATGGTATGGGGAGCAATAGCAGCCAGTGGGGTAGGGCGAATGGTATTTATAGATGGTGCAATGGACCAGCATCAATATAAACGTATATTGGAAGACAATTTGAAGGATTCCGTAGATGGTTTGGGTCTTGGCCAAAGTTGGATATTCCAACAGGACAATGACCCAAAACATACAGCGCGTTCATTGAAGGAGTGGTTGCTTTACCATGCACCAAGACAACTTAATTCTCCTCCCCAATCACCTGACTTAAACCCCATCGAGCACTGTTGGGATATTTTGAAACGTAAAGTCACTACAAAGCACGTCCGAAGCAGAGATGAACTTAAAATTGCTTTGGAGGAAGCCTGGAAGGAAATATCTCCAGATGAAACGAGAAATTTGGTCCGATCGATGCCCAGAAGATTACAGGCCGTGATAGATGCAAAAGGAGGACCCACAAAATATTAAATTTTTCCAATATAAGTATTATAAGTAGGTGTAGATTATATGTACAAATACTTTTGTCCCAATGAATTTTCATTATTTTGTATTTTTTTAAATAATATGTTGGATATTAATTTTGTTTTTATAACTTAATTAAATAAAAATATATTAAAAATAATACTGCATACGACAATTTTAAATTCTTTATAAACTATTGAAGGTATACGAAATATATGAGGTGTACAAATAGTTTTGTCCCTAACTGTATAAATCTATATATAGATCCACGTATTTTCGCTCCCTGATAGAGATTTCAAAAAATATTACTCCGTTAGTATTTGTTGGACGAAAAGTTTTATAATTAAGCCAAATTCAAATTTTCTACGTCATTTGGAAGCTTCAGAAAGCTCTGGAAAAAGAAAAAATGTTAAGCAAATTATATACATATCTAGATGACTAGAAGATAATTATTTTTTAAATTTGTAGGAAAAATATCCTCAAAACTTAGACTAAATTTTAGTTTGCATAAACAGAAACCATAGCTTGATATGAAGCCTCAATTGAAACGATTCTGCTCGTGAAACTTTTTTAACACAGCACCTTTAAAAAATAAAGTAAGTATTGGATCAAAAAAATTAAATTGGTGTAAAAATATTACAGATATTACAATAGATTAAAAAAATTCATACAGGATAATTATTATTAATTAATCTGTTAAATATTACAGAATTAATTCCAATTTAGCCTTAAACTATATTTTTAAATACAAGAAATCAGTCTTTATGAATATTTAAAAAATTATTCCTAAATATCGATTCATCTATTTAATTTTTTATGATCCAATATTTCCTTTATTTTTTAAAGGTGTTGTGTTAAAAAAGTTTCACCTGCAGAATAATTTCAATTGAGACAGACTTCCATATTAAGCCATGGTTTCTGTTTATGCTAACTAAAATTTAGTCTAATTTTTGATGATTTTTTTTTTTTTTCTACAATTTTCAAACATAATTATCTTCTAGTTATCTAGATATATAATTTGCTTAGCATTTTTTCTCTTTCCAAAGCTTTCTAAAGCTCCCAAACGACGTAGAAAATTAAAATTTGGTTTAATTATAAAACTTTTCGTCCAACAAATTCTAACGAAGCCATATTTTGAAAATTTTATCAGGAAGCGGATATAAGAGGATTTATGTGTCTTTTTCTAAAATTTTTTTCTCTTTCTAGAGCTTTCTAAAGCTCCCAGAAGACGTAGAAAATTAAAATCTATCAGGGAGCGAAAACACATGGATCTATATATATGGATTTATATATATCATTCCTAAGCGTTGTTTTCTCTCCAGAGCTTTCTGAAGCTCCCGGCTTACTTATAAAACTATTCATTATACAAATTCTAACGGAGCCAGATGTTTCTATCAGGGACCGAAAAGTCTGTTGAAAGGTTTACGAATTTAAAACTTTAATCAATATTATCCCAATAAATTCTAACGGCTTCAAATAATTGACTTCGATTAGTGAGTGAATTTCAAAAAGTGCAACCGGTTTTTTTAAAATACCAACTATTCGAACTATTCGAAAACCGGTTTCTCAAAAAAGTCGAATAATCGATCACCCTAATACATACATATATACATACAAACAAACACACATTAATTTATATATATATAGATAAAATAAATAAAAACATTAGCTTTAAATTCCACGTTACCAAAAAACAATAAAACCGTTTTCATATATTAATAAATTAATTTGTATCTTTATACAGAGTTGTATTTTAGCTGTTATATTTGTAATAAGATATCATTAAAAAATTAAATTCTGAAAGTATTAAGTAACTACTTTACAGCATTGAGTTTCCCAAAAAATAGGCAAACACTCGGTAATCGATACTTAATACTCAATACTTGCAAATCACTGTTATACTAATTAATTTTGCATTTCTTTTTCAAGCAACAACTTTGCAGTTTTCACTTGTTTTGAACCATTTTTCTCTCCCATTTGGTGCACTGATGGTTTATTCCCATTTTCTGTATCAGAATACTATTTATTTATAATATTTTCAACCTAAACGCAATTTTTCTTATTCTATTATGTAAAAATAATCAAAAAAGTACAATAGAATTGGACTTAATATAAAAAATTAGAAATAAATTAACTGTAACTATTATTATGAGCAACAATTTTTGGTATTTAAATCGAAAACGTATGTGTAAATTAATTTTTGTGCACATACTTGCCATATTTTTCATTAAAGTATCATTGCCAGATCAAATTGTTTATTAAAAGAAAAAACTCGAAGTATTTCTAAAGAATTCTCCAAAGTTATCGTCATTTTAATATCATCCTACTAGGTGTATCTATTATTATGAGCAGATGTGTATGTATGAACAATTTATAAAATTTTTTAAAATATTATTAAAATATAAGTTTAATTACATTTAATAAGACCATATGCTCGGAGAGGTAAATTCTGTATTTTATGATACTAATATTGGACTATATAAGGTTATACCGTTTAAGCTGATTTGGAATTATAGCAATATATTCATGCAGAGAAATATCTACCACAAACGTGCACAAAATTGCACCATTCAGTGTCAATACATAATGAGCTCAAATTGTATACAGCATGATCAAAGTTTCAAACGAATGGTGTCAAAAAGCCGACAACGTAAATTGTCAATATTGGAACCAGATAATGCAACAGTTAGATATTGGCGAAAAGTATGAAGTGGAGTTACGACGAAAACAAGTTTTCTTTTGTGTTTATTAACCGATTTTTTATAAAAAGCAAGTCAACGAAATTAATGCAGTATTTCAAATAACCTGGAGTATATTCCTATGATGGATTTATTTGAAATTTATATTTAAATTCGCCCTTTCAATATTCACTGATATTTGATGAAGTTTCTCAAAATAGTTTGCTCAATCAATTAATTTCTTGAATAAATCGATTATAGTATACTGCTCTCAACAATTGCCTAATATTATTTCCTGTTAGTAAAACACATATTTCAAATTATAAATATTTATAGCAATTGAATATTTCAAAATAATCTTTGTAATCAAAACTGTGATTAGCCATATTCTTTTGAAGTGCTCACTTCACTTATTATTGAATAAACAAATACTAATAAACAAATTAAAGAACCTATTTTTTCTTTGCTGTATGGTTTTATACAATTTTAAAAACTTATAAATTTATAATCATAAGAAACACTTTAATTAATTAATTTGCAACTCTTAAGATAATATTATATTTTTGTATGGTTATTTTTTAAAACTTTTAGAATGTAAAGTAAAATTAAAATTATTTATACACAAATAAATAACGAATACTTTTTTATAAATTTAGTTATATATTTCTTTAAGATAAAGTGGACCAAAAGTCTTTAAAAATTTGGCATCTTTTTAAATTTACTGCTTTACTTTTGCTAAAAAATTTTTTTGCTACAATCAAAAAAAAAAAAATAAAAATTACGTATAAGGAAGTTTAAAGGGTTCTCTTATATTAAAACAATTCACAGCTTAACAAGATCATCAAGTTATTAAATAAATTACAATATGTTATGGTTAACAGATCTACTATACCTGATATCTGGTATATTAAAATTAGCTGCTGTTATAGGTTTACAATTAAAACAGTTTAATCTGGTTGGATAAAATTTAACATAAAAGATGCCTTGTTTTGTCATATAAACAAAATTATATCTTCTTAATTTTAAACATTTAAATTTTCTTGAGAATGTAATACAATCTATTCTCTACAAGAAGAAGAAGAAAAAAAAAAAAAAAACACGAAAAATAAAGAATTGAAAACGTGTTACGAAAAAAAGAAGTCAACACAAATTTCATGAGATGACTCAAACTTAAACAAAGAACACAGACTAAACGATGATGATGAAGAAGGAAACATTAAACAAATGTAAATAAATGACTCTTAATCAATGACAAAGACTTAAGCTAAAATATACAAAGAACAAGAAATAAATACTGACCATAAAACCATTTTTAATAAAACCACAAAAAAAGAATGAATGAAATAAAAAAAAACGATAAACTCTATTTGTGGTTTAGATTTAAAACTATTAAATACCAACCAATTTAAAAAACTAAAAACCATTAGTAAGAAGCTAATAAAAGCAATAATGAAATAACAAAATGCTAATGCTAAAAAAAACTTAATCATATTTTAATGATTATCTATTACAATAATCATTAGTTAATTAAATTCTACTATAATTCTATTGGTGTCGTAGTCGTTAGAGCAACGGTTCTCAAATGGGGGTCCGCGACCCACAAGGGGTCCGTAAGGACATTTGTGGGGGGTCGCGAAAAGTTCCTGAAAAATATTCTTGAACTCACAATTTTTTAATGTTATTATATTATTTAGAAGTTTAAATGAAAATTCCAATAAAAGCATGAAACTATTTAAAAATGGAAATACACCATTTTACAAAATATACCCAAATTAAAGGCAAGCGTAAAGTTTTTTCTAAAATGAGTTCTTTTAAGAAATGAGGAACTATTATTGAATTAACCTTGGATTGAAAATATTATGCTTGATAAAGACAACAATGATCACACGAAGAAAGTAAAGCTGTCCAATGACACAGTAAAAAGAAAACTTTACGATATGGCAGGGAACACAATTAATTAAAAAGATGAATATGTAGTTCACTTAAATTTGTTGAAACTATAGTTTTTTCACATGAAATTCTACATTTATTTTATAAAAATATATTATGTCAAGAACTTTTTACAAAATCGTTTTGAGTACACAAAACTTTTATTTCATGGATAAGTTTCCCGGCTATATAAAGAAAATTTGCTTGAAGATTTAAAAGCATTTTAAATAGTTGAAATAGGTACCATGAAATAACTCCCCGCAAAAAAATTAAATAATTCCCAATATTTTTCCATACAAATGTGATTTTATTTCATTATGAAATAATGGAACTTATTTCATTTTATATCATCGGAAGTTATTTTATAATGAAATAACTCCCAAATGAAATAATTTCCAAAGAAATTTTGTTGGAAGTTATTTCATTAATTTTTGCAATTTGACTTTATTTCAGTTCACGCAACTGCGAAACTAAAACTTATTAATTATTTTATTTCCTAATTTTAAATTGGGAATTATTTCATTTGTGTGGGGACCTATTTTATTAGATCTTATTTTATTTATTTTGGGACTTATTTTATTGGGAGTTATTTCACTAAATGTGGCTCTTATTTCCTTTGTTGTGATAAAATTCCCAATTGATGGGAATTATTTCATTTATCCCTTTGGAAGTTATTTAATTTTTTTTTTTTTTTTTTTGATTTCTTCATTTTTGTTGGGACTAATTTTATTTCATGGGACTTATTTCATTTGGGAGTTATTTCATGGTACCGGTGAAATATATAGCAAAGTTTAACCGCTTGTTGGCTCCGAAGATCTAAAACTATTAAAAATTTTTTCTTTAACATACATTTTTATGTAAAATATATTTTTTCACTCCTTTGTCCTTCAAAACAGAGATTCGATCTTTTGTGAACGCAGAGAATATTGTTATATTTATTATACAAAAAAAGTCTCTTAATATTCAGCAAATGTCGCAATTATTAATATTATTTTTTAAAATTCCTTCATCTTTACATAACGTTTTTTCGATTTTTAAATTAGTCAAAGTTGTAATGGGTCGCGCTTCCATTGCAATGTCAAAAGGGGGTCGCGAAGCGTGGTCTTGTGAGAACCCCTGCGTTAGAGAATATAGCGGACAAAATTTTAAATAAATAAATACTCGTAAATGTTTACTTTGATTAATATTTGTTTTACGATTAACATTTAAATTGATTTACATGATTTTATTTTTGCTATAAATTATTCATTAAAAATATTAATTTTAAATTAATTAAGTATTAATCTGTATGTTATTTTTTTAGTATTTTATTCTTTCAACAAATTGTCATTAGTTAAGATAAGTGATATACGTAAAATAATTCAAGGCAGTTTTTTAAATAATGCCAATAGATTTATTATTTTTGAAATGCTAAAGTTTAAAGAAATAAGAATTAGAACTAGTATAGAGGGAAATAAAATTCTATCAGCAAAAGTCCACATTAAACCAATTTTTTTCAAAATAACGGATACATTTTTAAAGGGGTTTTGTTTTAATATTTTAATTGACTTTTTTAAAACTACTTTTCTGTTATTAAAAATGACTAATTTCATATTTTTTGTACCAGTTAAGTATCAGTTTTACTAACGTATTTATTTTTTTCTCTATTTTCAGGTATGTTGAACTTTTTGTATTGTTTATAACTGGATTTTCGTAAGTAAAATATATAGGTATTTAAGTGAAATGCTTACTTTCATTAACGAAGTTAGTATCGACAGAACTGGTTTTTATAGGACCATAAACTCATTAGTGATTATAGTACAAGACTTAACTTCATGAGTGATATATTATAAGATGATTTAATCTTGCTCCAAATATTTCAGAAAGGTCGTTTGACATAAGTTTGATCAAGAACCTGCGTCTCATAAAAATTAGGAAAGTCGGACACAATTATAATATTAACCATTGATTCTGCCATTAGCATTGAAATGTTTTTATTTTTAAACTTTGAGTCATGTAATTGTTATTTTAAGAGCTGGAACTTTTTAACAATTTTCAGTCTGGGGATTATAGAAGTCGCAATTTTCTATAATTTATTTTAATCAAATTTGTTATAATTTATATAAAATATTAATATTTTGGTTAAAAAAAAATTATACAAACTTATATAGCATCAATTTATTATTATATTTTAATTTTAGATATAATCGCAGGTATAATACTGCGATTCCGATTACGATTATATGATGCATTTAATAGCTATTTCGATTACGATTATAATCGACTTGCAAACCCTAGTCTGGGTGTTTTATTTCTGAGTTCATAAATGCATGGGACAAAGTGAAGTTAGTTTAAGGACTGCGCACGAAAAAAATCGTGCATGCTCTTGAGCTTATAACTTTTGATGTGGTGAAAAATAAATACATAATTCTGTTAACTGGTTTACATTTGTCGTTAGGCTCACTAGTCATGTGCAAAGTTTCATGGTAATAGCGAGACTAGTTTTTCTTATAATGGAAAAAACAAAAACGTTCGTACAGGGTGACTTTTTTCAACTTCCTAACCAGGTCGCAGATGCTAGAAGGATTATGGCAAAAAAATTTCGTGTATCAAAGAAATCAAAATTCCCAAGAAATTTTTTGATTTGAGAAGTCATATGCAAACGCAGAAATGAAGCACTTTTCACTCTTAAAAAATTGTTGCATTAACACAGAAATATATCTTTGGAAAAGACTTCTCTATTTCCTAATAAAATTCAGTGTATCCGCTATTTTCTGGCCTGTTTCCACTTCTTCCCATTACAACAGCAAAACAATGGAGTTGTAACAAAGAAATTGTAAGAGTTTGTACCGAAAGAGGCTAATCTATCAAATTGTCCGAAACTCCGTGCTATTGAAATATATTGGACTCTAGTAAAAACAATTTAAAGAACATTAAAAGCTCAGCATAAAATAAAACGGAGTTTAAAAATAAGTGCACTTATTCGAGCAAAAACGTAACCGAAACACAGTAAAACCTTTAATTGAAAGAATTCTGGAAAAGATAAGGTATTTCCTTAAGCAGCAAGAGGAAATAATTTATTATTTTATGTTTAGGACTGGAAGATAACAGTCATTAATAAAAATATAATTAAAAAAAAAAATCGCCCATTGGTTTAGTTTTTATAAGCAGATTTTTATGCACGGATCCTTAGTTAGACTCTTATATATCACAGGGCACTCACCACATGTTGGGCACAAGTTGGGAAAGGTACGGTCTATGCGAGACCATTAAGCATGAGCAAGAACTACTCTTGTTTTCCGCAACAGAATCGACAGTAAACCTGCAACCGCGAAATTTATGACGTCTCTATGAATTTCGTTCAAAGCTGCCATATATGGTCCAAGGGATCCTAAACATATGTATATCCAATCGTCTGATATTAAATATTACGTTCCTCCGATATCACCCCCAGAGGAACGTGATATTCTTAATCGGTAGTATCTTCATGTTTTCACGTAAGTGGTTTGGGAGGCAGCCTGAGACGGTCCTTAAGGCTGCATTTAGACAGCTTTAAATATCTCTCCACTGGGACAAGTGCTGCAGATTATCGCTTTGAGGACCTTGTTTTTTGCTTCGCAATTTTTGTGTAATTGCAGTAGTATGTACCGAGGAGGTAAAAAGGCTATCAAAGGAATTTGTTATCAATCGGTAAAGACACATTAAGGGTATTGAAATAGCCCGAAATAATTTGTCAAAGAGCTGTTACTTATCAAGAAAATATTTACATTTTAGCTATGTTATATTGGTTTCTTAATCATACCACTTGTTAAAAATCTTTATCTAATTGCTAAAAATAGCTTATTCAAAATATTTGGTTCATATGCCCGTTTATTACCATAGAATTTTCTATGCTCAGGGACCCAAACAAGGACAAATCCTGACAATATATGTATATGAAGAAGTATATGATTAGAATGATAAGAGATCATTATCTCATGTTCTTCGTATAAGATATTAGAGCCAATAACTGATCATTTCATAATCGTCTATGTATACTGGTGCCATTTATTTCTGAAAGGAATTAAAACATAAAAAAGTTGTTTAGAATCATAATTTTACTTCAGAAAAATATATTTTTAAAATTTCAGCAATTAAAAGCGTGAACTTCACTATGCTGCTCTCAGATGTTAGCAGTTTTTGTAAGTTATAAGGAAGTCGTTGGAGTTTTTTAGAAGTCGTCTCGGAATTTTGTATAATTGTTCTACAATTCATTTTATCATTTTTGTTCCATACTAGAGACACATTCACATGTCCGAATTGTACATATTACTACATACTTCAGTTTTAAATATTAAAAATCGATCACTGTTTTACACCAATTACTTTATAGTAGGCTATCATATCACAAACTAAGCAAAATATCTACATTTTAGTAAAATATGTAAATTTTTTTATATCTATTATTCAAACTAAACCGATCTATGAGAATGACAGACATATATTATGTTTATACATCCCTTATTTGCAAATAAAAATACACATAAATAATTAACTCTCCGTTTATACCACAAATTCCATAAAGAAATATATTTTAATACTTTTTGGGCCAGATGGAAAAAATACAACTACTGTCATCGAAAATTCTATGAACGTAAAATGGCAATGCTTTATTTGTAATTAATTTGACTAATCACGATTAGTTCTCGTGATTTACTTATCGCAATATTTTTAATTGCGAGTAAGAACTACGTATAAACGCAATTATAGAGAAATCAAACAAGAATTTAATACTTTGTTGTAGCTTGCACTACAAGCTTATTAATATTTGATTTTTAATAATATATTATTTTAAAAAAAATTATTACTGAAATAAAAGAAAATAGAAATTAATTTTTTTCTTAAATTTAGGATAATTTTATTCCATCACTAACATTTCTTTTTTTAATAACACGAGTTCTTTTTAATGCTTCTGTTTAAGTTAAAGAACTGCTTTTGTTATTATTCATCACTTCTATAAAAGCCAAATTTAATTAAATCGTAAATATACAATTTTATAACTTAAATTAGAATACAAGTTTTAAATTTTCTTAATTAAATAAATAATCAAACCATTTTAACCAATCGAATATTTCAACTAAAATAGACAAAAATTAAAATACACACAATCAACTTGTTTTTGTGATTTAAAAATTAATATCGTAAATTAAAATAGTCACAACGTTTAGAAAATATATAAAAAAAAAACTGACTACTAAAAACAATTTCGAAAGTTTATAAAGTCCAGCACAGTAATAAAAACAGCAACTATGAGTTAAATAAAATTGAATAAAATATAAAAAAAGGAACGAATAACATGACAGCTCATAAGACAAATCGTACAATTGTATACTTAATTTTGTGTTATAAATGCTTTGTCGGCATTTATCTGTCTTTTTTATATTTTTCAAAACTATCCAGCTCTAAATGTCTTTCTTTTTTTTTAATATGAAACGTATTTGTATGAGATTTTTTTTTTGTTGTCTCCTTTTTTTGAGATGACAATTACTATAGAGTGAAGAGAAGTTGAACAACGAAAAAAAAAACCAGACCATATCAAAGCGTAACTTTAATCAAATGACAAACATTTAACAAATCGAGCAGTTTTCTTAATTTACGATTGTTACCAAATCAAATCAGGCATTTCAGTGAACAATGCACAAGTACAAAGTAAAAAATGTGTGTGAAAAGAAATATTTGATATGAAATTATAACTCAATAACCATAATATGTATTCAAAACAAGTTGGTCAATAATTTTTAAAGTTGTAATTTTTTTTAATAGTACCCTATATTATGCAGTAAGTTTTTAAAATTCATAGAATTCTTCAGTTTTAATAATAGTTCATTATATATCCCATAATAATATCCAATTGTGGGACACTTTGTAGTCCTATAAGAACTTTAATCTAAGCTCTATTTATAATTTAAGATGAACTTTTAAAAAAGTAAATCATTTCCACACAGAGAAAACAGTTTAGTTGTGGCAACCGTATTTTTAGCCAATCGAATTTGGTCGGTTGCTCCAATTATCACAATAAACGGTTCAGATTGCTGAATATTTAATTAGTATATACCAATTAGTTATTAGATATATATACCTTTTCTATTAGAATGATTAAAAATAACGGTAGCTACAACTGAAACACTACCTACAAATTCGGTTCCCAAAATAGAATTTCCAATTTTAAAAAAGAATGTCAAAATAATATTTTTTGTTTTATTTCAATAAAATATTTAAATATTATTAATTGCAAAAAAACAAAAAAGAAATTGTTATCTACACATTAATGTTATTTAAAATTACAATACTTATCACAGATAAAACAATGATGAACATATTCTGGATTGATTTTTGGGTCTTCCGAAGGATTAGTAATTGTTATAATTTATGTGTGCTGAAGTGGAGAATTTTCCAAGAAGTACCAAATTTGAACAACAAATTAACCTGCAAAATATTAAGTAACCACGCTTTAAATTGTTGTTCTACGTTTATCATAAGGTTATATTTACCTCGTCGGTTTTATTCTTGATTCAATGAAGATCCTTCCGTTCACCATATCTAACAGATAATAAAAGATTGTTTTGTAAAGAAGCATGGTTAAATATATTTTTTAAGGAAGCATTATAATAAGATACTTACTTTTCGCAATTAGGTAAAATTAGCAAATATATATATATATATATATATATATATACAGTGTCGGTCAAAACATTTCGAACAAAACTCATATTGAGGGAATTTTAATAATCATACTAATATTAAACAGTAAACTAAAAAAATGTTTATACTAATTAAAAAACTTATTTGCAAATTAGTAGAAAAATAAACTTTTATTTCATATGTTTACACTTTTAATTAAAAAAATTAAATTAACAAACTTAAACTCAGAAATTCTTGCGACAAAACATTACGAAAAAATTAAAAACATTAGTATTTTGTTGCATAGCCTTTATTTTTTATTACGGCTGCACATCTTTTGTTCATGGATTTTGCTAGGTTTTCAATTACTGTTGATGGAATTGATGACCATGCATTCTGGATGGCTTCATAGAGCAAATTTGGATCATTACGTACGGCTTCCCGATTTACCTTTTGATTGACAATTTCCCACAGATTTTCTATCGGGTTAAGATCCGGGGATTGCGCAGGCCAATTCATTACACTAACACCTTCCTGCTCCAACCAACTTTTGACCAGCTTTGAAGTGTGTTTGGGGTCATTATCGTGTTGGAATATCCATTGACCCTCCATTTTTTCTTGTGCATAAGGTAACATTTTATATTGCAATATATCCTTGTACATAAACTTGTCCATTATGCCCTCAATTCTGTGTAGGGGTCCTAAGCTTTTACCTGAAAAGCAACCCCACACCATAACATGTCCACCCCCGTGTTTCACTGTACCCTGACAGTATTGTGGGTTCAGCCTCATATTTACTGGCCTGCGAACTCTTTTCATTCCATCGGGAACGAAAGAAAATTTTGACTCATCGGAAAACAAAACACTATTCCATTGTTCATGAGTCCATGAAAGGTGTTCTTTGGCAAACTTTAATCGACAATTTCGATTTTTTTTGGATATATACGGCTTTTTTGCGACCCGGTAACTCTTAAGACCAGCTTTGACAGCCCTCCTCTGAACCGTTCGGGCACTTACATTTAAACCAAGAGACTCAACAACATTTAAAGATGATTTGAAGGGATATTTTTTGAATTCTCTAACAATACGAGCATCTTCCTTAGCTGTAGTGCATCTTGGACGTCCTCCAGAATGTACTGTCTCAACAGTTTTAAACTTTTTAAATTTGTTGATAATACACGTCAGTGTTGATTTCGGCAGAAGAAACTTTTTACATATATCTTTATGTCTCATACCAGCCTGGAAACCCGCAATTATTGCCTTTTTTGTCTCAGTACTATACTTTCCACCAGCCATTCTATTCCATTACTCTAACAATATTAAAAAATTATCAAGTAATAGAAACAACTTGATTGAATTTTTCCTTACCTAAAATTGACGTCGTTTATGGTGAAGTTACTAGTAGCAATGACTTTTAAGAACATTATAAAATATTTTAAAGCTCTTTTCAATAAAAATTTTTTTAAAAATAGAACTAACGGGACTAAATTTTTGTGATTTTTTTGTAAAATTTGTTTTGTTCGTTATGTTTTGTCATTGAATTTTTAGACTCTTGTTGTTGTTTTCTTGGTTATTTTGTTTGCATTAAACAAACAATATAATTTTTTTATGTAAATATGTAGTGCACGAGACATTCTTCACACCAAAGCTTAAATAAGGTATATTGCAATTCTCAGTATTTTTTTATAAGTACAAATTTTAAATAATAAATTTTGTTCGAAATGATTTGTCCGACACTGTATATATATATATATATATATATATATATATATATATATATATATATATATATATATATATATATATATATATATATATATATATATATATATATATATATATATATATATATATATATATATATATATATATATATATATATATATATATATATATATATATAAAGTATTATTATTACAGTCACCGAAATAATGATAGATTCACTTCAAAAACGTTTTGGACAAAAAATATTTGTGTTTTATTTAAATTAAATTTTTAATTAAAATTAATTAAATAAGGAGATAAATTAAAAGTAAATTGGTAAAAAACTTAAAAAATTCTTAAATATAGGTACGAAATAAAGATAGGTTCAGTTACAAAATATAACAAAAAAATTAATTTTCATTAGTGCAATAAAAAATTAATAATTAATATTTTTCCCCTCGTTTCTTATGATTTCAAAAATGCGATTTTTCATGGAGTTTACTAAATTTGTTAAGACGTCTGATGAAATATTTGACCACTCTGTCCTAATGGCGTCTTTTAACTCACTAACCGTGGAGAATTGCTTCCCATTTGTATAAACTTTGCGAGCAAATATGCCCCATAAATTCTCAATGGGGTTTAGGTCTGGACTTCGAGGTGGCCAGTCCAGAACTTCTATATTTTTTGATAAAAACCAATCTTTAGTCCTATGAGAATTATGAATCGCAGCATTATCCTGCTGAAAAACTGATATCTGATATCTGCTGATATCCCATTAATTCTTCTCCGAGTTCGATTAAAGATGTTTCAAGCATTTCAATATAACTGTCGGAAGGCATCCTGATAGAAATCCATGCTAAAGGAAACTTTCCTTTTATAGAAAAGACTCCCCAAATCATTAGGGAGCCACCACCACAATTTCTGTTCATTCGAAGCTCTTTCTCTTTTCTTAGATCGTGCCAATAAAATTGAAAACCATCTGGTCCAAATTAAATTTCTTTTCGTTGCTAAATATCACTTTTTCCCATTTTTCACCAAAGTCCATGTGATTTTTTGCCCATGAAAGTCTCTTTTCTATGTGCTCTTTAGTAAGTGTCGGACGAGCCATCCTTTTTGTGTATTCCAAACGATTTGAGCTACGGAGCACCTGTTGAATTCGTCTGGTTGATACAGAAAGATTCAGATGTGTTTTTATTTCCGGAGCAAACATGTTTTTCGATGCTACTGTTCGAATTATCAGGGATTTTTGACGTTTGGATAGCTTCGGTTTTGGACCAGGAGATTTTTTTGTACACCATAATTTGACTTAAGTTTTATAAAATTGTTTACAACATTAACAGATTTTTATTGCAGTCTGACGATTGGACAAATTTAAATCTTTATACGCCATTATTTTACCGCGTTCTTCGGCTGATAATCTTTTTCCACGGCCCATTTCAAAAAAGCAAGTAAAAATTAAAATTTAAGAAAAAATTAAAGCGTAAAATGGCAAAAAGTGCACTAAGATGTTCTACGTCTTAAAAAATTTAAAATTAAGTCACATCTATTAATACTCCAATGAATTAACTAGTGCAATAAACACTGAACCTATCTTTATTTCGCTTTACTTTTACTAAAAAAAATAAAAAATGGCAGTTTTTTTTATTACAAAAGAAAGCAAAACAAAAAAATGTAACGGAATCTGCGAAATTTTGTTGGAGTAATACAGCAATGTAAAAAAGAAGTAACAAAAGTAGTAAATTTTAATAAAAACTAAGAAAATTGTATGTGAACCTATCATTATTTCGTTAACTGTATATTAGTGTTATTTCTCTTGCAGAAGCACACCTTAGGGAGGGGTTCTTTCTCCTCTCTTGTGGAACTTGACCATTAATACTCTATTGAGAGAACTCGACAATATGATTATAAAATGCGTCGCGTACGCTTATGACGTTAAGGTTGCTGTATCTAGCAAACATGTGGACACATTGTCTCAATGTATGGAGACTGCACTAAAGAATTTAAGTGACTGAAGTGTCTCTTGTGGTCTCAGTGTGAATCCAGTGAAAACGGAACTAGTTCTCTTTACTAGATGGTATAAGGTTGAAGAATTTACCCCTCCTATACTAAATGGCACTACATTGAAATTCTCGGAGAGTGCTAAATATTTTGGTGTTATTCTTGATAGGAAGCTATCTTGGGGACTCAATATTCAGGCGAGGCTGATAAGACCTTAGTGGCTACTTATGTCTGCAAAAAGGCTATCGGTCGAAACTGGGGACTCAAACCCAGTGGAATCCGATATACGAAGCAGTGGTTAAACCAATACTCTTCTATGGTGTTGTAGCATGGTGGGAAGCGATGTAACTCATCGTAATGTTTTGTGAAGGTACTCAAACAGATCCATAGCTATCCTACCAGACAACAAGTTGACTTGATGGCTGCAGAGGTAGCCCTCGCATTTAGAACTATACTGAGTGTATTCGTGATGATGTTTATTACTGTATTCCGAAACCATTCTTTGGTTGTCCGTTTTCTGAAAACTACTCATCTGTTTCTACATTATTGATATTAAGGTACCTTGCAGACTGCCGAACGTGTGCAGTATTATTTAGGTAGAGATCTCTGCTTTTAAACCGGTTGCTAACTGGGTGACGTATTACAATATATCGGATGATATTTGTGTTTTTACTGACAGCAAAGCATCCATTAGATCTTTATCAGGTGTCTATACGCCATCAAGGCCGGGTGTCTCTTAACGAGATAGCGAAACATTCTAATGTTAGGCTAGTCTGGATTTAGGGACACGGAAACTGTCCCGGAAATCATATTGCTGATGAGATTGTCAAGCGGTGCGTGAGTCTCGGTGATGATATCATTGATCATCTTGTTGGCATTCCTTTGACGCAGAGTAACTGCTATTACGGCAGGAGATTTTTGGTATTGCACATCGCATGTGGGAGCGAAAATCCACGTGTCGCACAGCTAGAACTTTATGGCCCAAGTATGATGAATTTAAGACAAATTCTTTATTTGCACTATCTCGGTCTCAGTTGAGACTTGTTATTTCTATTGTTACGGACACTAAATAATTGAGTACTCGTGAAAGGAGACCGGGGATTCCATTCAAAGACTACTGTAGAAGTTGTAATGATATGACTGAAGAGGAAACGGTAATTCACCTTCTCTGCGACCATCCTGCCTTATCGGAGTTTAGACCCAACCTGTTGGCCTATAATGTCCTAAATTTAGGTGACTTTTTAGCTATTGGTCCTAGGTCACTGTATTGGATGGTTTGGTACGACATTAATACAGCAGGATTTATACTGCATTCTTGTGATGAGGTAACCCAACGGGACCAGACTATGATGGACCCACGTGAGATGTCTCGGACAGACACTGCCCAAGGAACCTAACCTAAACTTCTCTTGCTATATTATCCTTTTTATCCTGGAGAGTAAGCATTAAACATATTCGGTGTTTATCCTTTATAATTTTCTTTATTTTTTTATATTTTGCTTACTCAATAAAATGATCACATACAAATTTAATATTTGAAAAAATAAACATTTGATTATTTTGTGGTTTTATTTGATATATGAAAAAAATCAATTAAATTAATTAAGCCATATCAAATGATTAATGAATATTTTAAAATTTATTATACAATACGAGCATAAACAATGAACTCCATACTGCCAATATATCTGTCATATTTGATAATTTGTTATGTGTTTTTCGAGTTTTTTTTTTTAATTTTTTTGTTCACAAAATGTCATTTAAATTATAATCCTCTATATTTAGATTGAAATGATAAATAACTGGAAATATAAAAAATAAAAAAAAAAAATTAAATGCCATGTAGTTATGGTGATTTTTTGATGGAAATTATAAGCGCTGTTAAATAGCAATTGATATTTAGAGTATTCAGAGTTTTTAATTTAATATTTTAATGAAGTTGAAGATAATAATGATTGGGGCTTAAGGCTTTTGTAAATATCATAAATACCAAGACTATTAACATTTTTATAAGCAATTCAACTAATATATAGAATTATTGTAAATGGAAAAATGTTTACTTTTAATTTCGCTATAACAACTAATAGAACTACCTTTTAATAACAATTTATGAATACCCTTAATAACTCAACTTATATAATAACACATTGATTTTTCATTTAATTAAAATTTGGTTTTAATATGTTTTTTTCTATACTTTTTTTTATTATTATTATTGCAAAGTGGTTTTTGTTTAGTTTACAATTAAATTGATATTTCGAAAAAACATATTTCTGAAAAAATACAAATTGAAAAATCATTTGTTAATTTTAGCCGCAATTGCATTTGTGTTTAGTAGGAAATTAAATTAAAAAATGTTGCTTTTAAATAAATAAAAAGAAAATTCATTGAAAAACGCAATTAAATAAAAAAATTTAATAAATAAAAATGCTAACATTATTACGTTTACAGAAAAATATTTAAAATTGTAACAAATTTAATTAGCACACAATCCACAAATGTAGTTTATAGTGATATATAACATTTGGATCCATTACTATTGTCCATATGTTTTAATTAAATTAAAATTAATAATAGGGAATTTTTATTATTTTATTATTTCAAATTTAAGAATGCACAATTAGAAGAGAAAAATGAAAAGATCATAATTTGTATAACATATTACGTTTATACGCGCGATTACTGCAAATAAATAATTCACTGTTTATACGCAAATTGCACAAATAAATATATTTCCTTATTTGTCGTGCCAGATGGGAAAAATGAAACTATTATCATCGAAAATTCTATGAACGTAAAAGGAAGTGGCAACGCTGTACGTTTTATTTGCAATTAGCTTCACTAATCACGATTATTTTTCGTGAGTTAATAACTTACAAATATAGTACTAACTCACTGTTTATACAGCTAAATTTTCATATCGCAATATTTTTAATTGCGAGTAAATGGTGCGTATAAACGTAATAACAGATTCCTTAATCGCCTCTGATAGGTCAAAGTTAAACCGCTCATCTTTTTAGATGTAATAGTTAAGCTTGCACATTAATTACTTAATGATTAACATTATTTTTCCATCAATGTATGTCCATCTAGTCCCATGGAAAATATTAAATGCTATCAAAGATTCACGGTTAAAGCTAGAAAGATGAAATATGAACTGTAGATTGGTCTAAGATTTTTGAAAATTCGAAAGGGCAAAATCGGTAACCTCATAACTCCTTAACTAATACAGATACAAAAAAAGTTAAATAGTTATCGTTATTCATTTGAAAAATAATCGGATAGGTGTCTGGTATTTTTTTTTTTTGAAATTCCGCTTTTTTAATTTAATTGGTACTTTTTTTAACACTATCTATCTTTTAATCCAGTAAGTATAGAAATAACGTGTGTATCAAATTAGTATCTTATCGATAATTGACGAACACAAGTTTGGTACTTTTTAGAAATTCGAACGTGTGAGGGGTAAAAATTATACCTGATTTTAGTACTTTTTTCACAATATATTTTTTTTTTTTATTTTTACTGACACCTACATATAAATATTTTACATTAGATCCCAGTACAAATTAGACATTCATTGGTATACAATCTTTGTTACACCCAGGAGGAATAAAAAAGTACCAAAAAGGGGATAAAATCTTAAATTGAATTTTATTCAAATTAAATGATTCTTTTTTTATTATATTAAACTTAGAGACATGAACTTAAGTACATGTAGTTCTAAGTAAGTGAGAATTCATAAGAGGAAAATGTGTGGTACTTTTTAATTCTTCTAATGGTACTATTTGAATTTTCTACAAAAATTGAACCTAGAAACATGAAATTAAAGATACATGGTCCTATTTGAATAAGGACTTTGTGGTACTTTTTCGTTATTCCAATGGTACTTTTTGAATTTTCTCAATATTATTAAAAATGAAAAAAGTACCATACAAAAATTAAATTAAAAGTATATGGTTCTAAGTGAATGAGTATCCAGAAAAGAATATTTGTGGTACTTTTTAGTTCATCTAATGGTGCTCTTTGAATTTTCTAAAATATAGAACCTGGAAACGTGAAATTAAAGATATAAGGAAGACTTCAAGGGGAGGGGAGACTTTTTGGTACTTTTTTGCTCTTCTAATGGTACTTTTTGAATTTTTATAATATTTAATCTTAAATTATGAAATTAAAGATATATGGTCCTAAGGGAATGGAAATCGATATGAGAGTACTTTGTGGTACTTTTGGTTATTATATTACTCATTGAATTTTTTCTAATAATAATTAACTTTCAGACATGAAATTAAAGATGTATGGTTCTGTGTTTAGAATCCACAAGCCTTATTGGTCACTAAAATATAATAATAGAAATATAATAATAGAAATAATGTGGTAGTTTTTGAAATTTCGAACGTTAAAGTAAGATGTAAGAAACTGAAGACTAAAATATTTAAAAAGTTTATTGTACGTAATCCTGACGGAACACCAATATTGTAACTGTTTCCACTGGAGATAGGAATCGTAATTGATCTTTACTTTTGGTATTTCATTTTGTTTTTTATATCTGGTCTATGTAGGAGTACTGCAAGATCGGGTTACATGCTATCTATATAAAAGTGAATCTGTGTTTGTTAGTCTGTCTGTTTTTGAAAAGACGAAAAGAGCTGAAACAGTGTTATTGGGTTAAATTTAAAAAATTAACTTAAGAAAAAATCTTCCCTGTAAAGAAGAGAGTAAATATTGAAGTTGTCCGAATTTTAGGTGACGTGATTTTTTTATCAAATGATTGCTTAAAGGTCAAAGTTGTGAATTTTCAAAATAAATTCAATAAAATTTGAAACACAGAAAAAATTATTACCTTCTTTTTTTCAATTAACTCAGTTGTTTAATTTTGCATCAAAATTTAACAAATATGTTCAAGAAAAAATAAAATAAAAAATTAATTTTGGTATGATTTTTTTTCCTATACACATTTTTAATTCATTCAATCATCTACTTGATTGATTTAATTAATTTATTAATTGGGAATTTTTTTCTGTTTTGTATTTTTTATAGTTTTTAGTAATTGATATAATCATTTTGGTGAGAGGTGCAAATTTAAACAAGTTTATAATTGAATGAATAATTTTCATATATATTTGTTAATTGGTGACTTTTTTCTGTGAATGTCTAAAAAATATCATTACTAATTTTGACCTGTAAACATTTATTTCCCAAAAAATAGTTATAAAATATATTATTTGCCCCAGAATTCATAAGTGTTTAGAAAAAATCTATACCATTTCTTAATTATTATATCAACTATAATATCAACTGTGTTATAGTAATAAATATAACAAAAAATAAATATTCATTTTGATATTTAATTAATTCAATTATATTTTTCTTTGCTACTACAGCAAATAAATAACAATTTCTATAATTTCTGCAGTCAGTGGTTTTGTTTCCTTTTCAATGTGTTAAAATATAAAATTATCTCTAATATTTATTTCAACAGTTTGTTAGACAAAGACATTAAACTATCGCATGTCGTTGCACTATATTAATTTTTACACTCAAATTAAACTGCATATAAATCAAAAGTAAATTCGCAGCAATAAAGATTTGTTAATATAGATAAAAAAAAAACTTTTTTTTCTCTGCATTAAAATGACATTTAATAAGCCAACAACATCATTAAATAAAGAAAAAAAATCACTATAACGTAAAAAAGAAATACGAGTCTAAATAAATTGAAATCATATTTAAACAAATTGCCAACATTAGATGAAGTGGCAGTTGGTTGGTTGTTTGGGTTTGCAGTTGCATATGTACAAGGTAAAAAACGAAACATCTGTAATTTTGCGACATACAGAGTATGTTTTCGCATATGTTTTGCATTTTTTTTTCTCTCTTGGCGAGAAGACAACACAATTTATTATAAAAAGTTTTATTTAGTTTTTAAATTACGAAAAAAAAAAATAAAATAATAACTAAACAGACAAATTTAACAAAAACTAAAAATATGTATCTAATAAATTATATTTAGAAATGTTACATGTAAGAAGCGATGTACGGGTTTAATTGTATTGAATATTAATTGCTTAACTAAAGGGTAATGATAAAGGGTCAAGGTTTTATCAATTAGATTGACATTTTCACAAACATTAAATAATTTTCTTGTATTATTTTTACATTTTAATATTTTAAATTGTTTTATTTTTAAAATATGTAAATTTTTTTTATCTTAATTATTTTTTAGCAATAAGGCCGTTCCTTTAGCTCTAGTGTTGAAAAATTTCTTGATGAAACGCATTGTTTTGACCACATGAATCTACAGCTAACAGGCAGACAATGTGGCATAACTGGCTCATGTTAGATCAACTAGAAATCCGCCAAAGATCCACAAAAAAATTGTTGCTCATTAAAAACATATTCTAATGTTTAGGAAATGTTCGCTTTTTCGTACATTTGGTATGTTTCTTTTACACATAAGTTTTAGTAAATACTCTTCTTCCTTATACCAAAACTAAAAAAAAAAAACATATAAAAAACTATACTCTAATTTTATGCTTTTAACAAAAATAAATATATATATAAATATATGTACAAGTGACCAAAAACAAAAACAATAAGTGCCGGCTCATCATCGTCATCAGCAGATTTTAATGAGATAAGAATACTGGATAAAACACTTTTTATATTCGTAGCAAGCAGACTTTGAAAATATTATTGGTTTGAATATGCTGGGCACGTTTAGATAGATGGACGAATGTTTAGTTGGCTGGTTGGATGTTTTGTTTGAATGGCAAAGACTCTGGTGTCTGTATATTTTAAGTCTATATATTTATACATAATATAGTATGTTGTGTACAAATTCTTTATTTTTTTATAAGTACTTTAAGTGATTTTTATATTTCATGAGGTTTTTGGCCTAAATCTCAAAGTGTCAGCAATAATTGAAATTGAAATCAGTTGATTTTTTTTTTTTTTTTTTGCCTTTGCGCTTTGTCTTGTTAAGATATGCGTGAGCCAATTTTGAATTAATACATTCTTATATGCTCGTGCTGTATGTTACATACATACTTGTAGTTTGGATTGTCCGTCTATGACAAACTGTCTATTTTATTTTTATTTTTTACTCAAGACAAGTGTTTATTTGCTTGATGATTGCTATTTATAAAAAGTTATTTATTTTTTTAAGATTTAGAATAAAGATTATTTAAATTTTATGAGTTTTATAGGAACTTAAAAGATTTTAATTGTGTAGGCAAAAAATTGACATTAATTATACATTTTTGCTAAATGAGTTAATTGTTGTAAAAAAAAAAAATAATTTGAGAAGATTTTTAAGGCGCGATTAAGTAATAATTTAAAATACATATATAATAACTTAAAGACAAATTGCTTTAGTTGGATCCATTATTATATTAAAATAATTTGATACCTAGCAAAAAAGAACTTCTAAAAATGCGAAAAAGAATTAGAATTTAAAATTATTAATTACACAAGTTTACAAATTTGGGCAAACTCAGCAGATGAGAACTAATTAATGCATGAGTTAAAATGGGAAAACTGATACCAAATACATTACATTGGTTTATATGCTTCACTAACTGAACTGAATGATTTGAAGATGTGATTTAAATTAACTAAAACGATTACTAGAGATGATCACATCCTGGTTACCGGATTTAAAAATTTGTAACATTCCAACAAACGTCAATGTAAACAGAATCAAATATTAAGCACTATTTTCCGATTCTATCTTTGGAGCTCAAATTTTCTTCATACTTTATTCCCTTTTCGATTTTTCACTTAAAACTTTGGAGGTACGTGTAATGAAAAGGTAGAAAATACAAAAAACTTTGGCGATCATCGAATTGACATGAAAGCACATGGATTATGTTATTCCAATTGGCTGTTGCGAAACCAATTTGATATGCGCCACACCTGAAAAAAAAGTTGAAACGGAGGTGAGATAAACTTTTTCACTGAAGGCTCTAAATTTGGTGAACGAGTTGATGATGAGCTGAACTTGATTTCCGCCCATCCCACAATTGCAATGTAGGACATTCCTTGAAGAAATATTAATATCTACTCGGATAGCCAAGCGGCTATTATGGTCAAAACTGTGTAGTTCAGAGGGGTGCGAGTCTAGATACTGTACGTCTCTGAACCAGAGCCGATCGGCTCAGAGTCGAATTTAATTCAGCCGTCGAAATTTTAAAATTTTCGTTAAAGTCCAACAGAATCTGAACAATATACAGTTAGGGACAAAACTATTTGTACACCCATGCATTTCGTATATCTTCAATAATTTATAAAGAATAAAAAATTATTATATGTAGTTTTAATTCAGGTCCATTTTTATTGAATTATTTGATAAAAAATAAATATATATATAGCACATTGTTAAAAAACAATTTAAGTAAAAATCTTTGGGACAAAAGTATTTGTACATCAGTACTTTGTACAATTATTTGTACGTTGGACTCTTGTATGATGATTTTTTTAAATACCGTTATATTTTCTTCGTTAATCGAGTTTTATTTTACAAAATAAGAAGTTGGTTTTAACGTTTTGAATAATAAGCACATCAAAAATGGGAAAGCGAAAAGAGTTGAGTTTGGATATTAAAAATTTAATTATTGATGAACATAAAAAAGGAAAATCTCTCCGGAATATAAGTAATTTAGTAAATTTGCAACATTCCACAGTACAATACATTGTAAACAAGTATAAAAACGGCGGATCTGTTGAAAATGTGCATGAAGGTATACGAAATATATGAGGTGTACAAATAGTTTTGTCCCTAACTGTATGCCTTTCTGCACTTAATTTTGGTGCTAGAAAACAATTACATAGAGTGTAATCGTTTACCAGACAAACTCGCCAAAGAAGTTAGCATCACACAGATTCTTTAGAACAAAAATAATGTAGTTATACCTATGGTTATAAGCAATCATCATGTTAAGGAACTGTTTCTTCGAGAGCCGAAGTTTGAACACATTCAAAGTTAGTATAAGTCTCTGGTCATTGTTGAGTTCACGAAGATCTAGAATATTAACGTCTCTCGAGAGACGAATAGCAACTATTATTTTGAATAAATGCATTATTTGTAGACATGATCTTACGCTTGGTGTCATGCATAACATTTTCTGAAGTTGCTACGACGACGAGGTGGAGGAATTTGTCTCTCACCTTCTCTACTCATGTGTGGTTGTGTGAATGAGAAGCAGTTGTTTCTAGACAAATCTTTCCTTGACAAATCTGCACAGAAAAAAATATTCCAAATAATTTTTTAATAAAATTATTAATTAACTTTATATTGGAATTTAATTATATGATTTATTAATATAATTAATTTTATAATTGGTTTACAGTTTTGTTTTTCAATAAATTGACAGTTGTTAATAAAATATAAAGAAAAATGAAATATTTGTCTATAAAAGTACAGAAATAAAATAAATTTAAGTAAATTTTCAAAACTTTCCAGCTCATTGCATCTATTTAAGGAAAAGAAGTAATAATAATATCAATTATTCTAGTTATTAATATTATCATTTTGATGATTGGAGCAAAATCAATTAAAAATTTATTAATATTACAAATTTCGTAATTGAAGTCCATTTTTACTTTTTTCTGTGTGGTTAATCTGAATGTTAAACGAATCTTAATTTTTATTAAAAGATCAGGGTGGTGTCAAAGAACTCAATTGCTGACTTAAATGAATTTGGAATTCGGTCCAAATACAAATTATGTATTTAATTTTAGTTTTTAAATTAAAAGAACATATGTAACTATTTTTATTTGCTAGGAATTTTTGTGAAAGGCCATAATTTTATTATTTTTTTTTTAACTGTTTATTTGTTTGATTATTATTATTTTTTTTGCCATAATTATTCCCTTTTTAGATTTCTAAAAACACTTAAGATATCTTTTTAATTTTAAAATATTTCAAATATTTTTTTATTTTAACAAAGATAACTCTTTTGTTCCTGTATTCAACTTTTATAACTAAATACATATAATTATGTAAAACTCCTCCCATTTTCTGTTTCAACGTCATATTTTAGTTTTAATACAAAAAGAACCATAGAGAAGCCAATATGAAAATACCCTACAATATGTACAATAGGGAGAAGCTTTCGGTGGACTTAGGTTGGTTGGTTAGTCTTAGGTCAAATTAAAATTTACTTTATTTCGATAACTCAAAATGTACAAATAAACCTCAACAGAGTTTGAGACATCAACAGAATATAATATGTATTTTATATTAAGCAACATACTTTATCAGCATTAATAGTGTATTTCTGACTTGAGTCGAAACATAGCACTTGTGCAATTTTGAGGCGCCTTATTTGCAGCTCCAGGGGTATATGGCAGATTCGAGAAAATAGAGTGTAAAAGTTATATAGTCATCAATTAGCATCCGGTTCGAAGGACCTTACATGAATTGCTATCGCTTATTACCTACGTTGTTTCTCACACTATAAATAGTCACTTATATGGAATATGAAATATGTATTTTCTATGGCGCAACATACTTTATCAAATTAGGTGGAATGTAGGGTATAAGTAAATTCTTTTAATTTCGGCTCGTTCTCATCAAAAACACAATAATGGCAAAAACAACTTTCTTAATGCCAGGTATTTAAAGGTTTAAAAAAAGGCCTAAATGAAAAAAGGTAAATAAAAAAAACACATAATAATGATTAATAATCGTCACAAACCTACAAATTATGTTGTCACACATACTTTATTATAGTCTACTACTACTACTCCACCGCCACTACTAATACAAAATACTACCACTACTATTACTACAGGCTAAACATGCAGAAATGAAATGAAGTATACGAGTAGAATTTTATTTATAACTCGTATGTATTTATGGTATTTTCTCATATTTGATTATTCAGCTATTTTTATGGCAAATAAAATTTTATACATATTTACACTTAAACCTAGTTTAACAAAGTTATTTGAAATAAACTTTAAAAACTATAAATTATATAAAGTGAAAATAATATACATATATAAGTATTTAAAATATAAAACAAAATATGGAATGACTTACTAATTATGAAACAAATTCAATCTCCTTATCATATTATCTTTCTCCTACTATTACTTAGTTAATTTAGTCTTAGGTGTATTACTTTTTTTTATTTTTAGTTTTTAACCTTTTAGTTAGCTAAAATTCATTCCAGCCCTTTTTTGTTGGCAAACAAGCAGTAAACAAATACTTTGAAATATTTTCTTCATGTTTTTTGTTCTGGTTAATTTTTACGGTCTACGAACAAAGTGTATTTTAACAGGATTATTTAGCACGCAACATTAATTCGCATTTAGACACATTAACAGGATGTTAAGGTGAATATGAATACGTATAATTCGTATTAGTAGTTTTAGCTAATGTTTTTTTTTTTAAGCTAATTGCATGAATTGAAAATATTTTTGTTTTTGTTAAAACTATAAGGATTTTCTGAATTATCATCATTAGGAACTGACATTTGTATGAATATTGCTATTATCAGTAAAAGGGTGGTTGAACTTAATACACTCCTTGTTTTGGCACGATTTAATTTTAATGGAATTTTAACAAATTGTTAGCGAATTAGTATTTTTATAAGCAAATAATCTTTTATAACAAGGTTAATGAATATTTTTGATATTTCATAAATTATGTGAAAGGAAATTAGGCTAAATGTTGAAGGAGTTTGAATAAAAAAATGCTCGATAAAAATATAGTTAAAACTGCTTTCGGTTGTCCCTAAAGCCCAAATTACAATATCGCGTAGTCAGCAGCAGTGTGTGCTGCCATAATCAGTTGATCATTTAGAATGCACTGTTTGTTATGGTGTTGATTACATTTGGTCAGCAGCAGTTTGCAGTGCTGTTTCATTTAGCCCTGTTTCTAAATTCACTGCGCTGCATTCAGATTGAGAGCGAGACAAAGAGAGTGAGCAAATAAATGAGAGGCTAAAATACACAAGTAGAACAAAGCTAGATGGTGGTTGTAAATTGTGGCTGCCTATGCTGAATTGTAATTATAACGGCAGCAACATGTCGTGCTGACAGTGATCAGCTGATAATTTTTGCTGATACTGTTGCTGACTACGCGTTATTGTAATTTGGGCTTTAGTTTCAAAATTTATTAAAATATGTCCGAAATCATACAAATAAAATATTTTTTGTGATTTTACCCGCCTATTTTTGGAGCAAATGTTTACGGTCTTGTCTAATAACAGAATATTAAATTATGGTCCAAGATCTCAAATACTGGATTTTTACCGTTCTAAAGCTTCTAAATGTGGTACTGTGCGTCGTGGACTTCAAATAAAAATGTTCCCTTTGTGTAGCTACAATTTTATTTAATTTGAAAATAAACACTTAAAAACTAATTTCAAGAAAAAATTATTAATAAAAACTACACTTCTGACGAATAGTTAATATTATATTTGGGGGATTCACAAGGTGTTCTATCATGTCGTATTGTCATATGTCCTAAAATATTTCAATGTATAAAAAATATTGTTACTGCTTTTCCTTTGTAAAATTTTATGACATTGTAAAATTTTATGCCATTATGACAATACGACATGATAGCACACTTTGTGAATCCCCCAATAATTTATTATATATTTATATTTTACAATTTTAAAATTATTAATTATTTTCTTTTTTGTATCTTTTCAGGTATGTTCTTTTTGAATATTCTTTATATTAAAACGAATTTACAATCGTAAGTACTTTAAGAAAATATCTGGATAGATATTTAAATTAAATTATCTGCCTGTTTCTCTAAATGTGAACGAAAGTTTCGTTCGAGTAAATGTATTGAAAACAACAAATAATGTAGTCAAACGAAACTTTCGTTCACATTTAGAAAAACAGGCAGTATATTTTAAAACCTTTACGCCATAAACATTATTAAATTTTTGATTTACAACAGTTTTGAAAATAAAAAATTTCCAAACAAAATTTATTTTTTTAACCTATGATCAGTTTTAAAATTTCTTATGAAATTAGTCCAAAAAGTCTAAAAAGCCTATTTAAAATCATATTGTTAAAAACTTAATAACAAAATACAACAAGAAAATATGTCCTCGATAATTCTAACACAAAATTAAATTAGTCTACCAGTACTTCTAAAGGGTCTTTAAAAATTAGTTCGAATTTCGGTTTTATGATGTTAAAAAGTTAGAAATTTTTAATATTATTGTTAATAAAACTAATTTAAATTATTTAATCCAAATGCTGTTATGTGTTGTTGTTCTGTTGTAGAATACTAGCATTTATTATACTAGACTTTTAATGGAAAGCACACCTTATTTACGCCCATTTTGTCAAAATATTCTTTATTTAATTAAACCACCATAAGTGGTGAAGGTATTATGCGTTTGTACTGATGTTTGTAACACCAAAAAATATTGGTCTAAGACCCATCTTAATTTATACCAATCGGCTTAGAATCATTTTCTGAGTCGATTTAACGATGTCCGTCCGTCCGTCTGTTCGTCAATGTATACCTTGTAATCAAATTACAGGTCACAATTTTAAACAAAAATTAATTTGGCACACAGGTTTCTTACAGTCCAGGAACAAAGTCTGTTGAAATTGGTTATGATCGGTCCATTATTTCACCTAGCCCCCATACAAATGTCCTACCGGAAAGGGTTTAACGATCATAAATCCCTTAAATATAGCAATATTTTAATAAGATCGGTCCATAATTGACCATAGCTCCCATATTCAGAAAATCACTTTAACGGGCATAAATTCCATTAAAAATTATTGTATATATCAAGTTAATATTTGACACAAATATGTGGAAATCTTGGTGCCAAATTTTATGAAAATCATAAAATTTGGAGACAGAGGTCTCCGAATTTTGATCCACATACACAAAGGTGTAGAGTACCATATGATCGGGTTTGACTTACTACATCTTTATTACTTTTTTAAAATGTGTATGTATTATCTACATTTTTATTTAAATAAATATTAATAAATCATATGTATTAATTAATATACATCGAAATACATTTTTTTTTTTTTGCTATTTAAATTTACAATTTCCCCCAATAGAGCATTACAATTTTCAAAACAAAGAACACATTGAGTATTAGAAAAAAGTGTGTATATTTTTGTTGTAAAAATCAATATGTGTGTATGTAATATTTTTAATGGAAAATATTTTAATTTTACCAGGAAATATAAAACCACAAACAACTGAAAAACCTGCAGAATGAGGGTGATCGCTGGGAAAAAAATAAAAGAAATGCACTAAAACATTAAAATATGCCAAAAGCTGTTTTGAATTTTAGCATAAAATATACAGAACAAGAACAAAAATATAAATAAAAAAAAAAAAATAAACGTTTGCATTTTTCTGTTTTTTTTATTTTTTATTGTTGTTTTTATTAATGTTGTTGTATTGTATTTCTAAACTAAAACTCTAGTTAAACAAATAAAACATAAAATGCCAACTTGCAACAAGCAGACAGACAGACATACATCACTATAAACAAAAATGTGTGTGTACTTGCAACAAGGAATAAATGCACAGAACGACCTGTGAGTGTGTTTAAAATAAATATAAAAAAGAAACATAAACACGTTGTTATTTTCTAAATGGTAATACAAAAAAAGGGAACACTGATCTCTATGCATGTTTAAATGTATGTAGTTTTTACTATATTTGTGGGTAGTTTTTTCCACTTTTAAGTTTTTTTCTTCTGTGTTTATTGGCTTAAATGTTGCAAACATTTAACAAAACCATGCTACAACACATCGAGAAAATATGTATAATTTACAAATGATATGAATAAGGAATTTTTAAGTTGTATTGATATGTTCTTGAGTCTGTTGAAAACATTAATATTACCTAAATATAAAAACTAAATGAAACCTAGTTCGGAATATTTGCTATTGTCCTAAGTAGTTTGGTATTGAAAAATTAAGATTTTAGTTTTGTAGGAAAAAAGTTATAAATGGAAATGTATTGATATATTCTTGAGTCTGTTGAAAACATTCTCATTACCTAAATATTTAATACAAATAATTGAAACCTAACTTAATACATTTGTTAATGTCTTAAGCACATTGGTATTGAAAACTCAATAGTTTGGTATTGTGGGAAAAAATTTATAAATCAAAATGTAAAACAACTTCGAAGGAATTATTTTCTATTTAGCTGTAACTTGTAACTTGATAACTAACTTAAAAGTTCAACGTATCATAATTTTGGAGAGGGACTTCAAAAGGGTTTTAATAAAGCTTTCGTTTAAAGAAAATATAAGATAAGATATTTATTCCCTTTGAACTTGTCTTCAAAAATTAGAAGAAAAAAAAAATAATTTTTATCAACATTTCCCATTTGTTTCGGAGTATAATGTTTTATGGTTGATTTTTTGATGTTGATGATGTGGATGATATTCTCTACAGGAATAAATACAACAAGCTTTAACACTTCTGAATATATATTTACATTAAATAAATACATATGTATCCACTTATACATATTCATTTATATAAACCAAAGCATCTATATATAAATATATCAACATATGTGTATGTATAACCTATAGTACTTATTTAGTAATCATGCCATCGGTGTAGAACTCGGCAAAGTATTTAGTGTAGACATCAGATGTTAAATGTGTTGTATGTTTTCTCTTTTCTCATTTAAAATGTTTGTATTATTTTCAGTGTTTTTTATGTTTTTATAAACTTTTTTTGTATATTTTTTTATATTTTCACTGAACAGTTGAGTAATTTTAATTACTCCTGGCATACCATTACATAAACAAAGTAAAAAAAATGTTAAAATGATAGAAAAAATTTAAAGAACCTTATATACGAATTGTAACATCATCATCATTATTTTCTTCAATGTGAATCATCATGATTATTGTTATGTTCTCTAGCTAGCCTAACAGCATCTAACTCCCCAGTACTCCATGGTGCTGCACTTCATTTGCTTGCTACTCGTGCCACATTATGTGTGTGTGTGTGTGCCCCGATGCATGTTGGTTTAACTTGTGCATGGTGTATGAAATACTTTTAGCTTAATTATGGCAACATTTACTGCATGCATATCATCATCATCTGCAGCGCAGCAGCCAGCGCCTTTACAACCAAAGAAGATTTTTTAATGTTTTATTTAAAAGTTTTTTTTTTTTTTTTTTGGTGTTGTTGTTTTTTGTAGCATATTTATTTAGAGATATGTATTTGTTTATTTGTTTGTTGTTGCATGTTGATTTCCTGTAGTGTTTCATTACTTATTATTTTTTTTTTTAATTTCTAATTTTTTATTATATATTTTTTTCTTTTTTTAATTTCTCTATTTGATTCAATACACTGCTTTTGTATCGGATATTAAATTGACATCCCATGTTTTAAGTGATGTGATGTTCATGCAACTTTTCACAGTTTTTTTTTTTTTGTTTCTTTTGTAAGTGTGTTAAGCAAAGTGTTAAAAATTTTACACCTGCAGCGTTTAACATTTATTTGAATTCTTTATAAATTGTTGACCTCATATGGTGATTTCTACATTAAAGTTTAATTAGAGGGACTTTGATTTAATAACTTTATAATGAAGTTATTATTGAAATACATTATAAATATTAATATACTTTTCACTAATATATAATATAACTCTCGAACTCCAATGGCTTTAGATAGATCATTCAAATGATGTTAGTGGACCAATCTAGGCAATAGAAAGCTAACTTAAAATGTAGCAGAGTTGATGATCCTGTGTGGTTCCCTGTTAATAGCGTATAAAGACTGCACTTCATGAATTAGAATAGAATAAGTGGGCAAACGAAATCACGTGATCTATCACTTAGATGATATGGCCTACGCTGGACTCAGCGCTTAAGTAACTTTATAGGATATTCTAATATTAGTATGGAAGATATTGGGTCCTTTACTACATGTAGCAGATATTTCTGTAGTGATTTGTTTAATGTATTCCCTTGATACTCCCACTTCTTACGAAATCCTTTCATTTAACTTAAAATTTTAAATACAATACAATCTCTATAAACCAGAAATACATCAGTTCAGTCGAAAACTTTTCCTCTGCAGTACAGACATCAGTTTGCTTTTAGTTTCGATCGTAGTTATTGTGTGTTATTTTACCGCTAGACTCAACATTTAACTTTATGTCAGCAAAGAAAAAAAAATATACATCCCAACAACCACATGGGTTCATAGCAAGTGGAATTCAGCTCTTGGTTATATATGAATAATGGAAGTTCCTCCCCACCTTATAGAAAAGTCAGAAGTCTGTTGTATATAGATCTGTCAACAAATATTGAATGTCGACTCATATTTGATAGAAATTTACACTGATCTTTTAAAAAGAATGGATCAAATCGACAACTGTTGTGGTCACATGGGCAATTTATGGTGTCGCTTTTTGACATCGTTTGTTTACAATTTTTAAAAACATGATTTCGAATACATAAAGTTAAAGTTGACACTAAAGTCATGCAAGTTGGTATAAATACTTAAGATATTAATTCTTCGTTTTTAATTTGATCACACAGTATACAATTTGAACACATATGGGGTTAAAAAGTCATAACTTCCGATGGACAATACATTACCTTTATGGGAAAAATATCGAGTCCATTCGTGTACAAAGTGATAAAATTCAGTGTCAATAAATTTACTATTGGTGGTCACATGGGCAATTTATAGTGTCGCTTTTTGACATCGTTTGTTTACAATTTTTAAAAACATGATTTCGAATACATAAAGTTAAAGTTGACACTAAAGTCATGCAAGTTGGTATAAATACTTAAGATATTAATTCTTCGTTGTTAATTTGATCACACAGTATACAATTTGAACACATATGGGGTTAAAAAGTCATAACTTCCGATGGACAATACATTACCTTTATGGGAAAAATATCGAGTCCATTCGTGTACAAAGTGATAAAATTCAGTGTCAATAAATTTACTATTGACACTGAATTTTATCACTTTGTACACGAATGGACTCGATATTTTTCCCATAAAGGTAATGTATTGTCCATCGGAAATTATGACTTTTTGCCTTCTTTTTGGCATTTTCTGAACGCCATTCCAAAACCATTTCTCATCTTTTGAAACCAGAAACAAATCAAGACAATTCTTAATTCCTTATTCTAAAGTGAAGTGAATTTCATAATTGAAAATGTCTGGTCTCATATTCTGGCCGTATTTCGTTCAATGTGTTCGGTACAGATCTCCCGTGATCGTTTTTTAACAACTTTGATCCCATAAAATACAGAGCATCATCTTGGCGCCATAGATATTTTGCTTTGATATAAATTTTACTGTTTGGCAATGCTTCACATACGACTTTATTGCATTTGATTATCATAATGAACTCATCGCTCCTAATAATTTAATTTAAAAACGACTTTCTTTTGTACCATTCAAGCAGTATTTCAGTCAAGCAAAATCGTCATTTGACTTCAGTGCGTGCGACAACCATTTTTCTAGCTTTTTGATAAATCTAAGAGCTTTGATTTATAATAATTAAATCATTGCTTGATATATTCCCAATGATTTTGCAATCATTTCTTGCGTTTGGCACCAGTCTTGATCGAGCAAAGCCTCTAATGCTTCATCTTCAAACTTTATCGACAGGCCGGAACGCTCCTTATCATGGATATCAAAATCGACACTTTTAAACCGTGTAAATCATTTACAACAAGTTATCTCAACTAAATTTTGTAACTCATTAGCTTCTACCAAATTAAAATCTTAAACAACTTTCATTAAGTCCCCAGGAAAAAGCGAAAATCTCCTATAATTTTTAATATATGTATTTAATAAACCAATTAAAAATTCATGCAGCCCGCATGCAATAATGATCATATTTGATTTTTTTGTTTTCTAATACGAATTAAAGCAATATGGAATAATCTCTATAAAATCTAATATTATGTTACATAGATTTAAAATTTGGCTATAAAATCATAAAATCCTAATTTTAATTAAAATATTGTCGTAAAAATTAGTTGCCTATAAATATGAAATTTGAGCAGATTAATAATAAACTTTAAATTATTCTTTTGTTATTGAATCTATACATTTTCAATTTTAAATAACTCAACACAAAGTAATATTAAAATTTATGTTATACACAAATAACCTTTAAACTTTTAGTTCGTAACTCTTTTTAAACGAATAAAAAAATTGATATTGCTTTTCTTAAATTAAACCATTAAAAATGTTCCAAAATTAAGTGTGTGTGACTAAGTGTCTCTATACTAAAATGTCGTTAAAATTTATGTTAGCTTTTTTTTCCTTAAGTTTTATTAAATTTTTATGAGTTTGTATACAAATAATAATTTACAACCAATAAAATAAAAAAATAAAAAACTGAATACCGCTTCATAATTTTTTTTTATAGACTTTTAAACGTTTTTGTTTAATTTTTTTGTTCATGCTACACAAAACATTTTTACAACTTATTTTAGCCATAAATACCCGCAACTATAGTAAGTCAACCATTCACAAATATTTCTTTTATGTGAGTTGTATCTCCCCCCAATTGCGTAGGTCGTGTTGCACACTGAGTTTTATGTGTCACATGCTTATTTTATATGGATCAACATTTGAGCGTGTCAATAATCTGTCTAGCGTCTGCTGTGTGTTCGCTCCACACACAGCTTCACTCCAATTCAATTCTGTCGTAAACTACTCTACTTCAGCCATTGTTTATTATTATTTTATTTTATGTCATTGTCGTTAAATCCCTAAAAGTACCAATAAAATGTCAACCATACAAATTGTTTTGAAATTAATGGTTCTCCTTAACAGAATGAACAAAAAAAAAAAAAGAATTCAATTTATGCCGAGGGGGAGTATAATCTTTTTAATGGGCAACAATATATGTTTAGATATAAAATTTAATAGATGTTAGCAATTCTAGAGCTTATTATTATTTTTTTCTTATTGAATTGTATGAAGAATTATTAGGGAGAGTTGTTCTTTTTTTATGTTCATCAAAATTAATGTCAAATTAACACCTGCTTTGGAGAAGGAAAACGTACGACTAAAAATGGAATAAGTGGTTTTAATGTGCTTAAATAATGTTAATAGGTTTTTAAATATTATGTTAAAAAAAAAACTAAAATACATAACAATTAAAGCATTTTTGTAAGATTTATTTTATAAAAAGTAGAAATTTATCAATTTAAATTTATTTCAAAGAGGCATTCTATAGAAAACTGCCAGCCTTATAAGTTTTCTGTATATTACAAAATAAAATTAAATTATCATACTAAACTTTTAAAATTTTCAGTAATGTATAAGTTGGGGTTCACTCATAGCAATTTTGACTTTGTAGGCGAGAGAGATAAATAAATGGAATCTTATGAACTCAGAATTTAAACCAGAAAAATTGCTGTGTGTGAACCACTACTAATACAAGTTTAATCTATAGAGTTGCATTTTTAAGTTTCAAAAATAATCAGAACTCGAGGGCTGATAAGTAACTTTGTATCGACACTACTTCCAATCTATATTAGAGAAATTTTTATCATAACAAGTATAAAAATTTTATCTGAATTGCAAATGATTTTTTATCTCTATTGATTATAAAAAGTACCAACGATAATCAAAATGGCGTCTTTTAATAATCAACGACAAGACAATGTTTGTCAGAGCTCGATCGCTGAACATTTTCTTTTAACAAACTGTCTCCACGGTGAGCTAACAACGGCAGAAGAGAATAACCATTTTGTTTATATTATGTTAAATCTTAAACAAGTGGTAAATGTATACTAATAAATCTTAAAAGATTTCATTATTTTCACTCAGTCACAGAGTAAACATATACTTTTTATTTAAGAAATCTACTAGTCTAGTAAAATGTAGAATAATCATTAAAATAAAACAATTTTACAAAAAACATTGTTTTTAAGTACTTTTTAAAGCAGTAGGAAAATATGTTAGAGCTTCCCCCCTGCAGGCCTTTGTGAATGCCTCTACACGTTTCCGAACAAATTTTAAACACATTCCACTTTGCCTTATATTAAATAATGCCTGGTTCTCTTTAAAAAAAACTCCAGTACTAATTCTTGTTTGAAGGTGTATTACTCACATATTAACTTTCTCATTAGAAGCAGAAAAAAATATAATTGCGAGACTAACAAAGCTTAAAATCACTTAGTCTTATTTTAAGTGTCGATAAGAAAGGTAGTCCGCATGTATTTTTTAAAACAATTCTATTCTATTGTGGATCCAAAATAAAGCATTTTAGAATGTCTCCTTAGTCCTTCTTTTTCCGACTAGGATAATACACATGCACACACAAACAAACTTTCATATATGTATATTTTTTGACAGTTTATCTTACTTCGAGTCTACATTAGAAACATTTTAATCAAGATAAACGTCAAAATTTTATCATGATAAAGATTTGTCTAATGTAGACTGAATTTGTCAGTATTATTGCAGCATTAAAAGAAAATTGTCAGCGCTCGAGCTCTGACAACTTTGTCATGATAATGCTTGGTAAAAGACGCCATCTTTATTGTTGTTGATACTTTTTGCATGGTTTATTATGACATACGTTTTCCCCTATAATTGACAGAGATAAAAAATTATCTGCAACTCAAACAAAAATGTTAGGTTTGCCTTGATATACATTTCTCTAATATAGACTCGACGTTATAAAATAGTTGTGTAGAGAAATCTTATCAAAACAGTCACATAATATTTCTTATAATACGAATATATTAGTCTACACGTGAGATAATTCTCTCAGAGAGCGAATTTGACACTCTCTGTTACATATTATGAAATAAAAAACTCTCGTTTAGACTCTATGTAACGCTGCTATAATATTGACAAATTCAGTCTACATTAGACAAATTTATTTCCTGATAAAAAATTTACGTTTGTCTTGATAAAAGTTTGTCAAAAATAGACCTGACGTTACAGCAATACTAATAAATTTCGTCTATACTAGATACATATTTATTAAAAAAAATTTGTCTTGATAAAACAATTCTCTAGTCTGAACACGCTGAAAACGTAATGTTGATTGATATATGGCATATGTCATATGATAAATTGTTTTCCATTTTAGACACTAGGTAAAAAAGTGTTACCCCAACAATTAATAAATTTAAATACGACAAACCTTTAAATTCATTTGTTCTTTTTGAATTTAAAAAAATGTATTAAAAACTTTAATTAGCCTTTGGCTAGACAGTTTTGCTTTAACAATTTTGAAACATCATATATATATCTGATTTCCAATTAATAAATTTAAATACAACAAACTAATCACAGAAATTCCCTTTAAAATCGTACGTTTCTTTCAAATTTAAATAAAGAATTTTATTAAACTTTAATTAGCCTTTGGCTAGACAGTTTTGCTTTAAAAATTTTCAAACATCCCATTTCTGATTTCATGTTAACAAATCATTAAAATAATACTTTTAATTTAAATATTTTACTTTGTATTTATTTCAAAAAACTCTAATGAAAAAACAACACTATTTTATTTTTGTCTATGAAATATTTTTGTTTTTTCCTCCACAAATTTTCAGCAAATTAACACGTTCACACTGTTAATGAACTAAAGAATGGCCATGACCAATTGTCGTGTTTTTTTGCATAAGGACCGGGGCAAATTTTTCCTCTTCTTACAATTTAAGTTAAATAGAGTAGCTATGAAGACCCACGCAAAACTTTTTTGTTAGTAAATTGTACAAAGAAAAAAAGGTCTTTTTGTCGTTAATAATTAAGTGAAACAAAAAAGAAACAAGTGTAATTTAATTATAGCAAAACTAATTATTAAGAAAGTGTGCTTTGGTAGACTGCAGAAGTGTGCTTTGTTTTTGACAAAAAGAACAAATGAAGTTTATTTAAAGAAAACAAAATTTGTAAAATAAATAACAAGGGTGACCAATGAAAAACTACAAATATAAGGTGTGGTACTCGAAATTTAATATGTAATGAAAGAGACGAAAAAGGATTTACAAATAAAAAAAAAAATTCATAAAAGCCCTAAAATTTAATTTCGAATGTTCTTTTAGTTAGAAGGAGTTCTTTTATTAAAACAGTTTTAAAGTTTAAGATATCCCTTTAAAGAATTTTCCATATAAAAAAACAAAGAGGAATCAATTGGTTACTTAACTGTCTCGTAGTGTAAGAGAGTAGGGTCAGCTTAAAACTTTAAACTGTTTCTTTGCAATCCATAGTAAAATATAACTTAAATTTGTGATAAAATCTCTAGCTGGTTTATTTGGAATTTTTTGTCTAAGTTATTAATATTTTATTTAAATATGTTTTGATTAAATGTAAATATTTCCCAATTACAATTAAATCTTTACAAAAACAAGTTATTACAATTATATTTATTTAGTTAAACAAATAGTTTTCTTTAAAATTCTTGAAATGTTTACCTACAATTAAAAACAAATACAATACATTCAAAAACTTTATTTATTTAAAATAAAAATATTTATTTGTTAAACTTTTTCTTACTTCTTAATTTCCTGTTGCAACATTCTCTACTCAAGTTTTACTTCTACCATTTCTCATTGAGGCTCTGAGTGTTTTTGTCTGTGCTAGCTGGGATCATTCATCCATCCACAAAAAACATTGATTGAATTTAATTACCACCCATTGGTTACACTTAGGAAACACTAGGTAAATTGATCATGATGACGTTACTGTAGATAGATATGTTTGCTTCTCCATAAAGACTCTTTCGTATTGTCTTAATTAATATAACTGCTACTTGCACAATTGTACAATAATAAATTTTAATGCAATTAAAAAATAAACAAAAACACAAATGCATATTTAGTTATTTTTCTCTTTCCTCCTGTGTCTTGTTGTTACATTGTGGCAACTACATACAATCAATACTAACCACCCAGACAGTAAAAGATTGAATCAACAGTGTGTGGTTTGGTTTAAAATTTTTATAGGAAATTGAAATTAAGAAAAAAAATTATAAGAAATATAAAACTAAATTAAAATGTATTTCTCATTTGTAAAATGTTTAAATGTCTTTCAAATTACAAATCAATTGATGTATTTTTTTTTTCTTTTATGAACATAAACATTTCCTATTATAAATTGAATGGGTGTTATTAGATTTTTAGTATCATTTAGAGGATTTTAAAATGAAATCATCAAACTATTTGCAAGCAAAAGAAATTTTAAATTTCGTTAATATTACTGAAATAAAAACAAATGAAAAGTTAAAGTTTCCATTTCCTTTTATATATGGAAAGATTTAAAAAATAAACTGTTCTTTTCCTGAAAACAAATTTCATTAACTTCATACTTTTAGAATATTCTACTTTAAATTTGACTTTAAAGGGCTTAAAGCATTGACCCTTTTTTTTACTAAATTTGGACAAAAAAGAAGCGAAAATAGTTTTTGTTTACTTCTGCAAATTCATTATTTTTATGAAACTACAGAAATATTCTTTTTACATACATTTATTTAACATTGTATGAGCCATTACTATTTCAATATGTTTGCGATTCACATAAAAATGTTTGTCAGACTTGTATTTTCATTACATCAATAATAAAACCAAATTAAATATAACGTGGTGTAAAATACAAGAAAATAATAATAAAAAATTAATAAAAAAAATATCAACCGGAAACATGAAACGGATATGAATTTATCATCAAATACGTGTAAGAGCAAAATACAACTAAAGTCCAAAACATGCAATATGACCTTTAAATAAATATTGATGATGGTGGTGTTATAAATATGTTAAATCTAAAATGGTGGAGTTCTTAAGGTAATTAAATATTTGTTGATTTCTTTACAAAAGTACCATAATAAAAATTTAACATTGCTAAGCTAATTTATTTAGTAAGATCAAACTTTAATAAAAATTAAAATTATCACTTTTTTCTTTCCCTAACACACTCCGAAAATTCCCAAAAAGCAATAAAAAAGGGCCATACAAACAAATTAGTACCACAAACTCTTTTTCTCGCTCTCAAGTTAACCAGCAACTCTTATATATATTTCTATGTTAATTTTTTTGGGGCTGAAAATGTAGCTAATCATTATAGTCGATGAGATACCATAAACATAATTCTATGTAAATTTTGAAGGCAACCTCTACAATCTAGTTACTTCGTTTTAATTTAATTTTAATGAAGGACTCAAGTGCGCCAATCGCAAAACGCATGGTATAAAGTCTCATCGTACATTTCGCAAATTCTGTGGTGTCTCATTTGCACAAGACCCAAAATTATTCTCCACAAATTCCTTTAACTTACAAATGTATGAAAAATATCTTAATTTGGCTAGAAGAGGCCAAGTTTCTGTTGGATTTTAAGCAAAAGTATAAAGTTTTTATGCAAGTATTTAGTATCTAAAAAAAAAGGTTAGAATAAGGAGATTCATAATTTATAAGAAAAAAAGTTAGTGGAATGTAATTTGAACGAACAATTTCTCGAAGGACTTAAAATTTATCTTTTTTGTGTTTTCTTTTTTTAACATAAAGTTAATATTTAAACTTTAATAAAATTTAAACAAATAGTGATTTTTTTTGAAATTTCAGTTTAATATGTACAAGCTTGTCTTAAAATCAGAGAATTAAAAAAACTCCCACTTTTTTTACGTGAAAATACCCAAAATCCCAATCCGTATAAAACATGTTTAAAAATTTACTTTTTTCGTTGAAATGGTCACCCTGTCCTTATAAGGGACGTCCGCCAGAAAATACTTTTTGGATGTTTACCTTTCGTATGGTGCTATATAATTAAAATAATTTTAAGTCGATCAAAGCTTTTCAATTCGAAAACTTATCAAAAAAATTTTAAACGATTTTTCAAGATTGACAAAGTTTGGATAGGGCTTGTGGGCAGACCCTTGGCCCAAGCTCCTCCGGATTTACTTTACACGCATTTCCAGTAAGATTTCTTTTGAAAATATTTAAAAAAAATTATAAAGCCAGAACAAAAAACACATTTTATATTGCCACCTTTTAGAAAAAAAAAATAATAATTTTTTTTAAAGTTCCAACTTCAGATTATTATAACTTTTGAAAGGATTCATATATTTATATGATTCTTGTAGCAATATTATTTATTATAGGGAATCTGGGAAATATTTAAACCAAAAAAATAGGGGTAATATTAAGCCCGCCAGGTTAAAAAAAAAACTAAAAAAACGAGGCTAAAAATGAGGTAAACATTTATTTCGACCCGAAGAGATAACGACTAAAAGAGATAACCTACACATGTAAGCATAGTTTTTGTAGAGATTTACAAGGACTATCTATATATAAAATATCTTTTCTGTCATATCATAAATGATTTTTTGGCAATTTTTCAAAAAAATTACATACCCTAGATGGGCAACTTTGGAGGGCCATCCACTTCCCCCTTGACCTGCTAGGGTCCTGTACTCCTCCAAATCAACTCGAAAAAACCTCAGCTCTGACATTTTATTGAGATACTAACGGTTCTTTAGTTACTGAATTATCCGTCTGTCTATAAATTTAATAAAAATTTATATAAAATAAATTATAAATTTAATAAAAATTTATAGACGGACGAACATTGCCATTCTGTCAAAAAATATTCTAGAATTCTATTCTTTATCATCAAAATTCGGATATGACCATTTCCTGAATTGAGCACCATTTTCGACCCATTTAACCCAAATGTATAGATAGACGGACGGACATTACCATTCAACCAAAATAAATCTTATAATTCTAAAAATTAATTTTTTTACTTACTAATAAATAAGAAAATTAAACGTGATCATTAAAGTGTTGATTTCACCTTTTCCTGAATATGTATAATTTTCGACCCATTTAACTCTAATGTATAGACGGACAGACATTACCATTGTGCCAAAAAAATCATACAATTCTAAAACTGATTTTTTTTATCAATAACAAAATAAAACGTGATCATTAATATATTGATATCGCCTTTCCCTGAATTAATCGCCATTTCGACCTCTTCTACCCCAATGTGTAACGTCTTAATTTTTGCATGTAAAAGAACCCCCGATTTATTTAAAGGAAATAAACTAACGTTTTTGAAACGCTAAAATGTGACAAAAATTTTATTTTTAAATAATGCAGTAGATTTTGTATAAGTTGTAAATTAGTTGCAATAAATTAAATGGGAATATAGTCAAAAGTTATGCATTGATTTTAATGAAAAATATCTTGTTTTATTTGCAACATATTAAGCTACATATATGACATATAAAAGTATAAAAATAATTACTGATTTAAAAAAATAGAAATACAAAATGTTTGTTATCTTCTTTTCGCCTAAAATAATAATACCAGAAATTTCTTCTTAGTGAGTCCAAATGTTGGGAGAAGTTAAAATTACTCTGTAGATTTAAAACATTGAGCGAAAATTAACTTAGCAAATCAATTAAATTTTTATTTTATAACATACATACGTATATGTTTGTGGAATCTTTTATATTTGACACTCCATTAAAACATTTGTATTAAATTTATAATTTTTAGTAAAATCTAATTCATTACAAAAAAAAAAAAATAATAATAACAAAAAAATACACGCCCAATTCGTAAATCATTAAAAAAGAGTATTTTTATTACTCTAGCACTAAAAATGTTTAAATGTCAACATATTACAATCTCGGTCCCTGTCTGAAAATGTTTTTTTATTGCTTCATTTGTATGTCTGGCAAGAATTTTCCCTGCAGTATTTTTGTTGCTATTAGTATTGTTTATTATTTTTGCTAATTTAAATTTTTATTATTGTTTTTTTGCCAACCAATAAATAAACAATAAAAATAAGCCAGAATTACTAAAAATATTATTGCAGTAACAAACATTTTCTGTTGTTGTAGCGAAGAAAGAATCTTTCTCTTTACATGTAGGGTGTTGTTGCATACATTAGCCTCAATTGATTTTTCTTGTTTACAAGAAAATAAAATTTACAACAAAACTAAAAAAAGAAAAATGTTTAAAAATGTGCAACAGCAAACAACATTTAACATATAGCAATCAACAAAGCAGCCAAGTGCAACAAACCAAACAGACATCAAGAACTTTTTATAGAGCCTGGTGGTGGTCACAAAAAAAAAATTTTATAAAAATATCAATCTGTTGCAAATTCCTTACTGCCTAATAGAGATTTTTTTTTTACTTGTTTAGGTTTGATGTTACTTGACTGCCACAGCGCATACAGTCATATTAACCTTATGGTTGGCAGATCATGCAACAAGTTTATTTACATTGCAAAATGTTTATGAATGAAAGAAAAAAAAAATAAATAAAATGAACATAGAGAGAAAAAGCAAATAGACTAAAAAATGTTTTTCTTCTTATATTTTTGGCACCGTCATTTGAGCCTACACTTTCCTTTTATGGTTTCAAACCATTGGTTTGGCTATACTAACGATATTTATAAAAAGGGTATTCACTTAAAAGAAGGAAGGGGAAATCACTTTAAATATTTGACACCAAATTCAAAATATTTATAACTATGACTTTTCCCATAGCGCTTTTAAGTTGACCCTTCTTAATTAAGATTAGTGTCATAATTAAAATTTCCTATGTCATTGAACCCCTTTACTACTTAAGTATATTAGCCAGATAATTATCTGTGTGTGTTTGGAAAAACTTAAGTGAAAATTTGTGTGGGTTTTTATCGTTTGCCTTTTTTACAAATTTCCAACAATATTTATGCATTTTTCTTTAAGGTTAATGTTAAATGATATGACTTTGATATGCTGAACTTAAACCCACCTCATGGGCGCTAATCTTACCGATTACAAAAAATTCATAAAAAGAGTTAATGACTTCATTTTATTTGTTAGCTTTATTATCTTTCTTACACCAAATCATGAAATAAACGTTAAATTTTTAAATTTTCAATTATTTTTTCTTCTTTCTATAATTTCATCATTATCATCCAAATATATAATCACTGTTCGTGGCCGTCTTGAAGATTCCGGTTGATCTGCACAACATGGTTGACTATCTTGTTTTCGTTGGGAATTTCTTTTTTTGCAGTTTTCTCGATTGCAGGTTTTTTGATTGCAGCTTTCTCGACCACAACACATATCGTCGGACTTTTGAGATTTTGAAAAAGATTTTTTGCTTTTTTCATCTTTTTCGCCATTAGTTTGGGAAAAATTGTCGGTCTTTGATTTACAGCAACCCATTCAATTTTTAACTTTTTAGAAATAGCACTACAATTTTTTTTTTTAATTTCTTAATAACTCATATTTTATTATATTAAATTATACACATTTTTGTTTATTTTTATGTAGCACAAAAATTTTATATTTTATTTTGACATTATCTGGCTTTAGTTTTTAAAATTAAATAAATTTATTGGAAATGGAATATTCAGAAGTTACAAAAAGATTTTAGTTGGCAACGTAATGTCTGTTATCTAGATACTTTATATAAAATATATACTAAACTAAATGCAGGATTTACTGACTCATCCTCTTTTAAAAAATAGTTGATCTACGAATTTTTGGAAACCTGATATTATTTACTATATGAACAGGAAATGTTCTCATATTTCACTTATTTTTTCCTCTTGCTATAATATCATTATTATCCAAAAATACAACCACTGCTCGTGAACGTCTGGAACATTCCGGTGGATCTGTACAGCAATGTTCATTATCTTGTTGCCGTTGTGGATTTCTTCGTTTGCAATTCTCTCGATCACAACACATATACTCGTAATTTTTTGATTTTGAAGATAATTTTTTGTAATTTTTAGCATTACTATTTGGAGGTGAATTTTCGGTCTTTGATTTACCACAACCCATTCAATTACTAACTTTTAATTTTACATATTTTTTGAAATTTTTATTTATCAGAAACTTTTTTTTTAGTTTTTGAAATTTAAAGAAGCTTTTGGAATTGAAGCAATTTAGAAATTTTAAAATTATTTTGTTTGCCAACGGCTTGTTTTAAGTACAGTATAAACTTGATAATCCGGATAATTGATTGCAGACCCCAATCCGATCTATCGAGGCTATATTCTTACATGTTTTTCATTAAAAACTGCACAGATGCACATGTATATTAGTTATTTAATATATGTAATAGTAAAATTATCATTATTTTCACCTTACATAATTTATATTTAAAAATTTTGAACAATTTTAAATTCTCGTATAAATAAGGTCATATATACTGAAATATGTGTTGGAACAAAAGTTAACTAAAAACCAGAGACCGGATTTTAATACTAAAAAAACAATCATTTTATTTTTATTTCAATCGAAAAACAATCTTTAATGTTCAAAAAATAATAAAAATCCATCATGATTTTTATTATTTTCATCAATATTTTAATTTTTTTTCATCATGATGAAAATAAAAATATAAATATCTTTTGTGATATTTATTTCAAAAGTTGAAAATTATTTTGAACTTTTTTCATCGGATGGAAAAAATTCTAAACAACAACAATTTCATTTGAATAAAAAAATATTTTGAAAACAAAACAAAAGTATGAATAAAAAAAACAATCATTTTAAATTTTTTTCGAACTGATATTTATCGTTAAAGATATTTATCGTTAAAGATATTTATTTTTTTCATCATTGATGGATATTTATTTTAAAAATAAAAATCCCTCACATATTTTTTTCAACAAATGAAAAAATATTTTGAACATTAAAGATATTTATTTTGATTGAAAAATAAAAATAAAACGTTTTCGGGTGCTTGCTAAAAACATAGATATTCAACAGAAAACAGCTCATGGCACATAATTTTTATTGTGAATGCCAATCTATATTATTTTTCAAATTTAAAAAAATTTAATTTTTTTTCTAAATCCGGATAAAAATATACAATCAATCCGGATTATAGAGTTTGTAATGAGTTGCGGAATGGCGTCCGGATTACCGAATAATCCGGATTATCGAGTTTAAACTGTATTTAAGAAACAATTGTGAAAAAGGTAACCATTTCGAAGAGTAATGTTTTTGGGTGACTTATTGGCTGACCATCATTATCCAACGCACAGAAAAGAACATGATTATGACATTGTCACAACAACAATATAATAATTTTTCATAGATTTCAATAATACTGTGTTCAAGATAACAATGTCTTTGTTTAAGTTTTCAAATAATATGGTTGACTACAAAAATATTATTTTTTAAATATTTTTACCAGAAAAAAAATATTATAAATATACAACAAGCGCGAATGTTATATTCGGCTCGGCCGAATCTATATACCCACCATCAACTTTTTCAAATTTTACGTCATATTAGAATTGGGTGGCGAAGTGGGCGGACCACGCCTATTTTTTGTTTCCGAGTTTACATTTCTCCTTAAGCTATTTGTACAAAATTTCGTTGACGTTTCACCTTATATGGGAGGTGGGCGGTAAAGTGGGCGGACCACGCCCATTTTGGGTTTCCAAGTTTATATCAACCCTCGAACTATCCGTACAAAATTTCGTTATAGTACATGCTTTTCTTTAAGAGATATCAGCAGAAAAGTATGAAATGAAGCTACAACGGACACCCTGTGTCTAGTATTTTGCCCATAATTTTGCTCATTTCCAATACCAAACAAATCTTATATAAGATAAATATTTTAGCCAAATTTCATCCTCCTAGGTTGTCCCTCTCGAGCCCTATCCTGCTTTCAACAGACGGACAGACGGATGGACATAGCTAGATCGAATCAGAATATAACCAGGACCAACAAAATATTTATTTTATGGGGTCTTAAATGAATCCTTCTACATGTTACACGCGGAATGACAAAATCAATATACCCCCCATCTTTTTGATGGTGGGTATAAAAATATAATTTTTTCTACAACCATTAAATGTTATAAATATTTTTGATTACTCTTGAACGATATTTTGTTTTCAAACCATATTTTTTTTTGCTTCAACTAATTATAATTCACATTTAGTTTATATATAAATAAATATAAGTAGACTGAGTTTAGTAATATTCGGGGTGATTCAAACAATATCAGATATTTATTAATAACTATTAAATAGTTTAGTTAATAAAAAAAAAATATCGTAGTATCATCTTGCACAACAAATATTGATTGATCATAATAAGATAAATATGAATCATATTATGAAGTTTTTAATGGTAAATTATATGATAAAACTTAATCATAATATGATAAAATCGGGTCATAATATGAAAAAATCAGATCATAATGTGATAAAGCCGGACCATAACGAAATGCATTATTTAAAAATAAAATGCAAAATCTCGGATCATAATATGAAAAATTTGATTATTTTATGATAATAACATTGATATTTATTATTACTTATGACAATACACCGTTGAACATGACAATACATCGTTGAATGTCCTTATTATTCTCTATGTTTGACGGTAGAATGGAATTCAAAGCTATAGAGAGAAGAAATTTGGAAAGATTCTAAAGAGAACAAAAACGTTCCGCTGCAATTGTATTTATACTTCTAGATGTTTATACAATATACCTACCAATATTTCTAAAAGTATATACATCATTAAACATATAATGAAACTCACTTTTAATCACACAAAAAGAACATAATTTCTTTTAAGTGTTGTTATTATTTTTCAGCAATTTCCATTATCTGCAGCCGGTTATTTATTTTAATGTAATATTATACACTTTTTATTATAATCCAGCATATTTTTTCAATATAAATCTTGGTGTAAAAGCTAAATATATTATCATTAAAAAAATAACAACAGATGAGATTTCAAGCTAACAGACAAAAAAATCGATTTCGAGATTACTAGGTGAAAACCATAACCACATTTTCCACACAATACTCACCCCTAATGGACGTAATATGCTTTAAGAAACCATAACGGGAAGCACAAAAAAAAAATATACCAAATAAATGAAATTCATTAAACTTATGTATGAACAAATATCAAAAATATAATGCAACAATCTACATTTACAGTGGTTAAATCAACAGTAACGGAAAGAAAAATATATAGAACGCATACAATTTTTCCAAAAACCGGAATAAAGTTTAACCAAGCGACCAGACATTCGTTTAATCATTCATTCATCCACCCACTGACATGACTATTTTTTTTTTTTTTTCTCCACAAAAAAAAAGGTATGTCAGCCAGTCGCCTGCATTAAGGTTAAACAATTTTCACTTAAATATACCACCAATATCAGCTATGTTAACAACGACACGGCCAACAATACCACCACCAACACTGCTGCCATTATGCTTTAAGTATGTAAAACGACTGTGAAAGGAAACAGGATACTAAACAACAGTAGAAAGACATTTAAAATGATTTACTATATAATGTTGCTCAAACTCAATACAAAAAAGTTAAATAATAAAAAATAAAAAAAAAACACAAGAAACAAAGCACTAGTAAAAAAAAACACCCATTCAGAAAACTCCAGCCGTGCTAGATAAAGTCTGTCTACAAAGCATTGGCATAAAAAATCTACCATTTCCCTTTCCATTAAGCAATGATACACAAACACACTCACACACATAAGAAACCCTGTGAAAAATTACTTTAGTTTTTTTTTTTTTACTCAACAATGTTGCTACAATTGTATCTAACTAAACAAAAGGGTGCAAAACTTGAACATTATTCTAGAAAATAAAATAAACTTCTTTGCAACAGTACTCGATAGTGGTCTGTTTGTTATATTCCTCCCCTTTGGAAATTGCAATAAAATATAAAATATTAAAAGAGTAAAAAGCAGCATATGAAATAAATGCTTTTTATTTCCTTTGAATACTCTTTGGGAAAAGTAGCTAGTATTGTGGGTAAATTTCATATATTTGAAGGGTTTGCAACAGGTTTTGAAAAGTAGTAGGTTTTATGATTTTTTAAATAAAAAGATATTCTTTAAGAGCTTTAAGTGATTGGAAGAAATATTTAAAAGATGTTTTAAACGAATATTTAATTATCTAAATGATTGGTCAACTTACATATAAAGATGGATTCCGATTAACGTTTATTAATGAATTGCCTTTTAATCTTAAAAGAGTTAAAATCCTTCGAAAGCTTAAATTCCAATAAAAGAGCAAATATGAGATATATTACTGGTGCCTAATAATAGTCTCATAACTTTAATATCTCCGATTTCAATGAAAATTACTGATATTTCCTCTTGAATGAGTAACTCAAATCATTAACTTTCAGGAGGTACACGCAGATAAAAAACATTTCTTAATATGATTACACCAACAATATTATTTCATCGCAAAGACATATTTTTTTTTGCAAACATCGTTATTGTTGAATGTATTTTATTTTAAAAACAATTTTATTGTAGCAATTATATATTTGTTCTCAATTCACAATTAAATTGTTGGCATAACATATTAAGCAATATGTTTAAATTAGAACCTTATTATTGTTGTTAAAATTCCATGTGCAAAAAAAAATTATTTTCAATACCTGAATATATTATTGTGTTTGTAATTTTGAATTGACAATAAAATGTTGCAACAATATACATTATTAGTACTTGACAATAAGTATACTTGCTGATTTTTATTCAATTTAGTGTGCTTCTTGCATAGAGTTAGTTATCTGTCGGCGTGTTAAAAATATATTAGAAAATATACTGAATGTATATTTAAAAAAGTTAATTATTTAATTAAAATTAAACTAGAAATAAATATTTTACATAAGTGTTTCAAATTGTGAAAATATTTTAAATGGATAATAGGCAAAGAAAACTACACTATAGGTTATCTTCGGAGTGCAAAAAGAGGTGTCACCTTGTACGAGTATTTAAGAAATTTCTCAGATTTCATCATTTACCAGTGATGATTCTATCCATCTTTTTATACCAAAGTGACTTATTTTATATAAGTAAATTATACTTAATTTTAATAATACTACCATACGATAAATTAATTGGCTTTTATTTATTTATTTTTTGGCATAATAATTGTTTCTCGAGACTATAAGTTTTTTATTGTGAATTAACCATATTATTGCTGTATACATGAATCAAGTACATATACAACAAAAATATAGTTGCAGATCAACAATATTTTTATTATAATTCAACCATATTATTGCTGTATACATGAATCAAGTATATATACAACAAAAATATGGTTGCAAATCAACAATATATTTATTGTGATTCAACAATATTATGGTGCTACATCTAACCATAATATAATTTACAGACAACCATAAAATCCAACCATGATTGACACCCGATTATTAAATGAAAAAAACTGCCACTATTCCATCTGAAATTTACGAAAAAAAATTCACACAAAAAGGGAAATTTTCCTTACGTTTGGCAACACTGGTTACGGCTAACCAGTTTACAAGAGTACAAAAGTACAAATTCAATATCAGATGGAATTGTAATCGTTGTGATCTTGTTATAAAGTCTCATCGGACTTTGTAATACAAAAAATGTCCATGGACAAAAGGACATTTTCTGGTCTGAAAATTAATACATTATGTGATAATTTTCTTTCCTTTCTCAGGATGAAATTGGTTGTGGCATTGGACTGGGTAGGATTCTCAGGGAAAAATAAATAATAATCTATATATAAGATAGGCAAGCCATATAAATCACAGAGATCATACGCAAATATTTTAGATCATTTTATCTCATTCATTGCTTTTCGTAATTGAAAATCCCATTAGGTCTACCAATCAGGTGTAACTGGGGCATATAAGCATACATTTCATAATGTTTCATAAAGGTCATATTTCCATTATGTAGATAAACTTAAAAATACTTAAACTTAAAATAATACCATAGCAAACATATATACAGGATACTCCTAAAGTTCTTCATCGGGAATAAATTGACTTATCCGCTTTATTAATATCCCAGCAAAAAACGAAGAAGTTCTTCCAAAAAAAGAACGTTCTCACAACTTCAAAAGTGGATCAAAGTGCATATTTTAAACTTTTTCGGTAGTTCTTAATAATTACTTCCAAAAAAGAGAAAATAAATGAATTTTTAGCGGGAAAAATGGTACTTAATAATTTCTAACCAAATTTAAATTTTACAAATTTTAAAGCAATAAGCAAAAACAGATTTTTTATTATTGTACATAGTTTTAAGAGAAGTGCTTCAAAAGCAGTGAAAAAGAAGTATAGAAGAATAATATCTTACCAATGACAACCATGGGTTAAAAAAGAACGTCTGCAGCTCTTTTTCACCACTGAGTACTTCTTTCCAATGACAACACAATGTTAAAATCATGATCATAGTTTATCAAATAATTATTGACACCAAATCGTTATCGAATTATTAAACAAATATTATATTCCGTTTGCTTAACAGTTGTAAATTAACGGTACCAAAAAAAGCTCCACTTTATATTGTTAATGGGACCACATTTGTCATCAATTTTCCAACGTATTTTTTCCCTCATGTAAAGTTTAGGGTTTTTTACTTCTAACCTTAATTTACTTACATTTTTTTTCATGTTGTTATTATTGCTTTTAAAAAAAGTTTTTATAATATTCTCAATTCTTTTTGTCTCTCTTACTGATAAACTTTAATTTAACTACCCCTCTTACAAGTCTTATTGACAATGTTTATATATTCAACCAACAAATTTAAGTGTTGTTGAGTATTTTTTGGTTTGTTTCCTTTCATCTTATGCTCGTTTAAATAAAATACATATAAACAAACAAAACATTCATTTCAAAAGTTATTGTTGTTGTTGATATGTTGTTCTTCTTTCTATTTTCTTTTAGCACTTGAAATTTCTATTAAAGAGTGAGAGAAATAAAATTAAACTTACAAGCAATTGTAACAGGATTTCAGCAACAACAAGGAGGATGACTTATAACTTGAACGTAGAAGTAGCTGCTGGAGTTTCTTTGTGTTGAAATTTTAAAAAAGGGGTTTGTTTTATTTTTTTGTTGTTTTGGTTACAAAATTCGTTCTCTTTTTTAGGAATTTTATGTAAAAAGGGTCTTTCGTTTATGCACTAAATTTATAGAAATGTAGAAAGAAAAAAGTTTCACTTTCAATGTCTAGGTTGTTGGTAGAAGTGTGACTTACCAAAAAAAAAAAGTAAATAGTTGGAGAAGTAGAAAAAAAGTTTATTTTAAAGGAAAATATTTACACACACAGTTACATGTACTTATAATATGTTAAAAAAAAGTTACAATATTAGTCTAGTTATTGGGCAGACATTTTCTTATAAAAAAAAGTAGAAAAAACAAAATCCCATAAAATTGCATTTTGTTATTTTTGTTGTTTTTGTCAAAAGAAACGTATTAACTGTAAATATTGTACATTTTAATTTAACTTACAGCATAGATTTTAAATTTTAAACAATTTCCGCTCCGGAAAATCGAAAATCAAATTAGTTTTTCGAACAAAAGGATCTTTTTTGTTGGCTTTTTATTTCGATGATGACAATAAACATGAAAAAACAATTAAGTTGAAAATATGTCAGCAATTTACAATTCAATGAATTATTCATTTTCATTCTTGTTGTTCTGTGTGTGTCTATTGAAAAAAGTTTTAGATCCTTTATAGTATGGAAATATTTATAATGCATATTATTTTTTGTAAGAATATGTCGTAGCATGAATTAGAGTTTAAAATACTTTCGACAAGGCAAATATACACCCTTCTCAAAGTTATTGACATGTCCTGTTTAAGGATTTAAAAGAATTACAATGTAACTTTATTTTTTTTATAATAAAGTTATTTTAAAAGGAATAATTAAAAATCGGAATTAACTAAATAATTAGCTAATTAAATACATGTCGGTCTTTTTCTAAGGAATTTATATTTTATGTTTTTTATAATTCTTTTTAATAAACGTACATTGGTGTAAATGGGGTCGAAAATAGCGATTAATTCAGGGAAAGGTGATATCAATATTTTAATTATCACGTTTAATTTTTTTTATTGATTATTAGGTAAAAACTCAAGTTAGAATTTTAAGATTTCTTTTGCAGAACGGTAATGTCCCTTCGTCTACACATTAGAATTAAATGGGTCGAATTTTCGGGGAAAAGTGATATGACCACGTTTAATTTTCCTATTTATTAGTAAGTAAAAAAATGTATTTTTAGAATTATAAGATGTTTTTTGGCTGAATGGCAATGTCCGTCCGTCTATACATTTGGGTTAAATGGGTCGAAAATGTCACTTAATTCAGTGAGAGGTGGTATCAAATTTTAATATGTACTTACATTTGGTTTTCATATCGATCAAGAAGTAAAAAAAAATCGAATTTTAAGGTTTTTTGAGAGAATTGTAATGTCCTTCCATCTGTCCGTCTGTTTGTTAATTTTTGCAAACTTTCGAATTCAAAATCGTTTATTATTTGACTCAGTAAAGATATTGACTTAAAATTTTCTTTGTTCGATAGATAATTTTGTTTTTTAACCAATTGCATAAAATATAATAAAATCGGTTGAAAATGTTTGGCTATATATGAAAAAATCTTAATCTTGTAAAATTAAGATTTTTTAAAAAGGATATAACTCAAAAAATATATAAGATAAGTAGACATGCAAGCATGTTTTCTAAAGGATTTAAGGTGATATACAAATCTTGGAAATCGGGTAAGGGAAAAAAATTGGTATTGGTTAAACATTTTCTATGACACTAGTATCCTATTTTGAACCCTCATAGTTCCGCTCCTGAAGCATGTATGGGACCGTGCTTCTTAACACAAAATTTTACTGTAATTTCATGTAAATCCAACCAGCCGATTAAAAGTTACAGATTTATTTCGATTCTCCCCCACCATTTAATGTTTGATAAAGCAAAGAAAATGTCTGCACTTAAGCTGTTTTTTGTATGAAATTTACTGGAGTTTTTTCGAAAAAAAAAATATATATTTTCTCAAATCAGGCACACGATTTTTTTCACAATATTAAAGTGGGTAATATGTACTATTTTTCAGAAAAATTTCAGAACAAACATCTTGTTCTTGTTGAAAATTAGTGTATTTTAGGACCATTTTCGAAAAAATAACAAAAATATTAGGACAAAAAATATTTTACAAATATTTGAAGAAAAGTACACCTATATATCTGAAGTTGATAGTTCCATTTAAAATATTTACCTTAAAAGACTTTTTATTTAAAATAAATACACTGAAAATTGATGAAAGTTGAATTTTTTTACTCTTTTTCAAAAATGTAAAAAAAAATTAATTTGACTGCTCCTTATAAGAAAACAACACAATCAAGCTTAAAGATTTTAATTAATATTGGTGCATAATTTAGTCTATTTTATTCTGTATCCAACTTTATTACAAAAATTTCAAAATTCAATTAATCGCCACTTTTGACACATTTTACCCCAACGTGAAACGTATTAACAAAGAAATAAAATGTTTGTAAATCTCATTATCATCTTTAATTTTATGCAAAAGTAACAACATTTTTTAAAATATTTCTTTAATATTAAGAATATTTAAATAGAAATTGCTTCAATGTGTGCCCTATTTTAAAATAATGTAGCAGAATTGTTTAAAGAATTATAGCTAAATCCCAAATTATCTATGGTGTTTTTTAAAATATTAACAATATGTATATGAATTTTAGCATAAGCAATAATTTAAATGTTCTTTACAAACCGCAAACATTTCAAGTTTAACCAAAAGTACTTGAGATTTTTTTTTATATCAGGCATCACTGGAACAAATGCTATTGAGAAATGTTATAATTTTAATAATTCTCTTGAAATAAATAACACTCCCTAGACCTTAACATATAAAAACCAGCCATATCATAAAATAAAATACGAGTTTAAATTAGTACTTATATTTGTATAAGATAATATCTTTAATTTTTTACACATACTCATACTCAAAAGTATTATACAATATAAGAGTACTTAAATTTAATATAAATAATACCCTAGACATTATAGAATATGATAAAGAATCCCCTATTATGAATCCATATGTATAGTTGCTGGTACATACGAGGATACACTAACAAGTCTTTTTAAATAAATAAAAATCTGTCTTTATTCTTTTAAATATTATTTGTTTTTAATTATTTTCCTTTTCTCATGCTAAATAGGTCAAAAAAAAGTTTATAATCCTTTGGTCCCTAGATGGACTCCACAGTATTAAAAAACTTATTAAATTGCTAACGTACATACATGAATATAAATATACATATGTATCTATAAGCTTTTGTACCTAGTTAGTTTTTATAGCCAACATTGACTTCTACAACAATTGTTAGTAATTGTTATGAGTGTCGCATGCATTAAACATGACAATATGTATATATGTACAACAACAAAATAATCGTGCTAATAAAACCACATTCAGCAAAATACTTTGTACATACAACCAAATAATATTGGACTAAGTTGGTTTGTTTGGCTTTATCTTAATTGTTTGTGGTAAGATAATGATGGGCATAACAAAAAAAAAAAAAAAAAGCAAGAAGTCCTTTTTTCCTTTACTCTGACAAACATTTAGATTTTCCAATTCTGAGTAAATAATTTTTTATGGCTTTAGTGAAAAAAAAAGTTATATTTAATTAACATAATTTTGGTTTTAAGCAAGATTTTAAAGGTAAAAGTAAATGGTCTTGCACTGTTTGAGTAGAAAGTATTATAAATTATAAAACGGTTAAAATTTCATTAACATAATTTTATAAATATTAAAATTATAAAAGTTATTTTCCAAGAAGTATAATGTAAAAAGCTAATTTTTAAAGTATTTAGTTTAAGAGACAAATTTGGTGTTAATTTATTACGCAAAATTTTATCAATTAAACACAGTTTAAAATTAGTAAAATATTTATTTAGATTTACATTTTAAAATTGACTTATGTTAAACTACTTAATGTCGAGAAACACTGAACAAAAATTTACAAAGTAAAATTAACAACATGTGTAATCACTTTGAAAACTTACAGTATCACTTTTTAGGGACGTATCGAATATATAATGTTATTACATGATTACACACTGATGGGGTATTACTTTATTAAATTGATTTGCAACACAAGGACTGTGATCGAAAAAAGTAGTGCATACAATTCAGCTTATGAAATAGAAACCAATGGGTCAATTTTTCGATTTTTTTTTTTTACAAAAACTGTTGTATTAAAATTTTAAAGAAAAATTTTTTTACTATGATCAAATACATTTCATATGAACTGAGTTGTGGATAGTTTAGTAGTAACTTTTTTGTTGTAATAATAAGGAAAGAGATAAGGTCAAACAAATTAGAACTCTTTGTGTTTTTTAATAACAAGAAGGAAACTTTTCTGTAGGCACTCTCTGTTAAAAGTGTCATTTGTTGAATTTGAATGAAGTGCTTTTTTCCCCACATATACCAGTTCTAAAGTTTATTCGACAATATAGATTTTTTTACACGATATTTATCTGATAAATTTTCCATAACATCTGTGATATGGAATTGATGACTAGGATGTTCTAAAAAGTCTGCCATTACGTATTTTGTATCACCCTTTGGGCAACATTCATAATCTTTAAACAAAAATGTGTCTCAATAATTTCCGTTTTCTCTTCCGCCTTAACATTTTTGTAGCGTTCCTATCAGGAACTATTTTTTTACTTCCTTGGTCTTCAGATCAGTTTTTTTTAACTTTTATTGTAAATGATACAGAATAATTTGAAGAATGAGTCACATTACATCCAGAAATATAGATATTTCCTCTTAAAATTCGTATTATTTTGGTACTAATTATAATAATATTAATAATGCGGTATGAATTATTCGTTGTTGATTTGACAACGTAATGTACAATTGGAACACGCACGAGATTGATACACTATTGTAAGTTTGTACATGGATGTGGCCAATATTTCTTTGACTATATGTTTATAGCAATTAGAAGTTTTATTCAAGAATTTTTGCTAAAACGTTTAGACATTATTCTGATAAAACACATTTTATTATTCATAAAATATGACCCTTTATGTAACGGTTCAATAGGCTGACATAATCTTCACCATTTATTGTAACTGAAGGTGCATGCAAGAAAGCTTTCGTTGCCATTATAAGTTATGAGAACGAGGATACAGGGAGTAGTGATTATGTACATTAGACTTGAATTCTAGATTTTAAGTCAGAGATTAAAAAAAATAAGAAATAGAGAAGGAGAAAAAACGTAGCTATGCGGTACCCTTGAATTAATATTGAACTCGTTCAATGAGACCCCATCTATAAATAGGCGTATAGTACTCGATATGATTCAAGAAGTGTTTGCCGATTCCAAAAATAAAAAGTTACAACAGAAGGGCACCATGACGCACTTATTCGAACGCATTAGGCAGGGATATTCGCTGTAAAAATAGACGACCTACCACCCCGCTAATGAAAGGCCTGTCTTACATCTTAGCTCTCCTAAGAGAGGAGATAGCTTTAATTTTAGTTTTTAAGATTTAAATACTTACTGCGAGGCCTAATAAAGATTCAGTCAATAAATAGAGAGTAAATAAAAAAATTCGAACGCTTTAGAAATATCAACAGACACCACTTTATTTTGGCTTATACTTTTATTTTTTTTATTATACTTTTTTCTATTTTCAATTTAATTTAAAACCAAATAAATAAATAAATATTTTCAATTTGGAAATACCAATTTATTTAGTAACACACCTCTATATTTCTATTTTGGAATAATGGGGTGTAATGAAAACTATTAAACTTCTTTAAATACTATAGCAAATCAAATTTGTTCTCACCATGAAGTGATCAATTTTACAATATTGAATAAAGATGTGGAAATTTATTCCCCAAATAATTTATTAATATCTTTAATTGGAAATTATCTGATATTAAATCAACATTTTATCAAATATGGAACTAAATCAATACCTTTAATTAGTGCTAATATAGATATACGACATTAACAGTGTTCCCAAAACGGCGGTTTTTCCGCTAGATCTGGTGTTGTACATAGCGAGTAAAAAACCGCTAAGTAGATTTTCTGGTTGCAACATTTTTCTAGCTGGCGGATTCTAGCGACTTTTCTTTATTGTAAAAACATGGGTTTAAAGCAGAAATAAGAACAATTAAAGATATTATTTTTCTTCTAAAACTAGCTAATTTATCTAAAATATGAAGTTACCACAAACTCGGAAATTGTACATAAAATCAACTGTTTTTCTATAAAAAAGATATTGAACTTATTTTTTTTTCTCAAAATGGTAAATCATCACTTCATTATAGTACGGAAATATCTTTCAAACACTGGAGTATTATTGAGTAATTTGATTCGAAAAAAAAAAACGTTTTCGAAAATCAATGTATTCAAAATAGAATCGAAATATACAGCCCCTCGGTTTGATGTTTTGCAGTATGATGATACAACTGAAACACATTTTTTAAAGAATTACAAGCTGATTTTGCCAACAAATGCTTTATATATCTATGTCAGACAAATATAGTAAAATCTAAGCAAAAAATATATTAATATATTTTCAAATTTGATTTGATGACTCTGAAATGCATTCAAGTACTCAAAATTAAGTTTTTGAAGTATTAGCTATAAATTTTAAACATGTTTGAAGGGAAGAAATATTTTAGCGGTAAAAATCGGCGATTTTATTTTAAGTGTAGGTGGTTTCTAGTGGTTTTTTAAACACAATCTGGTGGGACATGGCCTCAAAGTTTTGGCAACACTGGACATTAAGATCTTACGTACCGTCTATACTAGCCTTTTTCTTGTTCGCAAAAGAACAAAACGTCGGCAGAGCAACACACACAATTTTTGTCATTTTGTTTTCAGTGGGCAGAACATTTGTCGAACAAATCATAATTTTTTGTTTGCCGTCAGTGTCGCTTCGATACTTTTACATGCAGCGCCTCTTCTTCCGCATACAAAATGACGTTTGATGGCAGACATGGTTGCTCGAACAATTGTACGAACAATGGTGTGCGAACAAGAACAAAAAATAAACAACTTGGATCCACACTATCCAAATGCATGTGCGCACAACATATTCTTCAATCTGCGAGCATGAAAAAGGCTCGTGTGGACCGCAAATTAAGGCTCCGTGACAGCTGTATGAATAGTGTTGACAGCTTTTTATTTCAATATTATGCATAAAAAATCGCTGTAAAAAGTATCCATTGGTCAAATTATTTTGCTGTTTTCTTTACTAAAAAAAATTTTTAAAATAATTTAAATAAAGCGTAGAGTTGAATCAATAATTTAAAATTAAAAAATTTTGTCATAAAAGCACAAATTTCGTTTTGTATACAAATCGCTAAAATACAAACCAATAAATATAGCGATTTTCAAACTTATTGAGACTTACTGGAAATATGTGCAATTAACATCACTGATGTTGATGTTTACAAAACAACAACAAAGTATTGACTACATTTACGTTTTTTGAGTAACTATCCACTTAGGTTCCATTTACATTTACGTTTTTATACCCACCATCAAAAAGATGGGGGGTATATTGATTTTGTCATTCCGTGTGTAATATGTCGAAGGAATCATCTAAGACCCCACAAAGTATATATTTTCTGGGTCCTGGTTAGATTCTGAGTCGATCTAGCTATGTCCGTCCGTCTGTCTGTCTGTTGAAAGCAGGATAGGGCTCGAACGGAGCAACGTAGGGGGACGAAATTTGTCACAAATATTTATCTTATATAAGGTTTGTTTGGTATTGAAAATGGGCAAAATCGGTTAATAAACAAAAAGTTATGGGCTAAAAACTAGAAACACAGGGTGTCCGTTTTATACTTTTCTGCTGTAATGTAAACTCGGAAACAAAAAATGGGCGTGGTCCGCCCACTTTACCGCCCCCTCCCATATAACGTAAAATTTGAAAAAGTTGATGGTGGGTATATAGATTCGGCCGGGCCGAATATAACATTCGCGCTTGTTTATATTATTACAGTTGGCATTTTAAAGTTTAATTTATACAAGAATTTTTGCAATAAAACTTAATTTATTTCCCATAAAAACCTCGCATTCATATGATATGCTAACAGTGTTGCTGTCTACCAAAAAAAAAACTACATTCTCAGACGTTAATAATTTTTATTTTTCTTTGCTGAATACACTCACCGGAAATAAATAAATCAATACTCGTACAACATTTTTTTCTTTCAAAATTCATCAGAGAGTTAATATCATAGGAAATTTTACAAAGAAAATTGTTCAATGATTACCAGTTTCCCTTGGCGAAAACTAAAACTATGGCAAATAAAAAATGCTTAAGAATTTCATTGATTTCACAGAGAACAGCTTAAATTTGTTTTCCTCACTCTCTTAAGCTGGATTTATACAGTTGCACATATAATAATAGAGCGTCAAGGAAATGTGAAATAAATCCCAATAGACTTAAGAAAACACTTTTTTTTTTTCTTTATATAAAACCCAAGTAAAAATTCTTCACATAACAACCGATTGATAAATCGGTTGACTGATGATGTTGGTGTTGCTCTCAAATACACGTATGTATATAGTTGTTGCAGACTTCATCATAAAATTTTCATCAAACATACAAACCAAACTCTTGAATTTATGTATTTGTTCTATACCTGTGTTAAACAAGCTCATGATGCAATACATTTCTTGGAGATAAATAAACAAAAATACGGCTACCAAACCTAAACAGTTCGCCAGTAAGCGAAATAGTCAACCAACTTGGTAAACAAAATATTAAAAAGGCAAAAATATCATTACCAATACTCCTGTTGATAATACATGTGCATTTACTTATGTATGTATTTGTAAAGTCTTGGCAAGTCTTGGTTTAGAGTATTATAGTGAAGTGTGTTATCCAGATTCCTTCTGTATAGATGATGCTGGTGGTTTGGTATATGTATTCGAACCTTTGATTGCATATTTTAATGGTGCGAATGTGTTAAATGCTTAAAAAAACAATTTACTTATTTACGTCTAGCATTTACTTGTTGTTAAACAGACTTCATCGTTCAGAGGACGAACTATTTATTTTTCTTCATCATAATCATCATTTATCGTTGATGTCGTCTTAAAACCAGCTTCATAATGAAATTGAGTTGAAAAACAACATTTATGTATTTCTATTTATTTGTTCATTTAGAGCAAACCTGAAAGATTTATATCTATAGGAAACCTAAAAGATGTTAGTATTAACTATATTGATCTAGGTCGGTCTTGTGTAACACTTTAGTAAAATAATTTTGTATAGTTATATATAGTATTAATTCTGACTTTAAAAATGCATTATCACGTGAATAGTTCCTAAGTGGTAATTACCGATTTTATTGGAATTTGCTTGTTACAAATTTTCTATAGCTTTACTGCGCTTTATGTACTGAAATAATTATTCTGTAGCAAAATTGACAACGATTGAGATTATATTGACAACTTCCGGTGTCGGCTAGGTACCGAATAATATTATTCGATTCCAAGTTGATACCAATTTTATGAAATATGTCATATTTTCTCAAATACCCAAAATAAGTGCTTAATTGTGTTGGAATGGATTCATTTCTTTTTAAACTCTGTTTTATTTTTTACCCGGATTTAAGAGTTCTTTAAATATATATATATATATATTTTTTACTATGATTAAACAAATTTCAAATGGACTGAGTTCTGGACAGTTTAGTGGATTGACCATCTTTGGTACATATCAGTCAGGCCATAAAAATTAGAAATCATTGCGTTTTCCAATGATAGGAAGGATTCTTTTCAGATGGAACTCATTTCTGTTAATTTCTTTGTTAAAAGTGTCATTTGTTATTAATGAATTCATTTTTCCCCACATGTAGAAATGTTTTGCCATGATATTTATCTGATACATTCCCCACAACATCTGTGGTATGGAATTATTGACAGGGATGTTGGAAGAAGTCCACCAGTACGAACTTTGCCTTTTCATTCCTCTCTTTTGCCTTCTCATTGTTTCTAGCATTCCTACTAGGATTTTTTTTACTTCGTGAATCTTCAGATCTGCATCATTTAACTTTTTTAGTAAAATATACAGAGCAATTTAAAGAATGATTCACATTCCATCAGAGATGTAGAGATTTTCTCTTAAAATTCGTATTATTTTCTCTGCCATCCTACAGCCTGTTAATCAATTTTTTCTTTGGTTATCAGGGTCCCATTCGGTGATCGTGCACGAATGATGTATTATTTATGATTAAAAAAACTGTGCCATACACCTGCACTCCTAGCAATTATTTTATATGGTCGATATGTAATTTGATTATAAATTTGAATTATGAATTTTGTTAAATTTTTATTTTAAGAAAAACTAGGTATTTAAAAAAAAATTTGCACATACATAATTAGGTTAGGTTAGACAGGTGACCTTCAACATGGTTGTTTTCGGCTCACTTGGGTTCTTCGGGTCCCTTTGTGTTACCTGTAAGTAATTAAAAAGAAGAAAGGTAGAGGAGGAGAGGGAGGGAAAATAACAGGTCGGGTGGTGAGGAGGGTGAGAGAAACATTAAATAGATTAAGATAGGAGAGTTTAAGTATTTAAGAGAAAAAAGCTTAATAATAGTAATATGAAGGAGTTGTCAAGCAGAGGAAAATTGAAAAGTGTAGATAGTGAATAGTGAAGTGATTCGAGTGCGATCGTCTCCGATAAGTATGGTGGATAGAACCGACGCCTTACAAAGGCGATAATGCTCTTTATTCTAATACTCAGTGAGGCTGTTGTAATATCTTTGTCTTATATGTCTGGAACGGAGATCTTCCAGTGCAGGACAGTTATAGAACATATGTTGAATGGATTCCTCCTCTCCTTCATTGTGACAGCTTCTGTAGAAATCATTGGGCCGAAGATCCAATCTATGCCATGAGTTCCAAACTTGCAGTGACCGATTCAATAGAAACGTTGACCTACGCTTATCCAACTTAGGCCAAATCATTCTCGTTGTCATGCACGTGGTTTCTCTTTCCCACCTTTGCTGTGCTACTTCATACATTGCAGCTTCAATACGCTGCTTACAGGCGTTGAGAGGGATACCACAGAAAAGATCTATACTTTCACTCTGAAGTAGAACACCCTTTTTTGCCAGTTCATCCGCAATACAATTGCCTTAACTTGTCCCGTGTCCGCGCACCCATATCAGTGCGATTTTCGAATGTTTCGCCATCTCATTAAGGGATGTCCGACATTCATGGACCATATTTGAGGTGGAGAACACACCTGTCAGGGAATTTATGGCAGCTTATCAGTAAATATTACGATATCTTTACCGTATATCTTATAATACCTTAGCCAATTTGTTGCCTTATTGATGGCTATTATTTCAGCCTGTAGAATGCTACATTCGTTTGGGAGTTTAAACGACAACCGTAACACATAATTACTGATAATAAAAAAATGTGAAGAGGTAAAAGTTAGTATTTTTTCATGTATAGTAATTAATAAGCCTTATAATGTGCACAGTCCTTACTACAGTTCAAAGCTTTTTATTTTTTTGCAAGTCCACAAAATCTCTTATTATAAAAAAATCTTGTTGTAGGGTACAAAAAATTCTCTTCCTTTTACCTTAATCCATTAAAGTGTGTTAAAATGGAAAACACCAATACGTCTTATACTACAAATAACAATCATCATCATCGTCAGCATACCTCAATGCACTTTCATCTGTGTTCTATATATATTTTCTATTTTAAATGCACCATATTCTTACTTACATAGTTGATTTGTTTTTCTCTCCTTCCATCAATTTTTTTTTTTTATTATTTATTTTTCTTCTGAAATCTTAGAGATTCTTGTTAAGTGCTTCTGGTTTCGGTTGTTGCTATTTCTTGGAAAATTCATTACTTCATATTACAGAAATTTCAATATTTATTTAGTTAAATTTTTAAAATAAAAATTTCTTAAAAAAGAAGAAATTAACAATTTGAAGGTGTTTTCTCTAAAAACGTATGATCGTTCAGTTATTCATTATTTGTTTGTTAGATTCTATTGTTTTCAAATGAATTTAAAGAGTATGTATAATTTAAAGATTATGACATCTTTATTATTAGTTTTCTTAAATTCTTGTTAAAGTTTTGAGTTTGTAAAGAAATTTTGTTAAACTTTTTTTTTTTTTCATTTATTTTATTTTTTTTTCCTTTGTATTAAATTTAATATTTATTTTTTGTTTTATTTTCTTACAGAAATGGGTTTACGTTATTGTGAATCACCTTCGGTGGGTACATGTTGTACGCATAGCATGGAAACTAAAATGGCTATGCAATCACGTCTTCAATTGGAGAAACATTCCAAAGAGCAAATTTTAAAAATGTCCAGTATGCTGAGTAGTAAAGCGCAAAAATTTAATGGTAAGTCATTTAAATTCTCTTTTCATATACAATATTTGTTATTTATTAATCTAAAAATTTTAAACATTATTTTGAATATTTGTTATTTTTATGGGAGTATAATTTTTTATGTTAAATATCACTTACCTGAAAATATGCAATTGATTTCAAGATTTTCTAGAGAGAAATATTTGCTTGACCACCCTGTATAATTAAAAATTAAATTTTGGTTTTATAACATCTGTTAAATAACGAGTCTCTTACATATTTTTTGACAATTTAAAAAATAACCAATATGTACTTTTAGATCAACGGTTCTCAAATGGGTGTCCGTAAGGACATTCGAGGGGGGTTGCGAAGAGAGATCCTGAAAAATATTCTTGAACACAAAATTGTTTAATGTAAATATTATTAATATCCCTAAATTAAAGACAAAAATAAAGAATTTTTTGTTTTTCAAAAATAAGTTCTTTTAGGAATCAAGCTGCAAGAAACCCAATGAAGAAACTCGAAGTTCGATTGAAAATAATATGTTTGATATAGACAACAATGATTAAATAAAGAAAGTGATGCGTCTAATGACACGATATAAAAAAAAAAACTACGATGTGACATTAAAAAGATATTTCACTTTAATTTGATGAAACTAAAAATATTTTACATGGAACTCTATAACTTTTTTTTAATTTAATATACCAATAACTTTTTTATAAAGTCGTTTCAATGCCCTTTTCATAGAATCCATGTGAAATAAGATTGATCAAATTTTTTCGAATTTTGCGACTCCTTAATGCTAAACTTGTATTTCACAGAGAAGTGTGCTGCCTCTAAAAATAAATTTTACTTAAACGACTTTATAATTCAAAGACGGAAAAATCCTTTTAATATGAATATCGATAAAATACCAGAATCATTTCAAATAGTATTAGAATGTAACTCATGTCTTAAATTTTATTCGGAATCAGTAGCTTTAAAAGCATTTTAGTTGAAATATATCAAAGTATTTCTGCTTGTTACTTTCGAAGTCCTGAAAGTATTAGAACAATTTTCATCAACACAAATTTTTATGTGGAACTATCTCTTTCACTATTTTGTCCATCAAAAGAAAGTATTGATCTTTTGTGTTCACCGAGAATAATAATAGATATTATGTGAAAAAGTAGCAAAAACAATGTCGCATTATTTTATCTTTACATACCATTTTATCTGATTTGTACACTAGTCTGAGTTGTGGTGGGTCGCGCCATTGAAATGCCAAAAGGTGGTCCCAAAGCAAGATCTTGTGAGAACCCCTGTTTTAGATGATATAATTACAGTTCTATAGAAAATTCCAATTGCTTTTTATTATTATTAATAATTCCTAATAAACTCTTAAATTCAACCCATAGATAATAAATCTAAAAATTTAACAAAAAAAAAAAAATTTATTCACAATTTCAAAAACTAAACTCAATCCAAAAAAAATATCTTCAACTCATCATAAATCACTTCCTAAACACTTGTTCGTTATATAATTAGAATTCATTTGACTTCTAACATTATTATTTACCCTAAAACCCACAAAATTTGTAAGAGTAAACCAAAAAAAAATATATAAAAATAAACAAAACTAAAATTAAAGCCGTAACAATGTTCAACACCCACTTGAGATTTTTTTCACTCATTTTTCGTTTTTTTTTTTTTTTTAATTCATTCAGTGTTCAAGTAGCAGCAAAATATCCAGCAGTTATAAAAACAAAAACCTTTATAAATTTAATGTTAATGTTGGGTTAGAGGCGTTTAATGTTACATGTCATTTGGCACCAGTTTTTGACATTAAAATTTTATAACAACAACAAAAATTGTGACACCACAAGTAGCTTAAGTTAAAATATTTAATAAATATTTAACAAGAGCTACCGAGATCTATAGATCAGTTTGGGTATGTCTAACTAAATGTCTGTCCGTCTGTCTATCTTAGAGCATAAAACCGTGACACACAACATTACAATGATTACGTTTAAGCTAAAGATGATGCTCTAGAGGCTCTGTAGACAACAATATTGTAGCGTAACTGTATGTCATGGTAGGAGGAGGATGATGATTTGAAGTGATGGCGCATGCGGGCTTCTGTTTAATGTTTTCTTTTTTCCATTGTTTTAAAAGTATTCTGCTATTGGAATTTATATTCTTTTGTAGACAGACGGACAGACAAACTTTTCCAATGAGTTTTTAAAATGATAATCAAGTTGATAGTTTGTGCTTGCTGGGTTGGTTGTCTCAAGTGGTCATCATATAAAATACTTTTTTTTTTTCTTTGTTTGTATATTTTACAATAAAAATAGTGGCGGAAATTATAGATTTATATAGTTTTTTTGGGTGGATGAATGTAAACAAGATAAACAGGAAAGGCGGGTATAGCTGTTTTATTATTAAGTTTGTAACAAATTGTAAAATTAATTGGAGATGTCTGTGATTCATGTTGTGATTAAAAATGTAGAAAATATGATTCATAGACTTTGACTAAATTTTTTAATGTTTAACATTTATAGTAGACACAATTTTAATTAAAATCGACATATTTTGCATGTTTTTTGTTGTCTGACTATTTTTAAAGATACTTTTTAATAAAACGAAATATGTTAATTGTGTCAAAAAGTATCACTAACATAGATCTTTTTTCTAAAGGGTTAAAAAATCTTTATAAAAAAACAACACCTTTTACTCTTTTTTAATTTATATTATAGTTTTTTTTAATAGTTCTTGGAAATAATTTGGGAACCAGTAATTTGTTATGAAAAGTAATATAAAATAATATCGAATTACTTCTATAACGTGGTTTTATCGTCGGCTGAGTTAACTTAGTCGTCTCCAGGGTCTACTTACGGATCCACAAACCTTAACGCTTGACTTACCCTCTCTGGCGGTTAAAATAATTATTATCTTTATTTAATATTTATTTATTTCAAATACAAAACATTTAGTTCGAGAGAATAACTACGATAATGCTGAATCGGATTCTATCGGCTTCAATAACTTCTTCTTCAGCTTGGATTATTACGGTTCCTCTTTCTTCATCAACTAGGCTTATTTCGGTTCTTCGTCTTATATCAGATTCGGTTATCGGCTTCTAGTTCAGGTGGCAGCTTCGGGGATCGAAGATAGTATATTTTTCTACGTACAATGGTTTCTTAAAGCTAATGTCTAGCTACTTCTAAAACTACTGTTACCATGCACTTCTACGAGTTAATATTCTAATAAAACACGAAGTCACTTGTGGGAACCGCTAACCGAAGTCAACTGTGAGAACGAGCAGCACCAGACCACTCGTGAGAACGAGCAACCGAAATCACTCGTGACCTCGGTTGGGTGCATAGAAAACAACTAGAACTCCAACTTGCTCACAAAAAACGTAACTCAACTGTCACAAAAACCTAACTATATGTATGTATGTATTGGTAGAATTTTATACAGAACAAATGTCTACGGAAAAAAAAATATTTTTTTTATTGCTGAGAGAATCAACAACTAGAATTAAAGTTCTAGTTGTTTTCTATGGTTGTGTGTCAAATAATTTTCACAGTGAAATTCGGTAAACTGTTCTCACGAGTGACGTCGGTTGCTCGTTCTCAAGAGTGGCTTCTTACTGTTCGTTCTCACAGTTGACTTCCTAAAAAATACGACGTAATTTTACTTTCGCAAAATATAGTCGACTCTTTAATTAAGTGTAATAATTTCCGAGACTTATATGGTGTGTTCTTGTCTTGTTTGAATCGCCCCGACAGTAACCAAAGCTTGTTTACTTATACTTATTCATGTATGTAGGAACTGGAGGGAAAGAGAAGATATGATCACTAAGGTTTTGCTGGACAGAGACGTTAGTTTAGTTTTAAGAGTTGGGTTTAGACAGGACGGGATAAGACGGAATGGGAACATGGGTATATAATACCGACAGTTTGGACGAAGGGGGAGAGTTACTTAGTGTGAGTTGAGCTGAGTGGAAGTAGCATTAACACAAAAGGAGTTTATGTTAATGGTAAGCTATTTTTAAGTTTTGTAAATATAAGGTGTAAATAAATGTAAATATTAAATTTGAAGAACTGTGTATATAATTTAAATTAGAGGAGATAGAGTGTGACAGAGAGAAGTCACAAAACATCAAAGTGTTCATCAAAATGCTTTTAAAATCTACATGTATAAACTGAATGAGAATTATATCAACTAGACAACAACTTATTAAAAGTGTGTATATTTTAAAGAATCTGAAGTGGTTCTGATTATACAAGTTCTAGAACTAATGATTTAGAACAAATTCAAAAAATTTCCTGGCATGTTTTTGGCATGACAAACTTTTTTTTAGTTATTAATTTTTAATTTTTTACTAATATACTTTTTTTATATACAGACGATAGAGTACTATTCACCCGACTATTAGTCTATTAAAATTACGATAGGGTGGAAAGAATAAAAATATTTTATTTAATTGATATTAGCATTGGTTGTAAATAAATCACTAATTTTACGAGAAAAAAATCATAAAATTTAAAAAACTTCTACATAAAAGTATAAAGGTAAAACACGATTATGTTAATTTAACCAGCTTCCATTTTAAATACTTATTTTTAACTAATTCATATTTGTTTATGTTAATTTTATTTGCTAATTAATTAATAATATTTTTCTTCTTTCTTTTCAGAACATTTTCGCAAACTTTTGCAAGAATCTAAAACAGAATTTCACAATATGTTTACACGTACATATGGTGTGATCTATCAACAAAATTCCTATGTATTTTCTGATCTCTTTAATGAATTGGAAAACTATTATACCCGTGGCAAAGTAGATTTACTTGATGTTATGGATACATTTTTCAATACATTGTATCAGAAAATGTTTCAAGTGTTAAATGCTCAATATACATTTGATGAAAAGTAAGTATTTTATAAGCTTGATTTTTTTTATTGCTCTTAACTTTGGTCATTACCACCACCTACTTTTATGGTTGACCAAAATTTTATTATTACTTTGTAATTTAATACCAAAACCAACAAGCCAAGACGCACTTTTTATGACATTTTATTAAAACAAGGAATCTTGTTTAAAATTCTCTGTCTTTTAAAGGTTATTTTAAGCAAAAAATGTTTTTTTCATTCATAAAAAAACAAAGTAAAAACTTTAAAACAACCGGTATTTTTGTGGTCAAAACATTTACAATGTTTGCAAAAAGAACTCATACAAAACCAACAACCAATTGCAGTTTAGGCCAACTTTTTTATCGATGGTCAAGTACCAACATTTGTAAACAGTGATTATATTTTTTTATATAAATACAATTTCTTATTTTTTTAATTTAAAAAAGTTTTAAATGGTTGTTTTTTCTGTCTTTTTTGTGTTGTTTCTTGCTGTTTTCTAAAGAAAATATAATACTTAAAACAATAAACCGTAAAAGTTCATGTTACCAACGCGTTAACATTTTTAAAACACAATTATCAACAACAATAACTTTTAGCAATAAGATGACATTTAAGCTACAATAAAAGCTCCTAACAATTGTTGTTTTTGAAATTTTAACCCTTAGTAGAGGTGTGTAACAAATATGTAACGCCACGCTTATCAAAGGAATAATGTTTCAAGGGGAGAGGCCAGATTCAATTATAAATCTAAGAAGTGAAATTAATGTATTCCTATGTCCCACAATAAGAATTTTACTTTAATTTATAGAACTTTAAGCTTTAATTTATGGTACAAAAAGTTGCATATTTGTTAAAGGTTAAAACTTATTAAACAATTTTTATTAAAAGCTTCCAATGTTTCTTCTTTTAAGTTTAAGTCTTAAAAATGTCAAAGCTTACTGAAGCTTTTGGCAATTTAAGCTTACCTTTAAAAAATATGTTTTAAAATTAATCTTTCATAATTGCTTTCAATATTTATTTTGAAATTGAATAAAGATTTTTACTTAATTTTCGGAAATTGTAAAAGTTTTGACCCTACTTTAAAAGAGGTCAAAGCTTATTGTTTGAATTGTATTTTATATGAATTAGAAACAAACACAAAACTATGTATTTTGAAAAATTTAGATCATTTTACCACTTTTGCAAACATAATTTAAACTTAAACATTTAAAGAAGCGTTAAAGTAAAAATTAGGATTATTCATTTTTCTAATTTAAATTTCTTTTTTATTTCTAATCCCCGACTTGTCTTGTTGGTACTCACATGTAATTTTTTTTTTTTTTAAACATTTGTTTTAAGCAGTATTTAATTTAACGAGTTAATGAAGCAGACCTACAAGTGCTGCTGATTTTGTTTCTTTCTTTTTTATATATATAAAAAAAAAAATTATTTTATTTTTATTTTCTATTCAATTGTGTACAACGATAGTTTCTGCTCCAAAGAATTTAAGTTTAGGTTTATAACACATTAAAACACACAAAAACAACAGAAAAGCAACAATAAATATAACATACATATGTTGTTGTTGCTGTTTTGGCTGTATGTGAGTAGTTGATATGTGTTTTGGCATTAAATTTCATTAAACTTTTTGATAGAGGTTGCTTGAATCGGCTGGCTGGTTGATAGGTTGATTTTTTCTTCATGCTAAATTTGCATTTATTTTATTTATAGGAAGAATAATTTTTTTAATTTATTTTCTGTTTTAAGAAATTAAACATGAATTTGATACATTCAACTTAGCAGAAAATGTAGATATAAAGAATCAATAAACGACAAAACGTGTTCTAATTTCGTTTCTAATTTAATGAAATCATCATCAAATTCCTTTGTGTGAATGTAGGTTTAAATTTGTTTTTTGATAAACTAAAATTTGTTTAAAAGCATTATTCAAATTAAAATACTATTGAAAAAATATTTATGAATTTGAAAGCTAAAAATTAAGTAATATTTTGCGACTTTCATAAATATTTTATGAAGAAAGAAAGGACTAAATCTAAGACTCAGGCTATTTAAGCTACATGGTCAAAAATACAATAATATGGGGTTTGATATCAAACAAAATTGAATGATTTTATTAGGCACCCTTAAACGATTAAATCGGTTTGATAATACTGGATTTGTGTTCGCTCACCCACCATCGAATAAAGAGAGCCAAAATTGAGAGAGTAAAAAATTCCAGTGTAAAAATTTAGACACAGAATTCTGCATGTGTAAGATTTTTGAAGGCTATTAGCAATAATCTTGGATATCGTGTTAAAACGTAATCCCTATAAAATTAATTTTTGATTGGAGTTCTGTTATATGATATTCTGAAAACAGCAATTTATGAGGTTTTTGATTTAAGTTTCAGAAAAAAAACAATATAATTGAGATTTTCCAATACAAATTTTGAAAATATAATTTTCTATAATTTTTCAAGCACCCGAAAACGTTTTATTTTTATTTTTCAATCAAAATAAATATCTTTAATGTTCAAAATATTTTTTCATTGTTGAAAAAAATATGTGAGCGATTTTTATTTTTAAAATAAATATCCATCAATGATGAAAAAAATAAATATCTTTTACGATAAATATCTTTAACGATAAATATCAGTTCGAAAAAAATTTCAAATGATTGTTTTTTTTATTCATACTTTTTTTGGAATAGGTTGAAATATAGAAACACCAGCTGCAAAGTTGAGGCTTTCCATTGCACTCAAAAAACTAAGAAGTGCCCTTAAAATAGAAAAGGATTGTCGAGACAAGAGTTGCATTGAAAGTTTGAAGAATAATAAATTCACTAACTTCTCCTTATGGAGAGTAGCGAAAAGTATTAAGCCACCGGTAGATACTCAAAGTCCTTTAAGGAAAGTTGATGGTACCTAGGCTCGTATAGCAGAAATGTAGGCCAATTTATTTGCACATCATCTAAGTACAGTCTTTCAATCAAACCCCCAACCAATGATTTTGTTTTGGGAGAGACAAATGATATTAAATTAAATGATGATGACATGATTGCTATTAGACCCAATGACATAGATACAATTGTCAAGGAAAATATGAATCAAAAAAAAATCACCTGGATATGATCTAATAACACCATCCATAATTTAAAACCTACTGTACATGGCAATAATAGTGCTGTCTATAGTATTTCAAAAAATTTGGAAAACTTCTCAGATTATTATGATACCAAAGCCAGGAAAGAATTTAACCTATTAGTCTCCTTTCTTGTTTGTCTAAGTTATTTGAAAAAGTATTGCAAATGAAAATCACGCCAATCTTAAATGATAGAAATATAATTCCAGTTCATCAGTTTGGTTTACGTGAAAAGCATGGAACAATTGAACAAGTTAAATTGATCTTTTCTAAATTTAAAATGTAAAAACTTATTTTAAATTGTTAATTTGATATAAAAAACTCATTTTCAATTGTTCATTTCTGAATTCTAAATAGATAACTTCACTTTCAATTGATTTTTTCCAAATTTTATATGAAAATTCTAATTTTCAATTAATCTTTTCTGAAATCTTAATGAAAAATAGAAATTTCAATCGCTCTTTTCTAAAATTTAAATGATAATATTATACCCACCCACTTTACCGCCCACCTCCCATATTTTTAAGTTAAATTTTATTAATTGAGCTTCCGTTATAAATTTTCTATAAACCATAGATTAACAACTAGATATTTATGTGAGAGAAAAAAACCTAATTCAATTGTCAAAAACCTAATTCATACAACAATAAAATACATGTTGTCAAATATATTTTGTTTTTGTGTTTTCAAAAAAATGAGTAAATTTTTTGAATATTTAGTATAGGGTGGCTCTCACGTAAACTTCTAGTTCTATCCCAGCAAAAACTTGGTAATGACATGTAGTTACGGATGTAGTTACTTCGTAATGACAACAACATTCTGTCTGCGTTACGTAGAAGTTATTTAGTAACTAATTATTATTACAACCCGAGTGTCAATAATTATTCATGATCAGATTTTTGAAAATATTAATTTTTATTAATTTGTATGATGCAGTACCAATTCATATATTTTAAGAAGGGATACTATATGAAAAGCAAAATTTGCGTATAAATTAATTTATAATCTAAAATAGTTTATTTTTATTACATTTATTTTAATAAAATTTTTGGTTGTTGTTAAGTTTTTTAAATTAAATTTTATAAAATCTTTTTACAACAAAAAAAAAACTATTTTATATTCTGACATTTCATTACTTATTTATAACCTAAAATGTAACTAGTTCCTATTGATTTCACCAATCATGACTTCAGTAATGCTTTAAAATTAATGCGCTATTTAACAGCTTTGAAGTAATTAGTTATTGTTATGACATCAAAGTAATGTATAGGGTAAGTAGTTGCCTCTAATGTCATCACCGTGTTAAAATAATGAGTTATTCAGCTAATGTGTAAGTAGTGAAGAGTTATTATATTAGCTTCTTAACTCATTACATGGCAACCAAAGTTTTTGCTGGGATTCTATGCTATAAACCTTTAATGCCAAAAGTCGAAACTAATAATTATTTTTTTCTTTTTATTTTCCAGATATCTTCGTTGCGTTAGTGAACATATGAAAGAACTCAAGCCTTTTGGTGATGTGCCCGACAAATTATCCGTCCAAATTAAAAGATCATTTGTAGCCACACGCACTTATGGTCAGGCTTTAGGTACAGCAGCTGAAGTTTCCAAAAGATTAGTTAATGTATGTATTTTTATGAATACTAATTCTATAATATTCAAAATAAACTAACTTTATATTAATCATTCTATTCAGGTACGTTTAAATGCTGATTGCACCTCGGCCTTAACAAAAATGCAACACTGTGGTTCCTGCAAAGGATACACCGAAAAACCTTGTACAAATTATTGCATTAATGTTATTAAAGGATGTTTACACTACTATAATGAATTGGACACTGAATGGGAGAATTATGCTAATGCCATGGAAAAAGTAGCTGAACGTCTATTGGGTTCCTTTAATATTGTTATGGTAGTTGAACCTATAAATATTAAAATTTCCGAAGCCATTATGAATTTTCAAGTAAGTGATGGTAGAGAGATATGTATTTAGTGATGAAATCTCTTTGAATTATTGTTAACACTTTAATGGCAGTTGAAATTTTTACGAGCTTTTAACGCCTACTTAAATCAATTATAAAATTTAAGTTTGTGTTTAGGAAAAAATAAAAACAACAAAGGCGCATGCGCCTTTATTATGGCGTTATTTTTAGTATTTTTGCTTACAATAGAATATATTTAAAATAATTTGATAGAAGACAAAGACTACCCACACGTTTCGGGTCTTTAAATAAAATTATTAGTTTACTAGTATTTTTTTGATAGCTTTAGTCGGCTGACTAGTTATTTTGCCTAAATCTGTTAAATTTGTATAATTTTTTTTCTATTTTAATTTTGGTTAATTTATGTAAATTTGTTTTACTGATACAGCTTCCCGTTTAAAATAGTACGCATATTTTAAAATGTAAATTTGCCAAAAAACTAATAAAAACAAAATTTGATAAAGGTCGATCATGCTCCCACCCTATAAAAGACTTAAAACTTATTGGTTGTTATCCAACTTTTCTATTATTCATTATTTAAAATAAAGAAGATTTTTATTTTTCTGGTATGATTATTTACAATAAATCCCTCCCTCAATATATATATATTTTTTTTTGTCTCTTTCACTTTATTTTCATTGACATAATTAAAATGATCACACAAAATTAACACCAGCATTTAAAATTTAATATTCGAAAGCCACTCAACTTTTTAGATTTCTTATTAAAAATTTCAAGCATGTTCTTATTTTGTCTTCGTATGTGACTGATTTTATGTGAACACTTTTTGGTTTTTTGTTTATTTAAATACAAAACCCAATACAAACAAAATTTATTATTTGCGAATTTAATTATTATGGTTTCTTCTATAGTGTGCCGAATTTATAAACATTTTTTTTTTTTGTTTTTAATTCGATTCTTATTCATATAATAAACAGAAACATGGTGTTATTTTTTATTAGTGTTTTTTTTTTTTTCTTTTAAATCTTATTTAAAAAAAGAAAAAAATCAATAGATATTTTTCTTTGTGTATTTCATATGCATATTCATTGCTAGAAAATAAATTTAAATCATTAAAAATTTGTTTAATTAATTTAAATATTCTTAAAAGCTTTAGCTCATAAAGTTCTTTTCTATAATGTGCTATATATAATTTCCAAGTTTTTATTATAAATTCTAAAATATACTACATTGTATGGATAAACCTATAAAATATATCTGTAAATTTTTTATATATTTGCACTATCGGACTTTACCCAATAGCCTGTTAAATTACCCTGTTCTAGTGAACGCTTCGAAGTAGTTGGAAATAAATATCTTATACCCAGTGGGCTAGTTGGTATTGATGAATGAATAATAAATAAATAAATAAATTAATTAATAAAAAAATTAAAAATAAATAAATAAATTAATTAATAAAAAAATTAAAAATAAATAAATAAATAAATAAATAAATAAGTAAATAAATAAAGAAATAATTAAATAAATGAAAAAATAAAAAAACTTGAAGAATAGTTATTTAATAAAACCCATGAAAAATTGTATTGTTCTACTTTAGCGTTACGAAAATGATTTTTGTTTGAAATTGTCACCTAAAGAATTAGTTCTATGGAAGTGTTAGCCAGCCAGTACTATGGAACGGTTCTTGAACTAGTTCTTTAATCAATGATTTTTGTTCCAAGTTGTCACATTCAGAATTAGTTCTATACAAGCGATAGTGAATGGTTTCAGAATCAGTTTTTGATTATTTATTCTAATGGGCTATTTCCAAAAGGCCACTTTTAAAATCAATTTAATTTTGTAAATTTTTTTTCTTTTTTGGAATTTTTATATAAGTTTTTTAAACAGTTCTAGGAAGTTATTCCAGAACCAGTAATTTGTTCTCAGAAGTAATGTAGAAGTCATACAGAATTAGTTCTTAAGCACTAGTTCTCTAAAACATTCTTTAAAACGAATTTAGAAATGGCTGTGATGCCACTAGTTCTGAGGATGTTATTAAAGAATCTAAATTACACCAGTTCTAGAACTAATGTTTTTAGACATGTTCTAAAAATTTTCCTGGGATGTTAACCAATAAACTCAAAAGTGATTTCTTTAATATTTCAGATTTGTCTTGAGAACATAAAAAAAATTTATTTTTAGTCATGTTTATATAATATTTTAATATATCAATAGACTGCTTTTGATATTTACTGCAATACAAAATTGAATTTGAATTTAATCCTCAATTACACATGGAATCAAAATGATCTTACATTTATTAAACACTGAAAAATGTCCTTTATTTACTGATTATTTTAACACTGTTTTACTTGTAAATCAAATATGTACCTTTTTTTCGAAAATATTACCTGTTATAGCGCATTACAAATTTTGTGCCTAAAATCGCTTTAACTTAAACAAAAATTTAACATATTATAAATTTGTTGCTGTTTTGAGTTCTTTAGGTTATTTACCTGTTTGTTTATATTTATTGTGTATATGTATGTTTTTATTTTTTCAATCAATTTTGTTTATCTTTAAATTAATAGATAAATTTTTCAAAAAGAAAAACAAAAATACTTGAAAATGTTGTAAAATAAACAAACTCCGTATGCAACATGTGTTTAATTTTCATGGGCCTAATTTTTAGTTTTTTTCTTTTTTTCACAAAATAAGGTTTTAGTGTTGTATACGAAAAATTATAATTTCAATTGATTTTATAATCATTTAGTTATTTATATAAATCCCATGGAGTTATTTTTAAATTACCAATTTGTCGATTGATTTATTGATTAGAATTCAAGTAAAACAGTGAAACAAAAGTAGTAGCAATAGTTTATAAGAATTAGGAAATCAAATTTTGAACTAATGTGCAGAAATTGTCAGAGTATTAAATTAATGTCTAAATAATATATTTTTTATTTATTATTAGTTAGGATTACTTAAATTTAGTTTAAATTTTATTAAACTTAACCCATCCCACTGTATACACCTACTATATTTTTGCCTTTTTACTATTTTTATCTACAATCTCATTTACTCCAAAGCACCACCAACAACTTTGTTTTTTTTTTTTTTTTTTTTGTATAAATGTATGTGTTTTTGGGTTTTAAATCTGTATGTGTATTATAAATACATTATTATACCTTAAGGGTTAAAGTAACAACACCTTTATTTATATTTATTCATTCATCGAATTACTCTATCAGACACCCATCACAGACTGAGTACTCGTAACAGTTTTTCAACTTACGAGTTTTTAAAGTTCTTCTGTTGGGTTAGTTATCATAGATAAATTGTAATTTATCTAATTTCCTGTAATTGATACCAACACGAACGACAACGTTGTTGTTATTGTTTTATATGCACTTAATACAATATGAATGTCTAGTCAACTTCAGTTAGGTTATTAGGAGTATATATTAATTTATGTACTATCAGGTACTAAATAAAAATAAATCTTAACATTATTTTGAAATTGTTCTTTTTATTCTTTTGTTAATTTTTAATAATGGTTTATAACCTACACTACTTATTCATTGATATTGTTAGCCCTAGAATTTTTAATTACCCCCAATTTATACTTATTTTTTATATTTTTCTAACTATGAATAAAACAATGAATGAAAATGGTTAGAGGTGAACTAATGTCTTCATCAGTTTTATATTTATTGATATTTATCAATAATATTTTTTGCGGTTGTCTGTTACGTCTAATCATCATCTGATTAGATATCAAGTGTAATATAAGACTTAGAAGTGGCTGTTTACAAAATAAAAGTACAAAAAGCAAAGAGGTGTTAGAAATAGAAAATAGGTGAAAATGTGGTTATATTTTACGGTTATTTGAAACTATAAAAAAACCCAAACAAATCATTTCCTTTTTTATTAGTTAAAACATATAATAATTGTCTGCTAAAGAATTAAAATATACGATTAGTTTAACACAAATTTATAAGAAAAATATATTAAAAAGGGCAGGCATGAGTCAAGAGTTAAAATTAAAAAATAATGAACGGACTCAAATAACAAAAGCTTTTGAAAAAAATAAACTTTGACATAAAAACTTTTTTAGATTTTTGGGCAAATTTTAACCAAAAAATTATTAATTTTATTTTTTTTAGGATTCCGGTCACGATATCACAAATCGTGTCTTCCACGGTTGCGGCCGTCCTACCTTGGGTCGTTCAAAACGCAGTGTAAATCCAAAATTCGTAGCCATCTCCCAACAAAATGAAGAATCGAAAACTCTTAAAAAACGTTCAGTCAACTCTGATTTCCTGGATATTGAACAGCTAGAAAGTGATATCTTAGATATAGATGCTGCCCTAGATGATGCTATAGTTTTGCGAGAACGCAGAGCTGCCGATCCTGGTAATCGTGACAGTAGCGAAAATGGTAATAATGGTGGAGGCAATGGAGGTGGTAACAATAACAACAAACGAAATAACAAACGTAAACAGCAAAATCGTAAAAATGATGAAAATGAATATAATGGTCGCGATCCAGCCTTGGATAAATTGGTTAAAGATATTAAGCAAAGAGTTAAAGATTATAAGAAATTCTGGTCGAATTTGCCACATCAAATATGTAACAATGATGATATATCCACCTCAACTGATGCTGATGGTATGTGCTGGAATGGTCATACTATTGATAGGTACTTATTAAAATGATTTCTTAAGTTGAACAGAAAATTAATGGTTTTATTTATTTTTTTAGATACATGCACTCGGTGACTACAGAACATGGTTCTAATCCTGAATTTCCTGGAAATCCTGCTACTACCAAACAAACTAGCCAAGTTGCCACACAAATTCATTATTTGAAAAATGCCATTAGTCATTTGCGTAATGCTTACAATGGACATGATGTTGACTGGAGTGAACAAGGTGAGTTTTTTTGTATTTACTTTTATTTATTTATTTATATTTATTTAATTGTCTATTTCAGAAGAACCCTACTACGGCAGCGGTTCCGGTTCTGGCGGCGGTGTTGATGACGAAGATGACGATGAAGGTTCCGGTTTGGGTAGTCCCTTTACACCTAGTCACAAACCAGATCATACCGATCGTCCCTCAGTCAATGTCAACAATGTCGACGATGAAGATGAAGAAATCGTCGAAGAACGCACCAATTTGGGCGGTAATGTTGGCATTGGTGGTGGCATACAAACTCACACCTCACGACCCCACAGTCCACACGAAACTAATGTATTAGGTGAAGATGATAGCGAACATCATGATCATAGTATCGATGATGAGGATGATGAAGATCTCAAGTCTAGTGGGTCGGCGGGACCAGAGAAAATGTCATTACGTCGTGCTTTATTTATGTATTTGATGCCATTGTATATGGCCTGGTTTGGTGGCATTATTGTCGATATGCTGTGATTTGTTATTTAGGTTTTTATTTGTTTTATATTTTTTTATAAAGAATATTTTTTTTTTTTTTTTTAATTTAACGTAAAAAAACTAACGAGTATGTGAAAATGAAATTGTGTAGAAAAAACCAACAAAAAGAAAAATTTTAAATGTAATGAAAATACAAAAAAGTTTAAGTGATATAGCAAAAAAATATCTTTTACATGCATATTCAAATTTGTAAAAAATACAAACAAAATATTTCTCGAAGCATGTTTTTGAAAATTAGAAGAAAAAAAGGAATTTAAAATATTTTAGCCATTTATAAAATAATTTTTAAAATCTTAATAATATTTGAAAAAAAAAAGTGAAAACCTTATTTAGTCTTTATAAAAAAAAAGGTTTAATATTTTGAATTTTTTTATTAAGTATTAATTAAACTTTCTTAACATGTACTATATATATCTTTCTCAAAAGGAATTTAACCTAAATAGATGTATCTATTTTTTACTAAGATTTAAAATTTCTTATTTTTCTAACTTCTTTAAAATTTCTTAATGAAATTCTTATATTTTGAACAAATTTTAATGTTTTTTTAAGTAAAAAACAGACTAAATAATCTATATACGTAAACCGAATAATAATGTTTTAAAAAGCAACCTTTTTTAAATCCTTATTTTTTATACAACCTCCCTTTTAGATTTAAGCCTCAAATTTGTAATAACAAGAAATTAAGTTTAAACTTCGTATAATGTCTTAATAATATACGTACATATTTATATTTGTTAGTGTATAACAAAAACTTTAATTGTAAATGAAAACGATAATCTATTGAAGAATAATAATAAAATGTGTAAAGATATCGCAGATAAGTTTAATAGAGATTATAAATTGTAAAGTATAATTAAATTTTGTGTAAAACTCTTTTAATATTATTTAGGCTTATCAAACACATTTTTCAACAAGTCATTGATGTTACATTTTACTTTTTTAAAGTTTAAGATAAGTTTACATGCATGAAGAAAGCTTTGAATAATTTAAATTGATACATATGTATATATTTCATGTGCCGGATAAATTAACAACTGCTCATATATAAACTCCTGGCTTTCTCGTATAACGACAGTAGAAAAAATATCAGTATATTGCCAAATAAAAAATCTATATAAAAATTATTTTTTCTTTTGACGTTATTAAAAATGTTAGGTTTTGATCGTGTCATAAAATAAAGCAGAAAGATGAAATGTAAAACTCTTTAATATTAATACATATTAATTTATTTGCTCTAATAAACTGAACTGCGAATCTTTAAACTGTATGATCGTGTGTGAAAAAATTATAAAGTATGTAATGTATGAATGTAATTTTTAATAGAATGTATGTGATAATAAAAATTTGAAAGAATTATAATACTAATAATAAATAATATTGTAAAAGCATTTCCAATTACAATTAAAAAAGAATGATACAAATTATTTCAGAGCAATATGTTATTGATTATTTTTTTTTAGTAAATTTCTCAAGATAATTGCCATATTTTTTATGAACAACTTCATCAGATTTCAATGTTGGTGAACTCAAAAAACATCATTTGTAAAATATTTTTTAAGATATATTCGAGTTTAACAAGTATTTCACTTCTCTACCAAAACCTGTATTTCTCCCTATAATTAGCCTGATCACTTTTAACATATAAAATTAATTTTTGAGATTTTATGGTTTTTAAAATGCCAAGAAGATACCATTTATATTTCGGCGGCATTTGATTAGTATAGAACAAATTAATTAGGTAAACGATTTTAATACAATTGATCCTAAATGGAATTTATAGGGTACAGAGTAAATGGCATAAAACAAAAAATATTCGGTGTCACAGTTAATAATACTTGACCAATTGTATGAAAATACATATAATTAAAACAATTGATCTTAAACAGTCTTAACAAAATCAAATAAAATAATAAATTTCCTTACTCATAAGTCCATCAATTTGGCAACTTTAATAGCCCTTCTTCCCTCAACCAACTACTAATTTAAATGACAATCATCAAGTACTTCTAATTTTTCTTTCAAACTAAGAAAAAAAAAAAAAAAGTAAAGCTTTAGTTAAACTTTTTTAATTTCTCAAATAAAATTTTAAATTTACAAAACAAACAAAAAACGAAAATGTGCAATTTAATCTATAAAAAAACAAAACTAAAAGCAAATAAAAATTTATGCATTTCAAAACACAAATGTTTTCGAACAACAGCCTAAAAGTATACTTTAAAATTCAATTTAAACTAATTTTTGTAAATTATTTATACATAGAATAACGTGTGTGAATGGATGAATGTTCTATTCAGTAAAATCAGCGGTTAATTAAGTAAAAAAAATAAAAAATTTCCATTATTCTTCCAATTTTTATTTAAAATACCCATATTTTAATTTTTCAAAAAAAAAGCTTAAACTACTTATTATTTTTATTTTTAGTTGACTGATTTTTTATTTTATTTTATTTTCTTGTCTGTTTGTAATTTATTTGTTTCTTCCAATTTAATTGTATTATTTTGTATTAATTCTCTATACTTTATTATATTTAAGTACATACTATACATTTATTATAACTAAAAAATTAACAAAAAACTGATCATTTATAATTTTATATACCATATAAAAAATTAAATAATAATGATGTTGTATGAAGTATGTGATTATAAAAAAAAAATTATTTAATAAAATCCGAATATTATTTAACGAAATTATGTCATTTTTAAATTATTTACAATAAAAAGAAGAAAAGTGGTAATAAAACATATTCATTTAATATGTATTCGTTAAATTAATCAAAAATTACATATTTCCATTAAAAAATACTATACACTTTTATGAATATGTTAAAGTTTGTTGTTTTCTTTTGAATCAAATTATGAAATCGTGTTTACAGTGGGCAATAAAACTATTCGAAATAAGCGATGCTAATTTAGTTTTATAAAAAAAATAATAGTTTTTTCAGAATTTTTTAAGTTAAAAAATGCTTTCATATTTATTAGAATATAAATATTTCAAATCTACATAAATTTTAAAGCTGATACAAATAAAAGTTAATTTATAAGGTCATTTATATAATGACATTGAAATTCAAAGCAAAAAAGTATTCGACATCATACTTTATGCTTTGAAAAATAACAAAAATTAAATTTTTTATTAACACGTAGCTTTTTATTTTCACTTTATAACCTATTTTTTCGGATTTGTTTGTGCATATTTTTATTACTATAATATTATATTTCCTGGCATTGGAAAGCTTATACGCTCGTTGAGTTATCTACATGGCAGAAATTGAAAGCCATTTATCGACATCCAGTGCACATCTGATGTACTTAAGAAATGAGTCATTCCATTTAAAACCAACCAGCTGGTTTCCTCACCTCTTCCAAATTTGATAATATTTGGTACAGTCATAATGCGTAAAGATAATTTTATTAAGTGGTTCGCGAATTGAAAGTGTGAGAAAGCTAAAAATATTTACAAAGTCTTTCAAAGTATTTGTGATATAAGATTTATTATATTAAACGTATCAAAATTTACCTTTAATATCTTAGTTTTGACGAGCATAATAATTGTATCACAAATGGGCAATTCCATGTCAAAACGGACCAAAAACAGGCATTTTCGGATTTAATACCTCCGATTTCAGTGAAATTCACTACAGATATCAGCTATTGAAACAGTTGATTAAATTGCAAACTTTCAGATCGAAGACCATTTCCGGTCCAAAAATATGACATTTTAAAATTTAAAAAAACTATCGAATTTTTTTCCATAAGTGTACATACTTTATTGCTCATAACTCCTAAACTATACATCGTAAAATTATATTTCATTTAATAGAAAAATATATTGACGTATATAAAATTTAATTACTTCGAAAGTTCAAAAGGTAAAATCTATAATATAAAAATCAAAGCTGAATATCTCAAAAAAAAAAGGTTTTTTTTTTTTAAATTCTTTAAAAAATTATATAATGATAATTTAACTCTATTCTACACTCCTCAGTGGGGCAGAATCGAAATTTTTTGGAAATAAATCTGTAACTTCTGATCGGCTGATTGGATTTGCATGTATAATGTTAAGTTTAGAAGGGGGACCGGACACACTCCTCAGGGGCGGAGCTAAAGGTACCTCTGACATAATTAATCGCTTGCCAAATTTTTGTTTCTCGTCCGATTACAAATATTTTTAAACATTATTGATAAGACCTACAAAAAACATGCTTGCATGTCCTATTTATATTTTATAGTTTTTGAGCTATTGGCGTTTGAATTTTTAAGTACCTTAATTTTGCATGTTCTTGTTCCACTTTTTTCCCTATATATCCTAGTATTTCCGACCCAATTTATTTGTTCGTTAACTGGTTAAAGAACAAAATTATCTATTAAATAAAAAAATTTGAAGTAGATATCTTTACCGAGTCCAAAAATAAACGATTTTGAATTTGAAAATTGCAAAAATTTCGACTTTTTGTGTTTTTTTTGCCAAAAAAGTATCTACACTCTTTTTTCTCTAAAATAAAATTTTCTTTAAAAACATATAATACCCCTGTCAAATAATTATATGTGCAATATTTGTTTTCTAGTTTTTATATATTCCAAGAGTGATAAACATTTTTTTGGTTTATAATTTTTTTCACTCTTATCTACTGTTCCTATTTGCAAAATTTTAGGTTCCTCTTGGCATTGTATTCGAAGTACCGTTATAATAAACAAATCATTCTCTAAATTTTAATAGAAAATAATTATATGTGCAAATTGACTTTTTTACTCAACAGACTGACATAAAGTTCACAGTTTGAACCGTTTAACAAATTAAAGGTAAAATTAAAGTTATTTGGGGAATATTTAAGACGATTGGACCTAAAAAACCAAAAATTTTTTTATTTTTTAGTTAAATTTATAGCCAAAACAAGTCACCAGGTCGCGAACTGTCAGTTTAAGTGCTGAAATCATTAAAATAAGACGAATATTTATGTAAAATTCCGAAAAAATGGTGTATATAGAAAATGTTTATCATAATACTGTTGATAATTTTCAAAAAATCTGAAAAATTGCTATGATTCTAGGAGCGGTAACCCATAATCATTTGCTGATTAGTGGGACTTAATGACATTTTTCGAAGAAAACAACATTTGTTACAGACAAATAAAGGCGAAATGAACGGTTTTTAATAAAAGGATGTGTGCATAAATTAATAAAAGAGGTTTTAGATTAAAATTATAACTCTTGGGTGGCAAAAACATAACTTATAGAGCGGTACAAAAATACACAAGCAGGATTTTATGATTAATATACTTTTTTGGTTAAAAACTTTAATTACACCATGAGTTCATGTGTATAAGAGATGAAAAATATTATATTTAAATCATCCAAGTGTTTATCATAAATATTACATGGGTATTCGACGTCTACAAAACACATGCTTGAAGCGTAATCATAGTGTCGAATCGCTCATAATGTAAGTCAATTTTAGTTATAGATAGAAGTTGAAAATATTTATTGGATGTAGCAAAATTAATTCACTACACAACATTAATTTACTGGACAAAAATTCAAATGGCTTCGTTAATAAATATCGTACTTAAATTAGATTTTTCAGTAAATTAATGTGACGATGTTACTATATCGAGTTTCAAAATCGATTTTTAAGTCACAAAATATCCTATTTCTGCAGCGACCAGCAATGATCTTCAGACCTTTATGACATAAGAATTTCCAAAGAATAATTTCTGCTGAGATATATTTAGATTCAGAGATATATGACAATATTAAATGTTTCAAATTGATTTTGTATTAGTATACTACAGTTTTGACCTATATATTTAAAGAAAAAAGGACGAATCGGTACAACGAAAGATGCATCTGGTAACGTTATATTAGGACAACACAATTCCTTAACAACTTTCATGAATATTTAAAATTAACTTTATTTAAATAAATAATTTTTATTAAATTCCTGTCGTGCACATATAATTATTTTCTATGAACAATTTTAAAATCAATTAAATTTTGCCACAAAATACACAAAAGAAATAAATTTTTCATTTGACTTATAAAGCTCTAGTAAACATAAAAAGTATAAAAAAGATTTGAATTTGAAAATCCTATTTTTGAATAAAACAAATTATTTTATAGGTATGCACATATAATTATTTGACTGGGGTATATACTTTATATTATACTTTTCTGAAAGGTATCTTCACAGAGAAGACTTTAAAATAAAAAGTAAGCCCAATAACTCAAGTGGTCAAGGTACACAACCTCCCGAATTTGATCCATTTTATATGAAAGTTTTGACTTTAGTCTATATTTTCTCAAATCCCAAAGCACGAATCGGCAAACAGAATGCAATATAAGAATCTATAATAGGCTATTAAAAGTTTTCAATCAAAATCTACGGGACTTCGGAAAAATGTGGATTTTATAGCCAAAAATGTGAAAAAACCCATTTTGGGGATTTTCGGCTCTAGACTATTGTATAAAATGAGAAAGTGAAAAAAACTTTAAGATTTTTGTAAAAGGAATAAAAATCTATAAAATAAAAAGTTTTCCGAGGGGTGCGTCCGGCTTCGTTTCTGACCATTGTGCACTCGAGCAAAAATTCATGTTGGAGACTCTTTTAGTAAAAAGCTATTTTTTTGTATTTAAAAATTTTGAATATTTACAAAAAATTATTTTAAGTTTTTTTTATGAGTTCATTAAAAAATAACAATATACGTATACAAAATTTGCCTTTAGTTTATATTTTATTACATTACTTCTAAATTAAAGGCGACTTCAATATGAAATTTTGTATGCGTTTGTCAAGAGTTTTGTTAACATTATATATTTTTTTAATTTTAAAAATATTGTTTTTGGAGATATAAAGGTTTAATTTTTATACGTCTATTTTTTTTTTTTTTTTTAACTAAATCAATTTAAACGTGCAGCCCAGAGTCCAGACATAAACCCTATAGAAAATTTGTGGGATTATCTCAAGAAAAATGTTTAGGAGCATATGACTTCCTGAATTAAGGAGTGGAAAAAATATCACCTGAATATGGCCAAAATTTAGTTAAATCCATCCCAAACAGACTCGAAATGGTTATAAAGACAAATGGCTAGACAAAAAATATTAGTTTACTAAAAATAATAAGTGGAATAGCAAATCTTCGCTCCAATGTTGAAGTTTTATTTGATTTATTTACAATTGTAAACAATGAACTTAATTAAATATGTAATCAAAAAATAAATTACAAACCTTTTCTTAATTATTTCACATTTACGAAATTTTCGATTTAAAATAGTTTATTGCAGTGTCCGAGTTTGTCTATGTAAATAATAAACTATTATTTCCCCTTAAAATGCAATTGAACAAAATTTGTACTTTTTGATCTTTTTTTCAAAATCAAAAATTAAAACTTATTATTTTTCAATTGAAAATACTATTATTTTACCATATTAAATAATTAATTTTCCTTTCTTCGACAAATTTCAGGATATGTCCATATAATATGGACATGTCCTTTGAAAAAATATTATATTTCAGGAATCAGTTAGCATATCAAAAATAAATTGTACCGAATTAAAATTTTAGGAAAAATATTATTTTAAAAATTCAGTTCGAAAAGGAGTATCCTTGATCCGATTTTCATAAAATTTATTTTTTTTCTTTTGTAAATGATAAAGTATTCAAATGTGCCAGGTTTTGTTCAATTCAAATTAAAATGTTAGAAAATAGTCTATTTTTAAAATTCAGGGTGAGTGGGAGTTGGTCGTGTCCTTGATCCGATTTTTAAACCCTCATTATAATTTCAGCTTGGCTTTAAAAGATTTTTTCATAATTATAAATTTATATTATATAATTGATTTCATCAGATTTTACGTCTTAAAAAAGTTGGGTTTGTATCACAAAATTGTATACTATCTTAAAGACAAGATTTTTGACAAAAAAATTAATATATTTTTGAAAATATTCGAATAAAACAATTGTATTACTTAAAATACATCTGTAGTTACTTGAATATGAGTTTTTGTCCTTATAGAATAACGTAAACCTGTTCTCAGCTATGGTAAAAAAATGTTAATATTTTTAACGATTGTTTCAAAACTCAAATTTCAGTTTTAACAATTCAGTTAAACAAATTTAAATATTTTTGGGAGATCTCATAGGGATTTATGGAAAACAGATTACGGAATAAAACAGTAAAAAAAGTTAGGAATAAAACAAGTAATACAATTGTTTTATTCGAATATTTTCAAAAATATATTTATTTTTTTGTCACATTTCGAATTCAAGTGCTCTGAGACATGTTAATGGCCTGGGGAATTTTCAATAACTTCTACATTTTTCAACCAATTTTTGTGTTTTATATCTTTCGAATTGGGCCTCATGCAGACTTAATTTTTTTTTTTTTTTTTTTTGCGTCAGACTCTTCAGTTTTCCATTTTTCTATATATGGTGTTAATTCTAACACTATGTTTTTCACTTTTTGTTTTTGGGCTATCTACAAACAGTATATTTTTTTAAGGAAAATATACTATAAAATTTTCAAAGATATGTAAAAATAAATAATGAGAATTTTCTTTGCGATTTGAACTTTTTTTAAACGTTTTGAATTAGAGTCATAATATATCTCACAAAAATTTTGTTATCTCAATGCGGTCTGAAGAAAACAGCAATTGAAGTTAGATTTTTAACCTTTTTTAGATGCTTATAGATCATACGCGGGTACAACTATCAAAATTTTATGAAGCTAAGTGGGAGCACTATTTTTAAAGACAGGAATGAAAAAATTTTAATAAAATTCGTGATTATAAGCAAAATATCCTAGATACCAAAAGTAGTTTCTTAAAAAAATTATAATTAAGTAAAAAGTGCAATAAACATCGTCTTTAAAGGTTTAAATCACATTTGAGTTGTTGATATGCAATTTAATACAACTTAAATTGGTTCAAAATTTTTTTGCAAAATTTTTTGTCCAAAATTTATTTTATAATTTTGATTTTGAACGCATATCCGTAAAATATGTGATTTTGAACACATATCACATATAATTAAGACAAAACGGGCTATCTACCATAATTTCGCAAATAATGGAGTTTAAAGATTTATTTTTCAGTGTGAGGTTTAGTAGACTTAATATTAATAACTCGTAGAAGAACGGATTGCAAAATGTTGAAAAATGAGGGAAATAAACAGTTTTTATGTTCTCCTGAACAATAGGTGCTTTGCATGACGCCCGTTTTGAATATAAGCCCTCGATATCTTTTTTCGTTCGTAAAATGTAACCACCATCAAAAAGATGGGGGTATATTGATTTTGTCATTCCGTGTGTAACATGTCGAAGGAATCATCTAAGATCCCACAAAGTATATATTTTCTGGGTCCTGGTTAGATTCTGAGTCGATCTAGCTATGTCCGTCCGTCCGTCTGTCTGTTGAAAGCACGATAGGGCTCAAACGGGGCAATGTAGGAGGACGAAATTTGGCACGAATATTTATCTTATATAAGGTTTGGTATTGAAAATGGGCAAAATCGGTTAATAAACAAAAAAGTTATGGTCTAAAAACTAGAAACACAGGGTGTCCTTCTCATTCATTTTTGCTGATATTTCTTCAATAAAAGCATGTACGACAACGAAATTTTGTACGTATAGTTCCGGGGTCGATAAAAACTCGGAAAGCAAAAATGGGCCGCCCACTTTACCGCCCACCTCTCATATAAGGTGAAATTGTATTCAAATAGCTCAAGGACCAATGTAAACTCGGAAACAAAAAATGGGCGTGGTTCGCCCACTTTACCGCCCCCTCCCATATAACGTAAAATTTTAAAAAGTTGATGGTGGGTGTATAGATTTGGCCGGGCCGAATATAACATTCGCGCTTGTTAAAATTTGATAAAATTCATAAGAATTAATTAATTGTTTCTTCCAGCTGTCACGTGTTCTCTAATGGTGTCCTTTATATTAATAAGAGTAGATTTAATTTTTTTTTTTTTTTTTTTTTTTATATGGATTTTTTTAATAGATGCTAATAAGAAAAAATATCGTCAAAATCTTCACAAAAATTAAAAAAATAAAAAAAAATATCGTCAAATATCGTCACAAAAAAAAAAGAAAAATCGTCAAAATAACGTCACTATCAAAAACGTTAAAAAATAAATTGTTTTCATAAATAAAGTTAAAATTTTATTAAAGAAGATATTATTGAAGAAAGATTAAAACTGATAATTTAAATTTTGTCTGTGAACTTTTGATAGAATTTCTTAAGTGCATATTATTTACCGATTAAATTAACATACAGAATATAGTAGTTTATAATGTAATTAATATTTCCTGCAATAATTGTTCGAATTTTGAAAAAAATTTGACGCAGTATACAATTAAATTCAAAAAATTCAAACTTTAATATATTTTTTAGCTATGAACTTCTAGGAATTTCTTTTTTTAGTTTCGTTTGTTTTGTTTGATAATTTTATAGATTTCCTTTTTCAAAAAAATATTGATACGAAGACAAAATATTTTTGCTAAAATTTACATTCTTTAAGAAAACTTTTTAATAAAGACAGTAAGATATTTCTTATTTATGACTGAAAATTACATCAACATTATGTATGTTAGTTATGAATGAATTCCCAAAATTAACAATTTTAATAAAGAAGTACCCCTCTATAAAATACATAAAAGCCTTTTTTTAGTTTAACTTAGTTGTCACTAGTTTGATAATTTTATGGAATTTAAAGAATACTCGCAAAAAAAAAAAAAAAAAAATAGTCTAAAAAACAGTTATGTGAAGTTATGCACACAACTCATTTTGTTAGAACATTTGATGTATGACTAACAAAGAGCTGATTTTGCTAACATTTAAGCCAATTAAGATATATTTAAATATTTTATATTTAAAGTATTAAAAAAATTCTAAAATTGTCACATAACCGATAACGTCGGAGCAGCGACTACTAATATATTATTTAATTTAGAATATTTTCTCAGTATGATCTTACACCAGTTGGATAAATGTACATCAAGTTAAAAATAATAGATTTAAAATTTCATTCCAAAAGTAACTTCCTGTAAGCAGGAACTGGCTTCTTAAATAATATTTTAAATAACTATTTACTATTCGGATACATAAAAACTATAAATTCCTTAACAAAAATGTATAAATTTGCATAAAAAATATTGCTCATAAAACTAATTTTAATAGCCAACTTCTTTAAAATATTTTTAATTAATTCAAATAAAATAAACTTTCTTTACAAAAGAACATTTGTGCAAACAAAAAAATTCTAGAAACTATTTAATATATTCTGCCAACGGGGCAGGTTAATAAAGATTAGACAAAAAATACACATGCTCTTATTTACAAATGTTTAATAATATATGTATTTATTTTAAATAAAATATAAAAAAATGTTTTTAATATAAAAAATAAACAATTTATAAATCTTATAAATTAAAAATTGCAAATACACTTAATTAACTTTAGCAATATCAGTTTTTTATAGAAGTTTCTAATATTTTTAAACACTCTCATCTAATAACAATAAATATTTCTATACATTACTATGGTTCATTGAACTTTTGTTATACTGTATCATTGATTGCGGATATCTTCATACTTTAGGCCATTACGGAAGGTCGGGTTTTCACATAAACAAATGCAACTATTATCAAGGCCAAAACACCTAAAACTGGCAAGACCACTGTTTTCATTTGATTGTGTATTTCCATGTTTTCCAATTTACGTTCTTTGCGTTGCTTGCGAGTTTCCTTAACTTTTCCCTTCAATTGACGCATTTTGTTGACAGGAGGGCTGTAGGTGAAATTATGGCAAACTTTAATTTAAAATATAGTATATTATTTATTACTTACTTATTATTTACAAAATCAGTAGGAAAATCAAAGAAAATATTGGGGAAAGAACCAGTGCGTGAGGTATCAAAAATAGATATAAACAATACTTGTGAACTTGTTGCTTTTGTGGCTCCAAATGAAAATCAGAGACCGTCGCCGAACGATTTTAACGGCGGCGTCGGCTCCTAAAAAACCTCCGGCGGCTCGACTCAGACGTCATAGTATAATTATAAAGTATACTCGTAAGAACAGCTGTTTTACAAATTTTTTTATTGACATACCTCGCGGAACTGTCAAATCGTTTTTGTATTCCTATGCAAATTTTTTTTTGAGTTTTTTTTTACTCTTTCTCTCCTTCATTCTCTCATTTTCTGTTCATAGCATTTTGACATTACCCGTGGTCCTCACCTAATATAAAATATTTAACATTAACACTAACATCATGTTAATGGTAAATGTAGACCGTTCAACTCAATGTTAATGTTAATTTTTCGATGTTTAAACACGGTTGTTAAAGCAAATGTTAAAAGAACCATGTTTAAACACCAAGCATCACACACTGTTTTTTACTAACACACACAAATAAATTATTGCATGTGCGAAGAATACAACAACAAAACAATGAGAAAACAAGAAATTAACATGAATGCATGTACGCCATATTGAAAACATTGAAATTTGAGCTCATAATCTTAACATGATGTTTTAACATCATCTCATCTCTAGTGGAGACTACCCGTTATGTGCAGTAGTTTTACACTAACAAAATACAAGCAATTGCTGTTTTTGTAGATGTGCGAGCACTTTACACTGGGTCTCCACGTAATATTTGTATATCATAATATGTAACAGAGAGTGTCAAATCCGCTCTCTGAGAGAATTATCTCACGTGTAGACTAAAATATTAGTATTATAAGAAATATTATGAGACTGTTGTGATAAGATTTTTCTACACAACTATCTTATAAGATTTACTCTCAAAAAAATACACATATACGAAAGTTTGTTTGTGTGTGTGAATGTGTATTTTTAAAAGTACTTAAAAATACAGTTTTTTTTTGTAAAATTGTTTTATTTTAATGGTTATTCTACATTCAGAAACATATTTTTACTAAAATTGTGCTAAAAAATTTGGAATTTCTTAAATAAAATGTACATGTTTACTCTGTGACTGAATGAAAATAATGAAATATTATGAGATTTATTAGAATACATTTACCCCTTGTTTAAGATTTAACATAATATAAACAAAATGTTTGCTCTTTTCTGAGAGCGAATTTGACAATCTCTGTTACATATTATGATAGAAAAAAATCATGTGTAGCCCCAATGTTATAATTACGGTATGTGTGACGTGTAAAAGGGGTAAACAGTGATGCCAATTTATTATTCTTTTTGGAAAGCTTAAGTTATACGCAGAGCTTCGAAAGAATGAATTCTATTTAGAATTAATTCACGTATAAATTTAATTCAGCTTATACAAATTTAATTTAGCATTCTTCAAAATCATTCCTCAGAAATTAATTCTTAGGCTTAATTCTCTAGGCTTAACTTTGTATTGAATTAATTCCCTAGAGAATTAATTCCTTAGAGAATGAAAATTCAATTTGAATGGTTAAATTTTTCTTTAATTCCATTCTATTACAAATTGAATGAAAAATATGTAGAATTAATTCCCTATAAAATTGAATTCAATTGATTGATATATTTTTTTCTTTCATGCCCTTCTACTACAAATTGAATGACAAAATTTTTCTTTAATTCTATTTTTGTATATATTTTAAAAATAAGTATTAAAAGAGTCGAAAATCAATGGTATTTAGCTAAAATCAATACAAAATCAACATTTTACTATCCAGCTAAACTGCACATAAAATAGAAGATGATTGTGGCCAAATAAACGTTGCAAAGAAGCTGCACTTCAGAGTTTTAAAGAAAAATAATATTCGTAATACGTTCTCTGTAAGATCTTGGGATAAATCCAATGACTCAGAATAACCTAAGTGCATATAACTGATGCAAATTAGGACACTTTGAATACAAAGCTAATAAAAATAATAGATATCTCATACTAAATGTGATGCACGCTCCGAAACACGTGTGTACATAAACGTGGCTTACTATAAATTATTTTTGCAATTATATAAATTTGTTTAAAATCTAAAGAATTAAACAATAAAACTTTAATTCAATCTAGTACAAATTGAATGGTTGAAAAATTGTTTAATTCAATTTGTAATAGTTTGAATTTAAACAAAATTGAATGAAATCAAAAGAATTAAGCATTCCCAAAGAATTAATTCATAAATGAATTAATTCCATAATATCAAAAGCCTTAGGAATTAAGCTACAGAATTAATTATGATGAATTTATTTGAAAGAATTAATAATTCTATATGATTTAATTCAATTTTAAAAAGGGAATTAAAGAATTAATTCTTTCGAACCTTTGGTTATACGTTATATTTTGATTTCATAAATTATATAAATATTTAAATAAATTAAATGGAAGAAAAGCTAAATAAAAGTGGGTCTTAAGGATTGCATTTTTTCAAATTTTTGACTTAATTATGTGTTTTCCAAATATTTTCAACAGTTTTCTATAAGAATCTTTAAAAAATGGTTGGGTAAAATAATTTTCCCATAAAGAAAACAGCAAAATTATAGCGTATGGACATTTCAGACTTAATCTATGAAAAATGGCGAAAAAAAATGAGCAAAGTCAAAATATTGTACAACTTTCTAGAAAATCAGTCTCGCTATGAAAAAAATATGAAAAGAGGTACTTATAAAGCAACAACGACAGAAGATTCATCATCAGATGCCTCCAATTCTACGGATTTTGCGTCAAAAATTAAACAAAAATCAGGTATTAAAGCAAATTTTTCTAACGTAAATTCTAACGTAATTTCGTTATTCGAAATTCTGTACACCCAGAACACTAAAAATTATAAAGAACCCACCTCTAAACACTATTCGTAAAGTAAAACTACTGCTGTTGCCCGTAAAAAAGGAATGAAACACCTTGTACTATAGAAAAAAATCTATCTGGAAGGCTCAATGGCTTTAAATATTATTATTTTCGTTATTTAACAAAATAGAATGCTAACTATGTATTCCATAAAGCTGCGAAGGAAGTGCAACTTCATATTATGAGACGTGTGAACTTCGATTTTCTCCGCATAGAATCACGGAAAAAACTTACAAAAGTTTACTGGAAAAATAATTTTTACATTTTATACACTATTTCAATTCATTCCATGGACATGCCAGCTCTACATAGAAGAGTAAACGAATACGAATTAAATATATTAAAAAAAAGTAGCTAAAATTGTACGAAAAATTCTGCTAAATAATGACAATGAATTTATAAAATTAAATCATTATTTAATGATAATGATTTTATTTTTTTAAATAATTATTAATGAAAAGATATTGAAATACATTACCATTACTAAAAATAATGGTAATGAAAAAAATTATAAGTACCATTGTTCAATTTAATGGTAGTGAAATAGACAATTCATTAGTCGATTTAATGCATTACTCCCATGCATGGTTGACAGGCATGGGAGTAATCTATATTCTATATTCGTAATGAGAAATGAATGTAAATTTTAAGTAAGTCTTAGGTTCGTTATGATAACTTCCAAATAATTGAAATGATAAAACGGAGTAAGTTCTAACATTTTATAACTTGAAAATAATAAATCTTGTATTTGCATTTTATTGTGGCAGATCCAATTATAGCTTACTTTAAGAGATTAAAATTCATTCGATGATGAATTAAAAAATTAATTACACTTTTACATTGACCCATGAATGTCAAAAAAGGATATATAGATTATATAGCTTTACAAATTGTTTATTATTAACTACTTGTTTACAAATTTACAAACTAAATCTTAATATTAACAAGAGGTACTATTTCTTGACTTCTTCATAAGAGTTAATATAACAAAAAAGAAAATAATCAACCTTTCAGCTGCGGAACGAACAATATTTTACTTAGCATTGTCCATAAAGTCTTTAGCTTCATTAATTTTTGCTGCCAGATAAGGGGAACCACCACGATCAGGATGATTCAATAACATTATCTTTTTATGGGCATCCTTGATCTTTAAACAAATTTTAAGAATTGTCAATACAAATCAATTATTCAAGCACACTTTGTTTACCTTTGATTTTGAAGCACTTGGACTAACACCCAATATTAAGGAAGCCTCTCTTTTGTTCATTTTTGGATCGAAACCGCCTTTATAGTATTTTGAAGCAGCCAAAGATTCAGCATCAAATTTAGGTAAATTTTTTAAAGTTTCATTTAATGTTGTGGTCATAGCAGGCATGCGGCGCATCAAGTGTTTACCAGCAAAACCAACGGCTGCAACACCCAATCCAGCCAAAATTATGGAAGAGGCCTTAGGAAATATTAAAAATTACTTCAGTAATAAAGTTTTTTTTTTTTCAGTTTAGTATTTTTTACCATTTTGTTAGAATTTCGTTGTTTTTCCTAAAATCTACGTAATTTTTTGTGGAAATCGAGAAATGTGTGTAAACTGACAGCTGATTTTATGTAAGAAAACCTAGATTTGTAAAAGCATTGAGTAATTGGGTAGTCAGTAGTCAAAGCAATTTTGACAGATGTTCAACATAGCAATTAGCAAATTTATTTTTTTTAAATCTGAATTAAGTATTATTAATTCTTTAAATTTGTAAAAAAGAAAACATTAATAAAAGTTGGTATTAGTAATTTAAAATCTTTGCAGTGATATTTTCTAAGCGATGAGATATTTAATTAAAAAAAATTAAATTTAAGTATCAATTACTTTAACACTAATATGGCATTCATTAATATGCACGGTATTATCTAGTAAGAACTTGGCAGCACTTTCGATATAATATCAGTAACACTGTGTTCAGTTGGCAATATACAGTGAGGCCGAATGCAAAATAAATGTTAACAAGTCTTGAACTTTGAAACCACTTAATCGATTTAGATGAAACTTGAAACATCTATAGAGGAGGAGTTAGGCTTTCAAAATATTGTTTGCTGGAGCACGGACGCTGCTACAGTGGGCCAATTTGAGCACCTCGAGGATGAAAAACATATCGAGACTTATAACTTTTACAAATATAAACCGATTTAAAATATTTTTTTATTTTAAAATTCTCCTAAGCAAGACAATGAAAAAACTTGCTTACTAACTTGTCTGTAATGATTTAAGATATTTGACCACAAAAAATAAATTTTTAATTTTTGGCCTTGATTAACTTGATTAACCTTTAAAATAAAATTTCTAATTTTTTTTAATACATATGTTGAAATTCTCTATAATTTTCTAAATAATTTTAATAATTTTTTTTAATTCTCTCAATTCGATAACAAGAAAAACATTTTCAAAGTCAAAATTTAAAAACAGGTCTTAAAATTTTGCAATTTTTTGTTCAAAAAAATGACTTATTATATTTATTTATTATTTTAAAATTTTGTTAAAAAAGTTTAATATTTTTTGGCATTTTCTGAAATACTTGACCTCAAGAAAACGTGCAAGAGTAATTTTGAAATTTTCTGAACGTTCACCTTACTTCCAGCAGTGGTCAAAAATGCTCTATTTTGGACGAAAAGTTCAAATTTTTGAGTTTGTAACAAAATTTATTGTTGATTTTGGTACTTCTGCAAATTAAATTAGATAGTTCTATATATTCTTAAAGATTTTGCAAAAAATTATGACAGCCCACTGGTAAATTTAGCCACACGGGACAATTTTCCGAAAATACCCATATTCTCAATAATAAAAATCTTTACCTTAAAAAATCTATAGTAGAATTGTATAATTTTTCTAATTTTTACATTTATCACACGAGGCAATTTTCCGAAAATATTTGAGCTCTAAAAATATATAGTAAAATTGAATGTATTTTTCAGATCATTAATTTATTAATTTTTTGTTAAATTTTTTATAACATGTGAACAAATTTTATTTAATACCTATAAGCATTTAGAATATATTCATGCTCAAAATTTTGAAATATGTCCCTGTAAACATAATTTGCATTTGTTTGTTTTGTTTTAAGAAAAGTGTGATAAAAATTATATAATAGTGAAATTTGTTACACATGGTTTTAAAGATTACACAATTTCCTTTAAAATTATATATTATATGACTATTTTGAATTTATTACGGTTTTAGTAAATCAATTTCAAATAAACAAAATGCAAAAAAAATTGTGAAATCTACATGTTTCCTTCTATTTTTGGTAATGCTGTGGGATAAGGCAGTGCGGTAAGGCCGTAACAAAAACAACATGAAAAAACGAAAGATTTTACAACTTGCAACTCCTTGCAAATTTCAAATTGATTTACTAGAAACGTAATAAACTCAAAATAGTCATATTATATATCATTTTTAAGAAAATTGTGTCTTCTTTAAAACTATGTATAACAAATTTTACTATTTTAAATTTTTTTTCACATTTCTCTAAAAACAAAACAAACAAATGCAAATTATGTTTACAAGGACATATTTAAAAAATTTTAGCCAGAATATTTTCTAAATTCTTACAGGTATTAAAATAGTTTTTGCACATGTTATAAAATATTTAATGAAGAATTGATAAATGGTACATATCAGAAAAATGTATACAATTTTACTATATACATACATATTTTTAAAGGTCAACATTTTTATTTTTGAAATATGGTTATTTTTGGGAAATTGCCTCGTGTGACAAAATTTACTGCTAGGCTGTCATAACTTTTTGCAAAACCTTTAAGAACATATTGAACTATCTAATTTAATTCACAGAAGTAATAATAAATTTTTTTACAGACTCAAAAAGTTGTTGAAATTTTCATTCAAAATTGACAATTTTTGACCACTGCTGGATGTAGGGTAAACGATTAGGACTTTTCAAAATTACTCTTATACGTTTTGTTGAGGACAGTCTTTCAGAAAATGCCAAGAAATATTTAACTTTTCAAACAAAAATTTTATTATTTTTTTTTAAATTGAATATTTATATTTATATACAGTAGGGTATAACATTTTTAAATTTTTTGCAAATATCAAAATGGCCCTAGCATAGTCGAAAAGGCCATTGAATATTATTTAAAAAATGCTATTACTTTTTCGCGGTTGTCAAAAAAGTTCACCCACAAAACGCGGTAAAGTTTTGAAATCAATAATCCTAATGTAACACAATGTGGTATTAAAGTAGTACACAACATTCATCCATTATGCCAAACAATGTCCAAAATAAATTAGAAGTTTATGTCTTTTAATAATTAAAAACAAATTTTTTTCGCTTTACTATTTTACTTTGTAATATAAAATATTTAAAATTTTTATTAAAAATGTATGTACTTTTTTGGGGGGATATTTTAAAAAATCGTTTTTGTGGGTGAGGTTTTTATTACAATATGACCAGAAAAAAATGTTTTCGTACATAACACAACATTCGCCATCGCGTGGTGCTAGGGCTAAAATTTGGTTATATCCCTAAAATACAGTTACTTATTGGACAAAAAATTGGAATTTTTGAGACCGGTTTTTAAATTTTGACTTCGATTTTTTTTGTTATCGTATTAAGAGAACTACTGAAGTTTTTCATAAATTACATTTGGAGCATCTTTTGAAGTCAAAATCTTTTAAAAAATTAGAGGTAATATAATAAAGTATCTAATTTAGGGCAAGTTCCTTAGGTTTGACTTATGTTCTTCTGTACATATTGATATTCCACAATCGTTTTGAAGTCAAAATTTCATATTTCTTTACCATTTATCTTGCAATTTTCAGCATTTTTTTTTCAAAATCAGATAAGAACCTATAAAGTCAACTATATATTTAAATATGGTTTTATTTTTCCAAATACAAAGTGGATTTAGATTACAATTATTTGAAGAAAAATTAATAAATTTTTAAACCCGTGAAACACCCTGTTTACAATATTTAAATTAGCACAGTCTCAAACCTTTATACTAATTCATACGATTTTTTTATATTATTTTTTCTTTAATAAAAGAATAAGTAAAATGTTTACAAGAATATGCATACATTTTTACACAACTTGACAGATTGATAAGATGTACAAAATAAAAAACCTAAATAAATAAACAGAGAGCTCTAAAATGACAAAATCAAAAAGGGAAAATCAATTTTTTAAAAACATGCGCAAAATATTACAACGGCAAAACACAAGAAAACACATCACAAAACGAAAAAGTTGTCTAAAAATTTATTTAATTTATTTTTTAAATAAAAATTCATAAAAGATTTAATTTAAATATAACAGATGTAGTAAAATTAATACATTATTAAAAACTAAACACAATAATAATAAAGTATTAAACAAAGTTGAATAAAAAACAAAACGATTAAAAATATTTTTTACAAAAAGAAAAAAAAAAAAAAAAAACATCAATATTTTTGTATAGAGAAACGCCTTAAGAATGTGAAGAAAAGAAAAAAAATTAGTCAAGTGTGAAAAAATCTATAATAATTGTGAAGGAATTTATACAAATTTGAATAGATAAATAAAGTTTATTTATAAAAGTTAATGCAGAATTTATGTAAATTAACAAAATAATAAAAATTTCAATAAACTAAACAAAAATCTAAAAATTTTTGTCTCATACCTACATAATAATAAATTTATATGTATGTATGTAGAGTGAGTACATTTCTCTTTTTTCCTGAAAAAAAAACATACCCCTCGCATGACGGAAATCCATATTTAAGTAACAAACAATTTTGTCAATGTAGTAGTGTAAGTAGTACTTACGCGATTTAAGCTGGGATTAACATTGACATTTCAAATATACTCAAGTTATTACTAAAAGCAACAAAGATTTTTAACGTTAATAATTGCAGCTGTTGTTATTGTTGTAAGAAAGGTTAAAATATCCAATTTTGTGAATACTTTTTATTTTTAAAGCAACTTCTTTTAAGTTGTTTAATTTTACTTCATCTCTTAGAAAAAAAAAAAATCAAAATGGAATCTACACAGTCTACCACATATGAACCACTAGAAGGTCGTAGTTCCGGTATACGTCACGAACCCATGGATAGTCCGGAAAATGATGTTCGTGCGCCTAAAGATCAAAAACATATGGTTTATTTGGCCATGTTGGCAGCGGGCATTGGTTTTGTTTTGCCATACAATAGGTAAGTGAATATAATTGTTGAATAGGTCAGTTTATATTTAAGAATTTGTTGTTTTTTTATTGGATTGCTTTGCAAAATATGTTAAGGTTTTCAGCAAATATTGTTTGTGTTGGAGGTGTTATTTAAAATTATAAGATAAGGTGGTTTATACTTTAACCTTTTTGTATTACTCATGTTATTTGGTAGTACATAGATAGTGCGAATTAAGGCATGATGTAAATTCTGATTCTATTACACAATATTAATTAATTACACAATTAAATTGATTTAAAATTTATGAACAATATATTGATTAAAATGTATATATATGTATGTAGTACATACATATGTACATACATACTATGTACTTTACATATAATATACATTTCAAAATCATTTTTATTAAATTGTTTTTTGTTAAATTAAAAAATGAACTATGTATTTATTAATTTGTTTTTTACTCATGCAATATTTAATCTTTTTATTAATAACCAGGGCAAGTTTTTCAAAATTTTTACATGAAAAGTGTCTTTATCATATTTTAATATTTTGCATCATTAATACGTACATATATGGCAATAACAAAATACACGTAAAATAAAAGATTTTCATGAGTTTTAAAACTTCGAAAAGAATCATATCGAGGGCTTATATTCCAAAAGGGCCATATGCAAAACCCCAATGTCATATAACAATATTTGCTAAACATTTTTTTCAAAAAAAAAAAAAAAAAAAAAAAAAAACGAGAGAAGATATAGTCGGTCAACCACGACCATATGATACCCTATACCATTTCGATCCACATAATTTTGCTTATTCTTTTATACAACTTACTTGTGTTAAATATTAACATAATACTAACGTTTGTATGGGATTTATAAGGCATCTATAAGTGTTAAAATTCTATTCCGGGAGGACATTTGTATGGGGCCTAAGTGAAATAATGGGCCGATCATAACCAAATTCAATAGGCTTCGTCCTTGTGCCAAAAAAATCGTATGTACTAAATTCCATCAAATTATCTGCAAAATAGTGACCTGTACTTTGTGCATGGACAGCCAGCCAGCCGACCAGACGGACGGACATCGTTAAATCGATTCAGAAAGTGATTCTGAGTCGAACAGTATACTTTAAGGTGGGGTTCAAAGATTTTTTCTCTGCGTTACAATTCCTGCACAAACACATAATACCCCAACCACCTATGGTGGTGTAATTTTTTTATACCCTACACCACCATAGGTGGTTGGGGTATTCTGCGTTTGTGCTGATGTTTGTAACGCATAGAAAACGTTATCCAACACCCACCTTAAAATAAACCGATCGACTCAGAATCACTTTTTAAATGCATATTTTATTTTACATTTAGTAAAAGTGTTGGTCTAATAATAATGGTGTAGTCGCACGCAAAGAAAAAACATGATTCCGAAATGCTCGCGGAAATCAAGTGATGTTCCTAAGTAGTTTATATGGCTAACACAATCAAATTATTGTGTTTTAGACTAAGCTGAATCAATTATTTTTTTATAATTATATAAAGTCGGTGTACTAAAAGAATAATATGTTTCATAGTAACATATTATTTCAATGAAATGTTTGTATGTAATATTTTAATGCGAGGGGTGACAATAATATGCTCGTCTTTATTGTTATCTCTCTTTCGAAATAATTTACTCATTCAGTAATGAAATCTTAAATGTGATGGACGTAAAGTGAAGAAAAACGTTTAAAAAAGTTCACAAAATTTTTATTAAAAAACTTTATTATTATTTTTTAATAACGAGATCCACGGAGTGCTGACGGAGCAAATCATCAATGGCCACATTTCAAATTGGAAATATTTTTCAGTAAGTACAATAAATATCAATAATTCAGTGCGGTCAAATATAAAAATAATAATAAAAAAATGTATTTCTACAATTTTCTTTTAGGTGTGTGAATGTGAAGATGAATTTTCTTGAACGAAATCGTCCAGTGAAGGCTGTGGTATTTGTTTTTTAATTATTTTCTATTCGCAAAATTTAAATTAAAAAAATAATAATAAATAAAAATAAATTTTAACCGTATGCTTAGTATTGTGATTGGGGGTATTATAATATTTAATATAGGGATCATGTTATATTTATGCAGTATGGTTGTGAGGACTATCACATATAAATGTTATGATTGTGAGGTCCATATTATATTAATATTGGATAGGACAATATTATGTTCACAAAAGGGTATAATAACTGATATGATTGAGGGAATCATAAACCTAAACATTAATGATAGTTACCGATTATGATTTGACCAACCATGTTTTTTCTTTGCGTGCGGTCTTGACCGACTATACTTTTTTTCGTTTTTAATGTTTTAGTTGTATATAGCACAAAAATAATAAGCGAGAATGTTATACTCGGCTTGGCCGAATCTAAATGGAGGTGGGAGGTAAAGTGGGCGGATCACGCCCATACACAAAAATTTCACAAAATTTGGTTGACGTTTCACCATATATGGGAGGTGAGCGGTAAAGAAGGCGGACCACTCCCATTTTTGGTTTTCAAATTTATATCGACCCTCGAACTATCTGTACAAAATTTCGTTGTCGTACATGCGGTTTGTTTGGTTATCGTCTCCATAAGTTGTCTCGTCCGAGTCCCATCCTGCTTTCAACAGACAGACCCAGAAAATATATACTTTATGGGATCAGAAATGATTTTTTTGACATGTTACACATGGAATGATAAAATCAATATAATTTAGGGATTTCTGCAACTGTTTTTAAAACTTTCACTTAATTATATTAGATTAGTATATGCATTGTAAAGGAGCTACCCCTTCCCCTGTTTAATAAGTACAATCTGAAAAGAAAGTAATTCTCACAAAATTTGCTTTGGGGTACGATTTTCCAAGTTATTGCAATAAAATGTTAAGGTTTTAGCTGCAAGATTATTTAACTTATACGTTAATAAGTATTTTACCATTCCCCCTAGACTGCACAAAAGTTAAAACCTTTGTTATATTAGTTCTTTAGATGTGCGATAATTAGTATTTTGTTTGTTTTGGGGGTGCCTACTCCCTGCCTATAACGGAATGTAAAATAACCTATTTTACTATTGAGGCCTTCAGGATTATGCTGTAAAAATTTAAAGAACATCGGTTCAGCGGTTTTTGCTGTCTATAGAGTACATGCCACAACTAATATTTTCTTTAGTTGGGGGCTACTACTCCCCTTGACCTATTCGATTACAGTTTTTCAAACTTTCAATAAATTAATACTTTAGATATACGAAAACTAATATTTTCTTTGTATAGGGAATACTCTTTCTCCGGCCCTATCCGTCCTGTTATTATTTTATAAATGCAATATGTTAAGAAAATAGTTCTCACAAAATTTGAGGGTTCTCACCGTAATATTTCTTTTGATATACTATTAATAATATTTCCTTTGTATAGGGGGTACAACTACAGTTCCACTAAGCAAGAAAAACATGCTTTTATGGTTTAAAAGATCTCAAAAATTTAATGTCCCAAAAATATGCTGAAAATCTAAAAAACCGGTCTCAAAAATTAAAATGTTTGCCAATAAAGAATTCAAAAATGTAAAAATATTCTAAATCGGCATTAATTTTTAAACGTTACAAGCCCAATGTATTTTTCATCCACGAGATGGCAAACTTTGGCTCATTGTAGCGCTCAGCGTTGTTAAGATATACATTCCAACAAACAATATTCTGAAATAATAACTCCTTCTCTATTGATGTTCGAAGATTCATCAAAATCGATCTAGCCGTTTAAAAGATATACATAATTATTACCATTTATTTTCCAAATGACACCACTGATTTATTTTTTCGAAACTTATATTCGTGACAATGAGTTTGATTCAAACTAAGATATGTTGTCTAGGAATTGGCAAATTGGGAAAGTTATGGAGGCTCAATGTAGGGTACCTCTGGCATACAAAATTTGTTTACGTTTCCTATCCACAGATTTTCAGATTTTTGGAATTAAAGCTCTTTTAGAGAAACTATAAATATATGATCTCTAATAAAATCTTAGAGCCATATTCACAAAAAAATAATGTATGCTTGATAACGAGTTACTAACTATTTGTATGTAAATTTCCATAAGAAAAAGTTAGTAACACGTTATCAAACCTACATTAATTTTTTTGAATACGGCTGTTAGTATGTTAAGATATCTTAACGAAATTTTAAGCGATTATTAACTTTATCATTTGAAATAATAAGGTGTTTAAAAATTAAAGATTTTTATAAAAGGAATCCACAATTCCCAAAAAAACCGATGAAAATCACGAAACGTTTTTTTTTTTTGAATTTCTCCTATAAAGTCTACATTTATAGCAGTTTTAGAAAAAGCCATTGGCAACACACATTAGGTTTCGGAACACATTAAGATTTTCGTAACTGCATTCAGTTTGCAGAACTAGCCTTTGGAATTATATACTTTTCAAAAAATGATAAAATTATAACATGTTCTTAAAAAAATTTTATTTTTGAGAAAAAAAGTTAAGACACCTTTTTATTTTCTAAATTTGGACCCAAAAGAGATATCGACTCAAAGTATTCAATAGATAATTTGTATTCAATAGATAATTTTGTCCTTTAACCAATTAGGTAAACATTTAAAAAAATCGGACAAAAATATCGGAATATATATTAAGAAAAAAAAAAAAAAAAAACTGGACAAACATTTTGCGAAATTGAGATACATAGTTGAAATTTCTAATGCAAATAACTTGAAAATTATAAGAGATAAATAAGACATATTTGAAATCGGATAAAAAAATTGGCAAATGTTCAAAAATTGTATATGCCACAGATAACCTACTTTAAGCCCCCAAAGTTATGCTCCAGAGGGTTAAATGGGGTCCCACTTCCAAATTAAAAATTGTACACTCTTCTGTGCCTGTGTGAAATTTTATGTTTAGAAGTTACAGATTTACTTCCAAAAAATTTCGATCCTGCCCCACTCTGGATTAGAGGGTTTGTAATTGTCCAACTTTCTATTGCTATTTGTAATCAGGGATGGCAAATGAAAATAATTTTCGGTATACAAGTATAGAATAATGGGTTAATAATAATATATTGATGATTTTATGCATTATAGGGCGATTTCCGGAAGTGGGTTTATATGGAAGCTATGGTAAATTATGGACCGATTTTCATAAATTTAGCAATGTTGTTTCTACTTATATAAAACTTATTTGTGTCGAATATTAACTTGATACTATATTTCGTATGGGATTTATGCACTTTAAAGTGATTTTCGGAAGGGGGGCTTATATGGGAGCTATGGTCAATCGTGAACCGATTTTCATAAAATTTGGTACAAAGATTGGTACTTGCACAAAACTTCTTTGGACCGAATTTCATTAAAATATTCTTAATATTAAAAAACTCTTTTCCGGGAGGACATTTGTATGGGGGGTAGGTGAAATAATGGACCGATCATAACCAACTTCAATAGGCGTCCTTGTATCATAAAAGTCCCACCTGCCAAATTTCATTCAATTATCTTCAAAATTGCGACCTGTACTTTGTGCACAAGGTTTACATGGACAGCCAGCCAGCCGTCCAGCCACACAGACAGACGGACGGACGGACATCGTTAGAACGATTTAAAATGAGATTCTGAGTCGATTGGTATACTTTAAGGTGGGTGTTGGATAACTCATTCTATGCGTTACAAACATCAGCACAAACACATAATACCCCAACCACCTATGGTGGTGTAGGGTATAACTACGCAAATTAATATGCTTATTAAGAAAAATATGATAATATATATTTCAAAATATAACAAGTAAATTTAAATTACACATGGATAAAATTTATACTTAATTATACATCGGAATAAAAATTACACACGATATTTGTAATTACACATGAAGTTGCAACACTGGTATGTACATTGCAACACTGGTAACAAAACAAATAAGCTTACATAGAAGTTTTGATATAAGGAGGTGAAAATTTAAAATAGTTTAAACGAGAAATTTCGAAAGATTTTCCCTTTTAAAACGAAAGTTACCTTTCAGAAAAGTATGCAATCATATCTTCTTAAAGAAATTTTTTATTTAGACAAATGTTAACGTATATCTTGTATTAAAAATACATTTAATATCATATAGAAATTAAAAAAATAAATAATGCATATGTTTGTATTTAATCTATATACATTAAGGCGACTCACTCCCTATGGAAAGAAAAAAAGTGATTTTTTTACCCCCCTCAAAATTTACCTTGATATGTTTTATGATGTTCCCCAAAATATTTCGGATCTACTGCTGATTTAAAATTTAAAATTTTAAAATTTGAATTTTCAATAATAAAAAAAAAACAATATTTGTAAAAAACCTTAAAAAATAGGACGTTTCGTTTAATAAAAAAATATTGAGATCACTCTTGGATATGTTTTATATACCAATGGATGCACCTTTCAAATACCTTTTAAATGCTACCACATTTTCTATATGTTGCTTTGGGAGAAAATACAAAAAAGGTATACAAAACTGACAAAAAAAACCTTTTTTAAAATTTGTCCAGCTCACGAACGATCAGCAGTAGAACCGAAATATTTTGGGGAACAGCATAAAACATATCAAGGTAAATTTTGAGGAGGGTAACTAGTGTTTATAAAAAACCGACTTTTCAAAAAACCGGTTTAACGGTTAACCGAAAATTGGGTAAAATTAAAAAACCGGTTTTTCGGTTAACCGTCTACTAAAAAACCGGTTAAACCGGTTAACCGACATTTTAATAATTGCTCTAATTTGAAGCATAATAAAAATATTTTTGGTTAAAAAAAGTGTTTTTCCACTTATTGGTTTAACCATGTACCAAATAATAAGCAGTGCACTGCAGTGTTATTTATAAATCGCGATTGATTTACATCGCAAATTTATAAAAATATTTTTAAAAACAACTTTTTTGACATCTTTTATCCTATAAAGTATTTTTTAAGATTTTTTTTTTTTTTCTATCTTAAAAATAAAATTTTACAAAAAGGAAGCTTTAGACCTAGGATAATGTACTTTATATTATGATTTATATTCTCCGCTTTTAAAGTTTTTCTCTTAAGGAAAAGTTTTTATAAAAAAATGTGATAAAAATATCTGCATAAAATTGGAAAAATAATTAATATTTTTTCTGCTAAAAAGGGATTTGTTTTTAATTTTTAGAAGATTATTAATCATTTAAAAGTAATTTTCTGCACTTATTTAGATCTACGTTTGAAGTCTTTTTTCCCATTATATTATACAAAATCTTATCTTTCACTAAAGCTATACATTAGTAGGTTATTTTTTTCTTTTGGAAAATTTCATTCGCATGAAATTAACGTTTTTGTAAATGGAATGCTTAATTATCTATATATTTATTATACATACAGTTTTAAAATATATTTAGCTTCCAACAAATAAATATATCTATCACCTGATTACTTGTTAACTCAAACAGCAATAATTTTTAGTAGTTTCAAAATATTTTCTTATATTTTAAATTCAGAAAAAAACAACTAAAGGACGAAATTTAGTGATATTTTTAGCAAATTTTTGAAACCGGTTAACCGACACATAAAAACCGGGTAAACCGGTTAACCGAAATTGAATATTTCAAATTAACCGGTTCGCAAATAACCGAAATTTGAAGAAAAACCCGGTTTTTCGGTTAACCGGTTTATAAACACTAAGGGTAACAAATTCACTTTTTTGAATGGCTCGCCTTAATATACATATATAAAAGAGTAACACGTGACTGACTGATTCATCAGCCCAAACGGCTGAAGCTAGAGAGACGAAATTTGGAACGTAGGTAGGTCTCTCTCCATATAGATCCACTAAAACGGGATTTTTGAAAAATCGAATGTTTAGGGGGTAAAAAAGGGTAAAAACGGGTAAAATCTGTAACCTTATCATATCGCAAACTAATAAAGATACAAAAAGTTGAATAGTTATCGTTATTCATTCAAAAAATAATCGGACAGGTGTCTGGTACTTTTTTGAAAATCGGCCTTTTTATGGAGAAAACGGGTAAAAACTGTACTTTGGTATTTTTTTTTGGCACCATATGTATCTTTCAAACCAATCAACATATACCTACACCACCATAGGTGGGGAGGGTATTATGCGTTTGTGCTGATGTTTGTAACACCCAAAAATATTGGTCTAAGACCCACCTTAATTTATACCAATCGAGTCATTTTCATTTTCTGAGTCGATTTAACGATGTCCGTCCGTCCGTCTGTCCGTCCATGTAAACCTTGTAATCAAACTACAGGTCGCAAAATATTTCGGATCTACTGCTGATTTAAAATTTAAAATTTTAAAATTTGAATTTTCAATAATAAAAAAAAAACAATATTTGTAAAAAACCTTAAAAAATAGGACGTTTCGTTTAATAAAAAAATATTGAGATCACTCTTGGATATGTTTTATATACCAATGGATGCACCTTTCAAATACCTTTTAAATGCTACCACATTTTCTATATGTTGCTTTGGGAGAAAATACAAAAAAGGTATACAAAACTGACAAAAAAAACCTTTTTTAAAATTTGTCCAGCTCACGAACGATCAGCAGTAGAACCGAAATATTTTGGGGAACAGCATAAAACATATCAAGGTAAATTTTGAGGAGGGTAACTAGTGTTTATAAAAAACCGACTTTTCAAAAAACCGGTTTAACGGTTAACCGAAAATTGGGTAAAATTAAAAAACCGGTTTTTCGGTTAACCGTCTACTAAAAAACCGGTTAAACCGGTTAACCGACATTTTAATAATTGCTCTAATTTGAAGCATAATAAAAATATTTTTGGTTAAAAAAAGTGTTTTTCCACTTATTGGTTTAACCATGTACCAAATAATAAGCAGTGCACTGCAGTGTTATTTATAAATCGCGATTGATTTACATCGCAAATTTATAAAAATATTTTTAAAAACAACTTTTTTGACATCTTTTATCCTATAAAGTATTTTTTAAGATTTTTTTTTTTTTCTATCTTAAAAATAAAATTTTACAAAAAGGAAGCTTTAGACCTAGGATAATGTACTTTATATTATGATTTATATTCTCCGCTTTTAAAGTTTTTCTCTTAAGGAAAAGTTTTTATAAAAAAATGTGATAAAAATATCTGCATAAAATTGGAAAAATAATTAATATTTTTTCTGCTAAAAAGGGATTTGTTTTTAATTTTTAGAAGATTATTAATCATTTAAAAGTAATTTTCTGCACTTATTTAGATCTACGTTTGAAGTCTTTTTTCCCATTATATTATACAAAATCTTATCTTTCACTAAAGCTATACATTAGTAGGTTATTTTTTTCTTTTGGAAAATTTCATTCGCATGAAATTAACGTTTTTGTAAATGGAATGCTTAATTATCTATATATTTATTATACATACAGTTTTAAAATATATTTAGCTTCCAACAAATAAATATATCTATCACCTGATTACTTGTTAACTCAAACAGCAATAATTTTTAGTAGTTTCAAAATATTTTCTTATATTTTAAATTCAGAAAAAAACAACTAAAGGACGAAATTTAGTGATATTTTTAGCAAATTTTTGAAACCGGTTAACCGACACATAAAAACCGGGTAAACCGGTTAACCGAAATTGAATATTTCAAATTAACCGGTTCGCAAATAACCGAAATTTGAAGAAAAACCCGGTTTTTCGGTTAACCGGTTTATAAACACTAAGGGTAACAAATTCACTTTTTTGAATGGCTCGCCTTAATATACATATATAAAAGAGTAACACGTGACTGACTGATTCATCAGCCCAAACGGCTGAAGCTAGAGAGACGAAATTTGGAACGTAGGTAGGTCTCTCTCCATATAGATCCACTAAAACGGGATTTTTGAAAAATCGAATGTTTAGGGGGTAAAAAAGGGTAAAAACGGGTAAAATCTGTAACCTTATCATATCGCAAACTAATAAAGATACAAAAAGTTGAATAGTTATCGTTATTCATTCAAAAAATAATCGGACAGGTGTCTGGTACTTTTTTGAAAATCGGCCTTTTTATGGAGAAAACGGGTAAAAACTGTACTTTGGTATTTTTTTTTGGCACCATATGTATCTTTCAAACCAATCAACATATACCTACACCACCATAGGTGGGGAGGGTATTATGCGTTTGTGCTGATGTTTGTAACACCCAAAAATATTGGTCTAAGACCCACCTTAATTTATACCAATCGAGTCATTTTCATTTTCTGAGTCGATTTAACGATGTCCGTCCGTCCGTCTGTCCGTCCATGTAAACCTTGTAATCAAACTACAGGTCGCAAAATATTTCGGATCTACTGCTGATTTAAAATTTAAAATTTTAAAATTTGAATTTTCAATAATAAAAAAAAAACAATATTTGTAAAAAACCTTAAAAAATAGGACGTTTCGTTTAATAAAAAAATATTGAGATCACTCTTGGATATGTTTTATATACCAATGGATGCACCTTTCAAATACCTTTTAAATGCTACCACATTTTCTATATGTTGCTTTGGGAGAAAATACAAAAAAGGTATACAAAACTGACAAAAAAAACCTTTTTTAAAATTTGTCCAGCTCACGAACGATCAGCAGTAGAACCGAAATATTTTGGGGAACAGCATAAAACATATCAAGGTAAATTTTGAGGAGGGTAACTAGTGTTTATAAAAAACCGACTTTTCAAAAAACCGGTTTAACGGTTAACCGAAAATTGGGTAAAATTAAAAAACCGGTTTTTCGGTTAACCGTCTACTAAAAAACCGGTTAAACCGGTTAACCGACATTTTAATAATTGCTCTAATTTGAAGCATAATAAAAATATTTTTGGTTAAAAAAAGTGTTTTTCCACTTATTGGTTTAACCATGTACCAAATAATAAGCAGTGCACTGCAGTGTTATTTATAAATCGCGATTGATTTACATCGCAAATTTATAAAAATATTTTTAAAAACAACTTTTTTGACATCTTTTATCCTATAAAGTATTTTTTAAGATTTTTTTTTTTTTCTATCTTAAAAATAAAATTTTACAAAAAGGAAGCTTTAGACCTAGGATAATGTACTTTATATTATGATTTATATTCTCCGCTTTTAAAGTTTTTCTCTTAAGGAAAAGTTTTTATAAAAAAATGTGATAAAAATATCTGCATAAAATTGGAAAAATAATTAATATTTTTTCTGCTAAAAAGGGATTTGTTTTTAATTTTTAGAAGATTATTAATCATTTAAAAGTAATTTTCTGCACTTATTTAGATCTACGTTTGAAGTCTTTTTTCCCATTATATTATACAAAATCTTATCTTTCACTAAAGCTATACATTAGTAGGTTATTTTTTTCTTTTGGAAAATTTCATTCGCATGAAATTAACGTTTTTGTAAATGGAATGCTTAATTATCTATATATTTATTATACATACAGTTTTAAAATATATTTAGCTTCCAACAAATAAATATATCTATCACCTGATTACTTGTTAACTCAAACAGCAATAATTTTTAGTAGTTTCAAAATATTTTCTTATATTTTAAATTCAGAAAAAAACAACTAAAGGACGAAATTTAGTGATATTTTTAGCAAATTTTTGAAACCGGTTAACCGACACATAAAAACCGGGTAAACCGGTTAACCGAAATTGAATATTTCAAATTAACCGGTTCGCAAATAACCGAAATTTGAAGAAAAACCCGGTTTTTCGGTTAACCGGTTTATAAACACTAAGGGTAACAAATTCACTTTTTTGAATGGCTCGCCTTAATATACATATATAAAAGAGTAACACGTGACTGACTGATTCATCAGCCCAAACGGCTGAAGCTAGAGAGACGAAATTTGGAACGTAGGTAGGTCTCTCTCCATATAGATCCACTAAAACGGGATTTTTGAAAAATCGAATGTTTAGGGGGTAAAAAAGGGTAAAAACGGGTAAAATCTGTAACCTTATCATATCGCAAACTAATAAAGATACAAAAAGTTGAATAGTTATCGTTATTCATTCAAAAAATAATCGGACAGGTGTCTGGTACTTTTTTGAAAATCGGCCTTTTTATGGAGAAAACGGGTAAAAACTGTACTTTGGTATTTTTTTTTGGCACCATATGTATCTTTCAAACCAATCAACATATACCTACACCACCATAGGTGGGGAGGGTATTATGCGTTTGTGCTGATGTTTGTAACACCCAAAAATATTGGTCTAAGACCCACCTTAATTTATACCAATCGAGTCATTTTCATTTTCTGAGTCGATTTAACGATGTCCGTCCGTCCGTCTGTCCGTCCATGTAAACCTTGTAATCAAACTACAGGTCGCAAAATATTTCGGATCTACTGCTGATTTAAAATTTAAAATTTTAAAATTTGAATTTTCAATAATAAAAAAAAAACAATATTTGTAAAAAACCTTAAAAAATAGGACGTTTCGTTTAATAAAAAAATATTGAGATCACTCTTGGATATGTTTTATATACCAATGGATGCACCTTTCAAATACCTTTTAAATGCTACCACATTTTCTATATGTTGCTTTGGGAGAAAATACAAAAAAGGTATACAAAACTGACAAAAAAAACCTTTTTTAAAATTTGTCCAGCTCACGAACGATCAGCAGTAGAACCGAAATATTTTGGGGAACAGCATAAAACATATCAAGGTAAATTTTGAGGAGGGTAACTAGTGTTTATAAAAAACCGACTTTTCAAAAAACCGGTTTAACGGTTAACCGAAAATTGGGTAAAATTAAAAAACCGGTTTTTCGGTTAACCGTCTACTAAAAAACCGGTTAAACCGGTTAACCGACATTTTAATAATTGCTCTAATTTGAAGCATAATAAAAATATTTTTGGTTAAAAAAAGTGTTTTTCCACTTATTGGTTTAACCATGTACCAAATAATAAGCAGTGCACTGCAGTGTTATTTATAAATCGCGATTGATTTACATCGCAAATTTATAAAAATATTTTTAAAAACAACTTTTTTGACATCTTTTATCCTATAAAGTATTTTTTAAGATTTTTTTTTTTTTCTATCTTAAAAATAAAATTTTACAAAAAGGAAGCTTTAGACCTAGGATAATGTACTTTATATTATGATTTATATTCTCCGCTTTTAAAGTTTTTCTCTTAAGGAAAAGTTTTTATAAAAAAATGTGATAAAAATATCTGCATAAAATTGGAAAAATAATTAATATTTTTTCTGCTAAAAAGGGATTTGTTTTTAATTTTTAGAAGATTATTAATCATTTAAAAGTAATTTTCTGCACTTATTTAGATCTACGTTTGAAGTCTTTTTTCCCATTATATTATACAAAATCTTATCTTTCACTAAAGCTATACATTAGTAGGTTATTTTTTTCTTTTGGAAAATTTCATTCGCATGAAATTAACGTTTTTGTAAATGGAATGCTTAATTATCTATATATTTATTATACATACAGTTTTAAAATATATTTAGCTTCCAACAAATAAATATATCTATCACCTGATTACTTGTTAACTCAAACAGCAATAATTTTTAGTAGTTTCAAAATATTTTCTTATATTTTAAATTCAGAAAAAAACAACTAAAGGACGAAATTTAGTGATATTTTTAGCAAATTTTTGAAACCGGTTAACCGACACATAAAAACCGGGTAAACCGGTTAACCGAAATTGAATATTTCAAATTAACCGGTTCGCAAATAACCGAAATTTGAAGAAAAACCCGGTTTTTCGGTTAACCGGTTTATAAACACTAAGGGTAACAAATTCACTTTTTTGAATGGCTCGCCTTAATATACATATATAAAAGAGTAACACGTGACTGACTGATTCATCAGCCCAAACGGCTGAAGCTAGAGAGACGAAATTTGGAACGTAGGTAGGTCTCTCTCCATATAGATCCACTAAAACGGGATTTTTGAAAAATCGAATGTTTAGGGGGTAAAAAAGGGTAAAAACGGGTAAAATCTGTAACCTTATCATATCGCAAACTAATAAAGATACAAAAAGTTGAATAGTTATCGTTATTCATTCAAAAAATAATCGGACAGGTGTCTGGTACTTTTTTGAAAATCGGCCTTTTTATGGAGAAAACGGGTAAAAACTGTACTTTGGTATTTTTTTTTGGCACCATATGTATCTTTCAAACCAATCAACATATACCTACACCACCATAGGTGGGGAGGGTATTATGCGTTTGTGCTGATGTTTGTAACACCCAAAAATATTGGTCTAAGACCCACCTTAATTTATACCAATCGAGTCATTTTCATTTTCTGAGTCGATTTAACGATGTCCGTCCGTCCGTCTGTCCGTCCATGTAAACCTTGTAATCAAACTACAGGTCGCAAAATATTTCGGATCTACTGCTGATTTAAAATTTAAAATTTTAAAATTTGAATTTTCAATAATAAAAAAAAAACAATATTTGTAAAAAACCTTAAAAAATAGGACGTTTCGTTTAATAAAAAAATATTGAGATCACTCTTGGATATGTTTTATATACCAATGGATGCACCTTTCAAATACCTTTTAAATGCTACCACATTTTCTATATGTTGCTTTGGGAGAAAATACAAAAAAGGTATACAAAACTGACAAAAAAAACCTTTTTTAAAATTTGTCCAGCTCACGAACGATCAGCAGTAGAACCGAAATATTTTGGGGAACAGCATAAAACATATCAAGGTAAATTTTGAGGAGGGTAACTAGTGTTTATAAAAAACCGACTTTTCAAAAAACCGGTTTAACGGTTAACCGAAAATTGGGTAAAATTAAAAAACCGGTTTTTCGGTTAACCGTCTACTAAAAAACCGGTTAAACCGGTTAACCGACATTTTAATAATTGCTCTAATTTGAAGCATAATAAAAATATTTTTGGTTAAAAAAAGTGTTTTTCCACTTATTGGTTTAACCATGTACCAAATAATAAGCAGTGCACTGCAGTGTTATTTATAAATCGCGATTGATTTACATCGCAAATTTATAAAAATATTTTTAAAAACAACTTTTTTGACATCTTTTATCCTATAAAGTATTTTTTAAGATTTTTTTTTTTTTCTATCTTAAAAATAAAATTTTACAAAAAGGAAGCTTTAGACCTAGGATAATGTACTTTATATTATGATTTATATTCTCCGCTTTTAAAGTTTTTCTCTTAAGGAAAAGTTTTTATAAAAAAATGTGATAAAAATATCTGCATAAAATTGGAAAAATAATTAATATTTTTTCTGCTAAAAAGGGATTTGTTTTTAATTTTTAGAAGATTATTAATCATTTAAAAGTAATTTTCTGCACTTATTTAGATCTACGTTTGAAGTCTTTTTTCCCATTATATTATACAAAATCTTATCTTTCACTAAAGCTATACATTAGTAGGTTATTTTTTTCTTTTGGAAAATTTCATTCGCATGAAATTAACGTTTTTGTAAATGGAATGCTTAATTATCTATATATTTATTATACATACAGTTTTAAAATATATTTAGCTTCCAACAAATAAATATATCTATCACCTGATTACTTGTTAACTCAAACAGCAATAATTTTTAGTAGTTTCAAAATATTTTCTTATATTTTAAATTCAGAAAAAAACAACTAAAGGACGAAATTTAGTGATATTTTTAGCAAATTTTTGAAACCGGTTAACCGACACATAAAAACCGGGTAAACCGGTTAACCGAAATTGAATATTTCAAATTAACCGGTTCGCAAATAACCGAAATTTGAAGAAAAACCCGGTTTTTCGGTTAACCGGTTTATAAACACTAAGGGTAACAAATTCACTTTTTTGAATGGCTCGCCTTAATATACATATATAAAAGAGTAACACGTGACTGACTGATTCATCAGCCCAAACGGCTGAAGCTAGAGAGACGAAATTTGGAACGTAGGTAGGTCTCTCTCCATATAGATCCACTAAAACGGGATTTTTGAAAAATCGAATGTTTAGGGGGTAAAAAAGGGTAAAAACGGGTAAAATCTGTAACCTTATCATATCGCAAACTAATAAAGATACAAAAAGTTGAATAGTTATCGTTATTCATTCAAAAAATAATCGGACAGGTGTCTGGTACTTTTTTGAAAATCGGCCTTTTTATGGAGAAAACGGGTAAAAACTGTACTTTGGTATTTTTTTTTGGCACCATATGTATCTTTCAAACCAATCAACATATACCTACACCACCATAGGTGGGGAGGGTATTATGCGTTTGTGCTGATGTTTGTAACACCCAAAAATATTGGTCTAAGACCCACCTTAATTTATACCAATCGAGTCATTTTCATTTTCTGAGTCGATTTAACGATGTCCGTCCGTCCGTCTGTCCGTCCATGTAAACCTTGTAATCAAACTACAGGTCGCAATTTTGAATCAAAATTAAAGAAATTTGGTACACAGGTTTCCTTTAGTCCAGGGACGAAGCCTATTGAAATTGGTTATGATCGGTCTATTATTTCACCTAGCCCCCATACAAATGTCCTCCCGGAAAAGGGTTTAACGATCATAAATCCCTTAAATATAGCAATATTTTAATGAAATTTGGAACATATAAGTTTTATATAAGTCTAAATAAGTGTGCCGATTTTTAAAAAGTCCATAATTAACCATAGCTCCCATATAAACCCCTTTTCAGAAAATCACTTTAACGGGCATAAATCCCATTAAAATGTTAGTATCAAGTTAATATTCGACACAAATTTATTTTATATGAACATAAATGATAGTGCCAAATTTTACAAAGATCGATCCATAATTTACCATAGCTCCCATATAAGGCCCTCTTTCGGGAATCACCCAAAAGTGAATAAATTCATATAAATGTCAGCATCAACGTAATATTCTGTATTCGTATGTTTTATTTTACACTTATGAGTATCGGTCCACATCTGACTCCAAGTCAAGACCCCTCCCCGAATTATAATGTACACAATGGTGTAGGGTATCATATGGTCGGGCTTGACCGACTATATCTTTTTCTCTCGTTTATTCTTCTAATGGTACTTTTTGAATTTTCTATAATTATGAACATAGAAAGATGAAGTTAATGACATGTGGTGCTAAGCGAATGAGAATCCATAAGATGGCACTTTGTGGTACTTTTTTGTTCTTTCTATGTTACTTTTTGAATTTTTCTTTAACTTTCGACTTTGTGATACAATTTTATTCTTCTGATAGTACTTTTTGAATATTTCTATAATTTTCGACCTGGAAACATGAAATTAAAGATATTTATTCCTAAAAGAGTGAGAATTCGCCCTTTTGTTCTTTTTGAATTTTCTTTAATTATGACCCTGGAAACACGAAATTAAGAATAAGTGGTCCTAAGGGAATGAGAATCCATAAGAGGGAACTTTGTGGTAATTTTTTGTTTTTCTAGAAACATGAAATTAAAGTTATGTGGCCCTAAGTGAGTGAGAATTCACAGGGGGACTTTGTGGTACCTTTTTGTTTTTCTAATAGTGCTTTTTGAATTTACTATAATATTTAACATAGAAACATGAAATTATTGACATGTGGTCCTAAGATAATGAGAATCCATAAGAATGGATTTTGTGGTACTTTTTCGTTGTTCTAATAGTACTTCTTGAATGTTCTGTAATCAGTATCCTTAAAAGAGATTTTGTGCTACTTTTTCGTTATTCTAATACTAGAAACTTGAAATTAAAGTGATAATGTTATTTATGGATGAGAATTCTCAAGCTCTATTAGCCTTCTATACTAAAAATATTAATATAAATACTTTGGTATTTTGTTTAACTTTCGAACGTTAAAGATGTTAAAAATTGGTACTTTATTGGCACACTACGAACTTTCTAAAGTAAAAGAATAGAAATAAATTTAAAATATATTTTTTTATCAGAAATATTTCAAAAATGCCTTTTGTTTTTTTTTTTTCGAAAATACTACTTTTTATTGTAATTTTTGGTACTTTTTTAGGTAAAATATTTAAAACGTTTATTGTTGTCGATGACGATACAACACAATTATTAAAAATGTTCCCACGGGAGTTAAGAATCTTAGTTTAAATTTAGTATATAGTTGTTTTTTTTTATAAAAAATTTCCGGTAACGAAGTAGCGGGTCTACAGCTCGTAATGTATAAGTGTGCATTTGATTCGAAGATGTCTCATAATAATAAATACTGTATAGGCAATTTTTGACAATTCCAGGATATCTATGTTAGTTGTGAAAAATTAACTTTTTCAAAAAAGGCATCACCATAATGTTTTATGAACTTTACGAGGTGATTATATAAAAAGATTTCTTATTTTCATGATAAGTTTAAAAATAAGTTAAATATGTATTAGATTACCCATAAAGTGTATGGATTTTACAAAAGTTATGATTTTGCTTGCTCCACCGGCAGTTTGTGGTAGATGGGGCTAAAAAAATAATACGTGTGCAAAAATTGGGTCGATCGGTCGTAAACCGGCCAGTCGACTTTGACCTTTGTCCTAAAACAAGGCTTAAAAGTAACTAATATTTTTATTGCGCTATAACTCTTTAATTTGACATTTTCCGATAAAATACTATATAAGCTTTTTTATTCAGAATAAAATGCAAAAATTTTTGACATATAATGTTTTAGCCTACTATGACTTGTTGTGATGTTATAAGCAATCAAAGTAAAAATTTTTACATGAACTTTTTTTAAAAAAGCCCTGGTTTTAATATGGGCATAGCCTGCTAGAAACGGCTTTAATTATTTTGTAGAGCAGGATTTGAAATTTTTATAAATCGATGCACTTTATCACATTTGCTTAATATATTAGGATATTAGGATGCACCAAAATCTGAATTTAGGGTATACATTTTTTACTTATTATACAAATATTGGTACTAAATGTAGGGTGTAGCATGAAATTTTGAATCGTTACAATACTCTCTGTATTTGAATTGTTATCGAATTAAACAGTTACTCAAAATTTAGGTGTTGCCGATTAACCAAAAATTATAAAAGTTGACATGTTAATATTTTTACATATAAACAACTTTTTTTATCTCTTTTACGTTAAAAATCGGTGATATATATTAAAAATACATAACATTTCTCGCAATAACTTGGAAATAAATGAAAATGAATTTCCAAAAGAACTAGTAAATTAACTTATATGAGTTATATTCATAAAATAACGGAATTTAGTTTTGTTTCTATTCCATCAGAAATATTTTTTGTCTGTTGTTGTTTTCTTTCAAAAAGGAACAATTATGCAATTTATTTCATAATTTACCTCTATTGAGGGTACATGACATAATAAAGGTTAATTAAAAGTAAACCATTTTATTTCCGTAATGCATTGTCTTGAACAATTAAATTGTAATTTTTAATCTCAGTTCCAATGTATTTATCAAGAAGTACATACATGGTATTTAAATATTTACTTAAATACAAGGTTTTATAAATTAATTACTTCCATTCTACATTTAGAAATTCCTCATCATCAGTTGCTGTTTTCATTTTAAATTTTTACGAATAATAATGAAAATTATTATTAATATTACACATAATTATTTACCTATTTGCGAGCTGTTGATAAAAAAGTTTTATGTTTTTAATATATTTCGCCGACTTTTAAGGCAGAAGAAATAAAAAAGTGGTTTATATGCAAAAATTTAACATGTCAACTTTTATAATTATTGGTTAATCGGCAACACCAAAATTTCGAGCAACTGTTAAATTCGATAGCGATTTAAAAATACTCTGTAATGATTCAAAATTTCATGATATACCCTACATTTAGTACCAATATTTGTAAATAAGTAAAAAATTCAGATTTTGGTCCATCTATCCTAATATATTAAGCAAATGTGATAAAATGTATCGATTTATAAAAACTACAAATCCTGCTCTACAAAATAATTAAAACCGTTTCTAGCAGGCTAAGCCCATATTAAAACCAGGGCTTTTTAAAAAAAGTTCATGTAAAAATTTTTACTTTGATTGCTTATAACATCACAACAAGTCATAGTAGGCTAAAAAATTATATGTCAAAAATTTCTGCATTTTATTCTGAATAAAAAAGCTTATATAGTATTTTATCGGAAAATGTCAAATTAAAGAGGTATAGCGCAATAAAAATATTAGTTACTTTTAAGCCTTGTTTTAGGACAAAGGTCAAAGTCGACTGGCCGGTTTACGACCGATCGACCCTATTTTTGCACACGTATTATTTTTTTAGCCCCATCTACCAGAAACTGCCGGTGGAGCAAGTAAAATCAAAAATTTTGTATTCATGGGTAATCTAATATGTATTACTTCAATTAAACAGTTTTGTTTTATCAAAACAACTTAAATGTAGAATTTATTCATTATTTTTAAAGGGAAAATAAAATTACCATATTTATTTTGAAGTTAAAGAACTTTGTAGGATTTTTTTTCCGCATTTGCATTTTTTCTTCTCAATTTATTTAGAGTTGAATTAAGTAAATTGAATTGAATAATGTTTGAACACTTTGAGTTCTGATAGTTGTATCAACACTATAACTTTAACACACTTATATAATTTACATGTGTTTATTTTTTTATTTTTTATAAATAAGTTTTTCTACATATATTACAAACACTCAACCTTTCAAATATTATGACCTAATTTTGTGTATGTGTATGTAAATTGAATATCTGTGTAAGAGTTCCTTGTGCGTTGGAAGGATGTATCTACATATAATCTATCTAACAACATTTGTTTTTATTTGTTATGCAAGTAGTTTATTATTGTATACTTAATATTCTATTTTTAGTTTTATAATCGCCTCAGACTATTGGCAGTCACGTTTTCCTGGACGCTCTGTGGCTTTGGACATGTCAATGACGTATATAATAGTGGCCTTTGCTACTGTACTATTGAACAATGTTTTCCTTTCGTTGGCACCATTTCGGGTGCGTGTAATGTTCGGTTATATTGTATCCTTTACAACACTTGTATTTGTGGCCGTGTGTGAAGTTGCCTGGCATATGTTTGCAGCCAATACGGCGTATTCAGTAAATTTGGCAGCAGTATCATTGGTAGCCATCGGTTGTACAGGTAATTAAATATTTATTTGCAATAAATAAAATACAATAATTTATTGAATTGTTATTTGTATATTTCTTGTTTTATGTTTGTAGTACAACAATCAAGTTTTTATGGATTTGCAAGTATGTTTCCTAAACGTTATACACAGGCTGTTATGACTGGCGAAAGTTTAGCCGGATTTCTGGTGTCTTCCAATCGTGTTGGTACTAAACTTTTAATACAAAATGACCGTGTATCGACGGTGATTTTCTTTTTTACTTCGACACTTTATATATTGTTTAGTTATTTGTTGCATTTGGCCACTATTAATTCGCCATTTGTACGATATCATATGAAGGCATGTGCCAAAATTGTTTTGCGTCCGGACGAAGATCGTTTGGTAAGTGTGATTAATAATTTTTATTTATTCTATAACATATTGATTAATTTATTTAATTTCTTGATTATCTATCTTAGGAATTACGTTTATTGGTTAATCTGGTTAGTTAAACATAATAACAGTAATTATTAATTTGTTTTCACTAATGCTCAGTGGGGTAGATTCAAAATATTTCAGATATATAGCGGGTTGACACGACTGACAAAATTTCACATAGTTATAGAAGATTAATATAAGGTTTTATGTTTTGATTGGTCGTTCGTTTTCGGCGATATTTATATTTTCTCATTAAATGTGGAGTTGGTTAATTAAATTAATAAAGTATAAATAACACTGGTCGACAAAAAATCCTCCACCGATGACGAATAATTGAACTTGATGCATTTCGTTGTGCTAAACACGAATCTGCTTTCAGTTTTTTCCATCACGTCTGGATTTTTTTATGGGCGTGTCCAATATTTCGCCCATAATAAGGTATTACTCTAGTAAGGAGTGCGATCGAAAAAATCTTAAATCTTTTGCCTCATAACTTTTTTCGGAATGAATATTAAACATTTTTTTGGATCTAGTTATCATGGAAAAATACTTAAGTTATTATTGAAGTTGATTTCTTGTGATTTTCATCAAAATGAGTGACGAAAAAGATGTACGTGCTACAAATTATTACAAAATTTCAAAAAAACCCAAACAGGTTATAATAATAATTGGCCATAGAATTAAATTTCTGCTGTCAAACTGTTTCTAATGTTATTAAACGGTATCAGAAGAATTTGACCATTGATAGGAAACCTGGTTCGGATAGAAAAAAAGTTCCACATGATATTGGGAAGGTCAGAAAATTGAAAGCATATTGAAAGGAACTCCAAACACATCTGGTAGAAAAGCAGCCTGGTTAGCTCTGTGTTTTGACTATTTGGTTCGAAAATTTAAAGCTAATGCAGAGTTGATATCATATAAAGTCCAAAAAGTTCTAAACAGGAATGCTGCAAAAAATTTAGAAGCCAAGAAAAGGACACGGAAATTAAAACCAAATTTCATACAAAAATACTCAAGTTGTATAATTGAAGTAGAAACGTTTGTGCTGGCATACGTTTGTGTCAAAAAAAAAATACTCAAGTTGTATAATTGAAGTAGAAACGTTTGTGCTGGCATACGTTTGTGTTAAAACTTTTATATTGTTAATGCTCGAGGAAGTGTTAGGACCCAAAAGCGGAAAAAATTTCTTACGAAATTCCTGGTATAACAAGCTTTTTGCTGTTACAGCAAAACAGGAAAACCATTTGTTACATTCGACTCTATAAATACTAGAGCCCTGCAAACTGTGTCTTATAAGGCTGTACAAGCCACTTGATATTTTTCAAGTGTTGTTATCAGTGTGTGTGCGGAGTAATAAATACTGTTCTGCAGGCACTTAAAACCATACAAATACTGCGTGTGTGCTTCAACTTTATGAACAAATCATGAGTGTGCTATGATAGCGACCAAACAAGCCTCTCAAAGGCTTGTATAAAAAAATACAAGCCTTTTGACCACTTGTTTGCTTCAATAAGGAAAAAAATTGTGTTTTCTTTTTTATTAAAATTATATGTGTGTGTGTGCGTTCATGACTGTATAAAGTAATTTCGTAAGTAAAACAGTCGTTTAAAAGTATTGTTTATAAACTTATTGTTATTTACGATCAAATAAATTATTAATGTTACTAGTTATAACAATTTAAAGAAACATGCATTAAGTTTTATTAGTAAACAGATTTTATTAAATATTTAAAGTTTTTTACAAGGTTTTTTTATATTATTACTTAAAACAAATATACACTTAATTACTTATATACTACTTTCTTATACATATGTATATAAATACTTAAACTATATCACAGATAATAATGTTGTCTGTATTCATGTGAAGAAACATAATCTGTGAAAAGATGGTTGAGTTGGAGGAAAGATTCGTTCTTTTATAGCATATATGAAATATATTAGGTAATAATATTATAATTTTATTTATAAACTCATTTTTACATTAGGTAATAATATGTATAAGCCTTTTCTAAAAATAACTTTAGTCCATTTTATTTAAAACAGCAAGAATTTGGCAATAAAATCTGTAGAAGCAGCTAAATAGATCAATAAGAAATAGGTACATATGTTCTGCACTGTAAAAAATGTAAATTTATTTTTTATAAAACCACGAATTGAGTTCGCTTACAATCAGGTAAAACAGCATCCTTTACTTGATTATATATTGAACATGTACATATGACGGGACACACAATTTAGGTAAACGTCTTAAAATATTTCATTTATAATTTTATTACAGTGCAGATGTTCCATCGTATTCTTAACATTTGGGAAAATTTATTAGTCAAGGAGTAAACGTATATGGAAACGAATTTGAAAAATGAAAAGACATTGTTCTATATTATTTCCTTTTAGTTTTAAAATAGAATGATTACTTAGTAAATATAAATTAAATGCAATAAAATCTATCATAATATAAATAAGTACAATTTTAAAATTTTTTATAAACATACAATTAATTATAAGACTAACTTTATTTAAAATATAAATAAATACTAAAGATAAAAATTTTCTAACTTACATATGTAACTGACAGTTTCAAATGTCAACTTTAATTTTTTTACTTTTTTAACTCTTAATAAAGAGTATTTTTTAATAACTTTATGAATTCACCCTTTTACATTTATTTAGAAAAGAAGAACCAACAATAAAATATAGACATACTGTATATATATATGTGTGTGTATGCAAGAATATTTATAAACAACCACTTTTTACACATTATGAAGATTTTTTGCCACACACAGCAACTACGTATTACAAAAAACAAACAAATCATTAAGCCCACTTGAAATCTTTAAATCATTTCTCAACGTCTTGTATGATTTGCTTTTTTTTGCCACACCACTTGCACCACTTGTTTACGATAAATGATTTGAACGCACGGATTTGCAGTCGCTCATACACAGTACACACTTGCTTTGCTTCGGGCAGCGAACAGTACGAACAGTATTTATTGTTGTTTTTGCACATGTTGGCTATGAAACACACACTTGAAATTCAAGTGTGTTTGCTTTTCAAATCATCTTGCGCAGGAGACTAATAAATACCAAAATATACATCAAAGAATATTTGCAAAAAAGACTTCTTTTCATAAGAGAGTACAACGTGTCCACACATTTTTGGCCCGATTTGGTATCATGTCACTACGGTAAGAAAGCTCTGGAGTGGTATCAAAACAATAACATAGTTTTTGTACCAAGAGAGGTAAATTTTCCAAATTGTCCATAGCTTAGACCAGTGGAGAGATATTGAGCTCTTATGAAAAGTGAATTGAAGAGCACAAAAACGGTGTCCCAAAATACCGAAGATTTTAAAAGAAAATGTGCACACTGTTCCAAAAAAGTGACTGAAGCAACTATGAAATCTCTAACAGAAGGATTTTCAAAAAATGGTCCACAAGTTCATAGATAGTGGTTAGAACTATAAAAGTTATATTTTTCTGTGATTTGTAATAAATTATCAATTAAATAAAAAAAAGAATGAAAACTCTAAGATCAACCATTTTCAAGTTATTGAATATTATATATGTTAAGATTTTTTCGAACGCACTCCTTATATTTTCTCATAACAAGAACGGTGTGTACGATTTACATAAGTGATACACCGAAAGATGCGTACTAAAAATATCTTCAAATCACCCAAACATAATTTTTTTTATGTATTTCGAAGTAATTTTGAAATAAGTGTCCAAAAAAATCTTTTTCATGCAAAATTTTAATTTTTTTTTGTTATTAAATTTGTTTTGTATAAATTAAAACATCAAAAATGTTTCAGATTATTATCTTTATCTTAAAGCTGGTAATTCTGCGAATATCTTCAAAATTGATGCACAAATCTTTATTCACAATTAAGTAAAAATACCCATGTTACATACAATTGAGTAGAAATACAGTGGAGGCCAAAAATTTAAAAAAAAAATTTATTTTTACTTGAAACAAAAATAGGTGGACGAGTTAAACAAGAATCTGCATTCACTTTTTTCTATCACGTACTGATTTTTTTTATGGACATGACTAATATAATCACCTTATTCAGCGGTCACACTATAAAATTCGAGAATAGTTTGTCAAATTTAGACTATAACTCAAGAACCGTTTACAGGATTTTGATAAATGATAAACCAAAAGATGCATAAGAAAATTGTCTTCAAGGTATGTCAACAATATTTTTTTATGCATGGGTATCCTAACATAACTGTGAATGCAATAAAGATTTGTGCATCAATTTTCATGATACGTGGCTTTATTTACTCGTAGTTTTGTCAGCGTTGGTATAAAGATGATAAGCTGAAACATTTTTGATATATTCACTTTTAAGAAGAAGTTTTAGTAAAAAAAATAAATATTGAATTTAGCATGAAAAAATTTTTTTCGGATATTTATTTCGAAATATCTCCTAAACTATTGAGCGGGTAAAAATTTTATTGCAGAACGAATTAAAGCCAATTTTATTTGGTGTATTATTTATATAAATCGTGCATACAGTTCTCGAGTTACAGTGAAATATACTCGAGTAATCGGCTTATTTAGGACGCAATATTAGACACGCTTATAAAAAATCCCGACCCGATGGAAAAAAACTGAAAGCAGATTCGAGTTTAGCATGCGGAATTCCATCTAGTCCACATATTTCTTTTTTTTTTTTTGAAGGAGCACAAAAAATTTTTTTTTTGTCGAGCAGTGTAATTTTTAAATTGGAGAAAATGTATCCCACAACTCCAAAGAAAATGAAACAATAACTCCAATAATAAGAATTAATTTATCCGCTATAGTTCAAATTTTTATGTCCGATATTTCGCTTCTGAAGGATCTGTAAGATACCTTCATAGCAATAGTTGAATGCTCTTCTCTACGCCTATGATTAATGACCGATTTATTTCTAAAATGTTTTGATTCTGTCTCACTATGCATTGCTTAAATAAGATCTAGAAACTATCACAATCAATTTTCTGTGCAAATCATTTTTGATTTTCTTTTATGTAAAGTGAAATATTGTAGAGAACGTCGCATGACTCAAAAAAATTCTGCCGAAAATATTGGGTATAAACTCATTGTGCGTAAAGCCCAAATTACAATAGCGCGTAGTCAGCAGCAGTGTGTGCTGCCATAATCAGCTGATTATTTAGAATGCACTGTTTGTTATGGTGTTGATTACATTTAGTCAGCAGCAGTTTGCAGTGCTGTTTCATTTAGCCCTGTTTCTAAATTCACTGCGCTGCATTCAGATTGAGAGCGAGACAAAGAGAGTGAGCAAATAAATGAGAGGCTAAAATACACAAGTAGAACAGAGCTAGGTGGTGGTTGTAAATTGTGGCTGCCTACGCTGAATTGTAATTATAACGGCAGCAACATGTTGTGCTGACAGTGATCAGCTGATAATTTTTGCTGATACTGTTGCTGACTACGCGCTATTGTAATTTGGGCTTAAGGATTCCTTTATAGTAGAGATGTCAATGACTAAAAATATAGTTGTGTTTGTGAGAGTGAAAAAAATGTACTAAAAGAAAAGACGGGTTTATTGTAACATAAAAACATTTTTATGCATTTTCGCTCTCCTTACACTTAAATTTATTAATATTGAATTAAAAAATATAGTTATCATTCCTACAACTTTTTCTTAATACATTATTATTAAAGAAATTGGTTACTAAACAATTAATTTCCATAATGTTTTCCAGTGCATTTTGTACTCTTTGCACTCTCAGCAACGATTAAATGAAAGAGCATAAGAATATATGTTTGTGAACTCAGCCAGCACAATTGTGCTATGAAATTGACATCCCTACTTTAAAATAATTTGTGCTCTATCTTCAATATACCATATTTTAGTTTTAACATTTATTCAGTCCTTATGAGTGATGCCAAATAAACTTTAAGAAAAACCCTCTGATTAGTTAAAAATATTCCCTTTTTTTCCTTTTTTCAGAAAAAATGTTCCCTCTATTTTTCTTTTTAGTAAAAATGCATTGAAATTTACACAAATGTAGTTTTTGTTTGTAATTCAATAAAAAATATACAAAAGATATTTTAAACAAAGAACGAGAACACTGAAAATATCCATTTGGTAAATTAAGATTTCTATTTTTAAATGAGTGTGTATGATAAAATTGCATTTTTTCTTTATTTATTTAAAATTTTTGTGGTTTTTTGAGTATTGTTTTTGAAAAAAAAAAAAAAGAAATCTCCGCTTTTTTTCCTTCGGCTATAATTTGGCTTAAAAATTCCCTCAAAAAGAGAAAATTCCTTCCATATGACAACACTGGTCTTCATCTCAGAATATTACTTACATAGGGTCTACACGAGAGTTATCATAATATGTAAAAAATAGTGCCAAATTCGCTCTCTGAGAGAATTAAAAGTTATATTAATGGAATCGGATAGTGGTCGGAAATGGGTTAAAGTGATTAATCACGTGGAATATAAAGTGACTAGTGGTACCTAATGTAGGGAAGACTGGGGCAGTTTCAGCACCTTTTTTTAAGGGTATGAATCTAAGAAGGTATTCGACAGATTTAATAATTTTATAGCTTGTTGTTATCCCAGGATATTGAACAATAATATATTTGTACAAAATTTTATGAATACTTAGTATTGGTTACTTATTTTTGGGAATTAGTAGAAAAAGTCATTTTTGCTGAATGTGCCCACGCCGGCATTTAACGGGGCACATTCGCCTATATATTATTAAAAACAATTGGATATTAAAAATTCATTTAAAGATAGAATAAGGTGTTGGTTATGAGCCAACTAAGTATTCATTTATTAGCTGGATAAAAATAATGAAAAATAAACATATTTCTTTAACCCTTAAAACGAAACACAATAATATTGCTTCTTAAATAACTGTCTCGTTTTTTTATGTGCGATTCAATTGTTTGGCGTTTAATATTGTAATTTCTACCGGCGGACGTTGGAGTCTTAACACCACGCAAAAAATCATACATTCAACATAAGCCGAATCTTTCCCGATTTAAAACGCTGAATCTACCCCGAAAGCACTGCTTACACTCTTTTCTTTTTTTTCTAATCTCCAACAAAGATTTGGCTTTCACTTATTTTTTAGGAAAATAGCACAATTCTTAATGTTGCTTTGTAAACTCTGTTTTATATATTGAAAAATTTCGAATACAAAATACTTAAAAATTAGAGTCAAAATATTACAAAAACACTTGCAAAAATATTAAAACACCTGCATCTAAGTCAGTTGGTAAGCTAGAGATTACAAACTTCGTGTGAGTTATTTATTAAGCTTTTTGATACATTTACATAAATAGTTAGTGATGCACAATGGTTGATTCATATCGAAAACGTCATTGCCGAAGCTACCCCAAAGCCGAAGCTGTCCCAGTCTCCCCTACGTAACTGCCACCATTGACTGCAGGGATTTACTGTAAAAAAAAAAAATACACATAAATATACAAAAGTTTGTTTGTGTGTGTATTTTGAAAAGTACTTACCCAATAAACCAAACGATATTATAACGATATCGAAACGATATTATCTAGGTGATAAAAATGATCACTAGTGATAATCGTTTTCGAATCTAAAACTATAGTTTTTATGGACTAAAGTGTACCATTCCTTATGATAACCATAAAATTATGATATCTTTTTCGGTATCGTTATTTTCAAAAATAACGATAGTAAAATTGTCGTGAATCACATTTTGTTCTGAACGCTAATTAATACTAAAAATTATGTTTATTTGCATTTAAATATACTAAATATAATTATAAAGAACCATAAAAAGCTAAAATAAGAAAAAAATTCTAAATAAATAAAAAGGATATAAAAATCATCATGCATGACATATTTTACAACATCTAAATATTCTGCCGGAAATTTGTGAAAATCATTAGTAGTACATGTACTAAGACCTGTTTTGGGGACCTTAGAGTGTCTGTTATGCAGTAATCTGAACATTTTCTAATTTTTTATGTTAATTCAATTTAATTTAGATCATTTTAGGATTAGTTGTGCACTTTTATCTTGCAGAACAATCGTAAAATCCAGATGGATAGGTAAAAGTGGAAATGTTTAAAGCTGGGCGGGATGAATTTCTAGAAAAACTTCTGGAATTAAAATAGTTAACTTCTTTAAATCAATAAATAAAGATAGTAAAGGAATAAATTGCAAAAAATAGAACTGACCTTATAATTTTGACGCATTGGAAATTTCACTTTTTCAACATTTTTGTCTATAAAAATATCAAATGTCAAATAAATGATTCCATACGGTGTATATGGGAACACCTTTAAGCAATAAGTATTTTTACCAAGCAGTACCATCAAATACCCCTTGTACTTTTAAATACACAGTGCAAAGAAAAGTGACCTTATAACTTTGCCGCGAACCTTATTAGAGCAACCAAGAGCCAATAATAGATAAATGAACTTACTTTCATATACTCTGGAAACATATTTTAACATACAAGACCATACATATAGTCATATGGGTGGACCATTTTTCAAAATAGAACTAAATGTCGACTTTTTAAAATATGTCTTTAATGATGAAAAACTGTTGTTTGAGATATATCGACACATTATATATTAATTCCAACGAAAACATTAATTATTTTGAGATAGTTCCATAATGCACGTTTGGGTAAAATGAAAATTTAAATTTTCGTAATAAAGTTGGATAATTTCCATCAACTTTCGGTGCATTATTTTAAAAATATAAAATTGAATCTGGTATTTTTCTTCAAGTATTTGGAAATTATATTTTGTCAAAGTATATTTGTTATTTTTTTGAAAATTTTCCTAAAATACATTTATTTTCAACTTTTATGGAATGCAACTTAAATGCATGGAATGCAAGTAAAATTTTAAGTTTGGAAGAATCCTACATCAGGAGCTATGGCTCAAAATAGGGTTCTAATATATTGACCGCTAGCAATTTCAAAAATGTTTATATCACATTAAAGCTCTTAATAAACTATTTATCTTATATATTTTTCGAGATATATAATATATCCGTTTGAAATTTCAACAACCTGCTTTTTGCAAGATCTTGGTGAAGTGTGATCATATTTTGTTTAAATATGTTAAAGAAGAAAATTATCTATTGAATGAAGTCGATATCTTTATTGAATCGAAAAATAAACGATTTTGAATTGGGAAATTTACAAAAATTAACAAACAGATGGACATTGGAATTCTCAAAAAAAAAAAAAAAAAAAAAAAAAAAACTTTTCAATCAATATAAAAACCAAATGTAAATATTAAAATTTTTATATCACCTTTTCCTAAATTAAGCGCCATTTTCGACCCATTTAACACCAATGCATAGACGGACGAACATTAACACTCTGCCAAAAATTTTACCTAATAATAAATGAAAAAATAAAACTTGATCAATTAAATACTGATATCACCTTTCCCTGAATTAAGCTTAATTTTCGACTTAATTCAAAAGTGAATTAAAACTGTTAGAAACTGAAGTTAATGATAACTATTTAAAACTTCAAATGGTCCGCATTGGGAAAATTAATAAAATATTCGATGAATACTTAATTTATATTTTTACTTTGTCTGGACGTAAAGTGTTCTTTGTAAAATAGCACTAATGAAAAATAAATAGATGTAGATTTTGAAGACTAGATTGTAAGTGAAGACTTCGCACAAAGTACAGAATTTTAATTAATAAGAAGAGTATTTTATGTTAACTATTTTTATTAATTAATCTTTATTTTTGTAATAGTAAAAATTTATATAAATAAAATACTTTCTTACTAATAAAATTTAATTTAGTATTTTTCTTTAAATACCTACAAAACTTTTTGTTTTTGTTTGTATCAAATAAATAAATTTTAATGTGATTTTTAAAGTCCCCTTTTTTCGCGACTTTTTTTTTAATTTTGTTTTTGGACACTTTTAAAAAGTTTTCAATGGTAACGCTTGTCCTTAGATCATATACATAACTGAAAATTAAGTAGATTATCCACTACACACCCATAAGAAGTGGAGGGGAACTTTACTGGAAAGCATTAGACATGTAAAGCAGCCAATATTCTAATTGATCTAATTTGAATCCACAGAGAAGCAAGAGCAGGCGCGGATCCACGGGGGGGGGGGGAAATCGGAAATTCCCCCCCCCCCCAAAATGGTGATTTTAAATGAAATGACTCTATATTAAAATACTTTTCTATTATAAAACTTCAACAATGAAGGAATTTTTTTTAGACTGAAAACAATTATTTCTTTCTATCGTCCTTATGATATTTTGTTTACAATAAAATGAGATGCCAATCTTTAAAATAGTTTAAAAAAATCAAAAATTCTATCAACAAATTTTTTATAAAATCGAGTAAGCTCTTTTTGTCTAACTAAAAAAACTAAATCTTGCTATATTCACAGCAAAAATGTTGTTAAATTAATTGCATATTGCATATTTTTTATTAATATTTAATTTTTCTTACCTAAGAAAAATTAAAAATCTACAATAGGAAAAGGAAAAAATAAAAAAATCTTTAAGAAAAATTTTCTTTAGTGAAAATAAAAGAACGCAAAATGAATTTATCCTCAAGATAGTCTAAGAACGGCCAAACTATGTTTAGAAAAAAGTATTTATCTTACTTTTCCTTCAAAAATTTTTAAGGTAATAAATGGGTTTTTAAAATTAGGACTTGCTTAATAAAAGAATTATAGGAAATGCAATTCCAGCTTAAACTTTACATACGAATAAAAATGTATATGTCAATTAAAAAATTATTGTGTAAGTGCTAGTTTCATCAGTCATATAGAAATTACACTAACTAATGTTTTAATAATACTTAAACATTTTGACTTCATGAAAAATATTTTCTATTTTATAAATCAGAATCTTTTACAAATTTCGTACGAAGCAGTTTTTTAACATCAAAAATAAAGAAATGCATTTACACAGAAAAAATTTAATAAATGTTAACAATTTTTTTTAATAAAGAACACAAATGTTTTCCCAGCTCTTTTACACAAAAAAAAAATATTTTTTTTCTAGATTTAATAAATTTTACATATGATGGGAATTTTGGTTCCCTATACACAGAAAAAAATATTTCAAATAATTTTTTAATAAAATTATTAATTAACTTTATATTGGAATTTAATTATATGATTTATTAATATAATTAATTTTCTAATTGGTTTTCAGTTTTGTTTTTTAATAAATTGACAGCTGTTAATAAAATATAAAGAAAAATTAAATATTTGTCTATAAAGGTACAGAAATAAAATAAATTTAAGTAAATTTTCAAAAATATTCAGCTCATTGCATCTATTAAAGGAAAAGAAGTAATAATAATATCAATTATTCTAGTTATTAGTATCATCATTTTGATGATTGATTTTTTTAAACTATTTTAAAGATTGGCATCTCATTTTATTGTAAACAAAATATCATAAGGACGATAGAAAGAAATAATTGTTTTCAGTCTAAAAAAAAATTCCATCATTGTTGAAGTTTTATAATAGAAAAGTATTTTAATATAGAGTCATTTCATTTAAAATCACCAGCTGATTTTCTTATCTCTTCCGAATTTCATAATATTTGGTACAATCCCATCACGATATTTACATAGAACATTCAAAATGGTTCCATCATCCACATATATATTTTTAACGAATTTAAAAATACCACTTTTTGAAATACGCGACCGCTAAATTTAATTCGCGAATTATCTACCAATAAAATTGAACATAAAAACATATTTCAGGTATCATTTTAAACGTAATTTCATTACATTCACTTCAATGAACGTTGTAACGTAAATAATTTAGAAGACATTCGTATTTTTAAAAAGTCAATTTTTCTCATTTTAAACTTAAACACGGCATTTGCATTACCAGCGTCAATATTATTCTTGCCGAATTTTATTACATCTGGATGATTTTTGGAAGAAATTTGCGATTTTTCTATTTTATTACAAACAAAACAATTCGAATTGCAATAAATATTTCGTATTCATAATGACATTTGCGGTAATAACTCCTAAAATATTGCGAAACCCAGAATGATACTTTCCACAGTTATATAACATTTTCATCATTAACATATATTTTTTTAAATTTTTAAAAAGACCACTTTTCGAAGTATTTACCCTTAAACGAAAAATTGATATAGATATGGACCATTTTGATGTTGAAATAAAAATCATGTTATACGTCATATTAAAAGTAATTTTGATACCTTTAATATGACATCTCAATAAATTATCATATCATAAATACTTTAAAAGGTATTTGTAATTTTGTTTATACAACTTTATACATATTTTAAGCTATTTTGCACTGAAATTTGAATTAGTCTTAATTTTGACAGGAATAATGATTGTACCAAATATCATCAAATTCGTAGATGTAAAGTCAAAAATCGTAATATTTCGTGTTGGTTTTAAATGGAATGACTCTGTAGTTAAAAGCTGGGTTCTTCCTAATAAATTAAAATTAACCTAAAATTTAGGGAGCTATGAATTTTTTACTTCAGCAACTAATCTCAAAATTGTTTTTTTTAAATTTTCTCGAAAATTGGTTGGTGATGTACTCAAGAAAATCGTTTTTCGAGTAAAACTACAAAAATATAATCTTGTAGCAGAGATTAAATGAAAACAAAGTACTTATTTTGTTCTTAGATAAATTTAAAATTTTAAAAATTTTAAATTTTAGACTGAAATAGTATGAAATTTTATAAAGTGAATTGTTTACATAATTTTCACTAGATTTTCTTCACGCTCCTCTTTGCAGTGAAAATGATTACCGTACACTTTTGAATTTAAGTAAGATTTTATTTCACAAATAAAAATTTGTAATTCATTTAATCATCTACTTGATTGATTTAATAAATTGTTTAACTCGAACATTTTTTATAGTAATTGATATAATAATTTTGGTGAGATTTGAAAATTAATTAAGTAAGAAAATAAAAAAATGAATGGTTAAATTTTCATTGTTCAAAAATTATATATAAAACCATAATTTTTCCGATAAAAAAATTTCCCCCCCCCCCAAATGCTTTGGCTGGATCTGCGCCTGAGCAAGAGACATAAACTATTGTTCAGGAATCGGAAAATCTTTCTCGAAGAAAATCCTCTATTAAACCCAAGTTTTACGCGATAGACACAGTTGGAAACAAGTCTTGAGGACAAGATGATTGAGTCCTAAACTGGCTAACATACATATTTTAGTTATGCCAGTAATAAATTATAATAAAAGAGATCGTAAACAACATTTTGGAGTTCTTTTAACGTAGGAAACTGATTAGGTTTTAGAGAAAACACAAATTTGTTAACGTGGTTATTGTAGTTTTCTTTTAATGTATGATTTTTTGATTTAGTTAAGAGAGCCCATGTAAATGAGAACATAGATTTGTTTAAGGCCTTTATCAAGAAAAATATTTTTGGGATTTGTCTAAAATCACTTTTGATACGCTTGGTTCATTTAACAAGTTTTTATTTCGATATGAAATTCAGTGACATAAAATACTTTAAAACGTAATGCTACATGATTTTAATTTAAACAGTATTATGAAATTTTCTTCAACAGATTTTAATATTTAATTACTAATACGATTTTTATTATTTTTACAGAACGCCCTTGATGGTTCAACACCAACAGCCAAGTATGGAGTTTTAACTTTGGAACCCAGTAGTCCTACAGCTCCAATTGCAACTAAAACCACACCAGCAGCTTTAAGCTTCAGCAATCCTGTGTATGAATTATCAAATCCATCAGCCGGTGAAAGTGTTATAGAGGGACTTAACAATTTACCCGATATACCGGGTACTCCACAAGAACCAACAACACCGACAACAGTTGCTTTCAAAGTTGAACATGTATTGACTCCAGGAACTTGTACACCTGGTAAATTAAGTGATTTAAAAACTGGTTTTGCTTCAAGGTGGCAAGTTGCACAATCCATTTATCCATATATGGTATGCATAGCTTTGGCATACTGTGTGACCCTGTCATTATATCCCGGCATAGAATCGGAAATAGTTTCATGCAGTTTGGGAACTTGGATGCCGGTCTTACTAATGTTTACATTTAATACATCGGATTTAATAGGAAAAACATTGGCTGGCGTGCCATATCCTTGGTCACGTAGACAATTAATTTTAATGTCGGGTTTAAGAATAGTGTTAGTACCTCTTCTACTGTTATGTTGTGCTCCCCGACATCAACCAGTTATTTCAGGAGAAACGGCTGCTTTTATTTTCACCATTGCTTTGGGTGTGAGTAATGGTTTGGCGGGCAGTCTGCCCATGATGTTGGCACCAGCTAAAGTTAATGCTACTTTAAGGGAAGTAACTGGCAATATGATGACTTTGTCCTATAATGTAGGTCTTACTGTGGGTTCCTTTATCGGTTATGTTTTTGAATCTATGTTGGGTGCTCAAATTACAAATCCCTGTCCCAGGTATCCCTACATTATGGATCACCATCCACATTATCAATACACTTCAACAAGTGCTACTATATTAAATAATACGGCAACTATAGCAGCAGCAATTTTAACTTCCACACTTGCCACGCCTACAACTAGCACTGAAGCCACAACAGATTTAACAACCTATAACTCAACAACTTCCCTAGCACCTATTGGTTCTATAACCACAAGTACAATGGCACCTCCTCCTTCAGTTACATCAACGGCAACTTTGGCTGTTGTATCAACGGTTGCAGCCACAATTGCCACCATACCAGAAGTACTAAATACTGTAGTCAACACGGTAGTAACATCGATTAGCGATTTAAGTTCAGAGTTAATAAATGGAGGCACAAGTACCGGAGATCCTCAAACACCCATGGAATTAATTGAAAAAATTTAAATTTTTAATGTCCATAGTGATGGTGTGCATGTGTGATAGTTAGTTAGAGAGAGAGAAAGAATAAGAGAATTATGAATAACGAAATTATTTTAAAATTATTTGTAAAATGTTTGAGTCCATGTTTAAATGTACGCATTAAAGTGCTGGTACGTATAATATGTACTAACGTACGTATGTATGTGTGTTTAAGTTAAGGCAAGAATCTAAGGTTTTTTTTTTTAACAAATGATAATGATATTGATGAAGATGAATATGATGTATGTAAATACTTTGGAAATATTTTATATTTTTTTTTGTGTAAGATTAGAGATTAATTAAACCAAAACAGTAAAGATGAATGTGCGAAATAATTTAACAAGAAAATTTATTAAAATTATAGTTTTAATTGAAAAACAAAAAATAGATATTTTTTTAATTGTTAAGATTTTAGTGAAAATTCCCCTTATACTTGGCTAACAGTAATAGTACGAACTATTTCAATCCCAAAAATTTTTAAATGAATAAATTATCATCTTACATGATAAAGTTATTAAAACACATCATTTAAGCTTTGAGAATTGTTCAAAGTCAATTGTTTTATTACAGTGAATGAAAATGTAATATGTATGTGATTATGAATTTGCATTGGCTTTCGTAGTCAATTTTTTAATGGCCAAGAATTTTAAGATGAACAATTGTAAATAGTTGCCTCATAAGTCAACCATTTTTTAAAATATAATTTATTTTTTTAAAAGCTTTTTATTGCATTAAAGTAAATAAAAGTTCAAATATAATTTTAAAATTATAAAGAAAAAGATGTCTATAATTAAGTTGACCTATGCCTTCATAAAAATCCATTGAATAAAACTTGAAACATTTACAACTTAAACTTCATTCCAATAATTTAAATTATTATTTTTTTTCTTTATCATGACCAGAAAATGAACTACGTAGCAAAGTGAAATAATATGAAATTTAAATCAAATGTTGAATTGTATTACACAGAACAACACTATTTTTGTGATTCGAAATTTATCAATAAATTTAAATATATATGTAATGATAAAGTTCTAAATCTATAAATATTTTGTTTAATTGTCTCTAGTACTCGATATAAACCACCACATATAAAATTAAGGTCATTGGTCCATATATTGCAGCATAACCCAAAAACTTCTAATTTTGTTAAAATATAGAAAAGTTAATATTTAAATCGCTTTCATATTAATATTATTTTTTAAAATGTTTAATAGTTAAAGTGATTATCAAAATGTTATGTCGAAAAGCTAAACATTTTAATTTCTTTGTTTTTCAAAAATTTGCAAAAAATCGAAAATAACAAAAGTAATTATTTGTCATTTAGCTTAATATGTTACAAATAAAACAACTTATTTTTCATTAAAATCCATGCATAACTTTTGACTATATTCTAAATTAATTTATTGCAACTAATTTACAAATTATATAAAATCTACTGGTATTATTTAAAAAGAACATTTTTGTCACGTTTTAGCGATTCAAAAGCGTTAGTTTATTTCTTTTGGATAAACCAGGGGTTCTTTTACTTGCAAATAATAAGACGTTAGTACAAATATAAACACGTTATATTGCACTATTGACCAGTAATGACTTGCAAACATACAACACTACTTATTACAGCGACTCAAGGCTAAATTCATTACTGACTGAATTCACGTTACATCCGCTTATATACTAATATGTCTAGACTAAACGTTATCTTCTACAATTTTCTAGTAACGTCAAGAACCGTCTAGTAGCTTATTTATTAAGTAGCTTCCCTGCAGTCTATGGTGACTGTCCGAAACCAGTTACTTGACTGAATACATTAGGGCAGCACTAGTCACTTTACTAACTACGTGACTAGTCGCTTAAATAAGGAGATGTCCTAGGAGGAAGTGTATTGGCACCCAAGGACCAAAAGGTGGTGTTATAGTGACTAGTACGAACAAGGCAATTTATCGGAATCCTTTTACTAGTTACATTGTGTCAGTCACCTGACAACCGTTTTAACTGGTCACTTTACTAACTACGTGACTAGCCACTTTAACATGGGGATGTTCTAGGAGGAAGTCTATTGGCACCCCAGGACCAAAAAGTGGCGATGTAGTGACTAGTACAAAAAAGTTAATTTATGAATATCATTTTAGTGGTTACATTGAGTCAGTCACCTGACTTTTTAGTGGATAATTCGAAAAAGTAAATTTATGGAAATCTTTTTAGTGACAACATTGAGTCAGTCATTCATTATTTAAAATTCAATCATTCCGGTAACATTGATTTATGATAAATTTTAAAACTACCCATTTCTAAAAAGCTTTTAAAGAAAAAAAAAAAAAAAAAAACAAATGTAGAATAATTGATTTCTTTAATAAATTGAAAACTCTAATTAAACTGTGTTTTGTATTATATAAAATAAATGAAAGGTTATCCATTTCTATTGGATATATTCCACGTGTTTAATTTAAAAACACAATTAATTAATGTAGTACGCATAACATAGAAATATAAAAAAAACTTTTTTTCTTACAAAGTAAAATACTAAAGACTCCAAGGAGTCAATAAATTGATATTTGACACTACACACGTCTGAAAAAGATGCATCAGAGCCAAATGTCCTACTATGTTTTTATTGCCGTTAGTCAAGTAACCCAACCTGTACTGACAATGGATGAACCATTTACATTTTTGACGCTTTTGTGATCTATAAAAAAAACAATCACCGCCCCCACGCTCACCAAAGGGTCAATAAAGTGTAAATCGCCATCTCCACGCTTTCTAAAGAGTCAATAAAGTGTGCGATAGCCACCTCAACGCTCACCAAAGAGTCATTTTGTTAAGTACCCTGCAGTCAATGGTGGCAGTTGTGTACAAGTTACCTAACTGACTACATTAGGGTACCACTAGTCACTTTATTGGCTATGTGACTAGTCACATTATTATGGGCTTGTCCTAGGAGGAAGTCTATTACCACCTAAAAGACTTTCTAGTGTCACTTTTTTGCACACACAAACACCTCCATGACTACCGAAGGATCAATAAAATTACAGATAGGCACTTCCATGACCAAAAAGTAGCCCCTTTTTATATTCACAGTCACTTTATCGGCTACAAAGTGTAACATTTGGGCACACACAGCCACTTTACTGGTTACAATGAGTCAATTAAACATTTTTGATTCTTCTTTTCGTCTTCTTCCTGCTTACCAATGTCAGTAAAGTGCCAACTGCTAATACGCTCATTGGTGACCGATGGAGAGCGGTAGGTGACTATACACCAATGAATCTTACTGTCTAAAAGCGGGTTAATTGCCACCAAATAAACTGATGGGTAATTTATTCCCTCATTAGTTGTTAAGTAGAAGATTAACTATCTAATTAACTTTATCATTACAAACAGAAATATTTTTAATTGCGAGATCTACAAATTTCAAAATCATTTCCTCTTATTTTAAGTGACGTTAATGCAGCGTATGTTTTATGAAATTTCAATTTTATAATCTTAAAATAGCAATACTTATAAGAGAGCCTATTTAAAAGAAAGTCCTTCTCGAGTCTTTTTGGTAGGAAGAAGTGTAGACCTTGTGTCACATTAGGCCTTCTTTTTCTGGCTCGGATAATACAAGTTGTTCACTATTACATAAGCAAGTTAACAAAGAAACTATCTTTGTTTTTATAGCAGTGCTCGGCGCTCTTAAAAGTTAATTTTTTAACTCAAGGTTGTAATTTGTTTAAGCTTATTGTTCAGTGCTTTTCAGGTACTTCTCTTAAAACTATGTGATAAAATTAGTTTATGAAAATTCTATTTTACCCCTATTATAAGATAATAAAAACTTTAAAATTTGGAAAATTTGAATTTTCTTGGAAATTATAAAAATTTTTTGCCACTAAAAATAGATTTATTTTTACTTTTTTAAAAGTAATTATTAACAACTTCCAAGCGCAAATTATTCACTTCACAGAAAAAAGTAAATATGGACTTCAATTACGAAATTTGTAATATTAATTAATTTTTAATTGATTTTGCTCTAATCATCAAAATGATAATATTAATAACTAGAATAATTGATATTATTATTACTTCTTTTCCTTAAATAGATGCAATGAGCTGAAAATTTTTGAAAATTTACTTAAATTTATTTTATTTCTGTACTTTTATAGACAAATATTTAATTTTTCTTTATATTTTATTAACAGCTGTCATTTTATTAAAAAACAAAATTGAAAACCAATTAGAAAATTAATTATATTAATAAATCATATAATTAAATTTCAATATAAAGTTAATTAATAATTTTATTAAAAAATTATTTGAAATATTTTTTTCTGTGTTACTTTTACTTTTGAAGTGATGAATTGTTCTTTTTTTTTTGCAGGATTTTATTGTTTTTTTTTGCTGAGTAAGAATGTTAATGCACATGTGCGTCAATTTGCTTGGCACTGCTTTGTAGGAAGTAGAACTCTCTTGGATAATTGAGATAAACCACAATTAAGCTCTTTAATTTAAATTCGGTACTTCTAATACGTTATAAACTAAAATCACCATTTAAAACATATAAAAATACACGCAAAGAAAAAATATACGAGTACTGTCATATTATTGTTGTAGTTTAGGATGTAGCACCATAATATGGTTGAATCGCACTAAGAATATTGTTGATCTGCAACCATATTTTTTTGTATATGTACTTATTTCATGTATACAAAAAATGTACTTGGTTTATGTATACAGCACTAATATGGTTAAATCACATTACAAATATTGTTGATCTGCAACCATATTTTTGTTGCATATTTACTTAATTCATGTATACAGCAATAATATGGTTGAATCACAGTACAAATATTGCTGTTCTGCAACAATATTTTTGTTATATATACACTTGATTCATGTGTACTGCAATAATATGGTTGAATCACAATGCAAATACTTATAGTGTCGAGAAATAATTATTATGCCTAGAAATAAATTAATAAAAGCCTATTAATTTAGGTATTTATCGTATAGTAGTTTCTATTAAATTTATGATTTAATTATGTTTATTTTATATTGCATATGATTTTGAATACAGCCTTACATTTATTAATGGTAATTCCAGAAATAAATCACTTTGGTATAAAAATAAATTTTCGATGGTAAAATTAAGAATAGATTCATCACCGGCGAATGATGAATCCCGAGATATTTCTTGAACACTCGTACAAGGTGATAACAATGTATTTTTTTTACTTGTATTGGTATCAAATGTTTCTAATATTTCGATAATACTAAAATTTGTACAAATTGATGGGCTTAAATCACAGGAATATTCTGATATTGTTGAAGTTATAGTACTCTGCGTGGGATCAAAAATTTAATAAGAAAACAACAAAATTTATAAAGTTGGCATAACTACTTTATGTAAAAAATTGTATTTTACTTTATGTCCAATACAAAATCTTGGACGGTAATGAATTGTGCAACATAAATTGAAAAAAAAAAAAAAATTCCAGTGTGATTTAAAAATCATTCGAAAAAAAAGCAGAATAAACTGAATAAAAAAAAATCTGCAAGTATACTTATTGTAAAGTACTAATTAAGTATGTATATTGTTGTCAATACAAAACAAACATTTTGTTGTCAATTCAAAATTAGAAACATATATAACATATATATAGGTATTGAAAATAATTTTTTTTGCACATAGAATTTTAACAATAATAATGTGGTTCTAATTTAAACATATTGCTTAAGATGTTGTGCCAACAATATAATTGTGAATTGAGAACAAAAGTATAATTGCTACAACAAAATTGTTTTTAAAATAAAATATATTTAACAATAACGATGTTTGTGAGGTAATATATCTTTGCGATGAAAATAATATTATTAGGGCAACCATATTGCGAAATATTTTTTCTCTGTGTGTAATTTTCATAACATTATTATTTAAAATCTATCGTTTTTATTTGTATGATTCGTAACTGAGATACCATTAATGAACTGTAAATCAAGTACAAATTTTTGCATGGATTTAAATAAAAAAAGACACACTTTATTAGTAACATATTTAGCTTTGTATCGAAGGGATAAAAGTTAATATTTTTGTTGTTTTAGATTTTTTATTAATTAATCATTTATTTTATACTTAATTCTTAATATCTCCTAAACTATTTTGTATATTAAAAAAATGGAAAGCACCGTTTGTAGATGATTTGAATCCGTTTTTTTTTTTTTTAATTTTATTTTGACAAATCGGATAAATTTTTCTCGGTATATACCAGCAATATGTGGAGCAACCTCCTTAATTTCACTTATAAATTTATATCTGGAAATCTATAGTCAGACAAAAAAATTAATTTATAATCTTAAGACACCAAGATTGCGATTACTTGAGTTGACTGAAAAATCCGAGAAACAGTTAAAAAAATTTGTTTTGTTGCCCTGTGTTAGAAAATATCGATTGTATTTTAACATTTTTGAAATTGATTTCATATTGTTCATATTAATTGATATAGAATGTACTTTTTATAATGAAAAGGACAAGTAGTAATTTTTTTTAATTTAATTTACTTTATTTTATTTTTATTTCAAACTGAATTAACATATCAGTTTATTTATCACATAAACATTCAATATAATTAATTTAAAGAAATCTTAAAAATACCATTTTAATTACAGTCAACAACTAAAATACTCTTAACTTAGTTATGAACTAAGTTATCATTGAAATACAACAATAATAATAAAAAATAAAATAAATAAAATACAATTTGTACTGGTATTCGAAATAGCAATACTATTAATCGAAATATAAAATAAAAAAATGTAAAGATCATAGAAAAGTTTAAACAATAAAACAAAAAACAAATTTAAAGTTTACAAAATCAATTTAATAAGGTTTTATAAAAAAATATATATTTTATAGGCTTACAAGAAAAATCTAGGTATTATAAGTAGGCCACTTAAAAAAAATAATAAAATAAAATTTATTTAATCTTATTGAATAGATTAAGTAAATCTTTAAAATTAAATTATATTTAAATATGTATCTCTTAAGAATTAATAATTTTTGTATGCATTAATGAAATATCTACATTTATAGAAATATAATAAAACAGGTAAAATGGTTGGTCATTTTTAATCCAGTAAGAAAAGACACAAATTTTTGTAATGATTAAAGAGATTAAAATATAAAGACAATTTTATATATATGTATACTAGTTTAATGCCAATTTCTATTTTGTTTAAGTTTCTAATTCAAACTCAGTCCAAACTTTTAAGCTGTTTGTAAATATCCAAATCTAATTTGAAAAAAAGTCTTTATATCTATCTTTTTAAAAAAAATGTATCAAAAATGTTTGCATACCTATTTTTAGATAAAACTTTTAGTTTAGAAATTTTTATTTGAAGTAAAAACAAACATATAATCCCTCTAAAAAATAAAGGAAAATAAATTTATTGTTGATTGCCATTGTACTTATTATTATAATTATATGTTGTAATTGTGATTTGAAATCTAAGTTAATTTTGTTTAGACAAACAAACAAGTATTTGTAACAAAAATTATTATTTAACAAGATACAAAAATTAAAATCAATAAAATGAAGAAAATAAATAATAAATATTATTGAAAAAAAAAAAAAAAAAAAAAAATGTTGAAAAAATCAATAAATCTTATTAAAAAATGTGTACTTTGATTGTTATTTTTTTAAATATTTCTATTGGTAAGACTTAAATATTTTAATATATATCCTTTAGGATTATTTTCAGTTACTGTGAGTGCCTACTGATTTGAAACTTTTAATTTTGAATATTATTCGCAAGCTCGGAAACAGACCAGCTAGAAACTTGTGCTCCTCCAAAACAGTTGGAAGTTACCTCAGTAATAACTACGTGAAATTTCATTGAAATATATATAACGATTCAAAAGTTACACAATATTATTTACAAACAAGTAAAAGCGCTAATTCGGCTGTTCCGAATTTTATATACCCTTCACCATCGTTGAAATGGAATTAAATTTGGTTTTATCTACATCTATATATATAAAAGAGTAATGGCTGAGTGATTGACTGACTGACTTACTTGGTGATTCATTATCGCACAGCCCAAACGGTTAAAGCTAGAAAGATGAAATATGGACTGTAGATTGGTCTTCTACCGAATAGATTCACTAAGACAGGATTTTTGGAAATTCTAATGTTAGGGGGTAAAAAAGGGCAAAACGGGTAAAATCGGTAACCTCTTATCTCCTAAACTAATAGAGATACAATAAATAATAAATTAAATAATTAGAATGTTTAATAATAATTCTAAGACAGTATTAAGCCCGAATATATGATACCCTACACAATCATGTATGTGCATCAAAACTCGGGGAGCGTTAAATATATTAAACTATATGCTATATTTAAGGCATTTCTGATCGCTAAACCTGTATTCCGGTAGGACTTTTGTATGGGGGCTATGTGAAATAATGATTCGATCATATCCATTTTCAATAGGCTTCGTCCTTATGCAAAAATAATTATTCTTGCCAAATTTCATCAAGATATCTTTAAAATTGCGACCTGTACTTTGTTCACAAGGTTTACATGGGTAGACAGCCGCACGTTGGTGTAAAAGGGGTCGAAAGTGGCTTTTAACTGAATTTTGAAAATTAACTTTTTGTAATAAAATTGAATACCGAATAAAAAAAGACAAAATTATGTATCAATAACAATAAAAATCATTAGCCTAGGTTGCGTTGTTTTTGTGTACTGAGCTGTCAAATTTCAACATTCTTTTATATTTTGGAAAAAGAGCAAAAAATTCAATTTTCATTAACTTTCGGTGAATTTTTTTAAATAAAAAGTGCTGTGAAGGAAAAATTTAAAATGGAACCATTAACTTCAGGCATTTGAGTTTCCTTTTATTCAAGAATTTGTAAATTATTTTTTGTCCAGGTATTTTTGATATTTTTTTGAAAATTGTCCAAAAATACACTAATTTTCAACTTTCATGGAGTGCAACTAAAAATGGCTGCATGAAATTTCATACAGCCATAGCAGAGAACAGTAGCATTTACAAAATTCAAAAGTTCAAAATATAGTACTAGTGTCATGGAAAATATTTAACCACTAGCAAATTTTTGTTCCTTACCCGATTTCCAAGATTCTTATATCACCTTAAAGTCCTTGATAAATACTTTAGAAAACATGATTGCATGTACTACTTATCTTATATATTTTTCGAGTTATATACATTTAAAATTTAAAAATCTCGATTTTACAAGATCTTGGTTAAGATTTTTGCATATATAGACAAATATTTTCAACCGATTTTATTATATTTCATGCAATTTTTAGTCATTATCTTTATTGAGTCAAAAGTTAAACGATTTTGGACTGGAAAGTTTGTAAAAATTAACAAACAGACGGACAGATGGACGGACATTAGAATTCTTAAAAAAAAAAATCTTCAAATTCGAAAGATATTTTTTTTCCACTTCTCGATTAATATGAAAACCAAATGAAAGTATTAATCTTTTGATATCACCTTTTCCTGAATGAAGCGTCATTTTTTTCCCATTTAACCCAAATGTATAGACGGAAGGTCGGACATTACCATTCAGCCAAAAAACATGTTATAATTCTAAAAATACATTTTTTTACTTATTAATAAATAGAAAAATTAAACGTTATCATTAAAGTGTTGATACCACCCTTCTCTGAATTATGCATAATTTTCAACCCATTTAACTCTAATGTATAGACGGACAGACATTTCCGTTCTGCTAAAAAAAATCTTAAAATTCTAAAACTGAATTTTTTAAACTAATAATCAATAAAAAATAAAACGTGATTATTAAAATATTGATGTCACCTTTCCCTGAATTAAGCGCCATTTTCGACCCCTTTTACCCCAACGTGAGCCGGCCAGCCAGCTAGAAAGCCAGCCGACCAGAAGGACGGAGGGACGAACATCGTTAAATCGATTCAGAAAGTGATTCTGAGTCGATCGGTATACTTTAAGGTGGGGTTCTGAAGATTTTTTCTGTGTGTTACAAACATCAGTACAAACGCATAATACCCCAACCACCTATGGTGGTGTAGGGTATAAAAAGGGGTATCGTGAAAATTTATAGATCGATTTGACTGATTTAAAAAAAAAAATCGAAAAAAAATATTTATGATCGATCTGTTCAAGAACGAAGTCCATAGCTTAAATAGTACCTGCAAAAATCGTAATAACGCGTTTTGGCCTATAATACATAATAAATACAGGACCGACTTAGTTCACTTAAAAAAAAAAATCCGAATTTTCAGTGAAAGAACGAAGCTTCTAGCTTACATAGTTCCTTCAAAAAGTTTAAAAAACTATATAATATGCCATAGTTCATTGTTCTTGTTGTTTTTCAGCACCCATGAAAACAACAACTATAAGGGAAACGCGCATTAAATAAATAAAATAAGATTTGCCAATATATTTTGGCCAATATCTTGGATAATAATGGACCGATTGAGTTCATTTCTTCTACATTAAAATTAAGAGAAAAAAATCTGATCTTTTGTCATAAAACAAAGCCAATAGCTTATATAGAGGATTCAGAAAATGGAAAACCGGTTTTTAAAACACGTTTTTAATATCTCGGCCATTTTTGAACCGATTTTTTTTAAATTCAAAAGAAAAGTTTCAGAATAAATTTATGATCTTTTGATACATATATCATGTATCTATGTTAGCGGAAGGCTTTAGAAACGTCATTCACAGCATTTTTAAGCCAAAAAAAAAATCGGTTTTTTAGACATATCTCCTCCATTTATGCACTGATCTTGCTGAATTTCAATAGCAAAATTTTCGAAAAAATTTCCAATCGTTTGATATATAGTTATATATGGCAGTTGTCGGTGGGCTTCATAAACGCCATTTTAAACAACGAACATACGGACGAACAGACAGACATTGTCCTATCAACATCATTTCTTATAAAGATCAAAAAAATGTAAAATTTTTTTCACCCCGACGAAAATTGTGGAAAATACAAACGGAATGACAAACTTATATATACACTTTACACCTGTGGTGAAGGGTATAAAAACACGTTGAAACTGCTGTGCACTTATGTATATGGAATGCTGCAGCACACATTTACCATAGAAACGAGAAAAAAAGGTATAGTCGGTCAAGACCGACCGTATGATATCCTACATCATTATTTATGACCATAAAATTTAGGGAAGGGGACTTATATTAGACCAACATTTTTACTAAATGTAAAATAAAATATACAAATACAAAATAAAGCGTTGATACTCACATCTACTTGATTTTATGCACTTTAGGGCGCACAGTGGGGTCAAATTTGTTGTTAATAAATCATATCTCCAAAACTACTGCTCGGATTAAATTGAAATGTATGGAAGAGATGCAGAGGAGGACTTAAGCTTTCAGAAAAATCATCTTGAAAGAAAGTCGAAGCAAAAAATCAAAAATTCAAAATTCAAGTGTAAATATCTTTTTAACTGTAAGAGATAACTTGTGTAAGTAAGCTTATTTTTTCTTTATCTTTCCAAGCACTTTACAGAAATATAAAAATCTTCATTTGTATAAGTTACGATTTTTTAAACTTTTACATACTTGAGGTAGTCAAATTTCACACCCTGTAGTTTATCTTGTGTTATCACAGGGTGACTGCAATATGATTTTTCTGAAAGCTTATGTCCTCCTCTACAACTCTTCCATACATCTCAATTTTATCCGACCAGTAGTTTAGAAGATACAGATTTATTACCAAAAAATTTGCGTTTGACCCCACTGTGCATCGTTAGCTTAGCTGTTGATTGTTAATCTGTCAAACTCCATACAAAATGAAAAAATTCATTCTTCTAATTTGTTTGAATGTCAAAAAACTTCATATATAAAAAATGCTCTCCGAATTGTTGGTACCTTCTTAAATATAATATGGGCAATCATAAACCTTTGTCCTTTTTGGTATTATTATTATTATTATTACTATTATTATCAGTGTTGCCAGGACTTGAGAAAAAAAGAAGCTAAATTGGACTTTAAAAAAGGTCAGAAAAGGCTAAATGTCCCAAAAAATAAAGCCAGAAAAAAAGCTAATATATTGTCTTTTTAAAAAACACATTTATTTGTTAGCTCTTATTAGTTTTTGGTATTTCTTGAAGATATATTAGCGAATTTACAAATTTAACATAAATAGTTCCTATGGATAATAAATTTTTTAATAAATAATTTTAATATTCTCTTAGAATGAAGCGCCGCAGGCGAAAATTTTCGCTAAATGTAGAAAATTTAGATTTTTTGTGCGAATTAATACACAAAAATGCTTAAATTTGTGATTTCTTTAAAATAAAATTTGTAAATTTTTAGCCTTTTTAAAGCTATGTTAAGAATCAAAAAAGGCTAGAAAAAAAGCTAGAAGCTAAAACGAAAATTTTGAAGCTAAAAGCAAAATAAAAAGGCTAGATTTAGCCTTAAAAAGGCTAAACTGGCAACACTGATTATTATTTTATAAAAGTATATTTTACTTTAAAATGTTCTCCATAATTACCTTATTACTGAATACTTAATATGTTTCTCAACATATAAATAACCGTCCTTCATATAAAATAAAGATGTTTGTTAGTTTTGAAAACTAATTTTTTCACAATATAAGGGTTGTTATTTTAGGCATTTTATAAAAAATAAGGAATTACTTTACTTCTTTGATTTAAGGGAGGAATTTGAAAACAAAATTTATTTAAACACCCAATTTTTTATGTGGAGTGTGGATTGTAAATTTATAGTTGATTGGATTCGGTTTTATAAAAGTGGATGGTACACAATATATTTTGGATTATGTGTATTGTATTTATTGCATGTCAGGGATGTCAAAGTTGGCACTATAGCAATTTCTGGTGCAAAAGGCATCATGAGTCATGACCTATTTTACTATTTACTGTCTATATTAACTAATAAACTGATTTTTTTATGGAAACAATACTTCTCAGTTTCTCTCTCATTCTTATTGTCAGTGTTGTTAGTAGTAAGAATAAATAATTCGTTAACTGTTTTATTTCATTATTATTTTTGATGTTCTAGTACGTTTGGAAAAAACCTTTATTTTGCTTATGTTAATATTCTTATATATGAAAGAAAAATTTGTATTAGTTTTTGTTGGATGTAATTATATGCATCCGAATAACAAATATTTTGTGATAAAATCAGCATCACTATTTCATATTTTGTTATTTTTTTCTGTTTATGATTTTAATACAAAATAGTTTAAAATATGTATATAGTTTAAAAATGTTTACAGAAAATATCCTGTTTCGGAATTCTCGTGTTATCATAATGTGACTATAAGATGTCTTGTCTGAAAGAATAGGTCCTCCTCTACAACTCTTTCATACATTTCAATCCGACCAGTAGTTTGCGAGATACAGACTTATTAAAAATGTTGCCTTTGGCCCCACTGTGCGTTCTTATATGATTTTTGGACGAAGTTTAAAACAGAGACCAAAAATAATTATTATTCATGTAATTTTGTATCAAAAACACCATTGTGAAGGAAATTAGTTAAAGAAATTCTGAGTACACCATAGCATTTGTTATTACGCTGTGGAAGCTATTGTGTAATAAAATTTTATTTTTGATTTTTATTTTATTTCTCAGTATTAAAAATTATTTTTGAGGTTTATTTTATAAATTTCAAATAACAATTATTGATAATTTTTTAAATAATACTCAAGTAGTAATTTTTATTTTCTCAAGCAAAAAATTAAAATCAGTCTATGATTTTTATATTTTTAAACAAAAAGTAAAAATCATAAAATTATTTTTATATTATTGTGGCATAAAAATAAAAAACGTTATTATAATTGATAAATAAAAGATATTTATGGATTCTCAATCAGGTGTATGTACTAATGAGTATAAGGTCAAAGCTTTGGAATGAAAATTGGTAAAATTCAATTTGCCAAATACTAATAAAATTAAAATGTTATATAAATAAAATGAAATCGATTAGAGAAAGTTGTTTCGTTTATAATTAACTTCAAGAATCTTCTGAGCGAAGTTTTCAAGGAGTATCTGATAAAAATCTTTATTATCTTTCTCCAATAGATTTATTATCGTTCTCTAGTTTTACCAGTGTGACTGCTGAATGAGGTGGTTATAGTAGCCATGCCCACGAAAAGAAATCGGTTTGTGAAAGAAAAAAAGTGAAAATAGATTCCTGTTTAGCTCGACAATATATCAATCTTTTTTATCTAAAGTAATACCAGCTTTACAACAAAGTTTTAAAAACTGCAGTTTTGCTATATTTTGTTATATTGACTTAATTATAATTTAAGTCTGCATCTTTTGTCGTCGCTAAATCGGACAACCTGTTCTCGAGATATTGTACAATATACTCGTGTATAGGTCTTATTAAGGGGGATATGTTAGATATCACAAAGAATGCGTTTAATAGTCGAAATTTATTTAAAAACTTCGTCTACATATTTATTTCTTCTATATTTGAATAGAAATTTAAATACATGATATTTATATTGTTTAAAAACAAAAATAAAAATCTTATAATATTTTTTTTTCCCATTTGAAAATATAAAACTTATCGTTTGATTTTTATTTTTCATTTATGTTTTAAAAATCACTAACTGATTTTTATTTTTGATTTTCATTTAAAAAAATCAAAAGTAAATTTTTATTTTTGTATGATGAAATAAAAATCAAAGTAAATTTGTATTTTTCAAGCAATAAAATAAAAATAAAAAATAACAATTAAAATTTGATTTATTTTTTAAAACTTATAACACTTACGGCCTCTGGTTTAAAATATTTTATTCATTCTTGTCAAACACCAATAATTGGAATAAAGAAATTTTTACAGACATTTTAAAACCGCTAGATTTAATGAAAATATTTAAGAAGCTAGATATATGGAACTAACATTTGAATACCCTTCACCAATGTTTATAAGGTATGTAATGCATTTTTGTATTTTGGCTATTATTGCATTTTCCTGCAGTTTATAGTCCCTTAATTTAGTATTTTCGACTTATATAAATAAAAATCTAGAAAATATGTAACTGAACATTAATGTACCCGAAAATAATTGAGCATTTCATTTTAAGGGAGGAATTCAAGGACAATATTTATGTAAATACCTAACAGTTTTGTGTGGATGGTGGATTCTAAATTTATAGCAATGGACTCTATTTAAGAAAAGTGGATCCTAATTTATAGTATTGAATTTAAATTTTTATAGTATTGGATTATGATTTTATAGCAGTAGTTTATATATTTATAGTTGTGGATTGTGAACATACATTTCTTGTGACTTAAATTTTCTTTCGTGTTGGCAAGGAAAGTTGTGTAAAATCGAAATGGTTTTCATTAATAATACAACATTTTAAAATTCACCCCTAACACACCCCTTTGCAATAATAAATGTCTTTTCAAGGTGTAAAATAATCTTTTGGTTCATCGATAATTTGCTGTATTCTATATGATTTGGTTTCGAAAATACTGTATAAATTTAAACAACACTGAGTTTCTACCGCCCTCTTGCAGTACGTAGAAAGAACTTATTTTAGAATTTTATAAAATTAACTACACTTATACAGTACAATCATTTAAATTTTATTTTCGAAAATAAGGAAATTTTACTATAAAATTTCGTTTTAAATTTCGGTTATAAATTCGAAGTAATCCCTAAGACAAAAACAATGGGATAAAATAGAAAAGTACTGTATTATGAAGGTTTTTTTTGGCTCCAAAATAAAATTCTTCCTAAATATCCTTTTTATAAGTTTCTTTGCCTGATTTTTGCAACAGTGTTGCTACAAAATATTTGATTTCCTTTGTAATATGCTAGAATTCACAGTGATGCAGAATCAAATTTTTTGGAAATAAATCTTTAACTTCTGATCGGCTGGTTGGATTTGCATGAAATTTGGTATAGGCGTAGCAAAGGAGTGAACAATGTTAAGTTTGTAAAGGGGACCGCACGGACCCCTCAGGGGCGGAGCTAAATGGGCTCAAATTTGGGTACCTCTGATATACAAATTTTTTAATCGCTTGCCAAATTTTTGTTTCTCGTCCAATTTATACATTTTATATTTTATACATTATTGTAGGCACTGATAAGACCTACAAAAAACATGCATGCATGTCCTATTTATCTCTTATAATTTTTGAGTTATTTGCATTTGAATTTTTAAGTACCTCAATTTTGCATGTTCTTGGTCCAGTTTTTTTCATATTTATCCCAATATTTCCGACCGATTTCATTTGTCTTTTCTTTAAAGAACAAAATTATCTATTGAATAAAGAAAAATTGAGTTGATATCTTTACCGAGTCCAAAAATAAACGATTTTTAATTTGAAATTTGCAAAAAACGACGACTTTTTGTGTTTTTTTGGCAGAAAAAGTGTTTAAGATAAAAACAAATGGTCAAGGTACACAACCTCCCGAATTCGACCCATTTTATATGAAAGGTTTGACTTTAGTCTATATTTTCTCAAATCTCGAAGCACGAATCGGCAAACGGAATGCAGTTTCAAAATCTGTAATATGTTGTTAAAGGTTTTCAATCAAAATCTACGGGACTTCGTAAAAATGTGGATTTTATAGCCGAAAATATGAAAAACCCATTTTTGGGATTTTCGCCGTTTTTTTGGGAATTTTGGGACTCCTTTCACAAAAATCTTAAAGTTTTTTTCACTTTCTCATTTTAAATGATAAAGTCTACATCCGCCGAAAATTTCGTTAAGATATCTTTAATAACAAAAATGTTATTACAGATAAAATATTTATAGTTTCTCAAAAAACTAATTTTTTACAAAAATTTAACTTTAAATGCAAAAATCAGATTTTTTTCATCTAAATTACATCGCTTAGCTGACATAATTCTTCGTTATACAGAAAAAGACTGAAATCAATATCTTTTACAGAACCGAAACTATGCCCCTTTGAAGTTTATTAAATCACGGAAAATTCCAAAAACATTGTTCTATTGGGGATGTGAAAAAGCCATAACAATATAAATTTGTTTCCGTAAAATTCCACTTCGGGGAAAACTTGCTTCAAAAATTGACTTTTTTTCAGTAAAATGGTTACCCTGTCGTTATAGGAGGCGTGGCTTATTAAATATTTTTTGTGTGTTTAGCTTACATATGCAGGTAAGTTTCAAAATTATTTTTATTTTAATATCAGCTTTGATATTTTTGTGCTCCATAAAAAACTAAAAACACAAAAATTAAAATTAACGAAATTCTGATAGGGCTAGCGGGGAAACTGTTACCCCAACTGCCCTCGGATTTATTTTACATGCATTTATGTTAAGTATTCTTTTAGAAATATGAAAAAAATTTATGGTCCAGAGGAAAATAATGGATTTTAAAGTGAAAAAATTTTACCATCTTTTTGAAAAAAATCACAATCTATTTCAAATTTTCAACTTCAAAATAATATAACTCTTTATTTAAACCACATAGGTATATGATGCTTACATGCAAATTGTTTAGAATTTTGTAGAGAATCCAGAGAATATTTTAGAAAAATTGTAGGACTCAAACTGAGCCCTCCAAATTAAAAAGACTTAAATATCTCTTAAAGTAAAAGTTCAGTCTACTGAGTGTGAAGCTGTAAAGACGTTATTATGGAGCCTCCTAAAACTCTTTGTGCGAAATGTTTTAATTCGATAAAATCTAAGTTCATAGTTTGTCACATTTGTAGAGCAAAATATCATTTTTTATGCGCTATGGTTGATGAAAAAATGTGTGAAGTTTTTGTCAATAATAAAAACATTGTTTTTAATTGCAATGATTGTTTATGTGTATCCTCTGATTTGATTGCTCAAATATCAACATTAACAAGTGAGTTAAGAGAATTGAGAAAACCCTTGGAAATAAATACAGCAAAAATAAGTGCAGAAGTAAAAGAGCTGAAATTGGGGTTCAATGAACTTATTAAAAATGTCCAAATTGTAAATAAACAAAAACCAGTTTTAAATAAAAAAACTCATAATGTTCCTGCTAGTCAACGAACACACATTGCTGATGATGTTGTTGTTTTCAGTGATCAAAACAACGAAGATGCTTCTTCTTCAGATACATCTTACCCTGCAGCAGTTTCTGAAGTTGCATCAAACTTGTTTGAAACTAACGAACAAGTAAACGAGTGGACACAAGTAAGAAGACGTAAGCGCAGAAATCGTGTTATTGTTGTTGGTGAGAAAGACACAGATGACTTGGATGTTGTTGTAAAGAAAAAATATTTGCATATTTCTTCTTTTAAACCTTCTGTTACTGCTGAACAAATTGTAGATTTTATCGAAAAGAATACAGAAATTGGTAAATATCATTTTGAATGTACGAGGCTAGTTAAGAAAGATGTCGATGTAAATACACTAAAGTTTGTCAACTTTAAGTTGGGTGTTACTCCATCATTCTATGATGAAATAATTAAAGCCTCACTTTGGCCTGCAAATATTAGAATTCGCCCTTTCGTTTTTTTCCCAAGAAAGCCGTCAAATCTACCTACTGTGCCTTAAATGTTTCAAGAAGTAATAAGGTTTCTCAGTATAATATTTATTATCAAAACGTTGGTGGTATGCGTACGAAAACTGATGTATTCAATTTGTTTATGTCGTCACGGGATTATGATATCATTGTAATTACTGAAACTTGGCTGAATAATAAAATCAATAGCGAAGAATATTTTGATTCTTATTATACTGTTTACCGTCATGACCGTTGCTATACTCGTTCTTTAAAGGAAAGAGGTGGTGGAATTCTTATTGCCGTTAGAGCTGATTTTAAAACAGAACTTATTTCTCTTAATTATACTTATAATATTGAACAACTTTGTATAAAAATTACATTCATAAACAATTCTTCAATTTTTATTATTGTTTCGTATATTCCTCCTAATAGTGATTTTCAATTATATAAATGCCATTTAGAAAATATTCAAAACATAAATGATAATCTGGAAATAAACCAACATGTATTTGTATTAGGTGATTTTAATTTAAAAAATATTTCTTGGAAAATGGAAGATAATATTTTATTACCTTACAATATTTTAAATGATATTGACGAATTTGTAACTAGCTTTTTCTTAACTAATAATTTTAGGCAATTTAACTGCTTTAAGAATGAAATTGAAAGAACTTTGGATTTAATATTTGCTACCGATTATGTAAAAACATCTTGTCATTTGTCTCCTAATCCGGTTTCTGCTAATACAGTACATCATAAAGCTCTTGATTTTAACTTTGAGTTTTTCACTTATGATAATGATCTATTTAAAACGATGCCTGAATTTAATTTTAATAAAGCTAATTTTTGCGGTTTAGCTGAAAATTTAAAATGTGTGGATTGGACAACATTATCTAGCTCTGATGATCCGAATTTTATGTATTCTTTTATATGTGATAATTTTAATAGAACAATTAAAAAAAATGTACCCAAATTAAATTTGAGAATTAACAATAAACCTGTTTGGTTCAATTCAAGTTTGTGCCACCTGAAGAATAGGAAGAATAAAGCTTACAAGAAGTTTAAAAAATCGGGTAAAGATATCGACCTTAGGCAATTTGAATTATTAAGGAAAGAGTTTAATTTTTTTCAAAATTTTCTTTATAAACAGTATATATCCAATATGGAAAGGAAAATAAAATATGATTCTTCCGCTTTTTGGCATTTCATTCATAACAAGAGAGATAATAATAGTATTCCCAAGCGCATGTTTTTTGGACATTTATCTTCTAATGGTAATCAGGAGTCTTGTGAATTATTCGCTGATTACTTTCAAAGTACTTTTGCTAAGCCTAATTTTGATAATTTTAATACTCAAGACTACATTTGTAATTCTGATAATTTCCATCACTTCATTATTTATGAAGAAGATGTAGTTAATGCTATAAATTCCCTAAGTAATGATACTAAAACATCAGTTGGAGACTATCCATCTATATTTTTTAAAAAGTGTTCTAAGCATATAGTGACACCAATTTTGATTTTATTTAACTCTTGCATTAAACACGGCCAATTTTTAAATGATTGGAAATACTGTTCTTTAGTACCTATTTTTAAAGCAGGTGATCGTAGTCAAGTTACTAATTATAGACCTATCGTTAAACAAAATATTTTTGCGAAACTAATTGATAAAATTATTAAGGATAAACTTTTCATTCTTTTGAAAGATTCAATTTCTTCTTGTCAACATGGATTTGTGCCAGGTAGATCTACATGTACTAATTTGACATTAGTAACTCGTGATATAACCAGTTCCATGTAACATAAATCTCAATGCGATATTATATACACAGATTTTGCGAAAGCTTTTGACTCTGTTAGTCATTCTCTCCTTCTGCAAAAACTTCGTACATTTGGTTTAACTGGCAATATTTTGTTATTTTTTAAGAACTTTCTAATGAATAGAAAATTATCAGTAGTTATTGGTAAATTTTCTTCGAAACGTTTAATTAATGCTTTTTCTGGTATTCCTCAGGGGACACATCTTGGACCTTTATTATTTTTATTATATATAAATGATTTACCATCTATATTCAAATTTAGTAAATGTCTCTTATTTGCGGATGATCTTAAATTGTTTTCAAATATATCAAATATAATTGACTGTCAAAAATTGCAGTCCGATTTAAATCGTTTGTCCCAATGGTGTTCTGATAATGATATTAAAATTAATGTTACAAAGTGTTGTATAGTTTCATTCACTCGTCGTTTGGATCATATTATATTTAATTATACCATAAATGACACAGTTATTAAGCGTGATGTTGAATTTAAAGATTTGGGAGTTATATTTGATGCAAAGTTATCATTTAATCATCATATTGATTACATCAGTTCTAGAGCTTATTCAATGATTGGATTTATAAGGAGAAATTCAAGAGAATTTAGTGACCCATTTACACTTAAATCATTGTATGTTTCATTTGTCCGTAGCATTTTAGAATATTGCTCAATAATTTGGTGTCCATTTTATAAAAAAGAATCAGATCGATTAGAGCGCATTCAAAAAATTTTTACAAAAATGATTTTTAAATTTTTATTATGCCCTAATGTTCCCTCCTATGATGCTAGGAGAAAGTTATTTGGTTTACAAACATTATATGACCGTAGATCTTACAGTTGTATCATGTTTGTTTATAATATTTTATCTGGTCAAGTAACTTGTTCTGATTTAAATGATTATGTTAATTTATATAATCCACCAAGAGACCTGAGAAGAAACCGTATATTTGATGATACTTTTCATAGAACCAACTATGCTATAAATGAACCAATTACAAGATGTTTAAAATTATGTAATAGCATTTCTCCTCTTTTAAATTTTAATGTAAATAAAGATAAGTTTAAATTAAATTTATTTATGTTATATAATTAATTTAAGTAATCTGTAAGATAAAATCTGTAGATGAAACAAATAAATAAATAAATAAAAGAGATTACCCACACATATTTTTTGTAGAGAATTATAAGGACTATCTATGTGCAAAATTTTTTTTCAGTCAATTCATAAATCAAATTTTGGCAATTTTTTTTTTAAATTTTCATACCCAAGGTGACCAACTTTGGAGGTCCATCCCCCGTCCCCCAGACTCGCTAAGAACCTGTACTCCTACAAATCAAATGGCATACACCTCAGGATTGTCCTTGTGAATAAAGTTACAGAATTATTTCCAAAAAATTTAGTTTTGGGACCATTGTGCGTTAGTTGTATATTATATTCTTACTTATGGCTGTTCAGTCTGGTGGGAGGTATTAAGTAAAAGGACTTATAAGAACATTTTGTATAAAGTTCAGAGATGTGCTTCAATTGGCATCTCAGGCGTCAGGAGAAGTACATCTAAGGTTACACTGAACGTAATTCCCCACCTTTTTCCAATTGGGAAGTTTGTGAGAGGTATGGCTGTTTCACAGTGTGCGATTTCAAAAATTAAATGGAAATAATTATGGAACTTTGGAACGGCTGCTCCGATTTCCATGAAATTTCACATGGTGATAGTAGAGGTGTTTGTGATTTTTTGCATATTTTTCATTTTTAATTATGCAATAAAATTCTTGCTAATGAATATTTTTGAATGAAATTTCACACATAAGTAGATTTTCTGACGTTTAATTTAAAGCACCATTCACTTTTTTAGATTTGTCTACAAAAATCCCGTAATTCCTAAAAGACTTTAAAAAATTTCCAAAAATGGGATTTTTTAAATTGTTTGCTATATCTTTCCAATCGATAACGGGGAGCAAAAATTTCTATTGCGAAATAAATTAAAACACTTTAGACTAAGTAAAAAGTATAACTTATTTTTGATTCCAGCTTTGCGATTTGAGAAATTAAAGCGAAAGTTCGAAATTAGTTGAAAAAATTGGTCAAATTTGGGAAACCCTGGTTCTCGCAAAATTCGATTTTTGAAAAAATTTTTTTCTTTAAAGTATTTTGTGCTTAGTTATATTTCAGAAAAATATAAATATCATATATGTTACTTAAGAAAATTTTTATATAACAGAAAAATAATGTTAGCACTTTTTTGGCAAAAAAACGGGAAAAAATCAACTTTTTTTGAAAGTTTAAATTTAAATGCTTGTAACTTTTGACTCCGTAAATATTTTTCTAAAATTCTTTCTTTGCACAACTTATATATTTGTTTTTAACGAAATAAGAAAAATTAAAACAATAAGGCTAAAATTGGACCCACTGTAGCGAAAAAACTTCACCAAGACAGGCTAAAAAGTAAAAATTTTAATCTTTGAAGCTCAATATCTCTTAAACTAAAGGAAATAATATATGCATATGACGATGTTTTTTGTAGATCTCGACTTGCAAAATCCTTCCATATAAAAATCTTTTAAATCGGATGTAAGGAATCAGGATCGTTTTTAATAAATTTTATACCCGAGGTGTCCAGCTTTGGAACCCTGTGGACTCGCCCTCTGTAGGTCTATATGGTCCAAGCTCAAAAATTAAACTATACTATCACCATGTGAAATTTCATGGAAATCGGAGCAGCCGTTCCAAAGTTACATAATTATTTCCATTTCATTTTTGAAATCGCACACTGTGTGTTTATGGAATTTAGATTGAAGGAATTATGATTTTTTGGGAACTTCAGGGCGGGGCATGCTAGCATACTCAACGAAGTCCAATTTAACGGTTGGACACTATCCTTGAGCGAGCCAAAAGATTATGTCGTGAATATTAAAATACCTAGCAGGGACCTCTGGTTGGAGCAGAAATGCTTCATGGAGGTTGTGCTGTCTTCATAGACGGCTCAAAGATGGAAGTAGGCACGGGAGCGAGTGTCTGCTTTATGGGAATTGATATCAGATGATCTTATGAATTGTTTGACAGTTGCGGCGTTTTGCAGGCAGAAATTTTGGGCATTTATAAAGCCTTAGGATTGCTGGAGGAAAACGATGAACAAAAATCTGAGATTACTATCTATATTGACAGTCAGGCGTATTATTGGACAAAAAAAAAAAAAAAACTAATGGATGTTGTAACGTGGTTTTGTCGTCGGCTGAGGTAGTTCAGTCGCGTCCAGGGTCGACTTACGGGATCCACGAACCTGAAGTGAGAACACAATTTGTTTATCCTTTCTGGGGGTTAATAATGCAATAAATCTTTATTTAATAATTTAATGTTTAAGATATCGGTAACGACAAATTATAGTTAATACTTTTGTTTTGAATAAATTACTAGCAGCACGATGATATGTAGGGATTCAGTCGGTTACTTCTCAGGTAATTCGGATTCTGATAGATGCGGAGTTGAAGATGTGGTTCCCTCGGGAATTATGCAGCAAGCAGGATCGTTGATAATACTTAAATATAACTTATGAATACTAATGTAATAATACGATTTCTTAAAGCTAGATTACCAACTTCAGACTTAATCTAATGGGTATAACAGACGATACAATTCGCTGTGCCAAAACCGATGACCGTAGTCACGGTGCCAAAACTAACAACTGAAATTGCACTGTCGAGACAGACGATAGTTCGCTGTGCCAAAACCGATGACCGAAGTCACGATGCCAAAACTAACAACCGAATTTGCACTGCCGAGACAGACGATAGTTCGCTGTGCCAAAGCCGATGACCGAAGTCATGGTGCCAAAACTAACAACCGAAGTTGCAGTGCCGTGACAGACGATAGTTCGCTGTGCCAAAACCGAAGTCACTAACAACCGAAGTAGTGGTATCGGGACTGACGACCGAAGTTGTAGTGCCGAAACAGACGGAGCAAAGCCGCTGTGTCCGAAACAGAGAGAAATGCTGTGCAAGCTCGGACCTATTCCGAGTACCAGAGAAATAGTGACTGATGTTACGATATCAAGTGTCTTGAAATAAAGCAAGTTATATCGTAATATCAGCTGTCTTAGATTTTGGCAAATTAAATCGCAACTATACCATACAAACTTAGAGTACTTATGAGAATAATTATATAAACTTTAAATCTCAATTTTTAGAACAACAATAAGGGTGTTCACAGATTAGGTTGAATAATAATAGGGTATTCACAGATGAGGTGTATAATGTAATATGACAAATTTGTTAATAAAATAATCCGGATAAAAATAATAAAATTTATGTATAACGTTTCATGGTATAAATTCATTTAATACCCATAAAACTTCGTTACAATGTCTATATGATAAGACTGTTGGGTTCATGGGCACTGGGATATTCTCGGCAATGAAATAGCCAATGGATCGAAGTGGCTCGGAACTAGAGAGATGTGCATGATTACCGGTCACTTCTCAATAAGCAATATGATGAGTAAATGGGACATTAACACGTCGAACTTTTGTAGGACGTGCAATGTTTTAGAGGAGCTAGAGACAGTGGAGCATATACTCTGTCATTGTGTAGGGCTTCAGCGCAGAAGTCTGAAGTTTTTGAGTAGCCGCATACTGCACGAATTAGATGAAGTTATAGGCAAAGGACTTATCAATTCCATAGGGTTTGTAATGGAGATAAAATGGATTAGGGGCAATCATAACTGATTGTTAGAGTATAGGTTTCACTGGTTCTTTTTCTATCTTCTTATTCTTTTTATATTTTTCAACTTCCTTCTCTATCTTAAAAGGGATCACAATGGACCGTTGAGTCTCTGGGTGGAGTCGTGATTATGCCACCCTTTTTTACCTAACCTTACCTAATATTGATTCCATCACACAAGTCTAAACTTGTAAATCTATAATTTCAATTTATGGAGGGATTAGCAAAAAGCACTGACTTCATTAAATTAATTTAAAAGTATGTGATTCGTTTTAAAAATAAAACTGCGATGCCTGGAGAAGCTGCCATAGAGTATTAAGGAACTAACGTATGCGAAATAAAATTGCAACAAAACTTTGATCGCTGTCTAAAAGCAGTGTACTTATGACAAACTTTTTATCTTCAATTTTGGATGACCTCATGCTTTCTCATAATACTGTCACAATTTTATGAAAATTTGCCTTTTGGTTTCTTTTAAATGTTGATAAAGGACGAACTACCTTGAAAAAATATTTGTAATTTTTTGGATTATTTCTAGAGTCCGACCGAACGCACTTTGTAAAACTGAACCTGCACCAGAGCTTTGGTCAATTTTGAAAAGTTTGGCAGAACCCGAATCGAACCTAAACTTTTTGTTATAGGAACCAAAAAGTGCATAAAAAAAAAATATTATTAACAAAAATACCGGGAAGTACTTTTAAGGCAAACTAAGATATAATAACCGAATAACAGTTTTGAAAAGTTCCAACATCAAGTTTTTAAATCTTTGGTAAGTCCTTCAGAACTATTGCAAAAGTACACCAAAGGGATACAAAAATGGGCATACAAAAATAACATAATAAGTTATTTTCTGCAATAATAATATACAATTTTAATTAATTTTTGAACAAATTTTAACACTTTTAATTTTGTTGCAATTTTATTCCTCATAGGTTATGTGATGAAACCTATTCCTCATAGGTTATGTGATGAAATTGTTTAGTCATTGTGAACAATTTTAACTCGGGAAAGAAGAAATTATAAAATTTCTGATAATTTTTTTGAAAAAGTGCATATCAGAAATATATCGAGAAAAGCAGATATAGTCGGTCAAGACCGACTTTTTTTTAGCCTATTTTCATGTTTAAAATTGCCGTAAAAAGGCTAAAATTTTTGTATTTTAACAAAGGAGAAATTAATTTCTTATTTGGGTTAATTCATTTTATTTTAACAGAATCATCCACTAAAGTAGTTTTGTGAATTAATTCACAGAAAAAAAAAAAAAAAAAATTAAATTATATATATTTAACAAAAATTTTTTCCTGCGCACAGTGGTCCCAAAACGATATTTTTTTTTGAAATAATTCTGTAACTTTAGAACTACTGGATGTATTTAAATGAAATTTCGCATGGACGATCCTGAGGTATATTCCAGTTAATTTGGAGGAGCACATGTTCCTAGCTTGTCTGGGAGAGGGGAGTAGATCTCCAAATTTGGTCACCTCGGGTAGACTATTTCTTAAAAAATCGGCAAAAATTCATTTATGATTTGATTGAAAAAAAATTTTGCACATAGATAGTCCTTATAATTCTCTACAAAAATACGTTTACATGTGTGCGAGGTTAAGTTTCAGTTAGTTTTTAAACGTTTGTGTAAAGTATTTATGCAAGTATTTGGTATCATTGGAAAGGTTATTACTAATATTTATTAAATACAAATAAAAAATAAGTTATTCGATTAGAAAAAACAAAAACCAGTCTATCTTAAGCTAAGAAATTCAATACATTTTGTATTTTTTATACCCTACACCAGCATAGGTGGTTGGGGTATAATGCGTTTGTGCTGATGTTTGTAACGCACAGAAAAAATTATCGTCTGGTCGGCTGGCTGGCTGTCTGTCAATGTAAACCTTGTGAACAAAGTACAGGTCACAATTTTAAAGATATCTTGATTGGTCCATTATTTCACCTAGCCCCCATACAAATTTCCTCCCGGAATAGGGGTTTAACGATCATAAATGCCTTAAATATGGCAATATTTGAATTAAACTCGGTACAAAGGAGTTCTGTATAAGTGTTAATCTTTGTGCCAAATTTCATCATTTACCATAGCTCCCATATAAACCCACTTCTGGGAATCGCCCTAAAGTACATAAAATCATATAGATGTTAGTATCAATGCATTGTTCTGTATTTGTATAATTTATTTTACATTGAGTAAAAGTGTTGGTCTACAATTAGCCACAGGTCTTATTTTTAGCTCATACAGAATGGTGTAGGGTATCATATGGTCGGTCTTGGCCGACTATAGTTTCTCTCTCATTAAAAGTTAAAGCTATGTTTTAAAAGATCAATACTAATTAAAATGGTCGATAAAAAATCCTCCCCCAAAAACGAATAGTTGAACTTGATGCATTTTGATGTGCTAAACACGAATCTGTTTTCAGTTTTTTTCCATCAGTTCTGGATTTTTTTTTTATGGGCGTGTCTAATATTTCGCCCATAGTAAGGCCATTATTCTAGTATATTTCCTCATAACTCAAGAACGGTGTGTACGATTGACATAAGTGATACACCAAAAGATGTGTACTAAATAAATTTTCAAATCACCCAAACTTCATTTTTTATGTGCTCAATAGTTTTGAAGTTATTTTGAAATAAGTGTCCAAAAAAAATCTTTTTCATGCAAAATTTTAGATTTTTTGTTACTAAAATGTCTTAATAAATGAAAGCATCAACAATTTTTATTATCTTTATTTTAAAGCTGGTAATACTGCGAATAAAATAAGGCATGTATCTTCAAAATTGATGCACAAATCTTGATTTTATTCACAGATAAGTAAAAATACCCATGTTACATACAATTGAGTAGAAATACAGTGGTGGGCAAAAAAATTTTTTTTTACTTTTTCTTGAAAAAAAAAAAAAATAGATGGATTATATGAACTTTAGCGAGTTTAACAAGAATCTGCATTCACTTTTTTTCTATCACGTACTGATTTTTTTTTATGGGCATGACTAGTATCATCATCTTATTTGGTCACACTATAAAATTCGAGAATGGTTTGTCAAATTTAGACTATAACTCAAGAATCGTTTACACGATTTTGATAAATGATACACCAAAAGATGCATACGAAAATTGTCTTTAAGGTGCGTCAACAATATTTTTTATTTGCTCAAGAATTTCAGAGTTATGGATCAAAATTTTCACCATTTTTCAAAAAAATGTATTAATGTATTCGGTATTAATTACCGAATAACTACTGAAATATTAACTGAACAAAAAAGTTATGTAAATTCAGCTTAAAGATAGTTTAAGTCGCTATATATTGGAGTTTAATTTATCTTAATAGGACAAACCGTTCTCGAGTTATACAAGTGTGACTGACTAAAGATGGAGTCATAGTAGTCATGCCCATAAAAAAATCAATACGTGATAGAAAAAAAGCAAAAGCTGATTCTTATTTAGCGCATTAAATTCCATCTAATCCACCTATTTTTTTTTTATTTAAAATACAAAAAATGTTTTTTTTGCTCACTAGTGTATCTTCACTTAGCTTAATGGGTATCCTAACTTAACTGTGAATGCAATAAAAATTTGTGCATCAATTTTTATGATACATGGCTTTATTTACTTGTAGTTTTGCCAGCTTTGAGATAAAGATGATGAACAGAAACATTTTTGATGTTTTCACTTTTAAAAAGTAGTTTTAGTAAAAAAAAGAAATCCTGAATTTAGCATGAAAACATTTTTTTCGGACACTTATTTCAAAATATCACCTAAACTGTTGAGCGGAAAAAATTTGATAGTAGAACGATTTAAAGCCAATTTTATTCCGCATAATTTGGTGTAATATTTATATAAATCGTGCATACCGTTCTCGAGTTATAGTGAAATATACTCGAGTAATCGGCTTATTTAGGGCGCAATATTAGGCACGTCCATAAAAAAATCTCGACCTGATGGAAAAAAACTGAAAGCAGATTCGAGTTTAGCATACGGAATTCCATCTAGTCCATATATTTTTTTTTAAACAACAAAATTTTTTTTTGTCGACCAGTGTTATTTGTATTTTTTTATATTTGTACTCCTTCAGATCACATTATTTTAAACTTATATTAGTGACATTGAGTTTAATACATACATTGCTTGCTGTTAGTACTGGTTTAATTTTTTTTATAGCTTTAGAGTCGTTATCATTCAACTCATTCACAGCTTTTTTGAAATCATCAATATATTGTTCGTAGTATTTTACAGCATCAAGCCAAGATGCCAATCTCATAATACACGCGTGTAGGAGCTTTTAAATATATCTGTTTTCCATAAAAAATCAGCGAATCAATGTGATCAAAATTATTGCGCACCTCCTCCGCCACTCGGTGTAATGTGTGGGCTAAGCAGGTTACAAGCACAAATTATTGAATAAAAAATCTTAAAAGCTTTTGTGGATTTTACCATATATGGAGCCGCGCAGTGTCCTATTCAAAAAAAAAAAAAAAAAAAAAAAAAAAAAAAAAAAAATGGAAATAAATATGGAATTTTCAAACGGCTGGTCCCATTGAATTCCCAAAATACTTTCAAAAATTTCCAAAATGGGATTTTTTAAGTTTTTTGCTATATCTTCCCAACCGATATCGGGGAGCAAAAATTTCTATTACCAAAAAATTAAAAACATATCAAGCTTTGTAAAAAATATAATTATCTTTTAATTCCAGCTTTGCGATTTGAGAAATTAAGGCAAAAATAGGAAAATCATAAAAAAATTGGTAAATTTTGAGAGACCCTAGTTCACGCATTATTAAATATTATTATTTTTAATTTTTTCTTGCCTTCATACAACTCCTTATAAAGTAATCTTTCAGAAAAGTATAAATACATTTTTTTTATAACTCGCAAAGAACGTGACTATCTTTTTCGCAAAAAAAAAAAAAAAAAAAACGCCGAAAAATCGATTTTTTTTTCAAAATTCAAATGCATATAACTTTTGATTCCGTAAAGATTTATTCAAAAAAATTTCTTTACACAATTTTGTTGTTTGTTGTTAATAAAATAAAAAAATTTACCAAGATAGGTCCAAAAATAAAAATTTTAATCTTTGAAGCCCAATATATCTTAAACTAAACACATACGACGATGTTTTTTGTAGATCTCGACTAGCAGAATTAGGATAATATAAAAAAGAAAAGATATATAGAAAAGAAAAGAATAAATAGATTCCCATTTTCTTACTCCGACATACCCAAAACTCCAGTTCGGGGAAAGCTTGCTTCAAAAATTGATTTTTTTCAGTAAAATACTCACCCTGTCGTTATAAGAGGCGTGGCTTATTAAATATTTTTTGTGTGTTTAGCAAATATATGTAGGTATGTAATCAAGGTATTGTTTTTTTTTTTTAATTTCAGCTTTGACATTTTTGAGCTCCACAAAAAACTAAAAAAATAAAAATTAAAATTAACGAAATTCTGATAGGGCTAATGGGGATTTTCTTCCCTAGGATTTTCTTTACATGCACTTTTGTTAAGCGTTTTTTTAGAAAAATTTATGATCCGGAGGAAAATAATGGATTTTAAAGTGAATACCACCTTTTTGAAAAAAAAAAAAAATCACAATTTTTTCTAAATTTCTATTTCAAAATAATATACCTTTTTATCTAAACCACATAGGTTATGATCCTTGCTAATATTATTTAGAATTTTTTTTTCAATCAAATCATAAATGAAATTTTGCCGATTTTTTTTTAAAAATTATCATACCTGAGATGACCAACTTTGGAGGGTCCACCCTCGTCCCCTAGACTTAACTTATTTCTTAGACCTAATTACAATCAATTATTATAATAAAAAAAATAATAATTTCGATTCTCAATTATTTATTAATATAATTTAAAACGAGAAAGATGCGATTGTGCATTAAACAGATTTCCGAAATTTCGGGAAATGGATCTAATATCGGACCAATGGCAATTTATGGATCGACCCTTATGAAATAAGTTAATATGATTTCTACTTATATTAAACTTATGTCTATCAAATATTACCTATATGCCTTATATGTGAGCTATGCCTAATTGTGAACCTGAAATTTTACACTCCGATTTATTATATAGAACATACCGAATTTTATTGAAATAGTGACATAAATAAGGGATTTGTTAGCGTTAGAACCCTATATCGTTATGCCAAAATAAACATATGTGCCAAATTTTATTAAATTATTTTCAAAATTGCACGCAAAGAAAAAATATGGTTCCATTGACCATAAACTAAGAGCAACATACTATGATTGTAATATATGATTCCAGGTTTCAATAAGTATATTTTTACGTAATCATTACTATGATTCCAATTTATAATTTATTAGTAAGGTTCATAACCTTATTAATAACTTTTAGTAAGTTTTGTAACCTTTTTTAAGTATTGCTTTCAATTTCATCATGTTTTTATCATTTAATAATTCCATGTGATCATATATATAATCCCATGTTTTCATATTTATATTCATTTGTACCACGATATGTGGTACATTCATCAAACTGAATAAAAAAAAACTTGTCAATTTATATTTGTTCATATATAAACTAAATGAAAATTAGAACTACTGGACCGATACACAAAAATGTGTATTCAAAAGGCATTAAAAGTTAATGGCTTAATGGTTGTATAATTAACCAAATTTGTAAAATAAACTGAACGGTTATATAATTAACTAAATTGTTGTAGAATTGACTAATTGAGTGGATTTATCATATATATGATTTCATATAAACATATTTTAATACATATTATAATTCAGTGAACCATATTAAAATTTTGATTTTCGGTAATCATTAAATGATTAAACAGAATCATAAACGTTGGTATCATGAACACAGTATATTTAAATCAATGAAAAACGGCTATATAATGATAGAATAGTTGTGGTGATCATGCTGTAACCATGTTTTTTCTCTGCGTGTACTTTGTACATAAGGTTTACATGGATAGTCAGCCAGACGGATGGACATGGTTAGATCGATTTAAAACGGTATTCTGAGACGATTGGTATACGTTTTCTATGCGTTACAACGCTGGTCCTCATGTCAATGTTCATAAGAAGCTCTGATATCAAAAATACACTATCACTTCACGCAAAGAAAAAATATGGTTCCTGTGACCATAAACTAAGAGCAACATACTATGATTGTAATATATGATTTCAGGTTACAATAAGTATATTTGTACGTAATCATTATTATGATTCCAATTTATAAATTATTACTAAGGTTCATAATCTTATTAATAACTTTTAGTAAGTTTTATAACCTTTTCTTAAGTATTGCTTTCGATTCCATCATGTTTTTATCATTTAATAATTCTATGTTATCATATATATATAAATTGATTTCATCATATATATAATCCCATGTTATCATATATATAATTCCATTTTATCATATATATGAACTAATTTCATCATATGTATAATCCCATTTTATAATATATATGGTCCCATATTTTCATATTTGTATTCATTTGTGCCACGATATGTGGTACATTTATCATACTGAATAAAAAAAAAACTTGTCAATTTATATTTGTTCATATACAAACTAAATGAGAATTATAACTACTGGACTGATATACAAAAATGTGTATTCAAAAGGCATTAAAAGTCAATGGCTTAATGGTTGTAGAATTAACCAAATTTGTAAAATGAAATGAATGGTTATGTAATTAACTAAATTGTTTTAGAATTGACTAAATGATTGTATTTATTCATAAATATGATTTCATATAAACATATTTAAATACATATTATAATTCAGTGAACCATATTAAAATTTTGATTGTGGGTAATCATTAAATGATTAAACAGAATCATAAACGTTGCTATCATGAACACAGCATATTTAAGTCAATGAAAAACGGCTATATAATCATTGAATAGTTGTGGTGAACATGCTGTAACCATGTTTTTTCTCTGCGTGTTGAAATAAATATTGGTTTTGTGATGAAGATTTCCTGCAATATAACAGATTTTGACTAGTTATCTTGTTTCTGCCATTGAAAGTAATGTGATTTTTTAAGCTGAAGCTAATTTTAAAATCAATAGATGAAACCATGGTTCTTGGACCATTATGAAATCTTCTTCCTTTTTAGCTTGTAAAGGAACAATGCAAGTGATGCTGCATAAATAATTTTTGCATAATTATACATCATACTACCAAGTGCGATTCATAATTGACCATTGCTATCATGTAAGTACCTCTCCCAAAAATCATTTGAAAGTGGTAAAATATTATAAAAATTTCTATAGAGTCATTCCATTTAAAATCGACACGAAAAATTACAATTTTGAACCATGAATCTCCGAATTTAATGATATTTCGTACAATCATATTCAACAAAATTAAAACTGGCACACATTTTCATTTCAATTTTTGTAAACTAGTTCGCGAAATATTGCGATTTGAAAGTGTAATATAGGTAAATAAATTTGTAAAGTTGTATACATAAAATTACAAATATCTTTTAATATATTTATGGTACAAGATTTATTGAGGTGTCTAACGATATCAAAATTACCTATAATACGACGTACAATACAATTTTTATCTTGACATAAAATTTGTCACGATTATATTTCGTTTAAGTGTTAATTATTCTTTCATGGCTTAGGTCTTCAATACGTTTTTCTTTTCTTTTTTATCTCGAATGTTGTCTCCCTTTGAAAAAATTTTGTTTCTTATCCGATTTAAAATACTTTTAAATTTTCTGAAAGCCTTTTATAAGGACTATGAGTTATTTGCATTTGACTGGGTATAGTTTTTTCAATACATACCCCAACATTTTATATTAAATTTTGTATAATTTTTACCCCATTAGTTAACAAACAAAATTATCTATAGAAAAAAACTTGAAATTAAAAAATTATGAATTTTTGTATTCGTTCTTGCCGAAAAAGTATCTACACTCTTTCTTCTTTAAAGTAAAAATTTAAACCCAAACACCTAATGGGACGAAATGCAAACTCTCCAGAATATCACCTATTTTATATAAAAAATTTGACTTTAGCCTATATGAATTAAAAAATCCCATTATTGGAATTTTTTACGGTTTTTAAGGAATTATGGTATTACTTATATAAGAAGTTTGAATTTCTTTATACTTTACTATAGTAATAAAGTCAACAATCACAGAATATATCATTAGGATATTTTTACTAACAAAGATTTTATTATAAATAAAACATTTATAGTTTCACCAAAAACCAAATTTTCTACAAAAATTTAACTTTAATTTCGATAATCATAAAAAGTATGGACTCCATTTTTTTAAATAAAGGAGATACAATTCTAAATTATATACAAATTGATAGAAATCAATATCTTTTACAGAACCAAAACTACGTAATTTAAAAGTTTAATAATTGGTTTCAAAATTAGTTTCAATCTAGTCTAATTGCTTTGGTTTCAACGAAACCGAAATGGATAAGACACCACGACTGCTGATGAAGTGTGTAGCGGCACAGAAAATACGTATTCCATTCTGCTGGTGTCTAATTATAGTCCACAAACTCTGCTTTGGTACCGCCAAACAGAGACAACAAGGCAATTTACGATTGTAAACTTGTTTACGGTCCTTCGAACCGGATTTCGGCTTATGACACTATCTTCAATAGCGTTTACGACGTTAGGTTCAACCTCTTTTTTACTTGCCCCAAACGCCTGTTGCTGCTAACTGAGTCCCTCAAAATTGCACCCAGTGCAAGGCGTTTCATGTTTAGGTTTCAACGAAACCAAAATGGATAAAACATCACGAATGCTGATGAAGTGTGTAGCGGCACAGAAAATACGTATTTCATTCTGCTGGTGTCTAATTATATTCCACAAACTCTGCTTTGGTACTGCCAAACAGAGAGGACAAGGCATTTTACGATTGCAAACTTGTTTACTAATTACACTGGTCGACAAAAAAAATCCTCTCCCAAAGACGAATAGTTGGACTTGATGCATTTTGATGTGCTAAATACGAATCGGTTTTCAGTTTTTTTCCATCAAGTCTGGATTTTTTTTATGGGCGTGTCTAATATTACGCCCATAGTAAGGACATTACTCCAGTATATTTCCTCATAACTCAAGAACAGTGTGTTCGATTGACATAAGTGATACACCAAAAGATGTGTACTAAAAATATCTTCAAATCAGCCAAACTTAGTGCTCAATAGTCTTGAAGTTATTTTGAAATAAGTATCAAAAAAAATCTTTTTCATGCAAAATTTTAGATTTTTTGTTACTAAAATTTCTTTTAATAAATGAAAATATCAAAAATGTATCAGTTTATAACCCTAATTTTATTAAATCTGGTTCCATTGAAGCAGATAACGATATATCGATCAGTAATATGTTTGCAGACTTTTTTGCTACTATTTACTTTAGTAAAAGTTATGATAAAACAGTTTCCTTTCTCTTCAACATTTCTTAATCATCTGGAATATATTTTAGTTCTATCAGTAATAGTACTGTATTATCCAATTTAAAATCATTAAAAAATTCGTTTAATCCCGGTCCTGATGGAATTCCAAGTTGCCTTCTAAAGAATTGTTCTGAAACTCTATGTTACCTGCTTACGATTATCTTCAATAAATCAGTTGAAATGGGTTATTTACCACCGATTTGGAAATCATCTTTTATAATCCCACTGTTTAAAAGTGGAAGCAAACATAATGTCTCGAACTATAGAGGAATTGCTAAACTTAGTTCAATTCCTAAACTACTCGAAAAAAATTCTCACTGATAGTCTGTTTCATCAATTTTCTTCAATTTTAACACCATGTCAACACGATTTCCGCAAATCCCGCTCTACAATAACTAATATTCTTGAACTTACCACAATTGTTAATGATGTTTTCACTTTTAAAAAGAAGTTTTAGTAAAAGAAAGAAATTCTGAATTTAGCATGAAAAATTATTTTCGGACACTAATTTCGAAATATCTCCTAAATTATTGATAAACGAGAGAAAAAGATATAGTCGGTCAAGCCCGACCATATGATACCCTACACCATTGTGTACATAATAATTCGGGGAGGGGTCTTGACTTGGAGTCAGATGTGGACCGATACTCATTAGTGTAAAATAAAACATACGAATGCAGAATATTACGTTGGTGCTGACATTTATATGAGTTTATTCACTTTTGGGTGATTCCCGAAAGAGGGCCTTATATGGGAGCTATGGTAAATTATGGACCGATCTTTGTAAAATTTGGCACTATCATTTATGTTCATATAAAACTTATTTGTGTCGAATATTAACTTGATACTAAGATTTTAATGGGATTTATGCCCGTTAAAGTGATTTTCTGAAAAGGGGTTTATATGGGAGCTATGGTTAATTATGGACCGATCTTTTTAAAAATCGGCACACTTATTAAGACGTATATAAAACTTATATGTTGGGATTTATGATCGTTAAACCCTTTTCCGGGAGGACATTTGTATGGGGGCTAGGTGAAATAATGGACCGATCATAACCAATTTCAATAGGCTTCGTCCCTGGACTAAAAGAAACCTGTGTACCAAATTTCATTAATAAAAGACACCTCCCCGAATTATAACGTACACAATGGTGTAGGGTATCATATGGTCGGGCTTGACCGACTATATCTTTTTCTCTGTTTTTTTTTGAAGGAGCACGAAAATTTTTTTGTCGACCAGTGTTATTTTCATTTCTTGGGAAGTATCCGAAATAAATAATTTAAAAAAAAGTAAGCTAAAATTTTAATAAAAGTTTTCAGTTTTTAAATTTAATAAAAAATAAAAAAAAAAAAAAAAAAAATAAAAAAACTCATACAATTTTGAAATAAATACAAAAAAAAAAAAAAAAAAAAAACGTTAAAAAAATCAAATGTAGCATATGTGTATATACGTTAAATTTGAAATTTTAAAAAGTGCCAACACAGCTGTCTTAATCACTAATACATGCAAACAAAACCGCTTAAAATTTAAATGTAACGTATTTTCATATACAAAAAGTGCCAACACTGTCATTTTTTCACTAACACAAACAAAGAAAAAACAGTTAAAATTCAAATATAACGGATTTTTTCATTCAAAAAGTCCCAACACTGTTAAAAAACGCCTAAAATTTAAATTTAGCGTTTTTTTTCTCATTTAAAAAGAGCCAATACTATTATCCGAAGCAAATATAAAGAGAGAGCATTAAAAAGTTCTCTTAAAACTGCGCAAGAAGAATTATTGCTCTTAGAATAATATATTAACAGCCTTTGGAGACCGGGATGGAAAAAACACAAAACAATAAATTTTGTATGAAACCTACAAAAATCAAAAATAATGTTGGAAGTCAGTTAACCAACCAACCACTTGTTTGACAAAATATTTATTTTGTTCTAGGACTACAATTCAGTCGTGAGACGTCATGTAGTACTCATTTTAATTAAATTGTTTTTCCTAGAATTTTATTTTTACTAGAATTTATTTCTGTTGCATTTTATACAAAACAAATTAGTTCATTTACTGAGCAATTTAAGTTGAAATCAAAATATATTTAGTTTAGTTGGTATTAAATGCTACAAGTAGTAATTACTAAAAATTAAAGGTTTTCAAGTTAGTGGGTTAATGTGTCAGTTTATAAATTTTACAATCGTTTAATACAGAAATGGAAATTTAAATTTTATGTAGCAAACTACACATGTATATAGTAAAAACCTTTTTTTAATTTTAATAATAAAAGGTATTTTTATTGTTTAAATGTATATTTAGTTATTTAAATTTTAGAGTTGTAATTAAAAATGTAATAATAAATAAATTATGGCAAAAATAAAATATGGTGAAGCTAATAATATTTATAGTTATACATTCTATTTCGGAGAGGGGTCTTTTATTAGACTTGGAGCCAAATGTGGACCGATACTCATATTAAGTGTAAAATAAAACATACGAATACAGAATAATGCGTCGATTCCAACATTAATATGAATTTATTCACTTTTGGGTGATTCCCGAAAGAGGGACTTATATGGGAGCTATAGTAAATTATCTTTGTAAAATTTGACACTATGTATTATTTATGATTATATAAAACTTATTTGTGTCAAATATTAACTTGATACTAACATTTTAATGGTATTTATGCCCGTTAAAGTGATTTTCTGTAAAGGGGTTTATATGGGAGCTATAGTCAAATATGGACCGATCTTTCTGAAAATTAGCACACTTATTTAGACTTAACTTTTATGTACCAAATTTTACTAAAATAATGCTATATTTAAGGGATTTATGATCGTTAAACCCTTTTTCGGGACGACATTTGTATGGGGGCTATACGAAATAATAGACCAATCATAACCAATTTCAATAAGCTTCGTCCCTGGACTGTAAGAAAGCTGTGTGCCAAGTTTCATTGATTTTTGTTCAAAATTGCGACCTGTAGTTTGTTTACAAGGTTTACATGGACGAACAGATGGACGGACATCGTTAAATCGACTCAGAAAGTGATTCTAAGCCGATTGGTATAAATTAAGGTGGGTCTTAAACCAATATTTTTGAGTGTTACAAACCAAACCTATGGTGGTGTAGGGTATAATTATTAGCACATTTAGAGTACATACCAAAACCAATAAATGAAACCAATTTTTTACGATATTAAAATTTTGTAGAAATAAATAAATAAAAATAGGTTTAACTATTTATGCACGTTGACACACACATATTAATTAAAATTTGATATTTTCTTAAACAAAATTAGACTTGTCGTTTTCGAGATATACTTTGATATATAGTGCAGTCTCCTTAATTTTGCAAATCGCAATTTATAGCGAGAACTAGAGTCAATTAAAAAAAAAGTGGTTTAGAGGCTTAGTACTTATTAATACCGTGTATCCGAATTGACTGAGAAACCCCGTGCCGCAGAAAATTTATCTCATTTTGTAACTCTGTGTAATCTATGAACCTCTAAAGTTGAACACCTCAAGCTTTTTTGTCAAAAATGAGCAAAATTTACACTTGATTAACTTTTATAAGCATCGTTATATTTAAACAATTTTGGAATCATTGGAAAAGACTAAAAGCCCTTTTTATGACAAAATCAAAAATGTTACACATCTTACTGAAGCAAGGAATGAAGAAAATTCCTTTAACCTTGGATATCATGAAAAAGGGTTGTTTAATTTTCATTATCTTTATAATAGATTTATCGTTGTAATGTAAAAATTTCGAAATTGTATCTCAATGGGTTAAGAAGTTACAACTATTTTTTTTTACCAACAAACAAATTTAGATTTTATGTGGTTTTTAGGCATATTGATATACTTATTAAAATTTTAATATAGTAAATCATTATTTATGAATATAAGACGTATATAAAGTACATTTCTGATCCAGAAAAAATAATTTTATATTATTTTAGAAGTTTTAGGAACACATTAACCGACCTATAACCTACTATAACCCACTTTAAAAAACCATCCGAATTGTTTGTAACGATTTTAAAGATAATTGAATCAAATTTGCACATGCATGCAGAGAAAAAACATGGTTACAGCACGATCACCACAACTATTCAATGTTTATATAGCCATTTTTTATTGATTTAAATAATACTTTGTTCATGATAGCAATATGATTCTGTTTAATTAATATGGTTCACTGAATTATAATATGTATTTAAATATGTTTATATGAAATCATATTTATGATAAATCCAATCATTTAGTCAATTCTACAACTATTTAGTTAATTCTACAACCATTAAGTCATTAGCTTTTAATTCCAGTAGTTTGTTAGTATATTAATTCTCATTCAGTTTATATATGAACAAATATAAATTGACAAAGTTTGTTTTTATTCAGTATGATGAATGTACCACATATCGTGGTACAAATGAATATAAATATTAAAACACGGGATTATATATATGATAAAATGGGATTATATATGTATATATGATGAAATTAGTTCATGTATATGATAAAATGGAATTTTATATATATGATAACATGGGTTTATATATATGATAAAATTAAATTATACTTATTATGGAATTAGTTCATATATATGATAGAATGGAATTATTTTTGGGATAAAATCAGTGTTGCCAATTCAGCGGTTTTCGTGCTAGATTTAGCGCTTTTCAGCAACCCAAAAGTCACATTTTATTACATCAGCGCTTTTTCTTAAAAAGGTGCTAAATTGGCGCGTTTTGTGATCGGTTAGTTTTAGTTGCAGATTTTAATAATGTTTTCTTTATTTTTTACCTACGCAGAAGTAGTTATTGGTAAATTTTTCTGAATTTTAAAGACAAATAAGTAGAAACTTTGTTGTTTTGATGCAAAATATAAAAAACAAGGAAAATATAGATTTAATTTATTTATTTATTTAAAAAAACATGTCTTAAACAATTTAGTTCGATATGACTGCAAAATAATGAATTTATAAACAATTAGAAAATAGCCCTAACCATAGAGCATGATATAAAAATAACAAGGTAGCGCCGCTCTCTCATTTTGTCGCCATGATAACCATCTGATGTTTAAGCCAATACTAATTTTATTCTCTCAAATCGTGCTACCATACAAATTTTAAAAATATCCTAGTTTTTTGTTTTCTTTTGTTATGTTCAAGTACATTGAGAAAATTATTAAAAATTATCAAAATTATATGTATAGGCCCGATTTTGACAATTTTGTTTAAATTAAGTAGTGCTTTTTGTTTTAAGGTTAGTGATATATACATTTTAGTTAAGCAACTTTTAGTTTAAGAGATATAAAGATTCAAAGTTCCGTTATATAAACTATTATAAATCTGTTAATTGTAAACCGATTGGAATAAGATGTATATTATATTCGCAGCAAACCAATTTATTAATCCATTTAATGGCAATATCTAATAGTTTATTATTTTTTTCTAAGTTTGTTCATAAAAGTACTGTTATCCCGGAAATATACCTATATAACGGTAATATTCAAGTCATCGTATTTTATAGAGTATATTTTTTGCATTAATCTAATGCAAAAATATATTTTTAAACTATTGAATAAAAAAATATTCTTAGTTGAAATTTATTTATAATAATATAATTATAATTTTATAAATTTCCCTTTTTATTTCTGTGGTAACGCTTTTTTATTTATTTACAAAGAAAGAAATATCAAATAATTGGCTTAAAAGTAAAAAAAAAAATTTGTGAGAGCACAGTAGAACTACCTTCTTATATTTATATCATGCCATAGAGTAACACATAGTGACGAAATTTTCGGTTGACAATTGAAAAAAATTGTTGCTTTGTAAACAAAGCCCTTACTAACTAACAACTCACTTGAAGTTTGATTTATTATTTTCATGTTTTTTAAGAAATTTTCTAGAATTTATAATGAAAATAATTTTTGTGAAACATTCGCATATTAAAATACTGATTGTTCTTGTGTTGAAAATGTCTTATTTTAAATTTGTTTTATAGAAAGAACTGCGCAAAAGAAAATTGTGACTCAAATAATGTTCGAAAGACAAAAAATGTTCCAAACAAAGCCAAATAGAATCAAAATGAAAATCAATAAAATCGAATGGAAAGTGATCTTTATATTAAGCCTTCAAGGCAACTAGGAAAGCCATGTTCATCACCCATTATAAACATTATCTCAAATTTCAAGAAGAAGCACTTAGATGTCATAGTAAACCTGCTTCGAATCTTGAGATATGAGTCATTTGGAATAAATTATTTAAAAACTAATATAATATATATATCTACCCGGATTGTATTTATAAAGACAAAATAGCTTTATTTAAAAAAGTTTAACGATTTCCAATATCTTAAAACAATCCTGCATCCGTTTAAATGAGATAACTTTCAAAGGATTAGAAAAATCCAAAAATAAAAATAAGAATTAGTTTCACCCTTGTTTTGAATTAAAACTGCATAATAACTTTGTTTGTATCTAAAATTTCTTAGGTTTTATTCAGTTTTTTCCTTTTCCTGTAAAATTACCAAAAGTCGAAATACAAACTTTTTATATTCTACCATAGAAATATATTTTGATTTCTATTTATTTTTATTTATTTTAAAAAAATATTTTTAAGAGGTCAGACAATTTCTATACTTAGGAAATGCTTAAGGGATTAAAAAAAAAAAAAAAGTTTTAAAACATAAACTATTTTTAAAACTTAGGATTTGGCCACTAAATTAGCAATAGAATGCCGGACCTAAGACCTTCATATTTAAATATGTTAAATATTTATTAATGTAAGATCTTTAAACTTAAAGTTATTATTAAATGTATACCTTTCTTTGTACCTTAAGTATTTATTCAATAAAATGTTAATGTTCAAAATTGCATAAAACTACTAAATATTTCCACATGAACTTAAAATAGCAAATATATACGTAATAAGTTGTTTTCCTTTTAATAAAAAATACATATTAAACTAAAAAATTAAAACAAATTTTATTTAAATATAATTTAGCACTTTTTAACGCGTTTTTGAATGATGACCGGCGCGGTTTGGTTCAAAAAAGTTTACAACGCTAGATAAAAAGTAATTATATATATGAAATTATTTTATATATATGCTAAAATGGAATTATATATATGATGAAATTAGTTAATATATATGATAACATGGGATTATTAAATGATAAAAACGTGATGAAATTAAAAGCAATACTTAAGAAAAGATTATAAAACTTACTAAAAGTTATTAATAAGGTTACGAACCTTACTAATAAATTATAAATTGGAATCAAAATAATGATTACGTACAAATATACTTATTGTAACCTGGAATCATATATTACAATCATAATATGTTGCTCTTAGTTTATGGTCACTGAAACCATATTTTTCTTTGCGTGTGGGGTTACGGAATCAAAATCTACTGAAATTGATCGTGTTCGTCCATTATTTCACCTATACTCCATACAACTTGTTCCACCGGAAAAGTGGTTTAACGAATATAAATAACAAGTTGTACCAAATTTTTTAATGATCGATCCATAACTGATTATATTTTTCATGTAGGTTCCACTATTTAAAAATTATTTAAACGATAATTCTCTTCCAATCCCACCGCTCAACATAATCTTGTTTGCCATCATACCAGGCTTTGAAGTCATTTGTAGAGGGTCGACAGCCTTCGACCATGACTTTTTTCGATTTTTAATTTCGTAATAAACACATTTTTCGTCACCCATAACGTTTTACCGATTCGATCAAGTAAATTTCTTTGCGGTAAATCATATGACACCCAAACATCAAACTTCTTTGATTAGCCGGCTTTTTTTAAATGATTTCAAACTGTAACGTAATTGATTTTTAGTGACTCCGATATCTCTTGCTAGCTTGCGTGTAAATCGTGCTCCACCAGTTGCAAAATTTCATCAATTTTTTCAGTGACTGGCCGACCAGATTGATGTGCATCTTTGACATTGATATTTCCGGAACGGAATTCAGCAAACCATTCATGCTCGAATACTTTTTATATTACCAATATTTTGTTCACGGCCATCTAAAAATTATATAAAGTAATTATCTAATTGAATCATACTTTTAAAAGAAAAATGGTATCGATTTGTTGATGAATATTTAATTAATAATGTATTTTTTTTTTTGTCATATTTTACTTAACAAACTAATTAGTTCTTTTGATATGGAAAATACATATACTTATGATCTCTTACATTTCTAGCAAAGTCAAATAAAAGTTATGTCTATTTGCCAATTCCGCCAAAGCCGGTTGTTACGAACTGGATGTTGTTAAATATTAGAACCAATATTTTTACAATCTTAACAAAGCTTTGTGGGTAGGTTGGAAGATGATTGTATTTTTAAGCTTATCGTGGGATAATTACGTTGTTTGTGTGGTTTAATACATATTGTCCTAAAAACAATAAGCGTATATTTTAAAATTTTTGGAGCATATTTATTTTGCATTTTTAGGCACATATTGTTTTAAAATGAATGCATGAAAATCAGCTCTCTAATTATGACTTATTAAGTTTTTTTTTCATTAGCGTATTTATTATGAAAGCTAAACTCTCAGTTGCTAAGAGTACCTACCAGTAATAATTTTGAATGTAAACACAACTAACTATAATACGACTAATACCTAGTACAAAAATTTATTTTTATTGTAAATTTTATTATGCAAACTTTTTAAACATTTTAAAATTATTATTTTTATCTTTAGCATTTTACAACTATTATTTAGCACTCACAATCTTATTAGAATATTGCATAAAAGTGCATAATTAAAAAAAAAAAATGTTTATCATAGTTATTTTATAGTTTAAAATTTATGTATGAAAATTTTGAGGTTAATGTACTCTCCTTTCGTATTTTCCATTATAGAACTCATTTGAATATACAATAGATATGCATACTAAAATTACACTAACATACATACATTACGTAAAGATACCAACAAACACCTAGGAGAATGTTTGTGCATAAATGCAATTGCCTACTTTAAGGCTCTATAATTATATAAAAAATTTTGCCTACTTTAAGCGGTATAGGTAGTGGCATCAAAAGCTTTTGCTCTCTTTTATAATTTAATTAAAATATATAAATTTTCTTACTAAGTAGATTTTTTGTTATTTATAGATATATGTTCTTCTTTCACCTATAGAAAAAATAAAGTTCATTACTTGCTGCCACCTTGAAAGCTTTTATATAGTATTTAAAAAAAAAACTTTATGCAAAATTTTTTAGTGAAAGATTACTACAGAAGAGATACAGAGAACAAACAAAAACTAACTGCATTAGGCCTATGTTGCATTTGTGTTAGCTCAATTAATAAAATATAGCCTACTTTATGGATGAGTTATCAACAAAGTACATTAGTTTTAGCTTTTATAAACTTTAGGCGTAACCGACAACAAAATCCCTAAAGCATTCAACAAACACAACACATGCATATCGACTTATAACACATTAAATATCTTGCCTATTCGAATATAAATACATACAACACATGTTTCTATATATAGACATTTTAACTAAATATAAATATTATATACATACATAGATCCATTAGGGAGGCTCAGAAATAAAGAATTTCGGTTATTTAATTTTAAGATTTCTCAAAGTGTTTTTTGACGTTTGCCTTTGATGAATCTTGTAAATTTTTGGACTTGTAAAAGGTGTTTCAGATAGAGCCAATAAATAAATTAGAGAGTTTCTATCGAGTTCCAGAAAGCTTCGCGTAAACGTTTTGTCTACGTAAGGTACTTTTAAAAATTCCTTGTAGGTGCTTACATGTCAAAAAAATTCTCTCACCAGAAAATGGTTGCGAGGCCAACCCTTTTACCTGTAATTTATGTCAGTGGAAATGATCTTGTATAACAATGTCGGTACCATTGAGATATATTCGACATGAAAAGTATTTTTTAAATCATAAACTTTTACACTTATGGTCTTTTCTGGTCCAAGAATATGACGCTTTGAAAAATGAAGAAAAAGGTAAAAACTTCACAAAAGATTTGTTTAATAGCTATATATAGGATCCTTATTCGTTGATGTTGGATAAACTTTCCCATTAAACATGAGATATACTTAATGCACCAGAAAGTTCTCATTAATTGCAAGAAATCTTTTAAAAAAATTGCTATTTTCGTTACAATTTTTTGGTCCCAATATTTTTCTTTTTTCTTGACATTTGTTTACTACAAACATCAATCACTTCGAATTATTTTGTACTCTCTGCACCCAGAGAAAAAACATGGTTACAGCATTATCACTATAACTATATTATGTTCTCATTGCTAATTTTCTTGAATATTACGTCCAAATTTTTAACATTGAGTACCTTATATTACGAACAATCTATATATTTTAGTACTCGATATAACGAATTTTTCCAAAAAATGTGATTTAAAATCTATAAAAATAAGAGAAAGTAAATAAAACACGTTTCTCATTCTATTGAAAGAGAACTACTCTCCCCTTTTATGCAAAAGGAAGAGAATTAGAAATTTTCGTTTGGTCATTATTTTTTCATTTGAAAACTATTTTCTAATTAAAAAACAAAACAAACAAAATACATTACAAAGCTGTTATTTTTTAACTTTTTAAATATGCTTTCATTTGTATTTTGTGAAATGTCATTTTATCATGTACCACCATACATATGTGATGCGTTTATGCTGAAAAATCCGCTTAAAGTATCCATTCAATTTACAATTACTTATTAAGCCGATTTAACTTTATAAACAGTTCATAACAGTTGCAATCAAAGACCTACTTTCTAGTATTTGATAACCATATTAAATTCTTTGTAATTTGTCAAAGAAAACTGTTATTCGAGGTTTGTTTTTTAAGAATTTTAATTTTGCTATTTTTTTTTTATTTTTCACTTTTGTTGATATAAGATAACTAAATTGTGTTTTAACGTTAAAAAGTAAAAATGTAGATTTTAAAAAAAAATCTTTTAAAGTACATTTTGTTAGTAATATATTAGTAATATATTCGCGATTTAACGAATTTTTCGATTTTACGAAATAGCCTGACAATATATCATTTGTTAAACCGGGAAACCACTGTATTCGGTATGATTCAAACAATATAAGATATTGATTAACTACCATTAAATGGTTTATTTCAAAAAATATATTGCATTTGATCGACATATGCTGGTGTTACAAATGAATATAATTAATGAACAATTAATTTATTATTTTCAATAAAAAATTTATAAAAATAATAATTTTTTATTAATACGTATATACTGTGAACGTCAAAGAAAGTAAACAGCAAGTATTCTTAAAAATAAAGTTATTTTATATTTAGATTAAAAATGCTATATATAGAAAATATTAACATTAAAAAATAATGCACTTTTTGTGAATAAATATCTTTTTTTTTACGCGTCAAAAAAAAGTAAACAGTTTTATTATTAAATGCAAAAAATTGTATTTAATATTTTGTGTATTTTCCATTTGACTTTATTTTATTCTAGGCAATGAGAAGACAAGTTTTTTTTTTTGCAAAATTCGATGATATGGGAGTACGATAAAGTAACCACTCCCTCAAAATTTTTGAAAAATGCTTGGGATCTTTGTCATTTTGGAATAAGCAGTTATGCAATAAACTAAATTTTCGCACACTAGGATTGATATTATGTTTAAAACTATTTATATAATCTTCTATTTCATTATCGATTCTATAAATATGAAATTACTGATTCCTGAAGCCTCCAGACGTCCTCAGAGCCTTACCGAGTCTCGATCATGTTCAACTATCTCAACCACGCATGTGACATTGACGCCTTCATTCCATCTTTGCAAAATTTTTAGTATATTTTTGGCGCCAAATATTTAAATTTACTTTAGTCATTGAGTAAAACGGTTTCCTGGAACGTTTAACACTAATTTTTATACTTTTGGGCGAGATTCAAACATTTAGTTTGGCTGGCTTACGATATGTAGGGTTCTTACGTGGTGTTCTTCTATGTAAGCCTTTTTTGTGTAGTGTTCATAAAATGGTACTAGCCCTAAAATAATAAGCAGAAATTAAAGTTACTTTTTCAGCTTTTTTTTAGGTACTAGAAGAAGGACTATCTTTGACTTCGCAAACTATAGCTTTTTTCTTTGTGTCTGTAAATGATTTGACTATCTTACCCCAGGAAAATTATCTGCAGTATGATGTTTGGTATATTTATATATTATTCCGCAATAATTCCTTGAAACAATTTTTGCAATTTCACGCAAGGATTTTTCCTTTTTCATATAAATCTGATATTATTTTCGAATTGAGGTTTGTTTTTCTATTGTTAAACAATCACTTTTTTACTTTGTTTTAAAGCAAGAAACACATTTAAGATTATAATTTGGTCCTTCCCTGAAACCTAAACTAAAGAAAATATAAGATCTTCTCCCACTTTTACAATTTACTGACCATTTTCTTATATTTTCTTAAAAATTCAATTATATCGTTATTCCGATTTGTTTTTGCAAATTGTGTTTATAAGTTCAATTCCTACCTAATTACCAAATAATTTTGGCATATCACTTTTTTATATAATTATTTATCTACATCTCACAAGGCTTCGTTTAAAAGGGAAAAGTGGAAAATCGTTGCTTGAAATTACAAGTAAGTGTTTACGAAAATATCTACGTTTTCTATAAAACATTTACTAAAGTAAATGTTTGTTTTTTTTTCACAAATTTTAACCGTATCTTAAAATTTTGTATACGCATTGATGGAGCTTTTTTGGCAATTTTTTCCGGAAATTTGTTTTAAACAAAACAAAGTCAAACTGTTTGCGGACCTACTTTATTAAAAATTTCAGCTGAAATAGCCTTCAAAGTAATGAAGGGGTTCTTTTTAGCAAATACAATAATCCACCTTTCCGTTTCTGGGGTTATTTTATGAGGTCTAGTCCCAGTTTTTGTAGTTTGTTTTTTAGATAAGGCATTTTGCGCAAAATGTAGATATTTTTTCAAACCCCTTTTTGCCATTTCAAGCAACGACTTTGCAGTTTTCTTTTATTTTGAAATCTTGTATTTCTTCCCATTTTCTGTGTCAGAATACAATTTATTTATAATGTTTTCAACTTGAATGCAACTGTTCTTATCCTATTACATAAACAAAAAATCAAAAAGGGGAATGGAATTCTATTTAATAGGAAAAAAAAATTACAAATTAATTAACTGTATATATTATTATGAGTAACAATTTTGGGTATTTAATTCGAAAACGTATACGTAATCACTTTGAATGAATATATTTGCCATATTTTTCATTGAGTTGGCATTGCCAGATCAAGTGGTTTACTAAAAGAAAGTATTTCTGAAGAATTTTCTAAAGTTATCGCCACTTTAATATCATTCTACAAGATGAATCTATTATTTTGAGCAGATGTGTAGTTGTCTAAAATAATTGCATGTTTTTAAATATTTTTACCACACTCAGAGAAAAAATATTGTTCTGTAGTGCAATTCAGTAACTGTTAACGATTCGACAATCGATAAATATGTCGATGGCTTTTGTTGTTTGCAGTAACGTTTATATGATTCACTATGTACATTTACAGTACATAGATAACTTTTATTTTCGTATGGCAGCACTGTCAAAATAAACATAAAACTTAAATAGGAGTAGAAATAAAAAAGAATTTGGGAATTATTTGTAAACTGTGCACATGTATACTTACTGATTTTTTTTTGATGTTAAACATATGTTTTTGTTGTTAAAATAAACTACACAAAAAAAATTTTGCGGTTTAGTTAACGACTGAAGTAGACAACTAATGTCGTTAAAAAGTGTTACAGAAAAAAAAAATCGATGATTTTGTTGTTTAGTTTTTTAAACGATTCGATTATCGTTAAAATAAGTTACTGAGTAAGTTTTGTGATTCCATTGTAATCGTATTTTAATTCCATTTTGTCATGTTTAATCCTATATTGTCATGTAATAATTCCATTTTATCGTATATTTAATCTCATTTTAACATATAAATAAATCCATTTCATCATATAAACAATGTTATTTTAATATATCCAATTCAAATTTATCATATATATAATTGCATTTTATCATGTATATAATCCCATTTTACCATATATATTCCCATTTTATCATATATATACTCCAATATTTTCAAAATTATATTCATTTGTAATATTATATATTTGAGGGAAACATAACACACGCAGAGAAAAAACATGGTTACAGCATGATCACTACAACTATTCAGTGTTTGTACAACCGTTTTTCATTGATTTAAATAATACCGTGTTCATGGTAGCAACGTTTATGATTCCGTTTGATTACCCAAAATCAAAACTTTAATATGGTTGACTGAATTATAATATGTATTTAAACATTTTTGTATGAAATCATATTTATGACATTTAGCCAATTATACAACCATTCAGTTAATTCTACAACCATTAAGCTAATACTTTTATTTGCTTTACACATTTTTGTGTATCAGTCTAGTAATTTGTTAGTATATTAATTCTCATTTAGTTTAGATATGAACAAATATAAATTGATAAGGTTTGTTTTTATTCAGTATGATGAATGTATTTGGTACATTCATCATACTGAAATGAATATAAATATGAAAACATGGGTTTATATATATTATAAAATGGGATTATATATATGATGAAATTAGTTCATATATATGATAAAATGGAATTATATATATGAAAAAATGGAATTATATATATGATGAAATTAGTTTATATACATTTGATAATATGGGATTATTAAATGATAAAAACATGATGAATTTGAAAGCAATATTTAAGAAAATGTTATAAAACTTACTAATAAATTATAAAATAGAATCATAATAATGATTACGTACAAATATACTTATTGTTACCTGTAATCATATATTACAATCATAGTATGTTGCTCTTAGTTTATGGTCACTGGAACCATATTTTTTCTTTGCGTGTATAATGAGTATCATAATAATTTATCATCTAAATTATGTAGCCTAGCTGATACGATTCTTTATTGTATGCAAACAGATTGAAGTAATTTTGTTTATAGAATAAAAACTATGCTACTTTAAAGTTTAACATAACAGACAAAAATTTGCCAAGCAGTTAAAATGTTTGTATGCTGGAAGTACCCTATTTTGAGCCCCAATAGTTGCGCTCTTGGAATGTCTTAATGGTTCCCCTTCCAAATTGTATACTTCTCTGCTAATGCTATGTGGAATTTTATGTAGATCCATCTAGCCGAATACAAGTTACAGATTTATTTTCAAAAATGTCCGATTTTGCCTTGCTGCACGCAGAAAAAAAACATGGTTACAGCATGATCACCACAACTATTCAATGATTATATAGCCGTTTTTCATTGATTTAAGTATACTGTGTTCATGATAGCAACGTTTATGATTCTGTTTAATCATTTAATGATTACCCACAATCAAAATTTTAATATGGTTCACTGAATTATTATATGTATTTAAATATGTTTATATGAAATCATGTTTATGAATAAATCCAACCATTTAGTCAATTCTACAACAATTTAGTTAATTACATAACTATTCATTTCATTTTACAAAATTTGGTCATTAACTTTTAATGGCTTTTGAATACACATTTTTGTGTATCAGTCCAGTAGTTATAATTCTCATTTAGTTTATATATGAACAATATAAATTGAAAAGTTTTGTTTTTATTCAGTATGATGATTGTACCACATATCATGGTACAAATGAATATAAATATGAAAATATGGGATCATATATATGATAATATGGAATTATACTTATGATGGAATTAGTTCATATATATGATACAATGGAATAATATATATGATAAAATGGAATTATATACATGATGAGATTATTTTATATATATGATAAAATGAAATTATATATATGATGGAATTAGTTTATATATATGATAACATGGAATTATTAAATTATAAAAACACGATGAAATTGAAAGCAATACTTAAGAAAAGGTTATAAAACTTACTAAAAGTTATTAATAAGGTTATAAACCATACTAATAAATTATAAATTGGAATCATAATAATGATTACTTACAAATATACTTATTGTAACATGGAATCATATATTACAATCATAGTATGTTGCTCTTAGTTTATGGTCACAGGAACCATATTTTTTCTTTGCGTGTGTGTATTGGTTTTTTATGAGTATTTCACTTAAAATTAATTTATTTCATTGTTTGTTAATAGAAGTGTTATATATTATTAAAAAGCTTATAAAAATACCGGTATTTTGATCCTAAATTCATATAAATCTTTCTCTTATAAAAACATTTGTAATTGGAGGAAATTAAGTTTCGAAAATTACAAAACAGAAAAAACCATTTTTATATAACTGCTATTTTTTTTAAATATTTACATATGTGGTAAAAATCTAAATATCCAAATATTTTGTAAAGAATTGTAAAATCTTGAACTTATTTGAACCTGGTTCTAACTTTTTGTTACGTCATTAAATGTGGGTTCCAAAGGCTATTCTTCTAATACCAAATTCTCATTTTGTTCCTTTGGTAGAAATATGAAAAAAAAAAAGAATTAAAAACCTGGAAAAAGGACCTTGTTTATTTTGATCCAGCTTATGAAAGGAAAATGTCAGGACGATAGTTTTTAGAAAGGGTATCTTTGAATAAATTGAATTTTTATTTGAGCTGAGAACATCGATATCTTATTTTCTTTCCATATAAATGGGGCCACCCTAATATATATACTACATTTGCTTGCTTACATGCCCCAAGTAAACGATGATGCTTGCTGCAACTATTGCTACATAATGCTTAAGTTAGTGCCCCTTTTCACAGTTGCAGCTGATGATGTTGATGTAGCCTGATGAGAACGATGCCAATAGTTTGTATATATACATATGCAATGTTCATAACAAAAAAATTATGTACAACATCCAACAAATTCAAACTAAACTATTAAAAGAAACTAAACAAAAAAAAAAAATAATGAACGAACGAATGAACAATTCTAGCATTAATATGTAGTATGTTGCAACAACAGCTGTAAGTATGTCATCGATTTTTGTTGCTACAATATGTACGTATCGGTATGAATGTGACAGAGTGTATAACATGTGTATAAGAATTAATAATATGGTGGCATATATTTATTATGAAATTGTTCAAATAATAACTATAACGCTACAATAATTTCAAAACGGAAATAAGTAAAATTATAAATTTGATAATGACTACAAAGAAACGGTAAATATTAGGAGACTACACGCAGAGAAAAAACATGGTTACAGCATGATCACCACAACTATTCAATGATTATATAGCCGTTTTTCATTGATTTAAATATACTGTGTTCATGATAGCAACGTTTATGATTCTGTTTAATCATTTAATGATTACCCACAATCAAAATTTTAATATGGTTCACTGAATTATAATATGTATTTAAATATATTTATATGGAATCATATTTATGAGTAAATCCAATCATTTAGTAAATTCTACAACAATTTAGTTAATTACATAACCATTCATTTCATTTTACAAATTTGGTTTATTCTACAACCATTAAGCCATTAACTTTTAATACCTTTTGAATACACATTTTTGTGTATCAGTCCAGTAGTTATAATTCTCATTTAGTTTATATATGAACAAATATAAATTGACAAGATTTGTTTTTATTCAGTATGATGAATGTATCACATATCGTGGTACAAATGAATAAAATATGAAAATATGGGATCATATATATGATAAAATGGGACTATATATATGATAGAATTAGTTCATATATATGATAAAGTGGAATCATATATATGATAACATGGGATTATATATATGGTAAAATGGAATTATACTTATGATGGAATATTAGGAATAATATATATAATAAAATTTAATTATATATATGATGAAATTATTTTATATATATGATAAAATGGAATTATAACATGTAATTATTAAATGATAAAATCATGATGAAATTGAAAGCAGTACTTAAGAAAAGGTTATAAAACTTACTAAAAGGTTACTAATAAGGTTTTGAACCTTACTAATAAATTATAAATTGGAATCATAATAATGATTGCTTACAAATATACTTATTGTAACCTGGAATCATATATTACAATCATAGTATGTTGCTCTTAGTTTATGGTCACAGGAACCTTATTTTTTCTTTGCGTGTACATTAAGGTATTTTGATAACTTAAAAGTTATGTCTGCATGATTTCATCAACAAAGGTGTAGCATTGGAAAACTGGGGTTTTAGTGAATCTTGATTTTTAAAAGCTAAATGAAATGGAATTCCACAATTTTCCATAAATAAAATAAAATTTCCTAAAATAAGAGTATTTGTATAAAATGTCCTATATGACCTATGATTCCTTCGAAAGGAATTTATTGATTTTAAGTCCTTGAACTGTTAGATACAAATTAGGTCTAAATTAAATAATAACCTACAAAGGAGATTGTGTACCCTAATATACACTCATACATATGTATGTGTATATTTCCAAAATATACACATGTATTACCACAGTAGTCAACAAATATATTGCCTGCACTTAGGCGCAATAAATTAAACTGTTAAACGGTACTTTAAAGGACTTAAAACTAACATAGAACTTAAAGTTTTTGTTTTAGGGGTTTGAATTCAAGTACGTAAAACTATTGAAAGTATAGAATAAAAGAAATAAACAAAAAGAAAGTGACATTGGTAAAGTTTAATTTCCGGTATTTACTTTAATCCCTTTGTTAGCCTATATTTTTTGCTTTTTATGTTTTAACATTTGTTTTCTATTAGTTTTTTGTTGTTGTTACTTTTTGTTTTGATTCATTTTGTTCCATTTAGATTTTGTTGTTGCAGTTTTACTTGTTGTGTTATTGTTCATTGCTAACGAAAGATTTGTTCAATGGTTTCCAATTCAAAAACAACAAAATGATGCTTGAAGCTGAAAGCTTGAATAAAAATAAAAAAGTTCAAGTATATCCGAGTAGGTATGTATATGTGCATAAAGTACATATGTATGTATTTATGTATATATATGTGGGTGTATATGAGTACCCTACTAAACCAAAAACTATCACTTTTGAATTTTGTATATTTGATTTTCATTTTACTGTTCGATGTTGTTTTTACTGGTTATAGTTAGTTGTAGTTCTAGCTGTTGTGCTCCCATTCTTGTTGTTTTTCCAGTACAACGAGGTTATGTTTTGATTTTCCATGAATTTCAATGACATTGCATGCCTGCCTTCTTGCTACTTGCCTGGCTGAATGACTGACTGCCTGCTGCTTTTATAATAACCTAGTAGAAAATTTAAAGTTAAGGGAAATAATATAAAGTTTATTTTATCCAACTGGTTCCATCACATACTAGCTAAGAGACCAGTTATTTCTTATTCCCACAAACTACTTAACCGCTCATCAAAGACTCTTTCTTACTAAACAATTTCGTGAAGATTGTTGCTCACTTCACATGAAATTTCCAATTGGCAACATATTTCCTCTATTTGTACACTGCAATATTATAAAAACTCTACATACATACACATACACCCCTACCAATAAACACTCCCACACATATATATAGAGACAGACTTGAGTACAATTATTGCCACTGATTGCATTTGCATTTTGAATGAATTGAATTGGATTTGTTTATTTTCTTTTTTTTCAGTTTTTTTCTTTTAGTTTTTTTTTTACTGACTGTGGGTGTTTGGGTGTGTATTGTGGTTTAAACATTTTCAGTGTCTTATCCTTGTTGTTGGTATTGCTAGTTGTATCCTTCTTGTGATTTAGTTAAGATTTGCTATGTAGTTGTAATTTATGAATTTACAACCAGAAAGAAAAATAAAAAAAAAACCGAATGAAAATAGAAAAAAACCCCAACTAATAATAATACGAAACAACAGTAATCGTATAAGTAGAAACTTAAGATAACAAGTGTAGATTGTTGGTGAAATAGGATTACAAGAACAGTTTGTAATTCGTCTACAGTGTTTGGATTTTGATAGAACATTAAGTGTTGTTGTTCGTTCGTTTTAGAGCTCAATGTAAGTAAAAGAAAAAAATTATTTAAAGTAATATTAAGAAAAATCTAGATTGATTCTGATGATTAAGGTTAAAATATTAATTTATACAACAATGCAAATTTAATAGCCTAGAAAGTGGTTTTTACATATCGTGTTTATTTATATATTCAGTGGAGTTTGATTAATAGTCTGCAGCCGTTTAAAGAACTTTTCATCTTTATATTAATTCATTTCTTATTTATTTTCTGAATATTAAAATTACTATTGTAAAAAAATCTTGAAAAAATAAATTATTTGTAAGTGGTAGAAAATATTCGCTAGAAACTGATTTGTTATACATAAATAAAATAAAACAAAATAAACAAAATTAAAGCGAAAGTAGCCTATTTCACCAATAATTTGTAATGTTTAATTTTAAAATTAATTCCTAGAAAAAAAAAAACGAAACTAACAAACAAATTGCGCAATCATTTAAATGTTTTAAAAAAAATTGAGGAATTTTTGTGAAAAAATCTCATCAAATATTTTTTTTTTTTTTGGAAATTGAGGATCCTAAAGAAGCAGTTTTAAAATAAAACTTTAAAATAGGACTTCTAGAATACTTGATGATAACAACACAGTGAGAGTAGCAAATTTTACAAGCTAAGCCCCCAACTGGTAAAGCTAATTTAAGTACGATGAATTCAATGGTGGTAGCCACTTTTCGAAGTTAATGCTCGTATTCGCAAGATTTTCGTCTAAACTTAATATCATAAACAATAGAAAAATAGAAACGAAACTGATATTATTTATATAAATTATACTATGAACGTATTAAATATATACCCCAATCGTGAATTAAAACAATTTCAGAACGATTACACAGGGAAACACTGATTCTGCGGCACGGGGTTTTTCAGTCAATTCGGATACACGGTATAAATAAGTACTAAGTCTCTAATCCACTTTTTTGAATGGACTCTAGTTCTCGCGATAAATCGCGATTTGTAAATTTAAGGAGGTTCACGCAAAGAAAAAATATGGTTCCTGTGATCATAAACTAAGAGCAACATACTATGATTGTAATATATGATTCCAGGTTACAATAAGTATATTTGTACGTAATCATTATTATGATTCCAATTTAAAATTTGTTAGTAAGGTTCATGACCTTATTAATAACTTTTAGTAAGTTTTATAACCTTTTCTTAAGTATTGCTTTCAATTTCATCATGTTTTTATCATTTAATAATTCCATGTTATCATATATATAAACTAATTTCATCATAAATATAATTCCATTTTATCATATAAATTATTCCATTTTATCATATATATGAACTAATTCCATCATAAGTATAATTCCATTTTATCATATATATAAATTAATTTCATCATATATATAAACCCATTTTATCATATATATGATCCCATATTTTCATATTTACATTGGTGGCCACGAATTTAAGACACGACATTTCACTTATATATTTCTGATAATTTTTACATCTTATCGAACAAATTTTAGATCCATGTTATTTTTTAAAGATCCTAGTAATGTTATGAAAAAAAATCAACAATAGTTTGTTACCTATATTTAGTTTCCAATTTTTATTTACATATTATACAGATTAATACAAGTTTAAGCCTGGTCATGAATTTAGGACATAGGCAAAATAAAAGTTAATTCACAAAAGTAAAGCTCAGCTTCATAAAACAATATTAGTATTTGGTGGGAAATCCTTTATTTTGAATCACAGCAGCGCATCTCCTGGGTAAACTTTCAACTAAGGCCATACAGCGCTCCTTTGGAATGGCATACCAAGCCTTTTGAATTTCTTCCCATAAATCAGTCTAATTTTTTGGCTTTACTGCTCGTACATGCTCCTCAACATCATTCCACAAGTTCTCAATTGGATTGAGATCCGGGGATTGAGCTGGCCATTTCAGAACTGTGATATTATTTTCCTCTAAGCAACTCTTCACTAGGCGTGAAGTGTGCTTAGGGTCATTATCATGCATAAATTTCCACATTAGAGGCATGTTGTCTTCAGCGAATGGTATCATGATGCTTGTCAGTATGTTTTTGTAAATATGCTGGTCCATTTTATTGATAATCTTCTGAATGGGACCTACACCATGCCAGGAAAATGCTGCCCACACCATGACATTTCCACCACCATGCTTAACCGTTTTAAGGGTGTACTTTGGGTGATGCTCCAGGTTTGGAGGACGCCATACGTACTGTTTTCCATCAGAACCAAAGCGACAAAACTTCGACTCGTCGCTCCAAAGTATATTTTTCCAAAATGTCATCGGCTTATTGAGATTTTCTCTTGAAAACGCTAGTCGGGATTTAATATTTTTTTTTGACACAAGTGGTTTACGTTGTGCAATACACCCACGTAAGTTCTTCTCATTCAGACGTCTTCTTATTGTCCTGGACGATATATTAATACCAAAATCCGATGAAATCTCATTTTTAATTTTACTTGAGCTCTTGAAAGGATCTTTAGCAGCTGATTTATAAATTAAGCTATCCTCCCTGGGTGTAGTTTTTCGGGCTCTAGGGTGCTGTTTGACATTTTTGGTAGTGCCATGTTGCTTGATGTGTTCCAGTGCATTGTAAATCTTGGATCTGGAACATTTTAGTAGCTTGGAAATTTCCATTACTGTTTTTCCATCAGTATTCATTTGTTGGATCAATTTTCGCTCGGCATCCGAACTCCAAGTACCTCTGGCCATTTCTAACTAAATATTTTGATGTATTCTAACATTAAATGGAATAAAACATTCATTACTTACCTTTTAGCTTCAAAAAACACCAAAAAATCACTTAAAAACCAAATATTTCTTATATGTTTTAAATTCGTGACCAGCTTCAAAAGCACGTTTTTACGAAAATATAATAAAAACAGCAACAAAATGTATACACAAACAAAACCAAATAACGGTAATTGATCTTAACATTACAGGGTACACTGAAAAATTAACAAAATCTAATTTTATATTGCAGGGTTGTAACAATTATCACAACTTAGTTCGTTACATGTCGTGTCTTAAATTCGTGGCCACCACTGTATATTCATTTGTGAATAAAAACAAAACTTGTCAATTAATATTTGTTCATATATAAACTAAATGAGAATTATAAATATAAATTATAAATGATTGGATTTATTCATAAATATGATTTCATATAAACATATTTAAATACATATTATAATTCAGTGAACCATATTAAAATTTTGATTGTGGGTAATCATTAAATGATTAAACAGAATCATAAACGTTGCTATCATGAACACAGTATATTTAAATCAATGAAAAACTGCTATATAATCACTGAATAGTTGTGGTGATCATGCTGTAACCATGTTTTTACTCTGCGTGCAGTTATGGAGATATTAAGTCTATCTTCACGCAGAGAAAAAACATGGTTACAGCATGATCACCACAACTGTGTTCTTGATAGCAACGTTTATGATTCTGTTTAATCATTTAATGATTACCCACAATCAAAATTTTAATATGGTGTATAATATGTATTTAAATATGTTTGTATGAAATCATATATATGAAAAATCCAATCATTTAGTAAATTTTACAATAATTTAGTTAATTACATAACCACTCATTTCATTTTACAAATTTGGTTAATTCTACAACCATTAAGACATTAACTTTTAATGCCTTTTGAATACACATTTTTGTGTATCAGTCCAGTAGTTTGTTAGTATATTAATTCTCATTTAGTTTATATATGAACAAATATAAATTGACAAGTTTTGTTTTTATTCAGTATGATAATGGTATCACATATCGAGGTACAAATGAATATAAATATGAAAACATGGGATTATATATATGATAAAATGGAATTATACTTATGATGGAATTAGTTCATATATATGATGGAATGGAATTATATATATGATGAAATTAATTTATATATATGTTAACATAGAATTATCAAATGATAAAAACATGATGAAATAGAAAGCAATACTTAAGAACAGTTTATAAAACTTACTAAAAGTTATTAATAAGGTTGTGAACCTTGCTAATAAATTATAAATTGGAATCATAATAATGATTACGTACAAATATACTTATTGTAACCTGGAATCATATATTACAATCATAGTATGTTGCTCTTAGTTTATGGTCACTGGAACCATATTTTTTCTTTGCGTGTAAAGAGCAGGACTTCCATTAAAGTTTGCTTAGAATTTTTAGATGTCATTATCACCGATAAGCACGGTGATAATGGGTTATGCAACTCTCTTGATTCATTGGAACATTAGGGAAATTCAATTCAAATTAATACAATTCATTTTAATCCTCATATTTTTCTCTCAAGATTTAAATAGATATTTTTATACATGTAATACCTGCAGCAATCAATTTTTGCATCAAAAACTCTACAAATTTTTATTATAAAAATCTCTCATAATTTATACATTTTATAACGTTCATAAATGATAACAAGTTATTTTACTTGGTAATACAAAGAAACGCTCCATTAAAGTTTTATTACATGAAAATATAATAAGATAAATTGTAAACGAAAATTAATAACATAATTTTATTATCAGTTTTGTATATTTTTCTTTCCATTCAGTTAATTTTCATCTTAAACAGTTTAATGATAAATCGTTAAAGTACATACATATACATGTGCATCTACTTGTATATATGAATGTGTATGTGAGTTTGTGTGTTGTTGCAAATTATTAATGTTGTTTTTACTCTAATCATGTTGTTATTGTCTTAAATAAAGGAAGTTTTCTGTCTGGGTTTGTAGATGGTTATGTGAGTATGTGTGTGTATTTAAAAGTCATACTCATACATAGACGTATAGACTTTGCTATTAACTTTTTCATTTATCATAAAAAATTACACACATAAGCATAATATTCACTTACATATATACATATATATTTATCTATTTGTATAAAAGTATATGTATAAAATATGAGGGCAGATATCGGTCAAGTATGTGTACAGAAAAAACTTAAACTTTTATTATAATCTAACGTTATTTTGAGAATATTTGAAATGCTTTTTCCTTTTTTTTATGTTTATTCTTATTGATAAATATTTTAAGAGGGATTTTATATTATTCTATTTTAACAAAAGTATGAACTTGAATATTCAAAAACACAATTTTGTATTAAATTCAACTATAACTGAAATTATTCCTTAGAAACTTGTGTACGTAAAAAGTTTATTTTTTTAACGATTTTTGTGTTTAGAAAATTGTTGTGTGTGTATGTAAGGATGTAATCATATATATTAGTACATTCATATATGCATCTTTAATTCCTGCTGTTTAAGAATTTATGTAGTGGCACTAATTTCAGTACTTTTTTTTAACATTCAACTAATCCTTCCAACTCACTTACTCAACCATCACTACACACCAGCCCGTTTAACATTCGGCTTTGGGTGCACTCATTCACTCTTACCTCAATCATAATTTAAGTAAGTCTTTGTAACAAAGTGTGTATGTGTATGTGTTTGTATATGAATATATTTTTTTGGTTTTCTTATTTCATTTTAGATTTCATCTTGTTGGTTACGAATTGTATGAGAGTGTGGTGGAATATTCTGGGAACACACACACACATATAGCATAAGCAGTTGGAAGGTCTTTTGTTGTTGGTGTTGATCGCACGTTGTGTTTGGTAATCTGTGTTAAATTACTGGAAATTACTACCAACACTAAGTGCGTGATATGTGAATTTATACAAATATACATGTTCTTACATACATACATAAACTATACATACGTATGTATGTCTAAAAGTACGTGTAGGTTGGTTTTCTGCAATATTTTATAAACATCTACATACTTATGTACATATATACAGACGAATAAGTGTATGAGAAAACGTATTCATACCTTTAACCTTTACGAGTATTTTGTTTATTTTATTATTGTTTGGTTTTATATGTGTTTGTATCCTTATATAAGTATGTAAATGTAGATGTGTGTTTATGAATGTATAAATATTTTTCATTAGTTTTTACTGTTTTCCTTTGATTGAATGAGAGAGAGTATGTTGTAGTTGTAGTGGGGTTTGATTTTTACAATTCTTAATTTTATTCTTAGTAGCACTAGTTTAAGGCACAGTAGGACATTTTCTGTATTAGCATAGTAGGAAGTAACAAATTTGTTTTAATTAAGTCTATTTTGTAATGTAACTTTTGGACATTTAGTTTAATAACTGTTATTGTAAATAAACACGCTTATTATTTGTTAAGAGGGAGAAAGTTTTGTTAAGTATTATTTTTGAATAAAATTTAAGGCAAAAGATGTGAAATTAATTCCTGCTAGTAAATGTGGTAATGTAAGTAATCGTTGTGTCCGATACATTTTGGACCCAATCTATTTTAAAGATTTGCAATCTTACCATAATATTGGAGATTTATTTAACCGAAATTTTATTTTATGACTTCTTCATATAAAGTTTAAATTTAATTTTAATAAAGTAAAAATTGTTTAGTCTTCCGAAGATTTGTTAGATGATTTTAATCTGTGTTTCTGGTATTTGGTCTTCAACTTTTTTGTTTGTTAACTGATTTTGGCCATTTTCAATACAAACCTTATATAAAATAAATATTTGAGCAAAATTTCATCAAGATATCTTTCAAATTGTTACCTGTACTGTATCCACAATTTCAGTTTAATTTTGATTGATTAAATTTGATTCATTTTTATTCGAGTTGTGGTTTAATCTTTAAAGTTTCTTCAAATATTCGATCTAATAAAGAATAAAATTTATTACAATTTACGACAAATTAAAAATCATAGCGTGGGTGGAATCATTCCATCTGAAGTTGATAGATCTTTTTTTATGTTAAAATAATTGCGATTCGAAAAAAATATTTATTATTTTTTTTCTTGATTTTTCTGAGACTACTTCGGTGCAAAAATAAACAAGTTTAGAATCTTATAAAACAAAAATTTTTCCTACCAGCGAAAAATATTTTGGAGGGTTTATTACTCATATCAAAAGACCTGCATAAAGTACTAATCGTTTCAAACGGGTTTTTTTGACATAGAGAAAATTAAAACAGTTTTTCAAAGTTATTAGCATCATTGATTGAATAATTTTATAAGCATTATATATTGGGGAAGAAAATCCAAGATATTTTTTTATTAACTAAACCGTTGCAAAGGGGTAGTCATCTTGATGCGATGCAGAGACTTAAGTGCGTGGACTTGCGATGGCCGGAGGGTTACCCATGAGAGAGGGCTTCGCAAGTAGCACTAACTAAGAACTAGCCTTCCTTTGTTCTGATAGCGTGTGTTTTCCCCTTGTGGGGCGGCTATCAGAACCTACTCAGTGCATTTCTCCTTTCATTTAGAAAGGGTGCTCTGAGTGGAACTAGGTTCAATTGGTACTTCTGCATCTGTTTCCCAGTTATCAACACCTGGCAGACTCTAAAAATCCGTACAATGTCCAACAACAATGACCGAAGATAAATAATGCACCCCGTACCCGGTTAGGGGCTTCATAGTCCCCGGGGACCCTACTTCCACAGCGACGGTGACAGGCTGTGCAGAGTCGAAAACTACTGCAACCGCAACTAATCGGGAAGTAACACCGGGCCAGATTAATTCGAAAGCTACTGGTGTTGCAGAAGGTCAGGGTAGGAAACCTAAACTAGGCGATTGTGGTAAACTCAAAGCAACCCGACCAAAAGGCGTTCCGCTTTAAGATTTATTAAGCAATTAGGCTGCAAAAAGGTCGAAAACCTAACCAAGGTGCAAAAAGCCTCCTGGGAATGGGCAAAGGCTCACACTTCTGCTCCTTTTGGAGTGGTTCAGTGGATGAATAGAATAACCAGAGCCAGCAACCAGTTACCAAATGTCTCAAACTAAAGGACCTCGATAATACTGAGTGCTGGTTTGGTGGCCAACGACCAAATCGTAAGGGCCGTCATTGATCGAGGTGTCAGTGACGAGGCTATTTATCATCCGAGATAGAAACTGGTCAAGCAGAAGCTATTAGGTGTGTTCTGAAAGATCCTTGAGGATAATCCTGGACCACCACCACAATGCGATGACATTGGATGGCACCAAGGTCACGTCAAACATTATGGATTGCACAGACGAACGCTCAGAGTCTCTGCTAAAACTCGCCATCAACGAAATCGGTGAAGTCTGGGAAGGCGCTAAGCTGGATGTGATGCTTGCCAGTAATATACCTCGCAGGCCCAGATCCATCGCAGTCATTCCAGCTGAACCATTAAATCCTGACGAGATTAATCAGAAGTCTTTGCTGCCACTGAGAGAGAAGCAGAGTAAGGTCTACTATGGCTTTAGTACGATCTTTCTCCACGTCTATCGAAGTGACAACAAAGCCAATCCCTTTCCGACGGTCCTCGGTGCCATAAAGTCGCCTCTCCGAGTGAGAAAGATGACGCTCACTCTCTCACAGAGATGATGGGTAGTCTCTCCGTTCACACAGATGAGGCGAGTGATAAGGACGCTCTCCTGGAGTCGAACCAGAAGGACGTCAACATTACTATATTCGAAAATAACGAGAATGCGGAGGGTGACCAAGATCAACCTCCACCACTCTAAAGCAGCTTCCGCTGCATTGCTTCTCTGGTTGATGGAGAGGAAAGAGGAGCTAATCATGATCCAAGAACAATGGATACATCAGAACAGGGTTTGCGGACTAAATACTAAAGACTATAAGCTATTGTTTGCCAATCGCACAGATAATACCAAAATTAGATCCTGTATTCTGGCTCAATCCTCCATGAATATCTTCATCTTGTCTGATTTCAGTGATTGAGATCACAAACGGTGTATTTTGGGTGGTCTCTAGCTATATGGTGCACGATCACGGCGACTCTCCGCCAAATGAATTGATCCGGAAAGCAGTATTAATGTCAAACAACACAGGTAGGTATCACTACTACCCATCTGGGGTGATCCAGACGATTCAAATATCTTAAAACTAATTTAAGAAACTAATTATAAATTGTAATAATAATTTGTTTAATTTTTTCAATAATTTTTATCTTTGCCCATTTTTAATCCGCAAAAATTATAAAAATTCGAAACAATTAATTCTCGATTTCAATTTCAAATAATCAAAACGTATGTTTTGTTCTGCGGCTATATGAAAATTCGGCACCTTTGCAAAGGCGATTAACTTTGAGTTAAAATTTTATTTTTTTTGTTTTTATAATTTTATTTTCATTAATTTATTATCAAAATCGTAAACCGTCCAGAATTTTGTTTTTTAAACTCTATATGAAATGTATCCATTTAGGCGTATGAGTAATATTAATTAATTATAACCATTATACGCCTGTAAAATAGATTGTTGATTCTTAATGATCAAAGAAAATCGTTCCATATTTTTTTAATATAAAGTTGTGTAAAATATCGATTATTTTTTAATTCAAAGCAAGAAACAAATGGCTCATCTTCGCTTCTTTTCTGAATATGAATAAAGTCCAATGATATAGAAAAATTTCATAAGAAACAGTTTTCAGTAAATTTTATAAATATTATTTAATTAACAATTTTTTTCTGTATACATATCTAGGTATGTTGCTTTTACATGCAAATAACTATTATAATATTATTTTCTTTAATTCCACTGTATTAAAGTAAATAAGTAGAATGCCAATTTATATTGAGGCAGCTGTATTAAGTCTAAAAACTTAAAATAGTTCAGTACTAAATACAAGTACAATAATACCTTAACGAATCTACTATTCAACAAATACATAGTACAACATACAAACCTTTGTACATATTTGTATATATGTATAAATGTGTCTTGTTGTTTATAAATAACTAGAAAATCATTTCAAGTGCTCGTTACCTCAGCACTTTGAACAACAAAACCTTTTCCCATATACATAAATACATACATACTTGTACATTCTACAACAAAGATGATGATGATGATGAAGGTTGTTGTTTTGCTAAATATTTTTATTGTTAACTTTTCTAGCGACTTTTTCAGAGTATGTATGTATGTAAGTAAATATTAAAATGTTTATATGTTTATACAGGTATGAGAGTGTATTTGTAATTTTCATTATTTAATACTTTCTTTTATTACATGCATACGTACATGCATGTACTTATATAAAAGAACTTATGTATAAATATTCGTAAACATATGAGGTTAATCTAAAAAATCTACAATTATCTCTAAGGGTTCCTAAATGTTATGCGATATTTTAAATCTATATATTTAAATTTGATTTATAAATTGGGATGATTCTAAAATGAAATAGTACGAATTAAAATGTAGTTAAAGTAAATTTTGTAAAATAAGTAAAAATAAGAAATTTTTATACTAACTTCGTACATTAGTGCTATTGTTCCCACACATACATATGATCATATGCATACAGGTTGTTTTTTATTCACTCTTTTCCAACAAGTTGAAAAGGAAAATGGTGAATAAAAATAAAACAATAAAAACAAAAACAACACGGTAATGATTTTAGTGTATTGTTGATTTTATTGTTCCTGTGTTGTTTTAGTCGGAAAACAAAGTAAAATAGTAGAATAAAAATAAAAACGAACTAAGAATAAAAAAAATAAAAAATAATAAAAATAACAAAAAGAAGCATTGGAAAAAAAATTGCAATTGTTATTTCCTTATATTCCATGTAATTTAATAATGGATTTGATTAAGGAAATGCGAAATTCTATTAAAGCAACAGCAACAAAGTATAGAATTTTTTTAATACCGTTTCTTTACGTTTTCCTCTTTTGCAAAATAAACTTTTCTTCTATTTGCTTTCTTTATTATAACCAAATGTAAATTTTTGTGGTAAACATTTTTTTACTCTTGTTTTTTTTTTTTATAATGGTAGAAAGTATGTCTGTAGGTTGGTATGGATTTTAGTTAAGTTATATTTGTTTTAGAGGTTACTTATGTGTAAAGAAATAATGTATATAAATGTTATTCTTTAACTGTAAATATATAGTAAACTGGTTGGAATTGTAAATGTTAATTAAAATTAATTAATCGAAAATTGTATAAAGTAAACACATACCATAGAATAGAACTAGAAGTTTATGTGAGAGCCACCCTATACTAAATTTTCAAAAAATTTACTTTGGGTTATAAATCTGTATCTCCGAAACTACTGCTTGGTTTAATTTATAATGTATGGAAGAGTTCCAGAGGAGGACTTAAGCTTTTAGAAAAATCATCTTGTGGTCACCCTGTGATAACACAAGATAAGCTACAGGGTGTCAAACAGGGTGGCAAAAGTTTAAAAAAATCGTAACTTCTACAAATGAAGTCCGATTTTAAAGATTTTTATATTTCTGTAAAGTGCTTAGCAAATAAGCTTACTCACCTAAGTTATCTCTTACAGTTAAAAAGATATTTACACTTGAATTTTGAATTTTTGATTTTTTGCCTCGACTTTTATTCGTTTTGCGGGAATAAGTCCTGAGGTATATGAGGTAAAAATTTTTTAAAAATATTTTGTAATTTGCTATATATTTCAAAATAATATGCTGAAAGAATTTTTGGATTATCTCAATTCGTCTAGACGTGAAAAATTTTCAAATTCAGTACTCTTAAATTAAGGAATGCGCACGAAAAAATCCGTGCATGCAAATCTGCTTATAGAAACTAAACCAGTGGGCGAATTTTTTTAAATTGATATTTTTATTAATGACTTTTATGTTCAAGTTCTAAGCATAAAAGAATAAATTAGTTTCTGTTGGTTTTTAAGGAAATATCTGATATTTTTCAGAATTATTCTAATTAAAGGATTTATTGTGTTTCGGTCACTTTTTTGCTCGAATAAGTCAACTTATTTTTAAACTCCGTTTCATTTTATGCTGAGCTTTTAATGTCCTTTAAATTATTTTTTACTAGGGCCCAATATCTTTCAATTGTACGGAATTTCAGACAATTTGATAGATTAGCCTCTATTTCTTTGTTACAACTGCATTGTTTTGTTGTTGTAATGAGAAGAAGCGGGAACAGGCCAGAAAACAAGCGATACACTGAATTTTATTAAGAAAGGGAGAAGTCTTTTCCAAAGGCACTTATTCACGTATATTTCTGGTTTAACGCAACCATTTTTTAAGAATGAAGTGCTTCATTCCTGTGTATGCATATGACTTCCCAAATCAAAAAATTTCTTGGGAATTTTGATTTCTTTGATACACGAAATTTTTCTGCCATAATTACTCTAGCATCTGCGACATAGAATTCCTGGCTAGGAAGTTGAAAAAAGTCAACTTCCTAGCCTTTTCATCGTATAATATACAGAAACAAAATTTCTGAAAAAATTCGTCCGAAGAACTTTCATGTTATTTTTTACCTCTAATTCTTGCTTGCGTTTCTCTTATGATTTTTTTCTTACTTCATAAGTCTTCAAGCTAGACTTCTTTTCAAATTTTCTGATAAAGATTCAAAGCAATTCACTTTTTGTGACACTTTCCTTTCAGAGATGAGGTGAATATCTCTCAAAATCCTTTCTATTTTGCCTGAGTCCTACAGCCTGAAGATACTATTAGCAGGTTACCATTTTGCGGCACAACAGCCTTCCTTGAAATTATTTTATATGACCAATGCAAGATTTCATGAACAATTTGAATTATGTGTTTATGTGTTTTTTGTTAAACTTCCATTTTAAGAAAAAACAATTTTGCTATTACCATGAAACTTAGCACATGGCAAGTGAGTACACGCAGAGAAAAAACATGGTTACAGCATGATCACCACAACTGTTCAATGATTATATAGCCGTTTTCTCGTTGATTTAAATATACTGTGTTCATGATAGCAACGTTTATGATTCTGTTTAATCATTTAATGATTACCCATAAGCAAAATTTTAATATGGTTCACTGAATTATAATATGTATTTAAATATGTTTATATGAAATCATATTTATGAATAAATACAATCATTTAATCAATTCTACAATTATTTAGTTAATTCTACAATCATTAAGTTAATTTTACAAATTTAGTTAATTCTACAACCATTTAGCCAATATTTTTATTTGATTTTAAATCATATTTTGTTTTGCACAACTGTTGAATGTTTGTATTTGAAAATGTTTATGTTTTTATCAAATATAAAATATTTGCTTTGGATTATAATTTGATTTCACACAACTATTGTATTTTTATGCACAACTGTTGAATGTTTGTATTTGAATATGTTTATGTTGTCCTTAATTACAAAATATTTGTTTTTGACTATAATTTGATTTCATACAACTATTGTATTTTTATCGTTAATCATATTTATTTTCTGCATAACTATTGAATACACATTTTTGTGTATAAGTTCAGTAGTTTGTTAGAAGGCAAAAGGTATAGCTGTGTGTTTTTGGAAAAGTGTTCAATTTATTTGTGTTCCAAGTTTAAAAAATGACAAAATAAAAAAATAACTGAAAAATATATCTTGTTCTGAGATATGCAGGAATGGTTATCCATATTGGAATGTATGAAGATGACGTTCCATTAACTGGTCGTATAGATATTGCTCTAATGAACCTTAATATCTTTGCGGTCAAAGGCTTTTAAACCATGGATTTAACTCACATTTTCAAGCCTTTCAGGTAGATTATGAGGATTTTTATTTTTCAATATCTATTAAATCATTAGAATTAAATTTTATTGGCTACATTGCATTACCAAAGAAAACATAAAACTATTGAATTAAATTCTTATGTAAATATTATAAAATATAATATGTAAATAATATTTAAACAATAAATATAAATATATGTTAAAAATTAATATGTAGAGTATAAATATTATATAAAAAACTATTTATAACTTATAATTTAATAATTAAAAATTAATAAATTTTTATACCTGAACATTTTTTTTTCCAATATTTTCAATAAATAAATAAAAATTTCAGATAAATGTGCTTTATTTTAAATATATTCAGTATTGCAAACTCGGGGATTATATATATAATAAATTGGGATTATATATATGATAAAATGGGAATATATATATATAATAAAATGGGATTATATATATGATAAAATGGGATTGTATATATGATAAAATGGGATTATATATATGATAAAATGGGATTATTACATGATTAAATTCGTTTATATATATGGTGAAATGGGAATATTAAATTATAAAATTAGTTTATATATCTGATAAAATGGGATTATTAAATGATAAAAAAATTGTGAAATCGAAAGAAATATTGTAAAAAAAAGTTATAAATATGATTAAACCGAATCATTTAATGATGAGAAAATGATTAAATGGAATCAGAAAAATGATTACGTACAAATATACTTATTGTTACCTGGGATCATATATTACAATCATAGTATGTTGCTCTTAGTTTATGGTCACCCGAACCATATTTTTTCTTTGCGTGTATAATGGCAAATACAAAACAGTTAACAGAATTATTAATTTTTCACCACATCAAAAGTTATAAGACCAAGAGCATGCACGGATTTTTTCGTGCGCAGTAGGTACTATGAAAAATGGATATTTTTTACAAAAATATAGTACAATTCTTTCACTTTTCTCTCAAAGTTCTATTAAAGAAAAAAATTGTTTCTTTATATATTTCAAAGGATAAGGCTTCGTAAATGTTTATTAAAGAAAAATGTCATGCTATCTTTTTTAAATCTATTGACGATATTTTATCGATAATAGATTATTGTACTATAATTTTGTAAAAAATAGCCATTTTTCATAGTAAGTAATTTCAGAGTGCTGACTTTGAATATTTTTCACGTCTAGACGAATTGAGATAATCCAAAAATTCTTTCAGCATATTATTTTGAAATATATAGCAAGTTACAAAATATTTTTAAAAAACTTTTACTTCATATACCTCAGGACTTATTCCTGAAAAACGAAAGAAAGTCGAGGCAAAAAATCAAAAATTCAAAATTCAAGTGTAAATATCTTTTTAACTGTAAGAGATAACTTAGGTGAGTAAGCTTAGGAAATTTTGTCAGCTTTTAGGTCCTAAACTTATCTTCAACATTTCCTCGACTATCAGCAACATCAAAATTTTGACCCAGAAGCTGCGATAATTCTGGCAGTACATACGTTTCGTTGTTCTTAATGCAACTTGAATATTTTTGTATGAAATTTGATTTTCGTGCCCTATTCTTGGCTTCTAATTTTTTTGCAGGTTTCCAGTCTGGAACTTTTTCGATTTTATATATTCTTAATTCCGCATTAGCTTTAACTTTTTGCACCAAATAGTCTGAGCACCGAGCTAATCTGACTGTTTTTCTACCAGATGTGTTTGGAGTTCTTTTCAATATGCTTTTAATTTCCTTGGCCTTCATGTGGATCTTTTTTTCTTCCCGAACCATGTTTCCTATCAATACACATTGGGGTAAAAGGGGTCGAAAGTGGCGTTTAATTGAATTTTGAAAATTAACTTTTTTAAATACATTACCATTCTGCAAAGAAAGCCTTAGAATTCTAAAAATGAATTTGTTTACTTACTAATAAATAATAAAAACGTCAAAAGTGATCATTAAAGTACTGATATCACTTTTTCTGAAGTATGCTTAGTTTTTGACATGTTTAACCCCAATGTATAGACAGACGGACGGACATTACATATCAGGCAGACAAAATTTGTAAAATTCTTGTAATGCATTTTTTTACTAACTAGTAAAAATCAAACAAGTTGTGATTATAAAAATATCGATTTCACTTTTCCTTGAAGTAAGCGGCCATTTTAGATCCATTTTTTCACAATGTACAGACAGATGGACGGATGTTGCCATTTAGCCAAAAAAGATCGTAGAGATATAATGGTACATTTTTTTACTAACTAGTAAAGAACAAAAAAAGTTGTAGTTATTAAAATATTCATATCGCCCTTCCTTGAATTATGCGGCTTTTTTCTAGCCAATTAATCCTAATGTATAGACAGACGGACGGACATTACCATTCTGCCAAAAAAATCTGAGTGTTTTTAAAGTTTATAGTTTTTAACTAACTAATAAAAAACAAAACATGTTGTGATTATTAAAATATTGATATAGACTTTTCTTGAATTATGCGGCCATTTTAGACCCATTTTTTCCAATGTATAGACAGACGGACGGACATTACTATTCTGCCAAAACAAATTCAAGAGTTCTAAAAATATCTTTTTTTACTAACTAATTGATAAAATATTAAATCATGACCATTTAAATATTCATATCACCTTTCTCTGAATAATGCGGCGATTTTAGACCCATTTAATCCTAAGGTATAAACGGACGGACAGACATTACCATTCTGCCAAAAAAAATCCTAAAATTCAAAAAATACATTTTTTTACCTAATAATAAATATAAAAATAGATCCCCATCATTAAAATATTGATATCACCTCTCCCTGAATTAAGCGCCATTTTCGACCCCTTTTACCCCAACGTGCAATGGTCGAATTCTGCTGATACTGTTTAATAACCTTGGAAACAGTTTGACAGCAGACATTTAATTCTTTGACAAATTATTTGTAGAATCACTTTGATTTTTTTTTTAAATTTTTAATAATTTATAGCATGTAAATCAATTTTTTCACTCAAAATAAAAATCCTCGAAGGTTTCAACACGGTTTTTTTACAGTTTTTAGTTTTAAATGCCTATATTTCTGTGATATTTTACGTGAGTAATTTAAAATTTAGGATATCTTAGTTATTTTGTAAGATCTACAAAAAGCCATCAACACTTTTTCTAATTTTAAAACAAATTTTTGCAATACAAGACTCTTGAAGTAGGTTTCCAACAATTTCGAAATTTTTTGATTTTCCTCATATATGTTTCCTATAAAGATTATATATTAAGTTAGGTTGGCGCTGCGAACTGTAACTCCAGGAAAACAAAAAAAAAAAAAAAATGGGGCAATTTTTCATAATGAATCATTTTCCCAAAGTTTTTGGAAATATAACCCTAAAAAAAAAAAAAATACAAAATTGCCCCAAACTTGAAATAAAAAATTGGTATAATTCTTGGGACACATTTTCATAACGAAGAGTTACACCAAGCAAAAATTTACAAGTAAAAAATGTATTAAGGAGTATTATTTGAAACAATATTCTTAAAATTTTGTGAAATGATTGTCTTTTTAAATGAAACAAAATATTATTTCATAAAGTCTATCATTTAAAAATTATAAAATGAAATAAATTTCTACAAAAGTAAAATAATTTCTTAATTCTTTAAAAAATTAAAAAAATTCCAAAACAAATTTTAAAAGAGACTTATTTTATTATTCTTTTTCTTAAGAAGTGAAACATTCTCATAAGAAAATGAAGGTCAAAATATTTTTATTAATTAATTAAATATTTTTTAAATTCAGAAAATACAATAAGAAAACTTTTCTTCACTAATAAAAGCCGTACGGAAAGTTCTTTGACAGTCGTTATCCTTCGAAATATGAAATTTATCACACACTTATTGAGAAATTAAATTTTTCAAAAAATGTTGAATGAAAAATAGCCCTAGAGTACAAATAAAACCTTTTTATGGGGTTTTTTTCATTTGATCTTTTTAGGGCCATTTTTCGTTCCAGTTTGGTGCAAATTCACCCGAAAAAATCAGGTCACAAAATACCCCAAAATTAAGTGTTGTTGTATGCCATGTAATTTTTGGGGCCATTTTTTATTTAGAGTTTTGGGGTCATATTTCCTGGGCCACAGTTCGCAGAGCCCATTTTGATGTGCTAAACACGAATCTGCTTTCAGTTTTTTTCCATCAGGTCTGGATTTTTTTTTAATTTTTAATATTTTCGCTACTAATTACCGAATAACTGTGACTGCCTAAAGGCGGGGTCATAGTAGTCATGCCCACAACAAAAAATTAATACGTAATAGAAAAAAAGTAAATGCTGATTCTTATTTAGAACGTTAAATTCCATCTTATCCACCTATTTTATTATTTAAGACAAAAAAAAAAAAAAAAAAAATAAAATTTTTTTCCCACTAGTGTATTTGCACTTAACTGTAGGTATACATGGGTATCCTAACTTAACTGTGAATTAACTCAAGATTTGTGCATAAATTTTGATGATACGTAGCTTTATTTACTAGTAGTCTTACCAGCTTTGAGATAAAGATGATAAACTGAAACGCTTTTGATGTTTTCACTATTATAAATTTGGTCCATAAACAGTACATCATGTAAAAAAAATCGATATTTTTCTTAAAAAATAGATAAAAATTTTATAATTTTGTTACTTTTTAGGTTAAAATATTAAAAATTTGCATTGTAGTAAGAATTGTTGAACAAATTGAACAAATTGAACAAATTTTTAAAATATTTTTTTCATAACCAGCATAAAATTACGAATTAAAAAATCAAAACTTTTTTACCAAAATATATGGGACACATAATTTTTCAATCGCTGCACGTTAAGGTAAAATGTGTCAGAAGTTGCGCTTAATTGAATGACAAAATTATGTATTAATATCAATTAAAATCTTGAAGCTAGGTTATGTTGTTTTCTTATAAGGAGCTGTCAAAGTTAAGAATTTTTTTTTTACATTTTTGAAAAATAGCAAAAAATTCAATTTTCAGCAGATTTCAGTGTATTTTTTTTTTATTTATTTATTTATCATTCTTCAATAGCATAACAGAGCCCAATGGGCCATTAAGAGTTAACAAAATTACCACTTAACAAAAACCACAATAATAAATACAGTATTAACAATAAATAAATTAATAAAAATTATGTGTATATAACTTATATGTATATGAAAAGAATTAAAGAAAGGAATTTAAAAAGATTAGAGAAAAAGAAATGAATCTCAAGTGCAGATTGTCATAATATCATGAATCAATTATAAATCATTATATTGAAGATAAAGTAAAGTTTTTCTTTTAAAGGTATCACGTGAAAGTTCAAATGTTCTGAGTGAATTTGGTAAATGGTTAAAAATTCTAGCTACACGAACATAAAAAGACCGCTCCAAGGTAGGCGTTAGTTTCGGTATAGATAGAACGACTAAATGAAAAAAATGACTTTAAATACAAAATACTGTCTGAAGTATAGATATTATAAAAACAGAACAACAGTCTGGATTTCACATAGTTCAAAAAAGAACAATCTAAAAACCTACAAACAAATGCAGAAACATAACTACGTCGTCGTAAACAGATGAGATAACGAATAACCCTGTTAAACAAAATAATAAGTTTCCTCATATTATAACCAAAGGTACCACTATATAACTCAATGCCATACAAAAATATAATAATAATAATATTCATAGGTAGAATTAAATTAACACTATATATTTTACGTAATGTGTAGTTTACAAAATTTATGTGTCTATCAAAATTGAGTCTATTATCAATCCATGATATGGTCAACAAACTCAATTTTAGCACCATTAAATTCAATATACAATTTACCTATCGGAGAACCAAAAAGCATAGCTTTAGTTTTCATTAAATTTACAACTAACTTATTCTCCAATTAGAAATATTAAAAATAATGTACTTAATCATTTGTTGCATTACATCAACATATTGTCTTTCACTACAAAAAAAGAAAGAATAAATCATCTGCATAAGCAAATGGAATGCAAGACGGATTAAGTTCAAAGATACTAAAAATATCATTATGATAAATATTAAACAGTAAAGGTCCAAGTACAGAACCTTGGGGCACACCACTTGTGACAGGTAAAATAGTTGAAATTTGTTTACCAACAGATACATATTGATAACGATTACTAAGAAATGAGAATATAAGCCTACAAGACGACGACGAAAGACCCAGATTTCTGTTAAGTTTAGAAATTAAGGTGCAATAGTCAACTTTATCAAACGCTTTGGTAAGGTCCATTGATAAAAGAACATTAAAATTTTTTCTACTTAAAGAATGGCGTATAGTATCAGTTAAACCTAAAAGGAGGGATGTTGTGTTTCTACCATATCTAAAGCCATATTGCGCATCACTGAAAAATGCAATTTCATCTATATAACTTAATAACTGATTTTTAAGTAAAATTTCCACCAATTTAGACATAACCGGTAGAATAGAAATTGGGCGTTAATTAGACATTACATTAGATTCGCCAACTTTCTTAATAGGAACCACTTTTCCAATTTTCCAACCCATAGGAAATGTTGAAGTAGTAATGATACTATTGACAAAATGTAAAATGTAATTCGCAATAAAAGGGAATACTAATTTCAAAAATTTAATGGAAATACCATCACAACCAACAGCGTTAGACTTTATTGATTCTAAAGCAGTTATAATTTCATCAAGGTCAACAGTACGAAAAAAAATCTGTCCTGATTCGAAAAATTGGATTGATCAAAATCTGTATAAGAATTATTACCTAGATTGGACGAAAAGTAATAATTTATATCATTAACATTAAAATGACCTACATCAGTAACAGTTTTACCTATACCATTAGACGAAGTATGTTCCAAATTTGATCAGAGTTTTTGTTGTTAAATAAATTAGCATGAGCCCTTCTCTTTGCATTACGAATAATAGTTTTCGCATGATTTCTTAGGCGACAAAATTGTCTCCAATTCTCATCTGTCTTATTCCTTAAATAGGCACGATATGAAGCATTTCTTCTTGACAAGCTATTTCTGATGTCAGGGGAATTAAACCAAGAATTGTCATAAAAACTACGAACTCTATGTTGTTTATAAGGCACAGCCCGATGCATATAGCATAAACATGAGTAAATTAAATTAACCTGCTCATTAACATCAGGAATATTAAAAATATCAAAATTGCTAGAATTAGCAATATACTCTAAAAGAGAAAAATCAGTGTTTTTATAATCAAAGTATCCAACATATTCGATAAATGGAGTTATATTAATATCAAAACTATCATATATAAATGAATGACGGGAAGTTCCTGGTATTTGAATTTGACCAGACTGAAGAATTTTCATTGACGGAGTCAAAAGGAAATATTCAGTTAAAGACGTTGAACCATATTTTACGCTAAGATGAGTAGGTAAAGAATTATGATGGCACATTATATTTTATCTATTACACATTTCCCTTACGTTGACTGCTTTCGTAATGTTAAACATGTTATTATTAAAATCACCTATAATTACGACGTCACTGTATCTAGTTAACATATCTGTAACACTATCTTCAAAAACTGTCAAATCTCCATGAGGGAGATAAACAACCCCAACAAGAATCTTACGATCCAAAAGTGATAATTCAATAAACAATAATTCAGCAGAAACATGAGTTCTGTTACCTCTTCTGTTAATGCTACTTTTGAAAATTTATTTTAAATAAAAAATCTTCTAAGGTAAAATTTTAAAATGAAACCATCAATTTCAGATATTTAAGTATACTTTTCTTCAAGTATTTGTAAATTATGTATTGTCCTAATATTTTTATTATTTTTTTGAAAACTATCCTAAAATAGACTCATTTTCAAATTTCATGGAATGTAACTTAAAATGTTAAGGATGTTTGTTCTGAAAATTTTTTGAAAAATAGTACATATTATCCACTTTAATATTGTTAAAAAAATTGTGCACATATATAGCCCAATTTGAGAAAATAATTTTTTTCAAAAAAAAAAAAAAAAAAAAAAAAAAAAAATCCAGTAGATTTCAAACCAAAAAAAAAAAAACAGCTTAAGTGCAGACATTATCTTTACTTTATCAAACATTAAACAGTGGAAGAATCAAAATAAATATGTAACTTCTAATCAGCTGGTTGGATTTGCATGAAATTTCACACAGGCTTAGCAGAGGACAGTAGTATTTCGAGTTTAGAAGCAATTACGCATCAGGAGCGGAACTATTGAGGTTCAAACTAGGGTACTAGTGTCATGGAAAATGTTTAACCACTAGTGAAGTTTTGTTCCTTATTCGATTTCCAAGATTTTTATATATCCTTAAAGTCCTTGTACTACTTATCTTATATATTTTTCGAGTTATATACATTTGAAATTTCGAAAATCTCAATTTTACAAGATCTTGGTTAAGATTTTTCAATATATAGCCAAATATTTTCAACCGATTTTATTATATTTTATGTAGTTGGTTAAAAAAATTATCTATTGAGCAAAGAAAATTTTGAGTCGTTATCTTTATTTTGTAAAAAGTTATACGATTTTGAATTGGAAAATTTGCAAAAATTAACAAACAGGCGGACAGATGGACGGACATTAGAATTCTGTAAAAAAAAAAAACAATTGGAAATATATTTTTTCACTTCTCGATTAATATGAAAACCAAATGAAGGTATGAAAATGTTGATATCAAATTTCCTTAATTAAGTGGAATTTTCGACCCATTTAACCCAAATGTATAGACGGACGGACATTGCCATGCAGTCAAAAATTATTTTAGAATTCTAGAAATGCATTTTTATACTAACTAATAAATAGAAAAAATAGAAAGTGATCATACAAATTTGGATATCCTTTGGTGGTATGGTGGTATCAAAGTGTTGATATCACCATTTCCTGAATTATGCATAATTTTTGACTCATTTAACTCTAATGTATAGACGGACAGACACCAATTACCGTTCTGCTAAAAAAATCCTAAAATTCTAAAACTGAATTTTTTTAACTAATAATCAATAAGAAAATAAAACGTAATCATTAAAATATTGATATCAACTTTCCCTGAATTAAGCGCCATTTTCGACTCCTTTTACCCCAATGTGCGCTGGTAGTGAACTGAAGACCAATTTAAAAAATTTTTTAACTAATTTTTTCGTATTAAGCTCAAAAAAGGCTATTCTCGGGACACTCTAATGGACACTTATTTCGAAATATCTCTTAAACTATTCAGCGGATAAAAATTTTTTAGTAGAAGGACTTAAAGCCAATTTTATTCCAAATATTTCGGTATATTATTTATAAAAAATGTTGCATACCATTATCGAGTTATAGTGAAATATACTGGAGTAATCGGCTTATTTAGGACGCAATATTAGACACGCCCATAAAAAAATCTCGACCTGATGGGAAAAAACTGAAAGCAGATTCGAGTTTAGCATGCGGAATTCCATCTAGTCCACATATTTTTTTTTGTAGGAGCACGAAATTTTTTTGTCGAACAGTGTTATTATTCAGTGAGTTATTAGATTAAATAAAATTCAAAATATTAGGGATTTTCACTTTTCTTACCTAAATTTTGCCTATATTAATGGAAAGTTCATTGCTTAGCTAGTAAAACTTGTTAAAGTACATATTGTTAGCTTCTAAAAATATAAGTCTAAATAAATTTCATTTTTTTCCTATGTAATATACATTCAATATAATTAAATTAAATTTTAATAAAACTTCACTATAAATTTCTAGGAAAAATTGCATAAATTTTACAAAAGTAAGTTTATTAAACAATAAATTTAGAATAATAAAACGCACAAAATTTAATAAATTAATTTGTAAATAATTTACATATTTCAGACTAAGAACATAAACCAACGCAATAGAACTGCAAAAAAAATTTTTTTATAAATAAAATGCGGTTGGTCTTTTTGCTACACAAATATTTAGAAAATCATCAGGACTAAAGAAGGATAAGCAGTATTTTTTTTTGTATGTGTGCAAATTAATGTTTGTATACTTGTGTGTATAAAATGTGAATTCATGGTATTTGGACTAATAAAATTTTGTTTAGCAGAACATTTTTAAGTCTTTAGGTCTTGGCATAAGAGGAGTCTGTTTCTAAGTCTGTTTGTCTGTCTATGGGTTTTATTCCTTCTGTTGGTCGGTAATTTTAATGCGTAAATTCTTGGCTTCTTTTATTATTTTGTTGGCTTTAAGACAAAAATGCATACAATTTTTGCTGGCTGGTATTGTTATAGAAGAATAAAAAATATGGGTCATATATAAAATGTAAAAGTGCTTGTGATAAGTTTTGAGTTGGTTTAGTATGAGAAGTTTTAATTTTTGTTCAGTAGAGTTTATACTTTTATTAAAGAAAATTTTATAATAAATAATTGAATGTTCATATTTTTGTTGTTATAAGGAGTGTCAATTATGTTTTGTTTAATGTTTAATATTTTTAATAAAAATATTTTTTTTTTTTAAATATTTGTATTTATTTATTGAATCTTCTTAAAAATAGAACTAACAATAAGTAATCAAATCTTAAATCTAAAAAATTAAAATTTATCTCGTCCAACCAATGTCAGGCGATAAACATCTTTTCTCGTGCATTTCATATACGGATCAGATCTGACGTATTTCTTCTTTTTAAGCGTATGTGGCCATTACTTCTTAATATACTACGAGCAAGTGGGTTTGGGTGTGTTTCTAGCTTTTTTAGGTATGTTAATGCGTGCTTTTTTATTTCGTTAGTTACAAGAGGTACGCCGAGATCTTTATGGATATTCAAATTTTTTACATACCATGGGGCAGATGTAATTGTTCTTAAAATTTTATTTTGGCGCCTTTGAATTTTTTCAACATTAGAAGCTGAAGACGTGCCCCATAATTGAATACCATAGCTCCATATTGGCTTTAGAATTGTGTTGTAAAGCAATAATTTACAGTCTAAACTCAACTTAGAATTTCTTTCAATGAGCCAGTTAATCTCAAGAGATTTCAACTTCATTTGGGTTAACTTTGCTTCAATATGCGTTTTCCATGTAAGGCGTCGATCTAGATGCATACTCCGTTTGTTGGGGAATAACTTGATTATTTATTCGAATTGTTGGACATGATTCTCTCCTCAATATGAAGGTTATGTGTATGCATTTCTGCTCGTTTACTTTTATCTTCCATTGCTTTAACCATGTTTCTAGATCAGATGCATGATCTTGCTTCTTGGGGGTTTTCATGAACGCCTAGAATAGCTGTGTCGTCTGTAAATGTTGATATATGGGTTTGACTATTTGTTGGCATATCATAGGTAAATATTAAGTATAAAAAAGGACCCAGTATGCTTCCCTGCGGTACGCCTGCTGATAAAGGCTGGGGTGAACTTAGGAAGTCTCCTTCTTTAAGAATAAACTTCCGTTGAGTTAAATAGCTTTCAAATAGCTTATGTGTGTTTGTGGGTAAATTTACTCTTATTTTATATAACAAGCCTTCGTGCCATACTTTGTCAAAAGCTTGCGAAACGTCGATGAATAGAGCAGAACAAAATTTATTTTCTTCAAAAGCCTTGGATATAACATTTACAAGTCTGTGTGTTTGTTCAATAGTGCTATGTTTTCTTCTAAAATCAAATTGATGATTCGGGATGCAATCAGTTCGATTCATTATTATGTTCAACTTGTTCATTAATAGCTTCTCGAACAGCTTTGATATATTTGATAACAGGCTGATGGGTCTATACGATTCTACTTTAGTGTGATCTTTTCCTGGCTTAGGTATCATAGTAATCAACGAAACCTTCCATTCTGGTGGATAGTGTTCAAGGCGTAATATAGCGTTGAAAATAAAAAGTATTATTTTTAACGCTATCCGGGGTAGCTTCAAAAGCATCTTGTTACTGATTTTATCAATACCAGGGGCTTTTTTGGAGTTTAAATCAACAATAGCCTTCTCGGTCTCTCGAATCTCAAAACAAAGGGGTTCAACTGCTCTATAATGGGGTACAACTGGTGGCAACTCTATTATGTCATCTGATAAATTTGGGGTAAACACATTTTTTAGATGACTAACGAATAGATTCCCCTTTTCGTTGTCATTTCTTGCCCAGCATCCATTTGTATTACGTAGAGGAGGTCTGCTTAAAACTGGTCTTTTTAAATTTTTTCTAGCTCGCCATAATGAGTAATTTGAATACGGTGTTGCATCTAGGTTTTCCAAATATTTGGTAAGTGATTCAGTTTTTTGATACTCTACTACTTATTAAGGCGTTTTTGGCATTCTCTTAGTTTTGACTTGAGTTGAGGGGATCTATGGAGTTGCCACTCTCTTCGAGCTCTTCTTTTTTCAGTCAAGAGCCGTTCGACATCAACAGAACAAATTCTATTGTATCTGTTTTGTCGGGGGGTTAGGGTAGCATGTTCAGCAGCAAGTTTTAAACTTTTTTCAAAATTATTGAGAGATCGATTTCTTCTGGAGTTTTTAGCGATATATTTCCTGTGCAGTGAGTGCTGATATATTTTCTATATTTCAACCAGTTAATTCTTGTGTTTGATATCACTAAATTACCAGTGGGGGATACAATTTCTCGGGGGTTAAATAGAGTAACAAAATTGGGTGAATGATCTGAAGATAATTCCAATGAATATACCATTTGAATAAGTTCCAATGAAAAATTTTTTACAATTGCGAAATCGATGACATCTGGTATTTTATTTGGATCAGTAGGCCAATATGTAGGTTCTCCAATCGAAATTACATTCAATCCCATTTTAGAAATTGTATCAAACAAAACATGACCTTTCGGGTTAGTCAGTCGTGATCCCCAGAATGTATGCTTAGCATTATAATCGCCAGCTGCCAGGAAACAGGGTCCTAGTGATTTATAATAAGTTTCATATTGATTTTCCGATATTGAAAATCTAGGGGGTGAGTATATCTGGGGTCTTTAGTGTCATAAAAGACATATCCATTCATCTTAAATAAGCTTCTTGAAGTCAAATGTGTTTCTGAGATTAACATTACATCAACTTGATGGTTTTTAAGAAAATATTCCAGTTCATTCTTGTGTTGGCGAATGTCGTTCCAAAAACATATTTTTAGGCAGTTCATGGCTTGTTTAGTAGAGCCTGCAATAACAATGATTGCATCTTGAGCATTTCCTGCATCATATTGCTCATAGAGTTTGTAAAATTATTTCCAGATTGCAAGAGGGTGAATTTTTCTGTAGATTTTGATTGTCCTTAAGAACATTTGCATATGAGACTTTATTGTCTGATGATTTTATTATATGGGGAAAATTTGGCTCTAGGAACTTTATTGATTGGTCGGGTGAAATTCTTGATTTCTGGGTTTGAAGCTTTTTTTACAATTGAGTAAACTGGACAACCTCTATAATTTGCAGTGTGGTTTCCTCCGCAATTGCTACATTTTTTTTAACTTAGAATCATTTTTAGATTTGTCACATTGGGACGAGTTGTGCAACTCTCCGCAAGCAACGCAGACGGGTGGTAATCTGCAATAAGCCTTAGTATGACCATATTCCTGGCAATTTACACATTGGACAGGTCCCGAACGTTTATGCGGTTCTTCTACCGTATTTTTGCGATGCAGTAAATACCTAAGGTTGTATATGGGGTGAGTTTCGCCTTTCTTTAGTCTCATATCACCGGGTTCGAGTTCGACTCGGAAGAGCGGTTGAGGAATTTTTTCTCGATTTCGAATATTCATTACATTTTTAATTTTAAAACCTTTGTCCTCCAAAATTTGTTTAACATCAGTTGGATCAACAGTGGAGTCAATACCCTTTATAACGATCTGGAGACCTTTACTACATTTGAGTTGATAAGTATAAAAATTTTTTCTTGCGGGTTTCGAGATCTGTAATTAACTTGCGAAAATCGTTTTCATTATTTACCTGAATTTTTGTTTCATTAATAGCACCTCTTTTAATTGGAATTACGTAAAATGAATTCTCACCTATCAATGAGATCAGATTTTGAATCAAAATATTCGAATTCTGTTCTCTCAAAAAAGTGGGTGGTGGCTTTGCTGATGTAATTTTATTCACGGGTTTGATATATTCATTCTGCAAAATTGAAAAAACGATTCTCAGTATTTGGCCTATCATTTGCACTGTCTTTAGATAGTTTTGCCAAAGAAGCTAGTTTTGAGGACTTTGGGCTTCGTCCTCGTTTTAAAACGGTAATATACCGGGCCATACCAACTTGAATTTGGGATTTAATTTCACTATTTTTAGTTTGGTCTACCTTAGGTGTCACTCTAGTTATGGGGTTAATTAAATCAGTACTTACTGTGACTGCTGTTACTTTAGAAGGGGAATTGTACAGCATACCTTCAGGCGAAATTAAATCCTGTTTATTATCATCAATTGTCCACAAAGCAGGGGAGCAAGAAAGAGCACGATTCTTATTTATATATTTATATTTATAAAAAATATAAATATATATATTTTTGCATTAAAATAAAATATTTATGCAAAATATTGTCTAAGTTCTAATTATTTTGCCACAGATGTATATTGTTTTTAAATAAAGACATTATCACTAATAATATTTTATATAAAGTTGTTCTAACTTGATTGGTAGGCAGAAATGTAGGTGTTAAAAATGAAATTAATTCCTAAGAAATTTGCCTTATAGCCTCATGAGGCTATATGCCCATCATCGTTGCCATATAATTACCACCTAATTTTGCTTGTGTAGGCTACAAAAAAAAAAAAAAAAAACAAAAAAAAATTGCTAAAATAAAATAAGAAAATACCACAATTCTTTAATATAAATTTTTCAGCTTAAATATGAAAATTAGAAAACAACAAAAACGCGTTATGTGTTCATAATAAGTATTCAAATTGAAAAATATATTTTTTTCTGTTAGCAAAGATTTCCTTTTAAAATTCTTTTCTTCTTTTATGATTTTTTTTTTTTTTAAATTAGCGTAAATTAACTAATTTTCTACATTTGCATGTGTGTTGTACATTTTTGGCATTTTTATGTAAATCCTTGTAAAAACACAAATACAATTTTATTCGCTTCTTTTGCATTTTCTCTTTAATAAGAATTTTTTTCTACGCTCTAAGTAGCTTTTTAAATTTTATGTTAATTTTTTTTAGATGTTTTTTTTTAGCATTTCTTTTTTTGTATATATTTTTCATTTATAATGCGGAATGTGGCTGCATGTGTTTGTGTGCCTTCCGTTTTATGGCTTAATATTTAATATATGAATGTATTAATGTGTGAGTATGTGGGTTTGTGTAAATTTATTTTTGCCTCCACTTCTGTGTTTATACTGGTTTTCATATGTTTTTCAATTATGCATTCATATTATTATGTTCATTTTTTTTTTATATAACAACCGGATCTAAAATGGTGAGAGGATATATTAATTTATTAAAGTGTTTGTAACGAATTGAAATCTTTATCATTGACTTGAAAGGACTGTATAAGATAATGTTAAATATTTTAGACATATTGGAAGGTTTTCTTCAGACAATTGTAAATCAATTGCCTTTAAATGACTTAAGTTAACTTCAAATTAGGATAATATTTGACGATTTTTGCAAAAGATTAATTAGTCTAATGTGAGCACCAAAAAATTTTACGAACCAAACAAAAAAACAATTGATTTTAGATAAACAAAATATTTGCCTTAATTCAAAAACGAGACATTTGGGGAACATAAGACGTAAAATATTTGCCATTATATTAGGATCAAACAGGGGCAAACAACAGGTTATGCAAATTTATATTTTATCTATTAAAATCCTTTTTTTTTTTTTTAAATAAAACGTTCAATATAATAAGTCATATAAAAAGTATCAGCGGTTTTTTGTGTCCTTTGAGGAGGTTGACACCTATACGTCGGGTGAGACTATTTCGATTGTGTCAAACGATCTGGTGCACAGTGTGCGATTCAAAAAATGAAATGGAAATAATTATGGAACTTCGGAACGGCTGCTCCGATTTCCATATAGTTTCACATGATGATAGTAGAAGTGTAGGCGAGTTTAAGTTTTGAACTTGGGCCATATAGACCTACAAGGGATGAGGCCACAAGGTCCCAAAGTTGGACACCTCGGGTATAAAATATATTTTTTAAAAATGATCCTGATTCCTTATATCTGAATAGATTTGAAATATTTTTATATAGGAGGATTCTGCTAGTCGAGATCTACATCATCATTGTTTAGGAAATTTTGTCCTCTTTTCAAATATATATAAAAATTTTTAAAATACGAAAATTTGTTGAAGACTTTTTGCAAAAAACACTGAGAAATGATGGATTTGTGATTTTTTGCATACTTTTCATTTTTAATTATGCAATAAAATTCTTGTTAGTCAATAGTTTTGAATGATATTTTACACCTACGTATATTTTTTGATGCTTAATTCAAAGCGTTATTCACTTTTTTGGATTTGTCTACAAAAATACCTTAATTCCCAAAAAACTTTAAAATTTTTCCAAAAATGGGATTTTTTACTTTTTTTGCTATATCATTTCAGCCGATATCGGGGAGCAAAAATTTCTATTGCAAGAAAGTTAAAAACTCATAATACTATACAAAAAGTACAACTTTTTTTAATTCCAGCTTTGCAATTTGAGAAATTAAGGCGAAAATTCGAAATTCGTTGGAAAAATAGGTCAAATTTGGGAAACCCTGGTTCTTCCAACAATCAATTTTAAAAAGTATTTTTTCCTTTAAAGTATTTTGTGTTTAGTTATCTTTCAGAAAAATATAAATATTATATATGTTACTTAGGAAAATTTGTATATAACAGAAAAAGAATATGACCACTTTTTTGGCAAAAAAAAGCGTGAAAAAATCGAATTTTTTTCAAAGTTCAATTTTAAATGCTTGTATCTTTTGACTCCGTTAATATTTTTTCAAAACTCTTTCTTACATACCTCTACTATCTCCATGTGAAATTATGGAGATCGGAACAGCCGTTTCGAAGTTCCATAATTATTTCCATTGCATTTTATGAATCGGCGTGGTGTTTAAAAGGTGACATTACAGGTTATATTTGTGGTGAAGATGGTGTTTAATTTGTAACTAGTGTAAAAAGTTTTATTGATTTGAAAATAAGTGAAAAATCTGAAGAAATAAGATATGTGATACTTTTTTGCTATAAAAAAAGGAAAAAATTTGGAAAATTTCGATGTCTAAAATGCACTTTACTATGTGCCAGTCATCGAAAAAGTGAATGAAATTTTGCAAACGGTGGAGCAGGACCGGCACGCAACTTGTGAGAATATAGCGAAAACAATAAACATCAACCACATGATAGTTAAGAATCATTTGGAAAAGGCTGGCTACTCAAAAAAGCTCGAGTTTTAGGGTATCACATATATTATAGCAAATAATTTTGATTGACCAAATTACCAACGAAATAGAACCATTTCTGAAAAGGATCATTGCGAACAATAAAAGACGATCAATTTAGAATTCTACTGTTTTTAACTCGATAGTATAAATAAAGTAATCAAGAAAGAGCGACCAGAATTTTCTAACAGAAAAGGTGTTCTGTTCCAACATAACAATGCCACACACATTTTTGATGACCCACCAAAAATTTGCTGCACTTGTCTGAGAAGTTTTGATACAACCAATGCATAGCCCGTACTTTGCTCATTGTTACTACCATTTGTTTAAGTCTCTGCCAAACTCTCTTGATGGTAAAAAATTGGCCGACCGAAGAGTCTCTTGAAATCACTTGGTTAAGATTTTCGGCAGTAATCTACAAAAGTTTTACAGCGCAAATTAAGTTTTAGAATTTTAAGATTTTTCTTTAGCAGAACGGTATCTATCTGATATCTGTCCGTCTATACATAAGAGTTAAATGGGTCGAAAATTATGCATAGTTCAGGGAAGGGTGATATAAACACTTTAATAATCACTTTTAATTTTTCTATCTATTAGTAAGTAAAAAAATGCATTTTTAGAATCATAAGATGTTTTTTTTAGCTAAATGGTAATGACCGTCCGTCTGTCTATACATTTGGGTTAAATGGGTCGAAAATGACGCTTAATTCAAATTTTGACGATCACGATCTATTTTTTTAATATTTATTAGTTAGTAAAAAAATGCACTTTTAGAATTCTAAAATATTTTTTTGGCAGCATGGCAATGTCCTTCCGTCTATTCATTTGCGTTAAATGGGTCGAAAATGGCACTTAATGTAGGGAAAGGTGATATCAAAATTTTAATACTTAAATTTGGTTTTCATATTAATCGAGAAGTGGAAAAAAATAATTTTCGAATTGTACGATTTTTTTGAGAGAATTTTAATGCCTGTCCATCTGTCCGTCTGTTTGTTAATTTTTGCAAACTTGCCAATTAAAAATCGTTACACGTTTGACTCAATAAAGATAACGACTCAAAATTTTCTTTGTTCGATAGATAATTTTGCTTTAAAAACTGCATAAAATATAATAAAATCTGTTGAAAATGTTTGGCTATATGAGGAGTGAGATCGAAAAATTCTTAACATACATAATATTCAATAACTTGGAAACGGTTGATCTTAGAGTTTTCATTATTTTTTTTAATCATTTTATAATTTAGCAGAGATCACAGAAATATTTTTTATGGTTCTAACCACTAATTATAAAATTGTGGACCATTTTTTAAAATCCTTTCTTTGGATATTTGAAAGTTGCTTCAGTCACTTTTCTGGAACAGTGGGCACATCTTCTGTTAAAATCTTGGGTATTTTGGGACACCCTTTTTGTGCTCTTGAATTCACTTTTCACAAGAGCTCAATATCTCTCCACTGGTCTAAGCTATGGACAATTTTGAAAATTGACCTCTCTTGGTACTAAAACTATGTTATTGATTTGATACCACTCCAGAGCTTTCCTACCGTAGTGACATGATACCAAATGGGTCCAAAAATATGTGGACACGTTGTGCTTTCTTAAGAAAAGAAGAAGTCATTTTTGCAAATATTCCTTTATTCATATTTTGGTATTTATAGATCCGAATGTATCAAATGACTTGCCTGTTTTGCCGCAACTGCAAAAAGCTTGTCGTACCATGAATTTTGTAAGAAATTTTTGCTGCTTTTGGGTCTTAAAACTTATCTCCAACATTGCTTCGAGCATTAGCAATAAAATTTTTTGAGACACAAGCTGCGAAGATTCTACCAGCACCTACGTTTCTTCGTCAATTATACAGCTTGAGTATTTTTGTATGAAATTTGGTTTTAAATTCCGAGTCCTATTTTTGGCTTGTAATTTTTTTTGCAGAATTCCAGTTTGGAATTCTGCAAAAAAACTTTCCCATTAGCTTTAAATTTTCGAACCAAAGATTCGACGCACTGAGAAAACTGAGCTGATTTTCTACTAGATGTGTTTGGAGTTCCTTTCAATATGCCTTCAATTTTCTGGCCTTCCCAGTATCATGTGATCCTTTTTTCTTACCGAACTAGGTTTCACATCAATAGTCAAATTCTCCTGATACTGTTTAATAGCATTAGAAACGGTTTTACGGACGACATTTAATTCTGTGGCCAATTATTTGTAAGACCTATTTGGATTTTTTGAAATTTTTTAATAACTTGTAGGACGTAAATCTTTTTCGTCACTTATTTTGATGAAAATAAGGACAATTTAACATGGTTGTTATTAAAAATAATAACTGAAGTATTTTTCCATGATAACTAGTTCAAAAGAAATTTTGAATATTGATTCCGAAAAAAGTTATGAGACAAAATGTGTGTTAGGATTTTTTCGATCTCACTCCTAATATGGACAAATCTTAACCAAGATCTTGTAAAATTTAAATTTTTGAAATTTTATATGTATATAACTCGAAAAATATATAAGATAAGTAGTACCTGCGAGCATGTTTTCTTAAGGATTTATTAAGGACTTTCAGGTGATATAAAAATCTTGGAAAACGGGTAAGTAACAAAAATTCGCTAGTGGTTAAACATTTTCTATAACACTAGTACCCTATTTTGAACTCCTATAGTTCCGCTCCTGAAGCGTGTATGCAATCCTGCTTCGGCTACTGTCCTGTGCTATTCCTATATGAAATTTCTTGTAAATCTAACCAGCCGATTAGAAGTTACATACTTATTTAGATTCTTTTTAATATTTTATAAAGCAATGAAAATGTCTGCACTTAAGCTGTTTTTTGTATGAAATCTACCAGAGTTTTATTGAAAAAAAAAAAAAAAAAAATATTTTTTAAAATCGGGCTATATATGCGAACGATTTTTTCATAATATTAAAGTGGCCAATATATACTATTTTTCAGAAGATTTTCAGAACAAACATACTGTAACATTTTAAGTTGCATTCCATGAAAATTTAAAATTAGTGTATTTTAGGACAATTTTCAAAAAAATATCAAAAATATTAGGATAAAATATAATTTGCAAATACTTAAAGAAATGTACAACTAGATATCTGTAGTTGGTTTTTCTATTTAAAATGTTTACCTTAAATTACTTTTTATATAAAATAAGTACACTGAAATTTTATGAGAATTGAATTTTTTACTATTTTTCAAAAATGTAAAAAATGTTTTACTTTGACTGCTTCTTATAAGAAAACAACACAACCTAGCTTAAAGATTTTAATTGATATTGATACATAATTTTGTGTATTTTTATTCGGTACCCAACTTTAGTACACAAATTTAATCTCAACTTGCAGAGAAGAGGTCTTAGACAATAATGGCGAATATGTGCTTGATTAAAATTGATTTTCAATAAAAAATATTAGTTAAAAATTAAAAAAAAAAAGAAAAAAAAAAAAAAAAAAAAAATATGATCTGATATTAATATTTTTATTCAAATCATAAAAGGGCTTCTTATTTTGTATGCAGCCGAAAGTTACGAGCAAAGAAAACAATGTTTTTTTTTTTTTTTTTTTGTTTTTTTTTGTGAAGATAGGCTCGTTTTGTAATGTAAATGATGTTCCTCTGCACATCATTTACAAAACGAACCAGGGTTCTTATTTTATAAAATATATAAAAAATATGAAAATATATTTATTTTTAAAGTAAGTTTCATTAATGTACATTATGAATTTTGCAATTGACAACAGTAAACATTTTTTTATTTATTATGTAAACATTTAACTCTATTGCAAATTTTGCCTAAAAATGTTCACTTTACACTAAATAAAAACACTAAAATAACATTGACATCCACATATTCGGAAATTCTCTCAAAAAAATATTCTAAATCGATAGAAACAAAATAAGAAAAACGATTTTCCTTTATACTCATTATACAATATATGCCCAATAAATTTATGATAGTGTAGTGTTTAATCAAATAGTTTTGAGTAAACAATTTGCATCTAACCTGAACAGGCTTAAAATAAGTTTTCTCCTTCTTGTATATTACGATATTTGACAGATGTTTCATAAAGTAAATGCTCGTAATATGAACAAAAAATCAACACTGTATTTAAATTCAAAAATATAATTAAATTATTCGTGTCAAATATTAGTCTATTCTGAATTTGTCTATGATTAGCAGTGTTGCCAGTTTAGCCTTTTTAAGGCTAGATCTAGCCTTTTTATTTTGATTTAAGCCTCAAAATTTTCGTTTTAGCTTCTAGCTTTTTTGTTAGCCTTTTTTATTTTTAACATAGCCTTAAAAAGGCTAAAATTTTACAAACTTTATTTTTACAAAATCATCAATTTAAGCATTTGTGTATATTAATTCTTACAAAATATCGAAATTATTTATATTTAATGAAAATTTTCGCCTGCGGCGCTTCATTCTACAAAAATATTACAATTATTTTTTTTTTTACAAACTTTATTACCCATTTAAACTAATTACTTTATATTTACAAATTCACTAAAATATATTTAACAAATACCAAAATCTAATGAGAACAAAAAAATTAATGCTTTTTTAAATAAAAAAATATGTTAGCTTTTTTCTGGCTTTATTTTTTGGGGCATTTAGCCTTTTCTGACCTTTTTTTAAGTCAAATTTAGCTTCTTTTTTTCTCAAGTCCTGGCAACACTGATGATTAGTGTGAAAAATGATAAAATATAAATAGTAGTGGAGGAAAAATATTGTTTAGTGGAGAAATGAGCTAGAAATTGAAGTTAACAAATTCTAGCAAATAATAAAACTAACGGTCTTCCCATTTGTATATGTATGTAGTGGATATATAAGATTCGTTACAGACGACTATAACATTTTCATATATTTAAACAGATGCTTGTTTATCACTGTATTAATATTTATGTATGTATTTTTATGCAAACATACATATAAACATACAAGTACATAAAGTACGAATATATTTATTTATGTTTGGCATAATTATATGCTAATTTATGAATTTTGTTAAAAAAATTAATGAATATTTTATATATATACATGTTATAAGTACTCATATCTTTAGTAAGTGTCTATATGTGTAGTCATTTCCAGCATTACCCAATAAATTTTAGATTTTTTTTAATACTTCTACATAAGTAATTTTAGTTTCATATTTTAAAATCTAAAATATGTTGTTGATATAAAAATTTTTATACTCTAATTAAATTTGTGTATTCATTATTTTCTTTAAATATTTCAAGTTATAGCTTATTTAAACATAAACATTTTACTAATGTCATAAATTTATTCACTGGGTTTTGCATTAAAAAAAATTAAATATGTATGCTAATAATTTAGTACATTAAGAATGAAAATAATAACATATTTTATATTTTGATTTCTTTTTACATAAATATTTAATTTTTATTTGACAAATTATGTTGAGGACTTAAAAAAAGGACCTCCACACTTTGCCATCCAAAAGCCATAATAACAAGAAATTTGTTGGAAGTAGTATTTTATTCAAATATATAAGTATAGATCAAAGGGAAAATTTAAAAACCAAATATGTATATGTATACAACTTTGGTTCTATTAATATCTAGTTAAAAAAAAAGCAATATAAAGAATTATTTTAACTTTATTGCTTTTTATATTTTATTATTATTATTTTTTTTTATTAAATAATGACAAAAATTTAGCTGGCTGAATTACATACATAAACTCTATTTTGTATATAACTGAAAATATATTTTAAATATGAGCCGTTATCAAAAATTTTTAATTTTGCTGAAACTGACTTAAATCCTTAATAAGTTTTATGGTAATGATAATTTAAACATATTATTTACAGATCTGAACTCACAAGACTTGAAACTAATAGAGTGCAAGATTTTAGTACCATAAGTTTCTTTTTGTAATCGTGATTGTTGTTCTAAGTTCAAGAACATGGAAAATCGGCCAAAAATTACTTAAGTTTTTTCCATTCTTCTACAATTTTTGTTCGCGCGTTTACACTTTTTAATCTCATTCTAGCATAAATAAACTAATCGAACTTTGCTGATAAATTCTGCAGCATCTTTTTTGTTGTGCAGATTTTCAATAGTTAAATACAGGGTAGTCAAGTTCTGATGACAAAATTTTTAGTTTTTTGGACTGGGTCTGTGCGCCCCTCAACCGAATACAAAATTTGGCATAGGAATTAATACTTGCTGTAATTATGCGTATTTTGTGCTACATCCCGTTGATGTGCCCGAAATAGTCAAGGCGCTAGGTAATCTCAAAGTTTGGAAAACAAATGCGAACATTTTTCAAAAAATCTGTTTTTCGCGAGGCACATTCACACTTTTATATGAAATGACTTGGATTACTGCGTAAACTTAGTTTTTTCGTTATTTTACATAACAAAATCGGAGGAGCATTAAAAATATATTTAATACAAGAATTTTATGGACTTTTTGAAAATTATGCAAAAATTGCACTTTTTGTTTTTGTATTTTTATATGGAAAATTGCTATTTAAACAAATATTGGATACAAAGGTATAAGAGTGGCGATAAATATAATTGATTGGGATCATAAATTTAAGTCAAATGTCGTTGATAATTGAAAACGGGACAATTTTGTCAAAACACATTTCGCTAAGGCACATCGTGTGGACAGCATGAAATTAACTATAATTGACATAATTAGTAAGTGTTTGTTATGCTTAATAAAAATACGGAGGCGCATCTATAAATTTCGAAAGAAAAACATTTTATGGACCAAAAAATATTTACTTGTGTTTAAAAAGGATCACTATATGAAATAGCATTTCTTTGCAATAAACTCTAACAAAATATATTTTCATTTAATGTGTGGAGAAACAGCTTAGATTCGATTCCCATTTTTGGAAAAAATTTTAGAAATCTGGGGTTTTGTTATAAATTTTTTAATTTTACTAGGAAACCCCAAAGTATGCTGCACTAATACCATCAAACATTGAAAATATCTTAAATTTTATTTGAATAACTCAGTAGGTTTTGATATTATGTGTAATTTTGACAAAAATTATACATAAACTTCTAGTTTGTAAATATTTGTATAAGTTCAACTTAAAACCGCCATAGCAAAAGATTAACATGAACTACTTCTACATGCATTTGAGTCACTTTATATATATACAAAAGAATTTTAATGTGCCATCAAAAAAAAAAAAAAAAAATTTTTTTTGAAGGGCTAAAATCAAAGATTTTTGATAATGGCCCATATACTTAAAATAAAATTTTAAATATTTTCCTATGCTTTTGAAAAATTAGAATTGTGGAAGAAAAAAAGTATTTGGACGTTACTTTTCTAAAAACGAAGCTATTGGAAATATCCAGTTAAGTTCATATATGTTGTTGTTATGCAGTCAAAGGACCAAACAAGTTATGCGTGGAACTCCACAAGGAGGTGTGATTTCTCCGCTGTTGTGGCTTATAGTCATTAATGCCATCCTGTGGATAAACTTTACAGGATACAAAGATCCGCTTCCATTGGCATTGCAGGTGCATTACGTACTAGTCCATCAGAAGCTCTGAACACTATATTGCACCTAACACCCATAGACCTACACATTGTTGAATCAGTTAATAGTGCGATAAGATTATCTGCAACGGAAAGCTGGAGATCAAGAACGTATGGGCACGCGAAGATATTAAGTTTAATACCACCGCAACTCAATCAATCTACCGATGGACTTCAGAAATACTATTAAAGTCCTATTCCCCACCAGGAGCGAATGGAGAAGGGGAAAACTTCTTGAACAATATGGAACTAAAATATACACTGACGGCTCAAAGATGAACTGTGGTGTCGGCTCTGGTGTCTTCTCTAATGACCTTGGAATTAGACACTCATATAGACTCCCTGATGAGGCAAGCGTATTCCAGGCGGAAATACTAACGGTTAGAGAAGCGTATAAACTAATTCGCGATAGAAATATTCAAGGGAATATTAGTTTATTTGTCGACAGCCAAGCGGCAATTCTATCGCTCAAATCACCCAAAACTACCTCTATTCTAGTCAGACAGTGTAAAGAGGAACTGCTAGGATTAAGTCATCTGTATGACATTACCAGGGCAAGTTTTTATATGCACAAAAAAAATTTAAATATGCGCTTGAAAAAGCACGAAAAAATGGTATAATATGCACAGAAATATGCAAAAATAGCATGAATATGTATATAAAAACTAACGAATTTATGCATTCTTATATATTAATGTGAAGAAAATATGCACAAATATGCATTTTTTAACTCTCAATCTCAAATAGATTTGGATGTTTACAAAAAATATAACTATTTTAATTTTAAGTACCATATTTGACGCTTCCGAATTTTTTTCTTTGCAATATTTACAATGTACTCAAAATACTCACAAAAGAATTTTTAGAAATCATTTGACTGAACTCCAAAAAATCACCAAAAAATTGTGTTTTTGTTAAGAAAACTAACATTTTTATCCATTATATGGAAATTTATGCAAAGATTTAAATTATAAGCATTTTTTGTGAAATTCTTGTGAAACATGCAAATGCTTACTTTCCAAGCGAAAAGCTTGAAAAACTTGCCCTGGACATTACTATAGTCTGGGTTCCTGCGCATAGTGATTACTAGACGAATTAGCCCGGGCAGGCACTGTTATGAATGCCTCCTTATCGGTTTCTGTCGCAATCCCGTTAGGATCAGTCAAAAGCAGAATCCAAAAACACTATCTTGAAAAGGCAAAAAATATATGGCGAAATATGGACAAATGAAGAGTCGCGAAGGAAACGTGACCTACCTACAACGAGAAACGCTCAATGCAACTCATTAGCTACAAATACAAAGACATCTCTAGACTTATAGCATTGTTTACAGGTCACTGGACGATCGGAAATCATGCAAGCAGACTTGGTCCCCCTTACAATGAATACAATCGCGAAAAGGAGGAGATAGTGCATCATCTGCTATGCGAATGCCCAGCCTTAAACGTAATCAGACATAAATTTCTGGGGAGGTACCAATTAGACAACCTCTGTGATATATCTGACACTAGACTCAGTGACATTATTAAATATCTCAATGCTACTGGCTGGATCTAATTAATTTATGTTCTCATTTTTTTTTTCATACATTTCTATCTCATTACAGACTCAATCCAACTAATTCACCTGGCGTGTAGTGTGGTTTTATCAAAACGGAATCTAACGAGTCTAGTTGATTGCCCGTAAGTTAAACGGGTTACCACGTAAACCAACCAACCCAACCAACCAGCAGTCAAAGGTACCTAAGATAAACAAGCGCGAATGTTATATTCGGCTCGGCCGAATCTATACACCCACCATCAACTTTTTCTAATTTTACGTTACGTTGACCCGTTCGAGCCCTATCCTACTTTCAACAGACAGACAGTCAGACGGACAGACGGACGAACATAGCTAGATCAACTCAGAATCTAACCAGGACCCTGAAAATATATACTTTCTGGGGTCTTAAATGATTCCTTCGACATGTTACACACGGAATGACAAAATCAATATACCCCCCATCTTTTTGATGGTGGGTATAAAAATAAAATTCCATAGGTTGTTAAGTCAAGCACAAACCTTATTGAAATTAGTTATGATCAATACATTATTTCATATTGACCCATTATTTGGGTTTAAAACTCAGAATAAATTATATAAATATAGCAATATTTTAATGATATTTGGCTATGTAGGCATAAATATTTGTATAAAATTTCATCCCATATAAATATATGCATTAATATTATATTTGAAAAAATTATATATAAATAAAAGAATGATTCTACAAATGGTCACAGGTCTCATGATCTGACTCGGGTTAGATCGATTATATCTTTTTTGTTATATAAAATATGTACGAGGATTATATTATCTATGGATGTGAAATGAAAGCTTATAATTCCTTCAATATAATATTATTATTTATTTTAATGTTTTAGAGCAAAAAGTTATGAAAGTTAAGGTAATTTGATGAAATTTGGCACATATGTTTATTTTGGTATAACGACAAATGCTATTGAAAATGGTCATGATCGGTCCATTATTTCACCTCGCCCCATACAATTACTCCCCGAAATAGGGTTCTAATACTAACAAATGCCTTATTTATGTCACTATTACATTAACATTTGGTAGGAATAAGTTTTATACAAAGATAAGTCTAAAAAATCCTATATAAGACCCACTTTCGAAAACCACTTCAACTCGCATATAAATGACAATATCAACTCGCACATAAATGACAATAAATATAAATTTAATATAAGCAGAAATCATATTAACTAATGTCATAAGGATCGGTCCATAAATTGCTATAGGTCCGATAGCAGATCCTATATCATTTCAGTGCACAAGCGTAATGATGTAGGGTATAAAATTGTCGGGCTTGACCGACTATATCTTTCTCGTTTTAAGTTGTAAAATTGATCTAAAGCGTATTTTTTTTTTTGAAGTGTTCTATTTATAGTGGCGCATAGTGGGTCCAATCGCAAAATTTTGTGTAATAAATCTGTAAATCGTAAACTACTGGCCGGATCGAATTGAAATATATGGAAAAGCTATATAACCACAGGAGATAAACTAGAGGGTATCAAAGTTAACAACCTAGAGTATGTAAAAGTTTTAAAAAATCGTAACTTCTAAAAATCAAGTCCGATTCTAATTTTTATATATCTGTGAAGTTCTTGGCGAGGTAAAGAAAAAACATGTTAGCTCACCTAAGTTATCTCTTACAGTTAAAAAAATTTTTATGCTTGAATTTTTGATTTTTTTGCCACGACTTTATTTTGTTTTTCGGGAGTAAGACCTGAGGTGTATGTGGGAAAAAAATTTAAAAAATATTCTGTAATTTTTAATATATTCTGAAATAATATACTGAAAAATCTGATTATCACAATTCACCAAGCCGTTAAAAATGCTAAAATTTAGCAGTCTGAAATTAGTATGCAAAATGTTTTTTTTTTTTTTTTTTTTTTACAAAAATATAGTAGTACAATTCTTTCACTTTTTTTCAAAGTTTTGTTAATAAAATATATTTTAATCTACATATTTCAAGTTTGTATTAATGGTTAGTAAAGAAATTTTTGTATTTATTTAGATTTACATCCTATATTTATCGTTAATCAAAAATTGTGAATTTTAGAAAAAAAAAAATCATGTTTGTTTGCTCCAAGTTCTAGGACTATTAGTGGTTAATGTATACTATAAATTAAAAGATTTAAAGTAAAAAAATAAATATATTTTTTCTTTTAAAAGGTGATAGCTTCAAAGCACAAGAAGTCTGTGTACTATATTAAAAAAAATTTTAAATTTCAATTGTTGTCAACGATAACAAAGTAAAAAATATACAAAAATAGTACCTTTTTGACTTTGTTATTCTTATGAAGTTAAGTGAAAACAATTTAAAATTCTTAGGAAAAATAACATTTAAAAACAATAATACCAAGGCCTTTTTACTTCTTTGAATTTGTATATCTCTTTTGATAAAATATTAAAATTTCTAAGGAAAATAAATCATTTGTTGAAATGCTTTTAAATCTATTTTTATAAAAATATAGACAGATTTAAATTTAATGAATTGCTATTAAAATAAAAGTATATTTATTATAATGTTAATTTTATTCGATTTGTTGTTAATTTTATTCCTTATCAGAAGTTGCTATTGCAAAAATATATATTTTGCATTTTCTTTATATCAAACGAATATTGCTTACATTTAGTGTTTTCAGAATTTGTAAATCACTTCACCACACATTTAAATGTTTTTATACAAATTGTTTTTGAGAAATTCTTAGTCAGGTAAATTATGTGGAAATTTTTAATAAATTGAAAAAGTAAAAAGACATTTAAGTTTTTTATATTCATTTTTTTTTTATCGTTAAAAAAAAATATTTTTAAAACTAATTATTTATTCATCTGTTGCGTAGTTTTTCATAGAAATTTAAAATACATATTCTCACCACAAAAAGATATGGCATTCAATGGGGCCGATCACATAAAAAGTTTGCACCAGTGTTTTTATAAAGAGTGGTTCGAAATGATTTTTGTAATTTTCAAATGCAATAACCTATAAATATATTTTCTTAATTCTTTCAAAATCTACCTGATATAAGTTCAAATAATAATTATGTAATATATTATACTGGTCGGAATCTTATTTACTAAGTTATATAAAAAATAGGAAGAGAGGAAATAAAAAATTTTGGACATTTTTAGTAATAATTATGGTTTAAGTTAAGATGGAGCCAATTATAATTCATACATGTAAATTTGGGATAAAAAAAAATTTATATTTTAAGTTTCAAATACATTTAAGTACTAATTGGAAAAAAAAGTTGTTCTAACTAATTGTATATTTTACTAATTCATTATACAAGTATATGGGTTATACGTTCCCAAATTTCAATTAGTGTAGTTTTGATACTAAAGAATTAGCCATTAAAAGACATTTAATACTCAAAATAAATCTGATTTAAGTAGACCTCCAGAACTAAAAAATATTGTACAAACATTTTGAATATAACTGAAAAACACTGTGTAGCACGTAGCACAGTGGTTCCAAAACGATTTTTTTTTGGGAAATAGTTGAGTAACTAAAGAACCGTCAGAGGTATCTCAATAAAATTTCACACGGTCAAAGCTGAGGTGTTTTCGAGTTCATTTGAAGGAGTACAGGCCCCTATCGGGTCAGGGGGAAGTGATATTTTATTGAAATTTTAGTAGAATGTGTATAAACTTGTCCCAAAATCAGAGAATTAAAAAAAAATACCATTTTTTTACATGAAAATACCCAAAATTCCTATCCGTATAAAACGTGTTAAAAATTTAATTTTTTCATTGAAATGGTCACCCTGTCGTTATAAGGGTCCTCCGTCAGAAAATACTTTTTGGGTGTATATCTTACATATAGAGCTAAAAAATTAAAATAATTTTAAGTCGATCCCAGCTTTGCGATTAGAGAACATAACAAGAAAAGAAAAAAAAAATTTCCAAAATTGACAAAACTTGGATAGAGCTTGTGGGCAGACCTTTGCCCCAAACTCCTCCGAATTTACTTTACACGCATTTGCAATAAGATTTCTTTTGAAAACATTAAAAAAATGATAAAGCTCAGAACAAAAAACTAATTTTATCAGTGAATAAATTTTGCCACCTTTTTGGAAAAAAATCCAAAAAATATAAAATTTTTTCAAAGTTCCAATTTTAGATTAATATAACTTTTTAAAGGATTCATATATTTATATGATTCTTGCAGCAATATTATTTAGAATTTTGTAAGGAATCTGGCAAATATTTTAGAAATATATAGGGGTAATATTAAGACCGCCAAGTTAAAAAACTAAAAAAAAACGAGGCTAAAAATGAGGAAAAATTTATTTTGAACCGAATATCTCTTAAACTGAAAGAGATAACCTACACATGTACGGGTATTTTTTGTAGATATTTACAAGGACTATCTATATATAAAATTTCTTTTCTGTCATATCATAAATTAATTTTTGGCGATTTTAAAAAAAAAATTATATACTCGAGATGGGCAACTTTGGAGGGCCACCCACTTCACCCGTGATTCGCTAGGGGCCTATAGTCCTCCAAATCAACTTGAAAACACCACAGCTCTGACTATGTGAAATGTGAGGTACCTCTAACGGTTCTTTAGTTACTGAATTATTTCCAAAAAAAAAAGCGTTTTGGAACCACTGTGAATAGATTAATATGTGTCCAAATTAAAAAGTTAGGTTATGAGACTAAATTTTCAAAAGTGGATAAAATTATTCAAAAGTGGATAAAAACTCAACAATATTGATTACCATAGTACAAAAACTAGTTATTTTAAAGCGTTTCAAAAAATCCAAAAAGCACTTCGGACCACCCTTTACATAAGAGTGCTATGTAAAACCTATTAATATCAGCAGTTTTTAACAAATAAATTTTCTTAAAACATCTTGTTATAAAATTGTTACCAGGAGGACAAAGCACAGTGGGATATAATCCAAAATTTTTTTGAAAATAAATATGTAATTTCTAATCGGCTGGTTGGATATAGATTAGGCATGTCAATGACTAAATATGTAGATGTGTTAGTGAGAGTAAAAATAATCCACTCAAAGTTGGGTTTAGTAAATGATAAACGACAGTTGAACATGATGCTTTATTATTTTATAAAACATATTTTTAAATGCATTTTTGATTTTCTTTTACTTAAAATTAAGTATTAATATAGCCATACAAAATATAATTCACATTCCTCCAACTTAATCTTAAAACATTAATATTAAAGAAATTGATGGCTTTTAATTACTAAACAATTTATTAGTATACATATATTTTTTCCAGTACATTCTTTGCATTCTCAGAAGCGACTAAATGAAAGAAGCTAGAATACGTGTGAACTCAGCCAGCACAATTATGATATAAAATTGACATCATTAATATACATGAAATTTTACAAAGGCGTAGCGGAGGAGTGTACAATTTTAAATTTGGAATGAGGGTTTAACCCTACGGTACATACCCAAAAAAAATAACGTTAGTGAATACCCGTGGTACCCGGCTACCATAGTGTAGTTTTTGTTGATTTTATTGAAAAAAAAAAAAAAAAAAAATATATATATATATATTTTATACAAATTATTCATTACAGCTATTTAACTAGTCACAGATTTAAAAAAAAATCGGTAAATACATTTATACAAACATGTTTGAGTATTTTAGCGAAGTCCATCCGTCTGTCTGGCAGTCCATATTAAACTTTTAATGAAGTTAAAAATCGCAGTTTTTGAGATAATTGGATGAAAATTAGCTTTTTATGATGTAGATACGATCTCCGTTAAAATTAGTTGATAATGGTTATGGCTATTATAACCATGTCCCCATACAATTTTTCTCCAATAATGGGATTTTGACGCTAATATATTTTTTTAATATTGCATAATTTAGTACATATAAAACTTTTATGGACGTTAGAACCTTATTTAATTCTAGAAAATAATTTTTATAAATCAAAAATCCATAGCTCCCATATATGGCCCATTTCCGAAAATCATCATAAAGTGCATAAATTAGTATTAGTAGACATTACGTTTTATGTAAACAAAAGATTATAAAAAGTATAAAATGTAATTTTAAACTTTACAACAAAACTTGATCTATAATAAAACACACGTTCCATAAAACTCTCCGAGAAAATCCGTTAAGACAGACTATAACGTTCTTACAGTCCTAAAGAATGTTAGAACAGACTTCATCCTCAATTAAGCACAGGTTCTATATAATATTCTCACCGAAAATAGATCACGTCCGAGAAAAAATTTTTTATAAGCACTAAGGAATGTTTTTAGTGTTGTCATAGCGTCCTATCAAGTTAGGAACTACAATATGGAAAGTTTACGTTCCTTAGCACGAATATAGGAAATAATTTTAATATCTTGTGCACTTGCATGATATTTTGGATTGGAAGTGGTGGACATTCCAGCATGATACTGGAAAAATTAAAGAAATTTATTAAAATCCAAGTCAATTCGGTGAAGGATGTAAAAATGGCTAAAACGTGCCATGTTCATAAATACTAGCTGAAAACATCGATAATTCGAAAAGTTTTTAACTTAACATATTATCCTTTATTTCTTTTTCTGAAGTTCCTAAACAACCTAAAAATGCCAAAAAAGCAAGCTCAAATGTTATATTCGGCTCGGCCGAATCTATATACCCACCATCAACTTTTTCTAATTTTACGTTATATTGGAGGTGGGCGGACCACGCTGATTTGAACACAATTTCGTTGAAGTTTTACCTTATATGGGAGGTGGGCGGTAAAGTGGGCGGACCACGCCCATTTTTGTTTTTCAAGTTTACATCGACCCTCAAACTATTTATACAAAATTTCGTTGCCGCTTTGGTTTAAGATATATTAGCAGAAAAGTATGAAATTAAGCTACAACAGACGCACTGTGTTTCTAGTTTTTAACCCATAACTTTTTTGTTTATTAACCGATTTTGCCCATTTTCAATACCGAACAAACCTTATATAAGATAAATATTTGTGCCAAATTTCGTCCCCCCGTTCGAGCCCTATCCTGCTTTCAACAGACAGAAAGATGGACATACGGACGGACATAGCTAGATCGACTCAGAATCTAACCAGGACCCAGAAAATATATACTTTGTGGGGTCTTAAATGATTCCTTCGACATGTTACATACGGAATGACAAAATCAATATACCCCCCATCTTTTTGATAGTGGGTATAAAAAAGCTTTTTTCTGAAACTAGTTCTCCTTAAAATATGAAGTCATTACTTATAATTTGGTAATTTTGCCTAACATGGACATGTTTATTTCTTAATTTAAGCAAAAAGTTAGTAAAATTTTAATTTTATATCAATCAAAGAACAATAAAAACAAGATTTTCAATAATAAATAGTGCAAAAAAAGTTAATTGTAGTGTAAAATACAGAAATTATATCGGGGTACCCGGGTACCATGGGTACCCGTAGGTATCAAATTTAAAGCCTTTTTACAGGTTAATAAAATTTATTATTTTTTAGTTTTTATACTGTATAAACACCTTAATCACGATAGTTTGAAATACGAATACTTTAAAATTAAAAATAGTACTCGGGTATGCATGGTAGGGTTAATATAACCTTCAGGAAACGGAGCAATTGGAGCTCAAAATAGAATACCTCAGACATTAATTTTTTCATCGCTTGCCAAATTTTTGTTTCTTATCCGATTTCAAATATTATTACATCTACTTAAAGCTCTCAATAAGGCCTATGAAAAACAAGAAGTTGTTTGAAATTTCAACTATCTCAATTTTTCAAAATAGTTCCAGTTTTTTTTTTTTTTAATATATATCTCAATATTTCTGTCCGATTTTCTAAAATGTTTACTCAATTGGTTAAAGAATAAAATTATGTATCGAATCAAAAGACTTGAAGTCATTATCTCTTTTGAGTCAAGAAATAAAAAATATAGAAATTAAAGATTGCAGAAATTATGATTTTATGTGTTTTTTTTTTTTTTTTTGGACGAAGATATAAGATATGTATGCATTTTTATACCCACCATCAAAAATATGGGGGGTATATTGATTTTGTCATTCCGTGTATAACATGTCGAAGGAATCATCTAAGACCCCACAAAGTATATATTTTCTGGGTCCTGGTTAGATTCTGAGTCGATCTAGCTATGTCCGTCCGTCTGTTGAAAGCAGGATAGGGCTCGAACGGAGCAACGTAGGAGGCACAAATGTTTATCTTATATAAGGTTTGTTTGGTATCGAAAATAGGCAAAATCGGTTAAGAAACAAAAAAGTTATGGGATAAAAACTATAAACACAGGGTGTCCGTTTTATACTTTTCTGCTGATATTTCTTCAACAAAAGCATGTACGACAACGAAGTTTTGTAAGTATAGTTCGAGGATCGGTATAAACTCGGAAACCAAAAATGGGAGTGGTCCGCCCACTTCCCATATAAGGTGAAAATCAACGAAATTGCGTTCAAATAGTTAAAGGACCAATGTAAACTCGGAAACAAAAAATGAGCGTGGTCCACCCACTTTACTGCCCACTTTACCACCCCCTTCTATATAATGCAAAATTTTAAAAAGTTGATGGTGGGTATATAGATTCAGCCGGGCCGAATATAACATTCGCGCTTGTTTTCTTTAATATTAAATTTTCTCTAAGGTCATATAATGTTTTACGCTTCTCTGAAAGGGTTCTCCGCAGAGATGATTTAGAAAACATGACCAAACCCTCCCTAACTTTACATATTTTAAATCAAAATTTTTACTTGAGCCTATAGTAGGGTATTCACTCGAGTATTGTTTGTTCGATTAATCGGCGAATGAAAATCAAATAATTGTTCGATTAAATTAAAATCAAGAATTTCGAGTAACAATTTATTTGAGCAAATTATTCCGATTAATCGAATAATTCGAGCAAAAAAATATTTTAAATATTTCCTTTCTTAACTAATTTTTAGGATTTTTAAATTTTAGTTTTCTAAAAAATTTAGCTTAAAAACAATAAATCAAATTTTTTTGTATAGAATGTTTTGAATATAAAACTGGTACCATAAATTGGAATTTTATTTAAAAAAAATGTATTTAGTAAAAAACCGAATATATGCCTAAATTGCAATACGTATAGAGGATGTGATAGTTTAAATGAAATTTGTATTATAGTAAGAATTTCGACTTAAAAATAAGTTTAGCATGTAAACTCGTTGTTTATTTAGGAATAGCTGAAAAAAGGATAGTCCAAAGTGCTTTTTTTTAATTTTTAAAATGCAATAACTCAGAAACTAATAAATATATTTTCGCAATTCTTTCACAGTCTAACGGAGAAAAATCCAAATAATATATATATATATATATATATATATATATATATATATATATATATATATATATATTAAAGGGCTGCGCAAACACATTCATTTTCTTGCCGGCGTAAAACATTCACTTCAATGAACTCTGTTATAGTGAAAAATTATGTGTATAGATAAGTATACCATTCATTCATTATAAGAAAGTGTGAGTATATAAAACGAAAATAAAAAAACAATTCTGTGTATGTTTTGGCAATGATCGTAGGCTAACAGTTACTTCGTTGTGAGTTTTTTTTTCGCTGTTCGTATCAACTTCACTCAGTGTACGACCATTTTCATGAATAATTCGAATTATCAGTAGATACTATGAATGTTTATGCTTTATGTGATGGATATTATGTTTTACTTGTTTGGTGGTTGCTTTATAACGTAGTAAAAAAAAAAAAAAAAAAACAGAAGTTTATGGTAACATTCTAAAGATTTTACATATTGATATAGTTACAAAATGAAATATTGGGATATTTTAATTGTATTTTTATTTATAATACATCAATTAAATTTGTTATAATTTTCTATTTTATTAAAAAAAAAAAAAAAATTAAAGAAGAACATATTTAATCAAAATTAAAACAAATATTTTTTTCTTAAGAAGATATTCATACGTTTTTATATGATTATTGTAATCTTAAATAATTTTCATATATATTTTATTTAAATGAAAAAAATTCAACAAATTTTTATGATTTTGATTGCAAAACAATATATTTAAATAGAAAAAAAAATAATTTTATTAAGCAAAAATTCCAAAGAAATAAAAATATTCAGCCACAGAAGGTTTGAAAAAAAGTTACATAGTTTTTTTCAAATATTTAAGTATAAAAATGAAAATATTACTTATTTTTATTATTCCAGTCAAATTTAAAAATATTACAAAATATTAATGATGATCAAAAATATTCAAATATTTTCTAAGAATAGAAAAATTTAAATGTTTTGAAAAAGATTTTTTAAAATTGAATTTAAAATATAGATTAATTGTATTCAACCTAAGGAAATAATATATGTATATTTTCAATTTAGTGGAAGACTTTGGAATTTGATTTAAATTTTTTATTTTATATGACAAATAGAAAAATATTTAAAAAATTTTATTTCAAATTGTTTTCAAGCAATTGAAGAATATTTTACATTTTTTTTATTTTACATCTAAAATATAAATAAACTACATAAAATAATTTATTTTTAACAAATATTTTAGATGAAAATATTCACAAACATTCAAAACTTATTATATTATATATAAAAGCCTGAAATAATAATTACTAGTTTAACAGATATAAAACTTTTTTTCATCAGAGAAATACAAAACAAAATAATGGAAAATTTTACTTTCAATAAAAATCAAATAATAATTTCTTAAACAATTATCAAATTTTCATATAACATTTAAATTAAATTTATAAAGTTTAAGATATAAATTGACCTTTTTAAAGTAGATATTTCACTGAGAAAGGTATAATCAACTCGGTGCGGATCAACGTATTTCAACTTGTAAAACAACAAAACACGTATGCTATACCCTACAGTAACAAAAAGGTCACAACTCGTCCATTAGTAAACAAACAACCAAAACTTCAAATTAAAGAACGTTATAAAAAGAACACACATGTATAAACTAATGTATAGCTCTGTATTTTTTGTATTTCTTTATGGGTAGTACATACATGTACGAACTCATATATGGCTTTTGATCTTTTTTTTGTGCTTCTTTGGTGGTGGATTTGGTCTTTGCTTCTGCCACGCACTTTTTATATACAAATCAAAACAAAAGCGAAAAAGAAAATACAATGAATTATCTATTTCATTGCACAATGAAATCGTATACAACATATTCACACAACTCACATAGGTTCTGTACTATATGGTTTTGCATTCTCTACTCATATGTTTTGAGTTTTCGTGGTCAGTTATTGTGGATAATACTCATTCATTCATTTCACAATGAAAAAGCACACAACATGAACTAACTGTTTTTACGACGAATGTATTCAGCATTCATTTTTCGGCATTCATGCAGCCCTTTAATATATATATATATATATATATATATATATATATATATATATATATATATATATATATATATATATATATATATATATATATATATATATATATATATATATATATATATATATATATATATATATATATATATATATATATATATATATATATTTATATATATATATATAAATATATAAATAAAATAAAATATTTTACATTTTGGTAGAAATTGTGGTTTAATTCATAATAGAGCCAATTATAATTCGTACGCGTACATTTGAGAGAAAGAATTATTATTATTCTTTTAAATTCACAATAAATTTGTCTATTAAATTTAGAAAAAAGTAATTATTTCTAACTAATTGCATATTTGACTAATTTGTTATACAAGTTTATATTACGAACTTTATACATTTGTATAATTTTAAATGATCATCTTAAGGCCTTCCAAATATTAAACATAATTAAACAATGAATTATAAAGCATTATAAAACCTTATACTCGAAATAAATCTTTAGTAGATCTCCGATACTTAAAAATATTATACAAATACTTTTTATATAAGTGAAAACATATTTGTACATAGGTTAGTATGTGTCCAAATTAAAAAGTGAGGTTATGAGACAAAATCGCAAATATTCCAAAGTGGATAAAAACTCTGATTAATTTTAATTTTTATCAATTTAACTATCACAGAATATATTAAATTTAGAGAAGCAACGGCATTATCAAATCAAAATAAACAAATATTCACAAATATTTAAGCAAAATTTAATTATTCTATTTTTTTGGAGAGACTATTTCTTATTTTAAGCTATATTTTTGTTTTATTTTATTCAAAAAACGAGTAAAATTTTATGGTATAAATTAATCGAATAACTCGAGTAACTTAAAATCTTTATTCGACTATTCGAGTAACTTAAAAACTTCATTTTCGAGTTATTTGATTATTCGAACAATTAAAAAGTCTAGCCTATAGGTTTTAAAATTCCAAAGGTTAGTTCTGCAAACTGATCTTTTCTTATCTTTTATGGAACAAAAACTATGCTACTTTATTAAAATTTAACACGACGCGTTAAACAAATTTAATATAGAATTTTTTTTATTTAGTTATGATTCTAGTTAAATAATTAAATTATAGTAAAAAAGTTTATTTTAACGTAAATGGTACTTAAAAAATGAGTTAAAAAAAACATGACACACAAAATACCAATATTAATGTTAAATGTAAATATACTTTTGCAACGTCAAACCATTTCATAATTAAAAGTAAAAATCATGTAAACAAAAAAACAAAAACGAAAAATCCAGGGATCTATTGTTATCACTAACAAAAAACAAAAATGTTGTCCTAGGACTCAACGTAAAACTATGTCGATGTTATAAGAAAAATAACCTTGAAATGTTTGATGACCTTCTGTGGACTGAACTGTAAAGTGGCATAAAGTAACGATAAAATCAAGGCGCCAAACTGGAAAATTTAAATATTTGAATTTAACATGATGCTGAATAAGAATCTCTGAGAGCTCAGGAAAAATGGATAAAATAAAAAATAAGGACTCGCTCTTTGTGTAGAGTTGCATACTCTTTAGTAGAGTTATACTCTTAGAGAGTAATTTAAGGCATTCTGAGAGAGTAATTAAAGGTAATGCTCTATATTCAGCAAGTCTGTCATGTACTCGCTGCGCCAAGACTTATAAAATTTTGAAGTTGCTAGAAGTGTGCCTTAGCAAGTGGTAATGGTTTAGTGTTAAAAATATTTTAAGGCAGAGTAGAGGTCATGAAATATTTAAAGAAATTATAAGAAATAAACAACGAGAACGCAACCTACCTTAAATAAAAAATTACAGAAAAACAGAAAAATCATTAATATTGAAGTGCGTAGTAGAAAGGTTTTTTCGTATCTTTTTCGTTTTTTTTTACTATTTAATAGCTTAAAGTGTGTTTTTTATGAGACACAGGTTTCGTTGCAAATATTTATAGCTATTTATATATTATTTTTAATGAAAATAAATTGTAAAATTTAAGGAATTCGAAAACAGTAGAAAAAAATATGTTTTTACATTTTTGTGTTAAAATAAGTAGTGTTTTTTAGTTGGTTTTAGTTTAATTGACAGAAGCCAGCTACGGCTAAAAATAAAGTAAACCACTGGTAACTGTTACCATAGAATACCACAATATTACATTAGAGTAGAACACACATCATGTATGTGTATATATGAATTTTATATTTCATTTGTACGTACACTTATTACAAATTTTACACCATTTTTTTTTTATTTTTTTATTTTAATTGGCATATTTCTAAGAATTTTGTAAAAATTTAAACAATAAATTTATTAATATTAAGTTTTCTTAGAAATTATTTGATAAAAAAATTTCCCTTTAATATAAAATAGAAATAATAAAAAAATTACGCAAAATTTATTGACTGAACAAAATATTTTGGGAACATATTAATTCCGGAAATTTTGGTGATTTTTGGATTTTTTTTTTATAATATGATATTGCTTTCGTGATAACAATTTTTTTAGTTGTGATATATGTGTGTATATTAAAATGAGTTATTGTTTAAATGTGCTTTTTTGGTGTTATCAAGAAGAGCTATTTTTACTAAAAGATAAATTTTTCAATTAAGCTTTACGTTATATAACAAGTTACACATAAGTAAAATTAATTTTCTTTTTATTTAGATTATTTCCAATATAAATGTTAAAATGATAAAGCATATAAAAAAAAATATTATTTTGTTTTTATACCCACCATCAAAATGATTGATTTTGTCATTCCGTGTGTAACATGTAAAAGGAATCATTTGAGACCCCATAAAGTACCCCAGTCAAATAATTATATGTGCATACCTATAAAATAATTTGTTTTATTCAAAAATAGGATTTTCAAATTCAAATCTTTTTTATACTTTTTATGTTTACTAGAGCTTTATAAGTCAAATGAAAAATTTATTTCTTTTGTGTATTTTGTGGCAAAATTTAATTGATTTTAAAATTGTTCATAGAAAATAATTATATGTGCACGACAGGAATTTAATAAAAATTATTTATTTAAATAAAGTTAATTTTAAATATTCATGAAAGTTGTTAAGGAATTGTGTTGTCCTAATATAACGTTACCAGATGCATCTTTCGTTGTACCGATTCGTCCTTTTTTCTTTAAATATATAGGTCAAAACTGTAGTATACTAATACAAAATCAATTTGAAACATTTAATATTGTCATATATCTCTGAATCTAAATATATCTCAGCAGAAATTATTCTTTGGAAATTCTTATGTCATAAAGGTCTGAAGATCATTGCTGGTCGCTGCAGAAATAGGATATTTTGTGACTTAAAAATCGATTTTGAAACTCGATATAGTAACATCGTCACATTAATTTACTGAAAAATCTAATTTAAGTACGATATTTATTAACGAAGCCATTTGAATTTTTGTCCAGTAAATTAATGTTGTGTAGTGAATTAATTTTGCTACATCCAATAAATATTTTCAACTTCTATCTATAACTAAAATTGACTTACATTATGAGCGATTCGACACTATGATTACGCTTCAAGCATGTGTTTTGTAGACGTCGAATACCCATGTAATATTTATGATAAACACTTGGATGATTTAAATATAATATTTTTCATCTCTTATACACATGAACTCATGGTGTAATTAAAGTTTTTAACCAAAAAGTATATTAATCATAAAATCCTGCTTGTGTATTTTTGTACCGCTCTATAAGTTATGTTTTTGCCACCCAAGAGTTATAATTTTAATCTAAAACCTCTTTTATTAATTTATGCACACATCCTTTTATTAAAAACCGTTCATTTCGCCTTTATTTGTCTGTAACAAATGTTGTTTTCTTCGAAAAATGTCATTAAGTCCCACTAATCAGCAAATGATTATGGGTTACCGCTCCTAGAATCATAGCAATTTTTCAGATTTTTTGAAAATTATCAACAGTATTATGATAAACATTTTCTATATACACCATTTTTTCGGAATTTTACATAAATATTCGTCTTATTTTAATGATTTCAGCACTTAAACTGACAGTTCGCGACCTGGTGACTTGTTTTGGCTATAAATTTAACTAAAAAATAAAAAAATTTTTGGTTTTTTAGGTCCAATCGTCTTAAATATTCCCCAAATAACTTTAATTTTACCTTTAATTTGTTAAACGGTTCAAACTGTGAACTTTATGTCAGTCTGTTGAGTAAAAAAGTCAATTTGCACATATAATTATTTTCTATTAAAATTTAGAGAATGATTTGTTTATTATAACGGTACTTCGAATACAATACCAAGAGGAACCTAAAATTTTGCAAATAGGAACAGTAGATAAGAGTGAAAAAAATTATAAACCAAAAAAATGTTTATCACTCTTGGAATATATAAAAACTAGAAAACAAATATTGCACATATAATTATTTGACAGGGGTATATATTTTCTGGGTCCTGGTTCGATTCAGCTATGTACGTCCGTCTGTCTGTCTGTTGAAATTAGGATAGGGCTCGAACGGGACAACGTAGGGGGACGAAATTTGGCACAAATATTTACCTTATATAAGGTTTGTTTGGTATTGAAAATGGGCAATCGATTAATCGGTTAATACTTTTCTGCTGATATATCTTAAACGAAAGCATGTACGACAACGGAATTTTGTAAAGATAGTTCGGGGGTCGATATAAACTTGGAAACCAAAAATGTGCGTGGTCCGCCCAGCTCCCATATAAGGTGAAACGTCAACGAAATTTTGTACAAATAGTTCAAGGACCAATGTAAACTCGGAAACAAAAAAAATGGGCGTGGTCCGCCCACTGAAAAATATGAAGAAGTTGATGGTGGGTATATAGATTCGCCCGAGCCGAATATAACATTCGCGCTTGTTTTATTTTTTGGAAGTTAAGATTTTTTAAAGTAAAAAAACAGTAATAAAAAAAAAAAAATATATATATATATATAAAAAAATTCAACCACACACAGTAGAAAATCATAGAAATCAGAGCTGATCATAAATATTTGTTTAAAAATATTGAAATTTTATAAATTTTCTAACTATTGTTTGGTAAAAATGTATATAGTAAGGGGATAAGAAAATATTGGCATACATTTTTCTTTGTTGCGGAAGGACGTAATTACCAGAGTTGGGGGTAGTGCACTAAATTTGGAGTTTCCACTGACACTTAGTGATAGTGCAAAATTTTTAATTACAATCTTTATTTTTTAGTGGTGAGTTGAAAAATATCAGCCTCACTCAGGCGCGGATTCAGCTTAAGCTTTTGGGGGAGGAAAATAGAATGATTTTCTCATCTATTTCCTGAAATTGTATGATTTAATACACATTTTTCATTAAGCGTTTTCATTTTGGGGAGGGAAATTTCCTTTTTTCCCTCCCCGTGGATCCGCGCCTGGCCTCACTCAGTATAGTGGCAGTAAAAAAAATATTTTTTTTTCCACTAAAAATAATTTGTGATAGTTAAAATTTTTTTTTTCATCTCAAGCCTAGTGCAACTTTTTTTTCTTCTCTAAATACTTTAGTGCAAAAACAGCCCTCCACTAATGAAACACATTGGGGTCAAACGAAAAATTTTTGGTAATAAATCTGTATCTCCTAAAATACTGGTCGTATTAAATTGAAATTTATGGAAGAGTTGTAGAGGAGGACCTAAGCTTTCAGAAAAATCATATTGTAATCTCCCTGTTATAACACAAGATAAGCTACAGGGTGTCAAAATTTACTACCTCGAGTATGTAAAAGTTTTAAAAAATCGTAACTTCTACAAATGAAGTCCGATTTTAAAGTGCCAAGCTTTTTACAGAAATATAAAAATCTTTAAAATTGGACTTCATTTATAGAAGTAATTATAGTAATATATAGTAATTATACAAACAAGTTTACACAGAAAAAACTAAATTTCAAATTCAATAATAAAATTCATAAAATCAATAATTTTTTTTACTGAAAGAGAACCTAGAACGAAAATCGTAAAAACATAAACTCGAATTCGTAAATTATTTATTGAAAAAATTTTGTTAAATAAAAAAAAGAAATAAATGATTAAAAAAAATTAGGTAAAATAGATACATAAAATTTAACCAATTTTTCCACAATGGACCGACACATTGTGGAAAAATTGGCTCGTATAGAAAAGTAAAAATTTTAAGAAATTGTATAATTTTCTTATAGCTAATAATATAAGGTTTTAAAAATTGTGTCCCATATTTTTAGAAAACATAACCATGCCACCAGAGGGCGCCAAAATCAGCAGATATATAGCAAAAATTTGTGTATTGAAAAAAATTAATTTCGATGGCTCTACTTAAAGAATTGGTAAAAATATATTTTAACTGTTTTTTTGTATTATTATTATTATTATTTTTTTTTTTTGAAAACGTAACTTTATAACTTCACCTAAAAACAATATATTTTATCTTCTTGATTGTTTCGTGAATTATTGTTAAAATTTGTTTTGAAATTTGTATTTCATTAAAACTGAATTTACACGAAAAATATAAAAATTGACTAAATTTGAAAAACTATTGCAAAGAGATTAGTTTATGGATTTTAATTTTTTAAAACTGATACTATAGCCTGATGTCTGAAATTTTTAAAACAGAGAAAAATGCAACCACCTTTAGCTTATAATTTGTATAATAAAATATTTTGTAGAAGGGAAAAATTAAATTTTTCATTAAAATATTTTTGAAGTGAACAATTAAAATGTAAATTTTAATGGATTTTTAAATTTCTTTCAGCATTTTTTATGTAGATAAACTCAGCATAACACAAGTTTTAACAAAATTAAACGTTAGTACTTAATTTTGATTAAAATTTAAATGTTTTAATAAATTTTATATAAAACTTTATTTTGTGTTAAAAACATAAAATTGACAAATTTTGATGAAATATTTAAAGAAGATTAGTGTATGGTTTTTAAACTTCTTTTTTCAATTTTATTCCCCCTTTTCTCCTTAATAGTAATCAAAAAAGAACGGAACCACTTTTTGCTCAGTATTTTTGTAATTTATATTTTTTTAGAAACTATTAAAATTACTATTTTCTGTAAAATTATTCTAGTACAAATGAATATAAAAATTCATTAAATAATTTCAATTTCACATTTTTTTAACTCATGGTCTTATCTGTAGTTAGGAAAGCTAAATTTAATTTATTTTGATTTCATTAAAGAGAAATAATCAAACTCTAATATAACTTTGTCAGTAATATTTGTACATCTTTCATGTACAACCGTGAGTATGAGTAATATAAATTATTTATAATACGTATAGTCAAGTATTCCTTAAGGTACTTTCAGACGATAATACAATGGTTCTCACAAGATCTTGCTTCGCGACCCCTTTTTGGCATATCAATGGTAGCGCGACCCACAACAACTTTTATTGGCTTAAAAATATAAAATAACCCAACATAAAAACGATTAAGTGCTACAAAAAAGAACATTTTCACCACTTCAAAAGTAGAACTAAGCGGATATTTTTAACTTTTTTTTTTTAAGTTCCTTATAATTTTCCTTCTAAAAAAGTGAAAGTAAATGAATTTTTAGCGCAAAAAAGGTTAACAATTTCTATAAATTAAAATTTCGCTAATTTTAAAACATTTTTATTATATTTTTATTATATTTTAATAAGAATAAAACTGAATTTTTATTAAAAAATGTTATACACATGGTTTTAAGAGATGTACTTCAAAAGCAATGCACAAGAAGTATAAAAGAACATCCTACCAATTACAACACAATGTTATATTCATGACTTTTTCAGTTCCTTGTTTTTGCTTCATGAGATCTTTGTATAAGAATGGAGATATTTTCACATTAAAATGTATGTTGATGAAAATTATTCTAATATTTTTAGGGCTTCGGACCCAACAAACGGATCTGTATTTCTACAAAAATGGTTTGAAATCAAATTAAAATTTATTTAATGAGTTACTTTTTTAACTCCTTTTGAAATACATAAATATAGAATATTAAATATCGTTATTTATATCAAAAGAATTGCACCGTCTTCAAATTATAAAGACTTTTAAAAAATGTTTATTGTTATAGCCCGAAAATTTCTCTGAGAAATAAAAGTTTTGATCACTCAGTATTAAGAAGTCGCACCGCATCTTTCAAGCTAATTTTAACAATCTATTTGCACTGATATTATTCTATGATTGAAATTCGGAAAGACATTAATCTTTTTAAAAAATTCTACAAAAAATTTAGGGTTTCATGTCAAAAAGTGATTTACTCAAATAAAAGTGAACTATGTTTCCTATAAGATCTCATTTTATAAAATAATCTTTACTTTTGTCTTTAATTCCATTTCTGAATAGTTTAATTACAATTACATTAAAAAATTTTGTGTTAAAAAATATTTCTCAAGATGACTTCGCGACCCCCGATGAATACCGTTGCGGACCCCCATTTGAGAACCGTTGCGATAATATTTAGTATTAAGATTTTTCGACAGCAAAATATTATGTATTTCATCGGCATGCCAAAAAATCCAATAGAAAATCCTAAAGTAGTTTACACGGTAATACATATATTGTACCTTTATGAAATGCATGATGAATTTAATGTGAAATATTGATTTAAATATTTCTTTTATAAATATTTTATTCTTTTAGTTTTTTGTTTATGAAAACTATAACATGAAAATCAAAAGTTTTTGAACAATTTAAAAAAATTTAAAATACCATTGGTATTTTCCAAAAAATCATAAGTAATTTTTCATAATCAAACAATTTTTATTCAGACGATAAGTAAATATTTTAATATTCAAATTTTTGACAAATCTTAATATTGAATATTATCGTCTGAAAATACCTTTACTAACATTTATATTATTAAACCATATATTATTATATGGGAGCTATGGTAAATTATGGACAGATTCTCATAAAATTAAATCGACTGAGAAAGTGATTCTGAGTCGAACGGTATACTTTAAGGTGAGGGTCCGATTATTTTTTCTGTGCGTTACAAACATCAGCACAAACGCATAATACCCCAACCACCTATGGTGGTGTAGGGTATAAAAAATATATATCCATAATTTGTATGTTATTTTTCCAAATTCAACAAAATTTGGTATGGATAAGAACATTGCCAACTGCAAGTCTATTCAAAAGTTATTTTATATTATGTGTCGTTTTAGCAGTTTTACGAAGTTTTTAGTAAAAAGGATATATGACAGCTACGATAGTCCTTACTAGCACAACATAATTATAGTCATAAAGGTACTAATATGATCAACTTTTAGAATTTTGTTTTTAAGTTTGTGGAAAATATGGCATTTTAAAATTTCAGTATGTATGGGGGGTATAAGACTCCTTGCACAGATTTTTTTTTTAAACGTCGTATTTTTCTTAACTATTTCAAATTTTATAAGTATACAAAATTTCATAAGTCTAGGATAACTCCTTCTATTTTTGTCCAGTCGTTATATGGGAATGAATCACTGTGTGACACCTACAAAATTGGAGTTATTTAATGTCATGGATGTCATAAATATTTAGATACTTAAGGCATAAGTTGAAAACTTACCGGAAAATATTTGCTTGTAAACTGGACTACGGACGAATTCAATTGTGTTCTTAATTTTACTTTGCGACCGACATTAAGTAATAAATTCTTTCACAGTTGTATGCAGCTATTTACGTTCATTAGAAATATTAGCCAAATACATTGTAAACCATTTAGTGTATTTAAATAACTGAATAACTGTTACTTTCCTTGTAAAATAGAAGATATCGTGAACTATTGACTCAAACATTTATTCAAACGTGAGGGACTTTCAGTCAATAATCGTAGGACGCACTTCGTTTAACCAATTTTTAGTAACTGCATTAACTGCCAAAAATTCTTCTTAGTAATTCTAGAAAATAATAATAATATTATATGTCGCATTAAGATAACCTTGAACCAATTAATATATAGCTTACTTATAAATGCCCATAAGAAGTTGTAGAGAAATAATTTAATAAAAAGGGTAAGTGCACCTAATGTCGGCATTTTTGAATTTAAACCAAAATAATTAAAAATAGTGAATACTAATTATTGATGTAAGATAAATTTTGCCATGAAAATATATTTATATTTTTAGTGCAAATGTTCAAAATATATTAATAGTATTAGTTTTTGGCCAATTTAATCCATTCTTAAACAACACATTTTTGATATTAGTTTTTAGAAAAAAAAAAAAAGATTAAAGAAAGACCAATTTCAAAGATGATATTTATTATAATAATCCAAGTTGTATTTTAACAAAAAATTATTCAGAAGATAGACAACAATTGAAACCTTATATTAAATGTGTAAAATTTTGGGTAAAGAATTCCAATTCGAGGTTTGATGGCTGCCGACCTTAGAAACAAAAAAATTTCATAATTTTCTATAGTCGACATGTCATGTTAATTGAGAGATAATAATGTAATTAGTACTTCGGACCTAAATTTTTCTTGCAAATAAAATTGTATCTGTTGGACCATTTTTCCAAAAAAAGATAAACTATATAATCTATCAAGTAATTTGTTCAAAATTTTTTTACTTTTTAAAATTATGTTATAATACAGAGCATATTTTAGGGCATTTACATACAAAATGTGTCAATAAATTTCATGCCGACTATTGGATCATCACAATGCAATAAAATGGCCAATTAAACATTTATTTCTTTGCAAAAATCTAACAAAATCTTGAAGGGTACCCTTTAATAAAGTGGTGCAATTGCTCGTTATCCAAATATCATGATCACGTTCGGAAATATAAATCTTGAAAGACAGAAAACAAGTTAAACTGCCGACCACCGGTACACTTACCCTATATTATTTTTTTATTTATTTGTTGTCAAAATTGATTAAAATGTCATTAATTTTCATTTAGTTTTCAATATATTTACGACAATAATATAAATTATTAAAATCAAATAATTTTTTAATAAAACTTAAATCCTTATTTGTTAAAAAAAACAATTTACACATCATTTTTTCAGTAGTTTTTACTGAAATTGTCAAAATATAGGAAATTGTTTTTGTTTTTTTACATTGAATTGAAAAATATTTACAACCAATGAAAAAAATATTAAAACCAAATAATATTTTTTATTAAATTTAATTTAAATCAAAATAACGATTTGTTAAGAAAATTTTTAGCCATAATTTTTTCTGTGTACTAAACTCCAAAAAATCAATAAAAAGTAAAACTTTTGCTTAGAAAACTAATGTTTGTGTTCATTATATGCAAGTACATGCAAAGATTTCAAAAACATGAATTTTTTGTAAAAAACTTTTAAAATACAGTGGCTCACAGCTTATTTTATGTATAACATATTTTCTTGTTTAATGTTCCATAGCTATGCAGCAGAAAGGAACTTTAAAAAAAATATGGTATTATTTGAAAGAGAAAAAACTCTAGTTTTACAAAACTATTTCATTTAATGCAATAGTTTGCACTTAAATAATTTAAAAGTATAAAATAAAAATATACTAATTTTTTTTTTGCTCACAGCTTATTTTATGCAGCCACTTCTTTTTGGAAAAGTATTTCCATGCAGCGTTGTCCAGTGGACTTTATTTTTTATATCTACTTCTAGAAATGCCCTGCGTACTATTTTTGTATTGATTTTGTTAGTTAATGCATCAATTACAATGTAAATGTGAAATTGGTCCACGCACAGTGTTATAGAAAGAATTATTGGTTATAAACCATTTTAAAACGGTCTCTCGCAGCGAAAAATAACTCAAATGGTTAAAAAATATGCTTCTAGGGTACAAGAAATCATTATGAGTTTTTTTTTCATGAAAATCGGTTGGACAATAAAAGGCAGTGAAGTACCGAATAAACATTTTTACAATCGTGACTGCGATATATTTTGAGGAAAACAAAGGTCAACCTACGGATCTCAACACCAAAACAGTCATTTGGAGTTCAAGTTGACTTGGGAAAACAATGTTGCGTCAAAACTGTTTGCCATGCATTTCATCAGCACTATTTTGAAAGTCGAGTTTCACGCAAGAAGAACTTTACCATCAACTTTACCAAAAAATTTGTTTCCAAGGATCCAACGTTTTGGAATTCGATTATTTTTTGTTAACTAGTTATAATTCTATATATTAGGCTCAGATACTATGTCATTTTTGGAGTGAGAACCAAATACCGAGCTAAACCAAGAAAACTTAAAAATAACAGTAAAGCATGTTAGTGGCAGTTTCATGTTTTGGGTCTGTATGTCGGTTATTGGTGGTAGGAAGTTGAAACTAATTGGATCAGCAATTGACAGTAGTAGATACCTTTAGATCTTAAAGGATAATTTGTTGCAGAGTGCAGAAAATCAGGCCATATTATCATATTTTTGATATTGTCAACATAACGATCCAATGAATAAATTTGGTATTGTGTACAATTTGCTAATATATAAAGGCAAAAATTTAACGACACTCTCTAAATAGTCGCCAGATTTCAATAGTAATGAAAATTTGTGGTCTATATTGGAAATTTACATAATAAAATAGGAATTAGGCCCTAAAAATGCAGTAGGAACACATTTCGCCTAATATTACACAAAAACTGGACGCATCGGTAATTAAGACTACCATTACAGAAAATAAATATTATAATTATCGGTCGTAATTTTCAATTTTTTGATGTCATCAAAATAAGCTTTGAGATAAAAATATTGTATTTTTTTGTTTTCATATCTTTAAGTTTCTTAAAGGTAAACTTTAACAATAAGTAATGGTTCTATGTTAAACTAAAAATCTTTCTTTTTCTAATGATACCACATTTTATTTTAAATTCCTTTGTTACCTTGTTATGTTATAAAATTGTATACTGCATAATTTAAACTGTGAACCACTGTACTTTGAATATATTTAGCTTATTTTTCAACCCTAAAGCTTGAAAAACTTGCACAACTATTAAATTGAATTTTTACTTTTTAAATTATTCGTAATAATAATTATTCAATTATAGTAATAAATATTTATTAATTGAGTAATAACTATTACCATAAAAAAGTACATCCCAGCAAAAACTTTTTGGTTTTCGGTAATGGCAACTACTTATTAAAGTACTTTCCTGGAAAGTAGGCGTCATTATTATTTGCCTTCTCTACATTACATAAATAAGTACTCAATAGTATAATTGCAGAGCAAGTTATAATCACATGGATCAGTTGTCTAGAGCACAGGATTAGTAACCAGAAATTTGCCGGTTCAACCCCATTCTGATGCTATTCGTTTTTTTAAAAAAATATTTTAAAAATATATTTTATGCTGAAACAACTTTTTTAGCTTCGAATATTAAGTGGGAGATGGTGTACTGAGTAGGGCGTTAGTCATTAAAAACGACTGGTTAATAGGGTCCCAAATTCAAAACTCACTGACGGCAAAATTTTTTTCGTTTTTTTATTTTTGTTTAGGTACATATTTTTTAGTATCACTAGAGTCTAAAAATAACTACTAGAATTCATGGACAACTCGAACAAAAATAACTAGTTATTGAGACAAAAAATAAGTAGTTTATTTTTATTTCCAATTATACCTGATAGCTTACCAGGAAAGCAAAGTTTTTGCTGGGATATTACTCATCAATAAAAATTATTATAATAAGTTTATAAATAAAGTTTAATTATTTAAATAAAATGTTAGTGAAAATAATAATAATAATAATAATAATAATAATAATAAAAATAATAATAATATTTTATTTCAAAAAGCCACTTTTCAAATCAATTTAATTTTGTTATACCCATTTTTTAATTCAAGTATTTTTTTTAAATAGTTTTAGAAAGTCATTTGGAAACCAACAATTTGTTCAGAGAATTGGTGAAGAAAAATACATAATTATTTTTTGAACACTAGTTCTCGAAAACATTCCGATTAGAACTAATGATTTTAGAACATATAAATTCCATATTAAATTCATTTGCAATAAATATGAAACAAAAACAATTTTTTGATCTCTGATAAATCTTTTTAAGGCAGCATTTATTAAATTTATGAAACATTTAAAAAAAATATATATGAAATAAACAACAATCTTAAATAAAAGGAACGTGTAGAGAAAAAAAGGAAAAAGATAATAATAATAATGATAAAAATACAAAAATCAATTGAAGTGCGTAGCTGAATGTAAGGTCAATTGCTTATTATTTTATTTTTGTTTTACAGTCTAACAGCTTAAATTAATCTTTAATAAGATAAAGGTTTTAATGAAAAACATGTTTATTTGTTTAGACCTTTTTAATAAAATAAATTATTTATTAAAAACTTAAAAATAGATAAATTATTTGGTCGTATTGCATCCAATCATGAACAAAAATAAAAAAATACAAAAATAAAAAATTCTTAAAGTTCTAAAGGTCATCAATATTTTTTATTGAAATTGAAGTCTTTTCTTTGCCAGAATCGATTAAAAAACTAATTTTTATTATTAGAACAATATTGTCTATAGTATGTTGAGGACCAAAAGGTTATAAAAAAAGTTCGCATTTTTATCGTTTTTAGAGAAATTTTGCTATTAAAAACTTTGTTTTACAACTAAATGTTAAAAAGCCATAATCTTTAAAAACTTCTGAATGTATTTCCTGACATATATTTGACCTTTTTACATAATAATTTGTTTTACTTTGAACTCCAATTCAAAAAAAGTTGAATTTATATCTAAAAAACTGCAAATGCCTTTTTGCCAAAATCCGCATAATTTCAGTCGAATGTAGAGCTAATACATACAAGGTGTTGACCAAATACTTCCTTAATTTTATTTTCTATAGTATTGCAAAGATTGAAAATGGAGTTTTGAAACAGTCTTAAATACTGTAAACATTTTTTAACCGAGCATGGAAAGGAGTTTGGATAATCCTGCGGAAACAAAAACATATTTTTTAGTATTTATGGTTAAAATTTAATTCATATTAGTTTTTTATTTTAACATCTATAAAAAATTAAAAAGTGTTTTAACATACATTAATGGTCTGAGGAATTCGTAATAACATTAAAATTTTTTAACCGATTTTCTCAATTTATATCTTGTTTGATAGATTATTATGTGTAGATTATAAATATTTAGTTGCAAAACAAATTATTTAATTTTTCTACAATTGAATCAAGCAAACTACTTCTGCATCCTAAGTTCACTCAAAACATTATTATGGTACACTATATAAATCCTTTTGCACGATTTTTTTTATAGCAAAAATACATCATGAAGCGTATTTCTTTAGATTTTTTACTAATTTTCACATGAGTAAAAAAATATACACGAGCGACAAATTAAAGAATTTTCTTTACCAAAAATGAAACCTTAAAATCACACGTGTACTTTCGACAAAAACGTGACAAATAGTGACAAAAACAGAGGAAAATTTTTATGTGACCCAATATTTTCCAAAATGATTAAAATATTATAATTCATGGTACATACACGCAGAGAAAAAACATGGTTACAGCATGATCACCACAACTATTCAATGATTATATAGCCGTTTTTCATTGATTTAAATATACTGTGTAACGTTTATGATTCTGTTTAATCATTTAATGATTACCCACAATCAAAATTTAAATATGGTTCACTGAATTATAATATGTATTTAAATATGTTTATATGAAATTATATTTATGAATAAATCCAATCATTTAGTCAATTCTACAACCATTTAGTCCATTTTACAAATTTGGTTAATTCTACAACCATTAAGCCATTAACTTTTAATTCCTTTTGAATACACATTGCGTGAAGTTATAATTCTCATTTAGTTTATATATGAACAAATATAAATTGACAAGTTTTGTTTTTATTCAGTATGATGAATGTACGACATATCTTGGTACAAATTAATATAAATATGAAAACTTGGGATTATATATAAATAATGAAATTAGTTCATATATATGACAAAATGGAATTATATATATTATAACATGGGATTATATATATGATAAAATGGAATTATACTTATGATGGAATTATTTCATATATATGATAGAGTGGAATAATATATATGATAAAATGGAATTATATATATGATGAAATTAGTTTATTTATATGATAACATGGAATTATTAAATGATAAAAACGTGATGAAATATGAAAGCAATACTAAAGGTTGTAAAACTTACTAAAAGTTGTTAATAAGGTTATGAACCTTACTAATAAATTATAAATTGGAATCATAGTAATGATTACGTACAAATATACTTATTGTAACCTGGAATCATATATTACAATCATAGTATGTTGCTCTTAGTTTATGGTCACTGGAACCATATTTTTTCTTTGCGTGTAAAAATGTCCATTTAAAGCCTTATTGCTGGCTCAAAAAAAATTACCTAAATTTTACCAAAAAAAAAAAAAAAAAAAAAAAAATTAACAAGAAATGTAAGGAATAATGACACTTTATTACCATGTAACTTTTAAGGTAAGTACTAGAGGCCTGCAACATATGTCTTATAAGACATTTCAAGACACATCAAATTTTTTCAAATGCTTTACTGTTGTGTGTATGAAAGGAACAAATACTATGAAGCAGGCATTTGAAACCATTCAAATACTGTTCGTAGTGTTTAACTGTACAAGCAAATACTTCAAGTGGTGCAGCGGTGAGATAACAAGACATGAGAGTGCCCAGCAGTTTATTTGGTTGCAATTAACATGCTTTTAGACAGTAATATTCATTGGTGTATAGTCACCTGCCGCTCTCCATTGGTCACTAATGAGATTATTGGCAATAGCAACTTTACTGACTCTATGGTAAGCGGGAAGAAGACGAAAAGAAGAATCAACAATATTTAAATGACTCATTGTAACCTGGTTGTGTGCGCACACGGCACAAAAAAGCAAGACATACAAGACATTGAAAAAATAATAGTGTTTCACTAGTATTTCTGTCTAGTATTTCCTGCTTTTTTTGTACACAGTATTTGAAGTATTTGTTTCGAACAAGTGGTGTACACTTCAGTATTTGAAACCACAAACAGTTGTTGTTGTTCTTGTGCAAGCAAGACGAGTAAATGCACTTAAAAAGCAAGTGGTATTTGCTTTTAAAGCGGTCTTGTGCAGGGGTTTAGTAAGTTCCAAAAAGTATTTGGGTAAATAATTACCTATAAATAGTAAAAATCTTAAACACTTTAAAAAAGAATAAAACTAAGTATCTGTATATTATAAAAAAAAATGTATGAAAATGTTATTATTTTTTTTATCTTAAGTAAAAATCTAGCTCGTAATTTAAGGATAAAGTGTTCTATTACTATCTATGTAAATTTGTTGTTCTTTTTCTATGAATGAGTATAAATTACACACTTTTATAAAATATAGTTTATTCCATAGTTGTTTTCGTTATTTTTAGTAAAGTTTACAAAAAAAAAAAAAAAAAATGTTAAAGTTTGTTGTTTTATTAGTGTTTGTTATAAGGGAGGACTGAAAACAGTCTTGTGCCATAGAGAGTTTAAACATCAATATGAACGTAAACGAAGGCTTGTTTGTACACACTTGTACAATTAAAGTTCTACGTATGAATGAATGTTGGTCTAAAGTTCAATTTTAGTTCATGTTTTTTTTGCAATTTTTTGGTATATTTTTTTATTTTATTTTACAACCATATCCTTATAAGTGTTATAGTGTGTGCGTATAAATTTATTTATGTAACTATATATGTAGTTAAAGTTGTTACTCCATTGATATTACTTAGTTTGCGGGTTTGTTAACATTTTAGGTAAAATGTTCATGTAGTAGTTTTGTGGCAAAAGTTGCTGTATTTAAAAACTAATTTATTTTTTCCCTGTACTTCGTGTTTTTTTCTTCCTTGGCCGGAATTTTATTTTTGCCAAATTGTTGGATTATTAAAGGACCCACAAAAACAGCAACCGGATGTTGGTAATCATTTTTTGTTGTCGTTGTTTTATTTTAAGGAAACTAATTGTTCATGCATTTCAAATGTTTTATACTAACACAAACACATTTAGCAGTTATATATGTAATATATAAGAGCATATAGTTTTTTTCATTTTAATAAATTTCAAGAGAATTTATTACAACAACATTTAGTGAAAAATAAGATTTCCAGTATTTAATTACAAAATACCACAAAAACATGGAATATTTTTGTCTATCACTACTAGTAAATGTTGTATTTAAATACCTACTCACATTTAGTATTTATTATACGATGTTATTTTTAGCGACAATGTGTTTTGTATCAGAGTTATTGCTAGAAAGAGTAAATGTTTTGAAACTACAATTTCATTATCATATTCAAGGGTATCTACTTATATTATAAGCCTTTCCATTTTATATGGTAGATAACAATAAACTCAATAAACTGTAGTTTTATTTGTTTGATTTATGAACATTTATTTAACTTTTTATAAAATTGTTATTGAAATAATTTGATGTTATAATGATAAATTCTTTTTTAAAAAGTAATTAAATCAGTAACAACTTACTATATTTTTCATAATTCGACTCACAATATAAATATTATACCTCGTATAACCATAAAGCAAGATATTGTTACATATTCATTAATTTAATGATAATAATACTAATTTTGTTTTTCCTTTATTGTAGAAGTAACATAAAAAATTACTTAAATGAGGTTTTTGGAAAGGAAACAAACATTAAAATAATAACAATATTAGTAAAGTGGGAAGAAATAGTATATATCTAGGGAATATATGTTTTTTAAATATTTAACATGGAAACACCAAATTTGAAAAGAGATTTAGAAGCCTAAGGTCACTCCAAGGCAAATAATTTATAATGTTTAGTGGTGATACTACATTTTTCATTAAAATTGTATATGCTTACTATCGGAGAGGAACCAGGACTAGATTTTAGGGGAAATATGTATATAAGGTTGGTAAAGATTTTTCAATAAGTTCTTTGTTTGGCAAGCTTTATGCAGCTGTGGTGAAATAAGTGAATCATCCAGTTGGAAATTGTGTCTTGAAGACAGTTTCATAAGTCACTTATATTGCAAAAGTCATTAGGTGATGATATTTGTATGGGATGACTACATGACGTGTCAACACTTTTTCTTCAGGTTACTATCATATGAAAATAGGTGTAAGTCTGAAAGACTTTAATAGTTAGAAAATCTATAATTAGACAGAAAAAAATGTTAAAAACTACAGCGAAATAAATATGATTTTATTTCTTTCTTTTATAAAGCTGAAAATAAGGCAGATATAAATTGATAAACCTAAATTTAATGGTCAGATATACAAATAAATTCTAAGAAAAATTTAATTTCATTAATACATAAAATTTTTTTTTAAACTTTTAAAACAGTTAATACATTTCTTAAACTGTTTAAATATTTAACCATTTAAAGAGGTAATTCACTAAAAAAATAAAGAATATTTCAGTAAAAATTTATTTAACAAAAACTCTATGACAAATTAGTTAAAAAATATAAACCATAGATTATAACATAGATATGAAGCTTAAAAAAAACTCAATTGAAAAAAAAAATTAAACAAAAAGTCACACGTACTACAATTGTTTTTGTTTTCAATTTTAGACTTAGGTTTTTTTGACAACCGACTTAGGTTTTTGAAAACTGAACTTCATATCTATGTTATAATCTATGATATAAACTATAGGTTTGTTAAAAAAATAAAATTGAGCAAACAAAATAAAATTTCACGTAAGTCTTTTCGAAAAAATAGTTATATAAAAAATAAATAAAACATTAATTTAATTCGTTTTACTCTTTTAGAAATTCTGATCGAGTTATCTTATCTGAAATAGAAATTTCAGTGCTTGCAGGCAGACGTCAAGACTGCTTTGAGAATGCAGCCAACAATGAAGTTAAAGAGGAAATTAATGTATTGCAGATGCACAAAAAAAGCTTGTTAAACCAGAACATAGATTTACCAATATCGTTGAAGAGACTTATGTGTTGGTTCAAAATGCAACCTTAAACCCGGTATTGATATTATTGTTATTAAATTTTGGATTTATGTTCGAATACTTCATACTATCTTTAATAAATGAATTTCTATTATTTCTAAAAATTGTATTTCTTGTAGTATTCGTCAAGACATCTTAAAGGCATGTCAGCAGTAGTGACCAAAGAAGGAAAAAGTATCACTGACAATACATTGAATTTTTAAATACAATAATCATGTAGACATTAGACACTAAGATATATGTCATAAATTTGTCAGCACTATTACCAACATATTGAAGAAATTTGACAAAATATATGAATATGTCAGTAGTTATCATGATGTATTTTGTATGGGCACAAATGCCAAAATCAGCAGTGATTCTGACGCGACATGAAATTGTCTTATAAGACGTCTTAACCCTGAAAGGGCTTCGTTAGTCATTTCGATAAACAACAATGCTATTTTGAGTGATATTTCTTTATTCGTTGCATATTTTTTTGAGAATTGTGGTATAACACCTGTCGTAAATAAGATCTTGAAGTGTCCAATTGTATGTTGCTGTGAGCGGTCTGGAAGTTAGTATTTTAAGCAACCTTGTTAGTCGAAACGACTAACGAAGCACTTAGTGTGATTTTTTGAACTTTTAGCGATAATGTAATTTAGTAAATAAAGTAATGCAGTGTATGTAATATTTGTTCCTATAGTGTGAAATATATTTTTTTGGGGGAAAATAAATACAATATGAGTTCCAGAAATAATTTTAACAACACATAAGTACATTTTTTTGTCACATTACACAAAGATGATTAGGAAGCTCTATTTCCTATATCAAATAGAAAAGACATGCTGAAGACTGAATAAAGCCATATTATGAAGTACTGACGAATACAGATCGACTTCATCTTATGAGTTCTATAATAAAACCTAAGGACGCGATTGATAATTTCGACCGTATATGCAGTGAAATAGCTCACTAAATCAAGACTTATCGGTGCTGCTCAACATTTTCTGCATCTAAACTAAAGATTAATTACATTAATAGTTTATTCAAAAAATTTGTTAAAAACAATTAAAGAACCATTTTTTTATAAAATTTCCCTAAAAACTGCATAAGGATCTAATTAATCGACAAATGTCTTATCGACAGTATTCTACTCCTAATATAACAACCAAGCATCGTAAAAATGTCGAAAAACTCCTATCTCCAGGTAAATTTATAACAATAGTATAAATTGTAGAAAAAGAAAAATAAAATTTGCAGCTTCTGTGGCTAAAAAAACACTGAAGTACTAAAGGATACTGTAAAAATGCTAAAAAGTATCACAAATTTGAAATATGCACAGAGTATACAATTGTTTTTAAACTCTTTTTTGTTAGAATAATTATAGGATACACACATTTAAAAAATCGTATCCCAGCAGGCCATGTCTTGTAGAAAATATCGATGATGTCTTGATGATTTGACACAGTCTTCGATGACACATGAACGACAGCTCCGAACAAATATTAGCGACATTTTCGAACAAAGGGCACTTAAGTCAACGATAAATTGAGCGACGCGTTATGCATATTATCGTCAACCATATTAAGAATGAAATTGAAAAAAGATTCGGCTGTGCCGAATCTTTGATACCCTTCACCATATTACCATCTTACCATCTTATCGACATCATATTACCATATTATTACCGACAATTAATAAAATTTTCGCCTTAACGTATGCTTGCATATTTTCTAAATCTAAATTTTTTTTCAAACTACGAAAATTTGAATATGAAAAAAAAAAAAAAACAATCATAACAGGCTTTGCTTTTAAAAAAGAAACAACAACAATTCCATATATATTTATTTTTGTATGTACAAACTGACTGAATACACAAAGAACAACAACAACACTGTTATTCATTATATTACTGCTGTTGCTAACTAAACTACTTGTCTATACAAAAAACAAAAAACGTCACTAATAGTCATTACAATGCTTAATATACATGTTTGTGTATGTATTTATGTATATTCTTAACAGATATGTTTTAGTTTTTAAAAATAAACAACTACAATTCCATATCTATTTATTTTTGTACAGACTGCATATACAAAGAACAACTACAACAACACTGTTATTCATCATATTACTGCTGTTGATAACTAAACTACTTGTCTATACAAAAAACAAAAAACGTCACTAATAGTCATTACAATGCTTAATATACATGTTTGTTGGTGTATTTATATTCTTAACAGATTTGTTTTTGGGCCATAACTCTGTTGATTATGAACGAATTTGGTTTATTAAAAAAACCGAAATTTTATAAAAATATTTATGACTGATCTATATAAAAATAAAAATCTATAGCTTGAACAAGGGCTTCAAAAATAAAAAATTCGTTTTCCCCGATATCTCAGTTATTACTGAACCGATTTATTTAATTTTTTCAGAACAAAAATTCAGAAAATTATTTTCGAGCCCCCTTTAAAAATTGGAAGTCCCTGGTATATGCAGAGGCTTCAGAAACTAAAAAACCGGTTCTAAAAACCGGTTTTTAAAGCATATCTCCACCATTTATAAACCGATCTTCATGATTCAAAAAACCAAATTTTATAAAAATATTTGTGACCGATCTGTATAAAAATAAAAATCTATAGCTTAAACCAAGGCTTCAAAAAATAAAAAATGCGTTTTGTCCGATATCTCAGTTATTACTGAACCGATTTATTTCATTTTTTCAGAACAAAAATTCAGAAAAAAATGTCCGAGAATTCTTTGTAAAAACGAAGTCCGTAGTGTATACAGAGGCTTCAGAAACTGGAAAACCGGTTCAAAAAACCGGTTTTTTGAACATATCTCCGCATTGTATGAACTGATATTGCTGAATTCCAATAGCAAAATTCTCGAAAGCATTTCCGATCGTTTGACATACATATTATATATGTCAGTTATCGGTGGGCTTCATAAACGCCATTTCAACCGACACACGGACGGACGGACGGACATGGTCCAATCGTCATCGCTTCTTACAAGGATTCCGAAAATATAAACTTTTTTGCTCTCCGACGAAAATTGTGGAAATTACAAACGGAATGACAAACTTATATATACCCTTTACACCTGTGGTGAAGGGTATAAAAATAAATAAAAAAGGAGTTGGGTTCTGCTGAGATTTGAACCCAGACCACCAATTTCTCTCTTCCTTATTGAATAGTCAAGCGCACTTACCACTTCAGCCACAACATTCTCTACTTTTTAATGATTTCATAAATGCTTTTATTTATCTGATAGTTATTGATATGTACACGCAGAGAAAAAACATGGTTACAGCATGATCACCACAACTATTCAATGATTATATAGCCGTTTTTCATTGATTTAAATATACTGTGTTCATGGTAGCAACGTTTATGATTCTGTTTATTCATTTAATGATTACCCACAATCAAAATTTTAATATGGTTCACTGAATTATAATATGTATTTAAATATGTTTATATGAAATCATATTTATGAATAAATTCAATCATTTAGTCAATTCCACAACAATTTAGTTAATTACATAACCATTCATTTCATTTTACAAATTTGGTTAATTCTACAACCATTAAGCCATTAACTTTTAATGCCTTTTGAATACACATTTTTGTGTATCAGTCCAATAGTTATAATTCTCATTTAGTTTATATATGACCAAATATAAATTGACAAGTTTTGTTTTTATTCAGTATGATGATTGTACCACATATCGTGGTACAAATGAATATAAATATGAAGATATGGGATCATATATATGATAAAATGGGACTATATATATGATGAAATTTGTTCATATATATGATAAAATGGAATTATATATATGATAACATGGGATTATATATATGATAAAATGGAATTATACTTATGATGGAATTAGTTCATATATATGATAGAATGGAATAATATATATGATAAAATGGAATTATATATATGATGAAATTATTTTATATATATGATAACATGGAATTATTAAATGATAAAAACATGATGAAATTGAAAGCAATACTTAAGAAAAGGTTATAAAACTTACTAAAAGTTATTAATAAGGATATGAACCTTACTAATAAATTATAAATTGGAATCATAATAATGATTACGTACAAATATACTTATTGTAACCTGGAATCATATATTACAATCATAGTATGTTGCTCTTAGTTTATGGTCACAGGAACCATATTTTTTCTTTGCGTGTACGACAATTCAGTATATTTTGTTATTAAAGTCGCCGAAAATGGGGTAAGATGACGATATAGGTAACTTTTAGTCAAACTTGTCCTCTACACGCATTTTCTTGACGACAAATTTCGGCGAAATCGTCGATGAAAGTGTCGTTAATGGACATGTGGCCTGATGGGATGTTTCCTGTTCCAAATTTTTTACACAACTAACACAAAGAGTACTTATGTAACGCTATATCTGAAAAAGCACAAATATTGAAGTCATTTCAGTTTTTGCTTAATATTTTGAAAACAAAGTATTTATTTTCATCCACCAAAAATCAAGAATCATTTAAGACCCTACAAAGAATATATTTTCTGGGTCCTGGTTAGATGTTCGTCTGTCTGGCCGTCTGTCTGTCTGTTGAAAACAGGATAGGGCTCGAACGGGACAACGTAGGGGAACGAAATTTGGCACAAATATTTATCTTATATAAAGTTTGTTTGGTACTGAAAATAGGCAAAATCGGTTAATAATTTTTCCATATAACGTAAAATTTGAGAAAGTTGATGGTGGGTATATAGATTCGGCCGAACCGAATATAACATTTGCGCTTGTTTGGTTTTGTTTTTGGTAGCCTCAGGTTGACTTGCCAACTGATACAGTACACATTTTTTTGGCTCCACATTTCTGGATACCCGTGCCACAGACGAGAGTTAACAACAATATAATATTTTGTTTATAAATTCACAAATTATTTATTTTATTTCCAAAAACTATTTAATTTCCATCAACGTATCCGGTTTGAAGGACCAAAATGTTTGCCATCAACTGTGGCACGGGTGTCCAGCCAACAAAATGTGTACTGTATCAGGTTGCAAGTCAACCTGATGCTACCAAAAACAAAACCAAAAAAAGAAAACAAGTTTATAGGTTGATTAATTTGTAAATACATATAAAACTTTCCTTTATTTTTTGGATCGATTTTTGAACATATGCTGATTTGTTGTGAGTTTATTAATATTAAATATTTTTCAAAATATACAAATTGGTTTTACCAAAAATTGTCCAAAGAATAAAAGGTCTGCTATCAAACTGTTTCCAATGTTATAAAACACATCTACATGATATTGTGAAGTCTAAAAGAATTTAAAACATATTGAAAAGCAGCTCGGTTAGCTCAGTGCTTTGACTATTTGGTGCGAAAAGTTAAAGCCAATGCAAGCTTGAAAACATATAAAGTCCAAAAAGTTCTTGGCAGGAATGGTACAAAAGATTTAGAAGACAAGAATAGGGCACGGAAATTAAAATCAAATTTCATACAAAAATACTCATGTTGTATAATGGACAACGAAACGTATATACTGGAAGATTTTGCGTAGCTTTCGGGTCAAAATTTTCATGTTTCTAATGCTCGAGGAAATGTTGAAGATAAGTTTAGGATCCAAAAGCAGACTAGAATTCCTAAAAATTTCCTGTTATGACAAGCTTTATGCAGTTGCAGCAAAAAAAAAAAAAAATAAAAAATGTCATTTGTAATGGTAGGTTCAATACTGAAATATACATCAAAGAATAAAAAAGTTATATAAACTTTTGTAATATAATATCAATTAATAAAAAAAAAAAAAAAAAAATCAAAACTCTAAGTCAACCGTTTCCAAATTATTTATTTTTATATATGTTAAGATTTTTTCGGTCTCACTCCTTATATGAACACATAGAGTCTCAACATTCAATTGGTCAGAACTTCACCCAATTGAGATATTAAGCCCCTGTCAAAAAGGAGTTAAGGAAGACTAATACTGCGGCCGAACCATTGTCTATTAAGCTATGTTCAAATATTTGACCAAATTTGCGCGACCACTAGTTCTGCATAGAATTGTTTACCATTGTTTTATCATCAACAGTGTCAAACGAGATTCAGTAATATGTCAGCTATGAGTAATTAAAAATAAAAATATTTTCCCGTTAAAATAGAGAAGTTTGAGAATATATTATATAGTGATTACGTCATTTTGGTCAAATATTTGATTGATCTGAACACACCTTTATAAATGCAAGTGGACAGCTAGTTCCAAAGGATACGCGAAGTACAATCGAATTAATAATGGAGAATGTTTCAGAGAAAATAAAAAATCATATGTAATCCTTAATTTATCTTTTATATTTACTTAATAAACCTGTAGAAAAATTCATAATATTTAGTTTTCTTTTACCTCAAAGTTTTCTTCTTTTTGAAAATTTGCATAGAATACCTTGATTTTCTAACAAAAAATTGTGTTACTAAAAAAGAGTTTTCTCGAATTAAAAAAAGCAGCAGTTCCTTTTATATATATATATATATATATATAAATATAAATATATATATATATATATATATATATATATATATATATATATATATATATATATATATATATATATACATATATATATATATATATATATATATATATATATATATATATATATATATATATATATATATATATATATATATATATATATATATATATATAAATAATAATGAACTTAAACATTTTAAAACATTTTTAATCTTTTTAAAGTTTGCCTCTTCTGAAATATTTTTTGATTTTCACTTTTTGGTGATTCCCGAAAAAGGGCCTTATGTGGAAGCTATGGTAAATTTTTATGGACCAATCCTGGTAAAATTTGGCATTGGCCGATTGGGATGAAATAAGGTTTTAGAACAATATTTTTGGTGTTATATACATCAGCACAAACGCATAATACCCTCCCCATCAATGGTGGAGTAGGATATAAATAGTAATAATAAAAATAAAAAATTAATACAAAAACCCTTACTTCCCAACAAATACATGTCTTTTTGAAAGAGCGCCTTAATATATTTTTTTGATAAATAAATATTGGCAGATTTTTTTTTTTTTGGGTATTAATTAGTAAGTAAAGAAAGTTAAAAGGACTTTAAAATATGAAAAAAATATTAATACCTTTTCTGCTTTTTATACCCTTCACCACAGGTGTAAAGGGTATATATAAGTTTGTCATTCCGTTTGTAATTTCCACAATTTTCGTCGGAGAGTAAAAAAATTAATATTTTCTGGATCATAGGACCATATTCGTCCGTCCGTGTGTCGGTTGAAATGGCGTTTATGAAGCCCACCGATTACTAACATATACAATATGTATATCAAACGAACGGAAATCCTCTCGAGAATTTGTGATATCTTCCTTCCTTATGTTCCCTGCCATCTCAGCAAGATCGGTTTATAAATGGCGAAGATATGCTTAAAAACCGGTTTTCCAGTTTCTGAAGCCTCTGTATATACTAGGGACTTCGTTTTTGCAAAGAATGCTCGGACATTTTTTTTCTGAATTTTTGTTCTGAAGAAATTAATTAAATCGGTTCAATAATAACTGTGATATCGGGCAAAACGCATTTTTTATTTTTTTAAGTCCTTCTTTAAGCTACAGACATAAATATTTTTTTTAAAATTTCGTTTTTTTGAATCAATCAAATTCATTCATATACAACAGAGTTATGGACCAAAAACTAAAACATATCTGTTAAGAATATAAATAAACACACGAGCATGTATACATTAAGTATAGTAATGACTATTAGTGACGTTTTTGCCTATAAGACAAGTAGTTAGCAACAGCAGTAATATAAAGAAAAGGAGTATTGTTGATGTTCTTTGTATATGCAGTCAGTATGTATATACACACATACAAAAATAAATTAATATGGAATTGTTGTTGTTGTTTATTTTTTAAAAGCAAAGGTTGCTATAATTGTTTTTTTTTTTTTTTTTTTTTCGTATTAAAATTTTTGTAGTTTGAAAAAATGTAGATTTATAAATGTGAAATAGTGATAGCATACGTTAAGGCGAAAATTTAACTACTTGTCGGTAAGATGGTGAAGGGTATCAAAGATTCGGTACAGCCGAATCTTTTTTCAATTTCATTTCAACATCATAAACTCATTTCTCTCCAAATTCAGATTTTACAAAGAAACTTATTAAGATTTTTTCGGCCTCTAGTGGTATCTGTAATACCTTAAAAATGTTTTTGTGACATTTTTTTAATTCACAAAAAGTTTCAGATTTTTATATTTTTATTTTTGTCTATGTAGTGAATCACTGTGGGCTGACAGTAAAACTGAATGATATTAATATTTTTTATTAAGTAAAAATTTAAAATTTACTTGCTGAAAAACATTTATTTGATTTTAAAATTATTTAGTAATATTCTAAATTATATATATATTTTTTTTTAATTCTCTTATAATTATTATTTTTTTCGGAATCCATTTTTAATTTAAATTAAAAAAATCAATTAAAACAAATAACCTTAGGTTTAACCTAATTAACTTAGAATTTTTGTTGAAACCTACAGGGCCAATTGTTGTGCATGACTGCTTAAAAAAATAGAAGAATTTCTTCTATTTTTAACAAGAATTTAAATTAGAAAATTTTTCTTTTGGCCAACTACATTCAAAGACATGAAATTGTGTACGAGTTTATACGCACATACATAGATACATACAATATCCAGTTCTTTGGAACTATTTTTTAATATTTTTTATTTACATGTATTTAATTCGGTTTAGTTTTTAGTTATTGCTTTATGTGTATGAGTATATCTATGTAAGGATATTTTTTCTTTTTTTTTTTTTTTTGGAAACCAAAATATGTTTGTATGTTATATGATGTTGGATAAAGTAAGTAAAATTGTTATTTTTTTTTTTTTTTTGCATATGGTTTTCACTTAGTTTTTGTTTATTGTTTTTAAAGATCTGACATACAACAAATTGTTTGTGGTTAGATTTTTTTTGAGGTTTTAACTTTGTAGCATGACACTGAGATGGCAGGGAACATAAGGAAGGAAGATATCACAAAGTATATTTCACAATATGTGCAAATGGATTTTCTTTTAAAATGCGTATGTATGTATTTAATTTGTTTGCCTGGACATTAGGTTGTTTCAAATTAATTTCAGCTTATACTTTAAAATTACCTATAATTATAAGAACAAAGTTCTAAATGATAATTAAACAAATAAGTTTATCAAAGTTGTATTTTTTGGTTAAAATATTGCATGTAATATCTCCTTTTGTAATATTTATTTATAAAAAGTTCTTATAATTTCTAAACACAATATTGTACCTTTCTAATGAACCTAAAATAATTTATTTGTAAGTATGAGAGCGTGTGAAAGTTTAACTTTTTTAAAGTACAAAATTCTTTGGTATAACCTAGAAATTTATTGCTAGAAGATATAATTAAGTATTAGATATTTATCGTATTTCTAGTAAAACCGAAAAAACTAACCCTAAAGGTTTTGTGGGTTCTGCAAACTGAACTCACGCAGAGAAAAAACATGGTTACAGCATGATCACCACAACTATTCAATGATTATATAGCCGTTTTTCATTGTTTTAAATATACTGTGTTTACGATAGCAACGTTTATGATTCTGTTAAATCATTTAATGATTACCCACAATCAAAATTTTAATATGGTTCACTGAATTATAATATGTATTTAAATATGTTTATATGAAATCATATTTATGAATAAATCCAATCATTTAGTCAATTCTACAACAATTTAGTTAATTACATAACCATTCATTTCATTTTACAAATTTGGTTAATTCTACAACCATTAAGCCATTAACTTTTAATGCCTTTTGAATACACATTTTTGTGTATCAGTCCAGTAGTTATAATTCTCATTTAGTTTATATATGAACAAATATAAATTGACAAGTTTTGTTTTTATTCAGTATGATGAATGTACCACATATCGTGGTACAAATGAATATAAATATGAAAATATGGGATCATATATATGATAACATGGGATTATATATATGATTAAATTAGTTCATATATATGATTAAATTAGTTTATATATATGATAAAATGGAATTATATATATGATAACATGGGATTATATATATGATAAAATGGAATTATACTTATGATGGAATTAGTTCATATATATGATAAAATGGAATAATATATATGATAAAATGTAATTATATATATGATGAAATTAGTTTATATATATGATAACATGGAATTATTAAATAATAAAAACATGATGGAATTGAAAGCAATACTAAAGAAAAGGTTATAAAACTTACTAAAACTTATTAATAAGGTTATGAACCTTACTAATAAATTATAAATTGGAATCATAATAATGATTACGTACAAATATACTTATTGTAACCTGGAATCATGTATTACAATCATAGTATGTTGCTCTTAGTTTATGGTTACAGGAACCATATTTTTTCTTTGCGTGCTAAAAGTAATTATTTATTAAAATATTTTTAATATCAGTATTTAATAACTTGTTAAAAAATGCAAGTGATTTAACAATGAGAGTAAAATCTATTATTTCTTATAACTATTTTTAGTTTAATATATTTTGGCCAATGGAATTTTAATAAGGTCATAGTTCCAATGTTAATAGAAACGAACTATTTTTAGTTTTCCTTTTTTACTTAAGAGGTAATTTAGTAAATAGTTGTTTAAAATTCATAAAATATGACCTTTTATTATCCTATTTCGTCGGTTTGAAGAGAAACCGGACTGTTGACCACAATTTATGTACACCAATAAATAGTTATAGTTCTTTAAATGATTTGCTGTTGAGATGGTTTCGCAGAATTTCCTCTATACGTCGTAAAAGTTAGAGAGATCCGTTAGATCAATGAAGTGTTGCTCGGTGAATTTTTTGAAGTCATGCCAGTCTGCTTTCTTTTGGTTAAGGTATGTGTGGCGTTTGGAGGCGATAAAATCGATGGGACGATGCAGAGTGATAATTATGGGTAAATGATTTGATGCTAGAGAAAATACTGTTTGCCAGGTTGCGTAGTTGATTAAAATAGGACTCGCTAATATCGCGATGGTGAGTACTAAAGTTCCAAGAACGAGACGCATTTCTCGGTTTAAAAGGGTTCTGATATCGGAAAGGTAACCTGTTTTTGCTGATTATGCGCAGAACTAAGACAGAGCTCTAACTCCGTATCCACCATCCTAACTGCAATATTTTGGGTTTTGAGCTATAGGCCTCTAGCGTCAAGATCGGAAAAAGAACCTGCACGGTTTTGTAGATAAAAAGTTGATGCCCCCAGCTTTGGCTCCAGTGCGATATTTTCGGATAACATTTTATAGGTTTGCAGACTGAAGCTTTTCGTGAGGTTTGTCTTACGGATCTCAATAATTTTCTATGGGAGGCCACATCTGTTGGATATGTTGAGGTAGCTGTTGCTTTCGGTCCAGAATAGCTCCTGAGGTAACACCAATACTATTTGTGTGTTTAACCAATATATAGAAATATATATCGGGTGTCAAAAATAAGTAAACAAAGTAGTATCTTGAACTTAATTGGTTCTATTTAAAGCTCATGCAAAAAGTCACATATAATCCATATATATAAAAGAGTAATGACTGAGTGATTGACTGACTGACTGACTTACTTAGTGATTCATCATCGCACAGCCCAAACGGTTAAAGCTAGAAAAATGAAATATGGACTCTATATGGGTCTTCTACCGAATAGATTTACTAAGACGTGATTTTTGGAAATTAGTATGTTTATGGGGTAGAAAAGGGTAAAAACGGGTAAAATCGGTAACCTTATATCACCTAAACTAATAGAGATACAAAAAAAGTTGAATAGATATCGTTATTCATATAAAAAATTATCGGATAGGTGTCTGGTACTATTTTAAAATTCAGCTCTTTTAGGAAGAAAACGGGTAAAAACTGTAATTTGATACCTTTTTGGCACCCTATCTATCTTTTAGTCTGTCTGTTTTTTTAATTTTATTCCGATGCTTTTATTTTATTTCAATACAATGGGGTAGCGAAGCCCACTGTGTTTATGCTATTAGAAATATTGTTCAAAAATGTATAAAATTATAAATTAACACAATTTGAATTTAGTATCGTTTTTATTAAAAAAGCTAACGAAGTGGCAGGTATACTGCTCGTTATAAATATATAATGTCTTGTTAGTAATATAAACAGCAAAAGATTAAATTCAACACATTACTATTTAGTGAATATGACTCTTTTTAAAGAAGTCCAAAAAATTAATGTACCATAAATAAGTAAACACACGCAAAGAAAAAATATGGTTCGGGTGACCATAAACTAAGAGCAACATACTATGATTGTAATATATGATCCCAGGTTATAATAAGTATATTTGTACGTAATAATTTTTCTGATTCCATTTAATCATTTTCTCATCATTTAATGATTCGGTTTAATCATGTTTATAACTTTTTTTTATAATATTTCTTCCCAATTTTTTATCATTTAATAATCTCATTTTATCATATATATAAACCAATTTTATCATTTAATAATCCCATTTTATCATGTATATAATCCCATTTATCATATATATAATTCCCTTTTATTATATATATAATCCCATTTTATCATATATATAATCCCATTTTATCATATATATAACCCCCTTTTTGTAATACTGAATATATTTAAAATAAAGCACATTTATCTGAAATTTTTATTTATTTATTGAGAATATTGAACAAAAATTTTTCAGGTATAAAAATAAATTAATTGTTAATTATAAAATTATAAGTTATTAATAGTTTTTTATATAATACGTATACTCTACATATTAATTTTTAACATATATTTACATATTCATTGGTTAAATATTATTTACATATTATATTTTATAATATTTACATAAGAATTTAAATCAACAGTTTTATGTTTGCTTTGGTAATGCAAATATAGCCAATAAGATTTGATTATAAAATTTTATTGGCTATAGAATAGATATTAAAAAATAAAAATCCTCATAATCCTGCTGAAAGGCTTGAAAATGTGAGTTAAATCCATGGTTTGAAAGCCTTTGACCGCAAAGATAGTAAGATTCATTAGAGCAATATATGTGGTTTATATGACCAAATAATGGAACGTCATTTTCATACATTTCAATTTGGAAAACCATTCATATCTCAGAACAAGACATATTTTTCATTTATTTTTTTATTTTTTGGTTTTATTTCACAATTTTTTAAACTTAGAACACAAATAAATTGAACACTTTTCTAAAAGCACACAGCTATACCGTTTGCCTTCTAACAAACTACTGAACTTATACACAAAAATGTGTATTCAATAGTTATGTAGAAAATAAATATGGTTAACGATAAAAATACAATAGTTGTGTGAAATCAAATTATAGTCAAAAACAAATATTTTATATTTAAGGAAAACATAAACATATTAAGAAACAAACATTCAACAGTTGTGCATAAAAATACAATAGTTGTGTGAAATCAAATTATAGTCAAAAACAAATATTTTATATTTGAGAAAAACATAAACATTTTCAAATACAAACATTCAACAGTTGTGCAAAACAAAATATGACTTAAAATCAAATAGAAATATTAGCTAAATGGTTGTAGAATTGACTAAATTTGTAAAATTAACTAAATGATTATAGAATTAACTAAATAATTGTAGAATTGACTAAATGATTGTATTTATTCATAAATATGATTTCATATAAACATATTTAAAAACATATTATAATTCAGTGAACCATTTTAAAATTTTGATTGTGGGTAATCATTAAATGATAAAACAGAATCATAAACGTTGCTATGATAATCACAGTATATTTAAATCAACGAGAAAACGGCTATATAATCATTGAATAGTTGTGGTGATCATGCTGTAACCATGTTTTTTCTCTGCGTGCATGATTTATAATAGCTACGGTGATCGTTTATATTTTGATACATTAGTGCCAAACGTCTTGGCATATTAATATTTAAATTCATCAGTTCGGTGAAATTATGGGGTCTCTATTTGTTTATTCAAATTCATGCAATTTCTATTGGTGATATATGTGCTTTTTGAGGAGGTCACTCTGAAATGTTAATTATTTCCACAGCTATATATTTTGAAACAAATTTATCATAATTTACAGATGAATTACCCTACTGTAGGATAAAATCCATAAAAGTAACAATATCTTTTTGGGACTATTATACCTTTTAACAGATTAAGGTGAGTCTGGGAATTTATTTTACCTTTGTGAACCACTGTTTCTTCTATTTTATGAATAGAAATGCATTTCAATATTTTTGAGCCAAAGATATATTATATTTAATCCGAATCATGGTCTTTGTTTCCTGAAATTTCTATATTTTAAGGCATAATCTGTATGGGACGTCATCAATTTTTGGAGATTTATTATATTTATGTCCCGTAAAGTTGGGCCAGGTCTTCCGACCATAGCATTCAGACTTTCGGAATATGTTTTGATAAGAATATTGGAGCAGGATGCATAGGATTTTAAACATAAATTGTTATCTATTCGTAATTATGGTTGAAATAAATTTTCTGATTTTATAAAATTTCTTAATTTTATGGAAAAAGTGATTTTTTATTTCTCTCATAATATAAGAAATAACTACTTTTAACAAAAAATTAAAGAAATTAGGCCAAAGGTTCCTTTTAACTTATTTTTTCCTCGCCCGAAAATGATTTTCTTTTAATTTTTTCTAGAAAGAAACTTAAAATATTATAATATTTGAACAATTTTTCGTCAATGTTAGAGGTTCCCACTCTACCCCCGTTACCCACTAGGAATCTCGCTTCCCCAAATCAACTCGAAAACACTTCAATTCTAACCATGTAAAATGTTATTCAGGTGTTTTTAACGAATAAAAACTTACAGAACTATTTAATAAAAGCGTTCTGGAACCACTGTGCATAGCTCCCATAAATCCCATACAAATATTAATATCAAGTAAATATGTATTCGAGTTTAATATTAGTAGAAATCATAGTGCCAAGTTCGGGAATCACCCTAAAGGGCATAAATTTATATAAAGGTTAGTATCGATGTAATATTCTGTATAAATATACAAGTATCGATCGACAATTGGCCACAGAGTAATATAAGACAACCACCCCTCCCCCTCACACAATGGTATAAGGTGGTTTTGTGTATTTTAGCGATTTTTTAGTCAATTTGGTGGCATTTTTGTATTATATATACATTTTGTATACAATTAAATGGCTACTCAGAAATCTGATGACGATTTAAGAGCGATTTATTTAGGTCAGGATAAAAAGATGCGGAATAAGGTAGTTTTGCCTAATTTAAAATTTATTTTTTTATTATTGAACATATTTGTAAATATGTTCAAGTTTATATATGTAAATGGTTTTTCGCTTGAATAGTTAGAAAGCAATTCATTTAATTAAAAATTCTTTTCAATGCTTTATTAATTTATGCATAATTTAAATGTGTGCTTTATTAATTTTATTTCGCTTTTGTTTTATAAGAAGTATATTATAATCTACTTACAAACATACATACAAATAAATTAATTTAAAATATAAGACTTAATTACTTTTTGTCATAATACCAGCACAATAAAGTCCAAACATACTTTTTAAATCTAAAGCATGAACATTTTTTCAAGCACATTAAGTATTAAAATATTTATTATTGAAGTTGTATACAAAATCATTAAAGTTTTAATATTAAATGCAAATAATTAAAAATATGCCATCAGCGAAATATATATAGATATACATTTATGTAATTAAAATATATTTCCCGCATAAATGATAATCCTGTTTAAAGGATATGAGAGGTATGAATGTATTGTATGTGTCCGGGTATAAATGTAGTCATATAAAACATATGGTTATTTAATAAATGACCATAACATCCTTTACAACAGAATTGGAAATAAAACTTGACACAATTAAAAGTATTTGCAAATCAATAAATACCAAAAAGATTCTAGGAAAATTCTTTGCCAACAAAATATATTCACAGTGGCATGTTTTACAAAAATTTTATTTCAAATTTGTTTAAAAATAAAAAAATTAAATTGATAAAAAATGGAAATGTAGGAAAACTTTTTATTTAGTTTGGAGTTCTTTTTTTCCAATGTGACATTTATTATAGATTTACGTTTATGGGTGGCCCACAATGCCAATGACAATGACTTATAATAACTAAAAGAGCACAACTAATAAAATTAGTTCGTAAATGTCAATTATCTGAAATAATCAATGAAAAAATGGCTCAAACTACATATTTGGCAATTGGTTTTATTACAATGAACCTTTGCAAACAAAATGTAGTGAAACACAAACACACAAGGTTTTGAATATAAAAAACCGATTTATATTCAAATTATATGGCGAAGAACAAACTACTAAATATTTAGAATAATACCAGCAAATTCCAATAAACAAAATATATTCATGTATATACAATCAAATTAACTATATTATACATTCATATAGAAAAACAAGCCCTCATCTATGTGCTCTTTTACACAGTCATACAAAACCCAACCAGGACACTAGCTTTTTCAGGGAACTTGACAAAGGAGGAGAATCAATTTAATAGCAATTACCAGAGTTATATTAATGAACTATTAAAATAAAATTGTAAAATGGTTTCATATCATTCTTGTCTATATACATACATAGGTATGTATGTATGTGTGTTTTCTATGAAAATATTTGTATGTGTAAATGATTGTGCGTAAACGCTTTATATCCATGTAAATACCACAATAATGTGGTAGTATGGGTGAGTGAATGATAAAGTGGTAATAACGATATATTTAAATATAAAATTTTATGCATTAATTTCAAATACAGAAAATACAAAAAAATTAAATCAATTTCATGTGCTGTGAAAGAGGTCTACGGGGAAATACAGAAAAATCATTACGATTTAAAATAATTACCGTTAATACAATATGAAATTCATAATGTTGTATACAACACAAAAATATGTAAAATATACCAAAACAGGATGTAAGTTATACACGGAATTTAAAGGATTTATTTCATAATACATATTAAAGTGCCTCACGAAAAAAAGTTGCAAATGTACCCCTCTAGAAATGAAGACTAGTATGTTCTTATATGATTCCCAAAATATTACATCTCAATGTTAAGATTTACGTGAGCTAGACCATTTTTAAAATACAGTAGACGCTCACAAATTAGAGCTTTTAGTAATTCGAACGTCCAGAAATTAGAATCAGTGTATGCAATACATTAAACGCTCTGAAATTCGAATTTAAAATTCTAATTTCCGAGCGTTTTTTTTTTTTTTTTTTTTTTATTTGAACACAAGAAATCTCCAATTTATTTTTATTATTTTTATTCTGTTTCAACATAGTAAAACTAAAAAGGGGAATCACCAAATAATATATGTTTACTCCCTATTTGTTGTTTTTTTGTCGCATTTATGTATATTTGTGGCTAGTTTATTTGCGAAATTTGATACGCGTGTACATATTTTGGCAGTCTCTATTAAAAAGTGAAAGTGTATCATTAGAAATGTCAAATAAACCTAAAAAAACACTTTATCATTGGAAACTAAAATCAAAATATTAGAAAAGCTTGACAAAGGAGTGCAAGGGGAACGGTTAGCCGTAGATTTTCATGTGACAACATCTTCAATCAGCTACATCAAATCACATAGAACAGCAATATTAAATGCTGTTTCCAACACATATTAGGAGGCAAGCAATAAATCTTTGCACAGCGCTGAATATCCTAAAATTGAAAGTCGTTTGTATGAGTGGTTTTTAAATCAACGAGAAAAAAAGTGTACACTGAGTGGGCACATACTTAAACAGAAAGCTAAACAAATATTTAAAGAGGAATATCCCGATAAAGATGAAAATTCATTCCGTGCAAGTGATGGATGGTTTACCAAATTTAAGAAACGACACGGTATCCGTTTTTATACCCACCATCAAAATAATGGGGGGTATATTGATTTTGTCATTCCGTGTGTAATATGTCGAAGGAATCATCTAAGACCCCACAAAGTATATATTTTCTGGGTCCTGGTTAGATTCTGAGTCGATCTAGCTATGTCCGTCCGTCTGTTCGTCTGTTGAAAGCAGGATAGGGCTCGAACGGGACAACGTAGGAGGACAAAATTTGGCATAAATATTTGTCTTATATAAGGTTTTTTTGGGATTGAAAATGGGCAAAATCGGTTAATAAACAAAAGAGTTATGGGCTAAAAACTAGAAACACAGGGTGTCCGTTTTATACTTTTCTGTTGATATTTCTTTAATAAAAGCATGTACGACAACAACATTTTTTATGTATAGTTCGGGGATCGATATAAACTCGGAAACAGAAAATGGGCGTGGTCCGCCGACTTTACCGCCGACTTTACCGCCGACTTTACCGCCCACCTCCCATATAAGGTGAAAATCAACGAAATTGTGTTCAAATAGTTCAAGGACCAATGTAAACTCGGAAACAAAAAATGGGCGTGGTCCATCCACTTTACCGCCCCCTCCCATATAACGTAAAATTTGAAAAAGTTGATGGTGGGTATATAGATTCGGCCGGACCGAATATAACATTCTCGCTTGTTTAAAAATTTGTGGCGAGATTCTTTCCAGTGATGTTGCTTCAGTCACTCCTTTTATTCATCGATATCGTGCAATATAATGTCGATGAAACCGGATTATTTTTTCGTTGCCTACCAGACAGAACATATGTCTCTGCTTTTGAAAAAACGCCCCTGGACATAAAATTCAAAAAGACAGAATTTCAGTCCTACTTGGTGCAAACTCTGATGGATCACATAAATTAGTTCCATTGGTAATTGGAAAAGCAAAAAACCCCAGGTGTTTTAAAAGTTTCAATTATGCTTGGATGACTTCTCGGATTTTTCACGAATGGTTTCACCGAATATTTATTAAAGAGGTAAGAACAAATATTGATTTCAGGTTCAGTAATTTAAAAACATTTAAAATATACAGGTGATCCGCTTTTCTCAGGAAAATAATTTGCCACCGAAAACCATTTTGCTTATAGATAATTGCTCCACTCATGCACCCATTGAGAAACTGAAAAGTGACGATGGAAACATAGTTGCATTATTCTTTCCACCAAATATAACAGCAGCTTTACAACCTATGGATCAAAACCCTATTAAGTTAACAAAGCTCAATTACAGAAGTATGTTTCTTTCTCAATTAATTGCTGAAGGTGGTGAACTCAAGAATCATTTGAAATCCCATTCAATCCGCAATGCAATATTATTACTGAAGCAAGCTGACGTTCCAATAGCGCAATTATTGCAAATAGATCAGGGCTGCAACGAAGTTATTCAGAGAACTCAAACTCTTTTAGAAGAAATAGCTCCAAACGATTGCATTGGTATAGAAGACATCGACAGATGGAATGAAGATGTGTTTGATGACGGATCTGTATATGTTCTCAGTAGCGATGGTGAGTCTTCAGATAGCAGCGAAGACGATGTTGTTGAAGTCTCACCAGTTGTCTCTAATACTACAGCCATTGAAAGCCATAAGCAATCTTTTGGCTCTCCGTATTTATATTTCGGATTCGATGAAACCAAAAATACAAACAAAAGTAATTGATTATATGTATGTCAAACTAAGATTAGTTGTAAATTTGGCCATTGTGCAGTCTATCCCTCCAATAACTTTTAACTTTATTATTTAATAATTTTTACATTTAACCGCCTTTTACACTAATTCCCCGTTTTTTTGATAAATTTATGCTTTTGAGGACATGTATGTCCTTAACTAACCATTTGTTTGCCGTTAAAAATAATAACCAATTATTGACCAGAAATTCCAAAATATTATTTGTGCAACTAAGGGGTTGAATAAATGCACAATAGTCTGAATGAAACCTCTCCTATGATACCCTAAAATATAATTTACAATGAAAAATGTCCAAAATATTCAAACTTTAATAAAATGCTAAAATAAATTCATTGAAAATTTTACTAAAATTTTAATTTTGCGAGAATGAAAACAAATTTTATATTATTTTTTGTTCAATATGTAGTAGACATCGTTTTTTTATCATATGTTGTAATTTTTTTGGACAAAAAATTAAAAATTATGTATATTGTCGATCGAAAACCATATTTTTGGAGGTATTTTAAAAATGGCCCAGCTCACGTAAATTAAATAATTGAACCGAAATATTTTGGAAAGTAGCTTAAAACATTTCAAACTTTAATTTAAGGGGGGTACATTTGCAACTTTTTTTGTCCCCATACAAATCTAGGCACTGTAATATATATATGGATTTTTATAAGCCTTTAACTTTTACATCTTTAATAACACCGTGTGACAGTCATTTTTATATATGAAAAAATTAATATATACAGAAAAAATAGTCGAAGTAATATTTTCTAAGTCGACTTAGGTAATTTCTTTTTGTATGAAAATTTATAATTAAGTTTTGTTACCTAAGTCAATAAGTTATTTCAAAAATATATTTTATCTTAAAACTTAGTTAATATTACTTATGGAATTAGATGTTGTCTTCGAAATAAATTTAAAACTATTTTATTTATTTCAATGTCAACAGAAAATATTTTCATGAAAAAGTTATGTATGTACTGCAATTAAATTCAATATTTATTTTAGCAAAAATAGGAACGGACAATTCAATTCATCAGACATATCAATATGAATGGGTTAAGCATCGAGTCACACCAAAGCTAATATTCTTAACGCAAATTCAAAAATATTCAAAAATCGGTATGAAATTGCCAAAGTTCTTTCTTCAAATGTTTTCAAACATATATCAAAAATAAAATAATATATTTAGCAATATGCCAAAAAAAAAAAAAAAATACCTTTTCATTTTCAAGCTATGAATGCCGAATGACTTTTAATGATTCGTGGATAGAGTCAGCCACCTCAACATTTAATTAGGGTGTCCCTCACTTGTCCTAAAATGGAAATTTAGGGTGTCCTTTAAAACTTGGATTTTTTAACTTTTTATGAATTTAACGCATTATTTATGTTAACAGCTACAAATTCAATGTTTTTATTAGTTGAATAGTTAGTTTGGGTAGTAATCTTCCATTTTCGGATATTGTTTCAATAATACACTGAGAAAAAAAATTGCTGCAGCAAAACTTGGAAGTAAGAAAATACTACTGCTAACATTTAACGCGGCACAAATTGGGGTGAATATTATGACTCGAAAATCCACATGGTTGTTCATTACTATAATATCTAAAAAGCTGCGATGGTGCTTGACGATCGCATTTTTCGTTTACGAGTGCATATTTAAAAAAACGGGAGTTTATGTTACTGAAATTAATTATACAGTAGTAATTAAGACCATATACACTGTTTTTCATTTAAAACCCCATAAAGTATATGTTTTCTGGGTCCTGGTTAGTCGATCTAGCCATGTCCATCTGTTGAAAGCAGGATAGGGCTCGAACGGCACAACGAAGGAGGACAAAATTTGGTCCAAATATTTATCTTTTATAAGGTTTGTTTAATATTGAAAATTAGAAAAATCTATAAATAAACAAAAAAAGTTTTGAGCAAAATACTAAAAACACAGGGTGTCCGTTGTAGCTTAATTTCATACTTTTCTACTATATGTCTCTTAAATAAAAGCATGTACTATAACAACATTTTCATGGGTCGATATAAACTTGGAAACAAAAAATGGGCGTGATCCGCCTCCTTTACCGCCCACCTCCCATATAAGGTGAAAGGTCAAAGAAATTTTGTACAAATACTTCATGGACAAATGTAAACATGGAAACAAAAATAGGCGTGGTTCGCCCACTTTACCGCCCACCTCTTATACAACATTCGCGCTTGTTTACATTTAAAATGTTATTGTTTTTCTTTGTATCCGGTTATTTTTTAACCGATTTTCAAAAAAGTTTTTGTTTGGAAAGGTATTCAAAATACCTTTCTAATTGCTGAACATAGTTAGTACAAATTATTGCCGCTAGATGTTGCAAAATTCACTTTTTATTAAAAATGCATCAAAACACCCTGTATTTGCAAATATTATGAGCTCATACATTCAGCAAAAGTACTCGCCAAAGGATTTTTTACAAAGTTGCCAAACATCATTTGGTCGAATTCTAGAAATTTAAAGGCGAAAATTGAGATTTTCTTCAATAACCTAAAAATAACGGTAATTTAGCAAATAACGGAATTATAAAAAAGAACAAAAGTTACTACTGAAGCCCTAAAGAACCATTTTCAATAATAAAAAAATTATTTTTCGCAAAAAGTCGTTTTTGGCATATTGCTAAATATATTTTTAGATATTTACCTGTTCTAAATTCAAATACAAAAAAGTTACTGCGTAAAATGTACGTATTGTTAGTAATATCAGTATAAATTTGAATATAAAATTGAAAATGTGATTTGAAATGGTAAAATATATGTTGAAATATCCTCCGGATAATCTTAATTTGGGGAATACAGTAATAATTCCAATATTTCAATAAAATTAATATAAAAAATTAAAAAAATTATGAGCAAACAGAAAGGCAAGAAAAATGTGGTGTTCCTTTATCTATTATGCAAAAAATGAAAAGATGGAACATATGATCATGTTTAATAAGCATCTCAAGTCTCTGGTGAACGCCAGAAAATAATTTCTGATGATTTTTTATAAACAAAATCTTAGTATAATTTAAAAGATTTTTTATTAGTTTACTCTTATTTATTGAATTTGTTTTTTCACTTAAAGCCTTTTGGGAGACAAATAAGTAATAAAAATGCTCTTAGCTGACACAGTAATAACAAATAAACTGTTTTAGAGGTATAGCCCTATATATGTAAAATTTACGTATCGTTAGTATTAACGTATAAAAAATATCGTTAGTATTTTAGGGTTAACTGCAAAATTTTGGTACAGAATTCCCCGTGGACATTTACCGCGACTATCTAAGTTTAGTGACCGAATTCGGGAGGACCACCGTAGAAATATCAACCAAATTTTAAAGTGAAGTTGTCAAAAGCAAACATGATATGGTAAGGAAATTTTGTGGTAAGTTTTTAAATAACAGAATAATTTTTAACAAATTTTTTTCCATTATATTCTAGTTTTTCTATTATATGTATACAATCATCTTGATGAAAGTGAAGGGCCTTTACAAAACACGATTGTAATGTAAATCATCCGTAAACTTATCAAACCAAGATGATTCCTTATCTATATTAAGATTTTAGTGATTTAAAACTAATTTTATTATTTAGGTTAATTTAAGTTTAATGTTTTTAAAAAAAAAAAATTTAAAAAATGCATATAATTGCGTTTATTGAATTTATTTTTAAAATATATATAGGAAAATTACTAATTTAGAAAATTGAAGAACCATTTACAAAAAGAGTAAATTTATCAAAAAATAATATATAATCTTTCTTTGTACCATAGGTAATTTTTCCAAATATTATAGGTACCTTAGAAACTTTGTAACCATTCTTCCCCTTTTCTTAGTAAATGTTATCTTATTGTGTATACATGAAATTAGAGATCATACGCAATGAAACTTTATTACAAATATACAACAGCATGCAAAATTCTCACACGTCAAAAAGTCGTTACAAAGATAAAACTAGAGACCATCCATGGTAGAACTATGCACCAACTTTTTCTACAAGATGTCAAAATTCTTCGAAAGAATAATACAAAATAATTACAAAGACTGTGTTGACCCAATAAGGATGTCAAATGAAAGCTACGAATCATATTTTTATTTAAATCTTGCAGAACATAAAGTTAAGAAATTGTTATTTTTTTTTAATTTAACCCTTCAATATTATATTTACTATTTAATTATAGCAATATTTAAATAATACTTTTGTTATATTGCTGGAATTCTTAGCTGTCATAATATTCATATTAAGTTGCTATAATTTTGATAAATATTTTGTACACTACCGCTGATCTGAATACGACATAAATGTTATTCAGATTTTCCGGTTTCGACCTAAAAATTCATAAGAGCATTTATAGTTTTTACGGTTTCAGTTTGATGTTAACATTAATGCTCTTCATTTAGATTAAACAAAGCATTTTTAAAGATTGCTTTTATAAATTTATTAAAGCACGTTTTTTTTTTAAATAATTCAGTAACTAAAGAACCGTTAGGGTAGCTCAATAAAATTTCACATGGTCAGAGCTGAGGTGTTTTCGAGTTGATTTGGAGGAGTACAGACCCCTAGCGAGTCAGGGGGGAAGTGGGTGGCCCTCCAAAGTTGCCCATCTCGGGTATGTAATTTTTTGAAAAAATCGCCAAAAATTTATTTATGATATGACAGAAAAGAAATTTTATGTATATTAAAGTGCCTCACGAAAAAAAGTTGCAAATGTACCCCTCTAGAAATAAAGATTAGTATCCCAGCAAAAACTTTGCTTGCCATGTAATGAGATAAGAAGCTAATATAATGGCTCTACACTACTTTCACATTAGATGAATAACTCATTATTTTAACACGGCGATGTCATTAGAGGCAACTACTTACTCTATATTATTACAGGTAGGCATTTCAGAAAGTCATTACTTAGATGTCGTTACAAGAACTAATTACTTTGTAGCTATTCAATCACTCATTAGTTTCAAAGTATTACAGAAGTCATTATTAGTAAAATGAATAGTAACTAGTTACATTATCGATTACAAGTAAGTACTGAAGTATTGAAAATAAAAAGCCGATAATTTTTTTTTTAATTTATTTATTTATTTGAAAATATGCAGAAATCAGGATTAGACATACATACTATTTCAGACTTGGAGTTAATTCTTGAAGCTCATTCTTATGACCCGTGAAGAAATTGAATAAAATTCCGGACCTTAATGACCTGCCCCCGTCTGGAAATTTTTAAGTGTTTAATACGTTTAACAAATTGTTTTAAAATAGCCAATAAATTTTTCTCACCTTTATGTAATTGTATTTCCTAAATTGAAATCTATTCAAATTTGTTGCCTAAGAGAAACAATACAAATTAGTGGATATTTTTTAGTAATATTCAGATACTTACCACTTTTAAACACTAATAATTTACCAATAGCCTTTTGAAATAAGAAATTTATTTTTGTAAACATTAACAAAAAAATTGTATTTTCTTAAATTTATTTTTTTTTGTCAAAAATTTTTAATTTTAAAAAATTTGACAAACATTTTATCAGACACAAAATTTATTTAGTACACAAGACAGTAAAATTAAATGAACAATAACACTTTTTGCATATAACTAGCTTGTTGAGCGTAGTACGTATTTTGATGTTAATACAACATTTATAGATAATAAAATTTCCTACAAATTTCCTCTACCAACCACTCAACAAAAAATCATCGTATCGCAATCAGCTGTTTCAACCTGCTTTATGCAGATGTGTGTATGTAGCTATTGACACAAAAATTCTAGGTAGCGTATCGCAGAAATCTACATAAAATATATTTTTACGTAGCTGCGTGAGTTTTTAACAACCCTGTAGTTTATTTTGCTCACAAAATAATCGAAAAACAGGGTTGTTTACATAATGAATGTTCAAAAACATATGTTTATTTTTGTTGACTGGTTGTACAAAATGTTTCACGCTACTTTTCTTCATTCTACGTTGCGATGGAAAATTGACTGTTTGGGCTTTAAGAGTTATACCGTATTTTATGTTTGATGTACATAAACTCAAATTATAGAATTCATGAATGAATTCATGTACGTATAAAGTGGCCTAATGCATTTGTTAACAATAAGCTATTCTGTCTGCTTACGTCGTGGTTTCGACTTTACCGGAGACTGGTGTGTTTACGATTAATTATTTGTTTTAGTCTTCGTGACTTTAAAAAATAATTAATGTATTTTCATATTTTACCCACTTTTAAAATATATAATTTTTATAATATAAATGAAGAGATAGATAAAAAGTAACATTTCCAAAAATCTGATCTTATGTAATTGATTACATATCAAGTTAAAAGTAAGTAGTTACTAATCTACTTTCATGTAATGCAGAAAGTATGTTGTTATGATTGAAAAGTAAATACATCCGTACCTACATACCATTACCAAGCTTTTGCTGGGATGTTCTTATATGATTCCTAGAATATTACATCTCAATGTTAAAAATTACGTGAACTGGACCATTTTCAAAATATCTCTAAAATTACGTATTTCTTTCAATATCATTATTAAAATTTTAGTTATAAGAAAATTAACTTCATATTATAATAGAGGCTTAAAACGACCTTTAGTATTCATTTAAATAATTATTATATTTCTTTTCAGTCGCGGATTATTAAGATTTTGCTGAAATTTTTTATCACATTTTCATTGTTCAAACATGTAATTTTATATATTTCGCACATTTTTCAAAATATATTAGGTTTTAATGTACCATAGGAATGGTATATCCTGCTGCTTTTGAAGATAATACGTAATTAACCCATTAAGAGCTAGAGGGTCAATTTCATGCATTTAGTTCCCAAAAGGTTAAATTAGCAATTTTTACAAATAAGTCGTATGGAAGTACTCATTACACTTAAATATTGATAAATTTATGAAAAACATAATAAGTTCCTTTAAAACCGCGATAATAATCGAATAAAAAGGAGTTTTTGAAATTTAGCCGCACGAATTTACAGCTTTTTTGATAAATTTACGATTTCGAGGACATTTATATCCTTAACTAACCAGTTATTTGCCTTTAAAATTAACTTAACCAATTATGGGCCGGAAATCCCAAAATTTTATTTGTGCAACTAAAGGGTTAAATCAATTCATATATCAATAGTATTTAATGAGACCTTTCCAATGATGCCCTAAAATATAATTTAAGATGGAAAATGTCCAAAATATTCAAACTTTATTAAAATACCGTTTACAATAAAATTATTGACAATTTTACTAAAATTTTAATTTCGCAAGAATGAAAACAAATTTTAAAATATTTTTTGCTCAACATGTATTAGACGTCGTTTTTCTATCATATGTTTTTTTTTTTTTTTTTTTTTTTTTTTTTTTGAAAAAAAAGTTAAAAATTGTGTATACTGTTGATCGAAAACCATATTTTTGGAGGTTTTTTAAAAATGGTCCAGCTCACGTAAATGAAATAATTGAATCGAAATATTTTGGGAGTGAGTTAAAAAAATATCAATCCTTAATTTTAGGGTGGTATATTTGCAACTTTTTTTCGTCCCCATACAAATCAAGGCACTGTAATGTATATATGTTTCAACGTGTTTTTCCCCTGCGAGGGGTAGTCATCTTGTCGCGATGCAGGGGCTTACGTGCGAGGACTTGTGTTGGCCGGGCTGGCGAGGCAGCTATTTTGGGTTGCTGTCTCGTAGGGTTACCCATGCCAGAGGGGCTCACAAGTAGCACTAACCAAGAACTACCCACCCCCCAATCTGATAGCGTCTGTTTTCCCCAGAGGGGCGGCTATCAGATTCCCATACGCCACTTTTCCTTTCACTAAGAAAAGGTGAAACGATGGGGACCTTGGACCGTTTGGTCCTTTAGGGCCTTGCACCTTATGGTGCTCGTCCGTCTGAATTCCACCAGCGTCTGCTCCCATATTGGGCGGCTTGGTGGTCTGCGTCTGATCCCCAGTGGGGCGGCAGTCACAACACCTGGCAGCAGGTATAAAATGTTGTTACAACAATGTCCGAGATGTCTGAGAAGAAAGCATGCCCCGCGTACCCGGTAAGTGGCTTCATAATCTCCGGGGACCCTACTCCCACGGCGGCGGTAACAGGCTGTGGTGAGTCGAATGCGACTGTAACCCAAACTAGTCAGGTGATAACATCGGGCTCGGCTAGTTTGCATGCTACTGATGTTGCAGTTTGCAGGCCTGGCAAACCCAAGCTTGCAGACTGTAGAACCAAAGCAACCCGACCAGAAGGCGGTTGTTCTACGAAAAGCAGTGAGGTGTCTCTGAACTTCGCATCAAGTACCTCCAAAGCTGCAAAGGTCCAAATCGACAATACGTCGGTTAAAACCCCTGATTCGGGTGCTGCCAAGGAGGGAACGACTAAGTCGTCCCACAAGGCAGCTTCCTATGTGCCAGTTGTGCAGAAGGGACCAGTGACGGAATCCTCCTGTCCCTTGCTCGCACCTCCCCCAGCCAGAACAGGCGTAAATGTGAACCCCAGGCACAAAACACCTGCTCGACGGGCCTCAACCACAAGGCGCTCCGCCTTACGTTTTATTGAGCAATTAGGCTCTAAAAGGGTCGAAGACCTCACCAAGGAGCAAAAAGCCTCCTTGGAATGGGCTAAAGCCCACATTGCTAGCCTGAATGAGGCCCCTCCTTCTGTCTCGACTGGGGCAGTGCCTAAACGGCAACGTTCAGAGGAGGAGGCCAATGGTCAGGGTCAGCAACCAGGGACTAAACGTCCCAAGCCCGCACAAACGACGATAAACAGGTCTTTCAGCGAGGTGGCTAAGAATCATCTCGCCAGAGCTGTTATCGATCGCAGTGTTAGTGATGGAGCCATTTCCCATCAAAGATGGGATCTGGTTAAACAGAAACTTTTGGGTGTGTTCTGGAAGATCCTCAAGGATAATCCAGGACCACCTCCTCAATGCGATGACATTGGCTGGTACCAAGGTCACGTTAAGTTAATGGCTTGCGTAGACGAACGCTCAGCGTCTCTACTAAAACTCGCTGTTAACGAAATAGGAGAGGTATGGGAAGGCGCTAGGCTGGATGTAGTACCTGTGAGTGAAATACCCCGCAGGCCTATTTCCATCGCCCGTCATTCCTGCCGAACCATCGGATCCCGAGGAAATCCTCAGGATCCTTCAGTGTTGCAATCCTCACCTTCCGACACATGATTGGAAAGTTGTGAAGGTTGCAGCTCCTGAAGGGTCATCGAGGAAGGCGGTTGTTGTCCTAAACCAGGACTCTTTGGAGCCACTGAGAGAGAAACAGGGAAAGGTGTACTATGGCTTTAGTACTATCTTTCGCAGTGACAACAAAGGCAATCCCGCTCCTACGGTTGCTGCTGCCGTACAGTCCACAGATTGTACTGTAGTTGTTGATAAGGCTAGTTCGTGCGACAAAGAGGACACAAACTCTCTCACAGAGATGGTAGGTGGACTCTCTGTCTACACGGACGAAGCTAGTGACGAGGACGTGCTTCTGGAATCTGACCAGGAGGACGTCAACGTCACGATCATCGACAACACTGAGGATGGGGACGGTGACGCAGATCAACCTCCACCATTCTAAAGCAGCGTCCGCTGCACTGCTCCTCCGGGTTACCAGCAATAAGGAGGAGCTCATAATGGTCCAGGAACCATGGATCCACCAGGACCGGGTTTGTGGACTAAAAATTAAAGGCTATAAGCTACTGTTTGCCAAAGGAACAGGTAACAATAGAATTAGATCTTGTATCCTGGCTAAAACATCACTGAATATCTTCATCTTGTCTGATTTTAGTGATGAAGATACAGTTACCGCGGCTTGGGAAACACCAGTAGGCACTATATGGGTGATCTCGAGCTACATGGCTCACGATCACGGTGAGTCTCCGCCTAACGAGTTAGTCATCATTTGTGCTGACGCTAATGCACACCACATTATTTGGGGTAGTACTAATACCAACCCAAGAGGTGAGTGTCTACTTGATTACATTCTGAGTAGTAATTTAGAAGTAGTTAATATTGGCTCTGAGCCTACCTTTATTGTTACAAATAGAATGGAAGTTCTTGACTTAACATTGATTAGTTCTAAACATTGCAGTCTAATTAGAGACTGGAAAGTCTCTGATGACTGTTCCTTTTCTGATCATAGATATATTGTATTTGAAATTGGGGTTGCGGAATCTTCGCCTCCCCCTATTCTTAACAGAAGGAAGACGAATTGGGAGCTCCAACATCGGGTGCTCTCAGTTCATCTTGCTAATCCTCCTACAGTTACTGATAGTAGGGAAATTGAGAATGCAGTGAACTTTCTGACAGAATCCATACGATCTGCTACGAATGTGGCCTGTAAACCCGGCATACGCAGGGGAAAGGATAAACCATCATGGTGGAATCCAGAGATTGCACGCACTAGAAGTGCATGTCGTAAATTGTTCAACATGGCCAAAAGATCAGGAGACTGGTCGGCCTACAAAACTTCAATTAATAGATTCAAAAATTTGGTAAGGAATGCGAAAAGGAAGGCGTGGAGGACTTTCTGCAATAGTGTCGAAACTTCCTCTGAAACCAACCGATTACGTAAGATTCTATCAGCCACCACGGCTGTACCCAGCTACATACAGAAACCTTGTGGTAGGTGGACGGTGGATAGTCGTGAAACTCTTGATGTTTTACTCGACGCTCACTTCCCGGATAGCCTTCCTGTTTCTCATGCTGATCAGGAGGTGGCAGCTTAATCGATAAACTGCTCAGGAACAGGATAATTTGTTCTACCATGGGTGCCACCAGTGTTAGCCGTTTGGCTAACAGAGGCACACCTCAGGGAGGGGTTCTTTCTCCTCTTCTATGGAATCTAACCATTAATACTCTATTGCGGAAACTCGACAATATGATGATAAAATGCGTCGCATATGCTGATGACGTTGCGGTTGCTGTATCTGGCAAACATGTGGCAACACTATCTCAACGCATGGAAGCTGCTCTGAGGACCTTAAGTGAATGGAGCGTCTCTTGCGGTCTCAGTGTGAATCCAGTCAAAACGGAGCTGGTGCTCTTTACTAGGAAATATAAGGTTGAGGAATTTAACCCTCCTAAACTTAACGGCACTATACTGAAATTCTCGGAGAGTGCTAAATACCTGGGGATTATTCTTGATAGGAAGCTATCTTGGAGTCTCAATATTCGGGCGAGAGCTGATAAGGCCTTAATGGCTACCTATATCTGCAAAAAGGCCATTGGTCGCAACTGGGGCCTAAAGCCCAGTGGTATGCGATGGATATATGAGGCAGTGGTCAAACCAATACTCTTTTATGGTGCTGTGGTATGGTGGGAAGCGATGGAGAGGGAAACTCATCGTAATATTGTCATGAAGGTGCTCAGGTCGATAGCCACCCTTATTACGGGTGCGCTGCGCACCACGCCGACTCGGGCCCTCTTCACTATACTCAACAGGTTCCCAGTTGACTTGCTGGCTAGACAAATAGCCCTTAGTGCTGCGGTTAGGCTTAATATAGGCTGTCCCTGGCTTAGACGCGACTATGGTCATGCTCGCATTTTGAACTACACCGAGTGTATCCGTGATGATGTTGATTACTGTACTCCGAAACCATTCTTTGGTTGTCAGTTTTCTACTTCTCTTCTTGTAGGCGATATATGGCACCCTGAAAGCTACTCATCTGTTGTAAGAATCTTCACCGATGAATCGAAACGGATGGGGAGAGTTGGGGGTGGTTTCTATATTGAGGATTATGGTATTAGGGTACCTTTCAGACTGCCGAATGAATGCAGTATTATTCAGGCGGAGATTTCCGCTATTAAACGGGCCGCTAACTGGGTGAGGTATTATAAAATATCGGGAGATATTTGTATTTTTACTGACGGCAAGGCAGCCATAAGATCTTTAGCAAGTGTCTATACGACATCAAGGTTAACTACAGAATGCCGGGTGTCTCTTAATGAGATAGCGAGACATTCGAATGTTAGGCTAGTTTGGATCCGGGGTCACAGTAACTGTCCCGGTAATCATATTGCGGATGAGACTGCCAAGAGGGGTGCTAGTCTCGGCGATGAGATGATTGACCATCTTGTTGGCATTCCTTTGACGCAGTGTAAACTGCTAATACGGCAGGAGTTTTTCGATATTGCATAGCACATGTGGGAACGTGAATCCACATGTCGTGTAGCTAGAATTATTTGGCCCAGGTATGATGTGTCTAGGACGAATTCTATATTTGCGCTATCTCGGTCTCAGTTGAGATTAGTTACCTCTATAGTTACGGGACACTGTGTCTTGGGCACCCATGCCAGGAGACTGGGTCTTCCATTTAACGACTATTGCAGGAGTTGCAATGATGAGACGGAAGAGGAAACGGTTTTTCATCTTCTCTGTGACTGTCCAGCTTTATCGGAGCTTAGATCGAACCTGTTAGGATCTAGCGTCCTTAATTTGGGTGACTTGTCGAATATTAATCCCAGGTCACTATACTCCTTCCTTTCAGGAACGGGATGGTTTAACGCGACAACAACACTGCAGGATTAACATTGTTTTCCTGTCATAGGGTATCACAACGGGACCAGACATTGATGGACCCAAGTGAGATGTCTCGGAGAGACACTGCCCAAGGAACCTAACCTAACCTAACGTGTTTTTTTAAATAATTATTTTAACTCAAGGACAAAGCCTATTGAAATTGGTTATGATTGGTTTATTATTTCACCTGGCCCCCATACAAATGTCCTCCCGAAATAGGGGTTTAACGATCATAAATGCCTTAAATATAACAATATTTGAATTAATCTCGGCACAAAAGAGTTTTGTATAAGTATCAATCATTATGCCAAATTTCATCAGGGTCGGTCCATAATTGACCATAGCTCCCATATAAACCCCTCTTCCGAAAATCACTTTAACGTGCATAAATCCCATACGAATGATAGTATCAAGTTAATATTCGACACAAATAAGTTTTATATATTTAGAAACAACATTGTCAAAATTTATGAGAATCGGTCCATAATTTACCATAGCTCCCATATAAACCCACTTCCGGGAATCGACCTAAAGGGCATAAAATCATATAGATGTTAGTATAAATGCTTTATTCCGTATTTGTATAATTTATTTTACATTTAGTAAAAGTGTTGGTCTATAATTGGACACAGGTCTAATGGTGTAGGGTATCATATGGTCGGTCTTGACCGACTGTAGTTTTTCTCTCGTTTTTTTATAAAGAGGTGTTTAAATTCTTATATATATAGTATTTCGGAGTGGAATCTTGTAAATTTAGAGCAATTTTGTATATAAAAGTGATCAAATAAAATGTTAATACCTGTAACCATACAAGGGTTTGCCGCATGAGAAAGGATAACAGTGGACAACACAAAATTGTAAATTTTCCAACAAAATTAAGTATATCTATAAATTTTAAGGAATTATTTTGATATTAAATGTTGTTACATTTTAGAATATTTATGCACAATACAAAATATTTCGATTGGATGCGTGATATGTTATCAAAATTACATATATCTCTTCTTCTACTTCACCGAAACATAAATCATTGAAAAATTTATAACTTTATCTTACGCTTAAGCTAGTTGTTTTGATATTTATCAAATATGAATTTTTCATAATTCTTTTTCCTCAGTTATCTGGCCATACCTTTAGGGTATTTGTAATAAAATACTATATTTTTTATCCGCATTCCAAATTTAAATTATTTACACAGAGAAATAACGAAGTCATGATTTTCAAAAATTTTTATAATAAATATAGTCGAAACACGTTCGATGCATAATAAGCGAGATATATTCATGTATAAGAAGCCAAAGCTAAGTTATATGGCAAAATTCGATTCCCTCCATATTTTTAAGAAGCTGAATATTTTGAATTAATTTTGGAGTAGGTGATGTAATATTGAAAGGATATTGTGTTTTGATAGTATTTAATTTGTTACTTAGCAAAATACAGTACAGTTGAACAAAAACAATCAGCGTTACCGTTGAGAATTTTTAAAAAGTATCCAAAAAAGGGGATTTCAAAATAAAAGGTCGCCAAAAAATGGAATTTTTTGAAAAAAAGAGGCCAACTGCTTTAAAACCTAAAAAAGCTCATTAAAATTTGTTTATTTGATAAAAAAAAAAAAATTGTTTTTTAAGAAAAACTATTAAATCCAATTCTGTTACTAACAAAATGAATTTTTTATAATTATTTTACAACAATTTTTATTATTGCAAAAATTAAGCTTTATTCACAAAAATAGTTGACATACAATCCTCTTTTTATTAATCACACTTCTCTACATTTGTACGAGGTGTTCACTCGAATTCCAGTCTTTCAAATTCCCGTCGAAGTAATTTAGAACTGAACGTATGGATCCACAAGTATTGTACTATGTCTGTTGGACAAACTATTTTTTATTTAAGATAGTTTAGTAAAAAAAAAGAAAAACACGTACCCCCTACGAGGAATAAAGTCGCCAAACGGTAACACAGATAACAATAATGTTCATTATGTTAAAAGAATGCACTATTCTGAACATCTGACAGATTGGGATGGACTAAATAAGGATTTAAATGTCTTGTGCGGTTAAAATTTATGTGTAAATTTGATTCCATTGTATGTAAGTGTGTATGTGTATTTTTTTTGTGTGAATTTTGTGTTAACGCACAACTTTAAATAGAGGTCAAACCGCATTTTCAGAGTCATTTTAAAATGCAAATGCTGATTCATTCAAACAAATTTCGCTGTACATACGCATTTTTTCCAGTCATTGTTTGTGTGCCTTATTGTATAGAAAACAAAACAATAATAAAAAAAGATATCTGAACATATATAAATATATTAAAGTTATGGCTACATGCAACAACCGCAATGACAATTGCAACAGAACAGAACGAAAAAAAACAAGCGGAAAAACAACTGCAACTATGTTGCCAATATTTCGAAATTGTCATTTATTTTGTCTTGCTGTTAAACAGTTTACAAACCAACTATCATTTACATATACACATACATATACATGTATGTATATTTGTTTGGATATTTGTAAACATTTTGGTTGAAATCGATAATGTTATTTTCTTTTCTACTGCTCTATTCAACGGATAATTGTTCAGTTTATTTTTAACCCATTTTATTTTATTCTGACCATTATGCCATCATAAACTCAACCATTATCGTAATACACAGATGTATACAAAAGCAAAACATACAAATACGTTAGAAATCTCAAAAGTCTTTTCGTAGCCAATGAAGTAAATGGTGAAATTTATTTAATAACTTTGTTTGCAATTAGAATAATTGTACAGAAATGATTTTTTTTAACCTCTTTAGCTTTTAGTTTTTTTTTATTGATAAATGCAAAATTTTGTTATGAGAAGAATTTTTTAATAATAGAAAATGTACGAATATTCATTGTTGTATACTTATTTGTAGTAATCTTTGAAATATTGAAATAAATTATGATATTGATGATTTTTTGATGACTTAAATTAGCTCTAGTCGTAGGTTTTAATATAGTTCTCTAATGTTTTTAATCGTCAATATAGCGATCTAAATCGTCCCAATCTGTTAGCAATCTATAATGTTTTGATTATTCCAAATATATTTTAATTTTAGGTCTTTGTGCGTCCAAAGTAAGACTCCCGTTGCACAGTGTGCGATTTTAAAAATTAAATGAAAATAATTATGGAACTTTGGAACGGCTACTCCGATTTAAATGAAATTTCACATGTTGATAGTAGAGGTGTAAGCGAGCTAAAGTTTTGAGCTTGGATCATATAGACCTACAGGGGCGAGTCCATAGGATCCAAAAGTTGGACACCTCGGGGATAAAATTTATTAAAAACGATCCTGATTCCTTATATATGAACTGATTTCAAAGATTTTTATATGGGAGGATTCTGCTAGTCGAGATCTGCACCTCTGCACCTCTACTATCAACATTTGAAATTTCATGGAAATCGGAGTAGCCGTTCCAAAGTTCCATAATTATTTCCATTTCATTTTTAAAATCGCACACTGTGCGTTGCACATAATTAAATTTTAAAGTAGCGTAGTTTGGTTCTATGAAAGGTATTGATTTAAATTTTGTCTATATAAAGAAGACCTACTTTTAGTTTTTTAGAAAGTGATTGGTTGATATATATTTTATCTGTAATAAAATCTTTAATAGTTAATACATCTTAAGAAATTTTTTTGTGATAAAAATATCGCCTATAAAAGCACACTTTCCCGATGTTTCGGAGATTATAAATGAAAGCTCTTAAAAACATATTATAGAATGCAGATCTGTTTGAAGATTCATGCTTAGGCATTTTAGTAAAATCTTTCATTACTAAAATACATTCTAAAATTATTTTAGCTTTCGATGAAATTTTTAACAAACACATTTTTAGACTTATGTTTTTTTGGCAATAGATTTAGGCTTTTGACAACGGAGTATTATATCTATGTTAATCTATGGTCTTCAACATATTATTTTGGAATAAACATAGATATTGAGAATTATTGAATATTTTAACATCCCACAAAAAAGTTGGTAATGACATCTAGTTACGGATGTAGTTACTTTGTAATGACAACGACATACAGTGTGCATTACATAGAAGTGTTTAGGAACTAATTAATTATTTATAACCTAAATGTAAATAATTATTTATGATCAGATTTTTTAAACTATTAATTTTTATTGCTTTTTATAATGCAGTTACCAATTCATATATTTGAAGAAGGGATACATAAATGAAGGGCAAAATTTGCGTATGAATTAATTTGTAATCTAAAATAGTTTATCTTTATTACAATTATTTTAATTGCATTTTTAGTAGTTAAGTTTTTTAAATAAAAATTTAGAAAATCTTTTTACAGCAGCGAAAAAAATATTTTATATCCTGAAATCTAATTACTTATTTATAACCTAAAATATAACTAGTTTCTATTGTTATTACTAATCATGACTTTAAAATTAAAGCGCTATTTAACAGCTTAAAAGTAATTAGTTATTGAAATGACATCTAAGCAATGTATAGGGTAAGTAGTTGCCTCTAATGTCATCACCGTGTTAAAACAATGAGTTATTCAGCTAATGTGTAAGTAGTGAAGAACCATTATATTAGCTTCTTAACTCATTATATGGCAACCACAGTTTTTGCAGGGATAGTTAACTTCTTCTATTTGCAAAAATAAAATAAAGTCAAACTCTTTTAAAAAAGTATTTAAAGCTGATATTTATAATTAGGGATGCAATTTCCCGGACTTTTCTGAAAAACTTCAGGGTAATTCAAATGTGTGTTAAAACTATATTAAATTGTTTGTAGCTTCAATGGGTGATCCAACATTTTATGAAAATATCAAAAATATGTCGCAAATTTTAACGTACCTTCACAAAGTTTTAAGCATCATATATAATATCTAGAACTAATTTCAATTTCCTACACGTTAAAGGATGGTCCGAAGTGCTTTTTAACATATTCAAAATGTAATAACTAAGAAACTAATAAACATATTTTCGCAGTTCTTATACTGATCGGAGACGGAAGTACTATGTTATAAGAAAATATGAAGAAATAATTTTTTTTTTTTTACATTGTCTATTAAATCGAGAAAAGTAATTAGTTCTAACTAATTTTATTTTTGACTTATGGATTATACAAATTTATAGAATTTATGTAGAATTTCTTCTATTTTTTCTCCAATATTGTTAGGAAATTAAGAGTTGTAAAATATTTTCTCACAAAATTGAACTTAAATATAATCACGAGATCATTATAATACAAATGTGTGTAAATTGCCTTAAAAGCTGTATACATTTGTATAAAAAATGATCATCTGAATGCCTTATAAATATTAAACATAATTAAACAATAAATTAAAATTTGTTATTAAATATGTTGAGATATGTTTTCGCTAAAACTTAACTATTTAAAGACATTTAATGCTCCAAATAAATCAGGCTTTTGTAGATATCCGATACTTAAAAATATTGTAAAGGCATTTAAATATATCTGAAAACATCTGTGTATGACAAATTTAAAATTTTTTAAATTGGAAGCCTTATTTCAATATTGTTTTTTTTTTTCTGTTAATTAATCATAAATGTGATTAATAATGTTGTGTTATAGTATTGAATAGAAAAAATAACATTCTTTATGAAAAATTATTGCTTTTTTCTTATATTTTAAGTTTCCCGGGATTCCCGGGAAATCGAGTTTTTCATTCCCGTTTCCCGGGAAACAAAATATAACGGGAAATCCCAAGCCCTAATAAGAACTCAACATTTCTTTCAAAAGTAAAGATAATAATCTTTAATTGGGTATCATTAGAATTTCCTTAGTGCATAAACCTATTATTTTATAGCGTTTCAGAAATAACAAAAAGCACTTCGGATTCACTTAATACTTTTTATATTCTTTCTTAATATTTTGTAAAATTTTTATGAGATAAATTTAGCATGTTATTCATTTGACTAACTAATGATAATATGTATATGTTTAAGATGTCTACATGATTGTTTCAAACATATATACTTTTTCACTTGCTGTGTTTTAGTACTAATACTTTATTAAGATAAATTGAATTGAATTCATGCTATAAAGTCATTCCATATAAATCATCTAATGAATTGTATATAAAACCTTATTAATGAAATTGTGGTTAAGAAATAGTTCCCACCTGGATTTTTAGCATAATCTTATTTCATTCATTACACAAATATATAAGTTCTTGTTAAAATTCATACCGTTTTCATCCACTTAAGTGATTTTAAAATTCTCGGGAATCACGGACAAAAATCCCGGGAAGACGGGATAGGAAAAATAGCAAATTTCCTGGGAATCCCTAGACGGGAAATCCCGGGATGCAATCTCTAATAATAATGATCATCTGAATGCCTTCTAAATATTGAACATAATTGAACATAAGCCAAAAATTTTATAATAAATATGTTGAAATATGTTTTCGCTATAACTAAACCATATAAAGACATTTTATGCTCCAAACAAATAAGGCTTTAGCAGATCTCCCACACTTAAAAATAGTGTAAAAGCATTTAGCTATATGCTCTGTGTAGCACATACATTAGTACGTGTTTAAGATAAAAGGTGAGGTTATGAGACAAAACCGCAAATTATTCCAAAGTGGATAAAAACTCAACACTAATTTTTCTTTGGGTCAAAAATAAAGATAATCACCTTTAATTGGGTATCATTGGCAATTTTAAAGAGTTTCAGAAATGACAAAAAGCACTTCGGACTCGCTACATACTTTTTATATTAACTTTGTTAACTCTACGTCTCCACGAAGAAATTTTTATTTCCTAACATAAGAAATAACGTCGGCAGAATAACGGGAACAAACTTTTATTTCCAACTTTATGTTAAGGGGTGGAGAAAACGTACATGAGAAACTTAAATTTTAATTTGTCTTTTAACGAAAATTTTATTTTTTTCTCAGTTTTTTTTTTTTTTTTTTTTTTTTTTTTTTTTTTAACAAAATTAATTAATTTTCCATCTTTGTTTTGTTAAAAAATAAATAAATAAATAAATAAATAAATAAATAAATAAATAAATAAACCATCCTATGACATTCTGGTTAAGATATAGTTTGGACTTGGATTTGCAGCTAAATCTTCTTCAAAACATTACTCAAACATATAAGTTCTTGTTAAAATTCATGCTGTTTTCTTCCATTTGATTGATTTTGTAATTCCCGGATGAAATTCCCGGGAAAGCGGTACAAAAAAAACAAAAAAAAACGGGAAATCCTGGGTTGCAATCTCTAATTATAATATAACGGGATAACTAAAATATCATTTTAGAGAAGTTTGGGCGTGGTCCACTAACTTTACCGCCCACTTTTCGTATAAGGTAAAATTTTAAAAAGTTGATGGTGGGTATATAGGTTCGGCTAAGCGAATATAACATTTATTTTCAATATTTGTTTTAACGAAATAAAATTTAATAAACATCTAAGCAACGGAACTATTGAGAAAATAGATTTTAATTTTTTTTAACTACTTTTTAGATTCTTCTCGAATAAGCAAATTTCATAAATGCAACAAACGAACTAAAAATTGAAACAGAAAAATATGCACATGTCTGCAGACATTTGTCCTGCTGTTTCGACGAAACTTTTATGCATTTGAATGTATTCATAAAAACTGCAATAATATTGTTTAACAATTGACATTATGACATCTTGCAAAATGTTTGCAATACACATTAAAAATACTATAAAAAACAATTTAAGGGCAAAAGTATTCAGATGAGTCGAATGTCTGAACATGTTTCTTATGTTTTTCCTTTTTAAATGTATTTGAGATTGATTTCGTTTTTTTTCAAATCGAACCAGATATCCAGTTGATAGATTAGGTATTCTAATGAACTAAATTGTTTAAATTTCGAATTTAAAATATGTAATTTTTGTTAACCCGGTACTTACTAAGTACATGACATTGATGTTATCTTAATTTTTTTGGAAATTTTTTTTATTTTATTGTAGGGTATATAATACATACAACAATCTTGGTCTTTTTGCAATTACTGTTAAAAATACTTTTTAATAGTATAAGTGTTCTTATTATGAAGTCAATGTGTTTGTTTGTCTTTGATATCTTTTTACTTTCTCTTGACATTTATATCCAGTTAAGGGTCATCCCAACTACTCGGTAAAATTATCAATCGCCAATTGCTTTCATTACGATATAATGAACGTTTGCTATAATTTTACAACTCTCGGCATTTATTAATGAAGTGTATACTTGAATTGAATGATGTGTAATAGTGTGTGTGTGTGTTATAAATTCAAACACACATACACAGATACACACTATGATATAAACTTTTATATACTTTGTAAATACTTTTATATGCATTAAAAATAAAATTTAATTTCTTTGTGCAGCTTCGTTAAATGGTTTAAAACAATGACTGTAAAAGTAATGGTCCGAATTAATGAGATTTCGTTAATGGTTTTCATTTTTGTTAAATCACCATTCATCACTTTATGAGAAAAAAAAAAAAAAAAAAAAAAAAAAAAATACCTACTTAAATTAAATAAACCGCCAACAAAATTATTTTATAGCGACAATATAAATGTCCAATATTAAAAACAAAAAAATTAAAAATTATATATTTTTATAGTAAGAGGGTATTAACTTCGTAAATGGTGTGATCAAACTGATAAATTATGGAGTACTTTTATAATTTAATTGTGGGTGAAAATAAATAAGTAAATTAATCTTTTGACGCTACTGGTCAAATTTGTACTTTAAAATATACTTAGTTGTCAAATAATGATTAAAGAAACATGGAAATCATATACAAATTTATAAAATCTTTTTATATAATAGATAAAAATCATTAAATTTTCACCAGTCAACTAGTAAAGTAAAAAAATTTCACTTATCAATTATTTTTACCACACCCTTGTAAGCACTTTAAGGAAATTTCCACATTGAAGTAAGTATTTTTTATTTCCTCAATGTTTGTATTTAATAGACTTCAAACATCACAACCCTATTTAATTTTCCTTAAATCAATTAAAGTTTTCCAATTAAATTAGAGCAACGCAATTAATTTTATGCCTTTGGTAACCATATCTAAAATAACAAGGTAAATTTAATTGTATGGTATTCCAAAGGACTCTTTGAAAAGTTCTAATAAAAAAAATTTATTTATTTTATTGCAAATTAGTAATTCAAAGAAAGTTGTCTTTAATTTAATTACATTTAAAAAGAAATACTTGTTATTTTTTCCTTTTATTTCAAATGTTCTTTCTCTAAAGATTTTATGGTCAGAATGTCGTTTATTAGCTAAATGCAAAACTTATGCAAATATTTATCGATTCAAGATGAAATTTTGATGTTGTCTTTATTGATATCGTCTTGGTAAATGATGGTAATGATGATAATGTTGTCATTTAAGACATAACACATGAATACTATTGTAAATATATTTTTGTGTATAAGTAAACATACATATACAAATATACATAAGTATGTATTGGAGATATATTTATGGTTTTAAAGGACTTGTTGTGGAGAGAAAAAAGAAACTCCTACTATTTTTACATACGCACAAACTATACCAGGGTTGGTCAATTGAAATTATTTTTAAATTGTGCCATGTTAACAAAAAACAGTTTTAGCCTTTATTTAAAGAACCGATATAAATAAATTTATTATTTTCTATAAATTTGTTTTGCTAAAAAATATGGATTAGCTTAAGACGTATTAAAGAAAAGATTTTTTTGGGATTATTTGGATTCTTATTTTTTCAAATCACTTCTAAAAGACCAATATGAAATTTTGATACCAAATGAAAGGACATTGGCTTACACATTTATCAGCAGGGATAAAATTTGAGACTTGATTCTATTATTTTAATAACTAGAGGCAGCTCTGGACAAGAAACACATCTGCTCAAAATAATAGATACATTTGTGTTCGCTTAATGCAAAGAAGAAAAAAGGCACGTTTTTGTTCACTAAAAAATAAAAATCAGTCCATACTTATTTTTATCAATTAAAACAGTAAAAAGAAAGCTAAATGAGTCATAAACTATATTGGATTAAATGTTAATTTCAAAATTATATTACTATGTAAGCAATTTTAATGCTCATAATAATAGATACATTAAAAAGAAAAATACATAAATTAAAAACTAGTTAAATTTTTATTAAAAATTATTAGATAATGTTAAAAAAGGATTAATATCCTGTATATCCATACTTATTTTGGCCAACTTTCTGCATTCTTCTGGACATACTAGGCATAAACTTCTGACAAGTTTCCAACGGAATCTTGTACCATATTTTTTATGTTCATATATATGTTTAGTAGGGTGATGGATTATTCGAATTTTTGGAAAAACCGGTTTTCAAATAGTTCGAATAGTTGGTATTTTAAAAAACCCGGTTACACTTTTTGAAATTCAGAAAAAAACGGTTAATTGGTTATTTTGCAGAAGTTAATATTTCTATCAAAAGACTACATTTCTTAAAAAATCTTATAATATTCAAATTAAAATTTATTAAATATAATTATTTTTTTGAATAACTATCAACTTATTAAGAAAAATTTGATAGTTATTCTCGGAAGTGGGCTTATATGGGAGCCATGGTAAATTATGGACCGATTGTAATACAATTTGGCAATGTTGTTTCTGCTTATATAAAACTTATTTGTGTCGAATATTAACTTAATACTAACATTCGTATGGGATTTATGCATATTAAAGTGATTTTCGGAAGAGGGGTTTATATGGGAGCTATGGTCAATTGTAGATCTTCCTAAAATTTGGTACAAAGACTGATGCTTGTATAAAACTTCTTTTCACCGAATTTCATTAAAATATTCTTTTTTTTAAGGCATTGTTAAGTGTTGGAACTCTATTCCGGGGGGACATTTGTATGGGGGCTAGGTGAAATAATGGACCGACCATAACCAATTTCAATAGACTTCGTCCTTGTATCATAAAAGTTCCATGTGCCAAATTTCATTTAATTATCTTCAAAATTGCAGCCTGTACTTTGTGCACAAGGTTTACATGGACAGCCAGCCGTCCAGCCAGCCAGACGGACGGACATCGTTAGATCGATTGAAAAAGTGATTCTGAGTCGATTGGTATACTTTAAAGAGGGTGTTGTTCAACTTTTTCTATGCGTTACAAACATCAGCACAAACGCATAATACCCCAACCACCTATGGTAGTGTAGGGTATAAAAAAAACACTGAACACTTTCAATTTAACCTTAAACTATATTATTAAAAAATTATATTAAATATATTGAAATTATACATCGTCCATGAGAGATTTATAATAAATTCGCGAATTTTTTAAAACTCAAAAAATAAAAATGGAGATATTTAAATGGCTCCATAGGGTATGCGTATGCTAAATATTATTAAAATCGGAAGACATAAAAAATATTCTTGGGCGTTCTTTCATGGAACGGACGATATATAATTTAAAAAAATTTTCCTTATTTTCCATTCAAAAATCATTATTTCGAACATGTGTTTTGAAATAAAAAGCTATTTTTAAAACCGTTTTTGTGTTAAAAAAAATTGGTCTATTAGGTATTCGAAATATTAACATTTTAAAAAAACCGTCAGCACATTGATACAAAAAAAAAAAAAAAAAAAAAAACGGTTTTAAAACCGGTTGGAAAACCGAGTCTATCACCCAAATGTTTAGTGAACAAATTTTATTTGTAGCTTGTGTGTAGTGACTGTTCATATTTTGCACTATTGAGTGTAGTGCACATTTTTTCACTGGTGAATAAATTTTTCGCTGTAACTAAGGAGTACAATCGAAAAAATTTTTACACACGTTTTGCATCATAACTTTTTTCGGAAGCAATATTTATTTTTTTTTTATCTAGTTATCATTGAAAAATATGTCATTTATTATTTTTAATGACAACTATAATGATTTTTTGTGATTTCGATCAAAATGAGTGGCGAAAATGATGTACGTGCTATAAATTATTAAAAGATTTAAAAAAAATTCAAACTGGTCCAAATAATTGGTCAAAGAATTAAATGTCTGCTGTCAAACTGTTTCCAAGGTTATTAAACCGTATCAGGAGAATTCAACCATTTATAGGAAACATGGGTCGGGAAGAAAAAAGGTCCACATGATATTGGGAAAAAAATTTAATGAACTCCAAAAACATCTGGTAGAAAAGAAGCCCGGTTAGCTCAGTGCTCTGACTATTTGGTGCGAAAAGTTAAAGCTAATGCGTAGGTAAGAACATATAAAGTCCAAAAAGTTCCAGACTGGAATGCTGCAAAAAATTTAGAAACCAAGAATAGGGAACGGAAATTAAAATCATATTTCATACAAAAATACACATGTTGTATAAAGAACGACAAAACGTATGAACTGGTAGATTTTTCGCAGCCTCCGGGTCAAAATTTTTATGCTAAAGATAAGTTTAGGACCGAAAAGCCGACAAAATTTCATAAAAAATTCGTGGTGTGACAAGATTTGTGCAATTGCGGCAAAAGATGCAAGTCATTTGTTACAGTGTGCTCTATAAATACCGAAAAATACATCAATGAATGTTTGAAAAAAAAAAAAAAAATATATTTTTCCTTTGATAAGAGGGCACAATGTGTCCACTTACTTTTGGCCCGACTTGGCATCATTTTACTACGTAAGAAAGCTCTGGAGTGGTACCAAAGCAATAACATAGTTTTTGTACCAAGAGAGGTCAATCCTCTAAATTGTTCGGAGCTAAGACCAGTGAAGAAATATTTGACTTTTGTGAAAAGAGAATCGAAGAGGACAAAAGAGGTGTCCCAAAGTATCAAAGAATTTAAATAAGATGGGCAGACTGTTCCAAAAAAGTTACTGAAACAACTATCAAATCTCTAATGGAAGGGTTACCAAAAAAAGATCTACGAGTTTATAAGTAGTAGGCAGAAGTAAAAAATTTATATTTTTGTATGATCTGTAGTATAATATCAATTAAATAAAAAAAACAATCAAAACTCTATCATCAACAGTTTCTAAATTATTGTATTTAATATATGTTAAGATTTTTTTGATCGCACTCCTTATATTAATGGCAAATAGTTAAAAATCAATTTTTTTTCACTATAATGCGATTTAGTGAAAAGCTGAGTGCACTTACAATTTAGTGCACTATCCCCAACTTTGATTCTTAGGTTCTCCTCTACAACTCTCCCATACATTTAAATAAGATAGGCCCCTGTAGTTAAGGAGATTCAGTATTATTCAGTATCGGCATAAATTCAATGAGTGCCAAGGAAATATATTATTAAAAAAAAAAAAAAAAAAATCAATGAGTAATATTATAATATAATAGTACCCTCTTATGGATTATCATTCACTTAGGATCATATATCTTTAATTTCATGATTTTAGTTTAAACATTATAGAAAATTCAAAAAGTACCATTATAAGAACAAAAAAGTCCCCTCTCTTATGTCTTTAATTTCATGGTTTTATGTACAATATTATAGAAAATTCTAAAAGTACTATTAGAAGAACGAAAATTACCACAGGGTTCTCTCTTATGGATTCTCATTCACGTATATCTTTAATCTTTATTTCTTTAATCTTTATTTCTTTAATCTTTATTTCTTTAATTTCATGTTTCCAGATTCAGTATTTTAGAAAAATCAAAAAGCACCATTAGAGAACGAAAAAGTACCACAAATTCTCTTTTCTGGATTCTCATTCACTTAGGACCATATATTTTTAATTTCATATTTATAGGTTCAATATTATAGAAAATTCAAAAAGTACCATTAGAAGAACGAAAAAGTACCACAAAGTTCTTCCTCTTGAATCCTTACCCGCATAGGACCATGAATTTTTAATTTCATATTTTTAGGTTCGATATTGTAGAAAATTTAAAAAATTACCATTAGAAGAATAAAAAAGTACTACAAAGTTCCCTGTTATGAATTCTCATTCACTTAGGATCATATATCTTTAATTCCAAATTTCTAGGTCCAATATTGTATAAAATTTAAAAAGTACCATTAAAAGAATGAAAAGTAACACAAATTATCCTATTGTGAACTCTCACTCACTTAGGACTACATATACTTAAGTTCATGTCTCTAAGTTTAATACAATAAAGAATGCATTATTTAACCTTTATGTTTACAACCAAACATTTATACGTATCCTTACAATCAGGCTTTCCCATCATTCGAATGTACAACGGTTTTATTTGTTTCTCGTGCATTCAAATTTCAAATTGGGTTTAAAATTTATTCATTAATCTTTGAAAAGTACCTGTAGATTTTACTCATGGAAATTATTCCTATATGATTTGTTTACACGTTTTAAGTGTTTTTTATGATATAATTGTGATGTTTTTAAATTTTTATGATTATTTGCTAATTATTATTTAGCCGTTTTTGAACAATTTTTTAAATTTTTATGATTATTTGCTAATTATTATACCATAACTGTTTTTATCTAATATTCACTGAATGATAATAAAACTGCAAGCACAAGACTAAAATGAGGGTTTTCATTAATCTGTAAATTTGAGTTTCTTTATCAATAGGTGCTGAAGATTGCGTGAGAAATGTAGATGATTCAGATGCAGAGGAAATATAGTTATCAGAATATGATCCTACATATGACACTGATTCAGTTGAAGAAATGGATGTAGATGCAACTGAAGCCTCAATGAACACATATACTGGAAGAGATGGCATTTTCTAGAGAAAGAAAAAGAAACCAAAGGTAAGCGCTTTGTCAAAGATTTATGTTGCAATCTGTTTCGCGGAAGTGGGCGTAACGTGATATGTGATAACTCCTTCACAAGCTACTATTTGGCCTCTAATTTGATGCTGGGCTACAATCAATTTTGGGAAACGTCAACAAAAGGAGAACATTTATGCCACCTCTTTTTTCCAATCCAACTGGAAGATTAGTGGAACATCAATTTTTGGCTTTACTAAAAACATAAGCAGGTGTTTCTACGTTCCAAAAAGGAACAAGGAACTGCTTTCTTTATCTATATATATAAAAGAGTAACGTGACTGACTGATTCATCATTCCACAGCCCAAACGGCTGAAGCTAGAGAGACGAAATTTGGAACGAAGGTAGGTCTCCTACCATATAGATCCACTAAGACGAGATTTTTGGAAATTCGAATGTTTAGGGGGTAAAAAAGGGTAAAAACGGGTGAAATCGGTAACTTTATATCTCCTAAACTAATGGAAATACAAAAAAAGTTGAATACTTATCGTTATTCATTTAAAAAATAATTGGACAGGTGTCTGGTACTTTTTTGAAAATCGACCGTTTTAGGGAGAAAACGGGTAAAAACTGTATTTTGGTCCTTTTCTTGCTCTATATGTATCTTTGAAACCAATCAACACACCGATAAAATTTATGTCGTATTCATAACTTATCAAAAAATGAGAAATACAACTTTGGTACTTTTTAGAAATTCAAATGTTTATTTTTGGTACTTTTTTCATAAAACATTTTTTTATATTTATTGAAATATTCATATGAATATTTTAATATGGAATACCACTAACATTTAGAAATTTATTGGAATACAATTTTTGATACTTCGATGTACCAAAACAAGGGGTAAGGCGGGAAATTACATTTTATTCAATCTTAATAATGAATTTTCAATTACATTAAACATAGAAACATGAAATTAAGAAAATGTAGATAAGAATTCACTTAAAGATACATGGTCCTGAGGGTAAGAATTCAATAGGATGGACTTTGGGTACTTTTTTCTTCTATTGGTACTTTTTGCATTTTCTATAATATTTAAGCTAGAAACATGAAATTAGGGATATGTGGTCCTTAGTTAATGAAAATCCATAAGAGGAGACGTTGTGGTACTTTTTTGTTATTTTAATGGTACTTTTTGAATTTTTTATAATGAAGTGCTAAGTTAATGAGAATCCATAAGAGAGAACTTTGTGGTACTTTTTCGTTCTTCTAATGGTACTTTTTGAATTTTCTATAATTATGAACCTAGAAACATGAAATTAAGGATATGTGGTCCTAAGTGAATGTGAATTCATAAGAGGGGATTTTGTGGTACTTTTTTGTTCTTCTAATTTTCGGTAATATTTAACTTAGAAACATGAAATGAGTATATGTGGTCCTAAATAAATGGGAATCCATATGAAGGGACTTTGTGGTACTCTTTTTGTTGTTCCTATGATACTTTTTTAATTTTCTATAATTATGAACCTGGAAACATAAAATTAAGGACATGTGGTGCTCAGTGAATAAGAATCCATAAGAGGGGACTTTGTGGTACTTTTTTTGTTCTTCTAATGTTACTTTTTGAATTTTCTAAAATTATGGATCTAGAAACATGAAATTAAAGAAATAAAATGAATGCGAATCCATAAGAAGGGACTTTCTGGAATTTTTTTTCGTTCTTCTAATAGTATTACCTGAATTTTCTGCAATTTTCATCCTTAGAAACATAAAATTGAAGATGTAAGGTCCTAAGTGAATCAGAAACTTTAAAATGGATTTTGTGGTCCTTTTTCTTTATTCTAATATACTTTTCGTAATTCTGATATTTATTTTTCATTATTCTAAGATTATAAATCTGAAATTAAAGAGATATTGTTATTTATGGATGACATAACACCACTATTAAAAATGTTCCCAAGGGAGTTAAGAATCTTAGTTTAAATTTATTATATAGTATGGTTTTTATAAAAAATTTCCGCTAACGAAGTAGCGGGTTTACATCTCGTTACATTATATAGTTGAAACTGAAGGTCCAAAAAAGAAACCACAATATATTAGATTAAAATTTTTTATGATCCTTTCCTTTCCTTTACTTTTTAAAGGTGTTGTGTTAAAAAACTTTCACCTGCAGAATAATTTCAATTGAGACAGGCTTCCATATTAAGCCATGGTTTCTGTTTATGCTAACTAAAATTTAGTCTAATTTTTGATGATTTTTTTTTTTTCTACAATTTTGAAACATAATTATCTTCTAGTCACCTAGATATATAATTTGCTTAGCATTTTTCACTTTCCAGAGCTTTATAAAACTCCCAAACGACGTAGAAAATTAAAACTTGGCTTAATTATAAAACTTTTCGTCCAACAAATCCTAACGGAGCCATATTTTGAAAATTTTATCAGGAAGAGGATTTATGTGTGTTTCTCTAAAAAGTTTTTTATCTTTCTAGAGCTTTCTAAAGCTCCCAGAAGACGTAGAAAATTAAAATTCGGCTTACTTATAACCCTATTCGTCCTACAAATCCTAGTGGAGCCATATTTTGAAATCTCTATCAGGGAGCGAAAACACGTGGATCTATATATATGGATTTATATATATCATTCCTAAGCGTTGTTTTCTCTCCTGAGCTTTCTGAAGCTCCCAGACGATATAAGAAACTAAAAATCGGCTTACTTATAAAACTATTCATTCTACAAATTCTAACGGAGCCAGATGTTTCTATCAGGGATCGAAAAGTTCTGCATTTCGGTCAGGGAGCGCATTACGACGATTTTTTATTTTGAAAGGCTTACGAATTTAAAACTTTAATCAATATTATCCCAATAAATTCTAACGGCTTCAAATAATTGACTTCGATTAGTGAGAGGAAGGTGTCCATATGTTGTTCATATTTTTTTTCTTTTAATTTTCGGATTTGTTTGTGCATATAATATTATTCTGGCATTGTTAGGCTTATACGCTTGTATTTAATAAATTTTAACTTGAATATTATAAGAATTATTGATTTTTTTTAAGAAATGTAGCCTTTTGATATAAATATTAACTTCTGCAGAAAACCGGTTAACCGGTTTTTTCTGAATTTCAAAAAGTGCAACCGGTTTTTTTAAAATAACAACTATTCGAACTATTCGAAAACCGGTTTCTCAAAAAAGTCGAATAATCGATCACCCTAGTCTTTAGCTTTTTTTTAACATTTTGGGTGTGACTGTTTATGCTAAAGATATTATATATATGGAAAACAATCCACAGTTAAAAACTTAAACAAATCGTAGAAGATTATTTCTGCTGCAGCTGAGCGAGTAACTAGAGTGCTCAAAAAAGATCGCAAAATGTACAAATTATTCTGCATTTTTACTCTAGAATCGAAAGCATGTTGGAAGGCCCAGTAAGATTAAGTGATGATTTTTTTTTATCCGAAGCCAAGAAGTGCAAGACATTAGTCATGAAAGAATGAAGCATAAAGTTAATTGTTTTATGTGTTCTAGAAGAAGACCAACACCAAAGGCATGTAGAAAATTCCATAAACCAGTATGTGCTCAATAATTTAGAAGATATTACGGAATGTTAGGACTGTGCAGCCAAAGGTTTGAAAGGCTTAATTCTTTAATTCATTTTCTTAAATTGAATTATAGCCTGTTTCTCTATGTCGAACGAAAATCTAAGCGAACGAAAGCTAGTCGAACGAATTCGAATCAATTTGGGTTTCTGTATTTCCAACGCTTTCGTTCGCATGGAGTTACGTCTTTTCGTATTGTTGTTGTTTTATTTCTCTTTAAGAGTAACATTTTTTCGTAAATATATTAAAAATACTACTAATTTGTTTAAACATAGATACAACTAAGTAAATAAACAAGAAAAAATAAAATAATTTGAAAAAATTAAAAAACAAAAATTTTCTTTGATTTTTTTTAGAAATTGTTTTTTAGACACAAACCAAATACATCAAAATGAATAATAAACATGATTAAGGAACATTTGCAATGTCCTTCTGAGAATTTTTCCTATTTTTCTTTAAAAAATTCAACCAGTCGAAAGCAAAATAGCAAGTGACTGATTTTGACAATTTTGTTCTTATCGTTCGAAATACAGAAACCCAATTTTATATGAAAACACTTACATTTTCTTTCGACTTGTCGTTCGACTCATTGTTCGCATAGAAGTGAGTTAGAGAAACCCAAATCAATTTTCGTTCGCTTAGAAGTCGAAAGAAAGCTTTCGTTCGACATAGAGAAACAGGCTATTAATTCATTGAATTAAATTCTTTGTACTTCATATGAGTTGAATTAATTCAGCTTTGAATTAATTCCTTAAAGAATTCATTCATCAATTATAAAATTCAAGCTTAAAAAATATATTGAATCATTCAAATTTTCTTCAATTCAAATCTATTATAAATTAGCTTTAGAAAATATTTTAAAAAAAGTACCTGTTGAGGCCCCAACAGAGGACGACGACGAAGACGATTTAATGGACATCAACATGGAGCCCCTCCTTTAAATGTGACCCCCGGTGGCTATGTCTGTGGTCACTTTCTCACTACTGTGAATGTTTATCAATAAAATTGACAGATAATCTTTTATGTCCTGTCAATCTGATTGATCGCTATAACAGTTGGTGAAAAATTTGGAACAGCATATACAGCAATCGAAGAAGTCTTTCTAAAAAATTCCAAATTTTAATAATAAAGTCGTTTATAACGTTGTAAAAAAACTTACCTGCATTTGTTACTTATACTGCACCTTAAAAAACAGTAAGTGTCGCTCAATCCCAAAATTATTTCTGTCCTAAAATAATTTTGGTTGTCCTTTACCATCTTATTATACACTGAAGAATAGGTAGCAACAACAAATTTCTAACCTTGAGGCAGAAATTTGTTCAGTACCAGATACGTATCCGATTATTTTTTAAATGAATAACGATAACTATTATTCATTAGTTTGGGAGATATAAGGTTACCGATTTTACACGTTTTTACCCTTTTTGGCCCCTAAACATTCGAATTTCCAAAAATCCCGTCTTAGTGGATCTATATGGAGAGAGACCTACCTTCCAAATTTCATCTCTCTAGCTTCAGGCGTTTTTGCTGTGGTATAACGAATTAGTCAGTTACGTTACTTTTTTATATATGTATATAGATTAAATTTAATTTTGCTCTAGATCTTCTAGATTTCAAGAAATGTAAATTACATATTGTAGTTCTTCTAGTTTCCTGGAAGAATGTAATGAGAACAAAAATACTTTTATCCTGAATGATGGTTGAAAGTAAAGAATCAAACTTACTTGCACTCTTCCCATTTCATTTGTATTAAATCTTCTTAGAAAGTACTTTGTACTAGTTTTATCTCCATTACTGGTACCCACACAACGAATACTCGATTATTGTTGTACATTTTTTTTATTTTAGTTTAGAATTACATAGTTTCTTAAGTACATACATATGTATATACCTACATATGAATATTGGTATATTAGAGCAATAATATTAAAATAAATATGTTTACGGATATTATACGAGTTTTAATATCAATGTTATTGAAAATTCTACAACAAATACTCGAACGAATATATATGTAAGCATTAGTATTTTAAATAAGTATTTTTATTATTTTTTTTATTTTCTTGGAAATATTTTCAAATGTTTTATGAAAATGTTTGTTCAAAACTTTGAAGATAATAAAGAAAATTCTTAAGAAATATAAATATTTGTTCAAATCTACAGACAGATTATAAAAAAACAAAAATATAAACATTCCCAAAAAATAAAACCATCAATAACAATATATACAAAATACGTACTTGTTTTTACATTATTATCTGCCATGTTTATGCAAATTATAAGAAAACAAAAAAAGGAAAATAATAATATTAAATATCTTAAAGAAAAGATATTAGAGTGAATTAAATTTAATACACTAAACATATAAATTAAAAATTGAAAAAAAAAAAAAAAAAAAAATAATAAGAATTTAATATTTTAAAAAGAAATACATAATTTTTATAAGATTTTTTTTTTCTGTTATTAAAATTTCTCATACTAATCCCAAGAAAAAAAAAAAAAAAAAAAAAAGACAGAATTATTATTTATTTGGTATGGCACGTATAGACCTTTATTCACCTTTATTCGTAATAGAATTTTAGGTTTATCAAGGATTTATAAAATAAAGCTTCATTTCAAGCTGATAGCCTAAGCTACTAGTGCTTTTGTCCATTTAATTATAATTTTAATTGTAGTTAAATATAATAAAATAAAAAAATATAAAAATAAAATAAAACTAGAACTAAAATTTTTGATGCATTTATCATTTTATTATGCATAAATAAAGACTTTATATTTAGCAATTTTCATTTTATATAGAAAAAAAATATTTTATTATAAAAATTGAAATGCTACACAAATTAGTAGTGATGGAATTGTGTCAGTTGAACGTGACGACTATGTGCACAACACTGTATTTAATGTAAAGCATTTAGTTTTTGTTTATTCGTAAAAACACTCACGCAAATCCATATGTTCACAAAATGTAAGTGTATTTGTGTGTGCACTAATGCGTATGATGTATATATGCATATATTACGTATTCGCATTAGAGCTTATTGCGTTCATGATGTTTTAGTTGCTGTTTAGTCATTCATGTTAAAAGAACAAATAAAATAAAATCATTCGTTCGTTATGCATTCTCAGTTATTATTTTAAGCTATACATATATTTAAGAGAGGTTGATCTGAAAAGTTTTTTTTTTTTTTCTAAATAAATAAAGAAATGAAGTTTTCTAAAGTTATTTCATAACAGCAAACATTTCATCACTTTTAAAGTGGGACTATGTGCATATTTCGGACTTTTTTTTAGAAGTTGAACAAATTTAATCCCAAATTCTTAAAACCTTGAAAATAAATATGCACACAGAAAAAAGATTGGTTGGAAAATGGTTACAATGAAAGATATTCAATAATGTGAAGCAATATTTCGCCATGAATAATGAATATTTATAAATTAAACAGCTTTTCTATTTTAAGAATAGTAAAACCTTAACTGTAGTGAAATTGAGGTATCTACAATTGTAGTATTAGTAAACTTAATCAATACGTGAATTTGTAAAATAAATTCAACAAATTCGGCAAACACAATCGATATAAATTCTAATTTTAAATATAAATATTGGTAGTGGCAATTATAAAATTAGTCCCATTAGGATATTTTAAACTATAACCATCTTTTCAGTTGTAATATCCACTTGTTTAGTACAAAAATTCTGTTAAAATATAAAAAATTACATTCGGTGTTCACAACTGACTGAATTGTACATAGTAAACGAGTTTTAATTTTTTGACACGTTTGAAAACAAAAAATATAAAAATAATTTGAATTAATTAAAAAAAAAAATTGTACATGCCATAAAAACAAAATTAAATTATGAATAAAAAATATAACAGCCGACAATCTTAAATGCCCTTAGCACCACGTGATCATCTATATTCTAATGTACGGTCCAGCTGAATACCGTACAATTTTTTCAAATAACTTTTTTTAACCTCTGTGTTAATAACATGTTTGAGAATAACCGGAAAATGAGTGCCAAAAAAATGCTAGAACACCTGTTATGCACATTTTACCAAAGACCGGATTAAAAAAATAAACTTTTTATTTATTATGCCCACCATCAAAAAGGTGGGGGTATATTGATTTTTGTCATTCCGTGTATATCATAGATTTAAACTTGGAAACAAAAAATGGGCGTGGTCCGCCCACTTAACTAATATAATCTAAAATTTTAAAAAGTTGATGGTGGGTATATAGATTCGGCCGAGCCGAATATAACATTCGCTCTTGTTTTATTATACCCACCATCAAAAAGATGGGGGGTATATTGATTTTGTCATTCCGTGTGTAACATGTCGAAGGAATCGTTTAAGACCCCATAAAGTATACATTTTCTGGGTTCTGGTTCGATTCTGAGTCGATCTAGCTATGTCCGTCTTAACGTCTGTCTGTTGAAAGCAGGATAGGGCTCGAACGGAACAACGTAGGGGGACGAAATTTGCCTAAAATATTTATGGGCAAAATACTGGAAACACAGGGTGTCCGTTCATATTTTTCTGCTGATATCTCTTAAATAAAAGCATGTACGATAACGAAATTTTGTACGGATAGTTCGGGAGTCGATATAAACTTGAAAACCAAAAATGGACATGGTCCGCCCACTTTACCGCCCACCTCCCACATAAGGTGAAAATCAACGAAATTTTGTACAAATAGTTTAAGAACCAATGTAAACTCGAAAACACAAAATGGGCGTTGTCCGCCCACTTTACCGCTCATCTCCCATGTAACGAAAAGTTGATGGTGGGTATATAGATTCGGCCAAGCCGAATATAACATTCGCGCTTGTTTTATTATTTTTTTTTTTAACCGAAAAACAATCTTTAATGTTCAAAAAATAAAAAAAAATCCATCATATTTTTTTTTTTTATTTTCATCAATAGTTTAATTTTTTTCATCATGAAATAAAATATATAAATATCTTTATTACAAAATATAAAATTATTTTCAACTTTTTTCATGAATAAAATAAAATATTTTAAATATTTTTAATGAATATTTATATTAAAAAATAAAAATCCTTCACATATTTTTCTCAACAAATGAAAAATTATTTTTTGAATGGTAAATATATTTATATTAATTGAAAAATAAATTCAAAAATGTTTCTGATGCCTGCATTTTACTTCAAAATAAGAAATATAATAAAAATAAGATTGTAACAAAAAATGTTTAAAAAACCAAAAAAAAAAAAAAAAAAAAAATATGCATTATTAGTTAAAATATGCAAAAATATGCATTTTGAACAAAATATGAAAAAAATGCACTAACAAATCGATTCCATTTTTAAGTAAAATGTCCGATTCGGATGGATAACAACATACGATCATTTTTAAATGCTCCAAAAAAAAACATGTATTTGCATATAAATCCGCCCCCTAGTGATAATAAATGTGTAGTTAAAATTTTGAACTTGGACCGTATAGACCTACAGGGGGCGAGACCACAGGGTCCTAAAGTTGGACACCTCGGGTATAAAATGTTTAAAAACGATCCTGATTCCTTATATTTGAACCTGAAAATGGGATTTTTTCCTTTTGTTGTTATATTTTTTCAACCAATATCGGGGAGCAAAAATTTCTATTTGTGAAAAAATTAAAACCACATTATGCTATATAAAAAGTACAACGTTTTTTGATTTCAGCTTTGCGATTTGCGAAATTAAAGGTGAAAATCGAAATTTGTTGGAAAAATAGGTCAAATTTGGGAAACACAGGTTCTCGCAAAAATCAATTTTTGCTTTAAAGTATTTTGTGTTAGCTATCTTTCAGAAGGTTTGTATATAACAGAATACGACCACTTTTTTGGCAAAACAAAAACGGAAAAAATCTACTATTTTTCAAAGTTCAACTTTAAATGCCGGTTTGTTGTAATTGAAAAAAAATAAAAAATTTTAAAATTAGGTGAAAGTCGAACCCGCTGCATATTCGGGTAAAAGGGGTCGAAAATGGTGCTTAATTCAGGGAAAGGTGATATCAATATTTGAATGATCACGTTTTAATTTTTTATTGATTATTAGTTAAAAAAATTCAGTTTTAGAATTTTTTTTTAGCAGAACGGTAATGTTTGTCCGTCCGTCTATACATTAGAGTTAACTGGGTGGAAAATTATGCATAATTCAAAGAAGGCTGGTATCAACAAATTAATGATCACGTTTAACTTTTCTATTTATTAGTAAGTAAAAAAAAATTATTTTTAGAATTATAAGATGTTTCTTGGCTGATTGGTAATGTCCGTCTTTCCGACTATACATTTGGGTTAAATGGGACGAAAATGACGCTTAATTCAGGAAAAGGAAAGGATATCCAAATTTTTATGATCACTTTATATTTTTTATATTTATTAGTTAGTAAAAAAAATGCAATTTTAGAATTCTAAAATATTTTTTGGCTGCATGGCAATGTACGTCCGTCCGTCTATACATTTGGGTTAAATGGGTCGAAAATTCCACTTAAAGGGAAAGGTGATATCAAAATTTTAGTATCTTCGTTTGGTTTTCATATTAATCGAGAAGTGGAAAAAATATTTTTCCAATTTCAAGATTTTTTTGAAAGAATTCTAATGTCCGTCCATCTGTCCGCCTGTTTGTTAATTTTTGAAAATTTTCCAATTCAAAATCGTTTAACTTTTGACTCAATAAATATAACGCCTAAAAATTTTCTTTGTTCTACAGATAATTTTACTTTTTAACCAACTACATAAAATATAATAAAATCGGTTGAAAATATTAAGCTCTATATGTGGAAAAATCTTAACCAAGATCTAGTAAAATTGAAATTATTAAAATTTCAAATGTATATAACTCGAAAAATATATAAGTAGTACATGCAAGCATGTTTTTTAAAGGACTTATCAAGGGCTCTAAGGATGTATAAAAAATTTTGAAATCGGGTAAGGAACAAAAATTCGCTAGTGGTTAAACCTTTTCAATGACACTAGTATTCTATTTTGAACCCCCATAGTTCCGCCCCTGAAGCGTGTATTGGATCCTGCTTCTAAACTAAAAATGATACTATCCTTTGCTACGCCTGTGTGAAATTTCATGCAAATCCATCCAGCCGATTAGAAATTACAGATTTATTTAGATTCTTCCCCACTGTTTCATGCTTGATAAAGCAAAGAAAATGTCTGCATTTAAGCTGTTTATACCCTATACCACCATAGGTGGTTGGGGTATAATGCGTTTGTGCTGATGTTTGTAACGCACAGAAATAATTATCGGACCCCCACCTTAAAGTAAACCGTTCGACTCAGAATCACTTTCTGAGTCGATTTAACGATATCCGTCCGTCCGTCTGTCTGTCCATGTAAACATTGTGAACAAAGTACAGGTCGCAATTTTAAAGATATCTTGATGAAATTTGACACAGATAATTATTTTAGTACAAGGACGAAGTCTATTGAAATTGGTTATGATGGGTTTAACAATCATAAATGCCTTAAATTTAGCTTTATTTTAATTTATTTTTATGAAAATCGGCATACAAGTATCAATCTTTGTGCCAAATTTCATAAGGATCGGTCCATAATTGACCATAGCTCCCATATAAACCCCTCTTCCGAAAATCACTTTAATGTGCATAAATCCCATACGAATGATAATATCAAGTTAATATTCGTCACAAATAAGTTTTATATAAGTAGAAATAACATTGCTAAAATTTATGAGAATCGGTCCATAATTTACCATAGCTCCCATATAAACAAACTTCCGGGAATCACCCTAAAGGACATAAAATCATATAGATTTTAGTATAAATACATTGTTCTGTATTTGTATAATTTATTTTACATTTAGTAAAAGTTTTGGTCTACAATTGGCCACAGGTGTAATAGTATAGGGTATAATATGGTCGGTCTTGAACGACTATAGTTTCTCTCTCGTTTTTGTATGAAATCCAATCGGGCACAATTTTTTTTCATAATATTAAAGCGGACAATATAGGCTATTTTTCAGAAAATTTTCAGAACAATTATCCTGTAACATTTTAAGTTGCATTCAAACTATAATTTACAAATACTTGAAGTTGATGGTTTTATTTTAAAATTTTACCTTAGAAGACTTTTTATTTAAAATAAATACACTGAAATCAGCTGAAAATTTAATTTTTTATTATTTTTCAAAAATGTAAAAAAATTCTTAATTTTGACAGCTCTTTGTAAGAAAACAACATAACCTTGCTTAAAAATTTTAATTGATGTTGATACATAATTGTTTCTATTTTTATTCGGAACCCAATTTTATTACAAAATTTTAAATTTTAAAATTCAATTAAGCGCCACATTTGACATACAATCAGTAAACAAGTAACAGCGTGCCCCCTGTAGAATTAATTTTTTTAAATTAATATAATTAATATAAATAGTTGTAGAAATAATGATATTTTTCGTATTAATAAAATTTTGTTTCTAGTAAAAAAATTCAAAAACCTACAATTTTGTTATCAACTATATTAAAATATTAATTAAATATAAACATTGAATGATGAAACTGAAACAAACACATTATTATCATATACAGTGGTGGCCACGAATTTAAGACACGACATTTCACTTATATATTTCTGATAATTTTTACATCTTATCGAACAAATTTTAGATCCATGTTATTTTTTAAAGATCCTAGTAATGTTATGAAAAAAAATCAACAATAGTTTGTTACCTATATTTAGTTTCCAATTTTTATTTACATATTATACAGATTAATACAAGTTTAAGCCTGGTCATGAATTTAGGACATAGGCAAAATAAAAGTTAATTCACAAAAGTAAAGCTCAGCTTCATAAAACAATATTAGTATTTGGTGGGAAATCCTTTATTTTGAATCACAGCAGCGCATCTCCTGGGTAAACTTTCAACTAAGGCCATACAGCGCTCCTTTGGAATGGCATACCAAGCCTTTTGAATTTCTTCCCATAAATCAGTCAAATTTTTTGGCTTTACTGCTCGTACATGCTCCTCAACATCATTCCACAAGTTCTCAATTGGATTGAGATCCGGGGATTGAGCTGGCCATTTCAGAACTGTGATATTATTTTCCTCTAAGCCACTCTTCACTAGGCGTGAAGTGTGCTTAGGGTCATTATCATGCATAAATTTCCACATTAGAGGCATGTTGTCTTCAGCGAATGGTATCATGATGCTTGTCAGTATGTTTTTGTAAATATGCTGGTCCATTTTATTGATAATCTTCTGAATGGGACCTACACCATGCCAGGAAAATGCTGCCCACACCATGACATTTCCACCACCATGCTTAACCGTTTTAAGGGTGTACTTTGGGTGATGCTCCAGGTTTGGAGGACGCCATACGTACTGTTTTCCATCAGAACCAAAGCGACAAAACTTCGACTCGTCGCTCCAAAGTATATTTTTCCAAAATGTCATCGGCTTATTGAGATTTTCTCTTGAAAACGCTAGTCGGGATTTAATATTTTTTTTTGACACAAGTGGTTTACGTTGTGCAATACACCCACGTAAGTTCTTCTCATTCAGACGTCTTCTTATTGTCCTGGACGATATATTAATACCAAAATCCGATGAAATCTCATTTTTAATTTTACTTGAGCTCTTGAAAGGATCTTTAGCAGCTGATTTATAAATTAAGCTATCCTCCCTGGGTGTAGTTTTTCGGGCTCTAGGGTGCTGTTTGACATTTTTGGTAGTGCCATGTTGCTTGATGTGTTCCAGTGCATTGTAAATCTTGGATCTGGAACATTTTAGTAGCTTGGAAATTTCCATTACTGTTTTTCCATCAGTATTCATTTGTTGGATCAATTTTCGCTCGGCATCCGAACTCCAAGTACCTCTGGCCATTTCTAACTAAATATTTTGATGTATTCTAACATTAAATGGAATAAAACATTCATTACTTACCTTTTAGCTTCAAAAAACACCAAAAAATCACTTAAAAACCAAATATTTCTTATATGTTTTAAATTCGTGACCAGCTTCAAAAGCACGTTTTTACGAAAATATAATAAAAACAGCAACAAAATGTATACACAAACAAAACCAAATAACGGTAATTGATCTTAACATTACAGGGTACACTGAAAAATTAACAAAATCTAATTTTATATTGCAGGGTTGTAATAATTATCACAACTTAGTTCGTTACATGTCGTGTCTTAAATTCGTGGCCACCACTGTATACAGTATTATTAAATTAATGAAAATTAACAATGGGAACATAATATTGTTATAGTGACAATAACATAATCATGTTTTTTCTCTGCGTGTGGATCTGTCTCACCCTCTCCATAATCATTGTAATCGACCATCGCTCGAAAAATGAAATGGAAATAATTATGGAACTTCGAAACGGCTGCTCCGAAGGCGAGTTTAAGTTTTCAGCTTGGACCATATAGACCTATAGGGGGCGAGTCCACGGGGTCCCAAAGTTGGACACCTCGGGTATAAAATTTTTTAAAAACGATCCTGATTTCTTATATCTGAACCGATTTCAAAAATTTTTATATATGAGGATTCTGCTAGTTTTCTTTTAGTTTAAGATATATTATTCTTCAAAGATTAAAATGTTTACTTTTTAGTTCCGAAGTTCCATAATTATTTCCATTCCATTTTTTTAATAGCATACTGTGCATCGTGATGTTTGCATTCTCCTGCTCTGGTACTGGTAGGCTGTACTCATCTCTTGCGTAAAAACAGAGGGCATCCACAAACGATTTGAGAGAGTGGGTATTATCTTTAGATTTTTTATATAGTTTTAAATCGTCTGCAGGTGTTACTATTTTTTTCAAATCACAATTTCATAATGACAATGAATGAAAAACTCATTATACTTTTAATAAAATATATATTATAATTTCAAATGAACAACGAGTTTTGAGTCTATCTTCGTGTAAATTAATATACACACAAATATATAAATATGTATACATTTTTTTTTTGTATAGTTTTACTAAATATACATATTTATATATCTCTATGTATGTATATGTTGTTTGGTTGTTATATACGGTTAGTTAGATTTTATGACAATTTTATTGTGCCCACTTGTATTATATTAAAAGTTATTTATGTTTATCGTAGCATATATCCCGCATATATTTATATGTATAAGCAAACGCACTTTTACATATACTAACACTATATGCATGTATATAATTTGCTTCTAATATACAAACACAAATATGTGGGTATGAGTATCTAACAACAAGCTTTTAAACGCACAAGGAGTCTAAATGTTGTTTTATATAAAGGATTAAGTACAAAAACAACTAATCATATGTTGACTTTATTGTTTTAAGAGTGTATTAAATAGAGGAAGGACGATTTCTAATTCTTTTCGGTACCTTAATTTAAGCAAGCCATTTGGTCCAATTTGGCATCGTGTCACTACGGTAAGAAAGCTCTGGAGTGGTACCAAAATAATAACATAGTTTTTTTTACCAAGACTGGTCAATTCTCCAAATTATCCAGAGCTAAGACCAGTGAAGAGATATTGTGCTCTTGTGAAAAGTGAATTGACGACCACAAAAAAGGCGTCCCAAAATATTGAAGATTTTAAAAGAAGATGTGCAAGCTGTTCCAAAAAATTACTGTAAAAACTATAAAATCTCTAATGGAAGGGTTACCAAAAAAGGTTCAAGAGTTCATAAGTAGTGATAAGAAATATAAAAGTTATATTTTTCTGTAATCTGTAATATAACATCAATCAAATAAAAAACAATGGAAACTATGATCAACCGTTTCCAAATTATTGAATTTTATATATGTATGTTAAGATTTTTCGAACGCACTCCTTAGTTCAATGATTTGTTCTAAAATTTTTATTTAAACTGAATTTATGTAATTTGCTAATAAAAGAATTTTTGAATAAAATCTGGATGCTTTTTTTTAACAACAAAAATATTATTTCATATTTTATTTCCTCTTTTGCACTTTTATAGTTGTGATGCATAAATATTAAAGTGTTGAATTTTATAGTAATCAATTAATGTCGTTACAAATTATCTAGATAATCAATTACCTATTATAGGGTTCATATGTATTATCAATGTTTGGGGCTTTTATTTCTCTTTTCTGTTTTTTATGTTTATTTTATATTGTTGAAAAAAACATTTATGAATATGTATTAGTTAATGTTTTACACACATCTATTTTTGCATAAAATTATTGTTTCCACCATATGAGCATTTTTCTTTATTAGAGTTCATATTAAACTTTTACGATTCGCTGAAAACGTAAATATCTACAAACACAAATAGAAAGAAAGACAATCATACCACTAAAATGCCACTAACTTTATATAGATACTCACACCTTCATAAAATGTTTAACAAAGATTTTTCCCCTCTATAATATTTCATATTTTTTTTTATATTTTCAAAATGCAACATAAAGCCAATTTTTACGGGGTTTCCGCTTTTATGACACACTATTTTCAAGAGCATATAAATTCGAATATAAGGATAAAATGAGATAAATCTTGAAATATTACAAAAGATTGATAAAAATTTCATTGCTATAGAGTAATATAATTTTTATGAATTAACATTAAAATCTCTAAGTCCAATAAGATTTTTAATAATCTAGTAAAAACCTTTGAATAAATGCATATAATTATAGATTTTTTTTACTTGAAAATATTTTGCATAAACTAATAGTTTTATATAATTTGTTTCGCTAGAGTTCAGTGTAAGTTTTATATATTGTAGTCAAGTAATTTAGTAAAAGGTTTAATATTCATGCCTAACTCTGTTTATTGTGTTGTTTTGTTTTCTTTACTGTTAATCCAGCTGCTGGTTGTTTTGTAAAACATAATTTAATGTTTTCAACACACCAACCTCTAAAACTTGTTTTTCTTGCAAATATTCTATTTATTCTAAACTCACACCCGTATTAGTAAATCATATTAGGGTAGTTAAATGATTGCGTTGTAGGATATGTGGTTTTGAGTTTGTATCAAAAATGAATCAGGTTGATATCAGTTATTTATTATACATACTTATAGCTCAATTGCTGCAACTCAAAAACTAAATTTTTTCAGGAGACGCAGTTTTAGTTCTTAAATGTTTAATGAAAATAATATTTTGGTCAAATTAAATCACTTTTCTAGACTACTTTAAGATCTCGACTACACAATAGCTGAGGCCAATAAAAAATAAAAAAGCAATAGTACACTGAATACATAAAAGATTATGAAACTTGAACAAAATGCTCTAATCTCAATCCTGCGAGAAATATATAAAATTTTTACATAAGATGTGCCAGTCAATAAAACACTCGAAACTGTTTTTAAGTTATGACGTTGTTGCAGTAAATGATCGATATGTTATACCGAACAATGGTCCCAAATCGATTTTTTTTTTAATAAGTCAGAGTTTTTGTATTTTCGAGTTGATTTAGAGGAGTACAGGAACCTAGCGGGTCATGAGGGATAGAGGGTAGATATATCTATCTGATAAAAAGTTATATTAATATGAAGTTGAAACTTGAAATAAATGAAAATTTTGGAGTTATATTATCACCTTTTTTCTTTCAATTCTAAAATATATATTTTTCCCTCGCGAAAGGGTAGTCATCTTGTCGCGATGCCAGGGCTTATGTGCAAGGAGGTTTAGGGCCAAGCTGGCAGTAGCGCTGTTAGTCACTACGCATACCAAGCTTGGTACAGATTGATTCTTCCAAACCAGGTACCAGATGATTATTCAACACCACCACCGCTGTTCGACCCTGGGTTCATGGTACACATACCGAAAAGAACATATTATCACCACATTACGGAAGAAGAAATTCTAATCTTCACAGATGGTTCAAAAACAGGAGATAAGGTCGGAGTTCTTCTCTGTACAATTGGACCTGAGACTGTTCCACAGACTACCCGACTACTATAACATTATCCAGACCGAAATGATGACCATAAATATAGCCGCAAAATAAGTGCAGTATAATGGAATATCAAATAAGGATATTTGCATATTTACTTACAGCAAAGCGTCCATCAGTTTCTTGTCAGGTGTGTACACCGCATTAAATATTGTCCATGAATGCCGGTTGTCTCTGGAGGAGATCGCGAGACATTCGTTAGTTACCCTCACATGGGTTCCAGGACATAGGGTAATTAACGGCAACTGCGAGGCCGATAGACTTGCTTGTGCACGAGTCAATTCGAACCAATATGGTTACAATGATGATATAGGTACTCCATTACTAATAGATAAGTAGCTGAAATCACGCAAATTTCATCTTGAAGCTGTAGAAAGATGGACCATGAAACCCACTTGTGCAGACTCCATGAAAATCTAGCCCGTGATGGAGGAGCAGCAAACAATACAGTTATTGAATCCGTCAAGGACCCATCTAAGGATCAAATATGGTATGAAAAATTATATATTTTATTTTATTAAAATCTTTTAAACTGAGCTGTCATCAGTTTACACAAATTATTTTATGACTTTCCACAAATTCGTTCATATTTTGTGTTTTTGGAGTAATACCGATAAAACCTCAATGTTTAAAAATACAAATTGTATGCAGTTGGTCTGGCCAGACCATATATGTTACGCATTTTCAATCATTGAAACATCTGTTTGAAGAAGTGTTAATAAAATACGAATTCGATATAATTAAATTGCTGGCCAACCTCGAAAACATCTACTCGATATGCATACAGCCATTACACAATATATCCAACATATTTTCTATTGAGTGTTTCACAGAAGGATGTGAAATCCTTTTTTGTGAATATCCCTACTATTCGATTACATCATACATTTCTATATGGATTTTCATATGTGGATGTGAATTTCAACAGAAGTTTTATTTGAATATGATATGTTTATTTACGCTTTAATATGTTTTCTACCTTAACACGGGATATTTTACGAGTATTTGTGTTTTTGTTTCACATGTTTTTAGCCTAAAGCATAGCAACATAACAACGACATCTGTTTTTGTATACATAAAGCCATGGACAACAGTCCCATAACGTTAGCACACTTTGTTGGCCTTGTCTTTTGTATGAGATTTTAACGTTGCCGTTTCTCTTAAGTATTCACGATTTTTCTTTTGATTACAGAAACTCATCTTTGTTGCAGTTATGGCTGGTTTGAGAATTTTGTTGTTCAGGTAGGATTTTCGGGTTGTTAAATTTAGTTATTTTTTATTTATTTTATGTCATTCATGGCATTTAGTTAATGGGCGTTATAAAACCAAAAGCAATTGTACACTGTGATTGTATGTAATAATTTTAAAGAAAAGTATAGGATTTTTTGTATTATTTTAAATTGAATGTATATTTTTTTTTGGAAATGTTCTTAGATGCAAACGTTGAGCAATAAAAATATGAAACCACAAAAAATGAGCCAATAATCTGAAAAAGTAATAATTTTAAAGTTAATATGTTTTTTAGATTACATGTTTGTTAACAGTGAAGTTTATTTTAGAAGGATTTTAGATATAAAGATATTTATGATAATTTCAGTTAAAAACTTATGTTATAAAACTTGGGATTCAAATTTAAAAAGTGATTTTAACCCTCTATAACTCAACAACATCAAATTTCACGTTTTCTAATAAATAGATGATAGTAAATAATAAAACACTTATTTTTAAAGTTTAAAAATTTTTCGTTAAAAAGGCACAATTTCAAAAAAAGGGATTGTAGCTTATAGGCAACAATTTGTAATAATGACAACAAAACTTTATAAAGCTATTAAAAATTCTTAGGAATATTTTTATGAATTTTTTTTAATATAAAAAAATTAATTAAATTTTGAAAATCATTTAAAACGAGTGAAAATTCTTGAAACAGTTTCCCAGCACATTTAGCATATTTGCATCGATTTTTTTTATCCGCCCATTGAGGCCAATGAAAGACTTGATCCAGCCGAAGTTCTTGCGGAGGTACACGTTGCGTAGGTTCTCTATGCTTCGATTTCATCTTTCAAAAAGCGACGTGTTTTTTTTTTTGAGGTGGTTTTTATCCCCATTTTATGTAAAGTTTCGCCAACTTCCAAACGAAAGTTTGACGAAGAAATGATGCCCTTTACCGGTAAATTTTTGTATTTGCATAACCGTTTATAGAAATATCAAGAGTTTGACATCGTAAGATCTATATAGTGATAAAAACTGCGCACTTTCCAACGTTTTTTCTTAATATTATCTTGTAGATATTCCAAAAGTTGCAAAGACGTGAAAAAGTTATCAAAGAAGAGCTTATAATTCTGTCATCGGGGAATCATACGCGACAGTCGCACTACAACGTTGGAAGAAGCTTTTTCGGTTGGACCAGTTGAATTCAAAAGACTCTCACTGGAAGGTGTTGTTTCTTCATCAAGATTAGAAATAAAGTCGTCGTTGTTCGGCATCGAGAGGTCAATTTCATCTTTCAACACTCTTCAATAAGCTCCTCGATATCCAAAGTAATATCAGGATCAGCCAAGCTGTCATCATCAAAGTTAATACCATCGGCATATATTATCGGCACTTAGCTTATGTCGACGAGCCATTCTAAAATAAAATGATACTCCTATAAAATTTCTTAACAAGTATATAAAGTAGATCTCTTTTCGTATAATGTAGCCTACAAGACACAGACATAAAATTTCATGTACTTCAAAAATAACTATCAAATTTAAAAAGAAGTGGAGTAGTAACTGATTTTTCCACATTTACCTTGCCGATAATCGTAAAACAATAAAACAGATGTCACAAAACTATTTTTTTTATTAATTATTTACTTTTATCATATGTTCACTTTTTGGAATTCTACAACACACTAATAAGATCGCAAAATTTCAAAGAAAAAGAGACACCTAACTTATACTTTTTGGACTTGATGTAAAGAACAGAATGTAAAAAATAGTTTATATAGTTTGATAGGTTACTGTAGCTGTGGCTATTTATAAGAGCCCTGCGGGAAATTTGTGACAATTGCAGTAATGGTCCGGTTCCTCTGTACCAGTTGAGTACCAATTGACACCTAACTCGTCACCAAAGTTGCAATTGAGAACCAGTTGACACAAACACACTCACTATTTAACAGTTGAGAGTTAATTTATAACATGCTCGTTAAGTGTGCAATTAGCAACTCGCGCGCAATAACAATCAGTGGCTGAGTGGTAAGCGTTGAAGACTATAAAACATAACATACGTCAGATGAACATGGGTTCGAGCCGGGGTGACGTCATCGACATTAACGAAAAATTATAAAATTAAAATAAACATAATTTAATAAAGATAATAATAATAAAAATAGTGTTTAAAAAGTAAACAATTACCGAATTTTTATAAAATTTTTATTACATTAATCGTTACTGAACCTGTCCTCTTGGACCAGTCCTAGGACCTATCCTGTGACCTGTCCCAAGGGGCTAATTAGCCACCTCCAATGACAACCCCATGTAAAAGTGACAGGTTCTTCTCATATAAAGTTCCGGAACTGGGACCGGTCACTAGCCCTGAGAACCTGTCACGTGACTAGTTTTGAACCGGTTCTCTTTAATCTAGGTAGATGACCAGTATGTTGCCTGCAGTATACTATATGTTATAGAGGGTTAAATTTTTTAATGATTTGAGAATAATGTTTTCGAATACCATTGAGGTTCTGAAGGATTAAACAACAAGGATACGAACCTATTTCAATCCAGTATATTTGATTTAATTGATTTTATATTTATAAAAAGATTTTGGCGAAGAGAGAAGACATGCAAAACTTCTGACGAAACACAATTTAAAATTAAATGTATTTTTGAATAAACTCTTTAATTTTTAATTGAACTGATGTATTAAATAAATCTTCATTGAACAGTCACAATAAGTTTTTTTTTTTTTTTTTTTTTTTTTTCTCAACAATGTATACTCGTACAAGGCTTCTTGTCCATTTCAGATACTTTTTTGAATTAACAAAATCAAAACCTCACTTAAAATGAATAACAAAAACTCCAATAGAAATTTTATTTTAAAAATAATTTTTTTCATTTTATTAATTTTAAAATAATAAATTTTTTTAAACAACTTTAAAAAATAACTTTTTAAATTTTTCTTATATCATCTAAGATAAATGATATACATATATATCAAATCTCTCCTATATAAAAGAAAAATTACGACATTATAATAGTGCAACATCAATGATAATCGTTTTGTATATGTAGTTGACACATTTACAACTATCTCTGGCTGAATTGAAGAGTAAAGAAGAATAATTTCTTGTATGTTTTAGTGAACATTAATCTGGTAAAAAAACAAAATCTTTAAACAAGAGTAGTTGAACAAAAAAATATAAAGAGATATTAAGTGTTTATATGAATGTAACAGCACGCTTCAATCATTGCATGCATTTCTAAAATATACATATATCAACATACTTAAATAGTACTGACATACATATATACGAACTCTTATTCTTAGATCTAAAGATATGTATCTGTAGAGAAGAAGTGTAATTTTTTAACTTTTTCACAGACATTTGTTAAAAAGAAACTACTGCATAAAGTCGAATGTATGCGGTGCTAGTGTGAGAAAGTCTTTTGTATATGTTTAAATTTGTTTGCGCCAGTGTGTGTGTATGTATTACAAAAATTCATCGTTGTGTCTAAAATTATCACTAAATGTACATACATATATTCGTACATTTATTTAAAACTCGTTGGATGACTGTAGTCTTACCAAACATTTAAAGGAAACAATCTTCAATATAAAACGATCGTATTATACCCTACAAAATTGTAAGTACAAAAGTGACTACCATTTAATGAAGTATATTTTAAAAATTTGTGCCTGGAATATCAAAATTGGTACAATTGTACTTTTTTTTACTACAATTCGAGCCTGAAAAGTACAATTGGTACAATTTAACCCTTAAATGCACATGAACACCGATTTTGCTGAAAAAAATATATTACATATAAAATTACATAAAATAAACAACTGCATACTCGGATTTTTGAAAAAATGTTTTTTTGAAAATATATTTACAAAAAACTGGTTGTATCTTATAAGATACACTGAGCACTCCCTAGAGTTTATGTTATACATACAATTTTTGTTTTAAATTTTGAATGTTTTAGTTTATTTTTTTAACAAAGTTGTCAGAAACAATACAATTTAAAATTTTCATTATTTAATTTAAGGAAAATAATGCAAAAAATATGAATTAAACTGAAAATAATACATAAGAATATAATATTAGACACAATCATGTAAGAATGTTATATTCAGCTTTGCCCAATCTATATATCCGCCAACTGGAACTTTTTAAAATGGGAAGTGGGTCGTAAAATGGGCGGACTACGCCCATTTTTGGTTTTCGAGCTTATTTTGGTCCTTAAACTAATTGTATAATATTTTTTTGACATTTTACATTTAACCTCTTTATGGATGGTGGGCGGTATAGTGGTCGGACCATGCCCATTTTTGGTTTCTAAGTTTATTTTGAACCTTACACTAATTGTGCAAAATTTCGTGGACGTACATGCTTTTTTGTAAAAATATCGTCCAAAAAGTATAAACTGGATTTACAATGGACACCCTGTGTTTTTAGTTTTCGATCCGGAACGTTGTTGTTTATGTACCGATTTTATCTATTTTTAGTGCCTGACAAACCTTATATAAGAAAAATATTTATGCCAAATTTCGTTCCCCTAGGTGGTCCGCCTCGAGTCCTATACTGGTTTCAACAGCCAGAAAGACAGACGGACGGACATAGGTAGATACATATATTCAGAATATTACCAGGACCCAAAATATATATTCTTCATATGATCTTAAAAAACTTTTTCGACATTTTACAAATAGAATGACAAACTCAGTATGACCCCTTCTGATGATGGTAGGTATGAAAACACCATCATAAAAAAAGAAAATATTTTATTTGACTTGAGATTTAAATTAGGACAACAGAACTTAGATGCAAATGAAGACCAAATATTTGGACAGAATTGCACTGATGTGCTCTGACTACATCTGGGAAAAATTGCAGATCATTATAATAATTAATTTTGACGAGAAAATTATTTTTATATATGTTTTCATCGATTAACTGTATTTTGGCCTCTTACAGGGTGGATGTCAATTCTTAGTGTCCCATTTCTCTCCGCTTTTGTAGCAAAGTCTTCACAATTGTGCAATAAACTCAAGCATTGACTGTTAGGTATATTTGGAACCGGAAACATTTCTTATGAATGATATTTCCGGTTAATTAAAGTAGTTTTAATTTCTTATTATAGTTTGCAAACTTTCTAATTCATCGAATTTTATCTGTTAACTCCTTTAAAACCTTGTATAAACTTAAAAAAAATTCTTAAATTAATCTAAAATAAATAAAATGTTAATCCATGTATAATAAAAATACTTAAAATGATCATAAAAAATGACCAAATAGGAAAAATTTAAATAATTATATGTAATAAAATAGTGTAAAATTTAAGCAACTTCCAATTTCCAATCTGTAGATGAGTGCTCAGTGTATCTTATAAGATACAACCAAACAATAAGACTTTTTGGCTCTGTTTCGCAAGAGTTTTTTCCAGATAATTTTTTATGGCTTCTAGACATATTTCCACACAACATCATATTTTTTTTCAGTCTCAATTACAACTCTGGTCTTAGATTTTACATTGCAAAATATGTAGTTTATTTAATTTTAACAAAATCATATTTTTCGAGTTTGATCTTTAACTACACAGACAAATCAAAATTTTTTTTAAAGAAATGAATTCCAAACAAACAGCTAATGTCTTCTAAAAGAGTTAACGTCGTTTTAACCGTTATTGAACCTAAAATAAAACTTTGGGAGCATTTTTAATGGTTGTATCTTTAAAGATATAGTGTGCATTTAAGGATTAAATTAGTAAATAATTTAAACTTTTTTATAAAGTTGCTATGGAAAATCAGAAATTTGAAGTCAAATTTCAACATTAATTGTAAAGAAAATTTAAAATATCTCAAATTAGTTACTAAAAGCATTTGATTATTCTTGATACCCAGCCTCAGCTTTGTATTTTAAAGTAAAGTTCTTGTAAAATTGAAAGTAAAGCATGTAAACGAAAAAAGTTTTACATTTTCAAATGTAAATATTTAAGTACTTATAAAGGGTATCTAAAAAATGTTATACTTTTATAAAACTAGAGACTCCAAAGAATACAAATATGCTTATTACTTTTGTTTAAAATTATCAGTCGCTGAATAAATATAAAAATTTTAAAAATTAAAAAAAAAAATTTACACTTTTTTCACACCATTTTTAAGAACTTTTGTAAATTTTACAAAATATATAATAAATGTCCACAATTTTCTTACATTTTACACGTTTTTTTGACACTATGTCAACCTTGGATGTAAAATTTTTTAAATGGTTTTGATCCTTATTATTTTTTTATGACACCCATAATCAGTGTGTTTTAGAGTTTTTTTATCATAACCTTTTTCCCGATTAAATTTTCGTTATCAAATCTAGCTGGAGTTTTACTCAACACATTATTTAGTATTTTAATTGATAGATTATGACATTGTCTTTTCTTTGATGTATCTTTTACCAAAATTATCATTGTTAAACTAGGATTTTTTTGAATTGAAGTTGGTTGATGCAGTGTTTAAAAAAAATTTCTCAAAATAAATTTTGTGTTATTTCCCAATTTTTAAGTTTATGAATTAACAGTTTGGATTTAATAAAAAAGTATTACATATTTAAAGTCTTTGTACTTCGCAGATTCAGAAATATTTTCTATTTCAATTGCTTTCATACACTGCCGATTTTCATTATTGTAGGACTTAAATTCTTCAGATATCCGCAATAATAGAGTGTATTTATAGTTCTGCAATGGAGTGTATTCCCAAGACTTTACAGCATCAGAAACCTTTTAGCTTTTTTCATATATACTGTGTCTTAAATATCTGCAATTGAAAATGTAAAAAATGTTCGTTTACATACTTTATTACACAGACAAAATTATTACCGTCTTTTTTACAATTAACTCAGTTGTTTTATTTTGCATCAAAGTTTAATAAATATATTCAAGAAAAAATAAAATTAAGTTCTAGTATGATTTTATTTCCTATACACATTTTTAATTCATTCAATCATCTACTTGATTGATTTAATTAATTTATTAATTGGAAATATTTTTCTGTTTCTCATTTTTTAATTGATTTTAGTAATTGATATAATCATTTTGGTAAGAGGTGCAAATTTAAACAAGTTTATAATTGAATGAATTATTTTCATATATATTTGTTAATTGGTGAATTTTTCCTGTGTATAAGTTTGTTTCGGGACACAGTGCGAGATTTTAATGATTTGGCCTTCCAATAGTAAATTTTTTTATCATTGAATTTAATGAAAAAGCGGCTTATATATTTAAGAGAAATGTGCGTAGACAAATAAAGATTAATAAAACTTCATCTGATATATACGGCTTTTTCGCGAAAGTTTTTACAATCCTAATTTCATGACTTCTGCTCTCCTTATGATAATATTTTTTCCGTGGAATTAAATTGTACGTAGTGTAGCGGGCATATCGAGCCTTAATGACAAAAATCTAAAACTCAAAATCGTCAATATTTCATCAATATATTTAAGCAATTTTATCGTAAATGATATTCTTCTCGCTAACATCCATCTTGAATTTTATTAACTATTTTGTTTAAAAATGATTTTATTGATTCAATATCAACATTTTTAATGAAAATTGTACTAATATTTCTAAAAATAAAATTAAAAATGCAAGCAACCAAATATCAAAATTGTTTTTGGCGAGAAACACGTTGAAATACGTAATTGCTATGCGAATTGAAAAGGAGCAAATTTTATTACTGATTTTGGAAGACCAGTTATAACGAAGTAGGACTTATGCAATAGAATAGGTGTTTTGTTGTAGAGCTCGAAATCACTCTCATTTAAAGGGCATGAGTTATTATCTTAAGTTTTTGATAGATGTTGCAAATGGTATTAAATTTTGCTACTCCCTTCATATTCATTTAAAAAAAGTAATTCTCCACTTGATTAGTGCTTGTTTATTAATTGTTTTGGAATATTTGGGTATACAACTAATTTTTAAAACACACAATGTTTCAAATTTTTTGATACAATTAATATATTTATAAACATTGTATATTTAAATTTAAAAAAAGCTAAAGTAGCGCTTTAATTTTTTTGTAAATTTTCTGTATATTCCTTTATTTTTTATTTGTATTTTCTTACAATACCGCCAAAAAGACTTTTCTTTCAACCACACCAAAGCATGCAAAAGCAAGCATTCAAGTTTATTTAAATTCATTGCCAAAAGGCAGAAATTGCACTACATACTTATATTGACATACACACTCATACTATATGTATTCTCAGTTCTCCAACCAGCAAGAACTAAATATGAGAACATTTGTACAACCAGCACTTTCAATATACCATTACACCGTTACATTTCAAATTCATTTACCACTAATTTTATTAGATGAAGTGTAGACTAACAAGTTTGGAAAAATAAAGTTTTAACCAAAAGATACCAAGTTTTAAAATATCTTTAAAGTTACTATTAAGTGATCGTGTCTATTAATTATAATAAAATAGTTTAATATTTAACAATAATTTTATTTAAAAGTTTATTGGAAATGGTGTAATTTGAAATTGTATAGCATGAAAAACTGAACACAAACGCAAAAAAGATGCTTAAACTATAAAAATAATATAAAAAGGAAAAAAATTAAAAAATAAAAAAATAACCACAATGTTTGCTGTATTTTTAAGTTACAAGGTTTCTAGATTTTGTTAAAGTTTGTTTTTTTTTATATTTTCAGCTTTTTCATTTATGTTTTTTTTTTATTTTTATATTTTTTGTAGTTTCCGTTAGTGGAACATAAACTTTAACAAATGAATATAGAACGAACGTTCAGTTCTAGTTTGTACAAAATTGGAGGTTATAGAATATAAAAAAAAAAAAAACACAGAAGAAAAATACAAACTCAAGAAGAAGACTATTAAAGAATTTAATGAAACTTTTTAAATGAGTATAATTATAATAAAAAAAATACGTAAAATTTTATATAAATATTTTTATTTGATAACATACTTGAGATATTATTAAAGTCAGTAGGGCAATAAATCAAATAAAAACATTTAGTTTGTAGTTCTTGTTATGTGATTTTAAGAGTTATTACGATTGATATGAAATAGTTTTACAAATACATAGATAAATTTAATTTGTAATAAATATAGCTGGTATTAAGTAAAAGGATTTAAGGTAAGTACTTTTTAAAATCATATTCAATTTAATTATATGTTTGAGGAATTGGTGCCTTAAGGTGTCGGAAATATTTTATTATTATTATTATTATTATTATTATTATTTTTTTATTCAAATAAAAAGTTATTGTTATAAGCACGCTTCTGTGCGGCATATACAATTTCAGTTTATTGATTGTACAGGTTGAAAAAAATAACAATTTGTTTCTGCGGCACGGGATAGCTTAGCCAAATTGTATACACGTTATTATGATGCAATAAGTCTATTTTTTGATTTTGTCTGTTGTTAGAGTCAATTAGTTTTTTCCTATTTATCCTCAAATTCTTGAAATCGTCAGCATCGAGCGTGCCAGCAACGATTTTTAAGATACTCCCTAAACAGTTTAAACTTCTCGCATGTCCATGATGAACACTAGGGGTTGCTAAAACTGTTTCTATGTGTTGCATATCGGATATTAAAATTTTTTAACATGTGACTGTGGAAATATATCCAGCAGTCATTTCATCTTGTCATCGATCTTGTATAAAACAAAAATGTTTGTTGTATTTCTGATATAACCGTATTTGTTCCAAATCGTGAAGTCACTTGTCAATTATTCTTGCCGAAGTGATCGCTAGGATGGAAAACTATGAGATAAAACTACACGCTTGACCTGAGACAAGAAATTAGTGAATGTTCACAAAAACGAGGAATTTTCGAAACAAATATATTCGAGAAATTATCAAAAATTAAATAAAAAGTGAATGTTCGTAGCATCGAAACTTACTCGATATTTTCTAGATAGTTAAGGTTCGAGAAATTCTCGAGAATTCTTAAAATATCGGATTATCACAATATTAAACTTTTTCGATAAAATCTCGAAAGTAGATGTTTCGAGAAATTATCTATTCTTCTCAATTTCACGATATTTTGTTACTTTAAAAAATACGTATTTTCTTGTTTGTGCATGTCACTCTTTAGTCAATGTTCATATTGATTGGTTGTAAATTATACTTAAGTTTATGGTGTAACTTAAACTTTATAAATATGATAAGTACATTGCAAAATGTCAAGACATTCGTAAAATAATATCCAAGTGATAAATTTTTTTCTTGCAGATTTATTCAGATAACTTTGACCTAAAAAAATGAGGATTGGTGCAACAGAAAAACAAATATTATTGAGACTTCCTTAGGAACCCTCAACATCTAGCACTATGTTCTTATTGTATTAGAAAGTTAAAATTTTTAAGTGTTACCAATCTTATGTTTTATATTTTTATTTATACGTTATTGTTAATTAATTTTAAAATATATCTTAAGTAAATTTTTTTAACATTTGGTGTATTCTGTTAAGTTTAAAATAAAAAAAAATACTTTTAAAACTAAATCAGCTTTTAATTTTAAATGGGAAACAAAATGAAAATGAAACAGAAACAGAACAAAACTATTGCCAACGATTCATTAGTAATATCAATATCGAAAAATTTTCGATATCGAAAACTGATCTCTAACGAACATTTTCTCGTCTTGCTAACGATAGCACTTATTATTCGATGTAGATATCATAAGCGAACCTTCGATATCGATCGATTTGCTGCCACAAACTGAACGACAGGTGAACTCTACGAGTTCATTCTCGATAGTCGTTTTCGAAGGTTTTGTTAGAGAAATGTTCGAGAATTATTCGAAGGCGATATCTTTATCGAAGTTTGTGGTCAAGCGGGTATATTAGCATATTGTTTTTAAAATAATTCTTTATTGTTGTCCTTATTGGACCACCCTTCCATTTATGAGAACGGGTTTTCCCATATCAACTTCTATAATAGCTTCTTCTATTTTGTTCATTTGTGACAATGTTTTGCTGTTTGCCCTTATGGAACTCGTCCTGAACAAGGTTTTTACCATATCAAAACTTTGTTGCGGCGAAAAAGGGGACTAATTCGTGCTGTATGTGTGCCAAATTAGGATTTCCATCCTAGGGTGCAAAAGTGAGCGGTTGGCGGTCTGTAAAAATATTAAGATACTTTACGCCATATAAGTAATGACGGAGAGACTTCAGAGCCCATACAATTACCAGAAGCTACTTTCCATTTGTTGCAAAATGGAAGGTAGCTGTCGTTTATCTGTCGTTTACCCTAGATATAATGGATATGGGTTTTTCACCTTGTGATAGAATGGCTCCGAGAACACGAGATGATGAGTCAGTTGTTCAATGAAAAGGCTTTTTAAAATCGGGATATTTCAATATAACATCCCCAGATGTTGTAATTTATCTTCCTGGAGATCGGTCGATATTTTATTTGATTGAGAAGCACATATTTTCCATTATTTCCATTTAGGATATCTGCAAGAGGATAATAACCCGCTCAGCGGCAAATAATGAAGTGAGTGTCGGATAATTTTTGATTGCATCCATTTTCGATAGAGATGTTTTAACTTCATTTTCCGTTACCACAAACCAAAGATATTTAACCATTGTCTTAAAGAAGTTTAATTTTTCTATTGAAACCATCATGTTTGCAACGAAAAGTTTCCTAAGAACCAGTCGATATGCCTAATATGATCCTCTTTAGTTTTTGAAAATACTATAACGTCATCGCCATAAACATAAAAAGTCTTATCAATTTGTTCCTGAGAACATCGTGGATTGCTCGTTGGAATATATTGGGAGCATTTCTAAGTCCGAACGATAACCGAAAAAATTCATATTTGTCGTTATTGACAGAAAAAGCTGCCTTTTCTCTCTCTCTCTATTTCAGCTAATTCTATTTGACGGAACCCTGATTTAAGGTTTAGTGTGGTAAATTATAAATCATATTATAACCGACACTTTGGTACGGGTTATTTATCTTCAATGGTCTTTTTGTTTAATTTTTTAAAGTCAAATAGTAAACGCTTCTTTTTGTAGCCTAGATGATCAACACCCTTTTTGTCAACGACCAAAACTAGGACATATAAGGTTGAATAATAACATTTGCTTTATTTCTGAATTTACAAATTAAGTAATACTCATCAGATATGGATATAACTTAGAATATACTAGAGTTTAGTCCTCGATCTGAATGGTAGCGATGATATTTGCCTTATTGGGATCGGCGAATACTTCCATTCTATTTTTCATAATTTTTTTGAAATTCAGATTTTAAAGAGGAAGGAAAATTAAGTTTGTCAACCTCAATAAAGTTAAAATTTTTTGTCAAAAGATCTAAGTCCTTCCACTCTAGACCCATAGAAAAGCCAACTCTCTTTGCAATCAATCCTTGCGTTGACATTCTTAAGTAGATCTTCTGTCGAAAGTGACCAAAAAGTCCAAACTTAAAAAAAAGTAGCATAACATTTTTGTTTCACGGTGTTATGACCGTGAATAGAGTGTACGGGAAAAAGTTTTTTTTACATTCATTATGTGTTTCAATTGGGGCAGTGGATTATGTATAATTCTTTGAAGCGCTAGTGTCAATCAAAAGTCTAACATTTATTCCAGCCATAGTTCTTTTTTTGAAAGGTAGCAGGGAGTTTCCCGTCCTCTACATCCTGTGATTATGAATCAACAATGTCACTGTATCGATTTGATATTCTTGCTGTGAGGTTTCCTGACTGATATTGCAGACTCTTTGATATTTCGGGCCTGCGCTTTTGTCGGATACAGCATGTTATTTAAATTGTTGTCTTTGGGTCGTAATTTCATTGGCTCTGGTTGGATTTGATTATAATTTTGTTGATGCGATTGCTCATTCTTAACGAAATATTGTTTCTTCTGCCCTGTCTCTTCGTTTCTATTGTGAAATGTCGTTGCAAACACGTAACGGTCATGATTCACTTCAACCTCTTGAGCGAGCGCTAAATCAATTGGAAGTCGGAAGGACGCGATGAGAAAAGTATATCACATAATGACTTCCTGAGACTAGACACGAAGATACGGATAGCGTTCTATATGTACTTCTCATTAAAGTCGGAAGGACGCGATGAGAAAAGTATATCACATAATGACTTCCTGAGACTAGACACGAAGATACGGATAGCGTTCTATATGTACTTCTCATTTAGCTTTCGTATTGGTGTCTTATGCACCATATCTACGTGAGATATTTAAGGTAAAATTTCATAAATTGCGAAGCGGGAAGCAATTTGACCAAATATCTTCAATAAATTGGAAAAATTTCGCGTGGCATTTTTTTATTAATCGATAAAAATTACACTTTTTTTTAAAACTAACCATTTCCGACCAACTGGATGTAGGGTGGAAATCTAAATCAATTCAAATTTTTTTATTAACCATTTATGAAGCTTTGTCTTTCGAAATATGTGAAAACATTTTTTTTATTAAAACAGCTTTAAGAAAAAAGTATTCTTTCACTTTTGATAACATTTAAATAAAAAAAATGTAATGATTGTAGTGACCATATTATGGTAAAAAATTTGTCAATTTTATCATAATATTATTGTAAGGATCACATGATGTTCCCAAGAAGGTAATATCTTATCTGATTGAGGAATCATAAACCCAAACATTAATAATATTTACCGATTATGATTTGAGCAACAATATTTTTTCTTTGCATAAATGAGAGTTATTTAATTTGGAAGGTATTTTTTAGTATTAAAGATGGAATTTTACACTATGATATCTGCCAACCATCAAAGTAACCATTATGGATCTTATGAACACATACATACTCACTGCACAGAAAATATATCGCTGAAAACTCCAGAAGAAATCGATCTCTCTCTCAATAATTTTAAAAAGTTTAAAACTTGCTGCTGAACATGCTACCCTAACCCCCCGATAAAACAAATACAATAGAATTTGTCCTGTTGATGTCGAACGGCTTTTGACTGAAAAAAGAAGAGTTCGAAGAGTGTTGCAACTCCATAGATCCCCCCAACTCAAATCGAAACTAATATAATGCCAACAACGCCTTAATAAGCTTCTAGAGTATCGAAAAATTGAATCACTTACTAAATATTTGGAAAACCTAGATGCAACACCATATTCAAATTACTCATTATGGCGAGCTACAAATATTTAAAAAGACCAGTTTTAAGCAGTCCTCCTCACGTAATACAAATGGAGGCTGGGCAAGAAATGACAGCGAAAAGGGAAATCTATTCGTTAGTCATCTAAAGAATGTGTTTACTCCAAATTTATCAGATGACATAATAGAGTTGCCACCAGTTGTACCCCATTATAGAGCAGTTGAACCCCTTTGTTTTGAGATTTGAGAGATCGAGAAGGCTATTGTTGATTTAAACTCCAAAAAAGCTCCTGGTATTGATAAAATCAGTAACAAGATGATTTTGGAGCTACCCCGGAGAGCGTTAAAAATAACACTTTTTATTTTCAACGCTATATTACGCCTTGAACACTATCCACCAGAATGGAAGGTTTCGTTGATTACTATGATACCTAAGCCAGGAAAAGATCACACTGAAGTAGAATCGTATAGACCTATCAGCCTGTTATCAAATATATCAAAGCTGTTCGAGAAGCTATTAATGAACAAGTTGAACATAATAATGAATCGAACTGATTGCATCCCGAATCATCAATTTGGTTTTAGAAGAAAACATAGCACTATTGAACAAATACACAGACTTGTTAATGTTATATCCAAGGCTTTTGAAGAAAAGAAATTTTGTTCTGCTTTATTCATCGACGTTTGACTAGATATGGCACGAAGGCTTGTTATATAAAATAAGAGTAAATTTACCCACAAATACACATAAGCTATTTGAAAGCTATTTAACTCAACAGAAGTTTATTCTAAAAGAAGGAGACTTCCTAAGTTCGCCTCAGCCTATAACAGCAGGCGTACTGCAGGGAAGCATAATGGGTCCTTTTTTGTACTTAATATTTACCTCTGATATGCCAACAAATAGTCAAACCATATATCAACATTTGCAGACGACACAGCTATTCTAGGCGTTCATGAAAACCCCCAAGAAGCATCTATACTCCTGCAAGATCATGTATCTGATCTAGAAACATGGTTAAATCAATGGAAGATAAAAGCAAACGAACAGAAATGCATACACATAACCTTCACATTGAGGAGAGAATCATGTCCAACAATTCGAATAAATAATCAAGCTATACCCCAACAAACGGAGGTAAAATACCTTGGTATGCATCTTGATCGACGCCTTACCTGGAAAACGCATATTGAAGCAAACTTAACCCAAATGAAGTTGAAAGCTCTTGAGATTAACTGGCTCATTGAAAGAAATTCTAAGCTGAGTTTAGACTGTAAATTATTGCTTTACAACTAGGGTGATCGATTATTCTACTTTTTTGAGAACCCAGTTTTCGAATAGTTCGAGTAGTTGGTATTTTAAAAAAAACCGGTTGCACTTTTTTAAATTCAGAAAAAACCGGTTAACCGATTTTTTGCAGAAGTTAATATTTATATCAAAAGACTACATTTCTTTAAAAAAATCAATATTTCTTATAAACAAGTTAAAATGTAATAAATACAAGCGTAAAAGCCTGACAATGTCAGGAAAAATAATATAATAATGAAAATATGCACAAACAAATCCGAAAATTAAAAGAAAAAAATATGAACAACATTTAGACACCTTCCTCTCCCTAATCGAAGTCAATTATTTGAATCCGTTAGAATTTATTGGGATAATATTGATTAAAGTTTTAAATTCGTAAACCTTTTAAAATAAAAAAAATCATCGTAAATGCGCTCCCTGACAGAAATACAGAATCAGTTTTTGATAGGATTTGGAGAGCAAACAATAAGTATAGCAACTCAAAAGTTCTTAATACTAAAACAGACTTTTCGGTCCCTGATAGAAACATATGGCTCTGTTAGAATTTGTAGAACGAATAGTTTCATAAGTAAGCCGATTTTTAGTTTCTTACGTCGTCTGGGAGCTTCAGAAAGCTCTGTAGAGAAACAATGCTTAGGAAAGATATATATAAATCCATATATATAGATCCACGTATTTTCGCTCCCTGATAGAGATTTCAAAATCTGGCTCCGTTAGGATTTGTAGGACGAATAGGATTATAAATAAGCCTAATTTTAATTTTCTAAGTCTTCTGGGAGCTTTAGAAAGCTCTAGAAAGGGTATAAATTATTAGAAAAAGGCACATAAATTCTCTTATATCCGCTCCCTGATAAAAATTTCAAAATATGGCTCCATTAGAATTTGTTGGACGAAAAGTTTTATAATTAAGCCAAATTTTAATTTTCTACGTCTTTTGGGAGCTCTGGAAAGAGAAAAAATGCTAAGCAAATTATATATCTAGATGATTAGAAGATAATTATGTTTCAAAATTTTAGAAAAAAAAATCATCTAAATTTTAGTTAGCATAAACAGAAATTATGGCTTAATATGGAAGCCTGTCTCAATTGAAACGATTCTGCAGGTGAAACTTTTTCAACACAACACCTTTAAAAAATAAAGGAAATATTGGATCAAAAAATTAAATTGGGTGTAAAAGTATATATAGATTAAAAAATTCATACAGGATAATTATTAATTATTTATTTATTTGTTTAATATTTAATATAAATTCCAATAAATTTCAATTTAGACTTAAACTATATTTTTAAAACATAAGAAATCAGTCTTTATGAATATTTAAAAAATTATTAATAAATTTCGATTCAAATATCACTATTTAGTACATGTTTTCTGAAATAAAATGCTATTTTTAAAACCGTTTTTTTTTTGTGTTAAAAAAAACCGGTTTATTCGACATTCGAAAAATGAACATTTTGAAAAAACCGACAGCACATTGACTGAAAAAACCGGTTTTAAAACCGGTTGGAAAACCGATTCGATCACCCTATTTATAACACAATTCTAAAGCCAATATGGAGCTATGGAATTCATTTATGGGGCACGGCTTCAGCTTCTAATAATGAAAAAATTCAAAGGCGCCAAAAAAAAAAAAAATACTTTAAGAACAATTGCATTTGCCCCATGGTATGTAAAAAATTCGAATATCCATAAAGATCTCGGCGTACCTCTTGTAACTAACAAAATAAAAAAGCACCCATTAACATACCTGAAAAAGCTTGAAACATACCCAAACCCACTTGCTCGTAATATATTAAGAAGTAATGGCCACATACGCTTAAAAAGAAGAAATACGTCAGATCTGATCCGTATATGAAATGCACGAGAAAAGATGTTTATCGCCTGACACTGATTGGACGAGATACATTTTAACTTTCTAGATTTTAAGATTTGAATACTTATTGTTAGTTCTTATTTAAGAAGATTCAATAAATAAATACAAATATTAAAAAAAAAAAAAAAAATAATAATAATAAAAATGAACAGATACAGTGAGTGCGTTATACTCTTCGTGTGACTGAAGCCAATTATTTAAAATTATTTAAACATAATTTTACCCAAAAATAATTTTCCTATACAATAGGTATAATACTACTTCCAAAGCTACTGTTTAAATGCTTAATTAATAAGGTTTTTATAGTAAAGAAAGTAATTCTTTATTTAGCTGTAATTTCTTTTAATAGCACTTCTTAAGTGTCTTTAAATTAATTATAAGAAAATTTCGATTTAGTTTTTTTTCCATAAATAGTTATTATACTTTTTTTACACTTTTGTATAATTAAAATAAAATTTCGCTTTATAGTTCAATTCTTTGTAAACATCAAATAAAAACGCAGACATAAATAAATTTGATTTATAAAGTGCGTATGATTAATATCCTATATAGTTTATTGCGAATACGTTTTGTAGTATACACATTTATTTATAAATGTGTTATATATAAAACAGGGGTTCTCACAAGAAATAGTTTCGCGACCCCCTTTTAACATTGTAATGGAAGCACGACCCACTACAACTTTGACTAGTTAAAAAATCAGATAAAGTGTTGTGTAAAGATAAAATATTATTAATAATTGCGTCATTGTTTCTGATTCATGATTTCTTTAATATTAATAGACTTTTTGCGTATAAGACATATCTAATATCATTCTCTGGGCAAACAAAAGTTCGATACTTTAGTTTTGATGGACAAAGAATATGACAGTTCCACGTAAAATGATGTTGATGAAAATTGTTCTAATACTTTTAGAACTTCGGAGCTAACAAACGGATAAACTTTGCTATATTTCAACTAAAATGCTTTTATATCTGCAGATTGAGAATAAAAATTTAAACCATGAGTTACATTTTAACTCTTTTTGAAATAAATCTGGTATTTTATCAATATTCATATTGAAAGGATTTTTACACCTTTGAATTATAAACTTGTTTAAGCAAAATTATTGTTTACAGCCTGCAACTTTCTCTGCGAAATAAATGTTTTGTGTACTTAGCGTTGAGAAGTCATAACATTCGAGCAAGTTTTAATAATCTTATTACACAGGATGTTATTCCATGCTTATATTTTGAAAGGGCATTGAAACAACTTTATAAAAAAAACAATCATCGGTGTAATAAACTTGCAAAAAATAAAAGTGAAAATTTATAATTTCATCAAGTTAGTGATATATTATCTTTTTAATTAAACGTTTTCCCTACCACATCGTAGTTTTCTTTATATTACTTCTGCCCTTAATTTAAGGATTATTTATAAAAATATCTTTCCATTTATAAATAGTTTCATGCTTTCATTGGAATTTTTATTTAAAACTGTATGTTCAAGAACATTTTTTAGAATCTCTTCGCGACCCCCCACGAATATCTGTACGGACCCCTTGTGGGTCGCGGACCCCCATTTGAGAACCGTTGATATAAAACATTTGTCTAATTAAATTACACATACAACAACATATTGTCACATAAAAGTTATTTTTATTACATACTTATACAGAAAAAACAAACTTTATTATTTTAATTTAATAAAGAAAAACTTAATGTCTCACTTTTATTTAATATGAATTCATACACATTTTTCATATGATATTCATACTAAAAATATTTTTATTTACAATTTTAACATATATTTTACTGCAAAAACATAAAATAAAAGTAAAGCATATAATTTACTTACAAAAATAATAAATCACTTTTTTGGAAATATATGGGATTTTGAATATATGTATGTATGTGTGTATTTGTTACAGAGTAAGTAAGAGAAATGGCGCAAAACTACTTTAACATTTAATATAATGAGGTGGAAAATATAGAAAAAAAGTATTTTAGTAAAGAGTAATGAACATTTTTTAATTTTAACGAGTAACACAATTTCATTTTCGAGTCCTTTGAAATGAATACACACGTATCTCAACAAATAAATAAACCAAATAAAAATTTAAAATAATAATTTTCTTTTTACTTTTTACGAAGACGAACCGTACATACCTTTCTTTTTTATAATTAAACAGTGTTGCGTATTAAAGTTATGTAATAAAAAAAATCAAATCAATTTGGATTTCATATCACCAGGACAGCCTACATATTGGCCGACTGATCTTAAAAAATCCCAGATCTTATAGATTTTGCAATATGTTCTGACTATTCCCAGTAAAAGTTACTTAATACAGGGAAACTAATATTAATACTCCATTATTTCAAACCAATTGACTAAGACATATGAAATATATTATTAGCCATATCTACATGAACGTTAAGTTTGTAAATTTAAAGCGCCGAGTCACTGGTTATCAGCGTTACCGTTGAGAATTTTTAAAAAGTGTCCAAAAAAGGGGATTTTAAAATAAAAAGTCGCCAAAAAAGGGGATTTTTTGAAAAAAGGGGGCCAACTTTTTTAAACCCTAAGAAAACTCCTTAAAATTTGTTTATTTGATAACAACAAAAACCAAAAATTTTATACTTTAAGAAAAACTACAAAATTCAGTTTTATTAATAACAAAATAATTTATAATTATTTTACAACAATTTTTATTATTGCAAAAATAAAGACTTATTCACAAAAATAGTTAATATACAGTTCTCTTTTAATTAGTAACACTCGTACTCCAGTCTTTCAAATCCCCGTAGGTCAAATTTAGGACGGAAGTCATGGATCCACAAGTATTCCCAGCAAATAGAAATGGAAGTAATTTTTGAGGAAGTACTTTTTATTTCTTCCAAAGTATCAAATAGTGCATTTTTTCTTCTTCTTAAAAAGTTATTTAAACAGCATTCGCAGACGTTATTAAAAAGCAATTCAAATGAAGTTTAATGTTGCAAAACATTGATGAACGGTTTCTGTTATCGCAAATATTTACCTTGTTGACCATAAACAAAAATTATGTCTATTTTCGATCAAAAATACTTTAAAAACGACATTTGTTTCTATTTGAAGGAAATAACTCCATAGAAGCAATTTAAATTACATTCCTTGCACTGATTTAAAACAACACCACAAAAATATATTTTTCATACTAAGTGAATATGCGTGAAAAAAGAGAATATCCTCCAATGACAAACCTATGTTAAATTCGTTGGAAATGTTCCGAATTTACACTGCTTCTTTGCTGGATATTGACTTAAGTCTGTTAGACAAACTATTTTTTATTTCAGTAAAAAAAAAACACGTTCCCCCGAAGGATTGCTATGAGAAATGTCAAAATATAAATTAGGATAAATATTAATCGAATTTGCAATCTAGTCCAAAAAAATCGACATTTGATGATATAAATAGCTGTTCATAAACTTTATTATTATTTTTAGTTACTAACAGTTTTAGTTAACTTATAAGTACTCCGCGGCTTTTTATATCACCATACTGTGAAACAATCTCAAAACTATGAATTTCTCGTCATTTAGCACATAGTTTTAAAAAGTCGCCATTTAGTCGCCATTTAAAAAAGGGGCCAAAAAAGTGGCAGGTGGTTGAAAAAGGGGCAAATGGCGACTAAAGTCGCCAAACGGTAACACTGCTGGTTATCCATCCATGATGAAATTTGGAGATAAAGTATCCTCAAATGATACAGATATGATATGTTTGCCACTTTCTTTTCATCTGCCTACTTCGATAAAGAATTATATCAACTTTCCAATTACACCGGCCAACAAAAAAAAAAAAAAAAAATTTCGTGCTCCTTCAAAAAAATATGTGGACTAGATGTAATTCTGCATGCTAAACTCGAATCTGCTTTCAGTTTTCTCCCATCAGGTCGAGATTTTTTTATGGGCGTGTCTAATATTGCGCCCTAAATAACCCGATTACTTGAGTATATTTCGCTATAACTCGAGAACGGTATGCACGATTTATATAAATAATACACCAAAATATGTGGAATAAAATTGGCTTGCAGTCGTTCTACCAACAAATTTTTATCCGCTCAATAGTTTTTGGAGATATTTCGAAATAAGTGTCCGAAAAAAAATTTTTCATGCTAAATTCAAGATTCCTTTTTTTTTTACTAAGACTTCCTTTTAAAAGTGAAAACATCAAAAATATTTAAGTTTATCATCTTTGTCTCAAAGCTGGCAAAACTACGAGTAAATAAAGCCATGTATCATAAAAATTGATGCGCAAATCTTGATTGTATTCACAGTTAAGTTTGGATACCCATGCATACCTACAGTTAAGTGGAAATACACTAATCGGCAAAAAAAAAAAAAAAAAATTTTTTGTCTTAAATAAAAAAAAAGTGGATTTGACGGAATTTAATGTGATAAATAAAAATCAGCTTTTTCTTTTTTTCTATCACGTATTGATTTTTTTTTTTTGTATGTGCATGACTACTATGACGCCGCCTTTAGGCAGTCACACTTGTACTAGAGAACTGTTTGTCCAATTAAGATAAATTGAATCCAAATAAATAGTGATCTAAATTGTCTTTGAGCTGAATTTACATAATTAGTAGCGAAAAATTAAATTTTTATTTATTTATTTTTTTTTTTTTTTTTGAAAAATGGTGAAAATTTTGATCCATAATTCAGAAAATCTTGAGCGAATAAAAAATATTGTTCACAACCTTGAAGACAATTTTCGTATGCATCTTTTGATGTATCATTTATCAAAATCGTGTAAAGGGTTCTTTAGTTATGTCTAAATTTGACAAACCATTCTCGAATTTTATAGTGCGACCGCTGAATAAGGTGATGATATTAGTCATGCACATAAAAAAAATCAGTACGTGATAGAAAAAAAGTGAATGCAGATTCTTGATTACACTCGTCAAAATCCACCTAGTACACCCATTTTTGTTTCAACCACTATATTTTTACGCAATTGTATGTATACATGGGTATTTTTACTCAACTGTGAATAAAATCAAGATTTGTGCATCAGTTTTGAAGATATATACCTTATTTTATTCGCAGCATTACCAGCTTTAAGATGAAGATGATAAACTGAAACATTTTTGATGTTTTCATTTATTAAAAGAAATTTTAGTAACAAAAAAAATCTAAAACTTTGCATGAAAATGATTTTTTTTTTTGGGAACATATTTCAAAATAACTTCGAAACTATTGAGCACATAAAAAAATTAGGTTTATATGATTTGAAGATATTTATAATACGCATCTTTTAGTGTATGACTTATGTCAATCGTACACACTGTTCTTGAGTTATGAGGAAATATACTAGAGTAATGTCCTTACTATGGGCGAAATATTAGACACGCCCATAAAAAATATTCAGACCTGATGGAAAAAAACTGAAATATTTATATATGATTTACAAGCCTGCATTAAGAATTCCAGAATACTAATGTATGCTGATGATGTAAAGCTGTTCCATAGCTTTACTGACTCCTTACTCCAATTAGATCTAGACAACCTTTATGACTGGTGCATTATAAATCTAATGGATCTTAATTTAAGAAAATGCAAACAGAAGAAATCCAGTACTCTGTAGATACAAAATAAATGAATATGAACTTGAATCAGTCGACGAATTCCTTGATCTAGGTGTATTGCTTGATTGTAAACTGTCCTTCAATACCCATGTTTTACAAATTGTTAATAAGGCAAATTAGTTCTAGGTTTCCTCAAGAGCTGGAGAAAAGAATTTAATGATCCATACGTTTCCAAGCAATTATTCACATCTCTTGTAAGACCAATCCTGGAGTATGCTTCCGTGGTCTGGGATCCTCAATACGAAATTCATGTAAAGAAAATAGAATCAGTCTACAAACAGTTTCACTTATTTTGCCTACGTAATCTTCCATGGAATCCTAATATTAATTTACCATCATATAAAATTTGATTACAGCTAATTGATCTCCTTTCTATTGAAAGTAGGAGAAAATATATGAATATTTCATTTGTAATTAATTTTGTTAATGGTTCAATTAATTCCGAGTTCCTGCTTCGTAAGATAGAATTTGCAGTCCCAATTCGTTCAACTAAGAATTTTATTCCTTTAAAAATCAAATATTTTCGATGTATGATTATGAGATATTTTATTGTAAATAGCTTTAAGAATAATATGTATGCTAGCCTGTAAGAAATTGTAATTTCATTGGCTATTGAATTAAATAAATAAAAATACAAATTTGGTATGAGGAAGATATTAATGAATCCATAAATGATTTTGCATCACTATTTATATAAGTATTAAATCATTCCAAGATCAAAGTCAGTCCTAAACAAAAATACACAAATTTTAAACTCTGAAAAACTTTTTGAAGAAAGAAAACAAAGAAAAGAGTGGCAAAAAAAAAAAGAAAAAAAACGGATCTCCTGCGGCAAAGCAGAGACTGTCTGCTGCAAGCAAAATACTCAGAAGTACCCTTTTATTAGAAATGGATCGCAGAAATAGAAACTATATTAAGAGCCTAAAGGCTCAACTAAGGAGTGAGATCGAAAAATTCTTAACATACATAATATTCAATAACTTAGAAACGGTTGATCTTAGAGTTTTCATTATTTTTTTAATCATTTGATAATTTAGCACAGATCACAGAAATATATAATTTTTATGGTTCTAACCACTAATTATAAAATTGTGGACCATTTTTTAAAACCCTTTCTTTGGAGATTTGATAGTTGCTTCAGTCACTTTTTTGGAACAGTGTGCACGTCTTCTGTAATTTCTTAAGAAAAGAAGAAGTATTTTTTGTAAATATTCCTTTATGCATATTTTGGTATTTATAGATCCGATTGTATCAAATGACTTTCTTGTTTTGCCTCAACTGTAAAAAGCTTGTCATACCATGAAAGAAATTTTTGTTGCTTTTGGGTCTTAAACTTATCTCTAACATTGCTTCGAGCATTAGCAATAAAAAATTTTGAGACACAAGCTGCGAAGATTCTGCCAGCACCTACGTTTCTTCGTCAATTATACAGTTTGAGTATTTTTGTATGAAATTTGGTTTTAAATTCCGAGTCCTATTTTTGGCTTGTGATTTTTTTTTTGCAGAATTCCAGTTTGGAATTTTCTGAACTTTATATGTTATCAACTTTCCCATTAGCTTTAAATTTTCGCACCAAATATTCGAAGCTCTGAGAAAACTGAGCTGATTTTCTACCAGATGTGTTTGGAGTTCCTTTCAATATACCTTAAATTTTCTGGCCTTTCAATATCATGTGGTCCTTTTTTCTTACCGAACTAGGTTTCATATTAATAGTCAAATTCTCCTGATACTGTTTAATAACATTAGAAACGGTTTTACGGACGACATTTAATTCTGTGGCCAATTATTTGTAAGACCTATTTGGATTTTTTGAAATTTTTTAATAACTTGTAGCACGTAAATCTTTTTCATCACTTATTTTGATGAAAATAAGGACAAATTAACATGGTTGTTATTAAAAATAAAAATGAAGTATTTTTCCATGATAACTAGATTAAAAAAGAATTTTAAATATTGATTCCGAAAAAAGTTATGAGACAAAACGTGTGTTAAGATTTTTTCGATCTCACTCCTTACATAGAGTACTTTCGCTTCAACTGCAACTGACAGCTACGCAACCCATAAATGATATTGAATTATTTTGTTATTAACATTTTTTATAAAAATATAAAAATTATGTTCTCAGTTAAAATAATGAATTACAATTTAAAATTTCCGACTCAAGGAAAAAATAGTAAAATAAGAATAAAGCACCGATAAAATATATTTACGTACTTCGCCACTTCAAAGTTTAACATTTTTCATCCCGCTGGAGGGTAGCTAGAAATGTTAAATCACCAATAGAGTGATAGAGTCCTTTAAGAAAAGCGAATGACACTTGGACATGAAGCGCCAAAGACAAAGCCTTAATGTTTCCTGACCATTTAAGTAATATTTTTTAACCAAATCCTCTAATGAAAGATTTTGTTTTGAAGGATTCTCATAATTACATTTTTTATGTTACACAGAAAAAAATATTTCAAATTATTTTTTAATAAAATTATTAACTAACTTTATATTGGAATTTAATAATATTATTTATTAATATAATTAATTTTCTAATTTACAATTTTGTTTTTTAATAAATTGACAGAAGTTAATAAAATATAAAGAAAAATTTAAGATTTGTCTAAAAAAATACAAAAATTAAATAAATTTAAGTCAATTTCCAACAATTTTCAGCTCATTTTATACTATATTTTTAAAAAAATAATAATAATAAAATTAATTATTATAGCTATTAATACTATCATTTTGATGATTGGAGCAAAATCAATTAAAAATTAATTAATATAAGCAATTTCGTAATTGAAGTTAATTTTTACTTTTTTCTGTGTATAAATGAGAATACTTAGCTGAAGAAATCACCAGGCTATGATTTAATAACACCAAAGGTCACTATAATAGTTCTTAAAGCTTTATTTAATGTGATCATGAGAAAAGGCGTTTTTCAAAAAGCATGGAAAACTTCATAGATCATTATGACACCAATAGACCAATTTCCATTTTTATCTAAGGTATTTGAAAAAGTACTACAGAAGAAAATAATATAATTATTGAATGAACAAAATGTTATCCCAGTTCATCAGTTCTGCTTCCGTGAAAAACATGGAACTATCGAGCAGGTGAACCATTTAACTGGAGAGATAAGAAAATCTTTTGAAGATAAAATTTTGCTCTGAAATCTTTCTGGATGTCGCCCATGCTTTTGACAAATTTTAGCAAGAGGGCCTTATATATAAAATTAAATGTCGTTGCCACCAAGTACTCATAATTTAGTAGAGTCCTACCTAACAAACAGAGCGTTTCGTGTAAAACAGTGTGACTATATTACGGAAGATTATGCAATTAGAGCTGGAGTTCCACAGGACAGTGTGCTTGGAGAATTGCTTTATCTAATTTACACCTTGGACATTTGCCAATGATACTGCTACCGTAAGTTCATGCGTAGGCCTAGGTATAATATTGCATTCACCCAGAATAAATACCTCAAGAATGTGGAGCAGTGGTTGAAAGATTGGAGAATACTTAAATGAACTCAAAAGTAAACACGTTACGTTTGTATTAAAGAGAGGTAACTCTCCACCAATATCGCTTAACAACGTAAATATCCTACAATCTGATCATGTAAATTACTTTTTTATTCATTTAGATAGACGTTTAACATGGCGTAGGTACAGTAATGCTAAGAGGCTTCATATAAAAAAGCTTCCAACCTATATTAGCTGATGAGCAAAAAATCTAAATTAAGTCTAGACTGTAAAGTCATCCTTTATAAGAATATCTTAAAACCAATTTGGAGAACTCAATTTGAAACAAAGATCCGATAAAGCGACTTACTACTCTGCTAAGGATCCTTTGCCAATCATAGCTCTCAAGAGTAAAGCAAATAATTTGTATTTTTAGGTATAAAATTTTAATACATATTGTTGGGTCTAAAAAGTAAAGGTATATACAATAATTTAACAAAAGCAGTATAAAAAATTAATTTATAGCTAATAGTTACCAAACTCGTAATATAAATAATTTGCTTAATAAAGTTTGAAAATATCAATTCAAACAAGCTAATTTACAATATTATTATTTTTTTTTTTTTAACTACCAGATTCTTGTTGTTCTTTAATATTTTTATGTGTGCCAACTAATCGAGACTCTGTGTACTTAACATCAATAAATAAAGTATAAAAAGGATTAGTTTTCATTTATAGCTGCCTATTCTTTAAAATGTTTAAGAGCAATAAAATTATACAGTAATACAAACAGTTTGCTCTATTGTAAAATTAAAATATTTTAAAATTGATTTTTATGTAAAGATTTAGAATGATTTAAAAATAGTGCTTTACTTTGAACAAAAGTTAAAAGTCATTGACTTATCTGTGTATAGTATTCATATCTAAAGTAACTTTAAAAAGTTTACATTTAAAGATTTTTACATAGTTTTATTCTACTCACAAAAACATTTTAAATAAACTATGCACACTTATGCATTTTGAGTTTTTTTTTTATGTTTTCTCACAAAATGTTACAAGCGCTGTCATTACTGCGAACTAAACTTGTGCTTAAACACTAGTTAGAAGCATGTAAATTTAATGGCGAAGAAATCTGTAAAGTATATTTTTAATACAGTGTGAAAGAAAATAAGATATACCAAAAAATGTTTTTTAATTATTTTAAAATCAAATTAAAAAAAATTATTCCTATTCAATATATTCAGATACAATCACAATAAAAATTTATATATGGTTGACTGAGATAATAAATATGTATTGGAATATTTTTGTATGAAACCATATTTTATGAAAAATTCAACAATTTAGTCAATTCTACAACCATTTAGTTAATTTTTGAAATACTTACAAAATAACTAAGAAATCACATATTTTAAATTAAAAACTCACGGAAAAAACTCAGCCATTTAAGACTAAAAAATTAAAAAAAAAAAACTGATTTGAAACTTTCGAGGATTTTTGGATTCATTTTAATTTTACACTGACAATTTAAAAATTATCGACTTAAGCCATTAACTAGTCGAAAGACAAGACTTATGAAATTCATTTGCTGTATAACAAGTATCCGGTGATAGAAAATTTGCGCCATTCAGTGAATTAAAGTTTAGAGGGCAGAATTTTAAAGACGAAGTGATTTCCTACAGTTTAAATTACATATATCTCGTTGATGTCAAGAAACTAGAAATCGGATACCATTTTCAGAAAATTTCATTTCCGCTACTGACAAATTTCGCTGTAATAGAAATTGTTTAAAATACCGCGTAAACCAAATTTAATAACAAATGGCACGTCCGAGTGAAAATGAAGTTAAAAAATTTTTAAATGCTAAAATTGTATGCAATTTCGAAAATTTTCACCAAATTTAAATTTTTTTTTTATTTTATATGATCATCAAAAAATATCTGTAGACAAACGTCATTTATATCCAGGGCTGTCAGATGTGGCGATTTTTCGCCAAACGTGGCGTTTTTTAATTGCTCTTGGCGACTGAATTTTCCGTTTTGCGACATGGCGAATTTTTTGGCGATTTTTAAAATTTCATTAAATAGGTATCCGCATAGTAAAACTATTACGTTTGTCTACTTTAAGTATTTTTCTATCCAAAATAGCGGTTTTCAACAAGGGGTCCATACAAAGATTGTTACGTGGTCGCTAAGACCTTTTCCTTTAACTTAAAATTAAAAGTATTTCTTTAAACAGATAACACACGTATGTATATTAATTTCTCCATACTTATAAAATAAAGTTGCAAAAAATATAGAGTAAAAATTCTAAAAGAATTATTTGTGCATGATTTTTATTCTCATTGTGGTAATTTTTGCAAATTGTAAGAAACATTTAGTTGTATTTCTTCCTTAGAATAAAACATCTAGTAGCAATTTTAAAAAACATTTTTAAATACAAAGGTTTTTTTATCTTAAATTTATAATTAATTAAAATCAAATGTTTTAATGATTTCTAAATATAGCCTGATTTATCAAATGCATTAGGTATCAAATTGAGAATATGCCATTAATTTTTATCTTTAAGTATTCATTTATTTTTGGTTTAAGAATTATTTAGGAATAACATTTGATATGAAATTGAGAAGTATCACTTTTCAAATTAATATTAATTTTTATACCTTTAAGTTATCAAATTTAGAGACACGAAGCAAGAGCCTGTAAAAACTCCTGATTTAAGTAGGGGATCACACACAGCAATTTTTCCTGCTGCAATTCTGATTTCGTTGGAGAGAGAAGAGAAGGGAATTCTAAACATTTACATTCACTTTACCTCTCTCGTCTACGAACTTAGAATTGCAGCAACGAAAGTTGCTGTTTATGAACCCCGAATAGCAAAATAAAGATCCTTAATTTATAAATATTTTCAATAAATGTTTGACAATTTGTTTTCCATCATCTTTCAAATATGAATATTAAGATTTTTTGGGCCATAATGAAAAGAAAACGTTCATGAATAAGTTAATTCTTCAAAACAATTTATAAGATTATTAGGACAATTGTTCATTACATAATTTTAGAATTATTCTTTTAAAAAAGATAACAAATTTCAATAAATTTTTAAAATTGTTGACCTAAAATTGAGCTATGTATGTCATAAAAGTGTTTTGAAATTAATATTTTTTTATTCAAATTATTATTAGCTACTGAAATTATCACTGACTAAAATTTGAAGCACTAAATATTTTAGTTGTTTTTAGTTTTTCTCAAAAAAAAAAAAAAAATATATAAAATTTAATTTTGGCGATTTTTGGCGATTTCTGATTAACATTTTGGCGACAGAGGCTCAAAAAAATCTGACAACCCTGTTTATATCGGCTACAGCAGCTTTCATTTTCAAACTCATTTTGCTTGCTGACAACTGTCATCATCAAATAAGAAACAAGTTAAACATTTTGTAAAATTCACTTTAAATTAAAATCGTGCTTTTTGTTAGGAATAATATTATAAATGGTAATCTTTAAACGATTATATTTTCCAAACTAAAACCGAGATTCACTTATTTTTTTCAAAAAACGATCCCAGATTTGCCTTTTGTTACTTATAATTTTGCGAAATTTTAAACCAATATTGTTTTTTTTTTTTTTTTGCTATTTATGAAATTGTGTAAAAAATTAAATTAAAAACTTTTCTTTTCAGTGTATTTCGATAAATATTGAAGATTGACATGTGCTGATGGTCTATAAAATCTCGTTGCTTTGATTTTCATAAAGCCAAAGCCTTTTTTTTTAATTTTTTTGAAGCTTTTAAATTCAAACCTCCACAGCTTTTGCAGTCAAATTTGTGACATATCTTAGTGATGTCGGCATGATTATTGCATTTAAAAATTCAATGTATTGTCAGTGATACTTTTACCTTCTTTGGTCACTACTGCTGACATGTCTATAAGATGTCTTGACTAATAGAATTAAAAATATCAGCATTCAATAGTGTAAACGTAGTGTGTTCTACCCTTCATATTAATTATGATGTATTTATCAAATAAATACAATTTATGGAAATAATAGAAATTCATTTATTAAAGGTACTATGAACTAACATAAATTCAAAATTTAAGGCAATAACATCAATATTAAACCCATCTTGCATTTGCATTTTGAATCCACACATTAACCTCTTCAACGATATTGGTAAAAACTGTGTTGTGGTTAAAAATGCTTTTTATGTCCGTCTGCAATACTTTAATTTCCTCTATAACTTCATTGAGTTGGTAGTAGGGTATCCAATTATTCGGGTGTTCATATTAGTCGGTTTATTCGACAAATAATTATTCGAGGTTAAAAGTTGATCGGTTAATAACCGATTATTGAGAAATTTATCGATTAACCGAATAACCTTAGTTATATATGTAAAATATACAAATTATACAAATTATAACATTTAATCTATTGAAATAGTTAGTTAGAAACATAATTTGATCTTATTCTTTTACAAGGGGATAATTTCGTAATTATTTTCTCCTATTTGTATGAAAAAATTTAATTTTTTAGCTTATACTATAAAATATTCTCCTAATTCCGCTTTATTTAATACACTTTTCACGTAAGTGTAGTTTCTGTGTAAGAATGATAATTTGTTAATCGAGTCTAAATTAATATTTTTGGATACTTTTAGGAGATGACACTTCAAAATATTATGACTTGTGAAACTTTGAATTTACTTTAATCAAAGTAATGTTTTACGAATTTCTATTGATACAAGTTGAATCATTTATGAAGATATAATATTATTACGTTTTCTTATCGCTTTTTATAAAACATTCTATTCCAACAAAAAAATGCATCAAAAGAAGTCAGTAGGATACTGAAATTGTGATACAGAAATAGTACAAATTCGTATAATTTTCAATGAATTGAATTTTTTGATACCTGTGTTATGTCATGTCATGTTCTCGATGTGCAAAATTGCAATGAATATCCAATTTTTTTTTTAACGGCTCAAGTAAATTAGTTTTAATTTTTATATTATTTTAATAAAGAAAATTATGCATAACATTGTTTTTTATTTGTTTCAGTTTTTTTTTTCTTTTTTGTAAAGATAACATCCAAATATCAACGTCTTATAGCAGAACAATTCATATAAATCTTTCTATATATAGTGGATCCTGTTTTATTACATCTAAAGCAGAAAAAAAGTGCCTCACTAAAAATTATTTTTATTTATTCTTAGTGGAATGTAACAGTTTATATAAATTTATCATAAAAATAAAAAATTTTCTAATTTATAACTCAAGAAAACTACATTTCGGTTAACCGGTTATTTGACAGAAATTTTTCGGTTTATGCGTTATTCGAAAATAGACAGTTTTAAATTATTCGGACAGTTAATCGACAAAAATTAATCGGATAACCGAATGACGGTTAATCGATTGGTAGCAATGTCTGCATTCTGACTCAAAGCAGTCTTAACGTGTGCCTACAAGCACTGAAATTGTCCTTTCAGATGAGATAACTCGATCGGAATTTCTAAAAGAGTAAAATTAATTAAATGGATGTTTTATTTATTATACCCTTCACATAAAATGAGGGGTATATATGAGTTTGTTTTTTTATACGAACATCTTTGAATATGTATATATCCAAGACCTCAAGTTAAAAAATTTTCGAGATTTATATGATTAAAAATAAGTTTTGTGAATATGTCTGCCGGACAGTCCGTCTGCCTGTTGAAATGGAATTTTTAAAGCCCACAGTCCAGTAAATACATTTCTTTTTCAACATGTACATATGTCGTATATAGTCTGCAGATGGTTGGTATTGGAATTCAGTGAAATTCGTTCAGAAATAGCGGAGTTATAAACGATTTTCTAGATCAGCCTCAAAATGTTTCCAAATTTTCTTTGCCTTAATTTAATAATATTTCTATTTCATATACAATAATATATAAATGTTTTTCTATTAGAATGTTTTACGATTTAATAGTCTAGAGGAAGTGTGCTAGACTACAAAACGTTAAGCTTAAGTTCGAATCCCATGGGCTTCTTGTAATTTTACAATTGTCGTAAAAAAATTAAAATTTTCGTTATTAAAAGTAAATTTTGACAAGAATTTCTTGGCATGCTGAAAGTGTTCTTTACAGGAAAAGTATTATTTAGATTTGATTTGGGTTTAAAGATTTGTATATAAGTAATTATGATAATAGATTTGAATACATCGTTAGGTCCTTAGTTCAATACTTGGCTTACTCTAAATTCAAAAAATTGTTTTACTTTAAGTTTGTTGAATTTGGAAAATATTCAACATGTAGTGTTGTAAAATGATTTTGTTACTGTTCATATGTATATATAAAGGCTGCATAATATATTTTTTTAATTACAAAATACTTTAATTATAATATTTATATCAAATTTCTAATAGTTAATTTGTTAATACCCAGCAAAAACTTGGTACTTGCATGTAGTTACGGATGTAGTTACTTTTCAATGACAACAACATACTTTCTGTATTACATGAAAGTAGATTAGTAACTACTTACTTTTAATGTGTTATATAATCAATTACTTAAGATCAGATTTTTGGAAATGTTATTTTTTTAATTACAAAATACTTTAATTATAATATTTATATCAAATTTCTAATAGTTAATTTGTTAATACCCAGCAAAAACTTGGTACTTGCATGTAGTTACGGATGTATTTACTTTTCAATGACAACAACATACTTTCTGTATTACATGAAAGTAGATTAGTAACTACTTACTTTTAATATGTTATATAATCAATTACTTAAGATCAGATTTTTGGAAATGTTACTTTTGTTACTATTTATGAATCTTTTCATTTATTTAAAAATTATATATTTTAAGAGTAAAAACATGAAAATACATAAATTACTTTTGTTTATATGTGAAATTTTCATTTCGACTCTGGTTGAGTCGAATCCACAAAGAAAGGAAGACAGGCTAGCTTATGGTCAACAAATCCATTGGGGCACTCTATACATAGATGATAATTCAATCATGAAAAATTATAATTAAGATAAGTCTTATACTCTGTAATTTAAATATATTAAATTGTTTATATTTTAAATATTTTAGTTGGGTATATGAAATTTTTTTCATGGACCTGGACCTAAATATGAAATTGTTTTGCCATATTTGGTATCATGCATGAGAAAAATGTTCATATATTATAGCATAAAAATTTAGTTCACAAACATGGACTCAAGGTTAGTTTAAATATTAAATATAAGAATTTCAAAAATTATTTAGTTCCTTATTAAGTCACTTAAGATTTTATAAATGTACATAGCCATTTTTTATGCCATTTTACGGATTTACATATGTATATCACTTTTAAATAGTTCAGACAATGATGTTTGCAGTTTAAGCACATACTTATACAGTGGTGACCATGAGGTTAGCACACATCATATCTACTTTTTTTAAAAGAAAATTATTTCGTCTCATTACAATTATTTACTAAAATAATGAGTTTTTAGTGTTGTTTATGGTGTCTGCAATAAGTCCCGTTACTTTTTTTTTGCATTCTATCGCAATTTTCTTTTAATTTTTAATTTAAGTGCAGTAATAGGCAAAATAAGCTGGTCACAATTTTAGCACAAGCAAGTATAATTAAATTTTTTATATGTTTTTTGTGAATATAAATAATTAATTGGTAAGTTTAGATATTATTTCATCAATGAAGATAAAAAATTAAATAAATAAACATTATTTAGACATGTCTAAAAAGTGGTGTACAGAGGAACAACGTTAGATTATTCAACAGATGTACTCAAGAGGAATAAGCATATGTGAGATTGCTAATACTTTGGAATGTTCCAGAAAGATGATTTATAATGCACTAAACCATATTCGGAAGTATGAAACATTTAAAAATGTTACACAGGCTCCTATGCCAAGAAAAACGTCACGTAAAGAGGATTCTCTAATATATAGAACCTCTGTCGAAGATCCTTTTAAAAGCTCCACCGTAATCCAGAGGGAAATTTCAAGAAAATATGGTATCAACATGCCCTGCAGAACAATAAGAAGAAGACTTAATGAAATAAATTTACGTGGTTGGATTTCTCAGCATAAGCCACACGTTTCAAATAAGAACCTACGGGATCGGTTGTGCTTTGCTCGTGAGCATTTGAAAAAGTCATTAGTTTTTTGGAAAAATGTCCTATGGAGTAATGAATCCAAGTTTTGTAGATTCGGATCGGATGGTAAGAGGTATGTATGGCGTCTTCCAAACATGCAACACAATCCAAAGTACTCTTCTAAAACAATAAAACACGGTGGAGGAAATGTGATGGTGTGGGCAGCTTTTTCTGGACATGGCGTTGGTCCTATATGCAAGATTGATACACGTACAGACCAATATGTATACCGGAATATACTACTAAATACAATGATGCCTTATGCAGAGGACAACATGCCACTTAGGTGGAGTTTTATGCACGACAATGACCCAAAACACTCCTCACGCTTAGTGAGGAGTTGCTTGGAAGAGAACAATATTAACGTTTTAAAATGGCCAGCCCAATCTCCGGATCTCAATCCTATTGAGATCCTTTGGAGTGATGTGGAGCAGCACGTAATGAGAGCAAAACCTAAAAATTTGGCCGATTTATGGACAGAAATAGAAATAGCTTGGTATGCTATTTCAGTGGAGCGCTGTATGGGACTTGTGGAAAGTATGCCAAGGAGATGGGCAGCTGTAATAAAAAATAATAGATACCTAACTAAGTACTAAGTTTATAGTGAAATAAGTTTTTTGTTTTGTTACTTTTTTTTAACTGCCTGTTTCTCTATGTCGAACGAAAAGTTCGTTTCGAATAAATATGTATATGGAAAACAACAAATAAATTTAAAATTTTGTTTTTGTTTTCCATACATTTATTCGAAACGAATTTTTCGTTTGACATAGAGAAACAAGCAGTAGGTGTGAATACATTTTTTTTATTTTGTGCTAAAATACTGTCCAGTGTTTTTTGACGGTTATTATATTCTGAACAGAAAAACAGCAAAGATATATATAGGAATGACAATGAATATATTGTGATGTGATCTTAGCAAGACATGATACACGTATATAAAAGAAATATAAAAAAAAAAAAAAATAAAGAAATACAGGAAATATTTGCTTTTAAAAATAGGCAGTAGCAAGTGTGCTAACCTCATGGCCACCACTGTATATGCTGAAAACTTAAGTAATAATCTAGTAAAAACAATTAGCAATTTCATGACAAAACTTTACTGTTCATATGTATATCAAAAAATAATTTTAAATTTATACAGCCGTATTCAAAAAAACTTAACACAGCTTTACTAACCATTTATAAGCAAAATTCCTTAAAGTTGTATTCAAAAACATTGATTTGCTTACTATACCTTTGGTAAAGCCTTGTAAACTTTAACAATTTTAATAATGGTTCGACCCTACTTTAAGACCATATTTTAAGATTATTTCCGTTACATTTTTCAAGAAAAATAAAAATAATGATAAATTTTTGGATTCATTTTGACAAAAACGACGTATTTTAAAATGTCCGAATGTTAAAATCTGTAATAAAATAAAAAATGTTTCGAAATATCTATTTAAAAACGTATTAAATGAATTCCGGGACAGAATAATATTTTCTGTAATTATTTTTAAACTATATACATATTTTAAACTATTTGAATTAAAATCATAAACATAAACAAGAAAAAGTATATTTTGTGTGCTTTTGGATTAAAATATCATAATTCCGGCTGCCGGCATGTCAACCCAATGTTCGCCACAATCGCATATGTTTAACATTTTCATTATTTGTTTTTTTCCACGTAAATCTAAATAGTACATTAATATATACACGTCTTAGATTAAGGTGTAATTAATCTATCATATCAACTCCGGGTTTAAAATTATTCATTTTAACAGAAAAAACCATAAAAATAGTAAAATTTTATCAAAATTTCAACAAAAATGATGTAAACAAAACATAATATGAAATAGTGATGCTGATTTTATCACAGAATATTCGTTATTCGGATACTTATAATTACATCAAACAAAAATTAAATAAAATTATTCCTTTTATACATTAGTATATTTATACAAGCAAAAGAAAGGTTTTTTCCAAAATAAAAAAACTTATTTATCATCAAAAACATACTAGATCATCAAAAATAATAATAGAATAAAACAGTTAACGAATAATTTATTCTTACTGCTAACAACACTAACAATAAGAATGGGAGAGAAACTGAGAAGGGTTGCCTACATAAACAAAAAACTGTTTATTAGTTAATTTAGATAGTAAATAGTTTTTTGAATACGATTTTCTTAATAAATACATTAAGAGCCAAATTGTGTATTAGCTAGTATGTATATAAAATATAAATTAAGAAATTTTTTTGAATACGGCTGATAAACTTTAAAAAAATATTTGTCAATAAGAAAAAAAAAATTAATTGAATAAAAATATTTAAAAAGGAGAAATATTCTTCAAAATCAGTTCGTCATTCATTAGTGTTAAATGACGGTGAGTGTGTAAATACCACCGCGTATTTATTCTTTTACTAATATTACTTTTTTGGATGTAAATTAATAAATCTAGTTAAAGAAAGTCACCAAGTTTAGCAAATACAAATGTTTAAAGGTTTATATATCAGATATTCAAATGTATAGGCAACTTCTTATTCGATCCGATATTTTGGGAACAGTTTTTAATCTTTGTTAGTCTTGTACCTTATAAAGGTTAGAAATTTATCACTTATTTATTTATAAAAAAATCATAAGATTTCTTTCAAATTTCCTATCTCTCAAGCCATCCATAAGAAAAAAGAAGGAATCTCAAGTTCAAAACAAGTTTTTTCTGTTAAAATGAATTTATTACCATTTTTTTATTTTAATATTTTTTATCATTTTAGTTGTATTCTTTTATGCTTAAATAAAAAATATATGCATAAATATATGATACAGATATTTTCAGCTGGGTAAATTTAATAAAATATCGGTTTTTTCAGTACTTACTTGTAACCAATAATGTAACTAGTTACAATTCATTTTGGTAATAATGTCTAATGAATTATTGAATAGCTTCAAAGTAATTAATTCCTGCAATGACATCTAAGTAATGACTTTCTTAAATGCTTACCAGTAATAATATAGAGTAAGTAGTTGCCTCTAATGACATCTAATGTGAAAGTACTGAAGAGCCATTATATTAGCTTCTTAAATCATTACATGGCAAGCAACGTTTTGGCTGGGTATGTGTAATATTTTGTATGAATAAAATTTAAAAAATAAAGGTATACATATATTATTATGTTGGTGAAGGGTATATAAGATGCGGCATAGCCGAATATAGCAGTCTCACTTGTTTTTATATAACTATTTTTTGCTCACACAGAAAAAAATATTTCAAATTATTTTTTAATAAAATTATTAACTAACTTTATATTGGAATTTAATTATATTAGTTATTAATATAACAAATTTTCTAATTGGTTTACATTTTGTTTTTTATAGCCTGTTTCTCTATGTCGAACGAAAATCGAAGCGAACGAAAGCAAGTCGAACGAATTCGAATCATTTTGGGTTTCTGTATTTCTTACGCTTTCGTTTGCATGGAGTTACGTCTTTTCCTATTGTTTTTGTTTTATTTTCATTTCAGAGTAACTTTTTTTCGTAAAAATATTAAAAATACTACTAAATTGTTTGAGCGTATATACAACCAAGTTAATAAACAAGCAAAAATCAAATAAATTAGAAAAATGAAAAATGTTTTTTTGTTTAAATTTCTTTAGAAATTGTTTTTTAGATGCAAAATCGTCATATATCGACACATGATATATATAAAACGAAAAAGAAACATGATTGAGGAACATTTGCAGTGTCCTGATTAGTAATTTTAATATTTTTCATTAAAAATCCAACCAGTCGAAAGCAAAATAGCAAGTGACTGATTTTGACATTTTTGTTCTTGTCGTTCGAAATACAGAAACCCAATTTTATATGAAAACACTGATGTTTTCTTTCGACTTGTCGTTCGACTCATTGTTCGCATAGAAGTGAATTAGAGAAACCCAAATCAGTTTTCGTTCGCTTAGAAGTCGAAAGAAAGCTTTCGTTCGACATAGAGAAACAGGCTATTAATAAATTGACAGCTGTTAAAAAAAATATAAAGAAAAATTATAGATTTGTCTATAAACATAAATTTAAGTCAATTTCCAACAATTTTCAGTTCATTATATCTATTTAAGGAAAAGACGTAATAATAAATTCAGTTATTCTAATTATTAATATTATCATTTGGATGATTGGAGCAAAATCAATTAAAAACGAGAGTAAAAGATATAGTCGGTCAAGCCCGACCATATGATACCCTACACCATCGTGTACAGTATAATTCGGGGAGGGGTCTTTTATTTGACTTGGAGTCAAATGTGGACCGATACTCATAAGTGTAAAATAAGACATACAAATACGGAATATTACGTTGATGCTGACATTTATATGAATTTATTCACTTTTGGGTGATCCCTTATATGGGAGGTATGGTAAATTATGGACCAATCTTTGTAAAATTTGGTACTATCATTTATGTTTATATAAAACTTATTTGTGTCGAATATTAACTTGATACTAACATTCAAATAGGATTTATGGTCGTTAAAGTGATTTTCTGAAAAGGGGTTTATATGGGAGATATGGGTAAAATTGGCACACTTATGTAGACTTATATGGAACTTATATGTGCCAAATTTTATTAAAATATTGCTATATTTAAGGGACTTATGGTCGTTAAACCCTTTTCCGGGAGGACATTTGTATGGGGGCTAGATGAAATAATGGACCGATCATAACCAATTTGCTTTGTCCCTGGACCAAAAGAAACCTGTGTACTAAATTTCATAAATTTTGGTTCAAAATTGCGACCTGTAGTTTGATTACAAAGTTTACATGGACGGACAGACGGTCAGACAGACAGACGGACGGACGGACATCGTTAAATCGACTCAGAAAGTGATTCTAATCCGATTGGTGTAAATTAAGGTGGGTCCTAGATCAATATTTTTGGGTGTTACATACATCAGCACAAACGCATAATACCCTCCCCACCTATGGTGGTGTAGTGTATAATTAATTTATATTAGCAATTTCGTAATTGAAGTCCATTTTTAATTATACCCTACACCAGCATAGGTGGGGAGGGTATTATGCATTTGTGCTGATGTTTGTAACACAAAAAAATATTGGTCTAAGACCCACCTTAATTAATCATAGCTCCCATATAAACCCCTTTTCAGAAAAACACTTTAACGGGCTTTAGTATTCGACACAAATATGTATAAACATAAATGATAGTGCCAAATTTTATAATTTACCATAGCTCCCATATAAGGCCCTCTTTCGGGAATCACCCAAAAGCGAATAAATTCATATAAATATCAGCATCAACGTAATATGCTGTATTCGTATGTTTTATTTTACACTTATGAGTATCGGTCCACATTTGACTCCATATGGCCGGGCTTGACCGACTATATCTTTTTCTCTCGTTTTTTCTGTGTTTGGGAAAAATGCTAAAGAATTGAACTATAGTGAGTTAGCTTATTTTGCCAGGCAGATTACAGAAATATAAAAATCTTTAAAATCGGACTTCATTTGTACAAGTTACGATTTTTTTAAATTTTTACATACTCGAGGTAGTCAATTTATCTCGTGTTATCACAGAGTGATTACAAGGTAATTTTTCTGAAGGATTTTTCCCTCCTCTATAACTTTTTATACATTGCAATTTGATCCGAGCTGTAGTTTAGGAGATACAGATTTATTACAAAAAAATTTGTGTTTGACTCCACTGTATAACAATTAACAATTCTATAAAAAAAAATTGTGTATACATAATAATTCGTCACTGTGTATATATATACTATGTGTGTATTTATGTACGTGTTAATATCTATAAGTAAAAAAGCGTATAAGTACGAATATGTAGTGTATGCAAATATGTTTATGTATGAATGCACTATGTTGAAAGTTAGTGAAAGTATAATGTTCAAAAATGACTACAATTCTAATATATGCCTTCGGGCATACATACATATAAAAATGTGTATTCGTACTATTGCACAACCATTATTTCACTTTTCTATTTTTGGTGCAAATTATACAAAAAATGATAATATTATATTTTTATCTTAAATACTTCGTCTTCTACATACTACAATTGCTTTTTCTTGCTCACATAAATTTTACTACTTTTTAAGTCAAGTATTTTTTTTGTGAACTAAAACGTATATAAATAAAGTTTCAGTTTGTTACTAAATGTACATACATACATATGTAAATATATACATGATGATACAAACATTTATGTAAAATATTAAGTACGTATAAGGAGGAAGAAAATAAAAAGAATAACAATCTTATACAAGAATATTAGCAATAGTGTCAGTAAAATCTAAAATTAGGAAAGACTAGAAAGTCTTATTATTGCAGTAATTATCCTATTTATAATATGAGCTTACAATATCATAGAAGTAATTTTTCGTTTGTTTTCGTAAAGAAAGCTTGAAGCAACTTATACCAAAATGTTTAAAAATTTCATTCCTTTGACAGTCCTTAGATATTTGGAATTTTAGACTGCCCTCGTATTTAACTACTGTAATTTAAAATTTTTTGCTTTATGGTTATTTGGTTGCTCTGGTTTACCAGTTCGATTGTTTGTTGTAAATGGGTTTGGCAATAAGATTTGTTGCTTTTTTCATACAAATATAAAAACTTTTTGCCAGCACAATTTAACGATTCCACCATATATGCAATTTTTGCCAAACAATTTTATTTTCCTTTTTTTTTTAGCGGTTAAGAAGAAAATTGTAAACATTTTGTAAATGTGTAACGTGGCACGATAAGTATTCATTGCATTTTATTTCGTTCATTCATAGGTTTATAGTTTCATTCATGGCACATTCAGTGAGTAGTCATTTTGGTAGATAAACGGAAAAGTGACACAAACATTCTCACACTCACACATTCATAAGCATGACTACAACCACAACTTATATACAAATTACAATATATAAACAAAATTGCTTTTACGAGTCTATAAGTTTGCCTGTACTCGTATTTTGTTTTCAACAAAAAAATAGTTTTCTTCGACTACAATTTTCCTCTTAAATGGTAGATATTCTGTCAAAGAAGAGGGCGTAAGAAGTAAAGTATGTAATTTAGTTCATAAAAATGATGATACGATTAGAAAATTGTCTGTGTGTGTCCTCGAAATAGTGATCATCATTATGGAATATTATATCGTAATTGAACAGCACATTTGTGTCATGTAAAGTACGACTTAGATATTTTGTGATATTAAATGAAATTATTTACTTTATGTTGGTAAATTATTTTACTTTTTTTTTTACAAATAAATTGAGGGAAAATTCTATTTTTATTTGTACATATAAGTAAAGCATATTTATATAAAAAAATAAATGTAACTAAATATGATTGTTGTGTGAAGAACAAAGTAGGAAATTTGGCACAAAATTTTAATAAATATAAATTTGATGTGAGAACGATTTATGAGAATAGGACAGATATTTTATAAAATGTTTATTCGCTTTTACTCCTTGAATACGAGCTTATATTCAGTATTATTTTATAAAAATTATTTACAAAAGTTATATATAAATAATTATATAAATAAATTTTGATTTAAGTTAAAATATTTTTGAAAAGAGTATTCTTGAATTTCTAAAAAAATATCCTATTGAATTTAATTCGGTTTTTACTAAAACGAAATACATGTGATTTGATCGGTTACAATTACAATATATAAATACCCAGCAAAAATTGCTGCATACCCAGAAGCAGGTTTGTAAGGGAGAGATAAAATAACTCTCCCTTACCAACCTGCTTCAAGAAGGCATGATTTTTGTTCGTGATGTCGCACTTGGTAGGTCTCTTTGCTGCGCTACGTATTAGGTTCATACATGCCTTTATTATGCGCATTTTAAGGCATCATAGATGTGATGATATCATGCCTCTTTTATGTGCATCTTTTAGAGATTCCAGAAGCTGTAAAATCATGCATTTATAGAAATTATTATTATTATTGTTATTGTTATTATTATTATTATTATTATTATTATTATTATTCCATTTATTTTATAAAAAAAAAAATTAATAAGAAAAATCAGAAATTTTTTAAATCAGTTCATCAACTAAATTTATTTGAGTCAAATGGCCTTTTTATTGGGGTAAACCTTAATTGTTTAATCTGCAAAAAACAAGAACACAAAATTTCTTCAAAACAAGTCAAACTGAAAATTAAAAAAATGATAAAAAACAAAATACGTTACAAAACATGTCATTTCTTGTATATTATAATGAGAACTAAAAACAATATATTTAAAGCTTTAATAATTTAATAAATAATTTTATTTTGTTATTATAAATAGTTATTTAAAATAAATATAATAATTTTACTTACAATTTTAATAGGTTTTTTAAGTATATTATTTGTTTCCGACTTTCACGAACAAACTTACTTCCTAATACGTTGAACACTCGATCACAACTAATCAACGCAATTTAAAATATTGCATCATCCAACTTTGCAGAACTTTTTGATCTAAATTGTAAATAAAAATTGGGAGAAGGAACTCATTCGCTTACAATTCTGCATCCACGTAAGCGAGAGAGGATGCAGGTTGTAATTCGGTAAAAAAAAATATGAGCCTAATATAAATTTCTCGCTTCCTTTTACAGCTTACTCAAATGCGCATCAATGATGTGCTATCGACAGAAATGAATAATTTTATACTGCTTACCAGTACCTAAAAAATTTTTGCTGGGTATAATTAGTTTGTGTACAACTAGAGCCAAATGTTTCCATAAGTTTGCCATATAGGTTAAGTTATGTTTAAGTGATAGTACGGCTTATGGCTACTTTGAGGCTTCAACAAATTCCATTCCGTAAAATAATGTTCAACGGTGTCAGACTAGTTTAACATAAGCATGAATTGTGTGATATCTAGCTCCATTCTGTTGAAACATCATCAGAGTGGGGCCAAACACAAAATTTTTGGTAATAAATCAGTATTTCCTAAACTACTGATCAAATCAAATCAAAATATATGGAAGAGTTGTAGAAAAGGACCCACGCTTTCAGAAATATCATATTGTAGTCACCATTTGGTAACACGATATAAGCTACTGGGTGTCAAAGTTGACTATCTCGAGTATAAAAAAGTTTAAATAAATCGTGACTTCCACAAATGAAGATCGATTTTATATTTCTGTAAAGTCTAAGTTGTCTCTTACAGCTAAAAAGATATTTAAGCTTGAATTTTGAAGTTTGATATTTTGCTTCGATTTTTTTTCTTTTTTGGGAATAATTGAGGTATACAAGGTAAAATTTTTCTAAAAATATTCTGTAATTTTTTATATATTCTAAAATAATAATTTTTGCATTATTTCCATTCATCGAGACGTGAAAAATATTCAAAGTCAGCACTCTGAAATTAGTATGAAAAATTAAAATTTTTTTAACAAAAATATAGTTCAATTCTTTCACTTTTTTCTCAAAGTTCCGTTAAAAAAAATTTTGTTTTCTTTACATATTTCAAAAGACAAGACTTCATAAATAGTTAATATAGAGATTTTGAATTGATTTAGGCTTGCACCCTATATTCAGCGTTGGTCGAAAATGGTAAATTTTAGAAAAAAGTTAATAATATATTAAAAAAAAATATCAAAATCATACGAAAACGAGAAAACAAATTTTTTAAATAAAAAATAACGTTAGATTTTTTCTAAATTTATTTCCTAGCGTATTTAGCATATTCTAGCTATTATTTTTAGCATCAACCTCTTTGTTTATGACGCCACTGGCAACACTGGTGGCAATTGGTACTAAGTTATTTGCATTTCACATCATGCTCTCTGTCAATATGTCGAACTTATAGTTAATGTTATTTTTCATCATTTGAATAAAATAAGTATATCTAAAACAAAACTGTGCTAAGAAAATTTTTTAACATAATTGTAATTGATTTAATTAAAAGGTGTAATAGAAAAGAAAACATATGTTATTTTCATTTAACTTAATTTTGCTGTTTTGTACTAAAAAAAAAAGACTAATTAAATAAAGTAATTGATGTAAGCAATTTGTTTTTATTTTTTGTGTACACAGACTGATGATTTCTTTAAGATAAGCTATACACAAAAAAAAAAAAAAAAAATAAAAATAAATAATTAAAAAATAAAATTTGTAAATTGCTGTATGTTAGTTTTTTTATTATTTCGTTTTTGAAATTAACAAGGATCCAAGATAATTTTTATCATGATTTTGTTGAAAAAAAGTGGATCATAATGGTTTTTCTTAAAATGGAAATTTAACAAAAAACACATAAACACATATTTCAAATTTTTCATGAAATCTTACATTGGTCATATAAAATAATTGCGAGGAAGGCTGTTGTGCTGAAGAATACAGTTTCTTAGGTCAAAATATTATACAAAGAAGTCATGATCACTGAATGGTAACCTGGTAGTGGAAGATAAATAATATCTTCAGGCTGTAGGACTCAGGCAAAATAGAAAAGATTTTGAGAGAAATTCACCTCATCTCAGAAAGAAAAGTGTCACAAAAAGTAAATTGCTTTGAATCTTTATCAGAAAATTTTAAGGGAGGTCTATCATGAAGACTTATAAAGTAATAAAAAAATCCTAATTGAAAAGCAAGCAAGAATCTGGAGGTAAAAAATAACATGAAAGTTCCTCAGACGAATTTTTTCAGAAATTTTGTTTCTGTATAGTAGACGATGAAACGTTCGTACAGGTTGACTTTTTCCAACTTCCTAGCCAGGAATTCTATGTCGCAGATGCTAGAGGGATTATTGCAGAAAAATTTCGTGTATCAAAGAAATCAAAATTTCCAACAAAGTTTTTGAATTGGGAAGTCATATGCATACGCTGGAATGAAGCACTTCATTCTTAAAATATGGTTGCATTAACACAGAAATTTACGAGAATAAGTGCCTTTGGAAAAGACTTCTACCTTTCTAACAAAGAAATTGTATTATTTTATGTTTAGAACTTGAACATAACAGTCATTAATAAAAATATCACTTTAAAAAAATTCGCCCACTGGTTTAGTTTCTATAAGCAGATTTGCATGCACGGATTTTTTCGTGCGCAGTCCTTATGTGTATATTACCATTTTTTAACATTTAGGTACAAAACAAAGTAATTATTAGCAATTTTTTTCTAAAAACTGTAAAAGGACCATTTTTCTATACAAACGCACCCTACAAACTTCTAGTCTGATGCGGGACAGGTTAACGATATACGATTTCACTAATATTTCACACAGTATCTTTTTGCAACCCAAAGAAAAATTCTAGAGGGAGTTACGATCAAAATCCTAAAGCTGATAAATTGTGATGCAGCCTAACCCATCAAAAACTTGGTAATGGTATGTAGTTACGGATGCAGTTACTTTTCAATGATAACAACATACTTTCAGCATTACATGAAAGTAGATTAGTAACTACTTACTTTTAACTTGATATGTAATCAATTACTTAAGATCAGATTTTTGGAAATGTTACTTTTTATCTTCATTTATATTATAAAAATTATATATTTTTAGATTGGATAAAACATGAAAATACATTAATTACTTGTTAAAGTCACGAAGAATATCGCACGTAATCGTACAAACACCAGTCTCCGGTGGAGTCGAACCCATGACGTAAGCAGACAGAGTAGCTTATTGTCATCAAATCCATTGGGCCACTTTATACGTACATTAATTCATTCATGAACTCTGTAATTTGAGCCGAGGGCTTCTACAGAGATTTGGACATTGGGCGAACATACAAATGTCCCCCAGGTGCGATTGTTGTTGAAGTTCCAGCTATGGTTGTGATTGCAGTGAGCAGGTGAGTGAGGTCCGGTATTTTATTCAAATTCTGTACGGGTCACAAGAATGCGTTTTAAGAATTAACTTCAAGTCTATGGTATGAAATATCAAATCCTGATTTCCTGATTTTAAATAAATAAATTTAAGAAAAATATATCAGCTTTTTATTTTCTATATTTCAGTACTTATTTGTAACCGATAATATAACTAGTTACTATTCATTTTGCTAATAATGACTTCTGTAATACTTCGAAATTAATGAATGATTGAATAGCTACAAAGTAATTAGTTCTTGTAACGACATCTATATAATGGCTTTCTGAAATGCCTACTTGTAATAATATAGAGTAAGTAGTTGCCTCTAATGACATCACCATGTTAAAATAATGAGTTATTCATCTAATGTGAAAGTAGTGAAGAGCCATTATATTAGCTTCTTATCTCATTACATGGCAAGCAAAGTTTTTGCTGGGAATGTATATATTAATGAAAAACTTGTATTATATACCCAGCAAAAAACGATGATGTTCTTTCAAAAAAAGATCAATTTCACAACTTCAAAAGTTGAACAAAGTGCATTTTTTAAGTTTTTTGTAAGTTCTTAATAATTACTTCATAAAAAAAAAAATAATAAATAAATGATTTTTTAGGGAAAAATAGTAACTACTCCTAACAAAATTAAAATTTTATAAATTTTAAAGCATTTTTTATTATTTAATAGGGCAAAAACTTAATTTTTATTAAAAAATTGTATAAACATATTTTTGAGAAAAGTGATTTAATAGAAATGAAGAAGAAGTATAAAAGAATAATGGGTTAGAAAAAGAACTTCTGCAGCTCTTTTTCACAACTAAGTGCTTCCTTTCAACGACAACACAATGTTAAAATCGTGGCATTTTCAGTTCTTTTTTTGCTGGGATAAGCTGTTAAGAGCCACCAAATAAACTGCTGGGTAAATAAATTGTAAAATAAATTGTTGTTGCCATAGTCTTCTAAGTTTGGTAATCATTCAATAATGTGGTCTATTTATATTAAAATTTTACAAATTCTATTGACTTGTCTTGTTATTACAAAAAAAGAACCCACTAAGTTTTATTTAAAGGAAATAAACTACATTTTTTAAAAGGCAGAAATGTAACAATATAAAATATAATACTTTGTCTTAAAATATAAAAACAATTTATTTATAAATCTTAGAAAAATTTTAATCATTTTTGAATTTTAAACCTTTTGCATTTAAACTATAAATTGATAAAGAATTCAGAAATCTATAAGATTTTAAGTTATTTAAATAACTTAAAATTTTTTTGTTGGAATATCTCAAAACTTTATGGGGGTTTTGGAATTTTTTGATGGTTTTTCAAATTTTTTATAATTTAAACCATTTCCGAGTACGGTGTCCCATAATAAGTTGAATTTTTTATTATTTTGTAAATGTGAATTTTGAAAATCATTTACTTCAAAATTACATTTATGCGAACAGATTTTCCTCTTATTATTTTTTATACAATAAATAAACAATGATAAATATTATTCACTTCAGATTAGTACTTTGCCCATAACCTGAAAGGTATAGTTATGCAGTTTTTTTCATTAATAATTTTAATTTTCATTAATACGTAATATGTATTTTTATAGTTATTGAAACAGTTATTCAATTAATAATAGTTGAACCAAAAAGGTACATAAATGCAATGAAAAATGTCATTGTTTCAATGAATTATAAGCAAAAATGAAATATAATTTTCTTAATATAGATGCCATAAATATAATTAGCAATATGCCAAAAAAAAAGGTACTTTTTCATTTTCAAGCTATGAATGCCAAATGATTTTTAGTGCTTCGGGAGTAGAGTCAGCTACCTTAATATCTAATTCAGGTGTCCTCACTTGTCCTAAAAACTTGTATTTTTTTTTTACTTTTTATGAATTTAACGCATTATTTATGTTAACAGCTACAAATTCAACGTTTTTATTAGTTGTGCAGTTAGTCTGGATAGTGGTCTTCCATTTTCCGATATTGTTGCAATAATACACTGAGAAAAACAAAATCTCAACAACAAAACATGGAAGTAAGAAAATACTACTGCTAACATTTAACGCGGCACAAATTGGACTGAATGTTATGGCTTGAAAGTCAACATAGTTGTTGATGACAATAATATCTAAAATTCTGCGGTGGTGCTTGACGATCGCATTTTTCCTTTACGAGAAAATTTGGAAAATGTTAAAAAAAATCTAAAAAATTGAAAAAAATGCATTTTTTTCACCTTCAGTCATATATAACTTTTGAAGACGGAATGTAATCTTCAAGCACCACCGCAGAATTTTAGATATTGTTGTCATCAACAACTATGTTGAGTTTCAAGGCATAACATTCAGTCCAATTTGTGTCGTATAAAAAGCAATAAAGCCTATTTTCGGCAAATTTTACTCATTCATTTAAAAATAGAGTGCATATTTAAAAAACGGGAGTTTATGTTACTGAAATGAATTATACAGTAGTAATTAAGACCATACACACTATTTTTAATTTAAAACTCAATAAAGTAAATGTTTTCTGGGTCCTGATTAGATTCTGAGTCGATCTAAGGCACAAGAAGGAGGAACAAATTTGGCCCAAATATTTTTCTTATATCAAATTAGTTTGATACTAAAAATGAGCAAAATCTGTATATAAACAAAAAAGTTATGAGCAAAATACTAAAAACACAGGGTGTCCGTTGTAGCTTAATTTCATACTTTTCTGCTATATCTCTCTTGAATAAAAGCATGTACTATGAAAATATTTTCATGGGTCGAAACAAAAAATAGGCGTGGTCCGCCCACTTTACCGCCCACCTCCCTTATAAGGTGAAAGGTCAAAGAAATTTTGTACAAATCGTCACCGAAAATGCAAAACAACGTAACATCAAAATTTTCAAATTTGTGTTTTTGATGAAATATAGTTTATTTTTCTAAAATATGCGTGATCACAAATTTTCAGACTTGTAGCTCAAAAAATAACGATTTTATTAACAAAGGCAATGATTTTCTTAAGTCAAAATAACGTAACATCACATTTGTTAAAAAAAAAATTAAAAAAAAAATTTTTCTTTTTTTTACGAATTTTGATTGCAAATTAATAAAAATATAATAGCTTATAAAATTTTGGAGTAAAAGTTATCAGAAATATTTTTAATTATAATTTTTCTAAAATTTTTACTGATGTTACGTTTTTTTGGCTTCAAAAAATTTCATCATCAATGTATTAGGACATATTTAAGGATGAAATAACCCAAAAATCTTGTTTGTAGCACAATTTGTTTAGATTTTATAAAGTTTTTTGTCTCTCCTATAAAGTAATGAAAAGTGATGTTACGTTGTTTTGCATTTTCGGTGACGAAATACTTCATGGACAAATGTAAACACGGAAACAAAAATTGGCATGGTTCGCCTACTTTACCGCCCACCTCTTATACAACATTCCCGCTTGTTTACATTTGTAATGTTATTGTTTTTTTTTTGTTGTTTTTCTTTGTATCAATATCTTTGTTTAGAAAATTTTTTACTAATTTTTGGTTATTTTTCAACCGATTTTTAAAACAAACCTTCTTTTGAAAAGGTATTCAAATTACCTTTCTAATTGCTGAACATAGTTAGTACAAATTATTGCCGCTAGATGGCGCAAAATTCATTTTTTTTATTAAAAATGCATCAAAAACACCTTATATTTGCAAATATTATGAGTTTATATGTTCAGCAAAAATACTCGCCAAAGGATTTTGTACAAAGTTGCCAAACATCATTTAGTCGAATTCTGGAAATTTGAAGGTCAAAATTGTGATTTTCTTCAATAACCTAAAAATAACGGTAATTTTGTAAATAACGGAATTATGAAAAAGTCGCAGAACAAAAGTTACTGCTGAAGCCCTAAAGAACCATTTTCAATAATAAAAAAGTTATTTTTCGCAAAAAGTCGATTTTGGCATATTGCTAAATATAATACAGTGTTTATATTACATTTCATAAATATACAAAATAAATGTTACAGATGTGATCGTGTTTGCTTTGTAATTTTTTTATAAAGTACTTCCTGTTGTCCTCATTAATATGGCAACAACATTATCCTGAAAAAAAAAAAAAAAAAAATTACTCAAAATTTTTTAAAATTTGTTTATACATATTTGTTAATGAAATTCCCTAATTTTCATAAAATGTTCCAGATAGTTATAACGAATACCAAATCTTGATCAGTCTGTAATCACAGATTTAATTAAAATGTTTTGATTTAATATGTACTTTGAAATTTAATAAAGTAATTTAATATCTAACTGCATTTTTAATTTATATTACCATGACTAGCCAAATGAATAATGTTGGCAAAATCCTCAATTGCTCAATTGCATTTGTTTCAAATTTTAATCCAATTTTGCCATAAATAATTCTAAATTAAACATTTTAAAGCTTTCTAGTTTAACAGCCAACTGTTAAAATTTATTTGTCTTAATTTTATGTTCACTTTCTCGTGTTCTATTTTCAAATTTCAAATTCCTTTTAATGATTGTATAACACTTTAATCTACGTACGGATATACAATTATAAACATTGAAACTACATATCTGCATACAAAAGTAATATAAAAATCTCTCTAAAAATTGTATGTTATATTTAGAAAATTTGGAAATTTATTATGTTTAAAATACACAAACACTTTTATAACCGGCTTACTTTTATATGCACGTATATTAGGATGGTACCATATTGTAAGAAAACAAAAATTTAAGAGTGAAGGACCTTTAAACGTTTAAAGCAAATGATATTCTGGGATCATCAGTATAAATGGCCGTGTAGCATCCGGTTCCAATCATGGTAGGAAGTTGATATTTTGCAAATTTTGGGTACTTTTCATATTTGATGGACTAGATATTTTATATTGGATAGTATTGGGCTTAAATGTGTATATCAAAAAAGTGTGCTTTTTAGCTTGTAACTAAAAAAATAAAATGCTGCACATATTTATCGTCATTTTTAGGTATTTCACCTTTACAAACATTTCACATTTACACAAATTTTAGTCATCTGAAGGCAATTATTTAGCTGAAATATTATAAAACTTAATGCATCAAAAATTCCCAATTAAAACATTAATTAAATCAATTATGTGGGTGATTGAATGAATTAAAAATTTAAATGAGAAACAAAATCTTACTTAAATTTTATTTTTATTTTAGTTTTTTTTTTTTTTGAATAAAGTTATTAAATTTTTATGCAAAATTAAACAATTGTGTTAATTGAAAAATATATGATAATAATTTTTTCTGCGTTTGAAAAATGTAACTTTTTAATTTACATTAACATACATATTTGGAAATGTATAAGCTGAAAAATGATCCTCAGGTTTATGTCTTATATGGTAGCTAGAGTCAATAGTAAATTAGTGATTTTTATATTTTGGTTGTTTGATTTTTGGAGCTATATAAAATAATGAACCGATTTAAATCGAATTCATTGCAACGAATAACTAAATCAATATAAATAAATAATCGTTCACTTTACTGTTTCGTTCACATCGTTCAAAATTGCAAAATGATAGCACACTGTGGTTCCAAAACGCCTTTTTTTTAAAAACCGTTGGAGATATTTCAATAGAATTACAGTACAGGTTCTTAAAATTTAGTTCGACATGATTATCTCTAAATTAATTATCGAAATCTTTACCTCATTTTTAGCCTCGTTTAATTTAATTTTTTTTTTTAACTTGGAGGCCTTAATATTACCCTTAAAATTCTAAAATAAATAAAATAATAAAATAAAAATCATATAAATATATGAATAAAAAGTTATCACTTTAAAAAAAAAATGTTAAATTTTTTGGGTTCTTTCCAAAAAGGTGTCAATATTTATTTACTGATAAAATTTGTTATATAATACACCACCATAGGTGGTTGGGGAATTATGTGTTTGTGCAAATTATGCAACGCAAAAAAAAAAAATCTTCCGACCCCCACCTTAAAGTATATCAGAATCACTTTCTGAGTCGATTTAACCATGCCCGTCCGTCTGGTCGGCTGGCTTGCTGTCCATGTAAAGCTTGTGCGCAAAGTACAGGTCGCAATTTTGAAGACAATTTGATGAAATTTGGACGAAGCCTATCGAATTTCGTCATGATCGGATCATTATTTCACCTGGCCCCAATACGAATTTCCTCCCTGGAATAGAGTTTTAACACTCAGAAATACATAAAAATAAAAATAAGTTAGTAAAATTTGGCTCGAATAAGTTTTATACAAGTATAAATCCGTATGCCAAATTTCGTGAAGATCGGTCCATAATTGACCATAGCTCCCATATAAAACCAATTTCGGGAATCACCAAAAGTGCATAAATACATATGAATCTTAGTATCTGTCTAATATTCTGTATTAATATTTTTTATTTTACACTTAACACAAGTATAGGTCCTTAATTGGTCCCTTCCCGAGTTTTGGTACTTAGTGTAGGATATCATATGGTCGTGCTTGACCGACTATATCTCTCTCTCTCTCGTTTTTTTGTTCTGGATTATGTTCTCAAATTGCGAAACTGGGATCGACTTAAAATTATTTTAAATATGTAAGGTAAACACCAAGAAAGTATTTTCTGACGAAAGTTCCTTATAACGACAAGGTGACCATTTCAATGAAAAAGGTAAATTTTTTTAACACGTTTTATACTGATTGGGATTCTATGATTTTAGGACAAGTTTATATATATATTATACTAAAATTTCAATAAAATTTCACTATTACTTTAAATTTTATTAAAGTTTAAATATAAATTTTAAGTTTAAGCCCTTCGACAAATTCTGCAATCAGGTTACATTCCTCTAACTTTTTTTCATAAATTATTAATCTCCATATTCTAGCGTTTTCTTAGATACCAAATACTTGTATACAAAGTTTATACTTTTGATTAAAACGAATGGTTGGACTTGATGCATTTTGATGTGCTGAACACGAATCCGCTTTCAGTTTTTTTCCATCAGGTCTGCATTTTTTTATGGGCGTGTCTAATATTTCGCCCATAGTAAGACCATTACTCTAGTATATTTCCTCATAACTCGGTATGTAGTCATCGAGTCATCCAAACTTTATTGTTTTATGTGTTCAATAGTTTCGGAGTTATTTTGAAATATGTGTCCGAAAAAAAACTTTTTCATGCAAATTTTTAGATTTTTTTGTTACTAAAATTTTTTTTTTGATAAATGAAAATATCACAAATGTTTCAGTGTATCATCTTTATCTTAAAGCTTCTAATGCTGCGAATAAAATATAGCATGTATCTTCAAAATTGATACACAAATCTTGATTTTTTTCACAGTTAAGTAAAAATTCCCATGTATACATACAATTGAGTAGAAATACAGTGGTGGAAAAAAGTGAAAGCTGATTCTTGTTTAGCACGTTAAATTCCATCTAATCCACATATTTTTTTTTTTATTTAAGACGAAAAAAAAAAATTTTTTTTTGTCCACTAAGGTATCTCCACTTATCTGTAGGTATGCATGGGTATCCTAACTTAATTGTGAATGCAATCAAGATTTATGCAACAATTTTGATGATATGGGGCTTTTTTTACACATAGTTTCACCAGCTTTGAGATAAAAATGATAAACAGAAATATTTTTGATGTTTTCACTATTTTAGTAAAAAAAATCCTCAATTTGGCATGAAAAAAAAAAAATTTTTTTTCGGGCACTTATTTCGAAATATCTCCTAAACTATTGAGCGGATAAAAATTTAATAGTAGAAGATAAAAATTTAATAGTAAAGCCAATTTTATTCCGCATAATTTGGTGTATCATTTATATAAATCGTGCATACCGTGCTCGAGTTATAGTGAAATATACACTATGTCAGACAGGTCCATAAAACAAATGTCGACCTGATGAGAAAAACTGAAAGCAGATTCGATCATCTAGTTCACATATTTTTTTGAAGGAGCACGAAAAATTTTTTGTCGACCAGTGTAATCATCTCGAATACTGCAAAATCGGAAATTCTGGTAAAGTACCAAATGCAGTGGCTCATAATCAGAAGCATTCCAATTCCAGTATTTGAAAATTGGTTTATTGCTCTGACTAAGAAAAAATAAGTTTGCCTTCGTTTATCCAGGCTAGGGTGATCGACGCGGTTTTCCAACCGGTTTTAAAACCGGTTTTTTCTGTTCATGTGCTGTCGGTTTTTTCAAAATGTTCATTTTTCGAATGTCGAATAGACCGGTTTTCTTAAACACAAAAAAACGGTTTTAAAAATAGCATTTTATTTCAGAAAACATGTACTAAATAGTGATATTTGAATCAAAATTTAGGAATAATTTTTTAAATATTCATAAAGACTGATTTCTTATGTTTTAAAAATATAGTTTAAGTCTAAATTGGAATTTATTCTGTAATATTAAACAAATAAATAAGTAACAATTATCCTGTATGAATTTTTTAATCTATTGTAATATCTGTAATATTTTTACACTCAATTTAATTTTTTATGATCCAATATTTCCTTTATTTTTAAAGGTGTTGTGTTAAAAAAGTTTCACCTGCAGAATAATTTCAATTGAGACAGGCTTCCATATTAAACCATGGTTTCTGTTTATGCTAACTAAAATTTAGTTTAATTTTTGATGATTTTTTTTTCTACAATTTTAAACATAATTATCTTCTAGTCATCTAGATATATAATTTGCTTAGCATTTTTTCTCTTTCCAAAGCTTTCTAAAGCTCCCAAACGACGTAGAAAATTAAAGTTTGGCTTAATTATAAAACTTTTCGTTCAACAAATCCTAACGGAGCCATATTTTGAAATTTTTATCAGGAAGCGGATATACGAGGATTTATGTGTCTTTTTCTAAAAATTTTTTCTCTTTCTAGAGCTTTCTAAAATTCGGCTTACTTATAACCCTATTCGTCCTACAAATCCTAACGGAGCCAGATTTTGAAATCTTTATCAGGGAGCGAAAACACGTGGATCTATATATATGGATTTATATATATCATTCCTAAGCGTTGTTTTCTCTCCAGAGTTTTCTGAAGCTCCCAGACGATATAAGAAACTAAAAATCGGCTTACTTATAAACTATTCATTCTACAAATTCTAACGGAGCCAGATGTTTCTATCAGGGACCGAAAAGTCTGTTTTTGGTATTAAGAAATTTTGAGTTGCTATACTTATTATTTGCTCTCCAAATCATTTCAAAAACTGATTCTGCATTTCGGTCAGGGAGCGCATTACGACGATTTTTTTATTTTGAAAGGTTTACGAATTTAAAAATTTAATCAATATTATCCCAATAAATTCTAACGGCTTCAAATAATTGACTTCGATTAGTGAGAGGAAGGTGTCCATATGTTGTTCATATTTTTTGTCTTTTAATTTTCGGATTGTTTGTGCAGGCTTATACGCTTGTATTTAATAAATTTTAACTTGAATATTATAAGAATTATTGATTTTTTTAAAGAAATGTAGCCTTTTGATATAAATATTAACTTCTGCAAAAAACCGGTTAACCGGTTTTTTCTGAATTTCAAAAAGAGTAACCGGTTTTTTTAAAATACCAACTATTCGAACTATTTGAAAACCGGTTTCTCAAAAAAGTCGAATAATCGATCACCCTAATCCAGGCACATTTATTCACAGATTATTTCTTTATTATACCTAGAATATCCTTCGAGATTTTATTTTGCTGTCACTTTAAATGATCTCACTTAATTGAAAGACCAAAATGAACTAGCACTTTGAGTAGAGATCACAGCCTTTTATACTTTAAATAAAAAAGTAATTATGTGTAATCATACAAATTGCTGACAATTACTTATTTTAACTACATGAGTCATAAAGAATCTAGAATACAATTTTTAAAAAGCTACAATAAACCGAGAGAAGAAGCTATAGTCGGTCAAGCGCGACCATATGATACCATGCACCATTTGATCTACTTAATTTAGTTTTTACTTTTATACAACTTAATATTAACATAATACTAACATTTGTATGGGATTTATGCACGTTAAAGTCATTTTCGGGAAAGGGGTTTATATGGGAGCTATGGTCAGTTATGGACCGATCTTCATGAAATTCGGCAAACGGATTTCTGCTTATATTAAGCTCATTTTATTAAAATATTCATATTTTTAAGGCATCTATAAGTGTTAAAATTCTATTCCGGGATGACATTTGTATGGGGGCTAGTTGAAATAATGGGCCGATCATAACAAAATTTAATAGGCTTCCTTGTGCCAAAAAATCGTATGTACAAAATTTCATAAAATTATCTTCAAAAATGCGACCTGTACTTTGCGCACAAGCTTGTCGGACGGACGGACATCGTTAAATCGAGATAAATCGACGGACATCCTAAGATTTTTTCTCTGCGTTACAATTTATGCACAAACAAATAATACCCCAGCCACCAATGGTGGTGTAGGGTATAAAAAGTTTTATTGTAATGAAGTCTTAATTCAAAAAAAAAAAAAAAAAAAAAATTCTATATTCGTTTATCTATAATATTTTTTTAAAATTATTTTGCATAATTTTAACTACTATATTACCTTAATAATTTCCATATTTTCAGTGCTCCACCTTGCGTAATGTAGCTAAATCACACTACCCCTAATTGACCATTGATGCGTTTTCGCAACACCAATGTCTTGGCTATCGTTTGAAAGGTTATTTTAGATGTTTTGCAAAATTTTTCGAATAAATTTTTAAATTTAAAAAAAGCTCTTTTTTATAGACGCCCAGCAAAAACTTTGCTTGCCATGTAATGAGATAAGAAGCTAATATAATGGCTCTACACTACTTTCACATTAGATGAATAACTCATTATTTTAACACGGTGATGTCATTAGAGGCAACTACTTATTCTATATTATTACAGGTAGGCATTTCAGAAAGTCATTACTTAGATGTCGTTACAAGAACTAATTACCTTGTAGCTATTCAATAACTCATTAGTTTCAAAGTATTACAGAAGTCATTATTAGCAAAATGAATAGTAACTAGTTACATTATCGGTTACGGGTAAGTACTGAAGTATTGAATATAAAAAGCTGATATTTTTTTTATTTATTTATTTGAAAATATGCGGAAATCAGGATTTGACATACTAAATATTTCATACCATAGACTTGGAGTTAATTCTTGATGCGCATTCTTAAGACCCGTGCAGAAATTGAATAAAATACCGGACGTTACTGCCCTCAGCTGAAAATTGTTAAGAGTTCAATACGTTTAACAAATTGTTTTAAGATAAATTGTTCTTACCTTTAATTAGTGGATATTTTTTAATAATATTCAGACACTTACCACTTTTAAACACTAATAATTTACCAATAGCCTTTTGAAATAAGAAATTGATTTTTGTAAACATTAACAAAAAAATTATATTTTCTTGAATTTATTTATTTTTGTCAAGAATTTTTAATTTTGAAAAATTTGACAAACATTTTATCAAACACAAAATTTATTTAGTACACAAGAAAGTAAAATTAAATGAACAAAAACGCTTTTTTCATATAACTAGATTATTGAGCATAGTACGTATTTTGATGCTAATACAATATTTATAGATAATAAAATTTCCTCCAGTACATTTTTATACCTCTTTATTGGTTTAAGATTTATACCATATTTTATGTTTAATTTAGCATTTTACATAAACTCAAATTACAGAGTTCATGAATGAATTCATGTGCGTATAAAGTGGACTAATGGATCTGTTAACAGTAAGCTATTCTGTCTGCTTACGTCATGGTTTCGTCTTCACCGGAGACTGGTGTGTTTACGATTAATTATTTGTTAAAGTCTTCGTGACTTTACAAACAATTAATGTATTTTTATATTTTACCCACTTTTAAAATATAAAATTTTTATAATATAAATGAAAAGATTGATAAAAAGTAACATTTCCAAAAATCTGATCTTATGTAATTGATTACATATCAAGTTAAAAGTAAGTAGTTACTAATCTACTTTCATGTAATGCAGAAAGTATGTTGTTATGAAAGAAAAGTTGTTATGAAGAAAAATACATACCATTACCAAGTTTTTGCTGGGACCTTCCGCTCTACCGGGGGTACAAATTCCTCGGAATTCAATTTTTTTTCTCAACTTATTTAATTTACATTCCAAGCTAAATGTACATGCAGGGATGAAAAAGTTGATTATGTAGTACTTTTTTTGATACTATTCAACATTCAAAAGTACCGAAGTACTCCCTTGAGTCATTTGATACTGTCAAACAATTAGCTGGATATTCCAAAATTCGAATTAAAAATTAAATTTTTAAGTAAAAATATATTCATGTTTTTTAGAGATGCATATATAATTTACAATTGGTGTTCAGAAGTAATAACGAAATTGTATTGAACACTATTTTTGACTATATTTTGGGGTTTCAAGTTACCAAAAAATTGGACACGTAATTAGGACAAATGAAATAAGTTTATGTCTGTAGGTTTTAATTTATAAAATTTTAAACTCTTAAATATACAATAATTACTAAAAATACAAGTTTCAATGCTCTGTAAATCAAATTGGAGTAAAAATTTTCCAAATTTCAGACATCAGATAATAACTATAATATTTAATCTGAATAAAATCATTTATTGTTATGGCATTGCATTTAATCCCTCGTTTTAAATATACAAATTACATTATTTGAATACATTCTAAATAAAAAGTAAATAACTATCAAAAATTTGAATTTTAGTACTCTGAGAGTGAAAAAAGTACTAATTGAATTTTATTTTGGTAACGAAAAATATTCTCATTTTTCATCCCTGTGTACATGTATAAAACATTATCACTAATCTTAAACTAAATTAGCTACGGTATAGCTAAAGTTACTGATGCGAAAACACAACAGATGTACGAAATGGGTTAAGGAAAAAACAGATCCTCAAATTGCAAAATTAATTTTTTTATTTCTTGGTGCTTAAATTAATAAAACAAAATATAAAGAAAGTTATTTATATCATTTCTTAAATTAAGGTCCATTTTCCATGATACTGAAACCATTGTGCACCCTAATGTATATTCTCTAACCTATTCAACCTTTTCAAAATAAAAATCCCTCCAAAATTGTATGTTGCGATTAGAAAATTATTTAATTTATTGTATACAAAATACACAAACAATTTTGTGCTAGGGTCACTATAGATATTTCTTGCTTTTGAAAACTTTATGTTGTTGAATAGGTTTGGCACCTTTTCAGCTACAAAATTATTTTAGTGAAAAATAAACCCAGCCCAATATTTTGTTTATGGTAAAAAGTACAAAACGTTCCAGTCAAAACAAGGCTTAAAATATAAACAGCGATCTTCGTATTCAGGTAAATTTAATAAAAATTGCAAAATTTCGTGATTTGTTGGTTAAATTTTTTTCGAGTATTTTTGCAAATTATTAGAAAACAAAATTGAAAGCCATTCATTTATATCTTCATATCAATGAATATAAAACATGCACACAAATACATATAAATTCTAAAGGTTTATGTACATAAATAAAAAATAAAAAAAATAGAATGCAACAATGTATTACATGAGAATAGTATACAACAGATTTAATCAGTATTTTTGCTATTTCAAGAGTAATACATAGAAGTTGTTCAAAAACAGACTTTGAAACATGCATTGATTGTATTGTACAAGTATTGGTAACCAACAGAATTTACCATGCAAATGTATGCAAATTAATTTGTATTGAGGTTTCTTTCTGTTAGAATTAAGCCACCATAAATGCAACAACAGCGATAACAATGAATACAATCACTAATACAACAACAATTGAAATGAATAAAAAAAACAAGAGACATATTAAACTTAAATGCTATGCTATTTCAGTAAGAGGGTAGTTTATTAAATTTGGCAATGACTAACCTTGGAATAGAAGTATGTATTCTATATAATAGTCTGATCAGAGAGGTTCCTTAAGACAGGCAATTCAAATAATTTATAGAGTAATTAATTAAAATTTCTTATTTGCAACTGCACCATATATGCATAAAATTTATCCGACTACCTACTTTCTACTCGTAAGTGAATGAATAGAAATATATTTGTATCTTTTGCCAAGTAAGTATTGCATTCAAATTGTACAATTGTGGTAAATGTATGAATTGAGTATTTGTGGTTTTAATTTTTTTTTTCTACAATTTCGCGCCTTTTACTTTTGATTGCTATTCTGCATTTGTGGCAAAAAATATATATACTTTAAGAACTTGAAACGGAAGGAAGTGGTAAAAACACATGCAGACACATAAAAGTATAATATATATTAATGTACTAAACTTGTATATAACGTATATTGTATATTGTATTTTTAAGTATATATGAATGTATGTAAGTAGTATAAATATTATAAAGAATGTGGCCAATTTTTAGTAAATATAAAGTGAAGGCATTTTTTTTTTTGTAAAGGTGTATATAGAACAATCTTAAATACAGTCAGACATTTAACAGTGTTTGACTAATAAGAGCAAAAGCCTACATTTTTTTCGCAGATGAAGGCATTTGAAAAATGAAAATCATCTAATTGATCTGATTTTTATACAATTATTTTTTATATATGCATATTAGAGTGTCCCGTAGAAAAAAATATAGGAAGACCCATCAAACTATCTTTATTAATGAGCTGAATATTTTTAAAAACAATTTTAAAATTGATCTTCAGTTCCCTAAAATCGATTAAAATTGGCGGATCTAGTCAGTAACGAAAACATTTTTTTAATTTCTTCGCACACATTTTGGTTTATAAACCGTCGTTTTTGTATATCATCTGAAAAAGTTTGATATTTTTACTCTACGCCAATATAAGTGGGGAAGGAATAATGCGTTTGTGCTGATATTTGTTACACCCAAAAATATTAATGTGTACCAATTGGCTTAGAATCATTAGCTGAGTTCATTTAACGATGTCCGTGCATTTGGTACATATCACAATATAGGCCAAGGATGAACACTTTTGGAATTGGTTATGAGCAATATATTTACCTAGCACCCATATAAATGTGCTCCCGGAATAGGTGTTTAACAATCATAAATGCCATAAATATAGAGATATTTTTAAGAAATTCATGACAAATAAGTGTTGTGTAAGTATGAGACATAAATTTATAATTGACCATAGATCCCTAATAGCAGTGTTGCCAGGAGGTGACAAAAAAAGAGGCAAAATTGGACTTTAAAAAAGGTCAGAAAAGACTAAATGCCCCAAAAAATAAAGCCAGAAAAAAGCTATTTTTTTTTTTTTTTTTTCATTAGGTTCTGATATTTTTTTAAAGCTATAGTAAAATATTTTTAAATAAAACATAGAACGGCAGCCAGCAAACTGATCCAATGAAAACTCGCTTTCTAAATTCAATACAAATTTGGGTTATAATTTATATAAAAATTTTCCCAAAGTTTTGATGCGATTTTTCGTTAGTTTTGAATTATAATTCCTTTTTCAATAATTTTCTCTAATTTTTGGGTGACTTTTTGCGTTTAAAAGATGTTTTAAATTATACTCAAAATAGTTTCTCTGATTAATAAATTTTTGAAAAATTTTTTAAATTTTTTAGTTAAGTTATAAAAGAAGCGCCGCAGTCAAAAATTTTAGTTTAATATGAATAATCTCTCTTTTTCGAGAGAATTAATACACAAAAAATTCTTAGATGTATGATTCTGTAAAAACAAAATTTGTAAGAGCAAATAAGAAATTATTTTCTTCTTTGTTGAAATACTAAAGGTTTAGTTTAAATCTTGAGATTTTTAATGCACATTAGGGTAAAAGGAGTCGAAAATTGCGTTTAATTAAGGAGAAGGTGATATCCGAATTTTGATGATCATTTTCTATATTTTTGTTCAGTATTTGGTATTCAGTATTAGAATTCTAAAATATTTTTTGGCAGAATGGTAATGTCCGTCCGTTCGTCTGTACATTTAGGTTAAATGAGTTTATGGTTAATTCAGGAAAAGGTGATATCAATACTTTAATATTTAGATTTGTTTGTTAAATTGGAAAGGAGTGAAAAAAATAATATATCTTTAGAATTTTAAGATTTTCTTTAGAGAATTCTAATGTCCGTCCTTCCGTCCGTCTGTTTGTTAATTTTTCCAAACTTGGTAATTCAAAATCGTTTTTTTTTAACTTAATAAATTTTCTTTCAAATTTTCGTTATTCGATATTCAAATGAATATATCTCGAAGAATATATAAGAGAAATAGCACACGCAAGCATGTTGTCTAAATGATTTATCAAGGACTTTAAGGTAATATAAAAATTTTGGAAATCGGGTATGGAACAAAAATTCGCTAGTAGTTAAACTTTTTCTATGACATTAGCACTATTTTGAACCCCCATAGCTCCGCTCTTGAAGTGTATATGTGATCCTGCTTTTAAAACATAGATGCCCACTTCAAGCACATTTGTGCTGAGAGCTTCACACATATTCTTATTCTCTTTCATTTATTCTTCGCTGAGAGAGCGATGAGTACACAAGTGCACTGAAAAAAATTGTACATTATGTATGAAAACAATTTTGAATATTTCCAGTTAAACATTGTTTTTATAAAATTGTATTAGATTTTCACATTAGATATAAATGACTGGACAAGGGAAAATATTTTAACAATACATGTTTATAATTAAGCCTTCCAAATAATATAAGGTTACTACTTACATTATATTTTGTTATATTAAATATAAAAATAACATCATTTATTTCCTTATTTTTTAAATTTAGCAATGAAGTTTCAATAAATATTATTTGTGTTATTTTTCGATTGTTTAGTATTTATTTTTTAACCATTAAACTTGATGAAATATTTTATTTAATTCACCCATTTTTTCTTTTTGTGCATTTTTTTTATTTTACTAACACAGCTACATGTGTTGTGTTAGTGTGCGTGGGCATCTATATTTTAAACTCAAAATGTTACTATCCTCCGCTACGCTTATGTGAAATTTCATGTAGATCATACACGCAAAGAAAAAATATGGTTCCTGTGACCATAAACTAAGAGCAACATACTATGATTGTAATATATGATTCCAGGTTACAATAAGTATATTTGTACGTAATCATCGCTATGATTCCAATTTATAATTTATTAGTAAGGTTCATAACCTTATTAATAGCTTTTAGTAAGTTTTATAACCTTTTCTTAAGTATTGCTTTCAATTTCATCATGTTTTTATCATTTAATAATTCCATGTTATCATATATATAAAGTAATTTCATCATATATATAATTCCATTTTATCATATATATAAAATAATTTCATCATATATATAATTCCATTTTATCATATATATATGAACTAATTCCATCATAAGTATGGGATTATATATATCTATCATAAATATAATCCCATGTTATCATATATATAATTCCATTTTATCATATATATGAACTAATTTAATCATATATATAATCCCATGTTATCATATATATGATCCTATGTTTTCATATTTGTATTCATTTGTACCACGATATGTGGTACATTCATCATACTGAATAAAAACAAAACTTGTCAATTTATATTTGTTCATATATAAACTAAATGAAAATTATAACTACTGGACTGATACACAAAAATGTGTATTCAAAAGGCATTAAAAGTTAATGGCTTAATGGTTGTAGAATTAACCAAATTTGTAAAATGAAATGTAATTAACTAAATTGTTGTAGAATTGACTAAATGATTGGATTTATTCATAAATATGTTTTCATATAAGCATATTTAAATACATATTATAATTCAGTGAACCATATTAAAATTTTGATTGTGGGTAATCATTAAATGATTAAACAGAATCATAAACGTTGCTATCATGAACATAGTATATTTAAATCAATGAAAAACTGCTATATAATCATTGAATAGTTGTGGTGATCATGCTGTAACCATGTTTTTTCTCTGCGTGTATTGAAAAAACTATTAGGATATCATAAAACATTTTCATTTAAGAAAATATAAACTACAAATTTTCAAGGGCGGCACAAAACTTTAGGTTCTAGTTGTTTTTTAATTCAAAAAACTAAAGATCAAAAACTTTATGAAGTGTTTTACGTCCAATAAACCGGATGTTCTCAAATTTTCACATTATTAGAAATATATACGAAAAATAGCATAGCGGTAGAAACTAAGTTATAACAAAGATTATGTCTTGTAAATATTTCTTTCTTTTTATTTCTCCAAAAAAAAAAAAAGAAAAAAAAAAAATCGATTTTAAAACTAAACCAGCGGAGAGCAAAAGGACGAAAATCTGTGAAAAGGACAAAAATCAATTTTTATAAATTATAATTTATAAAATTTATATATATAATTTATAATTTATAAAATTCGATTTTAAAACTAAACCAGCAGAGATAGAGCCAAATGTATGAAAAACATGAAAACCGATTTTAAAACTATAATAAAAACATTTAAAGTTAAACCAACAAATATAGGCAAACGTACGATATCACTCATATTTCATTTTAAAAATCAATTTATATGTGAAACACAAAAAATCGATTTTGTAGCTAAACCAGCAAAGATAGAGCCGAAAAGACAAAAAATTGTGATCACATATAATTAATTCTAAAGGTCGATATGAAAAACATAAAAATAGATTTTAAAGTTAAACCAGCAAAGATAGAGTTTAAAGAACAAAAAACTGTGCTCACTTATATTTCATTCTAAAAACTAATTTTGGTATGAAAAGTATTAAAATCAATTTTAAGCTAAACTAGTAGAGATAGAGCCAAAGGGACAAAAATCTGTGATCACTAATTTTTCATTATTTTTATATGAAAAAGACATTAGATTTTAGAAATTGATTTTTTTACGTTTTATTATTTTATTGAATCTGCCTTTTAGGCCTTACAATAAGTATATAAATCTTGAAACTAAAGCTGTTTAATTAATCTCTAACGAGAGCGTAAATGGCATAAATTGACCCTCCTATTAGTGGGGTGGTAGATTATTTCTGCGAAGCCTTGAATATGTTCGGGCTTCTGCTAGTTGTTTTGCAAGTGTGTTTGGATAACTCTGCAATTTTGCTATGTATTTTGCCTTAAGTTTGCTGAATTCGTCCCTGTTGTTCTCCTTTCTTATATACAGGGTGCACCCTTCATGGTTCTAAGAATTTTTGATTGGGCCCTCTGTATAAGATCAATACTCGTATTGCTGGCCGTTCACCACAATTGGATGCCATATATCCAAATTGGTTTTAAAACGGTTTTATACAGGATGACTTTATTGTCAAGGCTGAGTTTCGATTGCCCATTTATTAACCAATGAAGGTTTGGAAGCTTTTAATTTCATACTAATTCTCTTGGTTTCTATATGACGATGCCACGTAAGTCACCTATCCAAATGAATACCAAGGTATGTGACATAATCCGACTGGGAAATGACAATATTATTGAGTTTAACGGGTGGGCAGATTCCTCTCATCAGTGTGAAAGTAACATGTTTGCTTTTTAACTCATTCACTTTTAAGCGCCAATTTTTTAACCAAGTTTCCAATGTCAAAGATAAGCATATATTTTATTAGAAGCTACATGTGGGTTTTCATGTGAACTCAATATTGCTGTGTCATCAGCAAACGTAGAAATTGTCAGTTCATCGCATGTTGGCAAGTCAGATATGTAGATTAAATACAGAATAGGCCATAGAACACTACATTTATTTATTTTCTATCATTTATGACTGGCATGAATTTCTCTTGCAATACTTCTTCAAATAGCTTTGACAAACAAAAAGGAAACCAATAGGTGTATAGGATGATGGTATGGTTAAATCCTTTCCTAGCTTTGATATCATTATAAACTGAGAAGTTTTCCAACTTTTTTTACTTATTCCTAGTTTTAAGATCGCATTAAACAGTATAGACATCACTATTATTGCCACGTACGGTAGGTTTTTAATCATGGATGGTGTTATTATATCATATCGATTTTAAAGCTAAAAAAGTAACAAGCGCGAATGTTATATTCGGCTCGGCCGAATCTATATACCCACAATCAACTTTTTAAAATTTTACGTTATATGGGAGGGGCGGGAAAGTGGGCAGTGAAGTGGGCGGACCACGCCCATTTTTGTTTCCGAGTTTACATTGGTCCTTGAATTATTTGAACACAATTTCGTTGATTCTCACCTTATATGGGAAGTGGGCGGACCACTCCCATTTTTGGTTTCCGAGTTTACATCGATCCCCGAACTATACGTACAAAATTTCGTTGTCGTACATGCTTTTGTTGTAGAAATATCAGCAGAAAAGTATAAAACGGACACCCTGTGTTTCTAGTTTTTAGCTCATAACTTTTTTGTTTATTAACCGATTTGCCCATTCAATCCCAAACAAACCTTATATAAGAGAAACATTTGTACCAAATTTCGTCCCCCTACGTTTTTCCGTTCGGGCCCTATCCTGCTTTCAACAGACGGTCAGACGGACGGACATAGCTAGATCGACTCAGAACCTAACCAGGACCCAGAAAATATATACTTTGTGGGGTCTTAGATGATTCCTTCGACATATTACACACGGAATGACAAAATCAATATACACCCAATCTTTTTGATGGTGGGTATAAAAATAGAGTTAAAACGGCGAAAATCTGAAAATCTAGATAAAAAAAAAAAAATAATAATATTACTTCTGAAAAAAGTTAAGTTGCAAAACGTTTGTTAGATTTTATCGATCTCACTCCTTAATATCACACACAGAAAAAATGAAATTTCGTATTCTTATACTAAATTTATAAAATCAAATATTTTTTTTTTACTGAAAATGGACCTACCACAGAATTTGTAAAATCAAACAATCAAATTCGTAAATGTTTTATAATTTTTTTTTTTTTTTTATACCCTACACCACCATAGGTTGTGTAATGAAATTTGAAATGAAATTTGGCACATATAAGTTTCATATAAGTCTAAATAATTGCCGATTTTTAAAAAGATCGGTCCATAATTAACCATAGATCCCATATAAACACCTTTTCAGAAAATCACTTTAACGGGCATAAGTCTCATTAAAATGTTAGTATCAAGTTAATATTCGACACAAATAAGTTTTATATGAACATAAATGATAGTGCCAAATTTTAAAAAGATCGGTCCATAATTTACCATAGCTCCCATATAAGGCCCTCTTTCGGGAATCACCCAAAAGTGAATAAATTCATGTAAATGTCAGCATCGACGTAATATTCTGTAATCGTATGTTTTTTTTTACATTTATGAGTATCGGTCCACATTTGGCTCCAAGTCTTATAATTATAATGTACACAATGGTGTAGGGTATCATATGGACGGGCTTGACCGATTATATTTTTTTCCCTCGTTTCTTATTAAAATATTTTTACTATTTACAAATTTGAGTATTTGAAAATTCTTATAAATTCTAATAATTTTTTTTAAATAAAGCAATAAAAAAAGTATTAAAATTTTTATAGATTTTCAAACAATATTTATTTTTTTATTAATAAAATATTTAATACATTTTTTTTAAATCAATATTATAAAGACATAGATTTATACTTTTTGCAAGTATTGCATTTTTACAACGATATATTGCAAAAAAAAAATAATAATAATAATAATAGTAAAATATTTCAAATAAAATATAACATAGCATGAAATTTTAAATTATGTAGGTTAAGGAGTTATAAAAAGAGAGATGTTAACAAGTATTGGAATACGTATTTTCTGTGCCGCTACACACTTCATCAGCATTCGTGGTGTCTTATCCATTTCGGTTTCGTTGAAACCTAAACATGTCGCCCGCCTTGCACTGGGTGCAATTTTGAGGGACTCAGTTGGCAGCGCCAGGCACCAGCAGAATGGAATACGTATTTTCTGTGCAGCTACACACTTCATCAGCATTCGTGGTGTCTTATAATTTGCGGTTTCGTTGAAACCTAAACAAGATGAACATCTAATAAATGTTCTTATATATATACTTATTATCTATCTTAATGTAAATAGTATGGTGGAATATAGTGCTAGGAGTTTTATAATGTTGGTTAAAGTAATTGAGAATATCGACTCTTCATCAACAGCCAGATCGACCTAAAATAAAAACACACAAATTATTAAAAATTTAAATTTTCTTACTAAAGATTACTTACCAACTACAGTTAAGCAATATTTCTAAATTTCCATGTATATATGTATGTATATATCCTTTAATTAGTTATATTTGTCATAAGTGATTACAAATTTTTTTCCAGAATATTAAGGACATTTATAAATAGTAAGGGACTTTTTCGACAAAATACTTTTAAGGGACTAAGAAAATAAATTATAAAAATATCGATATAGGTTAATAAAACAATAATACTTACATACTTTATGCGATATGTAGTACAATATTTACAAGTCCAATATACATACAGTGGCGAGCACTTGTGGATACATGTATCTCAAGTATTACTTAAAAACAAGTCCTACAAAATATGTAAAAGTCAACCAGGTTTTCTACTAAAACTTCTTATTATGATCCAATTAAAGGACAGAAAAAGTATTTTTTTATAATCTAAAATTAAAAAGAAGTTTTGCTCAATTTTATCAAAAAAGTCAATGTATCCACTTTTGCCCGTTTAAGTCTTGTTATCTGGCAGCCCAATAAGTAGGCAAATATCGGTTGTATTTCCGTTATTTGAGTTTATTGTCAGATAAATTAAACAAAGACCTTACGCCATTATAATACATTTTCAATTGTTATTAATTTTGCATAAAAATTCAATTTTTAATAAAAATGCGAAAGATTTCTGCTGCATTAGAAAATCAAATTGTTGAAATGACAAAAAACAATCATTCAGCACGCGAAATTGCGAGGACTTTGGGAATATGCCACCGAGCAGTGCTTCAAGTGAGAAAAAGAAAAAATATTAGCGGACAAGGTGCAACAAAATCGAAACGATGTATGGAACATTTATTGGTCACGAAGCAGGCAAAAACACCAAAAGAAGCAGCAAATGCCATAAACAAGCCGGTGAGTGGGCTCACTTCAGCTATAAAACAAAAAAAGGCGGCACTGTCTGATAAAAACGTAAGAACACGACTAAAGTTCTGTAAAGAGCACAAGAACTGGAGCGTTGAAGACTGGAAACGGGTAATATGGTCAGATGAAACCAAAATAAATCGTTTCCAGTCAGATGGTAAGGAATACTACTGGCACCGACCTTATGAAACCCTTAAGAAACACCAAGTAAAAAAAACCATGAAGCATGGGGGTGGAGGCTTAATGGTTTGGGCCTGTTTTACTTGGTGGCACTTCGGTCCAGTGATAAAAATTGAGGGAATAATGAAAAAAGAAAATTATTTTCGTATCCTAGCCGATAATTTAATTTGTGGACCAAAGTGCTTACCCGGAGGAAGAAGTTGTTTTTGTCAAGGACTGGCTGTCAAGACAAAAATTTTAAACAATGCAATGGCAAGCGCAAAGCCCGGATCTCAATCCAATCGAAAACTTATGGGCTTTGTTGAAGAAACGTCTTTCACGGTACGATAATGTACCAACAAATTTAAATGAACTTTGGTCCCGAGTCCAAACGGAGTTGTCAAATATTCCGAAGCATGCTATTGAAAACTTTGTCGAAAGTATGCCAAGACGTATCAAAAGCGTGATAAAAGCAAAAGGAATCTGGATAAAATATTGAAAATTTAAAGAAAAAAGTTTTTTTTTTTTCTTAAACGTGCAGAAGTGGTTACATAGGACTTAAGGTACGGTCACATTAGGGATTTTGGGCAAACAAAATTATTTAATAGCAAACAAAAATGTTCCTAATATGAACACAATGTGACCACATAACAGAAAATATTTTCCCATTTTTTGGGCAAATAATTATTTGAACTTACAAAATTTTTGTAAGAGAAAACAACATCAAATAATAGTTGTATCGAGTCATATTTACTATTGAATTTAAGGGTGCCAAAAATCATTTTATGCATTTTATGATATATCTAATATTTTTTAGTATCAGCTATATTTCAGGACGATATAGCAATATTATACCAACCATCTTATAAAGATATATACTCTTCCTTTGCATGTATTATCAAGAAATCTATTGCGATCCAAGTGTAAAATTTTCAGTGAGGGTAAAATTACAAGTTGGTGCATAAAAATGATATATGTATGCAAAAAATTGATTTTTGGTACCTTTTACCGCAGGGCGACAAAGTAAAATTGTAATGATAACTTACCAACCATCTTCTAAGGATATTTACTTATCGTCTATTGCATATATTGTCGAAAAAATTTTTTGTGGTTCAGTTAGGGTGTCCAAAAATGTAAAATTTTCAAAGAAGAGTAAAATTACAATAATAAAATGAAAAGACATCGGGCACATACTTGAGCGAATCAAAGGACTATCCCTACAAGATGGTACATTAAAATTTAGTTTAGCAAAATTTTTGCAAATTTTATATTGTATAGATGATGTAGTAGAAACACGTATGATGTATAATAAGCGATATATTCAAAAATTGATTTTTGGCACCTTTAACCGCGAATTACCCGTATAGAAAAAATGTGATTAAATGTGGCATTTTGAAGTATGACGACGTTATTTCGTCAGTACCGGCTATTTTGCTACAGTATGAGCTAAATTCGTCCAGTTTGGAGGTGGATGAGGTGGACTTGGGACAAACGATTCAAGCCGGGATCGTTTTAGTCGATGGAGAGTGGTGATGAGGTCGCTGCTAAGGTTGCTAGTTATCCAGGTGAGACGAAGGGTGCTGCTGCTTCCTCTGGCAAAGCTGCCAAAAAGACGCGTGTAACGGAGCACCCTAGGAAGAAGGCCACCACGTCGGTTGAAGGTTGAAGGTGATGAAGAACGGAAAAATACGGAAATGAGGCCCTCTTGATAAGGCTCAGTGCTTAAAATGAACGGCAGCAGGGGGATCTTAACGTTCTAGACGCTGGTGGTATTGGGTGCAACACACATGCACGTGAACAGCCTATGCAGATGGCTATGCCATTATCTTACCTTTTATTCTTCCTTTTATAAAGAGCTCTACATTACAAATCAAAAAATGTTCATTTTCTTCATTATATTTTCAATAAAATTTTATTTTATTGTTTTAGACAGTTTGATGAAATAATTTTTGAAGACAAATAATTTTTCAAATGTGACCGATGAGAAAACATGTTTTCCTATTTGCCTATTTGACTATATTTATTGTATATTTGAACAAACAAAAATGGGAAAATAAATGTGAGTAATGTGACCATAAAATAAATTTCATATTTCTTTGGAAAAAATTTGTTTATGTTCGGGCAAACTTATTTGAAACAAACATTTGCCTAATGTGACCGTACCTTTATTTATTAAATTGCATTAATCTTTAGTTTATCTTTAAATATTACTAAATTTCATTTAATTTTCTTTTATTGTTACTTTGTTGAATATGAAAAGATTTTCCTTTATTTTATGTATTTTATTCCGGTTTTAAGTCTTTCTAAACCAACATGTATCCACAAGTGCTCGCCACTGTATGTCCATTTCATATCCAATTATCTAGAAGATGGAGAAAATTAATCATTGCATTTTAAAAGTTTTTTGGAAAATTAACGTAACTTACCACTGGAAGTCTTCAAATAGTGTTTGATTGATTTTTTAGTTACCTCATCAACAGTATAATCCGGTTGTGGAGGAATTCTTTAACCCCTGAATTTCGATAACGCCAATACAAATTACGGAAAAACACACAAGGAACCTACTTCAAAACTGCTTCAAACCTTTAATGAAGTAAAGAACGCCTGGGCGGTTGTTAACCACATGAGACGTAAAACTCCCGAACCGGCATTGACGAGCTCGATGCTTCTCAACAAAGACAAGTTTCCGTATGCTTCAAATATTAGATTTCACATTTTTTGTTTTTCTAGTTTAATTATTTTATTTTTTATTGTCAACATACAGGAAATTGTTTTTGTTTTTTATGACTTTTAAAATTTTTAAATCCAATAACACAAAATGTTAAAATCAAACAATTTGTTTAATAAAATATTATTTAAAACCAAATAATGATTTATTTAAAGAAATTCAAGCCATAATTTTTTCTGTGTATAATTGCTCTGTAATAAGTATTCGGTAAATTTAATCAATTTAAAGTGAAAAATATTTGAACAAGAAGCTAAGTAGTTCAAAATCAATGAACAAGAAGTTTAAAAAATCTTCTGCAGTTCCTTTTTAGCACTAAGTGCTTGCTTTCATTGTCAATATAATGTTAAAATTATGACGTTTTCAGCTTTTTTTTCAGTTGTTTTTGCTAGGGTATAAAGTATTGTTTTTCTTATTTTAAAACATTTTTTTAGATTTTTGTACTAAAAACAAAAATATCGTGTTGGTAATGTTAAAGAAAAATTGCAGAAATGTTAAAAATTTAGCGTTTTTGTAATACAAGTCCTTTCCATTTTCTCTTTATTCGTTTATGTTTTAACTATTTAAATTGAACATGGTTTATATTATATAGTATGTACAAAATTAAAGGGTTTCCCGATAGTAGTTTACTTCAATATAAAACAACATAAGATGTCTTTTGCGTCTTTTAATATGAATTTTGAAAAAGCATTAAAGATTACATGACGCAAATTTTTAATATTTTAATAAAGTGTGAGTCATTTAAGAAATTAAGGGTGGGTCAATCTATAAATATGTTAAGCTCATCACATAACTTTTTAATTATTAATTTTCAAAAAGAAGCAACGCATGAGCCAGATATTTTTCCGTATAAATATTAAATTATCTTTTTCATGACAGCATTGCAAAATTTTCAGCTTATAAATACAATAACGTTTGTTCCTTTGACTTTAATTGACCAATTAAATTCCTTATTGACGATTAAGTTTATATGTGAGGGATTATACATCATAAATATATTTATGACCAGCTCATTTTCTTTTAATCGCATTTACCATGAAATTCTGGGAATACCCTAATTTTGAATTGTAAGATATAGAATGTATGCTAGGGATATGGTAGAATATTTTATGCTCCTGATTTAGTAGGTTTCAGCACAAATACAAATTCTTACTCAAACATTCTCACATATAATTATACATACATACATCCATATGTACATACTTATGTATGTATAAATGTATGTCATATATATAAATACGACTATGTATTTTATTATACCATCTATCCATTCTTCCATTTGGTTCCACCAGCAACATGGACTACAGAAAAAAATTAAAAGAATAAAACGAAACGATAATAAAACTTGCTAACGGAAGAAAGTTGTTAAAATTTTTATATTGAATTCTTTAGACTTTTTGCTTTTATTTTCGGTTTTGGTTCTTTTCCTTTTCAAAGTATGAGTTCAGTTTTATTTCTTTTCATTTATTTTTGTGGCCTAAATGTACATTTCGATTAAATGGTTTAGATTCGTTTCGTTTCTTTACCTGGCTTTAATTTATCCATTAGATAAATAATGTGGTTGGGTCAGCAAGCAGTTTGTTGTGAGGTTTTATGGCCTTCAAGTACTCTTATACGTTATTACGTGTCATGCTTAATATATGCTTTAATACAATTTTTGCTCAAATAATTGGTTTAATTTATGTTTAACAATTTCATATATGACTTTTGTTATGATGCAACTCTCTTTCCATTGAAGGTCTTAAATATTGTGCAGTCACGTAAGTGAAATTAATTTCATTTAAGGTTTAAAAAATCCTCAAAAAAATCCTCCCCCATAGACGAATGTTGGACTTGATGTATTTTGATATGCTAAACACGAATCTGCTTTCAGTTTTTTCCATCAGGTCTGGATTTTTTTTTTTTATAGGCGAGTCTAATATTTTGCCCATGGTAAGGCCATTACTCTAGTATATTTCCTCATAAATCAAGAACGGTATGTACGATTGATCAAAGTGATACACCAAAAGATGCGTACTAAAAATATCTTCAAATTCCCCAAACTTAATTTTTTTATGTGCTCAATACTTTCGTAGTTATTTTGAAATAAGTGTCCGAAAAAAATAATTTTCATGCAAAATTTTAGATTTTTTTGTTACTAAAATTTCTTTTAATTTATGAAAACATCTAAAATTATACAGTTTATCATCTTTATCTTAAAATGAGATATATATCTTCAAAATTGATGCACAAATGTAAATTTTATTCACAGTTAAGTAAAAATACCCATGTTACACACAATTGAGTAGAAATACAGTGGTGGCTCCAAATTTTTTTTTATTTTTTCTTGAAACAAAAATGGATTTTGACAAATGTCCTCCCGGAAAAGGGTTTAACGATCATAAATCCCTTAAATATAAAAATATTTTAATGAAATTTTAATGAATATGAACATAAATGATAGTGCCAAATTATACAAAGATCGGTCTATAATTTATCATAGCTCCCATATAAGGCCCTCTTTCGGGAATCACCCAAAAGTGAATAAATTCATATAAATGTCAGCCTCAACGTAAAATTCTGTATTCTTATGTTTTATTTTACACTTATGAGTATTGGTCCACATTTGACTCAAAGTCTAATAAAAGACCCCTCCCCGAATTATAATGTACACAATGGTGTAGGGTATCATATGGTCGGGCTTGACCGACTATAGCTTTTGCTCTGGTTTTTTTTTTATTTAAGACGAAACATTTTTTTTTTTGCCCACTAGTGTATTTCCACTTAGCTATAGGTATGCATGGGTGTCCAAACTTAACTGTGAATCCAATCAAGATTTGTGCATCAATTTTTATGATACGTGACTTTATTTACTCGTTGTTTTGCCAGCTTTGAGAAAGGTGATAAACTTAAATATTTTTGATGTTTTCACTTTAAAAAAAAAAAAAGTTTTAGTAAAAAAAAAAGAAATCTTGAATTTAGCATGAAAAAAATTTTTTCCGACACCTTTTTAGAAATATCCCCTAAACTATTGAGCAGATAAAAATTTGATAGTAAAACGATTTAAAGCTAATCTTGGTATATCTTGGTATATCATTTATATAAATCGTGCATACCGCTCTCAAGTAATAGTGAAATATACTCGAGTAATCGGCATATTTAGGGCACAATATTAGACACGCCCATAAAAAAATCCCGACCTGATGGAAAAAAACTGAAAGCAGATTCGAGTTAAGCATTCGGAATTTCATCTAGTCTAAATATTTTTTTTTTTTTTTTTTTTGAAGGAGCTCGAAAAAATATTTTTTGTCGACCACTGTAATTAATATTTTTTACAGAGATGTAGGCTAATTATAATCGTTATAAAAATTTAAGAAATTTACTTAAAAGAAAAGAATTTATAAGAATTTTGATTATTTTGAAATGTTAAAAAAAATTTCTATTTAAGCAAAACATGATTTTTGAAAGTACTAGTACTATATATATACTACATACATATAAAAAACTACACAGAGTAACAAAATGAAACAAAATTTCTGCGGCACGAGGCTTTTCAGTCAATTCGGATGCACTGTATTTATAAGTAATATGTTTCTAATCCACTTTATATAAAATTTACTCCAGTTCTCGCGATAATGGTAATTTTAAATTCATTTAAATTCATAAGGTATTTTTAAATTCGTTAAAAAATATGTATGCAGAGGATGGAGCCATTCTAAATGCTCTCTGTTAGTATCGTACTGGGACTCTCAATGGCTTCTGAGTTATTACAAAAAATATAACGCAGTGTAAAACAAAAAAATAATTATTTTGAAAGAAATTTCAAGCATACATTTCTGTTCACATTATTCTTTTATCATTAAATCATAAACTATTGAGAGTAGGGTTGCCAGACGGGCTTGAATGAGCTTGATTGTCAAGATATTCTTGGTCTTGTCAAGTTTCAAGTTAAAATACAATTTGTCAAGCTAAAAATATTCTATACTACTTTAAAATATTCTACAATTTAAATTTCTTAAAAAATATAATATATTTACAATGTTATTAGTTATTATCATGTGCTTTTATGAATGTGACAACTATCACCAAACATTTATTCAAAAACATTTTTTTTTTTTTTTCAAAGCCAGTATAGAAAAATTTTCTATATTGTCACAATTTTTTTACTATCACAATAAATTTGTTTGTCACTCGGTCGAGAATAGCACTGTTAGTCAAATATAAAAAGTATGGTTTTCTCCGTTACAGATTCTACGCATTTTTACCCATCACTGACAATAAATACAAGAAATGATTTTAAAACTTTATTTTATTGTGAAATTTGTGGGTACTTAATATCAAATATATTTGTGAGAAAAAATTAAAAAGCGCGATTGTCCCAAACAATTTCAAAATCCATTTAAAATTTTGTAGTATTGGCAGATAATTGTAACTGCCATGTGATAAACAATTGTGTAAAAAGTCGACGTGGAAATATCGTAATAAAAACATTTATATTACTCTGAGTTTTATATATTTTTTGTTTAAATTAATTTTTTAGTTCCTAATAAAATTTTGTTGAAAAAATTAAAATTTTTTGGAATCCTCTGCATACATATTTTTCACGAATTTAAAAATATCATTTTTGAAGATACGCGAAATTTAATTCGCGAATATAGACAACAAATTCAACATAAAAACATGTTTCAGGTACCATTTTAAAGGTAATTTCATTATATTTTACTATTCGCCTCAATGAATGTTGTAACGTAAATAATTTAGAAGATATTCGTATTTTTAAAAAGACAATTTATCTTATTTTTGAAATATTATATATCGCGAACCATCGCAAATTGTGGTAAAAGGGATCGAAAAGGTTAATTAATTCAGGGAAAGTTGATATCAATATTTTAATAGTCACATTTTATTTTTGCTATTGATTATTAGTTAAAAAAAATCAGTTCTAGAATTTTAAGATTTTCTTTTAGCTGAACGGTAATATCTGTCAGTCCGAATATACATTAGAGTTAAATGGGTCGAAAATAAGGCTAATTCAGAGAAGTGTGGTATCAACACTTTAATTATCTCGTTTAATTTTCCTACTTGTTAGTAAGTAAAAATTCATTTTTAGAATTATAAGATGGTTTTGGCTGAATGTTAATGTCCGTCCGTCTATACATTTGGGTTAAATGGGATGAAATTGTCTCTCTTAATTCAGGAAAAGGTGATATCCAAATTTTGATGAATACGTTCTATTTATGGGGTATTATGCGTTTGTGCTGATGTTTTTAACGCAAAAAAAAAAATTATAGGACCCCCACCTTAAAGTATACCGTTCGACTCAGAATCACTTTCTGAGACGATTTAACGATGTCCGTCCGTCCGTCTGGCTGTCTGTCCATGTAAACATTTTGAACAAATTACAGGTCGCAATTTTAAAGATATCTCAATGAAATTTGGCACGAGTAGTTATTTTTGCACAAGGACGAAGCCTATTGAAATTGGTTATGATCGGTCCATTATTTCACCTAGCACCCATACTAATGTCCTCCCGGAATAGAGGTTTAGTGGTCATAAATGCCTTACATATGGCAATATTTTAATGAAATTCGGTACAAAGGAGTTTTGTTTAAGTGTTAATCTTTGTGTCGGATTTTAGCAGATCGATTCATAATTGATCATATAAACCCCTCTTCCGTAAATTACATTGACGTGCATAAATCCCATACGAATGTTAGTATCAAGTTAATATTCGACAAAAATAAGTTTTATATAAGTAGAAACAACATTGCCAAAATTTATGAGAATCGGTCCATAATTTACGATAGCTCCCATATAAACCCACTTGACGGAATCGCCATAAAGGGCATAAAGTCATATAGATGTTAGTATCAAAGCATTATTCTGTATGTATATTTTATTTTACATATAGTAAATGTAAAATAAGTCCCCTTCCCGAATTTTTATCCTCATACACAATGGTGTAGGGTATCATATGGTCGGTTTTGACCAACTATAGTTTCATTTTTTAGAACTCTATTTTTTTTGGTAGTTGGCAATGTCCGTCCGTCTGTCCGTCTATACAACTCAGGAAAAGGTGATATAAAAATTTGTATACTTACATTTGTTTATCATATTACGAGAATAAAATATATTTTTTGAATTTTAAAATTTTTGAAAGAATTCTAGTGTCCATCCATCTGTCCGTCTGTTTGTTAATTTTTGTAAACTTTCCAATTCAAAATCGTCTAACTTTTGACTTAATAAAGATAGCGACTTCAAATTTTCTTTATTCGATTAAAAATATTTGGCTATATATATGGAAAAATCTTAACCAATCTTGTAAAATTAAAATTTTTTGAAATATCAAATATATATAACTCGAAAAATTTATAAGATAAGTACACGCAAGCATGTTCCCTAAAGGATTTATCAAGAACTTAAAGGTGATAATCAAATCTTTTAAATTGGGTAAGGAACAAAAATATGCTAGTGGTTAAACATTTTCTATGACACTAGTACCCTTTTTTGAACCCCCATAGCTCCGCTCCCGAAGTGTATATGGGATCCTGCTTCTAAACTCAAAATGCTACTGTCCTTCTCTACGCCTATGTGAATTTCATGTAAGTCCTACCAGCCGATTAGGAGTTAAAGATTTATTTCGTTTCTTCCCCACTGTTTAATGTTTGATAAAGCAAAGAAAATGTAAGCAGTTAAGCTGATTTTTGTATGAAATCTGCTAGAGTTTTTTTGAATAAATTTTTTATTCAATTCAACAAAAATTTAGAAGAATTAAATAAAATAATTTAGTTGAATTGAAGTTTAGGTAATTTGAATAATTTTTTCTTCAAATTGACAAAAAATTTATTACCTTTTAATTAACTAATTACATTAGTCATATTGACAAAATTTCGTTGATTTAACTAATTTACGAAAAATTAACAAAAATTTCTGCTGAATTAAATAACGATTTTGTTGATATTTAACCTACTTTTCTTCAATTATACACCCCATTTTACCGTTTTTGCTGCTCTTTTTCGGTTCAGTGTAACATTTCAAATAAAATTGTCTAAAATCAAATAAATAATATACATACACAGAAAGAATTAAATTGCGTATTTTGTTACTAAATTTATAAAACCAATTATATTCTTACTAAAATCAAACCTATCACTAAATTAGTAAAATCAAACATTTAAATTCCTTAATATTTTATTAAAAAGATTTGAAATTTTTTTCTTATTAAAATATATTTACTATTTATAAATTTAAATGTTTAAAAATTCTCATATAGAATTCTACTTACCATTTATAATTCATTGCGTCTTCTTGTATCTTTTAAGACCCCGAATAATAACCCATTAAGACAGATAAAAAATTTGGATAAAACTATAATTGAACAAGTGATAGTGTTAAGATCAATTATAAATATACGCTTGTGTATAGTTAACTACACTCGACGTATTCTAAAAGATGGAAACCATCAAAAGAAGAGTTGTAACAATTTCATCTATTTTCTCTACCTTCAGCGTTGGCTTCCAAAAGATTTTAGTTTCTGGAGGAAGCATGTCATAATGTCTAATGTCCATAGACAAAATGATCTTTCGAAAGTGAATTAATGTCCATGGACACCATGCCACTTTTTGGCAGGGTTCTGGTCTGGATTAAAAAGGTTTCTGGTGTATTTCGAACACCGGATTCCGTAAATTTAATGTTTTCTAAATAGGATAAATTATTGTGTCAATGGATACTAAGTATGACACTTTTTTGTATGTTATAATGTGCATTTGTTTTAGGATACCAAGAGTTTTGAATCAAGTAAGGTGTATAGCAAAAGCAATATGTGAAATGGATTGAAACATTTTTGCAGACCCATGAGAAAATGTATGTTTTTTCTTAGCTTAAGGTAATTACATGTAGATTGTCACCGAAGATTGATTTGGATGTACTACATCTACTGAAAATTTACCAATATTTATTTATATAAAGAGGTAGCAATTTTAAGAAATACTCATACGAACGGACATAGTTGAAGCTATTGTTTTTGGATAATCGAGAAGATACATACATGTATAAATATCAAGAAGATTTAAGAAAATTGAGATAATTTACCACTAAAATCCTTCAAATGTTGGATATTAAGGAGTGCGATCGAAAAAATCTTAACAGACATTTTGCTTTATAACTTTTTTTTGGAAGCAAAATTTAATTTTTTTTTTTTTAATTTAGTTTTCTTTGAAAAATATGTAAGTTATTATTTTTAATGGCAACCATGTTTTTTTAGTTTTCTCTAAAAAATATGTTAGTTATTATTTTTAATGACAACCATGTTTTTTTTTTTTTTTTTTTTTTTTGAGAGTTTGATCAAAATTAGTGACGAAAAAGATGTACGATCTATAAGTTTTTAAACAGAATCAGTGGAATTCGACCATTGATAGGAAACATGGTTCGGGAAGAAAAAAGGTCCACGTGACATTGGGAAGGTCCAGACAATTGAAAGCATATTGAAAAGAACTCCAAATACATGTGGTAGAAAAGCAGCCCGATTAGCTCAGTGCTTAGACTATTTGTTTCGAAAAGTTAAAGCTAATGCGGAGTTGAAAACATACATATAAAATTGAAAAAGTTCCAGACTGAAATGCTGCAAAATATTTAGAAGCCAAGAATAGGACCCGGAAATTAAAATCAAATTTCATACAAAAATACTCATGTTGTATAAAGAATGACGAAACCTATGTCCTGGCAGATTTCTCGCAATTTTCGGGTCAAAATTTTTACGTTGCTGATGCTTGATGATACGTTGAAAATAAGTTTATGACCAATAAACTGACGAAATTTCTTAAAGAATTCCTGGTTTGGCAATATTTATTCAGTTGCTGCAAAAGAAGCAAGTCATTTGTTACTAAATACTGAAAATGCATCAAAGAATGTTTGTAAAAAAAAGTCTTTCTTTCTTTCATAAGAGAGCACAATGTGTCCACATATTTTTGGTCCGTTTTGCCATCATGTCACTACGTAAGAAAGCTCTGGAGTGGTATCAAAACTATAACATAGTTTTTGTACCAAAAGAGGTCAATCCTTTAAATTGTCTGGAGCTAAGATCAGTGAAGAGATATTGGGCTTTTGTGAAAGGGCTCGAAGAAAGGAGATAGGCACACTGTTCCAAAAAAGTGAATGAAACTGCTACCAAATCGCTAATGGAGTGGTTACCAAAAAAGGCCTACGAATTCATAAGTAGTGGTTAAAAGTGTAAGTCATATTTTTCAGTGATCTGTAGTAGAATATCAATAACACAAAAAAATAAAACTCTAAGATCAATCGTTTCTAAATTATTGAATTTTATATACATATATTAAGATTTTTTATTTCACAATTTGTACAAATTAATTGTTAAAATACAGATTTGTTTTTTTATACTTGTTTGATATAAATAATTATTATAATAAAATTTTATTTTAAACCAAACAATGAGTTATTTAAAAAATTCTAGTCATAATTCTTTCTGTGTACATATTTTGCTGCTTCATGAATATCTAACACGATCTAGATATGTCCGTCGGTCTGTGGATCTGTTGAAAGAATGATAACATGAGATAAAGAAATGTCAATCATATAATGGTTCTTTAGTTTTAAAAATAGTTAAAATCGGATAATAAACGTAGAAGTTATGGACCAAGTACTAAATAAACTTTCTTATTTTTCCGCCAATATCTCTTAAAAAAGAGCACGAAATTTTGTTTGTAAGAATCGATGTAAACTCGGAAACTCCAAACGTTGAAATACCAGTCTCAGATGTTGTAAATGTTCATCTTCATTTTCACTAGCTATTAAAATATCGTCAATATAAGTAAAAATAAAATCTAATCCACTAAAAACTTCGTTTATAAAACGTTGAAATGTTTGTGCTGCATTTCGTAAACCAAAAGGCATAAGTAAAAATTCGAACATACCAAAAGGTGTGGTTATTGCAGTTTTGTATATATCCTCCTTAGCCATAGGTATCTGATGGTAAGCCCTTATTAAATCCAGTTTAGAAAAAATCTTTTTATTTCTTAAATTCATGTTCATGTCATGTATGTGTGGTAACGGGTATCGATCTGGGATAGTTACGGCGTTAAGTCGTCTAAAATCACCACACGGGCGCCAGTCATTAGGATCTTTCTTAGGAACAAGATGAAGAGCAGAAGCAACACATGAGTTTGATGTTCTGCATATACCAGATTTTACTAAAAATTCAAATTCAGATTTAGCCACTTTATATTTTAATGGATCTAACCTTCGAGGTTTGGTAAACGGAAGAGAACCTTCGGTATTAAGTCTATGAACGGTTGTGTGTTTAATTGGTTTAGAGTAATCAGGTTCGGCGGTTAAAGAAGGAAACTCTTTCAATAGTTGTGTGTACCTATTTTCGACGGAAAATAGCTTGGGTAATAATATATCACAAGTGGAAGAAATTGCATTAACTGTTAGACCAGTTAAAGGGTCCAGCAAATATTTGTGTTTAATATCAATAAGGAGACCATATTTGCTTAGAAAATCTGCACCAATAATAGGTTTGGAAATATTAGCAATAATAAATATAAATGGAAATTCTCGACAAAGACCTAAGTCGACAGTAAGAAGCTTTTTTCCATATGTTGATATATTGGAACCATTAGCTGCAGTTAAAACAATATCGGATAATTTATTATTATTTTTGAATTTCGAAGAAGGCAATACCGAAACTTCTGCACCACTATCAATTAAGAAATTTAACTTATTTTCTTTATCGAAAACAAAAAGGCGACGAGAAATAGAATTGAAATCACCACTGTTTGCCGCCTCAACAGTGGGAGGTATTAGTTTGAAGAATTTTTATTAAAAGAACAAGGTTGCTCACAACGAATTGCTTTATCTCCATATCGGTAATGATATCTACAAAGCCAGTTCCTACTGGATGAAAGTTGACGAGAAAATTTCTCCTATAATTATTTCTAGAAGGTGAACGTGAATCCCTATCATTTAATTCACTTCTAAGAGAATTAACTTCAATGCACAATTTTTTCACATTCTCACATAAGACTTTTGTTAAATTCTCAACAACACTCTCGATATGTGGTGCTGAATGCTCCTTAATATTAGCTACCTCACCGTTGAACATAACTCACCATATCTTGTCCGCTAATTGTATCATATCATTTATATCATTATGATTAGATCCGGTCAAAGCCACACTAAGACCTTTTGGAAGCTTTCTCAGCCATAATTTTTTTAAAATATCAGGACTAAAACTAGTACCAGCAAGAAGTGACAACGAACGATAGAATTCAGAGGGTTTCCTGTTTCCCATTTCACTATCAGAGATTATTAGGGGGTGGATTCTGAATAACGTCTAAAACCGTAATTATTACTTCTGGTGGTAATGCTGTAATAATATGTTCATATTTTGTTCTGTCTAAGGAAATGTTTTTGGTTGTAAACTGCATTTCCGCATGTATAAACCATGCTTCGGGACAGTTTGTCCAAAATTGTGGAAGTTTGACTGAAGCTGCACAAAGATCGAAATTCGACTGAGGAAAATGTTCATTTAGGGGAATATTCTGATGTGTACATTGTGATGACGGATTTTGTTGTTATGTAGTGATATTTGTGTCTTCTAGTAAAGACGTATTATTTAAATTTTGAGAAGAGTTACGCGTAGGAGAACGAATTGGCAACATTTTCGGAGAATGAGTTTACATATACGTATAAGAACAAGTAATTAACAAACAAACTATTTTAAAAACTAAATTAAATGTATATATACCATATATATTAAATTGAATATATTGTGGATGAGACCTCTACAACTTTTTTATAATAAGGACTTGATGAAAAGGTGAATTAAAAACCTTTACCGCATATTCTTTCTTGAAATAAAACAAAATTTTCATCCAATCACAGCGTCGTTAATTCGGATCTTGAAAATTTTTTTCGTTTAATTTAAACAACATTTCCATCGATGCAAATTTATTTCTTATTTTAAATGGGATTTTATTTTTCAAATTTAGAGCATTTAAAATTCAAACACTTTATCTTGGATTCTCCTGGCAGGATCGCCAATTGTGGGAATATTATATATATTATATTTTAGAATAATTATTTATAAAGATTTATATTTAATATTTAATAGTAGTTATATTTATTAATTAAAGATAATATTTTGATGTTTAATATTGAAAATATTCTATTTTTAATGAAATATAAAACAATACGTATTTAAAAAAAAAAAAATTTTCAAAATCAGAGAAAACTTAATTATTATTATTCAATACAGTAATTAAATTATGATGTATCCACATCAAATAAGGATGGCTCAAAAAGTTACAGCCAAATATAATATTCTCACTTGTTTGTTTCTTGTTTTATTTGGAGAAAATTATAAAAGAAAATTTGATTTCAGTTAAATTTAATTAGTCACTAATGTGAATCCTAGAAAGCTACATTATATGTTTCCATAATAAAACTTGTAATAAATTAAAAAAAAACAAGATTGTTTTTATTTTTTGTTTCTTGCTTTTTTTTAACTTTTTAGTTTTGTTATCAGCTAAAAAGGGAGAATTATATTAAAACTTTATTCTCAAAGTTGTAGCTTTTTTCCTTAACGCAACGTTAATTAAAAAATAAGAACTTTTAGTTATTTTCTGTATTTATTTCTATTTTGCTAATTTTGTGTCTATGTGCAGACACAAAACCTAAACCTGAGAAAAAAATCAAAAGACAAACTCTGGTAGATAAAGTTTACGAGTTAAAGTTATAATATAACTCTTTTTGCTTACTTAAGAAAATCAAATCTTTTACACTCTTACTTGTATATATGTATATTTGCACGTATCAAACTTACCAACACATTTCACCTGCACAAGCAAACAGACTAACAAATAAACACATTTAGCAAATTAATTCTATTAAACTAATTCAAGTTTTTGTGCATTTTTCTCAGTTTCATTTGGTGTTAGAAGTTTTATTTTTGCTATAGCAGCTATCAGCATTTGTTGTTGTTAGTAGAATGTAATGTAACGAGGTAACAATTTCCGGCATGTCTTTGTGAGTCGAAATGAAAATTAACGTAGAGATTGCATTTTACGTCTTTACCAAATTCAGTTTTTTTTTTTTTTTTTTTGTTTTTTAACAAGGGATAAACAGATTAGTGGTTAAAATTTTCGACGATGGGATATAAAATGTAAGAGATGTAGTGTAGTAATATTTGTATTAGGTAATAAGAAATTATCAAAATTATTTATATACCATCTAAAATATTCGCCGACTCTGGTTTAAAGTGGCAATTTCGCAAAAAATTTTTTCTAAGGAATGCTAATATATTTTGAAAGGATAATTACTGAAAATTATTTTGCAGACGATGCAAATAAACTCAAATACAATTTTGCAAGCACAGTAAAAAAAAATTGGAGGTAAATAATAAAATTTATAATGTATTTACATACTCGTACATAAATGAGACTCCTATACATACATATATACGCATTCTTCGTTAAAAAATATTAGTGTATAAGTTATTTCTAGAATATTGTACCTTTTAAGTAGCTTTAAATGAAAAAAAGTTTAAAGAAGAAAAGCAAAAAGAACCAGGGAGCATAAAATTATGTTACTTAAAGATGTAATAAAATTTATGTATAAGTACTTCTGCACGGGTTAGCATTTATACAGATGTATTATTATTTTACATACATGCATATCAGCATTTACGAGTATGTGTATACATGTTTTGGAATTAAAGTTCTGTTGCTACAAAGTTGATAATTTTATGTAATTAAGTATTAGTGGTTGTTTAAGAAGATTGGTTTTTTAAATGGCTCAACTAAGAGATCAATCTGAAAATTTCTTTAAAAATAATTTGAACAGTTTGATTGATGCCATTTACATTATTCTTAAGTAAATTTCTGATACTGTTTTGACTTTTAGATAACTTAAACAATTACCTTTAAGACCTTTCTAGATTGTCTTTAGTTTATTACTACACGTTTCAGTATTTAGTAGCTCCGTATTTACTAAGACTTGTATTTAGTGGCACATTTTCCGATGTTGCAAAATTAAAGCTTCCACACTGATACACACATGTTTACAAAAGTAAATGGAGACAGCAACTTAACTCTGTACGTCTGTGAACATAATACGTATAAACAAACTGACAAAAAGTATTTAGTTTTGCGTCAGTTAAAATGCAGAAAGCCAAAATGTTACAATATTTTTTAAGAATTTAAAGAAATGCTCTAAAATAAAATAAAGTGAATATTTTTTATATAATATTAAAGGATTTTTTAATTTACTTTTATAATAGTAAGTAAAATTACTAACAATTTCCAAATCATTCAACTTTTTTTATTAAAAATTATAAAAAGTCTTGTTGCATTTTTGGTAACGATATATCAGTTTCTATATAATTGACACAAATACACATACATATATAGTTACTTACAAATACACTCAAATGAAATAAGTTTATTTATTTTATGTTAAACTGATTATGTGGGTGTACAATTATATTTACTTATGTGTGTGAATGTTTTAAGTGTCTGTATGTGTTTAAGTACATGTTGTTGTAAGTATACGTCTGTATATAAATTATGCTACCGTATGTCTTCATCCTGGCTAATTGTATTTTTTACTAATTAAAAGTTCTAGTTTTTGTTAAAGGCACAATTTCAATGTGTGTTGTGCCACCAGTGTCAAAAAATTTTGTTGATAAGGCAAATTGTTGCAAAATTAAGAGGGAACACAATATGAAAATTGGCAACTAACAATGGCAATAATTGGTACAGTGTAGCAGTGTTTCTAATTAAAAAAAGTAGAAATGATAAAGTCAGTTAAAATCGAACTTATAACAACCTATCGCGAAATGAGTTTTAGTTCAATATTCAATAAATGGAACAGTTTAATCGAACATATACACACACAAAAAAGATCAGTTGGAAATTGATTCTAATTCTAGATATTTAATAAAATGATCCATATTTCCATTACTTTTACTAACATAATATAAACCCAAACAATATTCCATGTGTTGAATAGTAGTGTCATAATTATAACCAAATTAAGGTTTCTATTATAAAAAATTAGGTAATGGAACTGATTTATTAGTTTAATAATTTTTTTTAATTAATTCGGTAAAAGAAGCCAAGATATACAATTTTCCGTATTGAAAATAGTAGTTGTTGCAATTGATATATTATTCAAAACTTATTTTATAATAAACAATAACTATTCAGTCACTGCGACTAATATTTTCATTTATGAATAAAGAAAATTTGAACTAGGCTGTAAAAAGTTGGTGTTCACAACTGATAGAGAAAGTAAATTATTTTTTGTTTTTTTTTAACATTTGTTTCTTAATTAAATTTATTTCCTGAAAATATTTTGTGAAAATATAAAAAATACTGAACAATATAGAAAATTTAATTTAAATTATACAGATTAACTATAAGCAGTAAATATCAAGCAGTAAATGGGTAAGATATCAAATACATATAATGCAGCGAAAAAGTTCAAATCTAATGTTGCCTCTTCAATACATTTAGCTGCTGTGTTAGAATATGGATCAAAATGAAATCCAGGAATCGTTGTCTGCGACATAATTTAAAACTTTTGTCGGTTTGTGTACAAATCCGTAGGTATATGTTATAATGCAGTAACTAACAACAATTTCGCCACAGAATTCAAGAAAATCTTACCATTTCTTAACTTATTAAGGTAAATAAATAATATCCGTGGTCTTACTAAATTCGAACTTCAGGAATAATAGCTTTATGAACATATTTATGTATAATTATGTAAACAAATTTATTTGTATATTTTTTATTTTTTTGTATTTAAATAAAATAAATAAATGTCAAATAGTCTTCATAATATTAAATCACAATAGGAACGAAAGCTTTCAACCGAATTGTTTATAAAACGGTTGTATGTACCATATCAATTCAGTTATTGCAATCGAATTAACAAATAGTACGTAGAACCGACCAAATTCGATTGGCAAAAAATTTGGTTGCCACAATGAATCTGTTTTCTCTGTGTATAAGTACCGATTTTTTTGTATTTTTAGTATATTCTGAGTGTGTAAGGGGAAAGAATATACCAATATACTATAGGGATAATATTATCGGACCAAGTCGTTTATTTTAGATATAAATTTGAACTTTGTCCATAATAATTTTCATTAATAAGTAGTGAGCGGATTTACATGCAAAACAAAAAAAAAAAAAAAACATAATTCAGGGAAAGGTGATATAAAAACTTTTATATTTAGATTTAGTTTTTATGTTAGTCAAGGAAGTAAAAAATAATCATTTATTTTTTCACTCAATAAAGATATCGACTTCAAATTTTCTTTATTTGATAGACAGTTTTGCTTTTTAATTTACTATGGACTTTAAGTTGATATAAAGATCTTGAAAATCGGGTAAGGAACACAAATTTCGCCAGTGGTTAAACATTTTCTACAACATTAGTACCCTATTTTGAACTCCATAGCTCCGCTCCTGAAGCGTGTATGGGATCCTGCTTTTAAACTCAAAATTTTACTATCATATGCTGTCATATTCATGTAAATCATACCAGCCGATTAGAAGCAACAGATTTATTTCGATTCAATTCCACTGTATTATATTTGATAAAGCAATGCAAATGTACACGCAGAGAAAAAACGTTGTTACAGCATGATCACCATAGCTATTCAATGTATATATAGCCATTTTTCATTGATTTAAATAAAACTGTGTTCAAGATAGCAAAGTTTATGATTCTGTTTAATTATTTAATGATTACCCATAATCAAAATTGTATGGTTATATGGTTCACTGAATTATAATATGTATTTAAATATGAAATCATATTTATGATAAATCCAATCATTTAGTCAATTTTACAACTATTTAGTTAATTCTACAGCCATTCAGTTCAGTTTTACAAATTTGGTTAATTCTACAACCATTAAGCCATTATCTTTTAATGCCGTTTGAATACACATTTTTGTGTATCAGTCCAGTAGTTTGTTAGTATATTAATTCTCATTTAGTTTATATATGAGCAAATATAAATTGACAAGGTTTGTTTTTATTCAGTGTGATGAATGTACCACATATCGTGGTACAAATGAATATAAATATGAAAACATGGGATTATATATATTATAAAATGGGATTATATATATTATGAAATTAGTTCATATATATGATAAAATGGAATTATATATTTGACAACATGGGATTATATTATATGATAAAATGGAATTATTCTTATGAAGGAATCAGTTCATATATATGATAGAATGGAATTATATATATGATAAAATGGAATTATATGTATGACGAAATTAGTTAATTTATATGATAACATGGGATTATTAAATGATAAAAACATAATGAAATTGAAATCAATACTTAAGAAAATGTTATAAAACTTACTAAAAGTTATTAATAAGGTTGTGAAACTTACTAATAAATTATAAACTGGAATCATAATAATGATTACGTACAAAAATACTTATTGTAACCTGGAATCATATATTACAATCATAGTATGTTGCTCTTAGTTTATGGTCACTGGAACCATATTTTTTTTAAGCTGTTTTTTGTATAAAATCTACTGAAACTTTTTCGAAAAAAAAAAAAAAAATCTAAAATCGGGCTATATATGCGCACAATATTTTCATAATATTAAAGTGGTCAAGTATGTACTATTTTTCTGAAAATTTTCATAACAAACACCCTGTAGCATTTTAAGTTGCATTCCATGAATAGGAAAACTTCCAAAAAACAACATAAATATTTGAACAAAATATAATTTATAAACATTTGAAGAAAAGTGCACTTAAATACCTGAAGTTGATGATTCTATTCTTACTTTTTACCTTGAAAGATTTTTTATTTAAAATAAATACACTGAAATTGAATTTTTCATTCTTTTTCAAAAATTTAAAAAAAATGTTTAACTTTGACAGCTCCTTATAAGAAAACACACAACCTAGCTTGAAGATTTTTATTAATGTTGATACATAATTTTGTCTATTTTTATTGCTACACGCAGAGAAAAAACATGGCTACAGCATGATCACCACAACTATTCAATGATTATATAGCCGTTTTTCATTGATTTAAATATACTATGTTCATGATAGCAACGTTTATGATTCTGTTTAGTCATTTAATGATTACCCACAATCAAAATTTTAATATGGTTCATTGAATTATAATATGTATTTAAATATGTTTATATGAAATCATATTTATGAATAAATCCAATCATTTATTCAATTCTACAACAATTTAGTTAATTACATAACAATTCATTTCACTTTACAAATTTGGTTAATTCTACAACCATTAAGCCATTAACTTTTAATGCCTTTTGAATACACATTTTGTGTAGTTATAATTCTCATTTAGTTTATATATGAACAAATATATATTGACAAGTTTCGTTTTTATTCAGTATGATGAATGTACCACTTATTGTGGTACAAATGAATATAAATATGAAAATATGGGATCATATATATGATAAAATGGGATTATATATATGATGAAATTATTTCATATATATGATAAAATGAAATTATATATATGATAACATGGGATTATATATATGATAAAATGGAATTATACTTATGATGGAATTGGTTCATATATATGATAGAATGGAATAATATGTATGATAAAATGGAATTATATATATGAGGAAATAAGTTTATATATATGATAACATGGAATTATTAAATGATAAAAAACATGATGAAATTGAAAGCAATACTTAGGAAAAGGTTATAAAACTTACTAAAAGTTATTAATAAGGTTATGAACCTTACTAATAAATTATAAATTGGAATCATAATAATGATTACGTACAAATATACTTATTGTAACTCGGAATCATATATTACAATCATAGTATGTTGCTCTTAGTTTGTGGTCACAGGAACCATATTTTTTCTTTGCGTGTATTAATCGACGATTTTAACACATTTTACTCCAACGTGAGGCGTTAAAAAATTTTGAAATTCATTTTCGAAAAATTTTCTCCAAATTTCAAAATTTTGTTCCGAATTTTTTCAGTATAAGATATGATTTTGGATCGTCGAAAAATACCTTTATCTTAATGATTAAAGTTGATTTAAATCGGCTGCAGATGCATTCATCTCCAAACACATTTCGATTGCTAACAAATATCGCAAAATATAAATGATGTTAAAATTGTTGTCAAATGAAATCATTTTATTTGCTTAATCAAAAACTCATCACTACATTATTTGCATTATTGTTAAAATTTTGTTATAATAAAATCTATTTTCGACATAAAATATATCATCAAATAAGAAACAAATTAAACATTTTGCTTAAATTCATTTAAAAAAAATTAAAATCGCGCTTTTTTTAGAAATATTATCATGAGTAGTATTATTTTTCGAACTGGAACCGATATTTGCTTAAATTTATCAGCAAACGATTCCAGGATATGTCTTACTATTCATGATTTTGCGAAATTTTAATCCCATTTTTTTTTTTCTATACCTTTCACCACAGGTGTAAAGGGTATATATAAGTTTGTCATTCCGTTTGTAATTTCTACAATATTCATCTAAGACCCCAAAAAGTATATATATTCTGGATCCTTATTGATAGGGAAGTCGATATAAAGATGTCCGTCTGTCTGGTGAAATCAGTTTTTAGAAAGCCCCAGTTATCGGATATATATGTTTTATACATCAAGTTATAGGAAATATTTCTTAGAAAATCGCTAATAAAAATGAGTAAAATCGGTTGATAAATAATTGAGATATCGGAAAAGAACCGAAGATACTCCCAAAAAATCGTATTTGTTGTCGGTTTTTCTCGGCTCCTATACAAACTAGCGACTTCGTTTTTGCACGAAAAATTCAAAATCTTTTCTCAATTTTTTTTTGGGAAAAAATCGGTCCACTATATCCCAGATATCGGCCGAAACACATTTTTAAACTTTTTGAAGCTCCTATATAAGCTACGGGCTTCGCTATTAATTGATATTGTCCATAAACAACTGAGTTATGGGCCAAAAATTCCAAAAAAATTTTATAATATAAATACACAGAAAAATATTTATATTAAGCATTGTGTTTTTTTTTTTTATTTTTATACCCTTCACCACAGGTGTAAAGGGTATATATAAGTTTGTCATTCCGTTTGTAATTCCCACAATTTTCGTCGGAGAGCAAAAAAGTTTACATTTTCGGGATCCTTGTAAGAAATGATGACGATAGGACCATGTCCGTCCGTCCGTGTGTCGGTTGAAATGGCGTTTATGAAGCCCACCGATAACTGACATATATAATATATATATCAAACGATCGGAAATGCTTTCGAGAATTTTGCTATTGGAATTCATCAAGATAGGTTCATACAATGTGGAGATATGTTCAAAAAACCAGTTTTTAGAACCGATTTACCAGTTTCTGAAGCCTCTGTATATACTAGAGACTTAATTTTTACAGAGAAGTCTCAGACATTTTTTTTTGATTTTACGTTTTGAAATAATGAAATAAATCGGTTCAATAATAACTGAGATATCGGACAAAACGCATTTTTTATTTTTTAAAGCCCTGGTTTAAGCTAAATATTTTTATTTTTATACAGATCGGTCACAAATATTTTTATAAAATTTCGGTTTTTCGAATCAGCAGGATCGGTTTATAAATGGCGGAGATATGCTTTAAAAACCGGTTTTTGAAACCGGTTTTTCAGTTTCTGAAGCCTCTGCATATACCAGGGACTTCGAATTTTCAAAGGAGGCTCGGAAATTATTTTCTGAATTTTTGTTCTGAAAAAATTAAATAAATCGGTTCAGTAATAACTGAGATATCGGGGAAAACGATTTTTTATTTTTGAAGCCCTTGTTCAAGCTACAGATTTTTATTTTTATATAGATCAGTCATTAATGTTTTTATAAATTTTCGTTTTTTTTTAATAAACCAAATTCGTTTATAATCAACAGAGTTATGGCCCAAAAACAAATCTGTTAAGAATATAAATACACACACAAACATGTATATTAAGCATTGTAATGACTATTAGTGACGTTTTTTGTTTTTTGTATAGACAAGTAGTTTAGTTAGAAACAGTAGTAATATAATGAATAACAGTGTTGTTGTTGTTCTTTGTATATGCAGTCTGTACAAAAATAAATAGATATGGAATTGTTGTTATTTTTAAAAACTAAAACATATCTGTTAAGAATATACATAAATACTAAAGGGCTGCATGAATGCCGAAAAATGAATGCTGAATACATTCATCGTAAAAACAGTTAGTTCATGTTGTGTGCTTTTTCATTGTGAAATGAATGAATGAGTATTATCCACAATAACTGACCACGAAAACTCAAAACATATGAGTAGAGAATGCAAAACCATATAGTACAGAACCTATGTGAGTTGTGTGGATATGTTGTATACGATTTCATTGTGCAATGAAATAGATAATTCATTGTATTTTCTTTTTCGCTTTTGTTTTGATTTGTATATAAAAAGTGTGTGGCAAAAGCAAAGACAAAATCCACCACCAAAGAAGCACAAAAAAAAGATCAAAAGCCATATATGAGTTCGTACATGTATGTACTACCCATAAAGAAATACAAAAAATACAGAGCAATACATTAGTTTATACATGTGTGTTCTTTTTATAACGTTCTTTAATTTGAAGTTTTGGTTGTTTGTTTACTAATGGACGAGTTGTGACCTTTTTGTTACTGTAGGGTATAGCATACGTGTTTTGTTGTTTTACAAGTTGAAATACGTTGATCCGCACCGAGTTGATTATACCTTTCTCAGTGACATATCTACTTTTAAAAAGATCAATTTATATCTTAAACTTTATAAATTTAATTTAAATGTTATATGAATATTTGATAATTGTTTAAGAAATTATTATTTGATTTTTATTGAAAGTAAAATTTTCCATTATTTTGTTTTGTATTTCTCTGATGAAAATAAGTTTTATTTCTGTTAAACTAATAATTGTTTATATATAATATATTAAGTTTTGAATGTTTGTGAATACTTTCATCTAAAATATTTGTTAAAAATAAATTATTTTATGTAGTTTATTTATATTTTAGATGTAAAATAAAAAAATGTAAAATATTCTTCAATTGCTTGAAAATAATTTGAAATAAAATTTTTTAAATATTTTTCTATTTGTCATATAAAATAAAAATTTTAAATCAAATTCCAAAGTCTTCAACTAAATTGAAAATATACATATCTTATTTCCTTAGGTTGAATACAATTAATCTATATTTTATATTCAATTTTAAAAAATCTTTTTCAAAACATTTAAATTTTTCTATTCTTAGAAAATATTTGAATATTTTTGATCATCATTAATATTTTGTAATATTTTTAAATTTGACTGGAATAATAAAAATAAGTAATATTTTCATTTTTATACTTAAGTATTTAAAAAAAACTATGTAACTTTTTTTCAAACCTTCTGTGGCTGAATATTTTTATTTCTTTGGAATTTTTGCTTAATAAAATTATTTTTTTTTTCTATTTAAATATATTGTTTTGCAATCAAAATCATAAAAATTTGTTGAATTTTTTTCATTTAAATAAAATATATATGAAAATTATTTAAGATTAAAATAATCATATAAAAACGTATGAATATCTTCTTAAGAAAAAAATATTTGTTTTAATTTTGATTAAATTAAATATGTTCTTCTTTAATTATTTTTTTTTTAATAAAATATAAAATTATAACAAATTTAATTGATGTATTATAAATAAAAATACAATTAAAATATCCCAATATTTCATTTTGTAACTATATCAATATGTAAAATCTTTAGAATGTTACCATAAACTTCTGTTTTTTTTTTTTTTACTACGTTATAAAGCAACCACCAAACAAGCAAAACATAATATCCATCACATAAAGCATAAACATTCATAGTATCTACTGATAATTCGAATTATTCATGAAAATGGTCGTACACTGAGTGAAGTTGATACGAACAGCGAAAAAAAACTCACAACGAAGTAACTGTTAGCCTACGATCATTGCCAAAACATACACAGAATTGTTTTTTTATTTTCGTTTTATCTACTCACACTTTCTTATAATGAATGAATGGTATACTTATCTATACACATAATTTTTCACTATAACAGAGTTCATTGAAGTGAATGTTTTTCGCCGGCAAGAAAATGAATGTGTTTGCGCAGCCCTTTAATAAATACATACACAAACATGTATATTAAGCATTGTAATGACTATTAGTGACGTTTTTTGTTTTTTGTATAGACAAGTAGTTTAGTTAGCAACAGAAGTAATATAATGAATAACAGTGTTGTTGTTGTTCTTTGTATATGCAGCCAGTTTGTATATACACACATAAAAAAATATATAAATATGGAATTGTTGTTGTTTATTTTTTAAAAGCAAAGCCTGCTATGATTGTTTTTTTTTTATATATTTAAATTTTCGTAGTTTGAAAAAAATTTAGATTTATATATGTGAAAATATGAAAGCATACGTTAAGGCGAAAATTTTATTATTTGTCGGTAATATGGTAATATGATGTCGATAAGATAGTAAGATGGTAATATGGTAATATGGTGAAGGGTATCAAAGATTCGGCACAGCCGAATCTTTTTTCAATTTCATTTTTTATTTTTTTTTTGTATGGGCAAGTAGTTTAGTAAGCAGGAATGTTAATATAATGATTAACATTGTTGTTCTTGTTGTTGTTTGTATATGCAGTCAGATTGTATATATGTACATACATACAAAAATATATAAATATTCAATTGTTGTTTATATTTTTAAAGCAATGCTTGTTATGACTGTTTTTTTTTTCGTATTCAAATGTTTGTAGTTTGGAAAAAAATTTAGATTTATAAATGTGAAAATATGAAAGCATACGTTAAGGCGAAAGTTTTATTATTTGCCGGTAAGATAGTAATATGGTAATACAGTAATATTTTAATATGGTGAAGGGTATCAAAGATTCTTTTTTTTATTTTCTCTTTTTTCTTTTTTTATTTTATTTTTTTTTTTTTGCTATTTACGAAATTATACAAAATATAAAATTAAAACTTTTTCTTTTCAGAATATTTTAATAAATATTGAAGGTTCTGTAATAAACTGCAGATAGTACGTTAGACAGAATTGTTGATTTTGATAAAGCCAAACAGATTGTGTATGCATAAATAGTCATCAATAAAACCACAAATCGGCATTAGTGCCAGAGGAAAGAAATATTTTTACCTTTAATTTTAAAAATTTTTGAAATTCCTCATATATATAAAAAAAAAAAATTTATTATATAAGAATGAAAATTTGTATATTTAAGTAAAATTAAATTTCTGTGCCTTATTTTTAGCATGAATCGTTTATTGTAATATTAAAGTTAAAAACGTTGTGTTATTGACACGTTATCATTAGACTATCGTTGAAATAGCCTTACACAAATTAATGATAGTCCCATTTTTCACCTCAACTTTATAATACACAGAGACAATGTTTTTTGTCAGAATATTATGTAGTTTTCTTTATATGAACGATGGTTGATATAAAGATTTCAATGGGAGTATATGTAAATTATGATTTATCAATTACTTTCAAATTTAACTCATTCAGATTAATTTTGTATCAATGATTTAAGTATAAAACCATTTTAACAAAATTTGTATATGAATAAATAACTATTTTACATCCCTCGTAAATTCATATATACATATGTATATGTATATAATGATTCAACCTTCTATTTATACATGTAGCATATAAGTTTGGATATAATGTATATAGCCTTGTATAAATTAACTACATAGCTAAGATGATTGGATGATTGCTCACAAAAACTATACTTCTTCTCCATTAGACTCAGATAATGTAATTAATAACACTTTAACACGCATTCATACTTACACAAAGCTTAATGAATGTCTGTTTATAATTGTTTTGTATATGTATATGTATACAATAAAGTTCTTATATCTATAACCAACACATGGAAATAATAACTAATACTACTTAGAACTATAATATACTTATTTATATATCTTGTATGGATACTAAAGATATAAAATTAATGTATGTGTATTTTAACTATATAAAGTCAAAAGTTCCTTTAAACCAAACAGTGTTCATTCTCTTCACATATCCTTGAGTAGAACTAAATATTAATTGGTATAAATATTTAGAAAGGAAATTACAATACACTGCACAGTGATTTGGTTTCATGCATAGGCTTCAGAAAAAAGATATGATAATATTTAATTATATTCATGGGAATATTTTGAATTTTATAATTTAATTATTATATTTTTTAAGTTCAATATTCTTTGCTACGTTTGGTAACATTCATTATACTTGTTAGAATAACAAAATATTACTCACACGTTCTAATGGAAATACAAAAGGCGCCGCACAGTGCTTTGTTCCATAGAAAAAAATCAAAATAAAAACATTTTTCAAATTGAGATGAAATATACGTTTTTGGAAAGGTAACAATATAGATCATATAATTTAAAAAGATTTTTTTGGAAAAACTTATTTTTGTGGCTACTAGAGGGCGCTAAAGTCAGAGGATTTAAATCCAATATTAATGAACCAAAAAACTGGTTTTAAACTATTTTAGGAAAAAAATTGTCAAAAATTAGTTTTTTGATGCTATGCGTCGAAGTTTCGTTTTTTCAATACCTCAGAATATTGGTAAATTAAAACTATTATTATCTTTTAAATATAGTGTTTCGAATATGTATATATTATTGCTCAAATTTACACATATTTTTTACTTAAAACCTAAAGATTCCTTAAATTTGGTGAAGGATATAAAAAAATTATAAAGACTTATACAATTTTTTTTACGGTTTTTGTAAGCTTTTACAGTTATTTAATAGACTAAAAAATAGTTAGAGCCTATTTTTGGCCACAACTTTAAAAAAAGTTTAATGAAAAAGTGTCTTATTTTCCGTTTTTACTTCAATTTCAAAGTGTTCTCAATGTTGACGTAAGTTATTTTGCTAAATTAAAATAAAATAATTATAAAAATTATTACGAAATTTAAAAAAATAATTAAGGAATAGAAAAATATATTTTTCGAACCTAATATATTACGTTAAAAACCCTCCAGATGGCGCTCATTATGAAGCATTTTTAAATTTTATTACAAAAATTACATGAGTTCGATGGAGTATTAAAAAAAATTATAAAAAATTATATAATTTTTTTTGCTTGATTCTAAAATTTAGTATTGTTTTTTAATTTACAAAAGAAGAATTGCGCCCTATTTTTTGCCACAAATAAAAAAAATAATAATTCAAAAAATTTATAAATTTCCTTTTATTACACAAAAGTAAAAAAATTGAAATATTTCGTGTTGTTAAATCGACATTGCTTTAAAATTTAATAAAATATTGAAAACTAAAAAAAATAAAAATGTTGGACCGGAAATCGAAATTAGGCAAATTAATGATTTACTGAACATAAAATGTGGGTGCAAAAATTAAAATAATATTTAAAAATTATAGGGCTTGGGGGAGGTAGGTATGCCCTTGCTCCTATTAAATAGAATATTGTCTGACCCATAAAAAACCCATTTCCAATAGCTATCGTAAACTTTGATGCTGTTTTGACCAGTATTTTGGAAGAAAATGCGTTTACACGTTTCAGAATATATTGGAGGTAGGCGTGTTCTTGCTCCGATTTTTATATATTTACTTTGGGTCTAAAGTAATATATGTGCCAAGTTTCAATTTTTTGCGGCACCTCCTTCTATTTTTATAAAATTAAAAACGGTGTGTTAGCCAGAAATGTGTTTTTCTCATTTCAGGATATATGGGAGGTAGGCGTGTTTTTGTTCCGATTTTAATAAAAATTGGAAGAATCATAAATAATCTATATTTAACAGAAATCAAAATTTACGAAGTAAATCCGTTTTTTAGTTTCAGGATATATGGGAGGTGGGCGTGTCCTTGCTCCGATTGATTGAAATTTTGGTAAAGTTCAGATCAGTATTTTAGAAAAAAATAGTTTTTCAACTTCAGAATATATGGGAGGTAGGCGTGTCCTTGCGCCAATTTTTTCAAAACTTCGTATTTATTCATTCTAAGCCTAAAGTAATATGTGTACCAAGTTTCAATTTGCTACGACAACTCCTTCTATTTTTGTCCCATTGTTGTATAAGATCAAAGCACTGTGCGCCGTTATAGTACTATCCCATCAAAAAATGATGAATAATTACTTTCAAAAAAGTGAAAATAAATGAATTTTTAGCGGAGAAAATGGTAATAACTAACTAACAAAATTTAAATTTTACAAATTTTAATGTATTTTTATTATTATTTTATAGGGTAAAAACAGAATTTTATCAAAAAATTTTATAAACATAGTTTTCAAAAGCATTGAACAAGAAGTATAAAAGAATAAAATCTTACCAATGACAACCATGGGTTAAAAAAAAGAACTTCTGCAGTTCAATGTCATCACAATGTTAAAATCATGACTTTTTCAGTTCTTTTTTTGCTGGGATAATAATTATTTAAATGTATTATCTAAATTCTGAAAATAGCTAAGAATAAAATAATAAAATTAAATCATATAAATTTATTTTAAAAACTTTTGATTCTGTTTTCTCATGAAATATTTTATTAGCATTTCAAAAATTTTAAACCATTCTTTTTTAGTTTAAATGAGCTATTTTCTTATAAAAATCATCTATAGACAATTTACGTTAATAAATTTCTTAATTCCTATACTTACAAATCACCGTGCTCTGACCTTAGGCATCTCCAAAACAAAATATTTTCGACAATTTGATACTAATTTGTTTTCTTCTTCCTCAGTAGTTCAAAGTGTTTCACAATCGATTTTCTAATGATGTTGATGCGACTATAATGTTATACTTAAAGGCATTACACTATCTTGTATATGTCAATGACATAGATGGTAAGTAAGTGAGGCGTTAGTTTTAGTTTAGACAAAATTTAATGACATTTTTAAGTTAAAAAAAAAATTTCTTACTTTAGTATTAAAAAACTTTAATTTTAAGCCCAAAAAAGAGAAAAAGACAAATCACAATTTCCAAAAAACTTGTCATTAATTTATACATGTAATATGGGACACATTTTTACATTTATAAATTAATGAAAAACTTAAAAGGTAAATGGCATACCTTTTTGAAGTATCAACTTTTACAACATATTCGTCTAATATTTTATGAACATGAACTTAAATAACTTTTACCGTAATTTACTAAAAAGTTTGCAGACATAAAGATGTGGGTGAAATATATTTTATTAATTAAAGTGATATTTAATCGATGTAAAATATGATTATAAATGAATGTATGTTTTCTTTATTTCTTTTTAAGTTATGAAAAGATTTTTGTAATTAAGCAAATATTTTTCCAAAGAATTTATGAGTCAATAAAAAGTTTTACACATAAGATATTTTAAATTATACGCCGCTACAAAATGACACATTTCACTTGTAAAATAATCTAATAAAGGCTGTAGATTTTCTTAAGGATATCACATTTCGATATATTGCGAAGAAAACATTCTTAGGGTAGTTCCTGCTCTAAAGATCACGTAGCTCCCTAAGTTTTTAGTAAATTTTAGATTTCTTTAACCCATTAATGCCCACTGTTACGTATATGTAACGCGACAACGGAATAATATAAACTTTAATTTTGTTATGAATTGTGTAATTTAATATTCGTCCTGCATCCTCAAATGCTTTTTTCTTCACTTTCTCTCCTGTTATTGCGGTAAAAAGTGATTTTGTAAAGTTCATTATTTGAAAGCTTGCAAAAACTAGATTTTAACAGTAGGAGGTTTGCAAAAAGGCCTATTATTTACGTTCAACATATTTTAACGAACAAATTTCTTTGTATACTAAAAGAAAACACATCAAATTTATTTGAGTGTAAAAAGAAAGTATTACGTATATGTAACACTGGATCATTCTCAATACTTTTTGGCCCCTTCTATTTTCAATACAAAAAGGACTAAATGACAAAAAATTTTTAATTAAATATACTATTTGAGCAGTAAACATGATAAATTGTTTAAACAAGTGATCGTAGCATCGTTCTTGTTTATTATAAGCAGTTTGATAAATATTGAGGCTATTAATAAGTAGGGGGCCTACGGAAAATTTCGCCCTAGGGACTATACACGCATTCAGTCAGATTTAGTTTTAAATATCTATATTCTTGTGGCACATATCTGTATGAAAACGCGGATCATGAGGACGTCTACATCAAGCAGAGGAAAGCATTTCCGGTAACCAGAAGTAGTCACTTCGTTCTATATATGAATTTAGAAATAAAATTAAGTGATTAATTACTATAAATATTGTAAAACTTCTTTAATATATGATTTTAATTGTGACTTTTTTCAAAAAAAAAAATTTCATTTTTTAGGTTTTGCTTATATTGTCCATGAGATTTATATAGAAAATACAAGGCAAAAAAATTATTGAGCAATGCCCACTGTTACGTTTATGTAACGGCTGATAAGTTCCTTACTAAATCAAATATAAACAATTTTTCACCGTAAATGTGTTCATTTGTCTCATTTGACATGATGTTCAAAATTTTAAATCTTTAAGTTGGCTAGATCGCCGTGGGCATTAATGGGTTAATTAATTTAGAATACAGAAGAGCTTTGTTTTTAACTATATTAAATTATTTTTTATGGATTTTAAATAAGTAATGAATTTTCGAAGTTTTGATGCACTTTTCCGAAAATTACTTTATCGTGAATAAATCCTAAACTTAAGTTGATATCAAAATAATATTTGACACAAATATATTTTAATATATTTTATAAAGTAAAAAATCATAGTACCAAATTTTATGAGGATCAGACCATAATAGACCATAGCTTTCAAATAAGTAAGTCCTACTTCCGGGAATCACCTTAAAACGCAAAAGAAATATAATATAATGCATACGTATATTTCTTAGAAATATAGACTACGCTTATTACAAGATATCAGGATTTTTAGACATTTCATCAAGATATATTGAAAATTGCGGTCGGTATTTTCTTAAAATGTTTTGCGTACACGCAAAGAAAAAATATGGTTATAGTGACCATAAACTAAGAGCAACAATATATGATTACAGTTAAAAATAAGTATATTTGTACGTAATTATTATTATGATTCCATTATTATGATTCTTATAATATTACTTCCAATTTCATCATGTTTTTATCATTTAATAATCCCATATAAACTAGTTTTATCATATTATAGGATGCATTTATCATAACATAGTTTAATTATATCTTACTATAATTCCATTGTAATATATTTTGACTCTATTTTGTCGTATTTTGATTCCATGTAATCGTATTATAATTTCATTTTCTCATGCTATAATTCCAAATTGGCATATTCTAATTCCATTTTATCATATATATAATCCCGTTTTATCATATAAGTATATATAATCCCATTCTGTCATATATGTAATCCCATTTTATCATTTATATAATTCCATTTTATCATGTGTATACTCCCATGTTTTCATATTTATATTCATTTCTACCCGATACATGGTACATTAATCATACTGAATATAAGAAAACCTTGTCAATTTATATTTGTTCGTGTATGAACTAAATGAGAATTGGTATACTAACAAACTACTGAACTGATACATAAAAATATGTATTAAAAAATAAAATATGATTAAATGTAAAAATTAATTACTTGTGTAAAATCAAATCATAGTCTAAAATAAATATTTCAAAAACAAACATTCAACAGTTGTACAACAGTACAATTGGCTTAAACCATTTCTTACCACTACCCGATCCCGTTAAGATAAATTAATATAATTAGGAACGGAGTCTAGTTTAGTTATTGTGATCATAAAATCGAAAGATTTGTGATCCTAGCTTTTTTAGTTTCTGAGATATCGGGTGTTGCGAAAACGCATCAATGGTCAATTAGGGGTATGTTGTTTCGCCCATATAACAAGTAGACGTTTAGACAAATTGTATGGCAAAATGAGTTTTATTTGCCATTTAAATTTAATTTTGTGATTATTTTTCAAATTGTATGTTAAATATGTTAAGTGTGAACAAAAATAATTGGAGGTGGACCATTTCAATTGGAATTTAAGGCAACTAAATAATGACGTAAAAACGTTAAATAGCTTACGGTGTAAGACTAAATAACTTCATATAATCTATAAAATAGATTATATATTAAATAAAATATGTTACACATTAAAGCATTTGGAATGTAATGTACATTGCATTCGATTATCTGTTTGCGCATCATATTGATTATGATTTCAATACGGTGGTAAGGAAAGCATTTTGGTCCTTCGTACAAACTGCCTAACCACGTTGTGCACCAAACACAAATGTTACGTAAATCGATTCTGTTATTCTTGCAGAATATTCCCAAATTTTAAAAATCGTAAATCCTGGTAATATACCAAATGCAGTGGCTCTTAATATGATATATTTCATATGAAACAGGATTTGAAAATTTGGGTAATGTACCAATTGTCAAATGACTAAGAAAAAAATGTGTTTGTTTTCATTTATCCGTGCACATATATTCACTGATTTTTCTTTATTATACCTTGAATATCCTTGGGGATTTTTTTTTATTTTTGTTTATATTTTGATATCCTCTTAATCTCATTTAATTGAAAACCCAAAATGAACTATCACTTTGAGTAGAGAGCATGGTCTTTTATAGAAAAAGGCTGTTTCGAAAATTATGAAATTTTACCTATTCACATTGGTTTTTAACATTTTTTAATACCTTGAATAAAAAATATTAGCAAATTTTATGACCTTTGAAGAAAATTTATTATCCGTTTTTAAGACAATTGAACAAATTTTGCAACAAATTACATAATTTTATTGGTTTCATTCATCAGTTTTCAAAATTTTTCAGGTAACTCCTTGAATGTTTGTGACCATAGCGTCGATCCTTTGGATATTCTTTTTCTTACATTTGTTCTCTATGAGTGCAAAAAATATAACCACTTGTAATTTGCTGACAATTGCATATTATTTTACTACATAAGTCATAAATAATATAGAATACAACTTTTTTTAAGGCTAGAGTAAAAAATTCTATTGCACATGAAGTCTTAATTCCAAAAAATTCTATATTCGTTCACCTATAAAGGTTTTCTTAATTATTTTACATAATTTTAACATACTATATTACCTTAAAAATTTCAGTTTTTTCAGTGCGCCACCTTGCGTAATGTAGCTAAATCACACTACCCCTAATTGACCATTGATGCGTTTTCGCAACACACATTTTTTGGGGCGTGGTGTTTCTGTCTCCCTAAATTATTTGTCAAAAAGTGAATAGTTTCATATTTTTTGATGTCTTGGCTATCGTTTTAAAGGTAATTCAATATGTTTTGCAAAATTTTTCGAATGAATTTTTAAATTTTAAAAAAAGGTCTATTTTATAGAACTTTTTTTGATCCACTCTACCGGGGGTTAAAAATCGTCGGAATTATTTTTTTTTTATCAATTCAATTAGTTAAGATTCCAAGCTAAAACACTAGCTAATACCCGGTATGCTTCGCCACCCCCGAAATGAAATACATATTAATTAAAATATAAAAATATACGAATTTTTATGGGAGGGACCATACCCCCATAGTCCGCAAATTTATTAGACAAATGTTTTCATGGATGTCAAAATTCTTTGTGCAAAATTTGAGCATTCCAACTCCAATAGTTTCTCAGATATACGAATTTTTGCATTTAATTCATATGGGAGGTACCATGCCCCCTACTTCTAGTCCGCCCATATTTTTTCTTAAATATTAATATTGATACCAAAGTGGCTCCGACAACGAGAATTTTAGAACTCTAACTGTTATATTTTCTCAGATATGATAATTTAATATTTTCTTTATATGGGAGATGCCACGCCCACTATTGCTAGTGTACCAATTTTTGTCCAAAATATTCATATTGAAGCTAATGCTGGTCGTACAAAATTTGAGCTCTCTAACTTTTACAGTTTTCCAGATATAAACATTTTGTTATTAACTTTATATGAGAGATGACACGCCCACTATTTCTTTTCTGCCCATTTTTGCACAAAATGTTCACATTGACACTTAAGTTTATTGTACAAAATTTGGGAAATGTAACTGTTATAGTTTCCTAAATTTAGAGCATTTGGTATTGGCAAGCAATATTAGGCATGGGATGTGCCACACCCACTATTGCTAGTTCGCCTATTTTTTTCCAGAATGTTCATATAGGTGTCAAAGTTGTTCGTGCAAAATTTGAGGACTCTAGTATTACCAATTTCTGAGATATACTACTTTTAATAGTTATTTAGTAAGTGGGCGTGGCACCTCGCCCACATAGAATTTAAAAATAAAAAGTAGCCTATTTTTCCTTCCAGGAATATAGGAACACACTGTGAAAAATTAAAGAAAATCGGTTTAGCCGTTTAGGCGGCTAGAGACTTCAAACAAACATACATACATACAAACAAACACACATTAATTTTTATATATATAGATTATCATTAATTTGAAACTAAATTAGTGACGGTGTAGGTAAAGTTACTGATGCGAAAACGTAACAGTGGTTGGAAATGGGTTAAACCGCCATAACATTGATGCCGTTCGGTAAAAGTCATTCACGCGAACAGATCTGTGTTCCACTAGAGCCAAAGAATATTGGTACTAAATATCGTTGATGTGCCATTTAACAATTTTCGAAATTTTTTTGAACATCAAAAGTAAACGAGTTTGAAGAATTTCCCGTATAAATTTGTCATTCCGTTTGTAATTTCTACAATACTCATCTAAGGGCCGTTATTATAACTTACCTATAAGGTATCAGATAGTTAAAGGTAAGATAGACTAAAGTGAACGATAAAGTAAGCTTTATCTGCTTTTTGTTATTACAACTTGGTGTTAAGGTAAATTTTATAATTTTGATAATACGGCAATATCAAAGCAAAAACCGATTACTTTTGGCCATTTAACGTAGTGGCAATATGTACTATTTGAATGTAACTGCCACTAACGGAAATATAAACAAATAAAAAACAAAGAAATTTTTAAAATAAATGAGTTTAAACTAACTAAAAGAAAACGCTAGAGCAATTATAAATATAAACAGACAAATTACTAAAAACTACAGAGGAATAAATATGATTTTATTTATTTCTTTTATAAAGCAGAAAATATGGCAACTCTGAATACATAAACCTTCCGATAAAAGTTAATGGTCAGATGTTCTTACCTTTAGCTTATTGGTCACTTTTGGCTTAACTTATTCTTATAATAACCAAAAACAGTTAAAGTGAACGATAACATCCTAACTTTAGTTATTGGAAAGTTATAATAACGGGCCTAAGACCCAAAAAAGTATATATATTCTGGATCCTTATTAATAGGGAACTCGATATAACGATGTCCGTCTGGCCGTCCCATATGTCTGTTGAAATCAAATTATAGAGAATATTCTTAGAAGAACACTAAGCAAAATCGGTTTATAAATGTCGTTTTTGCTGCCGGCTTCGTTCTGGCACGGAAAATTCAGAAATTTGTTAAAATTTTTTAAAATTGGTGCTTTAGTATCCGAGATATCGGCCATCGTTCTACAGATTGGTCATAAGTATTATTCGGTTTTTAGAATCAAACAAATCGTTATTGGCAATTTTTTTATTTTTTATTTATGGATGCTTTGCATATTGTTGTTGTTTTTGTGGGCGCTGAAAAAGCTATAAGCTATGTAAAATTTGTTTTTTCTTTCTTAATTTTTTTTTTATATATATTTTTTTTTGCTGAAGGAATAAACTCAATCGGTCCATTAGTATCTGAGATATCGGCCAAAACACAAAATTTCGGTTTTATGAATCAACCAAATCGGCCGTAAACATTTTTGGACTTTTTGAAGCTCCAATATAAGCTATCAAAAGGAGGATATATTTCTTCTCTTTTTGTTATTCATTCAACACATGAAGCATAACTGTTGAATGGCATGGTTTAATAAATGTAAACATTCAAACATACATATTGTAGTACTCTAATCTACCACATATGAACTTTATTACTTACAACACTTTTACATTTTACATTAATTAAATTTCCTAACTTAAAAATATACAAGGTTTCAATTAATATAATTTTACATGTTCATTAAATTTCGGTTACATATATGCATATTGCACAATTAGTATGTACTTAGTAATGTACATATTTTAATTTAAATATGTGAAGACATTTATGAAATTCATAAACTTATCTTTCATTAAAATTGTAGAAGTATTATTTACATGAATATTTTGCCTGCACATTAAAAGTAGTTTGAAGTGAATAAATGAATTTATGCACAAACATCTGTGCAGTTAATGGCATGAAATGAATATTCATAATTAAACAATTTTTGTTGTTTATAGTGAATGTAAATTGATTACACTAATCGACAGAAAAATCTTTTTAATATCTTGAAAACTGGATTTTGTTGCAAGTTTTTTCCGAATAATTTCAAAACCATTGAGCGGTTAAAAAAAATAATGTGGAGGTAATTTTTAGGTAATTTTAGTCGTTATCTATTGATGTTTTAATTGTATAAATTAGACAAAACGAGTTTTAATACTAAAAAAACTTATCGAGATCTGATAGAAAAAAAAAAAAAAATAATAATAAAAATTAATGCAGATTCGCGTTCAGCACAAAATCTTTCTCAACATCTAGTCCACCAATGTTTGTTTAAATGAGAAAAAAGTGCCGACCAGTGATATTAGTATGGTAGTATGTACTTTATGTAAAGAAAAGTCAAAGAAAAAAAAATATTTTTTTTTTTTTTTTTTTTTTTTTTGTTTGACTATGGCCCAATAACTAGAAGTTAAATACTAAGTTTAAGTTTAAACAAAGAGTTAAAATAAATTTATAAACACAAGGTTTTAGTTAACACTAACTTTAAGTTAAATTTAATCGAAAAAATTCTTCCAGTTATTTTTTAACTTTAGTAGCCTGTTCTTCATATCGAATGTCGCTCTAAAGTGTATAGAATCATAGAAATGAATCTTAGTATCAGCGCATTATTCTTTATTTGTATATAATTTTTTTTTGTATATAAATTTAACTTAATTGTATTTTGTGTTAACGTGCATAAATCATATTTTAACTAATATGTTTAAAGATTAAATGTGCATTAATTCTGTCTTGTAAAACAAATACTTTTGTTAGATCTCTCCTCATCTAACAACAATAATATGTAACTACTGTTCTAGCAACCCCATCTAACTCACTGAAAATTGAAATTATAATTTGCTTCAATATTTAAATTATTCATACTACTAATAAAAGTTGTATGTTTTAACATGGCACTACCCTAATAAATGCACAACACAAGCAATTATGTATATTTAGAACAACCACAAAATTACGGTACGTAAGATGGAAACTATATTAAACAAAAATTTTATTAACAAACGTGATTTGTAATGTACTAATGTACCTGACTGAATGAATAAATACAAGCAGATGTGTGTGATGAATATTTTAACACATTAAATAAATTTAATAGGAATATGATTTATGGAAATATTAGAGCAAATTAATTTAGGATATTTGAATGATTATTTGTAGTTTTAATTTAAATTCAAATAACTAATATTAATATTAAATAATAATCTATAATAAGTTGTATTGACTTCAATTATATTTTAAAGTAGTCATAAAGGTTAATGTCTCCTTATCTCTAATAGAAGATATATAAATAGCATCTTGTTTAAGTAGGTACTTATGTTAAAGAAGATTATTAATAAAATATTTTTATAATATGTATCATAATTTTATTAGTTAAAATGAATTTAGGCCATAATTAAAAAATATAATTGTAAGTATATTTTTCTTTATTTCTAAGTATATCTCAGCTAGAAATTGTATCATAACGGTAAACTCACAAGTGGTTCTTGACACAACATCTTCAAAAATTTATTAAAACTAGTAATATTTGGACCAAAATCATAAGATGTTTTTATTATTTTGGTAGTTCAGTGGATCATAATATTTATGTATTTATTTATTTATAATATTTTTTAGGAATTTTTAAAATACTAATAAATAAAATAGTGTTACTCTCTTAAAATAAAATAAGTCACAACATTAACGACAATCATTCTGTTCCTATTTAGAATGCATTTCTAGCCACATTATTAATTAAAAATATTATTAAAAATATAGCTTCATTAAAATTTTATTAAGTAAATTTAATGATTCCATGTCAAAATGGACAGCAATAGGATTTGACATCTCCTATTTCAATTAAATTCACTACAAATATTGACCATTGGAAGACCCATGTTTATTTCCTGTCCGAAAATATGGCGGTTTAAAAAACAAACAAAATAGAAAAACTTTACAAATTAATACTTATTTAACTTCTAATAACTTTTCAAAATTATATACTTATAGTGAGTTACTTTAGTTCAAAAGTTCAAAGACCAAAATAAGACTTTCAAAATATAAACCATTATATCTTTTTTTTTTTTTTTTTTTTTATTTTAAAGTACCTTTTTTCGAGCTATAAAGCTCTACAGCCGTACTCAAAAAAAAAAAAAAAAAAAAAAAAAATGTAGGTTTGATAACGAGTTACTAACTTTTTCTTATGGACATTTACATACAAAAAGTTAGTAACTCGTTATCAAGCATACATTATTTTTTTTTTTTTTGTGAATACCGCTGTTAATCTTTATATTATCGATTTTAACCTTTGAACTTTCGAAGTATATAAATGTTTTACTTGTCGTTTTAAATTCAATATGTTTTGCTATTAACAAACCGACAACCGACAACCATTGCCATGGAATTCAAGACAATCGAACTATTTCTTTAGTTATTAAGGTAAAAATTAATATCCGTGGTATTACTAAATACGAACTGCAAGAAAAAATTAGCTTTATGTATATATTTATGTAAAATTATGTAAACAAATTTATGATTTTTTGTATTTAAATAAAATAAATGAATAATATCAAATAGTTTTGTTTATATTAATTCATAATAGGAATCAAAGCTTTCAACCGAATTGTTTAAAAAACGGTTGTATGTACCATATCAATTCAGTTATTGCAATCGAATTAACAGATAATAGTGGAACCGATCAAATTCGGATGACAAAAATTCGGTTGCCACAACGTGTATGATTTTTCTTTCACTGTTCGGTGGCTCAGAAACTAATTTCACTACCCAAAAGTCTAATCTTTTTGTTAAAAGTCGTAAAAGAAGTCATTGTAGTTGCTGTGCTATTAAAAGTTTTCTCAGGAACTATATATGAATTTGAAAATTAGTGGAATAGAAAATTTGAGTTTAAAAAGGTGTTATACAAATTTTACTACCAGAAGAAAGGCGAAAGTGTCCTCTTTAACTTCATATTTACGTTTGCCTGTCTGTAGAACAATTTTTCCATTTGAATGAAATTACTGTAAAATTTTTTGATACCAAAAAAATAAAAATTCGGGGAGGGGTCTTCTTTTTTCTGGACCTGTGGCCAATTGTGGACCGATACTTATATTAAGTGTAAAATAAAACATACGAATACAGAATATTACGTCGATACTAACATTTATGTGAATTTATTTACTTCTGGGTGATTCCCGAAAGTGATCCTTATATTGTAATACACGTTTATGATTGGAGCAAAAACAAATAGGAAACTATGACTTACAGAATCTTGAGAACCTCGTCACCGGCCATTTACCCAATAATCCATAATCCATACTTTTACTTTTTGTTGTACATGCACATTAATATTTCTCCCATCACAGATTTGGCAATAGCATCTTTATTTCAAATGATTTAAAGCACTTGATTTATTTTTTTGTTTATATAATTTTATATATTCATACTTATTTATTTTAAGTTTCATTATCTTCTCTTTTGCTTAAAATTTCGTTTCATTGATTTCTAAAATTATAATTTTTCACAAATAAATTTATGCTTCTTCTTCTAACCATATGTTCAATGATACTGTTTGTTTTGTTTTGTTTTGCCTTCGGTTTTGTATAAAAGATGTAATTGAGATCATTAAGTATAAGAGTTTTAGCCTGAGCTAAATGCAGGCAGGGTTGGGAAAATCTGTTCATGCTAGAAAAGAAAAAAATTTTTGCATACTTCAGAAACCTAAAAAAAGAAATATTCTAGTTTCAAAAATTTATCAAAATATCTATTATTAATCATTTTTTTTTCCTCATACAATGTCTCCTACATTTAAATCTTAAAGTTACCATGTATTGAAAGATTTATAGTTTCAATCAATCTCAGTCATGATGACTAAACAAAGATTTTATAATAAGTGATTTGCGTCTTAGATAATTAATAGATAATTCATGTGGCAATATGATTGTTATTGACAATTTGTTGACAAATAATGTCAAAATTGTACTAAAACGAATCATATGAGGTTTCTTTTAATAACAAAAGACTTTCAAAGTTCCTTTTCCTGTGAGTCTTCAAATTGGAAACATCAATTGTTAAATATCCCGGAGAAAAATCTAAATATTGTAAGGGAATCGCCAAATAATTGCCTGGATTTTTCCGCAAAGCTAATTTCTATACTAATAAATACTTCACAAACAGGTAAATTTTTGGGAAATATTTAATAGAGATAACTAATCTATAAAATTTAATAAATCTTTAGGAAAAAATCATTGCCACAAAATCCCATTACCTACATTTATTTAAATATTTCGGTAGAAGCCTATATATTCCCAAATCTTTGCTAACAACGATACAAGGTAATTTTAAAATCAACTTGGTAAAAATTAAACTTTATAGTAACATTCCTGTATTTTCCAAATCAACGTTTCAGGAATCACTCATACATTCTAAAACGCAATCCCCAAACCTGGTAGGAGAAATTCTTTTCCAGGGGATTCCCTTTGGGTGGATGAGTCATCAGACTGATTTCCCATTTATGAGAACTTTTGTGTTTTTTTTTCTCCCATCAAACCGAACAAAATCTAACAACTCCAACAATAAAAATATTTTAAAAGCAAAAATCCAATAAGCAAAAGAAACAAAAAAAAAAAAAAACCTATAATAATGAAATAAGAAAAAAGAATCAGTGATTCCCAAAATTTAAAAGAAAAATAACTGTAATTTTATATAAAACATAAAAAGATTGTCTCCATAAGAAAAAAAAAAAAAACAAAACGATGGTAGCTAAATATGAAAGAGAATAGTGATTCCCAAATTTAGATTTTAAATAAGAATATCGATTGATTAAATCATAAACCAAATTGATGGTTCTAAATTTTAATTGTGCACCTCATTAAATTGCCAGTGATTTTTTTTTTTTTTTTTTTTTTTTAACCAAATTTAATAAAAATTACCCAAATGTGACTAAAATTTTCAACGCAAGGACAAAAACTTAAACTATATATAAAATTATGAAATTTCACTATACTATACTACATCAAAAAAAAAAAACATAAAAATTATTTAACTATATTATAAAAGATCTTTCTAAAAACATTTTTAAAAACAAAAAAAAAAAAAAAAAACAAAAAAAAAAAACACAAAAACACAAAAACACACACAATATCAAAAATTTAAAAGTAGTATTTGTTAAAAATCTTATGATGCACCCTACATTACGTCCTGGTCGCATGATAATTAAAATAAATTCAATTTATTAAAACTGAAAGAAATTATCTAGCTAGATTAATGTAATAATTAAAATTTCCCTTTAAATAATGAATAACTAAATTAAAATGTTTAAATAATAGTTATTAAACAACATAAAAAAACCAACAACTAAAGAAATCCTAAAATAATTACGAAATAATGCAAGAAAACAAATTACAACAATTTTTATACCAGTTTAGCGCACATCGAGATCGTGGAGAAGGCCTTCTGCAGGAGATCGAATGGTGAGTGACAATATTATTAAATTTCCTTTTTTTCTTTATTACTCTTGCATTATTTACAAAATTGTAACAAACAAACAAATGCAACAAAATTAGTAAAGTTCGATCGAACTGTTGTAACCTAGTTTTCATTTATTCTTTATTCAAACCTAAATTAAATGAGAGAACCAACATGTTGTGACCTACTTTTGGTTACAACCTAATATGCACAGCCACACGAACACGTATTAACGATCAGCTGTTCTACTAAAGTTCAATGAACTTTAAACATAATTTTTTTGCATTTGCTTTAGTTTGTTTCTTACATAAAATTGCACTATGAATCAAATTCACTAAAATAACAGAGAAAATTATTTAATTTCTTTTGTTTAAATTGTTTTTAAAATTAAATTAATTATTCTTATGGCTTAAAATTTATACAATTTAATTATTAATTCCCAAATCTTTGAATATTATTTAAATATTAATTCTCTTTGTTTGTTGAAAATTTAAAACAAATTTATTTTTTATATTTTTTAATTTGAAATGTTATATTAAGATATATAATCATCTTCTAGTTTTTATAACTTGTTTATGGTATTTTTTTTTAGGCGATAAAATATAAGATTTTTTTTCTTTCTTAAACTTTATAAAATAAATGTAATGAATATGTTTGAGTAAATTAAATTTTTTTTTTGGTCTTCTTAATCGTTTAAATGTGAGAAAGTTAACAGGTAAAATTGTTAGGGGTTCTAAAACAATATTCTGCCAAAAGAACTACAGGAAGGTGAGGGTTTTGAGGCAATGCATCCGACACCAGCAGGATAGCCTTTCTTTAGGTAAAATATTATTTCCAACTATATGTTTTAATTGTAAAATTTCTACTGGAACTAGTTAATGGGCTTAGTTTTTTTTTTTTTTTTTTGTTTAAGTGTTTTGATGGTATCCAGTTTTTTTTATTTTCCATTTAAGAATTCAAGTATGATTTTAGATATTCGGGAGTCTATAATAAAAAAAGAGCATGTACTAAAACTCAGAGTTAAGGATATAGGACACGAACCCCCCACCCGGCTGCTTGCTAGCTTATTAATGGCTCCCAATAGTCCTTATAGATTTAACTTTGATAATTTAAACTCATTGTTTTTCTGCTTTTGATTAATATGATTGAGAATCTGGCTGTATTAATTTTGAGTTTTGGAATAAAAGAAAATAAACGGAATACATATAAGCTTCTTTTAGGAGTTATATATATGAATTTCATATTTATACAAGTGGTACATTACATAATAAATGGCGCCCAACGTGGGGCTCGAAGGAATAGCTCGTTTCTTCAAGCTCATTTTGTTTTTTTTTTTTTTTTTTTTTTTTTGTTAGATTTCATTTTAAAGATAATGCTAAAAACTCTTCAGTTAATACTAAATATTTAACAGAATAACTATTTAATCCTTTTCTGGAATTTAGCTATTTGAGGTTACAAAGTTTGAATAGGCTAACCGCTAAGCATGAGATAGTCATTTCCTCATTTGTTTGGTACAATTGAATGGTTTTAGTGTTATTAGTTTAGTATCATTCTACAATACTTATGGAATTGGAAACGATTTTAGCATATTTTATACATTGGAATTCGTAAATTTGCTAGCTGCAGGTTATGACCATGTATAAAATTATTTACTTGTATAAACAACACTTTTTCTGCTATGGTGACCAATTTTATAAATATTTTAGAAATGATATTGAACTCAATAGACTCGTTTTGTTTAAATTATAGTTGGTTTTTTATTATTTTGTCTAATTCAATATTAATGTTTTCATTTCTCACATTGAAACGTTAAGAGGACCAAATATTGTTCATTATTACACACATTTCTATTTGTTTATTTAGGTTTGGAATCCGAATCTGAATATCTTGTTTAATTTGAACCGCTTAAAACAAAAGTTTAATTAACTATTAGTACGAACATATTAAGTTCTGGAAATTTTAATATTTCAATTAAAAATTGTTTATTTTTTTCCCACAATTTTTTCTTATCATTTTTATTTTTAAAATTAATTTTCAAATTCACAAAGCCAGTTTTGTTTTTTGAAACCAATTGATATTATTAATTAAGATAATTTTGATTGTGTTTTTTTTTTTTATATTTATTCAACATAACATGTTGAAGAAATTTTTCTAAATTTTTTAGATCTAATAAGATATTAAAAAATAATAATTTAGTTAAATACGATCTTCAATATAAGGAAGATATTATCAAACTTCAGTCTTACCAGAACGGTGTTATTCACTTTGAATTTTTGTAAATAAATTTTAGTGTTGACTAAATTTAAATAACAAACAATTTATAATAATATATTTCTTTCATTAGAGTGATCTCAACTATATATTTTGGGAAGCAATTTTTTTAAAGAAATAATTATTTACCATTGTTAAACAAATTTTTTTTTATTCGACAAAAGTCTTGTATATTTTCTATATAAATTTTCTTTATAAATTTAACTAATTTCTTTATTTTCTAACTAAAGGAAATATTGTTTGGTTTCAGAATTTTCTTCTGATTGTTTAATTAGCGTAAAAGAATTTCAAACATTTGGATTTTCAATTATTAATATATTTCTTAGATTTCTTTTCGATATACTTTATTCTTTCGAGAAAATTTTGACATACACTGTCTTCGATTTTTTGTTTTGTTTTAATTTTTATATATTGTATAAATTCTTTTCTTATCACAATGGCCACAAACCCTATTTCTCCGTCCACTAATATTCCACCACCTTTGCCTTCGGCACCGGTCCAAATAGAACCTTCTGTTTGTCAGATTTGTAAGAAAGCTATGAGCGAAGGACAGGATTGCTTGATTATTAGTGAATGTAGCCACGCCTTTCATAGATTATGTATTGAATCTAATCTGGCCACTTCTTCTGAATGCCCAATCTGCAAACGAAGCTTTCAATTGTCTGAATTAAGAAAGCTGGTAATTCAACCTAAGGGTAGCATAGCGCGAAATACAGGAACTAAACCACGAGGTGCAATGGCAAAACACTACCAAACTAGAAGTGCCAGTAGAACTTTAGGGCAAGATCCATCAGAGACAAATTTTAGTTTTGATCCTAATGAGCAGTCAATCGCTGCATCATTGACTAGTGCGACCAATCCTCCAAACGATTCTATGAATCAGCAAAATGATCCACCTAATCAACGTAATAACGGTATTGATTACCAGGAAATTAATCGGATGATTGAACAGAATTTGACTCGTATTCTGACTAATATGAATTTTATGTCCAATAATAATCCTGAAGCAAGGCAGGAGCAACCTCTGCCTAGTCCTGCTAACTCAAATAATAACATATTTGATCACCCAAACGTTAATATATTGAATTCACCCTTTCGCCTAAATTCAGCTGCTAATTCATATCATAGCACTTTAAATGCTGATAAAATTTCTCTTATTATTCAAAATTGGAACGTAAAGTTCGATGGCACATCTAATGGCTTAAATATAGAGGAATTTTTATATCGAATTCGTACTCTGACGAAAGATTATTTCAATAATGATTTTACTATAATATGTCGTAATTTACATATACTATTGACAGGAAAAGCTAGGGAGTGGTATTGGCGTTATCACAAAAGGGTCAAAGTGATTGAATGGACAGAGTTTTGTGAAGCAATTCGTTGCCAGTATCGTGAGTTTAAGTCTTCATTCGATATCCGAGAAGAAATCCGCAACAGGAAACAAAAACCTGGGGAATCATTTGATTCATTCTTTGAAGCGGTTTCGACTATCATGGATAAACTTCCAACTCCGATGTCTGAGCTTGAGCTTATTGAAATTTTGGCAAGAAACTTGCGACCTGACGTTAGACAGGATCTCCTATATGTGCCTGTTCACTCTATTCCGCATTTGAGGAAACTTGTACAAATGCGTGAAAACTTTTTGGCAGAAGAACATGTTAGAAAGAATATTATTTCTCGAATTCCTAATTCCAACTTTCCACGTCGTGTTGCAGAATTATCGACAGAAAATTTCGATGACTATTTATGCAGTTCTGAAGATCAAAGCAACGAATTATCTGTAAATGCAATTCATAGTAATGAAAATGCAGGAAAATGCTGGAATTGCAACGAAATAGGGCATCATTGGCAAGATTGCCTTAAAATTAGGACCATATTCTGCTATGGATGTGGCGAAAAAGATGTTTATAAACCCAATTGCGCTAAATGTTCTGCAAGAAAACAGCTCTGCTCAAAAAACTTGAAAACTCCTTTTCCAAAAGAAATCCAATGACAACATCCAACAATGAATTTCCTATTAACCCTAAATTACCTGATAGTGACCATTTTGAACGAACCGGATATGAAAATAATACTGACAAGAATTATGAATTTGGTAAGATAAAAATACATGTACGAAAATCTAGTAATGAAGATAATATTTTGTGTAAAAATAGAAATAATAGTTCTGTCTTAGTTTCCGACAAAATTATCTACCCTCGTTTACCGTACCATAAACGTTGGCAAATATATCTGGAGAAACGTAATGAAATTTTTAATGCTTCATCTTTAAATGCACTTTCGAAAACAAAACCAAAACGATCGACTCTCCGTTTAAGAAAATATTTTAGAATGAAGAAATTGTGCAGAAAATTATTAATTTCTACTATAGTATCAGACGAGAAGGACATGAGATATTATGCAAAAGTATCTTTTCTTACATTTAATGAATATGGCCTTTTAGATACTGGGGCAAACGTTAGTTGTATTGGGGCAGAACTGGCAAAACAAGATTTTTCAAAATTTTCAAACTTTAATAAATGTAAATCGTTCGTAAAAACTGCGGATGGCAAGTTGCAGTCTGTTGTAGGTTGGTTGAAGGTAGATGTTCAATTTAGAAACAAAGTTAAAACTATGAAATTATTTATCATTCCATCGATTTCTAAACGTTTAATTCTAGGACTAGATTTTTGGAAGTCATTTGATTTATGCCCAGAGTTTTTTGGATCTGCTAATGTTATTGCTCTTAATGCTTCAACGAATAGTCCATCTGATTTGAACAGTATGACTGAAGTTCTGTCTGATTTTGCAAAAACCTCTAGCTCTACCGATGAAAATTTCTATCCGCTTAGTATTGATCAGAAAAATCAACTAGAGTCTATAATAAATCTGTTTCCTAACTTCGATAAACAAGGTCTAGGTCGAACTAAACTGATCGAACATAAAATCGATGTGGGTAGCGCTGCTCCCGTCAAACAGCGATTCTACCCAGTGTCACCGGCTGTTGAAAAACTTATGTTTAGTGAAATCGATAGGATGTTAGCTCTAGGGGTAATCGAACCATCTTCCTCCCCTTGGAGCTCTCCTATGAGACTAGTGGTAAAACCTAACAAAGTGTGTTTATGTCTTGACGCTAGGAAACTGAATCAGGTAACTAAAAAAGATGCTTACCCTTTGCCAAATATTGGTGGCATCTTCGCCAGGCTCCCTAAGGCTAACATCATATCAAAATTAGATCTCAAAGATGCTTACTGGCAAATTGGCCTTGATGTAGATTCTAGACCCTTAACGGCGTTCACAGTCCCAGGAAGACCCCTATACCAGTTCGTGGTCATGCCGTTCGGGCTGTGTAACGCCCCTCAGACCATGTGTAGGTTAATTGATCAGCTTATACCTCCAGATCTAAAAAATAGTGTGTTCGGTTATCTAGATGACCTTGTCATCGTTTCAGAAGATTTTGAATCGCATATTGAGGTCTTAGTTAGAATCGCCTCCCAGTTTAGGAAAGCTAACCTGACACTAAATGTGGCAAAGAGCAAATTTTGTGTGACAAAGGTGAACTATTTGGGCTACGTTATAGGAGACGGAGGCATAACAACCGATCCTGAGAAGATTAGTGCGATAGTCAATTGGCCTATTCCAAAAAATTTGAAGCAAGTGAGAGGATTCCTTGGATTGGCGGGGTGGTATCGCAGGTTTATTGCAAATTTTTCATCGGAAGTATGCCCTATAACAGATGTTTTATCGACCAAGAAGAAATTTTCGTGGACACCTGAGGCTCAAAAAGCTTTTGAGAGAGTAAAAGATCTGCTTACAACCGCTCCTGTATTAACAAATCCGGACTTTTCAAAAAAGTTTTTCCTGCACTGTGACGCGAGTGATTATGGCATTGGCGCAGTTCTGGTGCAACTGGATGAACAAGGTGAAGAAAAGCCCATTGCATACATGAGTAAAAAGCTTAATGCAGCGCAGCGTAATTACTCAGTCACAGAGCGGGAATGCTTGGCAGCTATGGAAGCTATTAAAAAATTCCGTTGCTATTTGGAAATGCAGGAGTTTGAGGTTGTAACAGATCACTCGAGTCTTCTTTGGTTGATGAAACAATCTGATCTAAGTGGACGACTGGCTCGGTGGGTCTTCAAATTGCAACCCTATACATTCTCAATAAGCCATAGAAAGGGCAAAGAAAATATAGTTCCTGATGCCTTATCCAGAATACCAATGGACACTATAAATGGAATAGAAATGGTAGAACCGGAAGTAGACTTAAATTCACCCTACTTTGAAGATCCAGACTATAATGATTTAAAAGAGAAAATAACACAAAATCAATCTAAATATCCCGATGTAAAAATAGATGATAAATACGTTTACATACGTACAGAACACTATTCTGGCCAAGAAGAACAAGAAAACCTCACATGGAAATTATGGATACCTTATAGATTACGCGAAGAAACCATAAAACGCTTCCATGATACTCCGACTTCTTCCCACGGTGGAATGGTAAAAACGCTAGATTTGCTACGAAGGAACTTTTACTGGCCTGGCATGGTCAGAGATGTGCGTAAATATGTGCGAAACTGTGAGATCTGCAAAGAAACAAAAGCCCCTAACTTCATCATGAAACCACCTATGGGAAACCAAATCTCATCTGCAAGACCTTTTCAGCGATTGTATGTCGACCTTTTAGGACCCTATCCGAGGAGTAAAACTGGATACATAGGCTTGCTAATTGTACTGGACCACCTTACCAAGTTTCACTGGCTATGTCCTCTACGAAAATTTACTTCTATTAATATACAAAATTACTTAGAACAACACATTTTTCATACATATGGAGTACCAGAGGTCATAGTCAGCGATAATGGCAGCCAGTTTAAAGCTAACGATTTGAACGCATTTTTTACTAAGTACGGCATAAAACATGTGTATACTGCATACTACTCCCCCCAATCTAATGCGTCCGAAAGAGTGAATCGCTCACTTATTGCTGGAATTAGAGCCTATTTAAAAAACGACCATCGACTTTGGGATGAGCAGCTCAGTGCTATCAGTTGTGCACTTCGCAACTCCTATCACCAAGCCATAAATCGTTCTCCTTATCACGCACTTTTTGGCTTCGACATGGTAACACATGCATCCTCCTATGATTTGCTTCGAAAATTACAATTATTAGATGAGCCAATTGCTAAACTATCACATGACGATAATCTTCAACTTATAAGGACAAATTTGAGAAAATGCATTAGAGAAGCTTACGACAGAAACCAAAAACAATATAATTTACGTGCTAGACCACAAAACTTTAACGTAAACCAGGAAGTTTTCAGACGTAATTTTGCACAGAGTAACATGGAAAAAGGTTTTAATGCTAAATTAAGTCCAGTTTTTGTAAAGGCTAGAATACGTGAAAAACTAGGAAACCACTATTACGTCTTGGAAGATTTACACGGTAAACATGTTGGTACATATCATGGAAAAGATATTCGTCCATAAACGCTTTTGTTCAAGCTATTTTTGTTTCGTATAACTCCAAAAATATCTAGTTTTGTAATACACGTTTATGATTGGAGCAAAAACAAATAGGAAACTATGACTTACAGAATCTTGAGAACCTCGTCACCGGCCATTTACCCAATAATCTATAATCCATACTTTTACTTTTTGTTGTACATGCACATTAATATTTCTCCCATCACAGATTTGGCAATAGCATCTTTATTTCAAATGATTTAAAGCACTTGATTTATTTTTTTGTTTATATAATTTTATATATTCATACTTATTTATTTTAAGTTTCATTATCTTCTCTTTTGCTTAAAATTTCGTTTCATTGATTTCTAAAATTATAATTTTTCACAAATAAATTTATGCTTCTTCTTCTAACCATATGTTCAATGATACTGTTTGTTTTGTTTTGTTTTGCCTTCGGTTTTGTATAAAAGATGTAATTGAGATCATTAAGTATAAGAGTTTTAGCCTGAGCTAAATGCAGGCAGGGTTGGGAAAATCTGTTCATGCTAGAAAAGAAAAAAATTTTTGCATACTTCAGAAACCTAAAAAAAGAAATATTCTAGTTTCAAAAATTTATCAAAATATCTATTATTAATCATTTTTTTTTCCTCATACAATGTCTCCTACATTTAAATCTTAAAGTTACCATGTATTGAAAGATTTATAGTTTCAATCAATCTCAGTCATGATGACTAAACAAAGATTTTATAATAAGTGATTTGCGTCTTAGATAATTAATAGATAATTCATGTGGCAATATGATTGTTATTGACAATTTGTTGACAAATAATGTCAAAATTGTACTAAAACGAATCATATGAGGTTTCTTTTAATAACAAAAGACTTTCAAAGTTCCTTTTCCTGTGAGTCTTCAAATTGGAAACATCAATTGTTAAATATCCCGGAGAAAAATCTAAATATTGTAAGGGAATCGCCAAATAATTGCCTGGATTTTTCCGCAAAGCTAATTTCTATACTAATAAATACTTCACAAACAGGTAAATTTTTGGGAAATATTTAATAGAGATAACTAATCTATAAAATTTAATAAATCTTTAGGAAAAAATCATTGCCACAAAATCCCATTACCTACATTTATTTAAATATTTCGGTAGAAGCCTATATATTCCCAAATCTTTGCTAACAACGATACAAGGTAATTTTAAAATCAACTTGGTAAAAATTAAACTTTATAGTAACATTCCTGTATTTTCCAAATCAACGTTTCAGGAATCACTCATACATTCTAAAACGCAATCCCCAAACCTGGTAGGAGAAATTCTTTTCCAGGGGATTCCCTTTGGGTGGATGAGTCATCAGACTGATTTCCCATTTATGAGAACTTTTGTGTTTTTTTTTCTCCCATCAAACCGAACAAAATCTAACAACTCCAACAATAAAAATATTTTAAAAGCAAAAATCCAATAAGCAAAAGAAACAAAAAAAAAAAAAAAAACCTATAATAATGAAATAAGAAAAAAGAATCAGTGATTCCCAAAATTTAAAAGAAAAATAACTGTAATTTTATATAAAACATAAAAAGATTGTCTCCATAAGAAAAAAAAAAAAAAACAAAACGATGGTAGCTAAATATGAAAGAGAATAGTGATTCCCAAATTTAGATTTTAAATAAGAATATCGATTGATTAAATCATAAACCAAATTGATGGTTCTAAATTTTAATTGTGCACCTCATTAAATTGCCAGTGATTTTTTTTTTTTTTTTTTTTTAACCAAATTTAATAAAAATTACCCAAATGTGACTAAAATTTTCAACGCAAGGACAAAAACTTAAACTATATATAAAATTATGAAATTTCACTATACTATACTACATCAAAAAAAAAAAAACATAAAAATTATTTAACTATATTATAAAAGATCTTTCTAAAAACATTTTTAAAAACAAAAAAAAAAAAAAAAACAAAAAAAAAAACACAAAAACACACACAATATCAAAAATTTAAAAGTAGTATTTGTTAAAAATCTTATGATGCACCCTACATTACGTCCTGGTCGCATGATAATTAAAATAAATTCAATTTATTAAAACTGAAAGAAATTATCTAGCTAGATTAATGTAATAATTAAAATTTCCCTTTAAATAATGAATTACTAAATTAAAATGTTTAAATAATAGTTATTAAACAACATAAAAAAACCAACAACTAAAGAAATCCTAAAATAATTACGAAATAATGCAAGAAAACAAATTACAACAATTTTTATACCAGTTTAGCGCACATCGAGATCGTGGAGAAGGCCTTCTGCAGGAGATCGAATGGTGAGTGACAATATTATTAAATTTCCTTTTTTTCTTTATTACTCTTGCATTATTTACAAAATTGTAACAAACAAACAAATGCAACAAAATTAGTAAAGTTCGATCGAACTGTTGTAACCTAGTTTTCATTTATTCTTTATTCAAACCTAAATTAAATGAGAGAACCAACATGTTGTGACCTACTTTTGGTTACAACCTAATATGCACAGCCACACGAACACGTATTAACGATCAGCTGTTCTACTAAAGTTCAATGAACTTTAAACATAATTTTTTTGCATTTGCTTTAGTTTGTTTCTTACATAAAATTGCACTATGAATCAAATTCACTAAAATAACAGAGAAAATTATTTAATTTCTTTTGTTTAAATTGTTTTTAAAATTAAATTAATTATTCTTATGGCTTAAAATTTATACAATTTAATTATTAATTCCCAAATCTTTGAATATTATTTAAATATTAATTCTCTTTGTTTGTTGAAAATTTAAAACAAATTTATTTTTTATATTTTTTAATTTGAAATGTTATATTAAGATATATAATCATCTTCTAGTTTTTATAACTTGTTTATGGTATTTTTTTTTAGGCGATAAAATATAAGATTTTTTTTCTTTCTTAAACTTTATAAAATAAATGTAATGAATATGTTTGAGTAAATTAAATTTTTTTTTTGGTCTTCTTAATCGTTTAAATGTGAGAAAGTTAACAGGTAAAATTGTTAGGGGTTCTAAAACAATATTCTGCCAAAAGAACTACAGGAAGGTGAGGGTTTTGAGGCAATGCATCCGACACCAGCAGGATAGCCTTTCTTTAGGTAAAATATTATTTCCAACTATATGTTTTAATTGTAAAATTTCTACTGGAACTAGTTAATGGGCTTAGTTTTTTTTTTTTTTTTTGTTTAAGTGTTTTGATGGTATCCAGTTTTTTTTATTTTCCATTTAAGAATTCAAGTATGATTTTAGATATTCGGGAGTCTATAATAAAAAAAGAGCATGTACTAAAACTCAGAGTTAAGGATATAGGACACGAACCCCCCACCCGGCTGCTTGCTAGCTTATTAATGGCTCCCAATAGTCCTTATAGATTTAACTTTGATAATTTAAACTCATTGTTTTTCTGCTTTTGATTAATATGATTGAGAATCTGGCTGTATTAATTTTGAGTTTTGGAATAAAAGAAAATAAACGGAATACATATAAGCTTCTTTTAGGAGTTATATATATGAATTTCATATTTATACAAGTGGTACATTACAATATGGGGGCTATAGTTAATTATGCACTATAATTTATATTTATATAAAACTTATTTGTGTCAAGTAATAACTTGATACTAACATTTTAATAGGATTAATGCCCGTTAAAATTATTTTCTGCTGAGGAGTTTATATGGGAGCTATGGTCAATTATGATCTTAATGGAATCATAGATTAGACACAGATTAAGACTTATATGGAACTTATGTGTGGCAAATTACCTTATAATATATTGTATATTTAAGGGAGTTATGATCGTTAAATCCCTTTTCCGGAAGGACATTTGTATGGGGGCTAGGGACCGATCATGACCATGATTTCAATAGACTTTGTCTTTGGACTATAAGAAACTTCTAAGCCGAATTTCAATAATTTATTCCCAAAATTGCCACTTGCAGTTTGATTACAAGGTTTACATAGACGGACAGCCACATAGTGATTCGTTCCCATATAACGACTGGACAAAAATAGATGGAATTATCCTAAACTTATGAAATTTTGTGCACTTTTAAAAATTGGAATAGTCAAGAAAAATACGAAGTTAAAAAACATCGGTGCGAGGACTCATATCCATCCCATACATCCTAAAATTTAAAAATGCAATATTCCACAAACTAAAAAACCAAATTCTAAAAGTTGGTGCTTTTAGTACTTATATGACTATAATTATGCGCCTTTTATTTCTAATCGGAGTAAGGACTATCGTAGCTATCATATATCCTTTTTATTAAAAACATCGTAAAACTTTGAAAACGACACATAATATAAAATAACTTTTGAATAGACTTGCAGTTGGCTACGTACCAAATTTTACTGAATTTGGTCAAATAACATACAAAATATGAAAATATATATTTTTTAATAATATAAATATTAGTAAGGAGTACTATACTGTACTTGTTATAAATAACATATACATTATTGGTAAAAACAAAAGCTACCCCTTGTTAATTTTATCTTGAGCATAATTTTATTAAAAAAAAAAAAAAATTAATTTTAAAAAACATAACAATAGATATTCAGATTCCTGTTAAAAAAAAAAAAAAAAATAATAAATAAATAAAAATAACAATAATATTCATAAGTAATACTGAAAAACTGATTGAACATAACATAACACGGTGAAGGGGGTGCACCACCTTCACATTCATCAAAATAGCTCGACTTTTTTGTAACATTTGGTTGGAAATCCCTTAGATTTTATTACTGCCTGGCATCTCTTGGGTATAATAATGGATCAATTGTTTCCTTTGATATTCCTTCCCACGCATTTTTTACGGCAATAAATAATTCTATTTTTGTTTTGCAATTGTCTCTATTAATTTTCAAATTAACGATTTTCCATTTCTTGATGGGGTTCAGGTCAGGTGATTGAGCAGGCCAATCTAAAACTTCAATATTATGGTTGCGAAGCCAAGTTTTACAGTGATTTGAGGTGTATTTGGGATCGTTATCCTGCTGCAACCTTCACTTTAGTGGCATTTCTTCCTCAGCGTAAGGCAATATCACATTGCACATAAGGGCAGCTATAAGGAGATCTTTAGAGTCATTCCATTTTAAACCAACACGAAAAATTAAAATTTTTGACTTTTCCTCTCCGAATTTGATGATATTTAGTGCAATCATTATTCTTGTCAAAACTAAGACTAATTAAAATTTCAGATAATTTCATCAAATATCGCGGTTGAAAAGTGCAAAATAGCTCAAAATATGTACAAAGTTTCATACACAAAATTACAAATATCTTTCGAAGTATTTATTATATAAGATTTATTGAGATGTCATATTAAAGGTATTAAAATTACCTTTAAATGACGTATAACATGACTTTTTTCTCAACATCAAAATGGTCCATATCTCGCGATTTTTCGTTCTCGGGTAAATATCTCGAAAAGTGGTCTTTTTTAAAAAATATATGTTAATGATGAAAATGTTTTCTATAACCGTGGAAAGTGGCATTCTGGTACTCGTAATATTTTAGGAGTTATTACAACAAATGACATAACAAATACGAAATATTTATTGCAATTTGTATTGTTTTATTTGTAATAAAATAGAAAAATCGCCAATTTCTTCCAAAAATCATACGAATGTAATAAAATTCGGCAAGAATATTAATATTGACGCTGGTAACGTAAATGCCGAGTTTAAGTTTGATTACCGCGATAGTTCGCGATTTATAATATCTCAAAAATGAGGAAAATTGTCTTTTTAAAATACAAATATCTTCCAAAATATGTTACAACGTTCATTAAGGCAATTATTTAAAGGTAATGAAATTACCTTTAACATGATCAGAGTTACCGTTGAAAATTTTTAAAAAGTGTCCAAAAAAGGGGATTTCAAAATAAAAAGTCGCCAAAAAAGGGGATTTTTTGAAAAAAAGGGGCCAACTGCTTTAAACCCTAAAAAACACCTGAAAATATGTTTATTTGTTAACAACAAAATAAAAAAATGTTATGTTTTAAGAAAAACTACTATCCAATTCTGTTACTAACAAAATAATTTATTTCTAATTATTTTATGAAAATAAAATTTTTTTATTTCAAAATTAAAGATTTTTTCATAAAAGTAGTTGACATATAATCCACTTTTTGTTAATTACACTTCTGTACTTTTGTACAAGGTCTTCACTCGTTCACCAGTCTTTCAATTCTCCTTCGGACCAATTTAGGACTGAACGTATGGATCCACAAGTATAGACTTAAGTCTGTTGGACAAACTATTTTTTATTATTTATAATTTAGTGAAAAAAATAACACGTTCCACCGAGGGATTGCTATGAGGAATGTAAAAATATAACTTAGGATATAAGTATTCATCGTATCTGTTTTTTTTTTTTTTTTTTTTTTTTTCAATTCAGTCAAAAAAATTCGGCATATGATGACTTAAATAGCTGTTCATAAACTTATTTTTTTTTTTAGTAACTAACAGTTTCAGTCCAATTATAAATACTCCGCAGCTATTTATATCACTATACTGTGAAATAATCTCAAAATAATTAATTTATTTGTTTAAATTAATATAAAATGGGTCGATATATTTTAAACAACTTAGTTTCTCGTTATTCAGCACATAGTGTTAAAAAGTCTCCATTTAGTCGCCATTTAAAAAAGGGGCCAAAAAAGTGGCCATGTGGTTAAAAAAGGGGCAATTGGCGACTAAAGTCGCCAAACGGTAACACTGAACATGATACCTAAAACATGTTGAGTTTTATTGGTGGATAATTCGCGAATTAAATTTCGGGGTCGCGTATTTCAAAAAGTGGTATTTTTAAATTCATGAAAAAATATATATGTAGAGGATGGAACCATTTTAAATGTTCTCTGTAAGTATCGTGATGGGACTCTCAATGGCTTCTGAGTTATTACAAAAAATATAACGCAGTGTAAAATAAAAAATAATTAATTTGAAAGAAATTTCAAGCAGGAATTTGTTCACTTTACTCGATGTGATTTTTTTTAATAACTCAGAAACTATTGAGAGTCCCATCACGATACTTACAGGGAATATTCAAAATGGTTCCATCCTCTACATATATATTTTTCACGAAAAAAATACCATTTTTGAAAATACGCGACCGCGAAATTTAATTCGCGAATTATCCACCTATAAAATTCAACATAAAAACATGTTTCAGGTATTATCTTAAAGGTAATTTCATTAAATAATTGCCTTAATGAACGTTGTAACGTAAATATTTTAGAAGATGTTTGTATTTTTAAAAAGACAATTTTCCTCATTTTTGAGATATTATAAATCGCGAACTATTGCGGTAAACAAACTGAAACTCGGCATTTGCGTTTCAATGTTGATAGAACACATAAAGGGGGTGCTTTTGTTTTGGGCAATACTGTATATATTACTCATACGCACGGTTTTATTACTTTTGTATTTTTGCCAATGAAACGAATCACTGTGAGGCGGTTAGAAGGACGGACGGACGGACAGACATCGTTAAATCGACTCAGAAAGTGATTAAGGTGGGTCTTCGACCAATATTTTTGGATGTTACAAACACCAGTACAAACGCGTAATACCCTCACCAATGGTGGTGTAGGGTATAAAAAATCATCATAGAATTGAACTGGGGACGTGTTTACAAATTATCCAGAGTATTATTAAAATGTATAACTTTTTTTATAACTTAAGCTAATTTGAAAAATAATAAATCCGAATTTTTATAAAAAAAATTAGAAGTTTAACTAAAGTGATCTGAAAAATTATAATTCTCCTACATGTATACCTTCTTCTGGTAATAAAAATTGCAAACCTTGCTACATTTATTTTTGCTTGTTTTCCTTTTTCTCAAAAGTAGAATATATTTCAAAATTAAAACGACAATATTTCCAGAGTATGCTCATTTAATACGAATACTCTGCACAAGTGTATTACAATAAAATGTAAATACGGATGCATGAAAATAATATGCACTTTACAATTATCATTACAGAATTCACTTAAACTATACGCATTATGAAGTCTGCTAAGACGGATGGTGTGAGAAATGTTCAATAAGGAATTTTGTTTCTATAAAAATCATGTATTTTTAGAATTGTGCAATAAATAGACAATGGTGAATATATATGAGGAAAACTAAGCAGATCAGCCAAGATTCGAAAAATGTTTGTGCTCTAGTTCTAAGATATATTAACGTTGTTGAAATATTACTTAAGTTGACATTTTTATATTTTGAAAAGAGAGAATATCTCAAATAATCTCAAAACATTATTTTTAATGAAATTTAAATCACATCCCACGTACTTCTCATCAAACAACATTTAATTCTCTCTTACGACCAATTTAAATGAATTTAACTGAAGTTTATTCTGATTTTTGTTTTAAATTTCTCAAGAGGGATTAAAGTGGAAAATGCAACGTTTTCCAACTAATTAAATGCGACTTCAATGAAAGTGCGTTAAAATTGCTTTATTTATTTGAAAAACTTACAATACTTTACTTCACTCAATAAATTCAATGATTAAAATTTAATTAATTTTAAATTTAACGATTAATGTGATTTAATTTGATAAAGAAAAAAAATATGTTTAAGTTGCAAAGGAATTCAATTTGTCAAAAAAAAAAAATCCTAGTGTTTTTAAATTCCATTGTGACTTTTGTTATATCGTTGTTGGTGCAAATGTGGACTCTGTTGGTTGCAAACACACACATTTTAAGTTTGATAGCAATATTGTGATAGCCAAAAAGAAATGTTGCTTTTAACTCAATTGTATCTGTCAACAAAAGAGAAACTGTGAAGATAAATGTAAATTTTGTTTGCCAAAAAATATTTTCACATTTTTTAACAGTAACAAAGGAAAACACTTTGGAATTTATTTTTTTTCCTTTTTATGCTCGATTATAGGAAGAAGAAATATATTTGGACAAAACTATGAAAAATAAATATTTCCGAAATATTTTATGGTTTAAATGGTCAGTGTTTCACAAACTGCGTATGTTTTAAGTCATGCAGATAGTCATAAGATGGTTATCTATATATATAAAAGAGTAACGTGACTGAATGAATGAATGACTGACTGACAGACCCACAGCCCAAACGCCTGAAACTAGAGAGACGAAATTGAGAACGTAGCTAGATCTCCCTCCACATAGATCCACTAACACGGAATTTTTGGAAATTCCAATGTAAAAGGTAAAAAGCGCGAATGTTATATTCGGCTCGGCCGAATCTATATACCCACCATCAATTTTTTAAAATTTTACGTTATATAGGAGGTGGGCGGCGAAGTGGGCGGTAAAGTGGGCGGACCACTCCCATTTTTGGTTTTCGAGTTTATATTGACCCCGTACATGCTTTTGTTTAAGAGATATAAGCAGAGAAGTATGAAACGGACACCCTGTGTTTCCGTTATTATTATTGTTATTATTACTTTTTTTTAATGAGCAAAAACGTATTAATTTGTAAATTTTTTATGGCTTTGTTGTATGTTAACTGATAAAGGGCATAATATAAAAAAAGTTTGGAAAAGTAGTATTGAATTTATTTAACAGTTTTAACTTTAACGTTGCTTAAAGAGAAATACTAGTTTTTAATTGCATAATACCATTTCCGAAAACATAAGTCTATAGTTCGAATATAATTAATTTTTTATTGAATTATTTCATAAAGAATTCATTAAATTTTGGTTAAATAATATCCTTTCCAAATTGAATGCAAATATTGTTCTTTCTTTCAATTTTTAATAATTTATGAAATATTTTCTAAAGCTAATTTGTGATAGGTTTGAATTAAGGAAAATTTTAATGATTCAATATATTTTTAGCTTCAATTATACTTATAATTGTGAATTTTTCAAGGAATTAATTCTCTATCGAATTCAGTGAATATATGTGAAATACAAAGAATTTAAGTCTGGAATGCTTTAAAGGAATAGTGTTTAGGTTTCAATGAAACCGAAATGAATAAGACATCTTGAATGCTGATGAAGTATGTAGCGGAACAGAAAATACGCATTTCGTTCTGCTGGTGTCTAATCCACAAACTCTGCTTTGGTACCGCCAAGCAGAGATAACAAGGCAAACAATGATTGCAAACTTGTTTATGGTCCTTCGAACCGGATGTCGGCTTACGACACTATGAAACCACATCTTTAACAGCATTTACGACGTTAGGTTCAACCTCTATTTTACTTGCCCCAAACGCCTGACGCTGCTGACTCCCTCAAAGTTGCACCCAGTGTAAGACAGACACCATGTTTAGGTTTCAACGAAACTGAAATGGATAAAACACCTCGAATGCTGGCGAAGTGTGTAGCGGAACAGAAAATACGTATTTCATTCTGCTGGTGCTGGTGGTCCGCAAACTCTGCTTTGGTATTAAATTGAATTATATTTTTAAAACTAAATTTAAAATTTAAGACTTTTAAAACTTTGAACGAAACATTTTAAAATATATTGAATTAACAAAAATAAAATGGTATTAAATAACGCCATTTCTAAAATTTAAAAATTATTTTATACAAGTAAAGATTATACAAATACTTAAGTAAAAATGTGTAACCGATTATGGCCAAAAGGCTAAGTTATAGAATATTATTCAAAAATAAAATAAAATAAGTATGTACCCTAGAGTAAAGAAAACCGGTGCAAAACTAGTCACGTGACAGGTTCTCGAGGCTAGTGATCGGTCCCAGTTAAGGAACTTTATATGAGGCGAACCTGTCACTTTTACATGGGATTGTCATTGAAGGAGGCTAATTAGCTCCTTGGGACAGGTAACAGGACTGGTCCAAGAGGACAGGTTCATTAACAATTAATGTAATAAACATTTTATAAAAAATCTATACATTTTTCCTTTTAAAACATTTCTTTATTAAATTATGTTTATTTATATTTTATAATTTTTCACCCCTAATCAAACCCATGTTCATCTGTATGTTAAGTTTTATAGTCTTCAACGCTAACCACTCAGCCACTGATTGTTATTGCGAGCGAGTTGCTAATAGCGCACTTAATAAGCATGTTATAAATTTACTCTCAACTATTAAATAGTGAATGTGTTTGTGTCAACTGGTTCCCAAATTGAACTGTGGTGACGAGTTAGGTGTCAATTGGTACTAAAATTAACATATTTTATTCGATTTAAATACATATTGTGTCATTCGATTTAAAACATAAACGAATTTAAAAATTTTTGGAGATACGCGACCGCAAAATTTAATTCGCGAATTATCCACCAATAAAATTCAACATAAAAAATGTTTAAGGTATCATTTTAAAGGTAAATTTATTACCTTTAACTATTTTTTCTCATTTTCGAAATATTATAAATCGCGAAATATTGCGGTGATCAAACTAAAACTTGGCATTTGCGTTACGGATGATTTTTGAATCCTATTGGCGATTTATCTGTTTTATTATAAACAAAACAATACAAATTGAAATAAATGTTTCGTATTTATTATGACGTTTGTTGTAATAATTTGCAAAATAGTGCGAGTCCCAGAATGCCACTTACCACGGTTGTAGAAAACATTTTCACCATTAACATATATTTTTTAAAGATTTAAAAAAAAACACATTTTTCGAGATATTTACCCGCGAACTAAAAATCGCGAGATATAGACCATTTTGATGTCGAAAAAAACGTCATATTATACATCATATTAAAGGTTATTTTAATACATTTAATATGATATCTCAAAAAATCTTATATAATAAGTACTTCGAAAGATATTTGTAATTTTATGTATACAACTTTGTACATATTTTTAGCTATTTACACTTTCAAATCGCGATAATTCGCGAACCACTTGATGAAATTATCAAAATTTCAAGAAAATTTTTTTTCCAAAAATCATTAAAATTCGAAAGTGCCAAAAATTAAAATTTTTATTCTTCAATCATAATAATCAATTTTGTGCAAATAAAACGAGACATCCTTCATTTAAATCAATGCATAAGTTTAGATTTGATTCACAAATTATTCAAAATACTAATCTACAAGTTACATAGAAAAATTAAAAAAAATAAAATAATGATTTTGTGATTTTTTTATGATATCCTGTAAATGAGTATTTTTCCTAATTTGAGAATAAAATCAAAACTTAAGCATTAATTTTAATGAAATATGTCTTGTGTTATTTGAAACAACATTGTCTTTATGAATAAAGAATGCAAATTTGAACTCTTAAAATGAAATTTTTTATAAAATTAAATTTTTTCTTACAAAATGGGCTTAATATCTCCATAACTGTTGACCGTATTAAAAAGTAATGTAAAAATGACTTGAAGATATTTTTAATTTAAATTTTTTGATATTTTTTGAACAAAATCAGACAAGTCGTTTTTGAGATATGCTTCAATATATAGTGCAACCTCCTTAATTTTACCAAAAAAAAAAAGTGGATAAGAGGCTTAGTACAATACCGTGTATTTGAATTGTCTGAGAAACTTCGTGCCGCAGAAATTTTTTCTCATTTTGTAACTCTTTGTAATTAAATATACACCTCAAGTTAGCTATTTCAGAATATTTTAAAAATTTCTTAAGAATTGTTTGAATATTTTTGTGTGATATCCTGAAAAAGACATTGGAGTCATTCCATTTAAAACCAACACGAAAAATTAAAACTTTTGATTCCGAATTTAATGATATTTGGCACAATCATTATTCTTGTTAAAACTAAGACTAATTCAAAATTTCAGATAATTTCATCAAGAAGTAAAAATATGTCCAAAATTGTATACACAAAATTAAAAATAATTTTTAAGTATTTATGAAATAAGATATATTGAGATGTCATAGTAAAGGTATTAAAATTACCTTTAATATGACGTATAACAAGACTTTTATCTCGACATCGAAATGGTCCATATCTCGCGGTTTTTCGTTCGCGGGTAAATATATCTAAAAGTGGTCTTTTTAAAAATGTTTAAAAAATATATGTTAATGGTGAAAATGTCTTTTATAACTGTGGTAAGTGGCATTATGGGACTAGCAAAAATCATCCGAATTCAAAGAAATTCGGCAAGATTATTAATATTGACGCTGGTAACGCAAATGCGGAGTTTAAGTTTGATTACTGCGTTAGTTCACGATTTATGATATCTCAAAAATAAGAAAAATTATATTTTTAATATCACGAATATGTACCAAAATATATACGTTACACAGTTCATTGAGGAGAATATTTAAAGGTAATAAAATTACATTTAAAATGATACCTGAAACATATTTTTATATTTAATTTTATTGATGGATAATTCGAGAATTAAATTTCGTGATCGCGTATCTCCAAAAATGGTATTTTTAAATTCGTGAAAAAAAAGAGAGTCTACTTATTTCTTTAATAAAAAAAGTTAGGATTTGCACGTGCATAATGTCATGGCAATTTGTCATTATTATCTGAAAAAAAAAAAAAAAAAAATATATGTACGTAGAACACAAAAATTAAGAAAATATTAAACTGACCGAACTTTACAAAATCTATCCAACTGTAAAAATAACAGTTTGTGTTTCACTGCTAAACTCTTTAGTTTTCTTGTCCTTTATTAAAAAGTAAAATATAAAGTAAAACTGGACACACCCTTTGGATATTCGTTTTGCCTATAAGTAACTATATAAAATAAAAGTGTTAATTCATGGTTTTTAAAATGTTGGCCAAAATCTTACTATTTTAGCTATTGCATGTTTTAAATATACTTTTTTTTTTTTCTAACTTGGTATAAATACTTCAACATTTAGGATTCTTGGAAAAAAATATTTCTACTAAAATTGTATATAATTTTACACATCTGGTGTCTGCCTTAACTTTGAAATGTAAAAAAAAAAATTAAACAAGAGTGAAGAAAAAAAAAAAAAATATATATAAAAGCATATGTTTGCAGCTGTTGGGTATTTTAAGAATTTACTAAATTGTAGCCAAAAAATCTATTTAATTTTTTTCTACTACTGCTTTTTTTCATGTATGTAAGCCACTTTTATATATTGTAATAACATTTACTTATTTACTGTAAGAGTATGATGTCTATGTGCATACATACATACATACATATAGAGTAAGTATAGTTTAGCATACATACTTTTTGTTAAAATTTTGGACCGAGAAAAGCTTCTGTACTTAGTCACCCACTAAAAATATTAATTGTTCTTTTTTAGAAAAAAATAATAATAATAAAAATAAACAAAAAATTTTAGGGTTGGTCATTTTGGAGAGCTAATCTATGGCTACTTTCTTAAAAAAATAAAAAAAGTCTTTGAGATATTATCTAAAGTTCATTTTTAAGGGGTGACAAATAACTTTCATATATTTAGTAGTATTTTTATTTTTTTTAAATTTATAATTTGTGAGAAACGTAAAAGGAAAAAAATGTAATTTTAGTAAATTTATCGTAAATTAGATTTTGACAGGCATTTGTTTTCTCTTTGACTTTTTTTCTGTGGTAATCTACTGAAAATAACATTTTTCTATCTTTAATAATTGCATATATGTAAGTATGAAATTTGGAATGAACATGCAAATTTAAATATGTATGAAGTTAAATGCAAATGTTACAAGAAGGGTAATAAGTAGGCAATCTAGTAAAATGAAAATTATGTACATTAAATGGAGCGTTTACTAAACTTTTAAAACTAAAATTTGGAATTTCAATTTAACGGAAGAATGAGCAAAACTATTGGTTCTTATTGATCTAGAACTTTTGTTTTATTATGCCGATTTACTATAAGAATTGGTAGAATGTGAGTTAATCATATAAAATTCTTATTTTTTGTAAATTCTTAACATCGTGGTAAAATTTGTGTAAATATTGCAAAATTTCAACCTGTACAACTATCCAAAAATATTGACTAAAAGTAATGGATATGAAGTATTTGTTTTTTTGACTTATAAATACAAATGCTAATCAATTTTTAATTTAAATCACTTTTTTAGACTTGTCTACGAAAATCCCTTAATTTCCAAAAGACTTAAAAAAATTTCCAAAAATGGGATTTTTTACTTTTTTTGCTATATTTTCTCAACCGATATCTGGGAGCAAAAATTTCTATTACAAAAAAAAAAAAAATTAAAAACCTTTTAGACTATATAAAAGGTATAACTGAGAAATTAAAATTCGAAATTTGTTGGAAAAATAGGGAAAATTTGGGAAACCTTGGTTCTAGCAAAAGTCAATTTTTACAATTTTTTTTACCTTTGAAATATTTTGTGTTATATATGTTACTTAAGAAAATTTTTATATAACAGAAAAATAATGTAACCACTTTTTTGGCAAAAAAAAAAAAAAAAAAACGGGAGAAAATCAACTTTTTTGACAGTTTAAATTTAAATGCTTGTAACTTTTGACTCTGTAAATATTTTCTTCAAAATTCATTCTACACACAATTTTTCTATTTGTTGTTAATGAAATAAGGAAGGTTTTTTAAAAAAAAAAATTGGACCCGCTGCACGTTGGGGTAAAATGTGTAAAATTTTGTAATAAATTTGGGTACCGAATAAAAGTAGATAAAATTATGTATCAATATCAATTAAAATCTTTAAGCTACGTTGTGCTGTTTTCTTATAAAAAGCTGTCAATGTTAAGAAATTTTTGTTTGCATTTTTGAAAAATAGTAAAAAATTAAATTTTCTTCAGTTTTCAGTGCATTTGTTTTAAATAAAAAGTCTTTTAAGGTAAAAATTTAAAATGAAACCATCAACTTCAGGTATTTAAGTGTACTTTTCTTCAAATATTTGTAAATTATATTTTGTCCTAATATTTTTGTTATTTTTTTGAAAATTGTCCGAAAATACACTAATTTTCAACTTTCATAGAATGCAACTTCAAATGTTACAGGATGTTTGTTCTGAAAATTTTCTGAAAAATTGTATATATTGTCCACTTTAATATTATGAAAAAAAAAATCGTGCGCATATATAGCCCGAATTGAGAAAATATTTTTTTTCAAAAATACTTCAGTAGATTTCATACCAAAAACAGCTTAAGTGCAGACATTTTCTTTGCTTTATCAAACATTAAACAGTGGGAAAGAATCGAAATAAATCTGTAACTTCTAATCGGCTGATTGGATTTGTATTCAAATTCACAAAGGCATAGCAGAGAACAGCAGCATTTTGAGTTTCGAAGCGAGATCCAATATAAGCATCGGGAGCGGAACTATGGGGGTCCAAAATATGGTACTAGTGTTATGGCAAATGTTTAACCACTAGCAAATTTTTGTTCCTTACCCGATTTTCAAGATTCTTATATCAGCCTAATGTTCTTGACAAATCCTTTAGAAAACATGCTTGCATATACTTATATATCTTATATATTTTTCGAGTTATATACATTTGAAATTTCAAAAAACTCAATTTTACAAGATCTTGGTTAAGATTTTTCCATATATAGCCAAATATTTTCAAACAATTTTATAATGTTTTACGCAGTTGATTGAAGTTTGCAAAAATTAACAAACAGACGGACAGATGGACAGACATTATAATTCTTTCAAAAAAGTCTTGAAGTTCGAAAAATATTTTGTTTCTACTTCCTGAAGATATTAAAATTTTGTTATCACCTTTCCCTTAAATTAAGTGTCATTTTCGACCCATTTAACCCAATAGTATAGACGGACGGAAGGACGAACATTGTCATTCTACCAAAAAATATTTTAGAATTCTAAAAATGCATTTCTTTACTTACTAATAAATAGAAAAATTAAACGTGATCATTAAAGTGTTGATATCACCTTTTCCTGAATTATGCATAATTTTCGACCCATATAACTCTAATGTATTGACGGTCGGACAGACTTTACCGTTCTGCTAAAAAAAATCTTAAAATTCTAAAATTTGTTTAACTAATAATCAATAAAAAATATAACGTGATCATTGTAATATTGCTATCACCTTTCCCTGAATTAACCGCCATTTTCGACCCCTTTTACCCCAATGTGCGCAGTAGCGAAAAAACTTCACTAAGGAAGTCTAAAAAGTAAAAATTTTAATCTTTGTAGCCTATTATCTCTTAAACTAGAAGATATAAGATATTCATCCTCTCATATAAAAATCTTTGAAATCAGTTCAGATGTAAGGAATCAGGATCGTTTTTAAAAAATTGTATACCCGAGGTGTCCAACTTTAGTACCCTGTAGACACGCCCCCTATAGGTCTATATGGTCCAAGCTCAAAACTTAAACTCGCCTACACCTCTACTATCACCAGGTAAAATTTCATGGAAATATCAAATTTATAATCGTTTTAGAACAACACTACATAATTTAGAATTTGTTTTGGTGTGTCGCCTACAATTAGAGAGATAAAATTTGGACCGTATTTGGTCTCCCGAAAAATATATCCACATTTAAGAGACTATATTTGTACACAATATATGAGAAATTCTTCAAACTCGTTTACTTTTGGGGTTCAAAAAAATTTGAAATTTTTTTAATGGCACATAAACGCTACTTTGTACCAATATTAAATTGGTTTAATGAAACACAAATCTGTTCGCGTGAATGACTTTTAGCGAATGGCGTTGGTGTTATGGAGGATTAAGATAAAAAGTTATAAAAAATTGCCAAAATTATATTTTCAGCAATATTAAAAAAAGTGTCTGCACTTTTTTGTTCTAGAATAAAATTTTGTTTATAATTATGGACAATCCCAAAAACCCACACAAAGAAGTATTTCCTAACCCTCCTGAATTAGAACTATTTTAAATCAAAAGTTTTAATTTAGCCTATATAATTTAAAATCCCAAAGGTAGTTCTGCAGAGTTTGCTAATGGGTTTTTCCAAGTCAATAATCGCTGAAAATTTCGTTAAGATATCTTAGGAAACCAGGATATTATTAGGATCAAAAACTAATTTATTACAAACATTTAAATTTAGTTCGAAAAATCAGAAAAACTACTGTCTTCATCTTTGAAATTAAAAAGAATTATGTTAATCAAACAATACGATTAAAAGTTAAAGATTTCTTTATATTATGGAAAAATATTTTTAATCTATATTAAAGGCAAATCGATTGAAGTTGTACTTCAGGAAGAATATCGTCATATCGAAAAATCGTTTGTTCTGGGCGTATATACTCTAGCTATACAGTGGTGGCCACGAATTTAAGACACGACATTTCACTTATATATTTCTGATAATTTTTACATCTTATCGAACAAATTTTAGATCCATGTTATTTTTTAAAGATCCTAGTAATGTTATGAAAAAAAATCAACAATAGTTTGTTACCTATATTTAGTTTCCAATTTTTATTTACATATTATACAGATTAATACAAGTTTAAGCCTGGTCATGAATTTAGGACATAGGCAAAATAAAAGTTAATTCACAAAAGTAAAGCTCAGCTTCATAAAACAATATTAGTATTTGGTGGGAAATCCTTTATTTTGAATCACAGCAGCGCATCTCCTGGGTAAACTTTCAACTAAGGCCATACAGCGCTCCTTTGGAATGGCATACCAAGCCTTTTGAATTTCTTCCCATAAATCAGTCAAATTTTTTGGCTTTACTGCTCGTACATGCTCCTCAACATCATTCCACAAGTTCTCAATTGGATTGAGATCCGGGGATTGAGCTGGCCATTTCAGAACTGTGATATTATTTTCCTCTAAGCAACTCTTCACTAGGCGTGAAGTGTGCTTAGGGTCATTATCATGCATAAATTTCCACATTAGAGGCATGTTGTCTTCAGCGAATGGTATCATGATGCTTGTCAGTATGTTTTTGTAAATATGCTGGTCCATTTTATTGATAATCTTCTGAATGGGACCTACACCATGCCAGGAAAATGCTGCCCACACCATGACATTTCCACCACCATGCTTAACCGTTTTAAGGGTGTACTTTGGGTGATGCTCCAGGTTTGGAGGACGCCATACGTACTGTTTTCCATCAGAACCAAAGCGACAAAACTTCGACTCGTCGCTCCAAAGTATATTTTTCCAAAATGTCATCGGCTTATTGAGATTTTCTCTTGAAAACGCTAGTCGGGATTTAATATTTTTTTTGACACAAGTGGTTTACGTTGTGCAATACACCCACGTAAGTTCTTCTCATTCAGACGTCTTCTTATTGTCCTGGACGATATATTAATACCAAAATCCGATGAAATCTCATTTTTAATTTTACTTGAGCTCTTGAAAGGATCTTTAGCAGCTGATTTATAAATTAAGCTATCCTCCCTGGGTGTAGTTTTTCGGGCTCTAGGGTGCTGTTTGACATTTTTGGTAGTGCCATGTTGCTTGATGTGTTCCAGTGCATTATAAATCTTGGATCTGGAACATTTTAGTAGCTTGGAAATTTCCATTACTGTTTTTCCATCAGTATTCATTTGTTGGATCAATTTTCGCTCGGCATCCGAACTCCAAGTACCTCTGGCCATTTCTAACTAAATATTTTGATGTATTCTAACATTAAATGGAATAAAACATTCATTACTTACCTTTTAGCTTCAAAAAACACCAAAAAATCACTTAAAAACCAAATATTTCTTATATGTTTTAAATTCGTGACCAGCTTCAAAAGCACGTTTTTACGAAAATATAATAAAAACAGCAACAAAATGTATACACAAACAAAACCAAATAACGGTAATTGATCTTAACATTACAGGGTACACTGAAAAATTAACAAAATCTAATTTTATATTGCAGGGTTGTAATAATTATCACAACTTAGTTCGTTACATGTCGTGTCTTAAATTCGTGGCCACCACTGTATTTATTGATATAGAAGGATACATTTTGACTTCGATTCTTACTGATTCCTTAAGACAATTAGGTCTGAACCGTGGCACAATTTCTTGGATAGGCCATATGTTGGGAAAAATATGGGTAAATAAAAGAAATAGTTTGTCGTGGGACCCTGGAAAGAGATACTATTATGGCAGACCACTATACACAGTATACTAAGGATTCTATCCGATGAAGTTTTAAAAAATGTCTGCTATACAGACGACATCGCGAAATTGATTAGAGGAAGAAATTATAACTATTTATGCGAAAGGGAAAATAAAGTCCTCAACATATTCTATAGCCAAAGAACGTGGACTCAAATAGCAAAAAAAAAAAAAAAAAGTTAAATACCTGGTTCAAATAATTGATTGAAGACTATCTTAGAAAGATACATTAAAAGCAGAATAAATAAAGCTTACGGAATATGACACTTTTGCAGAAGAGCTATAAAAGCAGAATGGGACATAAGTCCAAGATGATACACTGGTTAGAGACTAGCGTACTACGATCAGTTCTCACGTAAAGGATTGTCAAGGACATTAGCGTGATTTTAATTCAAATATAATGTTTAACATGTTATGCCAACAATATAATTGTGAATTGAGAACAAAAGTATAATTACTACAACACAATTGTTTTTAAAATAAAATATATTTAACTATAACGATGTTTGCGATGACAATATATTATTGTGGTGAAAATAATATTGTTGTTTTTTCTCGATTAAGGTACAGTATGAATATGAGGCAGCTTTTTCTGTATCTAATCTAATGGCAATAGTAGAATGGGTTGCGGATGAGCAAATTACTAGATACCAAAAAATTTTAAATATCCTACAACGGGAAATATCATCATGGAAATGTGTAACAGAATTTGAATAAGATATGTAAATTCAAGCTTCATTGCCACAATTCCATACGAAACAATCTAGGAACCCACATGTAACAGGGGGCTCTACAATGACCGAACAGGATTACAATTCTGTGAAATAATTCAAATTCCATATTATTATAAAGTCTTGAATGCGATTACAGAAGGTATTATTTAAATGGTTTAAGGTAGTAGATAATAAAGCTACTACTCGTATTTATACGGATAGTCAATCAGTTATTAAAACCTTACAGTTAAAGAGTGAAATAAATTAGTACTTCGGATGTGAGAATATCGAGATGATATGCGTTCTACAACCCATAGAACGAAAAAGATGATAAACTATTCAAGATGGCCACAAACTTGAATACCGTCATATTGAAAAATGTAACATCTTTCCAAAAGCTCAAAACTGAACTTAAAGAATGGGCAAGAGATGAACACGTCAGAGCCTGGTAGAATCGAAATATCCGCGGAACAACTGACATCTTATGAGAAGACAAAGGAGTTCATGTAAAGAAATCTGTAAAGCGTTTGAAGAAAAAGACGAGACATTGAAACATTACATATGTCGAAACATTGAACTGGACATCAGTTTTAAATGTTTGAGAAACAATATCGAGAAAATAAGGTTCTTAACCCAAATTGACCTAACGCGTTCATATGGTAACCCAAACAGCGGATAGGTATAAAGCACAGAAAATATTAAAAATGTTGAAAAAAATTTAATTAGATTTCATCATATGGAAACTTGTTGACAATATTAGCATATTTGAAGGTCATTAATATTATGCGTTTGGAAACAAATGATCCTTTTTTTAAACCTTTACAAAAATTTTTAGAAAAATGATTTATGATTTTTATATAAACAAGTACTATATTATATTGATATAAATTATTTTTATCCTGTTTTTAATGGACTATGTATCTACGTTACCATATGTGTGCGCCAGGCGATGCTGGTAACGTTTCTTACAGTAGTATTTTACGTTAAGTCATTGATACATTCCTTTAAACCAAAATTTGATTGTTTCTCACAATGAATATAAAATAGGAATATTGAAAAGCAGAATTCTTACGTATATAATGGCATTTGTGTTGAAATTTTTGGTGGTCATCAGGAAAAATAGAAAGAAAGTCTTAAATAATTATAGTTTAGGAATTAAAAGGTCATTTGCTACTCTGTAAATTATATTTAGTGGATGCCCTCCAATATTCAAAGGCAGATTCCTAACACAGTTAGTTTTGTTGATCGTGATGTAAGTTATTTTTTAGTACCAACAGCTACCATAATTCGTTACATCGGTGAATGCTCCAACTAAAAATGTCGTATTTAATACTGAATGTTTGATACATAAATTATATTTCTCAATACCACACAAGAAGTCATATTGAATTGCATCTTCTTAAGAAATTTGCCTATACAAATTTTTTTTTTTAAAAATTTGCTGATTTTCTTTTTACAAAAAAAAAAAAATTATTATTTTTGTAGTGCCCATATGGTCACGCCAGGCACTGCTCGACCTAAAGGCCTAAACAAAATTTTATATAATAGGTAAATTTTCTTAGGCCCCATAGTCCTACATTTGAAAATTTCATCATTATCTGAAACAAAAAACATTCCCTGTCAAATTAGGTTATGACATCTCAAGAAAAATATTCTTTGTGATCTTTGATACTGACAATATGAATAGAAAATTTTGAACAATTTCACTATGAGACAAATTTTGGGTCATCAAAGTTAGTAAAATCTCTAAAGGGTTTTGCAAAGTTAGTTCGAATTTCAATTGTATAGACTCTTGAACTTCGGATATTTTAGAGCTCTTTCTTCATAAAGTGTGTAAATTAAACATATTTAAATCTGCAAATTTCATTATATTTATGGGTTTTTATTGTTTAATAGAGAACAAGTTTGCTCTTAGATATTATGTAATATTTTTATTAAATGCATGAGAGGAGCATGCATGAGGATCATTATTACATCAGCTGCACAATAATATTATTTGTAATATATGAGTATTCCCATTATTCAACTGATTATATAATTCTCTATTTGAATTTAAAAATTAAAATTAGAATATATATCGAGTATTTTTTGAAAAAAATATATGCTAAAATATAAATTGGATGCCACACCCAGTTTTTAGCCCACTTTTATTAAAAATCAATTTTGCTACTTTCTTAATGATACTAAGACAATTCACATAAAATTTTACATACACGAGAAATTGAAATATTGTATATTATAAAATTTAATCTGCATGGTTGTCACGCATCTTTTTGACCCACTTTTATTATACTGTAATATTTTTTACCACCACACATTGGGGTAAAAGGGGCCAAAAATTGCGATTTATTCAGGGAAAAGTGATATCAATATTTTAATGATCACGTTTTATTTTTTTATACCCACCATCAAAAATATGGGGATATTAAATTTGTCATTCCGTGTGTAACATGTCGAAGGAATCATGAAAGACCCCACAAAGTATATATTTTCTGGGTCCTGGTTAGATTCTGAGTCGATCTAGCTATATCCGTCCGTCTGTCCGTCTGTTGAAAGCAGGATAGTGCTCGAACGGGACAACGTAGGGGGACGAAATTTGGCAAAAATATTTATCTTATATAAGGTTTGTTTGAGATTGAAAATGGGTAAAATCGGTTAAGTTATGGACTAAAAACTAGAATCACAGTGCGTCCATTTCATACTTTTCTGCTGATATTTCTTAAACAAATGCATCTACGACATCGAAATTTTGTATAAATAGTATAAATAAACTTGGAAACCAAAAATGGGCGTGATCCGCCACTTTACCGCCCACCTCCCATATAAGGTGAAATGTCAACGAAATTATATTCAAATAGTACAAGGACCAATGTAAACTTGGAAACAAAAAATGGGCGTGGTCCGCCCACTTTACCACCCACCTCCCATATAACGTAAAATTTGAAAAGGTTGATGGTGGGTATATAACATTCGCGCTTGTTTTGAATTTACTGTAGTTCTCGCGATAAATCGCGATTTGTAAAATTAAGGAAGCTGCACTATTTATTGAAGCATAACTCGAAAACGACTTGTTTCATTTTGTTCAAAAAAATATCAAAAAATTCCAGTTAAAACTTTCTTTAAGTTGTTTTTACATTACTTTTTGATACTGTTACCAGATATAGAGATATTAAGCCCAACTTTTGAGAAAATATGAAATTTTATACAAAACTTCAAGAAAAAAGTTCTTAAAAAAATCATAAAAATTGGAGTGTCAAAAATTTTAATTTTTTATTCTTTAATTATAAATATAAGTTTTGTGCAAATAAAAAAGCATATATTTCATTAAAATCAATGCATAAATTTTGTTCACAAATTAGTGAAAATACTCATTTACAAGTTACTCAGAAAAATTAAAAAAATCACAAAATTATTTTTTTTTAATTAACTTTTAATTAATACACTGAAAATTTAAGAAAATTTAATTTTTAACTCTTTTTCAAAAATGTGAAGAAGTGTTTAACTTTGACAGCTCCTTATAAGAAAACAACACAACCTAGCTTAAAGACTTTAATTGATATTGATTAGGGATGCTAAACGGGACTGGATTTTGCAAATACCGGGATTCGGGATTTCATAATTTCCAATCCCGGGATTTTTCGGACCCCAGAATTTTTCAGTATTTCAGGATTTTTCGGGATTCGGGATTGATATTTCATATGAAAACACATTTTAAATAAAAGGAAAAAATACATTTTGTATACATATTTCAATTAAAAAAATTCATTCGTATTTTTAAAAACAAGATATAAGGTTTGTTCGTTTGAAAATAGTAAAATAAACTTTAGTGTCAACAAAAATAAAATTTTTATTTTATTTTTTATTTATATTAAAAAGAAAACAGGAAAAATCTCAAAAGTAAGGGAATGTGTTTTATTTTTGCAGATAATTTTTCACATATTTTCTTATAAAATTTGTTTATCTCGGGATATGTATTATTTTTAACCTTTTTGAATATCATCAATGATTAGTGACCATTCATGTAAAGTACAGGTTGATTTGGAAAATTACTTAACGCAATTTGGTACCTAGAACTTCAACATTTGCCTATTATTTCATCTAGCTTCCATATAATTTGGCCCTTTTAAATCTCCTAAATTTGGTAGAATTCAACACAAATATAATCGTTTGTAACCCTAAACTACCAAATAAATTTGTTTAACATTGGACTATAATTAACCATAAGCCTCAAACACTAATCACGCAAAAATATCAATGTGTTGACGAATTGGCACATATTATTTAATAAAAATCAATGTATCAATTTTTAAAATGATAAACAAGCTCTTTCCAAAGATCATTTAAAGGTGCATAAATAAGTATCACAATTAAGTATATGTAAGTTGTATAAATGTATTAATCATAAATCTAAAATTTGCAAGACTTCGTTCAAAATTGACTATAGGTTGCAACAAAAAATTTTAAATAAAATTAAACCTATTTTCTTATTATTATGTTTCTAATTAAAATAGGAATTTGAAAATAAAATATTTTACAAGTTTTACTGTTACAAAATATTCAAGTAAAATATAGCAAAAGAAAAAATTATTTTCTCTGGAAATGTTTACTACTTTTATGTGCACAGCAACGCTTTTCGAGTAAAATTAGCATACAAACGAACAGGCCTATAATGTTCTTATCTACGTAATCGATTTTTAAAATATTTTTAAAAATTTTCAGTAAATATTTTAATCTTGCATTGAGTTAATTTTTGGATTGTATTTATATCAGTAAATTCCGAAAATGAAATACCGAGATTTTTTTCGTCCAATCCGGGAATTTTCGGGATGAGGATTTCAGGATTTGCATCCCTAATATTGATACATAATTTTGTATATTTTTATATGGTACCCAACTTATTATTACAAACATTTAAATTTCAAAATTCAATTAATCGCAACTTTCGACACATTATACCCCAACATGCACCGTCACCAAAATTTTTATAAAACTTGAAATTTATTTTCTTAAAAAAAAAGTGGGCATGACATCAAGTCAATACTTCCTTCGGGGATATATGTTCCATGATTATCGGTTCCGTAGTTTAGATAAAAGACTAAAAGGGGAGTGCCATCCAGCAAAAAATTTTGTGTAATAATGTCTATAAAAAATCAACAACATATAATAAAGTTCGATTTGAATAATTTAAATGATTTTTATTTCAAATCACATTGAAAAAAGGGCTCCGAAAAATTTTAAATTCAAAAGGCTATAAAACCGAAATTCGAACACTACTGGTACGCTTTCATTATGCATTGGGACTATTAAGGCAATTTTTTCTTGTTGCACTGAGTTATAAATCTGAAACTATGATATATGATTTTGAAGTGCGAAATATCTTAACAATGACATACTTGATCCAGATAATGTAATGAGGAAAAAAATTACTTGGAGACCATTCTACCTATCTATTGCTTGATAGCTTTCGAAATTGTTAAAATAAATTAAAAAATAATTTACAAAAGCAAATACCTAGGCGTTAAAACTCCATATACTTATGATGGAATACTTTCTTTTTAGACTGTATCCTTATATTCAAATATATAGAATTCTTAGTATTCATATATCTATTTATTTTCCTTTTTAATATTTTCAATTTTTTTTTTTTTTTTTTTTTTTTTTTTTTGTTCAGTAGGATATTTTATATCTGCCAAAAATATTTTCCTTAAGTGGCAACATCTGTATTTTATATCATCACTACGTAATTTTACTTACATTTTTTTTGTAGGAGATTCTTTTTGGCAAAATGTCCCACATTTGTAACCATACATAGGGCTAAACTTATAAAAACAGCCATAAACACATGTACAGATATAATTTTATATTTATGGAATTTTATGTACAGTTGTATAAGTTTATTATTTTTCTTTTTGGATATGATAGTAAAAGTACACGGAGAATGTCCGTATGTAAATGTTTAAATGGATGAATAGAGGTTTTTAGCGCAATTTTAATATTTTATTTTATATATTACTCTTCTTTCAAAATTGTAGTAATTTATGTATGGTTATTATGGATTTATTATATTTCGAGTAAAGGATTTAAGTTGTTTTATGGCTAAAATAAATTATATTTTGCTATTGTGGCAGGCAGTTGTAGTCGCAGAAGTACTGAGAGACTGCCAGTTTGTAGAAACATTCAAATTTTGCGGTGTTTTGGAAATTGAAGTAATAAAATCCATACACATGTTAACAAAAATTTTAAATTGTTGTATTTTCGTAACGGAAAATACAACACAAATTTATATTTTATTAAAATAAGGGAAAAAAATTAAACAATAAAATTTTATACACATAGCTTATAATGAATTGCTATAATTTATATTGTGGTGTCAAAAGTGAATAATTTGTAAAGAAATTTCAACAATTAAAATAGATATTAAAAATTAGATAAATTTAATGCTGAAGCATAAAATGCAATTAACCAAATTAATATATTAATTTGAGCTGTTACCTTAATACTTAATAAAAGGAATTAAATCTAACTCAGTATATTTACAAATTAGTTCCTAAGAATTATTTTGTCTTTCAAAACATAAAAAAACAAGCGCGAATGTTATATTCGGCCCGGCCGAATCTATATAGCCACCATCAACTTTTTCATATTTTACGTTATATGGGAGAGGGTGGTAAAGTGGGTAGTAAAGTAGGCGGACCACGCCCATTTTTTGTTTCCGAGTTTACATTGGTCCTTGAACTATTTGAACACCTTATCGTTGATTTTCACATTATATGGGAGGTGGACGGTAAAGTGAGCGGACCACGCCCATTTTTTGTTTCCAAGTTTATATTGATCCCCGAACTATACGTACAAAATTTCGTTGTCGTACATGCTTTTGTTGAAGAAATATCAGCAGAAAAGTATAAAACGAACACCCTGTGTTTCTAATTTTTAGCTCATAACTTTTTTGTTTATTAACCGATTTTGTCCATTTTCAATCCCAAACAAACCTTGCATAAGGCAAATATTTTTCGTCCCCCTACGTTGTCCCGTTCGAGCCCTATCCTGCTTTCAACAGACGGACAGACGGACGGACATAGCTAGATCGACTCAGAATCTAACCAGGACCCAGAAAATATATACTTTGTGGGGTCTTAGATGATTCCTTCGACATGTTACACACGGAATGACAAAATATATACCTCCATCTTTTTGATGGTGGGTATAATAAGATATTATAATCGTTGAAGGCCGAACAGGCTTCGTTCTTGAGTAAAAAAATATATACCAAATTTATCAAAATATCTTAAAAATTGCGACCCGTACTTTGCACGCAAGTTTACATGGACAGCCAGCCGACCCAACGGACGGACTCAGAAAGTGATACTGAGTTGAACGTTTAACTTAACGGTGCGACTTCGAAGATTTTTTTCTCTGCGTTTCAATTTTTGTACAAAAACACATAATATCCCAACCACCTGTTGTAGGGTATAAGAAGAGAACAGCTTTAAATTAATTTTTAATAAACTAACTTGTTTAATTATGACATCATCAATTGTTCTGCCAATGTAGCTGGTTACTTCATGCCAACAATTGATGTTTTTATGGGGAAATGTGTCAAAGAGCGGTTTTAAGTCATTGTTGACTTTAATCACAGCCTGGGGGGCGAAACAAAATGTTTAACCAGTACCAGTATTGAAATAAAAATTGTACAGCGAAAGAATGTTCATGTCAGTACATACATCGTACTCTATAAAATAATGACCTGCAAAAAAAAAAAGTACGACGAACAAGAAATAAATTAAACTTATGCGCAAGCAGACTAAAGAGGACATTTAGATCACCAAAAAGAAATGTAATATTATCATACTTATATCATAATTTACATTAAAGAAAATTAAGCTAAAAATCCAGGTGGGAACTATATCTTAATCACAATGTCATTAATAAGCTTCTATATACAATTCATTTGCTTTTCTCTAGAACGTCAAATTTCCTTTAAAAAGGACCTCAAAATTTCAAAGGATACACATTAAAAAATAAAATAAAAATTATAAAATATTTACGAATATTATATGAACCCAAATGAGCTAAGAGTCCCTGCAATATTAAAATATTTTTTATTTAAATTTTGCAGCAAAAAAAAAACTAAATAAAATATCCTTTGAAAATTGTTACATTTTACTATTTTTTTTGAAACATACATCAGCCTACAAAATTCATTCTCCCCTATGAAAAAATCGTTATATGGATAAAACTAGAGACAATCCATGGCAAAACTGTGTAATCAGTTTTGCTCCAGGATGTCAAAGTTGTTCAACTAATTAAATCAAATAAAGTCCAGGAAATTGCGATCCCTAATCCGAATACATAGATCTAATCTAAATGTATATTAATCTGCTCAATAGTTACAATAGTTGCCTGTAATGCAGAAAAACTGTTGATACAAACAACTTCTAGGTATTGCAGACGAGATGTCGATGTTGGCGTTGCGTTGAAAAGCATGTCGTTACCAAGTTTTTTCTGGGTTGACCAGCGAGAGGTTCTTCTGGCTCTGAAAAAGGTATCTTTTTTTTTACCGCTGTAGTATATAAGCTGTTATAAATTATTTCTATGTGTTAGTTAGGAACTAAAATGTAGATTGTAGCTAATATAACTAAGCTATTATGTTGTTCTTGAAGTTATCAGAAGATTATAGAGTGGTTAGCGATAGTACATAAGCAGATGTAGTTTGTGGATTCCATCAGTCGTACAGCGCAGAAGTAAATTTGCAGTTCATTCCTAAAGTTACCATTGTATTATAAATTTTACAGTTCAGTTGTGTGTAGTCGTAAATAAAGAGCTGTATTTTGTTTTCTCTCAAGTTGGAATAAAATATGTCAAAATTGACGTCTAATTGAACTTTTAAAAAATTAATAATAAAAATAGGCAAAATTATGTAGCGAAAGCAATTAAAATCATTAGTCTGCATATTAAGCAGCGATCCCAGAATTTTGCCTATAATAATGCTTGGTTTATGTCAAAAAATAAATATTACATAAGATGTTTTTTGAGATACTGAATGTGATTCTATAAGAAAAAATAAAAAAAAAAAATAAAAATGGTGCATCCTATATGACGGTCAAATTTGTTTCTTATTATTTTAGAAAAAAATTTCCGGTGCCTGAATACGACTATGGTTTTTGTAAGTAATAAGGCGGACAAAATTGGCTCCAATTAAAATACTTGGTGAACGTTAAAATTGAATATCAAATATAAGGCTTTTTAAGCATGATAATAACGAAGGTTAGGTTAGGTTATAAGGGTCGCACGCTATTGCGAGTGCACTCGGAAGCTCTGAAGCCCATGGGAAGAAGACTCGTCTCTCCTAGACAAAACTAACGTTCCTTCCTATTTTAAGGAACTTTTACAAAAGTTGTTTCCTGGGTAACCCATATGTTCCGCCATACCTCCAATTTGAAGAGGAGAATTTGGAAAATTTTTAGGCGATCTTGATCGAATGTCACGCCCACATTTTACGACTACTTTATTTACTCCCCATAGCAAATACTCATTATAGTATATCTAAGGAACTATTAAGGTGACAGCTGTCAAGCTTCGTATGAACATCAATCATATCGCATTGATAAAATGGAAATAGCATGGATAGGTCCAGGGGGAAAGATAGCCCCTATACAAAGAAAATATAAATTTTCTCATATCTAAAGGAGTATAACAGTGAAAGCCTCAAAAAGTTCTTGCAGTAATTTTCATATTTAATTTTTAATAGCACGGAAAGGTCCAAGAGAAATAGAAAATATTTGCTATCACTTAAAAAGGGATAGCAAAGCGCATTGGGAAAAGCTAGTTCAATATATATCAATGGAAATTGTGCTGATTTTATACTATTATATTTTTACAACTATATTGAAACAGCATTAAGGTATGGCTTTGCAATATATTATATTTCCCATTAATTCACGTTCTTCTTTTGGTTTTGAGTCGACAAACGCATGCAATTTTTCTTTGTAAGAATTTGAGGTATGAAGTGCTAAAAGTACGGTTTGAAAGATTTGAAAAAATAAAAATAAAAACATATAAATCTGGTTAAAACATATAAGGCAAAGGGTTAAAATATTAGATTTCCCTTAGATTTAACCGTCATTTATGACCCCTTTTACCCCACTTTGTATGTCATCGTTTTCTAGTTTATGAAAATTGCTCGGTAACAGACCGTTCCTGAGATATACATTAGTATGTTCCAAAAAGCGTAGTTTTTGATAGGAACACTAAAAAGTTTGGAGGCAAGAGAGAACAAAAATTCTTGAAATAAATTCTAATTCCTGGTCCGGAATTCCATGACGTAGATGCTAGTAGAAAAACAAGCGCGAATATTCGGCCCGGCCGAATCTATATACCCACCATCAGCTTTTTCAAATTTTACGTTATATGGAAGGGGGCGGTAAAGTGGGCGTACCACGCCCATTTTTTGTTTCCGAGTTTACATTGGTCCTTGAACTATTTGAACACAATTTCGTTGATTGTCACCTTATATGGGAGGTGGGCGGTAAAGTGGGCGGACCACGTCCATTTTTGGTTTCCGCATTTATATCGATCCCCGAACTATACATACAAAATTTCGTTGTCGGACATGCTTTCGTTGCAGAAATATCAGCAGAAAAGTATAAAACGGACACCCTGTGTTTCTAGTTTTTAGCCCATAACTTTTATTAACCGATTTTGCCCATTTTCAATACCAAACAAACCTTATATAAGATAAACATTTTGCCAAATTTCGTCCCCCTACGTTGCTCCGTTCGAGCCCTATCCTGCTTTCAACAGGCGGACAGACGGACGGACATAGCTAGATCGACTCAGAATCTAACCAGGAGCCAGAATATATATACTTTGTGGGGTCTTAGATGAATCCTTCGACATGTTATACACGGAATGACAAAATCGTGGGGGGTATATTGATTTTTGATGGTGGGTATAAAAATCATATAAAAAATCTAAAATTTCAAAGAAGGTTGTTGGTCTATTAAGCAGTTTGTACGTGCGTGAAGAGAAGTTCCTCATATTATAATGTTAAATTTTTTCACTTCATATGTCTTACATTTTAAAAACAATTTTTAGATTATTCTCGTATTACCATGATATGAGAGAATATTGCGGCATAACTGTTTGTGTGTTTGGCACTATATGTATACATAATCTGTATGGGCGTTTGCTATTATTTGTTTATTTCGAATATTCGCAAAAAAAATGTTCAAAACAACAAAAAGAAAAATGCACTATAATCGTGGTTATATTTCATTAACAGCGAGTACTCAAATGTACATAGAGGCAAAAATATACATATGGATGTTAAGTCTCATATATGTATATAGGGTATTCCCTGTGCTCATACAAGTTTTATTTTATTTTTATTTTTAAAAAATAATTAAGATAAATTATTGTTTGTATGCTACTTTTGAGGAATGCAATATTCAGAATGGTTTTATTTCTTTAGAGAATTAAATTAATCTTAATATTAACAATGGACTTAATAAGGAATATTTGCTAAAAGTAACACATTGGGAATTATCCATAATACATAATTTTATTTTAAACCTATATTTTTTAGAATGTGTACTTAGAGGGGATTCCCTTTATGTACATATGTTTGTGTAATTATGGGTGTGTGTTTGCTTTTATGTTCATACATTTTCTAGTGACTTGTAGTGTATTGTCGTACATCCTTAATTTGTCAATGTTGTTTGTTTTCGTTTTATTTTCCTTTTTTCTGTTGTTTTATTTTCTGCTCAACTCACTCTGGTATTTGTTTGTATTAGCCTTGTTGTTGTTTGTATGCTATAGAATCCTTTATGTCCCCAAATTCTGCGATAACATTTGATTTCCATTCCTTGCGTACGCTACAGATTTAGTACATTGTATTACATACATTTCTTTGTTTGTAAATATAAACAAATTTAAACAAATGACAAATCTGATTTGACTTTAAAATATATTTTGTAAGATATTATGTGTATTAAAAAATAAAATATTATTTCTTAAATTTCACCAAATTACTTACTCCTACAAAGCTGCCCTGAAAATTTTATTTTATTAACAACTTTAATTTTAATTCTAAAAAAAAATTTAAATTGATTCTATTTACAAAAATAGTCTATAGCTGTAAATCTTTCATAGTCGTTGCTAACCATATTTAATCTCCATTATTGTTTTTGCAAAAAAAAAAACTTAAATATCAAAATCGGTTAAAGCAAAGAAAATTGAAAACAAAAATAGTGTTCTGTATCGTTTTACGCAATTTGTTCGAAATACAATTTTTCAAATTTTTCATTTCAATATCGCATTGCATGGAGTTGTTTGTATCATTTGTTCGATTGCTTTTATGTATGATCTCATGTTAGTTTTTTATGTACATAAGTATGTAGTTTGTGTATTTGTTTACATTAACGGGTGTAAGTATTTTCACTAACCCAGCAAAATAATTTAAGACATATTTAGTAATTTGAAGCATTAATGGATAAGACACCATGAATGCAGTTACGTATTTAATTTTTTATTATATTTTTTATTTTATTTAACGTACTTATTGTGAAATAAGTACGCCACTCCTATTAGATCTTCTAGCATTAACATAAAATACTGCTGTTTTTAAATACCCAAATCTTGTGTTCTTTTTATACCCTTCACCACAGGTGTAAAGGGTATATATAAGTTTGTCATTCCGTTTGTAATTCCCACAATTTTCGTCGGAGAGCAAAAAAGTTTACATTTTCGGGATCCTTGTAAGAAGTGATGACGATAGGACCATGTCCGTCCGTCCGTCCGTCCGACCGTCCGTCCGTGTGTCGGTTGAAATGGCGTTTATGAAGCCCACCGATAACTGACATATATAATATATATATCAAACGATCGGAAATGCTTTCGAGAATTTTGCTATTGGAATTCAGCAAGATCGGTTCATACAATGCGGAGATATGTTAAGAAAACCGGTTTTTAGAACCGGTTTTCCAGTTTCTGAAGCCTCTGTATATACTAGGGACTTCGTTTTTACAAAGAAGTCTCGGACATTTTTTTCTGAATTTTTGTTCTGAAAAAATGAAATAAATCGGTTCAATAATAACTGAGATATCGGACAAAACGCATTTTTTATTTTTTAAAGCCCTGGTTTAAGCTATAGATTTTTATTTTTATACAGATCGGTCACAAATATTTTTATAAAATTTCGGTTTTTTGAATCAGCAGGATCGGTTTATAAATGGCGGAGATATGCTTTAAAAACCGGTTTTTGAAACCGGTTTTTCAGTTTCTGAAGCCTCTGCATATACCAGGGACGAATTTTCAAAGGAGGCTCGGAAATTATTTTCTGAATTTTTGTTCTGAAAAAATAAAATAAATCGGTTCAGTAATAACTGAGATATCGGGGAAAACGAATTTTTTATTTTTGAAGCCCTTGTTCAAGCTACAGATTTTTATTTTTATATAGATCAGTCATAAATGTTTTTATAAAATTTCGTTTTTTTTAATAAACCAAATTCGTTTATAATCAACAGAGTTATGGCCCAAAAACAAATCTGTTAAGAATATAAATACACACACAAACATGTATATTAAGCATTGTAATGACTATTAGTGACGTTTTTTGTTTTTTGTATAGACAAGTAGTTTAGTTAGAAACAGTAGTAATATAATGAATAACAGTGTTGTTGTTCTTCTTTGTATATGCAGTCTGTACAAAAATTAATAGATATGGAATTGTTGTTGTTTATTTTTAAAAACTAAAACATATCTGTTAAGAATATACATAAATACATACACAAACATGTATATTAAGCATTGTAATGACTATTAGCAAAGAATATTCATATATGTTGTATATTCTTTGCTATTAGTGACGTTTTTTGTTTTTTGTATAGACAAGTAGTTTAGTTAGCAACAGAAGTAATATAATGAATAACAGTGTTGTTGTTGTTCTTTGTATATGCAGCCAGTTTGTATATACACACATAAAAAAATATATAAATATGGAATTGTTGTTGTTGTTTATTTTTTAAAAGCAAAGCCTGCTATGATTGTTTTTTTTATATATTCAAATTTTCGTAGTTTGAAAAAAATTTAGATTTATATATGTGAAAATATGAAAGCATACGTTAAGGCGAAAATTTTATTATTAGTCGGTAATATGGTAATATGATGTCGATAAGATAGTAAGATGGTAATATGGTAATATGGTGAAGGGTATCAAAGATTCGGCACAGCCGAATCTTTTTTCAATTTCATTATATCTGGAAGCATTTTTGGACTGTAAGTGTGGTGGGGATTATTGGTTCTACCTATAATAAGGACTGCGCACGAAAAAATCCGTGCATGCTCTTGAGCTTATAACTTTTGATGTAGTGAAAAATTAATAATCTGTTAACTGATTTGTATTTTCTATTATGCTCACTTGCCATGTGCTAAGTTTCATGGTAATAGCAAAATTGGTTTTTCTTAAAGTGGAAGTTTAACAAAAAACATCTAAACACATAATTCAGATTGTTCATGAAATCTTGCATTGGTCATATAAAATAATTGCAAGGAAGGCTGTTGTGCCGCAAAATGCAGTTTCTTGGGTCATAATCTATATATATAAAAGAGTAACGTTACTGACTGACTGATTCATCATCCCACAGCCCAAACGGCTGAAGCTAGAGAGACGAAATTTGAAATTTTATTTGGATTTTTGGAAATTCGAATGTTTAGGGGGTAAAAAAGTGTAAAAACGGGTAAAATCGGTAACTTTATAACTCGCAAAATAATAATAATACAAAAAAAAGTTGAATAGTTATCGTTATTCATTAAAAAAATAATTGGACAGGTGTCCGGTACTTTTTTGAAAATTGGCCGTTTTAGGGAGAAAACGGGTAAAAACTGTATTTTGGTACTTTTTTGACACCATATGTATCTTTGACACCAATCAGCATACAGATAAAATTTATGTCGTATTCAAAACTTATGAAAAAATTAGAAATACAGATTTGGTACTTTTTGAAATTCAAACGTTTAAGGGGTTTAAATCGTACCTATTTTTGGTACTTTTTTCATAAAACATTTTTTATATTTATTGAAATTTTCATATGGGTATTTTAATATGGGATACCACTACAATTTTGAAATTTATTGGAATGCAATTTTTGATACTTCGATGAGTGAAAAAAAGTACCAAAAAAATGGGTAAAGGCGGGAAATTACATTTTATTCAAACTTAATAATGAATTCTCAATTACATTAAACGTAGAAACATGAAATTAAGAAAATGTAGATAAGAATTCACAAGAGTGATGAGAGATGTAGGTAAGAATTCAAGAGGATGGACTTCGGGTACTTTTTTTTTCTTCTATTGGTACTTTTTTGCATTTTCTATAATATTTAACCTAGAAACATGAAATTAAATATGCATGGTCCGATGTTCGAAAGAATTCACAAGGGGGGACTTTTTGGTATTTTTTCGTTCTTCTTATGGTACTTTTTGAATTTTCTATAACTATGAACATAGAAACATGAAATTAGGGATATGTGGTCCTTAGTTAATGAGAATCCACAAGAGGGGACGTTATGGTACTTTTTTGTTCTTTTAATGGTACTTTTTGAATTTTCTATAATATTTAACCTAGAAATATAAAATTAAAGACATGAAGTGCTAAGTGAATGAGAATCCGTAAGTGAGAACTTTGTGGTACTTTTTCGTTCTACTAATGGTACTTTTTGAATTTTCTATAATATATAACATAGAAACATAAAATTAAAGATATTTGGTCCTAAACGATGAGAATTCATTAGAGGGGACTTTATGGTACTTTTTTGCTCTTCTAATGGTACCTTTTGAATTTTCTATAATATTTAATCCAGAAACATGAAATTAAAGATATGTGGTCTTAAATGAATAAGAGAGGTTTTTGTGGTACTTTTTTGTTCTTTTAATGGTACTTTTTGAATTTTCCGTAAATATGAACCTAGAAACATGAAATTAAGGATATGTGGTCCTAAGTGAATGTGAATCCATATAAAGGGACTTTGTGGTACTTTTTTGTTCTTCCTATGATACTTTTTTAATTTTCTATAATTGTGAACCTGGAAACATGAAATTAAAAACATGTGGTTCTAAGTGAATGAGAATCCATAGGAGTGGACTTTGTGGTACTTTTTTGTTCTTCAAATGGTACTTTTTGAATTTCCAATATTATTTAAAGTAGAAACATGAAATTAAATATGCATGGTCCTATGTGAGAAAGAATTCATAAGAGGAGTCTGTGTAGTACTTATTTTGTTCTTCTAATGGTACTTTTTAAATTTTATATAATTATGAATCTAGAAACACGAAATTAAATATATGTAGTCCTAAATGAACGAGAATTCACAACAAGGGACTTTGTGGTATCTCTTTTCGTTTTTCTAATAGTACTTCTTGAATGTTCTGCAATTTTTATCCTTAGAAACATAAAATTGTAGATGTAAGGTCCTAAGTGAATCAGAAACCCTAAAATGGCTTTTGTGGTCCTTTTTCTTTATCTGATATTTATTTTTCGTTATTCTAAGATTAGAAACCTGAAATTAAAGTGAAATTGTTATTTATGGATGACATAACACCATTATTGAAAATAAGAGTAAGGGAGTAAGGAATCTTAGTTTAAATTTATTATATAGTAGTATGCGGGTCTACAGCTCGTATTATATAAAGAAGTCATGATCACTGAATGGTAACCTGGTAAAGGAAGACAAATAGTATCTTCAGGCTGTAGGACTCAGGCAAAATAGAAACGATTTTCAGAGAAAATCACCTCATCTCTGGAAGAAAAGTGTCACAAAAAGTTAATTGCTTTAAATCTTTATCAGAAAATTTTAAAGGAAATCTAGTCTGAAGAATTATAAAGTAAGAAAAAATCCTAATAGAAACGCAAGCATGAATTTGGAGGTAAAAAATAACATGAAAGTACTTGGGACGAATTTTTTCAGAAATTTTATTTCTGTAGTATAGACTATGAAGCGTTCGTAGAGGGTGACTTTTTTCAACTTCCTAGCCAGGAATTCTATGTCTCAGATGCTAGAGGGATTATGGCAGAAAAATTTTGTGTATCAAAGAAATCAAAATTCCCAAGAAAGTTTTCGATTTGGGAAGTCATATGCATACACAGGAATAAAGCACTTCATCCTTAAATAATGGTTGCATTAACACATATATATACGTGAATGAGTGTTTTTGGAAAAGACTTCTCTTTTTCTAATAAAATTCAGTGTATCCGCTGTTTTCTTTCCGCTTCTTCTCATCACAACAACAAAACAATAGAGTTGTAACAAAGAAATTGTAAGAGTTTGTACCGATAGAGGCTAATCCATCAAATTGTCCGAAACTCCGTGCAGTTGAAAGATATTGGATTCTAGTAAAAAATAATTTAAAGGACATTAAAAGCTCATAAAAAATGAAACGGAGTTTAAAAATTGGTGGACTTATTCGAGCAAAAAAGTGACCGAAACACAATAAAACCTTTAATTAGAATAATTCCGGAAAATATCAGATATTTCCTTAAAACTCAACAGGAACTAATTTATTCTTTTATGTTTAGGACTGGAACATAACAGTCATTAATAAAAATATAATTTAAAAAAAATTCGCCTACTGGTTTAGTTCCTATAAGCAGATTTGCATGCACGGATTTTTTCGTGCGCAGTCCTTATTAGCATCCGTACCACTATTGCTTTTACACAATCTGTGCTGTCGTATTGAACTGGCTGTTAGTTGAGGTTCTTCGAGGCCCTTAGCTCCAACCCCTAAGCAAGAGGTGGGTTTCTCATTCAGACAATGAGTTTCTCGAGATGCTATCTGTGTGTTCCTAACAGGTACATGGGGGTGTTGGTAGGAGCATTGTACTCATCCGGAGCTAAGCACATCCTCTATAATTTAACCATTAACAGTTTTTGAGGTATTGTTGCTGATTCATGTTTTTATAAAATAAGTTTTATATAAAATAAGTTTTATAAAAATTAATTCCCAATACTTGAAGGCCATTATCATACAACCTATTTATCTTATGAAACAGAGATCGTCAACATACACAGAAAATATTAATTTCAACGAATGAATTAGTGGAATAAAATTCACCGATTTTTCCAAAAGGTTTTTGATTCAACGTACAAATTAGTTGATTCAAAGAAAGTAGTAATTGGAATTCAACGAAAAATTCAAAGCACTTATAAATGGTACGTTGAAATATTTCGTTAAATGTATTACTTAAAAAAATAAGTAAATTAGTTATTTGATTAAATGTACTTGTTCGTTGATTTAGAGAACATGTTTATATTTTTAATGAAATTGTACGTTGATACAGAAATACGTAAAGTAACATAAACTTAAGAACTTTTTATTTAATTTGGTATATAATAATTTAATTATAAATCAGTGTATAAGTTACTATAAATTAGTATGGAGTTACTTATTTTATTCATCGTAAGTCGTAAGTAAGATGAACTCGTTAGTTGAATTTAAAAACTATATAAAAGTTTACTTATAACAATATTTTGTTTCAACGAACCTGTACGTTAAGTCAATTTTAGGAAACAAATTCGATGAAACAACGAACTTTTTCGTTGGCTTTATGTACTTTTTTTAGTTCAGTGTATACAAGGTTATTGAGAAGTTGGTTGAAATTCAACTGGAGATCATTTAAAATGTTTTTATTTGTTTTTGACATTACCATATCCAATACTTGTAAAAAAGTGTTGACGACAATATACAATCCTGTATTATTCTACAGTTAACTATCACTACCAAGATTTTTGAAAACAATTTACGATTGAGTCTCACTGTATAGCATTCGCATGATAGTAATGATTTTATCCAGAGTGCCCACGTCGCAAAGACATTTACAGATAGCTCCTATGTCGCTCAAAGTTGAAAAAAATTATATATAATGTTGAGTCTGGATTGTAGTTTCTCACCACAGAGTTGTTCGACAGTTTTGTAAACTACTCGGGTGTTTCCACGAAACTCACCATTTTCGCTATCGCGACAAGCCACTTACTTGTTAATCTTACCTGCGTAAGGCCAAAGACGCCCAGTTGGTAATCTTATACTTTCTTGAATTCTTGAGAAAGAGGGGAATTTTCTTTCCTTACATTATATGTGCCGATTCTTGTCTTTATTCGATAGCCAATTGGTTGTGTCGTTATTATTGCCATTGTTGTTTCCTTAATCCGGTTATGTGCTACTGATTAGACCACAGCATCCGATGATGGGACTGTGAGCTTTCCACACATGGATGTATCTCTATGAAGAATTTCATCATCCCATATTTTATTTTGCTGGTGTCTAATTATAGTCCATAAACTACCGTCAGACAAAAAGTACTTTTTAGTTGAAATGTTTGCTTCTAGGGAACACAGTACGTATGAGTATGTTGTATGATCAAAATGTTTGATATATCTCATACGATATGGTGCTTAACTAAAATGATGTCATTATATGTAATGGCAAAACTTTTCAATAGGTAGTGTAAAGTTTTAAATGTCTACAAATATGATTTTCTTTGCTTTGTATTTTAAAATATTTTGCGGGGATATTTTAAAAAAGTACATAAAAACAAAAATATTCACTTTATTTATAAACAAACAGCTTTAGTAACCCAGCAAAAACTTGGTAATGTCTTGTAGTTACGGATGTAGTTACTTTGTAATGACAACAACATACTGTCTGCATTACATAGAAAATTTTTGGTAACTAATTATTTATAACCCGAGTGTAAATATTATCAGATTTTTGAAAATATAAATTTTTATTGATTTTTGTAAGTAGTCGCCTTTTTCAAATGGCGACTAAATGGCTACTTTTTAAGACTAAGTGCTAAATGACGAGAAATTAAATTGTTTGAAATTAATTTCAACAAATAAATTCACCATTTTGAGATTGTTTCACAGTGTAATGAAACTGACAGAAACTCCCTAGAGTAAAGAGAACCGGTTCAAAACTAGTCACATGACAGGTTCTCAGGGCTAGTGACCGGTACCAGTTTCGGAACTTTATATGAGAAGAACCTGTCACTTTTACATGGGGTTGTCATTGGAGGTGGCTAATTAGCCCCTTGGGACAGGTCACAGGATAGGTCCTAGGACAGGTTCAGTAACGATTATTGTAACAAAAATTTTATAAAAATTCGGTAATTGTTTACTTTTTAAACATTATTTTTATTATTATCTTTTTTAAATTATTGTTTATTTTAATTTTATAATTTTTCGTTAATGTCGATGGCGTCACCCCGGCTCGAACCCATGTTAATCTGACGTATGTTATGTTTTATAGTCTTCAATGCTTACCACTCACACACTGATTGTTATTGCGCGCGAGTTGCTATTTGCGCACTTAACGAGCATGTTAATAGTGACTGTGTTTTTGTCAACTGGTTCTCAATTGGAACTTTGGCGATGAGTTAGGTATCAATTGGTACTCAACTGATACAGAGAAACCGGTCCACTACTGCAATTACCACAAATTTCCCGCAGGGCTGTTAGTAAATAAAAATAATAATAATAAAGTTGTTGAACAGCTATTTATACCATCATATGCCGAATCTTTTTGGATTGGATTAAAAAATTGATTCGAGGAATATTTATATCCTAATTTATATTTTTTCATTCCTCATAGCAATCCCTGGGGAACGTGTTTTTTTTTTTTACTAATTTATCAAAAATAAAAAATAGTTTGTCTAACAGATTTCAGTCAATTCTTGTGGTTCCATGCGTTCCTTACTAAATTCATCCGACAATAATTTGAAAGACTGGAGTACGAGTTAATTAATAAAACGAGGATTATTTTTGTGAATTTTTGCAATAATAAAAATTGTTGTAAAAAAATTATAAATTATTTTGTTATAAATAAAACTGAATTTTGTAGTTTTCTTACAATACAAGATTTTTTTGTTGTCGTTGTTATCAAATAAACAAATTTTAAGGAGTTTTTTTAGGTTTTAAAGCAGTTGGCCCCTTTTTTTCAGAAAATCCCCTTTTTTTGGCGACTTTTTATTTTGAAATCCCCTTTTTTGGACACTTTTTAAAAATTCTCAACGGTAACGCTGGTGCCGAGTCTTTGATACCCTTCACCAACTTACCGAGAAGTAGTTTAGTTTTCGCCTTAACGTATGCTATCATTATTTCACATTTATAAATTTAAATTTTTTTCAAAATACAAAAATTTTAATACGAAACAAACAAAAAAAAAAAAAACAATCATAGCAACCTTTGCTTTTAAAAAATAAACAACAACAATTCCATATATATTTTTGGCTTCATAAACGCCATTTCAACCGACACAAGGATTGACGGATATGGTCCTATCGTCATCGCTTCTTACAAGGATCCCGAAAATATAAACTTTTTTGCTCTCCGACGAATATTGTGGAAATTACAAACGGAATGAAAAACTTATATATACCCTTTACACCTGTGGAGAAGGGTATAAAAAGGGATACATAAATGAAGGATAAAATTTGCGCATGAATTGATTTGTAATTTAAAATAATTTATTTTTATTACATTTATTTTAATTGCATATTTTGTTGTTGTTAAGTTTTTTAAAATAAAATATAAAAAATTGTTTACTACATTAAAAAAATTAAAAAAATTATATCCTGACATTTCATTACTTATTTATAACATAAAATGTATCTAGTTACTATTGTTATTACCAATCATGACTTCAGTAATGCTTTAAATTCAATGTGCTATTTAACAACTTCAAAGTAATTAGTTATTGAAATGACATCTAAGTAATGTATAGGGTAAGTAGTTGCCTCTAATGTCTTCACCGTGTTAAAATAATGAGTTATTCAGCTAATGTGTAAGTAGTGAAGAGTCATTATATTAGCTTCTTAACTCATTACATGTCAACCCAAGTTTTTGCTGGGAAGTAAATGTTACATACACATACAGACGTATACAAAAGCACATTACAAAATTGCTGGTGAAACATTGCAAAACATGACAGTTATCTATCTATCTCGTATTGCATAGCAAATGTTTTTGGAGACACAAATACTACATAGTTACTACATCATTCAAACGTTCCTTTACAAATAACATAATACGAGTACATATGTTGTTTATATATTTTTTTTTTCCCTATCATTACTAATATGTATTTTTCCGTGGATATATGACTGTAGAAGAGTGTCAGTATCGAATTTATAAACGAGAGTAAATTGAAAACAAAATAAAAAAATGAAATAAATAAACACGAAAGAGAAATGATTTCAAATGATTTACCACAAATAATGGCTTTGAAATTCTAGATAAAAGGACATTTTTTTCTTCTTCCACTTTTAAAATCCTCGCTTAAAACCTTATGGAAGAATTTAATGCAAATCTATTTGTACATTTTTTTTCTGTTTTAATAAAAACTCGATTTTTTATTTAACAGATAATTTTTTATCGTTTAAAGAATAAAATAGCCAAGTTATAATTTCGTTAGGTAAATTTAATATCAATAACATTTGTGGTTAAAGAAATAAAAAATAAATGATGAATAATTTACATATATTCATACGTAAAGTTGTTCATCTATTTTAACGAAAATTATTCATATAGAAATGTATGATAACGAGAGATACATATTCGATCTAACAACATTTTGCATAATAATAATAATAATAATAATAATAATAATAATAATAATAATAATAATAATAATAATAATAATAATGTAGGGACAGTCCTATTACTTGCTAATTAAGGTGCAGGAGCGATTTCTCGACAGGATTAGTACATACACCCATTTTCATATTATGATTGCTTACACTGAACCAAATCTCGTAGGTAATATTGGACGAAAATTTTAGTAGAATTTTAACAAAAACAAAAAAAAATATTTAAATTTACAGATTTTGTCTTCAAATCAATAGAATTTTTCTTCGAATCAACAAATTTTCTTCAAATCTACTAAAAAATTTTTGTCAAAAATATTTTTTTGTAAAATATGTTGATTTTAATAAAATTTCGTTAAAAAATTGACGAAAAATCTGCTAAATCGACCAAAATTTAGTTAAATTGGCAGTAATTATTAAACAATTGGCAATAAGAAAAACAACACACAATTTTAATCAATTTAACATCCCAAAAAATTTTAAAATTTACTAATATTTTTTAGTCAATTTGAATATAATTCTTCAACTTGACTAAAAATTTGTAAATCGACTAAAAGCATACACATTTTAAGAAACTAAATAATTCATTTTATTCAAATTGAATAAATTTCTTCATTACTAACGACATGTAGAATTGAAGAAATTTCGTTAATTTATTTTAGTCAAATTGAATAAAATTCTTGACGAAATTTCTTTAAATTTACTAAAGGCATGTAGAATTGTATAAATTTCGTTAATTTAAATAATTTCTTTTAGTCAAATTGAAGAAACATGTGTAGAACTGAAGAAATTTCTTCAATACAGAAAACGCATAGTGAAGAAGATCAGTCGAAAGACAAACAATAAAGCTTGTGCAGGTGTTTTTGTGTCAATATATTTAAATTACATTTAATTTTTTTTTATACAATTTTTACAATTATTTGTATTTTCGTAAGTAAGTGGCTAAACAATAACAATTATGCATTGCTTCATTTGCTACCTAACTGATAGCTTTAAAGCATATAAACAATAATAATTGTAAAAGGAGAATACAAATAATTGCAAAAAGCTTTATCCTAAACCATTCGTCTAACTTAATAACACATAGGTAAAGAAGTCACAGATTACATTTCCTAAAAAGTTGCAAGTTAAATAGATGATGTTTACTACCTTTTAATTAACTAATTGAATTAGTCATATTGACGAATTTTCGTCAATTTAACTAACTTACGAAAAATTAACGAAAAAATCTGTTGAATCGAATAACGATTTTGTTGGTTGATATTTAACCTACTTTTCTTCAATTCTACACCCCATTTTACCGTATTTACTGCTCATTTTTGGTTCAGTGTGTAAATTATATTATGTTTGGATGTAGCACCATAAAATATTTGCGGTGTAACCATATAGTAGTACATATATAGCCTTGTTTTTATGTTAAAAAATGGCTTAGTTTTATCTTCATAACAAAAATATGGTGAGATTAAGGAAAAAAATTATTATTATTTATGTACAATTCTAAAGCGATAGAATATTTCCAAGGTCATATTTAAACTGAGCATGCAAAAGACATTTGAAAGTGTATTTTGGTAAAAGAGTCTTAAAGAAAAAAACAAATATTTTTTTTTAGGAAAATACACAGTTTTATTTACCTGCCACTATTCTTTCATTAATATCTCAACTTCCAAGCAACTCTCTATTCTAAAAACTTAAGTACCCAGCTAAAAAAAAATATGTATGTATCATATATATAACATATATTATGTTCCATATATGTTTGGATCCGAAAATTGAGGGTATATGGCCATATATAATCATATGTATATATTCATATATATGTAAAAAAAACCCTATTATGAATCATAATATAACTATTTTTATGGTTTCCCAGCTAAAAATATTATGTGTTTATCATATATAATGCATATATGTAGTTCCATATCTGTTGGGATCCGAAAATTGAGGGTATATGGAGATATATGACTATACATATCCATATATTTGTTGATATATATCATCTATTCTATTGTGAATTATAATTATATATTATATAAAAATGTGTAATTTAATTTTTTATTTAATTTTTTGTTTAATTTTATTTAAAGTATAAAAAGTAAAACATACATTAAATATTTATATGAATTGCAATTTAAATATCTGCATACATTTATGAAAAATATTCAGATGGACTTTCGAATGCCACATCTCCTCACTGCAATAAGCACAACAGCAATATTAAAAAAAAAAAAAACTGCAGCAGCAACTCCAAAAACACCCTAATGATTGTGAAGAAATGGGGTGATGCAGGAATATTTTTTTAGGGTTTCACTCATCGCATAGTACATATGTTTATGTAGCACAATATTTTGTACCCTCCATGACAAGGCCCCATACTGAAAACTAAGATTTTAATCCGATTAAAATATTATCTTAAGATGACAAATGCATTTTTCTTACCTCTTTGATTTGTGTTATTTATTTGTATTTCCTACTAAACTGCCCTCATCTAGATTCAATAATATAAAACAACATTAAAAATTAGTGAACATTTTGCAATAATATTAAGACGCTTACCTTTTTTTAACCGTTGATTTGATTTTCATAAAAAATGTTAAAAAATTTCACATTTCTTTTAATTTATTTTTTTTATGTCAACAAATTTTTATTTTTATTATGTTGACAAATATTTTATCAAAGACAAAAACTTATTTAGTGTTCAAACCTATTTTACGAAATATAGTAAAAACAGGCAAAGTTGTTAAAGATATTTATACAAAATAATAAAAATGAAATTGTATACCATTTTATAAGCCAATATCTGAAACTTGTTGCAACTCATTCTGAAGTACATTTTGATATACCTTCATTGGTTTCAGATTTATATTGCATTTTATGTTTGATTTAATATTTCATATATGAAAATTTATTTCATATATGACAAAAGAGTTTATATATTTTACCATATATCTGTCCATATATTGAAAAATATTCCATATGTAAATCCATACATTTTTATATATAAACCCATATATAACAATATATTGTCATACATGGGCCATATATAAAAATATATGAACATTTTCAGCTGGGTTGTTTTTTTTATCAATAAAAATAAATAAATCGTAATACATACAAAATACATTTCTTAATACAATTATTAAATAAAACAACTTACATTTTCGCCGAAACAGCAGAGAAGTTGTCCCTGTAGAGTCTGCTGATAAGGTGTCCCATTCAGAATGTTGCATTGATGAAATTCCTTGAATTAATTTAACAAAATCTGCTCAAATATATGAAAACTAAGAGTGGGATTATGTTTATCAATAATATTAGCAAAATTACCTTTCTTGATGCTGTTTGTTGACAAAATGACTTCCTAATTGCAGAAAATTTCTTAATTATTAAATTTTCTTATATAATTTATTATTTTGTTAGAATTTTTATATTTCAATTTATTTTAAAATGTCAAGAAATGAATATACTTGCTCAGAATAAATTTAAGACAGAAAAATTTTAAAAAATAAGAGTTTTTTGCATATTACTCGCTTACAAAGCTTGTTACGTGTTTTGATGTTATAACAACATTTAAAGATAACAAAATTTCCTACAAATTTTCTGAATTAAATTTTTATCTAACTTCATTAGTTTAAGAGTTATATTGCATTTTATGTTTTATTTAATATTTGATATATGGATTCATATATGAAAATTGATTTCATATATGAACCCATATATGGTAAACATTGTAAAAGCTTGTTTCCATATATGACAAAGTAGTTCATATATTTTACTATATATGTTTCGATATATTGCAAAATATTCCATGTATGAGTCCATACACATTCATATATGGACCCATATATAACAATACATCATCATACATGAGTCATATATAAAAATATATGATCATTTTCAGCTGGGTAGTATAGGAAATCTGTATTACCATAGATTTCATTTTTGCTATACGCCTATCTACAAAAAGAATTGACTCACCCTAATATATATAAAAGCGTTCGAATATGGTGATTGATAATTTATAAAAAAATTTAGTGGAATGTAATTTGATCGCAAAGTTTCTTGAAGGACTTAAAATTTAACTTTTTTGGAGTTCTTTTTTAAACATAAAATTAATATTTAAACATTAATAAAATTTAAACAAATATTGATGTTTTATTGAAATTTCAGTATAATATGTATAAACTTGTCCTAAAATCATATAATTAAAAAAAAAAATCCCACTTCTTTATATGAAAATATCCGAAATCCCAATTCTTATAAAACGTGTAAAAAAAATTGACTTTTTTCATTTAAATGGTCACTCTGTCGTTATAAGGGGCCTTCGTCAGAAAATATTTTTTGGGTGTATACATATTGAGCTATAAAATTAAAATAATTTTAAGTCGATCCCACCTTTGCAATTTGAGAACATAAAAAAAATAAATTCTAAAATTGACAAAATTTGGATAGGGCTTGTGGGCAGACCTTTGCCCCAAACTCCTCCGAATTTACTTTACACGCATTTACACTTTACTTTACACGCATTTCTTTTGAAAACATTAAAAAAATGATAAAGCCTAGAACAAAAAAAAATAAATTATCAGTGAATAAATATTGCCACCTTTTTGGAAAAAAATTTAAATTTTTTTTTTAAGTTCCAACTTCACATTAATATAACTTTTTAACGGATTCAAATATTGATATGATTCTTGCAGCAATATTATTTATTTAAACATTTTGGGGGCAATATTAAGCCCGCCTAGTTAAAAAAAACTAAAAAAAAACGAGGCTAAAAATGAGATAAAAATTTATTTCGACCCGAATATCTCTTAAACTAAAAAATATATCCTACCTAAGCGTATTTTTTGTAGAGATTTACAAGGACTATGTATATATTAAATTTCTTTTCTGTCTTATCATAAATGAATTTTTGCCGATTTTTCAAAGAAATTACATACCCGAGATGGCCAACTTTGGAGGGCCACCTACTTCCTCCCTGACATGCTAGGATCCTCCAAATCAACTCGAAAACACATCAGCTCTGACCATATGAAATTTCATTGAGATACCTCTAACGGTTCAATAGTTACTGAATTATTTCCAAGAAAAGCGTTTTGGAACCACTGTGTGGCCCAAAATCAGAGATACAATCCTATCGGCTCCAAGCCGATTTTGCGCCACATGCGCCGCCGCCGCACAGTGCTTTGATCCCATACAACGATGGGACAAAAATAGAAGGAGTTGTCGTAGCAAATTGAAACTTAGTACACATATTACTTTAGGCTTAGAATGAATAAATACGAAGTTTTGAAAAAATTGGCGCAAGGACACGCCTACCTCCCATATATCCTGAAGTTAAAAAACTAATTTTTTTCTAAAATACTGATCTGAACTTTACCAAAATTTGTGGCAGCCATTAGAAATAGATTGCTTACACGTCTTCTAATTTATTTTTCAATCGGAGCAAGGACACGCCCACCTCCCATATATCCTTAAAATAAAAAACGTGAATACTGGTCAGAATTCCACCAAAGTTTGTAATTACTGTTAAATATAGATTATTTATGATTCTGAAAATTTTTATTTAAATCGGAACAAAAACACGCCTACCTCCCATATATCCTGAAATGAGAAAAAAAACGCATTTCTGGCTAACACACCGTTTTTAATTTTCTAAAAATAGAAGGAGGTGCCGCAGAAAATTGAAACTCGGCACATATATTACTTTAGATCCAAAGTAAATATATACAAAGTTTTGAACAAATCAGAGCAAGAACACGCCTACCTCCCATATATTTTGAAGTGTGTAAACGCATTTTCTTTCAAAATACTGGTCAAAACAGTATCAAAGTTTACGATAGCTATTGGAAATGGGTTTTCTATGGGTCAGACAATATTCTGTTTAATAGGAGCAAGGGCATACCTACCTCCCCCAAGCCCTATAATTTTTAAATATTATTTTAATTTTTTGACTTTTGTGTAATAATAGGAAATTCATAAATTTTTTGAATTATTATTTTTTTTAGTTGTGGCAAAAAATAGGACGCAATTCTTCTTTTATATATTAAAAAACAACACTAAATTTTAGAATTAAGCAAAAAAAATTTTATAATTTTTTATAATTTTTTTAATACTCCATCGAACTCATGTAATTTTTGTAATAAAATTTAAAAATGCTCCATAATGAGCTCCATCTGGAGGATTTTTAACGTAATGTTTTATTTCCAAAAAATATGTTTTTCTATTCCTTAGTTGTTTTTTAAATTTCCAAATAATTTTTATAATTATTTTATTTTAATTTAGCAAAATAAATTACGTCAACATTGAGAACACTTTAAAATTGTAGTAAAAACGGAAAATAAGAAACTTTTTCATTAAACTTTTTTTAAAGTTGTGGCAAAAAATGGGCTCTAACTATTTTTTAATCTATTAAATAACTGTAAAAACTTACATAAACTGTAAAAAAAATTGTATAATTTTTTATAATTTTTTTATATCCTTCATCAAATTTAAGGAATTTTTAGGTTTTAAGTAAAAAATATGTGTAAATTTGAGCAATAATATAAACATATTCGAAACACTATATTTAAAAGATAATAATAGTTTTAATTTACCAATATTCCGAGGTATTGAAAAAACGAAACTTCGACGCATTGCATCAATAAACGAATTTTTGACAATTTTTTTCCTAAAATAGTTTAAAACCAGCTTTTTGGTTCATTGATATTGGCTTTAAATTCTCTGAATTTAGCGCCCTTTAGTAGCCACAAAAATATGTTTTTCCAAAAAAATCTTTTTAAATTATATGATCTATATTGTTGCCTTTTCAAAAACGTATATGCCAACGCAATTTGAGAAATGTTTTTATTTTGATTTTTGTCTATGGAACAAAGCACTGTGCGCCGTTTTCATCGGCTCAAAATCAGCCGCCGAAATTTTTAAATTTTTATTCAAATTCAACAAAAACATATTTTTCTATCTTATTTGAAGAAGTGAATACAGAGGCTCCATCTATTATTATAATTTTACTTACATATGATAAATTTATTAGAATTAAGGATAATAGACGTATAATGATGAAATCCTCACTTCTATTTCAAAAACTTCAAGTTTTTTGTGGATGTGGGGCATTCGGGCATTTACTAAATCGCAGCCGAAAATTTAGCCGTCGCCGATTTAGTTTAATTTTCGCCGCCGCCGATTAAAAAGTTTTGCGCCGCCGCCCAGAATTCTGCCCAGAATACCAGCGCAGCGACACTAATTTTTTTCTCTTAAAAAAATTTGACTCAGAATTACAGCGCACCGCGCTAGTTCAGTGATATATATTTTTAAAAAAAGTAGTAAATTGAGCCGAAAGTAAAGTAAATAAATATATTAAATTCAAAGTTAAATATTTGATAAAAAGTGTAATTAGTTTTGAATTAAAGATCAAACTATTTAAATTCTATATAATTTCTAAAGTTTAATCCAAAAATATTTCACTATACGAAAAAATTTATAGTTTGAAACTATTAAAAACAAATTAAAATAATACAATTATTCTACTTATACTGATTATGATATTGTTGTTTTTGATTTTAATTTAAATAAATAATGATTTTTAACATTATTGTTAAAGCAAATTTAACTAAAATACTAAACCTTTTATTAGTATGTATCTACTTTTTACTAGCTTTAGTTCGAAGATAACCCTTGTAGCCATTAAAACCTAAAGAATATATATAAGTTTATATTTTATGCATGAATCACAAAACATATAAAAAAAAAAAAAAAAAAAAAACGTTATAAATTGTTAGATTATAAAAGGAAATTTATACTTTTCAACTCATTGCCTCCAGAGATTTGAAAACGACATTTGAATAATAATATGCTGTGGATAAACATATTATTATTGTTATACTCCAATGCATTAGTTTTTATTTTATTTTTTTATAGTTTTGCTCTGTGGTTGTATATTTTATGTAATATTTACTTACTTTTGTATCTCCCATTGAAGATTACAAGAAGAAAACATTTCTTTGCAGATATGTATGTAAAATATTGCAAGGCTATTTGGTTGCAAACTTTAGCATCAACTGTTTTTTACATTACTTTTATTTACTCCTTTACGCCGTTTTAACACCATAAACAAATATTTCAACAAAATACTTCGCAACGAAAAGTACAGAAGACATGGAAAAATTGCACAGCATATTTATTTGTTTACCTTAGTGCACCTTGTAGGTGTAACAACGCTGTGTTGCTTAAAAAGAATGGTTAAGTAAAAAGTTCTTTGCTTTTTCCAAGATGCCAAACAGTAAGTGAATGCGATGGATGGGTTGAAGATAAATAAGGAATAATACATATGTAAGGTATTTAAAAATCTACCACAACCTTTGCACATGTATGAGGATTATTCTGTACAAAGATAAAATATATGAGGAATTTCAAAAAATTTCGAAATTCTTTTAAACCTACTTTTAGTGTTTTGTGTTTCAAGTTTGTTTTAAAATTAGGAAATGTGTTGACGGTTTTTTGTAGATCTTACAAAATAACTAAAAAAAATCCAAATTTTTAAATAATTCGGGTAAAATCCCACGGAAATAAAAGCATTGAAAATTAAAAAAATTGAAAAGAAAAACTAAGGTGAAACTTTCTTTGATTTTTGAATTCATTTCAGATTTGCACTGACAATATACATTGTTATACCCTACACCACCATAGGTGAGTGTAGGATAACAGTGAAATTTGTAATTCTTTCCAATCTGATGTGTATAAATGTGTAACTTCTAATCGGCTGGTGGGATTTAGATAAAACCTAACTCTAAATTATATACCAAAAGCCCGACGTAAATATTTTTTATAGGACCATAACATTAAAGTTTAATATGTCAAATTTGAAATAGGGTTAAAAGAAATTGAGGTAAAAGAGATCGAAAATGGCGATTAATTCAGAGAAAGATCAAATCAATATTTTAATGACCACGTTTTATTTTTTAGTTGATTACTAGTTAAAAAAAATCAGTTTTAGAATATTAAGGTTTTTTTTTTTTTTAGCAGAACGGTAATGTCTGTCCGTCCGTCTGTACATTAGAGTAAAATGGGTCGAAAATTATGCATAATTCAAAGAAGGGTGGTATCAACACTTTAATGATCACGTTTAATTTTCCTATTTATTAGTAAGTAAAGAGATGCATTTCTAGAATTTTAAGATGTTTTTTGGCTGAATGGTAATGTCCGTCCGTCTAAACATTTGGTTATATTCCGTATTCCGTTGTCCAAGACTAATATTTAAAGTTATAAGTGACAAACCAAATTACATAGGTATTTAATATAGATATCAGTAATTATTTGGACCTATATCTATGGCCAAATGGCTTAAAAAAGTCACCAATATAGATAATTAGATCATCAAAGGGAAACGATTTCGGTTTACAAGACATTTTTTTAGGATTTCGGACGAAAAATTTGTCTACAATACTTTTAGATCGATCTAAGTTTCAGCAAAAACTATGTTTAAAGCATTAATTTTGTCACAGTTTTGCAAATATTTGCCTATGATGTATTAAAAAGTTCTCTAGAAGACCGAAATGATTAATGATTTTTCATAACAAGTTAAAAATTACGAATGTTTGAAATCATTCTTGAGAAATAAAATGTGAAGTATTTTTGCCAAATATACAATACTCGTGAATTTCATTCGCTGGTATGAAAATTAATATAATTCAAGTATTTTTCAGTGGGCAGCATATCTATTTTTGCAACGGCGTACTTTTGTATTATCTATGGCATAAGAATTTAAATGAAATGAAAACCATGAGCTTTGATATAAATATTGTCAAAAAACTTTACATACCCCAAAATAGCATGCTATTTCGAGAGCTCTTGGTCTATTAGTTTTAATAAAATAATAACTAGAAGCTGATCCCGACTTTTGGATTCATGGAAAATATCGAATTCACCTGTAGTCGGCAGTCTATGCCGACTATAGGAATATATGAAAAATGTTTGTTCCTAAAGTCGGCAACCACTAAAATATGAAATGCAATCATTTTTCATTACGATGTTCACGTTCAAAACATTATTTGAATAGATATCTACTCTCAGGATACATTTTTTATAAAATATAAAGTAAATTATTATGATTAATTGCTTTTTTAAAATTGGTCTGTACACTATTTTTTTTTTTTTTCTAAAATTAAGATAATCCAAAACGTGTTGCTACAGATTGAAGAAAAATGCTACAGAAGTACTCATCTTAGCATAATTTAATCAGTAGAACTAAAAATAACAATGTAAAATTGGTCTTTAGGTAATATTTTACAATCGGTATTATTTATTTATGTTAAAATTAAAAATTGCCGACTACTGGTACATGCCGAACTTAGATGCACTTACCCTATAACTCGAAAAATATATAAGATAAGCAATACATGCAAGCATGTTTCTAAAGGATTTATCAAGAATTTTAAGGTGATATGGAAATGGGGTAAGGAACAAAAATTCGCTAGTGGTTAAACATTTTCCATGACACTAGTACCCTATTTTGAACCTGCTTCTAAGCTCATAATGCTACTGTCCTCTGCTACGACTATGTGAAATTTCATGCAAATCCTACCGGCTAATTAGAAGTTACAGATTTATTTCGATTCTTCCCCACTGTTTCATGCTTGATAAAGCAAAGAAAATGTCTGCACTTAAGCTGTTTTGTATGAAATCTACTGGAGTTTTCTTTGAAAAAAAAATATATATATATATATTTTCTCAAATCGGGCAATATGTGCGCACAATTTTTATTCATAATATTAAAGTGGACAATATATACTATTTTTCAGAAAATTTTCAGAACAAACATCCTTTAAAATTTTAAGTTGCATTCCATGAAAGTTAAAAATTAGTGTATTTTAGGACAATTTTCAAAAAAAAAAAACAAGCGCGAATGTTATATCCGGCTCGGCCGAATCTATATACCCACCATCAAGTTTTTCAAATTTCACGTTATATAAGAGGTGGGCGGTAAAGTGGGCGGACCACGCCCATTTTTTCTTTAAAAGTTTACTTTGGTCTTTTAATTATTTGTACAATATTTCGTTGATTTTCACCTTATATGGGAGGAGGGCGATAAAGTGGGCGGACCGCGCTCATTTTTGGTTTCCAAGTTTATATCGACTCTCGAACTATCTGTGCAATATTTCGTTATCGTACATGGTTTTGTTATCAGCAGAAAACTATGAAACGGACACCCTGTGTCTCTAGTATTTCGCCCATAACTTTGATTATGAACCGATTTTGCTCATTTTCAATACCAAACAAACTTTATATAAGATAAATATTTGAGCTAAATTTCGTCCTCTTACTGCTTTCAACAGACAGACAGACGGATGGACATAGCTAGATCGACTCAGAATCGATCCAGGACCCAGAAAATACATACTTTAGCTTAAAGATTTTAATGGCAATTTATACATAATTTTTTTTTTTATTCGTTATCCAATTTTATTACAAAACCTTAAATTTTAAAATTCAATTAAGCGCCACTTCTGACACATTTTACCCCCACATGTAGCGGTTAAAATTTGTCAGAGCTACGATACATTAAAACCCTGTAGGTCCTCTCCTGAAGCGCCCACTTCCAATAAATCTTTTGGTGTATAATTAGCTGAACAAGGTACCCTTAAACAAAATTAAGTTTTTAGTTAACATATTCTAACGAAAATTTCCACGATTGTTAACTTTATCGTTTCAAATGGTAAAGTGTAGAAAATGAAAGATTTTTGTAAAAGGAATCTAACAATTCCCACAATATCCAATTTTGCCCATAAAGTCCACATTTGCTGCAGGTTTGAAAAAAGCCATTGGTGAACTCTTTAGCATATTTAAGTTTTCAAAACTGCATTCGGTTTGCAGAACTAGACTTTGGAATTTTAGAACATATAGGGTGAGGTAAAAATTTGTATATGAAATAAGTAAAATTTAGGAGGATCTGTATATATCGTAGTTCTATTGGATATTGAAATAACTGGCCTAAAATGTAATTTAACTGATAAAAAATAAAATTAAAATAACTTAAAAACCGTAAGAGATAAATAGTACATGTAAGCATATCTTGTCGATGACTTTATGAAGATATAAAAATATTTCAAATCAATTTCAATTGTAAGAGTTACTCTATTTTGAGTCCCAATAGCTCTGCTTCTGAAGGGTATGTAGGCCCTCTTTTCTAACTTAAAATTATGCATTCCTTTGCAATATGAAATTTAATATAAATCCAATAAAGGCAATTAGAAGTTACAGATACCAAATTTCCAAAGACCATACAAGAAAAATTCTTAAATTTAATTGAAGGCACATAGAAATACTGCATTATATCATGTAATTGGAGTTGACAACCTATAAAACAATAGCGTAAAAATTTATACTTTATTGAATTTTGTGGAATTTTGATAATTACCCATATATTGAGTATTATTAGGCCTCTTTCTGTGAGGGGTTGTTGAATATTTTACTTAAGTTCATTTGTTTGAGCTTCTCGAGGATTTAAAAAAGAGTTTGTATATAAAGTGTTACAAGTGACAATATTTAAATTTAAAACAGTAATTTAAAGCATTTTTAACTCTTTAAGAATTCATAGCAAAAAATCAGTATGCGAACAGGATAATTTTCCAAATACATTATAACTTAACACACCTAAAATCATAGGTGGTAATACACCATCATTAATAGCTTGGAAAAACTTTGTCAGGGATCGTAAACATATATGGGGAATTCTCTTTTTAAGTTTACCTTTATGAAACCGACTTTCAACCATAAATATTTTTTTAATTCTGATTTTATTTAATAACTTTTGATGCAATTATGTTAACAATACACAGTGGGGCCAAGCGAATTTTTTTTTTTTTTTTTTTTTTTGTAATAAATCTGTATCTCTTAAACTATGGAAGACATGTAAAGAGAACCTAAACTTTCAAAAATTATATTTTAGTTACCATTTAACTACCTCGAGTATGTAAAAGTTTCAAAAATCAAAACTTTTAGAAATTAAGCCCGATTTCAAAGGTTTTTAACATTAAAAAATTAAGATTACTCACCTAAGTTATTTCTTATAAGGTTAAAAAGATATTTACGCTTTCATTTTAATTTTTTTTTACCTCGACTTTATTTTATATATAAGGGAACAATTTATTTTTTAATATTCTGTAATTTTAAATATATTCCGAAATCATATGCTGAAACATTTTTTTGATTATCTCAACACGTCTAGACGTCTTTGAGATCGGGTTTAATTTGTACATTTTCTATACATTTCAATTCGATTCGAGCAGTAGTTTAGGAGATAAAGATTTATTACCACAAATTTTCGTTTGGCCTCTATGTGCAACACTTGGTGGAATAACACAATAAAAACTCAAGAACTGAAATGGTTACACACAGTACCTACAATCACTCAAATTAAAACAAAAAGTATTTGAAAATATATTTTTTCCCCTTTCTTTTGATTGCTTTAATTACGAATTTTAGTATCTGCCTCTAATTCTTCTAATGCGAACCACAAACACTTGTACAAATAGGCCAACGTGTGCTCTATCAGTCTCTCGTTGAACTGTGTTGACAGGGATGTAAATTAAAATATAAATAAATAACAAATAGTACCATATGATACCCTACACTATTCTGTATGAGCTAAAAATTAGACCTGTGGCTAATTGAAGACCAACACTTTTGCTCAATGTAAAATAAATTAAACAAATACAGAACAATGAATGCATTGTTCTATATCATTTTATGCCCTTTAGGGTGATTCCCGGAAGTAGGTTTATATGGGAGCTATGATAAATTATGGACCGATTATCATAATTTTTGGCTAAGTTGTTTCTTCTTATATAAAACTTATTTGTATCGAATATTAACTTGACACTATCATTCGTATGGGATTTATGTACGTTAAAGTGATTTTCGGAAGAGGGATTTATATGGGAGCTAAGGTCAATTATAGACCGATCTTAATGAAATTTGGCACAAAAATTAACACTTTGTATATGTTTCATTGAAATATTACTATATTTAAGGCATTTATGAACGTTAAACCCCTATTCCCTTAAGACATTTGTATGGAGGCTAGGTGAAATAATGGACCGATCATAACCAATTTCAATAGGCTTCGTCCCTGTGTCAAAATAATTATTTGTGCTAAATTTCATCAAGATGTCTTTAAAATTGCGACCTGCAATTTATTCACAAGGTTTACGTGGACAGACAGCCAGCCGGATGGACGGACATCGTTAAATCGATTTAAAATGTGATTCCGAGTCGTTTGGTATACTTTAAGGTATACCAACCACCTATGGTGGTGTAGGGTATAATCATAGTGGTGTGATAAAATGTTAATTTGCAAACATTTTATAACATTTTTAAATCGTTCTAAAATTTTACGAATTTTATATTAAAATTTGTTCGCACTATGCGCGAATTTAAATTTATAATTTAAGCGAAAAATGGGTTTCAACAAAAAAATTGCATAAAATGTTTTCATGGCCTGAGATCGCGGCGTATTTAATATTTCATAAATCGTCGAGGCACAACCAAGGCACTAATTGTAATCGGTTAAAATGTATACCAATCTGTAGCTGTTATTATAGCTTATATTGGAGTAAATTGGCGCTCAAAAATAATTATGCGTTTGAATTTAATGCAACTTTTAACAATTTTGGTTGTTTATTTTAGTCATTGAAAAATTTATTTTATATTTTTTTTTTTTTTTTGGTCATTGAAATAAAATAAATATTTATTGTAATATAATTAACAACTTTTCATTTATTACATCATATTTATGTTTTAAACTTATATTTATGTTTTATTTATTAAATGCAAATATCTAAGGAATAAAAACTTACTTTTAGAATTTTCCTACACTGGGATTTGATGATGAAAATCCATATTTTTCGTTGGTCAATAACATATTTCTATTTTTTATCTAAGTTTAATAATAGATTGAAACGACATAAATACTTTAGAGGAGACACTCTAAAATTTCTTGATACACAGAAAAAAGTCACCAATTAACAAATATATATGAAAATAATTCATTCAATTATAAACTTGTTTAAATTTGCACCTCTCACCAAAATGATTATATCAATTACTAAAAACTATAAAAAATACAAAACAGAAAAAAATTCCCAATTAATAAATTAATTAAATCAATCATGCAGATGATTGAATGAATTAAAAATGTATATAGGAAACAAAATCATACCAAAATTTATTTTTTATTTTATTTTTTCTTGAACATATTTATTAAATTTTGATGCAAAATTAAACAACTGAGTTAATTGTAAAAGAGACGGTAATAATTTTTTCTGTGTAGGATATCATGCCGTTATTATTAAAAAATTATGATTTTTTCTTTGTTAAATGAAAGAAAGTGTTTGTAAAATTGATTTAGCCCCACTTAAGACATACAACATAACGCCTTGTGTTCATAATATGAGTATTTCTTCCTTTCAATCATCTTTGATAGCTTTTTTTATTATTTATATATTATATATAGATAGATTAACATTTTTATAATAAAATGACATTTTTATAGTTACTATATATTATATATTTCTACCACAATTTGTGAATCTGATGTTTACATGCCATTTTTGTGGAGGTTTTTGCTTTATAATTATCAAGGTCGTTCATGAAGTACTTTAAGATAGTCGTCCTTAACCAATTAATGCCCACGGCGATCTAGGCAACTTAGAAATTTAAAATTTTGAACATCATATCAAATGAGGCATATAAACCCGCTGATGTTGAAAAAATATTTATATTTGGTTTAGTAAGGAAATTATAAGCCGTTACATATACGTAACACTGGGTATTACTCACTAATTTTTGGACCATGCATTTTCTATATAAATTTCGTAGGTTATATAAGCAAAACTTAAAAAGTGTCCATTTTTTTTGAAAAAAGGCAGAATAATATTGATATATTAGAAGTTTTACAACATTTGTATTAATTCATCATTGAAAAACTTTTCTAAATTCATATATGGGACCAAGTGACTACATCCGGTTACCGGAAATGCCTTCCTCTGCTTGATCTAGGATCGCATCTTCCTCATGATCTGCGTTTTCATACTGATAGGTGGCACGAGAATAAGGATATTCAAAAATTAACCTGACCAGAATGCCTGTATAGTACCTAGGGCAAATTTTTCCTTATTTTACTTATTCATAACCACAATATTCATCAAACTGCTAATAATAAACATTTGCATTTAACAGGGTTGGGCATTAATGATTACATTTTCAATTAAATTACTTTACAAGTAATTGCAATGGAAAATTTTCAATTACAAATACAAGTAATTGCAATTGATATTTTTTCGATTACAACCCCAGTAATTTTAATTGAAAATTTCCTATTACAATTACAATGTAAATGAAAACAATTGTAATTAATTACACTCTTAAATCCATTAAAATTAAATTTTGTCTAAATTTTATTAAGAAAAAATTCAACATACGATTTTTATTTCATTATTTTATTAAAAAACTAATACATACCGAGGGCTTATATTCAAAACGGGCCTTATGCAAAACAGCATTTTTTAGGAGAACATAAAAACTGTTTATTTCCCTCATTTTTCAATATTTTGCAATCTGTTCCTCTAGGAGTTGTTAATATTACATCTACTAAACCTCACACTGAAAAATAAATCTTTTAACTCCATTATTCGTGAAGTTAAGGTAGATAGCCCGTTTTGTCTTAATTATTTTTAATGTATGTTATAAAATGTGCACATAGCCCGTTCTGTTTATTGGAAATTAAAGAAGTAAAACATAGTATTTTTGGAAAAAAATTTGACAATATGTTAAATTTATGATATCATACTAATCAGGAGATAAAAAAATGCGAAATTTTGTGGTTGGCTGGACCATTTTTAATCGTTTGTAATTTCAAATAACAGGAATGTTTACTAATGAAATTGAAAAAAGATTCGGCTGTGCCGAATCTTTGATACCCTTCACCATATTACCATCTTACTATCTTATCGACATCATATTACCATATTACCGACAAATAATAAAATTTTCGCCTTAACGTATGCTTTCATATTTTCACATATATAAATCAAAATTTTTTTCAAACTACGAAAATTTGAATAAGAAAAAAAAAAAAAACAATCATAGCAGGCTTTGCTTTTAAAAAATAAACAACAACAATTCCATATTTATTTATTTTTTAATGTGTGTATATACAAACTGACTGCATATACAAAGAACAACAACAACACTGTTATTCATTATATTACTTCTGTTGCTAACTAAACTACTTGTCTTATAGGCAAAAACGTCACTAATAGTCATTACAATGCTTAATATACATGTTTGTGTATGTATTTATGTATATTCTTAACAGATATGTTTTAGTTTTAAAAAATAAACAACAATTCCATATCTATTTATTTTTGTACAGACTGCATATACAAAGAACAACAACAACACTGTTATTCATTATATGACTGCTGTTTCTAACTAAACTACTTGTCTATACAAAAAACAAAAAACGTCACTAATAGTCATTACAATGCTTAACATACATGTTTGTGTGTGTATTTATATTCTTAACAGATTTATTTTTGGTCCATAACTCTGTTGATTCTGAACGAATTTGGTTTATTAAAAAAAAACGAAATTTTATAAAAACATTTATGACTGATCTATATAAAAATAAAAATCTGTAGCTTGAACAAGGGCTTCAAAAATAAAAAAATCGTTTTCCCCGATATCTCAGTTATTACTGAACCGATTTATTTCATTTTTCAGAACAAAAATTCAGAAAATAATTTCCGAGCCCCCTTTAAAAATTCGAAGTCCCTGGTATATGCAGAGGCTTTAGAAACTGAAAAACCGGTTCCAAAAACCGGTTTTTAAAGCAACTCCGCCATTTACAAACCGATCCTGCTGATTCAAAAAACCGAAATTTTAAAAAAATATTTGTGACCGATCTGTATAAAAATAAAAATCTATAGCTTAAACCAGGGCTTCAAAAAATAAAAAATGCGTTTTGTCCGATATCTCAGTTATTATTGAACCGATTTATTTCATTTTTTCAGAACAAAAATTCAGAAAAAAATGTCCGAGACTTCTTTGTAAAAACGAAGTCCGTAGTGTATACAGAGGCTTCAGAATCTGGAAAACCGGTTCAAAAAACCGGTTTTTTGAACATATCTCCGCATTGTATGAACCGATCTTGCTGAATTCCAATAGCAAAATTCTCGAAAGCATTTCCGATCGTTTGATATATATATTATATATGTCAGTTATCGGTGGGCTTCATAAACGCCATTTCAACCGACACACGGACGGACGGACGGACGGACGGTCGGACGGACGGACGGACGGACATGGTCCTATCGTCATCATTTCTTACAAGGATCCCGAAAATGTCAACTTTTTTGCTCTCCGACGAAAATTGTGGGAATTACAAACGGAATGACAAACTTATATATACCCTTTACACCTTTGGTGAAGGGTATAAAAAGACGAAAATAGGTTCAAAATTAAAATTATAAATTAAATTTTGAAAAAAAAAAAATTGAAAGCGAAAAAAATTGCAAAAAAATAGTTTGCAAAAAAAATTTAAACCAATTAAAACTGAATTAAATTGCATATCAATAACTCAAAAATTATTAAAACCTTTAATTATCATTTTTTTAAGAAATTGATTTTGGTATCTAAGATGTTTTGCTTATAATTACGAATTTTATTAAAATTTTTCATTCCTGTCTTTAAATCTAGCGTCTAGTGCTCTCACTTAGCTTCATAAAATGTTGATAGGTGTACCCTCGTATGATCTATAAGCATCTAAAAAAGGCTAAAAATCTAACTTCAATGGCTTTTTCTCCAGACTGCATTGAGATAACAAAATTTTTATGAGATATATTAAGATTATAATTCAAAATGTTTAAGAAAAGTTCAAACCGCAAAGAAAATTCTCATTATTTATAAATTTTTTTTTTAGCATTTCTTTGAAAATCAAACAAAAACTTGCATATAGCCCGTTTTGCCTTAAAAAAATATACTGTTTGTAGATAGCCCAAAAACAAAAAGTGAAAAACATAGTGTTGGAATTAACTTTTGGCTCCAAAATTTACGCCATATATAAAAAATAGAAAACTGAAGAGTCTGACGCAAAAAAAAATTTTTAATTAGAATTAACCTATAATTGAAAATTTCAATTACAAATTATTGGTATTTAATAAATAAAATATAAATATGTATACGTTAAAAATTCTTAAATATAAATTTTTTAATTTTCTTCATTTAAAGAAATTCACGCCTATTTTACTGTCCATATGTGTATCTACGTATGTGCATTTATTTATCGGACTTAAAATGTAATTTCCCAAAAAAAAAAACATATTTTCATAACTTCAAAAGTGGAACAAAGTGCATATTTTAAGTTTTTTTTTTTTTGGAAGTTTTTAAAAATTACTTCCAAAAAAGTTAAAATAAATGAACTTTTAATGGAGAAAAAAATGGTAAAAACTTCTAGCAAAATTTAAATTTTACAAATTTTAATAGAGCAAAATAGAATTTTTATTAAAAATTTTATAAACATAGTTTTAAGAGAAATACTTCAAATGCAGTGCAAAATAATTATAAAAGAATAACATCTTACCAATGACAACCATAGGTTAAACAAAGAACTTCTGCAGCTCTTTTTCACCACTAACTACTTCCTTCGAATGACAACACAATGTTAAAACCTTGACTTTTTCAGTTCTTTTTTTGCAGGGTTTTGCAACTTATTTCAATTTCTGATTTTAACACCTAACCATAAACGGTAATTTCTTGTCCAGAAATTTGTTTGTTAATAATAACGAAACTCATATAATAATGTAACTAAAAATCATTTATCTTCTCAACCGTATGACAAATCATTCATATTTAGTAGAAAAGAATTAATTTTTTTTTTTTAAATTAGAGTTCACATTATCCCGTTTGAATACTGTAGGGTGTCACCTTAGCTAAGCTATATTTGTGCATTCAGCCAAGAATCTATCCTTCTACCCTTCCTTTTACTTTTCATTCAACAAATGACTTTAGTTGGAATGTTTACATGTACTTTGGTAGGAGAAAAGGAGTGCAACTATGCTTAAAGCTATATAGTAATTTACACAAACAAGAATGTTGCACGCAGGCATGCAGTAGCGATGTACATAAACAATAAATAAGAGTGAAATATTAAAGTACAAATATGTTTTAACCCCAAGTAATATGTTAATGTGTGTGTGCGTTTTGGTATTTGCGTGTAATTCAACATGTCATTGAGACCTTAAAAACAATCTTAAATATAGATGCAAATAGCGATAGATGTTAAAAATGTAAAGACTTTGCCTGCCTTAAAATAAAATTTAAAAGAATTTGTTTAACCCTATATTTGTACATTGGGGTTATAACTTCCAGAATTTTTTTCAAGTATTCATAATACAGTACAGAAAGGTCTTGTAGAGTATAGAAAGGTAGAAAAGAATATGATATTTTGTTCGCAATCATTAAATAAAATAAATTTACGCACGAATCGTGGTGAACATTTTTTAGTGTCAATATTGTTTTGGTATTAAAAATTTTATATCTTTCGTCGAATTACTTAAGTTTTTATCACATTTTAGTTTCTTCTTTGATATAAAATATGGTAAGTTAATTTTTTATATTTTTAAATTTTAAATACTTAAGTAGTGCACATGAACAAATTGATGATGTCATGAAGCAAGAAAAAGCTTATAGTATTAAATGTGGTATAAAATGCCTTAAGTATAAATGAAGCACTAATTAAAAATGCATGCATTCAGATATAAAATATTTACACGTTTCCATAATTATGCAGCATTTTATTCCTTCCTTAAAATTATTTATCTACAATTTAGTCATAATGAAGGCATAATTTCAGCCATCGTTGTTACAGTTCAAGGGAGTGCGTAAATGTATATTTATAGACTTATGGAAATTTGATTTCAAATGACAGACACCTATATACACTAGACATACTCGCGATTAGGCTATTTTAAGTGCAGTCATTATATACGCAGCGACATCACTTTACTTTGTGTAAGCAACTGGAATCGTTGGTAGAATTATTTAAATAAGTAGAAATCAAATGAAATTTTATAAATAAAAGTCACTGCATTCTTATGTTAGCCAGGGTTCACACACATCAATTTTTCTTGCGGAAATTCTGACTTTGTAAGCAAGGAAGGCAAAGATAATGTAGAAGATTAGTATTTCCTTCTCCCTTGACTCTAACGAACTCGGGATTGCAGCATGAACAATTGAGTGTGAATTCTAAGGTATATTTTAAATAACATAATTCTACACGCAGAGAAAAAGCATGGTTACATGATCACTATAACTGTTCAATGTTTGTATAGCTGTTTTTAATTGATTTGAATAATACCATGTTCATGATTGCAAAGTTTATGTTTCTGTTTTATAATTTAATGATTACCCACAGTCAAAATTTTAATATGGACTGCAATTATAATATATATATTTAAATATTTTTATATGAAACCATATTTTAGTCAATAATACAACTATTTAGTAAAATCTACAACCATGCAGTTAATTTTACAAATTTGGTTATTTCTACAACCATTACGCCAATATTTTTATTTGCTTTTAAGTCATATTTTGTTTTGCACAACTATTAAATGTTTGTTTTAAAAAGGTTTATGTTTTCTTCAAATAAAATATATTTGTTTTAGACTATGATTTTATTTCACAAAAGTATTGAATTTTTACCTTTAATCATATTTTTTTTCAGTATAACTATTAAATACACATTTTTGTGTATCAGTTCAGTAGTTTGTTAGTATATTAATTCTCATTTAGTTTATATATGAACAAATATAAATTGACAAGGTTTGCTTATATTCAGTATAATGAATGTACCACATATCTGGTACAAATGAATATGCATATGAAAACATGGGATTATACATATGATAAAATGGTATTATTATATGATAAAATTTAATTATATATATGATAAAATAGAATTATTTGTATGATAAAATGGAATTATATATATTACAAAGTGAAATTATATATATGATAAAATGGGATTATATAATGTTGAAATTAGTTTACATATATGATAAAATGGGATTATTAAATGATAAAAACATTATGAAATCGTTATAAACATTATTAAATCGAATCATTAAATGATGAAAAAATTATAAAATGGAATCATAACAATAATTACGTTCAAATATACTTATTTTTCACTGTAATCATATACTACAATCACAGTATGTTCCTCTCAGTTTATGGTCACTAGAACCATATTTTTTCTTTGCTTTCTGCAACTTAAAAAATGGTGGAAAAGAGAAAATATTCATAAAAATCCAGAAATTAATTTTTTTTTTTTTTTTTTAACGTTTTCTTTATTTATATATTGAATCTACCTTTTTTAAGGCCTCACAATATGTAATCAAATATTAAAACTAAAAATTAAATACTACTTTATCTCTAATGAGAGCATGCCATAGTGAATAATTTGTCTTCGCTAATAACGGGGTGGAAAATCGGCTCTACGAAGCCTTGAACTTGGTTGAACTTCAGTAAGTAGTCTTGCAAGCGGGTTGGGGTGAGTCTGCAATTTTACAATGTATTTTGCACTGATTTTCTCAAATTCGTCTTTTACAAATGGAACCTCTAAATCTCTATGGATATTCTCATTTCTTATATACCATGGTGCACCTGTCATGGTTCTAAGAATTTTTGATTGGGCCCTCTGTATAATATTGATACTCGTTTTACTGGCTGTACCCCATAATTGGATACCATATGTCCAAATTGGTTTTAAAACGGTTTTATACAGGATGACTTTATTGTCAAGGCTTAGTTTTGATTGGCTGTTTATTAACCAGTGAATGCTAGAAGCTTTTAACTTCATATGAAGTCTCTTGGTTTCTATATGACGACGCCACGTTAGTCGCCTATCTAAATGTATACCAAGGTATGTAACGTGGTCTGACTGGGGTATACTTATGTCATTAAGTTTAACAGGAGGACAATTTCCTCTTCTGAGGGTGAATGTAACGTGGTTACTTTTCAATTCATTTACTCGTATACGCCAGTTTTTCAACCAGGTCTCCACACGTCGGAGGTAAATATCAAGTTGTCTAGATGCTAAGTGTGGGTTTTCGTGGGAACTGAGTATTGCAGTATCATCAGCAAATGTGGAAACAGTCAGTCCATCGCTCACTGGTAAATCAGAAGTGTAAATTAAGTACAAGGTAGGTCCAAGAACACTTCCCTGTGGTACACCTGCTTTTATTTCAAATTCTTCCGTTACAAATTCGTTATATTTTACTCTAAATAATCGGTCAGATAAGTAAGACTCCAGCAATTTGTGGGTACATGGTGGTAGTAAACATTTAATTTTATATATTAGGCCCTTGTGCCAAACTTTGTCGAAAGCTTGCGAGATGTCTAAAAAAATAGCTGAACAATACTTCTTTAATTCAAAACATTTCCTTATCTCTCCAGTTAGACGATTCACTTGTTCTATGGTTCCATGTTTTTCACGAAAGCCAAATTGATGAACTGGGACGATATTTCTATCGTTCAAGAATGGCATAATTTTCTTTTGAAATACTTTCTCGAACAGCTTTGACAAACAGGATAGAAGGCTAATAGGTCTATAAGATGATGGTATAGTAGAATCTTTTCCTGGCTTTAGTATCATTTTGATCTGAGATGTTTTCCACATTTTTGGAAAAACTCCTAGTTTTAAGATCGCATTAAAAATAATTGAAAGCACGATAATTGCCACATTCGGTAGGTTTTTAATCATGGATGGTGTTATCGAATCATATCCTGGCGATTTTCTAATATTTATATTTTCCTTGATTACTATATTAATATCCTCTGGGCTAACAACAATTATATAATCATTATTTAGAGTAGTGTCAGGTGTCTCTCCCAATACAAAATTATTTGTTTGGGGATTTGGTTGAAAGACAGAGCTTAAATAGTGTGCAAATAAATTTGCCTTATCTTCAGAACTACGGGCCCAGGTACCGTCAGCCTTCCTTAAAGGATTTTGTGCCTCTACCGGTGGCTTAATATCTTTCGTTGCCTTCCATAGGGAAAAATTTGTATATTTATTATTTGTTAAACTTTCAATGTATTTTCTACTTTGGCGATCCTCTTCTAATTGAAGGGCTTTTCTTAGTTTCTTAATTGCTGTAGACAGCCTCAACTTTGCAGCTGGTGATCTGGTTTGTTGCCATTCTCTTCTACATTTTCTTTTTTCAAGAAGAAGTTTTTGAATTTCATAATTAGAAATATGCTTATTATCGTTCTTAAAAGTTTCACTTTTTGAGTGATCTATAGCTAAATTAATTAACGACGTAAAGTCTTGTACGCATTTGTTTATATCTTCCTCACACTGAAAATAAGGATCTGTGTGGATATGACTACTGATGTATTTTTTATATTTTAACCAATTTGTCCTATAAAAAGTATTAGTAGGATAATTTGGTATGTTAGTCCTTCCGTAATAAGTTATTATTATCGGAGAATGGTCAGAAGTTAAATCATATGAAATTTCCGTAGTTATTGAGTTTCGGTTTATATTTTTAGATATGGCAAAATCTATGAGATCAGGAATTTTTCTAGGATCAGCCGGCCAATATGTCGGATGTCCAGGGGACACAAAATCCATGCCATTTTTGCGATCAACTAGTACCTTATAGAGCTGTCTACCTCTGGGATTTATCAATCTGGAACCCCAGTAAACATGTTTGGCATTATAGTCGCCACATGCCAGGAAACGATCTCCTAGTGTCTCAAAGAATTCTTCAAATTTTTCCTTGGTCATAGAAAATCTTGGTGGACAATACACCGAGCTTAGCGTTAAGTCACCAGCGAAATACTCAAGGTTAATAGAGGTTGCCTGCAGGTAATCTTTCGAGAATTCATTTAGGGCATAATGTCGTATTCGATTTCTAATTAATATACCAGTACCACCATGTGCTTTCCATCCGGATGATTTGTAAAGTAGAATGAATAACCTGTAATATAAAAATTGTATCTATTTGTGAGATGAGTCTCTGAGACTAACATCACATCAATATCTTGCTGCTTCATGAAGTATGATATTTCAGATTTATGTTGGTTTAAACCATTTGCATTCCAAAAACATACTCTCAAATAACTCATTTTTTCGTTAAGAGTATTTGAATCATTTGGTTCTGTGCTCTTAAAAGCTCTTGTATTGTGTTCTGCATGGATGACATAAAGTTTGTCATATTTTGGTTTAGAGAGGTAACGGTTTGCGTAAGAGTTTGCATTAAAGTTTCTAACCCTCCCGAATTTCGGGGGAAATTAGGTTGCTGGAAACTTGTTCTTAAAACACTGGCATAGGAGATATTTCCAGGATTGGCTGTACTCGATTGGTCAGTGTTTAAACTTGGCTTAACTGAAGCCATACCCTCATTACTAACACTTACTCTAGAATTTATTTGGTTAGTAATGGTATTTACAGGTGCGTATTCAGCAATTCCATTTCTTTTTAGCTTTTGATTCTCTCTTAACCTTTTCAACAATTCCTTATATACTGGGCAGCCACGGTAATTGGCGGAATGGTCGCCACCGCAGTTACCACATTTTCTCTTGAGACCGTTTTTCACAACATCACATTGAGATGATGAATGAAGATCTCCGCATGCTACACATACTGTACGTAGGGTACAATAATTTTTAGTATGACCGAACTCTTGGCAATTGCCACATTGGACAGGTCCTTTTCTCTTAAGAGGTTCCTCTATAGTGACTCTGCATTTCAAAAGATATCGCAAAGAGTATATAGGATGCGCTTCATTTTTCTTTAACTTATCATCGTTCGGCTCCAACTCAACTCTAAACATTGGTTGGGGAATCTTATCCTTATTAAAAATATTGACCACAACTTTTATTTGATAGCCCAACTCCTCTAGGGCCTCCTTGATTTCAGTTGGTTCTACACTGGACTCAATTCCTTTAATTACAACAGTCAAACCTTTACTACTTTTCAGTTGATATGAGTAAAAATTTTTGTTACTATTATTTAGGTAAAGAGAGATTTTTCTATAACAATCTTCAGTGTATACTACAATTTTTGTTTCTTGCACGCCACCTTTTCTTATTGGAACAATATGAAAATTGCTTTTACCAATAAGCTCAATAAATGTCTTAACCAAATTATTGGAACTAGGTTCGCGAAGATATATTGGTGGGGGTTTAAGTGATTTTTTAATAGAATTATCATTTGAATGACTTTCTATATCATCACTCAATAAGGCAAAACGGTTATTCATCAAGGGTTTATCAATTACCTTTTGTTTCTTAGCAGAAGTAAAACTTTTCTGTGGGCTTAAATTTCTTTTGTTAATACTTACATATCTAAGCATACCTGTTGGAATTAGAGATTTTGTACTTATCTTCTTTTTCGGGATTGCACCTTTTTGTGTACCATCATTTCTATCTATGCTGCCAGTAGGGTTAATTACATTCAAACTCTCACTAGTTGTTGTTGCTAGTGGTTTACAAGCTTGTGTTTTAACAGACAATGATTGAGTTGTTTTTATATCCATGAGTGTTGTTGTTGTATTTTGTTTTTTCATATTTTCTTTTATGTTTTGTTCTAAACAGTTTTTGGATGTTGATATTGTTTGTGTATTTTCTTCATGTAATTGAATTACGGGGGAACAAGAGCGAGCTCTCTCAAGTGGTTTGGCGGTTAAATAATTTTTATTATATTGTGGATCACAAATATTTTTATTTTTAACACTCTCCCCATTGAGAAATATATAAGCATTTCTGCCGTTTAAACTGAGTCGACTCTCATCATGAGAACTCATAGACTCTTTTAAATTATATTTCACTGATGTATAACACTTTATCACAACTTTTCTTTTGTTTGCTTATATTATGCAGATTATTTTTGTTTTATTTAATTTGTTTATGTGTTGTATGTTTATATTTAATAAAATAAACACAAGTAATTTAATAAAATTTTTAAAGCGTCCAATCGCGTATTGTTTTAAAATTAAATTTCGATGAATCTCGATGAATAATTAAAAAATCGCGGAGCGAGTTAAAAACACGTCTGTTTAACATGAGAAACAGAAAAAAAATTATTTATATTTAGCTCCAATTTAAGTCCTTTTAATTCCAAATATAAGGAATAAGTATCGAGTGTGATTCTCTATAATTCCAATAATTATTGTTCTGTAATTCTTCGTTATATACATAGTATACATATATTCATATACATAATAACATATATACATAATTGTAGTCAGTATCATAATCTTTGATATACTACGTTTTACATATAAGGAGTGCGACAACCATGTTGATTTGTTGGGACTTTGATCAAAATGAGTGACGAAAAAGATGTACGTGCTACAAATAATTAAAAAATTTAAAAAAAAATCCAAATAGGTCCTACAAATAATTGGCCAAAGAATTAAATTTCTGCCAATGTTATTAAGCAGTATCAGGAGAATTTGACCATTAATAGGAAACCTGGTTCGGGAAGAAAAAAAGGTCCACATGATATTAGAAAGGCCAGAAAATTGAAAGCATATTGAAAAGTACTCCAAACACATCTGGTAGAAAAGCAGCCCGGTAAGTTCAGTGTTTTGACTATTTGTGCGAAAAGTTAAAGTTAATGCGGAGTTGAAAACATATAAAGTCCAAAAAGTTCCAGACTGGAATACTGCAAAAAATTTTGAAGCCTAGAATAGGCACGGAAATTAAAATCAAATATCATACAAAAATACTCAGGTTGTATAATTGACGAAGAAACGTATATGGTAGCAGAATTTTCGAAGCTTCTGTGTCAAAACTTTTATGTTTCTAATGCTCGAGGCAATGTTGAAGATAAGTTTTGGACTCAAAAGCAGAAAAAATTTCTTACAAAATTCCTGGTATGACAAGCTTTTTGCAGTTGCGGCAAAAGAGAAAAGTCATTTGTAAATTCGGGTCTATAAAAATATACATCAAAGGATGTTCGAAAAAAAGGATTCTTCCTTTCATAAGAGAGCACAATGTATCCACACATTTTTGGCACGATTTGGTTAAACCACTACGGTAAGAAAGCTCTGGAGTCATACCAAAGCAATAACATCGTTTTTGTACCAAGAGAGGTCAATTCTCTAAATTGTAGGGAGCTAAGACCAGTGCACAGAGGGCCAGGGAGATCGATTTTTGGCCAAAACCCTTTATCGTTGTCGGATATGGCAAAAAAAATCATATTTCAAGGTTATTGGACTTGTTGATTCTAAAAATGAACTAAAAAATAAAAAATTCAAAATGGCGGAACCAAAATGGCTGCCAAAATTTTTAAAAAATTTTCTAATCCAGCTAAAATTTTGTGTATAGGCAGTTTTAGAGTTACTTAATTAGAAACTGAAATCAGAATTTAAAAAGACAAAATGGCGGACTCAACATGTTTCTTTATGTTTTGTTAATTTCTTCAAAAATATTATTTTTTTTTATAATCGATAAATGTGTCAAAAACCAAATACAATAAAACTTTGAAATTTCTTTTCTATAAAATTATCGAAAATATTAATAAAAATTCAAAATGGCGGAAACAATATGGCGTCTAAAATTTTTTTGTTACCGTATCATTCTAAAATTAAGTTTTCTGTTTGTTTTTGTTGTTACTGAATTTAAGAGCATACATAAAAATCAAGTAAGAAAGCTATAGTCGGTCTATCCCGACAACATAACACCCTACATCATTACTTTTGTGCATTAAAATGATTTCCGAAATTTTCGGAAATGGACCTAATAAGAAATTAGTTTATATAATTTTTACTGATTTTAAATTTATTTGTGTCAAATATTACCATGATACTGTAATTTTTGTTAGATTTTGGGAGTTAAATTTATTTTCGAAAGTGGACTTTATATGGGAGCTATGCCTAATTGTGGACCGATCTTCCTGATATTTTTCACTCCGATTTAATATTGCATAAAACTAATTTGTACTGAATTATATTGAAATAGTGATATAAATAAGGCATTTCTATGCGTTAAAACCCTATTCGAGGGCTATTTGCATGGGAGCTAGTTGAAATAATTGACGAATCATGACCAATTTCCGTATTGTTTTTCTTCTTTGAAATAGAGATAGAAAATTAACTGCATCTATAATTATATCGAAAGTATAAATTTTTGTGTAGATACACTGGATAATTATTTGTTTGAAAAAATATCTAAATGTTTTCTTAAAATTTATGTTATTTTTGAAATGAAGGAACACTATTATAAATTGGTGCGATATGGTCATTTATCATTTGGAGCAAGTTTGGGCAACTTTTTTCAAAAACTATCATTCCATTAGATATAAAAATAGAAAAAAATTGCTTTTATCGGACTGAGGATTTGTGTGGATTTCTTTGGAAGAAGGTTAATATCCAAAAAATTTTAACTTATTTGATTAAAATTTAAAAAAAAAATATATTATATGTAAATAATTTAAATTTGGGTTATTTTTGTTATAATTGCCGATTAAAATGTCAATTGATGCGAAAAAAATTTCAGCTTTTGTCATAAAAATATGTAGCAAAAACCAAAAAAATGTTCCTTCAATAAAATTAATTTTTAACATCTTTTTTAACTTTGGATCGATACAGAAGGAAATGGTGTAGATGGATAACAAAAAAAATTTCGGAAAATATACCTTTAAGTGTTCCTAATAATTTACCATATTCGCTATTTTCAAATTCTTAAAAACGACTTATGGCCAAAAATCTATCTCTCTGGCCCTCTGTGCAGTGGAGAGATATTGGTCTCTTGCGAAAAGTGAATTGAAGAGCACAAAAATGGTGTCCCAAAATACCAAAGATTTAAAAAAAAGATGTGCACAAAGTTCATAACTAGTGGTTAGAACTGTAAAAGTTATATTTTTCTGTAATCTGTAATATAATATTAAATAAATAAAAAAAGAACGAAAACTCTAAGATCAACCGTTTCCAAATTATTGAATTTTATATACACTAGGAAGCAGAAGTCTGCGTACGAACATACGAAACATTATTGACGCAAGTTTTCTACATATCCTTTAAGATTTTTGGAATTTTTGCAACTCTATATGATAGCTTTAATGCTTAACAATATTTAAGTAAAACATCAACTTTAGAAAAGTAAATATATTCGCGGTTATCCAAAAATATTAAAATAAAGTTATATAATTATACAGCAAAAGTCTGCGTACATTTTTAAAAATCTAAAATTTTCGCGGGTTTTTTAGTTTTAGATTATTAAATTTGTTGCGTTTTAAATTTCTGTTGTTTATTTAATTGTTGTTACAAGTTTTCCAATATAATTAAAGATGTTTTCGTAATAAATCAAGGAACAAATTAATTCATTCTTACTGAAAGTATGAATTTAATTTTCCTAAGGATACTGAATAAAACATTAAGAAATATTAATAGAAAATCATTTGTCTGTCTAAGGAGAAATTAGTATAAACCGAAATAATAGGGTCCTTTTCACTTAAATCACGTTTTGGAGAAATTAACGACGTGGATTAATAAAAAATTTAAATGCGGTCATGTTATACGTGAAAAAATCGGGACAAACGGCTATTAAATTTACAAAAATATTAAATTCGAAAAAAGTACGAGTATTACAGAAAAAAATTAATAAAAAATATTGTTTGCATTCTTGATTCTCACGTTATAGTTGTACCTAGAAAACATTTTTATATATTATTTATGAATAGAAAATAACCAGATTTTCTTATAATGGGACTATTTCATTAATATCATGATCCGATTTTCTTACTATGTTGTGTTATAGCCTTATTTAAAGAGAACCACATTTTGCATTACCTTAGAATACACCTTTTTTAGAAATTCTATTGGTTTTTTCGTTTTTATGCAGTGAGCATATTTTTTGTTTTATTTTTTAATAAAACATAAGTCTATATTGGCAGAAAGCCTATTATTTAATGATATCTTTTTACAATCTCAGCAAAAATACACTTCAGTTTAAATTGATCTTCATAATTTAGTAAATTTTATTGTGGTTTATTCCAATTTTTGACTTATAACATGACCTCCATTTTTATTTTTTCATGAATCTTTGTCCTAAATGCTTTCAAAACGTGATTTAAGTAAGAGGGACTCTATTATTTTGATAAGTACTTATTTTTCTTTAAACAGATGAATGGTTTTATATAATTATTTTCGGAACTTTCATTCAGCATCCTTACACAAATTAGGGTAAAAATAAATTAATTTCTTCTTTGATTTATTACGAAAAACATCTTGAATAGTATTGCAAAATTTTTAATAATAATTTAAAATCCAATAAATTCAATCATGTAGAATTAAAAAATCCGCTAAAACACATATTTTTTAATAGTGTACGCAGACTTTTGCTATATATTTATAGAACCTTAAATTAAATATTATTGGAAAACCGCGAATCTATTTATATTTTAAAACTTAATATTTTACTATAATTTAATTTTAAGGATTTAAGCTATTATATAGAGCTGTAAAAAATCAAAATCTTTAAAGATATAATAGAGAAATTACGACAAAAGTGATTGTTTCACAGTTTGTACGCAGATTTATGCTTCGTAGTGTATGTTAAGATTTTTTCGAACGCACTCTTTATACACAGAAAATGGTTCTACTCGTATTAATTAATAAAATAGAAATAAAAAATAAGTAATGGTTTTAAATAATTGAATATATGAGGAAAATCAAATAATTTCGAAATTGTTTGAAACCTACTTTATCCCAGCAAAAACTTTGGTTGCCATGTAATGAGTTAAGAAGCTAATAAAATGGCTTTACACTACTTACACATTGGCTGAATAACCCATTATTTTAACACGGTGATGACATTAGAGGCAACTACTTACCTACTACATGTCATTACTTAGATGTCATTAGAAGAACTAATTACTTTTAAGTCGTTCAATAACTCATTGATTTTAAAAAATTACTGAAGTCATTATAAGTTAAAACAAGAGAAATTGGTTACGTTTTTTTTTTTTTTTTTAATTTTATTAAAAATATTAAAAAGAAATCATACAATAAATAATGTTTGAAATAGATACATAGATATATGATTAATGCTTCAATTGAAATACATACCATAATCTTCCAACAGTGGTCTTCCACATACTTTCGGTCCATGCCGCAGGTGAGTTAAAATCCAGACCGTGGTTGTACTCTGTTTGCCCTCATGTAAACAGAATTATGGTACACTGTTGTTTGGGGTACTTTCATCTTAGGATCTGCTACGGTATTAATCTCCACGCAGAAGCTCCAAAACTGAAAATGTTTAAGAATTTAATCCGTTTTAAGTGTTATCTCAATCAGCGTTACCGTTTGGCGATTTTAGTCGCCAAATGCCCCTTTTTAAACCACCTGGACACTTTTTTGGCCCCTTTTTTAAATGGCGACTAAATGGCGACTTTTTAAGACTATGAACGAAATGACGAAAATTAGTTAATATAAACAAATAAATCAACTATTTTAATATTGTTTCACAGTATAGTAATATAAATAACCGCGGAATATTTATAAATGGACTGAAACTGTTTGTAACTAAAAATAATTATAATAAAGATTATGAAGTTTATAAGAAAATAAAAAACAGATACGATAAATACTTTTATCCTTATTTATATTTCTACATTCTTCATAACAATTCCTAGGGGGAACGTGTTTTTTACTAAGTTATCATTAATAAAAAATAGTTTGTCCAACAGACTTTAGTCAATATTTTTATATCCATATGGATTTGAAAGATTTGAGTACTAGTAGACATTGTACAAAAGTACAGAAGTATATTTAATAAAAAAAAGGATTGTATGTCAGCTATTTTCGTGAATTAATCTTTACTTTATTAATAATAAAAATTGTAAAATATTTAAAAATAAATTATTTTGTTGCTAACAGAATAGTTTTTCTTAAAACACAACATTTTTTGTTTTTGTTGTTATCAAATGAACAAAAATTTAAGGAGTTTTTTAGGTTTTTAAGCAGTTGGCCCCTTTTTTTTCAAAAAATCCATTTCTTTGGCCACCTTTTATTTTGAAATCCCCTTTTTTGGACACTTTTTAAAAATTCTCAACGGTAACGCTGATCTCAATATAATGAATGAAATATTCTAACCTTTATGTAAACAACTTTAGAAAAAATGTAAATCAGGGATATTTTTCGCTATTGACTTTTCTCCTCTACATTTAACAAATTTGTGCCTATTATAAAAGGAGCAATAAAATGTTTACGATATTTTGAAATAATATTTTGACACTTACCATAATTTAACAAGGATAATCAACAAATTATTGCAAATTGTAAAAATATTTTCATATCTGATTTATTTGATTTATTTTTAAATGTCAAGAATTTTCATTTTGAATATTTTGTCAAATATTTTGTTTATAAATGTTAATTTTTATTTTTTATATATATATTTTTTTTTTTTTTTGTAAAAGTGTAAATTAACAACAAACACTTTTTATCAAAGAAAGCAATTTATTCAGTATTCAAACAGGTAAATAGTGAAAACGATTATCGTAAGGTTGTGACAGATTTCGAAACCCATAAGAAAAGCTTTTATACTTATCAACTGAAAGGTAGCAAGGGTCTACAGATTGTTATAAAGGGTGTTGACTCTATTGTCGAACCTGCTGAAATCAAGAAAAGCTTGGAGGACAAAGGCTTCAAGATAAAAAATGTTATAAACATTCGAAATCGGGAGAAAATTCCTCAACCGCTCTTTCGTGTGGAATTAGAACCCGGCGATATGAAACTGAAAAAAAATGAAACTCACCCTATTTATAACATAAAATATTTATTACACCGCAAAATCACTGTAGAAGAACCACATAAACGATCGGGCCCAGTCCAATGTATAAATTGTCAAGAATATGGTCATACCAAGGCTTATTGCAGATTGCCACCCGTATGTGTTGTTTGTGGAGAGTTACACAATTCATCGCAATGTAATAAATCTAAAGATGACTCTAAATTGAAAAAATGTAGTAATTGTGGAGGAAACCATACTGCAAACTACAGAGGCTGTCCTGTATACTCTATCGTTAAAAAATCACTAAGCCAGAAATCGAGAATTTCCCCCGTTCAACCATTAAATACCCTAAAGGTAAATTACCCCCCGTTACAACAGTCCTCTGACAATAAAGCCTCGTACGCAAACATCCTTAAGAACAACCAAGCTTTACCGCAGGACTATCAACACCAAAATAAATTTAATCACAATTTGAACCCAGAGGCAAGAGAGCAAATGCCCGCTTTCAATTTTACCCGGCTAGAAGCTACAATCGATTCTCTCGTTCAATCGGTAAATAATTTTACAAATTCAATGAGCAATATGATGCAAGAAATGCTTAAAATGCAATCTATGTTATTGCAGGCTGTGCTGAACAAACCATGAACTGCGTAAAAATAAGTTTTTGGAACGCCAACGGCATACGCCAACACAAAAATGAACTCGAATATTTTCTTAGAAGTCATGACCTATATATAATGATAGTCTCGGAAACCCATTTGACGTCCAGAAGCTTATTTAGGATAAATGGATATGCCTTTTATGACACTAAAGATCCAAGAGATAGAGCATGTGGAGGCTCCGGCATTTTAATAAAAACAAGAATCAAACACTACTTAATGTGTGATCTTCGTGAAGATTATCTTCAAGCTACAACAATCTGTATTGATGATTGTTATAGAAACTTAGTGATTTCATCGATATATTCACCCCCCAGGTTTTCAATTTCAGAAAATCAATATGAAAATTTTTATAAATCACTAGGACCCCGTTTCCTGGCAGCTGGCGATTATAACGCTAAGCATCCATTCTGGGGATCACGACTTATAACCCCTAAAGGTCGTGCATTGTTTAATACAATTTCTAAAATGGGTTTAAATGTTATTTCGAGCGGAGAACCAACATACTGGCCTTCTGACCCAAATAAAATACCGGATGTTATCGATTTCGCTGTTACGAGGAAATTACCAAGGGAATTAATTCATGTTAAATCTTCATTAGAATTATCTTCAGATCATTCACCCAATTTTGTTACTATATTGAACCCCCGAGAAATTGTAAACCCCACTGGTATCTCAGAGATATCTAACACAAGAATAAACTGGTTGAAATATAAAAAATATATTAGCACTCATTGCACGGAAAATATATCGCTGAGAACACCAGAAGATATCGATCTCTCTCTCAATAATTTTGAAAAAAGTTTAAAACTTGCTGCTGAACATGCTACCCGTACCCCCCGACAAAACAGATATAATAGAATTTGTTCTGTGGATGTCGAACGGCTCTTGACTGAAAAAATAAGAGTTAGAAGAGAGTGGCAACTGCACAGATCCCCTCAACTCAAATCGAAGCTAAGAGAATACCAAAAGCGCCTTAATAAGCTACTAGAGTATAATAAAACTGAATCACTGAATCAATATTTGGAAAACCTAGATGCCACCCCGTATTCGAATTACTCACTATGGCGAGCTACGAAGAAGTTAAAAAGACCAGTTACAAGTAGGCCCCCTCTACGAAATACAAATGGAGGCTGGGCAAGAAATGATACCGAAAAGGGGAATCTGTTTGTTAGTCATCTAAAGAACGTGTTTTCCCCAAATTTATCAGATGACATAATGGAGTTGCCACTTGTTGTACCCCGTTTTAGAGCAGTTGAACCCCTTTGTTTTGAGATTCGAGAGATCGACAAGATGATGAGAGATGATTTAAACTCCAAAAAAGCACCTGGTATTGACAAGATCAGTAACAAAATGCTTTTGGAGCTACCCCGGGTAGCAATAAGAATAATACTTTTTATTTTTAATGCTATATTACGCCTTGAATATTATCCACCAGAATGGAAGGTCTCATTGGTTACAATGATACCTAAGCCAGGAAAAGATCACACTAAAGTAGAATCGTATAGACCTATTAGTCGAATATATCAAAGCTATTTGAGAAGCTATTAATGAAAAAATTGAAACCGATAGTGAATCGTTTCGATTGTATTCCAACACATCAATTTGGTTTTAGAGAAAAACATAGCACCATAGAACAAACTCACAGGCTTATAAATGTTATATCTAAGACATTTGAAGAAAAGAAATATTGCTCTGCTCTCTTCATTGACGTTTCTCAAGACTTCGATAAAGTATGACACGAAGGATTATTATTTAAAATTAAACAATATTTACCCACAAATACGCATAAGCTGCTAGAAAGCTATTTAACTCATCGAAAGTTTGTTCTTAAAGAGGGAGACTTTATAAGCTCTCCGCAGTCCATTGGAGCAGGTGTACCCCAAGGCAGTATACTGGGTCCCTTTTTATATTTAATATACACTTCTGATATGCCAACTAATAGTCGTACCCATATATCAACATTTGCAGATGACACAGCAATTCTAGGCGTTCATGAAAACCCCCAAGAAGCATCTAAACTCTTGCAGGATCATATACTATTTTTAGAAAAATGGTTGAAGCAATGGAGAATAAAAGTGAATGAACAGAAATGTATACATATTACATTCACATTGCGGAGAGATTCGTGCCCCCCAATCCTGATAAATAATCAGATTATACCCCAACAAACGGAAGTAAAATACCTTGGTATGCATCTAGATCGACGTCTTACGTGGAAATCACATATAGATAAAAAATTAACCCAAATGAAGTTGAAATCACTTCAGATTAACTGGCTAATTGGTAGAAATTCTAAATTAAGTCTGGACTGCAAACTGTTGATCTATAACTCAATTATAAAGCCAATATGGTGCTATGGTATCCAACTATGGGGCACGGCCTCAGCTTCAAATGTTGAAAAAATTCAAAGATTCCAAAATAAAATACTTCGAATGATAACCGCAGCACCCTGGTATATAAAAAATGATAATATTCACAAGGACCTCAATGTTCCTATTGTTAAAGATGAAATAAGAAAACACGCAGAATCGTATTTGAGGAAGCTTGAAGTACATCCTAACCCACTTGCTCGAAACATAATAAGAAGCGATGGCTACAACCGTTTGAGAAGAAGGAACACAACAGACCTCCGCCTAAGCTAAACTTTTTGATTACATATAGTTTTTCGTCCGACAGTGGTTGGACTTAATATAAATTAAGATTTAGAGTTAAGATTTGTATACTTATTGTTAGTTCACTTAATTTAGTGAAGATTCAATAAATAAATTTAAATGAAAAAAAAAAAAAAATTAAATAAATCATATATGTATAAAATTATTGAAATAAGATAATTATATTAGATCTATAAAGATCTATTTTTAAAATTTTTTTAAAGTTTTAAATCCAAACCTCCACAACTTTTGCACGCATTGATAAAAATGATTAACGCGAACAGATCTTGTAGGCATAAATACTCGTTAATAAAGCAAAAATCAGCATTAGCGTTAGAAGAGGAAACTTTTGAAAATATTTTTACCTATAAATTATAAAATTTTTCGTAATTAAAATATGATTTTATATTTTTCTGTGTAAAATTTAAATTTGAAGTATTACAAAACTTCGTTTTTTAGCAAATTATTCAATTATAAAAATAATTGAATGCATTTTAAATTTCTGATTAATAATTTAATTAAACATTTTTTTAATATTTTTTCTGTGTACTAAGACGTCAATGTCCTACATGTATTAGGTACTTAATATTATATTCCGTAAACATCTTTGCTTTCATAATGATTTAAGTAATGTGTCTTTAAAAAGCTTATCTTAGACTCGGATTTTTTAATATTTACGCAATTAAGGGAAATGTTTCTCCAGTAATGGTGTAGTTCTAAACTACCATCTATTGTAATTTAAAACTCTTAACTGCCGGTTGTCAATACAGCACTTTTCCACTTCTACGAATGTGAGTAATGTTTTTGAGTTTATAGATATGCATAAATATGAGCGTGTCTGTTTTGTCTATTTTAAATGTTTATCATTTAATTTTTATGTAGTTGTTATTGTGGTTGTACTTCAAAAGAATTTCCGTTTTCTTGAAGGCACGACCAAACGTACTAGTAGAAAATGTTTTAAAGGTTTTCAATTTCTTGCCTTCATGATGCAAGTTTTGTAAAAGTGAGATAGTAGGAGGAAATGTAGTTGCACAATGTACATTAAGTTGTTTAAAAATAAAGATAAAATAAAAGATTGCCACACACATTGTTAGCTATTTTATGTAGATTCCGCTTCTGTTGCATCTTATTAACCTTTAACTGGTATTGTGGGGTTCATATAGACCCCAGGACACAAATTTATTGCTCTAGTATAAATATATTTTAACTTTAAATTACATACATCTAAATTTTTCGTTGATTTTATACACAAAAGTAAAATTTTAAGTTAATTATTTGTTAAGGTCATTTAATTAATCATAAAAATTAAAGGAAACCGGTAAATACACGCAGAAAATATTTTTGAGTATCTTCAAGACGTCCGTCAGTCTGTCTGGTTGTCTATGTTATATTTTTAGTGTAGCTGAAAGTCGCAACTTTTAAGATAATTTGATGAAATTTGATGAAAACGAATTCTGATATAATTAACTTAAAATAGTTACCTAATATAACATAGACCCCATACAATTTTTTTTTCCTAGATTAGGGTTTAGACGTCATAAATTTTTTATATATTTTATTTATATATTCAGCACATATAATTATTTACGTTAAAAATCCCATTTAATTTATAAAATAATTTTTATAAACGTAAACAAACAATCTATGAATTTTTAAAATTTTTAAAATCTATAGCTCCCATATAAGATCCACTTCTGAAAATCTTTATAAAGTTTTATAAAATTAGACATTACGTTTTTTTTACATGAAACTTTACAACAAGACTTGATCCACAATAAAGCATAGGTTCCATATAAAAAACTCTTCGAAAATCAGTCAAGCCTAGGGTGATCGACGCGGTTTTCCAACCGGTTTAAAAACCAGTTTTTTCGTTTTTAGTACTGTCGGTTTTTTTTCAAAATGTTTATTTTTCGTATGACGAATCAACCGTTTTTTTAATAGGGTGATCGATTATTCGACTTTTTGGAGAAACCGGTTTTCGAATAGTTGGTAGTTTGAAAAAACCGGTTGAACTTTTTTAAATTCAGAAAAAACCGGTTAACCGGTTTATTTGCAGAAGTATATATTTCTATCTAAAGACTACATTTCTTAAAGAAAATCAATAAATCTTTTTTTATTTTTGGAAATAATTATAACCCATTAAGAACGAGATAGAAAGATATAGTCGGTCAAGGCCGACATTACCCTGTTTTCTTCTTGACCTGTAGAATTGTGGACCAGTACTGTGGTCAATTATGGACCAATCTTCATGAAATCAGGAACACAGATTTAAAAGTATATGATTTCTGGGAGGTTATTTGTATGGGGGCTAGAGGAAATAATGGACCGATCATTACCAATTTTAACACGTTTCGTTCTTGGACTATAAGAAATCAAAATTGCGACCTGTATTTTGATTACAAGTTTTACATGGACGGACAGACGGATATCATTAAATCGACTTAAAGCCGACTTTTACAAATGAATGTAAGTCTTAGACCCATATTTTTAGATAATAGGCATGTAGGGTATAATCATCAAAAATTATATTAAAATTTACTTAGCATAAATAGAAACCAAGGGTTAATATGGAAAAAGCCAGAATCAATTTTATTGAAACGATTCTTCAGGTGAAACTTTTTTAAAACAAAATCTTTGAAAAACAATTTCGTCTTTGAATAAAAAAACTAAAACTTTTAAATTAGATGCAAAAATATTACAGGTATTATAATAGATAAAACAAATTTCATTCAGGATAATTATTACTTACTTATTCAATTTTTAACTATACTTTTAAGACATTAAAAATCAATATTTAGTGCATAACTTTTTAAATAAAAAGGTATTTTTAAAACCGGTTTTTTGTGTTTAAAAAAACCGGTCTATTCGACATTTGAAAATTGAGCATTTTGAAAAAACTGACAGCACATTGACTGAAAAAACCGGTTGGAAATCCGAGTCGATCACCATATTTATTAAACACCGGTTTTAAAAATAACTTTTTATTTCAAAAAACAATGTACTAGATTTTATTATTTGAATGGATATTTAGGAAAAAATGTGCTAACTGATTATAAAATTGAAGCTAACTTCTTGTTATGTTTTATAAATGTAGTTTAAGGTTAAATTGAAATTAATTGTGTAAAGCGCCCTATAGACACATACTGCACAAGTTTATGCAATAAGTATGTTTAGTAAAATTGAGAGAGATTGAGAATATGTGTGTCACACCGACACACAGTGTCCCGTTTCAAAAATAAAATGGAAATAAATCTGGAATTTCCAAATGGCTGGTCTGATTTCCATGAAATCAGACAGTGTTAGCAGAGGTGTAGGCAAGTTTAAGTTTTGAGTTTGGACGTTATAAGCATAACGGGGGCGGGTCGAGAGGGTCCTAAATTTGGACACCTCGCATGTTCAAAAAATTTAAAACGATCCAGATTCGTTATATATCAGCCGATTTAAAAGATTTTTACACGAAATCTACAAAAAACATTGTCGTATATGTAGGTTATCTCTTTTAGTTTAAGAGATATTTGGCTTCAAAGATTAGAATGTTTATATTTTTGAAATATGTTTTATTTTATTAACAATAAATAACAATATTGTGTAAACAATTTTTTTTTTTGGACAAAATCTTTACGGAGTCAAAAGTTATAAGCATTTGAATTTGAGTTTTTAAAAAAAGTCGATTTTTCGCCGTTTTTTTGCGAAAAAGCTAGTTGCGTTCTTTTTGAGTTATAAAAAAAATGTCTTAAGTAACATATTTATATTTATACTTTTCTGAAAAATTACTTTATAAGGAATTGTGTAAAGGCAAATTTTAAATTTGGTATAACATTTTTGTTAGTGGATATTTTTAAATGAAATTTTACATCTGAGTTGATTGATGCTTAATTTGGACATTTAGTCACTTTTTCGGATTTCTCAATAGAAATTCCTCAAATCCCAAAAAACTTTCAAAAATTTCCAAAAATGGGATTTTTTTTAAGATTTTTTGCTATATCTTCCCAACCGATATCGGGGAGCAAAAATTTCTATTACCAAAAAATTAAAAACACATCAAACTTTGTAAAAAATATAATTATTTTTTAATTCCGGCTTTGCGATTTGAGAAATTAAGGCAAAAAATGGAAAATCATAAAAAATGGGTCAATTTTGAATTCACGCAGTATTAAAGCTTTTAATATTTTTTGCCTTCACAAAATTCCATATAAAGTAATCTTTCAGAAAAGTATAATTACTATATATCGAGGGCTTATATTCAAATTGGGCCTCATGCAAAATTTTTTTTTGTGTTAGACTCTTCAGTTTTCTATTTTGTATATATGGTGTTAATTTTGGAGCCAAAAGTTAATTCTAACACTAACAGTCGGTCAAGCCCGACTATATGATACCCTACACCATCATGTATGTGCATCAAAATTCGGGGAGGGGTCATATATTAGACCTATGGCCAATTGTGGATCGATACTTTTACTAAGTGTAAAATAAAATATACAAATATTACTTTAATACTAACATTAGTATGAATTTATGCACTTTAAATTGATTTCCGAAAGTGGGTTTATATGGGAGCTCTTATAAAATATGGACCGAACGACATAAAATTTGGCACAGTGATTCCTGCTTAAATAAAACTTATTTGTGTCGAATATTTCCTACGTCCTTTTGTCAAAGTAATTATTCGTGCCAATTTTAATCAAGATATCTTTAAAATTGCGACCTGTACTTTGTTCACAAGGTTTACATGGATAGACATTTTCTTACTTTAATTAAAATTTGTTTCATAAAATAATTACACATAACAAATTTTAACCTCAATATAATAAGATTTGTAGATTTGTTTAGAAAAATATAGCCTTTTGATGGAAATATTTACTGGTTAACCGGTTTTTTCCAGAATTTTCAAAATTGCAACCGGTTTTTTCTAAATTCCAACTTTTCGAAAACCGGTTACTTCAAAAAGTCGAATAATCGATCACCCTAGTCAAGCCTTACTATAACGTTCTTACAGTCCTAAATAATGTTAGAAATTACTTGATCCACAATTGATCATAGATTCCATATATGATCCTCTCTAAAAATCGGTCAAGCTCAAGTATAACTCTTACAATCCCAAGAAATGCTGTCAGTAATGTCAATAGCTTGAGCCTTTGGATGATATTTCATTGTAGAAGTGATTAACGTTATTATATGACATATTGAAAACTGAAAGGAGTTCAAAAAAAAAAAAAAAAAAAACACAGTCAATGTGGCGAAGGATGTAAAAATGGTTAAAATGTGTGCCATCATTGTTATATTCATAAGGACTGGAGCAAAACCGAAAAAATTTTAAAAATTGTGCAATTTGTCGCATATTATATTTTATTTCTCTTTCTGAACATGCTTATTCACTAGTTTAAGCTCCAAAAAAAAGAAAGTTAATGTTATATGAATTAAAATAAAATAAAGATAGGATTTCCAATAATAAATAGTGTAAAGAAAAGTTAATTGTCAACTTAAAAAAAGTTAATAAAAATGTTTTTTTTTTTGGTTTTTAAGCCTCAGAAACACCCTAATCACGACGATCTGAAGTTACGTAACTATATATTCATTATTAAAGAAATATAAGTAGTTCCTACCAATTTTATTGTAGCCAATAGATGTGTGATGAGTACAGAGTGCTTTACTTTGATCACACATTGGTAGTTCGTGAGTTTTTTCCATCCTCTGTTCAAACCAGAAGAAAGATAAATTTAAGAAACTGAAGCGAAATGTGAAAAGAAAGGTATATAGAAGTTTCTGCAGCAATGTAAAGAGACTTTCTGAAACCAATCGGCCAAAATAAGTCGTTTAAAATTTTATTTATAAATATTTTGAAAATTCGAACATTTCGAACTTTATTTTACATGGACAAGGCTGCACTAAAAAATTACTTAGCAAAATTACTTTTCTGGGTCCTGGATCGATTCTGAGTCGATCTAGCTATGTCCATCCGTCTGTCTGTCTGTTGAAAGCAGGATAGTGCTCGAACGGGGCAACGTAAGAGGACGAAATTTGGCTCAAATATTTATCTTATATAGGGTTTGTTTGGTATTGAAAATTAGCAAAATCGGTTCATAAACAAAGTTATGGGCAAAATACTAGGGACACAGGGTGTCCGTTGCAGCTTCATTTCATAGTTTTCTGCTGATAACTCTTAAACAAAACCATGTACGATAACGAAATATTGTACAGATAGTTCGAGGGCGATATAAACTTGGAAACCAAAAATGGGCGTGGTCCGCCCACTTTATCACCCACCTCCCATATAAGGTGAAAATCAACGAAATATTTTACAAATAACTAAATGACCAAATTTACCGCCCACTTCTTATATAACGTGAAATTTGAAAAACTTGATGGTGGGTATACAGATTCGGCCGAACCGAATATAACATTCGCGCTTGTTTTTTTTTTTTTATAAATTATAATAAACGTAATACATTTCATGGTTTTATCTATGATATATTAAGCCACCGGTAGAGGCACAAAGTCCTTTAAGGAAAGCTGATGGTACCTGGACTCGTAGTGAAGAATAGAAGGCCAATTTATTTGCACATCATCTAAGTACAGTCTTTCAACCAAACCCCCCAACCAATGATTTTGTTTTGGGAGAGATAAATGATAAAGTATTGCAAATGAAAATTATGCCAATCTTAAATAATAGAAATATAATCCCAGTTCATCAGTTTGGTTTCCATGAAAAGCTGGAACAATTGAAGTTAATCGTCTGAGTGGAGAGATTAGATAATTTTTTGAATTAAAGAAGAATTGCTCTACCATCTTTTTGGATGTAGCGCAAGCTTTCGACAAAGTACCCAGCAAAAACTTTACTTACCCGGTAAGCCAACATATCCCAGCAAAAATTTGTTGGCTTTTGGTAATGACTACTTCTTACTAGACTCATTACCTGGTAATGAGTTGTCATTATTTTTCTCATTTCTTGGAGTAGTGGAATAACTACTTACCAGTAAACAATAAGTTCATTTAGTTCTGCAATGGCTCAGTTGGCTAGAGCGACTGAGTAGCACTCAGAAGGTTCACGGTTCAAACCCAAACTAAACACATCTATTTTTTTATGAAATTATTTTAATTTCTATTGGTATGTTAAAACTTTTTTTTTAACGTATACATGGCGTAGTGAGTAAAACAGTAGTCTATGAAACATGAGCGAAAGTTTTTGCCTAGGTTCAAATCTCAGTTGAGGCAACTTTTTGTTTTTATTTAATTTTTTTTATCAATTTTGTAGTTTTGTAGAATTTGATTAACTACTTATTTGATTGTTTAAAATAAGTACTTTAATAATGGGGACCCATGAATTCGTGGACATCGCCATATAAAGGTAATGAGTTTTTCACCCGAATTATAAGTAGTTACCGCTTTAACAATGTAATATGTTGGCTTACCGGGTAAGTAAAGTTTTTGCTGGGATTACATTGTTAAAAAGCGGTAACTACTTATAATTCGGGTGAAAAACTCATTACCTTTATATGGCGATGTCCACGAATTCATGGGTCCCCATCAAATTCTACAAAACTACAAATGCTACAAAACTACAAAATTGATAAAAAAAATTAAATAAAAACAAAAAGTTGCCTCAACTGAGATTTGAACCTAGGCAAAAACTTTCGCTCATGTTTCATAGACTACTGTCTTACTCACTACGCCATGTATACGTTAAAATCTGCGCGCGTTGTAAATAGTTTAAACATACCAATAGAAATTAAAATAATTTCATAAAAAAATAGATGTGTTTAGTTTGGGTTTGAACCGTGAACCTTCTGAGTGCTACTCAGTCGCTCTAGCCAACTGAGCCATTGCAGAACTAAATGAACTTATTGTTTACTAATGAGTAGTTATTCCACTACTCCAAGAAATGAGAAAAATAATGACAACTCATTACCAGGTAATGAGTCTAGTAAGTAGTAGTCATTACCAAAAGCCAACAAATTTTTGCTGGGTATGGCATTAAGATAAAAATATATAAAATAAGATGTTCTTTGCCTCCTTATACCCATAAATTGTTCAAGTCATTTCTATGTGACCGATTATTTAGAGTTAATTATGATAACTTTATGATAGGAGAATTTGAAGTAAAAGCAAGTGTCCCACAGGGTAGTGTTCTAGGGCCTATTTTGTATTTAATCTACACACCTCACTTGCCAACATGCGATTAGTTGACAATTTCTACGTTTGCTGATGACATAGCTATAGAGTTCACATGAAAACCCAATATGTAGCACCATCGTATAAAAGAAACGAGAACATCCATAAGGATTCAGATGTACCCCAAGGCTTCGTAGAAATTATCTACCACCCGCTAATAGGAGGGTTAATTTATGCCATATACGCTCTAGTTAGAGATTAATTAGATTTAGCTTTAGTTTTAAGATTTATATACTTATTGTAAGGCCTAAAAGGTAGATTCAATAAATTAATAAAACGTAATAAAAAAAAATATATGATATAGATTATCAGTTTAATGAATGTAAAGTTAGTTTTCACTAATTTGTTCTCATCAACTTCAACAAAATTAAAAATCAAGAATTTTGTGCATAATTGTGAATATACAAACTCATAATCATATTTTGGAAAATGGAAGTCATAAAAAACAATATGTTCTATTAACCATAGCAAACATTTAAAGGAGTCTCTTCCGGACAATAATGTTATTTTAAGAATTTTATTGATATCTGCAGTACAAATTACAATGCAGATGCCATATTTCATTTAATTTAAAAACCATTAATTAACCATAAAGCAAAAGTAGTTAAATCCTTTTCTTTTTGCAGCTGTTTCCATTTATATTTCGCAACTAATTACTAAAAAAAAAAAAAAATAGTTAAACCTTGACTTGCGTCATTTAGGCAAAAAAAAGAAAAAACAACGATAATATAAAGCTAATTTAGAAGAAGAAGAAATGCCTTTGGTCAAAATAAATTGGTGTGTTTCCCCGACAATAACGAAAAGAAAATTAAAAAAAAATATAAGGGGAAGCAGCAAAACGAAAACTGACTAATAGAATGAAACCATGAACCTTACACCTTAAAATTTGTTTACAAAAAATTCTATAGAAACGTATATTTCTATAGCTGGCAGCAAGTGGCCGAAAAAACATTCAATGAAAAAAGAAAGTTGAACAGAAGGTTCCTTGCAACATAGAGTAAGTATCTGTTTCTTTTTTTACATTTTGGTTCAATGTAACAAAAATTGCTTTCGTCAGAATTTTATTTTTTATTTTTTTGTTCATACCTTTAGGTTGATTTTCTTCCTTTGAATCTGCCATTCATTTAAAATTTTTAGTAGCCTTCGCAACTTGACGTAGTTTATGCTTTCCGGTCGTCTTTCTTTTTTTTTATTGTCGAACAAACTGCTTGATTGCCACTTGAGCCGTAAACGCATAGAAAACAAGATAGTTTTTTTTTTGTTCTTTCTTTCTTTTATTTACAATTTTGGGTGCCGTGCTCTCAATACTGTGATTGACTTACTAAAATATTCAACACAAAAAAGAAAAAAAACAAGAATTTTGGCTCAGCAGTTTTTAATCCCTCTCTTCTTATGTCCTTTTTTTGTTGTTAGGTAATAATATGCCTGGAATACACCTTGAACAGATGCATCTGTTGTCACTGATATTACATTCTCATGCAAAAAATTGCAATTTTTAAACCTTTAGTGGCAGTGATACATATGTGAATCAACCATATTTTCTGTTATAATATTTTGTTCGCATACCAACAAAAACATTTTGGTTTTCGGTAATGGCAACTACTTATTAAAGTACTTTCCTGGAAAGTAGGCGTCATTATTATTTTCCTTCTCTACATTACATAAATAAGTACTCAATAGTATAATTGCAGAGTAAGTTATCACATGGATCAGTTGTCTAGAGCCCAGGATTAGCAACCAGAAGGTTGCCGGTTCAACCCCATTTTGATGCTATTCGTTTTTTTAAAAAAATATTTTAAAAATATATTTTATGCTAAAATAAGTTTTTTAGCTTCGAATATTAAGTGCGAGATGGTGTACTGAGTAAGGCGTTAGTCATTAAAAACGACTGGTTAATAGGGTCACTAGTTCAAAGCTCACTGACGGCAAAATTTTTTTCGTTTTTTTATTTTTGTTTAGCTAAATATTTTTTAGTATCACTAGAGTCTAAAAATAACTACTAGAATTCATGGACAACTCGAACAAAAATAACTAGTTATTGAGACAAAAAATAAGTAGTTTATTTTTATTTCCAATTATACCTGCTAGCTTACCAGGAAAGCAAAGTTTTTGCTGGGATAATACTGGTATCAGATATTAATAGATCCCAAAATAATGAAGTCAGAATATTTGCGACAAATTATTATTTGGTTTCTGAAGAAATATTTTGATCTTTGGTTCATATACATATGAATCATAATATTTATCTTTAAAAAATTTTAAAAAGTAAAATTATTATGATATTTTAATGTTGTATCGAAAATATTTGTTTCGCTCAAAAATAAAAAAAATTGCGCATTTAAGGGTTAAAATGGATACATTTTACTTATGTTTTATTGCTATGAATTGAAGGCTTCTCAAAAAAAACATAACTCTCTTGTCAAAAAAACCTAACTTTAAGATTGTGTTAGTCAAGCTTTATTTATATTACCACTTTCACCACAAATCATACGCAAAAAAATTCATCACAATGAATTATATTTAATAATTTTGAACACTCTTTTGTGCAACTATGTATGCTCGACATATTCGCAGATGTTCATAAATTGCCAAAATTCTATTTATAGTCCTAAATCTAAAATTATTGTATTTATGTACTCTACAAAGGTGGATCTTAAATATAAATTGAAAATATTGCGATACGTTAAGTACGCGTGGATATATTAGCGATTTAATAAATATTGAATCTTCTTATAAAGTTTGCAAAGTTCAGTTTTTAGTGATGTAGTCTTGTTCATATTCATCCATTTGTTTCAAAATTTATCTTTTTTTTTAAATAAGTCATAAGATAATATCATTTATATACATTTTTTAATTGCATTTACTCAAATCTCTAAAGTTGCATTAAATGCAAAATCGTACTTTTTTCAAACGCCATATTGATTGTGATATAGGGTACTAAAGCAGCTACAGAGCTACATATATCATCGCTTATTTTAAATAGCGCCTTGGATGTGCCTCGACGATTAATGTTAAACTAAAAACTCACACTTTTGAAGAATTAGAATACGTAACTTGTAATAATGTAGAATACAATAAATATAAAGAAAAAGCTTTTGTCAAGTTATTTCAACTTAATACTTAAGAATTTAGAATATGTAAAGTGATGAAGTTACGTATTCCAATTCTTCAAAAGTGTTAGTTAAATGAAAGATCTTTACGATTAGCACTAAAGGCACAATGGATGCTGATGAAGATCGTTCGGATCAGAAAATGCTTTCCATCCTGCTAGTGTCTAATAAATCTTTTTCTGTATTCTACAAAAATTATTACAATAATGAACTTGAGCATGAGTAAAAAAAAAATCCAAAAATGATTAATTCATAAAAAAGTTCGAAAAATATTCATCAATTACAAAAATTAATCTTCTTTGATAACGCTATACTCTAGCTTCACTGAAATAACGTTGCGAGTGTGCACCTCTTAGAGACCCATTCACGTTTTTTCTCTCCAAGTTTGGATTCCTCCTGCAGCATTTCCGTTGAGGGCACATTAATGAAATATATGTCAAATGATGCATAATTTCAAGAGTTATTAGGTTCTGTTGAAATATCCGAAAGAGCGTAAAATCCCCAGTGAAAAAACTGCAAAATTTTAAAAATTTTTAAAATTTGGTTTCATGACTTTTGCACAACACAATTTAACACTGGTTGATGGCACGCTAATTAAATTCTACAATAGAAGAATTGGACATTTATGCTAACATCCACGACTACAGCAATAAAAAGAAATAAAAAAACACTTTTTTGAGAATTTTTGATTTTGGATGCTTGCCGGCACCACATGGAACCGTTTCAGGTCTTGAATTTTTTTTCTGTTACAGCACCAAGTGTTGTTAACATAATTGCATCAAAAGTTGTTTAAAACAGTCAGATTTTAAAAAAATATTTGAGGTTGAAGGTCGGTTTCATAAAGGCAAACGTAAAAAGAGAATTGCCCAAATGTTTGCTATGATTGCCAAGCAGAGTAATATTAGATAAACATTATTTATAATTAAAATAACAATATTTATCCACTTTCCATGCATATCATTTATAAATAAACCTAAAATTGATAAGACCTACAAGCATGGATCTAAAAACGGAATGCAGTTTTGGAAATTCTAATATTTTCTAATTAGCTTGCAAATGTGGACAAAATTAAAAAAAACAAAAAAACATGTTTGTCAGTTTTTTGGGAATTTTGGGATTCCTTTTACCAAAATAATATTTCAAATAATGAAATCAACAATCACTAAAAATTTCATTAGGATATCTTTAGTAATAAAGATTTTATTATAGATAAAATATTTATTATTTCTCTAAAATCCAATTAAAAAAAAATTTACGTTATTTCCAAAAATTAGAAAAATTTAATTAAAGAGGCCAAAAACATATTTTTTTCTGCAGTTTTCAAAATCGGTTATTTTTGAACTCGATGAAGATTTCGACTCCAAGTTTTCTTCAATCGATAGATAATTTTGTTCTTTAAATAATTGAAAAAAAAAAAAAAAAAAAAAACTTTGTAAAATCAGAAAAATTTCTGGGCTATATATTAAAAAACTGGGCCAAGATTTTAAATCGGATAAGAAACAAAAATTTGGCAAGCGGTTAAATATGTCAGAGGTATCCAATTGGGCTCAAATAAATCCTCTCCTGAAAGGTATGGATGGCCCCAATTCCAGACTTAAAATTATACATTTCTCCGCTATGTCTATGTATTTTATTTAAGTCCAATCAGTCGATTAAGTTAAACATTTATTTCCAAAAATTAAGTAACTTTGTAAATAACTGAACTGATCTTTATTAATTTGGAAATAATATGTTAATAAATATACGATTTCTTCCAATATTTCAATGTTATATGACTCCCTTTAACAAAGTTATTGCCTGCCTCCTTTTTCATAAAGAAAGAAGAAAAAACAATTCCACATTCAAGGTCAATGAAATAATTAATTTTAATTTCATCTGCCAAAAGTATTCTTAATACCATTTCTTATTGCTTTCATTATTACTTATGCACTTAAAATTGAATTTCTTGTGCTACCAACCGTAAAGTGGTAATGGCTTGTGGTTACAATAAGGAAAACAGATTCCAAATTACTTGTACTTATAGTAGGTGAATTAAGATGCATCATGAGATTTGCTGTTGGTTTTTGGGGTTTGCAACCAAAACTAATGATTTTAAATTCATATTTGAATACCTAATAGTACTTGAATAATATTACAAGTTAAGAACAAGAGAAAAACCAAAATTGTGCAACATAATTTAAGTAAATTGTTTAATATTAACATTTTTATGTTTAACATATTTTAAAATTTAAGAAAAAATTTCTAAGTATGATAATCATTATTATGATAAGTAAAATTATTTTATAATTAAATTATAATCAAAAACAAAATCTTTTGGTCTTAGATGAAGATATAAATACTAAAGTAAAAGTGGTATTTCATCTTAAAACTTTAAGTATGTATGTACGTGTACAAAGATATTTTATTTTATCTAATGAATGCTTTTGTACTTTTTAAAAGCCTATGTCACATCACGTTCCATTCAACACAACAACGGGAATTGTAAGAGAGAATTAGACAGTCGGTTGCATTTTATAGTTCTTCTTTACAACTGTGTCAGAGATTATAATTGTTTTAATATAATACGGAGGTAAGTATAATTAAAATGTCTATTTCTACTTTGCTACAAAAAAAAAAAAAAAAAATAATAATAATAATAAAATAAAAAACTTAAACACTTACACTCGTTTAAAGTAGATAAAGAAATTAAGAGGAAAATACCGTCCAACTGAAAGGTAAAGGATTAAAATATTTAAACTGCTATTTTATGTTGTTAAGAAAAATAAATACTATAGAAGACTAAAATACTATTCTTACTAACAGTAATATTTCGAGTTTATATACGTATGTATGTGTAGCATCATTGGTTGGCAATTTAAAGGGCACAAAGACAAAACTAATTAAACATAAAGTACAGAGTAAGGCAGAAGATTCCCAAGTGCTACAAAATGAGTTTGTAGTGGTGAAATTATCCCTCATCTGTATAATGTGATGTTTAATTCCATGAAAAACTACCCAGACTTACATAAGTAGAATAATGAAATAATATTTAAGTCTAATCAGTATTTATGCATTCAAACAATGAAGGTTGAAATAATGTTATAATATTAATTTACTATATATAAAATAACACAGAGATATAAAAAATATAAATATTTAAATTTCAAAATATACCTTTAAAATTGTACATTAGACTAAGGTTTCTCAAATGGAGGTCCGGCAACATTACAGGGGGTCCGCGAGAGAGGCCAAAAAATATGTATGGAATTCTTTCATATTGATGTTCGTGGGACTTTGAAGGAAAATAAAATTAAAAAAAGAAAAAATCTTTGATATCCTTCACCATATTACCATCTTACCATTTTACAGACAAATACTAAAATTTTCGCCTTAAGGTATGCTTTCATATTTTCACATTTATAAATCTAAATTCTTTTCCAAACTACGAACATTTGAATACGATAAACAACAGTCATAGCAAGCATTGCTTTAAAAATATAAACAACAACAATTGAATATTTATATACATATATACAAATTGACTGCCCTGCAGTTAGTGGTGACTGTCCGAAACCAGTTACTTGACTGACTACATTAGGGCACCACTAGTCACTTTACTAACCACCTGACTAGTCACTTTAACATGGAGATGTCCTAGGAAGAAGTGTATTGGCACCAAAGGTCCAAAAGGTGGCGATGTAGTGACTAGTACGAAAAAGTCAATTCATGGGAATCCTTTTACTGGTGAAATTGAGTTAGTCACCTGACAATCTTTTTAACTGGTCACGTTACCAATTAGGTGACTAGTCACTTTAACATGAGGATGTCCTAGAAAGAAGTGTATTGGCACCAAAGGACCAAAAGGTGGCGATATAGTGACTAGTACGAAAAAGTCAATCTTTAAATTAGTTATTTTCAGAATGTAATAAAATTAAAAGATTTTTTTCTTATATTTTTTAATTTATTTTTCTTTTTTTGGTAATTTTATTACTTTTATTTTTTTTTTTCTCTTTTTTATTTTTATTATTATTTTTTTATTTTATAATAATTTTTTTTATTTTCTTTTCATTTTATTTTATATTAATAACTTTAATTAATTTTTATATTTTTACATTTTTGTTTATGGCGGCACTCCGACTCGAACTCACATTCTTATGTTTTATAGTCATACGCTCTAACCACTCAGCCACAGAGCATTACATTGCACTATTTGTTGTTTTAATGAGCATGTTGATTTTTTGACTCTTTGTAAGCGTGAGGTGGCTATTACATCCACTTTAGTCACCCTTTAGAAGTCGTTCCTTTTACTAGTTACATTGAGTCACTCACCTCACAAACATTTTAACTAGTCACTTTACTAACTACCTGACTAGTCACTTTAACATGGGGATGTCCTAGGAGGAAGTCTATTGACACCCCAGAACTAAAAAGTGGCGATATTGTGACTAGTACGAAAAGGTCAATTTAAAAAAAAACACAAATGCAGAATAATTAATTTCTTTAATAAATTGAAAATTCTAATTAGCAAGACTGGGTTTTGTATTACATAAAATAATTGAGAGGTAATCTATTTCTTTTGGATGTATTCCACGTGTTTAAATTAAAAACACATTTAATTAATGTAGTACGCATAACGTAAAAATAAAAAAAAACATTATTCATTTTTTTTCTTACAAAGTAAAATACTAAAGACTGTTAAGCAACAAGGAGTCAATAAATTGATATTTGACACTACACACGTCTGAAAAAATGCATCAGAGCCAAATGTTCTACCATGTATTTATTTCCGTTAGTCAAGTAACCGAACCTGTATTGCCAATGGATGAACTATTTACATTTTTGCAGTTTTTGGGACCTATAAAAAAAAAAAAATCGCCACCCCACGCTCACCAAAGGCTCAATAAAGTATAAATCGCCACCTCCACGCTTTCTAAAGAGTCAATAAAAGGTGCGATAGCTTAACTATCGCTCACAAAATATGTGAGTTAGGGTAAATAAAAAACTGTACACATTTTAATGAGTTAGGTGGGTAGTCACAAATGAACTTTACTGTACAAAAGAGGGTAAATTGACGAAAAAACAGCTGGGATATTACTGCTGTTGCTAACAAAACTACTTGCCCATATAAAAAAACAACAACAATGCCTAATATAAATATTTTTCTGTGTATTTATATTATTAACAATTTTTTTCGTTTTTGGCCCATAACTCGGTTGTTTATGAACAAATTTGGTTGATTAAAAAAACCGAAATTTTATACAAATATTTATGAACAACAAATATTTGTGACCAATAGCGAAACCCGTAGCTTATATAGAAACTTCAAAAAGTCTAAAAATGCATTTTGGCCGATTTCTGAGATATAATGGACCGATTTTTCTTAAAAAAAGAAAATTAAGGATGATTTTGAATTTTTCATGCAAAAACGAAGTCGCTAGCTTGTATAGGAGCCGAGAAAAGCCGACAACAAATAATATAGGAATATCTTCGAATATCTTTTTGCCAATATCTCAGTTATTTATCAACTGATTTTGCTTATTTTTATTAGCAATTTTCTAAGGAATATTTCCTACAATTTTATGTATAAAACATGTATATCCGATAACTGGGGCTTTCTAAAAACTGATTTCAATAGACAGACGGACGTCTTTATATCGACTCCCCTATCAACAAGGCTCCAGAATATATATACTTTTTGGGGTCTTAGATGAATATTGTAGAAACTACAAACGGAATGACAAACTTATATATACCCTTTACACCTGTGATGAAGGGTATACAAATGGTGAAAATATTATACAAGTAAGTAAACATGACTCAATTTGGTTTGATTTTTATTAGCATTTGTGCACAGGAACATGAAGTGGTTTCGTAAATTTAATTGCTTCATGGTTTTGTTTAAACCGATTTTGCCAACCAGTCAATATTGCTATTGATGAGATATCGATAAGTTTAAAAAATAAGCCATACAACTAAAAATCAATGCCTGTGCAAAGCTGACTTTGTATGTATTTTGGTTAAAATATTACAAAATTTACTTGTTGATTGGGAATGATGCGTTGAAACTTTTTCACAACTTATATCTATATATTTATGCGAAACTAGATTTTCTGAGTGAATATTATATATTTCTGAGTGAATATATTTTTGAAGTGAATATTAGGTTAAAAAAAATCAGTTTTAGGATTTTAAGTTTTTTTTTTTTTTTTGCAGAATGGTAATATCCATCCGTCCATCTATACATTAGAGTTATAAAGGTCGAAAATTATGCATAATTCAGAGAAAAGTGATACAAAAATTTAATGATCTCGTTTAATTTTCCTATTTGTAAGTAAAATATGCATTTTCAGAATTATGAGATGTCTTTTGGCTGAATGGTAATGTCCGTCCGTTTATTGGGTCAAAAATGGTGCTTAATTCAGGAAAAGGTGCTATTCGAATTTTGATGATATTATTCTATTTTTACTATTTATTAGTTAGTAAGTAAAAAACTGCATTTTTAAAATTCTAAAATATTTTTTGGCAAAATGGCAATGTCCATTCGTCCGTCTATACATTTAGGTTAAATGGTTTGAATATGGCACTTAATTCAGGGAAAAGTGATATCAATAATTTAATGTCTAGAGTTTTTATATTAATCAAAAAGTAAAACAATAATACATTCTTGGAATTTTAAGACTTTTTTTTAAAGAATTCTAATGTCTGTCTTTCCCTCCGCCTGTTTATTAATTTTTGCAAACTTCCTAATTCAAAATCGTTTATTTTTTGACTAAATAAATATGTTGACGTAAAAATTTCTTTCAAATTTTCTCTTTAATAAACTGCAAATAATATGATAAAATTGGATGATAATGTTGGGATATACAGTAAAAGCTCCCTTAACGGACAGCTCCCATATGCGGTCAGCTCCGATAGGTGGACAATTGTTTTTGGTCCCATGGTTTAGGCAGCACTTTTAGAATAAATTAATCTCCGCTAGGCGGACGCTCTCTTGAGCGGACGCGGACACCTGTTTTTAGAGAATACAACTCTCGTAGGCGGACAAAAACCATAAACCGTAAAAGAAATGTACCGAATATTTTATAATAAGATGCTACTTATTATCATTTTTGTCCGTGTTTGCATTCATATTTCATATTTACTTACATTTTTTGAAATTAAATAGTTTATTATTCGTTTTTTAGTTAACTTTTTGCTGGTTTTAAGCAAACACTAGTTTCTTAATTTAATTTTGACTTTTAAACTTCATTAAAAATTCTTCATACTAGAAGAAGGTAAATGAAAACTTGACCCCTAAAAATAGATGCTGTCCCAGTTATCTATGTCTAGATGATGGGTCCATGATTTTTTGTACAACACAATGGCGGCAGATTCCTAAAAATCTTGGCAATTTTTTTTGAATAATGGGCATAGAAACTCAGCACAACAAGCAGAAAGACATTGTCATCAGTCATATAAAAAAAAAGTAATTGGGTGCTGCTTAAGATCGAGACCAGACCACCAGCATCATTTAAAATTTTTTAAATTTCTTTAAAAAAAAATCGTTAGTAAAAATGCTGAAAGAAGTCTGAAACTTTAGCAAATTAAAAGATGATTTTTTTCGCGTACGATAAATTAAAACGGAGAGAAGAAAACTGTAGCCACAAATTCGATAAAATAAATTTTATGAAAACATAATTTATTGCAAATAATGTCTAAATGAAAATGCAAAACGTCATTTGCGCAGAAGCAAAAGAAAAAAAACACAATTTAAAGTTTTTTTGCTTTAAAATTGAAATATTAAGTAAAATTTTTCAAACGGTAACTTGATGCAAAAATAGGTAAATCATAAAACACTTTTCAAATAAAATTGTTCTTAAATGGAAAACATTTTATGACTGTTTCGTTTATGAAGTTGACTTTTGTTAATATTGATATAATTTTTGAAGATATGACCATGAAATTTTTTGTATAAATGTAGTTGCGTCAATACATTATAATCCAATATATAAAACCAACATTTGATTTTTAAGTGGTTACAGCCTTTTGCATTTTAGTTGACGATACATATGTATAAATAAGAATATGTATATCTATAAGCTAATTCATTTCAATCAATCTTGAATGTTGAAATAAAAAGATATAGTACTGAATTACCCCTTATAAAAATAAAATTATGTACCATATCCCATAGGCGGACATCTCCCGATAACGGGCAAAATCAGCGTGACGATCTTTGACCGCCTATGGGAGCTTTCAATGTATATGGAAAAGACTTGGTGAACATCTTGCAAAGTTGAGATTGCTGAAATTTCAAATAAATCACGAAAAATATATAAAAGACAAATAGTACATGCAAGCATGTTTTCTAAAGAATTTATCAAGGACTTTAAAGTGATATAAAAATCTAAGAAATCGGGTAAGGAACAAAAATTCCATAGCGGTTAAACATTTTCTATGACATTAAAACCCTATTTAAACCATCATAGCTCCGCTCCTGAATCGCTGCTCAAAATGCTACTATCTTCTGCTACGCCTATGTGAAATTTCATGTAAATCCAATCAGCCCTTTAGAAATAATAACATATTAAGATAAAATAAAATTTACAAATACTTGATGAACAGTACACTTAAAGACCTGAAGTTGATGGTTCCATTTTAAATTTTTACTTTAAAAAAATTTTTATTTAAAATAAATGCACTGAAAATTAATAAAAATTCAATTTTTTACTCTTTTTCAAAAATCTTTAACTTTGACGGCTCCTTATAAGCAAACAACACAACCTAGCTTAATGATTTTAATTGATATTGACACCTATTTTTTCCTATTTTTATTCGCTACCCAACTTTATTACAAAAATTGCCCAACTATATTAAAAATTATTATTAAATTTAAAAATTCAATTAATTGCCATTTTTGACGCATTTTACTCCAAAGTGCAATGTTACAAAAAAATATTGTAAAAACAATAGTATTTTATTACATTCAGGTCCGTTAAAAATAAAACAACTTGTAACTAGAAGTAACTTTCAGTTAAAAACAAAAAAGTTAAAATAAAATTATTTACAGTTTTCGTTAGTAGAAACTTTAAGTTTAATTTAAGCGACATTTTTTTTTCCAGTTTTATTTTTTTTTATAAAAAAAAATGTTTATAATTCAAAACAAAGGCATATCTATGATATTGTTTCAGCTATTCATTTTGGAAATGGCACATTTTGGTAATTAAAATTGTTTAAAGTTTTCTAAATAGCCCCCATAAAAATGTTCTTCATTTTAGCGATTTATATCACGAAGATTGATCCATATCAAATTCACAATTTAACTAACTTTTTAATACTTTAATACTTTGTGTAACGGGCATTAATAGTTTTTAATTGTTTGTAAGCTTTTAAAGGTTAATACGAGTAGATTTTATTTATTATTATTTTTTTAATAAACGAATTTTGGTAAAGTAATTTTATTTAAATTAAATATTTTTAATTCTTTATTATTTTTCATTTCCACCATACTAAAAATGCGCCAAGTGGTCCGGGAAAAAATAAAAATTTCTAAAAGGGTCCGTGAAGCACGAAGAGCTGGGAACCCCTGTATTAGACTGCACGAAAATTAACCAACTTTCGAATTTTGACCGTAACTCCCCCTAGAATAGTTCTTTGGTTTACAAAAACGTACCGTGTGAAATATTACTGAAATTGGATATAGTTAACCCGTGCCGCATTGGGCATTCAATATTAATGGTGGGTTTATATCGGAAAAAGTTTGCCTTTTTACCGTTTTTAGAAAAATTTACCAATTAAATACTTTGTTTTGCAACCAAATGTTATTACGATATACGGAGATCAAAAGTCAAAATTATAAAAAATTAAAATTTTTAGGGATAACATAACGAAAAATAATTAATTATACCCTACACCACCATAGGTGGTTGGGGTATTATGTGTGTGTGCTGATGTTTGTAACGCATAGAAAGAACCATCAGACCACATTCTTAAAGTATACCATTCGACTCAGAATCACTTCCTGAGCCGACTAAACGATGTCCGTCCGTCCGTCCGTCCGTCTATCTGTCCATGTAAACCTTGTATTCAAACTACATGTCGCTATTTTAAAGATAAGTCAATGAAATTTATCACACGATCTTCTATTAGGCCAAGGAAGAACCCTATTGAACCATTATTTCACCTAGCTCCCATACAAATGTCTTCCCGGGAAAGGGTTTAACGATCATAAATCCATTAAATATAGCATTAAAATGTTGGTATCAAGTTAATATTCGACACAAATAAATTTAAATGATAGTGCCAAATTTTACGGATATTGGTCAATAATTTACAATAGATTCTTTCGGGAATCACTCAAAAGTGAATGAATTTATATCAACGTAATATTCTGTATTCGTATGCTTTATTTTACACTTAATATGAGTATCGATTCACAATTGGCCCCAAGTCTAATTAAAGACCTCTCCCTGAATTTTGATGTCAACAATGGTGTAGGGTATCATATGGTTGGGCTTGACCGACTATATCTTTTTTTCTCATTTTTATTTGGATTTCGATGCAATGATCTCTATGTTTAATTTTAACAGTTATTTATGGCTTTACTTGTCAGAATGAGGTATTTGTCATTTTATTTGTTCTACATATCAATCAATAAAATTATCTTTGAACGTATTAATGAATAAGGACATTTAAAAAAGTTTACCCCGGGCTCAGTTGAAAGTTAAATTTAATTTTTTTACTGTAATATAACCTTCCATTAAATTTCATCGAAATCCATGTAAAAATAATTAACATTTCGTTATGTTTTCCTTAAAAATAATTTTTTTTCTATTTTTGACTTTTGACCTGCGTATTTTAAAGGTTATCCTTGTCCAATTTTTTTAAAAACTTCAGAATGTATTTCCAAATTGATTTTTTACCTTATTACATAACAATTTGGTTTAGTTTGAACATTAGTTCAAAAAAGTTAAATTTATATCTAAGAAACGACAAAAAATTATTTTTTGCTGAAATCTGCAGAATTCAGATCAAAGGTACGGCTTAGTCATACAAGACATTGGCCTAATTCTTTTTAAATTTTATTTTCTATGGTATTGTCTATAAACCTGTAAAGTTTTTTTTAATTTTTTTGGAAATTAATTTAAAAAACTTTTTTAAAGTTTGAAAATGGAGTTTTGAAACGGTCTTAAAAAATTTAAATATTTTTAACCGAGCATGAAAAGGTGTTTGCTTTATCCTATGAAAACAAAAACTTATTTTTCAGTAATTATGGTTTATATTTAATTTAAAATAGGTTTTTGTTTAAACGTATATCAAAAAATTTAAAATTTGATTTATTAAAAAGATTAAACAATTTTTCAATTTATTGGTTCCGTTAGCACATGTAAGTAGTTTGAATTCGGATAAGAAACGAAAATTTGACAAGCGGTTAAAAATTTTCTATTTCAGAGGTACCCTTATTTGAGATGATTACACTGGACGACAAAAAATTTTTTTCAAGCTCCTTCAAAAAAAAAAAAATATATATATATATATATATGTACACTAGATTACCCATAAAATGTATAGATTTTGCAAAAGTTTTGATTTTGCTTGCTCCACCGGCAGTTTCTGGTAGATGGGGCTAAAAAAATAATATGTGTGCAAAAATTGGGTCGATCGGTCGTAAACCGGCCAGTCGACTTTGACCTTTGTCCTACAACAAGGCTTAAAAATAACTAATATCTTTATTGCGCTATAACTCTTTAATTTAACATTTTCTGATAAAATATTATATAAGCTTTTCGATTCAGAATAAAATGCAGAAATTTTTGACATTTAATTTTTTAGCCTACTATGACTTGTTGTGATGTTATAAGCAATCAAAGTAAATTTTTTTTCATGAACTTTTTTTAAAAAAGCCCTGGTTTCAATATGAGCTTAGCCTGCTAGAAACGGTTTTTATTATTTTGTAGAATAGGATTTGTAGTTTTTATAAATCGATAAGTTTTATCACATTTGCTTAATATATTAGGGTAGATGGACCAAAATCTGAATTTCGGGTATCAATGTTTTACTTATTATACAAATATTGGAACTAAATGTAGGGTGTAGCATGAAATTTTTAATTATTTCAGAGAGTATTTTTAAATAGTTATCGAATTAAACTGCTACTCGAAATTTAGGTGTTGCCGATTAACCAAAAATTGTAAAAGTTAACATGTTAATATTTTTACATATAAACAACTTTTTTATCTCTTTTACCTTAAAAATCGGTGATATATATTAAAAATAGATAACATTTCTCACAATAGCTTGGAAATAAATAAAAATATATTTTCAAAAGAACTAGTAAATTAACTTATATGAGTTAAATTCATAGAATAACGGAATTTAGTTTTGTTCCGATTCCATGTGATGTATTTTTTGTCTGTCGCTGTTTAGTTTTCATTCAGAAAGGAATAATTATGCAATTTATTTTATAATTTACCTCTTTTGAGGGTACATCATAAAGGTTAATTAAAAGTAAACCTTTTTATTTCCGTAATACATTGTCTTGAACAGTTACATTGTAATTTTTGATCTCAGTTTCAATGTATTTATCAAGAAGTTCATACATGGTATTTAAATATTTACTCAAATACAAGGTTTTATAAACTAATTACTTCCATTCCACATTTAGAAATTCCTCATCATTACTTGCTGTTTTAATTTAAAATTTTTTGGAGTAATAATGAACATTTTTATTAATATTACACATAATTATTTACCATTTTTGCTAGCTGTTGTTAAAAAAATTTTATGTTTTTAATATACTTTTCCGATTTTTAAGGTAAAAGATATAAAAAAGTTGTTTATATGTAAAAATATTAACATGTCAACTTTTAAAATTTTTGGTTAATCGGCAACACCTAAATTTCGAGTAGCAGTTTAATTCGATAACTATTTAAAATACTCTCTGAAATGATTCAAAATTTCATGCTACACCCTACATTTAGTTCCAATATTTGTATAATAAGTAAAAAATTGATACCCCAAACTCAGATTTTGGTCCATCTACCCTAATATATTAAGCAAATGTGATAAAACTTATCGATTTATAAAAACTACAAATCTTGTTCTACAAAATAATAAAAACCGTTTCTAGCAGGCTAAGCCCATATTAAAACCAGGGCTTTTTTAAAAAAATTTCATGAAAAAATATTTACCATGATTGCTTATAACATCACAACAAGTCATAGTAGGCTAAAAAATTAAATGTCAAAAATTTCTGCATTTTATTCTGAATCGAAGAGCTTATATAATATTTTATCGGAAAATGTTAAATTAAAGAGTTATAACGCAATAAAGATATTAGTTACTTTTAAGCCTTGTTTTAGGACAAAGGTCAAGATCGACCAAATTTTTGCACACATATTATTTTTTTAGCCCCATCTACCAGAAACTGCCGGTGGAGCAAGTAAAATCAAAAATTTTGTATTCATGGGCAGCGTTACCGTTGAGAATTTTTAAAAAGTGTCCAAAAAAGGGGATTTCAAAATAAAAAGTCGCCAAAAAAGGGGATTTTTTAAAAAAAGGGGGCCAACTGCTTAAAACCCTAAAAAACTCCATAAATTTTGTTTATTTGATAACAACAAAAACAAAAAATGTTGTGTTTTAAGAAAAGCTACTAAATTCAGTTCTGTTAGAAATAAAATAATTTATTTATAAAAAATTTACAACAATTTTTATTATTACAAATTAAAGATTAATTCACAAAAATAGCTGACATACAATTATTTTTTTATTAATTACACTTCTGTACTTTTGTACAAGGTTTTTACTCGTACTCAAATTGTTTAAATCCTCGTCGAACCAATTTAGGACTGAACGTGTAGATCTAAAAATATTGACTAAAGTCTGTTGGACAAAGTATTTGTTATTATTGATAACTTAGTAAAACACACGTTCCCCCTAAGAATTGCTATGAAGAATGTAAAAATATAGTATCTGTTTTTATTTCCTCAAACCAGTCCAAAAGGATTCGGCATATGATAATTTAAATAGCTATTGATAAACTTTCTTATTACTAACAGTTTAAGTCCATATATAAATATTCCGCGGTTCTTTATATTACTATACTGTGAAACAATATTAAAATAGATCATTTATTTGTTTAATTTAATTAATTTTCGTCATTTAGCTCATAGTCTTAAAAAGTCGCCATTTAGTCGCCATTTCAAAAAGGGGCCAAAAAAGTGTCCAGGTGGTTGAAAAAGGGGCATTTGGCGACTAAAGTCGCCAAACGGTAACGCTGTTCATGGGTAATCTAATGTACACAGAGAAAACAGTTTCGTTGTGGCAACCGAATTTATTGCCAATCGAATTTGGTTGGTTCTGTCTACTATCTCAAAATTCGGTTATCATAACCATATAAATCGGCATTTGTAACTGTTTAGGAAAAACTAATTCGGTTGTTATAACTTCATAATATACATTAGACTAGTTCAAAAAAAAAAAAAAAAAAATTTTTTCTTATTTAAATATAAATATGTTTTTTTATTATAATTTAACCGCTTTATAAATAAAATTATACAAAATACTTATTAATATAAAAATACTTATTAAGCTTAAAAGTATTAAAAATATAGTTATTTTATATATAGTTATTTTATATATTTATATATCAGCCTTTTTCAGTGAAACTGATAGAGGAGCGTTTATGAGAGGAACAATGGGAGTTTGTTGTTTATCCTGTAAATAATTAATGAATTTTAATATAATAAAGAAAATTTTGGTTGGTAAAGCTGGACTTTTTCCGTCTAAGAGATTTTTTAAATTTTCGAGAGGGACCTGTGGTCAATTATGTACATTTTAACGGAATTTGTGTACCTGAAAGTGATTTTTGGAATGTGGCCTTACATGGCAGCTTTGGTCAGTTATGCACTGACCCTCATAATAATTAATATGACGCTAATATTTATATGGTTTTTTTATCTGTAAAATTTTTGATTTACGATTGTTTTATGGGATTCGTCTGAAATGTCAAAAGAATTACGTTTTGCCAAATTTCAATAATATGTCTTCAAAATTACTTTAATCGTAGATAGCCAACCAGGCATTTATACAGGAGACGATCGGACAACTTTAAATTGAGTCAGAAATTTATTCTAGGTTGATTGGTATATTTAAGGGTAAAGGTACGAACTCTTGTTTTGTATGTTACAAACTCAATGGAGGTATAGTGTGTAAATAGTTTTAAAATATTGCAAAATTTACCTTCTTTATGGAAAACAATCGACAGTCACAAAATACTCAAACCAAGAAGAATCGATGTGCTAATGATGAATAATTTGGCAAAGGAAAGGAGGTTTGGGACACTGAACCACTAATAACTTGGCACAGAAAAAATTTTCCACATATTATTTATGTAACGATGCTGAAGGTAATGAAAATGTATGTAATAGTAGAAAATGAATGTCTCTAAATGGATATTTAACAATATTTTACTTAACTCAGAATGTTTTCCATCTAAAATGTATGTAGGTTCATGGCAAAACACGTATTTTAAAAATATTTCTAGAAATAAATAATATATGTAGATTAAAGCATATTTCTTTTAAAAAATTTAACTCACCCATTCCAATAACAGATTTTTTCACTAAATTAAATTTATAATTTGTATATTCTGTTATTTATTTATATCGTTTTTTAAATTCTTAATAGTTTTTATATTTTTATAAAAATGTCAAAATATTATAAAATTATAAATTATATAATCGCTATAATTATTTTTCGTTTGGTAGCATCGAATTTTTTAATTGTTTCTTATCATAAACGTTTTATATTGATTGCAGTAACTGAAAATATAGTTAGTATTCAAATTTCCATAATACAAACATTTGTTTAATAGCAAATAACAATATTTAGTGGAAATACAAGCATTCAATTCGGTTGTTACTCCCGAATTAGTTTAGTTCACTTTAAAGCGCTCAAAATTTATTACAATAACTAACACAAAAATTGTAATAACTATTATTCTATTATAAGGATGATTTTAACACCATTAAATTAGAAAATCATTTACTATAACATATCTGTGATTATTTTAATGATATTTAAGTATTTTCTATTAAAAATTAATTTTTGTAACCATTTTCCAACCAATCTTTTTCCTGTGTGTAGACTAGATGGAATTCCGCATGCTAAACTCGAATCTGCTTTCAGTTTTTTTTCCATCAGGTCGGGATTTTTTTAATGGGCGTGTCTAATATTGTGCCCTAAAAATGCCGATTACTCGAGTATATTTTTCTATAACTCGAGAACGGTATGCACGATTTATATAAATGATATACCACGATATGCGGAATAAAATTACCTTTAAATCGCTCTACTATCAAATTTATATCCGCTCAATAGTTTAGGAGAAGTGAAAACGTCAAAAATATTTAAGTCTATTACCTTTATCTCGAAGCTGCGAGTAAATTAAGCCATGTATTATAAAAATTGATGCACAAATCTTGATTGGATTTACAGTTAAGTTTGGATACCCATGTATACCTATAGCTAAGTAAAATAAACTAGTGGATTTTTTTTTTTCGTCTTAAATAAAAAAATAGGTTGATTAGATGGAATTCAACGTGCTAAATAAAATTCAACTTTTACTTTTTTTCTATCACGCATTGATTTTTTTTATGGGCATGACTACTATGACCCCGCCTTTAGGCAGTCACACTTGTATATCTCGAGAACAGTTTGTCCAGTTAACATAAATTGAACTTTAATATATATCGAACTAAATTGTCTTTGAGCTGAATTTATATAATTTTTTGTCCAGTTAATATTTCCGTAGTTATTCGGTAATTAGTACCGAAAATTTAAAAATTTATTTTTTTGAAAAGTTGTGAAAATTTTGATCCATAACTCTGAAATTCTTAAGCGAATGTAAAATATTGTTGACATACCTTGAGGACAATTTTCGTATGCATTTTTTGATGTATCACTTATTAAAATCGCGTGACCGCTGAATAAGGTGATGACATTAGTCATGCACATAAAAAAAATCAGTATTCGATAGAAAAAAATTGAATGCAGATTCTTGTTTAACTCGTTTGAATCCAGCTAGTTCACCTATTTTTGTTTCAAGAAAAAATAAAAAAAAAAATAAAATATTTTTTTGGCCACCACTGTATTTCTACTCAATTGTATGTAACATGGGTATTTTTACTTAACTATGAATAAAATTTAGATTTCTGCATCAATTTTGAAGACACATGCCTTATTTTATTCGCAGCATTACCAGCTTTAAGAAAAAGATGATAAAATGTAACATTTTACATGTCTTCATTTATTAAAAGAAATTTAAGTAACAAACAAATCTAAAATTTTGCATGAAAATGAATTTTTTCGGACACTTATTTCAAAATAACTCCGAAACTGTTGAGCACGTAAGAAAAGAATCAAGTTTGAATGATTTAAAGATATTTTTAGTTCATATCTTTTAGTGTATCACTTTGATCAATCGTACACGCAGGAAATATACTAGAGTAATGGCCTTACCATGGGCGAAATATTAGACACGCCCATAAAAAAAAAATCCAGACCTGATGGAAAAAAACTAAAAGCAGATTTGTGTTTAGCATATCAAAATACACCAAGTCCAACTATTCGTCTATGGGGGAGGATTTTTTTGTTGACCGGTGTTATTACATTCCATTCTGCCTCACTGTGTATTGCACTATCAGGCAATTTTAATACAACAAAAGCATTGATATTTTACGGGAATCCATTCCGGGAATACCTCTAAACTTAGAACAAAAAACGGGATGGATAGAATGGTACCCCATACAACGAAAATATAAAAAATCGGCTGGACCGATTTTCTTGAAATTTTCACATTATTGTTCTGTAAAGTAAAATAGACTACATTAATTTTCGCTACAAGCGCACAGTGGTCCCAAAACGAAATTTTATGGGCATAATTCTGTAACTTTAGAACTGCTGGATGTATTGGAATGAAATTTCACATGGACTAACCAATTGATTTAGAGGAGGACAGATTCTTAACGGGTCTGGGGGACGGGGGGTAGACCTCCAAATTTGGTCACCTCGGGTATGAAAATTTTTAAAAAATCGCCAAAATTTCATTTATGATTTTATTGAAAAAAAATTTTGCACATAGATAGTCCTTATAATTCTCTACAAAAAATATGCTTACATGTGTGGGTTATCTCTTTCACTTTAAGATATATTCGGACCAAATAAAATTTTTACCCATTTTTGGAATTTTTTTTTTTTTGTTTTTTTTTTTAACTTGGCGGGCTCAATTTGAGTTCTAAAATATCTCTGAGTTCTGTTCAAAAGTTACATAAAATTATTAAAAAAAAAAAACACGTTGAAACATATATACATTAAAGTGATTTGATTTGTATGGGGACAAAAAAAGTTGCAAATGTACCCCACTAAAATTAGTTCAATTATTTCATTTACGTGAGCTGGACCATTTTAAAACTACCTCCAATAATATGGTTTTCGATCAACAGTATACACAATTCTTAACTTTTCATCAAAAAAATTACAACAATTGATTGAAAAACGACGACTAATACATATTGATTAAAAAATATTTAAAAATTTGTTTTCGTTCTCGCGAAATTAAAATTTTAGTAAAATGTTCAATGATTTTATTTTAAATAGTATTTCATTAAAGTTTGAATATGTTGAACATTTTCCATCGTGAATTATATTTTAGGGCATCATTGGAAAGGCTTTGCAACTTTTTTTCGTGAGGCACAGTAATATACATAAGTGCACAGCAGTTTCAAAGTATTTTTTTTTTTTTTTTTAAATTTGTGTAACTTTTGAACCGTTAAATATATTTCAATGCAATTTCACATAGTTATTGCTGAGGTATTTTTCAACTGTTTTTTAGGAGCACAAGTTTCTACCTGGTCAGTAGACAGGAGCAGAACCTCAGAAATTTCGGAGGCCCTCCCCCCTGTCCCAAGACAAGCTAGAAACTTGTTCACCAAAACAGTTGGAAAATACCTCAGCAATAACTGTGTGAATTTTCATTAAAATATATTTAGCGGTTCAAAAATTACACAAAATTATTAAAAAAAACATGTTGAAACTGCTGTGCACTTATGTACAGTGGCGGCCATGAGGTTAGCACACTTGCTACTGCCTATTTTTAAAAACAAATATTTCCTGCATTTCTTTATTTTTTTTTAATATTTCTTTTATATAAGTGTAACATGTCTTGCTAAGATCACGTCATAATATAATCATTGTCATTCCTATATATATCTTTGCTGTTTTTCTGTTCAGAATAGAATAACCGTCAAAAAACACTGGACAGTATTTTAGCACAAAATATAAAAAAAATTATTCACATTTTCCAAAAAAAAGTAACAAAACAAAAAACTTATTTCACTATAAACTTAGTACTTAGTTGGGTATCCATTATTTTTTATTACAGCTGCCCATCTCCTTGGCATACTTTCCACAAATCCCGTAAAGCGCTCCACTGAAATAGCATACCAAGCTTTTTCTATTTTTGTCCATAAATCGGCCAAATTTTTAGGTTTCACTCTCATTACGTGCTGTTCCATATCACTACAAAGGTTCTCAATAGGATTGAGATCCGGAGATTGGGCTGGCCATTTTAACACGTTAATATTGTTCTCTTCCAAGCAACTCCTCACTAAGCGTGAGGAGTGTTTTGGGTCATTGTTGTGCATAAAACTCCACCTAAGTGGCATGTTGTCCTCTGCATAAGGCATCATTGTATTTAGTAGTATATTCTGGTATACATATTGGTTCATACGTGTATCAATTTTGCATATAGAACCAACGCTATGCCCAGAAAAAGCAGCCCACACCATCACATTTCCTCCACCGTGTTTTATTGATTTAGAAGTGTACTTTGGATTGTGTTGCATGTTTGGAGGACGCCATACATACCTCTTACCATCCGATCCGAATCTATAAAACTTGGATTCATCACTCCAGAGGACATTTTTCCAAAAAACTAATGGCTTTTCCAAATGCTCACGAGCAAAGCACAACCGATCCCGTAGGTTCTTATTTGAAACGTGTGGCTTATGCTGAGAAATACATCCACGTAAATTTTTTTCATTAAGTCTTCTTCTTATTGTTCTGCAGGGCATGTTGATACCATATTTTCTTGAAATTTCCCTCTGGATTACGGTGGAGCTTTCAAAAGGATCTTCGACAGAGGTTCTATATATTAAAGAATCCTCTTTACGTGACGTTTTTCTTGGCCTAGGAACCTGTGTAACATTTTTAAATGTTTCATACTTCCGAATACGGTTTAGTGCATTATAAACCATCTTTCTGGAACACTCCAAAGTATTAGCAATCTCACTTATGCTTATTCCTCTTGAGTACATCTGTTGAATAATCTTACGTTGTTCCTCTGTACACCACTTTTTTTTAGACATTTCTAAATAATGTTTATTTATTTAATTTTTTATTTTCATTGATGAAATAATATCTAAACTTAACAATTAATTATTTATATTCACAAAAAACATATAAAAAATTTAATTATACTTGCTTGTGCTAAAATTGTGACCAGCTTATTTTGCCTATTACTGCACTTAAAAGAGAATTGCGATAGAATGCTAAAAAAAAGTAACGGGACTTATTGCAGACACCATAAACAACACTAAAAAGCAAACATTTTAGTAAATAATTGTAATGAAACGAAATAATTTTCTTTTAAAAACAGTAGATATGATGTGTGCTAACCTCATGGCTACCACCAGTGTTGCCAGGACTTGAGAAAAAAAGAAGCTAAATTAGACTTTAAAAAAAGTCAGAAAAGGCTAAATGTCCCAAAAAATAAAGCCAGAAAAAAAGCTAATATATTGTTTTATTTAAAAACGCATTTTTCATTAGATTTTGGTATTTCTTAAAGATATTTTAGTGAATTTGTAAATATAACATAAATAGTTTTTATAGGTAACAAAGTTTGTTAAAAAATACTTATAATATTTTCGTAGTATGAAGCGCCGCAGGCGAAAATTTTCGTTAAATATAAATAATTTAGATTTTTTGTGCGAACTAATACACAAAAATGCTTAAATTGATGATTCTGTAGAAATAAAATGAGTAAATTTTTAGCCTTTTTAAGGCTATGTTAAGAATAAAAAAAGCTAGAAAAAAGGCTAAAAGCTAAAAGAAAATTTTGAGGCTAAAAGCAAAATAAAAAGGCTAGATTTAGCCTTAAAAAGGCTAAACTGGCAACACTGGCTACCACTGTATACAGAATTCTGCAGCGTATATTTACCATAGAAATTAAGGAAAATGTGCAAATTTTGCTGAAGGGAGTAAAGCTTTAGTTAGTTTTTAAACGATTGTGTGAAGTATTTATGCAAGTATTTGGTATCGTTGGAAAGATTATTACTTGAAAAATAATAATATGTAAATAGTAAAATATTGGAACTAAATTTTGTCATTAAACTAATCAAAAAACCTAAAATTTGTGTTTATTGTTATTTTGCAAAAAATAAAAAATAAAATATTTGAATTTATATAAAATCTATATTAATAAAGCTATCATTATGAAATTTTAGTATAATAAAAAAAAAAATTGTTCTTAAAAGAAGAGTATAAATTGATTCCCACTTTTTTTATTTCAAAATACCCAAAATTCCAGTTTTTTTTAATTTTTTATTTCAAAATAATTTTATTTTGTATCTAAACAGAAAAATTGCTTCGAATTTTGTACAGAATTCAGAGAATCTTAGGACTAAAATTTTCATACCCAGGTCCCCCAGACCTGTTAAGAATCTGTCCTCCTCCAAATCAATTGCCATACACCTCAGGATTGTCCATGTAAAATTTCATTCAAATATATTCAACAGTTCTAAAGTTACAGAACTATTTCCAAAAAATTTCGTTTTGTGACCACTGCGAAGCGGGGGGGAATGGTAGCCATCATACAAAGTAAATATAAATTATGACATATCTCCAGAAATATAACAAAGTCTTGAGATTTTGTGGAAATAATTTTATTATCAATTAACATAATTGCGACGAAAAATGGGCTGATAGGTCTAGAGGAAGTGATATCCCCATACAAAGAAAATACTATACAGTAAAATTTTTACTTTTTCACATTTTTTTAAATTGCTATTATCAACTCTTGTTTGCAAATTAATTTGAAGGTAATTATCAGGGCAAGTTTTTCAAGCTTATCGCTTGGAAAGTAAGCATTTGCATTTTTCAAAAGAATTTCACAAAAAATGCTTATATTTTACATCTTTGCATAAATTTGCATATAATGGATACAAAAGTTAGTTTTCTTAACAAAAACACAATTTTTTGGTGATTTTTTGGAGTTCAATCAAATGATTTCTAAAAATTTTTTTGTGAGTATTTTGAGTACATTGTAAATATTGTAAAGAAAAAAAAATTCGGAAGCGTCAAATATGATACTTAAAATTAAAATAGTTATATTTTTATAAACATCGAAATCTATTTGAGATTGAAGTTAAAAAATGCATTTTTGTGCATATTTCCTACACATTAATATATAAGAATGCATAAATTCGTTGGTTTTTATAGACATATTCATGCTATTTTTGCATATTTCTGTGCATATTATACCATTTTTTCGTGCTTTTTCAAGCGCATATTTTAATTATTTTTGTGCATATAAAAACTTGCCCTGGTAATTATAAATTAGACATAAATAATTATCTATCAAAAAATACAAAAACAGTTGAAGTCTATTAGAAATTACTAACACTTGTATAAGCAACGTACTGAAAAATTCTTATTTTTGTTTTTTTTTACAAATGTTAAAATAAAATGCTGTTTAAAAAAATTTTACCATAATTACTAAACATTAGCATTAAATAACCGATTTAGTTTTATACAATGGTTCCCATTTTGTTAAAAAAATCATTTTCAATATCAGTGTTATAATTATGGAAAATAGTGATAAAATTTAAACTTAAAAAAATACGAAAATAAAAAACATATAACTGTATTTAACCACAGCAATTCTTTACTCAAATTAATTTTGTCTGCACTTTTTAATCTCAAGGAAAAAGTGAAAATAATTCTCTTCTATATGTATACAGAATAGTTTCAATTCTCTTTTTTTTAAGAATTAAAAATAGCAAGAACAGTGTATACTACATAAAAACTGCTGTAACTAGAATTAAAAAAAAAAAAATAAATAAAATAAAAAAAGAACAAAATCATTCTTAAAAAATTTCTACAAAACCCTTTAAGCCAAAGTCCCTTGTAAGCTGGTTTTTTTTTTTTTTGTTATTTTTTGCAGCATGTTCCATGTTCATGCGGTTTAGCATGCAAAAATTGTGTTCAAAATGAGCTTAAAAGTAAAGGAAAAAAATTATAAGCATAAAAATAAAAAGAGAAACTTCAAAAAATTTGTAGTGTAAAAAAATATAGAATTAAGAAAAGAAACCAAAAATTAATTAATCATTTTACTTAGTTAAATGCTACGAATTCTATCAGTAAAATAAAGCTAACTTTAAATGTTATATGGTTGAGTAGATAGCTAATAGTTTGGTTCAAGATGAACAGATGTTAAATGTTTTTATTTCAATTAAAAATTACTTTAAATAAAAAAATGGGCATAATAAATTTAAGCTTCTATTTACATTATGTATTTTTTTATTTCGATATTTTTGTTTGAAATTTAGAATGAAGTTCAAAATGAATAGTTTTCGTAACAAATTTAAATATTTCCTCGTTGTCAAGATGAATTTTAGAAGTGGGTGATTTACATGCTAAAATATTATTTTCAATTATTTCCAGTTCTACAGAAAAACAGAAAAGCAAAAAATAATTTCATTTTAATACGAAATTATTCAATACACAACTACAGTAGAAAAATATTTTTCTCACAACTAGGAAAATTTCACATTTTGCATTTAACATGTACTCGAAATAATTGAACCATAGTACAATCACTGGGATTACAATCGCTTATTGTGGTCGTTACTGCATGTACTCTATAACAAGTTTATGGTTGTGATTTTGTGATGAAATAAAAGACTTTCTTGATATTCAATTGGTGGGTTGCGGTTGGTTATTTTGCATTCAAAAACGATTGTCCTTTGTATGTTGCTGCACAATAATATGGTCAAATGAACACATACGCATTAAACACATTTCAATACATATACTAACAAACAGAAAATACTATAAATATACATATATGCACCCATCTATAAATGAATGAGTTCCCATTAAAATACGTTTATTCATCACCATGGTTACTTCTATAACTCTATGCTGCAGTAAAATGCTACATATTGGTTCTTCAGTATTTACTCGTTCCAATTGACTTTTACAAACGCACTTTAAAATCAGCCAAAATTAAATGTTAGACAAAAGTAGAAAAGGCGACTGACTTGTTTGGTCATTGGAACCAATAAACGCAAACTGTTGCAAAATTTTTGAAAGGATGTAAAATGCGAAAAATGTAATTGCAATGAAACAAAACGAAGTAAAATACTTAATGACAGCTGAAAAACATTAAATTATACCGAAAAATAAAAAAATTTGCAGGAATTTAGCGAAGACAACTTTGCAATGAAAATTTAGATTACAACTGCAAGAGAGTTGGTAGAATTAATAGCGGTTGGGCATAATTATGTTGAACTACAAAAGAATAAATATAAAAGTGTTAACATTTACATTTACTATTTGAGTTTAAAAGCGGCAAAATGTTCATAGTGGTCTGTAATCAGCAACACTGCAATATATGTAACTACGAAACGAAAGCATGTATTATTTTGCACATTAGGGCAGAATTGAAAATTTTTGAAAATAAATCCGTTACTTGTAATCGGCTGGTTGGATTTACATAAAATTTCACACAGACGTAGCAGAGGAGTGTACAATTTCAAGTTTGAAAGGAGACCCCATATACCTCTCAGGCGCGGAGCTATTGGGGCTCAAAATATAGTTTTCTAACTTCAAATTAGCCTTGTTTCGGTTCTATAAAAGATATTAATTTTAATATTCTGCATAATGAAGAACTATGTCAGACAATATAATTTAGCTGAAAAAAAATCGAGTTTATATATATATATATATATATATATTTTTATACCCTTCACCAAAGGTGTAAAGGGTATATATAAGTTTGTCATTCCGTTTGTAATTCCCACAATTTTCGTCGGAGATCAAAAAAGTTTACATTTTCGGGATCCTTGTAAGTAATGATGACGATAGGACCATGTCCGTCCGTCCGTCCATCCGTGTGTCGGTTGAAATGGCGTTTATGAAGCCCACCGATAACTGACATATATAATATATATATCAAACGATCGGAAATGCTTTCGAGAATTTTGCTATTGGAATTCAGCAAGATCGGTTCATACAATGCGGAGATATGTTAAAAAAACCGGTTTTTAGAACCGGTTTTCCAGTTTCTGAAGCCTCTGTATATACTAGGGACTTCGTTTTTATAAAGAAGTCTCGAACATTTTTTTCTAAATTTTTGTTCTGAAAAAATGAAATAAATCGGTTCAATAATAACTGAGATATCGGACAAAACGCATTTTTTATCTTTTGAAGCCCTGGTTTAAGCTATAGATTTTTATTTTTATACAGATCGGTCACAAATTTTGGTTTTTTGAATCAGCAGGATCGGTTTATAAATGGCGGAGATATGCTTTAAAAACCGGTTTTTGGAACCGGTTTTTCAGTTTCTGAAGCCTCTGCATATACCAGGGACTTCGAATTTTTAAAGGGGACTCGGAAATTATTTTCTGAATTTTTGTTCTGAAAAAAGGAAATAAATCGGTTCAGTAATAACTGAGATATCGGGGAAAACGATTTTTTTTATTTTTGAAGCCCTTGTTCAAGCTACAGATTTTTATTTTTATATAGATCAGTCATAAATGTTTTTATAAAATTTCGTTTTTTTTAATAAACCAAATTCGTTCATAATCAACAGAGTTATGGCCCAAAAACAAATCTGTTAAGAATATAAATACACACACAAACATGTATATTAAGCATTGTAATGACTATTAGTGGCGTTTTTTGTTTTTTGTATAGACAATAGTCTCCTGCGCAAGATGATTTGAAAAGCAAACACACTTGAATTTCAAGTGTGTGTTTCATAGCCAACATGTGCAAAAACAACAATAAATACTGTTCGTACTGTTCGCTGCCCGAAGCAAAGCAAGTGTGTACTGTGTATGAGCGACTGCAAATCCGTGCGTTCAAATCATTTATCGTAAACAAGTGGTGCAAGTGGTGTGGCAAAAAAAAGCAAATCATACAAGACGTTGAGAAATGATTTAAAGATTTCAAGTGGGCTTAATGATTTGTTTGTTTTTTGTAATACGTAGTTGCTGTGTGTGGCAAAAAATCTTCATAATGTGTAAAAAGTGGTTGTTTATAAATATTCTTGCATACACACACATATATACAGTATGTCTATATTTTATTGTTGGTTCTTCTTTTCTAAATAAATGTAAAAGGGTGAATTCATAAAGTTATTAAAAAATACTCTTTATTAAGAGTTAAAAAAGTAAAAAAATTAAAGTTGACATTTGAAACTGTCAGTTACATATGTAAGTTAGAAAATTTGTATCTTTAGTATTTATTTATATTTTAAATAAAGTTAGTCTTATTATTAATTGTATGTTTATAAAAAATTTTAAAATTGTACTTATTTATATTATGATAGATTTTATTGCATTTAATTTATATTTACTAAGTAACCATTCTATTTTAAAACTCAACTCAACTCAACCATCTTTTCACAGATTATGTTTCTTCACATGAATACAGACAACATTATTATCTGTGATATAGTTTAAGTATTTATATACATATGTATAAGAAAGTAGTATATAAGTAATTAAGTATATATTTGTTTTAAGTAATAATATAAAAAAACCTTGTAAAAAACTTTAAATATTTAATAAAATCTGTTTACTAATAAAACTTAATGCATGTTTCTTTAAATTTTTATAACTAGTAACATTAATAATTTATTTGATCGTAAATAACAGTAAGTTTATAAACAATACTTTTAAACGACTGTTTTACTTACGAAATTACTTTATACAGTCATGAACGCACACACACACATATAATTTTAATAAAAAAGAAAACACAATTTTTTTTCTTATTGAAGCAAACAAGTGGTCAAAAGGCTTGTATTTTTTTATACAAGCCTTTGAGAGGCTTGTTTGGTCGCTATCATAGCACACTCATGATTTGTTCATAAAGTTGAAGCACACACGCAGTATTTGTATGGTTTTAAGTGCCTGCAGAACAGTATTTATTACTCCGCACACACACTGATAACAACACTTGAAAAATATCAAGTGGCTTGTACAGCCTTATAAGACAAAGTTTGCAGGGCTCTAATAGACAAGTAGTTTAGTTAGAAACAGCAGTCATATATTGAATAACAGTGTTGTTGTTGTTCTTTGTATATGCAGTCTGTACAAAAATAAATAGATATGGAATTGTTGTTGTTTATTTTTTTTAAACTAAAACATATCTGTTAAGAATATACATAAATACATACACAAACATGTATATTAAGCATTGTAATGACTATTAGTGACGTGTTTGCCTATAAGACAATTAGTTTAGTTAGCAACAGAAGTAATATAATGAATAACAGTGTTGTTGTTGTTCTTTGAATATGCAGTCAGTTTGTATATACACACATAAAAAAATAAATAAATATGGAATTGTTGTTGTTTATTTTTTAAAAGCAAAGCCTGCTATGTTTTTTTTTTTTTTCATATTCAAATTTTCGTAGTTTGAAAAAAATTTAGATTTATATATGTGAAAATATGAAAGCATACGTTAAGGCGAAAATGTTATTATTTGTCGGTAATATGGTAATATGATGTCGATAAGATAGTAAGATGGTAATATGGTGAAGGGTATCAAAGATTCGGCACAGCCGAATCTTTTTCAATTTCATTTTTTTTTTTATTTTTTTATTTTTGCCATTGAAGTAAAATTTTTGTAAAAAATTGTTTTTCGGAGAAACTATAAATATTTTATCTGTAAAAAATCTTTGTTAGTTAAGAAATTTTCGGTGAATGTACCCTTTATTGTATTAAATGAAAAAGTTTAAAAAACTTTAAGATTTTTGTAAGAGGAATCCTACTATTCCGAAAATCTCAAAAAAGAGATTTTTCCCATCTTCGCTTATAAAGTCAACATTTTCCTGATTTGCTGGAGATTATGATTGAAAACATATTATATATTCTGAAACTGCATTCTGTTTGCATATTTACACGCAGAGAAGAAACATGGTTAAAGCATGATCATTACAACTATTCAATGTTGTATAGCTGTTTTTCATTTATTTTAATAATACCGTGCTGATGATAGTCACGTTTATGTTTCTGTTTGATCATTTAATGATTACTCACATTGTAATATGGTTGACTGTAATTATAACATGTATTTAGATATTTATATTTTTATATGAAATCATATTTATGAAAATCGAAATATTTAGTTAATTCTACAACCATTCAGTTAATTTTACAAATTTGGTTATTCTAGAACCATTAAGCTAATATTTTTATTAATATTTTTATTTGCCTTTAATAACTATTGAATACACATTTTTGTGTATCAGTCCAGTAGCTTGTTAGTATATTAATTCTCATTTAGTTTAGATATGAATAAATGTAAATTGACAATGTTTGTTTATATTCAGTATGATAAATGTACCACATATCTTGGTACAAATGAATATAAATATGAAAACATGGGATATACATATGATTAAATGAGATTATACTCGTATATATGATAAAATGGAGAATTTTAACATCATGGGTTTAATTTTTTAATAATTAATGTTTTTCGAAGTTCAAAAAAGGGTTAAAAATGTTAAATATTTTTGTACACTTTGTTCGCGTGTTTATACTTTTTGATATTATTCGATCTTATATAAACTAATGGGACTTTGTTCATAAATTCTGCACCATTTTTGTTATTGTGCAGACTTTCAACAATTAAATACAGGGTAGTCGAGTTTTGATGACAAAATATTTTAGTTTTTAAAAATGTTTGGGAGGGATTAGGACTTTGAAATAGGGACTGATACTTGTTGTAATTATGTGTGTTCTGCGCTATATATTATTATTGATGTTCCCAAAATATTTAACGTAGTAGTTCAGAAAACAATAGCGATAAGTTTTTTTTTCACGATGCACATTCACAGTTTCATATAAAAAGCATGAACTACTGAGTAAACTTAATTTTTTGTTATTTTACAAATTAAAATCGAAGGAACATTAAAAATAAATTTAATAAAAAATTATATCGAAAATTCGATAGATGAAAACCTATTCGAACAATTGTCTAAATTTGTAATATCTTTATTAGTTTTATCCTTCTCTAATGCTGAAGTGGAGCTTTTATTTAGTGTAATGGATAAAAAATTTCGAAATGAGGGCCTTCCAAAACAATATTTATAGCAAATCTTGTACAATAGAATAAATTCATTTAACAAAACGATAGTGTAAAATATTGCTTGCAATACATGGTTATTTTACTAACAATAATAAAATATATTTATATTTTCTTATAATTTTTAACAAATTTCAATTTTATTATGGGGGTCATCCGATTTTTTTATACTTGTTAATAAAAAGGTACTAAAACAATTATTTTTGCATTTTTTAATAAAGGTATTGTTTTTTAAGATATTAAAATAAAACAACAGAGAAACTATACCATTGTATATGAGTTAAAAATTAAACCTGTGTCTAATTATTTACCAATGCGTTTACTCAATGTAAAATAAATTATACAAATACAGAACAATGCATTGATACTAACATCTATATGATTTTATGCCCTTTAGAGCGATTCCCGGAAGTGGGTTTATATGGGAGATATGGTAAATTATGAACCGATTCTCATACATTTTGGCAATGTTGTTTCTACTTGTATACAACTTATTTGTGTCTAATTCTAACTTGATCATTCGTATGGGATTTATGTACGTTAAAATGATTTTCGGAAGAGGGGTTTATATGGGAGCTATGGTCAATTATGGACCGACCTTGATGAAATTCAGCATAAAAATTAACACTTATGCCGAGTTTCATTGAAATATTGCTATATTTAAAGCATTTATGATCGCTAAACCCCTATTCCGGGAGGACATTTGTATGGGGGCTAGGTGAAATAATAGACCGATCATAATCAGTTTCAATAGGCTTCGTCCTTGTGACAAAATAATTATTCGTGCCAAGATATCTTTTAAAAATGCGACCTGTACCAGCCGACCAGACAGACGGACGGAAGGACATCGTTAAATCGACTCAGAAAGTGATTCTGAGTCAAATGGTATACTTTAAGGTGGGGGTCCGATAATTTTCTGTGCGTTACAAACATCAGCACAAACGCATTATACCCCAACCACCTATGGTGGTGTAGGGTATAATTAAAATCGAAGGGGTAGAAAATTTTCAAAATTGCATCCTAAATTGGATTTGCATAATTATTGCATTTTTAATTATAATATTATTTTTAAATTACTACGTTTATATAGGATATATTCATCCTCTATATGTAATTTAATTCATTAAAATTTGTTATCAATTGATAAAGATATTGATGCTTAAAGTTACATACTTTTCCGATTTTTTTGACTTTTCGAAAAGTGAAAATCGTAAATAAATTTGCGACTTTTTCAAAATAATAAAAAAAAAAGATATTTAAACTGCTATGCGTATGTTAAATATTTTAAAAATCGACAAAAAATATTTTTGGGCGTTATCTCGTGAAATGAAAAACATGGTTGGTCAAATCATAATCGGTAACTATCATTAATGTTTAGGTTTACGATTCCCTCAATCATATAACTGATATTATACCCTTTTGTGAACATAATATTGTCCTATCCAATATTAATATAATATGAACCTCACAATCATAACATTTATATGTGATAGTCCTCACAACCATACTGCATAAAAATAATATGATCCCTATATTAAATATTATAATACCCCCAATCATAATACTATGCATACGGTTAAAATGTATTTTTATTTATTATTATTTTTTTAATTTAAATTTTGCGAATAGAAAATAATTAAAAAACAAATACCACAGCCTTCACTGGACGATGTCTTTCAAGAAAATTCATCTTCACATTCACACACCTAAAAGAAAATTTGTACAAATACATTTTTTTATTTTTATATTTGACCGCACTGAATTATTGATATATATTTTACTTACCGAAAAATATTTCCAATTTTAAATTTAGCCATTGATGATTTCACTCCGTGGATCTCGTTATTAAGAAATAATAATATAAACTTTTTTAGTAAAAATTTTGTGAACCTTTTTAAACGTTTTTCTTCACTTTACGTCCGTCACATTTAAGATTTCATTACTGACTGAGTAAATTATTTCGAAAGAGAGATAACAATAAAGACGAGAATATTATTGTCACCCCTCGCATTAAAATATTACATAGAAATATTTCATTGAAATAATATGTTACTATGAAACATATTATTCTTTTAGTATACCGACTTTATATTATTTCAAAGTACCATATGTTAAAATGATCAGAACAAAAAAATAATTGACTCAGTTTAGTCAAAAACACAGATAATTTGATCACCTGATTTCCGAGAGCATTTCGGAATCATGTTTTTTCTTTGCGTGTATATACATGCTATACTTATAAACAGTTCAATTCTCTCAATTTATCATAATAAATTTGAAACTCAATTTTATCAAAGCAAAAAAATGTAAAATGAGAGTAAAACATTGCATTTAGCAGATTTTAGCATATTATTTTTGGAAATTTAACAGATGATATCGAGAATTTTTTTGGCAACACTGATAATAAAATGGAATTTTATATATGATACCATGGGATTATATATGATAAAATGAGATTATTTAAATGATATTTAAGAAAAGGTTACTAAAAATTATAAAATGGAATCAAATTATAATTACGTACAAATATACTTATTTTTAACTGTAATCATATATTACAATCATAGTATGTTGCTCTTAGTTTATGGTCACTACAACCATATTTTTTCTTTGCGTGTGTAACATACAAATAGCAGAAGAAAAGACATTTTTCGTGGGCCTTATCGAGGACTTTAAAAAGATGTGGGAAAAATTGGCAAGAATTTAGAAATTTTCTATGTCAAAGGTACTCTACTGTGAGCCCCCATAGTTCTGCTCCTGAGTGATTTTTGGAGCCTCTTAAAATGGTACACTCCTGTGCTACGCTTATGTGAAATTTTTTGTAAATCCAATAAGCCGATTAGAATTTACAGATTTATTTCAAAAAATTTGGATCATGATCCGTCCATTTTAATGTCCACCTTCTTTATGTAGTGATATTTAAGAAAATTTTGTTTATCGAAGTAAAGATTTAGAGATTATAAAAGTAGGAGGAATTAAAAAAGTTGCATTCATATATGGGTATCAAGCTTTACTGCAATTAAATTATTTATTCGTGCACTAAAACTTCTGTATTTGTATGTGTTGGTTACTTCAATTACAATATCTATTACATTTATTTTAAAAAATTATATGTGCTAAAATATATGTACATATAAATATGTGCGCATCAGTGTTAACCTTTGGCTATATTGATTCTTCTTATATACCCAGCAAAAAACGATGAAGTTCTTCCAAAAAAAGGAGCTTTTTCATTACTTCAAAAGTGAAACAAAGTGCACATATTGAACTTTTTTTGGTTCTGAATAATTACTTACAAAAAAGTAAAAATAAATGAATTTTTTGGGGGAAAAAAGGTTAATAATTTATTTATTTTATTTATTTATTTTTTATTTGTAACTTCTACAACAAAACTTTCGTCTTAAAAAGTAGAAATCTTATGATGTTATTATTTACAGTGAAACATGGATACATTTAATACAAGAAACTTTTAAACAAAGAAACATTAAATTAAATTAAAAAAAAAAATACATCAAAAAATAAAAAAAATAAAAAAAATGGTTGATTAAGTATGTGAATTTTCTTTTTAAAGTAATTTAAATTTTGTTTTAAAGTAATATAAATTTTTTGGTATGTTAATAAAAATTAAAAATAAAAATTTGTTATGAAAAGTATTCGAATAATTTTCTCTTAAATTGTAATGCGTTACTGATAACTTTTAGTGATGGAGGAACATTGTTCCAAAGACGTATAGCGTTAATGAAGAATTGCCACTTCGATATTAATGTATGGTGTCTAAATTGAATCAGATTTTTGTTTCTTTCGAGTGTACTAAATCTAAGTCGATTAAACAGATGGTATGGCTCACGAGTTGTAATAATTCTATGAAGAAATGTTAGGACTCGTATTTTCAGCAAGTTCTCAATAATCACCCCATATATTTTCTTAGAGTAAGCCGTAATACTCTGGTAGTTACCATTTGCGTCAGTTTTTCGGAGTCCAAAAACGTACCTTGCGATGTTGTTATAGGTAGATTTTAGCTTTAATTTGCTGGTTGTATCACAACTCGCAAAAACCTCACAGCCATAGGTTAATGTCGGTATTAAATACGTTTTTGCAATTAGCAATCTTATTTTGATTGGTGTATAGTATTGTGTGGACCACAGAGTTCTTAACATCGAGTAAGTTTTACCACAAGCTTGTAGTACATGGTCTGACCAGGTTAGAGTGTCGTTAAAAATTACGCCAAGATTTTTTGCCTTGCTTACAATTTCAATTCGCTGATTATTAATGCATATGTTAAATGAGTCAATATTTTTTTGTGATCTTTTACGTATTGCTAAGCATTTGGTTTTTGTGGGATTTAAACTTAGCCCGTTTATATTTGCCCATATCGAAACTCGTTCTAAGTCCTCATTTAGTTTTGCTACACATTCTTCAAAGTTCTTATTTTTGTTACTAATATATAGCTGGACATCATCAGCGTACATTCTTATGTTACAGTAAAGTAGTTTTTCAGGAAGATCATTTGCGTAAATTGAAAAAAGAAGAGGTCCAAGAATGGATCCCTGTGGTATACCCCTAATAAGTGGAAGAAAATGTGATGTTGTTGAGGCATTAATTTCAACGCGTTGAATTCTATTTTCAAGATATGACGCAATTAGTTTACAGGAAGTGAAGGAGAAATGCATAAATTTTTTAAGTTTTTGAATCAATATCGTATGATCTACGGTATCAAAGGCTTTTGAATGATCTAGTAACACCAGCAACACAACACGTCCATTATCAACTTCATGTCTAATATCCTCGGCTACATCAGTTAAAGCAGTAATGCAACTATGTTTCGCTCGAAAACCAGATTGCTTATCAGTTAAAAGATTATTATTACATAGATACTGAGATATTTGTTTGTGTAGAAGTTTCTCAAATGCTTTTTACAGATATGGTAGTATAGCTATGGGCCGATATTCAGTGGACGATTTTGGTATTGGAAGTATTTTAGCTTGCTTCCATCTTAGTGGGTAAATGCTTGTCATAATAATTTTGTTAAAAATAAAGGTGATTAATGGTAGAAGTGATGGTAGAAGGATTTTGAAGAAGGTCGGATGAATGTCATCAACACCAGTGGCATTAGAAAAATTTCTAAGAAAATTAAAATTTTACAAATTTTAAAGAATTTTTATTATCTTTTAATAAGGATAAAGTGGAATTTTTTGTAAAAAAAATTTATATACATAGTTCTAAGGGAAGTACTTTAAAAGAAATGAACTAGAAGTATAAAAGAAGAACATTCTAGCAATGACAAGCATGGGTTAAAATAAGAACTTCTGCAGCTCTTTTTCACCACTAACTACTTCCTTCCAATGACAACACAATTTTAAAATCATGATTTTTTCAGTTCTTTTTTTGCTGGGTATTTATTTTCTTTTTACTTATTTTGAAATTCTTAGAGTAGAAGTTTTTTTGAATTTTTTTCGTAAATAAAACACATTACTAAATTGATATCTGCCTATATATTATGCCATTACTCCTGGCAACACTGGTGTGCAATAACCACATTATTTGTATTTAAAATCTTTCTGCAGTTAAATGTGTTATTTGTATATGATGAAAGTGGTAGTGTTTTTGGTATATGCTTGAATTATTAGCATTATTTTTCTGTTTGTTGTCCTTAGCATAGAAAAACATTTATATCGATGCGGTTTTTTGCGATAAATATGAGCGTGTATGTGTGGTACAGAATCATTTTATGCGGCGAGATGCAATTTACTGTAAAGTTAAAATTAATTGTGAAATTTAAATACAAATACAGTTGTATCTATTTTAAGATGCAAACAAAGCAATGTGGTTGAAAATTGTTTTATAAAACTGTACAAAATAATTTGGATTCTTTTCTTGGGACTCTGAACTCAAAAAAGAAATTAAATTTTGTATTATTATTTAAAAAAGGGCATTTTAATCATTTGTTCAGTTTATTCATAACTTGTACCAATTTATTTATGTTACCCTACATGACAGATGAATATCAGATCAATACTAATATATATATATATATATATATATATATATATATATATATATATATATATATATATATATATATATATATATATATATATTTTTTCTAAAATTCAAAGGCTTTATCAACCCTTTACAAATATTTGCAAACAATTTTTTTTTATAAAATTATTACATGAACTTAAAATAAAACTAGTTACTGCTACAATGCGCTTTAGCTGAACTATAATTTATACCTTCAATTAAAATCACAAATCTAATTTCTTTTATCACTCACTGTTATTTTTAGACAAAATAAATTACAATTTCCGCTTTCATTCAATAGTGTATCATTGAGTAAATTGTCATTCGTTGTAGTTAAACTCCCATTTATTATATTTCTAAACCAATGACAGTCATTTGTTTAGTTGATTTGAATGATATAACTAATCCGTTTTATATTTGGTATGGAAAAAAATTAATAATATAAGGTGCAATTGTTTGCAAATGTGAAGTTTACTTTAACGGCAATAAAATGTTATAGGGAAATACGGTAATAAATTAGATAACATTTGACCCGCTATTACGTAAGTGAACTCTTCAAATTCATACAAGGACCATAGATGTAATTGGTAGTATCCCGGAAAAATTTGACTTCATCTAAGACTAAATAATTAACTAATTCCAGATTTGTATATTTTGAAAAAGTGACATAAAGTTTTCTATTACTTTGTGTAGAAAATTATATTCACATGTAATTTAAAATTTCTTTATACCTACATATAAGATTTTGGAAGATATAAAAGGTACAACATTTTGAAAATTTATAGAGATAAAAACTTACAAACCAGTTCTTCCTTTGAATAGAGAAGAATTAAATTAAAATAGTTTTGTTAGGATTGTTTGCTTAGAAGATACTGAACCACACGTTTTCCAGCCCAAAACTTTCAACTTTCAAATTTCAAAAAAATTTTTAAGTGTTTAAATTTTTTTTGTACATTTATGGAAAGGAGTAACAATTTATAAATCATTTTATAATGTATAAAAGGATTATAATAAACTAATGTGGTACAATGGTCCCAAAACGTTTTTTTTTTTTTTTTTTTGAAATAATTCTGTAACTTTTAAACCTTTAGAGATATCTGAATAAAATTTCACAAGGTCAGAGCTGAGGTGTTTTCCAGTTGATTTGAAGGAGCACATTTCCTTAGCGAGTCACTGGAGTAAAGGGTAGACCTCTAAAATTGATAAACGATTTTTTCTAAAAATCTTCAAAAACTCATTTATGACTTGAATATAAAAGAATTTTACTAGTAGTCCTTGTAAATCCTTACAAAAAACATGCTTACGTGTATAGATTATCTCTGTTAGTTTAAGAGCTATTTAGGATATTTAGCAAATGTTACTCTAATTTTTGGTTCATTTTTTTTTTTTTTTAATTTAGAGCCCTAAATTTATCCACTAATTACAGAGGGGTCTTTTATTTGACTTGGGGCCCAATTGTGAACCGATACTAATATTAAGTGTAAAATAAAACATACGAATACAGAATATTACGTAGATACTAAAGACCTGCGCAAACACATTCATTTGCTTAGCGTCGTAAAACATTCATTTCACTGTACTCTAAAATAGTGAAAAATTATGTGTATTGATATGTATACAATTCATTCATTATAAGAAAGTGTGAGTAGATAAAACGAAAATAAAAAAAAACAATTCTGTGAATGTTTTGACTATGATCGTAGGCTAGCAGTTACTTCATTGTGAGTTTTTTTTTCGCTGTTCGTATCAACTTCACTCAGTGTACGACCATTTTCATGAATAATTCGAATTATCAGTAGATACTATGAATGGTTATGCTTTATGTGATGGATATTATGTTTTGCTTGTTTGGTGGTTGCTTTATAACGCAGTAAAAAAACAGAAGTTTATGGTAACATTCTAAAGATTTTACGTATTGATATATGTAGTTACAAAATGAAATAGTGGGATATTTTAATTGTATTTCTATTTATAATAAATCAATTAAATTTGTTATAATTTTATATTTTATTAAAAAAAAAAAAAAATTAAAGAAGAAAATATTTAATTTAATCAAAATTAAAACAAATATTTTTTCTTAAGAAGATATTCATACGTTTTTATATAATTATTGTAATCTTAAATAATATTCATATGTATTTTATTTAAATGAAAAAAATTCAACAAATGTTTATGATTTTAAATTGGAAAACAATATATTCAAATAGAAAAAAACAGAAATAAATATTTTGATAATTTTATTAAGCAAATACTCCAAAGAAATAAAAGTATTCAGCAACAGATGAAAATATTCACAATGGTTTGAATATATTAGAAAAATACATACCACTTAAAACTTAATATATTATATATAAAAGTCTGAAATATATCAAATGCAACAATTGCAGTTAGTTACGTTATTATTATAGTAGTTTAATAATTTTTTAAACAACTATCAAATTTTCATATAATATTTAAATTAAATTGTTAAAGTTTAAGAAATAAATTGACTATTTTAAAACTAGACATGTCACTGAAAAAGGTATAATCGACTCGGTGCGGATCTATGTACTTCTACTTATAAAACAACAAAACTCGTATGTTATACCCTACAGTAACAAAAAGGACATAACTCGACCATTAGTAAACAAACAACCAAAATTTCAAATTAAATAACTTTATAAGCAGAACACACATGTAGAAACTAATGTATTGCTCTGTATTTCTTTATGGGTAGTACACACATGTACGATCTCATATATGGCTTTTGATCTTTTTTTTTTTGTGTTTCTTTGGTGGTGGATTTTGGTTTCCTTTGTATTGAGAGCAACATCTTTATAAATAAAGCAATGGTTCTCAAATGGGGGTCCGCGACCCACAAGGGGTCCGTACAGACATTCGTGGGGGGTCGCGAAGAGATTTTGAAAAATTTTGTTGAACACACAATTATTTTATTTAAATATTATGTAGAAGTTAAAAAAAAAATTCCAATAAAAGCATGAAACTAAGTATTTAAAAATGATAAGATATCTTTATACAAAAAATCTCCAAATTAAAGACAAAAGTTACGATTTTTTAATTGGTTCTTTTAGGAATCACTAGCATTAGATGCAAGAAAACCAATGTTGAAACTTGAGCTTCCATTGAAAATATTGTGTTTGATAGAAAACAATGATCAAATAATGAAATTGATGCTGTCGAATGACACAATATATAGAAAACGACGATGCGGCAGGGAAAACATTTAATTAAAAAGATAAATATAGTTTAATTTAACTTGATGAAACTATAAATTTTTCACTTTTATTTTTTGTTTATTATGCTAATAACTTCGAAATTTAACCACGGAATAACATTCTGTGTAATATGATTATTTATTTCGCAGAGAAAGTTGCGGGCTGTAAAAATTAATTTTGCTTAAACGACTTCATAATTCAAAGGCGTAAAAATGCTTACAATATCAATATTGATAAAATACTAAATTCAATTGAAAAAGAGTTAAAATGTAACTCATGGCTTAAACTTTTATTCTCAATCTGTAGATTTAAAATATAGCAAAGTTTATCAGCTTGTTGGCTCCGAAATTCTAAAAGTATTACAACAATTTTCATCAACATACATTTGTATGTGGAACTGACTTATTCGCTCTTTTGTCCATCAAAACTAAAGTATCGATCTTTTGAGTTCGCATTATAAGACAAAGCCTCTTACTATTAAATATCTTATGAAGCAAAAACACTGTCGCAATTATTAATATTATTTTATCTTTACATAACATTTTATCTAATTTTTAAACTAGTCAAAGTTGTAGTGGGTCGCGCATCCATTACAATGTCAAAAGGGGGTAGCGAAGCAAGATATTGTGAGAACCCCTAAAATAAAGAGTCTTTGGTTTTGTCACGCACTTTTTATACACAAATAACAACAAAAGCGAAAACGAAAATACAATGAATTATCTATTTCATTGTACAATGAAATCGTATACAACATATTCACATAACTCATATTAGCTCTGTACCATATGGTTTTGTATTCTCTACTCATATGTTTTGAGTTTTCGTAGACGGGTATTGTGGATAATACTCATTCATTCATTTCATAATGAAAAAGCATACAACATGAATTAACTGTTTTCACGATGAATGTATTCATTTTTCGGCATTCATGCAGCTCTTTAGTAGATACTAACATTTATATGAATTTATTCACTTTTGTGTGATTCCAGAAAAAGGGCCTTATATGGGTAATTTATGGACCAGTTCCGTAAAATTTGGCACTATCATTTATATTTATATAAAATTTATTTGTGTCGAATATTATCTTGTTACTACCATTTTGATAGGAATATGCCCACTAAAGTGATTTTCTGAAAAGGGGTTATATGGGAGCTATGGTAAATTATGGACTGAAATTCGGCACACAGATTTAGACTTATATGGAAATTATATGTGCCAAATTTCATTAAAATATTGCTATATTTAAGGGATTTATTATCGTTAAACCCCTTTTTCGGGAGGGCATTTATATGGGGGCTAGGTGAAATAATGGACCGATCATTACCAATTTCAATAGACTTTGTCCCTGGACTACAGAAAATCTTCGTGCCAAATTTCATAAATTTTTGTTTAAAATTGCGACCTGTAGTTTGATTACAAGGTTTACATGGACGGATAGAAGGACGAACATCGTTAAATCGACTCAGAAAGTGACTCTAAGCCGATTGATATAAATTAAGGTGGGTTTTAGACCAATATTTTTGGGTGTATGTTTTGGCAAAAATACAAAAACAAAAAGTGAAATTTTAGTGCAATTTTCAAAAAGTACATAAAATTTTTATTAAATTTATTTTTAACACTGCTTCAATTTTATAATGTAAACTAAAAAAACAAAAAATAATTTCACGCAATATTCTATGTTATTCGATATGAAACTGTGAAAGTGTCGGGTACATCTTCGAAATATAGCGCAAAATACGCAGAACTACAACAAGTATTAATCTCTGTTTAACATTTTTTTCCGGGGAGGGACGAACAGACCCAGCAAAAAAAAATAAAATTATCGACAAAGTCGAATGAGACCAACGCGAGAACAAAATGTGTAGAAGATTTGGAAAATGTTAAGTTGAACAACAATAATGATTACAAATGCTACAATTTTGCACTATATTAGTTTTAAGTCCTGTGAATTCAGTACTGTAACCACAGTATTATTGAAAATAGTATTACTATCAAGGTTTAAAGTAAGTTTCGTCTAGGTTAAAATTTTTTGATAATGGTTCATATATTTTAGATGAATATTTCAATATGTTATAGATATACCGAATGACAAACTCAATATATATTATACCTAATTGGATAATGGTTATGAAAATTATGAAAAAATAACATAATTATATAGAAACCTATCCATTTCACGCTGTTTTAAAATTGATTTATGATATCCTCAAGAAGGCCTGTCATAATTGTGTTTTTATTATAAAACAAGCTTTTCCTGTGTGCTTCGCTACCCCATTTGATGCTATAACTAATATTTAATTTATGTGAGGGCTACTACTCCCTCTGGACTTATCCTCACTATACGAACAATTGATATGTAAATTATATATAAATTAATTCTTCAAAAATACGAAAATTAATATTTTCCTTATATGTGGGCTACACTGCTGGCCATATCCTTTATATTTTCATTTCATCAATACAGTATGATAATAAAGAGTTTCCACTTAATTTGAGAGCTCTCACTATTCAAATTGGAATATTATAATTGGAATAGATGAAACTTCGTTGGCTTTGAAAGATAACATAATTGTAAATTTAGTGTCAATTTACATCAGAGCAAAATATGTATTGTGTAGTGCTGGAATTAAGATAGAACAATCAATAACTGTGAAAAGGTTTGATAAAAATAATAAAACCGATTTGTTATTTATTTATTTTTTATTTTTTTTTGGGAAGCTTTGAAACTATATTGCAAGCTATTATGCTATATTGCCAGGGTATCACACAATATAAGCCTTCTTCGAAAGCTGCAGCCGATCTATGCCTTTATACAGAAAGTAAGAATTCCCAAATTCTGCTTCTGAGTTTTATAGTCTCCACCAATATCAGTCCTGAGTTTTATAAAATCCGAATGAAAAAGAAAAGCCTCGAAAACTGTAAAAGTACAGTTAAGCGACGCCAAGCCCTTTACCAATGTGTGATTGAGACGCAAACTACTCAAAGGCTGCACTTAAGAGACGAGAGTTTTTCCCCAACCATGAGTTACTTTACCACTCATTAAAATTATTCTATGTCCTCAAAAAATAAAGGACTATAATTGTCGATATTACCCAGCAAAAAAACGATCAAGAGCTTCCAAAAAAGAACATTCTCACCACTTCAAAAGTAGAACAAAGTGCATATTTTAAACTTTTATGGATGTTCTTAATAATTACTTCTAAAAAAAGTGAAAATGAAATTTTAGCTGAAAAACGCGTTAATAATTTCTTAGAAAATTAAAATAATTCAAAAGAAATTAATAAGAAACATAAAAGAAGAACATCCTACCAATGACAACCATGGGTTAAAAAAAGATATGATATTTTTTTATCATAAAAATCGCTGACCTTGTACATTTAAGGGTTAAAGCCAACTTTACTCCGCATATTTTTGTGTACTATTTATATAAATCGTACACACCGTTCTCGAGATATAGTGAAAAATACTTGAGTATTCGGCTCATTTACAGCAAAATATTAGACATAAATTAATTACGTACTGATGGGAAAAAATTGAAAGCAGATTCGTATTTAACATGTCAAGTTCCATTTAATCCACATATATATATATATATATATATATATATATATATATATATATATATATATATATATATATATATATATATTATATATATATGTATATATTTTTTGAAGGAGAACGAACCGGCCAGTGTTACTTACGTTATTAATTACAGCGTTACTTATATAACACGAAGTTAAAATTTACGAAAATTGTTAAATATGAATTGTATTAAGTGAAAAATATTGGAAGTTTAACTACAACAAATACTTAATAACCTATATACATATCGTCACCTAAAATGCAAAAGGCCGTAACCACTGAAAAATCAAAAGTTGGGTTTTTACTGGGTTATTATGTACTGACTAGGGTTTGGGGTCCGGGAAATCCCGGGAATTCCCGGAAATTTTTCATCGGGAATTCCCGGGAATTTTTTTCCAATTTTCCCGGGAAAACGGGAAATTTAATATTCATGTAGTTTTATAATCCTATAGCAAAAAGTGTTACTATTTGTACCACCTCAGTAAAAATTTTACATTAATGTAAACATACTACTTACTAAATGCATTTTTAGGTATTAATACAATATATATATAAAATTCGATACAAGTTGTATTTTATATTATTGAAAGACATTTCATCGGTGCGCTGATGAAGTCAGTACCATTTTACTATTTTTCACTAGAAAAAAAAAAAAAAAAAAAACTTTTTATTTTGTCAATTCACATTACGAATACACGAATTTTGAAATATGTACAAAAATTAAATATGTAAACATTTTTTATATGAAATATTGATAAGAACTTTTCTTTTAATATCAGAAATAAATACCGCTACTTTTTCAAAATAAAAATTAGTAAAAAAATAGGTAAAATTAGAAAAGCCTGATGTTTCTCTCAAAAATGTACAAAAAAACAATCTGTTTAGCCATAAAGAAAACACCAAACTATTTGGAAATTCATATATAAATGTTAGTTTATTTTTTAGTATATATCAACGTTCTTATTTTTTTAGTTGAAACTTTCTTCTTAGTAGCAAAAACAAACATATATATTTTCATTCAACGTTTTTACCCACGTTTTTACTATTCAAAGAAATAGTCTGGGCTGTTTCGTGCAAGAAGTTGAACATTATTCTCTCAAAATCACTCTCATTTCCTAATTTTCACTTTTCGGTAAAATAGGGATCCTGCATGCTCCCAATTTAGAGTACAGGAACAAAGCTAATATTTTACAAAATGAATCAAAAAATATTTTCTGAAGCTAATACGCAATAGATTTGAATAGAAGAAAATTTTAATGATTCAAAATATTTTTTAAGCTTGAATTGTATAATTGTTAGTGAATTCTTTAAGCAATTAATTCTTGTAAAGTCAAACAATTTAATTCTATGAAATAAATTGTTATGAATACATTAAAGAAATGTCTGGGAAAATAAATTTAATTCGATTTTGAAAATTGAATTAAAGAATTAAACCTTTGGAACCTTTACTTACAATAGGCACTTATTTTATTTGAAATGTTTAAAATTGATTAAACTTTTAATTAGAAGTCATACTTCAATATTATTTTTTAATGTTAAAGAGGTTTTACATAATAATACAGTAGGACCTCGATTATCCGTAATCGGGACCGGAAACATTCTGGATAATCAATTTTCCCGGTTAATTGAATAAAAATTTTGAGTAGTATTTTTTTGTTAACTAGCTTCTCATGAATGTAAACTTGGATTTTATCTTGCTCATCTTATTTAAACGAGAGAATTCCCCTTTTTCGTTTTATTCACATTGTGTTCAAAAGCAATCCAAAAAAATTATGCTTGGAATCCCGGATAATAGAGGTAATTAAATGGATGGAAAAGCAGAAAACAAATACAAATTTTATTTCCCGGATAATCGACTTTACCGGTTAATCGAATCACGGATAATCGAGGCCCTACTGTACTTTGTATTAATATAAAAATTATTTAAAATATCTTAAAGCAAATTTCGGCACATTATTTTATTTTTAATTCTATTTGTGGTCAATTCTGTTCAATTTTTCGTTTTTAATTTTTTAAAAAATATTTTAATAAAGGAAATGAAAAATATGATATTTAATAATACTTTCCTTAATAAGTTGTTTGATATGTATTACAAAAAATGAAACTCTGGTATTAATACATAGTATTATAGTGTCAAACCATCTGAACTAATCGTAAATTTGATTTATAATGTTATTTTATAGTATTGAATAGAAAAAATTATATTCTTCATAAGACTTCATTGCTTTTTTCTTATAATTAAAATTTCCCGGGATTCCCGGGAAATCGAATTTTTTATTCCCGTTTCCCGGGAAACAAAATATCACGGGAAACCCCAAACCCTAGTACTGACACAACTGTATCTACACAAAAAATTTCATATTCATATTTTAAAAAATAAAGTTTAATACTTTATCTATTTTTATTTAAGTGGACGAATAAAAATTTTATCTTATTTGTTTAATTTTGAAGCAAAAAATTAAAAACTGTGATTATGGCCTTTTGCATTCTCATAATGTGTTTTGCTTCTGCTGCAAAAAATTAAAAAGTGTGGTTACGGCCTTTTGCATTTTAGGTGACGATATGTATGCATTTTTACAGTTTTTTAACAAAGAACATGTCAGAATAAAGCCTCGATAGTCCGGATAATTTGATAATTTGGATTGGGGTCTGCAATCAATTATCCGGATTATGGATTTTAGACTGTAAATAGATAGATAGATAGATAGATAGATAGATAGATAGATAGATAGATAGATAGATAGATAGATAGATAGATAGATAGATAGATAGATAGATAGATAGATAGATAGATAGATAGATAGATAGATAGATAGATAGATAGATAGATAGATAGATAGATAGATAGATAGATAGATAGATAGATAGATAGATAGATAGATAGATAGATAGATAGATAGATAGATAGATAGATAGATAGATAGATAGATAGATAGATAGATAGATAGATAGATAGATAGATAGATAGATAGATAGATAGATAGATAGATAGATAGATAGATAGATAGATAGATAGATAGATAGATAGATAGATAGATAGATAGATAGATAGATAGATAGATAGATAGATAGATAGATAGATAGATAGATAGATAGATAGATAGATAGATAGATAGATAGATAGATAGATAGATAGATAGATAGATAGATAGATAGATAGATAGATAGATAGATAGATAGATAGATAGATAGATAGATAGATAGATAGATAGATAGATAGATAGATAGATAGATAGATAGATAGATAGATAGATAGATAGATAGATAGATAGATAGATAGATAGATAGATAGATAGATAGATAGATAGATAGATAGATAGATAGATAGATAGATAGATAGATAGATAGATAGATAGATAGATAGATAGATAGATAGATAGATAGATAGATAGATAGATAGATAGATAGATAGATAGATAGATAGATAGATAGATAGATAGATAGATAGATAGATAGATAGATAGATAGATAGATAGATAGATAGATAGATAGATAGATAGATAGATAGATAGATAGATAGATAGATAGATAGATAGATAGATAGATAGATAGATAGATAGATAGATAGATAGATAGATAGATAGATAGATAGATAGATAGATAGATAGATAGATAGATAGATAGATAGATAGATAGATAGATAGATAGATAGATAGATAGATAGATAGATAGATAGATAGATAGATAGATAGATAGATAGATAGATAGATAGATAGATAGATAGATAGATAGATAGATAGATAGATAGATAGATAGATAGATAGATAGATAGATAGATAGATAGATAGATAGATAGATAGATAGATAGATAGATAGATAGATAGATAGATAGATAGATAGATAGATAGATAGATAGATAGATAGATAGATAGATAGATAGATAGATAGATAGATAGATAGATAGATAGATAGATAGATAGATAGATAGATAGATAGATAGATAGATAGATAGATAGATAGATAGATAGATAGATAGATAGATAGATAGATAGATAGATAGATAGATAGATAGATAGATAGATAGATAGATAGATAGATAGATAGATAGATAGATAGATAGATAGATAGATAGATAGATAGATAGATAGATAGATAGATAGATAGATAGATAGATAGATAGATAGATAGATAGATAGATAGATAGATAGATAGATAGATAGATAGATAGATAGATAGATAGATAGATAGATAGATAGATAGATAGATAGATAGATAGATAGATAGATAGATAGATAGATAGATAGATAGATAGATAGATAGATAGATAGATAGATAGATAGATAGATAGATAGATAGATAGATAGATAGATAGATAGATAGATAGATAGATAGATAGATAGATAGATAGATAGATAGATAGATAGATAGATAGATAGATAGATAGATAGATAGATAGATAGATAGATAGATAGATAGATAGATAGATAGATAGATAGATAGATAGATAGATAGATAGATAGATAGATAGATAGATAGATAGATAGATAGATAGATAGATAGATAGATAGATAGATAGATAGATAGATAGATAGATAGATAGATAGATAGATAGATAGATAGATAGATAGATAGATAGATAGATAGATAGATAGATAGATAGATAGATAGATAGATAGATAGATAGATAGATAGATAGATAGATAGATAGATAGATAGATAGATAGATAGATAGATAGATAGATAGATAGATAGATAGATAGATAGATAGATAGATAGATAGATAGATAGATAGATAGATAGATAGATAGATAGATAGATAGATAGATAGATAGATAGATAGATAGATAGATAGATAGATAGATAGATAGATAGATAGATAGATAGATAGATAGATAGATAGATAGATAGATAGATAGATAGATAGATAGATAGATAGATAGATAGATAGATAGATAGATAGATAGATAGATAGATAGATAGATAGATAGATAGATAGATAGATAGATAGATAGATAGATAGATAGATAGATAGATAGATAGATAGATAGATAGATAGATAGATAGATAGATAGATAGATAGATAGATAGATAGATAGATAGATAGATAGATAGATAGATAGATAGATAGATAGATAGATAGATAGATAGATAGATAGATAGATAGATAGATAGATAGATAGATAGATAGATAGATAGATAGATAGATAGATAGATAGATAGATAGATAGATAGATAGATAGATAGATAGATAGATAGATAGATAGATAGATAGATAGATAGATAGATAGATAGATAGATAGATAGATAGATAGATAGATAGATAGATAGATAGATAGATAGATAGATAGATAGATAGATAGATAGATAGATAGATAGATAGATAGATAGATAGATAGATAGATAGATAGATAGATAGATAGATAGATAGATAGATAGATAGATAGATAGATAGATAGATAGATAGATAGATAGATAGATAGATAGATAGATAGATAGATAGATAGATAGATAGATAGATAGATAGATAGATAGATAGATAGATAGATAGATAGATAGATAGATAGATAGATAGATAGATAGATAGATAGATAGATAGATAGATAGATAGATAGATAGATAGATAGATAGATAGATAGATAGATAGATAGATAGATAGATAGATAGATAGATAGATAGATAGATAGATAGATAGATAGATAGATAGATAGATAGATAGATAGATAGATAGATAGATAGATAGATAGATAGATAGATAGATAGATAGATAGATAGATAGATAGATAGATAGATAGATAGATAGATAGATAGATAGATAGATAGATAGATAGATAGATAGATAGATAGATAGATAGATAGATAGATAGATAGATAGATAGATAGATAGATAGATAGATAGATAGATAGATAGATAGATAGATAGATAGATAGATAGATAGATAGATAGATAGATAGATAGATAGATAGATAGATAGATAGATAGATAGATAGATAGATAGATAGATAGATAGATAGATAGATAGATAGATAGATAGATAGATAGATAGATAGATAGATAGATAGATAGATAGATAGATAGATAGATAGATAGATAGATAGATAGATAGATAGATAGATAGATAGATAGATAGATAGATAGATAGATAGATAGATAGATAGATAGATAGATAGATAGATAGATAGATAGATAGATAGATAGATAGATAGATAGATAGATAGATAGATAGATAGATAGATAGATAGATAGATAGATAGATAGATAGATAGATAGATAGATAGATAGATAGATAGATAGATAGATAGATAGATAGATAGATAGATAGATAGATAGATAGATAGATAGATAGATAGATAGATAGATAGATAGATAGATAGATAGATAGATAGATAGATAGATAGATAGATAGATAGATAGATAGATAGATAGATAGATAGATAGATAGATAGATAGATAGATAGATAGATAGATAGATAGATAGATAGATAGATAGATAGATAGATAGATAGATAGATAGATAGATAGATAGATAGATAGATAGATAGATAGATAGATAGATAGATAGATAGATAGATAGATAGATAGATAGATAGATAGATAGATAGATAGATAGATAGATAGATAGATAGATAGATAGATAGATAGATAGATAGATAGATAGATAGATAGATAGATAGATAGATAGATAGATAGATAGATAGATAGATAGATAGATAGATAGATAGATAGATAGATAAAGGACGTGTCTGGTAAGGCGGCTATATGGGCCTGCGGAAATATGGCAATTGAGGGAACCTCAGGAGAACCGGAAGATGGATTCGTGAAGGCAAAAATCGGGGGTATATATATATACAGTTGCTATGCTCGACCGAGCGCAACAATTGATCAGTACGAAAGAATGCTAGACCGATTAATGAGGGACTCAGCACAACATAACCCAAAAATCATTGCCGGCGACTTCAACGCCTGGGCGGTTGATTGGGGAAGCAGAGTTACGAATAGGAGAGGACGAATTCTACTCGAAACAATCGCAGGGTACGACCTTGTGCTAGCTAACAATGGAGATAAACCCACATTTATGTCTAGAGGATTTTCGTCTGTAGTAGACCTCACCTTCATGAGTGCTTCACTAGCCAGAAACGTTGAATGGGCAGTTAGTGACTATTATACACATAGCGACCACCAAGCCATAATATTCTCAATAGGTAGCAACAGTGTGGTAAACTCCAGTTTGAACAAATCCAAGCCTAAGTATTTTGGATGGGCCTCTAAAAAATTGAACAGAGCAGCCTTTATCCAGGAATTCTCACAGAATACTGATCTGAACGGCACAGCTTCAGACAAGGCGAACCAGATAATATCAAAGCTTAAAAAAGCATGTGACACTGCAATGCCGAGACGAAGAATTAATAAAAACTGGCACCCAAACTATTGGTGGAATAGCGAAATTAACGATCTGCGAACCAAATGTTTTAAAGCTAGAAGGAAAGCCCAACGATCTAGAGGAAGAGTTCATTTTGAGGAAAACCTTCGTGAATACAAATATTCAAGGAGAGAATTTCAAAATGCGATCACACGGAGCAAAACTAAATGCTTTAAGGAAATATGTCTGGAAGCAGATTCAGACCCGTGGGGCAAAGCTTACAGGGTAGTAACTTCAAAGCTTAAAGGAACAAAATCACCACAGCCTTCGTGCCCGCTTCTTATGGAGAAAATAGTTAGGTCATTGTTTCCAGAACACCGCGTTAACGAGAACACATGGCATAGTATTGACTACTCGGAAACCATCCCAGTGGTAACAGAAGAAGAACTAAAGCAAATAGCGAAGAAAATAGGCGACAGAAAAGCACCTGGACCTGATAGCTTCCCAAATAATGCACTTAAGCTTGCAATGGAGAAAGCCCCAAACATGTTTACCGAAATGTTTACACAATGTCTTAAGGAAGGAATTTTTCCTGAACCATGGAAGAAACAAACGTTGGTGTTAATCCCAAAACCGAATAAGCCCCTTGGAGAACCGTCATCGTATAGACCAATATGTCTGCTGGACACCCTGGGCAAAGTATTAGAGAAAGTAATATATAACCGATTGTCACCAATCGTTGAATTAAGAGGAGGTTTATCAAACTACCAGTACGGATTTCGGAAGGCCAGATCAACCGTTGATGCAATCAGCATGGTAACGGAAATAGCACAAACCGCAATAGAGGGTAAGGGTACAAGGAGGAAATATTGTGCAATAATCACACTGGACGTACGAAATGCATTTAACTCTGCTAATTGGGGCCTAATAATTCGGACACTTCTTAGGTTAGGAGTCCCAAATTATTTGATGAGTATCATAAATAGCTACTTTGCAAATAGAGAACTACGTTACTCCACAGATGATGGAATTAAAACTTATAACGTTACGGCAGGTGTTCCTCAAGGATCGGTCCTGGGGCCTCTACTGTGGAACATTATGTACAACGATGTCCTTAAGCTAGATATACCGGAGGAGGCAACTATAATCGGTTTTGCGGACGATATTGCCATTACAATCACAGCAAGATATATCGATGAAATAGAACTTATCGCAAATGACGTTATTCACACCATTGGAGCTTGGATGAGAGATGCAGGGCTAGAATTAGCTGAACACAAAACGGAAGCTGTCCTCGTGACTAGTCGTCGGAAAAATGAGATCATAAAATTAAGGGTTAGAGGGTGCGAGGTATTGTCTAAACCATACCTTAAGTACCTGGGTGTTATGATAGATGCAAGGCTAAATTTCGGAGCACATATAGAATATATTTGCCAAAAAGCAACAAACGTCAGAGTAGCCATTGAAAGAATGATGCCAAACGTAGGAGGACCACGACAATCAAAGAGAAAAATAATAAACACGGTTGTAAGCTCGCTGATTCTTTACGCGGCTCCTGTATGGGCAACCTCCCTTAAAGTGAAATCGATAGCAAGAAAAGTCTTGTCGCTGTATAGGATGTGTGCGTTACGTATATGTAGCTCATTTCGCACAACCTCGGAGGAAGCGGTGTACGTCATCTCAGGAATGATTCCCATAGACATCCTGGCGGAAGAAGCCAAACGTCTGTATGAACGTAAAAGAACAGGAGAACAATGCACAAATACTATACGTAAACTAGAGAGAGAACTATCATTAAGATTGTGGCAATCTCGATGGGAAAGAAGTTTGAAGGGAAGGTGGACATTCAAACTTATACCGAACATAGATGTATGGGTTAACAGAAGACACGGAGAGGTCAATTATTACCTCACACAGTTTATATCTGGGCATGGAGGATATAGAAGTTATCTTCACAGGTTTGGACTAGACGAGTCACCAATGTGCCCCAACTGTCCAACTATAGTAGAGGACCCAGAGCACGTAATGTTTTACTGCCCCCTGCGACAAAGAACAGAGCATATAGTAGGGCAGCAAATTAGGGTCGATAACGTTGTAGACATCCTTTTAAATAGGCAGGAACACTGGAATGCTATATGCTATATGGTGAAACATATTCACAAGGAACTGAGCATGGAAGAGAGTAGAAGAAGGTTGACACATCACAACGACACTGCTGAGGCTGATTAAGCCTTTCCGACCCTGCGACGCAATATCTCTGTAGACAGTTCCGCAGGGTGCAAGGAAGACGAAGGAGGTGGTTTTAGTCGGTAGGAATCCGACATAACCTGCTGACCCTTTAAAGCAGCGGGTATCATATGATAGATTTCCACCTCCTAATGGAAAAAAAAAAAAAAAAAAAAAAAAAAAAGATAGATAGATAGATAGATAGATAGATAGATAGATAGATAGATAGATAGATAGATAGATAGATAGATAGATAGATAGATAGATAGATAGATAGATAGATAGATAGATAGATAGATAGATAGATAGATAGATAGATAGATAGATAGATAGATAGATAGATAGATAGATAGATAGATAGATAGATAGATAGATAGATAGATAGATAGATAGATAGATAGATAGATAGATAGATAGATAGATAGATAGATAGATAGATAGATAGATAGATAGATAGATAGATAGATAGATAGATAGATAGATAGATAGATAGATAGATAGATAGATAGATAGATAGATAGATAGATAGATAGATAGATAGATAGATAGATAGATAGATAGATAGATAGATAGATAGATAGATAGATAGATAGATAGATAGATAGATAGATAGATAGATAGATAGATAGATAGATAGATAGATAGATAGATAGATAGATAGATAGATAGATAGATAGATAGATAGATAGATAGATAGATAGATAGATAGATAGATAGATAGATAGATAGATAGATAGATAGATAGATAGATAGATAGATAGATAGATAGATAGATAGATAGATAGATAGATAGATAGATAGATAGATAGATAGATAGATAGATAGATAGATAGATAGATAGATAGATAGATAGATAGATAGATAGATAGATAGATAGATAGATAGATAGATAGATAGATAGATAGATAGATAGATAGATAGATAGATAGATAGATAGATAGATAGATAGATAGATAGATAGATAGATAGATAGATAGATAGATAGATAGATAGATAGATAGATAGATAGATAGATAGATAGATAGATAGATAGATAGATAGATAGATAGATAGATAGATAGATAGATAGATAGATAGATAGATAGATAGATAGATAGATAGATAGATAGATAGATAGATAGATAGATAGATAGATAGATAGATAGATAGATAGATAGATAGATAGATAGATAGATAGATAGATAGATAGATAGATAGATAGATAGATAGATAGATAGATAGATAGATAGATAGATAGATAGATAGATAGATAGATAGATAGATAGATAGATAGATAGATAGATAGATAGATAGATAGATAGATAGATAGATAGATAGATAGATAGATAGATAGATAGATAGATAGATAGATAGATAGATAGATAGATAGATAGATAGATAGATAGATAGATAGATAGATAGATAGATAGATAGATAGATAGATAGATAGATAGATAGATAGATAGATAGATAGATAGATAGATAGATAGATAGATAGATAGATAGATAGATAGATAGATAGATAGATAGATAGATAGATAGATAGATAGATAGATAGATAGATAGATAGATAGATAGATAGATAGATAGATAGATAGATAGATAGATAGATAGATAGATAGATAGATAGATAGATAGATAGATAGATAGATAGATAGATAGATAGATAGATAGATAGATAGATAGATAGATAGATAGATAGATAGATAGATAGATAGATAGATAGATAGATAGATAGATAGATAGATAGATAGATAGATAGATAGATAGATAGATAGATAGATAGATAGATAGATAGATAGATAGATAGATAGATAGATAGATAGATAGATAGATAGATAGATAGATAGATAGATAGATAGATAGATAGATAGATAGATAGATAGATAGATAGATAGATAGATAGATAGATAGATAGATAGATAGATAGATAGATAGATAGATAGATAGATAGATAGATAGATAGATAGATAGATAGATAGATAGATAGATAGATAGATAGATAGATAGATAGATAGATAGATAGATAGATAGATAGATAGATAGATAGATAGATAGATAGATAGATAGATAGATAGATAGATAGATAGATAGATAGATAGATAGATAGATAGATAGATAGATAGATAGATAGATAGATAGATAGATAGATAGATAGATAGATAGATAGATAGATAGATAGATAGATAGATAGATAGATAGATAGATAGATAGATAGATAGATAGATAGATAGATAGATAGATAGATAGATAGATAGATAGATAGATAGATAGATAGATAGATAGATAGATAGATAGATAGATAGATAGATAGATAGATAGATAGATAGATAGATAGATAGATAGATAGATAGATAGATAGATAGATAGATAGATAGATAGATAGATAGATAGATAGATAGATAGATAGATAGATAGATAGATAGATAGATAGATAGATAGATAGATAGATAGATAGATAGATAGATAGATAGATAGATAGATAGATAGATAGATAGATAGATAGATAGATAGATAGATAGATAGATAGATAGATAGATAGATAGATAGATAGATAGATAGATAGATAGATAGATAGATAGATAGATAGATAGATAGATAGATAGATAGATAGATAGATAGATAGATAGATAGATAGATAGATAGATAGATAGATAGATAGATAGATAGATAGATAGATAGATAGATAGATAGATAGATAGATAGATAGATAGATAGATAGATAGATAGATAGATAGATAGATAGATAGATAGATAGATAGATAGATAGATAGATAGATAGATAGATAGATAGATAGATAGATAGATAGATAGATAGATAGATAGATAGATAGATAGATAGATAGATAGATAGATAGATAGATAGATAGATAGATAGATAGATAGATAGATAGATAGATAGATAGATAGATAGATAGATAGATAGATAGATAGATAGATAGATAGATAGATAGATAGATAGATAGATAGATAGATAGATAGATAGATAGATAGATAGATAGATAGATAGATAGATAGATAGATAGATAGATAGATAGATAGATAGATAGATAGATAGATAGATAGATAGATAGATAGATAGATAGATAGATAGATAGATAGATAGATAGATAGATAGATAGATAGATAGATAGATAGATAGATAGATAGATAGATAGATAGATAGATAGATAGATAGATAGATAGATAGATAGATAGATAGATAGATAGATAGATAGATAGATAGATAGATAGATAGATAGATAGATAGATAGATAGATAGATAGATAGATAGATAGATAGATAGATAGATAGATAGATAGATAGATAGATAGATAGATAGATAGATAGATAGATAGATAGATAGATAGATAGATAGATAGATAGATAGATAGATAGATAGATAGATAGATAGATAGATAGATAGATAGATAGATAGATAGATAGATAGATAGATAGATAGATAGATAGATAGATAGATAGATAGATAGATAGATAGATAGATAGATAGATAGATAGATAGATAGATAGATAGATAGATAGATAGATAGATAGATAGATAGATAGATAGATAGATAGATAGATAGATAGATAGATAGATAGATAGATAGATAGATAGATAGATAGATAGATAGATAGATAGATAGATAGATAGATAGATAGATAGATAGATAGATAGATAGATAGATAGATAGATAGATAGATAGATAGATAGATAGATAGATAGATAGATAGATAGATAGATAGATAGATAGATAGATAGATAGATAGATAGATAGATAGATAGATAGATAGATAGATAGATAGATAGATAGATAGATAGATAGATAGATAGATAGATAGATAGATAGATAGATAGATAGATAGATAGATAGATAGATAGATAGATAGATAGATAGATAGATAGATAGATAGATAGATAGATAGATAGATAGATAGATAGATAGATAGATAGATAGATAGATAGATAGATAGATAGATAGATAGATAGATAGATAGATAGATAGATAGATAGATAGATAGATAGATAGATAGATAGATAGATAGATAGATAGATAGATAGATAGATAGATAGATAGATAGATAGATAGATAGATAGATAGATAGATAGATAGATAGATAGATAGATAGATAGATAGATAGATAGATAGATAGATAGATAGATAGATAGATAGATAGATAGATAGATAGATAGATAGATAGATAGATAGATAGATAGATAGATAGATAGATAGATAGATAGATAGATAGATAGATAGATAGATAGATAGATAGATAGATAGATAGATAGATAGATAGATAGATAGATAGATAGATAGATAGATAGATAGATAGATAGATAGATAGATAGATAGATAGATAGATAGATAGATAGATAGATATAGATAGATAGATAGATAGATTATAAAGTATATTTCTTATTGAAATCATATTAGCCATTTAGAATTGGCTAATATGATTCTAAGATAAATAACGACAAATTTTCTTAGGGCTATGTTATCATTTTTGTACCAGTTCTGCTCCCCAGATTTCATGGCATTCATTGATATCTTCTGTTATAATTTTTTTTTTTATACCCTTCACCACAGGTGTAAAGGGAATATATAAGTTTGTCATTCCGTTTTTAATTCCCACAATTATCGTCGGAGAATAAAAAACTTGACATTTTCGGGATCCTTGTCAGAAATGATGACGATAGGACCATGTAGGTCCATCCGTCCGTGTGTCGGTTGAAATGGCGTTTATGAAGCCCACCGATAACTGGCATATATAATATATATATCAAACAATCAGAAATCCTTTCGAAAATTTTGCTATTGAAATTCAGCAGGATCGGTTCATTCATTGCGGAGATATGCTTAAAAAAACGGTTTTCCAGTTTCTGAAGCCTCTGTATATACTAGGGACTTCGTTTTTGCAAAGAATGCTCAGACATTTTTTTCTGAATTTTTGTGCTGAAAAAATGAAATAAATCTGTTCAATAATAACTGAGTTATCGGGCAAAACGCATTTTTGATTTTTTTAAGCACTTGTTTAAGCTACAGATTTTTATTTTTATACAGATCGGTCATAAATATTTTTATAAAATTTCGGTTTTTTGAATCAGCAAGATCGGTTTATAAATGGCGAAGACATGCTTTAAAAACCGGTTTTTAGAACCGGTTTTCCAGTTTCTGAAGTCTCTGCATATACCAAGGACTTCGTTTTTTTAAAGAGGGCTCGAAAATTTTTTTTCTGAATTTTTTTGCTGGAAAATTTAAATAAATCCGTTCAATAATAACTGAGATATCGGGAAAAACGCATTATTTATCTTTTAAGCCCTTGTTTTTATAAAATTTCGGTTTTTTTAATAAACCAAATTCGTTCATAATCAACAGAGATATGGGCCAAAAACAAATCTGTTAAGAATATAAATACACACACAAACATGTATATTAAGCATTGTAATGACTATTAGTGACGTTTTTGTTTTTTGTATAGGCAAGTAGTTTAGTTGGCAACAGCAGTAATATAATGAATAACAGTGTTGTTGTTATTCCTTGTATATGCAGTCAGTTTGTATATACACACATACAAAATAAAATATATAAATATGGAATTATTGTTGTTGTTTATTTTTTAAAAGCAAAACCTGCTATGATTGTTTTTTTTTTTTCTTATTCAAATTTTCGTAGTTTGAAAAAAATATAGATTTATAAATTTGAAATAATAAAAGCATACGTTAAGGCGAAAATTTTATTATTTGTTGGTAAGATGGTGAAGAGTATCTTAATTTAATTTTTTTTCTATTTTGGAACATTTATAATAAATTTTGAGCTTTAATGATTTTCTTTTTCCCTTTTCAAGAAAAGAAAAAAAAAAAAAATACAAAGTAATCCAAATCTATCAAATAGCCTTATGTAGCTTATGTGTGTGTATTTATATTTCCTAATAATTAACAAGGATAAAGATTGTTCATATTATTGTTGATATTTTTAGCTTTGCCGAATAACTAAATAATCAAATATAAAAATGAAATACAATTGAATAATATGTAGAGTTCTGAATTAAAATGAAATCAAGTTATAAACCATAAAATAACAAGTAAATAAGAATTTTCTTGTTATTTTATTTAAAAATAAATCATACATATTCATATTTTTAAAAAATACAACAAATAAATTATACTTTATTTGTTACAAATTTAAAGAAGAAATTTAATTTCAATTCATGTCAATCATATGTCTAGCTGTATTTATTTGTTTTTGTTGTGTTGTATAAAATTTAATTGTTTTTTTTTTTTTTTTTATACGTGCAAAAAAAAAATGTCTTGTCACACACAAAAACAACAAATGTACATTTTATTTTATTTCAATTTAATGTTTTGTTGATTTATTTAACATTTTCATGCCGTTTTTTTATTTCATGTCGTATAGTTTTTTTTATTTGTATTGTTTCATGTTCACGCGTTCGGTTTCGTTTTTTTTTTTATTTCATTATTTAATTGTCTTGTTGGAAAAATCTATAAATTTTGTATATAAATGATAAAATTCTTCAAATTTATACATACATAGTACTTCAAATAAATGTAGCTATACAATAAGAGGTTGTTTTTCTAAGGCCCACATGGAAAGAAGATATTTTTAAAATAATTCTTTCTAATTCTTTGAAATTAAAGAAAAAAAAAATCAAATAAATTCTCAAAAATAAATTTTGTAGAAAACAGTTTATAATAGTCATTCATCGATAAATGAGTTTTTGATTTATTTTAAATTTTATTAATAGAAAATTTTGTAATAATACAATCATTTTTTTTTTTTTTTAATAGACATACTTTGTTTTAACTTAGTTTATTTTGAGTAAACAATGCCCAAGTCATTGTTTTTTAGAAAGATGTCAGTCAATTATTTAATTCTATTAAAATTATAAAAAAAAAATAATAATAATTGCAGTATATTGATCCTTTTTATATGTGAAAATATTTTTTTTTATTTATTGCTAAACTTTCATTGTAAATAAGTGCATGTGAATTCTTTAGTATTTCTTATGAAAAAGGTAAAAAAATAATAAATTGGTTTTTGAAAAATGTTTTCTTTGCAACTTTATATATTTCTAGGCTAATTGCGTATTCTTAATAAATATTGTGAACTTTAGTTTATTTAACGAGTAGAATTGTATAGATTATTTGTGCTTTAAAAACATTTCTTAGAAATTTTTGGATTTTATAGAATTTATAATTTCAAATTACCATCTATGCTATTTAATTTAAACAGAATATTCATCAATTTAGTTATTATAAGTAGAGGTATTTGTCCCACTAATAAACATAATCAAAAGAATACTAATCGTAAATAAATCACACCCCAGAGACATTATTTTGCATTTGTATGTTGAAGGCTTTCTTATAAATTATTTTCTTTTGGAAATTAATGGAAAGGTCATGACTTCTTCATTCATGATACTTGATGTACATATTTTTTAATTCTGTTTTAAAATATGTTTTTCCTTTCAATATGATTTCTCATTTTTTTTAATAACAATTTATACAGAGCAAACATTTCCTAATATGTAGTTAAATCCAATTGATGTCAACAAACAGAAATGACTTTTTATTTTATTTTTTTTTGTATTTCTTTCTGTTTTTAAATGAAAGAAAGGTACAGAAATCAGTCAAAACAAAAATAAATATAATCAAAGTACAAAATTAAACGAAACATGAAATGAAATATAAATGAAATTTCTTTTAGTAAGTTCGAATTTGGGGTTCTCTACTTGGAGGTGTAGAGGGATCAATGCAAACCATTAACATTTAAATTACTTACAATAAGTCCTGAACTTTTTGACTTAAGGATATATTTGGAGAAAAAAATTCAACATAATCAAGTCAATATCATTTTTTTACTTTTCTCAAAATTTTTTGTGTATTTCAAATATGTAATAGGATACAACTCTCGGTTTATATGGAGCTTTCTCAGAGATCGAACTATACGGGTTGTAATAGATGGGGTTTTATCAAACGAGTTCAAGATCAATACAGATGTACCGCATGGCTCTGTTCTTTTTTCTACTTTATTTCTAAACTTTCTCAACGATCTTTATCAAACTCTTTTGCAGATGACAGCAACATTTGCCATTCATACTTATTCAATTATAGACCAAGCCCGTTAGAGATCGGGACAATGAGGCAGAACACGAATGATACGCTTAACCGTGATCTCGTAATAATCTCTGAATGGGGTCGCACCAATAGTCTCGATTTTAATGCTCGTAAAACTCAATATTGTATGTATACAACTCTCATGTATGGGCCGTTGCTTTTAAGTCTGTTTTGGAGCTTCTCGACCGCGTACTAGAGAGGGCGAAGGCACTTATCGATGACAGTAGGGTATCCAACTCTATTGATTCACTACGTGGAACCGACTCCCTGCAGAAATCGTTCCTGTCACTTGCAACTTAGGGAAATTCATTTATATTTTAAATCAAACGTAAATAAATATTCTTGATTTTTCAACCTGCATTACTTCCTTTCGTTCTTCGTTTTTATTTTTAAAAAAAATGTTAAGAACATGGGAAAAACCTATGCATATACAACAAAAATATAATAAAAACCACTATATTTATTTTATATCCAAAAAGTATGTTCCACATTCTATTTTAAACTATTTACAGTTACCTATTTTGACATTTAATTACAAAACTTAAGATCACTGTTAAGAAATATGATGCAAATTTAAAGATTAGTACGAAATAACCTAAGCATGCAAATAATATTTACATGCTTTATTTAAAATTATATACAATATTATTTATAAGTAGATCCGATCCGAGCAGCATTGATAAAGAAGTCTGTAGACAAAATATACGTCAACATTGCACTATTATTATTATAAGGCGTCTCCTTTCTGTTTGGCATATAACTCCTCCCATAGTTGCAATAAATAATATTTTATTGCAACTATTTGCACGATATTATATAATAAATCCTTCCAGCAATTTAGTAAGTATCTGATTTTCTTATTTCGCCGTTTATTTTGTATAAAAATATTTGATTTTCGGTCTTGGTTCTTTGTGAGAGGGAAAATATTTTAATTTAAGTATCCCATTTCGCATACTTTATGTTGGGGTATGATTTTCAAAAGTATGAATATGATACAATTTAATATTAAAATTTTTTCAGAACAACACGCATAATTTTTTCGTTCCGTCTTTTTTTTATATACTTTTGATTAAAAACATTAAAAAACAGTATTTGATATCAAAATATACAAAAATTTAACAGTGTCAGTTAAGTGCCATTATATTAAATAAAGTGCATCACACTTTTATGCTTTATTTAAAAATATATATATATATATATATATATATATATATATATATATATATATATATATATATATATATATATATATATATATATATATATATATATAAATATATATATATATATATATATATATATATATATATATATATATATATATATATATATATATATATATATATATATATATATATATATATATATATATATATATATATATATATATATATATATATATATATATATTAGGGTGATCGACGCGGTTTTCCAACCGGTTTTTTCAGTCAATGTGCTGTCGGTTTTTTTAAAATGTTCATTTTTCGAATGTCGAATAGACACAAAAAACCGGTTTTCTTTTTCAGAAAACATGTACTAAATAGTGATAGTGATATTTGAAAATTTAGGAATAATTTTTTAAGTATTCATAAAGACTGATTTCTTATGTTTTTAAAATATAGTTTAAGTCTAAATTGGAATTTATTCTGTATTATTAAACAAATAAATAATTAATAATTATCCTGTATGACCCAATTTAATTTTTTTCATCCAATATTTGCTTTATTTTTTAAAGGTGTTGTGTTAAAAAAGTTTCACCTGCAGAATCGTTTCAATTGAGACTTAATTAATATACTATCTCCATATTAAGCCATGGTTTCTGTTTATGCTAACTAAAATGTAGATGATTTTTTCTACAATTTTGAAACATAATTATCTTTTAGTCATCTAGATATATAATTTGCTTAGCATTTTTTCTCTTTCCAGATCTTTCTGAAGCTACAAAACGACGTAGAAAATTAAAATTTGGCTTAATTATAAAACTTTTTGTCCAACAAATCCTAATGGAGCCATATTTTGAAATTTTTATCAGGGAGCGGATATAAGAGGATTTATGTGTCTTTTTCTAAGAATTTTTTCTCTTTCCAGAGCTTTCTAAAGCTCCCAGAAGACATAGAAAATTCAGCTTAATTATAACCCTATTCGTCCTTCAAATCCTAACGGAGCCAGATTTTGAAATCTCTATCAGGGAGCGAAAATACGTGGATCTATATATATGGATTTAAATATATCTTTTCTAAGCAATGATTCATTTCCAGAGCTTTCTGAAGCTCCCAGAAGACGTAAGAAACTAAAAATCGGCATACTTATAAAACTATTCGTTCAACAAATTCTAACATTGCCAGATGTTTCTATCAGGGACCAAAAAGTCTGTTTTGGTATTAAGAACTTTTGAGTTGCTATACTTATTGTTTGCTCTCCAAATACTATAAAAAACTGATTCTGTATTTCGGCCAGGGAGCGCATTTACGACGATTTTTATACCCTACACCACCAAAGGTGGTTGGGGTATTATGTGTTTGTGCAGAAGTTGTAACGCAGAGAAAAAATCTTCGGACCCCCACCTTAAAGTATACCGTTCGACTCAGAATCACTTTCTGAGTCGATTTAACGATGTCCGTCCGTCCGTCCGTCCGTCTGGTCGGCTGGCTGGCTGGCTGGCTGTCCATGTAAAGCTTGTGCGCAAAGTACAGGTCGCAATTTTGAAGATAATTTGATGAAATTTGTTACATATGCTTTTTTCAGCACAAGGACGAAGCCTATTAAATTTGGTTATGATCGGCCCATTATTTCACCTAGCCCCCATACAAATGTCCTCCCGGAATAGAGTTTTAACACTTATAGATGCCTTAAAAATAGGAATATTTTAATGAAATTTAGTACATATAAGTTTTATATTCGTCTGCCAAATTTCATGAAGATCGGTCCATAAGTGACCATAGCTCCCATATAAACTCATCTCCCAAAAATCACTAATGTGCATAAATCCCATACAAATGTTAGTATTATGTTAATATTTAACACAAGTAAGTTGTATATAAGTAAAAACAAAATTATGTGGATGGTAATGGTGTAGGGTATCATATAGTCGGGCTTGACCGACTATATCTTCTTCTCTCGTTTTTATTTTGAAAGGTTTACGAATTTAAAACTTTAATCAATATAATTCCAATAAATTTGAACGGCTTCAAATACTTGACTTCGCTTAGGGAGAGGAAGGTGTCTAAATGTTGTTCATATTTTTTTCTTTTAATTTTCGGATTTGTTTGTGCATATTTTCATTATAATATTATTTTTCCTGACATTGTTAGGCTTTTACGCTTGTATTTAATAAATTTTAACTTAATTATAAGAATTGATTTTTTTAAAGAAATGTAGTCTTTTGATATAAATATTAACTTCTGCAAAAAACCGGTTAGCCGTTTTTTTCTGAATTTCAAAAAGTGCAACCGGTTTTTTTAAAATACCAACTATTCGAAAACCGGTTTCTCAAAAAAGTCAAATAATCGATCACCCTAATATATATATATATATATATATATATATATATATATATATATATATATATATATATATATATATATATATATATATATATATATATATATATATATATATATATATATATATATATATATATATATATATATATACAGTTAGGGACAAAACTATTTGTACACCCATGCATTTCGTATATCTTCAATAATTTATAAAGAATAAAAAATTATTATATGTAGTTTTAATTCAGGTCCATTTTTATTGAATTATTTGATAAAAAATAAATTAATATATAACACATTGTTAAAAAAGTACAATTTAAGTAAAAATCTTTGGGACAAAAGTATTTGTACATCAGTACTTTGTACAATTATTTGTACGTTGGACTCTTGTATGATGATTTTTTTAAATACCGTTATATTTTCTTCGTTAATCGAGTTTTATTTTACAAAATAAGAAGTTGGTTTTAACGTTTTGAATAATAAGCACATCAAAAATGGGAAAGCGAAAAGAGTTGAGTTTGGATATTAAAAATTTAATTATTGATGAACATAAAAAAGGAAAAATCTCTCCGGAATATAAGTAATTTAGTAAATTTGCAACATTCCACAGTACAATACATTGTAAGCAAGTATAAAAACAGAGGATCTGTTGAAAATGTGCGTGAAGGTATACGAAATATATGAGGTGTACAAGTAGTTTTTGTCCCTAACTGTATATATATATATATATATATATATATATATATATATATATATATATATATATATATATATATATATATATATATATATATATATATATATATATATATATATATACAATTTCATTTACCAAAAATTATACAAAAGAAATAGACAATTAAAGATAAAATAAAGAAACAACCAAATATAATTCTCTAGGACTGCTTAAAAAAAGTTTACAAAATAGAACAACATAATTGCATTACAATTTCTCTTAAATAAACAATCTTTGTCAAAATAAAATAAAATACGAACAATCATTTGTTTGAATTGTTAGTTGTCATCCAAGAGAATTTTATCTGCATAACTCAATCCCAATTACTCATCCAGAAGATCGTTACCATCCAACAATTAATGTAGAAATTAATTATCCATATAGTGAAACAGATTTCTGCCCTGAAACACATAAAGTGTACAGCTTCTCTCGAACAAATTATCTAAAACTTAACTTATTATCTAATATTGATTGTAACTGCATATTATCGTTAAATAATTTTGCTGATGTTATTTCAAAATTTTATTCAACTTTATATTATTGTATTTCGTTAACTGTTCCCAAAATAAGTACTCGTAGTAGAATGGAACACCATGGAACAACAAAATTCTTAGCCATACAAAAAATAAGAAAAATAAAAAATATAAAAAAATGTAAACAAACTGGCTTACCTGTCGACTATGGACGCTACTCGATTGCTCGATCGGAATACAATATTGCCAATAAATTGGCATACAACAATTATATCGTTCATATGAATTCTGAAATGAAATCCAATCCTAAATCCTTTTATAAGTTCGTCAATTCTAAGCGAAATTGAAGCAGATAACGATATATCGATCAGTAATATGTTTGCAGAATTTTTTGCTACTACCTACTCTAGTAAAAGTTATGAAAAAACAGTTTTCTATCCCTTCAACATTTCTCAATCATCTGGAATACATTTTAGTTCTATCAGTAATAGTACTGTATTATCCAATTTAAAATCATTAAAAAATTCGTTTAATCCCAGTTCAAATGAAATTCAAAGTTGTCTTCTAAAGAATTGTGCTGATACTCTATGTTACCCGCTTACGATTATCTTCAATAAATCAGTTGAAATGGGTTATTTACCACCGATTTGGAAATTATCTTTTATAATCCAACTGTTTAAAAGTGAAAGCAAACATGATGTCTCGAATTATAGAGGAATTGCTAAACTTAGTTCAATTCCTAAACTACTCGAAAAAATTCTCACTGATAGTCTGTTTCATCAAATTCCTTCAATTTTAACACCATGTCAATACGGTTTCCGCAAATCCCGCTCTACAATAACTAGTATTCTTGAACTTACCACAATTGTTAATGATGGCTTTATAAAACAAATGCAAACTGATGTAATTTATACGGATTTTAGCAAAGCCTTTGATAAGATAAATCACTACCTTTTACTCTATAAGTTACCAGTCATGGGATTTAACGATTCTGCAATTAAATGGCAGTTTGAATCTGCCATAACTAAATCTATCCCTGTTACGTCTGGAGTTCCTCAAGGCAGTTACCTTGGTGCCGTCCTGTTCCCATTTACTTTATTCATAAATGATCTTCCTTCCGTTATTCGTCATTCAAATATTTTAATGTATGCTGACGATGTTAAAATTTTTCAATCACTTAATGATTTTACCGAACAACACTTACTCTAAGATGACATCACACATTTATCACACTGGTGTAAAATTAACTTAATGGAGATAAACATAAGAAAATGTAAACAAATGACCTTTTACAGAACCAAAAAAATTAAATAATTTCTACAATATTAATGGGATTACGTTAGAAAAGGTTCAAAACTTTCTTGATCTTGGCATTCTCCTCGATTATAAACTAAATTTTTATGATCATTTTTCATTAACAGTAAATAAGGCTACAGGTGTTCTTGGATTTATGAAGCGATGGTCTAAAGAATTTTCTGATCCTTATGTTACTAAACAAATATATGTATCACTAGTCCTAAAAATTTGGGAATATGGGTCGATTATATGGGATCCCTCTTATATTATATATACGAATTCTATTGAATCCATACAAAAACAATTTTTAATATTTTGCTTACGAGGCCTTGGTTGGAATTCTTATGTTCTACCCCCGTATGAGAATAGACTTGCTCTAATAAAACTACCAACTCTAAAAAGTCGTCGTTTAATGCTGGGTGTATCGTTTATATTGGGCTTAATACGTGGTGAAGTCGACTCTGAGTACCTCCTGAATAAAATCAATTTTAATGTTCCTTCTAGACCATCTCGAAACTTCCAGTAAAATCAACTTAAAATACTACCAATCAAATTATGCTAATAATGATTCCTTTCGTTCATTATGTGAGAACTTCAATAAATACTATCTTTCTGAATCTAAAGAAGTCCTAAAAAGAAATATTATTTTGTAATTAAATAGTTAAGTAAAACTTTTGTTTTATATGTATACTTAGTCTGTAAGGATTTGTAAATCTATAGACCAAATAAAGAAAAAAAAGATACTATCAGTTTAAAAATAGTTCATATTTGGTGAGGCGATACTTCTTTTTTAGAGGGAATACTTTTTATGTCCAAAATATCCTTATTAAATATTATAAATTTCTTTTTTCAAGACTGTCCCTTCGTAATAGTTTGAACACATAAATATGATAACCTTTATTTCAGCTTAGTTTTTAGATATTTGATAAAAAGTCCAGCCACATTCTCTGTATGCAACTAACCTGACGGACTGTTATTTAATTCAATAGGTTCAGCGGGATATTTCGTTAATTACATTAATACAATGCAACATTTTAAATCACACAGGATTGAATTACAATGGAAACAATAATGACAAAATGTATTATTTTAATTAAATGCTGACTAATCATCATAATGATTATACAATTTTAGTTTGAATGTTAATGTTATTTCGATAGAAGTTTATATTTTCCAAATAAGCAATATAAAATATGGCATTTTTTTAAACTCCTTAATGCACTTAGATTGCAGTGTTTAAAAAGTTAAATAAATTTGTATTAAATTTATAGGTAGCAGAATATGTAAACTTTTACAGTGTATGTTTAGGTTTTTACGAGCACTGTATAAAAATAATTTTTAAGTTATTATAACCCTTCGTCTTACAAACTGGTCTGGCCAGACCAATTGCAGATTTAAATGTTGATTTCATATATTTATAATTAAGCTAGAGACTTGAAATTTCAGGTACCCTCCTACATTTTTGTTTTCTAACGATCTGTGAAAAAAACAGAAGGATCAACCTAACAAAAGGATAGTTATGAGGATAAATTAGTGTACATGTCACATTCGTACCAGATATGGTCTGGCTGGACCAGTTATATTTTGTGTGGAAAATTATGTGGTTTGACAATGTTATTCATTCTTTTTTATTGTATTTTATTTTATTAAAAACTTTTAAACTGAACTCTCATCAGTTTACCCATGTTATTTTATGATTTTTCACTTATTCATTCATATTTTGTTATGAGTGTAATACCGATAAAACCTCATATGTTTGAAAAGAAAAATTGTATGCGTTTGTAGACTCAAAACAAAGAGAAGAACGTGAAGTTTATTGATGGGATAAATGTAATATCTTGCAAAGCTATGTAGTAGTGATGCTAGAATATAGTTGTACAAATGTAATAACATAAAAAAATCACCAAAATTTCTATTAAAATATATAAAATTATAGCACTGGTCTGGCCAGACCATATTTGTTACGAATGTGACAATTGAAACATCTGTATGACGAAGTGATAAATTTAATATTGGTTTGGTAAACCAGATTATACGTTTTATCAAAAACGCATGTTGCTCATACGCACCTTGTCACAGAGGGGCAGAATTGAATATTTATACCAGGGGTTCTCACAAGACCTCGCTTCGCGACCCCCTTTTGACATTACAATGGAAGCACGACCCACTACAACTTTGACTAATTTAAAAATCAGAAAAAATATTATGTAAAGATAAAGTAATTTAAAAAATTAATATTAATAATTGCGACATTGTTTTGCTTGAATATTAAGAGACTTTTTCGTATAATAAATTAAATCTAATATTATTCTCGGCGTCCATAAAAGATCGAATCTCTGTTTTGAGGGACAAAAGAGTGAAAAAAGATATTTTTACGTAAAAATGTATGTTGAAGAAATTTTTTTTAATAGTTTTACTTTACTACTATATTTACTACTATATTTCAACTATTTAAAATAATTTTAAATCTATTCATTAAAAATTAAATATAATACATGAGTTACATTTCAACTCATTTTGAAATGAACCTTGCATCTTAATAATATTAACATTGAAAGGACTTTCCGTCTTTAAATAAAAAGTTGCTTAAGCTAATTTTCTTTATATAGCCGGGAAACTTATCCACGAAATAAAAGTTTTGTGTACTCAAAACGATTTTATAAAAGTATAAATATACTTTTATTTATATTTTTATAAAATAAAAGTTGAATTTCATATGAAAAAAACTATAGTTTCATCAATTTTAAGTGAACTACAAATTTATCTTTTAAATTAATTGTTTTCCCTGCCGTATCGTAAAGTTTTCTTTATAATGTGTCATTGACAGCATTAGTTTCTTCGTTTGATCATTGTTGTATTGTTGTCTTTATCAAGAATAATATTTTCAATCAAAGGTTCCTTCATTAGTAGTTTCTTAAAGGAATTAATTTTAGAAAAAAAAACTTTACGCTTGTCATTAATTTGGGTATATTTTGTAAAAAGATGTATTTCCATTTTTAAATAGTTTCATGCTTTTATTGTAATTTTCATTTAAACTTCTAAATAATATTTACATTAAAAAATTGTGAGTTCAAGACTATTTTTCAGGAACTCTTTGCGACCCCCACGAATGTCCTTACGGACCCCTTGTGGGTCGCGGACCCCCATTTGAGAACCGTTGATTTATACCCTATACCTCCATAGGTGGTTGGGGTATTATGGGTTTGTTTTCTATTTTAAAATCATTTTTGTGAAAATACATTTCAGAAAATAATAAAATTGTTCTATTTTGTTAGAAAATATATATATTTTAAGGAAAAAAAATTTTTTTTCGGCGAAAAAATAAATAAAATCAGTCGAAAATACTTTTACATATTTTTAAAGCTCGCTATGAGGCCTATGAAAAAATGTTTGCAAGTATTATTTGCCCCTTATAGTTTCCAAGTTATTTGAAATTTGAACTATCTCAATTTGGAAAAATCTAAGTTTATTTCTTTCAATATATAGTCTAAGAATTTTTTCCGACTTTGTAAAATTTTAACCTGATTAGTTAAAGAACAAAATTATCCATCGAAAACAGAAAACTTAAAGTCGATATCCCTTCCAAATCCAAAACTAGTTTGAAATTGAAAATTTCACCAATATTTGTTATTTATTTTTTTTTTCTTATTTTTTTTCTTATTTCTTTCTTATTTCTATTTTATTTAAGATCTTATAATAATTTTGCGCTTTTCTGAAAAATATCTTGCAATGATGATTTTTAAAAACAAGCCCTTCCAAATTTGATATATTTTTTTAATCAAATTTTGATTTTAGCTTAGCTGTTCTAAAATACCAAAATGAATGCAGTTCTAATATGTTAAAAAAAATTTTGTCAATAGTTTTTCAGACTTTTTGCGGTTTTTTGGGAATTGTTGGATTACTTAACGAAAATCTTACATTTTTCAACGTTTTACCATTTCAAATGATAACCTCAATAATTGTCGATCTAATTTTCATATCCCATCAATATAATAGGATTTTTCAATTTGCTCAATAATATCATTTTTGAAGCTAAATCTCTATCCATTTCCTATAGTTTGGAGATATATAATTTATATTTTGGTTAAAGTGGCCTCAATTGACTGTTTTGAATTTTGAAGTATTATGTACTCTCAGTAAACCTTGAAACCATAAAACTAATGGACAACCATATTACTAATCATGACCTTTTATGGTTTTTATCCTCAAAATAAATAAATTAATACTTAAAATTCAGTTTTTAATTTTTTTAAATACTTTTAGAATTGTTTCCAACAATAAAATTGGTACCAGAGTTTGTTTAAAATTTAACAGATGTCTATCTACAGATGGTATTTGGAGGGAATGGTTATTACTTTTTATTAGATACGAGGGAAGTAAAAGAGTGAAATACTTTCGTCTTTCAAATTGCTTTATGTTTTTGTTTTATGGCAAAAAAGTGTATTAGATATTACAAAATTGCTTAGAATTTTACCTTATTAAAGTTTTATAATTTTCAAAAGAATTATTTTGTCGAATAATAATATTTGGCCTATGCTACAAACAATTTGATGAACTATTTGTGCTACTTTTAAAGTTCAACTGATAAACTTACTTTCTGTTAATACATATATAAAAAAAAGGAAATAGAAAAATTTTACACATTTTGAAGACAGAGAAAAGAAGAACAAGTGAAGGTAAGTACATTTATAAATTACAATATTTACTAAACAGAGAAAATAAAAATGTTGAGTACGAAAAATTCTATAAAGAAAATAATAAAGTATGTAATAGTTGATTCGCATCTATCATATTTCTTGAACATTTGAAAAGTTTTAAGCAAGAAAAGTTTATTCATTCTTTCGTAGATATTTTATATGTTTTTTAGTCTGAATATTTCTGTGTGAATTATAATTTGTTAACCTATAAAAGTACACTATAGAAATTGGGAGCACAATTGGCTTTCAATTGCAAAACAAACAAAATCAAAAAAAAAAAAAAAAAACAAAAAAAAAAAGGAATAATTTGTTTTAAGTCAAAGAACATATACTATATTTGAAATGAAGTCAGAAAACAACTTAGAAATTGAGGAAAATAACAATATAATAGATGTTAAGAAAGCCATAAAAACACAACACAAAAAACTTACATATATACTTTAAAGAAGGAACAAAAATATAAAAAAAAAATATTGACACACGCAAACATTTAGATTAATCTAACTCTCACTCTTAGCCATACTATGTATGCGGGCAATGAACCATAAAAAGGCAAAAACAAAAAGTAATAAAAAATAATAATAAAAAATTTAAGGAAAAAAAAATAATAATAAATAAAAATCAATATTTCTTTTTTTTACTGGGCTAAAGAAGTAAAACAAACCAATTCTCTATATACGTATAAGAGACTACATAAATATTCTTATTGCTGTTATATTATATTTTTATGTCATTGTGTAAATGTGTTTGTAGGTAGGCCACAAATATTTGTGTATGTCATTGTGTTTGCATGAATAGTACAATCGTATAATATCAGAAAATATATCCGCCGGAAATATTATTGTAAGTTTTATATGACATTGTGGCAAAACAAGCACGTGCTTGTTTTATTTTAACCGTGTTCTATACAAACATGTTCACCATAGACACTCTTGCTTTTATAACAACGTGAATTACAAATAAATATATAGACATATGTTTATCCTTTCAATAATATTTTGCAATTTTAATGTAGGTTTTATACGAAATTGATTTTAAAGCTAAAAAAAAATATATATATCGACCATTCCAGGAAAGAACGCCCGAAAAAGTATATTTTTTTACTTGATGGCTTTCAATTTCGATAAATATTTGTATACATAAACTCCATTAAGCCTTTTATCAATTTCAGTTTTCAGTTTTGTAAAATTGCAAAAACCAAAAAAATTTCAAAAGTATGTAACTTTGAATAGCAATATCTCTGGGAAGACTTTGTGAATTTTAATTATTTAAACGGCCATAAAATTTCGAATATGGCGGCTTTACGATGAACATTTTAAAAATAAGAAAGATTTTTTAAAAATGCATTTTAGTGCAATTGCATTTTTCTTTAAATATGCTATTAAAATTTTTTAATTTCTTAACATAAATGAAAAGTTTGGAATCTTTACATTAAAATGAAAGTGTCAAATTTTTGGGACGCGAAAATCTTATATGCATAATCCAATTTTTATAAAAACATGTTTAAAATTTTTCATATAAAAATAACATTTTTTCTTGTTTTTGGAATTTTCTGTAAAATTTGTATAAAAGTTAACAAAATATAAAAAGCATGTAATTTTAAATATTCATATCTCTTGAAGTTATTGATGGATTTCTGTAATTTAAAAAGTATTTAAAAGGCCATTGTATATTTTTTGTGTAATTTAGTCAGCATTTCGAAAATCACCTCTTCGATACATAATATTTTCAAAATATAAATGCAGATTTTAGATGCTTTTTTGTTAGTTGCGAATTTATTAAATTTTAATTTTTCAAAAGTGTATTTAAAAATGCTTTGTTTATTATAACTTAAATAGTCTGATACATAAAGTTTTACTATTTTTAAGTATTTTTTAAAAAATAACACAATAAACTTTTTTTTAACAAAATACGTAGAGATACTCAAAAAGCAGAAAAATGTAATTTTTATATGAAACAATTTAAACTTGTTGAAGAAAAGGGAAAATTATGCACAGTACATGTGTGCGTCCCAAAAATTTTAGATTTTTATTTTAATGTAAAGATTCCATGCTTTCCAAATACGAAAAAAAATCAAAACAATTTAATAGCATATTTAAAGAAAAATGCATTTAAAAAATGCAATTGCATTAAAATGCATTTTTAAAAAGTATTTTTTATTTGTAAAATACTCATGTTTAAGCTGATATAATTACAATTCAAACGCCGTTTAAATAATAAATTTCCGTAAAGCGTTCCCAGAATTATTTGTATTTAAAGTTGTACACTTTCGAGATTTTTTAGATTTTTTCGAAAGTGAAAAAGCTAAATAAAATCGCGAATTTTCCGAATTTAGCGAATCTGAAAACGGAAGTATTTATAGACACCCATAGACCTTATACGTATAAAATTTTATAAAAATCGGAGGACACTTGGTATATTTTTGGGCGTTCTTTCATGGAATGGACGATATATATTAATTTCATTTAGGCTCTCCCTGAAGAGAAATCTAAAGTGGAATTGATTTTCAAAAGAAATGATAAAATGTTTGATTTATATCTTTTACTGTGATTTTAAGGGCAAAGGTATAGCATTTGTACTCCTGAGAAACATTTATTATGTATACTATACATTAGTTTTTGAAAGCTTTTTATGAACTCATCTTAAATGTATACACAGAAAAAAGTCACCAATTAACAAATATATATGAAAATAATTCATTCAATTATAAACTTGTTTAAATTTGCACCTCTCACCAAAATGATTATATCAATTACTAAAAACTATAAAAAATACAAAACGGAAAAAAAATCCCAATTAATAAATTGATTAAATCAATCAAGTAGATGATTGAATGAATTAAAAATGTGTATAGGAAAAAAAATCATACCAAAATTTATTATTTATTTTGTTTTTTCTTGAACATATGTATTAAATTTTGATGCAAAATTAAACAACTGAGTTAATTGTAAAAAATACGGTAATAATTTTTTCTGTGTATTTAGATAGATATTAATACACCTGAATAATGTTATTTATCAAAATTAAATTTTCAAAGAAGATTTTTTTTAATATAAATCATATTATTCTTTTAAATATTAATATTTGCATTGCATTTAATGGAAAATTCATTATTATTGATAGGTGATTTCTTGAAATAATGAATGAAACCCTTACTAAAATTTATAAAAATAACGGCGTACGAAAAAATCAGTACCCTCTTTAAGGCCTATAACTTTTTTATTATTATTATTTTTTTTTTCAGTAACTATATGCCAAATTTTACAGTTATAGCTGTAATTTTAAGAAAACATCCTATTTTATCCTATCAATATATAATCTCCTAATCATTTCTTTCTTTCAAGAGCTTTCTGAAGCTCCCAAAAACGTAGAAAATTAAAATTTGGCTTATTTACTATTCATCCTACAAATACTAACGGAGCCAGGTTTTCAAAATCTATCAGAGAGATAAGCGGATTTATATATAATTTTCTTAGCATTTTTTCCCCTTTCCAAAGTTTTCGGCTTACTTATAAAACTATTCATCCTACAAAACCTAATGAAGCCATATTTTGAAATTTTTTCAGGGAGCGGAAATAATTTGGTTTATAGTGGTCAATGTTATGCCCGCCAAGTAAAAAACAAAAAAACCAGTCTAAAACAAACGCGAATGTTATATTCGGCTCTACCGAATCTATATACCCACTAGGGTATCCAATTATTCGGGTGTTCATATTAATCGGTTTATTCGACAAATAATTATTCGAGCTTAAAAGTTGATCGGTTAATAACCGATTATTGAGAAATTATTCGATTAACCGAATAATCTTATTTATATATAAATTAATATAAATTACACAAATTATAGCATTTAATCTATAGTTACTTAGAAACATAATATAAAATCAAATTCTTTTACAAGGGGATCATTTCGTATTTATTTTCTCATATTTGTATGAAGAAAAAATAATTTTTTAGCTAATACCATAAAATATTCTCCTAATTCCGCTTTATTTAATATATTTTTTACGTAAGTGCATTTTCTGTGTAAGAATTTTGTTAATGGAATCTAAATTAATATTTTTTGAGTACATTTAGGAGATGACAATTAAAAGTATTATGACTTGTATAACTTTGAATTTACTTTAATCCAAGTAAAGTTTTACGAATTTCTATTGATACAAGTTTAATTATTTATGAAAATATAATATTATTACCTTTTCTTATCTATTCTATTCCAACAAAAAATGCATCCAAAGAAGTCAGTAAGATACTGAAATTGTGATCCAGAAGTAGTACAAATTCGTATATTTTTCAATGAATTGCATTTTTTGATACCTGCATTATGTGATGTTCACGATGTGCAAAATTGCAATGAATATCCAATTTTTTTCAACGGATCAAGGAAATTAGTTTTAATTTTTATTATTATTTTAATAAAGAAAATTATGCATAATATTTTTTTTCATTTGTTTCAGTTTTTTTTTTTTTTTTTTGTAAAGATAACATCCAAATATAAACGTCTTATAGCAGAACAATTCATTTAAATCTTACTATATATATATATTGGATCCTGTTTTATTACTTCTAAAGCAGAAGAACAAGTACCTCATTAAAATTTAGATGTAGTTTACATAAATTTATCATAAAAATAAAAAATTTTCTAATTTATAACTCAAAAAACTACATTCGGTTAACCGGTTATTCGATAGAAATTATTCGATTTATTCGTTATTCGAAAATAGACAGTTTTAAATTATTCGGACAGTTAATCGACAAAAATTAACCGGATAACCGAATGACGGTTAATCGATTGGATACCCTAATACCCACCATCTACTTTTTAAAATTCTTCGTTACATGGGAGATGGCCGGTAAAGTGGGCGGACCACGCCCATTTTTTTGTTTCCGAGTTAACATTGGTCCTTAAACTATTTGTACAACATTTCGATGATTTTCACCTTATATGGGAATTGGGCGGTAAAGTTTTGGTTTCCAAGTTTATATTGACCCTCGAAATATCCGTATAAAATTTCGATGTCGTAAATGCTTTTGTTTAAGAGATATCAGCAGAAAAGTATGAAATTAAGCTACGGGGACGAAATTTGGCATAAATATTTCTCTTATACAAGGTTTGTTTGGTATTGAAAATGGGCAATATTGGTTAATAAACAAAAAAATTATGGGCAAAATACTGAAAACACAGGGTGTCCGTTGTAGCTTCATTTCATACTTTTCTGCTGATATATCTCAAATAAAAGCATGTACGACAACGAAATTTTATACGGATAGTTCGGGGGTCGATATAAACTTGGAAACCAAAAATGGGCGTGGTCTGCCCACTTTACCGCCCATCTCCCATGTAACGAAAATTTGATGGTGGGTATATAGATTCGGCCGAGCCGAATATAACATTCGCGTTTGATTTTTAAATATGTAAATATCCATCAATGATGAAAAAAATAAATATCTTTAAAAATAAATATCAGTTTGAAAAAAATTTCAAATGATTGTTTTTTAATTCATAATTTTGTTTTGTTTCAAAAATATTTTTTATTCAATGAAATTGTTGTTGTTTAGAATTTTTTCCATCCGATGAAAAAAGTTCAAAATAATTTTCAACTTTTGTAATAAATATCACAAAAGATATTTACATTTTTTATTTCGATCATGATGAAAAAAATTAAACTATTGATGAAAATAAAAAAATCATGATGGATTTTTATTATTTTTTGAACATTAAAGATTTCGATTGAAATAAAAATAAAAATATTGTTTTTTTAGTATTAAAATCCGATCTCTGTTGTTATATTTATTGTTTGTTCTCCAAATCCTATCAAAAACTGATTTTGCATTTCGGCCGGGGAGCGCATATACCTCGATTTTTTTGTTTTAAAAAGTTTACTAGTTTAATATATTAATCAATATTATTCCATCAGATTCTAACGGCTTCATATCATTAAGAAGAGAGCAAAGGTATCCAAATGTTGTTCATATATCTTTTTAAAGATTTTCGGATTTGTTTGTGCATATCTTTATTACTATTATATTATTTTTCTTGACACTGCCAGGCTTAGACGCTCGTATACATAAAAAATTATTAAAAACATTTAACATTTGCTTAAAACGAAAAATTTTTCAATAATCTTTTTGTACTGCAATGTTTGAATAGAGAATATTATTCGAACTTTTCATTTGACATTCGTATTGGGTCGATATAATCTTATTTTCTTAAAAATTGCGTATCTTTCGAAATTTTGAAGTCTTTTTTTTTAGAGGAAATTTATTCTGTAGAAAAAAATGTGTATACAGTTTTACGATAACGATTTTCTACATGTGAGAATGACTGTTGCTGGCTGATATATTTAAAAATGAACATTTTCAACCGGATATTTTCTTAAGTTTTTGGTCTGCAACATTTAAATAAAAAATATTATAATGCAAGTATTCTTAGTTTTTTTTTTACACTCATACTGGGTTAAAATAATATTCGTACATATTTTATTTTTAAATATGTGTTTCCTACGAAACTGAAGTTCTTTTGAAATGAAATTTTATGTCCCACATAAGGGCAATTATATAGAGACCTTTGGCAACAAATAAAAATGCGTTTTATGATAAAATTTCTACATAACTTTAAAGATGATATTCCTTCACATAATGTTTGTTCAAAACATTTGTCGTCAGCGATAAAGTGTGGTCTTGACTGAAGTCCAAAGTGAGAGGAAAATTTAATACATTTAAATTAAAAAAATTTTTATGTTAATTTTTCATACATTAATCAGAAAATATCATCTGATATTATAATAGAAATAAAGAGCCAAAGAGTAACAAGAGACGAAACTAATTGTCAAAAACCTAAGTCGGTTGTCAAAAACCTAAATCATGTAACAACAAAATACATGTAATCAAATACATTTTGTTGTTGCGAAAAGAAAATAAAAACACATTTTTGTTTACAAAACAACAATTTTGTTTGTCCTACGTGCCAAGTTTTATTGAATTATTTTCAATATCTTCAAATTGTGGACAATGTTTACCTGTTCGGTCAGCAAGACGGACAGACATCGATAGATCGAAATTAAAAATAGTTCTGAGTCGACCACATACGGAGAGTGGTTCCGAAACGCTTTTTTTTAATAATCCTGTAACTTGTGAACCGTTAAAAGGTGAAGGTGTTGAAGAGTTGATTTGGTAGAGTACATGTAAAGAGCTTTTACTATTTATGACGGCAAATTATGTTAAGAATTAGTCGTCAAATGATCAAATTGACAATTTATCAAAAAAGTATAATTACTATTATTTTTTTCATTTAAAAATTTTGAAAAAAAAGTAACATAAATATCCAGAAAATATTTACATCTCCGGATGGAATGATCTCTTAATTTCTCCTTATTTCTTATCAGAAAAGTTAAAAAAAAAATACGTGAAGACTCTCAAATTTAAAACAATTAAGAAAGATATAGTCGATATTCGTGCCGAATTGCTATATTTCGGGCAATTATAATCGTTAAATCCATATTCTGGTAGCACAATTGTGTGGAGACTAAGTGAAATAGTGAACCGATAATAACCAATTTGAATAAACTTCGTGTTTGAATAATAAAAGTCCTACGTGCCAAGTTTTATTGAATTATTTTCAATATCTTCAAATTGTGGACAATGTTTACCTGTTCGGTCAGCAAGACGGACAGACATCGATAGATCGAAATTAAAAATAGTTCTGAGTCGACCACATACGAAGAGTGGTTCCGAAACGCTTTTTTTTAATAATCCTGTAACTTGTGAACCGTTAAAAGGTGAAGGTGTTGAAGAGTTGATTTGGTAGAGTACATGTTCCAAGTAGGTCAGGGGTGTAGTGGGTTGATCTCCAAATTTGGCCATCTCGGGTATGTAATTTCTTTAAAAATCGCGAAAAATTCATTTACGATATAACAGAAAAGAAATTTTATACGTAGAAATTTCTAAATAATATTGATGCAAGAATACCATAAACATAATACTAAATACCAAATACTTGCATAAAATGTTTATACTCTTGCATAAAACTTAATAAAAACTTGGCCTCATCTAGCCAAATAAACCTATTTTTCATAAATTTTACGCCAATGTATCTACCCATCATCCCCCTGACCCGCTAGGAACTTTTACTAGTCCAAATTAACATAAATTTACCTCAGTTCTGACCATGTGAAATTTTATTGAGATATCTCTAACGGTTCAAAAGTTACAGAATTAAAAAAAAAAAAAAAAAAAACAATATGACCACTGTCATATGGTGGTCTAGGGTATGAAATAGAAATGTAAGAAAAATTTTAAAGGCATAAGAGAAGGCGAAAATTATTCCAATTATTATTACTTTTTTTGTATGTGAATACTGCCTAAAGGCTGATAAAAAGTATTTACTGGCAGACTTCTTACAATATTCGGGTCTCGATTTCTTTATCACAGATATTTTGGAAAAAGTATCAGAAAAATCTCGTTACAAATTTGTATTATCTATTAAGCGTTAGGTAATGGCAAAGATATTTGTATATGTGAAAAGAAAACACGTTATTCATAATAGATGACACTAATCTCTCTTCTTATTATTACCGCAAGAAAATAGTTCAGTGATATCAAACAAATGGTGCTACTATACACCTTTAGCGTAAATACATTGGGTCATTGTACAAAAAAATTAAAGAACATTTACAGTCGACTAAAAAATAAAAATCGGAATAATAGTTTCTAAAAAATTGTACATACCTCTTCTTTGTCTTTCTGTTCTATGTGTACTTTCAATTTATAAAAAGTATAATCTACAACGTAATATACAATAACTATACCAATAAAATGTTTATGCGAAAAATAAACAACAAATAAACAAAATAATAACTGTAATCATACACAGAATTGTTAGTATTTTAACTTGATTGTTGTTAATAAATATTTAAATAACTTGCAGAGTATTTATAACAGTAACAAAAATTTAATATGAAAATTGATAAATATTAATAACACTGTGCTTAGGTAAAATTTTATTTGAAAATTTAATAAATTGAAGTAAAAAAAATCACCATTTTAAGTTATGATTTAATAATTTTTTAAGAATCAGTATGTTTTCAAGGTTTTCAGTTCAGGGATATTTTTGTGCTCTTAAGTAGAATTATTATCGATGTATCGCAAAGTTATAAATTTATGAAAAAATATAAAATAATTTTTTTTCTGAAAAGTATCGCTGCGTTTTATATTTTCTATAGAAAATATTTAGAATTTGATACGTTTTTATGTGACATTTGAAAATTAAATTTTATAAAAAATAAATAAATAATTTAATTAAAAATATAAATAAAAATTGAGGGTTTAATTTGCATTCTCTTGCTTTAAATTACTTTCTTTCATATTTAATTTAATTGAAATTTAGATAAAAGTAAATAAAAAATATTTTTTTTCCGAATTTAGCCATACAAGGTACCCAGCAAAAACTTGGTAATGACATGTAGTTACGGATGTAGTTACTTTTCAATGACAACAACATACCTTCTATATTACATAGAAGTAGTTTGGTAACTAGTTCTTTATAACTCGGTATGTTATTACTTGTTTGTGTTCAATGTTTTTCAAAACAACAACTTTTTATTGATTGTTCAGTTTACCAATTATTATATTTAAAGAAGGAATGTGTTAAAGGATAAAAGTCAATAAAAACAATTTCCCAGATTTGTTTTAAATAAAGGTAAGACAATTTCAATCACTACATTTGGACAATATTTATATTTTATTATACTATATTTTATTTTCTTTAACATTTTCAGTCTGAAACTTTCGTACGGAGGTCCGGAGTCCGTAGTAGATCCTAAGATGAAACTACCCCAAGCAAAGTGGCACCATAATACATGAGGAGTCGATTCCGGCAAACAGAGCACAACCATAGTCTGCATTTTAATTCAACAACGGCACGTACCAAAAGTAAGGAGAAGAGCTCTGTTGGGATGTTATGGTATGTATGAATGTATGAACAGAAGCATAAATTATATCTTTATGTATTTATTTCTAATATTATTTATTGTATGATTTGTTGTTATTATTTTTAATAAAATTCAAAAGACACAAGTAATTCCTCCTGTTTTTTAACTTATAAGGACTTTAGTAATACTCTAAAATCAATGAGTTGTTGAACACCTTAAAAATAATTAGTTCTTGTAATGACACCCAAGTAATGAGATGGGTAAGTAGTTGCCTCTAATGTCATCACCGTGTTAAAATAATGGGTTATTCAGCTAATGTGTAAGTAGTGTAAAGTCATTATATTAGCTTCTTAACTCATTACCTGGCAAGCAAAGTTTTTACTGGGTATTGATGGAATTCCTTTATAGTCTCATTTCCTGTGGTGTTGCCTACACAGGTTTATATATAAACCTGCATATTACTATTTCTAATTTAACAAAATTATTAAAAGCTTAAAATTGGAGTCCTAATTTTGATGTTTTTTAAGAAATTAGTTTTCAATATTTTTCTTAATTTTTGAACTTGAACATAAATAACAGAGAATAATACCTATGGCGATACATTTTGGTTTTAAAATGACATTATTACAAAAATTTTTTGATATCGACCCATATTTATGTAATTTCAATTAATTTAAAAATGCAACAGTTTTTAGTATAGTGCATATTATAAATATTATAAAACATTGTTACATTTTTGTACAATTTGCACTTCTGTTAATTTTTATACAACAATTTTTCATATATGAAAATATATGCATATGAAATTTGTCTCCCATTTATGACTTCTTTTATTTAAAAAATTTAAATGGATAATAAATAATTAATTATAGCAGACTTAATTAAAAAAAAATATCAAATTCGGTAAATATATCTATGTTTGTAAACACGTTAAATTTACACAAAATTCCATCTAAATACGACGTCGTATTCATCAACATTAATACGTCGAAATTCTGTTTCTACGGTTACAGAAATAATAAAATTTTTGACATTTTAGAAAATTTATAATTTGAAATTACAAATAGAAATAAAATTGGATTTGGAATAAAAAACTAAAAAAAGCAACAATCAATTTCATAATTCTTTCTGAATACTAGGTAAGATTAAATTCACTACATGCTCTAAATTCTTCTTTATTGATACCGAAATTTTCAGAATTCAGCATTGCATTCAAGTTTTGTTTTTGGAGAACATGGATATGTGCTCACCTATAAAATTAAGAAAATCTTTAGGATTAGGTCGTTAAGTCAATAGCTAATCGACACCATATCTAATCGTCAAATGACTTGATCTACATCTTTAATCAACATAAAAATAGTAAATGTAAAATGGGTATTGTATGTGATGTAAGATAATTCTGTAAATAAAATACGTAAAATTTCAACCGGTATTTTTGTACTAAATTATTTGTTAAATTAATTATTGTACATGTGAATGTGTGTGTAGAAAATTTAATATATGTAAGTATGTGTATGTATATATAAAAATGTATTAATATACATATATGGTCATATATGTCCATATACCTCAATTTTCGGATCCAAACATATAAGCAACTTCATACATGATCCATATATAATTTTTTCAGCTGGGTATTCAATAAAACTCGATGCAAAGGAGTTTTTTATAAATGCCAAATTTCATCAAAATCGGTCCATAATTGACCATATCTCCCATATAGATCCCTCTTCCGAAAATCCGAAATAAACAAAAAGTTATGAGCAAAATACTATAAACACAGGATGTCAGTTGTAGCTTCATTTCATACTTTTCCGCTGATATCTCTTAAACAAAAGCATGTACGATAACAAAATTACAGATAGTTCGAGGGTTGGTATAAAGTTGGAAACCAAAAATGGTCGTGGTCCGCCTCCCATATGGAAATTAACGGAATATTGTACAAATAGTTCAAGGACCAATGTAAACTCGGAAAAAATTGGCGTGGTCCGCCCATTTTACCGCCCACCTCTCATATAATATAAAATTTGAGAAAGTTGATGGTAGGTGTATAGATTCGGCTGAGCCGAATATAACATTCGCGTTTATTTTTGAAGTATTGTCTATTCTATAAATAATCAAAACACAATTGAAACTAACAAATTTTTTTCTATATTTTTATTGCTCTAATCGCGGATTTTAGCATAAATGTCCAATTCTTGTAATATTGGCCATAAACACTTGTAGCAAAATACCAGCATGGATTTAATTAGCGTGCCATTAACCAGTTTCAAATTGTGTTGTGCAAAAGTAGTGAAAATAAAATTTTAAAAATTTTGCACCTTTTTTACTAGGGATTTTACGCCGTTTTGGGTACTGTAAAATTTATAATGGAGCCTAATAGCTCTTGTAATTATGCATCATCTCGTTAATGTGCCCTTAACAGAAATGCTGTAGGAAAATTGGATAGAAAAAAGCGAATGGCTCCAAGAGTTGCATTTTTAGCGAGGCACACTCGCAACGTTATTTCAATAAAACTAGAGTATCACATTATCAAAGAAGGTTTCCAAATTACATTTTAAAATCATTGTGGCATTTTAAAATATCAATTTCCTAAAAGTGTATAGTTATTTAAAAGAAATTTTGCATAGTTCGTTATAGCGGATTTTGGCTTCAATTTTAATCAGAATTAAGTTCTTATTATAAGTTTTACTTACGAAAAAAATATGATTTCAGTACAAATATTCAACAATGGATTTCTTTAGCTAAAAACGCGATGTTTTTAATTTAATATTTATCGTCGAGGCACACCCAAGGCGCTAATTAAAATTGGCGATGATGTATATCAATCTGTATCTGCTTTAATACCCTATATCACAATCACTATGACATTCGAAAAAATGTACGTTTTTACATTTAATGCAACTTTAAAGATTTAATTAAGTACAAATAAAAAATTTATATAAATGAAATTGTCTTATGACTTATAAGAATAAGATGAATTTTGCAATAAATAGATGAATATGAACACTACATCACTAAAAACTGAACTTCGCTAATATATCCACGCTTACCTAACATATCGTGATATTTTTAATTTGTATTTAAGATACGTCATTATAAAGTAAATAAATGCAATAATTTTTGATTTAGGACTATAAATATAATTTTTTTTATTAATTTTTATCTTAAATCTCCATTACAGTGACGCTATTCGGTAAAAGTCATTCACGCATACAGATCTGTGTTCCACTAGAACCATGAAATATTGTTACTAAATGGCGTCTATATGCCATTAAAAAATTTGAACCCCAAATTCAAAATAGTTTATCTTTGGACTCGGTAAAGATATCGACTTTAAATTTCATTTATTCGATAGATAATTTTGTTCTTTAATTAGTGAAAGAAAATACAAATGAAATCAGTCGGAAACACTAGAATATATATGAATAAAACTGGACCAAGAACATACAAAACTGAGGTACTTAAAAATTCAAATGGAAATAACAAAAACTATAAGAGATAAATAGGACATGTAAGCATGTTTTTTGTAGCTCTTATCAGTGCCTATAATAATGTATAAGAATATTTGAAATTGGACGAGAAACAAAAATTTGGCAATCGATTAAAACATGTCTATGTCAGAGATACCCAACTTTGAGCCTCTTTAGCTCCGCCCCTGAGGGGTGTGTTCCATCCCCCTTCCAAATTTAACATTTTTCACTCCTCTGCTATACATATACCAGATTTCATGCAAATCCAGCTAGCCGATCAGAAGTTGCTATATAATTCATATTTTTTATAAATTTTTTTAACAGAAAATTAAATTTTTATTTACTTTATTTATTACTTTGCTATGATTATTTTCAGTTGTAGTTTCACTTTTTTATGTGTGCATTAGGTTGGATTAGTTGACCGGTTAAAACACCTGTAAAATGTACAATAGTTGTAAAAAGATTATACGAATTCATGCATTCAAATAAATTGAGAGAAAAGTTACAATTTATGCAAAAAATTACAACAGGATGTGTATAAAAATAAATCTAATAAAAATTTATGACATTTCAATGGAAATTTATATGCTTCAAGGATATGTGACCATATGTGCTGTGGACATTGGGGATCAAGTAAATGTTAATACATTTGTGTGAAAAATATTGAATCCAAGAGAGAATAAAGTAATATAAAATCTATTCGTTTTGCAAACAAGTGTACTTAATAAACAAAAAAGAAAAAAAAAAAAAACGGTTTATGAAAAATTATTTTTTTTTTTTTAATGCAATTATATTTTGTTTGGAAGTTAAAAAATATTTTCATAGATACAAAAATTAATTTTGCCGGTGCACAATGTACTTTTTTAGGGGTATGAGTGATCAAAAATCAATAACTTTTGAACGGTTTAATATTTGTGTCCGCTACTTTTTTTAAAGTTATTTTACACAAAATTAGCAATCGCCAACAATGCAATAATCATTACATATTTCCATATTTTGCCTTGTAAAGTTGCAACAAAAATTATATAATATGCATATCACAGCAAAACTTATTAAAGTATTATGAATTTTAAAACGTGTGGATAGGAATATTGTAGCACTATGTCCATAACATGCATACGTAAAACTTCAACCAACGCTAACAATTCCAACTGAATACATATAAAGGTCAAAGATCTAATCTTTAGATGGACGTCCGAACGGACATAATTTAAACACAATGTGGTTATCAAATGACGTAAAAAGGATATAAGTATTATCTACTTTTGCGTCCTTAAATGTTCATAACATTTTCATAATTCTAGTAAATATAATTTCTTCATCCAATTTTACCAGTGAAAAAAAATAATTATTCATATAATTTTGTATTTAAATATGATAAAATAAATGTCAAAGTAAATTTTTATTTTTCAAACCAGGGTTTTATTTTAATAATATATTTATCACATTTTGCAATAAATATCTGCTACTAGCAAAAAAAATACTAAAAATATTTTTACCGTTTCATTTTTGTTTATAATTGCAACTAAAATTATTTTTCTATTTTGCAGTATTATCAATAAAAATTGCAGCGTTTATTTACAATTTCTTGTAGCATAAACAAAATATATTCAACTCGTACATAAATTAACATAGAAAAATAATACTTCGTGTTTTAGTTCGGACACATATAGCACACGAACAATTTTTCTTCGTGAGCTGCAAAAAAAATTTAGCAAATTTTCTTTGTTTTGATTTTGCAACTATAGTTTTTTTTAGTATTTTTATTTAAGCAATTTTGTTGCTACTAAAATTTCTTCTATGAGGAATAAAACACATGTATATTGAAGTATGTATGTATGTGTGTATGTATAGCAACAAATACATGCCTTCCCGTTAAAATTATTTATTTCATCATGTTTTACATTAAGATTATTATTAAAATTTAAATTATACAAACATTGATTTCTGTATTTTTACTTATTTTCGATCACTTACATCCCAAAAAAGTACATATTGCGGTGTGGGAAGAAATTATGAACTTTATCAGAAAAGATTTTCAAAAATAAAAGAAATAGTTATTTGGAGTTAAGCTCAAAGTTCAAATTCAGGCTTTATTTGTACCCACTGACCTATATTTCGAATTCGTAACCCTTTTTAAGTTTATATGTATATTAGAGTATACCAATTTCGATTTCGATGTAGGAAGCCTTAAACGATGCGTAAAAATGGGCAGAATATAGAAAAAATATTTAAAAAATTTTAGAAATTGGTCTTCAGTTCCCTACCAGCGATTAAAAAATGACATGTCCCATATATTTCAGTCAAAAAAACAAAAAAAAAAAAAGCGTCGATTTTTTAATCGAAATGAGTGTCAAAAAATTCGTAATTTTAAGCTGTTTATGGAAAAAATATTTTAAAAGCTTGCCCCATGAGATTTTGTTGCACTGGAAGATTTTTTTAGGACATTTTGACAATTTTTTTTTTTTTTTTCTTTAATTATCTTTTAGCAACAGTACTTACTATAATGCAAATTTTTAATATTTTCGGTACAAAAGGAACAGAATCAAAAAAGTGTTTATCCATTTTGCATGAAAAAATATCGAACTTTCTTTTTCGCATGATGTACTAAAATGACGGTTTGTGGACAAAATCTTTGCAAAAAATTTTTAAAATATTTTTCTTATAACTGGCTTAAAATAAGAAATTTTTGATACCCATTTCAAGACAAAAATTAATCCTTTTTTTTGGACGATATGTTCTGACGATGCGATGACTTTCAATCGCTGGTAGGGAACTGAAGATCAATTAAAAAAAAATTTTAATATTTTTCCCATATTATGTTAATCTTTACTTATCGCTAGATGGGTCTTCCCACGAAGTTTTTGTCTGCAGGACACTTAATGTATATTAAGGTAGTCCAAAATTCCTTTTTGCGAGATACAATTAAATGTACTTAAAATTATGAAAAGAGATGTAATTTAGAATAAATTTTCCATTTAAGTCGGTGATCCTAGAACAAACCTTACAATTTTTTCTCCCCAATACTAATGTTTTATACATCAAACGATAGCTTAAGAAAAATAAATATACCCATGAATCATTTCATTTAAAACCGACACAAAATTTGAAAAATTACAAATTTCGAATTTACCTCTCCGTACTTAATAATATACTCATCAAATTTAAAACTTAAGATAGTCTTATCCAATTGTTTGCGAAATATAGCGATTTGAAAGTGTAAAATAACTAAATATATTTACAAAGTTGTATACAGAATACTGCAAATGTCTTTCAAAGTATTTATGATACAAGATATATTGAGATTTCATATTAAAGGTATCAAAATTACATTTAATATGACCTACAATATGACTTTTTCTCAAAATCAAAATGGTCCATATCTCGAGATTTATAGTTCACGAGAAAATATTTCACTTTACTCTTAAACAACTGAAAGAGTCATTACAATTTAGTGGAAAGAAATGAAGTGAAAAAGTTATATTTCGCTAACTGTTGCTATTGTTGTCAATATTTTTTAAATTGTGTTAATTAGAATATGCAGGTCGAAATATATTCATCTCATTTAATTTCTGAGAGCCAAGTCTTGGCAGACCAGTGAACATACATTTGCAAATTACAGATCGATTCCTTATTCTCTGGATTTGCAGTTTGTGTGCTCTATCAACAGTGTTACCGTTTGGCGACTTTAGTCGCCAATTGCCCCTTTTTCAACCACCTGGCCCCTTTTTTAAATGGCGACTTTTTAAGACTATGTGCTAAATGACGAGAAACTAAGTTGTATGAAATATATCGACCCATTATATATTAATTTCAACAAATAAATTAATAATTTTGAGATTGTTTCACAGTATAGTGATATAAAAAACCGCGGAGTATTTATAAATGAAATGAACTGAAACTGTTAGTAATTAAACATAACAATAAAGTTTATGAATAGCTATTTATATCATCATATTCCGAATCCTTTTGACTGGATTGATAGTATAAAAAAATGAAAAATTAATATTCATATCCTAATTTATATTTTTACATTCTTCATAGAAATCCTTGGGGAGACGTTTTTTTTACTAAATTATCAATAATAAAAAATAGTATGTCTAACGGGCTTAAGTCAATATTTGTGGATCCATGCGTTTCAAAGACTGGAGTACGAGTGAAGAACTCGTAGAAAAGTGCAGTAGTTTAATTAATTAAAAGAGGATTGTATGTTAACTATTTTTGTGAATAAATTTTTATTTTTGCAATAATAAAAATTGTTGCAAAACAATTATAAATTATTTTGTTATTAATACTGAAATTTGTAGTTTTTCTTAACATAAAAAATTTTTGGTTTTCATTGTTATCAAATAAACAAATTTTAAGGAGTTTTTTAGGTTTTAAAGCAGTTGGCCCCTTTTTTTTAAAAATCCTCTTTTTTGGCGACTTTTTATTTTGAAATGCCCTTTTTTGGACACTTTTTAAAAATTCTCAACGGTAACGCTGTCTATCAACACTGACATAAGGAAGTACGAAAACCACTTTTGGTGAAGGACATAATAATAATAGTAATTACCCGCTGGCTTTTCCTTTTATTTTTTTGTTTTGTTGGTGTTAAATGTAAAAGTATAAAAAAAAATTATTTATGTAAAAAAGAACAATAAAATAAGAAAACTTAAATAACAATAATAATGAACTTAATTACATTTAATTAAGGGGAAAAAAACAAAGGAAAGTTTGCAATAAAGACATAAATTATTTCATAAGAAATTTTAACCACAAATCAGTTGATAAAACTGTCATGTTTTCAGGAGATGTTTTTCCTCGATTAACAGTTAACTGCAGAATATATTAATAATTAATGTTCTGCGATTATGGCTCATGACCTTTTACAATTAATATTGTGTAATCAAAATAAATAAATATTATAAGGAACAGTCTAAGTAAATTCAAGTTATTTGCTATTTTGTTTGTACAACTATGTACTTATATAATATATAACATTATTATTATGAATGATTTAGATTATTTTGACAAATTGAGTTTTAGTGAAATATTAAATGCCATAAAGTTTTCGCCATGTTTAATTTGTGTTATTGAGTTTCTTGGAAAAGGCGGTGTAAAATTAAACAAGTATTTTCTGGTATAAAACTAAATATTCACCGTTATTTTAATTTTCATTAAACTAAATATGAATAAGAGAAAAAATTTGATTTGAATATCCTTGAATATTTATTACTAGCTAGTACCCGGTGTGCTTCGCCACCCCTCGAAATGAAATACATAGTAATTAAAGGATTAAAAAAATATATTTATTTATTAATTAAAATTTTTCTTAAAAAATTTGTTCTTATTATAAATTCTTTTGATGTACGATATATATAGTTTTCATACTTGACCTTATTGTAATAAAATATAAGCATTTAACATATAACATTTTTCTTATTAAATAATTCTTATTCTAATGCCTTGGGATACACAATATTTTTTGTTTTTCTTTCTGGTGCATATACATATAAATCTGCTGGCTTTCCCACTCGCGAACATGCAACGTAAAGTTGTCCGTTTGAGAAACATGGATTTTCTAAATTTAGGCCACAAACTTGCAAAGACTGACCTTGAGCTTTATTAATAGTCATTGCAAATGCTAAGCGAATAGGAAATTGCAAGCGCTTGAAATCGAATGGCATTTCCGATGTTGTCATCGGAATACGTGGCAGCAATACATCTGTTCCCTTAAACAAATACAATCAAATACAAATTTGAGCATTCCAACTCCAATAGTTTCCTAGATATACGAATTTTTGCATTTAATTCATATGGGAGGTACCATGCCCCCTACTTCTAGTCCGCCCATATTTTTCTTATATATTAATATTGATACCAAAGTGGCTCCAACAAAATTTTAGAACTTTAACTGTTATATTTTCTCAGATATGATAATTTAATATTTTCTTTATATGGGAGGTGCCACTCCCACTATTGCTAGTGTACCAATTTTTGTCCAAAATATTAATATTGAAGCTAATGCTAGTCGTACAAAATTTGAGCTATCTAACTTTTATAGTTTCCCAGATATAAAAATTTTGGTATTAACTTTATATGAGAGATGACACGCCCACTATTTCTTTTCCGCCCATTTTTGCACAAAACGTTATTGTACAAAATTTGGGAAATGTAACTGTAATAGCTTCCTAAATTTACGGCATTTGGTATTGGCAAGCAATATCAGGCGTGGGATGTGCCACACCCCCTATTGCTAGTTCGCCTATTTTTTTCCAGAATGTTCATATAGGTGTCAAAGTTGTTCATGCAAAATTTGAGGACTCTAGTATTACCAATTTCCGAGATATATTACTTTAGTTATTTAGTTAGTGGGCGTGGCATCTCGCCCACATGGAATTTCAAAATAAAAAGTAGCCTATTTTTCCTTCCAGGCATATAGGAACACACTGTGAAAAATTCAAGAAAATCGGTTTAGCCGTTTAGGCGGCTATAGACTTCAAACAAACATACATACAAACAAACACACATTAATTTTTATATATAGATAGAAGATATACAAAGAAAATTCTGCAAGTTTGGCACTTTTAAAACTACATTGTGTTACAGTGGAAAGTTACTTAGAAATGTGCTTTATATAACGTTCTTTATTTATCAAAAACGTCAAAAAAATGTGTTTGTGTTTTGATTGAGCCAAACTTTTAAATCATTTCGACGTACAATAGCCGTACTATTTATTATTTTTGTGTTGTGGTGTTTTTCAGGACATTGAAAATTTATCGTATTACCGATGTTATTACCGAATCTACAGAGTTCTTCTTAGATCGGTAAAGCGATGGATGGTGAATTCCACGTTTATTTCATCACGATAACGACTAGGGTTGCCAAACGGACTTGAATTAACTTGATTGTCAAGATATTTTAGAAGTTGAAACTTGTACAGAACTATACAACATAATGACTGAATTTTAAATAATTTAAAAATCAGATATATTAGAGTGTCTCGTTATTTCAATGTAGGAAGACTCATTAAAAACAATGCGTATTAATGAGCTGAAATTCATCTTCAGTTTGAAAATCTCACGTCTGGTATGTCAGGAACAAAATTTTATCTAGTTTGCAATAAAATATATTAAACTTTTTTCGCATGATGTACTAAAATGATGATTTTTTTACCAAAATTGACTTACTTTACTTATATTAAAAAAATTGTGGTTATTGAAACAAAAAATTCAAACATAACTAATATTCATTTATGAAAAAGTTCAAAAGAAAAAATTATAAAATCAAGGCATATTTGATATAAATTATAAAGTACAAATTTAATTGTAGTATCACCACATTACTCCCCTCCTAGTGAAAACGATACAGATTAGGGTTCTCGTTTAGGAATAGTATCCACAACCTCTTCAGTATCTATAAAGGCAGGCTTCAAACTATCAATCGAAATATTGTCTATTTTGTTTCCAATTTTGAGGGTAAAATATTTGTCAAATCTTTTAATAACTTTATAAGGACCGCGAAATTTTTATTGAAGTGGCTTCAGAACATGATCGTTTCTTATCCAGACATGACTAGTTTGGTGAATATTCTTGTTTACGAAAACTGAAGGTTTGGAATTATTTGAACAAGATATTGGTTTAATTATTGACATTATTGTTTGTAAATGTATTACAAAGTCGTTAGTACTCATTAGACTTGTTGAATCGCTGAAAAATTTACCAGGCAGATGTAGATTTTCACCATAGACCATTTCTGCTGGAAAACAATTTATAGAAGATTTTGTTGATAATCGTAAACCCAACAAAACTATTGGCAAATCTTTTGTCCATTGCGATTCTTCATGACATGAAATTGATGCTTTTAATGTTCTGTGAAAACGCTCTACTAATCCATTACATTGAGGATGGTAGGATGTTGTAAATTTGATTTTTGTTCCCAAAAATTGAGTTAAGTAACGAAAATTATTTAATGAAAATTGATGTCCTCTGTCAGTATTTATTTATTTTATTTATTATTTAATTCAATAGCCAATGAAATTACAATTTCTTACAGGCTAGCATACATATTATTCTTAAAGCTATTAACAATACAATATCTCGTAATTATACAATATTATTATTTAATAAGTTAAAAATACTCCTCTTAATACGGATTGGATTTACTGAAAAATCAATATATGGATAAAAAATGTTGAATTGATTACACATACGTCGCATAGGATCAAAGTTGGCATAATTGGTTCGAAAATATTTAATTTTTAAAGGAATAAAATTTCTACTTGAACGAATAGGGAATGCAAATTCTATCTTACGAAGCAGGAACTCGGAATTGATTGAACCATTTACGAAATTAATTACAAATTTTATATTCATATATTTTCTACTATTTTCAAGAGAAGGGAGATCAATTAGTTGTAATCGACTTTTATATGAAGGTAAATTAATATTAGGATTCCATGGAAGATTACGAAGACAAAATAAGAGAAACTGTTTTTGGACTGATTCTATTTTATTTACGTGAACTTCGTAATGAGGATCCCAGACCACGGAAGCATACTCCAGGATTGGTCTTACGAGAGATGTAAATAAATGCTTGGAAACGTAGGGATCTTTAGTATGAATAACATCAGGCGAATAAAATCTTGAAACCTATCTATTCATGAAAGTTTCACAGATAGTAACCGATGAGCAGTTTGGCATTGGGAAAGCTTTCATCCAACGTGAAAAACGATCGACACAAGTCAATAAATAACATTAACCGTTTGATGGTGGAAGAGGTCCAACTAAATTTATATGAATTTCAGCAAAACGACGAGAAATTAAAGGAAAATGTCCTATAGCACTTTTATTATGACGAGAAACTTTGGATTTTTGGCAAACTTAACAAATTTTCGTTCAGTATGTGCAATCTTGTTTCATAAATGGCCATACATATCGTTCATTGATGAGCTTCGTTGAGGCTTACTACCATTATAAATAGACTTTAGATCTTTTGGAATATATGGTCTAGGAATGTTTTTTTGAGATATCACAAAATATTTTTGTTTTAGTACTAGGAATATAAATTAGTTGTAAGTTGAGAGACGTTTCAGATTTTAAAAGATGTTGAAGCTCCATATCTATTTTCTGTAATTTTGCAAGTTCATCATAATCAAGGAGAGATATTGATTCTATTCGCGAAAAAGCATCAGCTACAACGTTATCAGATCCTTTGATGTCTATAAAATTTGTTGCAAATTGAACAATATAATTTAATTGCCGAAGTTGGCGTGGACTTGCTTTCTCAGGATTTTGAGAAAAGGCAAAAATCAGCGGTTTATGATCCGTATGATATGAAAATTCACGACCTTAGATAAAATCACGAAAATGTTTAATGACAGTATAAATTGCCAAAAATTCTCGGTCATAAGTACTGTAACGCTTTTCGGTATCTGAAAGTTTCTTGGTAAAAAAGTATACTGGCTGTAAGTCATTACCAATACAGCATCGATTGCAAAATCAGATGCATAAACTTTAATAACTAATTCGGCATTACTTATGGGATCAAATAAAAGAGTTGAATTGGAAAAACTAAACTTACATTTCTCAAAGGCTTCTTCGGTTTCTGTAGACCATGGTACAGGCCGTTTATCATTTTGAACTGAATTCTTAAGCAGTTGAATGGTGCTTGTTCCATTGCAGCTTTTGGTAGGAAACACCTATAGAAGTTGATCATGACAAGAAAACGTCTTAATTCTTTGATTGTCTTAGTCTTTGGGAAGTTTTGAATCATGGCAAGAAAACGTCTTAATTCTTTGATTGTCTTAGTCTTTGGGAAGTTTTGAATAGCTTAAATTTTACTTTGAGTAGGACGAAGACCATCAGAAGATATTTGAAATCCCAGGAAATTGATTTCGCTCTTACCAAAACTACATTTACCTTGATTGACGATAATACCATACTCTTGAAATCGTTCAAATACAATCTTGAGATGTTCCATGTGCTCAGTAGTTGATTTTGAAAATATTAGGACATCATCTATATACATAAACACAAAGGGTAATCCACGAAGAACTTCATCCATTAGACTCTGAAAGCTTTGTACGGCATTTCTTAAATCGAATAGCATTTTAAGGAATTCATATAACCCAAAGGGAGTTATTACTGCTATTTTTGGTACATCATCTGGATAGACAGGTATTTGATAGAGTGCACGAACAAGATCCAACTTCGAAAATACTGAGTAACCATCAATATTAATATTGGCATCAGTAATAAATGGTATTGGATAAAATATCTGGTACCGTTACTTTATTCAAAAATCTGTAACACCTACACATCTCTACTCACCGTTTTTTTTTAGGTACCATGTGAAGTTGCTTTTTGCAGGCTTAATTATACCACACTGTAACAAATATTCAAAATCTTTCTTTGCAATATTAAGACGATTAGGATCTAAATGACGTGCTTTTGCATATACTGGTTGCTCTGTGGTTTCTATATGATGATAAACATTATGCTTACTTTTTATACCAGGTAATGCTTTAGTTTGATATACATCATGGTACTTTAATAAAATCATAATATACATACTATTATCTTGAACTAAAACTTTGATTTCTATTGACGGAAATTTTAGAAGTTTTCCCGAGATATGCAATAACGTTGTACCATCGATTAAAACTTTATTATTAAGATCGGGGAGAAGATAATAATGTTTTAGAAAATCTGATCCTAAAATATGTTTAGATACAAAGAATACTAAGAAGGGAAAATAGTACTCTTTCCTACAACAACAACATTTCTCTCTCTTCACATACAAGTTCTGTCTGAATTCAACACACTTGTGAGAGAGAGAAACAACACAAAATAAACAAATATTTTCCTTAAAATTTAAGGAAAATTACACATGCGACACATTTTGCAATAAACACACGATATTTTTATTATTTTTTCACACGCGTTTATAGTATTTTAGCTCCCGTTAAACGAATATTTTCCACAAACTGAAAAAATATTTTTTTATTTTATTTTTGGCATTCCTTTTTTGTATGTTGAAATTTAAATTGAACGAACAATGTTGCTACTTTTGGTATTAAAAATAAAACAGATTTTAAAATAATTTTAAATTATTTTCATATTCATCAACAAAAAGCAAAGAAATGTAATTATATTACTATTTGTGGATGTAACCCGCATAAAAAGATAAAAATCTGCGAATATAATTGTGATGAATTATATTTAATAATTTGTTAATACTTTTTTGTGCAACTATGTATGATTATGATGTGTGGTGAAAGTGGTTTCAGCACTAATACATATAAATAAAATTTTACTAACACAATTTTAAAGTTAGGTTTTTTTGACAAGCCTTCCATTCTTAGTATTATTTGTTTAGATACGTCAGCAATAATAAATTCCACGAAAAATATCTACGAAGGTTTAGATCAAGATGTAAAATTTTAGTACTAAAAGTACGAATTTGAGAACCATTAGTGGCAAAAATTTTGATTCCTAAATTTTGAGAGTTCCAAGGATTTGTATATTTTGGAAGGATTACTGATACGTCTGCACCAGTATCAATGAGGAATCATTTATTTGACATTTTATATTTAACAAATAAGTGACATGAAGAAACCTGGACATCCGAAACTGTCGCAATATTCGAATGATTTTTTAGTTTTTTGAAAAAGAACGTGGGTTAATGCATTTAGATGCTTTCTCAGCAAATCTCAGCACAATTCTCTATTACGAGATTTGCTTCGATTTCTAGATTTACCAGATCTAGAAGTATATAAATTTGAATTTCGCTCTGTATTTCGGCTTCGTTAGAAATTATTAAATTTCCTCTCAAACGCATCGATCTTTTGGCAAATCATAGAAATATCAGCATGACAAGGAGTTGAATTAATTTCAAAAACTTGTGGTGTATGAAGACTCAAAATTTTATCCGCTTGGTGGGCCAAAGATGAAACATCACTTACTTGACTTATAACAAGAATAGATCTGACATCTTCCGGAAGTTGTTCCAAAAATAGGGTTTTCAGTAGTGAATCATTGAGCTGTTCAGAAGCGAGGTTTCTCATCACTTGCAGAAAATGTGTGGTCGCCTAACTGATGACTTTTTAAAAGTCGTCGAAGTTTGGACTCCTGAAATTCAGAAAATGTTCCAATCAAACGATCCTTCACAGCTTGGTACTTACTGGTGCCATCAGATGGAGGTGATTCCAAAATATCGGAAACATGCGGCAAAACATTGAAATCGATATTTGCAATAACGTATTAAAATTTGGTATTATCATGTGAAATTCCAGAAATACCAAATATGAATTCGATTACATGAACCAAAGTTTGGGGTTTTCCTTCCAAAAAAGTGGTAGCTTGTGAATACTTGAAGCGGCAACTTGTACACTTGCTGTAGCATTTCTAGAATTTTAATTGGGGTCACCAATTAAATGTGCCCAGCAAAATCTTCGTAATGACATGTAGTTACGGATGTAGTTACTTTGTAATGAAAACAACATACTGTCTGCATTACATAGAAGTGTTTAGTAACTAATTAACTGTTTATAACTCGAATGTAAATAAGTATTTTTGATCACATTTTTTAAAATATTAATTTTTATTGATTTTTATAATGCAGTTACCAATTTATATATTTGAAGAAGAGAGACATAAATGAAAGGCAAAATATGCGTATGAATTAATTTGTAATCTAAAATAGTTTATTTTTATTACATTTATTTTAATTACATTTTTGGTTGTTATGTTTTTGAAATTAAAATTTAAAAAATCTTTTTACAACAACGAAAAAAATATTTTATATCCTGACCAGTGTTGCTAGGAGCTGAGAAAAAAATTAGATAATAAAAAAGGTCAGAAAATGCTAAATGTCCCAAAAAATATAAAGCCAGAAAAAAGCTAAGATATTGTTTTATTTAAAAACACATTTTGTTCTCATTAGTTTCTGTTTTTTCTTTAAGATATATTAATGAATTTTAAATATAACATAAATAGTTTCTATGGGTAATAAAGTTTGTTAAAAAATTATTATAATATTTTTGTAGAATAAAGCGCTGCAGGCTAAAATTCGTTATATATAATTTTGATTTTTTGTGAGTAATAAACAAAAATGCTTAAATTGATGATTTTGTAAAAATAAAATTAAGGCTATGTTAAGAATCAAAAAAAAGATAAGAAAAAAGGCTAGATTTAGCCTTAAAAGGCTAAACTGTCAACACTGATCCTGACATTTAATTACTTATTTATAACCTTAAATGTAACTAGTTCCTATTGTTATTACTACACATTTATTTACAAAAATTCAAACGAAACTTAATTTATTGAGAAAGTTCAAAAGAAAAAATTATAAAATCAAAGCATATTTGAAAAAAATTATTTTTTAGATTTCAAATTATAAAATACAAATTTAATTGTAGTATCACCACAAAATAATAAAATTTATTTTATGATTCTTATTTTTATTTCAATATTTTTGTGTAATTTGTAAATGAGTTTTTTCACTTATTTGTGAAAAAGTTTATTCTCTGATTGGAGTGAAGTTTATCTTATTTAGTATGTGAAATAATTTTTGGAAAGCTATTGTATGGTATTATAAATACTTTTTTCTTTAATAAAAATATTACTTTGGTGAGTAATATTGAGTAATATCTGCACATTGCAGTAATTTTATATTGAATTTCTTTCATGTCCCGTAAAATTTTCCTTTTAAGACATGAAGCCATGGAAAATATGTACACAAATAGAAAAGCAAAACATTTTTTAGTATTCATTTTTGTTTGACTTTCACCATAAAATATTCTATAGTTTGTTGTTAAAAATGAATTTTAGGAATTTATGTATGAAGTCGAATTTTAGAAATGCTTCATGAAGTAATATGTCTTAATATAATTTATAGATCTACAAAAATATATGTATTTATGTGAGTATTATACATAAGGACTGCGCACGAACAATTCCGTGCATGCTCTTGGGCTTATAACTTTTGATGTGGTGAAAAATTAATAATTCTGTTAACTGGTTTGTATTTGTTATTATGTTCACTTGCCATGTGCTAAGTTTCATGGTAATAGCAAAATTGGATTCTCTTAAAATGGAAGTTTAACAAAAAACACATAAATCAAATTTTTTTATGAAATTTTGCATTGGTCATATAAAATAATTACAGGGAAGGATGTTGTGCCGCAAAATACAGTTTCTTGGGTCATAATATTATACAAAGAAGTCATGATCACTGAATAGTAACCTGGTAATGGAAGACAAATAGTATATTCAGGCTGTAGGACTCAGGCAAAATAGAAAAGATTTTGAGATAAAATCACCTCATCTCTGGAAGAAAAGTGTCAGAAAAAGTTAATTGCTTTGAATCTTTATCAGAAAATTTAAAGGAAGTCTAGTCTGAAGACTAGCTAAAAAGTAAGAAAAAATCATATTAGAAACGCAAGCAAGAATTTGGAGGTAAAAAATAACATAAAAGTACTTCGGAAAAATGTTTTCAGAAATTTTATTTCTGTATAGTAGACAATGAAACGTTCGTATAGGATGACTTTTTTCAACTTCCTAACCAGGAATTCTATGTCGCAGATGATTGAGTGATTATGACAGAAAAATTTCATGTATCATAAAAATCAAAATTCTCAAGAAAGTTTTCGATTTGGGAAGTCATATGTAAACGCAGGAATGAAGCACTTCATTCCTAAAAAATGGTTGCATTAATACAGAAATATACGTGTATGAGTGCCTTTGGAAAATAATTCTGCCTTTCCTAATAAAAATTCAGTGTATCCGTTATTTTTTGGTATGTTTCCGCTTCTTATCATTACAACAACAAAACAATGGAGTTGCAACAAAGAAATTGTAAGAGTTTGTACTGAAAGAGGCTACTCCATCAAATTGTCCGAAACTCAGTGCAATTAAAAGATATTGGACTCTAGCAAAAACTTACTTAAAGGACATAAAAAGCATAAAAGCGTAAAATGAAACGAAGTTTAAAGATAAGTGGACTTATTCGAACAAAGTGACCGAAACACAATAAAACTTTTAATTAGAATAATTCCGGAAAATATCAGATATTTCCTTAAAAACCAACAGGAACTAATTTATTCTTTTATGTTTAGAACTTGAACATAACGGTCATTAATAAAAATGTCACTTTAAAAAAATTCGTCCACTGGTTTAGTTCCTATAAGCAGATTTGCATGCACGGATTTTTTCGTGCGCAGTCCTTATTTAATATATTTTTGCGAAATTGTAAACTAATATATTATGTATTTCAAATTTCAATTGAAACATAAGAAGACAACGTGTCAGGTGTCCTTACTTTAATATCTAAATGGAAGAAAATATTCAAGGTCGCTGAAGAGCCTTAATTATTGGTGCTTACAAACATCATGTATATTAGAGTGTCCCGTAGAAAAAATTTCGTACAAATAGCCCTCAAACGTTGCGTAATAACATGCTGAATATATAAAAAACAATGAAAGTATTTTTAAAACTAATCTTTAGATCCCTACGAGTGATTAATGTTCACGAGTCTAGAACATCTTACCAAAAAAAGTTTGGATTCATGTCTTGAAATGGAAAGTCATAATTTTGTAGGTTATAAAAAAAAAAAAATTAGTTATATAAAAAATTAAAAAAAAAAATTAAAATTGTACATCAAATTTTATCTCAAAGGACTTCAAAGTTAAGCTTTAAAATAAAATATGTATAAAAATTATATCAACCCAATATGGGTATCAAATGAATCCCTGCAATATAACATAAGAGTTTATTTAAATGCTCCAGCACAGAATGTTAAGAAAAATGCGTTATACTATAGAATTTTAATTAAATAGTAAATAAGGAGTGAGATCGAAAAATTCTTAACATACATAACATTCAATAACTTGGAAACGGTTGATCTTAGAGCTTTCATTATTTTTAATAATTTGATAATTTAGCACAGATCACAGAAATATATAACTTTCATGGTTCTAACCACTAATTATAAAATTGTGGACCATTTTTGAAAACCCTTTCTTTGGAGATTTGATAGTTGCTTCAGTCACTTTTTTGGAACAGTGTGCACATTTTCTGTTAAAATCTTCGGTATATATCTTTCCACTGGTCTAAGCTATGGACAATTTTGAAAATTTACCTCTCTTGGTACTAAAACTATGTTATTGATTTGGTACCACTCCAGAGCATTCTTACCGTAGTGACATGATACCAAATGGATCCAAAAATATGTGGACACATTGTGCTTTCTTAAGAAAAGAAGAAGTCTTTTTTGCAAATATTCCTTTATGCATATTTTGGTATTTATAGATCCGAATGTATCAAATGACTTTCCTGTTTTGCCGCAACTGCAAAAAGCTTGTCATGCCATGAATTTTGTAAGAAATTTTTGCTGCTTTGGGTCTTAAACTTCTCTCCAACATTGCTTCGGGCATTAGCAATAAAAATTTTTGAGACACAAGCTGCGAAGATTCTGCCAGCACCTACGTTTCTTTGTCAATTATACAGCTTGAGTATTTTTGTATGAAATTTGGTTTTAAATTCCGTGTCATATTTTTGGCTTGTATTTTTTTTTTTTTTTTTTTTGCAGAATTTCAGTTTGGAATTTTTTGAACTTTATATGTTATCAACTTTCCCATTAGCTTTAAATTTTCGCACCAAATAGTCGAAGCACTGAGAAAACTGAGCGGATTTTCTGCCAAATGTGTTTGGAGTTCCTTTCAATATGCCTTCAATTTTCTGGCCTTCCCAATATCATGTGGTCCTTTTTTCTTACCGAACTAGGTTTCACATCAATAGTCAAATTCTCCTGATACTGTTTAATGACATTAGAAACGGTTTTACGGACGACATTTAATTCTCTGGCCAATTATTTGTAAGACCTATTTGGATTTTTTGATATTTTTTAATAACTTGTAGCACGTAAATCTTTTTCGTCACTTGTTTTGATGAAAATAGGGACAAATTAACATCGTTGTTATTAAAAATAATAACTGAAGTATTATTCCATGATAACTAGATCAAAAAAAATTTTGAATATTGATTCCGTAAAAAGTTATGAGGCAAAATGTGTGTTAAGATTTTTTCGATCTCACTCCTTATAATGTTAAAGGTTTATATTTTTTAAAAAAGACATTTTCTTAACTTTATTTACTGCAACATTTAAATTTAAATTATAATTATATCGTAGCATGCTAAATTCGAATCTGCTTTCAGTTTTTTCCCATCAGGTCGAGATTGTTTTCATGGGTGTGTCTTATATTGCGTCCTAAATAAGCCGATTATATTTAATTATAACTCGAGAACGGTATGCCCGATTTATATAAATAATACACCTAAATATGTGGAATACGAATGGCTTTAAGTCGTTTTACTAACAAATTTGTATCCTTTCAATAGTAGGGAGATATTTCGAAATAAGTGTCCGAAAACAATTTTTTCATGCTAAATTCAAGATTTTTTTTTTTTTTTTTTACTAAAACTTCTTTTTAAATGGGAAAACATCAAAAATGTTTCAGCTTATCATCTTTATCTCAAAGCTTGTAAAACTACGAGTAAATAAAGCCACTTATCATAAAAATTGATGCACAAATTGCATTTACAGTTAAGTTAGGATACTCATGCATACCTAAGAGGAGGCAGTCACACTTGTATAACTCGAGAACGGTTTGTCCTATTAAGATAAATTAAACTCCAATATATAGCGACTTAAATTGTCTTTGAGCTAAACTTATATAATTTCTTTATTGTTCAGTTAATATTTCCGTAGTTATTCGGTAATTAGTAGCGAAAAAATGAAAATTTTTTTTGAAAAATGGTGAAAATTTTGATTCATAGCTCTGATATTCTTATGCGAATAAAAAATATTGTTAACATACCTTGAAGACAATTTTCGTATGCATCTTTTTGTATATCATTTATCAAAATCGTATAAATGTTTCTTGAGTAATAATCAAAATTGTATAAACTATTCTCAAGTTTTATAGTGTGACTGCTGAATAAGGTGATGATATTAGTCATGCCCATAAAAAAAATCAGTACGTTATAGAAAAAAGGTTAATGCAGATTCTTGTTTAGCTCGTCAAAATCCACCTAGTCCACCTATTTTTGTTTCATTTTTGCCCACCACTATATATTTGAATAAAATCAAGATTTGTGCTTCAATTTTGAAGATATTAGCCTTATTTTATTCGCAGTATTACTAGCTTTTTCGAAATGATAAAGTGAAATATTTTTGATGTTTTTATTTATTAAATGAAGTTTTAGAAACAAAAAAATCAAAAATTTTCCATGAAAAAGATTTTTTTGGACACTTAATTCAAAATAACTTCGAAACTATTCAGCACATACAAAAATTAAGTTCGGGTTATTTGAAGATATTTTTAGTACATATCTTTTGAAATATCACTTATGTCAATCGTACAGACCGTTCTTTAGTTATGAGGAAATATACTAGAGTAATGGCCTCACTATGGGCGAAATATTAGACACATACATATTAGCCCATATAAAAAAGAATTCAGACCTGATGGAAAAAAACTGAAAGCGTGTTAAGCACATAAAAATGCATCAAGTTCAACTATTCGTCTTTGGGGGGATTTTTTTGTCGACCAGTGTTATTTTCAAAATAAAGTTTACCAAAATTCACTAAAAATTAATATAGTGAAACAAAATGCCATGGGAAAAAATTTTAAAATATTTTTTCCATAACAATCTTTGAATTGCGAAGTTTATGCGACCTATTTTGCGAAAAAAAAAAACTCGAAACTTTTCTTTTGGCCAAAATTCCAACAATACCCTCTCTACCTTTGGAGTAGGGTATATAAATATGGTATGTTGTATGGTTATGTACGTGATTGTTGAAATATAAAAAAATCAATATGTGTATCTTTGTACAATTTTAAATTCAATTTCCGTTAATATATTGTTTTGAATCGAACAAAAGAATAAATACATCGTGTAATGCATACATACAAATGTACTTAGGTATGTAAAAATAAGCTTAAAAGATTGAATCTATATTTACTCAAGCAATAATCAAATTTGTGAAGATATAAAAATCTTTTTATGCTGCAAAAAGAGATACACAGATACTCGCAAGTTTTTTGAATCAGTTTTCAGCATTTATACAATTCTCTTTTATCTGACAACATTTTCTTATATTTGTTTAATATTTAAACAATACTCCGATATTGTCATACAATTGTGCAACAATTTGTAAATACATATTTAATATTTTTTAGTATTGTTTTTTATTTTTTTGCTTTGAATGTATATTCTATCAGATCATAACATTTTGCCAAAAGGTTTCTTTTCAAATTCTCAAATGATGTGTTCACAATATACAAAAAATGTTGTGAAATGAAAACGTGTTAAAATTTCACTAAATCTGTACACAGATTTGGTTGCATGTGTATAAGTTAAAGAACAGCGATGGATGACATTCGTGTTATGAATATTAGTGCGACACCTAACATTGTTATGTTGTGCTATGTTCTTTTTTCTTGTTTGCATAGCATACGAAGGCATTTTAAAATACGAGCAAAAACACACACAGACACCAACTTAAAAATGAAGTGTCACAAATGAACGAAGAAAGGCATTGTACGTTTGAAGTGACTTTGCCTCACATGCGACACGTGTGACACTTGCGACATTTTCACATTTTATATGGTATATCGTAGGTAGGCAATTACATAAAGGAATTTTTTGTGTGTGTGTGTTTTTTTTTTTTTTTTTAATTATTCCTTAACGAAATAAATCATACATTTTAAATTAAGTTATAAATAACTAATATTTAAAAACGGGTAAACGATAATTATTAATTTTTTTAAGGGACTACGTGGTTTAAATTATACATATTTTTGTAATTTGATAACTTAATTTTATGTAAGTATATTGCATAACTTAATGCAATGGTTGTTAGAAAATTAAGGATATTATGGAAAAAATTTTGTGTTGGACGAAATTATGTTTTTTATTTTAAAAACTACTATAATTCAAATCTATTAATATTTTTCGTTTTTGACAAGTTTCTTAATGTTTATAAAAAATATCGTATTTTGTGTTCAAATGAATTGCTTTCTTGTGTTGAATGAATTTATTTAAAATAAAGAATAACCCAATTGAACATTTTTGTTTTCCATAATAATACTTTATAGAAAAAAGTAAGAAAATACATAAAATTCGCAGAAATTTAAAATAGCATAATATTTTATGGGTACCATGATGCTAGGTAATAAAAAGTAACTAAAAAGAAGAAAATACAAATTTTACTTTTTTCATTGGATTTTCCATTAACTTTTTTGTTTATGAAAAATTTTATAACTACCTGTACATTTTTTATTTTTTTTTTTTAAGATTTTTTACATTTACATCTATTTACTACATAAAAATAAGACAACTCAACTCTACGAACAGTACAAGTAATTGAAAGACAGTAAAGTGCCTTTTAATTAAATATTTCTGCAACTCAATGAAACAATCAGTATAATAATATTAAGATTTTATATTTTATTATATTTTGTACTAAACAATTGGAAATGTTCTTTTACTTTTCATAAAACTTATTTATTTTTTATTTGATTTAAAAAAAAAAATGATTTTCAATCACCATCGAATCTCAAATGTTAACACTTCATACATACATATGTTTGTATGTGTGTGTAAGTATTTCTTACACTATCTTTGGTGGTAGTTTTTTTAAATCTGCATACAAACTCAAATGTTAGCATGCACCACCATACACAACAATTTCTTCCACTACCTGAATGTAGAAAAAGCATATCACAATATTACCATGACATGCGATGACAGTAAGCGTATTTCGATATGACAGTAAATAACACTTCATTAGCCAAAGCATGACACAACATAACAGTACATTAGCCAATGCATAACACAGCACAACATCAAATTTTTGCATATGACACTTTTAAGAAAAATGATGTCTTACGCAGTCCTTTAGTATAAGAGCTACAATTGTAAGTAGTAAGCAAACATTTTTATGTATTTTTACTGTAGCATTGCCAAAACGCATTTAAAAAACCATTAAAGTGTTTTTAGTGTTTGTTTAAAAACCCGAGTTCTAGCAACCGAAGAATCGGAACTTTTTGCCAACCTGTTGAAACTATATGAAACAAAAACTTTAGTTTAAATAAAAAAATATAAATTTTGCAAATTAAAAAGTAGTTTGTGGTAAAAATTTGTGGAAACTTTAAATATTTTTAAAATTTTATCAAACTGTAGCTTTTTGTGTGGATGAAATAAGTAGTTATATTCATTCACTGTATTTTTTTCTGCATATAGGATAGATATGTGTATAAGCCATTAAATTAAACACTATGAATTGGCATTATATTCTACTACAATAATACAACACAAAGATAAAAATTTCTGAAAAAAAATTATAAATAAAAAATAATATTTGTATACCCTATACCACCATATATGGGGGCGTTATTATGAGTTTGATCTAATGTAACAAACCCTAAAAATATGTATGCAAAATCACTTTTTTAACTTAAAACGTTTTTTAATTTTGATAATGGCAACATGGTTCAACAACCAAAACGCGTCAATACAGTTGTGTGTTACGTATACGCACATATGGAAATAATGTAAAACAGTAAATTTGGTGATAGTTGACTTAAGTCGTCAGCTTTGAGACTTTTTTTAATCTCTTCAGATAATGAGTTTTTGTGCTCGTATTATCTGAACGACTCATAAACATTACGTAACAGCAATTTCCATACATTTTCTATTATATTAACCCATTTCCGACCACTACCGTTTTCTGTTGAGATAACTTTACGAAATTTGGCAAAAAGTTTGTTCTTGTAATTGTGATAACAAAACTTCATTCCGAAGTACGGGGCCTTCAAAATTTCAGAAATCGTACCATTTTTGGACCCGGAAAATTTTTCTGAACATTTTGAAAAATGTTTAGCTCAAGCTTAAAGCTATTTACCTTTAGAATACACCCATAGCATAAAAAACTTTTACGGAAAGCAGATTTAAAAATATCGCCGAAATGACCATTGATGCGTTTTCGCAACACTGAAGTTTTAAGCGATCCATGTAGCTTTAAGACCTAATTTTGGAGAGCCTATTTGAAAAAAATTTGATTTTAACAACAAATTAATCTAATAATAACTGTAAACAAATTACCATTAACTGCATAATTAGTTAATTAGACGATGTTAGTTACTGAAGCGAAAACGGAAATGGGTTAAGGTCGAGAGAGTATGATAACCACTGCTAAGTAGTAAAATTTTGACTTCGAATTTTATGTTTTCACGCTCCTGCGGTGTGAATAGGGGCATTGTCGAACTGGAATGTCCATGAAATGAAATAAAATATTGTGTAAAATGTTACAAATTCTTTTCCCGTAAACTTTTGTAAGTTTTTTCCGTACACTTCCTTCGCAGCTTTCTCATATGACGAAAATAATAATATTTATAGTCATTGGAGCCTTCCATATTGATTTTTTTCATTGAAAAATATATTTCATTCTTTTTTTTTAGAACATGCGTTCACGGGTAAACGGGAGTAGTTTTGCTTTACGAATGGTGTTTAGAGGTGGGTTCTTTATAATTTTTTGTCTTCTTAGGTGCACTGGATTTCGAATAACACGTTTTACGGTGAAACTCTTGCTTAAATACCTGATTTTTCTATCAGCATTCGTTCTTGCTTTATAAGCACCTCTTTTCATATTTTTTCCTAAAAAGTTGTTGATAATATTTTAACTTCGCTCAATATTTCTTCGCCATATTTCATAGATTAAGTCTGAATTGTCCATACGCTATAATTTTGCTCTTTTCTTTATAGGAAAATTTTTTACGCGACCAGTTTTTAAACATTCTTATAGAAAACAGTTTAAAATGTAGAGAAAACGCACAATTATATGCGAATTCAACAAATACTTGAAGAAAATCCGTTAGAAATTGTACTAAGGTCGTTTTTAATTATTTTTTGCTATTAAACATTTTAGAACTCAAGACTTTAGAAATCAAGATAAAAAAATTGAACTATCTTTATTACATTAAAAATAATACGAGTTTTAATATAACGAAAATCTTGAACCTATTCAGTTGAAATGCACTGTATACATATTTTACATCAGTGAATTGGTAAATAAGTCTAATTTTATATTCCTCTGATATTCTAAAAGTTGGAAAGTAGGTGGAGTTTGGAATTACAAAAGATTATTTTTTTGGTTTTTATATCTTTTTTATATTTGAAAAATTGACAAAAATTTATTTGTAAAGTTTTTTAAATGATTTTTGCAGAAGTGAAAAACCGATATATATTTTATACACCACATAAGAAATAATGGCAAAAATACTATGCAAATATGCCTTTATATGCAATTAAAAAAAGTCGTTTAAATAATTGACTTTTTTCATGAAATCTGCTCTACTGCATTTGTTTTTGGCTGGGCGGCAAGCAGTTTAGTGTCAAATCGTTCTAAATATATTTTTTGATAAAATATCGTCAATAAGTTTAAAAAAGCTCGCGTGACATATTTTTTTTTTTTTTTATTAATCGATAAAAATTAAAACTTTATCTAAAATTTACCATTTTCGGCCAATGCTGGATATATGGTGCAAGCTTAAATCGGTTCAAAATTTCTATATTACCCATTTATGAAGTCTTATCTTTTGAAATATATAAAGAAAACGGAACTTTGAGAAAAAAGTAAAAGAATTGAACAATATATTTTTTTAAAAATTGCCATTTTTCATACTAAATTCAGAGTGCTGACTTTGAAGCTTTTTCACGTCTAGAAGGATTGAGATAAGCCAAAAATTCTTTCATCATATTATTTTAGAATATATAGAAAATAATAGAATATTTTAAAAAATTTTACCTCATATACCACAGGACTTATTACCGAAAAACCAAAGAAAGTCGAGGCAAAAAATCAAAATTCAAGAGTATATATCTTTTTAACTTTAAGAGACAACTTAGGTGAGTAAGCTTATTTTTTAATTGAACTGCTAAGCACTTTTCAGAAATATAAAAATCTTTACAATCGGACTTCATTTGTAGGTTACGATTTTTTTTAAACTTTTACATACTCGAGGTAGTCAATTTTGACACCCTGTAGCTTATCTTGTAATATCACATTTTGAATTTTATGTTTGAAAATAACTGTATGTTGAGAAATGTTTAAATTAGTAATGACAACTTTCGAATACAAATATTAATTGACTTCATTGTTTACATGTATAATGTTATTGTTTGTTTACACGTCTAGTGTTATCGCTTTAATACTTTATTTTAAGTTGTTATTAAATATTTCGTTGCTAATAATATAATTTTTAAGCAACGATTCGACAACAGAACGATTTTGGGAAAATACGCGAGGGAAATAGAATTGTGTAAGTTAGCTTAATATTTATAAGAAGAATTTAAATTAATTTCTAAATTCGTTTAGATAATAAAACACACACATACCAACACGAATATATTATTCATCAAATAATATTATTTGGCGTTTTATTATAATTCTGAGTCTCTAAGTGTTACAGCCGTAACACAAAAACTTGCAGCCGCAACAAGGAGATACAGATTTATTACCAAAAATTTTGGGTTTGACCCCACTGTGTGTTATTAGGAATAGTTTTGAGCTCAATTGTCCGGTGATCTATCCTGGCAAAAGGAAACAGACGAAATAGTGGACCAGGTAACTTAAAGACCAGTGGTCTACAGTTAGGAAGCTGTTTAATAGGGTCAAACTAACGAGAAGCAATGAGGATTGGGATATCTATAGGGATAGTTTCTCTAAAAGAAACAGATTTCATGGGTAAATTTCTGTGAGTCGGTGGACTCTGTAAACGAGTTGTCCAGATTTAGGCGAGTATTATCCAAGGACCCAGTGGCACCTGGATGCATACAACGTGAGGATAACTCGTGGACAGAGTCTAGCTCAGAGTCCCTCAGCATATTTATGGAGACCCATTTCCCTCACAGTAGGGACATAGGATCTGATGGAGGAATAGGTAGTGTCAGTGATTACTTACGATCCGAATCATATGCTGGGGATACCGATACAATTAGGGAGATGATCACTAGAGACAAGGTAACATGGGCGGTAAATTCATTCGAGCAATATAAATCTCCGGATCCTAATGGTATTCCCAGCCATGCTACAGAATGTCCATCTGTAGGGCCATCTCTCTATTGGTGAAGGTATTTAAGGAATATCTTAGAATGAGATACATTCCCTGGGGGGTAAGACGACTCACTCGAAGCCCCAGGATTACAGACCGATCAGCCTTTTCTACTGACGAGAATAGAAAGACTGATCGATCTACATCTTAGAAGTAGGATGGGGACTCAGATCATTAGTGAGGCTCAACATGCTTATCTTAAAGGTAAGTCTGTTGAGACTGCTCTGCATGACGTTGTGAGATTGATCGGGGTCTGCTGCAGAGGAAATATACCATGGCAGCATTTCTCGATATAGACGGGGCCTTTAACAACATTACGATAGAGGCTATTAAGGAGTCACTTGTTTCGCTGAATATAAGTAGACTCCTTGTCTGATGCTAAGCAGCAGGGTTATCAACTCGAGCATCCAAGACAGTAAGTTGTCTTGGAGGAAGAATACCCAGGAGATGGCCAATAAGGGACTTAATGCCTATAACACCTGCAGGAACTCTATATGTAAGAATTGGGGCCATAGGCCGCAAGTTGTATTCTAAATTTAAACTTCGGTTGTAAGACCGATTCTTACTTATGGCTATACAGTTTGGTGGAAGGTATTGGGTAAGGGAACGTACAGGAACCTTCTCTTTAAAGTTCAGAGGTGTGCTTCAATTGGCATCTCAGGTGCCAGGAGAAGTACACCTCAGGCGCCGCTGGACATCATCCTCCACCTTCTTCCAATTGAGGAGTTTGAGAGAGGTATGGCTGTCCGCGGCCTATTTAGTTTGAAGGAACTGGGATTATTAGGTAACTCTAGGGCGGGCACGTCAGCATACTCGACGAAGTCCAATTCAACGGTCGGGCAATATCCGTGAGCGAGCCTACGGATTATGTCGGGACTACGATTGACTTCGGGGCTACTCCCGCTTTGATGATACCTAGCAGGGACCTCCTTTTATTGGAACTGACTAGCCATTATGTTAGGTCCAAATTGGTGCTTGAGTGCAGGAAGGAATTGAAAAGGCTAATGGATTTCTATTTAATAAGGCTCTGAAATAACCTATGAGCTTGCTCGCAGTGGCTCGGAGCTAGATAGGTCTTTCATAGAGACATCTGCTAGGATTCCAATTGGGTGCTTTTTTAGAGCCATAAGGGAATGGATTCTGGACAACACGAATTGAGCCTGGAAAGTCAGATCGGACTGCAGGGTTTCTAGAGCGTTATTGCCTAGTCTTAAATTGGCAGATTCCAAACATCTTCTAGGTATGAGTCGTATAAGTCTTAGAGTCATAGTAGGTATGGTTACTGGTCACTTCTCATGATGAGTAATTGGAACATTAGCACGTCAGACTTTTGCAGAACGTGCGATGATGTAGAGGAGCTAGAGACAGTGGAGCACATACTCTCTCAATGTGTAGGGCTTAAGCGTAATAGGTTGAAGTGGTTTGGAAGCCACACTCTACATAAGCTAGATGAGGTAACAGGTAAAGGACTTGTCAACCTCATAGGGTTTTTAATGGGAATAAAGTGGCTTAGGAACAATCGTAATTGATTGATTAGATATAGGTTCCACTTTTCTTTTTCTATTTCTATTTCTTAATTATCTTTGTCTATTTCTCTTTTTCTACTTTAAAGGGATCACAATGGGCCGTTTGGCCTCTGGGTGAAGGCGTGAATATGCCACCATTTCCAACCCAACCTAATGGAAATCTACAGCGAGAGAAAAAAAATCGAAAAATTCGCTTCAAAATCCACCACGATTTGTATTTTATGGTATCGGCTTGTTGATACCATTTTGTTGTTAACAAAATTTAATAGAAAACATAATAAAATTAAATAACTTAGTACCGAAATTTTGCATTTTTGAGTTATTCAATTAATCGAATAATCAAAAAGTCGAATAAAAGGGCTCCAATACACAGTGGGGCATAAATGTCTTTATTCTTGTGCCACATATCTGTATGAAAATGTAGATCATGAGGATGACGCGATCCTAGATCAAGCAAAGGAAGTCATTTCCGGTAACCGGAAGTAGTGACTTGGTTCCATATATGAATTTAGAAAAAAATTTCAATGATGAATTAGTATAAATATTGTAAAACTTCTTAAATATATCAATTTAGTTGTGCATTTTTTAAAAAAATTTAAAATTTTTAAGGTTTTGCTTATATAGCCCATGAGATTTATATAGAAAATACAAGGTCCAAAAATTATTGAGTAATACCCACTGTTACGTATATGTAACGGCTTATAACTCCCTTACTAAAGCAAATGTAAAAATTTTTTTAACGTCAATGGGTTTATGTTCCTCATTTGACATGCTGTTTAAAATTTTAAATCTCTAAGTTATCTAGATCGCCGTATTAATCGCTTGCCAAATTTTTGTTTCTCGTCCGATTTCAAATAATTTTATATATTCTTGTAGACTTTGATGCTAATATTTCTTTGTACTTTTCGAGTTATTAGCTTTTGAAATTTTAAGTACCTCAATTTTGCAAGTTCTTGGTCCAAAATTTTTTCATATATATCCCAGAATTTCCGACCGATTATTTATCTTTAGCAAATTAAAAAAAAAATTATCTATTGAATAAAGAAAATTTAAAGTCGATCTTTACCAAGTTCAAAAGTAAACGATTTTGAATTTGAAAATTGCAAAAATTATATTTTTTGTGATTTTTTGACCAAAAAAGTGTCTACCTTCTTTTTTCTCTAAATTAAAATTTTCTTTAAAATGGTATAACAATCTTATACTTTTCTGAAAAGTAGCTTCACAGAGGAGAGATTCCATGTCAAAACGGACAGCAATCGGATTTGATACCTCCGATTTCAATGAAATTCACTACAAGTATTGACCATTAAAAGTATTTCCGAAAACATGAAATTTGTGACCCATGTTTCTTTCCGGTTCGAAAATATGTCGGTTTAAAAAACGAACAATTTTTTAAAACTTTATAAATTAATACTTATTTAACTTCTAATAACTTCTTAAATATACATGGTAGATCTCTAGTTATTGCTTTATATTGAAAACAAAGATATTACCTTCACAACAATATATATACAAAGTTTTTTCATCAAAAGTTCAAAGGTCAAAGTTGGACATAAAAAATTCAAACTATTATATATCAAAAACCGGTATTTTATATATTATAGATATAACTTTTCTCCATATGGATATAAAATTTCAAGTTGGAGCCTTATTTAGTTTAGAAGTTATGGACTAAAATAAAATCCAATTATTAATAACTCCTAAGTTATAGAAAATAAAATATTAATTTTAGTTTAATTTTGAAAGCAAAGATATTACCTTTAAAATGAGTTACTTTTGTTCGTAAGTTTAAAGGTCAAAATAAGACTTACAAAAGATAAACAATTAAATATCCGAAAAGGATATCTTTAAAATGGTAAACAAATTACATAACATTAATACAACTCTTCTTTATACTTGTGCAAAATTTCAAGTTGGACGGACACTCCTTTAGTTTAGAAGTTATTTAACAAAATATAAACTGAAGTAAATTATTTTATATAAAATTTTATTATTATTATTTTTTTTTAATAAAATTTAAAATAGAAAACAATCCAAATAACTTAAGCTGTCAATTTACACACCCTCCCGAATTTAACTAATTTTATATGAAAGTTTTGATTTTAGTCTATATTTTCTAAAATCCAAAAGCAAGAATCTGTAGGAGGAATGCAGTTTAAGAATGTATAGTGTGTTGTTAAAAGTTTTAAATCAAAATTTACGGGAGTTTGGTAAAATTTGGATTTTATAGCCGAAAATGTGAAAAAGATCTTGGGATTCGTTTTGTGTGGGATTCGTTTTACAAAAATCTTAAAGTTTTTTACATTTTCTTATAAAGTCTACATTCACCAAAAATCTGTTGAATCTAAGTGGTCTGTTGAATCCATCTTCCAAACTTACTCCTCTGCTACGCCTGTACCAAACTTTCGATTCCGACCCATTGTGCATTATCAGATAAAACTTGAATTTTGATTCATATTCACAATTATGTCGGACAACATATCAGGTTTGACTGGCTATATCTTTCTTGTTGTACAAATAAAAAAAAAACAAATTAGAAAATATTTGCGATGATTACACAGTTACAAAACGAGAAACAGTTTCTGCTACACGGAGTTTCTCAGTCAATTCGGATACACGGTATTAATAAGTACTAAGCCTCTAATCCACTTTTTTTTAATTGAATCGCGATAAATTTCGATTTGTAGAATTAACTAGGCTGCACTATATATTGAAGCATATCTCGAAAAGGACTTGTCTGATTTTGTTCAAATAAATGTCAAAAAACTTCAATTAAAATTATCTTCATATCGTTCCTACATTACTTTTTAATACGGTCAACACTTATGGTGATATTAAGCCCATCTTCTAAGAAAAAAAATTAATTTTAAACAAAATTTCATAAAAAAAAATTTTCAAAAAATCATAAAAATTTTAAAGTGTTAAAAGTTCAAATTTTATTTTTTATTCATAGAGATAAATTTGTTGCAAATAAAACAAGGCACATTGCATTAAATTCAATGCCTTAGTTTTGATTTTATTCACAAATTCGTAAAAATACTCATTTATAAGTTACATAGACAAATTTTAAAAATTAAAGAAAAATGATTTTGAGATTTTTTTAATTTTTCTATGTAACATATAAATGAGTATTTTGACTAATTTGTGATTAAAATCTAAACTTATGCTTTGATTTTATTGAAAGATATCTTCTTTTATTTACACCAAAATTATCTTTATGATTAAAAAATAGGAATTTGAATTTTTGGCACTTTCGAATTTTAATGATTTTTTGAAGAAATGTTTTCTTGAAATTTTGTATAAAGCTAATTTTTTCTCAAAATATAGGCTTAATATCTTCATAACTATCGACTGTATTAAAAAGTAATACAAAAACGAATTAAAGATAATTTTAATTAAAATCATTTGGTGCTTCATCGAACAAAATCAGATAAGTCGTTTTTTAGATATACTTAAATATATGGTGCAACCTCCTTAATTTTACAAATCGCGATTTATCGCGAGAACTATAGTCAATTCAAAAAAAGTGAATTAGAGGTTTAGTACTTATTAATACCGTGTATTCGAATTGACTGAGAAACCCCGTGCCGAAGAATCAGTGTTTCCCTGTGTTATATCAATCTGAATCCCTGCAATCTAATAAATATTTTTGATGCGGCATTAAAGTTCATGATATATGAAAAGCAGCTGAACAAAACGTTGCATTTTTTTCAGAAATTGCTTTTTCGTTTTTTTGTATTCAATGAGTTGAACTCTACCTGAAAACTCTGATAGGGAGTGTGATCGAAAAAATCTTAACACACGTTTTGCCTCAACTTTTTTCGGAATCAATATTAAAAAATTTTTTTGATCTATTTGTCGTGAATTTCATCGAAATAAGTAACGAAAAGGATGTGCGTGCTACAAATTATTAAAAAATTTAAAAAAAAATCCAAACAAGTCCTACAAATAATTGGCCACAGAATTTAATTTCTGCCGTCAAACTGTTCCTAATGTTATTAAACAATATCAGGGGAATTTGACCATTGATAGAAAATCCGGTTCGTAAAGAAAAAAAAGTCCACATGATATTGGCAAGGCCAGAAAATTGAAAGATTATTGAAAGGAATTCCAAACACATCAGGTAGAAAAGCAGCCCAGTAAACTCAGTTCATTGACTATTTTGTGCAAAAATTTTAAGCTAATGCAGAGTTAATAACATATAAAGTCCCAAAAGTTCTAAACAGGATTACCGCCAAACATTTAATAGCCAAGAATAAGATGCGGAAATTAAAACCAAATTTCATACAAAAATACTCAAGTTGTATAACTGACGAAGAAAAGTATGTGCTGGCAGAAATTTCGCAGCTTCTGTGTCAAAACATTTATATTGTTAATGCTTGAGGCAATGTTAGAGATAAGTTTAGGACCCAAAAGCAGAAAAAATTACTTGCGAAATTCCTGGTATAACAAGCTTTTTGCAGTTGCGGCAAACCAGGAAAGGCATTTTATACATTCGGATCTATAAATTTCAAAATATACATTAAGGAATATTTGCAAAAAAGACTACTTCCTTTCATGAGAGAGCACAACATGTCCACATATTTTTGGCCCGATTTGGTATCATGTCACTGCGGTACGAAAGCTCTGGAGTGGTACCAAAACAATAACATAGTTTTTGTACCAAGAGAGGTAAATTTTCCAAATTGTTCATAGCTTAGACCAGTGGAGAGATATTGAGATCTTGTGCAAAGTGAATTGAAGAGCACAAAAAAAGGTGTCCCAAAATACATAAGATTTTAAAAGAAGATGTGCACACTATTCCAAAAAAGTGACTGAAGCAACTATCAAATCTCTAACGGAAGCGTTACCAAAAAGAGTCTACAAGTTCGTAAGTAGTGGTTAGAACTATAAAAGTTATAATTTTCTGTGATCTGTAATAAATTATCAGTTAAATAAGATAAGAACGAAAGTTAATAAATATTATATATGTTAAGATTTTTTCGAACGCACTCCTTAGAATAACTTTTTTCTCTTTTTCTGAAAAAAATTTACTTTTTGCAGAAAAAAACTTACTTTTTCACATTTTATTTATTTTTTTATTTTAAGAGATATATTTCTTTTAAGAACAAAAATGTTTGTTAGTTGTTTTAGTTCACATTTTTTTGCAGTACTTTTAGATCATTTAATATATTCATGAAAAATATTTCCTTTAAAACACAAAGAAATTAAACATTTTTCCAAACTTTTTTTAAAAAATCATAATTTTTTTACATTTAAAAGTCCTTTGATCTCACATATCCTTAAGATTTGTTGTGGTGAATTGATGTCTTTCGATACATTTTATGGAAAGGATAATGCTTCTTACTATTCCCAGATTCAAATTGCTTTGTAAAAGAATAATTCTCAATTTGCCAGCAAATTCAAATAATGAAAAAAGTAAGTTTTGTTTTTCGACTCCTCATATACACTTACATAATGTTCTTTTTTCAGCACTCTTAAACATACTTCCATTGACAACTCAATGATAAAATCATTACATTTTCAGGTGTTTTTCAGTTGTTTCTTTTGCTGATAGGTTTAACAACACTATGTGGCTGCTACAAATATTTGTTTAATATAAAAAAATCTTATTATTTTAATAGCTGATATATAAAATTTTTTATTGTCTAAAATAACTAAAGCTCTATCGTTTCTTTTATTTAATTTAATTTGCATGAATTTATTGTTGTTGCATTTACTGGTTTTTCCATGGTAAACAATTTAATAATTAAAAATATGTATAATATATTTTTAACATACATATGTACATATTTTTATTTTTTACCATAAAAAATACAGAAAAAATAAAATAACACAAATTTTATACAAACGAGTGTAAAATAGGGTGTTCCAGTAAACAGTTCTTACGAATAGAAACGTTTAGTACTTTTGATCGAAAAACATATATTTAAGAAAGTATTATAAATAAGTATACCACAAAAACTAAAAACAGAAAACATAATACAATTTTATTAACGCACTAAATTCGTAAAGCAGTTTATTCCTACGAATAAATTTCTCAAGAGAAACTCTAATGTTTAACAATGAAGGTATATATGTGTGTGCATCATACTTTTGTATTCTACACAAATTAATATTAAAAACAAAATAAAATAAAAAGTAAAACTCATTTATTTGCAACATAAATTTTTGCAATTTAAAAAAATAAAAGCAAATTTTTACATACATATTTAATTTTCCAATTAACAATTGAATACAAACCACAATTCAAAAGAAGTAGACAATTTTAAATTTAACAATTACTTTTTTTTATACACATGTAGATAAACAAATAAAAGTACATACATATTTTAAATTTTTTATATGATTTGATTGACATGTATTGATTATAGTTATTGCCATTTTATTTTTAACCCTACGGTACATACTAGGGTGATCGATACGGTTTTCCAACCGGTTTTTAAACCGGTTTTTTCTGTCAATGTGCTGTCGGTTTTTTTAAAATGTTAATTTTTCGAATGTCGAATAGACCGGTTTTTTTAAATACAAAAAACCGGTTTTAAAAATAGCTTTTTATTTCAAAAAACGTGTACAAAATACTGATATTTGAATCGAAATTTATGAATATTTTTTAGAGTATTATTTGTAATGTTTTAAAAATATAGTTTAAGGTTAAAACGAAATTAATTATTGTAATCCTAATATATATTATAAAAATGAGGTGTAAGTTTGTTTGTTTGTTTGTTTGTTTGTGCGTCAATCACGTATAAACGGCTGAACCGATTTTCACGAAATTTGACACACAGATAATACCAGTGCCGGAGGTGGTTATAGGCTATGTAAGATCTCGATTGGATGCCACGCCCACATTTTACGCCCACTTTTTATAACTCCCAAACGGCTGCACCGATTTTCACGAAATTTTACACACAGATAGTACCAGTACCGCTGGTCATTATAGGCTATGTATGAACTGGGTTGGATGCCACGCCCACATTTTACGCCCACTTTTTATAACTCCCAAACGGCTGCACCGATTTTCACGAAATTTGACACACAGATAGTATCAGTGCCGCTGATCATTATAGGCTATGTATGAACCGGGTTGGATGCCACGCCCACATTTTACGCCCACTTTTTATAACTCCCAAACGGCTGCACCGATTTTCACGAAATTTGACACACAGATAGTATCAGTGCCGCTGATCATTATAGGCTATGTATGAACCGGGTTGGATGCCACGCCCACATTTTACGACCACTTTTTAAAACTCCCAAACGGCTGCACCGATTTTCACGAAATTTGACACACAGATAGTATCAGTGCCGCTGATCATTATAGGCTATTTTTGAACTGGGTTGGATGCCACGCCCACATTTTACGCCCACTTTTTATAACTCCCAAACGGCTGCACCGATTTTCACGAAATTTGACACACAGATAGTATCAGTGCCGCTGATCATTATAGGCTATGTAAGATTTCGATTGGATGACACGCCCTTATTTTACGCCCACTTTTTATAACTTCCAAACGGTTGCACCGATTTTCACGAAATTTGACACACAGATAGTATCAGGGCCACTGATCATTATAGGCTATGTATGAACTGTGTTGGATGCCACGCCCACATTTTACGCCCACTTTTTATAACTCTTAAATGGTTGTACCGATTTTAACGAAATTTGACACACAGATAGTATCATTTCCGGTGGTCATTATAGGCTATGTATAAACTTGGTTGGATGCCACGCCCACATTTTACGCCCACTTTTTAAAACTCTTAAACTGTTACACCTATGTTCACCAAATTTGACACACAGATAGTACCATTACCGCTGGACATTATAGGCTATGTATGAACTGGGTTGTATGCCACGCCCACTTTTTATAACTCTCAAACGCCTGTACCGATTTTTAAGAAATTTAACACACAGATAGCACCAGTAACGGTGGTCGTTTAAGGCTATGTAAGAACTGGGTTCACGCCCATATTTTACGCCCACTTTTTAAAACCCCTAAGCAGTAGCAATTGTTTTATATTCCCTATTAGGGGGTAGCGAAGCGCACCGGGTTACGCTCGTATTAAATAAATTAGTAATAATTACTTCAACTGTAACACCTGTAATATTTTTACACATTTGAATGTTTTAGTCTTTTTTTTTATTGAATATTTTCTTCATTTTTCAAAGATTTTGTTTTAAAAAAGTTTCTCCTACAGAATAGTTTCAATAAAATTGATTCTGGCTCTTATCATATTAACCCATGGTTTCTGTTTTGTTTGTTTTGATGATTATTTTCTTAAAATTTTTATATTATATTATTCGTTTATATGCTTTGTAACACCCAAAAATATTGGTTTAAGACCCGCCTTAACTTGTACCAATCGTCTTTAAGTCGATTTGATGATGTTCGTCCGTCCGTCTGTCTGTTCATAAAAAAAATAATTAATTAATTAAAATACAGGTCACAATTTTGAACACGTATTAAATTTGAAATTTGGCACACAGGTTTATTATAGTCTAAGAACGAAGCGTGTTGAAATTGGTTATGATCGTTCCATTATTTAAACTAGCGCCATACAAATATCCTCCCGGAAAAGGGGTTTAACGATCATAAATCCCTTAAATGTAGTAAGAATTTCTTTTACACATGTAAGTTCCATATAAGTTAAAATCTGTGTTCCGAATTTCATGAAGGTCGGTCCATAATTGAACATAGTATTGGCTCACAATTCCACAGGTTTAGAAGAAAAGAAGACACTTCCCCGAATTTGGTGCACATCATTGAGTAGGGTATTGTCGGACTTGACCGACTATTTCTTTCTCGTTCTTAATGGATTAATAGTTATTTCCAAAAATAATTATGTGTAATATATTTTCACTTGAACATCATAATATTTATAGATTTTTCTTTAAGAAATGTAGTCTTTTAGTATAAATATTAACTTCTGCAAAAAAACCGGTTAACCGGTTTTTTCTGAATTTAAAAAAGTGCAACCGGTTTTTTCAAAATACCAACTATTTGAACTATTCGAAAACCGGTTTCTCCAAAAAGTCGAATAATCGATCACCCTAGTACATACCCAAAAAAATTAACGTTAGTCAACACCCGTGGTATCCGGGTACCATAATGTAATTTTCGTTGACTTTATTAAACAAATAATATAATTTTATAAAAATTTTTTAATTATGACCATTTAGTTGGTTATAGATCTTAAAGCAAATCGGTAAATACATGTAGGAAAACATGTTTGAGTATTTAAGCGATGTCCGTCCTTCTGTCTGGCAGTCCATATTAAACTTCTAATGAAGCTACAAACGCAATTTTTGAGATAATTGGATGAAAATTAGATTTGTATGATGTAGACACCATTTCTATTAAAATAAGTTGATAATAGTTTCCTATTATTATGTCCCCATGAAATTTTTCTCCAATAATAGGATTTTGATTATCATATTTTTTCAGTATTGCATAATTTAGTACATATAATACTTCTATGGATGTTAGAAACCTTATTTAATTTTATAAAATAATTTTTATAAACGTAAAAACCAATTTATTATATTTTTTATCAGGTTCGAACATCAAAAATCCATATCTCCCATATATGGCCCATTTCTGAAAATCATCATAAAGTGCATAAATTAGTATTTACGTTTTTTGAATAGAAAAGATTGCAAAAAGTATAAAATTAAATTTTAAACTTTACAACAAAACTTGATTTATAATAAAACACACGTTCCATATAAACTCCCCGATAAAATCCGTCAAGACAGACTATAATGTTCTTACATCATCCACAATTAAGCTTAGGAGCCATATAATAGACTCAACAAAATAAGTCACGTCCAAAAGTAACTTTTTTACAACAATAAGTGTTGGCATAGCGTCCTATCAAGTTTGGAGCTATAATATCGAAAGTTTACGTTCCTTAGCACAAATAATATGAAAAAATGTCAACATCTTGAGCACTTGCATGATATTTTGGAATAGAAGTGATGGACTAGAACTTCTGAAGCCAGTTTTCCTTCAAATCCCAACGGAGCCATTTCTTATAATTTGACAATTTTGACTATCATGAACATACTTATTCACTAGTTTAAGCAATAAATTAGTTAAATTTTAACTTTATATGAATCAAAGGACAATAAAAATTAGTTTTTCAATAGTTAATAGTGCAAAGAAAACTTAATTGTATTTAAAATACAAAAATTATATGGGGGTACCCGGGTACTATGGGTATTGACTCCCGTAGGTATCAACTTTAAAGCCATTTTACATATAGACCAAGTTAATAAAATTTATGTTTTTCAGTTTTTATACTGTATAAACACTTCAATCACGACGATCTGAAGTTTCTTGGCTATATCTTTATTAATAAATAAATGCGAGCACTTTAAAGTTAAAAATGTTACTCGTCTACCCGGGTTAAATTTGCGTTTTTTAAATTAAAAAAAAAAAAAACATAATAATAAAAGTGTGTAATTTTAAAGAACGTACTTATTGTTTACTACCAAATAATACTAAGAATAGAAAATAGTACTCTTTCCTACAACAACAACATTTCTCTCTCTTCACATACAAGTTCTGTGTGAATTCAACACACTGGTGACAGAGAGAAACAACACAAAATAAACAAATATTTTCCTTCAACTTTAAGGAAAATTACACACGCGATACATTTTTCCACTAATACACGATATTTTTATTATTTTTCCACACACGTTTATTGTATTTTCACTCCCGTTACACAAATATTTTCCACAAACTAGAAAATTATTTTTTTATTTTATTTTTGACATTCCTTTTTTGTATGTTGAAATTTAAATTGAACGAACAATGTTGCTATTTTTGGTATTAAAAATAAAACAGAATTTAAAATAACTTTAAATTATTTTCATATTCATCAATAAAAAGCCAAAAAATGTAATTATATTACAATTTATGGATGTAACCCGCATAAAAAGATAAAAATCTGCGAATATAATTGTGATGAATTATATTTAATAATTTGTTAATACTTTTTTGTGCAACTATGTATGATTATGATGTGTGGCGTAAGTGATTTCAGCACAAATACATATAAATAAAATTTGACTAACACAATCTTAAAGTTAGGTTTTTTTTTGACAACAGAGTTAGGTTTTTTTGACAAGCCTTCTTTTTTTAGTATTCTTTGTTTACTACTTTTATTTTTTTTATAAAAATTATTTACATTTATTAATACTTTTAATTCAAAATATGATTTTTATGCATACCCAGCAAACCAAAGGCTTGATTTAAAATTTAAGAGTGAATTTAAATAATTTTAAGAATAATTTGAGAGTAATAGCATCATTCTCAACAAAAAAATGAGATTTTTTTATCCAATTTTGATGCAGATTTGAATTAACTTTTGATATCAAAGAAAAACGGCATAATTTTTCAAAACTTTGAAATATGATTTGTGTTTGTAGCAGGGACCAAAGATAACTATTATTCATGTAATTTTGTATCAAAAAAAAAAAAAAGGAAATTAGTTAGAGAAACTTTGAGAACACCATAGCATTTGTTATTGCACTATGGAAGCTATTGTGCAATAAAATTTTATTTTTGATTTTTATTTTATTTCTCAGTAATAAAAATTATTTTTATACCCACAATCAAAAAGATGGGGGGTATATTGATTTTATCATTCCGTGTGTAACATGTCGAAGGAATCATCTAAGACCCCACAAAGTATATATTTTCTAGGTCCTGGTTAGATTCTGAGTCGCTCTAGCTATGTCCGTCCGTCTGTCCGTCTCTCTGTTGAAAGCAAGATAGAGCTCGAACGGGGTAACGTTCGAAACGAAATTTGGCACAAATGTTTGTCTTGTATAAGGTTTGTTTGGTACTGAAATTGGGCAAAATCGGTTGATAAACAAAAAAAGTTATGGGCTAAAAACTTGAAACACAGGGTGTCCGTTTCATACTTTTCTGCTGATATTTCTTCAACAAAAGCATGTACGACAACGAAATTTTGCATGTATAGTTCGTGGATCGATATAAATTCGGAAACCGAAAATGGGCGTGGTCCGTCCACTTTACCGCCCAACTCCCATATAAGGTGAAAATCAACGAAATTGTGTTCAAATTGTTCAAGGACCAATGTAAAGTCGGAACCAAACTTTACTTTACCGCCCACTTCCATATAACGTAAAATTTGAAAAAGTTGATGGTGGATATATAGATTCGGCCGGGCCGAATATATTCGCGCTTGTTGAGGTTTATTTTATAAATTCAAGTGGTAATTTTTATTTTCTCATATAAAAAATAAAAATCAATCTATGATTTTTATATTTTTAAACAAAAAGTAAAAATCATAAAATGATTTTTACTTTTTTTGCGGCATAAAATAAAACTCACTTGCATATATTTACGTTGTTATAATTGATTAATAAACGATGTTTATGGATTCTCGATAAGGTGTATGTGCTAATAAATATGCGTGAGTCACTTTTATGTTAATGATGAGTATAAGGTCAAAGCTTTGGAATGAATATTGGTGAAATTGAATTTGCCAAATACTAATATAATAAAATTTTTTATATTTGATCTATTAATAAAATGAAATCGATTGGAGAAAGTTGTTTCGTTCAGAATTAACTTCAAGAATCTTCTGAGCGGAGTTTTCAAGGAGTATCTGATAAAAATATTTATAATCATTCGCCAGTAGAATGTTATCGTTCTCTAAATTTACCACTGTGACCGCTGAATGAGGTGGTGATAGTAGTCATCAGTACGTGATAAAAAAAATGTGAAAGCAGATTCCTGTTTAGCTCGATAATATATCAATCTATTTCATCAATAGTATTACCAGCTTTACAATAAAGTTTTAAAAACTGCACATTTTTGCCGGTTTAATTTTTTTAAGGATATTTTCAAGAAAAAAATTCTCACATTTTGAATAAAAATTTTGTTCATACTTACTTCTGAATAACTACGAAACCGTTGAGCAGATAAAAAATAATGTTATATTGACTTAACTATAACATAATTCTGCATCTTTTGGTGTCGCTAAATGGACAACCTTTTTTCGAGTTATTGTACAATATACTCGAGTATTGATCTTATTAAGAGGGATATGTTAAATATCTCAAAGAATTCGTTTAATACATAGTCGAAGTTGATTTAAAAACTTCGTCTACATATTTATTTCCCCTATATTTGAATACAAATTTAAATACATAATATTTATATTGTTTAAAAAGAAAAATAAAAATCTTATAATATTTTTTCTACCCATGTAAAAACATAAAACTTATTGTTTGATTTTTATTTTACATTTATATTTTAAAAATCACTAACTGATTTTTATTTTTGTTTTTTTATTTAAAAAAAATCAAAGTAAATTTTTAATTTTCAAGCAATAAAATAAAAATAAAAATAACAATTCAAATTTTATTTATCTTGTAAAACTTATAACACTTATGGTCTGTGGTTTGTAGAGTAGAATATATTTTACACATATTCACTTTTGATTTACGTATTTCGAATACCAGTGGCAAAGTATAAGAATATTTGTTATATGAAAATTTTATCATTGCTTTATCCTTTCTATAACGGTGCATGTTGGGGTAAAGTGTGTCAAAATTGGCGATTAATTGAATTTTGAAATTAAAATTTTTTTAATAAAGTTGGGTAGCGAATAAAAATAAACAAAATTATGTATCAATATTGATTAAAATCATTAAGCTAGGTTGTGTCGTTTTCTTATAAGGAGCTGTAAAATTTAAACATTTTTGAAGAAAAAAAAAAAAAATTTATCAATTTTTAGTGCATTTATTTTAAATAAAAAGTCATTTAAAGTAAACATTTAAAATGGAACTATCAACTTCACGTATTAAGGTGTACTTTTCTTCAAGTATTTGTATAATTTATTTTATCCTAATATTTTTATTATTTTTTTGAAAATTGTCGTAAAATACATTTATTTTCAATTTTCATGGAATGCAACTTTAAATGTTACAAGATGCTTGTTCTGAAAATTGTCTGAAAAATAGTATATATTGTCGCCTTTAATGTTATGAAAAAAAAAAAAAAAAAATCGTGCACATATATAGCCCGATTTAAGAATTTTTTTATATATATTTTTTTTAAGTCCAGTAGTTTTCATACAAAAAATAGCTTAAGTACAAATATTTTTATTGCTTTATCAAACATTAAACAGTGGGGCAGAATCGAAATAAATCTGTAACTTCTAATTGGCAGATTGGATTTACATGAAATTTCACATAGGCGTAGCAGAGAAAGCAGCATTTTGAGCTTAGAAGCAGGATCCCATGTAATATTCAGGAGCGGAGCCATGGAGGCTTAAAATAGGGTTCTAATATCATAGAAAATGTTTAACCGCTAGGGAATTTTTTTCTTACTCTATTTCCAAGATTTTTGTATCACCCTAAAGTTTTAAATCCTTTAGAAAACATGCTTGTGTGTACTACTTCTCTTATATATTCTTCGAGATATATTCATTTGAAATTTCAAGAATATCAACGATTTTATCATATTTTTTGCAGATTGTTAAAGAACAAAAGTGTCAATCGTATATTGTCTAACTGAAGTCGATAAAAAATAAACGATTTTGAATAAGAAAATTTGCAAAAATTAATAAACAGACCGTCGGAATATATTAGTTTTTTACTTCTTGATTAGTATAAAAAATAAGTCTAAATATAAAATTATTGATATCACTTTTCCCTGAATTGAGTGCCATATTCCAACCATTTAACCCAAATGTATAGATGTACGGACATTGCCATTCTGCCGAAAAATATTTTAGAATTCTTAAAATGCATCTTTTACTGACTAATAAATAGAAAATATAGAACGTGGTTATCAAAATTTGGATATCTTCTTTTCCTGAATTAAGCCATTTTCGACCCATTGAATCCAAATGTATAAACGGACGGACATTACCATTTAGCCAAAAGACATCTCATAATTCTGAAAATGTATTTTTTTGCTTACTTACAAAAACGAAAATTAAACACGATCATTAAAGTGTTGATATCGCCTTTTCCTGAATTATGAAAAATGTTCGACCCATTTAACTCTAATGTATAGACGGACGGACGGACAAAATTTCAAATTCAATAATAAAATTCATAAAGTCAATAATTTTATTTGCAGAAAGGGGACCTATCACGAAATTCGTAAAAACAAAAACTCAAATTGTTTATTGAAAATAAAATTATTTTTTTCTTATTAAAATAATATACTATTTATAAAAAATTTTATTTGAAAACCTATAAAAATTTCCAAGAAATAAATTGTTAGAACTTAAAAGAATATTATTTGGATTTAAAAAAACATCCAAACAAGTAATTTTTTGGAAGCAAACAAAAAAATTTAGAAATGTTTTATTGATTTTTTTTTTCTTTATTAAAATAATATATAAGTGTTACAGATAATAAGATAATGGAACGTTATTTGGAACTCAAGTAACAAGAAATAGATAGAACGAAATTTGAGTATACTATAAACTAAGAAACGTGAAATTAAACTTACGCGATCATGAGTTAACAGGAGTAAATGACGGAACGTTTTAGTCCTTTTAGTTTTTCTAATGGTACGAAGAAGAAAATGGTCTTATGTACATTGATAAAACGTGGCTTTGTTGAATTTTGTTTTTCTTCTAACGGTACTGCAAAAATTTACCTAACCAGATGAAATTAAAAGTACATAGTCCTTGGTTGTTAAGAATTCATAAGTGGAAACGAAGGTAGAGGTAAGCCATTTACATCATACAGGTACCTATGTTCTCTATAAAAAGAAGGGATTTTAAAAGTTAAAGTTACTCACATCTTTATTTTTGCATAATATTTTACCTTTTAAAATATAACAAATGTTAATCAATTGGTAACTTTACTATTTAGAATATCGAATAAATTAACTTTAGATCCTTTAAAATATTATTATTGTCTTTAATATTTTTCTTAGTTGAAAATTGTGGAAAAAAAATTCTTTTGTAATTTTGTTTGCAGTTGTCAAAATATTTTTTTTTTTTAATATTTGAAATTATTTACATTCAATAAACTTGTTCAAACTTATTTGAACCATAGCTGTTCATTGTGAATATTTTCAATCAAAATATTTGTTAAAAATAAATTATTTTAATATTTTACTCATATTTTTAGAAATAAATTTCTTTAAAATTATTTTATACTCTTTGTAATATGATTTTCAATTACTTGAAATTAATTTGAATAAAAATTATTTAAATATTATTCCATTTGTTAACAAGTTAGATAAAATAATATTTCCACAAAAGTATTCGAATATAAATTTATAAAATATAAATCAAATTCTTAAGTCTTTAACTAATTTTAAAATATATTTTATTTCTTTAGTTTGAATACAATTGTTCTTTATTTTATTTTCCATTTTAAAAATAAAATAATATCTGTTTTAAAACATTCAATTTTTTTTATTCATAGAAAAGTTTTGAATATTTTTATTCAACATGAATTTGTTTGAATAGTTTTAAATTTACTTTGAAAAAGAAAAATAAGGAAAATATTTTTTTTATACTTGAATATTTGAAAAAATTTTATAATTTTTTGTTATTCAAGCCTTTTGAGGCTGAATATTTTTATTTTTTGGAGTTTTTGTTAAATAAAATAATAAAAATATTTATTTTAAATGTTTCTATTTGAATATAAAGTTTTTGAATAAAAATCAGAAAAATTTGTTGAACTTTTTTTATTTAAATAAAATACATATGAATATTAGTAAACTTTAAAATAGTCAAATAAAAAACTTTTGATTATCTTCTTATAAAAATATATTTGTTTTTCTTTTGGTTAAATAAAATATTTTAATTTTTAATTTATTTTGTTCAATCAGATACAAATTTATAATAAATTCAATTGTTTTAGTATAAATAGAAATCCTTAATATTTTTATTCAAAAGATAATAGATTGATTAACAAATATTTTTTAATTAGAAATAAGAAATAGAAATGAAATAAAAAGTATTTTTATTTTTTATTTCATTTATAAGTTACAGCTATGATTTGAACATATTTTATTACTTTTTTTTATATCTTTCTTTTAAGTATTATGTTAAATTTTAATTACCATTTGTAATATTTTTTTATAAATTTTATGATTGTTTACATTTGTTGTGGACATACGCATGTGCGTTGGTCTTTTACACATGTGTACAATCAACCCTTATCTTTCACACTTGTGTGTGATAAGAATTATTGAAGGGTTTATATGTAAAATAGAAAAAGTACTTAAAATTATTTAGTATAGTTAGTTTTAAGAAATTCAATATTAGTTCTTAAGGTTTTTACAATTATTAATAAAATTAGTGCTGAATTAGCATTCAAAAGTGCCGAATTAGCATTCAACAGTGCTGAACAAGCATTCATAGAGTGACTTACAACCACTCTTAGTAAAAATTGTTTTTTTAGTTTAAATAATAATTTTTACAAAAATAAAATATTAAAATCAAATAACTTTTTTAATAGAATTTAATTTAAAACCAAATAATGGATTGTTAAAGAAATTTTTTGTCATAATTTTTTCTGTGATACTATACTATTCAGTAAAAAAATAAAATTAAAATTTTAAATTTTGATATCAAATTTCCCTGAATTAATCGCCACTTTCAACCCCTTTTACCTTAATGTGCGGTGCCAAGATAAGAACATCGCAGTTTATATACCATCGCAGCGTCCATAATTTTCATACAATGATATTCCCGGAATAGAGGTTTAATAGTTATATATGACATATACAGTGCGCGAAAAAACCTAAACATATACAATAAAAATATAATAAAAACTATTATATTTATTTTATACCCAAAAGTATGTTCCACATTATATTAAACTATTTACAGTTACATATTCTGACATTTAAATTACAAAACTTAAGATCACTTAAGGAAATATGATGCGATACCTCTTTTTTAGGGGAAATTCTTTCTATTTCCATAATGTCCTTATTAAACGTTTTAGATTTATTTTTTAAGACTGTTCTTTGGGTAGCCTTCGTAATTGTTTGGCAATATAAATATGATAACCTTTATTTCGGTTAGTTTTCAGATATTTGACAAAAAATTCCACAACATCTCTTTATGCTGTTAACCTGTCGGACTATTATTTAATTCAATAGGATCGTTAATTACATTAATACAATGAAACATTTTAAATCATACAGGATTCTATTACTAAGGAAACTTTAATGCCAAAATGTATTACTTTAATTAAATGCTTACTAATGCATCATAATTATCATAAAATTTTTTTTGTATGCTTAAATTATTTCGTTCGAAATTTTTAAAGATTTTTATATTTTTCAAACAAATCATCTAAAATTTAACATTTTCCATAAACTTTCTTAATGCATTTAGATTGCAAGGTTTAAAAAGATAATTCATATTTATATTAAATTTATAGGTATAAAAATATGTAAACTTTTACACTGTATGCTTAGGTTTTTTCGTGCACTGTATATAATCAGATTTTGATAAAATTTTGCCATACTACATATTTGGTAACCATACATTATTAGATTACCAAATTTCAAAGGAATTGGTCCACACTAGACCACAGTGTTCATATAAAGTACCTCACGAAATTTAAGTAATGTGCTTAAATTACATAACAATTTTAATGTCCGGTTCAAATTTGGCCCAACTAGCTTTTATTTACAAGATGATACAAATTTAGGAGCATCAAAAACAGTAGGCAACACAGTGGTATGCATGGAAAAAATAAATTTTTCTCATATTTATAATTCCCTTTTATGTTGAATATAGATCAGAATGCTAAAATTTTTGGTATGTATTTAGACCTTTTTTTTAATTATTGAATAATAAAATAGTATTTAAAAATTTCATATTCACCAAACAACAAAATTAAGAAAATATAAAACTTTATGTATATTTTCATTATTTTTATGTGAATAATGTTCGGTGGTTTATATTATTAGAACGAATTTAAAATCTAGAGAAACTGATCTTTTCAACGATACCAATCACTTATGTTAAAATACCGTGGTTTATTTAACGCTTATGTTGTTTTTCATTTTTAAATTAGTATATTTGGAGTTTTGGTTGCCATATAAAATTTAAAATTTAGATTTTTGTCAACAATATTGTTAGCTATGATATTCTGAAGAAAAAAGTTAAAAGAGTTTTTATAGCCAAAGTTATAAGTGTTTTAATGACGACACCCCTTACGTTTACAAACAGCATACCTGGGTATGTACAGATTAATTTATGTAAGTATTTGATCGAAAACAAGTAAAATATTTATTATGTTTCATTTTTTATAAATAATAGATACATTAGCTTATAAAAAATTTAAAAAAAATGTATTTCAGGGTGCGCAGTCCTTACATTTCGTAATATCTTCTGAATATTCAGTATGTGGTTTATGGAATTTATTACATGCCTTTCGGGTTGGTCTTCTTCTAGAACACATAAAACAATTCACTTTATTCTTCCCGAACTTCTTGGCTTCGTATAAAAAAATATTCATCTCTTAATCTTACTGGGCCTTCCAACATGCTTTCGATTCCTTAAGTGCGATTCAGTAACTTGTTTTAACGATAATCGAATCGTTAAAAATAGTAAACAACAAAATTGTCGATTTCGTTATTTTGTAACACTTTTAACGATACTTGTTTGGGTCAACTTAAAGACGAAAATTTTTGTGTTGTTATATTAACAACAAAAAGTAGCCAAGAAGTCAACCCTATGACTTAGTCGTTTTTTTAGCTTCAAATGATAGGAAAACCAACAACAGATGCATCTCAAAAGTACCATTTCATTTGAATTGAAAAAAAAAAAAAAAATTAGTTTAAAAAATCCTTTCTAGTCTTGCGCTTGCATTTTATTATAACCACCATCAAAAACATGGGGGGTATATTGATTTTGTCATTCCGTGTGTAACATGTCGAAGGAGTCATCTAAGACCCCACAAAGTATATATTTTCTGGGTCCTGAGTCGATCTAGCTATGTCCGTCCGTCTGTCCGTCTGTTGAAAGCAAGATAGGGCTCGAACGTAGAGGAACGAAATTTGGTACAAATGTTTGTCTTGTATAAGGTTTGTTTGAGATTGAAAATGGGCAAAATCGGTTGATAAACAAAAAAGTTATGGGCTAAAAACTAGAAACACAGGGTGTCCGTTTTATACTTTTCTGCTGATATTTCTTCAACAAAAGCATGTACGACAACGAAATTTTGTACGTGTAGTTCGGGGATCGATGCAAACTCGGAAACCAAAAATGGGAGTGGTCCGCCCACTTTACCGCCCACCTCCCTTATAAGGTGAGAATCAACGAAATTGTGTTCAAATAGTTCAAGGACCAATGTAAACTCGGAAACAAAAATGGGCGTGGTCCGCCCACTTTACTGCCCACTTTACCGCCCCCTCCCATATAACGTAAAATTTGAAAAAGTTGATGGTGGCTATATAGATTCGGCCGAGCCGAATATAACATTCGCGCTTGTTATCATTCATTCAAGATTAGGTGAAAACGGTTATATAATAATTAGCAAATTATCATAAAAATAAAAACCTCAAAAAATTTCATAAAAGAATAATTTGAATGAATGATATCGACAGGTACTTTTTTTTTTTTTTTTTTTAACGTTTTCTTTATTTATATATTGAATCTACCTTTTTTAAGGCCTCACAATATGTAATCAAATCTTAAAACTAAAAATTAAATACTACTTTATCTCTAATGAGAGCATGCCATAGTGAATAATTTGTCTTCGCTAATAACGGGGTGGAAAATCGGCTCTACGAAGCCTTGAACTTGGTTGAACTTCAGTAAGTAGTCTTGCAAGCGGGTTGGGGTGAGTCTGCAATTTTACAATGTATTTTGCACTGATTTTCTCAAACTCGTCTTTTACAAATGGAACCTCTAAATCTCTATGGATATTCTCATTTCTTATATACCATGGTGCACCTGTCATGGTTCTAAGAATTTTTGATTGGGCCCTCTGTATAATATCGATACTCGTTTTACTGGCTGTACCCCATAATTGGATACCATATGTCCAAATTGGTTTTAAAACGGTTTTATACAGGATGACTTTATTGTCAAGGCTTAGTTTTGATTGGCTGTTTATTAACCAGTGAATGCTAGAAGCTTTTAACTTCATATGAAGTCTCTTGGTTTCTATATGACGACGCCACGTTAGTCGCCTATCTAAATGTATACCAAGGTATGTAACGTGGTCTGACTGGGGTATACTTATGTCATTAAGTTTAACAGGAGGACAATTTCCTCTTCTGAGGGTGAATGTAACGTGGTTACTTTTCAATTCATTTACTCGTATACGCCAGTTTTTCAACCAGGTCTCCACACGTCGGAGGTAAATATCAAGTTGTCTAGATGCTAAGTGTGGGTTTTCGTGGGAACTGAGTATTGCAGTATCATCAGCAAATGTGGAAACAGTCAGTCCATCGCTCACTGGTAAATCAGAAGTGTAAATTAAGTACAAGGTAGGTCCAAGAACACTTCCCTGTGGTACACCTGCTTTTATTTCAAATTCTTCCGTTACAAATTCGTTATATTTTACTCTAAATAATCGGTCAGATAAGTAAGACTCCAGCAATTTGTGGGTACATGGTGGTAGTAAACATTTAATTTTATATATTAGGCCCTTGTGCCAAACTTTGTCGAAAGCTTGCGAGATGTCTAAAAAAATAGCTGAGCAATACTTCTTTAATTCAAAACATTTCCTTATCTCTCCAGTTAGACGATTCACTTGTTCTATGGTTCCATGTTTTTCACGAAAGCCAAATTGATGAACTGGGACGATATTTCTATCGTTCAAGAATGGCATAATTTTCTTTTGAAATACTTTCTCGAACAGCTTTGACAAACAGGATAGAAGGCTAATAGGTCTATAAGATGATGATATAGTAGAATCTTTTCCTGGCTTTAGTATCATTTTGATCTGAGATGTTTTCCACATTTTTGGAAAAACTCCTAGTTTTAAGATCGCATTAAAAATAATTGAAAGCACGATAATTGCCACATTCGGTAGGTTTTTAATCATGGATGGTGTTATCGAATCATATCCTGGCGATTTTCTAATATTTATATTTTCCTTGATTACTGTATTAATATCCTCTGGGCTAACAACAATTATATAATCATTATTTAGAGTAGTGTCAGGTGTCTCTCCCAATACAAAATTATTTGTTTGGGGATTTGATTGAAAAACAGAGCTTAAATAGTGTGCAAATAAATTTGCCTTATCTTCAGAACTACGGGCCCAGGTACCGTCAGCCTTCCTTAAAGGATTTTGTGTCTCTACCGGTGGCTTAATATCTTTCGTTGCCTTCCATAGGGAAAAATTTGTATATTTATTATTTGTTAAACTTTCAATGTATTTTCTACTTTGGCGATCCTCTTCTAATTGAAGGGCTTTTCTTAGTTTCTTAATTGCTGTAGACAGCCTCAACTTTGCAGCTGGTGATCTGGTTTGTTGCCATTCTCTTCTACATTTTCTTTTTTCAAGAAGAAGTTTTTGAATTTCATAATTAGAAATATGCTTATTATCGTTCTTAAAAGTTTCACTTTTTGAGTGATCTATAGCTAAATTAATTAACGACGTAAAGTCTTGTACGCATTTGTTTATATCTTCCTCACACTGAAAATATGGATCTGTGTGGATATGACTACTGATGTATTTTTTATATTTTAACCAATTTGTCCTATAAAAAGTATTAGTAGGATAATTTGGTATGTTAGTCCTTCCGTAATAAGTTATTATTATCGGAGAATGGTCAGAAGTTAAATCATATGAAATTTCCGTAGTTATTGAGTTTCGGTTTATATTTTTAGATATGGCAAAATCTATGAGATCAGGAATTTTTCTAGGATCAGCCGGCCAATATGTCGGATGTCCAGGGGACACAAAATCCATGCCATTTTTGCGATCAACTAGTACCTTATAGAGCTGTCTACCTCTGGGATTTATCAATCTGGAACCCCAGTAAACATGTTTGGCATTATAGTCGCCACATGCCAGGAAACGATCTCCTAGTGTCTCAAAGAATTCTTCAAATTTTTCCTTGGTCATAGAAAATCTTGGTGGACAATACACCGAGCTTAGCGTTAAGTCACCAGCGAAATACTCAAGGTTAATAGAGGTTGCCTGCAGGTAATCTTTCGAGAATTCATTTAGGGCATAATGTCGTATTCGATTTCTAATTAATATACCAGTACCACCATGTGCTTTTCCATCCGGATGATTTGTAAAGTAGAATGAATAACCTGTAATATAAAAATTGTATCTATTTGTGAGATGAGTCTCTGAGACTAACATCACATCAATATCTTGCTGCTTCATGAAGTATGATATTTCAGATTTATGTTGGTTTAAACCATTTGCATTCCAAAAACATACTCTCAAATAACTCATTTTTTCGTTAAGAGTATTTGAATCATTTGGTTCTGTGCTCTTAAAAGCTCTTGTATTGTGTTCTGCATGGATGACATAAAGTTTGTCATATTTTGGTTTAGAGAGGTAACGGTTTGCGTAAGAGTTTGCATTAAAGTTTCTAACCCTCCCGAATTTCGGGGGAAATTAGGTTGCTGGAAACTTGTTCTTAAAACACTGGCATAGGAGATATTTCCAGGATTGGCTGTACTCGATTGGTTAGTGTTTAAACTTGGCTTAACTGAAGCCATACCCTCATTACTAACACTTACTCTAGAATTTATTTGGTTAGTAATGGTATTTACAGGTGCGTATTCAGCAATTCCATTTCTTTTTAGCTTTTGATTCTCTCTTAACCTTTTCAACAATTCCTTATATACTGGGCAGCCACGGTAATTGGCGGAATGGTCGCCACCGCAGTTACCACATTTTCTCTTGAGACCGTTTTTCACAACATCACATTGAGATGATGAATGAAGATCTCCGCATGCTACACATACTGTACGTAGGGTACAATAATTTTTAGTATGACCGAACTCTTGGCAATTGCCACATTGGACAGGTCCTTTTCTCTTAAGAGGTTCCTCTATAGTGACTCTGCGATTCAAAAGATATCGCAAAGAGTATATAGGATGCGCTTCATTTTTCTTTAACTTATCATCGTTCGGCTCCAACTCAACTCTAAACATTGGTTGGGGAATCTTATCCTTATTAAAAATATTGACCACAACTTTTATTTGATAGCCCAACTCCTCTAGGGCCTCCTTGATTTCAGTTGGTTCTACACTGGACTCAATTCCTTTAATTACAACAGTCAAACCTTTACTACTTTTCAGTTGATATGAGTAAAAATTTTTGTTACTATTATTTAGGTAAAGAGAGATTTTTCTATAACAATCCTCAGTGTATACTACAATTTTTGTTTCTTGCACGCCACCTTTTCTTATTGGAACAATATGAAAATTGCTTTTACCAATAAGCTCAATAAATGTCTTAACCAAATTATTGGAACTAGGTTCGCGAAGATATATTGGTGGGGGTTTAAGTGATTTTTTAATAGAATTATCATTTGAATGACTTTTTTCTATATCATCACTCAATAAGGCAAAACGGTTATTCATCAAGGGTTTATCAATTACCTTTTGTTTCTTAGCAGAAGTAAAACTTTTCTGTGGGCTTAAATTTCTTTTGTTAATACTTACATATCTAAGCATACCTGTTGGAATTGGAGATTTTGTACTTATCTTCTTTTTCGGGATTGCACCTTTTTGTGTACCATCATTTCTATCTATGCTGCCAGTAGGGTTAATTACATTCAAACTCTCACTAGTTGTTGTTGCTAGTGGTTTACAAGCTTGTGTTTTAACAGACAATGATTGAGTTGTTTTTATATCCATGAGTGTTGTTGTTGTATTTTGTTTTTTCATATTTTCTTTTATGTTTTGTTCTAAACAGTTTTTGGATGTTGATATTGTTTGTGTATTTTCTTCATGTAATTGAATTACGGGGGAACAAGAGCGAGCTCTCTCAAGTGGTTTGGCGGTTAAATAATTTTTATTATATTGTGGATCACAAATATTTTTATTTTTAACACTCTCCCCATTGAGAAATATATAAGCATTTCTGCCGTTTAAACTGAGTCGACTCTCATGAGAACTCATAGACTCTTTTAAATTATATTTCACTGATGTATAACACTTTATCACAACTTTTCTTTTGTTTGCTTATATTATGCAGATTATTTTTGTTTTATTTAATTTGTTTATGTGTTGTATGTTTATATTTAATAAAATAAACACAAGTAATTTAATAAAATTTTTAAAGCGTCCAATCGCGTATTGTTTTAAAATTAAATTTCGATGAATCTCGATGAATAATTAAAAAATCGCGGAGCGAGTTAAAAACACGTCTGTTTAACATGAGAAACAGAAATGATATCGACAGGTACTTATCAAAAATCAATAAATGAATTGCGGAGGTTTTTAAATGTACATTGAACAAATGAAACCGTTATACTTTCGAATGAAGAAATAACCCAATTATACTTGAATGGGACAATACTTAATGGTACTTAAAAAACTTTTAGATCTTTTTTTGTATTTTTAGGTAAAAACTGTTGTATAATAATTAGCAAATAGTCATAAAAATTTAAAAACATTAAAATTCTATCATAAAAAACACTTAAAAAAGTGTAAACAAATCATATAGGAATAATTTCTATGAGTAAAATTTACAGGTACTTTTCAAAGATCAATAAATGAATGGGAAACGCAATCTGAAATTTGAATGTACGAGGAACAAATAAAACCGGTTATACCCAGGTATGTTGGTTGTAAGGATACGAATAAATTTTTGGTTGTAAACATAAAGGTTGCCACGTTTGGTATACCTTTGTGATTATGTAAAATTTACGTATCGTTAGTATTAAGAGTATAAATTTTATACGAAAATATTATGTATCGTTAGTATTATAAACTATATATTTGTAAAAATTTTGTATATAAATTTAGAAATATTATTTTTAATGGCAGAGTAAAAGTTGAATATTTGGCGAATACTCTTCGTTTGGTGGATATAGTATTCAATTCTAACGTTTCCTAAAAATTTATTTAATAATTGAAAAAAATAAAAAATATGAGCTGCTAAATTTACTGTTATACTAACAAGTTTATACAGAAAGAAGAGCAAAATGAGTTGAAAATTTATAAAAACGGAAGGTTAAATAAATAAAGTGTTTTAGAGGAATAGTCATTTGTACGTAAAATTTACGTATCGTTAGTATTAACGTTAAAAAATATCGTTAGTATACTAGGGTTAATTAAAAATCACATATTAATTCAATATTGTTTTGTTTTATGTTCAGTTTAGTACGTTTTAAAACAAATACATATTTTCTATGAAAACATTGCCAAGAAAAGTTGGTATGTTAATATTTTTTTAGGTATTGCTTTTACAATTTTGAAGCACCAAAAGAACATTTTATATTTGAGTGTTTAATAAATTTCACAACAGCTTGTAAAAAATTGCTGTATAGCTATTGTTTATAAATATTTGGAATAAAAATACTGATTTTTTAAGTACTTTAATTATAGTTTTGAAAATAAATTTAGCATTTAAGTAGTTGCTTAGTTATTTTAAAGTTTTATTCACTAAAAAATATTCGTCTGGAAAGTTTGTGTAATAAAACTTTTGTAAATTCAATTAAAGACGAAAACAATATAACTTATAGGCAAATAACTAAATCAGTCATTAAAACAAGTTGGTTTTGTTACTAGAGTTTATTGAACTTCAATGAATATGCAGTACATTTAAAAAAAATGTAATAACTGAGATTTATGTATATAAGTAGGATCAAAGATATTACTGTGATAAAATTAATTACTAAACAATTATCAAAATTTAATTTTATAATCTTTTGTTAAAAAAATAATAATAAAATATTGCTTAGTACTTAAACTTATGAAGTGTTTAACGTTTGTAAAGGCTTTGTGAAAAAAATATTTACGACAATTTCAAATTTATAATTTTATTACAAAACAAATCTGTACAGAAAATTTCTTCTTGATTAGGTATAATTTTAGATTTGCTGGATGCTAGATTTCAGATCAAAAAATTCTCAATATGTTTTTTTTTTATTGTTTCTTCAGTTTGCAATTACTTTTTTTGTTGCATTTATATATTAAATAAATTTTTTTATAATTTTGTATATTTTTTATGTTTTCTAACATAACTTGTAAAATGTTCAGTTTTAAAATAACATGCAGATTTCACATATGTATATGTTTTAAATACTGTTGCAACATCGACAGTAACAACAACTTAAAAAAAAGCAACAACTAAAAAAAAACTGAAGCATATATATTAGGGTGGTTCTAAGGTGGTTTAACTCTAATAATTGTAAGTTTTTTAAGAAAGTATTCTTTTTTAAGTTTCATATCTATGTCAATAATCTATGCCCTATACTATTGCAAATGGGTCAGAATTATGGATCGCAATTTCCCGTACTTTTTGATTTCCCGGAATAACAGGAACAATTTTTCGACTTCCCGGGATTCTCGGTATCCCGGATTGAAATCTATAAGTAATACTACCCTCATTTGTCGAACAACTTAGACTCAAAAGGGATATGCATTTTTACATTAGCAGATTTAAAATAGTAAATGTACTGAAAAAAGGAATTTTACCAATTGCTTAATCTACTGATTAACTAACTCGAGTGTATGCTGTCGTGAAAGATTTGTATGAATATCGAACCAATATTAAGCAGTATTTATAGTCTTGTTTAAAAGATATGTACCATAACAATATCGTATTTTCGACAAGAATTAAAAATATCAGAAATAAAATTTAATAATGATCGTCTTTTCCTAAAGCTTAGAGGTAATTCAAATACAGTCGAACACGGATATAACGAACACCAGGTATATGGTCCCAACATGAATTTTTCATACAAAAAACTACGTTTATAACGAACTCTTTTATCTATTTCTATTTAAATTATTAGATAAATGGAAATAATTTTCATTAATTTCAATTTAAATTAAAGATTTATATAACATAGCTTTTTAACATAACATACATTTATCGAAAATAGCTAATAATAAAACTGAAATTATTTGAGGATTAAACACTAACAGCCGTATTCAAAAAAATTTGTTAATTTATGATTTATATACATAATAGCTAATACACAATTTGGCTCTTAATGTATTTATTAAGAAAATCGCATTCAAAAAACTATTTACTATCTAAATTAACTATTCAACAGTATTTTGTTTATGTAGGCAACCCTTCTCAGTTTCTCTCCCATTCTTATTGTTAGTGTCGTTAGCAGTAAGAATAAATTATTCGTTAACTGCTCTATTCTATTATTATTTTTGATGTTCTAGTATGTTTTTGATGATAAATAAGTTTTTTTATTTTGGAAAAAACCTATCTTTTGCTTGCATAAATATACTATATATAATGTATAAAAAAAATAACTTTATTTAATTTTTGTTTGATGTAATTTTATGTATCCGAATAACGTATATTCTGTGATAAAATCAGCATCACTATTTTGTTTACATAATTTTTGTTGAAATTTTGATAAAATTTTACTATTTTTATCGTTTTTTCTGTTAAAATGCATAAATTTTAACCCGGAGTTAATATGATAGATTAATTACACCTTAATCTAAGACGTGTATATATTAATGTACTATTTAGATTTACATGGAAAAAACAAATAATGAAAATGTTAAACATTTGCGATTGTGGCGAACATTGGATTGACATGCCGGCAGCCAGAATGATGACGTAAAAATGTATCATTATTTTTATTTTTCTTGAAAAATGTAACGGAATCTTAAAATATGGTCTTAAAGTAGGGTCGAACCATTATTAAAGTTTTTAAAGTTTACAAGGCTTTACCAAAGGTATAGTAAGCAAATCATCGTTTTTGAATACAGCTTTAAGGAATTTTGCTTAAAAATGATTAGTAAAGCTGTGTTAAGTTTTTTTTGAATATGGCTGTAAATATTAGAAAATCGCTATTCTTCAAGAAGTAAGTATCTCAAAACATGCCAATTTAAAAACATCGGGTACAAAAGAAAACGTTGAATTAGTACAAAAAAATATAATTATATCAATTTGAATGATGAATGTAAAAAATATTTTTCCTGATATATTAAATATAAATATTTAAATATTAAACAATATTTATATATATGTAATTTAAAAATCATAAATACCACCCATTTTTAAAAGAAAGAAATATGACTTAATTCTAAATATGTATTACTATTGTAATGAAATACGTGTATTTTATTAGCAAATATTTTTTTGTGCAATTTTACGGATATAACGAACTACGTTTATAACGAACTAAATCTGTCGGTCCCTTCGAGTTCGTTATAACCGTGTTCGACTGTAATAAATTGTATGTAGATTGAATAGGTGATCCAACATGTATTTACTACTGAATACATAATATATAATGTATTTTTAAGATGTCTACATGATTGTTTCAAACAATTATACTTTTTCACTTGCTGAGTTTTAGTACTGACATTTTAATAAGATTTAATTTATGCTATAGAGTCATTCCATATAAATCGTCTAATGATTTCTATATAAAACCTTATAAATGATATTGAGGTTAAGAATTCCCTATTGGATTTTTAGTTTAATCTTTTTTAAAACAGTACAGAAATATATACGTTTTTGTTAAAATTCATGCCGTTTTTTTCCATTTAAGTGATTTTAAAATTCCCGGGAAAGCGGGACAAGAAAACTTGTAAATTTCCCGGGAATCCCGGGTTGCAATCTCTAGTCGGAATAGTTTTTTTTTATTTTTTTTATTTTATAAATAAATCTGTAATTTTTAATCGCACCAATAGATATGTCCTACAAGTTGACATATCAGAGTTTTATCCCAACTTTAGTTTTGGAAGGCAGGTCCCCAAATTTCAAAAACCCTAATATTTGTGAGTTTTTTTTTGCAAATTTTTGTTGGACCCCTATTTCCAAAATCTGTAATGTCGTTCGTGAGTCTTAACTAAAAAAGATTTTAATAAAGATATCTTTCTAACAAAGAATCACACAAATCTCAAAAAGAGCGAAAATCACAAACATGCAATTTCTATTTATGTTGATCTGGATTAAGATCTCCTAAACCGTATACGTTTTACTAATCTCTGTCATGGAATTTTAAAACATTTCAATGCAATGTAGTTGAATTTGTAAGGAAACTCCGGTTATCCGGGTTTGCAGCTGGGGTAAAACTCAGTCGCGTCCAAGGTTCTTACATAAATAAAACACTGTTTAAGACTTTATACTTTCACTTGGCTAATTATTTCTTTTTATTTTCTTATATTTCTTTAATCACAACTTGTTTTATTGAGACACTTTTAATTGAAAGCTTCTTTATTGAGAACGGTGCTGTCTCGTGAAGCTTCAGTGTTGCCTTGCCGGTCCTACACCTCCTGTTTAATATCTCCTATGATTGTTTTGATCTTGGATGTAATCCGAGATTTTTCTTAGCCCTGTATTTTCTGACTGAAAACTTCCAAGAAAATATTCTACCACTTGGCCCTGAGCAGTGTGTATCTCCTGTCACTTCAACCCTATTGTAAACCTTGTTGAAGTCTTTAATCTTACTGATTGAAAATCAGTATACCCTACGTTGGATTGATGTAATCAATCCATTATTATTATTATTATTTTTTTCTCCTAACACTGCTCTGTTAGTCTTTTATTTTTTTATTCACCGGCTACTCACCACATCTGCTTTGTTCACTGTCCAGCACCAAAAGATAAGAGAGCGAGCTTGTAATTTGCTCTGGCTTATATACATTTCTTAAAACTAATATTATTGTAGTTTTTTTGCAGTTCGTTCAAACCGATAGCGGTTTTGATGTTCGCTGCTGTAACAGTTTCGTGATCTGTGTGTGTGTGTTACTATTTATATGGCCTCTTTGCTTTGTCTCCTTCTGTCTTGCTGTGTTTAAATCTCTCCTCTGCTTCACTGTTACTCTTACACTCCTGTGTATTTCTCCCTGCTGCTTCTTCACTCTACTCCTGCCTTTTCTCGCTGCTACCTCCGTGATTCGTCAGTTCTGCTACTCGCCTGCTCAGCTGTGACGATGTAGGCATTGACGTCTTCACTTCGGCCTTTCTCCCTGCTGCTCTCTGCTGCTACTTCTTCCTGTTGTGCTTTTACTTAAACCCTTAAATGGCTAGCGTGCCATTTAAGATCAAACCCACCACCTGCCCCTGACCTGTGTAACTTTTCCTCCTGTGTACCCCATCGACCTCCGGAACACTTTGTTCCATCCTTTACCCCATCGACCTCCGGAACATCTGAAAAGAAAAGAGGTACATAGGCGAATGTAATTCGCCCCCAATATAGATGGATGTAATCCATCTCCCTACCAATAAAACTCTAACTCTTGTCAAAAAAATTCATTTATTGGTATAAAAATACAAAATATTTATTTTATCGTTGTGGACCTAATTCGCAAGAATTAGATCCTCACAAATTTTAATAAAAAAATAATAAAACAACAAAATAAAAACAATTGTTAGGTGAAGTTATAAATATTACATTTATGATTCTCATTTAGTTAGTTTATGTAAATTTAACCCTGGAAGGGCTTTGATATTTTTACCCTTCTGATGGCTTCATTTGTCAAATCGACTAAAACTAACTTTAATTAAAAATGTTTCAAGATATATCATTAAAATGAAAAATAAAACAATTGATTTTTGGTTGATAGCCAATTGAGAGCCGAAGCATTTATATCGTCGGATTGCATTTAGTATCCCATACGATAGAGATCTGAAGCGTTTATCTCATCGGATTGTATTTTGAATTGAATTATTTATCTTGCCGGATTGTACATAGTATACAGCTATACTATTATAGACAAACTATTTTTTATTATTTATAATTTAGTAACAAAACACATTCCCTTGTATGATTAAGTATTCATTGAATCATTTTTTTATTTTCCGAATCCAATCCAAAAAGATTCGGCACATAATGATTTGAATAGCTGTTCGTAAACTTTTTTATAATTTTTAGTTACTAACAGTTTCAATATATTATTAAATACTCCGCGGATTTTTATATCAATGTACTGTGGAACAATCTCAAAATGATTAATATTAATATATAATGGGTCGATATATCTCAAACAATTAAATTTCTCGTCATTTAGAATATAGTCTTAAAAATTCGGCATTTAGTCGCCATTTAAAAGAGGGGCAAAAACTAAAGTCGCCAAACGGTATACTGCTGGGAATTAACTTTACCAACACTGAATTGCCTATCGTAGTTAGGGACGCATATGTCTCAGTAAAGTTGTTAAACTTAATATATTCCCAAGGAAATTGTTTTTTATTTAGAAGCGAATGAGAAATTTCAGATGCAAATAAATCGAAAAATCTTTGAAATTGGATGAGAAAAAAAAAAAAAAGATTGACAATAGTTTTAAACATTCCGGATATATGATTCCTGCTTACAGTAAATTTAATTCAGTGAAATAGATTTTCAAAAGTGGGTCTTGTAGTCAAATATAATCTGATCTTTCATAAATGTCCTGATTTATGATAATTTGAAAGTTATTTATGCCAAATTTTATTAATATAATGAGATTTTCAATGAATTTATGAGCGTTAAAACCCTATTCAGGGATGTTATTTCTATGGGACTAAATATAAAAATGGAAGGGTCATAACAAATTTTGATAGAAATCGTTCTTGGTTTAAAATCACAATATGTGAAAGATTTCATTAAAATTACAACCTTATATACGGATAGACAGCCATCCAGGTCAAACATAGAGATGAATGACCCATAGTCGAGCAGTGTACTTTAAATAAGGGTACAATAAAACTAAAGTGTTACAACTTAAACTTTGGGGAGCTTGACTTAATAAAATTATTTTCACAGCAATTTCAGGTTTGATTTATTAATAAAGAAAATATCAATATAGTGAATATCTGTGAAAAAGAGCCCCCCTAATGTACATGTATTAGAACATGTATAGCTTTGATATTTATATGTGCATTAGGGTGGAAAAAATCTCAATATTCCCAACTAAAATAATAGAAAATTTTAAAATTCAATTCAACATTTTTGTCTTTATAAGTACCATTTTATCCCTTGGTCCAATTGGCAAATGATTAAGTCTATTTTTGGTAAGAACATTAACAACATCTTTCCGAGACTACCTTAATCTACATACATATACATATGGGTGTCTAAAAATGTTTGTTTCACGATATGTGTGTTGTATGCACGATATTACAAACATGAATTTACATACAGAAGTGTATTTCAATTTAAATAATTTTTTGTTTCAACTTGTTTTTATTTATTTATTTTTTTAGCGTGTGTCATGTAAAAATTGTTTTCAATACCATGAAACATAATTGCATAATTTTAAAAACACTACCATACCCTTACTTAACACCAAAAACTGTTTTTTTTCTTCTGTTTCTAATACTTTATTCGAACAAGAAATTTAATTTGAGTACTATAGCGGCAAAAAATCTAATAGAAAAATCTAATAAACATAAATAAAACAACAAATTGTGTCAAACTGTTGGAAAAGTTCAAAAGCAGGTGATTTAAATAAATGTTAATTTTAACTAGAAACAATTTGAAACATTTCGACATGCATGTAAATATTATGAAATCATGTTAATATTTGTTTATGTATGTGTAGGACAAATTTATTAAAGTTTGTGAAATTTAATAAATTTTAATATGTTTTGTTTGATATATTTATGTAAAACATAAGACATTAGTTTATAGAAGTTATAAATAGGTTTGTTATACAATTTTTTAATTGAAATCATAAAAATGTAATTTTCAGCAGCTGACTTTTTTGTTTGGAGCAATGACAAACTGCACAACATACGTTCAAATTGAAACTGACATCGCAATCTTTTTTGATAACAATGGCGACACTTTTGCATCCCAAAGTGAGAGTAGAAAATGGAATGTTTTCGTAGAAACGTGTATTAACTGAGAAAAAATGAAATATTTTGAAAACAAAGCATACTTTTTGTTTGTCAAAAGTCAATAAAAAACAAGAAAACAAATTTGCCAAAAAGAATTTATTCTACACAACGTCTATATAAACCTCCAATATTAAATATTAGTGCAAACTTAAATTGATATACACATCTACTCAAAATAATAGATACAACTAGTGGGATGATTTTAAAGTGACGATAACTTTGGAAAATTCTTCAGCAATACTTCGAGTTTTTTTCTTTTTGTAAAAAATTTGATCTGGCAATGCCACTTTAATGAAAAATATTGCAAATATATGCATAAAAATTAATTTACACATACGTTTTCGATTTAAATAACAAAAATTGTTGCTTGAAATTTCAAGTAGAGGTTTTGGAAAATATCTACGTTTACTACAACATGCTTTACATAAAAATCAAACGATTGGAACTTGCAATAGACCTCATAAAATAACCCCAAAATGGGATAGAAAGATTTTTTATAGGCAAAAAAGTACCTCTTCAATTCTCTGAAGGCTATTTCAGCTGACATTTTTAATGAAATAGGTTCGCAAATATTCCCAAAATATCCCAGTACCCATGTATATTTATTGTATTTATCAATATGATAAATAGGAACATTTGAATTCAATTAAAAGCATTCCCAAACCTTCATATTTTCACCTCAATCTGAAACAGTCATATTTGTGAATTTAACGTGGAATTTTTTTTTCCAACAGTGCGGCGGACAATTCTTCGGAAGTTATTTCCTAACAAATTAGTTTTCATTTCGCCAGAAAATATTATATACCTCCATTTTTTTACGTTCACATTCGGATTAAATTAAATGTTTTTTAAGAAGTTTTAACAGTATCTTAAAATTTTTTATAAGCATTGAAGAAACTTTTCTGACAATTTTTTTCCGGAAATTTGTTTTGGACAAGACGAAGCCAAACTGTTTGTGGACCTACTTTATTAAAAATTATAGCGAAAATATTTGCCATTTCAAGCTACGACTTTGCAGATTTCGCTTGTTTTTAATCATTTTTCTCTGCTATTTGGTACACTGATTGTTTCTTCCCATTTTCTGTATCAAAATACTATTTCTTTATGATATTTTCAACCTTGATGCAACCTTTCTTATCCTATTAAGTAAGAAAGAATTCTATTTAAAAAGAAAAAACTTACAAGTTAATTAACTTTATCTATTATTATGAGCAACAATTTTTGGTATTTAAATCGAAAACGTATACGTAAATATTTGCCATATTTTTCATTGAATTGTCATTGCCAGTTCAAGTTATTTGCATAAATAACTTGATCTATAAATAATTTGAGTATTTCTGAATAGTTTTTCAAAGTTATGGCCACTTTAATACCATCATACAAGGTGTATAATATTATTTTGAGCAGATGTGTATTATCTACCGTGGCATCCAAGATCCGTAACAATGACACAGAATATGTATAATTTATGGTGTCTTAAATGTTACACACATACTGACAAACCCAATATGCCTAACGTGACCAGAGGGTTTTTGTCAAAAAGCGGGATCCGAACGACTAAAAAGCGGGATTCTGAACAAAATTTTATGGAAAAAGCGGGATTTTGAAAAGTTTTGTAAAAAAATGGGGATTTTCTTTTTATATCTCAATTAAAAACCTTAATCAGTTGTTCTCTCGCAAGTACTTGATTCACGACCCAATTGAGACGTTACAAATTGAGAACGACTAAGTAAATATTTCCCTACAAACTGAGTTAAATTTCAAGAATGAATTCAATTACGGATAAATAAAAAAAGAAAACTTGATACTTTTTTAATTTGATAGCAATTGTTTTTCTTAAATAATTCTTAGACCCGTTAACAATAAAACCAATGTTGGTTGGCTTTACCGATAAAAACATTTTACTTGACTAGTGAAATAATTAAAATTAAAGTAACCGCTAAACATATAACACTAAAAAACAGTTACCGAAATAGCTCGAAATATCGTTAGCGTTATTTTTGGTTTTAAAAAAATATTATTATTTTTAATAAACTTTGAAATAAAACTTCTAATAAAGTTATGACAACCGCAGCTCGTCATTATAATACTTGACTACAGATCATTTTTATGGTTCTGACCCATAAAATACCATTATCGAAATAACTCGAAATACCGTTAAAGCTAAATGCGGTAATCAAAATAATTCGATATACTGTTACTTTTCACTTTTTTGAATCGACTGCCAACAAGTAAAACACTAATATCACAGGTCAACAAAATCGCAAAAAAGTTTTATATCTAGAACAATTCTGCAAAAATTATTACTCTGTTTTTTAAATTGTTTTTTTTTTTTTTTTTTGGCTAAAAATTTTATCATTTTTGAGATCTTCGGTCTTTTTTTTTTGTTAAACAAAATACAAATTTTTCCTCTACACCTACTTCTTACCCCTCATTTTTCAATCATTTTATTAGGGTTAATAGAGAATTTCTTTATTTATTATTTATTAGAATGTTATAAAAAACGTAAATAAGGAAATCGAATAATTAATTGTTAGAATTAAAAAAGCGGGATTTCTTAATAAAAAGCGGGAAAAATATTTTAGGCGGAATCGAAGTTTAAAAAACGGGATAATCCCGCCAAAAGCGAGATGTCTGGTCACGTTAAATATACTTCTAATCTTTTTGATGGTGGGTATAAAAAAAAACTTCACAAAGGTCTATTTGTTTAATTTCTAATAACTTGCAAACCATACATCGTAGATCTTTAGCTTTAGTTTCGTATTAAAGACTAAATAAGTACCCACCTTAAAGTCAGTATAGCTATCAAACTTTTCTCACGTCCAGGTCACTAGCGGTCATTAGTAGACCTAAGATATTTTTTAAATCATCATGAAACATATTAAAGTTTATTTTCAATGAGGTAACAGAAAAAGTTTATACAATTAATGTGATCCAATCGCTTGTAGGAAACTGAAGATGAATTTTAATTTTTTTTTAAATTTAAAAATGCCATATTTTCCACAAACTTAAAAAGAAAATTCCAAAAGTTGGTCAAGTTAGTACTTATTTGACTATAATTATGCGTGCGATTTTTTACTTATGATCGAGGCAAGAAATATTGTAGCTATCATATATCCTTTTTACTAAAAACGTCCTAAAACTGCTAAAAAGACTCATAATATAAAATAACTTTTGGACAGACTTGCAGTTGGCAACGCTCTTATCCGTACCAAATTATTTGGACAAATAACATATAAATTATGGAAAAATATATATTTTTTTAATAATAAAATTTTATTAAGGAATACTAGACTATACGTGTTATAAATAATATATATTACTCATACGCACGGTTGTATATAAAAGTATTACAAATATTTCTGACAAAGTTATATTAGAGTGCAAAATGTTTTTAAATGATTATTCCTCTTTAATGAAATTAAAATAAATTAAATTTAGCTTTTCTATCTACAGATAAGACCGTGAGTTAAAAAATGTGAAACTAAAATTATTTAATGAATTTTTACATTCATTTGTACTAGAATAATTTTACAGAAAATTGTAATTTTTCGTTCCTAAAAAAATATAAATTACAAAAATACTGAGCAAAAAGTGGTTCCGTTCTTTATTGATTACGGTTAAAAATAAAAGGAAAAATTAAACAGAAAAATAAAAGTTTAAAAACCATGCACTAATTTTCCTTATATATTTAATCAAACTTTGTCAATTTTATATTTTTAACACAAAATAAAGTCATATATAAAATTTATGAAAATATTTAAATTTTGATAGAAGTTAAGTACTAACGTTTTATTTTGCTAAAACTTATGTTATGTTGAACTTAACTACATAAAGAAATGTTGAAAGAAATTTAAAAATCCATTCAAATTTATTCTTTTAATTGTAAAAATATTTTAATAAAAAATTTGATTTTTCCTTTCTATAAAATATTTTATTATATAAATTATAAGCAAAAGGTGGTTGCGTTTTTTACTGTTTTAAAAATATTAGATATCTAGCTATAGCTTTAAAAAATTAAAATCCATGAACTAATCTCCTTGAAATAGCTTTTCACATTTAGTAAATTTTTTTTATTTTTCCAGTAAATTCAGTTTTATTGAAATCCAAATTTCCAAACAAAATTTTAGTAATAATTTAAGAAAAAATCAAAAAGATAAAATATATTGTTTTTAGGCAAAGTTATAAATTTACGTTTTCAAAAGAAATAAAAAAGAAACCTGTTGAAATATATTTTTACCAATTATTTAAGTAGAGCCGTCGAAAATAATTTTTTTCAATACACACATTTTTGCTATATATCAGCTGAATTTGGCGCCCTCTACAGTCATGATTATGTTTTCTAAAAATATGGGACATACATTTTTAAAAAGTTTATATTATTAGCTATAAGAAAAATGTAAAATTTCTTAAAATGATTACTTTTGTACTTTTGCCAATGAAACGAATCACTGTGCGACGGCTTAATTTCTAAAATTGCAGGTTCTATAATCGCGACAGTTTAAGAAAAACGGGTTCTATTTTCGCGACTTTTATCCTTTTTTTTTAATTTTATTACAATGCTTATAACCAAAAAGGGGAAATCCCCGACATTTTGTATATTAAACTTTTTGGATGATTTTGATCTTCAATTTTGTCAGTTTATTCGTGTCATTCGTTGTGTAAATATATCTCTTAATATGGGAAAAGTTCAACATATTTTAAAGCCAACGATTTCTCAAAAATTAGAGATTTAAAAAAAAAAATTAAGTGGTGATTCCATAAATTTAATTTGTATAAATTAAAAGTTGCTTAAGTCTTCAGTTTATCGCATTATAAAGCAAGAAAATCCATTAAAAACTTCGTACGTAAAACAGAAAGTGGTCCTGGCAAACGCTGCACCTTAAGGAAAGCTAAGTACCCAAGAATGGAAAAAATGCTTTATAAGTGCTTTGTTAAACAAAGGAAAAAAAAAAAAACAGCCATTTGTATTTCAAAATTTATCAAACCAATTCAAGTTTCTATGCCAGTGAAGGATAGTTGAAAAAATTAAGGGGCGACATGGAATTCGATTTTTTAAAATTACGAGCGAGAAATTGTTTTCAAAACCTCTTCTTATTGATCCATTTGTGAAAGAGTTTAAGAATTACGTTGATGGGCATCGAAAACCCTACATGGTTATTGATCTGAACTCACAAGACTTTAAGCTAATAGAGAGTAGAATCGTAGTACTACAGGTTTCGTTTTATGATAGTGATTGTTGTTGAAAATTCAAAAATTTAGAAAAAAATTCTAAAAATTACTTAACTTTTTCAAATTTGTATTTACTTTTTGATCTCAATCGATCTTATATAGATCATAAGTTATGCATATCTTTATTATTGTGCCGAATTTCAACTGTTATACATTTATAGGATTGTCGAATTTTAATAATATAATTTTTCGGGCGGAGTCTGTCCACCCATTAACGGAATATTAATATTGAAAAGGCGATTGATACCTGTTGTTACTATGCATATTTTTCGCTTTATGCCGTTGATGTGTCCAAAATAGTCAACTAAGTAGATATTCCCAAAGTTTGAAAAACAAGAGCGAAGATTGTTCAAAAAGTCAGTTTTTCGCTAGGCACATACAGTTTCTAATTGAATATTGGATTGGATTACTTCGTGAAAATAGCTTTTTGTTATTTTACACAATAAAATCAAAGGAGCGTTAAAAATAAATTGATTAAAAACTTTGAGGACCTTCTAAAAGTTATGCATAAATTTCACTTTTGTTTTTTGTGTTTTTATACCCTACACCACCATAGGCGGTTGGGGTATTATATGTTTGTGCTGATGTTTGTAACGCATATAATGAGTTATCCAACACCCACCTTAAAGTATACCAATCGACTCAGAATCACTTTTTAAATCGATCTAACCTATTGAAATTGGATATGATCGGTCCATTATCAATCACTTTAACATGCATAAATCCCATACGAAAGATAGTATCAAGTTAATATTCGACACAAATAAGTTTTTTATAAGTAGAAACAACATTGACAAAATTTATGAGAATCGGTCCATAATTTACCATTGCTCCCATATAAACCCACTTCCGGAAATCGTTCTATAATGCATAAAATCATCAAGCTGTTATTATTAACGCATTATTCTGTACTTGCATGATTTATTTTAGATTTAGTAAAAGTGTTGGTCTACCACTTACTACATCAGCTTCCCGAATTTTTATGCTCATACGTAATGGTGTAGGGTATCATATAGTCGGTCTTGACCGACTATATCTTCTTCTCTTTTTTTATATAGAAAATTGCACATTGTACAAATCTTGGAATTTTGAATTTACACCTTATTTGGAAGGTGGCGGTAAAATGGGCGGACCACGCCCATTTTTTTATTTCCAAGTTTATATTGACTCTCGAACTAATCGTTTGAAATTTCATTGTCGTACATGCTTTTCTTTAACCCTTATGTTGACAACTGCATACCCGGGTATGTTTTTCATTTTTAAATTAGTATATTTGGAGTTTTGTTTGTCATATTAAATTGAAAATTTAGATGTTTGTCAATAATATTGTTAGATATAATACTTTGAAGAAAAGAGTTAAAAAAAGTTGTTACAGCCAAAGTTATAAGCGTTTTTGTGAAGATACCCCTTACGTTTACAACCAGTATATCCGGGTATGTACAGAGCAATTTATGGAAATATTTTATCCAATACAAGTAAAATATTTATTATGTTTAATTTTTTATAAATAATGGATACATTAGCTTATAATAAATTTAAAAAAATTATATTTTAGGCTGCACAGTCCTTACATTCCGTAATAATTTCTGAATATTCATCACATACTGGTCACTTCATTCTTCATTCTTCCAATAATGTCTAAAACTTCTTGGCTTCGAATAAAAAAAATATTCATCTCTTAATCTTACTAGGCCTTCCAACGTGCTTCTGATTCCACTCCTAGAGTAAAAATTTAGCATAATTTGTACATTTTTTAAAATCTCCTCTATAGCTATCTGCAGCAGGAATTATCTTCTAGGATTTGTTGAAGTTTTTAATTGTGGATTGTTTTCCATATATATAATATTTGTAGCAAAAGTAGCCACACCCGAATGTTCCCAAAATTGACAAATTGTAGTCCATCATCAAATTAGAGGCCAAATTGTAGCTTGTGAAGAAGTTATCACATACAACTTTTTCGTTCTCTAGGAAATGCCAACTCTTCCAGTATATGTGTTCATTGAAGCTTCAAGTGCATCTACATCCATTTCTTCATCCGAATCAGTGCCATATGTAGCATCATATTGTGGTAACTGTATTTACTTTGCATCTGAATCATCTACATTTCTCACGCAATCTTCAGCATCTTCATCTATTGATAAATGTTCCTGCTCTGTATTCCTAACTTTCACCAGCATTCGACTTATGTACTCTTCTTTGTCTTCAACATTGCTTCAGATTCAAATGATAGGAAAACCAACAACAGGTGCATCTCAAAAGTACCATTTCATTTAAATTATAAAAACTTAAAGTTAGTTTACAAAAGCCCTTTTTAGTCTGTGCTTGCATTTTATTATCATTCATTCAAGATTAGTTTTAACGGTTATATAATAATTAGCAAATTATCATAAAAATGTTAAAACCTCAACCAATTTCATAAAGAATAATTTGAATGAGTGAAATCTGCAGGTACAAAGATCAATAAATGAATTACAGAGGTCTTTAAATGCACAAGGAACAAATGAAACCGTTATTTTTTCGAATGAAGGGATAACCCGATTATAATTGAATGGGAAAAAACTCAAGGGTACTTAAAACCATTTTAGATCTTTTTTTAGGAATAATTTCCATGAGTAAAATTTTTAAGATCAATAATTGGACGGGAAACCCAATTTGAAATTTGAATGCACGAGGAACAAATAAAACCGTTATGCCTTCGAATTATGAGAAAGTCTGATTTTATTTAAATGGGAAAAACTCAAAGGTTCTTAAAAAACCCTTATATTTTTAGCTTCACTCAGTCAATATTAGGTAACAACGGTTATATTTTTAGCAAATGATAATAAAAATTTCAAATTATATAATTCCTTACATGAAAATATTATTATCAAACACCACGTGTTTTTCTTTCTATCGTAAAAACATTAAAGTGTCAAATATTGCATACAAAATCTATGACATACCCTGGTATGTTGGTTGTAAGGATTCGTATAAATTTTTGGTTGTAAACATAAAGGTTAAGAGATATCAGCAGAAAAGTATGAAATGAAGCTACAACGGACACCCTGTGTTTCTAGGTTTTAGCCCATAACTTTTTATTAACTGATTTTGATCGTTTTCAGTACCAAACAAACTTTATATAAGATGAATATTGTTGAGCCAGTTTCATCTCCCTAGGTTGTCCCGTTCGAGCCCTATCCTACTTTCAACAGACAGACAGACGGATGGACATAGCTAGATCGACTCAAAATCTAACCGGGACCCAGAAAATATATACTTTATGGAGTCTTAAATGATTTTTTCGACATATCACACACGAAATGATAAAATCAATATATCCGCCATCTTTTTGATGGTGGGTATAATAAAATCATCAAAACATCATCTATTGCAACTTAAAATAGTATTTTTCACACATAAACGAAATCAGATTCATTTTGTGTTCGAAGAACTTTTTAAAAGGACTTTTATAGCCTGTTTCTCTATGTCGAACGAAAATCTAAGCGAACGAAAGCAAGTCGAACGAATTCGAATCAATTTGGGTTTCTGTATTTCCTACGCTTTCGTTCGCATGGAGTTACGTCTTTTCGTATTGTTGTTGTTTTATTTTTCTTTAAGAGTAACTTTTTTTCGTAAATATATTAAAAATACTACTAAATTGTTTAAACATAAATACAACTAAGTAAATAAACAAGAAAAAATAAAATAATTTAAAAAACAAAAATTTTCTTTGATTTTTTTTAGAAATCGTTTTTTAGACACAAAATCGTAATTAATGGATACCAAATACATCAAAATGAATAATAAACATGATTAAGGAACATTTGCAATATCCATCTGAGAATTTTTCCTATTTTTCTTTAAAAAATTCAACCAGTCGAAAGCAAAATAGCAAGTGACTGATTTTGACATTTTTGTTCTTATCGTTCGAAATACAGAAACCCAATTTTATATGAAAACACTTACGTTTTCTTTCGACTTGTCGTTCGACTCATTGTTCGCATAGAAGTGAGTTAGAGAAACCCAGATCAATTTTCGTTCGCTTAGAAGTCGAAAGAAAGCTTTCGTTCGACATAGAGAAACAGGCTATTAATTTTAAAAAATAACATTTTTTTTTTATAAATTATTTAAAAATCTGCCACTTGCAATATGGGTATCAAATGATAGAATAGGATTTAGAATTCCAGCAAAATTACTTATTTAAACTTTTCAAGACCTCATAATATCAAAAAGGCCCTTCAAATACTTTATCCTTAAGTATCCTTGAGATTTGCCAACAAATAATCACAAGATGTTTTCTTAATCTCACACTTTGTCCTTTTAGCTTCAACAATTATAATTTTATAAAACTTTAAAAATATCCTGTCAGCGTTTATGTGATCTTTTTGTTATATATACTCCAATTTTAAATAACATTGAATATTAATTGCAACAGTCATTTTTTTACACCTAAGGATGAAGATTGTAGAAAATGGTTAAAATCGGTCTATTTTTTTTACCTTGCTCCCATACAAATGTTTCCCAAAAAATCGCTTTAGTGATCATAATTATCTAAAAGATGCGAATATTTTTATGATAATCGGAAGAAGAATGTTTTCTATCGGTATTATTCGTACATTAAAATTCCAAGAGGTTGGGTGCATATCTAATGTGATTTTATATGCAATAATTTTAATTTATATAATTATGAATGACTTCACTACATTTCAGGAGGATCGGTCCATAATTGAACATTGTTCCCATTCGAGAAAAACACTTCAATGCATATAAATTTTATAAAAATACAAGATTTTGAACTAAAATTTGCATAAACAAGTTTTGTTTAAGAGTACAAACCGCAGTATGAATTTTAAGAAGGATCGGTCCATATGTGACCATAGTTTATATATAAGGACGTCTCCCGAATTAAATTTAATGTACATAAATGATGATTTATGGTATTATATGTTTGAACTTGACTGACTGCAGCTTTATTCTTGTTGATCACTTACATAATATAATATAAAAATCGTAGCTTACTATTTAATAAATTTAAAGTTAAAATAATTAAATTGTCATCGTTTTAGCCTTCAAATTTATTTTCAAATCATCCAAATAATGTTGTTATATTACACATAACGTAAGAATAACTTAAAATCTAAATACCATAGCTTCAAAAATTTTCTATATTAGTTTTTGCAAGCACAAAGTCTCACCAAACTAAAAATTAAATCGTACATTTGTTCTTAAGAGTAATATTCAAATTGTTCAAGGATCTATCTATCAAGGATATTAAAGGATGAAATATTTATAGGAATTCTTTCGCAATTTTAATATGGATAATTTTAGCAAAGAGTTATATGCTATAATGCCAAAATTCTCCTCTTTCATTTATATCATTATATAATGTTAATTTTAAAGTATTTAATTTAAACATTAACGTTGTTCATCTTCCAAAACAAAAAGGAAACACGCAGTTATGTGTTTAAGTCTATATTTTTACATGCATATGGAACTTTTCATTTGTTACATTACACTATGAGACAAATTGACGATCATTGCTTAGGAGCTGAATCATTCCATCTGCAATTGATAGCATCTGATGAGTGTAATAAACCCTCGAAAGCATTTTTAGTTTTTTTTATGACTTTCTAATTTTTATTTTTTACACCAAAGTAGTCTCAGATAACTCGAAAAACCATAAATGTATATAAATATTTTTCGAAGTTCAATTATTTACGTATAAATATTTAGTGTATTTAACGGAGAATGTTTCATTCATTCAATTATCTCTCCTTTTTAGAGTCATTTCTAGTCCGTTTTTTAAGAAATGACAAGAAAGACGATAAAACTCTGGTTTGATGGATTAAAACTCACAAAATAATAAAATTTGTTTACAATATAAGTACACACAGAAAATTAATTGGTTGGAAAATGGTTGTAACTATCGAAATTTAATAAAACATAATATAATTTTATCGTAAATACTGAAATTAAATAATTTTAGATTATTTTCTTCTTTTATAGCTATAAAAACATTATTATGATAAAAATATGATTCCCATATATATTTAGTTAGTTCACTAAATCAATTTGTTTCAAATTAAAATAAATTTTAATATTCGTCTGACATTATTATATTAAGTTTGTAATTCTAAATAAAATATTGATATTTGGTATTAAAATATTGTTTGTATTAAGATAATTCAAATAGTTACCAAATTTTTAGTTGCAATAACTTTTAAAAGAAGCAAATCGGTGTTCACAACCGAAAAATTTGTTTATAAAATCTGTTTTCTTTTATTGATATTTGAAAAATAAAATTAAAATAATTTATTTGAAAAAATATTGAGAACGCGTATACGAAAAAAATTATCATTGAATCACTTAAAGGTGAGCATTTTATTTATTAAAAAGTATATTGTGTAATGATTAGGTTTTGGGGTCCGGGAATTCCCCGGAAATTTTTCATCGGGAATTCCCGGGAATTTTTTCAAAATTTTACCGGGAAAACGGGAATTTAATTTAAAATACGAATGTATATTTCAAAAGTGTTCATTTTGAAATGATTAACAATGTCTTTCAAATGTTATATGAAAAATAATTTTTATCAGATTTCCGCACACTGCAACATTGTACCAAAAAAATATAGTTCAGAATCAATTTTAAAAGTTTTTTTTTAGATTTTGTTTTAAAACAAATTAATATGACAAGAAAAAACTATTTATACTCAAAATGATGCCATAGATTAGGGTTTATCTTTTTTTTAATTTTTAACATGAAAAACTATTTAACCTAAAAATCTGAAGTACACATTTTTTAATTAAATATTCGAAATACTATTTTTTCATTCCATAACACCATTCACAAAAGCATACTTCTACTGAATAAATTTATAAAGAAATCATTGAACTTTTCAAATCTTCTGCAAATTGAATAGAAAATATATATATATATATATATATATATATATATATATATATATATATATATATATATATATATATATTATATATATATATATATATATATATATATATATATTATATATATATATATATATATATATATATATATATAATATATATATATATATATATATATATATATATATATATATATATATATATATATATATATATATATATAAATATATATATATATATATATATATATATATAAATATATGTATATATATATATATATATATATATTTTCTTTCATTGAATTCATTATGTTTTGTTTTTTAATTTTTTCTCTCAAAAATGTACAAAAGTACGGTAACACAAAAAACAATTTGTTTAGCCAGAAAGAAAACGTTAAACTTTTTGGAAATTCATATGTGAATGTTATTTATTTTTTAGCACATACGTTCTAAATTTTCTTAATTTAAACTTAGTAACAAAAAGAAAATATTTTTTAATTTTTATGTGTGTATTTTTATTTTTTTTTTATTTGACAATTTATTAAGTCTATCTAAAGAAATAGTCTAGGCTTTTTCGTGCAAGAAGTATAACATTATTCTCTTAAATTCTCTCTCATTTCCCAATTTTCGAGTACGGGAACACTTTTCGGTAAAATAGGAATCCCTCGTGCTCACAATTTAGAGTAGGGGAACAAAGCTAATATATTTTCTAAAGCTAATTCGTGATAGATTCAAATAAAAGAAACCTTTAATGATTCAAAATATTTTTTTAAGCTTGATTTGTAGTATAATTAGTAGTGAATTCTTTAAGCAATTAATTCTTGTGAAGTCAAAGATTTTAAGTCTACGAATTAAATTGTTATGAATACTTTAAAGAAAATTTAATTCGATTTTAAAAAGTGAATTAAAGAATTAAACCTTTGGAACCTTTGCTTACAATAGGCACTTATTTTATTTCATATGAAATATTTAAAATTGTTTAAATTTTTAATTGGTTTTACACTATAATGCTTTGTATTAATACCAAAAATATTTTCAAATGTATTATGGTGTAAATACTTTGTATGTCTTTACATTTTTGAAATGTAATTGCGTCTCTTGAAGCAAATTTCGGTACATTTTTTTAATTTGTAGTTTTATTTGTAGTAAATTCTGTTAAATTTTTAATTTTTCAAAAAATATTTTAATAGAGAAAATTAAAAGTATGACATTTAATAACACTTTCCTTAATACATTTTTTTTTTTTTTTTTGAATTCTAATGTTTTATAGTACTGAATAGAAAAAATAACATTCTTTATAAGAAATCATTGCTTTTTTCTTAAAATTTTAATTTCCCGGGATTCCAGGGAAATCGAATTTTTCATTCCCGTTTCCCAGAAAACAAAATATCACGGGAAACCCCAAACCCTAGTAATGATCCAAAGTTCACTCATTTATCCAAAGTTGAACCACAATCGGCTATTTCTGAAAGCAAGGACAACATCCTGGCGCTTTTCCAATGGATCGAAATAACGGTAAGAAATGAAATTAAGCATTGTTACTATTTATATTTTTTCACAAACGGTTAAATATATATTCAAGTACACAATGTCGTCTGCAGCTAATCTGGAGACAATTTCCTACCTTTTGGATCTGCGTACCACTGAGAGGGGGTGAATTTAATCATTAAATCATGTTACAAAGGTATTTGTATTTAATAACCCGAGACAATAATCGAGAAGATAATACATGTATGAAAATGTTACCCGTTTATCATGTCATTGTTTTTTTTTTCGAAATACTTCTAATGCCATCAATTTTAATAAATTTAATAAATCATTTCATTATGAAAATTTTCTGGACATTTCAATATTTTTATATACATTAATTTTTATATCCAGGCTCTTTAAATTCCTCCCACGTATCGTTCCATTAAGTGTGGTACACCAGTATCACTCATATTTTAAAGGAATTCCTCTTGTCTACTATGTCTATACATGTACTTATGTAGTCTGATATGTACATCTAAAACATATGCATTTATTACGATTCATGCTAAATTAAAGCAAATTAATTTAAATATCAATATTATTTTCGTTATCACATTATTATAGATTGATCCCTTGGTACAACTTTTTTATAATATTATATACTAGCTAATACCCGGTGTGCTTTGCCACCCCCCGAAATGAAATAAATAGTAATTAAAGGATTAAAAAAATATATTTATTTAGTAATTAAAATATAAAATTTTTCTTAAAAATTAGATAGATAGATGTTTCCTGGTGCAAAATTTGAAAATTCAAGCTCTAATAGTTTCCCAGATATACTAATTTTTGTATTTAATTTTTATAGGACGGACCATACCCCCATTTTCCAGATATAAAAATTTTGATATTAACTTTATATGAGAGATGACACGCCCACTATTTCTTTTTCGCCCATTTTTGCACAAAATGTTCACATTGACACTTGAGTTTATTGTACAAAATTTGGGAAATGTAACTGTCATAGTTTCCTAAATTTACGGCATCTGGTATTGGCAAGCAATATTAGGCGTGGGATGTGCCACACCCCCTATTGCTAGTTCGCCTATTTTTTTTCCAGAATGTTTATATAGGTGTCAAAGTTGTTCGTGCAAAATTTGAGGACTCTAGTATTACCAATTTCCGAGATATACTACTTTTAATAGTTATTTAGTAAGTGGGCGTGGCACCCTCGCCCACATAGAATTTTAAAATAAAAAGTAGCATATTTTCCTTCCAGGAATATAGGAACACACATGTGAAAATTTCAAGAAAATCGGTTTAGCCGTTTAGGCGGCTATAGACTTCAAACAAACATACATACATACATACATACATACATACATACATACATACATACATACATACATACATACATACATACATACATACATACATACATACATACATACATACATACATACATACATACATACATACATACATACATACATACATACATACATACATACATACATACATACATACATACATACATACATACATACATACATACATACATACATACATACATACATACATACATACATACATACATACATACATACATACATACATACATACATACATACATACATACATACATACATACATACATACATACATACATACATACATACATACATACTACATACATACAAACATACATTAATTTATATATATATAGAAGATAGATAGATAAATACAAATTTAATTGCACTAGATCTAATAAGTATTAATTTAATATTTTCAAACAGAATTTATTCTATTTTTTTAGTTTTCCAATAAATATAAACTTTAGAAACAAATTTTTTTATGAGTACACAATCGAATAGCTTTTAAAAAATCAGTTACGTGTACCCAGTGTTACCGTTTGGCGACTTTAGTCGCCAATTTCCCCTTTTTCAACCACCTGGACACTTTTTGGCCCCTTTTTTAAATGGCGACTTTTTGAGACTATGTGCTAAATGACGAGAAATTAAGTTGCTTGAAATATATCGACCCATTATATATATTAATTTAAACAAGTAAATTAATTATTTTGAGATTGTTTCACAGTATAGTGATATAAAAACCCGCGGAGTATTTATAAATGAATTGAAACTATTAGTTATTAAAATCATCATATACCGAATTTTTTGGACTGGATTGAGAAAGTAAAAAAACAGATACGATATCCTAATTTATATTTTTACATTCCTCGAAGCAATCCCTCGTTGGTATGTGATTTTTTTAATAAATTATCATAAATAAAAAATAGTTTGTTCAACAGACATAATACAATACTTGTGGATCCATACGTTCAGTTCTAAATTGGTTCGACGGGGATTTAAAAGACTGAAATACGAGTGAGGACCTCGTACAAATGTAGAGAAGTGTGATTAATAGAATGAGGAATGTATGTCAACTATTTTTGTGAATAAAGCTTTATTTTTTCAGTTTTTGATAATAAAAACTGTTGTAAAATAATCATAAATAAATTATTTTTTTAGTAACATAATTGGATTTAGTAGTTTTTCTTAAAATACAAATTTTTTTGTTTTTTGTTGTTATCAAATAAACAAATTTTAATGAGTTTTTTTAGGTTTTAAAGCAGTTGGCCCCTTTTTTCAAAAAATTCCCTTTTTTGGCGACTTTTTATTTTGAAATCCCCTTTTTTGGACACTTTTTAAAAATTCTCAACGGTAACGCTGCGTGTACCTTCTTCATTCGGTAACTACAATAGAATGTATGATAGTACATGCAACCGAACAAATTCAATTGGCAATAAATTCGGTTGCCACAATGGAAGTGTTTTCTCTGTGTAAATAAATGTTTTAAATATCTTCTTCATATTCTAAATATATGTCATTCTTATAATGGATGTACTACATTTATTCAAAAGCATCTAAAAATCCAAAATTAGGATGAAAAAAAATATATATCGACCATTCCATGAAAGAACGCCAGAAAAAGAGCACTTTTTTTACTTGATGGCTTTCAATTTCGATAAAAATTTGTATACATAAACTCCATTAAGCCTTTTATCAATTTCACTTTTTCAGTTTCGCGAAACTGCAAAAAACTCGCGAATTTATTTCGCTTTTTTACTTTCTCTAAAACATAAAAAACTTCAAATGTATGTAACTTTGTATAGCAATATCTCTGAGAAGGCTTTGTGAATCTTAATGATTTAAATTGCATATGAATTTCACAAATGGCGGCTTTACGGCGAATATTTAAAAAATAAGAAAGATTTTTTTAAAATGCATTTTAATGCAATTGCATTTTTCAAATGCATTTTTCTTTAAATATGCAATTAAAAGTTTTAAATTTTTTAACATAATTGAAAAGACTGAAATCTTTACATTAAAATAAAAATGTCAAATTTTTGGAACGCGAAAATCTTATATGCATAACCAATCTTTATAAAAACATGTTCCCAATTTTTCATATAAAAGTAAATTTTTTTGATGTTTTTGGAATTTTCTTTAAAATTTGTATAAAAATTAACAAAATATAAAAAGTATGCATTTTTAAATATTCATATCTTTTGATGTTATTGATGGAATTTCTGTAATTTAAAAAGTATTTAAAAGCCATTGTATATTTTTTGTATAATTTAGTCAGCATTTTCAAAAATCACCTCTTCGGTCCATAATATTTGAAAAATATAAATGCAATTTTTAGATGCATTTTTGTTAGTTGCAAATTTATGAAATTTTAATTTTCAAAAGTGTATTTAAAAATGCTTTGCTTACTATAACTTAAAACAATAATTAGTCGGATACATAAAGTTTTACTATTTTAACGAATTTTTAAAAGATAACACAATACATTTTTTTTTTAACAAAATACGTAAAGCTACTCATAATACCAGAAAAATATAATTTGTATATGAAAAAATTTAAATTAGTTAAAGAAAAGGGGAAATTATGCACAGTACATGTGTGCGTCCCAAAAATTTGAGATTTTTATTTTATTGTAAAGATTTCAGTCTTTCCAATTATGTTAAAAAAATTAAAACTTTTAATAGCATATTTAAAGAAAAATCCATTTAAAAAATGCATTTCAATGCAATCGCATTGAATTCATAAAATTGTGACTTCAGTTTTCGAAATGTTCATTTAATATATCGATGGGAACTGTTCATCTGAAACTGTTAATATAAGTCGATTTTTCAACTATTTTTTTTTTTTTAATATTTAAGAAGCAATTTGTATTTTCGATCATTTTGTAAAAAAAATGCCAATATGTAGTTTTTTCTTTTAAGACTTTTGTAGTTAGGATTTCACCAGAACACTATACTACTACACAAACACACTCATATATTTTATTTACCTACTAGTTTGTTTAGAAGACAATCTTAATGTGTTTATTGTATATAAGTCGTATGAGTAATTTATACTTACAATTTCAAATACAAATATAATATATAATACTCATACTCACCTGAGTACATTTTATTTATTTTGTAGACAATAAACAATTTAATCAACATTACTAAGAACATTTAAGCTTTTAATGGCATAAATTAACAATTACCGTATTATTTAACAGCTGTAAACAATTTTCACTTATGTATTTCTTAGCATCAGACATATTAAGAAAATATTCCCTTTAAAGCAATAAATTTAAATTATTATTTAAAAAACAATTTCTTTACATGTTACTTGTAGTAGATATGTAGTTACTTTTACATGTATATTGTATATGTACATTAACCAAATTTATTATAGTTTAAATACAAATAAAACCATAATCAACTTTGATTTTCAATATTTAACAATCTCTATTTTATGGTTTGTATTATGTATGTATGGGTGTGTGTGATTTTCTATAAAATGTTTACGATTTTATGGTCTTTTAAAACAACATTTTTGCTAAAATGTTTTCATTCACTCAGTGTCTTTGTTTAAAGGAGATTATGACATTTATTTTATGACTTTTATCTTCATGTTGCTTTTGTTTTTTAGTTATTGTTGTTGTGGTTTTTGGACAAAATTTATGAACTTTGGTTCTTATCTGCATACATTGTACATGTACTCATAATATTGTCACATGTACATGTATATATGTAAGATTGTATATGTAAATGTATTCCTGTATTTGTGTATGTAAATTTTGTTTATTTAAGTACATTCAAATATTTGTGTGTGTGTATGAGTTGAACTGTTGTATTGTATGTGTCTAAGAAGAAAGTAAAGATTATTTATTATTTGTAGTTGTATAGTACAGTTTGACATAATCACTTTTGTCAAACTGACATTTGATTTCAATTTCCATTACAATGCTTTAAAGTTTATGTAGAAAATATGGGAGTACAGTGATTCGAAAGTATCGTTAAATAACTTCCAAATGAAATAAGTGCCATCAAAAAGCCGAAATAACTTTTTTTCCATACAAATTGGGTTTTATTTAATTGTGAAATACACCACTTTATAATTCTCATTTAGTTTAAATCATTTTTCATATATATACTTGATGTTGTGATTGCGGTTCAAACGAGACAAGAATTTGCCATGGTTTTGATAATCACTTTCGAAACCGACTGATACGAATCTGTAGCCACTGAGACGAATCGGTCATCTTTTAAGTTTAGGGGTCGGACCTAGTTCGAGAACCGAATAATACATTGTACCAGTGACTTCGGTCAAAAAGTTTAATACAGAAGCTTCGGCGTACTGTTCGATACAGAGACTTCAGTCTACTGTTCAATACAGAGACTTCGGTCTACTGTTCAATACAGAGGCTTCGGCTTGCTGTTCAATAAAGCGACTTCGGTCTACTGTTCAATACAGAGACTTCGGTCTACTGTTCAATACAGAGGCTTCGGCCTACTGTTCAATACAGAGACTTCGGTCTACTGTTCAATACAGAGGCTTCAGCTTGCTGTTCAATAAAGAGACTTCGGTCTACTGTTCAATACAGAGACTTCGGCCTACTGTTCGATACAGAGACTTCGGTCTACTGTTCAATGCAGAGGCTTCGGTCTACTGTTCGATACAGAGACTTCGCTCTACTGTTCAATACAGAGGCTTCGGCCTACTGTTCAATACAGAGACTTCGGTCTACTGTTCAATACAGAGGCTTCGGCTTGCTGTTCAATAAAAAGACTTCGGTCTACTGTTCAATACAGAGACTTCGGTCTACTGTTCAATACAGAGGCTTCGGCTTGCAGTTCAATAAAGAAACTTCGGTTTACTGTTCAATACAGAGACTTCGGTCTACTGTTCAACACAGAGACTTCGGTCTACTGTTCAATAGAGAAGCTTCGGCCTTGTACACCTGTAATATAAGTTAGACTTAAGCTCCGTATCACCCAAAGCCGAATCTACCCGCAAACCAGAAATATCAACCGAACCCGAACTATCGTCCGAATTCGACTTATTTTGCTGAATCCGAAGCCGACTGAATCATAAAATATCATAGTTTTTTCGTAATTTGTTATTATCAAGATAAATATTAATTAAATATTTAATACATTTTTGACCTCCAGAAAGGGTAAATTAATTGTGTTATTATTTAAGGTTTTGTGGATCCGTAAGTCGACCCTGGACATGACTGAAATACCAACAGCCAACGACAAAAACACGTATAGCATAATTTTTAAATAAAAACCCCATTCTTTAAAGGCCCTTTAATTTTTAAAATAATTAGTTCAAATACGCGCCATTAAAATTTAGATCAATAAATCTAATTTTGCTATAATATATGCTACCCCTTAAGTCCAACTTTCTAATCATTCAGATAAATTATTACATTTGTTCACATTGTTACACAAAATGAATAAAATTTATAGAAAATCCCAATGCTAATAAATTGTAATCCTAAATTGCCCGTATTTTGTATAAAAAGATTTTGTGTTTGAAAAAAAATAATTTCATAAATTATTTTTTAATATTTATGTGAAATATTATTTATATGTATTACTTTTTCTTGAAATATTTTAATATTTAAGCAATAAATTTTTATTGAAGCAAAGATAATAAGTGTTAATATTATAACTAATCTTTATTTATTGCCATTTTATCTATTAACCATAAATGTTAATATATTTTTTTAAGCTATAAAATTATATATTATAATTTTATTTTAAGTTATTTGGATTCTTTAAAGCTGTATATTTAGTTTATACGTTTGCATAAATATAACCACTGTGCAATGCTTGAGTGTGTTCGAAAAAAATAAAATATTTCATAAAATTTTTGTTTAATTACCCATAAATTTGGTCTTTGTTTTTAGGTTTTATACAAATAAATTTAGCAGAAACATATAACATCTCTATTAATATTATTACTTTTTTGTTGCCTTTTATAAAGTTAGAAATATATCTTTATAAATTCAAATACAAATAAATAAATATTCAATGAGTGATATTAATAAACATTATTTCCTTTTGATGGTTTAATTACGTGTCTTTTAATGATTAAGGGGTCCTTTAAGTTTTATCAGATATACACATCTGCTCAAAATAATAGATACACCTAGTGGGATTACAATAAAGAGACGATAACTTTGAAACATTCTTCAGAAATACTTAGATTTTTTTCTTTTAGTAAACAATTTGATCTGGCAATGATACTTTAATAAAAAATATGGCATAAAAATTAATTTAAACATACGTTTTCGATTTAAATACCAAAAATTTTTGCTTATAATAATAGATGCAGTTAATTTATTTCTATTTATACCCTACACCATCATAGGTGGGGAGTGTAACGAACCGACCATTGAGGTTCCAAATTATTTAGAGGCTGAGCTACCTGTAGATCCGGCCGTGCTCAGGGAAATTGAGTGGTTCTAATTATTCAGATTTTTGGTACGAAACATAACTTAAAAAAAAATAGGTAGCATTTTTCCCACATTAGACAAATAAACAAAAAAAAAAAAAATATAACAACTTTAATAACGTGAACATTAAACTTAGACGTGGAGGTAAGTTGTTGTTCCCTCACACTACAATCTTCACCCACCCTACCATGCTATTCTTGATATATTTAAAATAGCCCAAAACGAAAACTACCCGATAGCTATCCCTTAATCTTTCATGGAATTTTGAAAAATAAATTTAATTCATTATTTAATATTTCATTTGTAAACTATTATTTATTGTTGTGTTTTTAGTGGTATTTAAAATATTGAACATTAATTTATATTTGATTTAATGTATATTATAATCAATAAAAAAATATGTAAATTTACTAACATTTTCTTTTTTTATATTTAAATGTTTGTGTGTATGTCTTAAAAAAAAATATATATTCACTCAATGACAATATATCTCAAATTAAAATTTGAGTAAATATATATTTTAGGGGATGTTTTTATTTTATAAAATGAGTGAAAATTAAATTTAAAAAAAAAACTCACCAATTTTAAATCGTTTAATTTACGTCAGGCCTGATGTTTGAGTATTCTTGAGTTGCTTCGTTGAAATCACTCACTATATATTTTGATGGTATGAAGTAGTTTTTGTTGTAAAGTATTTAGTGTTTAAATTAAGATTCTTTAAAAGTGTTGAAAATTAATGGTTTATCAATTTAATGACAGTTGCAAAATAGTTTAGTAAAAATTAAATATTTTTTTTTAATAAGAAGGATGTGCAAATAAAATATTAATAAATTTTAGTTAACAAACATAACGTTAAAACAAAGAAATTGATAAATAATATCCTTTTGAAATAATTTAAAAGTAGAATTTTTGATAATTAATTATGTTTCTTTAGGTATTGTAATAGTCAAAAAAATACATGTCCTTTCCAGCCTCTTGAGGGGAAATTAAAACGAATTATTTGATTCAATTGTTTATGGAATCAAAATATATATTATTTTCAGTTGTTGATGCTGCTGGGTCAATTGACCATTTGTTGTCTTAATTGAAGTTTTCTAATAGACTAAAAGAGTTTCATTACTATTATTTTACTGTATGTTTCCTTATTTTGACCAAGGATAGCTTAATGCCAAAGGACATGAAGATAGCTCCTTGTTCCAGTTGACGTGCAACAATATACGAATGTAATTGTTATCTAAATTATGAAAAAAGAATCATTTATTTAGTCCAAAATTGTATGTTACCAAACTGAATTTTCTTCTTACCTTTAAATAAATTTTGCAAAGAAAATCAAGGACCTCAATAAAATAAATGAATTTCTTTCCAAGTTTAAATCTTTGGTTTAAAGTTATAATATTTGAAAATAGTCTCTTGCTTAGTTATTCTTTTGAATATTTAATATTGAAATGAAAATTTTTCTAATGTCGATTGTCTTTGATTTCAAAGCTACTTAAAATTTTTATACATTTTGAAATTGAAATAAAATACTTTAGATACACCAAAAAAAAAAATATTATGAAAGTTAGTGCCTCACAGGAGGGTATTTTGCGTTTGTGCTGATGTTCGTAACACCCAAAAATATTGGCATAGGAACCATCTTAATTTATACCAATCGGCTTAGAATCACTTTCTGAGTCGATTTAACAATGTCCGTTCGTCTGTCTACCATGTAAACCTTGTAATCAAACTACAGGTCGCAATTTTGAACAAAAATTATTGAAATTTGGCACACAGTCAAGGGACGAGGCTATTGAAATTGGTTGTGATCGGTCCATTATTTCACCTAGCCCCCATACAAATGTCCTCCCGGAAAAGGGTTTAACGATCATAAATCCCTTAAATATAGAAATATTTTAATGAAATTTGGCACGTATAAGTTCCATATAAGTCTAAATAAGTGTGCCGATTTTTATAAAGATCGGTCTATAATGGACCATAGCTCCCATATAAACCCCCTCTTTCGAAATTCACTTTAACGTGCATAAATCCCATACGAGTGAAAGTATAAAGTTAATATTCGACACAAATAAGTTTTATATGAACATAAATGATAGTGCCAAACTTTACAAAGATCGGTCCATAATTTACCATAGCTCCCATATAAGGCCATCTCGGAAATCACCCAAAAGTGAATAAATTCATATAAATTTTAGCATCGACGTAATATTTTGTCTTCGTATGTTTTATTTTACACTTAATATGAGTATCGGTCCACATTTGGCTCCAAGTCTAATAATAGACCCCTCCCCGAATTTTAATGTACACAATGGTGTAGGGTATCATATCCGACTATATCTTTTTAGAATTATAAAATTTTTTTCCATAACCAATATTTAAAAATATTTTTTTCAAATTCGGTAGATGTAAAAGCATTAATTTTCACTATAATGCTGTAATTGGTAGTTGCAAAGAAAATTTTAGTTTTTATTATAATTATTTCTTCTAAAAATATTTTTTTAAATATAGCAATTGATATTCAATATACGGGTTAATAATTTAATCATAATAACTTCCAATATTCTGTTGTAAGAGAAAATTTGTTATTGTAATCAAATATTATTCAGGTATGTGATAAAAATCTATTTCAAGCCAAAAACGATTTAAAAACGAAAAAAGTTGTGATACATATACATTTTTCGATTTCATTTTCGTTTTCTAGTAAAAACAAACTCGATTTCATTTTTCATTTTGTTCTATGAAAATCACAATAAATTAGGTTGTGATGAAAAACGAAATTGACATGATTTAATCGTTTTCAAGTCGAACAAATTTTGTTACTCGTTTTAAAATCGAATTCGTTTAAAACCGTTGTAAAAGAATTCGCGGCATTAAATATTTCGAAAAAAATAAAAAGCTATATTGTATAAAGAAAAAATAACATAAATAGTACCCTAGGGATTCTGTAAATCCTCAAATTGTTTATTGTCTTATGTTTAAAACACTGAATTTTAAGTTTTGTAATTTGTGGTGCTACTTGTAGTGAAGTGATGTACCTGCACAAATTAGCTTATTCCTGAAAAGTAAAGTATTTTAATATATTCGTCGTTTCGACGTACTATTTTTTAAAAACCTATCAGACACTTCCAATTAAACTGTAACCCAACATATGGGTATTCAAATTTAACTTTTATTGTTTCTGGATCTATCTACCACAAAAAAAACTGATTTCGATTTCCTTTGTGGCAGCTTCACCCAGAAACTATAAAAATTAATTTTTGATAATTTTCTATTAAAAACTTAACATAGAGTAAATCATAACATAATAAAATAAAATTTATTTAATTTTCATAATACAATTTTAAAAATTAATTTGTTTTTATTTGACAAGAAACACATAGAACAGAAATAAAAATGAAAACGATAGAAATTCATCACAACCTAATCGATTTAAGAATTCGATTTACTTTTTAAATCGATCGAATTTCATCACATACCTGATTATATTGTTTTTTTGACAATTCTAACAAAATAAAATAATTTATTATTTGTAGAAAATAAAAATGAAAACAAGAAATAATTTAAAAAAGTAAAAAAATTGATAGCAAAATTTAAGTAATAGCTCTGATATTTACACGTTGTAGCGCTGTATGTTTCTCTAACGATGCAGGCAAAAATTTATTTAAATAACAAGAACGAGTTCTAGCATTATTTTCATAAAATTTTCAAATAGAACGTAGATATATCAGCAATGATGAACTTACATCCATTCTGGTCATCCATTCAGGTCTTCAACAACTAACTTACCATCCGGTTTAGAAAAACACAATTGTATAATGAAGAAAGAAGAAAAACTGTGGATTTGCTCCGTTTTAGCTTAGTATTGATCTAAAAAGGAAAGCCGGACATATTTTGGATTGAATAAAAGAATCACTGGTAATATTTGTAATCATATTTATTAACTTTTGTAATATTTTATTGAAAATTAAATAAATTTTAAAAATAAAGATAAATTTTCAAAATTTATTTTTCCAATCGAATGATTCCATATCAAGAACCGAATTTTTCAGATGAGTTTACAGTTGCAAGTACCAATTATTTTTATACTTGCAACTAAATTATTTAGCATTCGGAATAGAACTAATCAGTACCCACAAAAGATTTATAAGATAGTAGTCAGAACCGAACGAATTCGATTGGCTAAAAATTCGGTTGCCACAATGAATCTGTTTTCTCTGTGTAATAGAATAAGAAAAGTTTCATTTAGGTTGAAATTATTATAAAGAAATTGTATTCTGAACAGTGTTACCGTTTGGCGACTTTAGTCGCCAATTGCCCCTTTTTCAACCACGTGGCCACTTTTTTTAGCCCTTTTTTTAAATGGCGACTAAATGTCGACTATATGCTAAATGGCGAGAAACTAAGTTGTTTTAAATATATCGACCTATTATATATTAATTTAACAAATAAATTAATCATTTTGAGGTTGTTTCACAGTATAGCAGAGATGCGCAATTTTCAAATTTCCTGACTCGCGAGTCTAGACTACAAATATTGCTTACGCAACGCTGCTTCACACGTACACTATAAACTACTTCGTTCGACTGTTGCTCTTTCATTAATATCAATGCAAATCTAGCAGTTTTTTGCTGCTTCATATACACAAGCGCAAATGTATAGTAGTGTGTGTGCGCATCACTGCAGTATAGTGATATAAAAAACCGCGGAGTATTTATAAATGAACTGAAACTGTTAGTAACTAAAAATAATAATCAAGTTTATGAATAGCTATTTATTTCATCATATGCCGTATCTTTTGTGAATAGATTTCAACAATTAAAAAAAAGTTTCAATGAATACTTATATCCTAATTTATATTTCTACATTCCTCATAGCAATCCCTCTGGGTAACGTGTTTTTACTAAATTATTATTAATAGACCTCATAAAATAACCCCAAAATCAGATAGAATGATTATTTTATAGGCAAAAAATTACCCCTTTCGTTCGCTTTGAACGAAAGGGGTAATTTTTTCCAAGTCGAACGCATGGAGTTACGTCTTTTCCTATTGTTTTTGTTTTATTTTTCTTTCAGAGTAACTTTTTTAGTACAAATATTAAAAATACTACTAAATTGTTTGAACGTATATACAACCAAGTTAACGAACAAACAAAAATATAAATAATTTAAAAAAATGAAAAAAAAAAAAAATAAATAATTTTTTTGTTTAGATTTCTTTAGAAATTGTTTTGTAGGTGCAAAATCGTCATTTATCGACACATAATATATAATAAAATGAAAAAGAAACATGATTGAGGAACATTTGCAATGTCCTGATTAATAATTTTAATATTTTTCATTAAAAATCCAACCAGTCGAAAGCAAAATAGCAAGTGACTGATTTTGACATTTTTGTTCTTATCGTTCGAAATACAGAAACCCAATTTTATATGAAAACACTTACGTTTTCTTTCGACTAGTCGTTCGACTCATTGTTCGCATAGAAGTGAGTTAGAGAAACCCAAATCAGTTTTCGTTCGTTTAGAAGTCGAAAGAAAGCTTTCGTTCGACATAGAGAAACAGGCTATAAATAAAGATTCCTGTCCCACAATGTCAAACGAAAATGTTTTGTCCGTAAATGAATGACATGGAAAATTTACTGCTCTTGTCCTCGATAGTTGATTAAATTCGATTAAGTACCCTTATACAATTTAAAAGATATTTATTATTTGTTGTAATTTAGTCCTTTAAACTATGCTAATGAATATAGATTTTTTAACTATCTCAGTTGGAGATTTCAGATTTTTCAAACCCTACTGTAACTATCAGTTAACTGTAATATATTGTTGATGTTTTAAATTTGCTTGGATTTACTTATAAGAATTTTTTTACAGCTGTGTGCAAAAAAAAAAAATAGTAGCACTACAACATTTATTTGGAGTTTTTGTTGCTGCTCAATTCCTAGACAAGGAATTTAAAAACAAATTGTTTATATGAAAGTCTTAAAATGGGACAATAATTATAAAAAAAATATTTTTCCTTATCCATGCATCTTCGGAAGTTACCATTATTTTACTTAAGCCGCTTGGTTTTTGCCTTGGTTTTTAAGAAAATTATATAGCCGTGTACTATACTTAAAATTAAATTTTGTTTAAAAAAAATTTAAAATAGGTGGCGGCAAACAATGTATTCCTTGCACCAGAACATTATTGGTAAAAATACTTTTAGAAGGTAAAACATACAATTTTCTGCAAAAATTTTGTGGAATGTTCTCCCGCAGTTATTGCAAACTTAAAAAATATAATTCAAACCAAGAAACACGAACTAGCAAGTTCAAAAATCTTCCAAGTGACTCAACTTGTACAAAGCGAATGATTAACTCAAACACATTTGTGATGTCTATTAAGGAAAAACAGGACATAGAGCTGGAAGTTGATGCATCGACTATTACTTGACATCTCCAAAAACAAAATCTGTAAGCAAGATTTCAAAGGAAGGTCCCATTACTAAACTACAGAGAGGCACGCAATTACCCTTATTTTCCGACACTTTACTCCAACTGGTCCCATACGAAATGGCGCACATTCTCTGCACAAATGCTTCCAAAGTAGTTCTTTTTGGTGCATATGGGACGCATCGGACAAGAATATATTTGACATAGTTTTGCCTGTACAGGTGTTTTTTTTTTTTTATCGATGCTACTATTATGCACAGCTGAATTCTTGTGTATTCAATCCCTTTAAGTGATTTATCTGAATAAGGATGTTTAATTTTAATATTAACTTACTTTTTATAAAATTTGGGAAAAATATAATAAAATCCAAGAACAAAATTTTGTTGAAATCAACAAAACATCTTCATTTTATTGAATGTAAAAATGTTACATATGGCGCACAAATGTATATTTTTATATTAACATATTAATAAGAATAATAGTGATTTACAGAATTTTCATTAAAAAATTATGAAATTAGTAGCCCACGATTAATTAGATATAAAATAAAGTATTTTTTAGCTTAATTGATAATTTATTTACTATGGTGTACTATTAAGTACATAAGAGGTTTTAATATCCTTAACCTTGTCTATTGCTTTGTCAAAGTAATTCATAATTAAGGAGTGCGTTCGAAAAAATCTTAACATATATAATATTCAGTAACTTGAAAATAGTTGATTTTAGAGTTTTCACCCTTTTTTATTTAATTCATAATTTATTATAGATCACAGAAAAATATAACTTTTATAGTTCTAACCACTACCGTGGACCGTTTTTGTAACCCTTCCGTTAGAGATTTGATAGTTGCTTCAGTCACTTTTTTGGAATAGTGTGCACATATGCTTTTAAAATCTTCGGTATTTTGGGACTCCTTTTTTGTGCTCTTCAATTCACTTTTCACAAGAGCTCAATATCTCTCCACTGGTCTAAGCTATGGACACTTTTGAAAATTGACCTCTCTTGGTACAAAAACTATGTTATTGTTTTGGTACCACTGCAGAGCTTTCTTACCATAGTGACATGATACCAAATGGGTCCAAAAATATGTGGACACTTTGTGCTCTCTTAGGAAAGAAAGAAGTCTTTTTTGCAAATATTCCTTCATGCATATTTTGGTATTTATAGATCTGAATGTATCAAATGACTTTCCTGTTTTGCCACAACTGCAAAAGCTTGTTATACCAGAAATTTTGAAAGAAATGTTTGCTGCTTTTGGGTCCTAAACTTATCTTTAACATTGCCTCGAGCATTAACAATAAAAAGTTTTGACACATAAGCTGCGAAAATTCTGCCAGCACATACGTTTCTTTGTCAATTCTACAACTTGAGTATTTTTGTATGATATTTCGTTTTAATTTCCGTGTCCTATTCTTGCCTTCAAAATTTTTTGCATCATTCCTGTTTGGATCTTTTTGGACTTTATATGTTATCAACTCTGCATTAGCTTTAAATTTTCGCAACAAATAGTCAAAGCACTGAGATAACCGGGCTGCTTTTCTACCAGATGTTTTTGGAGTTCCTTTCAATATGCTTTAAATTTTCTGTCGTTCCCAATATCATGTAGTCCTTTTTTTACATCCGAACCAGGTATCATATCAATGGTCAAATTCTCCTGATATTGTTTAATAATATTAGAAACAGTTTGGCAGCAGAAATTTAATTCTGTGGCCAATTATTGTAGGACCTATTTGGATTTTTTTGAAGTTTTTTAATAATTTGTAGCACGTAAATCTTTTTCGTCACTCATTTTGATGAACATAACGACATATTTTTCCATCATAACTGAATAAAAAAAATGTTCAATATTAATTCCGAAAAAAGTTATGAGGCAAAACGTGTGTTAATATTTTTTCGATCGCACTCCTTATTTACATACTTCAGCCTTTTTGTCCTTTAAATTACATATGATATGTGATAAGTTGAACTATAACATGAGTTAGTTACTCTTTAAACTTTAACAAAATATATTGTGTGAGAAATACAAAAACAATTTTTAACATTAGTTTTTATACCCTACACCAGTTAATATACCAATTAACACAAAATAATTTTCAGAGTGAATTTTTCAATGTTTTTTTTAATATATTTTATTCGATAAAATAAATATTGGAAGAAATATATACATACATAAGCTTGTAGGGTATTGTATGCTCGACGATGAATGACAATAACTTTCCTATTTGTTTTTGCATGAAAAACTTTCATGTCGTGATTACCCAACCGTAAACACAATGTTTATTTTATGTAACCCAATCACATAGGGAGAAATATTCCCTAAAGAACATGTAGAGATATAGTTCATTTATACATTAATATACTGTGCAAATTTTGGATAAATTAAAAATGGTGAAGTTTTAAAAAGAAAAATGTGTAGGTCTAGTTTAAAATAAGTGAAAAATCGTCGTTATTAAATTAATAACGATTGTAGTCATATAAATAACATAAGGTGTCGCTTGTTTACAATTTGGTTGATAATTATCCAGATGTATAATAGTGATTAAACGAATGAAATATAGTAGTAGTATTAATGTTTTAAATATAGGTCACCAAAATGTGTTCATCACTAAATGATCTTTAACATTCACTTATATTCTGTAAGTACGGAATTAACTAGGTACCAATAAATATTTTGTTTTCACATAATCTATTGCCTCGTAGTGTATATTTAGTGTTACGTAAGCAATCACACCTTTTAACAAAAAACAAAAGAAAATAAATAGAATCCACATTTAAATATATATTAGAGTAGTTGTAATTTACTTGTACTTCATTTAAATCTAGTTTGTTAAAATGATTTTATATGTAATATCATGACCTTAAATGATTCGTTCATTGTAAACAAAGTATTAAAATTGGCATTTATATCATTTAATTTAGGAATTGAATTGCCTTAGTTTTGGTGAATTTTATAAAAAATAGAAATGAGATCATCAATTTGCCACTTTTATATACATTTTTCCATAATTTTTATTCACAAATTCACGAATCAGTCTAATAAATATGCCTTCCATATAAATACATACAACAATGATAGTAAATATAACAAAAGAGTAACAAATGTTCTTCTGTTTTAATTTTAAACTTTTGTTTTTTGTCTTTTCTTTTATACGAATAAACTTTAGCCTTTGCCTTTGGAGTGAAGCCTTTTGACAGGCAAGATATTCAAACTCAACACTAAGTAAAACTGTGTCTCTTTTTAAATAATATTTCATCATAAACCCCAAACGAGTGGTAAGTATGTATGAAGAAGAGTTAAAGAAAAATTTATTCATAAAATTTCATACAATACTGCAATATGCAACTACTGTCACCACACATATTTGCACGACAGCACAAAGGTGTTGTATTTCAAATTAAATAGGAAAAAGGAAAACAAATAATAATGTAAAAATTTTGCAATTGACTTTGGAGACATATGAATACCCTGCGTTTGAAATTGGAACAAATACTTAATATTTAGAGCCCAAACACAAGCAAGCGGTGGCGGTTGTTGTTTTCAGCTCTAAACCGCTCCTCGCGGTTTTTACATACATTTTGTTTTTGTTTATTTATATTTTTTTGCTTATGGCAACAAAAGTGAACAAAAGGGAGAGTGAAAAAGTGAGAGCTAATAAGATAGATTTTAATTTTGGACGGTTTCGCCATTCTGTTTTAGTTGTCAAATCTTCATATAAAAAAATAATAAAATAACCGCTTGCTTGTGTTTGGACACTTAAATTTAAAATAATTAATTAAAACAAAATCACGCCACAGGTTTTAACGAATACTAAGTAGATTAATTGCAATATTCTTCTGGGAGATTGTCAAATTATAAAGATAAATTCATTATTTAAGTAGATAAAACTTGACACGAATTATTATTTTGGTACAAGGACAGAGGGTATTGAAATTGGTTATGACAATTTTCTAGACGGAGGACCTTCGGCCGGACCCAAGGTGTTGAAATCAACTCTAGCAGATTTTAAACCTCAGCTTATCTAAATCAATTTTTTGAATAGGATTTCTGCTTACTTTTTCATGGATGTTGTAAAATAAATAACACAGAAAAAAATTACGACAATCCAATTGTTTTATTAATTACCAAATTCGTCAATACAATTATTTTCTTAATTAAAAAGGCACCAACAACCGTTATTGTAAATTTAAAAGCAACTTTTGTTATTTAAAATTGTTAACAGTCAACAATTTTTTCAACAACGAATTTGTAATATTAAATAAAATTGTTGTTAGCAAGTAAAAAATTATATTTCAACAACGGGCTAGTCCTATTAAAGAATTATGTTGTCAATATTTATCAATTTTTTCATAATCATTTATTTTGCAAAAATTACAAAATTAAAATAAGTGTTAGATTACAAAATATGTGTTACAAGAATAAAAATAAATTCCAGATATGGGGTGGTTCGTTTTCTTTGTGTCTAATGATTTATTTTTCACACGATATTCCGGAATATTTGCAATAAATCATTCCTAAGTTCTACAACAGATCCCAAAGGTTCAAACCAGTTGCACAAATTTGTTCTCGTTTCTGTTTATAGGCGAACTGTTAAAAATTAAATAACAAATTATATGTACAAATTTTGCAGTAACTTCGCATTTTAATACTTACATTTCATGAAGATAGGCTTAATTTTTTAACTATTAATATACCACTGCATCATCTGCTGTAGCTAATTTATTCCCCCTCCAAAAATGTACAAAAATTTTAAAACAATATTATAAAAATATTTTGTAATTTTTAATTTTTTGACACATTTTGTGTTTTTCCAACACGAAATTTTAATTAAAATTTTAACAACTAAAATAGTTGAGAATCAACTCATAAATTTGTAAATATGACAACGTACAATCAAAGTAATGAAAAATATTGTTAACATTTTTGGAAGTGAGTCAACAATACTTTTTAATTACTTCATAACTTTTGATATTTTTTTCTGTGAAAGGCGAAAAATCACTTAAAACTTCATAAATGCTTTATCAAAAACGAACTATAGTCAAAAAATCTACATTTGTTTTGAGCAATTTTCACTGGGTGACTAAGCTGGCAGCCATATGTATTCTTAGGGCCAGTTTTTCACTTAAACATTAGCTATTAAATTAACCCTTTGACGACCAAACATTTTCGGCTGAAGCAATTTAAATTTTTGTTTTATTCTCATAATCTGTGGCCTAATAGTATTGACGAAAAAAAATTGTCCTCCTGGGTGTCCTCTAAGTCCCCCATTTCGCTTGGCAAATATAGTTGCCTATGGGTTGAAAGCTAATTTTTTATCCCAAATTAAGTAATTGTAAAAATTATTTAAATTTTGTTTTTTATTAAAATCATAAAGTAAAATAAAATCTTAAAAAATTGTTATTAATGTTGTTCGTGATAGATTCCAAAGCAATCACGGGATGTTGTGAAACAAAGGAACACATTGCATTGAACGCAAAAAACATTTGTGCGACTATATTTTTAAAGTGAATTCCCAATTTGGTTGAAGCTGAAAATCCACGTTTTCTTGAATTGAAGCAACTTATTAGTTCTTTGGATAAAGCTGCTCGAAATTCAATTGAAGTCACGTTAATTGAGGAACTATTTGTCAATATGAGTTTTTTATATATGAACACATAATTCAAATAAGTCGAAGAACAATCGTAAATAAAAATGCCACTTACTTCTTCGATCGTACTCGGAATATACTTTCTTTTGATCCATTAGATCAACGCCTTCCATTCCTTTATTATAGTGCTGTATAATCAGGGGGCAATTAATATCTATTTTACTAGCTTGTCCAGTAACACGTCGCTTGACCTTGATTACCGCTGTTGGGTCAATAAAATTTGAGGAGAGATAAACACCTCAATTGTCCATCCATTTTACAACGGAAATGCTACCCGAAATGAAGTAACTTATGTCCCCTCTTTTCATATCTTTATCTTTGGCATATGCTTTCTATTACATCGAATAGTTCCACATGCCATTATGTCATTTTGCTGGAGAATGTGCATTAAGTTTTTACTTGTAAAGAAATTGTCGAAGTAAACTTCAAACCCTTTTTTGGCCAGTGGCTTACATAACTGCAGGACGACAGCTTCACCAAGACCGTGTTCAACAAATGGTTTTTTTCCTGTGTAAATGTCAATATTATACAAGTATCCTGTTTCTGACTCACATAAACACCATAGTTTGAATCCCCATATATTGTTTCATGGCATTATGACCCTTAAACTTTACCATATGTTCATCGATAGAGAGTTTTTTGGAAAACGTATATGCGTCAGGCATAGCCTTGTTAATGTGCTCTAAAATTGGACGAATTTTGTAGCCACGGTCACTAACATCAGCTTTACTGTTGTCGCAAAAGTGAAGATTGGCTGTAATTTCAACAAATCGGTTCCGTGACATGACTCCTGCAAACTGAGCTTGGTGAAATGTTGGATCAGTGGACCAATACAAACATGTTGATGGGAGTTTCACTAAGTTCATACGTATGATAATACCCATATAAGCCTTAAACTCGGGCACAGTCAAAGTGAATATACGCCCTTTTTGCAAAGCATATAGATTGGACTGCTCCACTATCATGAGACACAGCTCTATTTAAAAATAGCAAGTGATAACTCAAAATATCACAACATTTGTGATTTAAAAACTTACCTTCAAAATTACAAACTTCGTACGCTGATGGGATTTCTTCATGCTTATGCAGAACGGGCTTTAAAACTTAAGAATGTTTGTATGCGTTACTCTCTTCACTCCCGGTAAAATTATGATTTTTAAAAGCAAGATTATGTATAAAACGAAATGTTTTTTCAGGTGGTATAAACAATGCTGGTCTTATTGCCTCTTTTTCATATACAAGTCCAAGCGGTAAATCGACGTGCTTAGTTCCCTCAATGACAACTTCTATGTCATTGTCATTTTCTAGGAATAAGACATCTTCATTGTCTAGGTTTGTAACGACTTCATCATCGTCATCACTAAAGTCGCAAAGTAAAATTTGTTCAATTAGCTATGGTCTAAGAAAAAAAATGACGATCTCGTGCTGATCCATTCATATTAAACTCAAACACTTTTCTATCACTTTTCCATAAAAACTGATGCAACAAGTGCATATGTTCCAAATTTCAAATAAAGACTGTAAAAAACTTACATATGTACATATGTTGTATATACAATTCGGGAATTCCCATTTTTTATTACATCAAACAATATGGGGATTCCTCTTTTTCAATTCAATATGTGAATGCAAAATACTAAACACAGTTGCGCTTAAAAAACGCTCAAAAACTACAAATTTAATGACAATTTAGAGGTTTTAATTGTAGAGTTTTTTTAGGAATGATAATTTTCGTTTCAACCCATAGGCAAATATAATTGCCAAACATAAAATGATTATCTATAGGCAGCTTAGAGTTTATCCAAATTGGTCCACAAAAATTTTTGATAGACAAAGGCTAAATCCAAAACATAATTGACGCCCATCCCCTTGCGCCCTATATTTGTCCTGTAGCAGCCCTTGGTATAGAGACTATTATTTAGACAAATTTGGAACCTCATAGGGTACAATTTGAACCAGATAGGGACTGGCACTCAACTACAATTTTGTTGCCCCAATCCTCTTCTATAAAACAGTCTTTGACATATTTGCTCTATCTGCTACCTGGACAAATATATAAGCCAAAAACCCGCAGGCAAGCATACTTGCCTATGGTCGTCAAAGGGTTAAATAGTAGAATGTTGTTTTTGAAATGTCGATCACCTCGCTTTATTTGCTAGTTTAAGCGGCCAATTTTGGGGGTTTCAACTTGTAGTAAGATATTCATATACACACGTACAAACAGATGGTGATGACAAAATATGCATGTATAAATTTAAAGAAACATACAAAACTCAAATTTGTGATATCTAAGTATTCCCGAGGTAATAAATCTTCAGTGGTTGCATTTTTTACCGCTTAGAACATTTTTTTGTAAAGATGACAAAACCCTAACTTTATTACATATTTCTCTTAAAATTTAATTTATTAATCCAAATTTTCATAAATAATAATAATAAAAAAAGTACTTTAAATTTTCTTCTTATTTGAAACATTTAGTTGTTTTGATAACAACATGTGATTTTTGCACAAAGTACCATATTTTATTTATAAATTATTGCCATTCATTATGGTATGAGATTACTATAATATTAACCAATTTAACTTTTAATTGGTATTTAGTCTAAGTAGAAGTGAAAAACTGGCTCTAAGTTAGCAGTTTATCCATCGAGAGCCGAAGTATTGGATAGTCGAACAATAGCCGAAGCTCTCGTTCGGATTGTATTTTTTAACTCCTAGCTACGCGTTTGAGAGCCGAAGTTTTTTCTCACCGAAATACAGGAGTAAATTTTACCATAACGAAAATGATCTTTCGGTCGCCTTTACATTATTTTTTTATCTTTCCAACACATTCGAAGTTATTTAGTATTTCTGTAGCAGTTTAGGCTACCGTTACTAGGGGGAATTGAATTTAAATTGGCAAACGAAGTTAAATATCTTGAAGTGTTTCTTGATAGTAAGCTATCTTGGAAAAGGAATTCACAGGAAAGGCTTAAAAGAGGTCTCAACGTCTACTATACATGCAGGAACTCCATAGGTAAGAATTGAGGCCTCAAACCGATGGTAGTAAACTGGATTTACGCTTCGGTAGTGAGACCATTTCTGACGTATGTCTAGTCTGGTGGGAGGCAATGAGAATAGGAAGTCGTAGGAATCTTTTGTCTAAAGCCCAGAGATGTGCTTCGATTGGCAGCACAGGCGCCATAAGAAGCACACCTCAGGCAGCACTTGACGTCATTCTTCATCTTTTACCCATTGAGGAGTTTGTGATGGGAATGGCTGCAAGGAGTCCGCTTAGACTTAGTGAACTAGGACTAATAGGATCAATTAGAATAGGACATTCCAAACTTATAAACAAAATCAACCTCAGTGGTTATGCTCTAACTCCCTCTGGGTCTACGGATTACATGTGCACTGAGATTGATTTTGGGGAAAATCCTACACTAATTATCCCAAATAGGGACAAATGGTCAGGAAAGAAGAAACTATTTAGTGGAGCATCGGTATTCACTGATGGATCCAAAATGGATATAGGCACTGGTGCAGGTGTTTATCTGTTTGAGGAGAACGTCAGGGAATCGTATAGGCTCTCGGATAGTTGTAGCGTGTTCCAGGCAGAAATTTTAGGTATTTTTAAGGCCACGGGATTGATAGGAAGGAACATTGAAAAGAATACAGAAATAACTCTGTATGTAGATGGTAAGGTGATCGATACGGTTTTCCAACCGGTTTTTAAACCGGTTTTTTCTGTCAATGTGCTATCGGTTTTTTCAAAATGTTCATTTTTCGAATGTCGAATAGACCGGTTTTTTTAAACACAAAAAACCGGTTTTAAAAATAGCTTTTTATTTAAAAAAACATGTACTAAATACTGATATTTGAATCGAAATTTATGAATATTTTTTAGAGTATTATTTGTAATGTTTTAAAAATATAGTTTAAGGTTAAAACGAAATTAATTATTGTAATATTAAATAAATAAATTAGTAATAATTACTTCAATTGTAACACCTGTAATATTTTTACACTTAATTTGAATGTTTTAGTCTTTTTTTTCTTCAATATTTTCTTCATTTTTCAAAGATTTTGTTTTAAAAAAGTTTCTCCTACAGAATAGTTTCAGTAAAATTGATTCTGGCTCTTATCATATTAACCCATGGTTTTGTTTGTTTTGATAATTATTTTCTTAAAATTTTTATATTGTATTATTCGTTCGTTCATATGCTTTGTAACACCCAAAAATATTGGTTTAAGACCCATCTTAATTTGTACCAATCGTCTTTAAGTCGATTTGATGATGTTCGCCCGTCCGTCTGTCTGTTCATAAAAAATAATTAATTAATTAAAATACAGGTCACAATTTTGAACATATATTAAATTTTAAATTTGGCACACATGTTTCTTATAGTCTAAGAACGAAGCGTATTGAAATTGGTTATGATCGTTCCATTATTTAAACTAGCGCCATACAAATATCCTCCCGGAAAAGGGGTTTTACGATCATAAATCCCTAAAATGTAGTAAGAATTTTTTTACACATGTAAGTTCCATATAAGTTAAAAGCTGTGTTCCGAATTTAATGAAGATCGGTCCATAATTGAACATAGTATTGGCCCACAATTCCACAGGTTTAGAAAAGAAGACACTTCCCCGAATTTGGTGCACATAATTGAGTAGGATATTATCGGAATTGACCGACTATTTTATCTCGTTCTTATTGGATTAATAGTTATTTCCAAAAATAATTATGTGTAATATATTTAAACTTGAACATCATAATATTTATTGATTTTTCTTTAAGAAATGTAGTCTTTTGGTAGAAATATTAACTTCTGCAAAAAAACTGGTTAACCGGTTTTTTCTGAATTTAAAAAAGTGCAACCGGTTTTTTCAAAATACCAACTATTCGAACTATTCGAAAACCGGTTTCTCCAAAAAGTCGAATAATCGATCACCCTAGTAGATGGCCAGGCGGCGCTAAAGGCCCTGAATGGACATTTTGTCAAGTCTAGGTAAGTTAGCGACTGTAAGAAGGCTCTTAGGAGATTGATGAGCAATTATGATATTAGACTTTGGGGTACCGGGTCATTGCGAGATAGCTGGCAATAAAGTAGCTGATGAATTGGTTAGGAACGGCTCAGCTTTGAATGGAGCTGTAGGTGAAAGTGGTGTGAGACCACCTCTAGGCTTTTGCTTTAGGTTGATTAGAGAGTGGATTCAGGAAAGAACCAATCATGCATGGAATTGTAGAAATTACTGCAATATTGGTTCACACTAGACTACAGTGTCTATATAAAGTCCTTCCCGAAATTCAATTTATGTGCATAAATCATATAATAATTTTAACATTAGGTTCAAATTTGGCACAACTAGCTTTTATTTATAAGATTGTACAATTTAAGGGCCTACAATTTAGGGCATGGAAACAATTTTTTCCAAATTTATAATTTCCTATTATGTCGAATAAACTTCAGAATATTACAATTTTCGACATGTATTTATACCTTTTTTTAATTATTGAATAATAAAATAGTATTAATAAATTTCATATTCATTAAAAAAAAAAAAAAAACTTAATTAAGAAAATAAAAAAACTTTATGTATATTTTCATTACTTTTTCATTGGTAGGTTATAAAATTAAAATATATATAAAATCTAGAGAAATTATATTTTAATAGAAAAAAAATTTTTTTTTTTTATTAGAACTAGGTGGAAATTATCTTTACGAAATTTTAATATAATTTTTTAGTCCGCTCAATATTTTCAATAATAGATAATGTTAATCGGCATCTACAGGAGTTTTATTGTCTAAATTTCTAAATTACTTTGAAAATATCTTTTAGACATTTATAAAATTCGTAGACACCGTTCTTAAGTTATGGTGAAATACACTCATGAAATGAGCTTATTATGAGCGAAATATTAGACACGCTGGTAAAAAATACAGACCTGATGGAAAAAACTGAAAGATGGCTCGTGTTTAGTTCCTCAAAATCCATATAATCCAACTATTTGTGTTTAAGAGAATTTTTAGCCGACCAGTGTAATTATAATTGTTAGCCTTTATATTGTCTTCCCATCCAAAAATTTGTTGACTCAAAATTTCTTGGACAGTGAGTTAATACCTTCTTTTTTGATTTTTTTTTCCAGTTTTTCTCTTTTTTTTTATTAATTTACGTTTTTACTTTTTTCCATTGAACTAAAAGTGCAACTAATCACACTGGTCAACAAAAAAATCCTCCCCCATAGAGGAATAGTTGGACTTGATGTATTTTGATGTGCTAAACGCGAATCTGCTTTCAGTTTTTTCCCATCAGTTCTGGATTTTTTTTTTTTATGGGAGTGTCTAATATTTCGCCCATAGTAAGGCCATTACTCTAGTATATTTCCTCATAACTCAAGAACGATGTGTACGATTGATCAAAGTGATACACCAAAATATGCGGACTAAAAATATCTTAAAATTACCTAAAAATAGTTTTTTTATGTGCTCAATAGTTTTGGAGTTATTTTGAAAAAAGTGTACGAAAAAAATAATTTTCATTCAAATTTTAAAATTTTTTTGTTACTTAAATTTCGTTTAATAAATGAAAACATCTAAAATGTTACAGTTTATCATCTTTGTCATAAAGCTGGTAATGCTGCGGAAAAAATAAGGCATTTATCTTCAAAATTGATACAGAAATCTAAATTTTATTCACAGTTAAGTAAAAATACCCATGTTGAGTAGAAATACAGTGGTGCCCAAAAAAAAAAATATATATATATATATATTTTTTTTTTTTTTTTAACAAAAATATGTGGACTAGGTCGATACTGACGAGTTAAACAAGAATCTGCATACCTTTTTTTCTATCGGGTACTAATTTTTTTTTTTTATGTGCATGACTAATATCATCACGTTATTCAGTGGTCACACTATAAAATTCGAGAATGCTTTGTCAATCTTAGGCTATAACTCAAGAACCCTTTACACGATTTTGATAAGTGATACATCAAAAGATGCATACAAAAATTTTCTTCAAGGTACGTTCTCAATATTTTTTTATTCTCTGAAGAATTTCAGAGATATGGATCAAAATTTTCACCACTTTTCAAAAAAATAAATTTTAAAATTTTCGGTACTTATTACCGAATAACTACGGAAATATTAACAGGACAAAAAATTATATAAATTCAGTTTAAAGACAATTTAGGTTGCTATATATTAAAGATCAAATTGTCTAAATTGGACAAACTATTCTCGAGTTATACAAGTGTGACTGCCTAAAGGCGTGGTCATAGTAGTCATGCCCATAAAAAAAATCAATGCGTGATAGAAAAAAAAGTAAAAGCTGATTCTTATTTAGCACGTTAAATTACATCTAATCCAACTATTTTTTGATTTATGACGAAAAAAAAAAAATTATTATTTTTTTTTTTTTTCCACAAGTGTATTTCAACTATAGATAGAGGTGTGCATGGGTATCCAAACTTAACTGTGAACCCATTCAAGATTTGTACATACATTTTTATGATACGTAACCTTATTTACTTGCAATATTACCAGCTTTAAGATAAAGGAGATAAACTTAAATATTTTTGATGTTTTCACTTTTAAAAAGAAGTTTAAGTAAAAAAAAAGAAATTTTGAATTTTGCATGAAAAAAATTTTTTCCGACACTTTTTTCGAAATATCGGATAAAAATTTGATAGTAAAGCGACTTAAAGCCAATGCTTTTCTACATATTTTGGTATATCATTTATATAAATCATGCATACCGTTCTCGAGTTATAGTGAAATATACTCGAGTAATCGGCTTATTTATGGCGCAATATTAGACACGCCCATACAAAAAAATCCCGACCTGATGGAAAAAAAACTGAAAGCAGATTCGAGTTTAGCATGCGAAATTCCATCTAGTCTACATATTTTTTTCGAAGGAGCTCAAAAATTTTTTTTTTTTTTGTTTGACCAGTGTCATGGCTATTCAACTCCATCATGCCACACAATACATTGTAGGGTAAAATGAAGAAATAACAAAAAAAAAAAAAAAAAAAAAGGAAAAAGAAAATAAGTGGCAAAACTATAGTTTTCTTACTTTAAATTCTGTGACCTGGCATATACATAAAAAACATTTTTTTTCTCGAAAACTTCCATATTCATGTGAGTCTTTGGATACGACCAAATACAGGTAAGTATATATGGAGTATACCTAGGTGCATATTCATATGTACATAAGTATGTAATATTGTAGATGCATTCAAATGTTAGGTTATGGTAAAAAGTTTTATAAAAGATGAATTTAAGTTGTATGAGTGCCGTTAAAACAATACAAAGAAATATTTTATATTTGTCTGTTGTTATTTTGTTTTTCTTACTTGAAAAAGTCTATTTAAATATGCAATAACTTTAAGAGGTATGCATTTACTTTTATTTTAATTTTTGTACCTTCTATTATCTCTTGTGGTGTATAAGGGTAGGTTTTAAATATTTTTAAAAAGTAAAGGTAAATCTTCAGTCTTTAATTTAAGTAATATTGAATTGAAAAGTTCTTTGTATTTATGGAATTTCAGACAAAATGGAGTCTATAATTCATTCTTGTTCTTTATTCTGAACATAAATAACTACTTATGTATGTATGAAAATTCAACTTCTAGTGTTTGCATATGAATTTGTATATTCTTTTATTTTGCTAAATTATTTGCATTATGTTTTATTTATTTTGAATTTTTAATGAAAATAAAAAATGCATATGTAATATAGTCTGTATGTATACTGTTTAAAATTTTATTGTTTTAATAGTATGTAAAGGTAAAGAATTATTTATTCACTTGAAAATACCATATATAAGGGCAATACAAAAGAAATTGGTTTTATGAGACTACTTTACGAAATTCCCTTAGATGTGAAATGAATTTGAATGAACATTTACATATTTGTGATTTCTCTGATCAGACTTTGAAGAAAACAATAAATTTGTATATAAGAATTACACAGGGAAACCATGATTCGGCGGCACGGGACTTCTCAGTTAATTTGGATGCACGTTATTATGAAGTACTAAGCCTGTAAAGTAATTATTTTGAATTGACTCTAGTTCTCGCGATAAAAAATTTTAATTAAAACTGCCTTTAAGTTATGATTTTATTATTTTTTAAAACGTTTAACAATTATGGAGATATGAAAGAAATCTTTGGAGCCCACCTTAAAGTATACTTATATGAAACCTATTTTTGTCTAATATTAACTTGTTATTAATATTCGTATAGGATTTATGCACGTTAATGTAATATTCGGAAGAGGGGTTTATGTGGGACCTATGGTCAAAGATAATACTTATATAAAACTTCTTTGCACAAAATTTCATTAAAATATTGCTATGTGTAATAAATTACCCATGAATACAAAATTTTTGATTTTACTTGCTCCACCGGCAGTTTCTGGTAGATGGGCTAAAAAAATAATATGTGTGCGAAAATTGGGTCGATCGGTCGTAAACCGGCCAGTCGACTTTGACCTTTGTTCTAAAACAAGGCTTAAAAGTAACTAATATCTTTATTGCGCTATAACTCTTTAATTTAACATTTTCCGATAAAATACTATAAAAGCTTTTTTATTCCGAATAAAATGCAGAAATTTTTGACATATAATTTTTTAGCCTACTATGACTTGTTGTGATGTTAAAAGCAATCAAAGTAAACATTTTTACATGAACTTTTTTTAAAAAGGCCCTGGTTTTAATATGGGCTTAGCCTGCTGGGAACGGTTTTTACTATTTTGTATAGCTGGATTTGTAGTTTTTATAAATGGATAGGTTTTGTCACTTTACTTAATATATTAGAGTAGATGGACCAAAATCTGAATTTGGGGTATAAATTTTTTACTTATTACACAAATATTGGTACTAAATGTAGGGTGTAGCATGAAATTTTGAATCATTACATAGAGTATTTTTAAATTGCCATCGAATTAAACAGTCACTCGAAATTTAGGTGTTGCCGATTAACCAAAAATTATAAAAGTTGATATGTTAATATTTGGACACATAAACCACTTTTTTATTCCTTCTGCCTTAAAACTCGACGAAATATATAAAAAAATAAAACTTTTTTATCAACAGCTCGCAAATAGGTAAGTAATTATGTGTAATATTAATAACAATTTTCATTATTATTCGTAAAAATTTAAAATTAAAACAGCAAGTGATGATGAGGAATTTCTAAATGTAGAATGGAAATAATTAGTTTATTTAACCTTGTATTTAAGTAAATATTTAAATACCATGTATGTAGTTCTTGATAAATACAAAACTGAGATTAAAAATTACAATTTAAGTGTTCAAGACAATGCATTACGGAAATAAAATGGTTCACTTTTAATTAACCTTTATTATGTCATGTGCCCTCAATAGAGGTAAATAATAAAATAAATTGCATTATTGTTCCTTTTTGAAAGGAAACTAAACAACAACAGACAAAATATATTTCTGATGGAATCGAAACAAAACTAAATTCCGTTATTATATGAATTTAACTCATATAAGTAAATTTACTAGTTCTTTTGAAAATATATTTTTATTTATTTCCAAGTTGTTGTTATCTATTTTTAATATATATCACCGATTTTTAAGTTAAAAGAGATAAAAAAGTTGTTTATATGTAAAAATATTAAAATGTCAACTTTTATAATTTTTGGTTAATCGGCAACACCTAAATTTCGAGTGACTATTTAATTCGATAGCAATTTCAAAATAATATCAGTAATGATTCAAAATTTCTTGCTACACCTTACATTTAGTACCAATATTTGTGTAATAAGTAAAAAATGGATACTCCAAATTCAGATTTTGGTCCTTCTAACCTAATATATTAAGCAAATGTGACAAAACGTAACGATTTATAAAAACTACAAATCCTGCTCTATGAAACAATAAAAACCGTTTCTAGCAGGCTAAGCCCATATTAAAACCAGGTCTTTTTTAAAAAAAGTTCATGTAAAAATTTTTACTTTGATTGCTTATAACATCACAACAAGTCATAGTAGGCTAAAAAATTATATAAAAAATATAGATATTAGTTACTTTTAAGCCTTTTTTAGGACAAAGGTCAAAGTCGACTGGCCGGTTTACGACCGATCGACCCAATTTTTGCACAAATATTATTTTTTTAGCCCCATCTACCAGAAACTGCCGGTGGAGCAAGCAAAATTAAAACTTTTGTAAAATCCATACATTTTATGGGTAATCTAATGTGTAAGGCACTTACGACTTCTAAACCCCTATTCCGGGCGGAGGCTAGATGGAATAATGGACCGATTATAACCAATTTCAATATGCTTCGTCCTTGTATCAAAATAACTATTTGTGTCAAATTTCATCAAAATATTTTCAAAATTGCTACATGTACTTTGTTTACAAAGAAAGCCAGCCAGACGGACGGACATCGTTAAATCGACTCAGAAAGTAATTCTAAGCCGATTGGTATAAATTAAGATGGGTTTTAGACCAATATTTTTGTGTGTTATAAACATCAACACAAAAGCGTAATACCTTCCCCACCTATGGCGGTGTAGGGTATAAGAATTAAATGTTTAAAATTTTTTTAAATAGGAAATAAAATAAATTTTATTCAATTATATTCAAGCTAAAGTAATAAAATATATACATAAATGTTTAAATTACATTTTATAAATATATGTTCGAATACTTCTGTTGAAATTTGTTCTTATCTCAGTTGTTGTTAAATGGAATGATATTTAAATAATTTTATTCTAAATTAATTCCAAGTAACTGAATATTGTATTATAAAGAGTACAAAATGATTTCAAACTATTTTATTTCCTAAAATATAAATTAAATATAAAAATAATTTATCTTTAACAAAATATATTCACAATAAACAGCTATGATGTGGGGCCCTCCCTTCCATACATAAAAATGTATATGTCAAAATTTTATGTAAATCGTACCAGCCGACTAAAAGTTACAGATTTCACTATACAATATTCAAATTTAATGCAAAGCGTATTGTCCTGGCCAACACACTGTCAATGCGAATTTTTGCTTTATTTAAATATGTTGTTATATCCATCATCAAAAAGATGAGGGGTATATTGATTTTGTCATTCCGTATATAACATGTCGAAAAAATCATTTAAGGCCCCATAAAGTATATATTTTCTGGGTCCTGGTTAGATTGTGAGCTCGATCTAACTTTGTCCGTCCGTCTGTCTGTCTGTTGAAAGCAGGATATGGCTCGAAAGTTCTGGCAACACTGGTTCTAGCATTCCATTGTTAAAATAATTTATTCCATTTATTCCACAACACGAAACCAACTTCTTATAGTACTCATCTATGCTTCCCCAATAGTTGAAAATTACTTAAATATATACATACATATATATAAAAATAATCTCTTTACATAATATTAATGTATTTCTATTTCCTTAAATTTTGTACTATTAAAAAATTACAACAATAGAAAAGAATTAAAAACACAATGCAAAACACTTTTATATAAAAAAGCTACACTCTAAATGAAACTAAACCAACAACAAAAATAGTTATAAAGGATGGTCATTATTGTGTGCTATACTTTATGTTTTTATTTTAGTTATACTCTCTAAAAACAATAACCAACAATAATTACAAGAATAGTAACAACAACAAATAAGCCTCAGGCTTATGGTGTTTGAACAAGACATTCATGCAAACACCAAAGAAATAAAAAGAGAAAAGTGCAAAAAACAACTAGACCCAAATTGAAAAGTAGCAAAAAATGAAAACAACAAAAAGGGGTTACATTTTTGTTTATTGCTGTTGTAATTGTTCTTGTTTTCGTCATAGTATTTGTAGTTTTAAATAGAAACCAAGTTGTCTGTATTTCTGTTACTCTCATAAGTTATTTTATTCTTATTTACTTGGTACATTCGTTTGTTTATTTATTTATTTGTTTTGTGTGTGAAAAAGTTAATTAATTTGTTAAGTTTTATGGAAAGCTACATACATGTTGCCAGCTTCCAACAAAAATATACATACAAATATATATACACATAGAACTGAAAATAAACTTTCGAATTTGTACATGATTTTAATGAACTACTTGCATTTCAAGGTTCATAAATTATTAAGTACTATAATGGAACTTCTGCTGCATTTTTTTACATATTGATAAAAAGTAGGTTAATCGATTATTTTTTATTTATATTACTATCTTTATCGAGAGGGCATTGCAAAGGGTGTAAAATGAATGAAAAGAATTTAAACAACCTGCTTGAAGGTCAAAATATTTTATTTAACACGAGTTGTTAACCCGCTACTTCGTTAGCGGAAATTTTTTATAAAAACCATACTATGAAATAAATTTAAAATATGATTTTCGAAAAGTACAAAAGGCTTGTTTGATAGGGTGTCAGTAAAGTACCAATTTTTAACATCTTTAACATTCGAAAGTTAAAAAACTACCAAAGTATTCCTACTATTATTTTTTAGTATAGAGGAATGTGACTAATAGAGCTTGAGAATTCTTATTCATAAATAACAATATCTCTTTAATATTACATTTCTAATATTAGAATAAGGAAAAAGTATTTTAGAATAAGGAAAAAGAACCACAAAATCACTTTTAAGAATTCTGATTCACTTAGGACCTTACATCTTCAATTTTATGTTTCTAGGATGTATATTAGAGAACATTCAAAAAGTATTGTTAGAAGAACGAAAAAGTACCACAAAAACCCTTCTTATGAATACTGACACACTTCGGGCTACATAAATTTAACTTCATGTTTCTAGGTTAAATATTATAGAAAGTTAAAAAAAACACATGTCCATAATTTCATATTTTTAGGTTCATAGTTATAGAAAATTCAAAAAGTACCATTAGAAGAACAAAAAAGTACCACAAAGTCCCCTCCTATGGATTCTCATTCACTTAGCATCACATGTCCTTAATTTCATGTTTCTTGGTTCATAATTATAGAAAATTCAAAAAGTACCATTAGAAGAACGAAAAAGTACCACAAAATCCCTTCTTGTTAATTCTCACTCACTTAGTTTAAATATTATAGAAAATTCAAAAAGTACCATTAGAAGAACAAAAAAGTACCACAAAGACCCCTCTTATGGATTCTTATTCATTTAGGACCACATATCTATAATTTCATGTTTCTAGGTTAAATATTATAGGAAATTAAAAATTAGAAGAAGAAAAAGTACCACAAAGTTCATCCTCTTGAATTCTTACCCACAGGATGTTTCTATCTTTAATGTAATGAAAATTCATTATTAAGTTTGAATAAAATGTAATTTTCCGCCTTTACCCCCTTTTTGGTACTTTTTTTTTACCCATAGAGGTATCAGAAATTGTATTCCAATGAGTTTCTAAATTATGGTGAGATCCCATATTAAAATATGCATATGGTTATGTCAATAAATATAAAAAAATGTTTTATGAAAAAAGTACCAAAAATAGGTACGATTTTTACCCCTTAAACGTTCGAATTTCGAAAAAGTACCAAATTTATATTTCTAGTTTTTTGATATGTTATAAATACGGCATAAATTTTTATTTCTTTTTTTATTGTATGTTGATTGGTTTCAAAGATACATATGGTGACAAAAAAGTACCAAAATACAGTTTTTACCCGTTTTCTCCCTAAAAGGGCCGATGTCCGATTATTTTTTTAATGAATAACGACAACTATTCAACTTTTTGTGTATCTTTATTAGTTTGGGAGTTATAGAGTTACCGATTTTACCCTTTTTTACTCCCTAAACATTCGAATTTCTAAAAATCCCGTCTTAGTTGATCTATATGGTGGGAGACCTACCTACGTTTCAAATTTCGTCTCTCTAGCTTCAGACGATGAATCAGTCAGTCAGTCACGTTACTCTTTTATATATGTATATCAAATTAAAAAAAAAAAAACAATGTACAGAAATAATTAAATTTGCGTGTAAAATATATATATTTTTAATGATTAAGGGCAGTTCGATACTTAATTTCGAAGAGTACGGTCGTCTCTTAATTAGTAGCGGATAGTTGTTATTGACAAAGCAATTAAAGTTTAAAAGTAGAAACATATTTATTGTTTATTTTTGTAATTGTCCGTTGTTGTTCTTATTGAACTCGCTCGTGTGACAATTTAAAAATACACCTGCAGGCATAGCAAATCAAACAATCTTAATTTAAAAAAGTTCAACATGAAGAGGCAAAAATTATCTCGAACACTACCTATAGGTATGATTTCAGATTTACCTACAACTTCAAGAAATCGGTATAGTGCTCTAGCTGATCTCAACGATATGGATCAGGATCCAGTATACAACATAAATATAGCTAAGAAAGTTAAACCTCCTCCGTTGGTAGCAGACGAAAAAATCCCACTCAGGGATCTTCAGGAATTATTAGGTAAAGATTCCATCTATAAACGAACATCAATAGGTACAAAAGTTTTTCCGCAAAGTGTTGAATCTTATGAAAAATGTAAAAAGATTTTATTAGATAAGAAAATTGAATTTCATACTTTTAATTCGAAAGAAAATCGCTTGTACACCGTATTTTTATATGGGCTTCCAAAAATCAGTACCGATGATATTAAGAAATATATTGAGGGCTACAACTTAACACCTTCATCTGTGACTGAAATAAATACAAAATACAGTAATCTCAACAATGCAGTGTATAAGGTGCAATTTGTAAGAAAAAATTTCAATCCAAAGTCGTTAAGTAATGTAACAGCAATATGCAATGTTATCGTATCATGGAAAAAGTATAAACCAAAAAAAAAAAAAACGAAAACCCAACTCAATGTTGGAATTGTCTAATGTATGGTCATGGAGGGGAACATTGCAACCGTCTACCAGCTTGTATGATTTGTGCTCATCAACACCACACCAATGATTGCCCACTACGGTATCAAGAAAAAATTCCTGCTGTATTTTCTTGCTTTAACTGCAGAAAGCATGGTAAAGAACGTACAGATCACTCTGCAAATGATATAAATTGCCCTTTTCGTACACTATATTTAGAAACCAGAGCAAAAGCAACAAACAAAAATGTTCGCAAATACAACAATAAACAAAACTCACCTCAGTTCATCAATACTGATCTTCTCATTAATAATCAAAACAACAACAATACATACCGAAATTCATTATCTTATGCTGACTTCTTAAGTAGATAATAATCTCTTTAATATTGATGAGCTCTTTAATATTTTCACCACTGCTTTAAGTGATCTTCAAAAATGCACAACAAAAATACAACAAATACAAGTAATTATGTCAATGGTTAAATACGCATATGGTCTACGGTAATCACAATGGCATTAAAATTCTTCATTGGAATGCGAATGGCATTACTACTTTTTCTCATTTACTTCAATTCGAAAATTTACTTGAAAGAGAAAAAATTCATATTGCCTCTTTAAACGAAACACATCTTAATGAAAATAATAAAACATATTTCAAAAATTTTTTAATATATCGCAACGATAGACAAGATTCAAGAGGGGGTGGAGTAGCTCTAGTAGTCCGCAGAAATATTAAGCATAAGTTACTTTCCATTGCAAACACACAAGGAATCGAAAACCTTTCTATTGAAACTGAAATAAATAACAAAAAATTTATAATTTCTACAGCTTATTCACCTAAATATAAACGTAGTTTTACCAATGATATTATAGAATTAACTTCGTTGCGTGAAGATTTTGTTATACTAGGAGACTTTAATGCTAAACACTCGTCGTTGAATTGTGTTAAAAACAACACCGCTGGTAATATACATTTTAATCTTGAACAAACAAACAATTTCTTTATATACTATCCAAATAGCCCAAAGAAATCGAAATTCTTCAGTTATTGACTTAGTATTAAGTAATAGCTCTTTAGATATTAATGTGGATGTGCTCGAGTATGATATTCCATCAGACCACCGACCTATTATATGTAAAATTGGTAATTCAATTACATATGATTCAGACACTAGTTATTATGATTACAAATTATTATTATTAACAATAGAATCACATTAAATACTAACAATTACAGTTCTATTTCCATAATTGATGCAGAAATTGAGAAATTTGTAAATTTAATACTGGACGCAAGAAACATTTGTACTCCAAGATTTAGTTTTTCTGGAAATAAAATTTTTCCTAAAGACATTGTTGAGCTAATAACAACTAGAAGAATTTTTAAGCGTAAAAGCCAACGAACTTCAATTATATCAGAAGTAAATTTTTATCTTGTGGAACCTTGTTGTGAATAAAGTCCTTTTTGAGCTTACGAATAGAGGCACCAAGGCGGTAGCATACGCTGATGATGTTGTGCTCCTCATCAGGGGAAAATTTCTCTCCACAATTAGTGAACTCATGGAATCAGCTCTAAGTGTTCTATTGTCATGGGCTAGGGACAACGGTCTGGGAGTAAATCCCACAAAGACCGAACTAGTGCTTTTCACTAGGAAATATAAGGTTCCGGCTTTCAAGAAACCACGTCTTGATGGCATCACTCTGGAACTTTCGAAGGAAGCCAAATACCTTGGCGTGATTCTGGACTCTAAGCTCTCGTGGAAACGTAATGCTGAGAGTCGCATGCAGAAGGAACTGTGTGCTTTCTATACATGTAAGAAGACATTCGGGAAAAGATGGGGTCTAAAACCGTATATCGTCCATTGGATGTATACTGCGGTTATTAAACCCATTCTTACCTACGGTGCTCTTGTATGGTGGAAGGCTGCAGGCACGAAGACACATATCTCTACTCTGAATAAGGTGCAGAGACTGGCTTGTCTCTCAATCACTGGTTCAATGGGTTCCACTCCCCAAGCCAGTCTGGAGACTATGCTTGACATCCCTCCCCTTGATATTTTTATTAGAAATATCTCCGCCAAGTCCGCTTTACGGCTCAAAGAGTCAGGCACTATATTGAATGTAATAGGCAGATCAGCTCGTATACAGGGGACTGACCATTTAATACCGAAAATTAATTTTGATAGAACATTCGATATCAGAATCCCATATAGGGAAGTTTGGGCAACAAATTCCGTCTTTAAGGGATTTGCAATCTCAGTATTCACTGATGGTTCTAAGACAGATACTGGCACTGGCTCGGGTATATTCTCTGATGACTTAGACATTTCGATGTCTCTCAGATTAACCAATTCGTGCACGGTCTTTCAAGCCGAAGTATATGCCATTAACATGGCAGCGAAGCGAATTCAAGAATTTAATTTCTGCGCTTCGAACATTGATATATATGTGGACAGCCTTGCACCAATCAAGACTATGAACTCCCCCATTGTAAGATCAAGATGTGTTGACGACTGTATACGCTCCTTAACTCAGCTAAGACACTTTCGGTTGGAGCTGATATGGGTTCCGGGCCATACAGGTATACTAGGTAACGAAATGGCGGATGAATGCGCAGTAAATGCATCGTCTTTGGACGAGGCACTCGCTTGCGAGGACGTTCTCACTCCCTTCGTTACTGTATCCAATACTCTTGATGAATAGGCGGTGAATGAGATAGAAAGCAGGTGGTCCTCAATCACCACTTGTAGACTATCAAGAACTCTCTGGCCACTCCGGTCTCGGAGTAAAACTAGAGCATTACTTTATCTTGATAGATCATCGATAAGGCTTCTAGTAGGCATAATCACAGGGCACTGTATGATCGGCCGTATGTCGGAACATATGGGTTACCCAGGGAATAGCTTTTGTAGAAGTTGTTTAGATGAGGAAGAAGAGGAATCCGCACAACACTTGTTATGTGAATGCAAGCACTGAAAGGGCGTAGACTGAGACACCTCGGTAGACAACTCTTCCATGATCTGGATTGTCTCAATGACATGCCACTTTCAAACCTGATTGGATTTGTTAGGAGTACGGGTTGGTTTCTGGATAAACCAACGGAAAGTTAGTTTTTTGTTTATGGAAAGGGAGAGGAGTTTTCTTCTCATATAGGGCATCACAATGGGCCTAATGGCCTCCGAGTGCACTCGCTAACCTAACCTAAATTTTTATGAACAATGTATAAAACTCTTGACTACCATGATCAACAGAGAAATAAACATCTACCGTAACAAAAAGTGGCAAAATATGCTGTCAAAATTAAGACCGGGTGATAAAACCTTTTGGAAAATAAGCCGATGTTTACGAAGCAAACAAAATAAAAAAATCCCTTATTTTAAAGAAGGAAATTTAAAAATTATAACAGATAATGAAAAGGCACAATTATTATCCGAAACTTTTTCTGCTGCCAACAACTTAACATCTAGTTATTCACATTCAATCGACAAAATTGTTAACTCAAAAGTAAGTAACTTAAAATCTTCAGATGTTCGTTTATTGAAATGAGCTCATTAATTTCATCGCTTAAAGCATCAAAATCTCCTGGCCTAGATAATGTCTCAAACATTTTAATAAAAAACCTTCCTACAAAGGCAGTACAAACCTTAATGATCATTTTTAATAGCAGTTTAAAAATTAACTACTTCCCAAACCATTTCAAAAAAGCCAAAGTTATTGCAATTCCTAAGCCTAACAAACCAAAACACAATGCAAATAGTTATAGACCTATAAGTTTATTGAGTAATTTGGGTAAGCTATTTGAAAAAATCATTCAGAACCGAATCTGTGATGTCATTGAAAATTCTTCTGTAATTGCTAATGAACAATTTGGATTTAAAAAACAGCACAGTGCAGTACATCAAATCAACCGTATTATTAATATTATAAAAATCAATAAACAAAATAAAAAATCTACTAGTATGATAATTCTGGACGTAGAAAAAGCATTTGATACGGTTTGGCACAATGGCCTCATATATAAATTAATTCAAGCGGATATACCTAAATATTTGTGTAAGCTCGTTGCTAATTTTCTTACAGACAGAACATTTACAGTGGCAGTAAATAAAACATTGTCCTCTCCGAAATCAATCACCTCCGGACTACCACAAGGTTCAATATTATCACCATTGCTGTATTCAATCTATACTTCCGATTTCTCTCCCCCCTCTTACATGAAAGTTGCATATTATGCGGATGATACCGCTGTCATAATGTCCAGCAAACTCACCAAGGCACTTCTAAAGAAAATGGAAAAAAGTTTTGAAGCCTGTAAAAAATATTTCTTCAAATTGAAAATAAAAATTAACCCATTAAAAACACAGACAATTATATTCCCCTATAACAACTCTCCCAAGCGATTACCAAATCGTCACTTAAGATTCCAAAATGAGGACATTACAATTCAAAATGATGTCAAATATCTAGGAGTGTGTCTTGACAAAAAACTAAAATTTGCAAAACATATCGGAGAAATTTGCAAAAAAATCTCTTAAAACAGTTAAAGCTTTGTGGCCTATACTCAGTAAACGCTCATCACTCAACTTAAAAAATAAAAATTTAATATTTAAAAGTGTAATAAGACCAACAATAACATATGCTTGTCCCATTTGGTATAAAGCAGCAAAAACTCATTTGAAAAAGCTTCAAATAATTCAAAACAAATGCCTTAAAATAATACACAAAAAACATTGGCGATACCCTACACATCTTCTTCACAGTGAAACTGGATATGAACGAATCATCGATTTCATAAAAAGAATCAACCGTAAATATCAAGACACCATAGCAAATTCCTCTTATCAGCTGATAGGGGAATGTAGAGAGTTGGATTAAAAATCTTGAAGACATAAATCATCAAATTGAAAATGATATGTTTATAATTTATTATCTATAGATAATATAATTATATACACATATATTTTCTAACTATATTTGAATATTATATTTTATCATATAAAGGTTTTTCCTATTTTTTCCTTTAATCAATTTATAAAAATTAAGATATTTTCAATTCTGTGATTAAAGTATAATTCGTTGTAATATCTTTAGATAAAATCTCGAAAATTTGTAAATATGTATATAGAAAATGTAAATAAAGATGAATTTAAAAATGAAAAAAAAAAAAAAAATGAAAAATTTAATGATTAAGGGTAAAGATTTATAAAAAATTTCATACGATCATTATAAATAAAATATTTAAAACTTTTCCAAATTAAAAACGTTTCTTAAAAATTTTTTAAATTAACAAATATTTTTATACCCATCATCAAAAAGATGGGGATATATTGAGTTTGTCGAAAAAAAATCTTTTAAAGTATGTATTTTTTGGCTCCTGGTAAGATTCTATCTAACTTTGTCTGTCTGTTAGAAAATAGGGCTCGGAGGGGCCAACTAAGGGAACGAAATATGCTTTAATTATAAGGTCTCGTTTGGGCAAAATCGGTTAATAAACATAAAAGTTATGGGCTAAATACTAGAAACACATGGTGTCCTTTGTAGCTTCAGTTCAAACTTTTCTGCAGATGTCTCATAAACAATAGAATGTACGACAACGAAATTTTGTACATATAGTCCAAGGATCAATATAAACTCGGAAAACAAAAATGTTGCGTGGTTCGCCGCCTTTACCGCACACTACCCATATAAGGTGAAACATCAATGAAATTTTGTGTAAATTATATTCTAACCTACCTTCTAATATATGGCAATCGAACCCACGACCCCCAGACTGATAGACTAAACCTATTGAAGTTTAACTCAAGACCTAAGGAAATTTTAGCAATCAAATAGTCATGAGTTGTTTACACTTTAATACTTATGATGTGCTGATGTTTGTAACGCACAAAAATAATTATCGGAACACCACCTTAAAGTATACCGTTTGACTCAGAATCACTTTCTGAGTCGATTTAACGATGTCTGGCTGTCTGTCCATGTAAACCTTGTGAACAAAGTACAGGTCGCAATTTAAAAGATATCTTGATGAAATTTGGCACAGATAATTATTTTGATACAAGCCTATTGAAATTGGTTATGAGCGGTCCATTATTTCACCTGGCTCCTATACAAATGTCCTCCCGGAATAGGGATTTCAATGAAATTATATAAGTGTTAATCTTTGTGCCAAATTTCATCAGGATCGGTCTATAATTGACCATAGCTTCCATATAAACTCCTCTTCCGAAAATCACTTAAACGTGCATAAATCCCATACGAAAGATAGTATCAAGTTAATATTCAACACAAATAAGTTTTATGTAAGTAGAAACAACATTACCAAAATTTATGAGAATCGGTGCATAGTTTACCATAGCTCCCATATAAACCCACTTCCGGGAATCACCCTAAAGGGCATAAAATCATATAGATGTTAGTATAAATGCATTGTTCTGTATTTGTATAATTTATTTTACATTTAGTAAAAGTGTTGGTTTACAATTGGACACAGGTCTAATGGTGTATTGTATCATATGGTCGGTCTTGACCGACTATAGTCTCTCTCTCGTTTTTTATTAAAAATAATAATAATTCAATGCGTACGTATGAGTGATATGTATTAGTAATAAATATTACTCATGCGTACCATGATAACTATCCCACCTGACTAATATATCGAAAGTGAACGAACGTTCACTAAAACGTAATAATTTCGAACAAAAATGTTAGAGAAAATTTAGAAAAATATTTAATTTATGAACATTCGTAAAAATTAATAATTTACGATAATGCCTTCAAACAGAATTATTAGAGATATTTACGATAACTTTTATAAATACGAATGATCACTTCAGCGAATAATTATCGGTATTTTTTCGAATTTAAATGTACGAGAACTTATCGTATATTAATGAAAAAGTGAACAGTCGCTTTAACGAAAAATTTTCTGTAATTTTTCGTATGAAAATTTTTTGTTTTTATTTTTTAATAGTGGAAACAAATGAAAAATATGTCATTTGTGAGTGAAAATATAAATGAGGATAAATTTCGAAAACATCAACTCAGAATCACTTTTTAAATCGATCTAACGATGTCCGTCCGTCTGGCTGGTTGGCTGGCTGGCTGGCCGGACGGCTGGCTGTCCATGTAAACCTTGTGCACAAAGTAAAGGTCGCAGTTTTGAAGATAATTGAATGAAATTTGGCAAGTGGGACTTTTGTGATACAAGGACGAAGCCTGTTGAAATTGGTTATGATAGGTCCATTATTTCATCTACCCCCCATACAAATGTCCCCCCGGAATAGAGTTTCCACACTTAAAAATGTCTTAATATTAAGATTATTTTAATGAAATTCGGTCCAATGAAGTTTTGTGTAAGTACCAATCTTTGTACCAAATTGTATGAAAATCAGTCCACGATTGACCATAGCTCCCATATAAACCCCCCTTCCGAAAATCACTTTAACGTGCATAAATCCCATACGAAAGATAGTATCAAGTTAATATTCAACACAAATAAGTTTTATATAAATAGAAACAACATTGCCAAAATTTATGAGAATCGGTCCATAATTTACCATAGCTCTCATATAAGCCCACTTCCGGAAATCGCCCTATAATGCATAAAATCATCAAGATGTTATTATTAACGCATTATTCTGTACTTGCATGCTGTATTTTAGATTTAGTAAAAGTGTTGGTCTACATGTCTAATATAAATCCACTTCCCGAATTTTTATGCTCATACGCAATGGTGTAGGGTATCATATAGTCGGTCTTGACCGACTATATCTTCTTCTATCGTTATTATTTTCATTAATGATTTTTTAGCTTTAATCCTGAATAATAAATAACATACATATCTGTTTTTTACAAACACAAACAATTTTTGTTCTTAGCACTTTTTCCTATTTAGCTTTTGGCAACACTGATGGGAAAAAATAAAAGAGTGACGGTAGGGGGAGAGATAGATAAAGGAAGCGATGATAAGAGTGAAGGAATGTGAAAGATAGGTTGAAGAAAATACAAAAATATAGATTATAAAGAGAACTTATAGTCTGTTTCTCTGAACTGAACCGAAAAGTTATATTAATACAATGAAAATGTTCATTGTTTCAATGAATTTGTATACTAATTTTCATCCTATGTACATGTTCATTGAAACAATGTATTGCCATACATTAATATTAAAATTCAACATAAAAGTACATTCATTAAACTTTGAATCAATAAACACGTTTATTAAATAAAATAAATGATTCCAGTGAACAGTACATTTATTTTAATGAACTTATTTTTTGTTCCAATGAACATATTATAATAATAGGCTTATTCTGTATTTTGGTTTTTATGTTAATTAAAATTAAATTATTAACTTATATTATATTGACTTAATATAAGCAAAAACAAGAAAAGTATAGTCGGGTAAGACCGACCATATGATACCCAGCCGACCAGCCAGACGGACGGACATCGTTAAACCAACTCAGAAAGTGATTCTGAGTCGATTTGTATACTTTAAGTCGGTGTAGGGATACTTTTTTTTTGTGCGTTACAAACATCAGCACAAACGCATAATACCCCAACCATCTTTGGTGTAGGGTAAAATTAAATATAATTTGCTTAATATAGATGCCATAAATATTATAGTATTTATAAGCATTACATTTCACTAAAAAAGTTACTTCCCTTCTAAGAGAAGCGAAGTAGGGCGATGTATTTTTCTGCAAAGTTTTGTTGTTGCTTAAAACAAAATATATTAAAAAAATGCTGCTTCTATCTCGAATTTTAAAAGAAGCGAAGACGGAAGTTCTTTTGGATATTTTGGAAGGCAAGCACACAGAAAAAAGTAAAAATGGACTTCAATTACGAAATTTGTAATATTAATTAATTTTTAATTGATTTTGCTCCAATCATCAAAATGATAATATTAATAACTAGAATAATTGATATTATTATTACTTCTTTTCCTTAAATAGATACAATGAGCTGAAAATTTTTGAAAATTTATTGAAATTTATTTTATTTCTGTACTCTTATAGACAAATATGTAATTATTCTTTATATTTTATTAACAGCTGTCAATTTATTAAAAAACTAAACTGTAAACCAATTAAAAAATTAATTATATTAATAAATCGTATAATAAATTCTGTGCATGAGGCATTCTTGTAGGCCTTACTATAGAAGGCATGTTAGCATGAGCAATTCCATCTTAAAGAAGGTGTAAATAGACCTTCTAGAAGACCAGCTAATTGTTTCGTTCGCTTTCTAAGCGAACTAGTTTAGAATTTGAATAGTAATAACCAGGAATCGCAATGATTATCATAAAAATTATGATTTAATCATTATTTTTATATTCCTTGATTAAAATATAACGATTGACATTTATTTTTTGTCCAAAATATGTAAAACTATTATTTTAGGATTTTAATTTTTTTAAAAAGTATCGTTTAATAAAAATTTTAACTCAACACGAACGATTATTTAAAATTTTTATGTTTGGTTTATAATAAAAAAATAATTTTAGTTAATTATAACCGTAATTTCTTAGTAAAAATATAATAAAAAATAATAGTTTTTCTTAATTAAGAAATAAAAAAATCATTTTGAACAAACAAAAATCTTTAAATGTCTTACTTGATATGAAACAATTTTCATGAGTGTATCTCAGGCAACAAGCGTAACAAAACGTTCTTGTTTGAATGCTCGTGCGAGACTGACTTGTTTTGTGTGTTTTTTATTATTATCAAGAGCATAACAAAAGAGATAAAAAGCATGCGAGCTTGTGTTTTGGCGATCGCTGGTTTATATTATTTTATTTGCATGATTGTATCCAGGGTACACTGAACAGGTATAATCGTCGGCCCAGCTGATTTTGTTTTTGTGTATGAGATCTGTCAAAGTTTGTTTACGTTTTATAGTTTACATATAGTAACAAAAAATAAAATTGTATATTTTGCAATGTATTTTAATCAGTTGTTTTTGACATATAAACTACACGAAAAAGAGGGAAAAAGTTGGGTTGTTGTATTTGTTGCCGCGACGATTATACCTGTTTAGTGTACCCTGATTGTATCTATGTATAAACCCAAGGCAAATTTATTTATCAGGTAAAGTCAGTTCTACAACAAATACAACAATACAAAAACAACAGGCACTTTTTAAATGGTTTGCTGGTTAGTTATGTCAAAATCGGCTGACTAGAAACAAAGCGAATTTGTAAACATAACAAAAAATAAAGTAAGTCTCAGAGAACCAAGCCGACGCAAAATTGTCGGCGGCTGTGTATCCAATTTTGGCCGGCGGCAGCTTATTTGTCAGCTCAAAATGTTTTTTATATTATATTACATAAATTAAGTAAATTTCTTATGTTTATTACTAAAAACTAATATTTCCGTTTAACATATGCAATTTTAAGTAAATTTTTATTTGTATTTTGTTCAGCCTTTCTAGCCGGTATGAGTCAGCGTCGGCGACGGCTAGAAAAATTATGCGGCGACTGGCTGCCGGTCCGCTTTGTTCTTTGGTAAACGTAAACAAAGTTTGACAGATGCAATATCCAAAACAAAGTAAAAAAAAATTAGCTGATTAACTGACTTTACCTGATAAATAAATTTGTCTTGGTATAAACCATAGAAAACAACTAGAACTCCAACTTGCTCACAAAAAACCTAACTCAACTGTCAAAAAAACCTAACTCTTTGTATGTGTTTGTAGAATTTTCTACAGAACAAATGTATACGTGTGAAGAGAGTAATTTTTTGTTGCTGAGCGAGTGAAAGGAGTTGTAGTTCTAGTTGTTTTCTATGGTATAAATAATTTAGTAGTACTTTTAATATTTTCACGAAATACAATTACTCTGAAAAAAAAAAAACAATGTAAAACGAGAGAGAAACTATAGTCGGTCAAGACGGACCATATGATACCCTACACCATTACACCTGTGTCCAATTGTAAACCAACACTTTTACTAAATGTAAAATAAATTATATAAATTCAAAATAATGCAATTATACTAACATCTATATGATTTTTTGAGCTTTAGGGTGATTCCCGGAAGTGTATTTATATGGGAGCTATGGTAAATTAATATACATATGGTAAATTATGATAAAAGTAGCGATATTAATCAAAACCATCAACAATCTCTTACAAAGGCGTTAATATTTCCTATATTAACATTAGCCAATTGAGTGAGGCTATTATAATAACTCCATCCTAGTCATCGCTATCTAAGATCCTCAAGTGCAGGATATTGGCAGGGGAGGTGCAAAATGCATTCTTCATCTCCCTTATTCTCCCTTATATTGTCCTGAGATTGCCGCTGTAATGTTTCTTAAATTTGTCCTTGGTAAACTTAATAAGAAAGATTACCTCTTCCCCCCAACAAATAAATTGTGAATTTATTCAAAGTAACGATCGCGATTTTAGCACAATATTAAAATTATTAATATTACGTTTATCGCAGCTTAATTATTTTGAAACTATTTAAAATTCAGGGTAAACTTTCGCAACTTCGTTACATTTAAACAGTGTGGGTCATTTTACAAATTTCCCTATCAGGCGGGGTTAGGCTTCAGTATACTGCCTATGTAACATTGCTCGACACTGCTTAATATACATACATAACTACGCATTCCTTTATTTTTCTATTTCTATATTTCAATTTAATAGGTGGATGATTCTATAATCACTTACTCATAAATAAAAATTGACTTTAATAAATATACTTGTTAATAAACTATTGCATACATTTGGAAACATTTACAAATGTAAAGCTCATATTCATTGAACTTTGAGTTTTGAGAAATTTTGTATGAAAACAGATCAACGATACTGTACACACATTATTCTAGCACAAATATTGTATACGCTTCAATATAAATTGATATAATGTATCATTTATCTTTGACATTTACTCTTTCAAGCAATGCATTTTACCCCATTTATAAACGTAAGAATATGACTAGAAAGAAATACAAACATCTCAATATTAAAGAAATTATACATAAATTGATCTGTGATTAGCATCTAAATAAGTTCTTTTAAAAATGTATGAAATATAAAATTTATGCAATAAAAATCATACAAGTGGAAAAATAATAAGAAAAATTAAACAAAAAATGTATATATAATATAATTATGCTGTAATAAAAATTAAATACAATTAAATATGATATCAATTATGAAAATTATTTTTATTTTAATTATAGCTTTCTAAACAAAAGTTAATAAAACAAAACTGCTTATGATAATAATATTTAAAATTCCATACAACAATAACTCAATTAAGGGCAAAGGTAATTAATAACATTAAAAAGGTGTAGTATTGAAGTATACGTTATTTAAAAATTAATCATATATTTTTAGAAGGCAATGTAAACAATTTAAAAAGTTTTTTAATTTTTTTTATTAGGTGTATAAAGTACATAATTTAATTAAATTAAAATGTAAAATATGAAGTTATTCTTACATAATTTATTTTTAAATAAAACACGTTAAAGGTTATATTTAGTATCATGATTTTCGTCACCCGATGATGTTTTGAATTTTAATATTAATTTATTTTAACGCTTTAAGTGTATTTAGGACAACTTTGTTGTTTCTGTTGTTATGTTTTTGTTTTGTTTTTATATTGAAATGTTTACACAACCGTGGTTAATTTTGTGGTTTTTATGGACAGCTAATTGAATAAAAATGTCAATTTTATTTAATGCTCCAATGACCATAAAGGTCAATTGTTTAAGGTTAAATTAAAGAATTTAAAACATTTCATTTTGTCATTAATATTATTTATACATACATATAGTATTTATTTTATATAAACTTATAAACGTTAATGTTCGATAAAGTGATATACATATATATATATAAATATTACCGTTCAAACATGCAACCCTTATGACAGAATTATTATTTTTATCACCTTTATAGAAAATACATGACAAAAGTTTCCGTTTCCTTTTCAGTATGCCAACATGTGTATACACGATTTCCTATAACGACTATTTTTATGATAATAGACGCAAATATACATATAAGCAGAAAAGAAGAATGAATATTGAAATTGTTCCATATTTCATAATATTATTATATTTAAAGTATGCTTGTTATTATGTTGATGAAATCATTTACATAGCCATTTTTGTGCTGTTATACAGATACCTTAAAATAGGTATTTTTCATTCAGATGATAAGAATTTTGAAAAGATAAAAAAAGCTCACGAAAATTAGACAATTTATTTGTTATGACTGTTACTGGTACAAACAAAATTTTACAGATATCGAAATTTACTTATTTATTTATTTTTTTGCTTTGAAATATCAGTTAATCGCAACGCTTTCTACAATACAAAAGAAAAAAAAAATATCTTCGAAAAAATTTAAATTAAACTGGTCGGCAAAAATGTTTCGTCCTCCTTTAAAATAAAATTATATGTGGATTAGTTAGAATTCGACATGCATAACACGAATCTGCTTTCAGTTTTCTCCAGGTCGAGATTTTTCCCTAACTTAATTTTTTTGTATACTTAATAGTTTTGGAGTTATTTCGAAATTAGTGCTTAAAAAAATACACCGCTTTTATACAGTCACACTTGTGAATCAATTATTAAGCTACATAATTTAAGATTTTTGTAAAAGGAATCTCACAATTCCCAAAAAAAACAAAAAAAAAAAAAAAAAATAAAAAAAAAAAAAAATAAAAAAAAAAAAATCCATAAATCCCAAAAAAGTGTTTTTTCACATTTTCGGCTATAAAATCTACATTTTTCCGAAGTCCCGTAGATTTTGATTGAAAACTTTTAACAACATATTACAGATTCCTAAACTACATTTCGTTTACCAATTCGTGCTTTGGGATTTGAGAAAATATAGACTAAAGTTAAAACTTTCATATAAAATGGGTCGAATTCGGGAGGGTGTGTACCTTGACCACTTGAGTTATTGGGCTCACTTTTATTTCAAAGTCTTCTCTGCAAAGATACCTTTCAGAAAAATGTATAATTATTATATGTTTTTTAAGAAAATTTTATTTTAGAGAAAAAAGAGTGTGGATACTTTTTCGGCCAAAAAAACACAAAAAGTCGTAATTTTTGCAATTTTCAAATTCAAAATCGTTTATTTTTGTACTCGGTAAAGATATCGACTTAAAATTTTTTTATTTTTTATTTATTTATTTTATTAATTTTGTCTAGTGAAAATATTCCTTACAGACAATTAAAAATAATAATTTTTTTACTAAATATTACAATATGAATAGGTATATTTTTTTTCTCTTTTTTTACAATAGACATCTTAAGATTTAAGAACATTTTCTAGGTTTATCAGCATTGGCATAATTAGCTCTATAGAATTGAACTGCTAATGGTGCGAAATAACGAGTAGGTAGCTTGATAAGGCCAAGTCTAGAAGTATATGGTGGCAACTCAGCAAAAATTGCTGCATACCCAGAAGCAGGTTTGTAAGGGAGAGATTAGAGAACTCTCCCTTACCAACCTGCTTCAAGAAGGCATGATTTTTGTTCGTGATGTCCCACAGGTCTCTTTGCTGCGCTACGTATTAGGTTCATACATGCCTTTATTATGCGCATTTTAAGGCATCATACATGTGATGATATCATGCCTCTTTTATGTGCATCTTTTAGAGATCCCAGAGGCTGTGAAATCATGCCTTGAATTTAAATAATGCATTTATGAAAATTATTATTTTTTATTATTATTTTTTTAAATTTATTTGATTTATTTTATAAAAATAAAAAGAAAATTCAGATATTTTTTAAATCAGTTCATCAACTTATTTGAGTCAAATGGACTTTTTATTGGGGTAATCCTTAATTGTTTAATCTGCAAAAAAATAATAATAATAATAAATAAAAATATTATACTACTTAATAGGAAAAAAAAAAAAGAAAAATTAACACAAAAAACATGGAATATGTTATACGTACCGTATATTATATATAGAAATTTTGGGTAACCCATAAATCACCCATTGTTTTTTTTTTTTTTTTTTATTTATTTTTTTCTCTAATCGTATAAAAACACAAACACAAAATTTATTCAAAACAAGTCAAACTGAAAATTAAAAAAGTAATAAAACACAAAATACGTTACAAAACATGTCATTTCTTGTATATTATATAATGAAAGCTAAAAACAATATACATATTTAAAGCTTTAATAATTTAATAAATAATTTTATTTTGTTATTATAAATAGTTATTTAAACAAATATAATAATTTTACTTACAATTTTAATAGGTTTTAATATTAATATTTTTTTCGACTTTCACGAACAACCCAGCAAAATTTTTTTAGGTACTAGTAAGCAGTACAAAATTATTCATGTCTGCCGATAGCGCATCTTTGATGCGCTTTGTAGTATGATATAAAAAGAAGCGAGAAATTTACATTAGGCTCATATTTTTTTTAACGAATTATATCCTGCATCGTCTCTCGCTTACGCGGATGCAGGATAGTAAGCGATTGACTTTTCTTCTCCTAATTTTTATTTACGTTTTGAAAAAAGTTCTGCTTATTTGGATGAAGCAATATTTTCAACTGCGTTGATTAGTTGCAATCGTGTGTTCAAAGTATTAAGAAGTAAGTTTGTGAAAGTCGGAAAAATAATATATTTAAAAACCTATTGAAATTGTAAGTAAATTTAAATATATATTTTTTTAATAATTATTTTATAATAACAAAATAAAATTATTTATTAAATTATTAAAGCTTCAAATATATTGTTTATCGTTTTCTTTATAATATACATGAAATGACATGTTTTGTAACGTATTTTGTGTTTTATTTTTTTAATTCTCAGTTTGACTTTTTTTTGAGAATTTTTGTGATTATTTTTTTTTTTTTTTTTTTTTTTTTTTAATTTTTAATTATTTATTTTTGCAGATTCAACAATTAAGGAATATCCCAATAAAAAAGGCTTTGATTCAATTTATGTAGATTTTTAAAAGCGTTTTGATGAACACTTTAGGGTTTTGTGACTTCCCTCTGTCACACTCTAACTCCTCTATTTTAAATTATATACACGACACTTCAAATTTCATATTTACATTATTATTTACAAAACTTAAAAATAGCCTAGAATTAACACAAACTCCTTTTGTGTTAAGCTACTTCAACTCAGCTTGACTCACACTGAGTAACTCTCCCCATTTGTCAAAATTGTCGGTCTTTTATACCCACGTTCCCATTCCGTATTATCCCGTCCTGTTTAAACCCAACCCTTAAAACTCTAAACTAACGTCTCTGTCCAGCAAAACCTCGGTGATCCTCCTATCTTTCCCCTCCAGTTCCTACATTTATTTGAACAGATTTAATAAATTTCAGATTTTTGTTATTCAAACATTTTATTATAAAATAAAACAAATAAATAAAAAAATTATAAATGCGTTATTTTAATTCAAAAGCATGATTTCATAGCTTCTAGGATCTCTTAAAGATTCACATAAAAGAGGCATGATTTCATCACATCTATGATGCTTTAATAATGTGCATAATAGAGACATGTATGAACCAAATACGTAGCGCATCAAAGAGCCCTACCAAGTGGGACATCAAGAACAAAAATCATGCCTTCTTGAAGCAGGTTGGTAAGGGAGAGTTCTCTAATCTCTCCCTTACAAACCTGCTTCTAGGTATGCACCAATTTTTGCTGGGAAACTTACTTCTTAATACTTTGAACACTCGATCACAACTAATCAACGCAGTTGAAAATATTGCATCACCCAACTTAGCAGAATTTTTTGTTTTAAATCGTAAATAAAAATGGGGAGAAGGAAGTCATTCGCTTACAATCCTGCATCCACGTAAGCGAGAGAGGATGCAGGTTGTAATTCGGTAAAAAAAAATATGAGCCCAATGTATATTTCTCGCTTCCTTTTATAGCTTGCTCAAATGCGCATCAATGATGTGCTATCGGCAGGCATGAATAATTTTGTACTGCTTACCAGTACCTAAAAAATGTTTGCTGGGAAATTTAGCGTGTTGAAATGAAGACTTCGAAGGCAAAACAGAAGAAACTGCTTTTAGACTGATTCAATGAGGTCAGTGTATTTTTGATATATAGGATCCCATATTATAGATCCATACTCCAGAATAGGTCTAACAAGTGATAAAAACAAAGCTTTTGTCACGTAAAGGTCATTGAACTCCTTTGCCCAGCGTTTGAAAAAAACAAGAACTCCTCTAGCTTTATTTACAGTAACCGAGATATGCATATAAAATTAAGTTTAGAATCCAAAAAAATTCCGAAGTCTATAATAGTGTCAACTCTTTCTTGTTGATAGCCTCCAGGAACATAATTTATCGGTAAGCGACATTTTCTTGCAAATCACATATATTTACATTTTTTAAGGTTAAGAGCCATTAGATTTATGTTACACCAGTTGTAAAATGAAATTAAGTCCTTTTGGAGGTAATGATAATTGTCTATATGTTGATAACTTAGAAAAACTTTTACGTCATCTGCATACATCAAAATATTAGAGTGTTGAATTACTTGTGGCAAATCATTTACAAACAAGGAAAAAAGCAGTGGTCCAAGGTGGCTTCCTTGTGGTACACCAGACATCACGTTTATGCATCTAGAGCATGAATTTTTGTAACGAACAGTTTGTTTTCTAGTAGTTAGGTATGAGTATAACCACTTAATACTACGATCAGTAAATCCCATTAAAGTTTTCTTATCAGAAGCACATTATTAACTTTATCAAATGCCTTGCTAAAGTCAGTGTAAATTACATCTGTCTGTTTTTGTTGGAGGAATGCACGATTTACAATAGTTGTGAGTTGAAGAAGATTTGTAATAGTAGAACACCTTTTACGGAAACCATGTTGATAAATTGATAATATGTTTTCTACTTGAAAACATAGTTGATCAGTAATGATTTCTTCATTTTTTTTTTTTTTGTAATATCAGATTTATTTCCAGATTTATACAATGGGATAATGTAGGAATTCTTCCATATATCAGGAAAATTGCCATGTTTAATCGAATTATTAAATAGAAGTGCTAAAAGACTAGCCAGAGCGTCGGCACAATTAACGAGAATGCAACTTGGAATCATATCTGGACCAGAATTAAATGAAAATTTTAGTTTTTTTATCTCTGAATTATTTATGTTAATATTGAAAGGATAATTTACAGAGTCATCATACAATGAATCTGAATATGTAGTAGAAAAGAAATCTGCAAACAGTGGTGCGATTCAGTAACTTTTAACGATTCGACAATCGCTAGACTTGTCAATAGCATTTGTTGTTTGTAGTAACGATTGTATGATTTACTAAGTATTCTTAAACGATTGTATATAACTATTGTTGTCATGTGGCATCTCCCTACAAGGAAGTACAAAAAAAAGTAAAGTTCTAAACCAAATAAAAAAGAAAAACAAAAAAATTGAAGACAAATCGAAATTTTTTAACAATTTTAAGACAGCGATTGATTAAATTATGCCTTTGATATAGATTAATATATGTTTCAGTTAATGGTTTGTTACGCGCTACATAGATTTTCAAAATTTGTAAAACTATCTTAGAAAACCCTTATTAAAATTCAAGTTAGGAGGCATAAAAGATGTTAAAATCCCAGCTAGCTATAAATCGAATGGTTGTGTAGTTCTTAACCCAATTTTAAACGCGTATACATATAATTATACTTTATATGCCAAATATCAACCGTAAAGTATAACAAAATTCATAATTAAAAAAAATATATATATAAGTTCTTCGGGCAAGATGTTAGCCAAAAAAAGGGGTGCATTTTTCCCTCCCTGTTGATACGAAATCATACACCTATGACATTCCGTACACCCTATAATATTCTAAGAATGTCCCTATCACAAAAGCCTAATTCATGTTTCTAATTATAATTGAAAATATTTGTCATTCCCATGTTTCAAAAATTTAGCAATTCATTTTTATTTAAAATTTAAATTTACATTTGCAATTAAATACAGAAAAAATTTCTACTTCTATTTTTGAAACTTTTAATAATAAATATATTATTACGCATAAAATAATTAAAATTATCATATTAATAAATTTTATATTTTTAACCAACGCACTCTTTTAAATGAATGATACATTTATAATGATCAAACAAAAAGAAAAGAAAATATGCAAAAGCAATAGTAAGCAAAATTACATTCTCATTAATAGGGAATGAAATGGAATTAATTAATATTTTAATAAATGCAAAATTTAAGAGTAATTATTGATCTTATAACTTATTACACATTATTTTGTTGTTGTTCAAAAATACCTGTTTGTTTACGTTTCGATGCATTCGCGTTCCATTGATGAGCTCAGCAAGGGACGATCAGGAATGGGCTAAATATTTTAAATTAATATTATCAAAGTAATTACTCTCTACCAAAAGATACTTTCTATAAATAGAATTATTATAAAAAGTGCGTAATAATAATAGGAAAAAAATGTAGGGTTAGCAATACGAAAATTAAATATATATTAGGGGTACTTTAAATTCATAAATAGAATTAGGAATTATTTAAACATAATTTAAATATAAAATATATTCATAATATACAAATAAAAAGTAATTTAAGTATAGCACGTTTAAGTATTTTAACGTATAAAATTATTCATTTATATAATTTTGTATACATATATGCAAATAAAATGTATTTTGTTATTATATTTAGAGTTAGTTTTGTTACTATATGTTTAGGTTAATTTAATAATAATCATGTTAGAATATAGTGTTTTATAAGTAGTTCTATAATGTAGTTAAGTATATATATAGGTTTATATTGTATTTATATTGAAATTAAATATACATGATCGTGTTGATATAGTTTTAGTTAGGAAAAATTAAATAATTTTAGGTAGTTAGAGAAAATGTATTCACCCCTATCGTGAATAACAAGTGGAATTTTTGTTCCCATGAAATTTTTATTCCCCTAGAAGGGAAAAATGCTATCGTGAATCTCAAGTGAAGAAATTTTCCCGCTATCAATTCTCAGTGAATGAAAAAAGGAAGAAAATTAAAATAAAAATAAAAATAAAGTTTTTTTAAAAAAATATACACGTATTTACTAATATTTTAAAGTGGAAAAAACAAAGCAAGATATTTAGAATTGGAGTGATAGTTTTATTGCAACTTTACTTTATTGTACTATTTAACTTTTATTTAGCAAAATAATTTGGCTAATTTTTGGAAACCCAACAAAAAATTAGTAACAAATTAAAGTGTACATTATGTTTACAATTGGAACAATAATTTTATTTTATGTTGAGCAATATATCAGTTTGTGTCTTATTAACTGATAGTGCCCTTAAACTAACTTCAATATCCGAATTATAAGAGGATCTACTTACATTTTCTGTTCTGTTCCCCAGCAAAAATAAAGTGAACAAATTAAAGGGAAAAGTGAAAAAACTCGGGGGAAAAAAATCATTCACGATTAGGGGAATTTTATTTTTAGCATGAAATTATTCATGGGGAATTTGTTCACGATTGGAAATTTAGGGAAAGGGAAAACATTTCGAGGGAAAAAGTATTCATGATAAGGGTGATTAATTCATATTCTGTATATTATTTCAATGTTTTAAAATTTTAAAGTAGCTATTGCGTTAGGTATAAATAAACATTTATACTAATGAATATAGAGTTTCTTTTATATTTTTATGCTTAAAGCATTTAGGAAGATTAAGTCAAGTTAATTATATTAAGTAGCTTTTAGGGATATGTTAAAATTTCTTGTTAGGTGTATAGAAAATTTGAATATTTTATAATTTTATATATAATAATAGTATAATTGTAATTTTAAAGAGTTAATATTTTTGATAATATAGTTTTCTATTTAGTAATTGGTAATGAATTATCTTGGAAGATTATGTGAGCAACTAATGATGTGGCAGTGAGCATGTGTCCTTCCAGATTTTTCGCCAAATATGACAGAAAGTCGTAGTTTATCGGAAAACGTGACTATGAAATCTTATATAAAAATGGTGTAGCTCCCGTAAGATTTTTTTTTTTGCGAAGGTGTGGACTTTTTTGAAGTTTAATTGAACGTTTGTCCAAATTTTCCTGGCTGAGCAATATGTCCCAAGGACCACGTGTCCTTGTTGACTTTTCACAAAATTTTGAATCTAAATTTAAGCATTTTATTAGTAAAATTAAACGCCTTATTTCGAAAACTTTAAATTTATTACCTTTAAATATTTTAACACAAGATATGCAAATTCCTCAATACTATTAGGATATTTATAAAATAGGCACATGTGATTTTGATTTCATAAAATATTTTATTATTTTCTTCAGAGTATTAGCACTAGTTTTTAAGAACTTTAACACTTTAAAAGTAGACTCTAAATGAATTCTCGAAATAACTTGAACAACGTATTAAGCTTAAAAAGAAGTGGTATGATGATATGATTTCAAGTATGTAAAGAAATAAACGGGATTTCTTTTTAATTATCTCTTTCTTACATTCAATCTCAATAGGCAATTAAGTGCGTAATTAGTATAATATGATCAAGAGTATGTATAAAAAAAATTATCTATCATGCTATAGAAAAGTTCAATAGTAATGCAAATATGGCTTTCATTTCGAGATTATAATTTTATTTCCAAATCATTTAAAAAAAAATCATTACAGGTTTTTTTAAAAATGATCACTACTTCCAAAAAACGTGGAAGCATGGACTATAACCTTGGAAGTGCATATTACATCCGCAAAAGAGCGACTTAGTCGTAGGGTTGACTTCTTGGCTACTTTTTGTTTTTAATATAACAACACAAAAATTTTTGTCTTTAAGTTAACCCAAACAAGTATCGTTAAAAGTGTTACAGAATAACGAAATCGACAATTTTGTTGTTTACTATTTTTAACGATTCGATTATCGTTAAAACAAGTTACTGAATCGCACTACAGGTTGCTAATAATATCGTCACAACTCGATTCTTTCTGATGGAACTTCATAGCAGAAGGCAAACCAGTATTTTTACGTTTACAATTAACAAATTTGTAAAAAGAATTTGGATCGCGTTTAAAATTTACTTTCATCCTATTCAAATAATTAGTATAACATGGTTTGTTTATTGAGGTATATTCAGCACGACCGACCGAGTACTTTAAGTAATCATAATGCGAGCCAGATTTTTTGAATTTTTTGTACCATTTATTCTTATTGTCTTTTGTATACGACAACAGCTTGTTATTCCATGGTGGGCCAGATCTTGGTTAAACATTACGTTTCGGAACACATAAGTCCAAAAGTTCATACATTTTATTATAGAATAAAATAGACATCTGTTGAACATCAGTAGAAGACGATAAAAAATTTCTCCAATTAATACTTTTTAAGAAATAATTTAACATATCATAATTTGCATGTTTAAAAGAAAAAGTTTTACCATGCTTTAAGGATGAAGGCTTAACAGCTGAAGTTTGAATAGATAATTGAAGTTCAATTGTTGGATGATGGGAATCTTCAGGAGTTGCTAAAGGTGAAGAGCAGGTTAAAAAGCAATCAGGAGATTTAAGTCATATAATACTTTAAAAAATTCATCGAGGTTAGAACTCGATTTAGTTTAGACAAAATGATTATATTCTGGTAAATATTTCCATGAGATTGATGGAAAGTTAAAGTCTCCAAAAACAATTACAGTGCCGTATTCATTAGCAAAGCATGTTACCAATTTAATAGCTTCAGCATGTTTATCATAAATTATTTGCGGAGATGATGGAGGAATATAAGAGCATGTGACGAATATTTTTTTGTGGTTGAGTTTTATAATTATTGATATAAATTCAATATCATTTGGACAATCAATTATAAATGGTTCAGATGCAAAACTATTAGAAACTGCAATAAGAACACCACCACTATAAAGCTTGCTACCAGGATCACGACGAAAAATGTTAAATTTATTACAAAGGATTTCCGAATTTTTAAAATGTTCATTGAGCCATGTTTCAGAAAATACTATGTCGTGATGAGAAATGTCAAAACTTTCCATGTAGAGCGATGATATTTTAGTTCTTAAGCCACGAACGTTTTGATAAACGAAAGAGATGTAATCTTTAGATATCTCAATTAGTTTTTTGGATTGGAAGATTCAATTTGAGGTAGGACAGCAATATTTTGAACGCTTGAATTTGTTCTGTAAACATACTCACGTACTAAGGTATTCTTGGGCCAAAAGTTGCAAAAATATCTGAGGAAACAGTGATTTTTAATGAAGTAATAGCTCTTGGTTGACTGAAGTTAAATTTATAAATGGAGAGATCTATGTTTTGACCGAGATTTTGTTTAATGTAGTAATCAATGGCATCAACAGTAGCATCACTTGCTAAACGAGAAACAAAAATTTGTTTTTTTGGAGGTACGGCTCATCATGCGTTCAACATTGTCAGCAAATGAGGGTGCATTTTCCAAAATTGGATAATTATTACTAAGATTATTTACGCTGGCAGAATTTGAGACAGCTTCCGCAAAACTACGTTGTGTATCAACGAATATTTTATTAATATTTGGACGAATTGAGAGTTCTTCTGTTGTAACGGGATTATTGTATGAAGTGACAGCAACCGGATCACGTATTTCAACTTGAACTTGATCATCGCTTTATTTGTATTCCTGGCAGATTTACTACGTTTAGGGGATGATTGAGGAGGAGATTTTAGATTATCTAAAGATTTGAAATCATCAATTAATTTACCATACGCGGATATGCGTTCATTAAATTTGAATGCTTCTTCTTGTATTTCTAAAAATTGTATCTTAGTTTCTTGAAAAAAAAAAAAAAACGATAGGGAACCAATGTAGGCCCTTGTTTTTAGAAATGGTTTCCACAACAAGTCCAGAGAGGCCATATGACAACATTCATGACACAGCCAACAGACAGCCATTCTTTCATTATCATTTTCAATATTGCAGTTTTTTATTAAACATGCCATTATTACGTATTATAAATGCATTTTCCAATTTTATGTATGATTTTAAAGGTTATACGAATTTAATTCCGAAATGTTTGCTGGGATATTATATTTTTGAAAATAACTGACTTTAAATGATATGGCAATACCGTACGATCACTTTAAAGCCCAACTTACAATAGCACGTAGTCAGCAGCAGTGTGTGCTGCCATAATCAGCTGACTATTTAGAATGCACTGTTTGTTATGGTGTTGATTACATTTGGTCAGCAGCAGTTTGCAGTGCTGTTTCATTTAGCCCTGTTTCTAAATTCACTGCACTGCATTCAGATTGAGAGCGAGACAAAGAGAGTGAGCAAATAAATGAGAGGCTAAAATACACAAGTAGAACAAAGCTAGATAGCGGTTGTAAATTGTGGCTGCCTACGCTGAATTGTAATTATAACGGCAGCTACATATTGTGCTGACAGTGATCAGCTGATAATTTTTGCTGATACTGTTGCTGACTACGAGCTATTGTAATTTGGGCTTAAATGTCAATATAGATTTAAAAACTTGGCAGCACTTTACTTGAAACAGCTGATAATGTTTATTAATATTAACAGGCAATTTATAACTGATATCAATAGTTGTCTCTTTTACGTATTTACGTGATTTAAACAAAAAAAAAATTTATATATTGATATAGATGAAAATGAATATGTTTTACATTTTGCAATTTGAAGAGAATGTTGAATGCACTTCAGTTATTTAGTATACAGCACAAACTAATGAGTTGTTATACGATATTAATATAATTTTCGCGGCAATACATATGATATAAAATAACAATTTCCAGGAGCTTTTAAAACACTTTTATGTATCAGTACAGGGATTGAAGGTGCTTAGGATAATTTTGTTCTTTAATTAGCTAAAGAAAAAGAAATGAAATCGGTCGAAAATACTAGGATATATACGAAAAAAATGGAGCAAGAATATGCAAAATTGAGGTACTTAAAAATTCAAATGCAAATAACTCAAAAACTATAAGAGATAAATAGGATATGCAAGCATATTTTTTGTAGGTCTTATCAGTTCCTACAATAATGTTTAAAATTATTTGAAATTGGACGAGAAACAAAATTTTGTCAAGCGATCAAAAAATGTGAGTAGTATGTTTGTGGGCCTTCTAGCACAACGGTCAAAACGTTAGGGCTTTCTGGCACAACGGTCAAAACGTTAGGGCTATGTAGCACAATGGTAGCGCGGTGTTGCCACCATAATGAAACCCCCTTGAAACGTTAGGGCTATGTAGCACAATGGCAACATTATATTATGACAATTTATGATTATTGTCATGACTATTGTTCGGTGATTTTTTTTTTTTTCTGTGTGTTGTGAAGGCTATATGTCAGTGTTTTGATTGTTTATTGTCACGAACCTTTTTTTTGGATGTTATGTTTCATTTGTCATTAGGAAATTATGTGATTTGGTGATTAATTAATTATGTATAGCATTTGATATCTATTGAGCAAAGCATGATTGTGCATGCTCATAAATGAATATTATTAAATGCATAACCTTACGCACGCGTGTCAACATTATCATGTTTTGTATAAATAAAATGTACATCTTGTTGTTGTTTTTGAAATAGAAAGATAAAGGCGAATTGTGTGAATAGAATATAAAAGTAATTCTTAAGGAATTCGTAGGATAATTAAATGGTAAGTATAATATGTGTTATCTATTAAGATAACATGATTCTGCATGCTCTTAAGTTAACTAGGGAGGGAGGGAATTGATGCATAACAAGTGTGAACCTCAACATTTTGTATTATTATTATCTTTTTTTTTTTTTTTAAGTTTTATAGTGGACGGAAATATTGACAATGTACAAGATTTATGAATTTATATTTAGACATACATATATTTTTTGTGATCACAACTGTTAACAGCATGACATTTATGAAATTTTTAATGGTAATTTTTACCTTGTAATATAAGAACGAAAGTATTGTTTTTTTCTTTTGGTTTAATTTTTTTTTTTTTTTTCTAAGTAATACTTTTTTCTTAGTTCTAAAGAGAAAACCTAGAAATATAACATTTAGTATGTTATACTACTTTGTCTTATTCGGATATTTAAAGCCTTAAAAAGATATACAACTATTACAATTTTATTTAAAAATTTTTAGAAAGTCACTAATTAAAGAAAAGTGTTAAAAAAGAACCTACATACATATATATTTATAAACGATAAAATAAGTATAAAAACAATAATATCAAAAAAAAAGGATAGTTTGAAAAACATAAAATACATAAGAATTTAAAATATATTCATATAAAGAAATATAATATTTATATAACAGAATCTACAGTGAATCAAAAGTGAATAAAAATTATAAGTTATTTAAAAATAAAAAAAAGAAACACCTAAATTTGAAATAATGGCCGCTATGTTTACATGCACTGAATGCAATAAGGCTTTTGCCAACATTAAGTCATTGCAAATGCATGAAATGACTCACACATCTTCATCCAGATTCGCTAAAGAAGATATTTCTAGAGACGGAAATTTGGTTAAAAGGGTGAAAAGTGCATTTAAGACAAGAGTTGTGACTCTTTCCTTCACCAATAGAAACGAAGGATGTCTCCTACCGGAAGTCTTTTTGAAGGAAGCATCAAAAGCTTTTAAAGGGGAAGTTAGTTACTTTCTTAAAAAAAATGAAATATTAAAATTTAATATTGAACTCCATGGTCTATATGCTAAGCCAAATATGGATAATTTGGAAAACACTCCGATTGAGGTAAAAGTGTTTCAAACAAAAATGAAAGACATTTATTCCATCAGAGAATATGATGAAGCATTTTCTATGAAAACAGAAAATATTTTACAAAAGACCGAAGAGTTTCAAGAGAGAGATAGTGGATGGACTTTAGTTCAATTAGTAAAAGTTGAATTAAATCTAAATAAGTTCCAGCCTCTCAGAGGTTCAACCTATATACCGCTTCCTACAAAACTGCAATTAAAAAAAGCTTGTATCAACGTCCAAAATCAGGATGAATTTTGTTTTAAATGGGCCATAATTTCAGCAATTGCCAAAATTAAGAAAAATGCTATGAGAACCTCATAATATAAAGTAAATATATATTCAAACAATATATTCATAAATGGAGTTCATTTGAATTTTAGTGGGTTAAGCTTCCCACTAAAACTAAAAGATATTAATATCTTCGAAATAAATAGCCCGAATATAAGCGTCAATGTATTTGGTTATGATGAGGCGAAAGATTTAATAGTTGGACCATACTACAAATCAAAAGAAGAGAAACCAAAGCATATTAATTTGTTGTTTATACAAGCAAATAACGGTGATAATTCCCACTATGTTTGGATTAAACATATTTCAAGGTATGTTAATTAAAAATTATAATACTATTAAATGCAAGTTATTCTATTCCAAATTTATTTTACAGATTTCTCAAGTCTCAAGTCACTCTACATCATGAAGCAATAGTTCTTTGCAATTATTGCTTACAACACTTCCACAACAAAAAGGCATTGGAAAAACATGAGGAGAGATGTACTAAAACTATTTCATATGTGCCCCCAGCAGATAAGTCGATTTTAGAATTTAAAAATTATAATAAGCAATTAGATATGCCATTTGTAATATATGCAGATTCAGAATGTATTTTTGAAAATATTCAAACATGCATTCCGAATGGAAATATTTCATCAACAATATTAGTTGATAAACATATTCCTTTTGCATTTTCTTATTATATAAAATGTAATTTTAACTCCAGTTTAAATACTCTTCGTATGTTTAAAGGTGTAGATTCTGCGAAACTATTTGTAGAGAACTTAGTTAGTGATGTTAGATATTTAAACGAAAATTATTTAAAAGTCGTTAAACCAATGACACCCTTAACCGAGAAGGAAAATATAGATTTTGCTTTAAACAATACTTGCCACATTTGTTCAAAAATTATAATAAATGAAAGCAAAGTAAGAGATCACTGCCATTTAAGTGGAAAATATAGAGGACCTGCACATAATTCTTGTAATATAAATTACAAATTACCAAATTTTTTCCCCGTAATATTTCACAATTTTTCTTCATATGATTGCCATTTATTTGTGAAAGAATTAAATAATATAGATAAAGGTCCTATTAATATAATTCCTCTTAATAAAGAATTATATATTTCACTTTCTAAAACCATTAGTAGTAATAAAGGTGGAAATATAGAAATTAGATTTCTTGATTCCTGCAGATTTATGCCGTCTAGTTTAGATAATTTAGTTAAAAATTTATCTAAGGATGAACTTAAAATTGTAAAAAGTTTTTATTCAGAGGATGAAAGTAAATTTAATTTATTAATAAGAAAAGGAGTCTTTCCTTACAATTATTTAAATTCAATTGAAAAATTAAGGGAAACTCAACTACCAAAAATAGAAGATTTTTATAATAAATTAAATGATACTCATTGCTCCATAGAAGATTATACTCACGCTAAAGAGGTATGGAGTAAATTTGAGTGTAAAACATTAGAAGATTACCTAATGTTATACTTGAAAAGCGATGTTTTGTTATTAGCTGATGTATTTGAAAACTTTAGGCAAGTATGTAAAAATATTTATCAATTAGACCCTTGTCATTATTATACGGCACCAGGTTTATCCTGGGATGCCATGATGAAATTTACTGATATAAAGTTAGATTTATTAACTGATTTAGAAATGATTCAATTTTTACAAAAAGGAATAAGAGGGGGTATCGTACAATGTTCTCGAAGACATACTAAAGCTAATAACAAATATTTAACAGATTTTAACCCTAACATCCCGTCCAAATATTTAACGTATTTGGATGCCAATAATTTGTATGGGTGGGCAATGTCAGAAGCTTTACCCGAAGGTAATTTTGAATGGGTAGATGACGTTGATAACTTCTCTTTGGAGTCAATTCCAGATGAGTCAGATGTTGGGTATATACTAGAAGTTAGTTTAACGTACCCCATAGAAATTCACGATTCTCATAACGATTTACCATTTTGTTGTGAGAATAAATCTCCTCCAAACTCCAAAGAGGAAAAACTGTTAGTTGACTTAAATGATAAAAACGACTATGTAATTTATTATAAAAATCTTAAGCAATGCTTAAAGCATGGACTAAAATTGAAAAAAATTCATAGAATTTTGAAATTCAAACAATCCCCATGGTTGAAAAAATACATATCTTTAAATAACTTTCATCGAACAAATGCAAAAAATGAATTTGAGAAAAACTTTTTTAAATTATTAAATAATGCCATTTATGGTAAAACAATGGAAAACGTTGATAAACGTAAAATTATTAAAATTGTAAATAATTGGGAAAGTGTTGGTAAAAGGCTGGGAGCTCGTGCTCTTATAGCTAAACCAGAATTTCACTCCTACAGTATATTTGAAGAAAATATGATGGCTGTAGAATTAGATAAAAATCATTCCTACTACAACAAACCAATTTACCTAGGATTTACGATTCTAGAACTTTCAAAGTGGAAAATGTATGATTTCCACTATGATTACATAATACCAAAATATAAAACAAAGGCACAACTTAATTATATGGATACAGATTCCTTTATTTATACAATAGAAACAGACGATTTCTATAAAGATATAATTAACGATATAGATTATAGGTTTGATACTTCAGAATACGAAGTAAATAATAAATTCGGCATTCCCCAAAAAAATAAAAAGGTATTAGGGATGATGAAAGACGAGAACAATGGTTTAGTTATGAGCGAATTTGTAGGTTTAAGAGCGAAAATGTATTCGTTTAAAACGGAGGATCTAAAAGAAACCAAAAAGGCTAAGGGTGTCAAGGTAAATGTTTGTAAAAATTTAAGCTTATCAGACTATAAAAATTGTTTATACAATAAGCAAATATACTATGGAAATATGTATATATTTAAATCCAAATTGCATACATTGTATACCTCTCTTATAAATAAAGTAACTTTAAGTTATTTAGATAATAAGAGATATATATGTGATGACAATGTGAGCACTCTAGCTTGGGGGCATTATAAAGAAAATTTTTTACAAAATAATGATGAGGAATTTATATTTGATGCTATCGATATTAATCATGAAGAGAATGACTATATTTTCAAATTTGTTAATGATAATGATGATCAATTTATGCTTGAAATTGAAAATATTGAAGAAATAGATAAAGATTACAAAAAGAGAAATTTAAAAATAGTGATAGTGATGATGAGTTTTTAATGGAAATTCAATATTAGTTTTGTTGTTATATTTATTTTATAAAATTATAACTAAGATTTACAATCTTGCTTATATCTAAGAATTGTTTATTTAAATGTATAATTGTATAATAATTAAACTTTAACTAAAATTATATTAATATTTCTGTTAAATTTAAAAATTTCTTATTTAAATATTAGTAAATATATTTTTAATTATTTGTTAAAAATTAGTAAAATGTAATTATTTATTAATAAAATTACAATATTATGAAAAAAAAAAAGATTTTTTTTTTTTTTAGTTTAAAAATAGGTTTTCCGTTTTAAGTAATAGGGCATTTCTTAATGCGCAAACTCCGTACTGGTGATAAGTGCAATGTAAGGTATTTGGATATTTCATTTCCAACTGTCTAAAATTAATGCATCCGAAATCTTCAATATTAAAAACTTTCTGCTTCAAAATGTTTTCTAACCATTTTTTCTTTTCAACGCCTTTAACGTATATGTTTGAATATTTCAGATTCGATTTTAAAAATCTACAAACACTTTTAAATGATATGAATCCATCATTCCAATTTATATGATGAAAATATTTTGTTAGCCACTTTGCTTGCTTTTGTTTCTGTGGTGTTAGAGACTTTAAAGAAAATGGAGATTTTATGATAAAATTGATATACTGTTTAGAATTGAAAACAACTGCAATTTCTTTTGCAATAAAATCATTCGAATTAAATTTGAATCCTTGTAAATCAACGAAAATTGTGTTTGCCATAATATATGATTTATAAGAATTTTCTAATTTCTCCTCTTAATGGTGTGTACTCAATTATTCGATCGTGGATGAGAATGCAATAAGCTGATGTATATGTTGGAATATTTGTAGCTGTTTCAAATTCAATTTTTATATCAATCGGTCCGCTGTTAACAGATTCGTTCTGATGACTAACATCGACAACTATTATGGGGGCTTTATTTTTAAATTCTTGAGAAGTGAGGAGCGGTTGAGCATCCTTGATGTAGTAGTTTTGTTGAAATCTTACATACATATCATATAAAATTGCATAACGTTCATTTTTAAATTTTATATTGAGATCATCATATGGATAAGATTCTGAATTTAAATGTATTTTTAAATTTGTTAAATCACAATGAGTAAACTTTTTTTCATGTTGAAAAGCTATTAAAACAAATCAAGGTCGCTCTCTATTTGAGGCGAGTTTGACATTCCAAATGTGATTAGTACCAGTATTTAATTGTGGATTTATATGACAATCCCAACTACGAAATGCTATTGGTATAGACGTTCCACTGTTTATTATTTTAATCATATTTAATTTACTGAAATCTGATAGGTGTACATGAGGTATTCTCCATGAAATGTTCGAAATCGTCAAATTAACTTTTTCAGTAGAAACAGTTGAATACACAAGATCTGAATCATTTTTATTACGTAAAAGAATCAATTCATGTTTTCCATTTAATATTATTTTATTATAGTCTTCAGCGAATCCTAAGAACATTTTTAGTGGAACATAAATATCCATTTATAAGATCAATATCTTCTATTTTATTCCAGCCAGCATTTTGCATTACATTATTATCAGTTGGTGATAAAGAAACCAAATTTTTTATAGTACAGGATGTTCCTAGATGTCTTGTATGATCAATTTCAATGCCATTAAGTTCATAACGAATTTCATCAAAGAGATATGCTACAAAATTATTTTTTAATTTAAAGTTGGATGTTGAAGGTACTAGTTTTGTGTTATTGACATCTTTTACGAATCCTTCAACATATATAAAACTTTCAGCTGGTAATACATACAAATCTTGATTTTGTATTGAAATTCTAATTTCATCATTGTTGTTGTATGATTGAAGATATGGTGTATATGTGTGGTAGTCCTTCTTAATTATGTTTTCATCAGATAATGGTTTTTCTAGAATCTCTATTACTGAACTCATGGTTTCTTCAATTTTAAATTTAACGACTTAAGAAATTTCCTATTTTCTGGAGTTAGTTTCAGATATTGTAAGGATCTGTTTAGCTTTGAGTTATTTTTCAATATTGTGTTATGAGTATAAGATAGTTTGCTGTTAGATTTATTATATATTATCATTATTTAGCAGGTTTTAAATGTATTCTAATTGTAATTTCCTCTCCTCGGAAATTAATTAAGTCTCCGTGTTGATCAACTACTCTCAAAGTAAGTGAACTTATCTCTCGAGAGTTGACTGGTAAATAAATGAGATTTCTAGGAATCTCATCTATTTTATACCCTGGAGGAACATTAATTGCAAACTCATGCAAGGTGTGAGATTGGGAATTATTCATGTAAGTGTTTACTGCTATATTACTTTCAACTCGCAAAATATTTACTTTGAAAATATTGACAGGGAGATCAGAATAATGATCTATATTAGGTGATAGAGTCTTTTTATTAAATCCTAAAAGTGTTCCAATTGTATTCTCCCTATTAAAATAGATTGAATCTTTTGAGCTATTTATTTTCACTTGCATTGTATTATTATTAGCTTCAATATTAATTGTATTGTTGGGACTGAATCTTTTATATTGTTCCTTGATATAATCAACAATATCATTTAATTCATATGATCCTATTGGTATATCAAATACGTAATCTCCGATGTGGAATACATTATTATAAATATCCACATTAGGAATACTATTATATGAATGAAAATCTATAAGAGCACACTCATATTCTCCATTTAATTCGATGGGAGGAAAATAATTAGCAGACAACTCAGATGAGTTAGCGCTTAAGGTTAGTGTTATTGACATTTCGGATGTCGACTTATAAATAAATTAAATTTGACAAAAGTTGCGTATTAAAATTTTTTTTTTTTTTATTTAAGACCACATATACATATAAAAATTTATCTTATTAGCTATAATATTTCATTTTTGTTAATCCAGGAATTATGTTGATTTGAGAATCCCAACCATTTGACATATACTTTCTCTCCTTTAGTTTTAAGAATTTTTTCTACCAAGTATGTATTGGGGAATTGAGTTTTAGAAAGTTCTTCATCATAGAATCCTCCTTTAATTGGATTTCCATGATATTTTTAACTGTTTTAATTTTAAAAACTTCCGTTGTCCAATTGGGGGTATAACCTTTCTCGAAAATGTGTTTATATTTGCTTATACGCACATAATCTCCAACATGAAATTTAGTAAATTTGTATATTTTTAAATGATTATATATAGTATTTAACAGTTTTCTTTCATTTGTAGAATTAACATTAATTGGAGCCATTTTGATTGTGCGGTGTACTTTTCTGTTGTATGCATTAATTAAATCTTTGTAAATATCGAGCCAATTATATGATCCATTTAAGCTAAATTGTTTCCACATCATCCCTTTCAAAGTTCTATTGAATCGTTCTACTATTGAAGCCTTCATACTGCTATATGTAGAGTAGTGATTGATGTTATGTTTGGTCATGAGGTTTTTAAAGTGTTTATTGAAAAATTCTTTACCATCATCAGTCTGTAAGTTTTTAGGAACTCGTCCTAATTTAAAAATGTTATCAATTGCTTTAACAACTTCCAATGATGTTTTTGTTTTAAGTGGTATACCCCATGCAAATTTTGAGAAAGTATCAATTATAGTTAACAAGTATCTGTAATTTTTATTATATAATGAATAGGCTCCCATTTCAACCAAATCAGCTTGCCAAAGATCATCTATTCCTTTCATTACAACTTTTCGACGAATAAAATTTTTCCGAGCTTGTTTATGAAGTTCATTTACTAAGTCTTTTTTTGTAGTCATTTTATTCACTTTTTTTTTTAATTATTATTTTTTTTTTTTGTAAAGATAATTTTTAATGGTTTTCCGTAGTTAAAGCATTTTCATTTACTATAATTTTTATTAAATGATCAATTTTTAAAATTTGTTCACGTATCATTTTGATTTCTTCTTCGAAAATTATTCTCATATTCAATATAATTTCATGAATTTCATTTATATTATCTTTTAGGTGTTCTATTATCTCCTTCTGTGCTTTCTCAATGTGAGTTTTCAAAAACATTTTATTGACAACATCATTCTCTTCCAAAGCACTTGCAACATTTTTGATTCTTTTGTATTGAATGTCAATGTTGTTATCCGAATCCATAAAGAACTCCAACAATTTAGGTGCATTTCTTATTGATATTATACCACTTGTATCATTTAGATAGTGTCCAAATTTATCAACAGACATAATTGGTTTAGATTAAAGTTATTCAATAATGTTTGCTTCATATAATTCTTCAATAATTGAAATAATTTCGTTGTTATGACTCGAATGACCGGCAGCTTGTGATGCTAGCAATAGTCTAAGGCGATCTACCAATTCATTTGGATCGTCCCAATATATATAGTTGGGATTATGTAAGTTTAAATTCATTAATCCATTCCCCATATAAGTATTAGTCGTTGCGTTAGGAGATGATGTATGTAATATTGCTGGATTCGCTGGAGTTCTTTCTTTAAACAATTTTCCAATAATATTTTTATATTTATAAGCTCTAGTTCCTTTTATATAACCATCGGGTTTGTAATCTCTTTTATAAGCATTTGTGTTAATTAGAATCTTTTTGTAAATTTCTAACTCCGATTTATCATAATCTTTTGGTATCTTATGAAACATTAATGAAAATAGTCCTGGTGTAAGAGCCCATATTTGATTCCCAATTAATATCTTATCGTTATCAAACTTAATGTAACTATCTCCAAATTTCCATTCATTATTTTGATCTTTATGAGGACCATAAAGAGTATCTAACTCATTTTTTATTTCCAATAATGATAAGTTAGGATAGCTCTCGATAGTATTATTTACATTATCTATTGTATCTGATTGAGAGTAAAAATTATCATCTTCATCATCGTTAAAATGTGTTTCTTCCAAATTTTTTTTTGGGGTACTGGTTTCCAAATTCATAGGTATTTTATTATTCATAGAACTGATGCTTTCATTACCTTTAACTCTAAATTCTTGTTTTTCTGTTTTAGATATATTTTTATTATTTTTTGAGCTTGTGATAAGATCTTTCAATGGTTCTGTTATAGGTTTAAATGTATCTTTCAACTGTCTTTGTGTATCTGCTTCACCAATTTTTATGCTAAGTAATTTTTTCTTTAAAACATTTCTAGTCTTTACCAAATCTTTTAAAATTTTCTCATTCATTTTTAGTTGCTTATAATATCAAATGTTTATTTTATGATTTATATGTTTTTTTTTTTTTTTTTTTTAATAATATTTTGAAATATAATGGAGAATGTGATTATTGATGTAATATGTTTAAAGTTTGATATTACACTGATAATTATATTTACTTTAATGATAATTTATATTGTTATGAAATAATCAAAAAGCTTTCTGTATCTTCCATTATTTAATTCATCATCTTTACTTATAACCAAAAACCCATATTTGTCCTTCCAACATTCCTGACAAATTTCTTGAAACTTTTCATATCTCATATCACTACCAACATGATCATCGTAGATATGTTTCATATTCATTTCATCTTGCTTAAACATAATAATCATATTAGCATTATCCCTTACTAAATGTTTAGGAATTCTAGTATAAGTTTGACATAAATAAAATGAGTCAACATTTTTATGTCTTCCCATACAAAAATATGCACGTATATTGTTTTGTTTTTCACATGCAACATCATCGAATATCATAACTGAGTTATTTTTGGCTTCATCAGGAGGTATAACAGACTTATTATCTGAAAACGTATAATATCCCATTCCTTTAATTGGTGATATTAGTTTCTGCAAGTATTCATATTTTGGTTGATAAAGTGATTTAGAATATAAATAAATGTTTTCAAATTTAAGTCCATTAGGACTTTCAAGTAAACCAATCATAACATTAGTCTTTCCACAATTTGATGGTCCGACAATCAGTGCACGAATTGAATTCGGTAATAAAGAACTGTGCCTAATGTTCGAATTTGCATTCGTACAAGAATCTATATTACGAATTAAAATATTTTTATGTTGTTTCACCAAACGCATTTTTATAACTGAATATAATATCTTTGTATTAATTCTTTATAGAATTAATTAAGATGTTGTTGGACTATAATAAAAAGTTTAATTGCAAAAGATCTGTCAATGGTGGAGGTTTGGTAAATAAATCAGTTAACCCACCTACTGAACTCCAGCTTCCTAATTATTTTTATAAATAATGTTATATTATTTTTTTATTATATAAAATTATATATAAATAAGATGGTGATACATTATAATAAACAAGTTAATTGTAAAAGGGCTGTCAATGGAGGAGGTTTGGTGAATAAATTAATTAACTCCCTACCAATTGAACTACATCTTCCTGGTTATCAATATTGTGGTCCTGGTACAAAATTACAAAAACGTTTAAATAGAGGTGATAAAGGAATAAACCCCTTGGACTCTGCATGTAAAGATCACGACATTGCTTATTCTAAAAGTAAAGATTTATATAATAGACATCAAGCTGACAAAATTCTTGAGAATAGAGCTTGGGAAAGAGTACTTTCAAAAGATAGCGATCTTACAGAAAAATCCTTTGCATATTTGGTTAGTAACGCCATGAAAGCAAAAAGAAAACTCGGTATGGGGTTAGAGAAGTAGAAGAAAAAGAGCTTAAATCCTAAATCTGATGGAAGAAAACTCTTCAATACAACTATAAAAATGGCAACAAAAATTTTAAATAAAGAAAAACCTCAAGATCTTAACTCTGCTATTAAGATTGCACGGAAGATTGTCAACAATTCATTTAAAGGAAAAAAGTCTCAAGTTGTAATACCACGGGTAATAAATGTTCCAAAACTTGGTGGTGTTTTACCTTTAATACCAATTCTAACTGCTCTAGGAGCAATTGGTAGTATATCCAGTGGAGGAGCGGCTATTGCAAAGGCGGTAAATGCAGCAAAGGATGCTAAACTTCAATTTGATGAAGCAACTAGACATAATAAAACAATGGAGGCAATAGCAATGGGTAAAGGCCTTTACCTTAAACCATATAAGAAGGGATATGGATTAGTTTGTAAGGAAAAATCAAAAAACTTTTAGAAATGCTACCCAAAAGACCTCTAACAGATATTGATTTAAAGAAGTTTACAAAAAATATACCCTTCTTTAGAGGAATTTTTATGCTAGACTCAATGCCTAAAAGTCCTAGAAAAAAAGAATGTGGTATAGTTAATTTGGATTCTTCGAAGGGGGTTGGAACACATTGGGTAGCATATTACAAAAACAATAAAGAAAAAGAATATTTCGATAGTTTTGGAAATTTACAACCTCCATTGGAATTAGTTAAATACCTTGGACAAAATATAAAATATAACTATATTCAACATCAAAATTATAACACTTATAATTGTGGTCACTTATGTCTTGAATTTCTGTATCAAATTAATAAAAAGAAATGAATAAAACACGTGTTTTTTTTATTTAAAAACTACTTTTGTTTTTATTAAAAATATTTTATAAAATTAATTTTATTTACTTAATAAACTGAATAATATATTACTTTTAATTAATATCTATTACAATAATAAAATTATTTAGTTAAAATTTTTAGCCCAGTAAGGATATTGAGTATTGGGGATGAAGGCATCGTTATCCTCAAATGGCTTTAAGCGTAAGTTTCTCTCTCCTTCTCTATGCATAAGATATAATCCAGTAGATAGTTTAAGAATATCATCATCGGTTAATGAACTAAAGCGATGTGGTAAGAACATTACGTGGTTATCTAGTTCAATTTGAACCATAAATCCATACTTGGTTCGAACTCGCTTTGCACCCATTATGATGTATTTTGTAGACATTGACAAATCCTTAATATGAATTAAGGATTTGTTACAATTAAGACTATTAAATTTCTGAATTAGAGCTGAATCCATAATAGCAACTTCTCACGTCAACTTCTCTTTACAAAATGAAACTAATAGAACTTAGCAGGCTTATTAGGGATCGAAGAAACTTTTTCTTACAAATATCTTAATTAAAAATTATATGTATTAATTTAACATAATGTGAGCAAAAGAGATGGTTGATATTGATCTTTTTCTTTATGTTAATAATGTATTATTATAACATTGTGAAATACTTTAACATATTTAATAAAATTATTTTAGAAATGGAGTGAGAAAACAAATTTAATAACTATTGAATTTAAACAAACTAATAGAAAAGGATCGAATATTTTACTTATTAATTGAAATAACTAAATTAATTAAAATGCAGGTAACGTTTCAAAGTGAAAACATTTTACTACAGTAATGAGTGAAAGAGAAAAATATATTTGTTGAATGAATGAAATTTGATTATGGTCTTCTGATATATTAAAGTAACATCATCAACATTTAAAACAACTATCAGTAGCTGAAAATCCTTAAAGAAAAACAGTTAAAAATGTCTTATTTAAAAAAAGTCATCGAAAATTTTTTTAACGACTTCCGAGACCTCGTTACATATGAACATAGGGAAATGCTAAATTGCTTTATGGCAATGTTGGAGGAAAACGATGAAGATGGAGTAGTTGACGCAGAAGATGGTGTGCACGGTGTGCATTTCTATACTTGTCCTTGGCATATTATTGATTGTGAGGAGGGTCCAGACACTTGCAGATGTACCATTTATTTTTTAAGAAAATTCAATGTTATAAATTTAATTAATTCATATTATTTTATATACGAGAATAAATACTAAAATTAAACTAAACAATAAACAAATATCTTTTTATATTTTTTTTTTTTTTTTTGTTATTATTATTTGTTAAATGCTTAGGAAAAAATATATATATAAATTTATTTTGTTTTACAGATATTATAGGTAAAAAGAAAAAAAGATTAAGAACCTCATTTTGTTAAACGAAATGAAAATTCATTTAAAAATTTTATATTGAAAACAATTAAATAAAATAAATTAAAATTTATTTGATGTTTTCAATATAAATTAACAAAACAAATTTCTTGTTTCATTTTACAAAATAAAGACCTAATACTTAATAGAACCTTTGATATCAAAGGATGTTATAAATATCAAACGTGTTCGGAATATAAAAAAAAGTAAGTAATTATTTCAGTAATATGTATACTTATACATAACTAATCATGATCAATCAAGATTTTGTAATCAAACTAAAATCAGCAAGTTAATATAAAATTATATCGATATTCCAGTTAAGAAAATAGATCTATTTAAATAAACTGTATGAAATAAAATATTATTATTTGAAAATGAACTCGCAAGTTAAACTAAAGAGAAGAAATCTCTTTCTTAAGAAAATGACATATAGAAGTATAATTGAGAAGTTTTTTTATGATTTCAACGAGTGTATTTTTGATGAACATTTACAAATACTAAACCAATTCAGGGGAATGCTTGATGAATATGAGAACATGGATATGATTAATTCAATTCACGGGAGACATTTTATCAACTGTCCTCAGATATGCCAAATTTGCGAAAACGGATCAAATACCTGTAAATGCATTCAATTTGAAATGAAGCGTGATAAAATAATAAATTTAATTGAAACATATTATAAATTTTTTATTGAAAAAATAAATAAAGACAATTTTTAAATCAATATTTGTTGTTTTATAATTTTATTTCTTATTTTCAGTAAACATAATATATTCTAAAGTAAATAAAAGAATAAACAACATTAGTGACAATAGTTGACATACAATAAAATATTTAACAAAATTAATAAAATAATTAGTAAGTTCAGCTATTCGCTTCTTATTTTTGGAGGTTTCGATAAAAATAATATGTATGAGGATATTCAGTCATATACCTTAAACACTTCGGGTTGTTATTACCGCTGGTGATATCATTCCCCCGTTTTTTAATATTAGTTAATGTGGGTATACTAGCGGCTGGTATTGTTCCCTCAGAAAAAGCATTTGATCGTATTTCAAAACGGTTACTTAGACCACATATATCATAACTGGCTGGAGGTAGGTTTTCATTTAATCTATCCCAATTTATAGGTACATTGTTTGTAGAACGTCTTCTCAATAAAGAACAATTTGGTGAGTAATGAAGGTGCTCTGCAACTGGTTGATCTTCACGTTCCCAATTCCAAATTTCAACTTCACAAAAATAACATTTCGTTCTATCACATTCACCTGTATAAAACATACCAGTCATAGCCAATTGTTTCTTATCCAACCATTGTAATGGCCAACATGTAAATGTTTTCAGACGTTCATCTTCTCTGTGGAAAATATCATTCATAGTATAACTTGGTTTAAATATTGATTTCATATTTTTAAACCGAAATTATTTAATAACTTTTTTACAGGATAAAATATGATGTATAATGAATCAAGAAATGTTTTAACTCGTAGAAATAGTATATTAAATTTATGTTTTAAAAGCAAAATGTACATTGTATTTATACAAAACATGATAATGTTGACACGCGTGCGTAAGGTTATGCATTTAATAATATTCATTTATGAGCATGCACAATCATGCTTTGCTCAATAGATATCAAATGCTATACATAATTAATTAATCACCAAATCACATAATTTCCTAATGACAAATGAAACATAACATCCAAAAAAAAGGTTCGTGACAATAAACAATCAAAACACTGACATATAGCCTTCACAACACACAGAAAAAAAAAAAAAAAAAAATCACCGAACAATAGTCATGACAATAATCATAAATAATTTTGTATGCACATTTTTTATCCCTAAAAAATACAAAACACTCTAAGATCAGATTAATATATCCCTTCAAAAACACACAAGAAAAACACCAAAACAAACTAAAAACCACAGGTATCTATCACCCAAATATGATCATAAAAAATTTTGTGTGTGCAAACAACCCTTATAAATTTACTTCTCAGAACCATTTTACACCAATGACAACATAATGTTGCCATTGTGCTACATAGCCCTAACGTTTCAAGGGGGTTTCATTATGGTGGCAACACCGCGCTACCATTGTGCTACATAGCCCTAACGTTTTGACCGTTGTGCCAGAAAGCCCTAACGTTTTGACCGTTGTGCTAGAAGGCCCACAAACATACTACTAATGTGTATATCAGAATTACCCAACTTTGAGCCTCTTTAGCTCCGCCCCTGAGGGGGGCCTATTTCTTCGGCTCTCAAGATCGTAGATGATTTTTTAAACATTTGTTTATATGAATTTTTTTGAAATTCAATCAAATTATGAGACAGCTTTTTATTTTATGTGAAGTTTGGCAGTTTAACAAATCAAAACAACTCAATTTTCACTAATTATATTAAAATTTACAAAAACTCAATTAGAATTATGAAATATTTTGCTACTATAGTAGTTACAATTTATGAGATTTGTTGGTGGGGTAATCCATAGATTATTGACGTAGATATGAAGCTTAAAAAAATCAATTGAAAAAAAAAAATTACTTAAAAAGGCACACTTACTACAATTGTTTTTGATTTCAATGAAATTTTTTATTAACACATTCTTAGACTTAGGTTTTTTGACAAACGACTTAGGTTTTTGACAACAGAACTTCATATCTATATTATAATCTATGGTGTAATCTTTAATACTGTTAAAATTTTACTAACGTTTTTATAACTTTTGAAATTTTAACGAAAAATAATTAAAAAATCAAAGCTATATCAACATTGAAATTATCAAAGAACAAATTAAAAAGTAAATTATTAAATATACATAAATATTCAAGAAAGTGTATTATGTTCTTTTTCTTACTAAAAGAAATTGCAAAATTGTCTAAAACATCTTCTCAAGCTTACTCTATAATTTTTTTTTAAATACAACCCATATGAAAAGGTCCTATTTTGCAAACTCAATACAAATATGAAAGATTGACTTGTCCTGCTAGAAAATGTTCATAAGTACAAGTACTTATTAATAGAATCCTTTGTCTTTATCCAAGTTTACTTTACATATACTATAATTTCTATACATATGTATGACATGTATGTGTATGTACTTATTTATATGCATCATATGTATTTTAAAAACATCTAGGAAGTGTCAGTTGACACTTAAAATGAATACAGTTCGTGATGTCATCTCATCATCTAACATACTTTGAATCTTTATCAGAATAAATAAATACTGTGAAAATTCATTGAACCCTTTGTAACTCATGTAGAGTGTAAGTGTAAATACGGCCTTTTACTTATTACTGCAACAAAATAAATAATGGAAATCATACATGTTGTTTTAAATAATGTATTGTAATCACAAGATTCTTGTACACAATTTTACATTTTTTGCTTATTATTATTTTTGTTCGTTCTTTACGTTTTTTTTCTGCTTCTTTTAATGTTATGCATGCCCTAATAACTGTTTGAAGTTGTTCATATTCAGACTCATTAGACATTAAATGTGAATATATACCCACGTATACACACTTATATTGACACAAATATTGTTCATATAAAAGCAAATACGAAGGTATTATCCGGTCTATGGGATATTTTTTATACCTTACACTTATTTATTTTATGGAAAATTTATTATAAAGTATTTATTATAAAGTATATCAGTTCTATTTTAGACTTCATTTCTGAAATTCAATAAACTTGTTTTTGCTGATTAAAACAATTTCACTTTAGAAACGATTTTGAGTTGAGCTAAATATATATTTACATACATTGGATTATTGTAAACTTAAACATAAACTCATAATATTCACTTCATTTATTGTACTAAATCGTATTTTTTGTTGGATATCACTATAACAACTGTAGGAGAATGTGTAAGAATGAACTAAAAAAAGTACTAGTATGAGTATAATGCATAAATTTAACACTTGCGTAAATGTGTCTGAAAATTATTGTTGTCATCAGCATTTTATAGCAGCCTTTTTTATGCTGACACATCTCGTTAGTTTCCTAGCACACATGCAGACACACAGATTATACAAAAAACACATACAGAATTTATTTCATATTTATATGTGCGAGTGCACACATATATGTAAAGATTCCTGTTGGAACAATACATACATTATCATTTCTTTGTGTTAAAAACATCTAGACCAACTCAATCATTTTCTTGCATTTCCTTTCGATTAAAACTTATTTTCCCCTATCGTTCTCGTTCCTCCTCTTCGCATAGTTTTTATGTTGTGCACTTGATATGAAGATATTCTGTTTTTGTGTTGCTTTTGTTTCGAATTCCTGATAATTATGAATGTTGTGTTATATGTGTTGTTTGCATCGAATACTACCTGATTGAAATATTTCTCTTAATTTTAATGCGCTACATTAACGATTATGGCATAAGCTAATTTATTAGTAAAAAGCCGAAAATCTAATATCAGTCTCGTACCAAAAAATTTCAACGAAGTTTAAAATTTGTCGAATTTTTCAGGTATTCATTTATGTGTTAAATTTTTCTCTGGGTTCAGGTACCTCATTTTGACACTACTCTTTCTTAGATGAATTTATATGTGACCCAGAGATTACTTAAGACATTTTTGTTAACCTACTTTAACCCCAAAAAATTTAGATCGTCAGAAGTTTGGTAACTCTTAAGCGAATTCCAATTTGTGGACAGTTTTCAGTCTGCGAATATAATAGTTTGAGTATTATGTATTTGTATAAAAGTTGTATACTCTCCATGCGGTGGATCTTGTTTTCTATTTATTATTGGTTTTATAAAAATTTAAAAAGTACCACAAATTTTAAATAAAAAGCACATCGAGTTCCATTATCGGCACTAGAACAGATCCGCAATTATTAAAATTTTCTCTGTGAGTAATTCCATATCAAAACAGACAAAAAATAGTCAATTTCGGATTTGATATCTCCGATTGCAATAAAATTCGCTACCTATTGCAAGTGTTGCTCAAATAAAAATATGACTTTTTAAAAATTAAAAAACTATAGAATTTTTTTCTTAATTTCTATTTTTATAAAGGAGATTCTTTTTATTGAAGATTACATGGTGTTTTAAGTATTTCCATACACTATTACAAATTTTATTGATGATGTAGGATTTTAAACCTTCATTTAAATCTCAATATGGCTCTAAATATTTTTAGATTTTAACGACTTATTCAAGTTGAGTTTGTCTCACGACTCTTTTTATTACTATCTTAACGTCAAGATTTTGAATCATCTTTGGCAATGTTAAGCGGAAATAATTGCATTTTTTTAAGCTGTGTAAATAATTTCGAAGTTAGAAAAGTCAGTGTAAATACTTTTGAAATAAAAAATGCATACGAATTTTTCTTTTAATATCTGAAATAAATACCGCGAACTTTTCAGAAATTAGCACAACCAATCTACACATTTCAAGCTTTACAACAACAAAAAAATTATTTAAAAATATTTTATAACATCAGAATCATTTGACTTCTTTTCCAAAAAATATGTATATGTTTTACAAAAAGTATGAAGTTATTTCCAAGAATTTGGTCTTATCTATGTCTTGGTTCCCGAGTTCCAATTAACATCCCGTTAACTTATTTTGTGTGATAAACAAATTCCTACAATTTTATCAAAATTCTAAATTTTCAGTTTTCCCAATAACTCCCACCCCTTTCGGCCCCATAATAAAATATCCATATGTATACAAGGAATTTCAAAAATTTTGAAACTAATGCCGATTTACGGTTTTATTAACGACTAGTTATACTTTCAAAATCTGTTCGCTTTAATAATTTTTGTCAATGCGCGCAAAAGCTGTGGAGGTTTGAATTCAAAACTCTCAAAAAAACCCAAAAATAGATCTTTAGCTTTATCAAAGAAATAAAAGCGATTTGATAAAATCTTTAATATTTATCGAAATACAATGAAAAAAAAATTTGCTCGATTTCGTAAATAACAAAAAAAAAAAAATATTTGTTTCAAATTGCCAAATCATGAGTAATAAAAGACATATGTATATTGGGATCGTTTGCTAGAAAATTTAAGTAAATTTCGGTTTCAGTTTGGAAAATATAGTCGTTTAAACATAACTGCCCATGAAAATATTCCTATCAAAAAGCGCGCTTTTAATTTTTTTAAAGTGAATTTTAGGAAAATAATCAAATACATCGAAAATAGATTTTATTATATCAAAATTTGAACACTAATGCGAAACATGTGGGCCTGATTTTTGATCTTTGACCATTAAGAAGATTTTAAAGATATTTTTCGGTGCTCTAAAGCAGGGGTTCCCAGCTCTTCATTTTTCTCGACCCTTTTAGAAATTTCTGTCTCTTTGCGGACCCATTGGGATATTTTCAGTATTGTAGAAATGAAAAAAATAAAAATAAAATAAAAGCTCAAAAAATATTTATTTTAAATAAAATAACGTTAGCAAAATTCATTTATTTAACAAAAATATAACATTTAAACATTTAAAAGGCGTTTTGGAACCACTGGACATCAGCATTGCTCTACAATACGCTGCTTTTTGTGCTGAACTGTAAAAGTAAATTCTTTTTACATAGATAAAACTAGACACCATCCAAAATAATTAAGCTGCGATAAACAAAATATTAATAATTTTAATATTGTTCTACTAGTCGCGATCGTTACTTTATTTGTTGTCCATGGTGAAACTGTGTAGCGATTTTCTTCTTCAGAATGTAAAATTTCATCTCAGAAGGACAACTTGTCGTTGGTTCTTCTAATGGTACTTTTTGAATTTTCTATAATTATGACCCTGGAAATATAAAATTATGTGGCCCATTGTGATTCCTTGGAGAGAAGAAAAACCCACAATCACTGATTTTCTCGCGTAAGTGCCTCGAGTACACGATTTCCACTAAACCACTGTGTACTCTGGACAAAACCTAAAAGACTGCCTAAAGATACATCTCTCAGATCATCAAGATTCTGAAAGGAGCGCTTGCCCAAATGATTGAGAGTGCGCTCCTGCAGTGCCGGACAATCACATAAAAGATTTTCTATAGACTCTATCTCCTCCTCATCTAAACAACTTCTACAGAAATCAGTTTAGGGAAAGCCTATGTATTCGGACATACGTCCTGTTATACAGTGTCCCGTAATGATGGCTATTAGAAGTGAGATCATCCTTCTACTAAGAGTCAGAAGGGTCTTAGTTCTATGTTTATCAATTGAGGGCCAAAGGGTTCTAGATATCCTGCAAGTGGTTATGGTGGACCACCTACGGGAACTTTCCTTAAGCGCCCAATCTTCTATCAGATTCTCTATCTCCTCCTCATCTAAACAACTTCTACAGAAATCAGTTTAGGGAAAGCCTATGTATTCGGACATACGTCCTATTATACAGTGTCCCGTAATGATGGCTATTAGGAGTGAGATCATGCTTCTACTAAGAGTCAGAAGGGTCTTAGTTCTATGTTTATCAATTGAGGGCCAAAGGGTTCTAGATATCCTGCAAGTGGTTATGGTGGACCACCTACGGGAACTTTCCTTAAGCGCCCAATCTTCTATCAGATTCGACAATTCAACAAGAGGAATATCGACTTCCGTCAGGGCCTCCCTTGCATCCGTTGATGAAACAGCTCTTCGCACTCATCCGCCTTTTTGTTGCCAAGAATGCCTTCGTGCCCTGGTACCCATACTAGTCTTACACATTGCGTGCGCAACTGGGAAAGAGAACTATTGCATTAAGTATACATTTCGATTTCACCACATACGAATTCAGAGCCTTGATCACGGCCTGACTATATACAAAGAAGTCGACAGTAAGGGCTTCTGAAACGAGTTCTCTGATTCGTCTAGCAGCTACAGTTATAGCATATATCTCAGCCTGGAATACTGTAAAAGTATCCGGTAATCTTTGAGATATTAAAAGTCCAAGGTGCTCAGAGAAAACTCCTGACCTGGTTCCGGTATCCGTTTTGCTGCCCAGCTTTCCCTGTCAGGGATGCTGATCCTAAAGGATTTATCGAAATCCATCCTAGGGATGATATAGTACGTTCGAACACTCAGATTGTTCCCGCCTACCACTTGTAGGATTTTGCCATGTCCAATACGATCATGCCTAAGTTCGCCTGACTCCCTGAGCCCTAGAGCAGACTTGGCTAAGTCAAGCATAGTCTCTAAGCTAGCTAGTTGAATTCATCGCTCCAGTAATTGCAAGACAAGCTAGTCTCTGTACCCTGCCCAGAATGGAGAGATAGGTCCTTGTATTGACAGCACCCCACCAGACAAGTGCTCCATAGGTAAGAATTGGTCTAATTACCGCTGTGTACATCCAGTGTATGATGTAAGGCTTGAGTCCCCATCTCTTACCTAAAGTCTTCTTACATGCATAGAAGGCGCATAAAGCCTTATGCATCCTGCTCTCAACATTACGTTTCCACGAGAGCTTTGAATCCAAAATAACTCCAAGGTATTTTATCTCTTTGGAAAAGACCAAAGAAATACCGTCCAGCCTTGGAAGCTTAAATACTGGAATTTTATATTTCCTGGTGAAAAGTACCAATTTGGTCTTTGATGGGTTTACTCCCAGAGCGTTTACATTTGCCTATCTAAGTAGTTCGTTCAAGGCCGATTCCATCACGGTAGAATGGCATGGATCGAATGCTGCAATAAAGCGGGAAAAATGCCATCTGGCCCTGCTGATTTGTAGAGTTCGAAAGACCTCACCGCTCACTTTATCCTTTCAGTGTCAACTATAGAATCTACCAGGGCACTAAGCTGAGACTCGGTTGCCGCAAGAACTTCTAGTTCAGAGTCCTCATTATCATCCCTGCAGCCTGGAAAGTGCGGTCATATGAGCAGTTCCAAAGTTTTCGTACTACTTTCGGTGAAGAGACCGTTTGGTCTCATCAGGAAGCCTGGTGCGCTCGGGTCCTTAGCCAATACCTTTCTCAGCCGAGAGGCTTCCGTGTTGCTTTCCAAATCCCCGCAGAAGCTTTCCCAAGATTCCCTTTTCGCCCTCCTAATTTCTTTCTTAAATTCATTTAAACTTCGATGATAATTGTCCCAGTCCAATGAGCTCTTCTCTTTCTTCGCTCTTTTAAAGAGTGTTCTACACTTCCTTCTTAGCTTCATTAGCCTAGGTGTCCACCAAGGTTGACGGAGTTTCCTAGCACTGTGCCGCTCCCTACAAGTAGAATGATAGGCATCGATCAGAAACCTAGACAGAAAAGATGCCGAGTCTTCCAGATCCTGAACACAGGCCAACGTTTCCGTTTCCGGTAGTGGCATGTTCTGAATCAGGTTCGTGAAACTACTCCAACCTGTTCTTCTAGGGTTCCTGAACGGCTTATCTCTCTCCATAGAAATATCTATCATGAAAATAATCCTGTTGTGATCAGAGAGAGTTCTATAAAGAGACTCTCCAATCAGTAATCTTAATTGAGTCAATATTTCCTACCAATGTCATATCAATAACCTGCTCCCTAATCCTATTGAAAAACGTTGGTATACTACCCTTATTACAAATACTTAAATTTGAAGATAAAATATAGTTCAATAATGACTCACCTCTCGTGTTGATATCTGTACTCCCCCACAGAGTATGATGGGCATTTGCGTCACATCCTATTACGACATCATGGCCCCTAGTACGACACCAATCCACCAAGGTACGTACGGCACGTGGAGGAGTTTCACCTTCATCGTAGGGTAGCGATGCAAGGATAATTGTTGGTAATACTCGACGTTCAAGCGCTGCTACCGTTAAATCACACGAGCTGTAATTAGATATAATGCAAGGCTAATTGTTGGTAATACTCGACGTTCAAGCGCTGCTACCGTTAAATCACACGAGCTGTAATTAGATATAAGAAAAGCTTTGATATCTTTTCTGATCAATTTGCAGCTTCTGATTTTACCTTCTTGTGTTAGAGAAAGGAGCACATATTTTCGTGACCGGATGCCTCGAACTTTACTGGCTACTATCCAGCCTCAGCTGGTTCAGCCCGTATTTTACTACTCCTTGGCAGGAACGTAGACGTGACTCTGAACTAATTTTAATCCAGAGATCTTTACCATCTTCCTTGTTCCTAGATCGTCCTCGTTGAATCGTCCAATTTTCTGTACCAAGTCCTTTGTTCTGACGTTTTATGAGTATTAGTATGGCTTCATCCTCCAAAATAGGAGGAGGGACCCATACTCGCACCGTCGTCTGGAAAGGAACTTGGTCAAGAGAAACGATCTCTATTTTTGCGTTGGGCCAGAGCTCGCCAAGCCCTTGGATGCAGTTTTTGAGAAAGTTAAGAGCTTTCTCATTTCCACATCCGATGATCTTGACTCGTTTTAACCATTTGGCGCCATCGAACGCAGTGAAGCAATCATCCTGGTACTGATACGGCGCCTCGGTGAGAAGGTTTCGTGTTCAGTTCCTTTGAGTTATTAGCCTCTACCATAGGACAGAAAAGGTAACTGCCGCTTCTCTGGAGTCAGACGCAGACCAAGATGCCGCTCACTATGAGTCAGACGCATCCTGGATTTGGGAGAAAACCATTTCTTTCGGACAGAACAGACCAGATCCACTTTCCAGTCGCCCTTAACCTTGGACGCTGGATAAATGTATGTTTTGGACCTGCACCTCATATGAGGACAACGCCACAGAACCGCCTCCCTTAACATAGGGAAACAGCCGCTACCAGGCCAGGGACGTGGTCGCATAGACGATCAAAGTTGGGTCTAGAAATTCCCACAGCCGCTCTTAACCTAGAGAACAGACGCTGTGGGAATTAGGGATGGGTGATTCTTAGTTCGCCTCCTTCTAAAGGTTGAAACCTCTGCACCGTGCCCGAAGACTCAAGGTGATCACCCCTCGCAGAGGAATATGTGTGGTCCTAAGTGAATGAAAATCCATAAGAGGGGACTTTGTGTTTTTTTTTTCTAATAGTACTTTTTGAATTTTCTGTAATATTCAACTTAGAAACATGAAATTAAAGATATGTGGCCCTAAGTAAGTGAAATTTACAGGGGGGACATTGTTGTACCTTTTTGTTCTTCTAATGATGCTTTTTGAATTTACTAAAGTATTTAACCTAGAAACATGAAATTAATGATATGTGGTCCTAGGTGAATGATTATCCATAAGAAGAGACTTTGTGGTACTTTTTCGTTCTTTTAATAGTACTTCTTGAATGTTCTGTAATATTCATCCTTAGAACATGAAATTGAAGATGTAAGGTCCTAAGTGAATCAGAATCTTTAAAAGGGATTTTTGTGGTACTTTTTCTTTATTCTAATATTCGTAATTCTAATATTTATTTTTCGGTATTTTAATATTAGAAATCTGAAATTAAAGAGATATTGTTATTTATGGATCAAAATTCTCAAGGTCTATTAGTCACATTCTTTTATACTAAAAAATAATAATAGAAATACTTTGGTATTTTTTTAACTTTCAAACGTTAACCCTTAAATGCACATGAACACCGATTTTGCTGAATAAAATATATTACATATAAAACAACTGCATACTCGGTTTTTGAAAAAATGTTTTTTTGAAAAGATATTTACAAAAAACTGGTTGTATCTTATAAGATACACTGAGCACTCCCTAGAGTTTATGTTATACATACAATTTTTGTTTGCAAAGAAAAGTGTTTTTATAAAACGTATAATAAATGTTTTAAATTTTGAATGTTTTAGTTTATTTTTTTTAACAAAGTTGTCAGAAACAATACAAAACAATACAAATTTAAAATTTTCATTATTTAATTTAAGGAAAATAATGCAAAAAATATGAATTAAACTAAAAATAATACATAAGAATATAATATTAGACACAATCATGTAAGAATGTTACATTCAGCTTTGCCCAATCTATATATCCGCCAACTGGAACTTTTTAAAATACTACCACATATGGAGTGGGTCGTAAAGTGGGCGGACTACGCCCATTTTTGGTTTTCGAGCTTATTTTGGTCCTTAAACTAATTGTATAAAATTTTTTTGACATTTTACATTTAACCACTTTATGGATGGTGGGCGGTATAGTGGTCGGACCATGCCCATTTTTGGTTTTTAAGTTTATGTTGAACCTTACACTAATTGTGCAAAATTTCGTGGACGTACATGCTTTTTTGTAAAAATATCGTCCAAAAAGTATAAACTGGATTTACAATGGACACCCTGTGTTTTTAGTTTTCGATCCGGAACGTTGTTGTTTATGTACCGATTTTGTCCATTTTTAGTGCCTGACAAACCTTATATAAGAAAAATATTTAGGCCAAATTTCGTTCCCCTAGGTGGTCCGCCTCGAGTCCTATGCTGGTTTCAACAGCCAGAAAGACAGACGGACGGACATAGGTAGATATATTCAGAATATTACCAGGACCCAAAATATAGATTCTTCATATGATCTTAAAAAACTTTTTCGACATGTTACAAATAGAATGACAAACTCAGTATGACCCCTTCTGATGATGGTAGGTATGAAAACACCATCATAAAAAAAGAAAATATTTGATTTGACTTGAGATTTAAATTAGGACAACAGAACTTAGATGCAAATGAAGACCAAATATTTGGACAGAATTGCACTGATGTGCTCTGACTACATCTGGGAAAAATTTCAGATCATTATAATAATTAATTTTGACGAGAAAATTATTTTTATATATGTTTTCATCGATTAACTGCATTTTGGCCTCTTACAGGGTGGATGTCAGTTCTTAGTGTCCCATTTCTCTCCGCTTTTGTAGCAAAGTCTTCATAATTGTGCAATAAACTCAAGCATTGACTGTTAGGTATATTTGGAACCGGAAACATTTCTTATGAATGATATTTCCGGTTAATTAAAGTAGTTTTCTTAGTTTTCACCTTATATTCCAAAAACGTTCACCAAAATAAATATATATCTCTTTTTCAATCGCAATTAATTAAAGATACCACGGTTAATTAATTAAAATAAAACATGCTTGTTTTTTTCTAATCCTGTACATTTCCGACTAAGTAATTTCTTATTATAGTTTGCAAACTTTCTAATTTATCGAATTTTATCTGTTAACTCCTTTAAAACCTTGTATAAACTTAAAAAAAATTCTTAAATTAATCTAAAATAAATAAAATGTTAATCCATGTATAATAAAAATACTTAAAATGATCATAAAAAATGACCAAATAGGAAAAATTTAAATAATTATATGTAATAAAATAGTGTAAAATTTAAGCAACTTCGAATTTCCAATCTGTAGATGAGTGCTCAGTGTATCTTATAAGATACAACCAAACAATAAGACTTTTTGGCTCGCTTTCGCAAGAGTTTTTTCCAGATAATTTTTTATGGCTTCTAGACATATTTCCACACAACATCATATTTTTTTTCAGTCTCAATTACAACTCTGGTCTTAGATTTTACATTGCAAAATATGTAGTTTATTTTTAACAAAATCATATTTTTCGAGTTTGATCGTTAACTACACAGACAGATCAAATTTTTTTTTAAAGAAATGAATTCCAAACAAACAGCTAATGTCTTCTAAAAGAGTTAACGTCGTTTTAGCCGTTATTGAACCTAAAATAAAACTTTGGGAGCATTTTTAATGGTTGTGTCTTTAAAGATACAGTGTGCATTTAAGGGTCAAAGATGTTAAAAATTGGAACTATGTAAACCAAAAGCATAGAAATAAATTTAAAATATTATATTTTTTTATTACAAAATATATTGTACGTTTCAAATTTTTTATTGTAATTTTTGGTATTTTTTTAAGTAAAATATTTAAAAAGTTTATTGTTGTTAATTCCGACACAACACCATCAATAAAAATGTTACCACGGGAGTTAAGAATCTTAGTTTAAATTTATTATATATTATGGTTTTTATTAAAAATTTCTGCTAACAAAGTAGCGGGTTTGCAGCTCGTTTTCAATAAAAAATTTTTATAAGATTTTCTTCAAACTAATTATTATTATAAAGCAAGTATTATTCGTTTTGTTAACCATATACAGATATTTGACTATTTTCTTATTTATTTACCCTCATACATTGCATTGGCATTCATGTACCTATCTGGTATCCACCGGAATTTCCTGTGTTGCATTGTATTGTACAAATGTATGAATATGTTTATATAGAACCTACTTAGTTTTTATTATGTATATTTTTTTTTGTTTCACTTTTTTTCAGACGTGATAAAAAGTTTTCCTTTTTTATATCAATTCATTGCTAAAGTTTTAACATTTAATAAACATACACTCTTTTATTCCAACAGTATGTACTTTTAGTGGTATTTCGTTACATTTTTTTTTTTTTTTTTGCTTTTCTTCATCGTGCTTCATTTCATGTTCTCAAACTTTTGATGACAGTATTCATAAAGTTTAATACATGTGTACAAAGGTACACTAACGAAACAAAAAGGATTGTGAGGAAAGACTAGGGAAATGGGCTCAAAAACGTGCGTACACATGTATAAATTCTATTATGTGTTTTATAACTTTTTTCTATATATTTTTTTTGCTCAAAGTTTGCATATAAAACTACACAGTTAGTTGCATTTTACTTTGAAAATATTTCTTTTTTAATAAAATTTTAAGTTAAATCACATTTAAACGAAACTTTTTTGCAGAAATAATTTTGTTTCAAAAACATACTTGTAATTGATAGTAGAGGAAACTTCTTAAGAATATTTATTTTAAGATTTCAATTCAACACTTAAGGATTTTGTTAATAATACTTTTGTAATTTAATTACAAAAGTTGGTTATTAAGCAAATGCATACAAGTGGGAAAAGTGTGTAGTAGAAAAAAATAGTGTGTAACAAAAAAACAAAAAAAACGCAAATGTAATCAACTTTTATTGTATTATATTGTTTAAAGATATTGCAATGAATGTGTGTAAACTTAGTCGTATTAACGGAGTTTAAAAAAAAAATAGATATTTATTATGAACATTTTTTTCTGAATTTTTATGCCGAAGAACTGAACTCAATTGGTCCATTAGTAACCGATCTCTAATTCTATATAAGCTAGGGATTCTTGTTTGTAAATGATGAATATTTTTCGAACTTTTTTTTATGAATTAATCATTTTTGAATTTTTATTCAGGCTCAAGTTCATTATTGTAATAATTTTCTTAGAATACAGAAAAAGATTTATTAGACACTAGCAGGATAGAATGCATTTTCTGATCCGCTACGATCTTCGTCAGCATCCATTTGTGCCTTTTAGTGCTAGTCGTAAAGATCTTTCATTGAAAAATTGGAATACGTAATTTCATCACTTTACATATTCTAAATCCTTAAGTCGGTAAGCATAGTATGCAGATTTATATGTTGTTTGGATTCTTATATAGATCTGTGACAAATATTTTTCTTAAATTTCGGTTTCCTGAGTCAATTAAATCGGTGCCATATAAGATCCCTTCTGTTCAACAAGGATAACTTCCTTTAATGTTATTTAATCACTGGAGAAGGAAAGGCTTAAAATATCTAAGTTTTTAAGATAACACATATTATTAACACATTTTTCATTATTCTATCATATTTTTCATGATTCTATCATATTTGGTGAATAAAGATAACCAATTTACTTAGTTATCCCTGGGTAAATACTGCTACTTATCTTCAGTAATTTAAAACAAATTAGCAAAGTGGAATTCAGTAAATGATTTTATTATTTATAATCATGATAAAAAATTTAATTTAAAATATGAATCTAAATCAAGTTTAATTCCCTAATTGTATTTTCTCACATAATTTTTTTAGTTTATTTAATACTTCCAATCTAATATGGTATATAATAAATAACATTACAAATAGAGAACATTTTGAATAGTTTTATCAAAAAGAAAAAGCTGACCTCATATACAAATTTTTTATATTAATTGTAATATATATTATTAATATATTATTGTATTATACTGATACATTAAAAAAAATAAATAAAACATTTAGTATATACTATACACAGCATGTAAAAAGATATCGTCATCTTAAAAGCTACAAACATATTCGGCAGGAGTTGAATAAAATTTATGTTTGCAAAGTGCATATTTTTTTTAGTCGACACGTTTTATTTAAAATAGTATAAATTTAGTAATAATTTTTGTTCATTGTGTAAATAAAATAGAGATTTTTATTCTTGTACTGTATTTCATAGAATAATATAATATGTATTATATAATGTCATACATATAATAAGTTATGTGAAATTCCCCTAAGTATACAATAAAATTTATAAAAAAGAAGTTAGTTTACTATACTCAGTTCCATCGAATATCATACAACCTTAATTTGAGTTGTATTTTCTGTAAAAGTATATTTTTCCGATATTATTTTTTCAAGTTATTAAATATTAGGGTGGATCAATCTAGGAAAATTCTAAGAAAACTATTGCTCCTAAATCAAAACCTAGGTAGATCTTGCCAAGAGATATAAAATTCACAATAAGGACTGCGCACGAAAAAATCCGAGCACGCTCTTTGGCTTATAACTTTTGATGTGGTGGAAACTAAATAATTCTGTTAACTGGTTCACTGCTCACTAGCTATGTGCTAAGTTTCATGGCTATAGCGAAACTAGTTTTTCTTAAAATGGAAATTGAACAAAAAACACAAAAACACACCAAAAACACATCGGTCATATAAAACAATTGCTAGGAAAGCAGTTGCGTCAAAAAATACAGTTTCTTGGGTCATAATATTATACAAAGAAGTCATGGTCACTGAATGGAAACCTGATAGTGGAAGAAAAATAGTATCTTCAGGCTATAAGACTCAGACAAAATAGAAAGGATTTTCAGAGTAAATCCCCTCATCTCTGGAAGAAAAGTGTCACAAAATGTTAATTGCTTTGAATTTTTATCAGAAAAGTTGAACGGAAATCTAGTCTGAAGACGTATAAAGTACAAAAAAATCCTAAAAGAAACGCAAAACAAAAATTTGGAGGTAAAAAAATAACTTGTAAGTTCTTCAGACGAATTTTTTCATAATTATGATTAGTTTATAATAGCCCTAGAGTAAAGAGAATCAGTTCAAAACTAGTCACGTGACAGGTTCTCAGGGCTAGTAACCGGTTCCAGTTCCGGAACTTTATATGGGAGGAACCTGTCACTTTTACATGGGGTTGTCATTGGAGGTGGCTAATTAGCCCCTTGGGACAGGTTACATGATAGGTCACAGGACTGGTCCATGAGGACAGGTTCAGTGTCGATTAATGTAATAAAAATTTGATAAAAATTCGGTAATTGTTTATTTTTTTAACTATTAACCCTTCGTCATACAGATGTTTCAATTGTCACATTCGTAACAAATGTGGTCTGGCCAGACCAGCTCTGTAATTTTATGTATTTTAATGGAAATTTTGGAGATTTTTTTATATTATTACATTTATATAACTATATTCTAGCATCACTACTACATATTTTTGCAAGATATTACATTTTCCCATCGATAAACTTCACGTTATTCTCCTTGTTTTCAGTCAACAAACGCATACAATTTTTCTTTTCAAACATTTGAGGTTTTATCGGTATTACACTCATAACAGAAAATAGGAACGAATAGGTGGAAAATCATAAAATAAAATGTGTAAACTGATGAGAGTTCAGTTTAAAAGTTTTTAATGAAATAAAATACAATAAAAAAAAGAATAACGTCGTCAAACCACATAACTTTCCACACAAAATAAAACTGGTCCAGCCAGACCACATTTGGTACGAATATGACATGTACACTAATTTATCCATATAACTATCCTTGTGTTAGGTTTATCGTTCTGGTTTTTTCATAGATCGTTAGAAAACAAAATTATAGGAAGGCACTTGAAATTTCAGGTTAATTGTAAATACATGAAAACAACATTTAAATCTGCAATTGGTGTGGCCAGACCAGTTTGTAAGACGAAGGGTTAATTTAATTTAATTATGTTTACTTTTATTTTACAATTTTTCGTTAATGTCGATGGCGGCACCACGAATCGAACCCGTATTTATCCAACGTATTTTGTTTTTTAGTCTTCAACGCTAACCACTCAGCCACTGATTGTTGTTGCGCGCGAGTTGCTAATTGCACACTTAACAAACATGTTATAAATTGACTCTCAACTGTTCAATATTGAGTCTGTTTGTGTCAACTTTGGTGACGAGTTATGTGTCAATTGGTACTCAACTTGTATTGAGGGACCGGTCCATTACTGCAATTGCTACAAATTTCCCGCAGGGAGACGATGAAACGTTTGTACAGGCTTACTTTTTTTAACTTCCTGGCCGGGAATTATATGTTGCAAATACTAGAGGGAATATGGCAGAAAAATATTGTGTATCAAACAATTCAAAATTCGCAAGAAAATTGTTGTTTTGGGAAGCAATATGGATATGCGGAAAAGAAGCACTTCATTCATAAAAATTGGTTCCATTAGCACAGAAATATGCGTGAATGAGTGCCTTTGGAAAAGACTTCTCCCTTTCCTAAGAAACTACAGTGTATCCACTTTTTTCTGACCTGTTCTCGCTTTCTCTCATTACAGCAACAAAACACTGGAGTGGTAATAAAGAAATTTTTAGTGTTTGTACCGAAAAAGGGACCGAAACTCAATAAAACCATAAATTGGAAGAATTCTGGAAAATATCAGATATTTCCTTAAAAGCCAACAGAAAATAATTTATTCTTTTATGTTTAAAACTTGAACATAACAGCCATAAATAAAAATATAATTTTAAAAAAATTCGGAAACTAGTTTAGTTTCTATAAGCAGATTTGTATGCACGGATTTTTTCGTGCGCAGTCCTTAACATATTAAATAGTCCTCTAAAAGGCTACAATTACATACACTACTTTTCTTGGCCAAAATTATAAACAATTTAATGTATTTATTTTGTATTTCAGAAGTTTAATTCATTTTTACACTTTTTATAAGTAAAGTCATTCTAAAGGAAGTTTGCAAATATTTCACTTATAACTCAACCTAAAGGCGTATATTTTGCTTTTACAGCATTCATTTTGATACGCAATTATATTTCAGTAATATCTGCTAGTTTATTTTTTTATACTGGCATTACTGTTCTTTAGTTAGACCTTTGTAAATGTAAGAATTTCCAATGCTAACTTATTCAGAAAAAAATTGGAAAAACACAAAACGAGACAATATGGAAAATATAGCCCATACACCCAGAGAAATATCAATCACATACGTGTTGAAAACGATACCATTCTGTGTCAATAGTGAATCTACACCGTATGTGTTTAAATTAAACACTGCGTGTTCAATTCTTATTGAAAATCGATACCTAATTGGCACCAAGTTGAAACCATTTCGGTATAAAATTGTAAAATTACATATGTTTTCTATTAAATTTGTTAACGAAAGGTATTAAAAAGCTGTTACCGTAAATTACCAATGTGACCACAGCCGTTGTTGATTTTTAATCGAATTTTTTCCCTTAGTGTACATATGTTAATTTACTTCCATTGAGTTTTTGTTTACCGATTTTCACCAAAAATTTGCAGGTCTAATGAAATGGAAAACTTTTTACGAATCCAATTTCATTTGCGTTGCGTAAAATACACAGTGTTTTTCTATGATGCCAACAAGATCTTACTGATTTCGTATTCAGTTATAAAATTACGTATCCTAAGATCCATTTTCCATAACAAACTTATTTAAAAAATTGTTGCACTCAATAATTATAAAATAATGAAAACCATTGAAAAGGCACCCTTTTTATAAATATTTTAAATTTGCTTAAGAAACTGAACTTTGATCTGTTGTATTATGAAGACAAATTAGTAAAAGTATGAAAAAAATTAATTTTTTGGCGTTTTGAAGTGTTTGCCATAAAACTACAATAATTAAAACAAAAAAGAAAATGTTACAAAAATTAATTTTTGCCAAGAAAAGTTGCCGGCGAAACCATAGTGCCATGGTAAAAAATTTAACAATATTTTTTTCATAGGCACAAAATTGCAAATCTTTTAAAGCCATTTCAGGAAAAATCTAAACTTTTTCTTGGCCTAAGAGTTTTCAATCGCTGCGCATTGGGTTATAAGGGGTCCAAAATGATACCAATGAGTCACTCCATTTAAAACCAACACGAAAAATTACAATTTTTGACTTTACCTCTCCGAATATGATAATATTTGGTACAATCATTATTATTGTCAAAACTTAGACTAATTCAAAATTTCAGATAACTTTATAAAGTGATTCGCGAAATATCGCGATTTAAAAGTGCAAAATAGCTCAAAAAATGTACAAAGTTGTCCAAACAAAATTATAAATATGTTTCAAAGTATTTACGATATAAGATTTATTAAGATGTCATATTAAAGCAGGCGCGGATCCACGAGGGGTGAAAAAAATGTGAATAAGATTATTTAAGTGACAACACAGAAAATATTACATAAATATTAGAAATTGTTTTGTTCCAAAACTTGTCAAATTTGCAAGTTTTAGTCAGAAATTGTCAGAAAAAAAAATAAAATATATATATATATATATATATATATATATATATATATATATATATGGAAATTTTGAAATTTTGAGTACGGGAACACTTTCCTGTAAATTACTCGTATTTTAATATTGTAATATTTTTCTTAGAAAATATTAAATCGTACATAATGATGGAAATTTTGGAAGCTAAATAAAATGCAAATTTTTCAAGGAAAAAATTTTAAAAATTTTGAAAATATGCATAATTTTCCACAAAAAAATGTTTTTACTAAAAATCATTTAAAATTTAAGATTTTCCAAAGAAAATTTCAATCTATTTCTTTTCGTGTAATTTTCCTAAAATATTTAATACACCATTAGAAAACTTTAAAGACCCATTTCCAATTTTAATTCATTTATATTATTTCCTGTTATTAATAATAAGTAACATGTAATTGTATATGACTTTTATACAAAAAGTAATTCGTTTTTTTGCTTTCTTGAAAATGCTATAGACAAAACATATGACTTTTTGTATGTACACCTGCAAAATATAAATGAAAATTTAAAATTTAAACTTTTTTTTTCACTTCATTTGAAAAAGATTTGAAACATTTCATATAGGAAATTCATTTTTAAACACACTCTGCTGCGGTGAAAAATCTTTCAGGAAATGACATATATAGCATCATAGATATGTTTTAGAAATGTCCAAACCTCTCAAAATGTCAAGTTATGTTTCAAAAACTTTTTGGTAGGTTCCTGCATTTTTTCTTTTAAGCATTTCTGAAAAGTAGATGAATCAAGCTTGTTGTCTATATATATTTGTTTATATTTTGATCCTAATTTTCGAGATCCTAAATTGCATTGAAAATTTTCTACAAAATAAAAATGCAAAACAACGTAATATCACTTTTCATAACATTACAGGAGGCACAAACAACTTTTTAAAATCAAAACAAATTGATGTACAAACAATATTTTTGGGTTATTACATCCTTAAATATCGACTAGCATTCATCACCAATGAATATTTTTATTTTTAATAAATTAACGTTAACGTTTTTTCAAGATTTAAATTTTCTAAAGCCAAAAGAATGTAAAATCAATACAAATTTTAGAAAAAGTATAATTAAAAATATTTTTTATAACTTTTAATCCAAAATTTTAATAGCTATTATATTTTTAATAATTTACAATCTGAATTCGTAAAATAAAGAAAAACATTTTTTTTTTTTTTTTAATTTTTTAACAAATGTGATGTTACGTTGTTTTGACTTAAGAAATTCATTGCCTTTGTTAATATAATCGTTATATTTTGAGCTGCAAGTCTGAAATTATGTTCACACGTTTTTTTGAAAAATAAACTGTATTTCATCAAAACACAAATTTGAAAATTTTGATGTTAGGTTGTTTTACATTTTCGGTGATGATATGAAACATTTGTTGATAAAATTTTTAATACACTTTGAGTTCTTAAACGATTTTAAGGGTTCACAGAAAAAAACATTTCAAATATTTTTTTTTAATAAAATTATTAACTAACTTTATATTGGAATTTAATTATATTATTTATTGATATAATTAATTTGTTAATTGGTTTACAATTTTGTTTTTTAATAAATTGATAGCTGTTAATAAAATATAATGAAAAATGAAAGATTTGTCTATAAAAATACAGAAATAAAGTAAATTTAAGTAAATTTTCAAAAATGTTCAACTCATTACATCTATTTAAGGAAAAGAAGTAATAATAATATCAATTATTCTAGTTATTAATATTATCATTTTGATGATTGTAGCAAAATCAATTAATATTAATTAATATTAGCTATTTCGTAATTAAAGTCCATTTTTACTCTTTTCTGTGTTGGCTTCTCATTTTATTGTAAACAAAATATAATTAAAAAAAAAAAAACATACATCAATGTTGAAATTTTGAAATAGAAAAAAGATTTAAAAAAGATTTAAGAAAAAATCGACTAAAATTGAATTAAGGGAGCTACCCACAAAAAATTTTATAAAATTTTAAAATTTAAGACTTAAATTATAAGAACATTTAAACAAATTTTAAAGTGATATTTTTACAAAATTTTCAGTTAATTTTCGGCACGGGTTTCTTTTATCAGATTAGCTTAAAATTTTACAGTTTTAAATATTAAAGAGCAAAATGAGATCTATTTAAGTAAAAAAAGTAATTTTAAAAATGTCTTATATAACGAAGTAATTGTTTAGAGCGCTTGATATCCTATCAAAACCTACATTGCCTAACTTTTCGTGTTTTTCAGGTGATGCATTCTAATGAAATTTATTTTATTTGAAACTATTTAGAGGATAACACTAAAATAAAAACACACATTTAATAAAAAAAATCTATTCAATATTCCATGAAAAAAAATGTAAAGACTTATTATAATTGTTTATTTTTGTAAAATAGCAAGTTTTCCGGGTGAAAAAATAAAAAATAAATAAATAATTAAAATTTTATAGTTAAAAAATTATATATAAAAACATATTTTATTCAGTGACGATAAATTAAAATCTCAAAAAAAATTATATATAAATATTGCTATATTTATTGATTTATGATCCTTAAAACCATATTCCAGGAGGACATTTGTATGGGGGCTAGATGAAATAATGGACCGATCATAGCCAATTTCAATAGGCTTCGTCCTTGTGTATAGTAATAATTATTTATGCCAAATTTCATCAAGATATCTTTAAAATTGCGACCTGTACTTTGTTCACAATGTTTAAATGGACAGACAGCCAGCCGACCAGACGGACGGACGGATGGCTCTACTTGAATAATTGTTAAAAATATATTTCAACAGGTTCTTTTGATATTTCTTTTGAAAGCGTAAATTTTTAACTTCAGCTAAAAACAATATATTTTATCTTTTTGATTGTTTTGTGAATTATTAAAAACATTTTATTAGGAAATGTGGGTTTCATTAAAATGGAATTTATAGAAAAAATTTACTAAATTTGAAAAGCTTTTTAAAGGAGATTAGTTCATGGATTTACATTTGTTAATGCTGATGATATAGCTTGATATCTAACATTTTGAAAAACGCAATAACTTTTTGCTTCTAATTTATATGATAAAATATTTTGTAAAAAGGAAAAATTAAATTTTTCATTAAAATATTATTGAAGTGAACAATAAAAAAAAAATTCATTGGATATTTAAATTTCTCTCTGTTTTATTTCCTCTTTTCTTCTTAATAGGAATCAATAAAGAAATGAACCAAGTTTTGCTCATTATTTTTTTTAATTTATATTTTTTTAGGAACGAAAAATTAAATTTTTCTGCAAAATTATTCTAGTACAAATGAATGTAAAAATTCATTAAATAATTTTAATTTCAGATTTTTTTTAACTCATGGTCTTATCTATAATAAGAGCGTTGCCAAATGGAAGTCTATTTAAAACTTATTTTGTATTATGTGTCGTTTTAGCAGTTTTATGACTTTTTTAGTAAAAAGGTTATATGACAGCTACCACAGTCCTTGCTCCGATTAGAAATAAAAATCGCACATATAATTATAGTCAATATAATATAGTGTTTTTAAGTTTGTGGAAAATATCGCACTTTTAAATTTCAGGATATATGGGAGGTAAAAGAGTCCTTACACAGATTTTTTTTAAACTTCTTTTTTTTTTTTCTTAATTATGCCAATTTTTAATAGTATATAAAATTTCATAGGTCTAGGATAATTCCTTCTATTTTTGCCCAGTCGTTATATGGGAACGAATCATTGCACAGAGGGCCAGGAAGATCGATTTTTGGCCAAAACCCTTTATCGTTGTCGGATATGGCAAAAAATTCATATTTCAAGGTTATTGGACTTGCTGATTCCAAAAATGAACTAAAAAATTAAAAATTCAAAATGGCGGAACCAAATGGCTGCCAAAATTTTTAAGAAAATTTCTGATCCAGCTAAAATTTTGTGTATAGGCGGTTTTAGATTTACTTAATTTGAAACTGAAATCAGAATTTGAAAAAACAAAATGGCGGACTCAACATGTTTCTTTAAGTAATATTAATTTCTTCAAAAATATATTCTTTTTTATAATCGATAAATGTGTCAAAAACCAAATACAAGATAACTTTGAAATCTGTATTCTATAAAATTATCGAAAATATTTAAAAAATGCAATATGGCGGAAACAATATGGCGTCCAAAATTTTTTTGTTGCTGTATCTTTCTAAAATTAAGTTTTCTGTTTGTTTTTTTTTTTTTTTTTGTTACTGAATTCAAAAACAAACTTTAAAAAATCAAGTAAGAAAGTTGTAGTCGGTCTATTCCGACAATATAACACCCTACACCATTAAGTTTTGTACATTAAAATGATTTCCGAAATTTTCGAAAATGGGTCTAATATGAAATTAGTTTATATGATTTTTACTGATTTTAAAGTTAATTGTGTCAAATATTGCCATTACACTGTAATTTATGTTCGATTTTGGGAGTTAAAGTGATTTTCAAAAGTGGGCTTTATATGGGAGCTATGCCTAATTGTGAACCGATCTTCTGATTTAATAATGTATTAAACTTATTTGTACTGAATTTTATTGAAATAGTGACATAAATAAGGAATTTCTAAGCGTAAAAACCCTATTCGTGGGGTATTTGTATGGGAGCGAGTTGAAATAATTGACGAATCACGACCAATTTCCATACTGATTTTATTCTTTTAAATAGAGATAGAACATTTACTGCATCTATAATTATATCGAAAGTATACATTTTGGTGTAAATACACTGGATAATTATTTATTTGAAAAAATATCTTAATGTTTTCTTAAAATTTATGTTATTTTGATATCTAGGAACACTATTATTAATTGGTGCGATAAGGTCATTTATCATTTGGAGCAAGTTTGGGCAACTTTTTTCAAAAACTAACATTCTATTAGATATAAAAATATATATAAAAATTTTTATCTTCCAAAGAAATGTGGATTTCTTTGGAAGAAGGTTAATATCAAACAAATTTTAACTTATTTGATTAAAGTTTAAAAAAAATATACTATATGTAAATAATTTAAATTCGGGTTATTTTTATTATAATTACCGATTTAGATGTTAATTGATGCGAAAAAAATTCCAGCTTTTGTCATGAAAATATGTAGCAAAAACGAAAAAAATGGCCCTTTAATAAAATTTATTTGTAACTATTTTTTTAAATTTGGATCGATACAGAAGGAAATGGTGTAGATGGATAACAAAAAAAATTTCGGAAAACATGCTTTTAAATGTTCCTAATAATTTGCCATATTCGTTATTTTCAAGTTCTTAAAAACGACTTATGGCCAAAAATCTATCTCTCTGGCCCTCGGTGCATTGTGCATCCGTCTGTTTGTTAATTTTTGAAAACTTTCCTATTTAAAATCGTTTATTTTTTGACTCAATAAAGATATTGACTTTTATTCGTTAGATAATTTTATTCTTAAACCAATTGCATAAAATACAATAAAATTGGTTGAAAATATTGGGCTATTATAGAAAAATCTTGAACAAGATCTTGCAAAATTTAGATTTTTAAAATTTCAAATACAACAAAAAGAACAAAAACTCGCTCCTCGAGAGTATGATGGGTTCCTCTTCCAAATTTTAAATTATACACTGCTCGCCTAAAACTATGTGAAATTTTATGAAAATCCGGCCAGCTGATCCAAATATTTTCGGTTCTAATTTGATAATATAAAGAAAAAATCTGTACACAGAGAAAACACTTTCGTTCTCACAACCGAATTTTTCGCCAACCGAATTTTTCGCCAATCGAATTTGGTCAGTTGTGTGTATTATCCCTAAAGTCGATTGCAATTACTGACTTTTTATAGTGTTCGTAACCGTTTGCAAAAATAATTCAATGAAGTGTACTAAAAGTACAAGTTACTATTGTGAATGCATAACAAATAATTTGACTTTAATTTTTTATTGTATATTTTTTAATATATGTATATGTAGGTGCTAATTGAAAAATTTTTAATTGGAAAACAATATTATTAAAATACAATTAACTAACCTCATTTCAACCACTTAGCGATTCTACCAGCGAATTCGGGTTACAAAGGAAATTTCAAACTACATAATCTTCTTGTATAGGTTTTCCTATTTTTAGATACATCTTTCACATCTCCCGAGTTTTGAATTGAAAAAAGATTTAATAGCCCAAAATATTCACAGCATTGGCGTTTATCTAAAAAGCATACAAATTTAAAATTAGGGAAGATTCCATCATATGTTTGAAAAATATCCTTACGTACCATTATTGTAAGCACTAGTTATTCCTGTTTGTTAAGGGTTTTTTTCGGAGCAGTTTCCAAATTATACGAACATATTCTGCATGGTTAGGGCTTCATCAAAATATTATTATTTATTTTTATAAATTATGAATTTATCTTCTTGTTTTATTGAAATTTGAATTTTTTATAATAAATTTTAAAAATGTCAGAAATATTATAAAATTTTTTGGTTGTGAACATAGAATTTGACTTTCTATTATACTATCTGAGTCCTATTTATTAGTTATAATCAGGGCAAGTTTTTATATGCACAAAAATAATTGAAATATGCGCTTGATAAAGCACGAAAAAATGGTATAATATGCACAGAAATATGCAAAAATAGCATGAATATGTCTATAAAAACCAACAAATTTATGCATTCTTATATATTAATGTGTAGGAAATATGCACAAAAATGCATTTTTTAACTTCAATCTCAAATAGATTTCGATGTTTATAAAAATATAACTATTTTAATTTTAAGTATCATATTTGACGCTTCCGAATTTTTTTTCTTTACAATATTTTCAATGTACTCAAAATACTCACAAAAAAATTTTTAGAAATCATTTGATTGAACTCCAAAAAATCACCAAAAAATTGTGTTTTTGTTAAGAAAACTAACTTTTGTATCCATTATATGCAAATTTATGCAAAGATGTAAAATATAAGCTTTTTTTGTGAAATTCTTTTGAAAAATGCAAATGCTTACTTTCCAAGCGAAAAGCTTGAAAAACTTGCCCTGGTTATAATAAATAAGTAATTAAAATCACTGTAGTTTAATTATGATATATGATAAACATAAAATATTTGTTGAATTTGTAATTATTTTACAATAGCAATCAAATATATATACCTTTATTAAATTTTTATTCTTGTGATCGCTTTCCAACTAATTTTTTTTCTGTGTACTTAAGCTGTTCTTTGTAGGAGAGCTACTAAAGTTTTTTCGAAAGAAAATTAATTTATCAAATTGGGCTATATATGCGAACGATTTCTTTTCACAATATTAAAGTAGACAATATATAATATTTTTTAGAAATTTTCAGAAAAAACATATAACATTTTAATTTGCATTCCATTAAAATTGATTTTAGGACAATTTTCAAAAAAATAACAAAAAAGATAAAATATAATTTACAAAGTCACGTTATTGTATGTTATAATAAAGAAAAGTACATCTAAATATCTGAAGTTGATGGTTCTTTTTTAAATTTTTTCTTTACTTTTACTAAAAAAGATCATACCGCATATTGATTTTTTTACTCTTTTTCCAAAATGTAAAAAGTGTTTAAATTTGACAGCTCCGTACAAGAAAACAACAAAACCTTGCTTTTTGATTTTAAATGCTATTGTCACACAATTTTGTCTATTTTATTTTTACCCAAATTATTCGCCACTTTTGACACATTTTACCCCAACGTGCGATGGTAGATTTTAGATCCCTAGTTTCTTAGGGTAATTTTCGTTTGTTTTTTCCTCCGAAAAATTTAATCCACCCTAATAAATATTATTTTCTTTCTTGTTTATGTGATGATACTTTTTTGTAGAAATTATAACGAAATGATATTTATACTGAAGGGTTTATACATAGTGCACAGCTCAAATATATATTTTTGGGAACATAGTAATTCATACATATATGATTAAAAAAGAATAAAATTCTGTTTTAACTAACCAGCTAAATAAATATTATATTTTTAACAAACGTCAGCAAAATTGTGTTATAGTATTTAGTTTAATTTATATATATTGAAATATTAAATGATATATGTATATTTTTTTAAAGTTAGTACTTCCTTTAAAAATGCAAATACATATAACTACTAAATTACTTAAATTTTAATTTTAGTCCTTGCGCAAATATTTGAAAAGAAACCAAAAGTAATTATTTTACTAAATTGAAAAACTCTTAAATCAAAGTATAACTAAAAATAATAAAAGTATATCATAACTCTTCATTGTGTCCTAAAATAAAATACAAAACCTTTTCATTGAACGATCGAATGTCAATTGCTATAGAAAATACAATTTCCTGCTAATCCAATAAAATAGAAAATCTAATACTATTATTTTAATTAAAATTTCAAACTTCATATACCTTTATGAGTTCTTTTATAATTTTCACTACTTTCTTACATGGAGAATTATTTTTTTTTTTTTTCATTGCTATTGTATGTTATAATAACACTACTGATTGCTATTGGCAAAGCTTGTCAGACCACAGTCGCTTACTTACCCATTTACTTATCCACTATCTCACACTTTTTCTCATTTACACGTTTATTTACTTTTTAAATCTGAACTACTAAAATACCCTAACGTATATGCATTGTGACATCCTTGAAGCAAGTAGCAGGATACAGGAATGAAGGAGAGAAAAAAATGAAACAATACAGTAGTTCTCTTTTATTTTATTTTTTTTCTTTTATTCCACAATAACATATGAAAAAAATTTTCCTTTAGAGATTTTTAACACACACGAGATGATATGAATGGAGAAAAGTAACAATGTTAACAAACTTCACACATATATGTACATACCTATATATGTATATTATGATGGCGTCAAAACAAAAGTTGTTGATGTTCTCATTTCTCCTACTTCGGGTTAAAAATTTTAAAAATAATATCTTTTTAAAAATTGTTGTTCTGGTGTTATTCTTTAGTGAAAGAATCAAAATTTTAAGAAATTAGTCTTTAAAATGAAGTAAATTTCCATTCATTTGAATTCGGAATATTGAGAATTTATTTCTCTTCTATACAAACGGGGCTATCCTAATAAACATATATAATGACATACAGTAGAAAATATATACTTATTACTTAATGTAGGTTAGGGTGGTTCAACATTGTATGAAAAAAACTTAATTGCATCGCACATTGAAACGTACCTAAAACTATGAAAGAGTTCATCATTTAGAACATATTTGCTAAATTTCAGCTTCCTACGTTGATGAGAACTGAATGCTATACGGCCGTTTAAGTTTATGATTCCAGATCAAATCTTTAAAAAAATTTTCTCACCAAAATGAATGATATAGCCCTTCAAAAAAATATAATTTTTTTTTTTTTTTTTTGATGGCACATTAAAATCCTTTTGTATACACATAAAGTGACTCGAATGCATGTAGAATCAGTTCGCGTTTATCATTTCATGTGAGGGGCGCGAAAGTTATGGCGGTTTAAAATTTAACATATAAAAATTTTTACAAACTAGAAGTTTATGTTCAATTCTGGTAAAAATTACACATAATATCAAAATATACCGAGTTATTCAAATAAAAATTATGATATTTTTAATATTTGATGGTATTAGTGTAGCATATTTTAGGGTTTATTAGTAAGATTTTAAAAATTTTCTTTTCAATAAAAATCGCGATTTTTAAAAATTTTGATCGGATCTAAGTTATTTCTCCATATATTGATTGAAAAAATATTTTGTTAAAGTTTATTACATAGAAATGCTTTTTAATATTGTGATCCTTTTTTAACACAAGTAAATATTTTTTGGTCCATAAAATGTTTATCTCTCAAAATTTTTTGACGCGCCTCCGAATTTTTATTAAGCATAACAAACACACTTCTAATTATGTCAATTATATTTAATTTCATGCTGTCCACACGACGTGCCTTACCGAAATGTGTTTTGACAAAAGTGTCCCGTTTTCAATTATCAACGACATTTGACTTAAATTTATGATCCCAATCAATTATATTTATCTTATATCCATGTATCTAATATTTGTTTAAATTGCAATTTTCTATATAAAAATACATACATTGCATAATTTTCAAAAAGTCCATAAAATTTTTTTATTAAATTAATTTTTAATGCTCCTCCGATTTTGTTATGTAAAATGACAAAAAACTAAGTTCACGCAGTAATCCAAGCAATTCCATATGAAAATGTGAATGTACCTCGCGAAAAACTGACTTTTTGAAAAATTTTCGCACTTATTTTCCAAACTTTGAGACTATCTACTACGTTGACTATTTCAGGCACATCAAAAAGATATAGCGCAAAATAAGAACAACTACAACAAGTATCAATTCTTATCTCAAATTTTGTATTCGGTGGAGGGGCACACAGACCGCGCCCAAAAAACTGAAAAATTTAAAAAACCAAAAAATTTTGTCATCAAAACTTTACTAACCTTTTAGGGTTTCCTATTTTGAAATTTGATAAAAACAACATACGTATATTCAATTAGATTTCTAATATCATGAGAGATTTGAGATGATGAGATTGCAATGATATTTGCAATTAATTATTATAAAAAATTTTTATTATAATTGTTATTAAATATATATCGAAGAATAATAATTATTTTAAATTTGTATTTTATTTGTTCGTCAATAATTATTTTAATTAATTTTTAAAATATTAGTTAAAAAATAATAGTTATGAGTAACTTATATTTATATATTTTTCAATAATTATTAAAAATCAATTTTTTGTAATAACTCTTAAAAAGTGCCAATTTTTTGGATTTCGAAAATGATGATAATAATTATTTTGGGTCCTTGGTTTCAAGTCTTAAGAGTTCAGATCTGTAACCAGTTTGTTAAAAATATCATTACCACAAATGTTATTAAGGATTTAAGTCAGTTTCAGCCAGGTTAAAAATTTTTGATAATTTCCCATATACATGAAACGATAGTGGGTTAGGGTTAGGCTATTCACTCGAATATTGTTTGTTCGATTAATCGACAAATTAAAATCAAACAACTGTTCGATTAAATTAAAATCAAGAATTTCGAATAACAATTTATTCGAGCAAATTATACCGATTAATCGAATAATTCGAGTAAAAAATATTTTAAATATTTTCTTTCTTAACTAGTTTTTAGGATGTTTTAATTTTAGTTTTCTAAAAAATTTGTTTCAAAATTTGTATAGAATGTTTCACGACCGAATATATGTCTAAATAAAAATACATATGTAGTTAAAGGTGTTTTTTTAATTACAAAAATTAAATAAAAGTATAAACGTCACTTTAAAAATGTATAAAGTATAATTTTAATATAAATATAATAAATAATAAGAAATAAATTGAAGGATTTTAAACTTGATTTGGAAAAACATATTATTGGTTCTACGAATGAAAGTACATAGTTTATATACCAATAAATGCTCAGTCTGGTGTTGAGGATATGATGTTGTTTGAATGAAATTTGGACTTAAAATTAAGTTTAGCATGTAAACTTGTTCTTTATGTCTATCTAAAAAAGGATAGTCCACGGTGCTTTTTGTCATTTTCGTAATGCAATAACTCAGAAACTAATAAATATATTTTCAAAATTCTTTCACAATCTAACGGACAAAAATCCGTATAATATTTGTGTAAAATATTATACTGAGTAGGTTTTACTAAATCATAACAAAAATGAGAAGAAATGAGAAATAAAATATTTTACATTTTGGTAGAAATTGTAGTTTAATTCAAAATAGAGCCAATTATAATTCCTACGCGTACATTTGGGAGAAATAATTGTTTATTATACCCACCATCAAAAAGATGGGGGGTATATTGATTTTGTCATTCCGTGTATAACATGTCGAAGGAATCATCTAAGACCCCACAAAGTATATATTTTCTGGGTGCTGGTTAGATTCTGAGTCGATCTAGCTATGTCCGTCCGTCTGTCTGTCCGTCTGTTGAAAGCAGGATAAGGCTCGAACGGGGCAACGTAGGGCGACGAATGAAAATGGGCAAAATCGGTTAATGAACAAAAAAGTTATGGGCTAAAAACTAGAAACACAGGGTGTCCGTTTCATACTTTTTTGCTGATATTTCTTCAATAAATGCATGTACGGCAACGAAATTTTGTATGTATAGTTCGGGGGTCGATATAAACTTTCTCCATTAAATGGAGAAAAGTAGGTAGTTCTAACTAATTGTATATTTTACTAATTTATTATACAATTTAATAGAATTGCTTTTATTTTTACACTGAAGTTGTTAGAAAATTAAAGGTTGGGGTATTATGTGTTTGTGTAGAAATTGTAACGCTGAGAAAAAATCTACGTACCGCCACCTTAAGGTATAACGTTCGACTCAGAATCACTTTCTGAGTCGATTTAACGATGTCCTTCCGTCCGTCTAGTCGGCTGGCTGTCCATGTAAAGCTTGTGCGCAAAGTACAGGTCGCAATTTTGATGATATTTTGATGAAATTTTGTACATATGCTTTCTTTAACACAAGGACGAAGCCTATTGAATTTAGGTATGATCGGCCCATTATTTCACCTAGCCCTCATACAAATGTCCTCCCGGAATAGAGTTTTAACTTAAAAATAGGAATATTTTAATTTAGTTTTATATAAGCACAAATCTGTTTGCCGAATTTCGTGAAGATCGGTCCATAACTGACCATAGACCCTCTCCCGAAAATCACTTTAACGTGCATAAATCCCAACAATGTTAATATTTAACACACGTAAGTTGTATATAAGTAAAAACAAAATTATGTGGATCGAAATGGTGTAGAGTGTCAAATGGTCGGACTTGGCCGACTATATCTTCTTCTCTCGTTTATTATTTAAAATATTAATTTTTTTTATTAAAGTCTTAAATTGTTTTTAGTTATAATTCAATTTTATTGAGATTTTTATAAGGGAGAATGGGCATTTTTTCCACTTAACTTAAGGTAAAATCAATGTTGCAATTTTTGATGTTGTAATGTTTTTGCGTTGTTTTGCTACTACATATGCACGTTATTTTCTTTCTGTCCTTTTTTTAATTCATTTTGCCTTTAATATCTTGTGTATGGACAAAAGATTAAAATAACAATTTATAGACTTTACGTGGTCATGCATACTTTTGTTGTGTAGGAAATAAATATATATAAAATGTTCTGTAAGAACTAAAATAACACAAATGATGCACAGTGTTTCAGTACCATATGAGGTTGGGTTTAAAATGAAAAGCTTTATCATGGACTTTTGGAATTAGTTCTTATAAAATTTTAAATTCCATACGGTTCAAAAGATTATTTACAGTGCTTAAAGCATCACTATGTGATATTTATCTGGTAATTAATTAATTTCTTTTTACAATCTGAAAAAGTAATAACGATTTAATATACGAGTACTACATAGGGTATACTTGTAACACGTATTACCTATACGTCCGCCTGGTCAAAGTAAAAATAAATATGCAAATTAAAATCGGTTTCAAAAATATTTTTTTCTATATTAAACGCTTCACTGTACAAGATTTGTTCTTACATAAGATGTGAAAGAGAGTCAAACGTATTTAATGCAAATATAGGAACATACATGTAAGGAGTGAGATCGAAAAATTCTTAACATACATAATATTCAATAACTTGGAAATGGTTGATCTTAGAGTTTTCATTATTTTTTTAATCATTTAACAATTTAGCACAGATCACAGAAATATATAATTTTTATGGTTTTAACCACTAATTATAACATTGTGGACCATTTTTGAAAACCCTTTCTTTGGAGATTTTATAGTTGCTTCAGTCACTTTTTTGGAGCAGTGTGCACATCTTCTGTTAAAATCTTCAGTATTTTGGGACACCTTTTTTGTGCTCTTGAATTCACTTTTCACAAGAGCTAAATATCTCTCCACTGGTCTAAGCTATGGACAATTTTGAAAATTGACCTCTCTTGGTACTAAAACTATGTTATTGATTTGGTACCCCTCCAGAGCTTTCTTACCGTAGTGACATGATACCAAATGGGTCCAAAAATATGTGGACACGTTGAGCTTTCTTGCAAATATTCCTTTATAAAAATTTTTGAGACACAAGCTGCGAAGATTCTGTCAGCACCTACGTTTCTTCGTCAATTATACAGCTTAAGTATTTTTGTATGAAATTTGGTTTTAAATTCCGAGTCCTATTTTTGGCTTGTAATTTTTTTTTTTTGCAGAATTCCAGTTTGGAATTTTTTGAACTTTATATGTTATCAACTTTCCCATTAGCTTTAAATTTTCGCACCAAATAGTCGATGCACTGAGAAAACTGAGCTGATTTTCTACCAGATGTGTTTGGAGTTCCTTTCAATATGCTTTCAATTTTCTGGCCTTCCCAATATCATGTGATCCTTTTTTCTTACCGAACTGGGTTTCACATCAATAGTCAAATTCTCCTGATACTGTTTAATAACATTAGAAACGGTTTTACGGACGACATTTAATTCTGTGGCCAATTATTTGTAAGACCTATTTGGATTTTTTTAAATTTTTTAATAACTTGTAGGACGTAAACCTTTTTCGTCACTTATTTTGATGGAAATAAGGACAAATTAACATGGTTGTTATTAAAAATAATAACTGAAGTATTTTTCCATGATAACTAGATCAAAAAAAAATTTTGAATATTGATTCCGAAAAAAGTTATGAGGCAAAATGTATGTTAAGAATTTTTCGATCTCACTCCTTAGTACGATTATATTCATTTATGTTGTTCATACACAGATGTCGAATGGCTGCCAATTCAGTGACTATACCCTGTTTGATATGTGTTTGTTTACAATAAGTAAATACATGGTGGGTTGTATGTTTGTTTTTATATGTGTATTATTAAAAAAAAAAAAAAAACTTGAAAAACTTTATAAAAAAAAATGATACACACCTTTCTGTTGTTCTTCGTCTTCTAAAAAAATAAAAAGAATAAATAAATATCAACACATAAAGCTAAAGTATATAGAGCACACACAGCTGCACTCTAAATAATAAGTAAAATGAGAGAGAAAGCATGATTTTATTTTATTGATAAAATATGCAAAATAATAGCCATAAAAATGAACCAGGAAATCTATGAAATTATCTATCCAAGAAGCAGCAGATCCTAGTAATGTATACAAAAATACATATAAATATATGGACAAACATTAAATTGTAAGATATTTGGGTTTTATTGTTTATTAACAATTGTTTTTACATTATACGAGCTTTCTTTTAACTCGTAAACATAGGACTAGGTTTTTCATGCAATATCATTTATGTTTTATATTTGTTCTTTTATTTTTTCTGATACGTATACATTTCGAAATTCCTCCATTATATTTAGATTGTTATACGTTTATGGGTATTTGTTTTTTATTATTTTTATATTTCTTTATAGTTAGTTTATACATCATAAAAAAAAAAAAATTTATTGTATTTATTTATTGTAAAACTTTGTATCTTGTTAAATGTATTAATTTATATTTGTTTATTTATAATATTTTTTGTTTATTATTTTAAATGCTTATTGAATTTAGCATCGTTTAAATTTGATTTATTTTTATCTATCCCTTTTCAATTAGTTTTAAAATTTTTTATATAGTATATAAAATGATTTATAAACACATACTTGTATTTTTAGTAGGGTATGTTGGAATAAACTGGTCCAAAAATATATTGAGTTTCCAAAAGCTATTATTACTATCATAAAAACAAAATATTACATACAGATTTGAAAAAAGATTGTATTAAATGAAGAAAATAATAGTAGGAGATTTTGATATTTTTAACCAAATATGTGAAAACTAACTGTTATTAACCGCCGTTATGTTATTATATTTGCGATCAGTTGTATTGGAATTGGTAAATTTAAGTGCTAGTTCTCCAGAATGATAGACTTACATTAAAAGCACTCACGGTTTTTATAGTTAGATGAAAAATAAAATTCTTTAAGCCTATAGGAAAAAACTCAAATGGAAAAAACTTGATAAATGAATGATACATAAAAGACGCATACTTCAAGATGTGTCAACAATATTTTTTATTCGCTCAAGAATTTCATAGTTATGGATCAAAATTTTCACCATTTAAAAAAAAAAATGAATTTTTCGCTACTAATTACCGAATAACTATGGAAATATTAACTGGAGAAAAAAATTATATAAACTCAGCTCAAAGACAATTTAGATCACTTTATATTGGAGTTTAATTTATCTTAATTGGACAAACCGTTCTCGAGTTATACAAGTGTGACTGCCTAAAGACGGGATCATAGTAGTCTCGCCCATAAAAGAAAATCGGTACGTGATAGAAAAAAAGTAAAAGCTGATTTTTATTTAGCACGTTAAGTTCCATCTAATCCACCTATTTTTTTATTTAAGAAAAAAGAAATTTTTTTTTTTCACTAATGTATTTTCACTTAACTGTAGGTATGCATGGGTATCCTAACTTAACTGTGAATCCAATCAAGATTTGTGCATCAATTTTTATGATACATAGCTTTATTTACACGTAGTTTTACCAGCTTTGAGATGAAGATGATAAAGTTAAAAATTTTTGATGTTTTCACTTTAAAAAAAAAGTTTTAGTAAAAAAAAGAAATCTTGAATTTAGCATAAAAAAAATTTTTTGAGCACTTATTTCGAAATATTATATCGAAATAGTAGAACGACTTCAAGCCAATTTTATTCCACATATTTTGGTGTATTATTTAAATAAATCGTGCATACCGTTCTCGAGTTATAGTGAAATATACTCGAGTAATCGGTTTATTTAGGGCGCAATATTAGACACGCCCATTAAAAAATGTCGACCTGATGGGAGAAAACTGAAAGCAGATTCGAGTTTAGCATGCGGAATTCCATCTAGTCCACATTTTTATTTATTTATTTATTTTTTTTTTTTGAAGGAGCACGAAAAAAAAATTTTTATTGGCCAGTGTAATCAAATTTAAAAAATTATTTGAATTTTTATTTTAACATTTTTCTTAAATACTTACAAATGTATATATAATGAAAATACAAAAACCCAGCAGGCCACATGTCCATTAACGACACTTTCATAGAGGATGTCGTCTAAATTTGTCGTCAAGAAAATGCATTTAGAGGACAAGTTTGATTAAAAGTCACCTATATTGTCATCTTACCCCATTTTTGGCGACTTCAATAACAAAATATACTGAATTGTAGTACATATCTAGTTCGGTGAAAACAAGAGTAAAATGTCCAGCGAGAATGTCGTGAATTAAACCAAACACATGACATGCTGCATGACAATGTCATCAATACCTATCAGATAAATAAATGCATTTATAAAACCATTAAAAAGTAGAGAATGTTGTAGCTGAAGTGGTAAGTGCGCTTGACTATTCAATAATAAAGAAGAGGAATTGGTGGCCTGGGTTCAAATCTCGGCGGAACCTAACATTTTTTTCATTTATTTTTCTTAAAATGGTTGACGAAAATATGCATGACACTGTCGCTCAGGTTATCGTTGATGACTTAAGTGCCCTTTGTTCGAAAATGTCACCAATGTTTGTTCGGAGCTGTCGTACATGTGTCATCGAAGACTGTGAAAAATCATCAAGACATCGTCGATATTTTCTACAAGGCATGGCCTGCTGGGAAATTAAGTTTACAAATACATACATATTACACACATATGAACTGAATTAATTAATTTCTTTCAGATGGTCTTCAAAACATTTAAAGATTTAATTCCATAAGATCTATATTACTGAAACGCGTATATATTTCCCGTTAAACAGATAATGTAAAGCAATGGATAATAATGTTCTAAGAACAAACATAACAGGTTATTTAGTAGTAAAATTGGAAGGAAATATGAGATAATGCTTACCAATTTACCGATTAATTGATTTTGAAAAAAATTCTTGGGCAAGAATTTGTTATTGGGTTTTGAAAAAGTTCTTTGCCAAAAATTTGGTATTGCATTTTCTTTCTTTTTCTCTTATCTTCTTAGAAATTTTGTGGACATTACGACACAGTAATTATTTCCTTTTATTTTGAATAATTTCACTTAAAAAATTATTTAAATAAAATTTGCTTTATTTTAATATATTTTTTTACGAAAAATGTTAAAGATATTTCTGGTTTCTGTCGGTTGAATACACCGAATTATAAATTTTGTTATTTTAATGGTACAATTATTGATTATTGCAACTGAATATTTAGTTCAAGTTTATATGTTTTTTGCACAAACAACATTTTGTTTGTAGCAACCAACATTTTGTTTGTAGCAACCAACATTTAGTTTCGGAATGTGCATATGTTTTAGTAATTCCAATGATATTAGATATACACTGCCTTTCAATAAAATAGGTTCAAGATTTTCGTTACATTAAACCTCTTGTTATTTTTAAAATATTAATGAAATTAAAATTTTTTCATAATAACTTTTAAAGTCCTCAATTCTAAGATATTTACAAGCAAAATAAATTTAAGTAATAACTAATTACGATTTTTAATGATTTTTTTTTTATTTTTTTCGAACAAACGAATTTTTTAGGTAAATTTTTTGTTTCATCTGAATAGGTTCAACATTATTTATTCAATAAACAACAAGATGTATTGATTAAAAGAACCATGTTTCTTTTTTGTTTTACTATATTATTCGGAAATTATTAATAATGAGAATAGCCTTTATTACTAAATTTAACCTAAAAAATTCTATTTTTAGCGGACTTATAAAGATTTTCAACTTGTAACAAAGAAGGTTTGCTCCAACTTTTTCCGTTCTCTTCAGATAGTGAATTTTTGTCCTCGTGTTGTCTGTTCACCTCATAAATATTACATGACAGCAATTTCCATACATTTCCTATTATATTAATGTCGAGAGAGTATGGTGGCCACTCCGAGGTGGTAAAATTTTGACTTTGAATTCATTGTTTTAAAGCTACTACGGTGTGAATAAAGGGCATTGTTGAGGTTGAATGTCCATGGAATAAATTCAAATAGTGTATAAACTGTACAAATTTTTTTCCAGTAAAATTCTGATTTATGTCTTCAATATTAAGTAAAAATATTTAAAATCAAAAGGGTAGAAATTTCTTAAAAATGCATCCGAATATTTCACTCTTTTCGTGAGTGCATCTTTAGCAAAAAAAAAAATATATATATTTTTGATTCATACAATATAATTTACAATATTTAAGGTAATAAACTTTATACTAGTTTTTAAATCAATAAAATCCGACTTATACTTAAGGAATTATAAACATTTAAAGCTACATAATACTAAAAAAGTATAATAAAAAAAAGTTAAAATAAATTTTTTGAAAAATTTAAATTTTTTTATGAAAAAATTTGTGAACATTTTTTTAAAAAAATAATAGATTTAATTGTCTCAGAAAAGATATTTTTGCATTTTTTAGTAAAGATATTTCTTTTTAACATATTAAAAGAAAATTAAAATTGAAAGGGTAGAAATTTTTCAAAAATGCATCCTAAAATTGCATTTACATTAGGAATGCATTTTTAAATTGCAATATTATTTCTAAAACACTACGTTAAAAGAGAACATTTTTTATAAATCTCTCATGGAATGGACGATATATATTTATTTCTAAAATTAAGGCTTTCAATGTAGTTAAATATTGATCTATGGTCTATTTTCTGATAGTTTAGTTATTCGATACTCTCGTAGGTTGATAAATCCTTATTTTTTTACTTATTGGAATACTGAAATGCAAAAAAAAAATTAGATTTTGATAAAAGACGATCTAAGTTCCACAAAAATTACCAAAAATAAAAACTTTTTTTTCAATTTTGGCCGTTTTATGTTCGCCAGGGGAAAGGCGCTTTTGAAAACGCATAATTTTTATATCGAATAGTTAAAATATAGAATCTAGACTCATATAAGGAGATTTCTCCTTAGGAGTAGTCTCTGATAATAAAGCTTTGATAAATGTGAAAAAGCTACAATATTTCTTAATGACAAAAATAGTAAAATCGGATGAGAACAGAAAATTAGCAAACGATTAAAACTGTGCATTTAAAAAGACTGCTACTCTTGTGCATTTTTTGACGTTTTTAAGACTTCTGATTAGAAATTATAGATTTATATTTGTATATTTTGTGCTTGGCATTTTTTGAAATGGTTGTAACAACATGTATTACTTCCGTACTAAGTTAGTCCTTTCCGAACTATAGTTTTCACAAGTTTAGTCTGCACCGATAAAGTGGTTTAGTAAAAAATTAAAAAAAAAAATCTAGTACAATAATTTGTAATTTCTGGATGTAAAAAGTGCGTGACATCCATTAGATAAGTCTTATAAATTTAAGTTTCCTCTGAACGGCATGTATGTCAAATTTCAGGTAAATCTGCTCGGTTTAAAAATAAGAAAAATGAAATGAAATAACTTGTTAGAAAAAGTGGGCGGAATAAGGGGTGTGGTATAAAATAAACAAATCGTATAAGCTGTAGTTGATTCAGAACTATATTTGAACCAAATGTCATATAAAGCGAGAATTAACAACTCGTGCGTGAAATTTTGTGCTAATCCGTTTATCAGTTTTGCCGTGAAGAAATAACAAACAAATAGTATTTTATATATATGGGATTAAAATAAATTTTTGGAAATAGTGGGAGCGAAATGAAGCGTAGAATCTAGTAAATAGGTCAGTTAGTAGAGTCATTCCATTTAAAACCAACCAGCTGATTTTCTCACCTCTTCCGAATTTGATAATATTTGGTACAATTATTATTCTTCTCAAAACTAAGACTAATTCATAATTTCATCAAGTGGTTCGCGAAATATCGGGGTTTGAAAGTGAAAAATAGCTTAAAATATGTACAAAGTTGCATACACAAAATTACAAATATCTTTCGAAGTATTTATTATATAAGATTTATTTAGATGTCATATTAAAGGCATCAGAATTACCTTTACTATGACGTATAACATTACTTTTTTCTCAAAATCAAAATGGTCCATATCTCGCGAATTTTCTTTCGCGGGTAAATATCTCGAAAATTGGTCTTTTTAAAAATTCAGCAATAATATTAATATTGACGCTGGCAACGCAAATGCCGAATTTAAGTTTGATTACCGCGATATTTCGAGATTTATAATAACTCAAAAATGTAGAAAATTGTCTTTTTAAAAATATGAATATCTTGCAAATAAATATTTGGAAGCCATTGAGAGTCCCATCATGATACTTACAGAGAACATTCAAAATGGATCCATCCTCTACATATATATTTTTCACGAATTTAAAAATACCATTTTTGAAAATACGCGAAATTTAATTCGCGAATTATCCACCAATAAAATTCAACATAAAGACATGTTTCAGGTATCATTTTAAAGGTAATTTCATTACCTTTAATTATTTGCCTTAATAAACATTGCACAGTGGGGCCAAAAGCAAAATAAATGGTAATAAGTCTGGAACTTTGAAACCACTGAACCGATTTAGATGAAACTTAGAACATCGATAGAGAAGAAGTTAGGATTTCAGAATAAAGTTAGATATAGTCTGTAGCTGCAGCACAGACGCCGCTACAGTTGGGCCAAAGTTGATCACCTCGAGGGTGAAAAACATATCAGGGCTTATAACTTTTACAAATATAAACCGATTTTAAATATTTTTACATTTTTAAATTCTCCTAAACAAGACAAGGTAAAAACATGCTTACTGTGTTAAATTATGTAGTATGGTTTAAAAGATATTTAACTTCAAAAAATAAATTTCTCATTTTTGGCTTTGACTTTTTTGCAATTTTGCCCTATAACTTTTAAAATAAAACTTTTAAAATTTTTTTAAAAATATGTTGAAATTCTCTATAATTTTCTAAATTATGCTAATAAAAAATTTTTTTGTTATCTTAATTCGAAAACAAGAAAAAAATTTTCAGTCAAAATTGATATTTTTTGCCAAAAATGTAACATTATATATGTAACTTTTTTTAAAAATTTTGTTAAAAAAGTTTAATATTTTTTGACATTTTCTGAAAGATGGGACCTCAGGAAAACGTGTAAGTGTAATTTTTAAAAGTTCTAAAAGTTCACCCTACATCCAGCAGTGGTCAAAAATGATAAATTTTGGCTGAGATGTTGAACTTTTTGAGTCTGTAAAAAAAATTTATTGTTGATTTCGGTACTTCTGTAAATTAAACTATATAGCCCAATATGCTCTTAAAGGTTTTGCAAAAACTTATGACAGCCTACTGGTAAACGTAGTCACACGTGGCAATTTTCCGAAAATACCCATATTTTCAATAATATAAACTTCGACCTTTAAAAATATATAGTAAAATTATATATAATTTTCTGATTTGCACATTTATCGATTCTCCATTAAATATTTTATATCATTTACAAAAATGATGTTGATACCTATAATCATTTAGAAATTATTCAGTCTCAACTTTTTTAAATATGTCCATATAAACATAATTTGCATTTGTTCGCTTTATTTTAAGAAAAGTGTACTAAAAATTTTAAAATAATGAAATTTATTATACATAGTTTAAAAGAAGACACAATTCGCTTTAAATTGATATATAATGTGACTATTTTGAATTTATTTCGTTTATAGTAAACCAATTTCAAATAAGCAAAAGGCAAAAAATTGTGAACTCTTCATGTTTCCTTATATTTTTTGCTAATGCAGTGGGATAAGACAGTGCGGCAAGGCCGTATCCAAAACAACATGAAAAAATGAAAGATTTTAAAATTTGTAACTCTCTGCTAATTTCAAATTTATTTACAAGAAGCGTTGCAAATACACCATAGTCATATTATACATCATTTTAAAGGAAATTTTGAATATTTTTGTGTGCCAAATTTTGCGTGAATCAAACCATTTACAATCATTTTACAAAAAGTGGGCGTAAAAAGGGGCATGACTTCCAATTTGGTTCCGACATAGTCTATAGTTTCTTCCCGAAAACTAGCAATCTGTTTACCAAATTTCATGAAAAATCGGTCAAGTAGTTTTGCCGTGAAATAATAACAAACAAACCAACAAATAAACAGTCTCCCTTATATAATAAACATTGCACAGTGGGGCCAAAAGCAAAATAAATGGCAATAAGTCTGGAACTTTGAAACCACTGAACCGATTTAGATGAAACTTAGAACATCGATAGAGAAGAAGTTAGACTTTCAGAATATTGTTAGATATAGTCTGTAGCTGCAGCACAGACGCCGCAAAGCTGACCACATCGAGGGTGAAAAACATATCGGGGCTTATAACTTTTACAAATATAAACCGATTTTAAATACTTTTACATTTTTTTTCCTCAACAAGACAAGGAAAAAATATGCTTACTGTGTTAAATTATCTAGTATGGTTTAAAAGATATTTAACTTCAAAAAATAAATTTCTCATTTTTGGCTTTGACTTTTTTGCAATTTCGCCCTATAACTTTTAAAATAAAACTTTTAAAATTTTTTTAAAAATATGTTGAAATTCTCTATAATTTTCTAAATTATGCTAATAAAAAATTTTTTTGTTATCTCAACTCGAAATCAAGAAAAAAATTTTCAGTCAAAATTTCAAAAAAGGTCTCAAAAATTGAAATTTTTTGCCAAAAATTTAACATTATATATGTAACTTTTTTTAAAAATTTATTATATATAATTATATATAATTTTCTGTTTTGCACATTTATCGATTCTCCATTAAATATTTTATATCATTTGCAAAAATGATGTTGATACCTATAATCATTTAGAAATTATTCAGTCTCAAATTTTTTAAATATGTCCATATAAACATAATTTGCATTTGTTCGCTTTATTTTAAGAAAAATGTACTAAAAATTTTAAAATAATGAAATTTATTATACATAGTTTAAAAGAAGACACAATTCGCTTTAAATTGATATATAATGTGACTATTTTGAATTTATTTCGTTTATAGTAAACCAATTTCAAATAAGCAAAAGGCAAAAAATTGTGAACTCTTCATGTTTCCCTCTATTTTTTGCTAATGCAGTGGGATAAGACAGTGCGGTAAGGCCGTATCCAAAACAACATGAAAAAATGAAAGATTTTAAAATTTGTAACTCTCTGCTAATTTCAAATTTATTTACAAGAAGCGTTGCAAATACACCATAGTCATATTATACATCATTTTAAAGGAAATTTTGAATATTTTTGTGTGCCAAATTTTGCGTGAATCAAACCATTTACAATCATTTTACAAAAAGTGGGCGTAAAAAGGGGCATGACTTCCAATTTGGTTCCGACATAGTCTATAGTTTCTTCCCGAAAACTAGCAATCTGTTTACCAAATTTCATGAAAAATCGGTCAAGTAGTTTTGCCGTGAAAGAATAACAAACAAACCAACAAATAAACAGTCTCCCTTATATATATAGGATATTCAAATATAGTGTGTTATACTACAATTAAATCAGAATGCAAAAAAAAAATATTCAGATCCATTTTTACAGCTTTTCGATCTTTTCAAATATAATTCTCTTGTTTTTTTTTATAAAAATCGTAAATACATACTTCGAAAATTATAAGTCAGAACCACTTCAGATTCTTTAATTACATCCTCAGAACTAGTAGTACCACAACCAATTCTGACACTAATGGAGTAGAACCTCATTCTGATTCTAAATTCGTTTTAAGGAATGTTTTAGAAAACTAATGCTTAAAAACTAATTCTGTATGACTTTTACATCATTTCTCAGAACAAATTACTGGTTCTCAAATGTACAAAAAATTTATAAAATTTCAAAAATTAAAAAGAAAGAAAAAGTTTATTTACAAAATTAAATTGATACTAAAAGTGACCTTTCGGAAATAGCCCTTAAAAATAAAAGAACCGGTTCTGAAACCGTTCCCTATCGCTTCTATAGAACTAGTTCTGAATGTGACAATTTCGAACAAAAATCACTGATTAAATAACTAGTTCTAGAAGCGTCTATAGAATGGGTATTGGCTAGTTAACACTTCCACAGAACTAGTTCTGAAGGAGACAAAGTTGAACAAGTACAGGCTATTTTCATACGATCTGGAACTAATTCTAGAACTAATAAAATTTTTGCTGGGTTGTAATAAATGGATTTTAAATCAATAAAATTCGACGAGCTAAAAAGTTAAACACATTTAAATTTACGTATACTAAATAAGGATATCCAAAAAAATTAAAAAAAAAAACTAAAATTTATAAAAAATATGTATAAAAAAATTATTGGTAATTAAAAAAAATAAAAATAAAAATAGTATATTTTCTTCTCCTAAAGCAAATATTTTTGCATTTTATTACGAAGATATTGCTTTTTAACATATTAAAAAGAAAAAAAAAACTAAAATCGAAGACGTAGAAATCTTTAAAAAATGCATACTAAAATTGCATTCGCATTAGAAATGCATTTTTATACTATAACATTATTTTTAAATTACTACATCAACTTATAGAGATATTTATGTTTAAAATTACATACTATTTCGATGTTTTCGGATAGTGAAAATCGTCAATAAATTTGCGAATTTTTCAAAATTAAAGAGAAAATAAAAATGGAGGTATTTAAAAATGGAATACTTAACATGGTGTACTTAACATAGAGTACTTAACATGCTAAAATAAACAATTCTTTGGCAAATAATAAGAAAAAGTATATGGGCAATTATCAAAAATGTTTAATCTGGCTGAAACTGACTTAAATCCTTAATAAGTTTTGTGGTAATGATATTTCGAACAAATTAGTTACAGATCTGAACTCAAAAGTCTTAAAGGTAATGCAGTGCAAAATTTTCGCACAATAGGTTTCTTTTTCTAACCATGATTGTTGCTCAGAGTTCAAAAATATAGAAAAACTGATAAAAACTACTTAAGTTTTTACCAGTCTTCTACAATTTTTGTTCGCGCGTTTATACTTTTTGATCTTACTCTATCATAAGTGAACTAACTGGACCTTGTTCATTAATTCTGCATCATCTTTGTTGTTGTGCAGACTTTCAACAACTAAATACAGGGTAGTAATGTTATGATGACAAAATTTTTCTATGCGCCCCTCCAAAAATTTTTCTATGCGCCCCTCCACCGAATACAAAATTTGGAATGGGGTTTGATACTTGTTGTAATTGTGCGTATTTTGCACTATATCCCGTTGATGTGCCCGAAATATTCAACGTAGTAGATAGTCTCAAAGTTTGGAAAACAAGTGCGAAAATTTTTCAAAAAGTCAGTTTTTCGCGGGGCACAGTCACAGTTTCATATGGAATTGCTTGAATTATTGCGTGAACTTAGTTTTTTGTTATTATACATAAGAAAATCGGAAGAGCATTAAAAATAAATTTAACACAAAAATTTTATGGACTTTTTGAAAATTATGCAAAAATTGCACTTTTTGTTTTTGTATTTTTGTATAGAAAATTGCAATTTAAACAAATATAAGATATATAGATATAAGAGTGGAGATAAATATAATTGATTGGGATCATAAATTTAAATCAAATGTCTTTGATATTTAAAAACGGGACACTTTTGTCAAAACACATTTCGCTAAGGCACAACGTGTGGACAGCATGAAATTAACTATAATTGACATAATTAGTAGGGGATAAAAATTCAGAGGCTCTCAGTGTTCGATTTTCAAATTTAGCTGGCCAAAACCCCAAAAATGAACTTTAAAGGAGGAAAAAAATTATATTCGGGTATTAAAATAGACTATTCAGTTAAGACATTTCCATACTCATTTTAGCTGAAATCGATCAATGAATGCTTCTAACGATAACATGAATGATGGGTAAAATATACAAAAGAAAAATATTTTTTTTTGCTCGAAAATTAGTCAAACTTTGAACATGAATAAAAAATTTTCTATGGCATATTTTTAAAAAAATTCTTTTTGTATATGAAAATATAATTCCTTTGAAATATAAAACAGGTATCTTGTATGTATTTGAATGAAGATAGTTTTAGATATTGAAAGATATAATAGGCAAGCTTTTGAAAAAAAATTGTCAAATAAGTCAAAAACAAAAATTCATAGACGAATACTTTTTTCTGTTATCAGCTGGGGTCCAACTTTTGATTGTTTTGAGAACTTGTATCCCCTTCAATAGAAACTAAAAAAAAATTTTTTGCCCGAAACTGCCCCTGCCGAACAAAGTATTCAAAACAAAGATACACCATCCTTCTAAGTGGAACAAAAAATTGAATACCATTTTATTTGTATGTTGCTTTTAAAGAATGTATGTTTTAAATGAATACCTTTGTTTAAGTTGTGAGCTTACAAGATCGTGGGTGAATAATTCCATCTAGCAATTAACCGTTATATAGTGGAACTTTTCTTTGCTAGAAAAGGAACTTATTTTTGTTTAAGATGTCATAAAAGTAATTATTTATTTATAGAACGATTTATTATTAAGGATCAAATAGCAAAACTAGTTGCTACTGAGGTTAATATTGTCGTAAACAATATCCAAAATACTGTTTACATAAAACCGAAATTAATTTTATGCATGATTGATGGAAAAGTTTGTTCTGTTTATCGAATTACAATTCGTCACAAATATGTTATGTTACAAAAACCTTAGACCCTGGAGTTTTGGAATTTGGCTTGTCGCCTCTACATTCCTGGATACGATTCATGGAATGTTTACTACATATAGCTTACAGGATAGATATAAAATTGTGGCAAGTTAGAGGTGAAGATAGCAAAGTAAAAGTTTTACAAAAAAAAAAAAAAAAAAATTATTCAAGACGAATTTAGATCAAAAATGGGGTTATTAATAGACATGCCTAAACAGATATCGGGAAATACTAACGATGGCAATACAGCCAGGCGATTTTTTAGAAATGCGGAAATATCTGCGCAAATAACTGGGTTAAGTTTAGAACTTATTAAACGTTTTCATGTTATATTGGAATGCTTAGCATCTGGGTATACTATAAATGTGGAAGCATTCGAAAGTTATACATTTGAAACAAGAAATCTTAATTTGAAACTATATCCCTGGTATTACATGCTTGTCAGTCTTCACAAAGTTCTTTGGCACGGAAAAGCTATAATTGAACATTGCATCCTTCCTATTGGTCAATTATCTTAAGAAGCTCAAGAATCCAGGAATAAAGACAATAGACGTTATAGACTGCAGTTCACGCGGAAAACTTCACGGACCGAGACTAATGCAGATTTAATAAAAAGGCTATTAATATCATCAGATCCTTATATTTGCAGCTTCAGGAAAACTTCACCAGTTAAAAAACGAACTTTAACGCCATATATATTGAAACTACTAAAAAACGTATGTTATAATATACAAGAGTCTGATAGTGAAAATGACAGTGATATTGGTGCAGATTCCACATGATAAACTTTTTTATACTTTCATTAAAAAATTATGATGAATTATGTAATCTTTATTTTGTATTTTTAATTAAACTTATTTTCAAATGAAAAAGAATTATAAAAGAAGCTATTTTTAAATTTTGACTATTTTTCATAATTTGGTAATTAATAGTGGGCGTGGCGGTAGGCGGATTTGTCTAATTTTTTGTCCAATAATTCTTCAATATGTATGTAATCACTATGCCAAAAATCACTTTTGTACGATTTATAGTTTTTATGTAATTAATTTTGGCCACCTAAATTTGAAAATCAAACGCCTCACAGTGTTCAACAAATTTTGAGAGATAAACATTTTATGGACCAAAAAATATTTACTTGTTTTAAAAAACATTTCTATGTAATAAACTCTAACAAAATATATTTTCAATCAATATGTGCAGACATAACTTAGATTCGATCCAAATTGTTCACAAAATTTTAAAAAAATCGCGATTTTTACTGAAAAGAAAATTTTTAAAATTTTACTAGGAAACCCTAAAATATGCTGCACTAATACCATCAAACATTGAAAATATCATAAATTTTATTTGAATAACTCAGTAGATTTTGATACTTATTATGTGTAATTTTGACCAGAATTTTACATAAACTTCTAGTTTTTAAAAATGTTTATAAGTACAACTTCAAACCGCCATAACTTTCGCGCCCCTCACATGAAATGATTAACACGAACTGATTCTACATGCATTCGAGTCACTTTATAAGTATAAAGGATTTTAATGTGCCATCAAAAAAAATTTACATTTTTTTGAAGGGCTAAAATCAAAAATTTTTGATAATTGCCCATATGCGGTAATTTTATTCTTAAAAGTTTGGTCGTTTAATATAGTGTTGTCATATTCTTATCTTAAGTATTTATATATATTGATATTTTATTTTTCATTAATAGGATTATTATTTTATTCTTTTACTTCCAAGAATTAAACAAAATACATATAACAGTTGATTAAATATTTATTCTTTTCTTGTCCAGTTTTCTTTGCTTAAATTAAGGTCAACTATATAAGTAGTAAAAATCATTATGGATAATTAGTACAAATTATGTTGATTTTTATTTAGATTTGTCTAACAGAATAAAATATATCCATATAATAGAATATTTTAACTTATAATCAAAACAATTTTCTTAAATATTCTTTAATTAAGAATTTAATTTAAAACTCATTAGATTATTAAGCGCCTGCTTTAAATATAATTACGATACTTCTCACTTGTAGTTCATAATCCACTTAAATTTTATTTGCATTGTTTATTAAAGATATTAAGCAATTAAATAAGATGTTCTGTTTCGCAAACAAATTGAGCACAAATATTTAACCCTTTACCATTATTTATTTATGTTTATCGAGAGTTAATTATAATAACTCGAGATGGAAACATAGCAAAAGAAAAAAATATATATATTGTAGATATTGAAAAGCAAGAAAATATTAAGTTTGCTTTTTTTTATTGAAAACATTAAAGAAAATCGCTTCAAACTTAAGATGAAAGAGTTTAGTTCTATAAAGAACCATTTGTTTATATATATAAGTTTATTTAGCCCATTATTCGCAACTAACAACAATAACGGAAAGTACTGTAACTACTCGAGCGAATTTAAATAGAGGTTATTGGTATAAATGAATTATTTATAAACCTTTTCCCCCATAATTCAGTCAAAATATGACGTTTATTGTATACATAGTGATAATAATTATTATTTAGTATTTATACCCTACGCCACCATTGGTGGTTGGGGTATTATGCGTTTGTGCTCATGTTTGTAACGCATAGAAAACGTTATCCAACACCCACCTTAAAGTATACCAATCAACTCAGAATCGCTTTTTAAATCGATCTAACGATGTCCGTCCGTCTGGCTGGCTGGACGGCTGGCTGTCCATGTAAATCTTGTGCACAAAGTTCAGGCCTCAATTTTGAAGATAATTCAATGAAATTTGGCACATGGGATTTTATAATACAAGGCCTATTGAAATTAGTGATCGGTTCATTATTTCACATAGCCCCCATACAAATGTTCCCCCGGACAAGAGTTTTAACACTCAAAAATGCCTTAAAAATAAGAATATTTTAATGAAATTCGGTACATCAAATTTTAAGAAAATCGGTCCACAATTGACCATAGCTCCCATATAAACCCCTCTTCCGAAAATCACTTTAATGTGCATAAATCCCATACGATTGTTTGTATGAAGTTAATATTCGACACAAATAAGTTTTATATAAGCAGAAGAAACATTGCCAAACCATAGCTCTTATATAAACCCACTTCCGAGAATCGCCCTAAAGGGCATAAAATCATGTAGATATTATTATCAACGCATTATTCTGTATTTGTATATTTTATTTTATATTTAGTAAAAGTGTTGGTCTACGATTGGCGAAAGGTCTAATATACGTCCCCTTCCCGAATTTTTTATTCTCATACATAATGGTGTAGGGTGTCATATGGTCGGTCTTGACCGACTATACCTTTTTTCCCCCGTTTTAATAATGATTTATTTTCTCCTTTAATATTTATGTAGTCAATAATTACTAAAATGAAAAATAATTTTTGTTGCGTACAATTTATTTCAAGGTAATCGAACGGTGATGTCTACAACTAAATTTGATCTATAGTATCTACAGAATTAAATTTCCACACAAAGAAAAAAGTCACCAATTAATAAATTTATATGAAAATAATTCATTCAATTATAAACTTGTTTAAATTTGCATCTCTCACCGAAATGATTATATCAATTACTAAAAACTGTAAAAAATACAAAACAGAAAAAAATTCCCAATTAATAAATTAACTAAATATATCAAGTAGTTGATTGGATGAATTAAAAATGTATATATGATATAAAAGTATAGTTAAATTTTATTTTGTTTAATTTTTAGCTTGAATAAATTTATTAAATTTCGATGCAAAATGAAAAAAAGACCGTAATAATTTTTTCTGTGTAGTCAGTGCTTAAAACACTATAAATTTCTCTACTTCTAATTTAATTTAACATATTGGTAGCTTAACACTAAATTATACTACTACGAATAGATTTTAATGCCTTTGTGTTACAGAAAATGTATGTCACCAACTTGTTAAAGACTAAGCAGGATATAAAGTAAAAGAACATCAAGGAAAACGTGCTATACAAGTTAAGATAAAAAACACACGAACGAAAGTGTGAAAAGAAGTATCAAAATAAACTAACAAAAATTAGGGGGAGTTTAATAGAACAACACGTAAAATAACAGCTAACTATCAACGTAGTTACACGGACATCAAATATTGACACTTGGTGTTACAAATCCCAAAAGACAAAAAAAAAACAGTTAAATAGAGAACAAAATATCAAACTAAATTACTTGTAAATGTTAAAGAGGCAAATACAGGGAGTATATTTAATATATACATTAGAAGTAATTACTTCCCAAAATATAAATTAAAATATATTTTTTTATAAATCATTATGTATTCATTTTGGTTTTAGGCTTTAATTTAATTAGATTTCCGAGAAATAATATATTTGTAATAAAAAACTTTATTTAATTTAGAAGCAGATATTTCTAGAATATCCTACAGCGTAAAAGTTGGTATTATATAAGTAAAAGTAATTAAAGAAAAAATTTTTTTGGAAGCTTACTAAATTAAAAAAAAAAAAAAAATTATTATAAGTAGAAAAAAAAAAAAAAAACAATGAAAGCGAAACGGCCAAAAGTAAATAGATTCATGGTAATGGGAGAACTGTTTTAGACACTTCTTGATATACTAAATTGCTAAAAGCGAAAACTGGAACAGAACTAAAATAAATGTTAAATAAATAAGTTATTTATAACTATTTTTTATGATAGTGAATTACACGGTTCTATAAAATATACAAAAACTAACTTATGCACTTACTGAAGTTTGTATGATTGTGTGCATGATTATTTTCATGCTGTCAAACTAATACTTTTGTTACTTTTTCCATTCAAAAACGTTTGTTGATTTCCTTTTAAACCTACAAAACCTCTTTAAATTTTGTTTATTTGATAACAACAAAAATAAAAATTTTGTATTTTAAGAAAAACTATAAAATTCAGTTTTATGAATAACAAAATAATTTATAAATATTTAAAAATTGTTATTATTCAAAAAATTCACAAAAATAGTTAGCAAATCCTCTTTTAATGAATTTAACTTCTGTACTTTTGTGCTTTCGAATCCCCATCGGACAAATTTATGACGTCTGTTTGATTTTTATTCTTGATAACACAGGTTGACAAAAAAAAAAAAAAAAACACCAAAAGATGCGAACTAAAAATATCTTCGAGTCACACAAACTTAATTTTTTTATGTGCTCAATAGTTTTGGAGTTATTTTCAAACATGTGTCCGAAAAAAGCTTTTTCATTCAAAATTTTAGATTTTTTTGTTACTAAAATTTCTTCTAATAAATGAAAACATTAAAAATGTTTTAGTTTATCATCTTTATCTTAAAGCTAATAATAATGCGAATAAAATAAAGCATGTATCTTCAAAATTGATGCACAAATCTTGATTTTATTCACAGTTAAGTAAAAGTACCCATATTACATACAATTGAGTAGAAATACAGTGGTGGACAAAAAAATCAAAAATTTATTTTTTTTTAACAAAAATAGGTGGACTAAATGGATTTTGACGAGTTAAACAAGAATCTGCACTCACTTTTTTCTATCACGTACTGATTTTTTTTTTTATGGGCATGACTAATAATATCACCTTATTCAGCGGTCACACTATAAAACTCGAGAATGGTTTGTCCAATTTAGACTATAACTCAAGAACCGTTTGCACGATTTTGATAAATGATACGAAAATTATCTTCAAGGTATGTCAAAAAAAATTTTTAGTCGCTCAAAAATTTCACGATTTTTCAGAAAATTTTTTTTAATTTTTTCGCTACTAATTTTCGAATAACTAAATTCAGCTCAAAGATAATTTAAATCACTATCTATTGGAGTTTAATTTAACTTCATTGGACAAAGCGTTCTCGAGTTATACAAGTGTGACTGCCTAAAGACGGGGTTATAAAGGTCATGCCCGTGAAAACAATCAATACGTGATAGAAAAAAAGTGAAAGCTGATTCTTGTTTAGCACGTTAAATTACATCTAACCCACATATATTTTTTTTTTTATTTAAGACGAAAAAAATAAAATTTTTTTTTGCCCACTAGGGTATCTCCAATGCAATCAAGATTTGTTCATCAATTTTGATGATACGGTGCTTTATTTACTCGTAGTTTCACCAGCTTTGAAATAAAGATGATAAACTGAAAAATTTTTGATGTTTTCACTTCTAAAAAGAAAAGAACGACTTAAAGCCTATTTTATTCCGCATAATTTGGTGTATCATTTATATAAATCGTGAATTCCGTTCTCGAGTTATACACTGAAAAAAGTAATTTCAATGAATGAAGTACATTAAATGAAATTCATTAATTTTTTTCCGAGAATTTATTAACTTAACGTACGAATTTATTGCTTCAATGAAAATATTCATTAAAATTCAATGAAAAAATTGACGCTATTATGAACATTACATTGAAACCAGTCATTAAATTTATTTCTTAATTAAATAAGTAAATCAGTTAATTGATTTAATGTATTAGTTCATTGAATTCGGTTATTCAATGTACTAATACATTGATTTAATTAAGAAGAAGCATTACACAATGAACAAAAACATTAAACCAATGAAATATTTCACTAAATTATGTTGAAATAAATGCTTTCTAACGGGAAATAAAGTAAAAAAAAAACAACTCAGTTTGCTTTTATCTCTTAATAAGAAATGACGCGTTTTAAACAAAAAACAAAAAAATTCAGTGTTGTGTTAAAAACTAAAATATTACAAAGTAAATAAGTTATAAAGCATGGACGTTCGAATTATTAAAATACATAAATATAAATTTATTCACACAGGAGAAGTCGTGCAGCATAATTGAATACACCTAATTAAATGAATTACTCAAAAACAGGAATTTGGAGTCTTCCTTACGCGTAAGTTTAATAATGTTAATCGTTTTAAACAGTTTCAAAATATTATATTTAATTTATATTTGTATAGATAAAACAACTAAGACGCAGAGGAATGTCTTAGCCTCAAATACCGGGTTTTCAAAAATTATCGTAATTTCAAAACCAAGAGGATTGATTCAATTCGTAAGTAACTAGTTTCAAAAATGTTAAGCCATTGAACGAATTTTAAAAATTTTATTCAACTTTTTTTGTTCAGGATAATGCTTTTCTCATATCAAATGGATATTCCATGCCATCATTGAGCAATGAAGAGGACAACAGGAATTACTTTATAAAATAAATGAGAAAGCAAACACGATCACATCTGTAACATTTATTTTGTTTATGTAAATTTTTTTTGTAAAATTTAATATAAACACTGTATTATATTTATAGCATCTATATTAAGAAAATTATATTTAATTTTTGCTTATATTAACTCAATATCATACAATTTAATCATTTAATTTAAAATAAAATAAAAACCAAAAATACAGAACAAGCCTATTATTATAATTCATTTTGAAAGTATAATTTCATTGGGAGAAAATATGAGTTCATTGAAATCAAAGTACTGTTCACTGGAATTATTTATTTTATTTAATGAACGTGTTCATTGATTCAATGTAAGAATAAATTGAATCAATGAACTTGTACATTGAATTTTAATAATAATGTATGGCAATACATTGTTTCAATGAACCTGTACATAGGGTCAAAATTAGTGCACAAATTCATTGATACAATAAACTTTTTCATTGTATTTATGTACCTTTTTGGTTCAGTGTAGTGAAATATACTCGAGTAATCGGCTTATTTAGGGCGCAATATTAGACACGCCCATAAAAAAAAAAAATCTCGACCTGATGGGAAAAAACTGAAAGCAGATTCGAGTTTAGCACGCGAAAATCCATCCAGTCCACATATTTTTTTTTTTTTTTCAAAGAGCACGAAAGAATTTTTTTTTGTAGACCAGTGTAATTTAGTAAAAAAAAAAACACTTTCCCCCGATGCACAATGGTCCCAAAACGAAATTTTTTGGAAATAATTCTGTTACTTTAGAACTTCTGGATGTATTTGAATGAAATTTATCATGGACAATACTGAGGTGTATCCCAATTGATTCGGAGGAGGACAAAAAATAATGATAAACACTTTAGAAACAACTGTATGAAATTTCATTGAAATATACTTAACGGTTCAAAAGTTAGAGAAAATTGTTTTAAAAAACACGTTGAAACATATATATAAAAGAGCACAGTAGTTTCAACGTGTTTTTTTAATTTTCTATAACTTATGAACCGTTAAGTATATTTGAATTGTCTGTGGACAGAAGGAGTACCTCCAAAAGTGGTCAACTCCTTTATTTATTTCTTATAAAATATCAGAGGTTAGCCATTTCGGAGGTCCTTCATCCCTGCCCCGAGACCACTTGTGCTTCTCCAAAAAAGTTGGAAACTACCTCAGTAATAACTATGTGAAGTTTCATAGAAATATATTTAACGGTTCAAAAGTTACACAAAATTATTAAAAAAAAAAAAAAAACACGTTGAAACTGCTGTGCACTTATGTACACATCTGCTGAAAATAATAGATACACCTAGTGGGATTACATTAAAGTGACGATAACTGGAAAATACTTCAGAAATACTTAGATTTTTTTTTTTGTAAACAATTTGATCTGGCAATGATACTTTAATGAATGTATATAGAATGCTGCAGCACACATTTACCATAGAAATGATGGAAAATGTGCAAATTTTGCTGAAGGAGGTAATGTTTCAGTTAGTTTTTAAACGATTGTGTAAAGTTTTTGTGCAAGTATTTGGTATCGTTGGAAAGGTTATTACTTAAAAAGTATTGGAACTAAATTTTTTCGTTAAATTGATCAAAAAACCTAAAATTTGTGTGTTTAGCAGTGTTGCCAGGACTTGAGAAAAAAAGAAGCTAAATTAGACTTTAAAAAAGGTCAGAAAAGGCTAAATGTCCCAAAAAATAAAGCCAGAAAAAAGCTAATATATTGTTTTATTAAAAAACGCATTTATTTTTTTTATTCTTATTAGTTTTTAGTATTTCTTAAAGATATTTTAGAGAATTTATAAATATAACCTAAATAGTATCTATGGGTAATAAAGTTTTTTCAAAAATAATGATAATAATGAAATAAAGATATACAAAAATGCTTAAATATATGATTCTGTTAAAATAAATTTAGTAAGCTTTTAGCCTTTTTAAGGCTATATTTAAAATCAAAAAAGGCTAGAAAAAAAGCTAGAAGCTAAAACGAAAATTTTTAGGCTAAAAGCAAAATAAAAAGGCTAGATTAAGCCTTAAAAAATCTAAACTGGCAACACTGGTGTTTAGTCTTATTTTGCAAAAAAAAAAAGATTTATATTTAAATTTAAATAAAATCTATATTAATAAAGTTATCATTATGAAATTTTAGTACAGTATAAAAAAAAATATTTCTAAAAGAAGAGTATAAATAGATTCCCTATTTTTTATTCCGAAATACCCAAAATTCCAGTTCGGGGAAAGCTTGTTTAAAAAATTTACCTTTTTCAGTAAAATGATCACCATGTCGTTATAAGAGGCGTGGCTTATTAAATATTTTTTGTGTATTTTGCATTTTCGTCACCGAAAATGCAAAACAACGTAACATCAAAATTTTTCAAATTTGTGTTTTTGATGAAATATAGTTTATTATTCAAAAATACGTGTGATCACAAATTTTCAGACTTGTAACTCAAAAAATGACGATAATATTAACGAAAGCATTAATTATTTCAAGTCAAAACAACGTAACATCACATTGGTTAAAAAAATAATAAAACAATTTTTTTTTTTTTTACGAATTTAGATTGCAAATTTTTAAAAATATAATAGGTATTAAAATTTTGGAGTAAAAGTTTGCAAAAATTCTTTTAATTACAATTATTGTAAAATTTTTATTGATGTTACGTTTTTTTGGCTTCACAAAATTGAAATCTTGAAAAACGTAAACCACATAACATAAAAAATATTTAATAAAATTTTAATTATTCATCATCAATATATCAGGCAATGTTTAAGGATGTAATATCCCAAAAATCTTATTTGTAGGACAATTTGTTTAGGTTTTATAAAGTTTTTTGTGCCTTCTGTAAAGTTATGAAAAGTGATGTTACGTTGTTTTGCATTTTCGGTGACGATATGTAGGTAAGTATCCAAAGTATTTTTATTTTAATTACAGCTTTGACATTTTTGTGCTCCACAAAAAACTAAAAAAAATAAAAATTTTAATTAACGAAATTTTGATAGGGCTAGCGGGAAGACTGTTACCCCAACTGCCCCGGATTTATTTTACATGCATTTATATTAAGCATTATTTTCGAAGCATGAAAGAAGCTTATGGTCCAGAGAAAAATTATGGATTTTAAAGTAGAAAATGTTACCACCTTTTTGAAAAAATCACAATTTTTTTCAAATTTTCTATTTCAAAACGATTTCCTTGCACGAAAATTGTTTACAATTTTATACAGAAAAGGCTTTAGAAAAATTTTAGGACTCAAATTGATTTAATTTGGTCATAATATTCTTAAAGTGAAAGAGATAACCCACACATGTATGCGTATTTTTTGTAGAGAATTATAAGAACTATCTTTGTGCAAATTTTTTTTTTTTTTTTTTTTGCAATCAAATCATAAATGAAATTTTGGCGATTTTTTTAAAAAGTTTTCATACCCGAGGTGACCAATTTTGGAGGTCCATCCACCGTCCCCTAGACCCGCTAAGAACCTGTTCTCCTCCAAATCAATTGGCATATACCTCAGGATTTTCCACGAGAAATTACATTTAAATACATCTAGTAGTTCTAAAGTTACAGAATTATTTCAAAAAAATTTCATTTTGGGACCACTGTGCGATGCACTATGGTTTCGCTGACCACTTTTCTTAGCCAAAAATACAAAAATGGAAAAAAAAACTGATAGTCTTGTTTGAAATATGATTTGGATGAAAATCAAAACAATTTTATGTATTTATTTTGTATTTAAAAAATTTAATTCATTTTTACACTTTTTATGCGTCAGAAGTAAAGTCATTCCAAAGGAAGTTTGCAAATAGTTCACTTATAACTCAACCTAAAGGAATGTCTTTTGCTTTTGCAGCATTAATTTTGATACACAACTATATTTTAACAATATATGCCAGTTTATTTTTTATCCTGTCATTTTTGTTCTTTGGTTAGACCTTTGTAAATGATAAGAGTTTCAAATGCTAACTTATTCGGAAAAAATGGATTTTCTAGAAAACGCAAAAAATTGCAAAACGAGACAATATGGAAAATATAGCTCATACATATGTTTATTTATTTTCGTTGAGTTTTTGTTTAACGATTTTCACCAAACACTTGCAGGTCTAATGGAATGAAAAATTGTTTACGAATCCAATTTCATTTTGGGTTGCATAAAACACACAGTATTTTTTTAAGATGCAAACAAGTTCTTACTGATTTGGTATTCAATTACACTATGCAACAGTATTTTGGGAGCGGAATCATTCCTATTGCAATTGATAGCTCTTGATATGTATAATAATCTCTGCAAAGTATCGCTGGTAGGCAAAATTTTTGTTTTGTGACCACTGTTCAATTTTTCAACCAAGGTAGTTACAGATAAATCAAAAAAATAATATCAATATAGTTCGAAACTAAAATAATTTTCCATAAATGTTTAGAGCATTTAACGGGGAATATTTTATTAGAACTTTAAATTAATTTATCTTACCTTATAAGGGGTCATTTCAAGTACGATTTAAGGAAATTACATGAAAGTCGATATAAACTTGAGTTTAATAGGTTAAAATGTTCTACAGATATTTTCTTCTTCGAATTTTAGTAGAGGTCTCCAAAGAAAAATTCATCCGACTTATCATATGTTGTTAAAAAAGAAAATTATGAAATTTTCCCACATTTCTTATATAAACTCTTTAAAATTAAAAGTTTTGTACAAATCGTAAACAATATTAAGAATAATTTTATCAATTTTATTTCTTTGGTAAACGCTTCACCGTATGAACTTTGGACCTTCGGTGACCCCTAGTAAAATTCGACGTAGAAAATTTCTGTATAATATTTTAACCCATTAAACTCACGTTTTATTGGACTTTCTGGAAATGGAAAAATCCTTTGGAGGCTTTATTATACATATCAAGAGCTATAAATTGCAATCGGAATGATTCCGCCCCCACGCGATGATCATCAATTTGTTGCATAGTGTTATAAAAGTACTTATCCTAAAATCTATTTTTCATAACAAATTTATTTAAAAAATTGTTGCACTCAATAATTATAAAATAATGAAAACCATTAAAAAAAAGGCACCTTTTATATACATACATATTTTAAATTTTCTTAGGAAACTGAAATTTGATCTGTTGTTTTATGAAGACAAATTAGTAAAAATAGGAAAAAAACTTCATCTTTTGGCGTTTGCTATAAACCTACGATAATTAAACCACAAAAAGAAAATGTTACCAAATTTAATTTTGGCCAAGAAAAGTGGTTGGCTAAACCATAGTGCCAAACGGTTACACTGGCCCTATATTTGTACCAGCGGAAACAATTACATAGCTACTAGCTTCTCCCGGTGCGCTTCGCTACCCCCTTTTACGCGATAGCAAATATTTATTACTACCCCTGGACCTAACCGCCCTATTCGAAATTTGATATGAAAATTACTGCTAAAACTTTTTTTAATACTCTTTTAGATATGAGAAAATTAATAATTTCCTTGTGTTTCTCCCCCATGCTATTTTCAGTTTATCAATGCGATATGATAAGCTTGATGTTCGCACGAAGTTTGAGGACATTCACTATATTGGCTCTTTAGATATACCATAATGAATATTTACTTTGTATGTGAAGCACCAGTCTCCCTGCTCCGATCGAAAAATAAAATATCATATTTGAATTTAGACACACACAAGATTATGCTGTGAAAATTTTACGAAAATCGTTTCAGCGATTTGAGAGTTTTAAAAAAGTGGACGTAAAATGTAGGCGTGACATCTTACCGAGATCTAACATAACCTATAACCACCACTAGCACTGGTAATATCTGTGTGTAAAATTTTGTGAAAATCGGGTCAGCCGTTTGAGAGTTTTAAAAAGGTGGGCGTAAAATGTGGACGTGACAACCAACCGAGATCTAACATAACCTAAACCCATCACCGGCACACAGTGATCCCAAATCAACTTGTGAACCATTGGAAACATCTAAATAAAATTTAGCATGGCAGTTGACTTGGAGTAGTACGAGGGTAGAGGTAGACTTGTTCTAAAATTTAGATAATTAAAAAAACTCCTACTTTTTTTTACAAAAACAACCGAAATACCAGTCCGGGAAAAATTTGTTTTAACAATTGACTTTCTTTCATTAAAATGGTTGCCCTGCCGTTATGCGGCACTGGTACTTTCTTTGTGTCAAATTTCGTGAAAATCGGTTTAGCCGTTTAAACGTGGTTGGCGTACAAACAAACAAACTTACACTTAATTTTAATAATAAAACAAACTTACACTTAATGGCGAACAATCGGAACATATTTTTGCATAGAGCTAATGGCGTTTTATTCATGTGCTAAACTTCATGTGAATCGCATAATTATTAACATTATAACATGAGAAAATTACTTTTTTAAAAAGTAGGCGTAAACTGTAAGTGTGGCACATTATGAAGACCTTAGTTGCTCATATTATTACTAATAAGATACTCTATCTCCACACCAAATTTTACGTTTATGGGTTTGTTAGTTTGGGTGTAATAACGACTCAAATGTAGACTTATATTAAAGTCGAAAGTGGGCGCGGCGAACAATAAGGTCATACTTTTGCATAGAGTCAATGACATTACTCATATGTATCAAATTTGATGCAAATCGCTTAAGAAGTAATGTGATAAATAGAGAAAATTACTTTTTAAAAAGTAGGTGTAAAATGTGGGTGTGGCATATAAAAAAGTCTTGTCATAGCTCATATCATTACTAATAAGATGCACTGTCTCCGCTGCACAGTGGGATCAAACGCAAACTTTTTTGTAATAAATTTGTATCTCGTAAACTACTGCTCGGATTAAATTGAAATGTTTGGAAGAGTTGTAGAGGAGGACCTAAGCATTCAGAAAAATTATTTTGTAGTCACCGTGTGATAACGCGAGATAAGCTACAGGGTGTCAAAGTTGACTACCTTCAGTATGTAATAGATTAAAAAAATCGTAACTTCTACAAATGAAGTCCGATTTTAAAGGTTTTTATATTTCTGTAAAGTGCTGGGCGAGGTAAAGAAAAGGTAAGCTTACTCATCTCATATATCTCTTACAGTTAAAAAGAATTTTAAATTTTTGTTTGTTTCCTCGACTTTCTTTGGTTTTGCGGGATTAAGTCCTGAGGTATGTGAGGTAAATTTTTTTTAAAACACCGTTCAATTTTTATATATTCCACAATAATATGCTGAAAGAATTTTTGGATTATCTCAATTCGTCTAGACGTGAAAAATATTCAAAGTCTGCACTCTGAAATTAGTATGAAAAATTGATATTTTTTTACAAAAATATAGTACAATTCTTTCTCTTTTTTCTCAAATTTCCGTTAATAAAAATTTTTTTCTTTACGTAATTCAAAAGATAAGACTTCATAAATGGTTAACATAGAAATTTTGAACTGATTTAGGCTTGCACCTTACATCCAGAATTGGCCGAAAATTTTAAATTTTAGAAAAAAGTTTAATTTTTATCGATTAATAAAAAAATGTCACGCGATTTTTTTTTTAAATTTATTGACGACATTTTATTAAAAATGTAGATTTGGAACGATTTGACACTAAACTGCTTCCCGCCCGGCCAAAAACGAATGCAGGAATGGAGATTTTATGAAAAAAGTCAATTTTTTGAACGACATTTCTTAATTGCATACAAAAGCATATTTGCATAATATTTTCGACACTATTTCTTATGTAATGTATAAAATATATATTAATCTTTCACTCTTGTAGAAATTATTAAAAATTGAAATTTTGCTTGAAAAATAATGAAATTTTATGCAACATTTGAAGAGAATTTTAATTAGAATTTTTTAAATTTTTTGAGTAAAATCAGGCAAGTCGTCTTTGAGATATGTTTCAATATATGGTGCAACCTGCAAATTGCGATTTATCGCGAGAACTAGAGTCAATTCAAAAAATTGGATACTTGGTAATGGATACTTAGTTGGTGCGAAAAGTTAAAGCTAATGAGAAGTTCCAGACTGAAATGCTGCAAAAAATTTAGAAGCCAAGAATAGGGCACGGAAATTAAAATCAAATTTAATACAAAAATATTCATGTTGTATAAAGAACGACAAAACGTCGTTCTTCTTCGCAGCTTCCGGGTCTAAAATTTTTATGTTGCTAATGCTCAAGGATATGTTGAAGATAAGTTTAGGACCGAAAAGCTGACGAAATTTCCTAAATAGTTCCTAGTTTGGCAAGGTTTATGCAGTTGCGGCAAAAGAAGCAAGTCATTTGTTACAGTGGGTTCTATAAGTACTGAAAATACATCAAAGAATGTTTCAAAAAAAAACTTTTTCCTTTCATAAGAGAGCACAATGTGTCCACATATTTTTGGCCCGATTTGGCATCATGTCACTCTGGAGTGGTACCAAGACAGTAACATAGTTTTTGTACCAAGAGTGGTCAATGCTCAAAATTGTCCGGTGCTAAGACCAGTGAGGAGATATTGCGCTTTTGTGAGAAGACATTCGAAGAGAATAAAGGAGGTGTCTCAAAATATCGAAGATTTTATTGGAGATGAGCAGACTGTTTCAAAAAAGTGACTGAAACAACTATAAAATGTCTAATGAAAGGGTTACCAAAAAAGGTCTACGAGTTCATAAGTAGTGGTTAAAAGTATAAAAGTTATATTTTTCTGTGATTTGTAGTATAATGTCAAGTAAATAAAAATATAATAAAAACTCTAAGATCAATCGTTTCCAAATTATTGAATTTTATATATGTTCAAACATTGGTTGAACAATAAAATCCGTAATCGTACAAACTATTTTTTTCATTAATATAATATATTTAATTGTATTATTTACTTATTTATTACATGTAAATACCTATTATTTACACCAAATGTAAAATTGAACTTTACTTTACTTATTGTGAATTTTGCCATAAATTAATTTTGTATTGTGAATTTATAATTAATTAACAATGAACAATAACTCAGTGGGAGTTCGAAAACCCGAAGATCGCTTGAAACAAAATAAGCGATTTTCCGGTATTTTACTTATCATCCTCCACCTGTTAACATCATGTTTAAAAAAAAGAAATTCAAATTTACCTTTGAAATCCTAAACTTTAAAATTTTAATAGTTCATTCTTTTACAACTCCAATTAACTAATAATTTCTTTGGATTTTTTTAATCGCACCCTTATGCTTCAATGCTATTTGGCAACTGATGAAAATTATTCTATGTCAGAGGTACCCTAATTCGAGCTCTAATTTGAACTCCGCTCCTGAAAGGTAAGTGGGGCCTTTCTTCTAAACATAAAATTATAAACTCCTCTGCTACATATGTGCAAAATTTTATGCAAATCTAACCAGCGAACTAAAAGTTATAAGTTTATTTCCAAACAAATTTAAATTCTGCCCCACTGTGCAGCAATTGAATGGTTCCCATAAACTTGGCCAAAAAAAATCGTTTATTTTAATGAAATGGTCAAAAATCGTAATTTTGAGCTGGTTATAGACAAAATATTTTAAATATCAAAACTCAATACTTTTGTTTTAGACCAATGACTTTCAATCAATGGGAAACAGATGATCAGTTTAACAAATTTTTTAAATATTTTTTTTTTTTTTTTTTTTTTTTTTTTTTTTCATATTAAGCAAAATTACTATTAAATTTTTGTCCATACTCTAATTTACATACACAGAAAAAAGTCACCAATTAACAAATATATATGAAAATAATTCATTCAATTATAAAATTGTTTAAATTTGCACCTCTCACCAAAATGATTATATCAATTACTAAAAACTATTAAAAATACAAAACATAAAAAAATTCCCACTTAATAAATTAATTAAATCAATCAAGTAGATGATTGAATGAATTAAAAATGTTAAAATCATACTAAAATTTATTTTTATTTTATTTTTTCTTGAATATATTTATTAAATTTTGCTGCAAAATTAAACAACTGAGTTAATTGGAAAAAAGACGGTGATAATTTTTTCTGTGTATGAACAAAATTAAAAGTTCTTCAAAATTGTTAAAATATTTTGCGTTATACTATTCATTCAATTCTGCTGTTAATGCTAATACTATGTAATCTGTTCAATACAATTATAACATTTGATTTTTAGTTACATTAATAAAAATATGCAAAAATTAAAAATCTCAAAGTAATTTATTATACCCTGTTGTCTTGTAACTAAGTGGTGAAAAAAGCAAGTAAAATTAAATCTTAGCTTTTTTTTACGAAATTGTCTATAAACAGCAACAACCTTAAGGCCAGTCTAATTTGTTACTTTCTGAAAGGCATTTCAGACACAGCAATGACAAAAGACGAAGTGTGCTCAAGTGAATACACGTAGTGAAAATCTACTCAGTAAATTGATTATATAAACAAAATGTTTACTCAGGCGCTGCCTACTCTGTTTACTAAAGAAGGAGCAACAAAGGCAGCTTATATAAATAGATGAATGGTAAACATTATTCGCTAAAGCCTCCGCCAGCATCGCTCTTTTCATTCCCTTTATCTCCTTTTATTTAATTCATCACTCGTTGTTTTTTTTTTTTTTATAAAAAAATCATTATGCTCGTTAGCTAGTAGGTCCCTTGTTAAAGCTCAGCCTACGGGTCTATAAGAATCATTAATATTGATGTTTGTGGTACAAATGTTGTCGTATTAGTATATATGCATATAATATAAGCAGCAACAGTAACTATGGAAATTAAATATGAAACAAATATTTAAATAAAAATGAAAACAACTAAAAAAAAAGGAAGAAAATAAATCCAGCGTAAAGACAACATACCAGTTTTACAAATGGCTTTAATATCATACTGACACCTTGCAAAGTAATTTCGAATTTTTAAAATATTAACAAGCGTTAAATATTATTTCTGGTTATGTGGCCAATAAAATGAGATATATTTCATTTTAAATTCGGAAAATATATCACATTTAAAAATGATATAGAAAATAAGAAAATTATTAAAAAAAAACGAGTAATTAAGTTATCTCTTACAGTTAGAAAAATACTTAAGCTTGAATTTTTTCCTTGACTTTATTTTGTTTTCATACCACATTTTCAGAGAGCTGATTTTGAAAATTTTCACGTCTAGACGTATTGAGATAATTATCAATATATTATTTCGGAATATATTACAAATTATAGAATATTTTTAAGAAATACTTCCTTCATACACCCTAGGACTTATTCCTGAAAAAGTTGAAGAAAAAAAATCAAAAATTCAAAATAAAAGCGTAAATATCCTTTTAACTGTAAGATATGATTTAGATGATAAGCTTAATTTTTTTATCTTTAACGTCAATTTGTTATTTTTTATTTTTACGTTTATTATTTTTATATTTTTTAAAGAAAGAGCACAATTCTTCATGAAAATCTCAATTAAATAATTATTTAAAGCAAAAATAACACAAAATAAAATGAAATTAAAAAATACAGTATAAACTCGATAATCCGAATCTTTATACTCCGTATTATTCAGACGGCATTTCTCAACTTATTACAAACTCTATAATCCGAATTGTTTGTATATTTTTATCCGGATTTTGTAAAAAAAAATTATATTTTTTATTTAAAAAATTATATGGATTGAAATTTTAAATTTCAAATTTACAATAAAAATTATGCGCAATGTGCTTCGATGGTTGAATACCAATATTTTTAAAAATGCTAAAACATTTTAAATATAAATTGTATTATGTTGGAAAATATTGGAAATTTTACTATTACAAATATTAAATAACCAAAATAAATTTGTACCCTTACACACGCAGAGAAAAAATATGATTCTTGTGGTCATAAACTAAAAGCAACATTCTATGATTACAGTTAAAAATTAGTATATTTGTATGTAATTATTATTATGATTCAATTTTATAATTTTTTCATCATTTAATAATTCAATTTAATAATATTAAAATTTTTTTTTATAATATTGCTTCGATTTCATCATATTTTTATCATTTAATGATTTGACTTTATCATATCGTAATATAATTATATTAAAAAAATTATAATCATATTTAAATTGCACTTTAATATATTTTTATTCCATTTTGTCGTGTTTTGGTTTGATAATTCCAGTTTATCATACATATAATCTCATATTATCAAATATACATATACTCCCAGGATTTCAAATTTATATCTACCACCATAAGTACATTCATCATACTGAATACAACCATGTGAATTTATATTTATTCATGTATAAACTAAATGAGAATTAGTATACTAACAAACTACTGAACTGATACATAGTAATGTGTGTTTAGTTATGCTGAAAAAATATGAATAAAAGTGAAAATTCAATACTTGTGTGAAATCAAATCATAGTCTAAAAACAAATATTCTATTTTTAAGAAAACATATCTGTTTTCAAAAAACAAGCATTCAACAGTTGTACAAAACATAATATGGCTTAAAAGCAAATAAATGTTAGAATTAACCAAATTTGTAAAATGAACTAAATTGTTTTAGAATTAACTAAATGGTTGTAGAATTAACTAAATTTTGGGATTTTTATACCCTACACCACCATAGGTGGTTGGGGTATTATGTGTTTGTGCAGAAGTTATAGCGCAGAGAAAAAAATTTTCGGACCCCCACCTTAAAGTATACCGTTCGACTCAGAATCACTTTCTGAGTCGATTTGACAATGTCCGTCCGTCCGGTCGGCTGGCTGACTGGCTGTCTATGCATAGATTGTGCGCAAAGTACAGGTCGCAATTTTGAAGATAATTTTATGAAATTTGGTATATATGGTTTTTTCAACACAAGGACAAAGCCTATTGAATTTGGTTATGATCGGCCCATTATTTCACCTAGCCCCCATACAAATGTCCTCCCGGAATAGAGTTTTAAAAATAGGAATATTTTAATGATATTTATCACCAATAAGTTTTATAAAACAAAAATCCGTCTGCTGAATTTCATGAAGATCGGTAAATAACTGACCATAGCTCCCATATAAACTCCTCTCCTGAAAATCACTAACGTGCATAATCCCATACAAATGTTAGTATTATGTTAAAATTTAACACAAGTAAGTTGTATATAAGTAAAATCAAAATTATGTGGATCGAAATGGTGTAGGGTATCAAGCCCGACTATAACTTCTTCTCTTGTTATGTATGTATATGGTTTCATATAAAAATATTTAAATACATATTATAATTGCAGTCAACCATATTAAAATTTTTATTGTTATCATGATAACAGTATTATTAAAATCAATGAAAAATAACTAAGAAACATAAAAAACATGGTTAAATGTTTTTTCTCTGAGTGCAGGGCGGACCACTCCCATTTTTGGTTTCATAAGGTTTATGTCGACCCTCAAACTATTTATACTTTGTCGTACATGCTTTTGTTTAAGATATATCAGCAGAAAAGTATGAAACGGATACCCTGCGTTTCTAGCTTTTAGCCTATAACTTTTTGTTTATTAACCGATTTTGCCCATTTTTAATCCCAAACAAACCTTATATAAGATAAATATTTGTGCCAAATTTCCTCCCCCTACGTTGTCCCGTTCGAAACCTATCCTGCTTTCAACAGACGGATAGACGGACGGACATAGATAGATCGACTCAGAATCTAATCAGGACCCAGAAAATATATATTTTGTGGGGCCTTAAATGATTCCTTCAACATGTTACACACGGAATGACAAAATCAATATACCCCCCATTTTTTTGATGGTGGATATAAAAAATTATTTATTATAATAAAATTTTCTCTACTTGTTGTTGTTGCTGATATAAACAAAAAAATCCTGTAAATCTGCCCTACGTATAGAAAGATATTAAAAAGGTAAACAAGTAGAAACCCCTATAAATTTCTTTGAACTTTCGGACTCGTGCAAATGAGAACTAACTTTAAAGATCATAATTCGCATTTTGAATTCATTTGTTTTAATCATTAAATTCCCACATTATATACTAGGTACGTGAATATCTGACATTTACTGAATCAAATTGAGAATATTCCTCAAAATTCTTTTCGTTCATTTTCATCTCAAAATTTTATTAACATGTATAAAATTAACAGACATTTTTGTTTTAAGTCTTTAATTTTATTATCAAAAGGAACTACTGTACATAATGTGCTTATATTCATGTTTTATTTATGTACACTAAGGATACAAAAAAAAATGCCAGAAGATGAAGCGAGAAGAAGAAAATAAAGGGAAAAAATATATAATGACTTTAATTCTCCAGACGCATATGGTGGCTGTTTATTTAGTTGGTAATTTTTACAAAAAAAAACTGCTATAGCAACAACTATAGCAAAAAATGTTAGTAGTTGATGCTGTTGATTTAGTTTTTTGTTGTTATTGCTAAAGTTTTATTTAGGTTGTTGACATTGTTGTTTTTATTTTTCTTCTGAATATTTAGCACTTGTTTTATGGCAAGACTAAGACCTGTGTTTCTATTTTTACATAAATCCTCTTTCATACTTTTGTATTTTTCGTTGTTGTTAACTTAAGCGGCGCCATTTTATTAGAACCAGTACTATAGGTTTTGTTGCTGTTTTGCGACCACTCAGTTGTAAATTTTAAAGAGTTTTACACGTAAATATTTATGCATATAAGTGGACGATTTTATTTATTGTATTTTATTGCTACTTTTTCTATTGTTTGTATAGCTTTTATTTTTCGTAAAATATGAATATCTCAAGTTCTTACAAAGGGAGCATTGTCCTCTTGTTATGGTATAGTTTAATTAGAAATAAAGCTTGTGATTTTATGGTTTACTTGTTTAACAAAAGCCTAACAAAAATTGCCACAGGTATAAAAAATAATGAAATAAACACAAAATCGTTTTATTATTGTAGCGATGCTTATTTCAAGAAATTTATTAAAACAAGTTCGGCAAAGAGCCAAAGTAATGCAAACAATTTTACTAATACATATCTATATAAAGTGTGGAGAAGAAATTGAGACAGCCGTAAAAAAGAATATACAAATAATAACAAATTTTTACTGATTGGAATTAAGGATACCGCATTCTTCATGCACGATCTGACATAATGATTCAATTTGACAGATCTATGCGGTTAAGTCATTGAAAATTGGAGACTTTTAATTAAAAAATCATTTGCGCCTCACACTATTTTATTGCCTATTTTATTGCAGATTGAAACGACTTTACTGGAAAACTCTGATGTAGTTTCAGATGATTTCTCATGTGGAACTAACGTCAACGACACATTCAAATGAGAAATATTTCTACAGGTATATCTGTACTTTTATTTTTAAAGTAATAAATGTGGATTCTGACTAAAAATTTCAAGAGGTAAGGTCTTCTGACTCCCAGTGAATATATTCCGAAATAACATGCTAAACAATTAGTAAATGTTAAATTACAAATTACAGTTTCTGTATATCCTAAATTGCTGATCGAATTGAATTGAGTTGTATGGAAGACTTGTAGAGGAGGACCAAAGCTTTCAAAAAAATCATCTTTTAGTCACACTGTGATAACAAGAGATATGATATAAGGCGTAAAAATTAAAAATTTCAATCGTCAATAAATTAAAAAAAGAACCCGCGTGACAACTTTTTTATTATTTGATAAAAATTAAACTTTTTTCTAAATTTTAAAATAATGCTCGATGTAAAGTGCAAAGCTAAATCAATTCAGAATTTCCTTATTAACTATTTCTGAAACCTTGTCTTTTGAAATATGTAAAGAAAACTATTTTTATTAACACATTAATGCCTACGGCAATCTAGTCAGACTTGGAATTTTATTAATTGACGTAGAAAAATTGTTTACATCCGTCTTAGTAAGGAAGTTATAAGCCGTTACATATACATATGTAACACTGGGCGTTACCCACTCATTTTTTAGATCTTATATTCTCCATACAAATCTCATGTGTAAAACCTAACAAATTTTGGATTTTTTAATAAAAAGCAGAATTATATTGTTGTATTTAATAAATCTTACAATATTTGTACTAATTAATCGTTAAAAACATTACTAAATTCATTTATGGGACCAAGTGACTACATCTGGTTAACAGAAATGGCTTTCAAGCTTGATCTAGGATTGCATCTCCCTTATCATCTGCGTTTTATAGTTATAAGTATCATTAAAATAAGAATTTTTAAAAGTATATCTGACCTGAAAGCATATATACTGCCTAGAAAATTTTTTCCCACAATATTTATCAAACTGCAAATAATAAAAAAAGATTGTTCTATAACCACATGTTTAAACATATTGTAATGTTTACTGCTCAAATAGTACATTTAAGAAACAAAAATTTTTTTTAGTCCTGTTTTAATTAAAAAATGACCCAGCTTACGTTGAGGTAAAATGTGTCAAAAGTGTCGATTAGTTGAATTTTGAAATTAAAATTTTTGTAATAAAGTTGGGTACCGTATAAAATTAGAAAAAATTATGTATTAATATCAATTAAAATCTTTTAACTAGGCTGTGTTGTTTCTTGTAAGGAGCTGTCAAAGTTAAAAATTTTTTTAGCTAGAACAGCAAACATTATTATTGGAATACAATAAATATAAGAACAAGATTTTGTTTCAACTTAATACTTTAGAATTTAGAATATGTAAAGTGATGAAGTTACGTATTCTAATTCTTCAAAAGTGTGAGTTAAAAAAAAGATCTTTACGATTAGCACTAAAGGCACAATGGATGCTGATGAAGATTGTAGCGGATCAGAAAATGCACTCCATCCTGCTAGTGTCTAATGAAATCTTTTTCTGTATTCTACAGAAATTATTACATTAATAAACTTGAGCCTGGATAAAAAAATTCAAAAATTATAATTTTTTACTCTTTTTGAAAAATGTAAAATATTATAATTTTTGAAAATTCTCATAAATTTTCAGTGTATTTATTTTAAATAAAAGGTGCTTTAAAGTAAAAATTTTAAATGAAACCATCAACTTCAGGTATTTAGGTGTACTTTTCTTCAAGTATTTGTAAATTATATTTTGTCTTAATATTTTTGTTATTTTTTGAAAATTGTCCTAAAATACACTAATTTTCAATTTTCATGGAATGCAACTTAAAATGTTACAGGATGATTGGTCTGAAAATTTTCTGAAAAATACTACATATTGTCCACTTTAATATTATGAAAAAAAGCATGCGCATGTATAGCCCAATTTGATAAATTAATTTTTTTTTTTTTCGAAAAAACTCCAGTAGATTTCATACAGAAAACAGCTTAACTGCAAACATTTTCTTTGCATTATTAAATATTAAACAGTCGGGCTGAATCGAAATAAATCTGCGACTTCTAAACGGCTAGTTGGATTTACATAAAATTTCACATAGACGTAGCGGAGGACAATAACATTTTGAGTGCAGAAGCAGGATTCTATATACGCTTCAGGAGCGGAGTTTTTGGGGTTCAAATTATGGTACTAATGTCATAGAAAAGGTTTAACCACTAGCAAATTTTTGTTGCTTACACGATTTCCAAGACTTTTATATCAACTTAAAGTCCTTGATAAATCCTTTAGAAAACATGTTTGCATGTACTCTTATATATTCTTCAAGATATATTCATTTGAATTTTCAACATTCTCAACAAGTTTGCAAAAATTAATAAATAGACAGACGGAAGAACAGACATTAACATTTTTTACAAAAGCAGTAAAATTCCAAAAGTATATAATTTGTCTACTTCTTGACCAATATAAAAACTAAGTCTCAATATTAAAGTATTGATATGACCTTTCCCTGAATTAAGGTCCATTTTCGACACATTTAACCCAAATGTATAGACGGACGGACGGACATTGCCATGTTGCCAAAAAATATTTTAGAATTCCAGAAATGAATTTTTTTACTAACTAATAGATAGAAAAAATAGATTGTGATCCTCTAAACTCGGATATCACCTTTCCGTGAGTTAAGGGCCATTTTAGACCCATTTAACACAAATGTATAGAAGGACGGACATTACCATTCTGCCAAAAAACATCTTATAATTCTAAAAATACATTTTTTTACTTACTAATTAATAGAAAAATTAAACGTGATCATCAAAGTGTTGTTATCACCTTTCCCTAAATTATGCATAATTTTCTAATGTATAGAAAGACGGACATTACTATTCTGCCAAAAAAAATCTTAAAATTCTAAAACTGAATTTTTGGCCTAATAATCAATAAAAATAAATAAAACGTGATCATTAAAGTATTGATATAACCTTTCCCTGAATTAATCTCCATTTATACCTTTTACACCAATGTGCAGCGTTGCAAATACGTAACACCTTCATACTCCACTTTCTAATTTTCATCGAATATAGCTTATTTATTTTTGAATAACTAAATAAACAAATTAAATTTGTTTTCTTTTAGTATACAATTAGTCTTTTCATTAAAGCATATGAAATGGAAATAATAAGCTTTTTTGCAATCTTCCTACCGTGAAAATCGAATTTTTGCAAGAATAATGATCTTTGCAAAGTTACCTTTTGTCACAACAACAAGAGGTAAAGTGGACAAAAACATTTTAGGGACTCAGGAAGAATATTGAATTATACAATTCATACTTAAATTAAAGTTTATGTTATTCTGTTTTTTGACAATTCAGTTTAAAATTTAAACTTCGTCGCGTTACATATGTGTAAAAGTGGGCATTAAAGGGTTAAAACGACTTTAAGAAAAAAGTGAAAGAATAGTGTTATATTTTTGTAAAAAAAAAAATATACATTTTTAATACTAATTTCAGAAAACTGACATTGAATATTTTTCACGTCTAGGCAAATTGAGGTAATCCAAAAAGAAAGCATACTGTTTCGGAATATGTTCCAAATTACACAATATTACAAAAAAAAAATCCCTCATATACCTAAGAATTTATTTCCGAAAAACGTAATAAAGTCGAGGCAAATATCTTTTCAACAGAGATAAATTAGGTGATTATGATTATTTTTTCATTATTTTTTCAAGCACTTTACAGAAATAAGTATAGAAATCTTTGAAATCGGACTTAATTTGTAGAAGTTAAGATTTTTTGAAACTTTTACATACATGATATAGCCAACTCTGACACCTTGTAGCTTGTCTCATGTTATCACAGGATGAAATGTTAGGTCCTCCTCAACAGGTCTTCTATGCATCTTAATTCAATCCGATCAACAATTAAGGAGATACAGATTTATTACCATATAGTCGGTCAAAACCGACCATATGATACCCTACACCATTACACCTGTGGCCAATTGTAGACCAAAACTTTTACTAAATGTAAAATAAATTATACAAATACAGAACAATGCATTTATACTAAAATCTATATGATTTTATGTCCTTTATGGTGATTCCCAGAAGTGGGTTTATATGGGAGCTATGGTAAATTATGGACCGGTTCTCATAAATTTTAGCAATGTTATTTCTACTTATATAAAACTTATTTGTGTCGAATATTAACTTGATATTATCATTCGTATGGGATTTATGCACATTAAAGTGATTATCGGAAGAGGGGTTTATATGGGAGCTATGGTCAATTATGGACCGATCCTTATGAAATTTGGCACAAAGATTGACACTTATATAAAACTCCTTTGTGTCGATTTTCATAAAAATATTGCATTTATAATCGTTAAACCCCTATTCCGGGAGGACATTTGTAATAAGGACAAGTGAAATCATGGACCGATCATAACCAATTTCGTTCTTGTACCAAAATAATTATCTGTGCCAAATTTCATCAAGATATCTTTAAAATAGCGACCTGTACTTTGTTCGCAAGGTTTACATGGACAGACAGACAGACAGACAGACAGACAGACAGCCAGACGGACGGACGGATACCGTTAAATCGACTCAGAAAGTGATTCTGAGTCGAACGGTATACTTTAAGGTGGGGGTCCGATAATTATTTCTGTACGTTACAAACATCAGCACAAACGCATTATACCCCAACCACCTATGGTGGTGTAGGGTATAAAAATATTCATTTGGCACCACTGTGTGTTGTTGTTTCTTTCTTTGTTTAACATTTTTCATACTCTTGAAAAAAATTTAAAATCCTTTAACATAAATGATTGATTTTTAAAGAAATGTTTAAAATGTTCTTTGTAGTAAGATGATATTAATGTTGTTAGGATATTGTTCGCATATTTTAATTCAAATAGATATTCCACTTTACAGATTATAAACACCTTCCTAATGTCTAATCATTATTTTGTTCTTTAAAGTAATTATTTTCTAATTTGCTACATAAACTATTTCATAATTGTTACAGATTATCTTTTGTTTAAATTTCTTCATACGACAACTTATACAAAATTAATCACTTAAGGCATTATGTTTCCACTTACATATAAATGTCTTTGTAAGGGTCTTGCAATCAATTCTTCATAAAACATAACCCTAATTTTCTATGTCAATGACAATAATCTTTTAATTGTTGAATTGATTTTATTTTCCTAAATAAATTTGGTTTCTATAAAATATTTAAATCAACAAAACCAAAAACTAATTTATTTTCTTATTTTTTAACAGGACGTAGGAGTTTGGAATCCTAAAATGGCATACTCATGCCAATTTGTATCAAAATTACAAGCAAACCAACAAAGAAACAAGTGTCAACCTATTTTATATTGAATCAAGTTGTCAACAGTTTTAATATCTTTAACGGAAATGTAATTTACAAAACTTGTTAAAAAGGATTAGATTGTGTTTTCACTTTTCTATTTCTGAGAGAATTGAAAATGTTTTTGGTGTATTACAGGGTAGAAACAAATTTTCTTAGTAAACAAAAAGTTAATTATAAGACACAAACTTTTCCATTTGATAACAAACTTAAATGTTTCTGTATCAAAAATTCCATACAAATGGCTTTGAATATATGGGCAATTCTCAATTTAAGTTTACCTTTATGAAATCGACCTTTAACCTCAAATATTTTTTAACTTTAGATTTTTTAAATAACTTTTGATGCAATTATGTTAACAATATTAGGTGGTGTAACAGAACAAAAATTCAAGACCTGAAATGGTCTCATGTGGTACTCGCAAGCACTCAAAATCAAAAAATCTTAAAAAGGTGTTTGAAACTAACAAGTTTAGAGATTTAATTAAATTAAATGAAATAATGTATATAAATGATTTTGTATTATAACTTATTAAAAATAATGTATTTTGCAATAAATGGATGAATATGAACAATCATTATAAACTGAAATTTGCAAATTTTATAAGAAAGTTCAACAATTATTAAATCAGTAGATATATACACGCAAACTTAACGTATCGCGATATTTTTAATTTGTATTTAAGATGCACCATTGCATATGGTGCATCTTAATTAATTCAGAGAAAGGTGATATCAATATTTTAATGATCGCTTTTTATTTATTTTTATTGAATATTAAGTAAAAAATCAGTTTTAGAATTTTAAGATTTTTTTTACTGAAAGGTAATGTCCGTCCGCCCGTATATACATTAGAGTTAAATCCGTCGAAAATTATGCATAATTCAGGGAAAGGTGATATCAACACTTTAATGATCACATTTAATTTTTCTACTTATTAGTTAGTAAAAAAAAATAAATTTTTGGAATTATAAGATGTTTTTGGAAAGAATGGTAATGTCCGTCTATACATTTGTTTTAAATGGGTCGAAAATGCCCCTTAATTCAGGAAGAGATGATATCCGAATTTTGACGATCACGCAATATTTTTTTATAATTTATTAGTTAGTAAAAAAAAAAATTTTTTTTTAGAATTCTGAAATATTTTTTGGCAGAATGGCAATGTCCGTTCGTCTACATATTTGGGTTAAATGGGTCGAAAATGGCACTTAACCCATTAATGCCCACGGCGATCTAGCCAACTTAGAGATATAAAATTTTGAACATCAAGTCAGCTAAGGCATATAAACCCATTGACGTTGAAAAATTGTTTATATTTGGTTTAGTAAGAAAGTTATAAACTGTTACATATACGTAACAGTATTCATTACTCAATAATTTTTGGACCTTGTATTTTCTATATAAATTTCATGGGTTATAAAAGCAAAACCTAAAAAAAAATAAAATTTTTTGAAAAAAGGACAAATAATATTGATATATTTAAGGAGTTTTACAACATTTGTACTAATTCATTATTAAAAAACTTTTCTGAACTCATATATGGGTCCAAGTGACTACATCCGGTTACCGGAAATGTCTTCCTCAGCTCGATCTAGAATCGCATCTTCTTCATGATCTGCGCTTTCATACTGATGGGTGGAACAAAAATAAGGATATACAAATCTGACCTGCATACGTGTATAGTGCCTAGGGCAAATTTTTCCGTAGGCCGCCTACTTACTCATACCCACAATATTTATCAAACTACTAATAATAAACAAGAACGGCTCTGTAACCACTTGTTTAAACAAATTATCATGTTTATTACTCAAATAGTATATTTATTTTAAAAAAATTTTGTCACTTAGTCCCTTTTGCATTGAAAATAGTGGGGCCAAAAAGTACCCAGTGTTACATATGCGTAACACTTTCTTTTTCCACTTTCTAGTTTTCATAGGACAAGCCTTATATATTTTTAAACAATTTAATAAAAAAATTTGATTTGTTTTCTTTTAGTATACAAAAAAATTTGTTCGTTATAATATGTTGAATGCAAATAGCAAGCCTTTTTACAATCCTCCTGCCGTTAAAATCGAGTTTTTGCAAGCTGTCAAATAATGAACTTTACAAAATCACTTTTTGTCGCAATAACAGGAGAGAAAATGAAGAAAACAACATTTGAGGATGCAGGACGAATATTAATTTACACAATTCATAACAAAACCGTAGTTTATATTATTCCATTTTTTGACAATATAATTTTAAATTTAGACATTGTCGCGTTACATATACGTAACAGTGGGCATTAATGGGTTAATTCAGGGAAAGATGGTATAAATACTTAAATATTTAGATTTAGTTTTTATATTAGTCTGTCCTTACATCCGTCTGTTTATTAATTTTTGAAAATTCGATAGACAATTTTGTTCTTTAATAAACTGCAAAAAATTATGATGTTGGAAGTCGGGTAAGGAACAAAAATTCGCTAGTGGTTATAGCTCCGTTTCTGAAGCATATATGGGATCCTGCTTCTAAACTCAAAATGTAACTATCCTCTGCTACGACTGTGTTAAATTTCATGTAAATCTAACTATGAAAAACTTGACCAATATAATGCAAAGTGGAGATTGCTGAAATTTCAAGTGAATATAACTCGAAGAATATATAAGAGAAATAATACCTGCAAGCATGTTTATTAAAGGATTTATCAAGGACTTTAGGGTGATATAAAGATCTTGGAAGTCATATAAGGAACAAAAATTTGCTAGTGGTTAAACATTTCATATGACATTAATACCATATTTTGAACCCCCATAGCTCCGTTCCAGGAGCGTATATGGAATCCTGATTCCAAACTCAAAATATTACTATCCTCTGCTACGACTATGTTAAATTGCATGTAATCCAATTAGCCGATTAGAAGTTACAGATTTATTTCGATTCTACCCCACTGTTTAATGTTTGATAAAGCATAAAAAAACCTAAGCTGTTTTTTGTATAAAATCTACTAGTTTTTTCGAAAAAAAAAAAAAAAATAATTCCTCAAATCGGGCTATATATGGGCATGATTTTTTTTTTTTTTTTCATAATATTAAAGTGGATGAAACATCTTGTAACATTTTAAGTTGCATTCCATGAAAATTTAAAATCAGTGTATTTAAGGACAATTTTCAAAAAAATAATAGACATTTAGGACAAAAAATTATTTACAAATACTTGACGAAAAGTACACTTAAATACCTGAAATTGATGCTTTCATTTCAAATTTTAACTTTAAAAGACTTTTTATTTAAAATAATTACACTGAAATTTGATGAAAATTTAATTTTTTACTCTTTTTCAAAAACTTTAAAAAATGTTCAATCTTGACCCAAATTTATTACAAAACTTTAAATTTCAAAATTCAATTAATTGCCAATTTTGACACATATTTCCCCAATGTGCATTGTAGAGTAAATAAATGCAATTATTTTTATTTAGGACTATAAATAAAATTTTGGCAAATTTTTTATAAATTTTTATTTTAAACCTTTATAACATTGACGCCATTCGGTAAAAGGCATTCACGCGAACAGATTTGTGTTCCACTTAGTGTTGCCAGACGGGCTTGAATGAGCTTGATTGTCAAGATATTTTAGGTCTTGTCAAGTTTCAAGCTAAAATACAATTTGTCAAGCTAAAAATATTCTATGCTACTTTAAAAAATTCCACAATTTAAATTTCTTAAAAAATATAATAAATTTAGTCAAATATAAAAAGTATGGTTTTCTCCGTTATAGATTGTATGTGTTTTGCCCATTATTTTATTGTGAAATCTGTGAGTACTCAACATCAAATATTAAAAAAATTAAAAGCAGCATTGTCCCAAAAAATTTCAAAATCCGTTTCAAATTTTGTAGTACCGGCAGTATTAAAGAATGAATCACTTGATTCGAAGGCTGAATTATTACTTGTTTTTCATAATATAATACATGGACTTAAGCTGGAGGTCCACACCACGCGTTCTACGCGTTTTCGCATTCTTCGCGGCTGTCAAAAAAGTATAATTAATGTATTTATTTGGTGCAAGTTAGACGCACAAAAGCGTGGGATGCCTTGACGCATAGAACGCGAAAAGTAGTTACTTTTGTAAGCATCACATGCGGCACGCGTCCAAACAACTGATTTTGACAAGTTGTTTTGTTTTAATTTGTTTAAATTTTTTGATGAAAAATGGAGGAAAAATTAATTGAAGCTCTAAAAAACATGAAATTCTTTATAAAAAAAGCTCGCTCATTTGCCATTTTTGTACGAAATATTTTATTCAAGTATTTTCAATAAAATGTATTTATTTTGTTAACAGCTGATCAAAACAAATATTGGCGCGTAAAAAGCATTGCATGTAAATTGAAGCGTAGAATGCGAAGAAGGTATGAAATGCACGCAAAACTTTGACGCGAAAACGCATGGTGTTGACCTCCAGCTTTAGTTATAACAGTTTAGATTGTAAAGTTAGATTATGTTGATATTTATACTGCGATAGTAAAATTGCTAACAAAATTACTTGTGGTCATACTAAAGTAGTAGCAATTACAAGAAACGTATTGGCTCCATATTCACAAGAGAAAGTTTCTAGTGCCTTAAAAGAAAGTTTATTTTTTGAAATCTTAAGTGACGCATCAAATATCAAATATTGGAAATACAAAAACGTATTCATACACAGTGCAATATTTTAGTATTAAAAATGGTATTCGTAGACAAATTCTGGATTTCTATGAAGGTCCAAATGAAACTTCAACAAATGTTTTCAAAAAATAGTAAAAAAAAAAATAATAGAAAACAAACTAGATCTTCAAAAAATTACTTTATGTAGCGCCAATAATGCAACTGCAAATTATAGTGTTCATAATTCCGTGTTTCAAAAATAAAAAAATAAAAACATTAAAATAAAAAATAATTGCAACTGCAATGTGATAAACAATTGTGTAAAAAGTGCGTTGAATGCTTTATCAGTCGACGTGGAAAATATCGTAATAAAAGAATTTATATTACTCTGAATTTTATATATTTTTTGTTTAAATTAATTTTTTAGTTCCTAATAAATTTTTTTTTTTGAAAAAATTAAAAATTTTTTGGATATACACAATTGATGCGTCTACAATTTTCTTTAAATTTCAGTTTTTTTAACATTTGTGGTTATGTCAAGTTGATTTGTTTAAAATCAAGCTGAATTTTTCGAAATGTCAAGTTAAACTATCAAACAATTCTGGCAACCTTAGTTCCACTAGACCCAAGGTACATTGATACTAAATAGCGTTGATGTGTCATTAAAAAATTTTCGAAATTTTTTTAAACCCGAAAAGTAAAAGGGTTTGAAGAAATTCCCATATTTTTTTTTTTTTTTACTTTAGAAGACATAAAATTTAAAATAAAATTTAGTTGGTGAAATGTAAGGTTTATATTAACAGCGATATAAAACTTAAAAATGATAAATATCAAGGATGATTTTATACAATAGTTTAGTATTAATTTATTAAAAATTATGGATGCATCCCTTTTCAAAAAGAATTAAGCCATTAACGATTTTTATACTTTTAAAATTATTTTTTAGAAAAAACATATCTATAATTGATTTAAATTATTCAGTGGTTCTATAAAAATGAATTTAAAATTAAATATTTGTCAATTTTAAGAAAAAGAAATTGTTTATCTGGAGAAATTCTTGTTAAAAATTATTCATACAAAAAAGTCGTGTCTTGTATTTTTTTTTTTTTTTTTTTTTGGAAATGAATTGAATAAATAATTTCTTTGAAACAATTTGTTTTATTAAATTTTTCACACCACTTTAAGAATTTTTATATGTATTAGTATATATAAACCTGCACGTGTCTTTATAATAATATTGTAGCACTTCGCTTACTACAAAATTTTATTTGCATTTAAGTAGAATACAATATTTTTTACATAACTGTGTGTGGCAAGGGATAAAGTAAACATAATTTTTAGTGGAAGTGATAAACTGGGTTATGAAGATAATTTAATTTAGTTGAAAAGATTTACAGGAAAAGAAAGAAAAAGTATGTATGTATGTTGTTATAAAGAGGGGATTGAATTTTCAGAAAACTGTTGCATAATTTAAGGGGATTAAAAAATATATAGTATGAGACAAATTCACTACCAGAAGAAATATTTATATAGTCACTGCTTTATTGTGTCACTAGGGAGAAAAAGAAAGAAGTGGGAATTAATATTGTTATTAAAATTTTATAATTTAATATTTTATGGTTTTAATATTATTTTTACATTTTTGGCATACGATGAATTTCATGAGACATCACATAGGTCTTTAGATTTGGTATTTTTATACCTTGTGAAACCATAACAACATACAGATTTAAATTTTTTTAGAATATTTGTACAAAAAATATTCGAGCGCAATTTATAATTTACTAGCAGTTTTTACTCGTCGCTGCACGGTTTTTCCGATATATGAAAAAAATTAAAATAAAACTTAATTTAAATGGATACTGTAAGTTTTACCCGTTATACTTATTAGGAAGGGTCAATTCTTTTTGTAGATAGGCGTATAGCAAAAATGCAATATACAATAAATTCTAAGAAATCTTGCCTAAGAAACTATGGGTCTAAAATCAAAACTTAGCTCCCGCCGAGAGACATGGAAATTGGGGAAAATCGTTCACAGTGTTTTGCTGCTTTCTCAAAAACTACTCAAGATACAGATTCGAATTAGGTTTCAAATAATAGGTAATGAGAGCACCCTTAAAATGGCATTCCAATTTTTATTTATAACTAAGGGTTAAAGGTCATTGGTTAAACCTTAAGTCTTGGAAAGGTATATCTCGAACGCTATTTTGAACATTTTGCCAAAATCCTTATGTTAATACAGATTTCTTATACTACTTAAGTTTTTAGAATAAAGAGTTGCTTGGATGCTGAGATATTTGAAAACATAGGAAGAAAATATTTGTTTTTTCTTTAAGACTTTTTTTACCAAAATACAAATTTCTAAATGTTTTTTGCTGATTTCGCTTTTGCTATACGCCTATCACGTTTTTTCTCACTCGAACAAATTGACCCACCCTAATACTTATATTTGCAATTAGTTATTTGGTGCATCTAAATATAGTCTATTAGAACATTTGGGTGGCTGTCCTTAAGAATCAAAGTCTTATCGTTAATTTAGAGAGCCGTACAATAAAAGCACTCTCGCTTTGCAGGAACAACTCTATTAAATTGCATAGTTGGATGAAAAATATAATACTTCAAGCCTATATGGACTCACATGCTGACACGATTTTCATATTTTCATTTGAAAATGTAGTTTAAAGCATTTAATAAATATTCCCAAATATTTAAAATTATCATTTTGACCTGCAAAAAATCCTCCACCAAAAACGAATAATTGAACTTGATATATTTTGATGTGCTAAACACGAATTTGCTTTCAGTTCTCCATCAGGTCTGGAATTTTTTTATGGGAGTGTCTAATATTTTGCCCATAGTAGTCAAATCGTTCTAAATCTATTTTTTGATGAATAACGTCAAAATATTTATAAAAGCTCGCGTGACATTTTTTTATTTTTATTAATCGATAAAAAAAAATCAACTTTTTTCAAAATTCACCATTTTCAACCAATGCTAGATGTAGGGTGCAAGCCCAAATCAGTTCAAAATTTTTACATTAGCCATTTATGAATGGCTAATGAAATATATATAAAAAAAAATTCTTCTTTAACGGAACAAAAAGTGAAAGAATTGTATTATATTTTTATAAAAAATAGCCATTTTTCATACCAATTTCAGAGTGCTAACTTTGAATATTTTTCACGTCTAGACGCATTAAGATAATTCAAAAATTCTTTTTGGAAGTTATTTCTGGAGCAAGAACATTCAAAATTGAGGTGCTTAAAAATTCAAATGCAAATAATTCAAAAACTATAAGAGATAAATAGTACATGCAAGCATGTTTTTTGTAGGTCTTATCAGTGGCTACAATAATCTATAAAAACAAAAATTTGGCAAGCGATTAAAAAATGTTTATGTCAGAGGTACCCAACTTTGAGCCCCTTTAGCTCCGCCCCTGAGGGGTCTGTTCGGTCCCCCTTCCAAATTTAACACTGTACACTCCTCTACTATGCCTAAACCAAATTTTATGTAAATCCAATCATTCGATTTATTTCCAAAAAATTTCGATTCTGCCCCACTGTGCAATATGAGTGTCATAAACTGTATAAGTAAGTCCCTTCCGAACTATGTGTGTCCCGAATTTAGTGTGAGCCGATAAAGTGATATCAATAATTAAAAAAAGGCAGAATAATTTGTAAAAAAGTGAATATAAAAAGGCCGTGACATCCTATAGATAAGTTTTATAAGTTTAAATTCCCCCTCAACAGTATGTGTTAAATTTCAGATGAATCCATTCAGGGGATTGGTTCAAAAATTAGAAAAATCAAGTAAAATAATTTGCTATGGAAAGTGCCCGTAAAAAGAGCCGTGGTATAAAATATAAGATTTATATAAGCTATAGTTGATTCAGAGCTATATTTGTACCAAATTTCACGTAAAGTGGTTTGGTAATTGGGCCATATATTTAAAGAAATTAATTAAAGTAATTATTTACAAAAAGTGTGTATAAAAAAGGGCGTATCATCCAATAAGTAGGTTTTGCAAGTCTATTTTATTTCGGAATTATAAGTGTCCAAATTTTACGAAAATGAATTCAAGGAATGGGTAACGATTGAATTTAAATTAAGTCAAATATTTTAACATAAAGTGGGCATAAAAAGGGGCGTGGCTTCCAATCAGGATCCGACTTCGCCTATAGATCCTTCCCGGAAATATGCGTCAAATTTTATGTTAATCCGTCTATCAATTTTGCCGTGAAGGAATAACACACAAATAGTCCCTTTTATATACAAACTCAAATATCGTCAACTAAAATACATAAGGCCGTAACCACACATTTTCATATTTTACACCAGAAACAAAAAACAGTATGAAAATGCAAAAAGCCGTAACCACAATTTTAAATTTTTTGTTCTGAAATTAAGCAATTAAGTAAAATTTGTTAATCGTTCACTAAAAGCATAAATAGATAAAACATAAAATACTCTTCGAAGTTGCATATTTATTTTCAGTTTTGGAAAATAACGTCAACGTAACGTATAAATTATGATTAATGAAAGTAAAATTTAAATAGTGTTAATTTGGTTAATTAATCTCCTTAACAAAATACTATTTGACAGAGAATTTTCTTTAATTTTACTTGCAGTTCTACGATATTTATCTTCTGTCCGGGTGAAAATTAGGTTTCGTGTCAAACAATCAGTGTTGCCAGGACTTGAGAAAAAAAGAAGCTAAATTAGGCTTTAGAAAAGGTCAGAAAAGGCTAAATGTCCTAAAAAAAATAAAGCCAGAAAAAAGCTAGTATTTCTTTAAGATATATAAAAAGCTAGAAGCTAAAATGAAAATTTTGAGGCTAAAAGCAAAATAAAAAGGCTATATTTAACCTTAAAAAGGCTAAACTGGCAACATTGCAAACAATCATTAACATTTGTTTAATACAACATTCTATAATATTTTCAATTCTGAAAATTTTAAATTAATAAAAATTTAATAGGCATTGCACAACGATCTATAATTTTTATTCTTAACATATTATCTGTGTTTCATCCTATATATTTTAATGTCTTTATGTTTGTGTGTTGAATTGTTTTGTTTAAAAAGAAAAAAACTTTAATAACATAAATATGAAAAAATAAGAATTTTTCTCAACATTACTTTTGAGTATTAATTAGCAAGACACATTTTTCATCTGGATTAAAGAAAATACCACAACATGCAATTTATTTCTTCGCAGTTTTATTTTATTTTTGCAGGGACCTTTTTTGTACATATGAATGCAAACAAACAAATATAGATCATATCATGTATACTTTTATTTAATTAAAATTTATAATGAAATACAATTATGTGTGTTCTAGTTACGTGTCCTGTAAGCAGTTTATTTTATTTAAAGTAATAAGTATGTTTTTAATTAAAAATCTTTTTATGAATTTTAAAATGAAGTACATATGTGTTGGAACAATTAACTATAAGATTCTTTTCACAAGGATGAAAAAAATAATTTGGCAAGCGTTTAAAATTTGTATAAGTAGATGGTTATATCGTCTTTAAGATCAAGAGGCCCCGTTGTAAAATCGGTAGGGTCATTCATAGAAACATAGAATGAAGTACTCCTTTAGAATGCCTGTGTAAAATTTTATTTTTAATGCCAAATATTTTTGATAAAAGAAATAAATTTTTGCCAAATATCAGCAAACCCATTAATTTAGTTCATATAAAAGGATATACATATGTATGTAGATTAGAGTGTCCTGTTAAAAAAAAAAAAAAAACATGTTGACTCAAACGATATGTATTGATGAACGGAGCACAGTTTCCTAATAGCGCATTGTGGGAAATTTTGAAATACGAACTGATAATAAATATTTGTTTGAAATTTTATAAATGTTTTAATTTACTGTAAAGCTAACATTTTATGAAGTATTATTATTTTCGCATCTAAAACTTTTTTAACAGAACTAAATATATATATATATATATATATATATATATATATATATATATATATATATATATATATATATATATATATATATATATATATATATATATATATATATATATATATATATATATATATATATATATATATATATATATATATATATATATATATATATATGTATGTATAAAGTTACTTTTTTGCCAAACATATTGCAATTTTTGATACCTGTTTTGAAATTTTGACTGAATTTTTTATGGAATTGAGAGTATTATTTTTCTTTTCAGCATAATTTAGAAAATTATAGAGAATTTTACCGTAAGTATTTAAAAAGATATATATTTTTAAAATCGCAAAAGAGTTCAGACCAAAAATGAGAAATTTAATTTTTGAAGTCCTATATCTTTTAAACCATAACAGATAATTTAGTAAGCATGTTTTTTCATTGTTCACTTATGACAATTCAAAAAATTAAAAATATATAAAATCTGTTCACATTTGCAAAAGCTTTAAGCATCGATATATTCCTCACCTTCGAGATGGTCAACTTTGACACACTGTAGCAATGTCCGTTGTCCAGCTGCACACTCCAGTTAACAATAAACTAAAATTTCTATTTGTGGATTTGAAGTTTAAGTACATAAAAACAACAACCTTTACAACACAAACAGCCTGCCTCGTCAGCTGTTGTTTGGCTCTATTTGATCTTACATTTCTTCTGTAAGATCAAACAAAAATTCATCCAAAATAATGGCAAATATTTTATATCTTGTGTTCACATAATGTTCACACTTATCATATTTTTGACTCAAAGCAAATATTTTTTTTTACCAAAATCAGGTGTTTTTAGTTTGATTCGTAAAAATATTTGGTGTTCACATTAGCCAAATCAATTTTTTTGTAAAAAACGTCAAATATTAGTGTAATGTGAACTTAACTTTACATATTAACAAAAACGTAGCACAGTAGCGCCAAACGTAAATTTATTGGTAATAAATCTATATCTCCTAAATTGCTGCTCGCATCGAATTCAAATGAATTGAAGAGTTGCAGAGGAGAACTGTAGAAGTTACGATTTTTTTAAACTTTTTCGTACTGGAGATAGTCTACATTGGCACCTTGTAATTTTATCGTGTTACCACTGGGTAACTACTACATGATTTTTCTAAAAGCTTGGGTCTTTTTCTACAGTAGTAGTACAGCAGTTTAGGAGATACATATTTATTACCAACAAATTTGCGTTTGGCGCTACTGTGCTACGTTTTTGTTAATATCTAAAGCTAAGTTCACATTACACTAATATTTGACGTTTTTTACAAAAAATTTAATTTGCCTAATGTGAACACCAAATATTTTTACGAACCAAACTAAAAACAGCTGATTTTGGTCAAACAAAAATATTTGCTTTGAGTCAAAAATATGATAAGTGTGAACATTTTGTGAACACAAGATGTAAAATATTTGCCATTATGTTGGATGAATTTTTGTTTGATCTTACAAAAGAAATGTTAGATCAAATAGGACCAAGCAACAGTTGACGAAGCAGGCTGCTTGAGTTGTAAAGGTTGTTGTTTTTATGTACTTAAACTTCAAATCGACAAATAGAAATTTTTTCGGTTATTTATTTTAAAATAACTCCGAAACTATTGAGCACTTAAAAAAATGAAGTGGCGATGACTTTTGGTGTATCACTTATGTCAGTCGTACACACCGTTCTTGAGTTATGAGAAAATATACTAGAGTAATGTCCTTGCTATGGGCGAAATATTAGACACGCCCATAAAAAATCCAGAGCTGATGGAAAAAAAATGAGCAGATTCATGTTTAGCACATCAAAATGCATCAAGTCCAACTATTCGTCTTTGGAGGAGTTTTTTTTTTTTGACCAGTGTAATATTAAATAATATACAATTTAAGACAGATGGTAGCCATATTACGTCCGTAGGTAAGTCTTTTCGGAAAATTAATATTAACCTTAAATAGTGCTCTTTTGCCATCACACAGTGTCCCATTCAAAAAATTGAATGGAAGTAAATCTGGAATATCTGAACGGCTAGTCCGATTTCAATAAAATTTCACACAGCGATTGTAGAGGTACAGACGTGTTAAATTTTTCAGCTTAGTCATATAGACCTACGGGTGGGCGGGTCCACAGAGTCCCACATTTGGACATCTCGGGTATGAACATTTAAAAAAATCCTGGTTCGTTAAATCTGAATCGATTTTAAAGATTTTTACATGAGGTGATTATACTGGTTGAGATCTACAAAAATCCTTGACCTGTGCATATCTTATCTTAAACTGCCGGTCAACAGAATAGGTTCAAGATTATCCTGACATTTAAAGGCGGATTATTTTTAATATAAGTAAGATAATTATATTTTTTTTTCATCTTAATTTCTAAAGTCTTGAATTCAAAGATGTTTTATAGCAAAAAATTAATTAATAAAGAACTAAGTACGATTTTTAAAGGATTTTTAAAGGTTTTTTTTTTTTTTTTTTTTTTTTGGGGTCATCTGAATAGGTTCATTAAGAATAAAATCAATTTGCGTCAAATATTTCTTGAAATCGTCCATAATTGTGTGTTTTCCTAACATTTTCAACAGTTTTATATAAAAATATTTAAAAATTGGTGGCGTTAAAAATTTTTCAGATAAAGAGAAAATCAAAATTATATCGGAATGCGGAAAATATAAAAAGGGGTAATTATAAAGCAAGAACAAAAGCTGACAGAAGATCTATCATTCGAAATGCCTCCAATTCTACTGATAATTCACCAGAAATTACTCAAAAGTAAAATATGTTATTCACAATTAAGTGCACACAAGAAGACTAAAAATTATAAAGAACATACCTCTAAACACCATTTGTGAAGTGAAACTACACCCGTTTACCCATGAACTCATGTTCTAAAAAAGGAATGAAACATATTGTTTTATAGAATGAAAAAATCGATTTGGACGGCTCCAATGGCTTTAAATATTAATTCATTATTTGAGAGAAGAAAAATACTAATTATGTATCACATAAAACTCCGAAGGATGGCGTAGGTTGCAACTTCGTATTATGAAACATGTAAATTTATATTTTCTTCGCATAGAATTACGGAAACAACTTACAAAAAGCCTTCTGAAAAAATTATTTCTAAAATTTTATACACTATTTTAATTCATTCCATGTACATTCCGGCTCGTCAATGTCCTTATTCACACCAAAATAAAATAAAAATAATGCCACTTCGGAGGGGCCAGCATACTCTGTCGACCTTAATATGATAGCAAATATATGGAAATTACTGTCACGTAATGCTTATGAGTCGGATAGACAATACAAAGACAAAATATCATTATCTGAAGAGATTAAAAAAAGTTGGAGCAAATATTCTTTGTTACAAGTTGAACATTTTTATAAGTGCCTTCAAAGTATAATTTTTTAGGTAAAATTAACTAAAAAAGGCTAATTTCATTATTTATAATTTCCTAATAAAATAATAAAACAAGAAAGTACCAAATTTATCCAAATATCTTATTGTTTTATTGAATAAATGAAGTTGAACCTATTCTGATCACCAAAAAAATTTTTTTTTTCCTTAAAAATTCGCTTGTTGAGAAAAAATCATAAAAAATCGTACTTTGTTCTTACTTAAATTTATGTTGCTTGTAAATATCATGGAATTAAGGGCTTTAAAATTTATTATGAAAATAATATACCTATTAATTTCATTAATATTTTGTAAATAACAAGAGTTTTAATGTAACGAAAATCTTTAACCTATTCTATTGACCGGCAGTGTATCTCTTTTAGTTATTGGGCTTCAAATATTAAAATGTTTGACCTACCTTGGTAAAGTTTTCTCGCTATAGCGGGTACTAATTTCGCCCTATTTTCTGGAAATATTATTTATTTTATTATAAACAAATAATAGAACTATGTAAAGAAAAAATTTTACAAATCTTACGGAATCAAGTTTGAATTTGAATTTGAGTTTTGAAAAAAAAAAAAAAAAAAAAAAAAATTTTTTTTTTTTTTTTCAAGAATGTAGTTAAATTATTTTTAGTTCTAAGAAAATTTCTTAAGTAACATGTGCAATATTTATACTTTTCGGAAAGATCACTATAGAAAATTGTGTGAAGAAAAAAAATTGTAAAAACTTTTTTCCTGTGAGAACCAGTGTTTATTTATTTTTTATTTATTTATTTATTTATTGATGTCACATACAACAAGACAAAAAAGTCTTTTTAATTACAGTATGTGATATTATCACGGTACCCATTTTACAAATGTTTACAATTACATAATATAAAACTTAGAATTATAAAAGCATAACAATTTTGATTGATTTTAACATTTTACTATTTTAACATTTAACTAAAAACATTAACTAATTTATGTTTAAACTGCAATGCATTGCCGATGATTTGGATGTTGGGGGGTAAAGAGTTCCATAGACGTATGGAATTGATTAGAAACTGCCAATCAGAAATTAAACTGCGATGTCGCGGTAATATCAATTTTCTACCTCTGTTAGATCTGGCAAATCGTATACGATTATACAAATAACTTGGTTCCTTGATATGGATTATTTTATGTAGTAGAACCAGGGACCTTATCTTCATTAAGTCATTTATGTTTACTCCATATAATGATTTAGAAAACCGAGAAGGGTCATCATATCTTTTGACACAATATACATATCGTAGTATGGCATTGTAGGCAACTTTAAGCTTGTTATTGCTAGTAGAATCACTATTTGCGAAGAGTTCACAACCATACAAAAGTTTAGGCATAATGTAGGTTTTTGCTAGGAGTTCTCGAATATGTTTGGGCGTTATGTGTTGAGTTGGATATAATATTCTCAGCATTGCGAAGGTACTTCCAGTAGCAGCATTTATGTGTGAGTTCCATTTTAACTCCTTGTTAAAAATAACACCAAGGTTCTTAGCCGATTCAACTATATTGATTACTTCATTACCCAATTTGATAGGATTTAACAGAAGTAAAGTATTAACTTGCGAATATTGGGATCTTTTAGTTATAACCAAACATTTGGATTTTTTAGGGTTAAGATGTAGTCCATTAGCAGTAGCCCATGTATATACTTTATGTAGATCCATATTCAACTTTGATACAAAATCAATAATTTGGTTCTTTTGGCAGCTTATATACAACTGAACATCATCCGCGTACATGTGTATATTACAATATGAAAGTTGTAGTGGAAGGTCATTAATATAAAGTGAAAAAAGCAATGGACCGAGTATAGAGCCCTGAGGAACACCATTATTCACAGGTAAAGGGGCTGACACATTATTTCCTACTTTTACAGATTGATGACGATCTGACAGATATGTAGTCATTAGCGAGGTGGCAGAGCTAGAGAAATTGAAAGTACTTCTAAGTTTGCTGCAAACAATGTTATGGTTAACACAATCAAAGGCTTTAGAATGATCGAGCAGAGTAAGGAATGTAACGAGACCATTATCCAATTGAATCCTTATGTCCTCCGATACGTTGATTAGGGCTGTAACACAGCTGTGCTTGTGTCTGAAACCAGATTGGTGGACACTAAGGAGGGAATAGGTATCCAAATAACTAATTATTTGCCGATGTATTATACGTTCGAATACTTTTGAAAGATAGGGTAGGATTGCAATAGGTCGAAACTCATGCGAAGTTTTTGGTATAGGGATAACCAGGGCATATTTCCATAGGCTGGGATATGAACTAGTAGTGATAATAGTGTTAAATATATGAGTAATATGGCGTAAAATTATTGGAAGCAAAAATTTAAGAAACTTTGGGTGTATATCATCAGATCCGATAGCATTGGATTTGACCGAAAAGCAACAAGATAAAACATCAGTTGGTATTATACATTCAAAAGAAAATTGTCTTTGACTTGTGATGGATGAAGACGAAGAAGAGTGATTACCATAGTGCACAGTAGATTGTTCCATTGGTAAAGTAACTGTAGGGATAGTTGTAAAAAGCTTATTTAAACTTTCAACATTAACTTCATTGTCTATACTTTTCCTATTATTTCCAATTCCAATTTCCTTAATTATTTTCCATTTCTTTTTGGAGTTAATTGCGTTTTTGAATCTAGTTTCATAACATAGTGATTTGGCTTCTCTTATACTTTTGTTAACAGCTCGACGACAACACCGATATTCGTTATGCAATTCAACCGTACGAAATCTTTTCCAACGTGAATATAGTTCATCCCTTTGTTTGATAAGGCTTTTGACATTATTGTTAAACCAATAAGGACTATAATTTTTTGCCCTATAAGCACGAATTGGAACAGTGAGTTCATATATTCGGTTTATATTTGAGTTTAAAAAGTATAGCTGATCGTCCGGTGAAGTCATGTTATATATATCATTCCAGTTAGTACCTACTGCGAGTTGATTTAAGTATTCAAAATCAATATTACGGAAATCTCGATATGTTATGGTACTGTTATTATCTTGTACTACAAAATCATATGAAATGAATATGAGATCGTGTTTTGAGAAGCAAGGTACACTTAGTTGGTCGAAGAGAAGTACATTATTGTTATTACTTGTAATAAAGATGTCAAGCAAACTGCAGTTAGAGGATGTAAAATGTGTCGGAAACGAGGTGTTCACAATAAGTAATCCTATACTCAACAATGAGTTTTGAAAACTAGACTCTGCTAAAATGTTCGAGTTAAAATCACTAGCAATAATGACATCTGCATACTTAACAGTCAAACATTCAAGAAGGTGTAAAAAATAATCATAGCAAATATTTTTATTCGGTCGATAAACACAGCCAAGTAACATTTTCCTATCGCAGTTGAAAACTTCAATGAATATATGTTCGATTTTATCATTGACAGTAGATTGACATATTATTTTGTAACGGATGTGTTGCTTTATATAAATAGCGACTCCACCACCATATGATAGTCTGTCATTTCTTATTAGATTGAATCCATTAACCATAAACAGTCTGTCAGGTAGTACAGTGTTAAACCATGTTTCAGATACGCATATTACGTCCATTTGCGATTGTATAAAGAGGTATTTGAATTCGTCGATTTTATTTGGAAGGCTTTGGGCGTTTATATGACAGATATTGAGGCCATTACGTTGTTTTGCCAGGATTCTAATCATATTCCAAGTACAGTCATTAGAACTTAAACCAATACCAGTCGTTGAAGAAATGTTTATAGCTTAAGAGGCAATGCATAAAAGGAAATATAGATAATGTTATAGTAAGATACATAAAATAAATTGTAATTAAGTTTTTGAGGGCATAAAAATATGTTAAAAATATAGATGGAGAAGTAGTTATATAATAAAATAAAAACGTAATGAGATAATAAAATAGTGAGTTATGGTGCATGTAGTTCATCATCATCAGGAAAAAGCTTATTTAGTGAAGATATATCATCCAAACGTATAGGCTCATCATTGGTAGAAATTTTGATGTAGACAAGTCCCCTCAACGAAAATACAGAAATAATACGTTTTTTTTTACGTAGATCCATGGCTGCTTTAAATATTTTAAAATTGGTGGACGTGAGATTTTCATTAATGAATATTTTCCTATTTTGGTTCTCATATGACTCAAAGCCAATATGATGTAAACACATTTGGCTCTGCGATTTCTTTCGGAATAATGCCAATGATTTTAATACAAAATTTTTATCATAGGGAGAAAGTAATTTCACAAGTATAACTGCATCCGGCGAATTCTGCTCTTTATTATTTTTATTTTGCAGACGAAAAATTGATTTATAGGCCGGGGTAGATATATTAAGAGCATAACAAATACCATCAAAAATACTATTTAAGTTTTCATTAGGTATATAAGGAATGCCATTAATACGAAGATCACAAGAGACTGCAAGGTTTTCTTGTCTTTGCATTTGTGATTTTAAGGTTTTAATTTCATCTTTTAGTAATTTAATTTCCGAACACACTGTTTCGATTTCATTAACCCTCGCATTTACGACGTGCATTTCACTCATTATATCAACTATGCGACTAACAATTTCATTTAAGAGTCTATTCTCTGTGCTATTTATTTTGTCTTCTATTTCTCTTAATTTGTCGTTCACTTGAGAAATAATTCTATTTTCAGCTTCCCTTAATGAAGTTTCTAATTTTGTTGTTATTTGTTGGTATTGTTTATCAAAGCGTTTGTCTAGTAGGTTCATTAGTCGAGTAGGAGAGAGACAAAGACGTGAGCATTTAGCATCGTTATTGAGAGGAGATGAGCTTTCTCTTTTATTTGCACTGTTTTCCATTTTACTTGTTTTGGTTTTTTTTTTTTTTTTTTTGCTTTTAATTTATATTCTTTATTTATATTTTTTGTTTTTATGACTTTTTTTGTTTGTTATTTGTTTATTTTGAGTAGTTACACTTATAACACAAGTTTTGTTTTTGTTCTGTTGTTAGTAATTTAGGTGTTTTAATTTGAAAAATTATTAATTTAATTTGTTTGCAAAATATGTATTATTGTTTTTTGAAGATTATACTTCTGTGTATAGATTTAAATGCAGTTTATTGCAATGTAAATTAAACAAGAAAAACGCTATCAAAACACTGTGAAATAAACGAAAAACACGGAGCTCAAATTAAAAAACGTCTACACGGATTAAAAGAGCTAAAGAGAATCCCAAACTGAACTAATTTTTTAACTATATTTCAAGTAGTAGGTGTGGCAAGATCTAATCACAACAATCTTAGTGCAAAATTTGCATAAAAAATTTATAGCCATTACCTTAAAATATTTAAATATTTCCTAAAATATTGCTAATATGCTACTGCACATTTTTTCTAATATTTTAAAAGATCGCAAAAAAATCGCAGCCAATATTCTCAAATATAATTTTGTAGATATTCTTTTATATAACAATTGCATTTTTAAATTGGAACTCGTTGAAACTCTTAAGTTCCAGTCCATTTAAAATTAAATTAAAATTCAATTTAAATTTCTCAAAAAATGAATTCTTTAATGTTATGATTTCCTTTTTTTTTTATTTTAAAAAAAAGAACAATTCTTTTAGTATTGAGTTTTTAAAACAGCAAATTATAATAGACTAATTTGGATACATTTATTATTACATACTAAAAAAATAATATCAATAACAGCAATATTTTTTGAGATATATCAAGTTTAAGTTAACATAATACTTCTTCACAAAAGTTTTAAATAAAACTAAAATGTTTTTATAAGTTGCAACTTTGAAAATCCATAATTCGCACTATGGACACTTTTAAATATTCTAAGTATTTTTTCCATAATATATGATATGTTTACTAATAAATTTAAAAAGAATTGCTTCAATAAATAAGTTTTTATTTTTGTATTTTTATTTTTATTTTTTTTTTTTCGTTCTAATTTGGATAAATGTGACACTGTGTATCGGTTTGGAATATTTAGCAAAATAGTTAAAAACTCACATTTTTGGAAATTTTTAAGTTTTTTTTTTTTTTTTGGGGGGGGGGGGGGAAATTGTGGGTTTTTCGTTAACAAATGCAAAAAAGCTAATAATATCTATTAAGCATCAACAAATATACTCAGGTATAAAATTTCATTGATAACATTTTATTCCAAAATTAATAATAAATAATATGCACAAATGTAAAATCAATCCTTCTTCGATATTTTTTACAAAAAGTCTTCAACAAATATTTCGTAAACTAAAAGAGATAAAATATTTTTTTTATAGATCTCGACCACTAAATCGATTCAAATATTACCTTTTTTTTAAGCCAAGTGCTTTTAAATTACTGCCCTCATTCTTCTAAATATCATTAGTTATTAACATAATTTAAACGTATGTACAGCTGAGTTCATAATAATAGGAGTGGTGACAAATCAAATCTTATGTAAAAATTTATATTAAGGTAACTTTTAAACCTCGCAAAATTTTAACGGTATTTACAACGGAATGTAAAAAAGTTAAACACAAAAGAAATAATCCCAGAAACAACTACGTTTACGATTTATTCACAATTGTTTAATTTTTCGTTCAATGTGCATTGATCATAAAAATAGGAGTGATGGTGAATTCTTAAAAATTAAAGTTTTTACGTTAAAAATTGTTTAATGAAATTAAAAATTTATTATGAGGAAGTGAGCTAAGTATTTATACCCTACACCACCATTTGTGCTGATGTTTGTAACGCATAGAAAACATTATCCAACACCCACCTTAAAGTATACCAATCGACTCAGAATCACTTTTTAAATCGATCTAACGATGTCCGTCCGTCCGTCTGGCTGGACGGCTGGCTGTCCATGTAAACCTTGTGCACAAAGTACAGGTCGTAATTTTGAAGATAATTTAATGAAATTTGGCAGGTGGGACTTTTGTGGCACAAGGACGAAGCCTATTGAAATTGGTTATGATCGGTCCATTATTTCACCTACCCCCCATATAAATGTCCCCCCGGAATTCAGTTTCAACACTAAAAAATGCCTTAGAAATAAGAATATTTTATTGAAACTCGGTACAATGAAGTTTTGTATAAGTATCAAACTTTGTACCAAATTTTATGAAGGTCAGTCCACGATTAACCATAGCTCCCATATAAACCCCTGTTCCGAAAATCGCTTTAACGTGCATAAATCCTATACTAATATTAGTATCAAGTTAATATTCGACACAAATAAGTTTTATATAAGTGGAAACAACATTCCCAAATTTTATTAGAATCGGTTCATAATTTACCACAGCTCCCATATAAACCCACTTCCGAGTATCGCCCTAAAGTACATAAAATCAAGCAGATGTTAGTATCAACGTATTATTCTGTATTTGTATATTTTATTTTATATTTAGTAAAAGTATTGATCTAATATAGGTCTCCTTCCCGAATTTTTATGGTCATACATAATGGTGTAGGGTATTATATGGTCGGTCTTGACCGACTATACCTTTTTTCTCGTTTTTAAATTATTTTTTTTTTTTATAAAACAGTTACTTGTTTAATATTGGGACAGGGAAAACCCTCTTCTGAGAAAAAGCGAAATTAATAAAATAAAATCGTAGAAATCATGGAATTTTTTTTAGAGAAATAAAGTAGATGTTATCATGTGTCGACAAAATGATGGCAAATGCATTATCGTACAAAAAGAAAGTGGAAATGTTAAGCCCAAGCGAAAAATATCGAGTGCGGATGACCTTCGTGTAGTCTTTTTAGTAAAATAGATTATTTTCTGACAGCAAGTAACATCCAAAAGAAGCTAATTTTTCCAGTTAGTGCTCTTACTATTCGTAAACGCTTGATTAAAAATAATTTATTTGCTCGCAGTCCTCGAAAAACACCACTGCTCTCCAAAAAAAAAACACGCAGCCTACAGCTTAAAGTTCTCATAAGAGCATATTAACTGGTCAAAAGAAAAATGAAGGAACATTCTGTTGTCAGACAAAAGCAAAATTGGTGGAACTAGACCCTGACAGTATGTCCAATGCCTTTCCAACATAGTATTTCAATCACAATATAAAAAAAAAAAAAACACTTTTAATCATGTTGGTGCAAAAGTGCTAATATAGTGAGTTTTATAATACAACGGAGTTGATCCAAAACATAATGTTGATCCAAAAATAATGGATCAACGGTTACTTGTGGAAACAACGAATAATTTAAGGCTGAGTACTATATCCCTTTCAATTGGGACTTAACACAGGATAACGATCCTAAATACATCCATTCACAGAAAAAAATATTTCAAATAATTTTTTAATAAAATTATTAATTAATTTTATATTGGAATTTAATTATATGATTTATTAATATAATTAATTTTTTAATTGGTTTACAATTTTGTTTCTTAATAAATTCACAGCTGCTAATAAAATATAAAGAAAAATTAAATATTTGTCTATAAAAGTACAGAAATAAAATAAATTTAAGTAAATTTTCAAAAATTTTCAGCTCATTGCATTTATTTAAGGAAAAGAAGTAATAATAATATCAATTATTCTAGTTATTAATATTATCATTTTGATGATTGGAGCAAAATCAATTAAAAATTAATTAATATTACAAATTTCGTAATTGAAGTCCATTTTTACTTTTTTCTGTGTTTAATGCCAAAGGATTGGTTTCGTACCAACGGGGTTTGAGGTTAAGTCGTAGCTTTTTTAGTTCCCTGACCTCCATCGCATATAAAATCTATGGAGAGACGTTAAAAAATGTGTTACGAAAAAAATACTGTCAAATGCTGACGAATTGTGGACCTTAATGTGAGATAATTGGTGAAAAATTCCAGTAAGGCTTGGTCGGGGTCTCATTGACTCTATGACTATTTGATATGCTGAAGTTACCATAATTAAAGCTTTTTCCATAAATTACTAAAAGTATTTAAGATCTTTTGGATTGTCCTATTTTTATGAACAACCAGTTTAGAAATGTTTTGGTTAAAATATTGTTTTTTTTATTAAATATAGCTTTAATTACATTACGAATTATTCTATTACTGCAATAATAAATTAACCATTATTGTTATATAAAAAAATTAAATTAAAAAAAATGTTTCGTGTTTAACAATTTAAACTTAGTTTTTAAGGGCACTCCTATTTTTATGAACGCAACTGTATGTAATCAAATAACAATAAATTTAAAATTCAAAGGAAATTTTCCAAATAATTTGTAATTGAATTTACCTTATTATAGATAATATTCTCAAGATTATTGGAACAAATTTCTTTTCATTTATTTCGTAGATTAAAAAGAAAAATAATAAAAAAATCCCACTGTGCAGCGTTATGGGTCTAGTTAATTTATTTCAAAAAGAATTTTTTAGTTCTGTCTATAAAATTGTATATAAAAATTTTTAATTTCAAGCTTCTTATTATAAAAATTTAAACATATCTACGAAAAATGTTGGTGCAATTTTGGTATATCATGGGGGAAAAAAGTTCAATATATCTTTTATTTTTTTGTAAAATTAATAAAAATTATATTCTTAAATAAAAAAAAATATTCATTTCATAAGTAAAATATTGAAAAAATATTTTATTTTTAATGATAATTCTGGTTCATCGAACAAAATATCGAACAAAATATGATCGGAAATAATTGAAAATTTTTTTTTCCATAACAAGCTCAAAATTACGAATTCTTTTTTACCTATTTCGGAAAAAAATACTCGAAACTATTTTTGTATACCAAATGTTCTAAATGTACTAAAAGTAGTTTCTCGGAATACTCTAATGTACCTATATGTCTATTACAAAAGTAATAATAATCTGATAATCCCATTGAAATAATTACAATGTATTTTTTTTTTAATTTGCACTTAGAGCAAAATACTTACATAAAAAGTTCTCATCTTTATTCTAATTATATCTATCATCAGATATTCGTTTGTAAATGTTATTGCAATCTAAATGACAGCAAATAAACATTAAATGCGTTCTTTTTTACATGCTCTAGTTCAACTGCAGTCTTTCAAAGAATCTTTTATTTTTTATTTTCAACTTTAGTTTTAATATATAAATTCCTTAGAGATTAAATACAAACATTTGAAACAAACAAGCACTTAACTTTAGATATGATTTCTCTTGTTGTTTTTTTGTTTCTCTATTTATAGTCATTGTATTTGTATCTTAATTGCTGATAAATTAACACAACTTCAAAGTCTGAATGAAATACATTTATATAAGCATTTATTTATAGTTATATAGTAAAATGAAATGGCATACTAACGTACTCACTCTTAAAACAATGACAGACAACTTAACAAAACTGCCAACGGCAATATTTTGCATGCAAGCAACTAATAACAACTATAGTTGCAGCAAGCAACATTAATAGAAAAAGCAACAACAACTAAAACAAGTTACAATCTGTTAAATAAATATTTTATTTTTCTTCTCCCTTTATTTATTGTATTTAATACTACTGTACTACCATCTTTGGTAAGGAAAATTTTGTAACAAAACTTTATTTATTTTGCAGTAAATTACAAACATTTTCAGACGAAAAATATTTTGTAAGAACGCAAAAAATTTTAAATGTTGTTCATATTCAAACTTTAACAAAAAGAAAAAAATTAAGTTTTAAGTTTTTTTAAGCAAAAATATATATATTTTTTTAACTTAAATGTCAAAAACATTGCAAAGAAATAATTAAGTAGTCCAAAGTTGATATCTGAAAACAATTAGCAGAATTGCAACAACAGAATGTTAGTAAAAGAATTGCTAATTTAAAAGAAATTTGTTGTAAGATACAGTGGTAAACAGAAACTATTTTATAATTATAAAAATAAAAACGATTTAAACGCAAAATAGTAATATAAAACTGCATCCATTCTAAGCAAGTGAAATTTATTTATATTTGAAATTCCATATTATGAACTTTGTTTTCTTCATTTTTTTCTTTTTTGCTGTTCTGAAATATACATATTATCTATGTAGTACTTGTGGACGAACATACATAAGTAATTTCCATTATCCAAAAATGTATTTATAAATTATATATTATAATTTATAATATAAATTATATATCGTCCATTCCATGAAAGAACGCCTAAAAATATATCAAGTGTCCTCCGATTTTTATAAAATTTTATACGTATAAGGTCTTTGGGTGTCTATAAATATTTTCGTTTTCAGATTCGCTAAATTCGGAAAATTCGCGATTTTATTTCGCTTTTTCACTTTAAAAAAAATCTAAAAATTCTCAAAAGTATACAAATTTAAATACAAATATTTCTGGGAAGGCTTTGCAGAAATTTGTGATTTAAACGGCGTTTAAATTGTAATTATGTTAGCTTAAACGTGAATGTTTTATAAATAAAAAATATTTTTTAAAAATGCATTTTAATGCAATTGCATTTTTTAAATGCATTTTTCTTTAAATATGCTATTCAAATTTGTTAATTTTTTAACATAAATGAGAAGTTTGGAATCTTTACATTAAAATAAAAATCTCAAATTTTTGGTATTATGAGTATCTTTACGTATTTTTTGAAAAAAATTTATTGTGTTATTTTTTAAAAAATCCTGAAAAATAATAAAACTTTATGTATCAGACTATTTATTGTTTTAAGTTATAATAAACAAAGCATTTTTAAATACACTTTTGAAAAATTAAAATTTAATAAATTCGCAACTAACAAAAATGCACCTAAAAATTGCATTTATATTTTTAAAATCGAAGACGTGGTTTTTGAAATGCTGACTAAATTACACAAAAAATATGCAATGGCCTTTTAAATACTTTTTAAATTACAGAAATCCATCAATAACTTCAAGAGATATGAATATTTAAAATCGCATACTTTTTATATTTTGTTAACTTTTATACAAATTTTAAAGAAAATTTAAAAAAACAAGAAAAAATTTTAATTTTATATGAAAAATTTTAAAGATGTTTTTATAAAAATTTGATTATGCAAATAAGATTTTCGCGTCCCAAAAATTTGACACTTTTATTTTAATGTAAAGATTCCAAACTTTTCATTTATGTCAAAAAATTAAAAAAATTTAATAGCATATTTAAAGAAAATTGCATTTGAAAAATACAATTGCATTAAAATGCATTTTGTAAAAAATCTTTTTTATTTTTAAAATGTTTGTCGTAAAGCCGCCATATGCGAAGTTTTAAAACCGTTTAAATCATTAAAATTCACAAAGTCTTTCCAGAGATATTGCTATTCAAAGTTACATACTTTTGGAATTTTTTTGGTTTTTGAGAAAATTAAAAAGCGAAATTAAATCGCGAGTTTTTGCAATTTCACAAAACTGAAAACTGAAATTGATAAAAGGCTTAATGGAGTTTTTGTATACAAATTTTTATCGAAATTGAAAGCCATCAAGTAAAAAAATATACTTTTTCGGGCGTTCTTTCCTGGAATGGTCGATATATAAATTATAATATAAAACAACAAGCACCACTGTTACAATTTCTTACTAACAACGACAACAAATTATACATAAATATATACATAAAACGGAATTATGTATATTAAGTTTAGTTTTACTCTAATTCTTTTTGCAAATGAGATTTCAACAGATTGTTTGTTGATTTTAAAATGTATTATCTTTCTGCTGACTACAAAATAAAATCAGACAGTAACAGAAGTGAAGTATAAATATATAAAAATATCTAACTCACTCACGCAACATAAAGCAACAAAATGAAGATGAAGCAAAAAAGAAAATATACAAAAGTTTTTAAATATAGCTTAACTATTTCAGTAGTGCTGAAAAAATAAAACCCTTGAAATTAACACTATAAGAAATTTTTGTAAAGTTTGTAAGTTTTCTGAATTGTTTGGACAGTGTTCAAAAGCTATTTTAATATTAGTATATTAAGAATTTACATTAATATGTGTTTTTATTATGGATTTAATTTGAAAATTTTTAACATAGTTAGAATTGAGTAAACTTCTTATATTTATCTCTAACTATATTGTCAAATAAAGGCTAATTTATTCTGTTAAAAAAATTATAATACGTATGTATATATATTGACAAATAGTGAAAAACAGAAAAATCAAATTAAAACAATTCAGAGAGGTGGACTGTGAAGTTGGCGGATCCTGCCCAATTTTGGTTTGTAAGTTAACAGGGTTTCTTGAACTATTTGTATAAAATTTTTTTGGAGTACATGCTTTTTGTAATTGCTCATTTTCTTTTTTGTTTATGAACTAATTTTCCATACCAAAAAATCGTACATAAGACAAATAATTGAGCAAAGTTTCGTACCTTTAGGTGGTCTGCTCCGATCCCTATCCTGCTTTCAACAGATGGATGTACATAAGGTGCCCGGCAAAACTGTAAGGTCACTTTTCATTGCACCGTGTATTAAAAAGTACGAGGGTATTTAATGGTACTACTAGCTAGAATATTTGTTACTAAAAGGTGTTCCTTTATACACATTTTGGTATCATTTATTTGACATTTGATCTTTTTATAGACAAAAGTGTTGAAAATGTGAACTTTCCAGTGAGTCAAAATGATAAGGTCAGTTCATTACTTTTCCAATAAAGTCATATTTTTTCAATTTATTCCTAGACTATCATTATTTATTGATTTACAGAAGTGTTTAGGAAGTGAATTATTTAAATTCCAGAAGTGTTCCTAGGAATTCCCGCTAGCTTTAAAAAATTCTATGCCTCTGAATTGTACGATCGTTTTGCAAGATCAAAGTGCACAACTAATTTTAAAATGATCTAAGTAAAATTGAATTAACATTGAAAATGTGAAAATGATAAGATTCCTGCATAACAGACACTCCAGGTCTAAGTATATCTACTAACAACAGCGTTACCATTTAGAATTTTTAAAAAGTGTCCAAAAAAGGGGATTTAAAAATAAAAAGTCGCCAAAAAAGGGAATTTTTTGAAAAAAAGGGGCCAACTGCTTTAAAATCTAAAAAAACTTCTTAAAATTTGTTTATTTGATAACAACAAAAGCAAATAAATTAGTATTTTAAGAAAAGCTACAAAATTCAGTTTTATTAATAACAAAATAATTATTTTACAACAATTTTTATTACTGCAAAAATTCACAAAAATAGTTAACATACAATCCTCTTTTAATTAAACTTCTGTACTTTTTTACGAGATCTTCACTAGTAATCCAGTTTTTAAAATCTCTGTTGAACAAATTTGGGATGAAACGCATGGATCCACAAGTATTGACTTAAATCTGTTAGACAAACTATTTATTATTATTGATAATTTAGTTAAAAAAGACGTTCCGCCGAGGAATTCCTATGAGGAATGTAAAAATATAAATAAGTATTAATAATTTCATTTATTTATTTTTTTTTTTAATCCAGTCCAAAAAGATTCTTCATATGACGATATAAAAGCTGTTCATAAACTTTTTATTATATTTTGTTACTAGTTATACGGCTCTTTATATCACTATACTGTGAAACAATCTCAAAATGATTAATTTATTTGTTAAAATTAATATATAATGGGTCGATATATTTCCAAAAACTTAGTTTTTCGCCATTTAGCACATAGTCTTAAAATGTCGCCATTTAAAAAAGGGGCCATACAATTTTGTTTTTCTTAAAAAATATGAATTCTCCTATTAAATCTCTTTCATAGTCATAGACAGATCATTGAAACTATCAGAAATAATTTTTTATCTTAAGAAAAAAGGAAATTCTTAAAAACAATTTAAGCATTTTCTAATGAAAAAGAATTTTCCAAATTGTTACCTGTACCTGATTTCTGTAACTATGTGAGAAATTTTTTATTCGAAAAAAATAATACTCATCTTGTATAACAACAGCGCCAGTAAGAGAAAATCAATTATTTTTCAGTTATTCTCAAAATCAATTATTATCAAATCACCCTGTGAGAAACTGAATGACTACTATAATAATAAATTATTTTTCGATTCGAAAACTTTTCACAAGTTACAGAAACTAGGCACTGATACCACTTATCTGACAAGACGATTTTGAGTTAATCTCAAACAAAACCCATTTCAAAATATCGCCTTTCAATAAAATGAATAACCTTGAATATTAGCCATAGTTTCTAACCACTTATTGTCACATCTGTGTGGAAAAACGCTAAAAACATAAAATTTTTCTGCCGGAAAATGGTGAAATCCATTGGTAGTAGATGAGCCTGTTTTGAGGACCCTAGAGTATCTGTTATGCAGGAATCTTATCATTTTCACATTTTAACATTAATTTAATTTTATTTAGATTATTTTAGAATTAGTTGTGCACTTTTATCTTGCAAAACGATCGTACAATTCAGAGGGATAGGTAAAAATGGAAATTTTTAAAGTTCGGCAAGATTAATTCCTAGCAAAACTTCTGGAATTTAAATAATTCACTTCCTTATCACTTCTATAAGTCAATAAATAAAGATAGTCAAGGAATAAATTGCAAAAAATATGATTTTAACGGAAAAGAAATGAACTGACCTTATCATTTTGACTCACTGGAAAGTTCACATTTTCAACACTTTTGTCTATAAAAAGATTAAATGTCAAATAAATGATACCAAAATGTGTATAAAGGAACACTTTTTAGTAATAAATATTTTAGCTAGTAGTACCATTAAATACTTATTGTACATTTTAATACACGGTGCAACGAAAAGTGACCTTATAGTTTAGATCGTCTAAAATTTTTAAGAGGACAACTTAAATTGTTAATTCGATATCTTACATAGGGAATGACAAACCCAATATATCCCCAATATTTTTATGGATAGTATGAATAAAAACAATTTTAATTTTAATATTTTAACACCTAATTTCCTATTTTTGATTAATGGACTTTCAAAAAATGGATCTTTTTCAAAATCGATTCGATAGTTTACTACTTTTGGTTGCTGAATTCGATTCTTTACGACTACGTTCCATAATAGTTGGTATTATTTCTCATTTTTTTTTTTTTTTTGTTTAATCCCTTTTTGTACCGTAAAGGTTTTAAGTGAAAAATCAAAACGGAAATAAAGAAAGATAATAATAAGCAAGTCTAACCGGCATTGCTGGTGGTGGAAAAATCATATAATTTATTTTAACATAATTTCTTTTTCACTGGTAAAATACCAATACATACCAATAATAAAGTCACTAATAACAAATATGAAAGATATAGTTGTTTAACCCCGACCATATGATGCGCCACACCATTGTATACATTCAACTTAATTTGGAAAGGAATCTTACATGAAACCTCAATTGTGGACCGATACGTGTTATGTACACACAGAAAAAAGATTGTTTGGAAATCGGCTCTCATTACTAAAATTTATAAATCATATCGAATTTTTGATTTTACTATCAACAATTTATAAATACATCATATTTTATTCTGATATAGCCCTAAATGTACAACTACAATGAAAAATAGGTTACTACAATAATAAAATTATTCAGTTAATCAATTTAATTCTTTGCTCGAATGGATCCCACTAAATGAATATTGGGAACCGAATTAAATTCATTATAATGTTTCTAAGCATTATCAGTATGTTGATAACAATCAAAAAATGTTTCACATTAGAGTATTTTTGGGAATAAAAGAAATTCAGTTACAGTAATCGATTAAAAATTGATGAATTTCACTAAATTCGGTTATTGTAAAAGAATCCATATAACAATTTAACGTAATTCGGTGCTTTTAATCAATATTAATTGTTTTTGACATTTATAAATAATATTTTAATTTTTTTACGAAAACACAAATTTATAAAAATAAGAAGAAAAAAATCGTAGAAATAAATTTCCAGCATATGTTACAACTATTTAGCGGTTCCAGATTTTTAAGGACGTATTAGACTTTTAAAGGTCTACAGATTAACAGTTCGTATTTTGTTCTAAATTCTTTCATATATACAAATTTATGTTGATATTAATATGCATATGTTTGTATTTTTTATTTTTTAGAATTAAATGAAAATCAAGGAAAAAGAAACGGAAATCATTATGCCATAGAAAGGTTCTATGAAACAAAAACACGAATGAAAATTTTGTGATATCTCTACTCAATTCAATATACAACGGGGAATTATTCCTTGAGATAACCATATGAATTTGTGAAACCACATTTTTTACTGGCCTTGATATACGTATATAAAAGGTTTTTATGTTATATTTTTGAATTCTAATAAATAAAAGCGATAATTATAAATTGAAATAAATAAAAAAGAAATATATTTTGTGTTTCATTTACTATAACTGTATAATTCGGTTGTAACTGCCGATTTTATGGCTTTAAAATTAGTCACAACTACCGAAAATATTCAGTAGTTGCAACTGAAGTGTGAATTTGTTGTCAGAACCTCCCGAATTCGATTGGCAAAAAATTCGGTTGCCACAACGAATCCGTTTTCTCTGTGTACTTATATTCTACAGACAAAAATTGAATTAATATTTATGTTTGAATATCAGTTCAACAAATTTTCTTTATAACTACAAAAAGGCGACACGAAATAAGGTCCAATTAAATAACGCCCAATTAAAAAAATGAATTAAATACCAATAAAATAGCAACATTTTGAAATTGGGTACTAATTAATTTTTTATTTAGGATTTACTTCATTTTGAAATAACTCCCAAAAAAAAGAAAACTATATGAAATATTAATTGGGTGTTTTTTCATACGAATTCATTTTTGGACTTCATTTCATTTTATTTGGGTCTTATTTTAATTTCATAAAAGTGGTTAGTTTAAAATTTTTAAGAGTTTTAAAACTCCAGTCTTCTAATAAGAACAGTTATAATTTCAATCAAGCAATTAATAATAATAGCAATTTAATATTTGGAAAAGGTTAGTAATGTAGATGCATAGGCATATAATGGAGTTCTAAGAAAAATTATTATTATCATCAGCAAATACTGTTCAAGTTTTTTTTTTTTTTTCTTATTTATAATTTTTTTGTGTGTTATTTCATTATGAAATAAAAACCAAATTAAAACAAGCGCGAATTACATTCGGCCCGATCGAATCTATATACCCACCATCAACTTTTAAAATTTTACGTTATATGGGAGGGGGCGGTAAAATGGGCAGGAAAGTGGGCGGACTACGCCCATTTTTTGTTTCCGAGTTTACATTGGTCGTTGAGCTATTAGAACACAATTTCGTTGATTTTCACCTTACATGAGAGGTGGGCGGTAAAGTGGGCGGACCACGCCCATTTTTGGTTTCCGAGTTTATATCGATCCCCAATACATAAAAAATTTCGTTGTGGTACATGATTTTGTTGAAGAAATATCAGCAGAAATGTATGAAACGGACATCCTTTATACCCCATCTTTTTGATGGTGGGTATAAAAATACTCAACGTTTTAAATTGGCCTATATTTCGTTGAAATTTGGTGTTTTTCATTATGTTTTTGTTGGAAGTTATTTCATTTTATTGGAATTTATTTTACTGGATGCTAATTCATTTTCCTAATTAGGCGTTATTTCATCGGGCCTTATTTCGTTCGACAAAAATTCCGCTGAATTCAAATTGAAGGTACGTCTTAGTTATCCCATTTCTTACCACTACCCGATGGGGTATGGGGTCTATTTTAGTGATTGTGATCATAAAATCGAAAGCTTTTTTAGTTTCCGAGATATCGGGTGTTGCGAAAACGCATCAATGGTCAATTAGGGTTATGTTGTTTTGCTCATATACGAAGTAGACGTTTAAACAAATTGTATGGAAAAATGAGTTTTATTTGTCATTTAAATTTAGTTTTGTGATTATTTTACAAATTGTATGTTAAATGTGTTAAGTGTGAACAAAAGTAATTGGAGGTGGACCATTTCAATTGGAATTTAAGGCAATTAAGTAATGACGTAAAAGCGTTAAATAGCTTACGGTGTAAGACTAAATAAATTCATATAATCTATAAAATAGATTATATATTAAAAAAATATGTTACATATTAAAGCATTTGGAATGTAATGTACATTGCATTCAATTATCTGTTTGCGCATCATCTCGATTATGATTTCAATACGGTGGTCAGGAAAGCATTTTGGTCCTTCGTACAAACTGCCTAACCACGTTGTGTTCCAAAACACAAATGTTACGTAAATCGATTCTGTTTTTCTTGCAGAATATTCCAAAATTTTAAAAATCGTAAATCTTGGTAATATACCAAATGCAGTGGCCCATAATATGATGTATTTCAATTAAAACAGGATTTGAAAATTTGGTTAATGTACCAATTTTCAAATGAATAAGAAAAAAAATTTTGCTTTCATTTATCCGTGCGCATATATTCACATATTTTTCTTTTATTATAACTTGAATATCCTTGGAGATTTTATTTTGTTTATATTTTGATATCCTCTTAATCTCATTTGATTGAAAACCCAAAATGAACTATTACTTTGAGTAGAGAGCATGGCCTTTTATAGAAAAAGGCTGTTTCGAAAGATTATGAAATTTTACCTACTCACATTGGTTTTTAACATTTTTTAATACTTTGAATAAAAAATATTAGTGCGTAGTCATAAAAATTGTGAATATTATGTTTTTCCTTAGCAAATGTTATGACTTGAAGAAAATTTATTATCCCTTTTTTAAGACAATTGAAAAAATATAGCAACAAATTACATAATTTTATTGGTTTCATTCATCAGTTTTCAAAAATTTTCAGGTAACTCCTTGAATTTTTGTGATCATATTCAATACAACAGCATCCTTCACAAAATACACTTCATATTCAGGTAGTGTCGATCATTTGGAAATTCTTTTTCTTACATTTGTTCTCAATGAGTGTAAAAAATATAACCACTTCTAATTTGCTGACAATTCCATATTTTTTTACTACATAAGTCATAACTAATATAGAATACAACTTTTTTAAGGCAAGAGTAAGATTTTCTATTGCACATGAAGTCTTAATTCAAAAAATTCTATATTCGTTCATCTATAAAGGTTTTCTTAATTATTTTGCATAATTTTAACATACTACATTACCTTAAAAATGTCCATAATTTCAGTGCGCTACCTTGCGTAATGTAGCTAAATCACACTACCCCTAATTGACCATTGATGCGTTTTCGCAACACCAATTTTTCGGAGCTGGGTGTTTTTATATTTGTCAAAAAGTGAATAGTTTCATATTTTTGATGTCTTGGCTATCATTTTAAAGGTTATTCAAGATGTTTTGTAACATTTTTCGAATGAATTTTTAAATTTTAAAAACGGTCTATTTTATACACCTTTTTTTGATCCACTATACCGGGGGTAAAAAATCGTCGGAATTAATTTTTTTGTCAATTCAATTAGGTAACATTCCAAGCTAAATGTACATATATAAAACATTATCATTAATTTGAAACTAAATTAGTTACGGTATAGGTAAAGTTACTGATGCGAAAACGCAACATTGGTTGGAAATGGGTTATACAAGATTTTCACCTTATTATTTTTAAATTTTAATTCGTTAGTGTTGTTTACGGAACTGAATGGTTTTATTTTAACTTTTTTGACATTCTTTTAACAATGCACATAGCTCCGAAGGTACAGTTTTTTTGGCCAAAACTCAACTCGCGCAAATAATTAGAGACACAATATCATAAAATATTTTTTATGAAAATCGAAGATGATAGGGCGCATTCCATTTAAATTGTAAATTAAAGGAAAATCCATACCGGTCCGCAAAAAAAAATACTATGTTTTTATTATATTTTAAGAATTAAATTTTTCAAATTTCTAAAATTTTCAAAATGTCCGCATTATCCCAGCTGGAAACAGTAAACAGAAATTAGAATTATGTGTTAGACGTTTGATTCATTAATAATATTATGCCAAAACTTGCCAATTCGAATAAATTTTTGTTTTTCTATAGGCATTTTTTTTTATAAAATATTATTTATTTTTTAAAATTTGGAGAAAAGTTTACTCGAAAATTAAACAAAATTTAATTCTTAGTCAATATATTTTGAACGAAGTCGGAAAACAAAGTAATATTAGTTATAAAGTTAATTAAAATTAAAAAAATAATAATGGTTCTCATTTTTACTTTTTGGTCACAAAATGATTAAGAAAAAACAAAAATTGGCATACATATACGCATTAAAAATTAATAGAAAAAAATTTTCAATGCGAAAAATATACGTATATAGTTTTGGTCAAAAAAGTGGTCATTCGGACCTATGTGCAATTAAAAAGTTTGAAATTGGAAAAATGTAAACATTCTTAAACAAATTCAAATTGTTTTAACTAATCATGGCAATGGGTTTGAATTATTCTGCTGAAACAAAGTCTTATTTTTCAGTAATTATTATTATTATTATTATTATTATTATTATTAAATTAAACATTATGGGTAGATTACGACTTTTTAACATTTAGTTGCAAAACAAATTATTTAATAGGAAATTTTTTATAAAAACTTTCAAAAAGCCAACTTTTTTCTATATAAATGAACTCTACAAACTTCAGGTCCGATGCGGCACGGGTTAACGATATCCGATTCGCCAATATATTTTTAGAAACCAAAGAACAATTTTAGGAGTAGTTATGATCAAAATTCGAAAGTTGGTAATTGTTTATATAGCTTAAAGCAGCGCTACCGTTGAGAATTTTTAAAAAGTGTCCAAAAAAGGAGATTTCAAAATAATAAGCGGCTACAAAGGGGAATTTTTCGAAAAAAGGGGCCAACTGCTTTGAAACCTAAAAAACTCCTTAAATTTGTTTATTTGATAACAACACAAACAAAAAAATTGTGTATATTAAATTTAGTTTAATTAATAACAAAATAATTTATAATTATTTTACGACAATTTTTATTATCGCAAAAATAATGATTTATTCATAAAAATAGTTAACTATAATTTTTGTTTAATTAATTAACTTCTGTACTTTTGTACAAGTTCTTCGCTCGTTCTTCAGTCTTTCAAATCCTCGTCGGACGGAACGCATGGATCCACAAATATTGTCTTAAGTCTGTTAGACAAACTATTTTTTATTATTGATAATTTAGTAAAAAAAAAAACACGTTCCCACGAGGGATTGCTATGAGGAATATAAAAATATAAATTAGGATATAAGTATTCATCTATTCTTTTTTTATTTTTTTAATCCAGTCTAAAAGATTCGGCATATGGTAATATAAATAGCTGTTCATAAACTTTATTATTATTTTTAGTTACTAACAATTTCAGCTCATTTATAAATACTCCATTAGGTTTTTTATATCACTATACTCTGAAACTATCTCAAAAAGATTAATTTATTTGTTGAAATTAATATATAATAAATATTTCAAACAACATAGTTTCTCGTCACCAGTGTTGCCAGTTTAGCCTTTTTAAGGCTAAATCTAGCCTTTTTATTTTGCTTTTAGCCTCAAAATTTTCGTTTTAGCTTCTAGCCTTTTTTATTCTTAGCATTGCCATAAAAAAGCTAAAAATTTACTCATTTCATTTTTACAGAATCATCAATTTAGGCATTTTTGTGTATTAGTTCGCACAAAAAAAAAAAAAAACTAAAGTATTTATATTTGACGAACATTTTCGCCTGCGGCGCTTCATTCTATAAAAACATTTGTATTATTTTTTAACAAACTTTATTACCCATAGAAACTTTTTATGTTATAGTTACAAATTCACTAAAATATCTTTAAAAATACCAAAATCTTATGAGGACCTAAAAATAAATACGTTTTTAAATAAAACAATATATTAGCTTTTTCCTGGCTTTATTTTTTGGGGCATTTAGCCTTTTCAGACCTTTTTTAAAGTCTAATTTAGCATCTTTTTTTCCCAAGTCCTGGCAACACTGCTCGTCACTTAGCACGCAGCCATAAAAAGTCGCCAATTAGTCGCCATTCAAAAAAAAAAAAAAAAAAAAAAAAGTGGCCAGGGGGTTGAAAAAGGGGCAATAAAGTCGTCAAACGGTAACACTGGTTTAAAGTACGAATCGTGGTACAATAACACTGGTCGACAAAAAATTTTTTTTTTAGCTTCTTCAAAAAAAAATAAAAAATATGTAGACTAGATGGAATTCCGCATGCTAAACTCGAATCAGCTTTCAGTTTTTATACCCTTCACCACAGGTGTAAAGGGTATATATAAGTTTGTCATTCCGTTTGTAATTTCCACAATTTTCGTCGGAGAGCAAAAAAGTTTATATTTTCGGAATCCTTGTAAGAAGCGATGACGATTGGACCATGTCCGTCCGTCCGTCCGTGTGTCGGTTGAAATGGCGTTTATGAAGCCCACCGATAACTGACATATATAATATGTATGTCAAACGATCGGAAATGCTTTCGAGAATTTTGCTATTGGAATTCAGCACGATAGGTTCATACAATGCGGAGATATGTTCAAAAAACCGGTTTTCCAGTTTCTGAAGCCTCTGTATACACTACGGACTTCGCTTTTACAAAGAATTCTCGGACATTTTTTTCTGAATTTTTGTTCTGAAAAAATGAAATAAATCGGTTCAGTAATAACTGAGATATCGGACAAAACGCATTTTTTATATTTTGAAGCCTTGGTTTAAGCTATAGATTTTTATTTTTATACAGATCGGTCACAAATATTTTTATAAAATTTCAGTTTTTTGAATCAGGAAGATCGGTTTATAAATGGTGGAGATATGCTTTAAAAACCGGTTTTTAGAACCGGTTTTTTAGTTTCTGAAGCCTCTGCATATACCAGGGACTTCGAATTTTTAAAGGGGGCTCGAAAATTATTTTCTGAATTTTTGTTCTGAAAAAATTAAATAAATCGGTTCAGTAATAACTGAGATATCGGGGAAAACGAATTTTTTATTTTTGAAGCCCTTGTTCAAGCTACAGATTTTTATTTTTATATAGATCAGTCATAAATATTTTTATAAAATTTCGGTTTTTTTAATAAACCAAATTCGTTCATAATCAACAGAGTTATGGCCCAAAAACAAATCTGTTAAGAATATAAATACACCAACAAACATGTATATTAAGCATTGTAATGATTATTAGTGACGTTTTTTTGTTTTTTGTATAGACAAGTAGTTTAGTTATCAACAGCAGTAATATGATGAATAACAGTGTTGTTGTTGTTGTTCTTTGTATATGCAGTCTGTACAAAAATAAATAGATATGGAATTGTAGTTGTTTATTTTTAAAAACTAAAACATATCTGTTAAGAATATACATAAATACATACACAAACATGTATATTAAGCATTGTAATGACTATTAGTGACGTTTTTTGTTTTTTGTATAGACAAGTAGTTTAGTTAGCAACAGCAGTAATATAATGAATAACAGTGTTGTTGTTGTTCTTTGTGTATTCAGTCAGTTTGTACATACAAAAAAATAAATATATATGGAATTGTTGTTGTTTCTTTTTTAAAAGCAAAGCCTGTTATGATTGTTTTTTTTTTTCATATTCAAATTTTCGTAGTTTGAAAAAAATTTAGATTTAGAAAATATGCAAGCATACGTTAAGGCGAAAATTTTATTAATTGTCGGTAATATGGTAATATGATGTCGATAAGATGGTAAGATGGTAATATGGTGAAGGGTATCAAAGATTCGGCACAGCCGAATCTTTTTTCAATTTCATTTTCCATCAGGTCGGGATTTTTTTTATGGGCGTGTCTATTATTGTGCCCTAAATATGCCGATTACTCGAGTATATTTAACTATCACTTGAGAACGGTATGCACGATTTATATAAATGATATACCACGATATGCGGAATAAAATTTAGCTTTTTTATCGCTCTACTATCATTTAGTATTTTTATTCGCTCAATAGTTTAGAAGATATTTCGAAAAAAGTGTCGGAAGAAAATTTGTTCATGCAAAATTCAAGATTTCTTTTTATACCCACCATCAAAAAGATGGGGGTATATTGATTTTGTCATTCCGTGTGTAATCATCTAAGACCCCACAAATTAGTTAGATTCTGAGTCGATCTAGCTATGTCCGTCCGTCTGTCCGTCTGTTGAAAGCAGGATAGGGCTCGAACGGGGCAACGTAGGGGGACGAAATTTGGTACAAATGTTTGTCTTATATAAGGTTTATTTGGGATTGAAAATGGGCAAAATCGGTTAATGAGCAAAAAAGTTATGGGCTAAAAACTAGAAACACAGGGTATCCGTTTCACACATTTCTTTTGATATTTCTTCAACAAAATGTACGACAACGAAATTTTGTATGTATAGTTCGGGGATCGATATAAACTCGGAAACCAAAAATGGGCGTGGTCCGCCCACTTTTCTGCCCATTTTACCGCCCCCTCCCATATAACGTAAAATTTAAAAAAGTTGATGGTGGGTATATAGATTCGGCCGGGCCGAATATAATTCGCGCTTGTTTTTACTAAATTTTTTTTTTAAAGTAAAAACATCAAAAATATTTAAGTTTATCACCTTTATTTCAAAGTGGCGAGTAAATAAAGCCTCGTATTATAAAAATTGATGCACATATCTTGATTGGATTCACAGTTAAGTTTGGATAACCATGTATACCTACAGTTAAGTGGAAATACTCTAGTGGGCAAAAAAAAATTTTTTTTTTTCGTCTTAAGTAAAAAAATAAGTGGATTAGGTGGAATTCAACGTGCTATTTTTTTCCATCACGCATTGATTTTTTCTTATGGGCATGACTACTATGACCCCGCCTTTAGGCAGTCAAACTTGTATACCTCGAGAACAGTTTGTCCAATTAAGATAAATTGAACTTTATTATATAGCGACCTAAATTGTCTTTGAGATAAATTTATATAATTTTTTTTCCAGTTAATATTTCCGTAGTTATTCGGTAATTAGTACCGAAAATTTTAAAATTTTATTTTTTTGAAAAATGGTGAACATTTTGATCCATAACTCTGAAATTCTGGATCGAATGAAAAATGTTGTTGACATATCTTAAAGAAAATTTTCATATGCATCTTTTAATTTATAACTAATAAAAATCGTGTAAAGGGTTCTTGTGTTATAGCCTAAGTTTGACAAACCATTCTCGAATTTTATAGTGTGACCAGTGTTACCGTTTCGCGACTTTAGTCGCCAATTTCCCCTTTTTCAACCCCCTGGCCACTTTTTTGGCCCCTTTTTTAAATGGCGACTAAATGGCGACTTTTTAAGACTATATGATAAATGACGAGAAAATAATTTGTTTGAAATATATCGAACCCATTATGTATTCATTTCAACAAATAAATTTATCATTTTGATATTGTTTCACTGTATAGTCATATAAAAAACCACGGAGTATTTATAAATGAACTGAAATTGCTAGTAACTTAAAGTAATAATAAAGTTTATGAACCGCTATATCATCATATGTCGAATCTTTTTGGACTAGATTAAAAAAATAAAAATATAAAAGTTTATATTTTTACATTCCTCATAGAAATCCCTCGGGGATTTTTTACTAAATTATCTAAAATAAAAAACGGGTTGTCTAACAGACTAATCAATACTTGTGGATCCATGCGTTCTGTCCTAAATTTGCCCGACGGTGATTTGAAAGACTGGAGTACGAGCGAAAAACTCGTACAAAAGTACAGAATTTCAATTAATAAAAGAGGATTGTACTATTTTTGTGAATAAATATTTATTTTTGCAATAATAAAAATTGTTGTAAAATAAATATAAATTATTTTGTTATTAATAAAACTGCATTTTGTAGTTCTTTTTAAAACTCAAAATGTTTTGTTGTTATCAAATAAACCAAATTTAAGGAGTTGTTTTAGATTTTAAAGCAGATGGCCCCTTTTTTTTTCAAAAAATCCCTTTTCTTGGCGACTTTTTTTTTTTTTTGAAATCCCCTTTTTTGGACACTTTTTAACAATTTTTAACGGTAACGCTGAGTGTGACCGCTCAATAAGGTGATAATATTAGTCATGCAAATAAAAAAAATCAGTACCCGATAGGAAAAAAGTGAATGCAGATTCTTGTTTAACTCGTCAGAATCGACTAGGTGGATTCTGACGAGTTTTCAAGAAAAAAAAAAAAAAAAAAATTTTTTGTCCACCACTGTATTTCTACTCAATTGTATGTAACATGGGTATTTTTACTTAACTGTGAATAAAATTTAGATTTCTGCATTAATTTTGAAGATACATGCCTTATTTTATTCGCAGCATTACCGGCTTTAAGATAAAGATGATAAACTGTAACATTGTAGATGTCTTCATTTATTAAAAGAAATTTAAGTAACAAAAAAATCTAACATTTTTCATGAAAATGATTTTTTTCGGACACTTATTTCAAAATAACTCCGAAACTATTGAGCACTTAAAAAAATTAAGTTTAGGGAATTTGAAGATATTTTTAGCCCGCTTTGATTAATCGTACCGTTCTTGAGTTATGAGGAAATATACTAGAGTAATGGCCTTACTATGGGCGAAATATTAGACACGCCCATAAAAAAAATCCAGACCTGATGGAAAAAAACTGAAAGCAGATTCGTGTTTAGCACATCAAAATACATCAAGTCCAACTATTCGTCTATGGGGGAGGATTTTTTGTAATACAATGTAACAGTATAAATACAACTGATAATTTTTCGCTGTCGTCTATTTTTATAGATTATCTTTTCCCGGTGCGCTGCGCTACCCCATTTGATATGAGCAAAATTTTGTTCCCCCTAGATCTATCTGAATATATATAAAACTACTCCTATAACTTTTTGAGACTTTCACTGTAATATTTCTTTAGATATGAAACAATTAATATTTTCTGTATATGATAAGAAATAGGTTCGCACAAAAATTGGTGACTCACACTATAATTGTTGCTTAGAAATACTATAGTGAATATAAGCTTTGTATAAGGGGTACCACTCCCCCTGCTCCGATCGAAAAATAAAATGTAGCCAGCGTTATCGTTGAGAATTTTTAAAAAGTGTCCAAAAATTTTTTCATAAACTGTATCATTAGCTTTAGTTTCTTACAGTTTCAGTTCAGATATCAGCGTGCCCGTTGAGAATATTTAAAAGGGGTAAAAAAAGGGTATTTCAAGTAAAAAGTCGCCAAAGAAAGTGTATTTTTTGAACAAAAGAAGCCGACTGCATCAAAACATAAAAAGATCTCCTTAAAATTGATTCATTTATTAAAAAAAAAAATTAAGAAAAACTACTAAATTTAATTTTGAAATAAATATTTTTTCATAAAAATAGTTAATAAAAAAATCCCTTTTTATTTATTAAACTTTTGTACCTTTTTTGGAACTACAGTTTTCTAAATCCACGTCTAACAAATTTAGGGCCGAAAGCATGGATTAACAAATATTGACCTAAAATATGTAGGACAATTTATTTTTTATTAGTGATAATTAAAAAAATGTTCCCACGGGGCACTACTATGAAGCAAATCAAATATAAGTATTTGTCGTATGTTTTTAATTTTCCCAATTCGATCCAAAAATATTCGTCATTTGATGTTTTAAACTTTATAAAAGTAATCATTAGTTTTAATTTTTAGCAGTTTCAGTTCATTTATAAATATTCCGTGGTTTTTTACATCACTATACTGTGAAACAATCTCAAAATAAATAATTTGTTAGTTGTTTTTAATATATAATGGGTCTAGATATTTCAAACAACTTAGTTTCTCGTCATTTAGCATATAGTCTTAAAAATTTGCCATTTAGTTCCATTTTAAACAAGGGGCCAAAATCAAGATAGGCCATTAAATTCTCTTTTGCAATTAGTATCTGTGTGTCAAATTTCATGTAACTTGCATAATTGAAGAAATAATCCAATCGTGATCTAGCATAGCCTATAACAACCTCCGGCACTATCTGTGTTTCAAATTTCGTTAAAAATCGGTTCAGATTGTGATTGATACATAAACAAACAAACTTACACCTTATTATTATAATATATAAGTATAATAAGTTTGTAAAATTTTAAAAGCATTTATTTTTTTATCAGCACTAAACCCCTATTTCACGAGGGCATTTGTGGGTCTAGGTGATATAATATACCAATCATATGTAATTTCAATACACTTCGTATATGTACCATCAAAATATCTTTAAAATTGCCACTTCGCTAAATCGGCTCAAAAAATGATTATGAGTTAAATGGTATACTTTATGGTGTGGTCCCAAAGATTTATTCTGTGTCTTCTCAACATTAGAACAAATGCATAATACCTAACGTGACCAGAGAGTTTTTGTTAAAAAGCGGGATCCGAGCTACTAAAAAGCGGGATTCTGATGAAAATTGTATGGAAAAAGCGGGATTTTGAAAGGTTTTATAAAAAAGAGGGATTTTATTTTTATATCTAAATTAAAAATCTCTCGCTAGGTCTTTGTTCACGACCCAATTGAGAACGACTCATACAAATTTTGGAACAGCGAAATAAGTATATATATCCCTACAAGCTGAAATATTAAAAATTATAATTTTAACGTGTTTCTCTAAATGTTTTCAAACGATTCCTAGTTAAATTTCAAGAAGGAATTCAAATACGGTTTGATAAAAAAAACTTAGTACTTTTTGAATTTGATAGCAAAAGATTTTCTTAAATAATTCTTAGGCCCGTTAACAATAAAGTTGGTTGGCGTTACCGCTTAAAAACTTGACTACCGTTACCCCTAAAATACAGTTACGGAAATAATTGAAAATACGGTTACCGCTAAAATATATACGTTAATATACCTTTACCGAAATAGCTCGAGATATCGATAACGCTAAAATACCGTTAACCTTATTTTTGGGTTTAAGAAATATTATTATTTTTAATAAAGTTGAAGTAAAACTTGTAATGAAGTTAGGCTACCCCAACAGGTCATTATAATATATGACTTCGAAATTTATGAAACAACAGTTACTCATAAAATACCATTCCGAAATAACTCGAAATACTGATAATGCTAAATACCGCTACCTCCAAAAAACGTTATCAAAATAATCCGATATACTTTTACCTTTTCACCTTTTTGAATCGGCAGCCAATATTATATTTCTATAACTTTTAGTTTATAAAAAAATAAAAAAAGTATCCAATCAGAAACAAAGGCATATCGTTTATATGGTTTCAGATAGTTATCAAAGGTACAATGTGAAAATATGGGTGTTAACCTTGAGATCAAAGTTGGCGTCAAAAAACTTTTTTGAAATGGGACATTTTTGTAAAAAAAAAAATTGCTTAAAAAATATTTAAATAGCTCTCACACAAGTGTTCTAACGAAATGAGTTTTTAAAATCTAAAAATCTCTCTGAAAGAACAAAATTTGTTATTCCAAAAATGTATTTATATTTTATTCTAATATTCTTAAAAAAATTAAAGTTTTAAACCTATTTCTAGAAAAAAAGTTCTAAACTTTTTTGGTAAAAATATATCAGACTTGAGATTTTTCAGAAGATAAACGATTTGTAAAAAGTTATCAACTTTCCAGTGGAAAAATGTTTTTTAGTTACACTTAAATATTGGTAAGAATGTTATAGAAAATGTAAAAAAGGAAATCAAATAAGTAATTATTGTAGTTAGAAAAGCGGGATTTATAAATAAAAAGCAGGAAAAATATTTTAGGCGGGATCGAAGTTGAAAAATCGGGATAATCCCGCCAAAAGCGGGATGTCTGATCACGTTAATAATAGCCCAACCACATATGGTAGTGTAGAGTATATAACTATACATTTATACCCTATTTATAGCAAAGAGCTCAGAAAAAATATTTACTGCAGTAAATATGTATTTTTTCAGAAAATTTACAATTCCATATGTGTGTAGTGCTGCACTAATATAGGTATAAGGATATGTCAACAAGAAAAAACTCAACATATACATACATATATTTTTTTACGACAATATGCTATAGCCAATGATGCAGGACTGACAATATCGTAACAAAAGAATAAAAAGTAAAAGGAAAAGTTGTGTGTTGTTTTTATAGTATTTTATTTTGCATCAGTTTTTCATTTGTTTGGTTTGTTTTGCTATTTTTTTTTCCAAACTGTATTATAAAAAAGTTTTATATAAATTTCTTCGTAAAATATACTTGTATAGTTGTAATTTTGTTTTTGTTGTTGCTGGTGTGGCTAGTTTTTTGCTACGCAAATGTTTTGTTAACATTGTAAGAGCTTTATGAACGTTGTACAATGGGTACGATTTTAAAATAAATAGTATTCAAAAATATAATTTAAAAAGTGTTATTTAGGCAAATAATCGATAATACTGAAACACTTTACAGAAAAGTTATCTATACTAGTTAAAATTTGGATTCTATACTTATGTTTTTATAAACACTAGTTATTATTTTTCAATCAGTACCATTGTGCATTATATTCCTAGAAAATGAATAGCAAGGAAATCTATAGTTTTCTTTTTTATAGAATTGAATAGTTTGCATGTATGTATATGTGATGAGTACGATTTTTTGTTCGTGTATTTGTTGTAGGTTTGTTATAAACTGTGAATATGCATAAAGTTATGAGGTTTCCTTTTTTTCCACTTTCCACTTGTGTGGGACATTTGCTGACTTGTACATTTTTTTTTTTTTTTTCGTAAAAATATATGATGGCTCTATTGGGAAAAATGTTATGACAGTTGTTTACTTGATGTTGACAATTGGATATGTTAGAGAGAAAAAATCCAGAAAGTAAATAAACTTTTAGTTATACGTATTCAATTTTAATTTTTTTTATATATGAAATTTATTAAATTTTAGTTTAATCTTTCATATTAAATTTAGTACATAAGGGGATTAGGTTAAAATACCTTTTAATATGGTTCATGAGCCTTTGCTAGTATAATATACAATAATCAAAAATTCTTATCTCAAGGTTCTACTAAATGAGTCCACTCTTGCTAAGAATCTGCAAATTGACATAGAAACATGGATTCGTCCTCGATTTCAAAAATTAAAAATTTCAGAATTTATAAATATGAGAAACAAGCATGTTTGTGAGTCTACTATTTCTTTTTTGTTGAGAACATATCAAGGAGATAAAAACTTATCAGACAATACATAATTTCAAGGGGTCTTAACGTCCATCTTTATATTTGTTTTTTGCAATATCAAAAACTGCACAGTTGTAAAAAAGTCGAGCCCATAGAAAAATTAAAAAAAAAAAAAAAAATAGAAGATGTGCTGCAATCATGAAAATTATTAATATTTATTCCTATATGGGCAAAATACATTTTTGAAATATCCAAAAAAATATTTGTATAGTTAAAAGTTACTAAAGGTTTTTAAAATAACTATGATTAAAAGGAAGAAATACTTATATGAACAAAAGCTGTTATGGTAATAAGTGATTGTATGCGAGTGCTTTTGGTCGCAATGGTTATGTCTAAAACATGACAATGAAATTAAATATTTGAAATTTTTGAGCCAGGATTTATTGAAAATAATCGTGGGTTATTACCGTTACCGTTGTATGTCAACTATTTTTGTGATATTTTTGAAATAAATTATTTTGTCATTAATAGATTTGAATTTAGTAGTTTTTCTTAAAATACACTTTTTGTTTTAAGCAGGGACCGTAACGATTATGAGTTTTATAATAAAAATCATGATTTAATGATTATTTTTTGTTCGAAAAATTATAATTATTTTTTTTTTTTTAATTGTCAACGGTAACGCTGCAGAGTGTCACATTTACCAGTATTAGAACGACAAAAATCCAATTTTTGGAGATATTGGTCTGAAATTGTATATTCTGTTAGTAGAAAAAGCTGTAAACATTCCCATTAAAAATGGGCAGGTACACAGAAAAAAGTAAAAAAATGGACTTCAATTACGAAATTGCTAATATTAATTAATTTTTAATTGATTTTGCTCCAATCATCAAAATGATAATATTAATAACTAGAATAATTGATATTATTATTACTTCTTTTATTGAAGTAGATATAATGAGCTGAAATTTTTTGGAAATTTACTTAAATTTATTTTATTTCTTTATTTTTGTAGACAAATCTTTAATTTTTCTTTATATTTTATTAACAGCTGTCAATTTATTAAAAAACGAAACTGTAAACCAATTAGAAAATTAATTATATTAATAAATCATATAATTAAATTCCAATATAAAGTTAGTTAATAATTTTATTAAAAAATTATTTGAAATATTTTTTTCTGTGTAGAATCACTGCCACTCCCATACTGAAGGAAAAATACTTTATTTTTATGAATTTCATACACGTATTATAGAAAACAAAGCTACCAATTTATTTGAGTACACTGAACTATTAGAAGACATATTTTTTTCCATTCATGGACAATTTTCTCAGATATGGGTAATTTCATAAGAATCATGTAGCTATTTCAAAGACTGACGGAAATAAAACCGCAATTTATTATATTGTTTAACGTTTTACAATCAATGAACGTTTTCCATACATAAAATTGTCATATTTTTAGTCCTATTCGGATTTTTTTGCATTCACTGTTAATGTTATTTATTGATTCCATTGGAATTATTGCAATTTTTGGTAGCTCTTATCAAAAGAGGAATTTTGATACGCATATTGACTATGTTTATGTAAAATTTTAAATCAGTTTGACTGTCTGATAAACCACGAAATTGAAAGAATTTTGAAATAAATATTTAACAGACACCAGCAACTCATACCTAAAAACAAGTAAAAATTTAAAAATTTGAATTTTCATTAAAAATGACGAACAATATTTTGAAAAAACCTTAAAAAATAAGATATTTCGTGGAATAAAAAAAAAAAAAAAAAATAAAATATTGAGGTCTCTCTTGGATGTGTTTTATATACCAATGGACGCGCCTTCCAAATACCATTTAAATGATACTACATTTTCTATATATTGCTATGGGTCGGAGTGAGTTGCCTGAATATATATTTTTTTAAATTTTAAGAAAAATAAACTAGAACCTTAGTAAATATCAGAAGTTTAGTAATATCTCAATTTAAAACTAAGTGCCTTTTAATTCGAGAATACCATTTGTTTTTCAATAATTAAATAACACTGGTCGACAAAAAAAAAAAAAAAAAAATATAACACCATGTATGAATAGTTGGACTTGATGTATTTTGATATGCTAAACACGAATCTGCATTCAGTTTTTTTTCCATCAGGTCTGCATTTTTTTATGGGCATTGTAATGCTTCCAGGATTTATGGGATGTAATAAAATTATTTGTTTGAAGTTAATTTGAGATAGTGTGCATTTAGTTCTTACTCCGGCAGCTTCAGTATCGTAGATTCGTTAAAATCTCAGATGCAAACTTAAACCTGTAGCCAATACAAAAAAATTATGAACACAAAACACCGAACTGTAAAACATTTGAAGCAATCACATAGCAACTCAATACCACAAGTTATTGCCGTCAAGCTAATTTGTAATGCTTGACCTAAACCCAGCCCTACCAATGTCTCTACGTGTTACGAAACCCATTTAACCACACTGTGAATTCAATAAATTCAGACCATATTTAATTTAACTTTAACAATTCATTTTATATTCTTCATAAGTTACTAAAAATAACTACTGTAAAATAATAATATATTTCTTTGCAAAAGAGTAAACAGTTGGAATGAAACAAAATAAAAAAAAAAATATAGTGACTAAAAAAAATTATCGATAACTTTCAAAATTAAAATAAAAATAATAAAAAAATTCTCAAATATAATTAGTAATGTAATTTTTAAGTTATTTTTAGTTCTTACTTTTATTAGGTTTGTTTTTACCTATTTTTTTTTCTTGTTAGGTTTATGTTTATAATGCTATTCTTAGTGTTATTAATAATATACAGTTTTTTTCTTTTTTTTTTTATGATGCGTAATATTATGAACATTAAGATATAGAATATATAGAAAATAAATGTGGAGTTAATAAATTTTAATTGTTATATTAAAATAGGGTTATACGTCCAAGTAAAATATTTGATAAAGTATTTATTAGCATATAGCATAAAAATATTAATTCTGGGTTTTAATTAGATTAGTATAAAATTAGAGTTATTTTAATACTTTAACACTAATATTTTAGTTTATATTAATTTTAAGGTAGAAAACTTAACGAAAGTTGTTATGTTATTATAAAGGTTATTCGTTTCTTTGACTTTTTTTTTTTATAATTAGTCGATTTGGTTAGGTATATTTAGTTTTCATAAAACTACCAAAAAGAAATTTCTTAACCATAAAGTCAGTAAGTCAAAGGAAACTCTTTAGTGCCAGGCAATTATAAAATTTTACAGATCCGTGCCGATGTGAAAAGATGTGAATGAAAATGGTGTTTCTAGGATGTAGAACACTACAGAAAGTATTAGAGTCTACTCCCACACGTGTTTCCCAACAGGTAAAAGACAAGTCAAATTCACACGAGTTGGCAAGATATTCGATTCTGCTGCCACCAGAATTTCTCCTAATAATAATTATAACACATTATATATAATAATATAAATTTTGATTCGACTGATTTAGTGTCTCACCTCAATATTACAATAACTACATGAGGAAGGTATTAACTAAACAGCTAAAGTGGTGAGGATTTTTCCTTCTGTTCCCGAAATAACCACTTGTTTAGAACCACGTTTGGAATGAATCAATAACCAATAATAATATTCACCATGTGCTTAAAACAACGTTCTAGAATTTTTCTTCTTTACAAATACAATTGTTACCGTAAACCCAGAATTAATGTAAACTCTGTAAATTTACCGGGTTTATACAATTTCAACTGAACAAAGATATAACTGGTAATCCTGACAATACACTGACATGTAACATTATTTGTTACGACATAGATATAGGATTTATATTAGTGCAATGTCCATAATATAACTATATGTATTATGATACTGATTTTGCGATGATTCTTATTATAGTATTTGACAAAATATATATATATATATATATATATATATATATATATATATATATATATATATATATATATATATATATATATATATATATATATATATATATATATATATATATATATATATATATATATATTCACACTTAAGTAAAAATACCCATGTTACATACAATTGCATAGAAATACAGTGGTGGGCAAAAAAAATTTTTTTTTTTTTTTAATTTTTTCTTTAAACAAAAATAGGTAAACTAAGTGGATTTTGACGAGTTAAACAAGAATATGCTTTCACTTTTTTCTATCACATACTGATTTCTTTTTATGGGCAACACTAATATCATCATCTTATTTAGTGGACACACTATAAAGTTCGAAAATGGTTTGTCAAATTTAGGCTATAACTCAAGAACCATATACACGATTTGCCTTCAAGTTATGTTAAAAAATTTTTTATTCGCTCAAGAATTTCAGAATTATGGATCAAAATTTTCACGATTTTTTAATTTTTTTTGCTACTAATTACCAAATAACTACAGAAATATAAACTGAAAATAAAATTATGTAAATTCAGCTTAAAGATAATTTAAGTCGCTATATACTGGAGTTCAATTTATAGTAATAGAATAAACCGTTCTCGAGTTATACAAGTGTGAATGCCTAAAAGCGGAGTCAAAAAAAATCGATACGTGATAGAAAAAAAGTAAAAGCCGATTCTTATTTAGCACGTTAAATTCCATCTAATCCACCTTTTTTGTATTTAAGACGAAAAAAAAATTTTTTTTGTTCCACTAGTTTATTTCCACTTAACTGTAGGTATGCATGGGTATCCTAACTTAACTGTGAATGCAATCATGATTTGTGCATCAATTTTTATGATACGTGGCTTTACTTACTCATAGTTTTGCCTGCTTTGAGATAAAGATGATGAACTGAAACATTTTTGATGTTTTCACTTTTAAAAAGAAGTTTTAGTAAAAAAAGAAATCTTGAATTTAGCATGAAAAATATTTTTTCGGACACTTATTTCGAAATATCTCCAAAACGGATACAAATTAGTAGAACCACTTAAGCCAGTTTTTTCCCACATTTTTTGGTGTATTATTTATATAATTCGTGCATACCGTTTTCGAGTTATAGTGAAATATATTCGAGTAATCGCCTTATTTAGGGCGCAATACTACACACGCCCATAAAAAAAAATCTCGACCTGATGGGAGAAAACTGAAAGAAGATTCGAGTTTAGCATGGGGAATTCCATCTAGTCTAGATATATTTTTTTTTTTTTTTTTTGAAGGAGCACGAACAAATATTTTTTTGTAGACCAGTGTAGTCTGTCTAAAAAACTATACATATGTTTAGTTATTGTTAAATGTGTCAATTAACAACTGATTTAATACTTATGAAATCTTGTCAGCTAGTTATTGACCAAATATCCTACATCAAAAAACCAAAAGTTATTTTAGATTTCAACAACAAAATAAACACTAAAAAGTTTTACTTTGAATTGATTAGAATTGCTATTAAGGAATCTGGTCATGTTTGAATTTAGTTTCGCATGACTGTTTCATGAACTCGTTCATGTTCATGATTACAAGTGTGGACAAATAAGAAGTTAATTCTTCGATACTTTAATACATTAGCTCGTTTTACATTTAAAATGTTCAACTTAGGTTCAAGTATTGTGTTATTGTTTTATATGTACATAACGTCATCTAAAATAAAACCGGCCTTAACATAGATTTCACAAATTACATCTTACAGTAAAAATATAAGCAATACAGAAAGTGAATAAAATTCTACTCTTATAATGATTATTTTTGTCATTAACATATCTCTTAATTTAATTGACGACTTTTCACTTTATGTTCATATGATACTTTAAGTTTAGGTTAAGATTTTAATACTCATTGAAAATTTCTGAAAAAGGAAGATTCAATAAAAACTAATATATATAAATAAATGATACTTTATTATTTCAGCAATTTTTCTTTAAGTTTGACCCAGTTGCATTTCAGATAACGATATGTTTGTTATTATCCCTTTATTTTTTGCTCATACTCTTGTTCTTAAATAAGCTTTTATTTTTCTCTTATAATAAGTTTTGCAATGACATTATGTTAAATGTAATGGCGTGTCCTTTGACTAAAACATTCAATGTTTCGTATTATTTTATTTTTATTTTTTTATAAGATGTCTGGAGTATTATTTTTTATCCTTTTGTTTTTTCTTCTTCCTCATTCTTGTATTTGTTTGTATTTGATTTTTATTTTTTTAATTTTTTGCTGCTGTTTACATTTTCCTCTTAGAAAAACATATTAAAAGTTTTTTTTTTCTTTGTATCTTGTAGATGCAGGAGCAAATATGTGTGTTTGTTTGAGTGTATGAGTGTTTTATCTTGTAATTATGATGGAAATGATGAAAATTATATTATTAAAAAGGAAAAGGGGTCTGTCGACAAAGTGCTTATTAGGATTTAAAAAGAAAGGAGAACATATTCAACAAGATGCTTGTGGTTGAGAGTCGTGTAAAATTTTATTAAATTAATTCTTCTAGAATTAATAATAAATATTTATTTTAGAGTAATTGTTTTATATACCTTCATAAGAAATTATAATCTTTGCAGATTAAGTGATATTAAAAATTGTAATATAAAGAATATTTACGGTAGCAATGTTAAAGTTTAAGATAATTTTTATATAAAAAAGGCAAAAAATCTACGGAAAAAGTGCAAGGAATTATTTACAATGCACATAAGGGCAACTATATGGAGAAATTTGGCAATAAAAATTCGTTTTATGATAAAATTTCTATACAACTTTAAAAAGGACATTTTTCTACACAATGTTTATTCACAACATTTGTCGTCAACGCTAATGTGTGGTCATGACTGAAATCTAAAGTGAAAGAAAAATTTAATACATTTAAACTAATAGAATTTTTAATTTTATGTGGTATATATTAGAGACGAAAAATTTCATCTGACATGATAATATAACCCAGTTGGAAATTTCTTTAAGACGTCTTATAAAACAATTTCATGACGTGTCAGAATCACTGCTCATGACAACTACTGACATATTCATATATTTTGTCAAATTTCTTTAAGACTTAATCAGCATGTTGTCAATAGTGCTGACAAGTTAGTGACATATCTTAGTAATGTCGACATGATTATTGTATTTAAAAATTCAGTGTATTGTCAGTAGGGTGATCGATTATTCGACTTTTTTGAGAAACCGGTTTTCGAATAGTTCGAATAGTTGGTATTTTAAAAAAACCGGTTGCACTTTTTGAAATTCAGAAAAAACCGGTTAACCGGTTTTTTGCAGAAGCTAATATTTATATCAAAAGACTACATTTCTTTAAAAAAATCAATTCTTATAATTAAGTTAAAATTTATTAAATACAAGAGTAAAAGCCTAACAATGTCAGAAAAAATAATATAATAATGAAAATATGCACAAACAAATCCGAAAATTAAAAGAAAGAAATATAAGCAACACTTAGACACCTTCCTCTCCCTAATCAATTATTTGAAGCCGTTCAAATTTATTGTAATTATATTGATTAAAGTTTTAAATTCGTAAACCTTTCAAAATAAAAAAATCGTCGTAAATGCGCTCCCTGGCCGAAATACAGAATCAGTTTTTTATAGGATTTGGAGAGCAAAAAATAAGTATAGCAACTCAAAAGTTCTTAATACCAAAACAGACTTTTTGGTCCCTGGTAGAAACATCTGGCACTGTTAGAATTTGTTGAACGAATAGTTTTATAAGTATGCCGATTTTTAGTTTCTTACGTCGTCTGGGAACTTCAGAAAGATCTGGAAAGGAAACATTGCTTAGGAAAGATATATTTAAATCCATATTTATAGATCCACGTATTTTCGCTCCCTGATAGAGATTTCAAAATCTGGCTCCGTTAGGATTTATAGGACAAATAGGGTTATAATTAAGCTGAATTTTAATTTTCTATGTCTTCTGGGAGCTTTAAAAAGCTCTGGAAAGAGAAAAAAATCTTAGAAAAAGACACATAAATCCTCTTATATCCGCTCCCTGATAAAAATTTCAAAATATGGCTCCATTAGGATTTGTTGGACAAAAAGTTTTATAATTAAATTTTAATTTTCTACGTCATTTGGTAGCTTCAGAAAGCTCTGGATAGAGAAAAAATGCTAAGCAAATTATATATTTAGATGATTAGAAGATAATTATGTTTCAAAATTGTAGAAAAAATCATCTAAATTTTAGTTAGCATTAACAGAAACCATGGCTTAATATGGAAGCCTGTCTCAATTGAAACCATTCTGCAGGTGAAACTTTTTTAACACAACACCTTTAAAAAATAATGGAAATATTGGATCAAAAAAATTAAATCGGGTCATACAGGATAATTATTAATTATTTATTTGTTTAATATTACAGAATAAATTCCAATTTAGACTTAAACTATATTTTAAAAACATAAGAAATCAGTCTTAATGAATATTTAAAAAATTATTCCTAAATTTTCAAATATCATTATCACTATTTAGTACATGTTTTCTGAAATAAAATGCTTTTTTTAAAACCGGTTTTTTGTGTTTAAAAAAACCGGTCTATTCGACATTCGAAAAATGAACATTTTGATAAAACCGACAGCATATTGACTGAAAAAACCGGTTTTAAAACCGGTTGGAAAACCTCGTCGATCACCCTAATTGTCAGTGATACTTTTTCTTTCTTTGGTCACTACTGCTGACATGTCTATAAGATGTCTTGACGAATAGAATTAAAATAACAGCATTCAATAGTGTAAACGTGATGCGTTCTACCGTTCATATTGATTATGATGCATTTATTAAAAGAAATACAATTTATGGAAATAATAGAAATTCATTTATTAAAGGTACTATGAAGTATTCTAACATAAATTCAAAATTTAAAGAAATAATATCAATGTTAAACCCATTTTGAATTAACACACTCAACGACATTGCTAAAAAAACTGTGTTCTGGTTAAAAATACTTTTTATGTCCGTCTGCAATACTTCATCAATTCACTGTTTAACTTCATTGTTGTTGGTAGCAATGGCTGCATTCTGACTTAAAGCAGTCTTAACGTGCAGCACTGAAATGAAATTCAGATGAGACAACTTGATCGGAATTTATAAAAGAGTTAATTTAATTAAATGGATGTTTTATTTATTTTTTATATAACTATTTTTTCGACAAGACTTGCGTGAAATTTTTTTGTTTGCTCAGTTTTATTATTTTATATTTTTTAAAAAACGTTTGATAGATTATATTTTTTTCCTACTTTGTCATAGAGTTTTTGATTAAAAATTTTTACTGAAATATATTTTTTTTTTTTTTTTTTTGAAGTTGTTGAACACAGAAAATCAAAATATTATATAACTTTTTTAGTGTATTCGCTCTTTAAATGGTTAACTATTTAAAAAGTTTAACAAATGTATTAACTTTTTAAAAGCTAACAAGCGCGAATGTTTTATTCGGCTCGGCCGAATCTATATACCCACTATTTTTTGTTTCCGAGTTTACATTGGTCCTTAAACAATTTGTATAAAATTTCGTTGATTTTCACCTTATATGTGAAGTGGGCGGTAAAGTGGGCGGACCACGCCCATTTTTGGTTTCAAAGTTTATATCGACCCTCAAACTATTTATACAAAATTTCGTTGTCGTACATGTTTTTGTTTCAGAAATATCAGCAGAAAAGTATGAAAAGTATGTGTTTCTAGTTTTTAGCCCATATTTATCTAGTTTTTATTTATTAACCGATTTTGCTAATTTTCAATACCAAACAAACCTTATATAAGGTAAATATTTGTGCCAAATTTCGTCCCCCTACCTTGTCCCGTTCGAGCCCTATCCTGCTTTCAACAGACAGACAGACGGACGGACATAGCTAGATCGACTCAGAATCTATACAGGACCCAGAAAATATATACTTTGTGGGGTCTTAAATAATTTCTTCGACATGTTATACACGGAATGACAAAATCAATATCTTTTTGATGGTGGGTATAAAAATATGAATCTTAATGAAATAAAATTTTTCTTAGAATTTATTAGAATATCTGATCTGATTCGAATATCTAACCATTAATTCATATTAATTTCGCTATAGTTTTTAAAAAGTGTTGACACGTCATGTAGTCATCCTATATAAATGTCATCACCTAATGACTTTTACAATATAAGTCACTTATGAAACTGTCTTCAAGACACAATTTCCAACTGGAAAATAAAAAGTTTTTAAAACTTTTGGTAAAAAATTTTGTTAAGAATTAGTGTAAAAAAGCTTTCATAAAAATGCAGTCGTCAAGTGGTCAAATTGACAACTTGTCATAATATTGTAATAATTATTTAAAAATTTTTAAAAGCAAAAAAGTAAGACAAATATCCCGAATTACCCACAGCCTTTACCTGTGGGTAATTCGGGATATTTGTTAAAGATCAAAGATTTCGAACTTTTTAATAAAATTTCTTAAAAAAAAAATTTGTCTTAAATAAAAAATAGGTTGATTCGATAGAATTTAACGTACTATAAAAAAGTCAGTACGTGATAGAAAAAAAGTGAAAGCAAATTCGAGTTTAGCACATCAAAATCCATCAAGTCCAACTTTTCGTCTTTGGGGAAGAATTTTTTCCAAAAATGTTAAACTGGCTGAAACTGATTTAAATCCTTAATAAGTTTTGTGGTAATGTATTTTAAACAAAACAGTTACAGATCTGAACTCACACGACATAAAACTAACACAGTGAAAAATTTTAGCACCATAGCTTTTTTCATTCAGTCATGACTCATGATTATTGTTCAAACTTCAAAAACTTAGAAAAACGGCTAAAAATTATTTAGGGTTGTTCACATTCTTCTACAATTTTTGTTTTCGCGCGTTTATACTTATTTCTCATTCTATCATAAATAAACTAATCGAACTTTTCTAATAAATTCTGCACCATCTATGTAGGAGAAGAAGGAACACCGCAGAACTGAGCCGAAGTTAAACCTATATAAGCTTAAAATCGCTTTTAGTCCGACGGTGATTATTCATTATTAGTTTGTGAAGATTCAATAAATAAAATTACTGATAAAAAAAATAAAAAAATCTATGTATGTTGTTTTGCATACTTTCAACAGTTAAATACATGGTAGTCGAATTTTAATGACAAAATTTTTCAGTTTTTAAAAATTTTTAGTTTTTTGTGCGGGGTCTGTGAGCCCCTCAACCGAATACAAAATTTGAGAAAGGGATTGATACTTTTTGTAATTGTGCATATTTTGCGCAATATCCCGTTGATGTACCCGAAAGAGTCAACGAAGTAGAAAAACGAGAGCAAAAAGTCAGTTTTTCGCGAGGCACATTCACAGTTTCATATTAAACGGCATGGATTACTGCGTTAACTTTTTTGTATACCCTACACCACCATAGGTTGGGGTATTATGCGTTTGTGCTGATGTTTGTAACGCACAGAAAAAAACTATAGGACCCCCACCTTAAAGTATACCGTTCGACTCAGAATCACTTTCTGAGACGATTTAACGATGTCCGTCCGTCCGTTGGGCTGGCTGTTTGTCCATGTAAACCTTGTAAACAGAGTACAGGCCGCAATATATCTTGATGAAATTAGGCACGAATAATTATTTTGACACAAGGACGAAGTCTGTTGAAATTGGTTATGATCGGTGCATTATTTCACCTAGACCCCATACAAATGTCCTCCCGGAATAGGGGTTCAACGATCATAAATGCCTTAAATATAGCAATATTTCAATGAAACTCGGTACAAAGGTTTTGTATAAGTTTTGTATAAGTGTCAATCTTTGTGCCAAATTTCATCAAGATCGCAAAATCACTTTAACGTGCATAAATCCCGTACGAATGATAGTATCAAGTTAATATTCGACACAAATAAGTTTTATACAAGTAAAAACAACATTGCAAAAATTTATGAGAATCGGTCCATAATTTACCATAGCTCCTATATAAACCCACTTCCTGGAATCGCCCTAAAGGGCATAAAATCATATAGATGTTAGTATCAATGCATTGTTCTGTATTTGTATAATTTATTTAGTGGCCACAGGTCTAAGTTTTAGCTTATACACAATGGTGTAGGGTATCATATGGTCGGTCTTGACCGACTATAGTTTCTCTCTCGTTTTCATATAAAGTTAAAATTTGACTAATTTTTTGTTTAAACTAGTTAATAAGCCTGTTCATGATAGTCAAAATGGCCAAATTATAAGAAATGATTCCGTTGGGATTTGAAAGAAAACTAGCTTCAGAAGTAAGCTTTTTTTGAAATTTCTAGTTTATTTAAAGGAAAACTAGATTCAGAAGTAAGTTTTTTTTTTTTTGGAATTTGTAGTTTATTTAGGAACTTCAGAAAGAGTAATAAAATATAATATGTGACGAGTTAAAAGCTTTTCGAGTCATCACTGTTTTGAGCCAGCAGTTATGAATATGACAATGATAGCGCACTTTTTCGCAATTTTTACATCCTTTACCGCATTGACTTTGTTTTTTATGAATTCCTTTAATTTTTTGAATATTATGTAATAATGTCCACCACTTCTACTCAAAAATATCTCAAGTGCTCAAGATATTTAAATTTTTTTTCATATTATTTGTGCTAAAGAATGTAAACTTTCGATATTGTAGCTCCAAACTTGATAGGACGCTATGCCAACACTGCATTCCTTAGTGTAAAAAAAATTATTTGCGAACGTGACCTATTTTCGGTGAGGATATTACATGGAGCCTATGCTTAATTGTGGAAATGAAGTCAGTGCTAACATTCTTTAGGACTGTTAAAACGTTATAGTCTGTCTTTACGGATTTTCTGCCATGTTTTGTTGTAAAGTTTAAAATTGCATTTTATACATTTTACAATCATTTGTATACGAAATACGTAATGTCTGTCAATACTAATTTATGAACTTTATGATGATTTTTGGAAATGGACCATATAAAAAAAAATAAAAAATATAATATATTGGTTATTACGTTTATGAAAATTATTTTATAAAATTAAATAAGATTTCTAACGTCCATAAAAGTTTTATATGTACAAAATTATGCAAAACTAAAAAAATATATTAGCGTCAAAATCCCATTATTGGAGAAAAATTTTATGGGGACATGGTTATAATAACTAACCATTATTAACTAATTTTAACAGAGATCGTGTCTACATCATATAAAGCCAAAATTCATCCAATTATCTCAAAAACTGCGATTTGTAACTTCATTAAAAGTTTAATATGGACTGCCAGACAGACGGGCGGACATCGCTTAAATACTCAAACATGTTTTTCTACATGTATTTACCGATTTACTTTAAGATGTATAGCCAACTAAATAGTCGTAATAAAAAATGTTTATAAAATTATATTATTTTTTAGTAAAATCAACGAAAATTACACTACTGACTAACGTTAATTTTTTTGGGTATGTACCGTAGGGTTAATATGATTATAAATAAAAGAGGTTAAAATTTATTAATACCCATGTATTTATATGTATATACAGTGTCTCACTAAAGTATAATAATAATAATTAAAACGGTTTAATTACGTGATTTAAAAAAAAAAAAAATAATAATTCTAGATTTATTAACTGAATTGTGTTTGTCTATTTGTTAGCTTTATAATGCAAAAAAACTGCAATCAAAAATATTGCATTGTATCCAAGTTATTCCAGAATTAGTATGAAAATTCATCGAATTTACCTCACAAAAGTATTTGAATTTTTATCACCCTTGTATTTAAAAATGTCAAGCAAAATAAAAATTGGAGAAATTCATGTATTTTTTATTAATAACAGGTCATAGGTATCACAATTAAATGTTTACTAATTTATTTCCCCAATTTGGAGTAAAATTTTGGGGGATTTTTGGTCCAATTTTATATTTAATGGACTTAGAAGGTTGATTTAGGAAGAGCACGCCTATTTTTCTCCTATAAATGACAAATATAATATTTTTTTTTATCATTATAGTAAAAAATATAATAAGGTTTTAGTTCCTTATAATTTTTTTTTTTGTTAAAACGCCATAAACGAAGGGTCCAAGTCGTTAATAATGAGGCATTGCACCATTAAAAAAAGAATAAATTAAATATCAAGCCCATTTTGGTACCCTACGTATCAAAAATGTTATCAAAATGTTGGGGACTATCTTCCCGATATATAGCCAATTATAAATTTGGAGACTAAAATACCTGACTTTATGATATAGCTCCAAAATATACCCCGACATAATTGTACTTGGTTTTATTTTTCTAATTACTTAGCCATATTACTTTTGGATCAATAACTTGCACTCCAGAAATGTTGGAGCGAAAAATTTTCAACTTTATTTTCATCAACATAAGTAATATTAACAGAATAGTAAACTTTTTCGGGTATTTTTACCTTTTTATAGTTTCCCTATAGGCTGAAAGTCATATAGTTTTGTAGCATAAAACATAGCTCTTATCGCGTTTTATACTATGGCACCAATTTCTTTATATTTTTGTAGCTGGTATCCAAATCTCCCATTTAATAACAACTAATGCCTACAGAAACACAATCTGAAAGTTTTATTAAAATATGTGGACCAATATTTAAGTAAAATAGGCTTAATGTTGAAGTTTTTTAATTTTTAACAACATAATGAAACTATTTACGCCGCACGTTGGGGTAAAAGGGGTCGAAAATGGCGTTTAATTGAATTTTGAAAATTAACTTTTTTAAATAAAATTGGGTACCGAATAAAAATAGACAATATTATGTATCAATAACGATAAAAGTCATTAACGTAGGTTGCGTGGTTTTTGAGTACTGAGCTGTCAAAGTTCAACTTTTTTTTGTATTTTAAGAAAAGAGCAAAAAATTAAATTTTCATGAACTTTCGGTGAATTTTTCTTTAATAAAAAGTGATTTAAAGAAAAATTTTAAAATGGAACCATCAACTACAGGTATTTGAGTTTACTTTTATGCAAGAATTTATAAATTATTTTTTGTCCTGGTATTTTTTGTTATTTTTTGAAAATAGTCCAAAAATTCACTAATTATCAAATTTCTTGGAATGCAACTAAAAATATAACAAGACTTTTGTTCTGAAAAATTTTCCGAAAAATATTACATATTGTCTACTTAAATATTCTGAAATAAAATCGTGCGCATATTGCCCGATTTTAGAAATTTACATTTTTGTGAAAAAACTCAAGTTGCTCCAAACCAAAAACAGGTTAAGTGCAGATTTTTCTTATTTTTTTACTTTGTTTTATTTTTCGTTATTTCACTATTGTTTTTTGTTATTGTTTTGTACAATTATTTTAAATAAACAAAATAATTTTACTGCTTAATACAGTCGAACTCAGTTAAAATGAACATGAATTCGTGTAATGTTTTTATATTCTACAAAGTGATGTGTCTTATATTGGTACTTGGTATTTAATACTAAAAAATTCAGGAACTATGCGAACAATACAGCCAGATACTACGTTGATAAATACCCATGGTATTGTATGTCTCCTATCCTCCACAAACATGCTCTTCTACGAAATGGCCAACTTTCTGAGATACCCAAGAAGCAAGAAAAAAAGATTTCAAAAATTACCGGAAACATTTTTCACGAAACGAAGATATATTTAATAGACTTTTGATAAGTTCCGATCCAATCAAGTATTGGGAAAAAATATAAAATAAAACATATAGACCTACCACAATCCGCAGTTGATTATTCTCACTGATGACGATTTTTTTTTCTTTTTGTATGAAAACATTACCATTCTGCAAAGAAAGCCTTAGAATTCTAAAAATAAATTTGTTTACTTACTAATAAATAATAAAGTCAAAAGTGATCACTAAAGTACTGATATCCCTTTTTCTGAAGTATGCTTAGTTTTTGACATGTGTAACCCCAATGTATAGACAGACGGACGGACATTACATATCAAGCAGAAAAAATGTTTAAGATTCTTCTAATGCATTTTTTTACTAACTAGTAAAAATCAAACAAGTTGTGATTATAAAAATATCGATTTCACTTTTCCTTGAAGTAAGCGGCCATTTTAGATCCATTTTTTCACAATGTACAGACAGATGGACGGATGTTACCATTTAGCCAAAAAAGATCATAGAGATATAATGGTGCATTTTTTAACTAACTAATAAAACACAAAATAAGTTGTAGTTATTAAAATATTCATATCGCCCTTCCTTGAATTATGCGGCTTTCTTCTAGCCAATTAATCCTAATGTATAGACAGACGGACGAACATTACCATGCTGCCAAAAAAATCGGAGAATTTTTAAAATTTATATTTTTTACTAACTAATAAAAAACAAAACATGTTGTGATTATTAAAATATTGATATCGGCTTTTCTTGAATTATGCGGCCATTTTAGACCCATTTTTTCTAACGTGGAGACAGACGGACGGACATTACTATTCTGCCAAAACAAATTCAAGAGTTCTAAAAATATCTTTTTTTACTAACTAATTAATAAGATATTAAATCATGACCATTTAAATATTCATATTACCTTTCTCTGAATAATGCGGCGATTTTAGACCCATTTAATCCTAAGGTATAGCCGGACGGACAGACATTACCATTCTGCCAAAAAAAATCCTAAAATTCAAAAAGTAAATTTTTTTACCTAATAATAAATATAAAAATAGATCCTCATCATTAAAATATTGATATCACCTCTCCCTGAATTAAGCGCCATTTTCGACCCTTTTTACCCCAACGTGCGCCGCTTGGAATGTCAATATTTAGAACTTTTGCAGCAAAAATTATTTTTCGAAGAAATGATAATGTCCATTTATATTTCCGAATAAAAGAAATTAAATTTAAGAAATAATTTAGGAAAAATTTCCCGATTATTCCAATTTTTCTTTTTGTAAGACACATGTAAAGAAACTTCGCTTAATTTCCCTAAAATTTGACACCCAAATTTATAAAAAGAATTGGTAAAAGCTTAACACCAATGCTTAATAACAATTAATATAAAAAACATATATTTTTTTGCCTTTTCTGTATTTTGAGTATCTTCAAATATAAAAAATTAAAAAATTCAAATACTTTTGTAAGGTACCTGAAATGACTGCACGTGTCATTTTTCTCAATTTCTCGGAAACGATTCAACATTTTGCGCTACTTTTTAGCATTTGGTAGAAAACAACTCAGGAAAAAATCCCATTCATGAAAAAATGATTATATTTTATTCACCTAATTTTATAACTAAAAACTAATTTTTTTATTTAAAAATTAAAATTCACTAACTTATGTGAGACACTGTATGTGCAAATTGTTTGACAGAACTTAGATCTTCTATTTGTAGTGAAATTGTTCCGGGTGGAAATCCTATTGTAAATTTGCTTAGATATTTGCAGATATATGAACACTAATTACCTGAAACTTTTTAATCCATAAATTTACAAGTATCTGTTCATGATAAATAAGTAGCATTTAAGTAGTATTGAATAACAGAATTTCTTCTCCTAAGTATAAGTGTAATTTAATTAAACCTAACATTTAATTCTCTAATACGTACCATGTACGAATATGTACGATTTCACCTATATTATCGCTACGTTTATAGCAAATTACTGAATATTATGGTAGGGAAAATGAAAATTGGTTTCCTCATTGTATTTTCGTTGTTGTTAAATAAGTTTCCATGTAGTGATAGTCAAAAAGTTTTAACAAAATGTTCATGTTTTATTATGCTTGCAAAGAACCTGCAAGAAAACACATATATATTTTACTTAAAATAATCCACGTGAATTATTTTAACACCCACCAACAAAACAAAATTGAAAATATAGAACAAAAAAAAAAAAAAAAAACGAAGTTTTCCATTGTTTAGGCATTAAACACCTGACTGCAAGAGGAATGAGGAATGCAAGGTACAAATATAAAACAAAGGCAAAAATAAAGAGCAACAACAAATCTTAAACATTTAACAAGGCTCAAATGGTAATAAATCATATTGCGTGAGATTTTTTAATATGAAACAAAAAAAAAAAAAAAAAAAAAATAATAATAAGTTTGTTTTGGATTTATTTTTCAAAGTTATAAATACAATTAAGGTTAAAAACATTTTCCATTAAAATTCAACAATACAAAAAGTAAATTTAAATCTGTTATAAATTTATGTATTTTGGCTTTTGTTTTTATTTGAGCAGGTGTAAAATAACTTTTTCGTTATTAATTATTTATTTTCTTAATAATTGTTTTTTATTTACACTCTCTGTCATTATTTTATACGGTCTATCAGATACCATTGATCATTAACAAAAAAAGCGTAAAAAATGTTTTTTGTTTTTCTATTCAAACGTCAGCATGTTGTGAAGCCATCTAAAGGTCACGAATGCAAATAATGAAAACATTATTTAATTACATTTAGCCTGTTAATCAATTTTAATATTTGTTTTAATTGATTAATATCTGTCGACAGCTTGAGTGAAAAATTTGTTTCAAAGAAAAATTTCAATTATTTTATGTAATAAATCTGATTCTTTTGAGGATTTTAATTATTATATTATAATTTATATATTTTTTTAAGACTTAAGTTGGTTATATTTCTACTTTTGTATTTTATGCAACTAATTTTAAATTGATTAACTTCTAATAAGTAAATTTATATAAACAAAATACTTATATATTCAGAACAGGGATGGAAAATAATAATATTTTTCGGTACAAAAATAAATTTCAAATAGTACTTTATTTAGAATTTAATCCAAGAATGTAATTTGTATATTTAAAACGAAGGATTAAATACAAAGCCATATCAATAAATGATTTTACTTAGATTAAATAATATAGTTATTCAGCACAATCATAAATATTCACAAGGAATTTATTTCCCAATAGAAAAAATCTTTCTTGAGAATTTTTTCCCTAGACGCAGTTGATATTAAAGGGAAATTTATTTTTCACAATAATGGGGAAAAATACCAAGCGGAATTTTTGTTTATGATTGGGCTGATTACACTGGTCAACAAAAAAATCCTCCCCCATAGACTTGATGTATTTTGATGTGCTAAACACGAATCTGCTTTCAGTTTTTTTCCATCAGGTCTGGATTTTTTTTATGGGCGTGTCTAATATTTCGCCCATAGTAAGGCCACTACTATGATCAAAAATTACGATTGATCAAAGTGATACACCAAAAGATGCGGACTAACAATATCTTCATATTTTCCAAACTTATTTTTTTTATGTGCTCAATAGTTTCGGAGTTATTTTGAAATAATTTATTAAATTTTTTTGTTACTAAAATTTTTTTTTAATAAATGAAAACATCTAAAATGTTACAGTTTATCATCTTTATCTTAAAGCTGCGAATAAAACAAGTCATGTATCTTCAAAATTGATGTTCAAATCTAAATTTTATTCAAGGTTAAGTAAAAATACCCATGTTACATACAATTGAGTAGAAATACATTGGTGGTCAAACAAATTTTTTTTTATTTTTTCTTGAAACAAAAATAGGTGGACTAAGTGGATTTTGACGAGTTAAACAAGAATCTACATTCACTTTTTTTCTATCGGGTACTGATTTTTTTTTATGTGCATGACTAATATCATCACCTTATTCAGCGGTCACACTATAAAATTCGAGAATGATTTGTCAAACTTAGGCTATAACTCAAGAACCCTTTACACGATTTTGATAAGTGATACATCAAAAGATGCATACAAAAATTGTCTTCAAGATATGTCAACAATATTTTTCATTCACTGAAGAATTTCATTTAATCAAAATTTTCACCACTTTTCAAAAAAATTAATTTTAAAGTTTTCGGCACTAATTACCGTATAACTACGGAAATATTAACTGGAAAAAAAATTATATAAATTCACCTCAAAGACAATTTAGGTTGCTATATACTAAAGTTGAATTTATCTTAATTGGACAAACTGTTCTGGAATTATACAAGTGTGACTACCTAAAGGCGGGATCATAGTAGTCATGCCCATAAAAAAAATCAATGCGTGATAAAAAAAAAGTAAAAGCTGATTCTTATTTAACTCGTTGAATTCCATTTAATCAACATATTTTTTTTGTATTTCCAATTAGCTGTAGGTATGCATGGGTATACAAACTTAAATGTGAATTTAATCAAGATGTGTGCATCAATTTTTATGATACGTTACTTTATTTACTCGTTGTTTTGCCAGCTTTGAGATAAAGGTAATAAACTGAAATATTTTTGATGTTTTCACTTTTAAAAAAAGTTTTAGTAAAAAAAAAAGAAACTTGAAATTTCCATGAACGAATTTTTTTCCAACACTTTTCGAAATATCTCCTAAACTATTGAGTGGATAAAAATTTTATAGTAAAGCGATTTAAAGCTAATTTTATTCCGCATATCTTGGTATATCATTTATATAAATCGTGCATACCGTGCTCAAGTATATATATATATATATATATATATTTTTTTTTATTTTTTTTTGAAGGAGCTTTTTTTTTTTTGTCTACCAGTTTTATTTGATGTCTGAAATTTAAAATTTCTACTCCAATTTGATTTACAGAGCATACAAACATGTAGTTTTTAATAATTACTGTATACCCAGCTGAAAATGTTCATACATTTTTATATATGACTCATGTAATATGATCAGGGCAAGTTTAAATATGCACAAAAAAAATTAAAATATGCACTTGAAAAAGCACGAAAAAAAATGTGATAATATGCACAGAAATATGCAAAAATAGCATGAATATGTATATAAAAACCAATGAATTTATGCATTCTTATATATTTATATGTAAAGATATGCACAAATATGCATTTTTTTAACTTTCAATTTCTGATAGATTTCGATTTTTATAAAAATATAACTATTTTAATTCCGATTTTTTTTCTTTACAATATTTACAACGCACTCAAAATACTTACAAAATTTTTTTTTAAATCATTTGACTGAACTCCAATAAATCACATAAATCTTGTGTTTTTGTTAAGAAAACTAGCTTTTGTATCCATTATATGCAAAGATTTAAAAAACAAGCATTTTTGTGAAATTCTTTTGAAATATGCAAATGCTTACTTTCCAAACGAAAAGCTTGAAAAACTTGCCCTGATGATGATATATTGTTATATATGGGTCTATATATGAAAGTGTTTTAATTTACATGGACTATTATGCAATATATGGAAACATATATAGTAAAATATATGAACTATTTTGTCATATATGGAAATATGCTTGTGAAATTTTTACCATATATGGTTTCATATATGAAATCAATTTTCATAGATGAATCCATATATCAAATATTAAAACAAACATTAAATGCAATATAACTCTTAAACTAATGAAGGTACACAAAAATGTATTTCAGGAAATTTATTGGAAATTTTATTATCTTTAAATGTTGTAATAACATCAAAATACGTACCATGCTTTATAAGAGAGTTATATGCAAACAACTATTATTATACCCTACACCACCATAGGTGGGGAGGGTATTATGCGTTTGTGCTGATGTTTGTAACACCCAAAAATATTGGTCTAAGACCCACCTTAATTTATACCAATCGGCTCAGAATCACTTTCTGAGTCGATTTAACGATGTCCGTCCGTCCGTCTGTCCGTCTGTCCGTCCATGTAAACTTTGTAATCAAACTACAGGTCGCAATTTTGAGCCAAAATTTATGAAATTTAGTACACAGGTTTCCTTTGATCCAGGGACGAAGTCTATTGAAATTGGTTATGATCGGTCCATTATTTCACCTAGGCCCCATACAAATGTCCTCCCGGAAAAGGGTTTAACGATCATATATCCCTTAAATATAGCAATATTTTAATGAAATTTGGCACATATAGTTTCATATAAGTCCAAATAAGTGTACCGATTTTTAAAAAGATCGGTCCATAATTACCCATATAAACCCCTTTTCAGAAAATCGGGCATAAATCCCATTAAAATGTTAGTATCAATTTAATATTCGACACAAATATGTTTTATATGAACATAAATGATAGTGCCACATTTTATAAAGATTGGTCCATAATTTACCATAGCTCCCATATAAGGCCCCATTTCGGGAATCACCCAAAAGTGAATAAATTCATGTAAATGTCAGCATCAACGTAATATTCTGAATTCGTATGTTTTATTTTACATTTATGAGTATCGGTCCACATTTGACTCCAAGTCTAATAAAGGACTCCCCGAATTATACCGTACACAATGGTGTAGGGTATCATATGGTCGGGCTTGACCGATTATATCTTTTTCTCTCGTTTTTTATTTAATTTTACGGTCTTAAATGTATTCTGAACAAGAAATTCATTTATTAACATTTTAAAATAAATTGAAATATAACAAAATATGAAAATTACATAAAAAAATTAAACAATTTAGGAATTTTTTACAATTAAGAAGTCACATTATCAACAAACTGCACCAGGAAAGGTAAGTGTGCGAATATTATTGATAAACAAATCTAAATTTTAATTTTCATATTTTTCAGCAGATTTTGTTAAATTAATTCAAGGAATTTCTTCAATGCAACATTCTAAATGACACATATTAGCAGGAGAGTCTAAAAGAACCATTTCACTGCTGTTTCGGCGAAAATGTAAGTTGTTTTAACTTTAAGTCTTTTTTACATTAAAGAATTTATATTGTATGCATATTTTTTGCTCTTTAATAAAATTAATAAAAAACAAAAAAAAAAAAAAAAAATAAAAAATATATATATATATAGTTTTATTATCAATCACATTAGGGTTTATATATATGAATGAATATATATGGTTATATATGTCCATATACCCTCAATTTTCGAATCCAAACATATATGCAACATAATATATGTTTTATATATGATCCCTACATATTTTTTTTAGCTGGGTACTTTAGAGCTTAAAATTTGATAAATTTTAAACTCTAAAGTACAGGGGTTTCGCGATCATAAATGCCTTAAATATAGCAGTATTTCGATGAAATTTGTCGCAAAATAGTATAAATCTGTGTGACATATTTCATAGAGATCGATCCATAATTAACCATAACTCCCATATAAACCCCTTTTTCGGAAACCACATTAACGTGCATAAATCCAATACAAATATTAGTATCAAGTTAATATTCAACACAAATAAGTTTATATAAGTGCCAAATTTCTTGACGATCAGTCCATAATTTACCATAGCACCACAGTTGGTCAGAGGTCTAATATAATACCCCATCCCATAAGCTATAGACTTATTAGATTTGTCCTAATTACGTGTCTAATTTTTTGCGAACTCGAAGCACGGGAATTTAGTCAAAGATAGTGTTTATTACAAATTCATTATGAACACCAATTGTAAATATATAAATCAAGGGTGTTTAGAAAACATATGTTTCTGTTTGAAAATATAATTGATTTAGCCTTAAAAAAATTCACTATAATTTTAAAACTATTTTATTTATTAATCGAAAAATTAAAAAATAATATACAAGAATCTAAAGAAATAAAATTATTTTTTTAGTTTAGTCAAAGGTAGTGTTCATTACAATTTCATTATTACTTCTGAACATCAAGTGTAAGTATAAATCGGAGGTAATAAGAAAAAATATACTTCTATTCGAAAATTATATATGTATCTCTAAACGATAGAGGAAGATATAGTCGGTCAAACCCGACCATATAATACCCTACACCATTGTGTACATAAAAATTCGGGCAGGGGTCTTGTATTAGACTTGAGGCCAATTGTGGACCAATACACATATTATGTGTAAAATAAAATATTCGAATATTTTATTTTACATATAATATGAGTATTCGTCTAGACAACATCGAAACAAACATTTACATGAATTTATTAATTTTTAGGTGATTTCCTATAAAGGGCCTTATGTGGAAGCTATGACAAATTGTTGACCGATTTATATAAAACTTATTTGTGTCAAATTTTAACTTGATACTAACATTCGTATGGGATTTATGCACGTTAAAGTGATTTTCTGAAAAAAGATTTATATAAGAGCTATAGTCAATAACGGACCTATCTTGATGAATTTGGCACAAAGATTGACACTTATACCAAACTCTTTTGTAACGAGTTTCATTGAAATATTGCTATATCTAAGGCATTTATGATCGTTAAACCCCTATTCCGGGAGGACATTTTTATGGGGGCTAGGTGAAATAATGGACCGATCATAACCAATTTCAATAGGATTCGTCCCTGTGTCAAAATAATTATTCGTGTCAAATTTCATCAAGATATCTTTAAAATTGCGACCTGTACTTTGTAAACATGGACAGACAGCCAGCCAGACGGACGGTCGGACGGACGGACGGACAGCGTTAAATCGACTCAGAAAGTGATTTTGAATCGAACGGTATACTTTAAGGTAGGAGTCCAATATTTTGTCTGTACATTATAAACATCAGCACAAACGCATAATACCCCAACCACCAATGGTGGTGTAGGCTATAAAAGTAATATATTTTCATTAAAAATTTAATTTTTAATTCGAATTGTGGAATGACTAGCTAAGAGTTTCAAATGACACGAGGGAGTACATCGGTACTTTTGAATGTTAAATAGTATCAAAAAAAGTACTATAGTATCAACTTTTCCATCCCTGATTCAGATTTATTTGAGAGCTCAACAAAAACTTCACCTTATAAATTTCTTTTATGTACCATATTATCGATTTGTTTAACTTTTTTTGTATATTTTATTTTTATACCAAATAAATTTGACTGCAAACTTATTTAAGATAAACTTATCTTATATTCCATCTTTCTATTGAATAAAAATATTTCACATAAAATGTGTTAAAATATTTTCACATCATTATTGAACCGAATATAGAAAGTTTTTTGATAACTAAGAAAACCAAGGAAAACTTCTGTATATACAAATCATTTTTTTTTTTTTTTAGTTTTAACGTCGCTCATACGTCACGTAGTTCGACCACTATGAAATCAAATTTATAACACAAAATTTTAAGCTTAAACTTTTTATTTTCCTTTTTGTAATAAACACCCCTACATATTTAGGAAATTATTCGTTATAAATTTGAAAGAGGAAAATTAAAGGGAGGGATGAGCTTTTAGTCAAAGTTGAAATATAAAAGTTTGTTGTTCCGTCAGTTTGTTTTTTAGTTTTTGGAAAAACTTCTTTATCATCATGAAGATGGAACTTTTTAGGAATTTATTTCATTTCATATTTTGCTTGTTAATATTTAAATGCATTTTGTTTTTTTTTTTTTTTTTTTTTTTTTTTTAAGAAGAATGTTATTACAAAGTACTTACAAAAACAAAAATTTGTCTTAATAAAATTTGTTAACAAATTTAAAGTAGGTATTTTTTGTAGAAAGTTTAATTCTTATTAAAGAATTATATATAAAAATTTTAATGGAATTAATTTCATAGTTACCTCATAAAAACTGGGCGTATGATTCAATTCCAGTAACAAGACAAATTTTATAACAATCGATTCGTTGATGCAATGAAATCTCTAATATGATCAATAGCGTGGTCCAAAATTATATTTTGAGAGCTACATTTAAACGTTTTTAAATTATTAAAAACGTTCAAATTAAGAGAACTTGTCATTTAGAACATCTTGGCCAAATTTCAACTTCCTACGATAAATAAAACAGGATGCTACACGACCATTTATGTTGCTGACTCCATAACAAATCTTCAGAAATTACTTCAACCAATTATAATGATATATGCAGTATATGTCAAACGGAAGACGAACAGAAGAGGATCTTAACATAGCACTAACGTAGAATTGTTAAAAAAAAAAATGTTTATGTCGACCTTCTGTTCTCGATAAGGAAATTTAAAATATCCAAACAGGTGAAATATTTAGGTGTTATCCTGGAAATTAATGTGAAGAAAACACTTAGAGGACAGAGTTAAATAAATATCTTTTAAGGTTTATTAATATGTGAAAGAGCCAAAGGCTCTAAATGGAATCTTATTCCGAAAATTAAACGCTGGCTCTACATTAGCGTAAGTTGACCTTTATTAACCAATGATTCCATGGAAAAGATATAATATGTGAAAATAGTACAAAAGTTTCTACAGCACGGGATTTTTTGGTTAATTCAGATAAACAGTATTAAGCCTCTAATCTACTTCTTTTTGAATTTACTTTAGTTCTTGCCATAAATCACGATTTGTAAAATTAAGGAGTCTGCAGGATAAATTGAAGTATATCTCGAAAACGAATTTTATTTAAAATATTAAAAAATTATAATTTAATTTGTCTTTAAGCCATTCAAGCAATAGTTTTTAATACGGAAAACAGTTAGATATTAACCCCATATCGTAAAAAAATTTATTTATATACAAAATTTCTAAAAAAAAAGAAAGAAAATTAAAAATTAAACAAAAAATTGAAAATTATTTAATACTTACGAGTAGGAATGGATCAATCAAGACCACAAATCGCTTTACCAATACATTATCGAGATATTGACATATACAAACAATGTGGAAATATCTGACAGAATGCGAAACGTAACTATTGCTGCCAATTTTATTGCACTGTTAACAGATTGTCAATCCTGGTCTAAAGGGAAGTGCCTTGTGGGGATTGGGGCAATAAAAGCAATAACATCCAAAAGCAACAAGTCTGTTTTTTACTGCATGAAAGATATAAACGACTTCTCCAATACAGCATGAAGAGGCGAATCATCTAGCAAACAAATAAAGCTAGAGAATTATCTTCTATATACATAATTTGCTAAGCATATTTTTCTCTTTTCAGATCTTTCTGAAGCTCCCAAATGATTTAGAAAATTATAATAACGGAGCCAGATTTTAAAATTGCTATCAGGGAACGGAGATAAGTGGATTTACATATAATTCTCTAAACGTTGTTTTTTTCTCTCTCAAAAGCTTTATAAAACTCCCAGATAACGAAAATCTAAAAATCGGCTTATTTATAAAACTTTTCGTCCTAATAACCTTGAGGAGCCAGATTTTTCGATCAATGAGCGGAAATATGTGATTTTTATTTTTTATTTTAAATAATTAATATGATTATTACTTCGACCTTTTTTGTATTTCAAAAATTAAAAAACTTTTGTTGAGCTTGAGGTCAGTTTTTCCATATAATATTTTATTTGTCGATATTTCGATATCCTTCGGATATCATTTTCAGGAATACTACAAATTAGAAAATTAATAAACAAAAAACATAAATGAACAACTGTACATAATTTAATTCGCATAAAATCAAACATAATAAACAACAAAAAACACTTACAACGAGTAACAATAACAGTATGCAAAATCACGTCACAATGTCTCCACATTCCATATTATATTAATTTAGTTTTTCGTTTATAATATGTCTATAGCTATTGGCGCAGTTTTCTGCGTCTGTTTTGTAATTTATTCTCTTCTGCTTGGTATATTAATAATATACAGCATCTCCAAAGTGTACCGTTTATTATATCTCTCCTCTCTTTGTAATATCCCTACTCTCTCTAGGTCTGGTTTATGTTGTCTCTCCGCACAGTGGGCTGCAAGTGCAGTTTTTTGTGTCAAATTTTTATTTATATTCTTTAAATCAGATTTATGTCCTGCTATTCTAGTTTTTAATTTATTTCCTGTAGTACCAACATATACTTGGTCGCATGTATTTTTGTCATTTCCAGTACACCTAATTTTGTATATAACGTTTGGATTGTCCATCTTTTCAAGTTTACTTTTTGTGTTGGCGAAAAGTTGTTTCAGTGTGTTGTTCGATGTATGTGCAAGTGTAAAGTTTTCTTCATTATAAATCCCAGCATTTTTTATTCTCTCCGCTATCTGTGGTATATAAGTTATTGATTTTTAAATTTTTCCGTTCTGTTGTATCATTATTATTTTTATAGTTTCTAATTAAATTTCTAATAATTGTGTAAGGAAACGCATTCTTACTCAAAATATTCTCCAGTTTTTTTTTTTCCTCTGATGAAATATTTCGTCGCTTATAGATAAGACTCTTCGTATCGTATCATTTCCTCTTCCATTGTAAACTTTATTTGTCGGTGGAAATCATTAAGTTGTGCAAGAGTTTTTTCTATTGCACTTATTTTAACAATCCCAAAAAGGTCGTCCACGTATTTTGTCAATAATCTTGATTTATCGTCAAGTTGTTTCATAGTCGTTTCCAATAATTCTTCATTACTATGTCTGCGATAATGGGTGATGCTGGTGAACCCATCGGCAAACCCTTACACTGTGTATAAATCCTAACATTGTATTTAAAATATCTGTTGTCCTTTATACAAAACTTTAATATCCTAAAAAATAGTTCCTCTGGTATGTCTGTATGTTGCTTGAAATCTTTCTATTTCCTTTTTATGATATCCATCGCATAGTCCACCGGTATACTTGGAAAGAGTGATACCACATCAAATGAGATTAATCTTTCGTCCTCAGTTATTGCACTATTATTGACTCTATTTCTAAATTGCACCGCATCCCTTACATTATATACAGACGATTCTGTGATCTTCCTCAATACATTCGTCAATAATTTGCATAAATCACTAGATGGCAAATTCACTGATGCACAGATTGGTTTAAGAGGGTATCCTTCCTTGTGGATTTTAGGAAGTCCATATATTCTAGAGGCAGATGCCGCTTCATTTTTCAGTCTTTTCTTCTCTATCACAGTTATACTATTTCACAAAAATAGTTCATCAACTAGCTCGTTGTTTCTTTTCTGTAGGGATGAAGTAGGATTCTTATCTATTCTCCTATATGTTATCATGTCACTCGTTATGGCTTTCATCCTAGTCTCATAATCTGATCTTTTAATTCCACAGTAACATTCCCCTTATCTGCCTTAAGTATTTTAAATAATATTTATGAAAAGTGTTTTGGTTTTAAGAAATTTTGATTTATTATCAGGACTTGAGAAAAAAAAAAAGCTAAATTGGACTTTAAAAAAGGTCAAAAAAGGCTAAATGTCCCAAAAAATAAAGCCAGAAAAAAGCTAATAGATTGTTTTACTTAAAAACGCATATTTTTTTCCGTTCTCATTAGTTTTTGGTATTTCTTAAAGATATATTAGTGAATTTATAAATATAACATAAATAATTCCTATGGATAATAAAGTTTGTTACAAAAATAATAAAAATATTCTTGTAGAATGAAGGGCTGCAGGCTAAAATTTTCGTTATTCCGATTTTTTGTTCGAATTAATACACAAAAATGCTTAAATTGATGATTCTGTAAAAATAAAATTAGTAAGTTTTTAGCCTTTTTAAAGCTATGTTAAGAATGAAAAAAGGCTAGAAAAAAAGCTAGAAGCTAAAACGAAAATTTTAAGGCTAAAAGCAAAATAAAAAGGCTAGATTTAGCCTTAAAAAGGCTAAACTGGCAACACTGTTTATTATATTCATTGTTTGCTCGGTCAGAGAGCACACTTACGTCGATTATTTTAAGTTTACTAATTTAATACTTTAATCTAAATGCTGTTTATATATATATATATTTTTTAAAGAATTTTCGTATTTTTTTTTTTCTGGTATTACCTTATATACTCGTAGAAAATAAACTTTAAACTAAAAGTAGGAGCAATAACCAAAATACTCTGGAACAGGGATGGAAAAGTTGATACTATAGAACTTTTTTTTGTTACTATTTAATGTTCAAATGTACTCCCTCGAGTTATTTAATACTGTCAAACGATTAGCTTAATATTCCACATTTCAAATTAAAAACGAGAAAAGAGGTATGGTCGGTCAAGACATGATACCCTACACTATTACGTGTGGCCATAAAAATTCGGGAAGGGGACTTATATTAGATCTGTGGCCAATCGTTGACCAACACTTTTACTAAATGTAAAATAAAATATACAAATACTGAATAATGCATTGATACTAATATCTACTTGAATTTTGAGTATTGAAACTCTATTCCGGGGGGACATTTTTATGGGGGCTAGGTGAAATAATGGACCAAATTTCATTGAATTATCTTCAAAATTGCGACCTGTACTTTGTGCACAAGGTTTACATAGACAGCCAGACGGACGGACATCGTTAGATCGATTCAAAAAATGATTCTGAGTCGGTTGATATAATTTGAGGTGGGTGTTGGATAACTCTTTCTATGCGTTACAAACATCAGCACAGACGCATAATACGCCAAGCACCTATGGTGGTATAGGGTATAATAAAATATTTATATAATTTTCGAATAGAAATCTATCTTTTTTTTTAAATTTGATTTATATATATTTATAATAATGCAATTGCAATGAGTACTATCTTAGACTAAAAGCTTGGGCTTCGAGTTCCTAAAAAATCTGACACGTAATTAGGACAATTTAAACAAATTTATAGGGCAAACGAACTATATTAATAAATATTTGAACTGAAGGTTTTAATTTATATAGTTGAAAATTTTAAATAAATAATTATTACTAAAAACTAATAGCTTTTATGCTCTGTATATCAAATTGAACAGAAAATGTTCCAGAGTTAAAAGACATCAGGTAATAAATTATATTTTAATAAAACTAAAGCTGAAGTGCTCGATTTTAAGGAATTGATCTTGGACTTTTTTCTCATTAAGTTTATTTTAACAACTATAATATTTAATCTGAATAAAATCATTTAATGATTGGGTATTGTATTTAATCCTTCGTTTTGAGTACACAAATTGGGTGCAAACTTGAGTTTTGCACTAAACAAAAAATAATTAGCTATCAAAAATTTTTATTTTAGTACTCTCAATTTGAAAAAGTACTATTTAAAATTTATGTTGATACCCAAATTATTTTTATTTTCCATCCCTATAAGGTGAGCGTCCTTACTGGGCATTTAAATCGCTTTAGTGCGACAAGTAATAATGAAGCTGGGCATGTAAAGAAGATATCAGATCAATGGAACACGTTTTATTTAACTTCCCAGCCTTCGTACGATCAAGATCCCAACTTTTTCTAACTCATTTCCGAGAAGTGGAATGGAAAAAGTTTTTCCATGATACAGTAATCTCCTTCTGCTTTAATTTAGCGAACGTACAACAAGCCGATGTACTGGCTTAGGAGTATGTTAATATGGAAACCTCAACCTGACATGACCTAACAATAATATATATATATATATATATATATATATATATATATATATATATATATATATATATATATATATATATATATATATATATATATATATATATATATATATATTTTTTTTTTTTCTAAAAGACTAGTAATTATTCTATGAAATACTCAAGGTTAAACGGCATTATATTGTGCTTGACTGACCATAACATTAAACATGTTTTTCATTAAAATGTAACAAACGCCTTAACAAGATTTTCATTCCACAATAAAGTGATGATGATGTTCAAAATTAATTAAATTCAATGATCATCCATTTGCCAAGGCTTTTCATAGCAAATACTTCTTTTATATATTTTTGTAGTTTGAGATGCAAAAGCAATTTATTCCACATTGATGATTCGCATATTATTTGAAACAATATGGCGTTTTATATAAAAGCTTTCTATATAAATAAAAAAAAAATATATATTAATAGAACAAACATTTTCTATATTAATTTAAAAAATATATAATAAACCTTTAAAATTAATCGCTCATCAAATATTCATTCTCATTATAATTGCAATTTTATACATATCATTAAATTTCCAAAAACAATTTTACAAAATTAATAATTTAAATATCTAACCATTATTTAGAACTTTTATTGCTTGTCGTAAATTATTGGGTCATATAAAAAGAATTCGCAGTTTTTTGTCACTAGATATATTGATGTCCTATAAAGTGAAAAAATCATAGCCAAATGCTGGCGATCTGCCAACTCTCTTTATGGTAAAAACTTGACCAAACAAAGAATCTCTGAATATAACTTGGCCATGTTTTTCCCTGATAAACCATGGAAGTTCTACAGCAATGAGGTTATGAAGCCATTCGAAAAATTACAAGAGATCGTAGATAACAATGGCGAATAAGTACTTGATTTAAATTGATTTTAAATACAGAAAAAAAAAATTTAGTTAAAAAATGCCCCAAAAAATCGCGAATACTTTTTGCATGACCCAATAATGTGCCAAATTATTAATATTCAAGTGTATTATATATATAATTAATATTTGGAATTATTCATATTTGTTTCCTAAATTTCTTCATTATGATAAATCAACAGATTTAATGCAAAAATTAATTAAATTTTTGGTCACCATCATTGTTCTTTTGTGCGTATATAATCCCTTCTGTTTTTCCGCTCTTCTGTTTCTAATATTTGGCATAAGTCATGAACGCATTAATGAAAGAGTATAGGACCATTTCCAAAATGAATCCTTATGATTAAAATATAAATAGAACTTACATCTTTGTGATAAAATCTTCGTTTACATAATAAGAACAATAACTATACTTGACAAAGTAGCAGCAACTAGAGGAGATGGTTGGAATTATAAAACTCTTATAACAACCGCATATATATATGTATATATGTGTTTAGTTCTTCTCTTGCTCTTTCTTCTAACATGGACAATAGACAACAAATTTATGGAATGTTTTTCTTTTCGAATACACAGGACATAAGTTATTTGTTCAACAGTATTACAAGTGTGGTCGTTTTTAAAAATGTTTAATTTATTTATAGAAAATTCATTTTGTATTCTCAACCATAATTTTTAATATTTATTTTACAGTAATTTTTAAAAATTTTTTGGTATTTTCTTATATTTTTCTCTAAAATATTTAAGTCGTAAATTGAAATCTGGTCACACTGCTGCTGTTGCCCAACTCATGTAATGGTAATAGTAAGTGACATTATCACGAAATTGTGAATCAAAGGACAGTAAAATGCCTTAGCATCATCATTATACAGAATAAAAGGGAAAAAAGTAAAGAAAGTTTCAGTTATTTATGCTACAAAATTTTATCTGGTATTGAAAGGTTTAACAAAATACTTAGATAATAAGTAATTCAAGTTTAAAAAATTGCAAAATAATACATTCGGCTTTTCAATATCTTTGATTGTTAGAAGTTTGGCAACATTCATTTTTACAATATTATAAATATTGGTTGGGACTTTTTGTTTTGAAAATTGTCAAGAAATCAACTTTTTTGTTGGCATACAGTCGAAATGTCACATAGAGTCGACAACGCTCGGAAAAGTTGAAAGTAGTCAAAAAGTCGAAAACAGTTAAATTCACTTTATTGCTACTCATTGAACTTTCTAGCTCACTTAAAATGGGTAATATTTCCTATACTTACTATTTATTCGACTACAAAGTTTAAGTTATCAACTGAAAGCTCTTTGGTGTATTTGTAGGAAAATTCTTTGACGAAACTTTTTTAAAAATTTTGTAAATTTAAGTGCATATTTTTTTTTTTTAATTTTTCTATATAACTTGTAAATGAGTATTTTCACTAGTTTGTGAATAAAATTAAAACTTATTTATCTTTATAATAATTTGAATTTTTGATACTTTCAAATTTTTATGATTTAAAAAAAAAAATTTTCTTGAAATTTTGTATAAAATTTAATTTTTTTTAGAAGATGGGCTAATTGTTGAACGTATTAAAAAGTAATGTAAAAACGAATTGAAGGTAATTTTAATTAGAATTTTCTGATATTTTTTTGAACAAAATCAGAAGTCGTTTTCGAGATATGCTTCAATACATAGTTCAGCCTACTGAATTTTACAAATCGAGATTTATCGCGAGAACTAGAGTCAATTCAAAAAAGTGGATTAGATGTTTAGTATAACCCCGTGCAGTAGATTTTTTTTATACCCACCATGAAAAAGATAAGGGTATATTTATTTTGTCCTTCCGTGTGCAACATGTTGAAGGAATCATCTCAGACCCCACAAAGTATATATTTTCTGGGTACTGGTTAGATTCTGAGTCGATCTAGCTATGTCCGTCCGTCTGTCCGTCTGTCTGTCTGTCTGTCCGTCTGTTGAAAGCACGATAGAGCTCGAACGGGGCAACGTAGGGTGACGAAATTTAGCACAAATATTTATCTTATATAAGATTTGTCGGTGAATAAACAAAAAAGTTATGGGCTGAAAACTAGAAACACAGGGTGTCCGTTAAATACTTTTCTGCTGATATTTCTTCAATAAAAGCACGTACGACAACGAAATTTTGTATGTATGGTTCAAGGGTCGGTATAAACTCGGAAACCAAAAATGGGCGTGGTCCGCCCACTTTACTTTTTTAACCTGGCTGAAACTGACTTAAATCCTTAATAAGTTTTGTGGTAATGATATTTTAAAAAAATTGGTTACAGATCTGAACTCACAAGACTTGAAACTAATAGAATAAAAAAATTTACCACCATAGGTTTCTTTATTAATTCATGATTGCTGTTCAAAATTCAAAATCATAGAAAAACAGCTTCAGTTTTTCCCATTCTTCCGCGCGTTTATATTTTTTATATAAGTAAACTACAATACAGGGTAGTCAAGTTTTGATGACAAAATTTTTAAGTTTTTTAAATTTTTCAGTTTTTTGGGCGGGGTCTATGCGCTCCTCAATCGAATACAAAATTTGGGATAGGGATTGATACTTGTTGTAATTGTAAGTACTTTGCGCTATATCCCATTGATGTGCCCGAAATAGTCAACGCAGTAGATAGTCTCAAAGTTTGGAAAACAAGTGCGAAAATTTTTCAAAAAGTCAGTTTTTCGAGAGGCACATTCACATACATTTTATGGATCAAAAAATATTTATTTGTGTTAAAAAAGGATGACAATGTGAAATAGCATTTCTTTGTAATAAACTCTAATAAAATATATTTTAATTCATTATATGGAGAAATAACTTAGATTCGATCCAAGTTTTTCACAAAATTTTTAAAAATTTCGATTTTTATTGAAAAGAAAATTTTTACAATTTTACAAGGAAACCCTAAAATATGCTGCATTAATGCCATCAAACATTGAAAATATCATAAATTTTATTTTAACAACTCAGTAGGTTTTGATATTATGTGTAATTTTGACCAGAATTATACATAAACTTCTAGTTTGTAAAATTTTTTATATGTTAAACTTAAAATCGCCATAACTTTCGCGCCCCTCACATGAATGCGAACTGATTCTACATGCATTCGTGTCACTTTATATGTATACAAAAGGATTTTAATGTGCCATCAAAAAAAAAATAATAATATTTTTTTGAAAGGCTAAAATCAAAAATTTTTGATAATGGCCCATATGTCACATATATAGTTTATTTTTGTTGTTTTCAGTACCCATTAAAACAACAACTATAAAAAAAGCGCGCATTAAATTAATAGAAAGATTTGCCAATAACTCGGTTGTTTATAAATTGATTTAATTGACTCAAAAAATTGAAATTCAAGAAAAATATTTGTAGCCAAGTAATATATGTTCGGACATCGAGCCAAAACTCGTTTTGACCGATTGAATTTATTTCTTCAGAAAAAATTTTCAATTTTGTTTTAGAAAAACGAAGTTTTTAGCTTCTTTAGTTATCTAACGTTTTTTTTTTTAAATTCCATAGAAAAGTTCTATAAAAAATGTCTGATCTTTATATATATATATATATATATATATATATATATATATATATATATATATATATATATATATATATATATATATATATATATATATATATATATATATATATATATATATATATATATTCTCGAAAGGATTTTCGATAGTTTGATGTATATATTATATATGGCAGTTATCGATGGACTTCATTAACGCCATTTCAACCGACACACAGACGGGCGGACATGATCCTATCGTCATCATTTCTTACAAGGATAAAAAAATAAAGTTTTTTGTTCTCCTCAAAATTGTGGAAATTACAAACGGAATAACACTTATGTATACCCTTTAAACCTGCGGTGAATTGTATAAAAATTGCTTTGATATGATTAAGGGAAATATTATTTCAAAAGCATATAACTTTCAAACTTTTAAATTACAATCAAACGTTTTTATATCAATATTTTCACCGTTAAAAGTAAAAAAAAGTAAAAAGTACTATCAATTATGACAAATCAAAAAAATCGAAAGTGAATCAGAGCATTTTATAAAGCCACATTATTTAAAGGGAATAGTTTCTCAGCAGTTTTAGTTTCAATGACATCATCTAACTGTTGGAAATAGTATCGTAAAAACGTTAGTTAATTTAGCAATACATTTGACTGCATTTTATATATTTTATACTTTTCAAGATTTTATGAGAAAAATAATGAAAAACAATCAAAGTGGAGAAAAATCTCAAAAACATCGTATAAAATCAAAAAGCCAGAAAATTTCGATAACTTAAAAAAGTCGATAATAGTTGAAAAAGATCGAAAGTCGACTATTCCAAAGAAGAACAAGCGCGAATGTTATATTCGGCATGGCCGAATCTATATGCCCACAATCAACTTTTTAAAATTTTACGTTATATGGGAGGTGGGCGGTAAAGTGAGAGGAGCACGCCCATTTTTGGTTTTCGAGTTTATATAGACCCCCAACTATGTGTATAAGAGATAACAGCAGAAAAGCATGAAACGGACAAACTGTGTTTCTAGTTTTTAGCCCATAACTTTTTTTGTTTATTAACCGATTTTGCCCATTTTCAATCCCAAACAAACCTTATATAAGACAAATATTTGCGCCCTATCCTGCTTTCAACAGACGGACAGACGGACGGACATAGCTAGATCGACTCAGAATCTAACCAGGACCCAGAAAATATATACTTTGTGGGGTCTTAAATGATTCCTTCGACATGTTACACACGGAATGACAATATACCCCCCATCTTTTTGATGGTGGGTATAAAAAAGAAGAAAAACCGACTATTTAAAAATTAAAAAGGCGATTTTTAAAATTTTTTTAAAAATCGTAAATTCTAAAAATAGGTAAAAAAGGGCCTAAATTGTCTTTCTCTGGCCAACGCCAAGTAACTGTTCCAGCTTAAACTCCTTTCTCTCTAGAGCCTATAACACAGGTCAACACTAAATAATTATCGTGAAAAATATGTTTCGGATATTGCAGGTATAGTTATTCCAATCAACAGGATCATTTCGGGTTTACTCCATCACGCCACATTTTTAGCCCATTTTAGGTTTATATATTTTTTTAGGTAATAGGTACAGCAAATTATTCTCTCATGTTTTGTAGATAAGCACTGGTGCTATAAAATTGAAGTAAAAGTCAAGTCTGAAACTTGCCACACATAGACCCTAGAAGTTTTTGTATTTAAAAAGTCAAGTCATTAACCCTCATAAATTATAGTAAAATGAAGCGCAAGGTGAATTTTGTGTTTGATATAGCGAACAAATGACATTAGATCTCAAAAATGGTAAAAATTTTATAATTGCAAATTGAGTGCGTAAAACCCCATATTAAAATAACGAAGTAAACCAAAAAAAATTAAAAAATTATATCACGTAATTCCGCATAATTCCGAGTAATTCTTACTCCTTAGACTAAATATAATGCGGAAAGTTAAATGAAACATTTCGATCACCACACACTTTTAACCCATTCATGACTAAAGAAAATATGTACTTCTAAGAAATTTATATGTTACGGACTGCGCACGAAACATGCTTACAGAAACTAAACCATTGGGTAAATTTTTTTAAATCATAATTTTATTGGTGACTATTATGTTCAAGTTTTAAACGTAAAATAATAAATTATTTCCCATTGGTTTTTAATCAAATGTATGATCTTTTCAAAAATTCTTCCCATTAAAGCTTTTATTGTGTATCGTTCACTTTTTTGCTCGACTAAGTCCACTTATTTGAAAACTCAGTTTAAATTTTTGCTGAATTTTTAGTCTTTTAAACTATTTTTTATTAGGGCCAAATATCTTTCAATTGCATGGAGTTCTGAACAATTAGATGGATGAGCTTCTTTTAGTACAAACACAATACTATTTCTTTGATACCACTCCATTGCTTTGCTTGGGAATTTTGATTTCTTTGGGAATTTTGATTTCTTTGATCCAGTATCTGCAAAGTTGAATTCCTGACCAAGAAGCTGAAAAAAAATCGTTTGGAGTACTTTCACGTTATTTTTTACCTCCAAATTCTTGCTCGCGTTTCTACTAGGAACTTTTTTTTCCAGAGATGTGGAGATTTTCTCTCAAAACCTTTTCTATTTCTTACAGTTTAAGGATACTTTTTTTTCCACCATGACTTCATTGTATAATATTATGAACCGAACAACTGTATTTTGTGATACAACAGCCTTCCTAGAAATTTTGGTATATGAATATTGTGAGTTTTCATTAAAAATTTGAATTATGTGTTTAGGTGTGTTTATGTGTTTACCCAGGTACCATTTTTAACTTTAAAGGGCTCGCATTTCTTTATTAATAAAGATATAGCCACGAAACTTCAGATCGTCGTGATTAAGATGAATGATAAAAAATAAATTTTATTAACTTGGTCTATATGTAAAATGGCTTTAAAGTTGATACCCACGGGAGTCAATACCCATGGTACCCGATTACCCCCATTTCTGTATTTTGCACTACAATTAACTTTTTTGTACTACTACTTATTGTAAATTATTTTTATTGTCCTTTGATTCATATAAATTAAAAATTTTACTAATTTTTTGCTTAAACTAGGGAATAAGTATGTCAAAATTTCCAAATTATAAGTAATGACTCCATTTGGATTTGAAAGAAAACTAGTTTCAAAAATAAGCTTTTTTAAAATTTCTAGGTTATTTAGGAACTTCAGAATAAGAAATAAAGGATAATATGTGACAAGTTAAACAATTTTTGAATTATCGCAGTTTTGAGCCAGTATTTATGAATATGACAATGGTAGAGCTCATTTTAGCCGTTTTTACATCCTTCAACGTATTGACTTTTGTTTTTATGAATTCCTTTCATTTCTTCAATATCATGTAGTAATGTTAACCACTTCAACTCTAAAATATCATGCAAGCGCTTAAGATATTGAAATGATTTCCTACTTTCATGCTAAGGAACGTAAACTTTCCATATTGTAGCTCCAAATTTGATAGGACGCTATAACGACACTGATAACATTCCTTAGTGTTGTAAAATAAGTTATTCTCGGACGTGACCTATTTTCCGTAAGAATATTTTATGGATCCTGCGCTTAATTGTGGATGAAGTTAGTGCTAACATTCTATAGGACTGATTTTGACCGATTTTCTCAGAGATTTTATATGGATCGTGTGTTCTATTTTAAATCAAGTCTTGCTGTTAAGTCTAAAATTACTTTTAGACTTTACTTTTACTTTTTGCATTCTTTTGTTAAAAAAACGAGTGTTTACCAATACTAATTTATCCACTTTATGATTGTAAAAATTATTATTTAAAATAAAAAACAATTTTTACTAAGAGTGGTTGTAAGTCACTCTATGAATGCTTGCTCAGCACTGTTGAATGCTAATTCGGCACTGATTTTATTAATAATTGTAAAGACCTTAAGAACTAATATTGAATTTCTTAAAACTATCTAGACTAAATAATTTTAAGTACTTTTCTTATTATACACATAAACCCTTCAATAATTCTTATCACACACAAGTGTGAAAGATAAGGGTTGATTGTACACATGTGTAAAAGACCAACGCACATGCGTATGTCCACAACAAATGTAAAAAATCATAAAATTTATAAAAAAATATTACAAATGGTAATTAAAATTTAACATAATACTTAAGAGAAAGATATAAAAAAAAGTAATAAAATATGTTCAAATAAGTTTGAACATTCTGCCGAAGCGCCAAATGTATTTTCGGCCCCAGACAAGAGAAAAACATTTTATGCGATCAGGATCACGCTTCGGCCTCCCACTAGGTCTTAGATTTTCTACCTTTGTCCTTTCATCATTATTTGGCCATTGCTGCTTATGTAGATTGTAGTTGTTGCTATTTGATATTGTGGTATTACTCTCATAGTTACTAGTAACTGTAGCCAAATTATTTACATCTATTATAATCCACATCTATATTAAAACATTTGCAGAAGTCGATGCCAAAGTTACGTTTGGTATAACTGTACTTTTAGAAAATTGTTTGTTTTGTGCTGCCAAAACTTCATTGTTATCATCAGTAACAGACGCAAATGATTGTACTTCCTCGTTAACAAAATCAACTACATCATCTTCATTACTTTTTGAACTGGAATTAACTTCCATTGGTTCTGGTGCAGGTTCTTTTGCCTCCTGCACTGTTGATGCGTGCGCTTCTTTTTTGGGGTTTGCACTTTTCTTTATTACATTTTTAACAGATTTTATTCCTTTTGTTTTCATATGAATATCGCTTTCAACAGTTTTTGACATCTTTCGCACTTTCTCTGTTTGATTAACGTAAGCGTTTACAGATTTCTTTGTTTCGTTGTGTTTTAATTTTGCAACTTCTTGACTTTCAGTAGACTCAACAGCTTCCGTTTTATCTTTTTCCGGCTTTTCCGTTACTTTACCTGCTATATGCTTTGAAGGCTCTTCCATACTTCCTTCAATAAATTCTATAGCACTAAAATATGCTTCGTCTACGTCGTACATTTGCCACCACACATATCTCGTCTCAATAAATTATTTTTTAATTACCAGCGATCTTTTGGATATGTTTATTTTACCTGATGTTAATTTCAAACACCAGTCAATTATCCATTCAGCTCTTGAGTAGAATTCATCTAGGAAATCGTCAGCTTCCTCTTGGACATTTGCCTTTTTGATTTCCATGCTTCTCTCTTCTGGTTGTTGTGTTATTATGGCTTCACTAGTGCCATTTTCCACAGGAGAAACACAATTAGCGGTAACAGCTTCTTTATTGCCTATTTTACTGCTCGTTTCATCTGATGGATTAACTTCTTCTGATATGGCGTCTTCTTTCATTATTTCAAATGATTTTATCTTCTCAATTAATTTTTGAAGTACATTTTGGTATTTGTGCTTTACTTCAATAAATTTGGTTGCGATGCCAATATTAAATCTGCTGCATTTAGAGTAACATATTTAAATCTCATCGAAATATGTTTCTAAAAGTTTTTTATTGGTAAGCAGTTCTTCATACTTATAGAACTCTAAATCCATAATCGTATCATTTATATTAAATTTAAACAGGGACCAAACATATGAAAATTTTTTGTCATACGAAAGATTTAAAAATATTTCACAGTCCTCAATTTTATGTCCACGTTTGAGGCAACATCTGCATATTTCAACATAGATGTTATTCCTAACAACATCAACTTTTTGTTGTTGCATTTCGCCTCTTGCAGGTAGAACCATTTAATTAAAAAATCTTTAATATTTATTTTTAGGATTGTTCATCCATAGGTTACTAATCGGTTCGAAGGACCAAATGTAAAAATTATTATTTAAAATAAAAAACAATTTTTACTAAGAGTGGTTGTAAGTCACTCTATGAATGCTTGTTCAGCACTGTTGAATGCTAATTCGGCACCAATTTTATTAATAATTGTAAAGACCTTAAGAACTAATATTGAATTTCTTAAAACTATCTAGCCTAAATAATTTTAATTACTTTTCTTATTATACACATAAACCCTTCAATAATTCTTATCACACACAAGTGTGAAAGATAAGGGTTGATTGTACACATGTGTAAAAGACCAACGCACATGCGTATGTCCACAACAAATGTAAAAAATCATAAAATTTATAAAAAAATATTACAAATGGTAATTAAAATTTAACATAATACTTAAGAGAAAGATATAAAAAAAGTAATAAAATATGTTCAAATAAGTTTGAACAATGATGATTTTCGGAAATGGGCCATATGTGGCCATATATGATATTTGAGGTGAGAACCTGATAAAAAAAATTTTATAGATTAGTTTTTACGTTTACAAAATTTATTTTATAGAATTAAATTATGGTTCTAACATTCATGAAAGTTTTAAATGTACTAAATTAAGCAATACTGGGCGCCAAAACATTATTCTAGAGAAAAATTTTATGGGGACTTGGTTATAAAAGGTAACCATTATAAACTAATTTTAACAGAACTCATGTCTGCATCATATAAAGTCAGAATTCATACAATTATTTCAAAAACTACGATTTGTAGCTTCATTAAAAGTTTAATATGGACTGCCAGACAGACGGACGGATATCGCAAACATGCTTTTTTGCACGTATTTACCGATTTTCTTAAAGATCTGCAACCAGTAAAATAGTTGTAATAAATAATTTGTATAAAGTTATATATTTTTCTCAATGAAATCAATGAAAATTGCACTGTGGTACCCGGGTACCGGGACTAACGTCAATTTTTTTTTGAGTATGTACCGTAGGGTTAAAAAAAAATAGTTTTGCTATTACCATGAAACTTGGCACATAGCTATAGAGCATAATGACAAATGTAAACCAGTTAACAGAATTATTTATTTTTCACCATATCAAAAATTATAAGCCTTAAAGAAAGCACGTATTTTTTCGTTCGCAGTCCTTATATTACTTTCTGGGTAATATGTAAATCAATCCGTGTTTTATAGCGAAAAAATAGCTTAACAAAAGTGTAGAATAAGCAAAGTCTTTAATTTTACCTAAATAGTCCCCACATTCCCTAACTGGTCTCCAGAAGTCTTTAAATCACCGAAAATATGGGAGCTATAAGTGATGAATAAGGGGAGCCCTTTCACCAAATCGCTGTTATTGAGAAATAATATCAAGATTAATGAAATCTTACTATGCTGACAGACTTTTGTTACTTCTTAGTATGAAAAAAAAAAGAAATGAAAACATTACTTAATTTAATCCTAAGAAAGAATATATTCATAAATTTTTTATTGAATTTAAATATAAAAAAATTATATCTTATTTCATTTTCTACACTAAATATACGAGTATTCCAAGGAATAAGAATTACGTTGAATTATTCACAAAGTAATTATCTTGTCTTTTATTTTATTGACTTTTGTTATTGAAATTTAAATTTCTTTTTTTTTTTTCAAACATTTGATGTTTAAGCATTTTCTGTCAGTGCTAGAATATTTTATAACCAAAAACTCCTTAGAAAAGCATATTTTCTTTGGTCGTTCAATGGTGACGTGGTGGAAAAATTACATTAAACTTTCCAAGAAATAAGAACTTTGTAAAATTATTCGCGATATAAATTTTTTTTCGGTTTTGTTGACCGTGTAATTTATAATTGGTTGTATATAGGATCTGCTTCCGAACGTCACATTTAATCCTATACACTAAGGGAAAAAATTCGATTCAAAATCAACAACGGTTGTGCTCACATTGGTAATTTACGGTAACCGCTTTTTAATACCTTTCGTTAACAAATTTAGTAGAAAACATATGTAATTTAACAATTTGATACCGAAATGGTTTCAACTTAATTATCGATTTTTAATAAGAATTGAACACGCAGTGTTTATTTTAATCACATACGGTGTAGATTCACTATTGACACAGAATGGTATCGTTTTCAACACGTATGTGATTGATATTTCTCGGGGTGTATAAATGTTATTATTAAAATCACATAAACAAATTTTCTAACAATCAGTCAAAATTGTACAGTAGAGTACAAGCCCTATTCACGAAAATAACTTCTTACATTTTAGTTGTGTTCGGGTACCTGATATTTGGTTATAATTACCACAAAATGTTGCTGGAAGTTGCTAAATCTCGTTCGTTTACTTTAAAAATCTTGCAATTGAGAGCATGAGAGAGACAAAATTTGACAGTTCATTGATAGAGAATTTGATGAAAGCTGCTGGCTGTTTTTCTTCCATCAACTTCCAGCAGCAAAACATATGTTGAAAAAAACATATGATCATTTGTTTACAAATGTAAACAACGAATATCAAAATATAGAAACTTAAATTCTGTAATAATTTTGAAGAATAAATGTAATAAAATGTAAAGCAATTAATTAAAATTGATATTTATTTAGATTTATGTTAAAAATATTATATAAAAATTCATTCATGAAAGTTTTTATTTTCCGTTGAAAATCATTTTAAGAGATGCCATGTTAGCGTTTTTAGTTAAGGATTTTCAGTTTTTTTTTATTGTTTGATTAAAAATTATAACATTTAATATTAATAACATTTTATTTTTATTTTGTTAACAAAAAAGAACAAAATTACTATATTTTTATTTTTATACATAGATTAGCGTTTTTTTTAATTTAATGAGGGGCATTATTTTTTGTTTTTTAGAAACAAAAAAAAAGCAAATGTTGCAAAATATTGTTCGCGTACTTGTTTTAATATTTTTCAATTTGAGAATAAATTGATTTTTACTCTCTCAAAAAAAAAAAAAAAAAAAAAAAAAAAAAAAATTGCTGGATAAATCTTGCTGGAAAGTACGCAAACACACTTTTTAATAACTTACAAGAAAAATAGTTCATGAGATACATAATAGAGTAGGGTATCATCTTGACAGACTCAAACTTTATTAACTGATAATTACATTGATGTATTAGAAAAAAAATAAGTGTTTATGGTTTTTTGTTCAAAGACCTCCTTTCTATTACATTTATTACCATTTATAAACTAAAAATGTCCATGTTTTCCAAAGAATTGCACACCTACAGCAGCTGTTATTCCATTAACGAATTTGTAATTGAGCATCCATTTATAGTAGCTTTGCGTTACTATGGATGCCAAGAAACTAGCTTTAAAGAACAGTCCCATCAAGAATAATTTTATTCAGGTTTCATTATATTTTACTTATAATTATTTATTCTATACAGATTGCTTGATTCTCTAAAAATTTTGTGCTAGTAGGTATGTATTAGATGTCCTATCCTTGTATATACATATATATTTTGTGTTGATTTTAATTAGCGTGAACGTGTTAATGAGTAAAAAAGCAAGAGTAGAAAAACAATTAAATAGAGCAATTTATTTTCTAACTATGTCACGGTTAAATTTTATAATATGGAATCAATACAGTTTATTTCAGGTTACGAAGGTGAAAGGCTATTCAGGTGATGACAAAAAATAATTAAAGAGAAAATTGAAATAAAGTAGTAAAGGGGTAAAATGAGTATTTTTTATTTCAAGCTTTGAAATAATTAATTTATATTAAGTAATTTATATTCATTCATTTTGTTTCAAATATTTATGTATAATGAGATACATACTTTTTGATGGCAAAGTAGTTAAAATGTTATATATTTAAAAACCCCCATTTTCACAAATTGTATACATTTTCTTATTAAGAAATACTTATTATTAAGCTGCTTAAGACACATAAACTTAAACATTTTTAAAAAGACTGTCAATTGTTTTGTTATAATTTTATATCAAATTTAGCCAATAAAATGAAGATAAGAAATACATTATTACACATTTGGTGATTTTCTTAACATCTAACAATTTATATATTTACTAATGTATAAGTCAAAACATTTCACATTAGGGTCGCCTTTAATAAAACTTGGATTTAACTAAGCTAGCAATTTTTGTATTTTGTAAAATATTTTATCCTTTATGAAATTTGTATATCTCACAATGCAATAGGAAGTTGGGGTAATATGTGTTTATGTGAATATTTATAACGCATAAATAGATTAGTACAACACTCAACTCAAAGTATAACCCTTTAACGACTAAAAGTTTTCGGCTGAAGCGATTTAAATTTTTGTTTTATTTTCATAATCTGTGGCCTAATAGTAGTGACGAACGAAAAAATTGTCCTCCTGGGTGTCCTTTAAGTCCCCCATTTCGCTTGGCAAATATAGTTGCCTATGGGTTGAAAGCTAATTTTTTATCCCAAATTAAGTAATTGTAAAAATTATTTAAATTTTGGTTTTTTTATTAAAAACGTAAAATAAAATATAATAAATCTTAAAAAGTTGTTATTAATGTTGTTCGTGATACATTCCAAAGCAATCACGGGATGTTGTGAAACAAAGGAACGCATTGCATTGAACGCAAAAAACATTTGTGCGATTATATTTTTTAGTGGATGCACAATGGCAACAGCGTTTCTAACTTTCACTCTTTTCCATTTTATGCAGAGATTTGGGCTTGCTTATAAAGTGAGTTCCCAATTTGGTTGAAGCTGAAAATCCACGTTTTCTTTCAGGTAGCATTTTCTCCACGAAAATGCTACCTGACATGAAGTAACTTATGTCCCCACTTTTCATATCTTTATCCGCAGGAAAATTCTTTGGCATGTGCTTTCTATTACATCGAATAGTTCAACATGCCATTATGTCATTTTGCTGGAGAGTCTAAGTAAACTTCAACCCCTTTTTTGACCAGTGGCTTACATAACTGCAGGACGACAGCTTCACCAAGACCGTGTTCAACAAATTGTTTTTTCCTGTGTAAATGTCAATATTATACAAGTATCCTGTTTCTGACTCACATAAACACCATAGTTTGAATCCCCATGAAATAGGTTTGTCCTTCATATATTGTTTCATGGCATTATGACCCTTAAACTTTACCATATGTTCATCGATAGAGAGTTTTTGGGAAAACGTATATGCGTCAGGCATAGACTTGTTAATGTGCTCTAAAATTGGACGAATTTTTTAGCCACGGTCACTAACATCAGCCTTACTGTTGTCGCAAAAGTGAAGATTGGCTGTAATTTCAACAAATCGGTTCCGTGACATGACTTCTGCAACCTGAGCTTGGTAAAATGTTGGATCAGTGGACCAATACAAACGTGTTGATGGGAGTTTCACTAAGCTCATACGTATGATAATACCCATATAAGCCTTAAACTCGGGCAGAGTCAAAGTGAATATACGCCCTTTTTGCAAAGCATATAGATTGGACTGCTCCACTATCATGAGACTCAGCTCTATATAAAAATAGCAAGTGATAACTCAAAATATCACAACATTTGTGATTTAATAAAATCAAGTCAAGGAATTCTTTAGGAATTTTTAAATTTTACACATCAAAAAAAAAAAAATGATTTGGAAAAAATTTCGCCAAAAATTCAGTTTTGGATATTTAGGTGTTTTTATCAATTAGATTTATTAAAAATCCCACTAGGAACAATATTAAAGATAAAAGGATAAACTATTTACTTCCACACTGTGAAAAATTTGTGTAACTTAAAAAGATTAAAATTTTCAAAAATATTGCCAAATTTAATGGACAAGCAATTAAAAAAAAAAAAAAAGTAGAAATCAACCTAACAGTAGAAATCAACGTAATGGTATTTAATAATATGAAATCTTTTCTATGCAGTCCATGTTAAACTATATGTGTTTTCTGTGCCAGCTTTTGAACTAGGTTAGTTTTAAGTTTTGAGCTTGGTTTATATTGGCCTAACAAGGGTGGGACTACGATTTATTTGATTCCAGCTTTGCAATTTATAAATTTGGGCACAAATTGAAAATTTATTTAAACAAAATGTATATTTCGGTCAAACCTGACCATATGATACCCTACACTATTTTGTATGTGCACCAAAATTCAGGGAGGAATCGTTTATTAGACCTGTGGCCAGTTGTAGACCAATAATTGTATTAAGTATATAGTAAAACATACGAATACAGAATACTAGGTTGATAGTAACATTTATATGAATTTATTCACTTTTGGGTGATTCCCGAAAGTAGGCCTTATATGGAAACTATAATAAAATCATTTGGCATTGTAATTTATACTTATAAAATACGCATTTCTGTCGAATATTAATTTTATACTAACATTTTTATATAAAATTTGGCATGGGGATTGATACTTAATCAAAACTTTTTTGAGCAAAATCACATTTAAATATTGCTATTATGATTGTTGAACCCTATTTACGAAGGACATTTGTATGGGGGCTCGGTGAAATAATAAACCGATAATGACCAATTTCAATATGCTTCGTCCTTGTCCCAAAGTAGTAATTCTTAATACAGTTATCAAGGAAAATATAAATGTTAGAAAATCACCTGGATATGTTTCAATAACACCAACCATGATTAAAAACCTATCGAATGTGGCAATCATCGTGCTTTCAATTTTCAATGAGATCTTAAAACTAGGAGTTTTTCCAAAAATGTGGAAAACTTCTCAGATCAAAATGATACTAAAGCCAGGGAAGGATTCTACCATACTAACTACTTATAGACCTATAGCCTTCTATCATGTGTGTCGAAGCTGTTCGAGAAAGTATACTACCACCATGTACCCACAAATTACTGGAGTCTTATTTATCTGACCGTTTATTTAGAGTAAAATATAACGAATTTGTAACGGAAGAATTTGAAATAAAAGGTCCCACAGAGAAGTGTTTTTGGACCTATCTTGTACTAAATTTACACTTCTGACTTACCAGTATGCGATGGACTGATTGTTTCTATGTTTGCTGAAAATGCGGCAATACTCAGTTCCCACCAAAACCAGCACATAGCATCTAGCCAACTTGAAATTTACCTTAGACGTCTGGAGACATGGTTGAAAAACTGGCGTATAAGAGTAAATGAATTGAAAGGTAACCAGAAGAGAAAATTGTCCTCCTGTTAAACTTATTGACATAAGTATACCCTAGTCAGATCATGTTACATACCTTGGTATACATTTAAATAGGCGACTAACGTGGCGTCGCACAGTGCTTTGATCCCATACAAGGATGGGAGTTGTCGTAGCAAATTGAAACTTGGTACATATATTACTTTAGGCTTAGAATGAATAAATACGAATTTTTGAAAAAATTGGGGCAAGGACGCGCCTACCTCCCATATATCCTGAAACTAAAAAACGGATTTACTGCGTGAATTCTGGTCGGAATTCCAATAAAATTTGTGATTGCAGTTAAATATAGATTATTTATGATTCTGCCAATTTTTATATAAATCGGAACAAGAACACGCCTACCTCCCATATATTATAAAATTAAAAAAACGCATTTCTGGCTAACACACAGTTTTTAATTTTATAAAAATAGAAGGAAGTGTCGCAGAAAATTGAAAATTTGCACATATATTACTTTAGATACAGGGTAACTATATACATAGTTTTGAGCAAGAATCGGAGCAAGAACACGCCTACTTCTCATGTATTATGAAATGTGAAAAACTAATTTTTTTCAAAATACTGGTCAAAACAGTATCAAAATTTACGATAGCTCTTGGAAATAGGCTTTCTATAGGTCAGGCAATATTCTATTTAATAGAAGCAAGGGCAACCTACCTCCCCCAAGCCCTATCATTATTAAATATTATTTTAATTTCTGCACCCATATTTTATATTGTATAAATCATTAATTTGCCTAATTTCAACCGATTTTTTATCCAAAATTGTTATATTTTTCTAATTTTAAATATTTGATTAAATTTTAAAGCAATGTCGATTTAACAACACGAAATATTTCAACATAAAGAATTTTTTGACCTTTGTGTAAAAAAAAGGAAAAATAAAAATTTTTTTAATTATAATTTTTTTTTTTTAGTTGTGGCAAAAAATAGGTAGTAGTTTTTCTTTTTTATAATAAAAGACAATACTTAATTTAAGATCCAAGTAAAAAAAAATTATAATTTTTTATAATTTTTTTTTACTACTCCATCGAACTCATGTAATTTTTTGTATTAAAATTTAAAAATTCTCTATAATTAGCGCCATCTGGAGGATTTTTAACGTTGTATATTAGGCCCAAGAAATTTAGTATTTTAATTCTTCGTTGTTTCTTAAATTTTGGAATAATTTCTGTAATTATTTAATTTAAATTTAGCAAAATAAATTGCGTCAACATTGAGGACACTTTGAAATTAAAGTAAAAACAGAAAATAAGACACTTTTTCAATTAAACTTTTTTTAAAGTTGTGGCAAAAAATAGGCCCTAAGTGTTCTTTATTCTATTAAATAACTATAAAAACTTACATAAACCGTAAAAAAAATTGTTTAATTTTTTTATAATTTTTTTATATCCTTTACCAAATTTAAGGAATTTTTAGGTTTTAAGTAAAAAATATGTGTGAATTTGAGCAATAATATTTATATATTCGGAACACTATATTTAAAAGACAATAATAGCATTAATCTGCCAATATTCTGAGGTATTGAAGGAAAAAAAGTTCGACATTTTTCATCAAAAATTAATTTTTGACGATTTTTTTCTTAAAACTTTTTAAAAGCAGCTTTTTGGTTCATTAATATTGGCTTCAAATTCTCTGACTTTAGCGCCCTCTAGTAGCCATAAAAATAACTTTATTAAAAAAAAATATTTTTAAATCATATGATCTATATTGTTATATTTCCAAAAACATATATTTCAACTAAATTTGAAAAATGTTTTTATTTTGATTTTTGTCTATGGAACAAAGCACTGTGCGTCGTCATATAGAAACCAAGCGACTACATATGAAGTTAAAAGCTTCTAGTATTCACTGGTTAATAAACAGCCAATCAAAACTAAGCCTTGACCATAAAGACATCCTGTATAAAATCGTTTTAAAACCAATTTGGACATATGGTATCCAACTATGGGGTACAGCCAATAAAACGAGTATCGATATTATACAGAGAGCCCAATCAAAAAATCTTAGAACCATGACGGGTGCAAATAACTCACTTGGGCATGCTCTCGTTAGAGATAAAGTAGTCTTTAGTGAAGATACTCTTTTACAAAGTTGACAAAAATGTTTTTTTTTTATTTTTCAAACATTTTTTTTTAATTTGTTGATGAGCATCTTCAATAATTTGTAAAAATGAAATAAGTATTGTTTATTTTGCAACAAATGTATCTTTGTGGAAAATGTATAATAAATGTTTTCTGTTAGTTTTTGTGATTTTTTTTTTTGAAATTTTGTTCAGAATTTATTTTTTTATTTTTTACAAAATAAAGCGTATTAAAAAAGGAAACCGAGGTCTATATTCACCATCTTACCGGCAAGTAATAAAATTTTCGCCTTAAAGTATGCTTTCATACTTTCACTTGTATAAATCTACATTTTTTTTTAAAACAACAAAAATTTTAATATGAATGAAATTGAAAAAAGATTCGGCTGTGCCGAATCTTTGATACCCTTCACCATATTACCATATTACCATCTTACTATCTTATCGACATCTTATTGCCATATTACCGACAAATAATAAAATTTTCGCCTTAACGTATGCTTTCATATTTTCACATATATAAATCTAAATTTTTTTCAAACTACGAAAATTTGAATATATAAAAAAACAATCATAGCAGTCTGCTTTTAAAAAATAAACAACAACAACAATTCCATATTTATATATTTTTATACCCTACACCACCAAAGGTGGTTGGGGTATTATGTGTTTGTGCAGAAGTTGTAACGCAGAGAAAAAATCTTCGGAACCCCACCTTAAAGTATACCGTTCGACTCAGAATCACTTTCTGAGTCGATTTAACGATGTCCGTCCGTCCGTCTGGTCGGCTGGCTGGCTGGCTGGCTGGCTGTCCATGTAAAGCTTGTGCGCAAAGTACAGGTCGCAATTTTGAAGATAATTTGATGAAATTTGGTACATATGCTTTTTTCGGCATAAGGACGAAGCCTATTGAATTTGGTTGTGATCGGCCCATTATTTCACATAGCCCCCATACAAATGTCCTCCCGGAATAGAGTTTTAACACTTATAGATGCCTTAAAAATAGGAATATTTTAATGAAATTTAGTACATATAAGTTTTATATCAGCAAAAATCCTTCTGCCAAATTTCATGAAGATCGGTCCATAACTGACCATAGCTCCCATACAAACTCCTCTCCCGAAAATCACTAACGTGCATAAATCCCATACAAATGTTAGTATTATGTTAATATTTAACACAAGTAAGTTGTGTATAAGTAAAAACAAAATTATGTGGATGGTAATGGTGTAGGGTATCATATAGTCGGGCTTGACCGACTATATCTTCTTCTCTCGTTTTATGTGTGTATATACAAACTGGCTGCATATACAAAGAACAACAACAACACTGTTATTCATTATATTACTTCTGTTGCTAACTAAACTACTTGTCTATACAAAAAAACAAAAAACGTCACTAATAGTCATTACAATGCTTAATATACATGTTTGTGTATGTATTTATGTATATTCTTAACAGATATGTTTTAGTTTTTAAAAATAAACAACAACAATTCCATATCTATTTATTTTTGTACAGACTGCATATACAAAGAACAACAACAACACTGTTATTCATTCATTATATTACTACTGTTTCTAACTAAACTACTTGTCTATACAAAAAAACAAAAAACGTCACTAATAGTCATTACAATGCTTAATATACATGTTTGTGTGTGTCTTTATATTCTTAACAGATTTGTTTTTGGGCCATAACTCTGTTGATTATAAACGAATTTGGTTTATTAAAAACAAACGAAATTTTATAAAAACATTTATGACTGATCTATATAAAAATAAAAATCTGTAGCTTGAACAAGGGCTTCAAAAATAAAAAATTCGTTTTCCCCGATATCTCAGTTATTACTGAACCGATTTATTTAATTTTTTCAGAACAAAAATTCAGAAAATAATTTCCGAGCCTCCTTTGCAAATTCGAAGTCCCTGGTATATGCAGAGGCTTCAGAAACTGAAAAACCGGTTTCAAAAACCGAGTTTTAAAGCATATCTCCGCCATTTATAAACCGATCCTGCTGATTCAGAAAAGCGAAATTTTATAAAAATATTTGTGACCGATCTGTATAAAAATAAAAATCTATAGCTTAAACCAGGGCTTTAAAAAATAAAAAATGCGTTTTGTCCGATATCTCAGTTATTATTGAACCGATTTATTTCACTTTTTCAGAACAAAAATTCAGAAAAAAATGTCCGAGACTTCTTTGTAAAAACGAAGTCCCTAGTATATACAGAGGCTTCAGAAACTGGAAAACCGGTTCTAAAAACCGGTTTTCTTAACATATCTCCGCATTGTATGAACCGATCTTGCTGAATTCCAATAGCAAAATTCTCGAAAGCATTTCCGATCGTTTGATATATATATTATATATGTCAGTTATCGGTGGGCTTCATAAACGCCATTTCAACCGACACACGGACGGACGGACGGACGGACGGACGGACGGACATGGTCCTATCGTCATCATTTCTTACAAGGATTCCGAAAATGTAAACTTTTTTGCTCTCCGACGAAAATTGTGGGAATTACAAACGGAATGACAAACTTATATATACCCTTTACACCTGTGGTGAAGGGTATAAAAAACAAGCATTGCACAGTTGGCAAAACCGAAAATTTTTATAAACAAATCTGAATTTGCGTGAAATTTGATAAAAGCGTAGCAGAGGAATGTACATTATTAAGTTTGGAAGGGGGATCCAACAGACCCCTCAGGGGTGGAGCTAAGGAAGTTTAAAGTGGCTACCTTTAACACACAAACATTTAAAATTTTAATCGCATGATTATGTCCTATTTATCTCTTGTATTTTTTGAGTTATTTGCGTTTGATTTTTTAAGAACCTGTTCTTTGTCCAGTTTTTTTCATATATGTATATCCTAGTATTTTCGACCAATTTTATTAGTTTTTTATTTAAATGATTAAAGAAGAAAATTATCCATTGAACAAAAACAAAATTTTAAGTCAATATATTTACCGAGTTCAAAATAAAACTATTTTGAATTTGAAAAATTACGACTTTTTTTTTTGCAGAAAAAGTGCGCTCTTTTTTCTCTAAAATAAAATTTTCTTTAACAACATATAATAAATGTATACTTTTCTGAAAGGTATCTTCACAAAAAAGATTTTGAAATAAAAAGCAAGCCCCTTTTCCAACCACCTGGCTACTTTTTTTGCCCCCTTTTCAAATGGTGACTAAATGGCTACTTTTTAAGACTAAATGACTAAGAAAATAAGTTGTTTGAAATATATCGACCCATTATATATTAATTTAAACAAAGAAATTAATTATTTTGAGATTATTTCACAGTATAGTGATATAAAAAGAAGCGGAGTATTTATAAATGAACTGAAACTGTTACTAACTAAAAATAATAATAAAGTTTATGATCATTTAAATCATCATATGCCGAATCTTTTTGAACTGGATTGAGAAAGTAAAAAACAGATACGATGAATGTTTATATCCTAATTTATATTTTTACATTCCTCATAGCAATCCCTCGTAGGAGCGTGTCTTTTTTACAAAATTATCAATAATAAAAGAAAGTTTATCCAATAGTCTTAAGTAAATACTTGTGGATCTATATGTTCAGAAGTGTATTTAATAAAACTATTTTTGTAAATAAATCTTTATTTTTGCTATAATGAAAATTGTTGTAAAATAATTATAAATAAATTATTTTGTTAGCAACAGAATTATAATTAGTAGTTTTTCTTAAAATACAACATTTTTTTGTTTTTGTTGTTATCAAATAAACAAATTTTAAGAATTTCTTTAGGTTTAAAAGCAGTTGGCCTCTTTTTTCAAAAAATCCCCTTTTTGGGCTACTTTTTATTTCAAAATCCCCTTTTTGGACACTTTTTAAAAATTCTCAACGGTAAAGCTGGTGGTTAAGGTCCCAAATTTGACCCATTTTATATGAAAGTTTTGAATTTAGTCTATATTTTCTAAAATGCCAAAGCACAAATCAGAAAACGGAATATAGTCTAGGAATCTATGATATCTTGTTAAAAGTTTTCAATCAAAATCTGCGGGACTTCGGAGAAATGTGAATTTCAAATGAGAAAAAACCCTTTTTGGAATTTTCGGCGTTTTTTGTTTAGGAATATTTGGATTTCTTTTACAAAAATTTTAAAATTTTTTCACTTTTTAATTTTATACGATTAAAGTATAGACTCGATTTTTTTCGCCTGAATTACATTGCTTAGCTGACATAATTCTTCACTATACTGAAAAAAATTGAAATCAATATCTTTTATAGAACCGAAACTACGCCACTTTAAAATTTTTCGTTCATAACTCGTTTATTTATAAAAGAATTTGGTTGATTCAAAAAACTGAAATTTTATAAAATTATTTATGACCAACCTATATAAAAATGGAGACATGTAACTTAAACAAGAGCTTCAAAAAATAAAAAATGAGTTTTTCCCGATATCTTAGTAATTTAGCACAAAAATTTAAAAACAATTTTCTAATCTTCTTTGCAAAAACGAATTCCGTTGTATATACAAAAACCGGGGTTTTTAGCATATCTATGCCATTTATAAACCGATCTTGCAGAATTTCAATATCAAAATTCTCAAAAGGATTTCCGATTGCTTTATATATACAGTGCTGTGCAATATAATAGGCTATTGTATATTAAATATTTTCTCTTCGATTTAACACTATTAAAAAAACATTCTCTTAGGAATTTTTGGTACCGTTATTTTTGATATTGTCAATACTAAAAATAATGGGTATTTTTAAGAAGTTTCTTTCTTTCCTTTATGCGCTTTCGTAAGCATTTCAAGAAAAGTTAAAATATAATTTGTGCAAAATAATAGACTTATTTTAAAGGATTATATTTTTTGTTTTAATTTACCATATAATTTGGATAAGTTTTCTAAAAATAATTAAATTTAAGGTAAATGAAATATTATTGTTGAAAAAATATTATAAAATAATATTATTTTTACAAAATGATGGGTCGTAATGTACACAGCACTCCTTAAGAAAGGCGAATAGTGAAATAATTACGTGACTAAGGAAAAACACTTGATTTTATTGCGGAATTGCTTGGAAGGTCTCATCATTTCGTAAGAAACGCGATCAAGTGGAAGCCATCAAAAGAAACACGTGGTAGACCTTGCAAAATAACCGCTACCACGGAATCACAGATAGCTCTTCTAGTGAAGAAGCAGCCATTTCTATCTTCAAAAGCCGTTTCTGAAGAAATAGGTAACGTAATTAGTGCTTCAACAGTCCGACGAAAACTTTTAGAGAAAGGTTTGCCGTGTAGAATCGCCAGGAAGTTACCATTTTTAAGCTCAAATAACTAAGCAGCTCGAAAAAAAATTGTTACAAAAAATAAAAATAGTGAAGTTGATAATTTTAAGAACATTTTATGGAACGACGAGACAAAAATTAACTTGTTCGGGTCAGATAGTCGCAGAAATGTTAGATGACCAAATGGAAAGGAACTAGATGATCGTTATACAAAAAAGATTGTAAAACACGGCGGGGGAAGTATAATGGTGTGGGGTGAATTTTGTTGGCATGGTGTTGGCCCTCTTTATTAGATCACAAAAATAATGAACCAAGAAATGTAATGTGATATTTTGAAGGATATTATGCTACCCTATGTGGAGAACAATATGCCACCAGAATCGACTTTACAACAGGACAATGATCCTAAGCACTCCTCAAAATTTGTTAAATCTTGGCTGAGTGCTAACAATGGATCTGTTTTAGAATGGCCTTCACAGTCACCGTATCTAAATCCTATTGAGAACCTTTGGGTTGTACTGAAGAGAGGTCTAGATGGGAAGACATTTCGGAATAAAAATCAACTTTGGAAAGATGTTAAAAAGAAATGGGAGGCAATTTCTATAGAAAAATGCCAAAAATTTATAGAATCAATGCCCAAAGCATATTATTATAATATTCAATATTAGTAGAAAATTTAATTTGTTTTAGTCTTTAATGAAAAAAATATATATTTGTTTAAGAAATATTAAATAAGTCTATTATTTTGAATCATAGGAAAATGATTTTTTTTTTATTTAAATAAACACAGAAAAAAGTAAAAATGGACTTCAATTACGAAATTTGTAATATTAATTAATTTTTAATTGATTTTTCTCCAATCATCAAAATGATAATATTAATAATTAGAATAATTGATATCATTATTACTTCTTTTCTTTAAATAGATGCAATGAGCTGAAAATTTTTCAAAATTTACTTAAATTTATTTTATTTCTGTACTCTTATAGACAAATGTTTAATTTTTCTTTATATTTTATTAACAGCTGTCAATTTATTAAAAAACAAAACTGTAAATCAATTAGAAAATTAATTATATTAATAAATCATATAATTAAATTCCAATATAAAGTTAATTAATAATTTTATTAAATAATTATTTGAAATATTTTTTCTGTGAAAGTCATAAAAAAACAAAAACATTTGTGGATGGTGTATCTTTTAGTACAGTTCTTAAATAAATACAAAATAAATTTAAATATCATTCATAATGGAAAATATTTACAAAATAAAAATAAGTCTATTATTTTTCACAGCACTGTATATATATTATATATGGCAGTTATCGGTAGGCTTCATAGATGACACACAGTGTGCGATTAAAAAAATTAAATGGGAATAATTAAGGAACTTCGGAACGGCTGCTCCGATTTCCATGAAATTTCACATGGTAACAGTAGAGGTGTAGGCGAGTTTAAGTTTTGAGCTTGGGCCATATAGACTTACAGGGGCCGAGTCCACAGGGTCCCAAAGTTGGACACCTCGGGTATAAAATTTAAAAACGATCCCGATTTCTTATATCTGAACCGTTTTCAAAGATTTTTATATTGGAGGATTCTGCTAGTCAATATCTACAAAAAACATTGTCGTATACCTATATTATCTCTTTTTGTTTAAGAGATATTAAGCTTCAAATATTAAAATTTTTACTTTTTAGCCTGTCTTGGTGAAGTTTTTTCGCTACAACGGGTCCAATTTTAACCCCATAGTTTTGAAATTTGTCTTATTTCATTAAAACAAATAAAAAAATTTTATAAAGAAAGAATTTTGAAAAAATATTTACAAAAAAAAAAAAAAAATTGATTTTTTCCCGTTTTTTTTTTTGTCAAGAAAGTGGTAACATTATTTTTCTTTTATATAAAAATTTTCTTAAGTAACATATACAGTATTTATATTTATCTGAAAGATAACTAAACGCAAAATACTTTAAAGGAAAAAATGCTATTAAAAATCGATTTTTGCGAGAACCAGGGTTTCCCAAATTTTATCTATTTTTCCAACTAATTTCGAATTTTCGGCTTAATTTCTCAAATCGTAAAGCTGGAATCAAAAAAAAGTTATACTTTTTACTTAGTCTAAAGTGCTTTAATTTTTTTCACAATAGAAATTTTTGCTCCCCGTTATCGGTTGGAAAGATATAGCAAAAAATTTAAAAAATCCCATTTTTGTAAAATAAAATTCTTGTTAGTGAATATTTTTGAATGAAATTTCACACGTAAGTAGATTTTTTTATGCTTAACTTAAAGCGCTATTCACTTTTTTAGATTTGTCTACAAAAATCCCGTAATTCCCAAAAAACTTTAAAAAATTTACAAAAATGGGATTTTTTACTTTTTTTGCTATATCTTTCCAACCGATAACGGAGAGCAAAAATTTCTATTGTGAAAAAAATTAAAGCACTTTAGACCAAGTAAAAAGTATAACTTTTTTCTGATTCCAGCTTTGCGCTTTGAGAAATTAAGCCGAAAATTCGAAATTAGTTGGAAAAATAGGTCAAATTTGGGAAACCCTGGTTACGCAAAAATCGATTTTTAATGCATTTTTTCCTTTAAAGTATTTTGTGTTTAGTTATCTTTCAGATAAATATAAATATTGTATATATTACTTAAGAAAATTTTTATATAAAAGAAAAAGAAGGTTACCACTTTTTTGACAAAAAAAAAAAAAAAAAACGGGAAAAAATCAACTTTTATTGAAAATTTAATTTTAAATGCTTGTAATTTTTGACTCCGTAAATATTTTTTCAAAATTCATAATTTATAAAATGTTTCTATTTGTTTTTAATGAAATAAGACAAATTTTAAAACTATGGGGTTAAAATTGGACCCGCTGTAGCGAAAAAACTTCACCAAGACAGGCTAAGAATAAAAATGTTAATTGTTGAAGCTTAATATCTCTTAAACAAAGAGAGATAATATAGGCATATGATGATGTTTTTTGTAGATATTGACTAGCAGAATCCTCCCATATAAAAATCTTTGAAATCGGTTCAGGATCGTTTTTAATAAATACTAGAGGTGTCCAACTTTGGGACCCTGTGGACTTGCCCCCTGTAATTTTATATGGTCAAAGCTCAAAACTTAAACTTGCCTACACCTCTTCTATCACCATGTGAAATTTCATGGAAATCGGAGCAGCCGTTCCGAAGTTCCATAATTATTTCCATTTCATTTTTTAAATCGCACACTGTGCGCCATTTCAACTGACTGACGGACGGATGATGATGATCCTATCGTCATCATTTCTGAAAAAATGTATATATATCCTTTACACCTGTGGTAAAGGGTGGTAAACAGGGTTAGTAATTAATACTAAAGTGTATCCAAATTTACTGAGAAATCTTGTGACGCAGAATCAGTGTAAATTGCTTCAGTTAAAACGAGAGAAGATAGAGTTGCAAATATTTTGATCTCTTCGAATTTCAATTAATTAGTATTTTTTGGTACTACAATTCAAGGGAATGTGCGTTCTTTCACACAAAAAAGTTGATTTGTTAACAAAAAGTAAATGCAGTTTTGTGAAATATTATTTTATTATTAATAATTGATATGGATATCAAATTATTCATTCAACTATTAAAAGCTTTTTAGCTTCTTTTATTTTTTATTTTTATTTTGAATATCATTAGCCAAATATTTGACTACTTTATAACAATAACTAAATTTTTATAATAAAATTAAATGTTTTATCGATATCCATTTATTAAACAATTTTAAATCATGTGTAACATTTATTAAAGATGTACTACTTAATCTAATCATCCTTTTTCTTTTGAATCAAATTATTAATTTGACATACATACATACATATTTTCTTAGAGAAACTTCAAACAATTCTTTTTACGAATATCTGAATCAAATGATCAATTAAACGCAATTCTTCAACGTTTCTTTTATCCCAATTTGTAGAAAAAAAAAAAAAAGAAAATAAAACCTGTCAAGGTATAAAACATCGACCCATTTTAGCATTTTATACCCTAGGGTTTTCATTGTAAATGTAGCTGGAAAAATATATATTTTCTTTCTTGTTTTAAGGTTTTTCCCCAATTATAGAACATAGATTTTGTTCAGTTTAGAAGCATATTTTCTGATGGCTTTTATGTATTTTGTTTTGATGGAAGGAAAGCTGCAATACAAAGAAGAAAATCCCAGTGCTAGAGGGTATAAAAAATAACAGTAATTAGAAAATGACAAATGTGGCAACAAAACACTTCCTTTAAGTTTTTCTACAACTTTTATTTAGCTTTACATTTTATGTTTTTTATTTTGATGATAAATTACCAGCAACTGGAGGTAAAAAAAAATAGTACAAATATTGAGTGGGAAGAATTTTTAAACTAATATTAAATATTCTAAATTTTATAAATTTAAAATGTTTGCTATAACGACTGAAAAAAAAAAAAGAAAAAGTAATAAAAAATTCCCTTAAGTTTATAAATTTCTTATTTATATTAGTTTTATATTTTTTTATTTCATTTTTAAATTTAACTTATTATTTCTTTGCTCAAACAAATCCATCAGTTTAATAAATCAACAAACATACTTTTGACAGCTCATCTAAAGTTCTTTGACTGAAGGTTTTTGTTTTCTTTTTTATGTCGACAAATAAAATCTATGTATGTATATGCCAAGGATTTTCTATGGTAGGTCTTGTCATTGATTTTGTGTGGGATTTACTACATAAATTAACACACATTCAAGTTTATCTTCAAACCATTCCTTTCTTTTTATTTTTGGCCCAAAATGTAGAAAATTTAATTAAATGTCTAGTCTGAGAAAAGAAAAAGTTCAAAAAGAAAAATAAAAATAAAAAAATTCTATTATTCTAAGGTCAACAAAATTTATTTTTCATTATAAGTGCCAAAATAAAAACCCTTTTTTAAAAAAATTATATTTATGAAAACATAAACCAGTTTAAGCAAATATTTTTCTGCTATGTTAATGAAGAATTTGCATAAATAATTTACTAAAGTAAATTCATCTTAATTTACATAAATTAAAAAATAAAAAGTTTTAAATAATTTTTTCATGGTTATTGGTTTGTGTTAATTTTTGGTTAGTAATTTATGATAAATTTATAATAAAACTGAAGGGAAATGGGATTATTAACGTTTTTTATAACTTCATTAGAAATGATTTATAATCAGGTTGCTATTGGAAGTAATCTGAAAAAACAAAAAAAGTACATTACTATTAACTATAACATATAAATTTCTTAAACTCATTTTGGCTTAAGTAAAACACTTTGTTTTTCCCTTTGTAAATTATTAAGTTTATTTAAATATATGTTTAAACTATGGAAGGAGGTATTATTTGTAATATTTTGGTCGTTTCGACTTCCTCAGATAATTGGAACATGCTACTAAAAGGTAATTTGCTAATATGCTCAGAAAAAAAAAAAAAAAAAACTTCCTAATACTAGTATTATGTTCATGTACATATTACTAAATAGGTTATTTTGCAGATCCTAAACCAGTTGATATATTGGCAAATGCTTTGTGGTTTTATGAATCTAAATGCAGTAATAAAAAAATCCAAAATTTTTACATAGGTAATTTAGTCAGCGCAGGGACGAAATAAAAAAAACCCTCTAGATGAAAATCTATCGCAAATTGATCTGAGAAATTCGAAGTACAAGAGGTCATAAAACCAAATTTGTTAAACTATACTGGGAAACAGTCTTGTACTGGGAAACAGTCTTGTTGTGGTAATATAATAGCCAATCATATTTGGTCGTTTGTGAGTACTAATCTAATTTCGGCTATCACAACTGCATAGAATAAAGTAATTCGGTTAGCATAACTTCAAAATATACGTGTGTACATTAGGCTAGTCCAATTAAAAAAAGATAAAGTTATGGTTTAATTATTCTTTTATTTATAAACATTTTCATAGACATTATTACAAATTAAAAATTTATCTTGTTGAAACCCACAGTGATTCTTTCCCACATAAAGACTACACAAAAATGGAAGGAGTTATCTTAGACTTATTATTAAACTTATTAGACTAATTATAGCATTTAATATATTGAAATTTTATCACATTTGATAAACTTTTCAACCTATTTGTATGAAAAAATTAAATTTTTAGCTAATACTAATTCGGCTTTATTTAATGAATTTTTCTTATGAGTTAAAAGAGTCAAATTAATATTGATATTTTTTGCGTACATTTTGGACTCGAAAATTAAAATTTTTATGACTTCTGTAACTTTGAATATACGAGAACTTTACTCAAATCTATGTTTTAAAAATTTCTATTATCACGAGTTTAAATATTTATGAATATATAATATTATTGCCCTACAAAAAATAGCATCAAAAGAAGAAAGAAAATTCTGAACTTGTGATCAAGAAGTAGAACAAATTCGTATAAGGAATTGAATTTTTTGATACCTGTGTTATGTCATGTTATGTTCACGATTTTATGCAAAATTGAAATGAACATCCAAATTTTTTTAACGGCACAAGAAAATTAGTTTTAAATTTTTATTAAACCAACACATTTTTTAATAAAAAAATATGCGTAACATTATTTCTCAGTTGCTTTAAACAGTTTTTCTAACAAGTATTTCAAAAAATAACAACCAAATATCAACGTTCTATAGCAGAAAAATGTATTTAAATATTTTTTTTATATTGGATGCTGTTTGCATTGCTTCTTAAGCACGAGAAAAAGTACCTCACTAAAACTTATTTTTTTTACTAGGATGTTACAGACCTCATAAAATAAATTGATCATAAAATAAAAAAAAAATAAAAATTTATTTATAACTCCAGAAAACTACATTTCGGTTAACCGGGTATTCGACACAAATTATTCGGTTTATTCGTTATTCGAAAATAGACAATTTTAGATTATTCGGACAGTTAATCGACCAAAATTAACCGTATAACCGAATGACGGTTAATCGATTGGATACCCTACCTCCTATACATCCTGAAATTTAAAAATGCAACATTTTCCACAAACTTAAAAACAAAATTATAAAAGTTGGTCATATTAGTACCTATATGAGTATAATTATGTGTGCGATTTCTATTTCTAATCGAAGCAAGGACTATCGTAGCTCTCATATAACCTTTTTACTAAAAACGTCGTAAAACTGCTAAAACGACATAGAGTATAAAATAACTCTTGCAGTTGGCAAAGCTCTTAACCGTACCAAATTTTGTTGAATTTGAACAAATAACATACAAATTATGGAACTATATATTTTTTTAATAATATAAATAATATTAGTAAGGAATACTAGACTATACATTAGAGTGTCCCGTAGACAAAAAATTTGTAGGAAGACCCCTCAAACGATGCGTTAAAAATAGCTTAATATGTTAAAAATATTAAAATTTTTTTTAAGATTGATCTTCAGTTCCCTACCAGCGATTGAATGTCACGGGTCTAGAACATTTCGTCCAAGAAATAGTATTGAGTTTTGTTTTGAAATGGGTATCAAAAAATTCGTAATTTTTAGCCAATCATAAAAAAAATAACTTAAAACATTTTCGCAAAAATTTTAGTCCATAAACCGTCATTTTAGTACATCATGCTCTTTATTGCAAATATATTAAAAATTTGCATTGTAGTAAGTACTGTTGATAACACTATGCAACAGTATTTTTGGGGGCGGAATAATTTCGATTGCAATTGATAGCTCTTGATATGTGTAATGAACCCTCCAAAGGATTTTTCGCTGGTAGGCAACATTTTTTTTATGACCACTAAAACTTTTCTATTTTTGCACAAAAGTAGTTTCAGATAAAAAGAAAAAAATAATATAAATATAGCTTCAAACTAAAATATTTTTACATAAATGTTTAGAGCACTTAAATGGCAATATTTATTAGAACTTTCTATTAATTTATCTCTAATAATAAGGGGTCATTTCTAGTCCTTTTGAACAAAATTAAACAAAAGTCCATTAAAACTTGAGTTTAATTCGTTAAAATATTCTACAGAAATTTTCTACGTCGAATTTCACTAGGGGTCACCTAAGGTCCAAAGTTCATACGATGAAGTGTTCATCCAAATAAATGAAATTTATGAAATTAATATTAATTTTGTTTACGATTTGTACAAAAATTTTAATTTTATGATATATTTCATTGCCTAGTTTAAGGAGTTTATGTAAGAAATGTGGGAAAATTTCATAATTTTCTTTTTTAACAACATATGATAAGTCGAATGAATTCGACGTAGAAAATATATGTAGAACATATTAACCCATTAAACTTAAGTTTTAATGGACTTTTGTTTAATTTTGTTTAAAAGGACTAGAAATGACCCCTTATTATCAGAGATAAATTAATTGAAAGTTATAATGAAATATTGACATTTAAGTGCTCTAAACATTTATGTAAAAATATTTTAGTTTCGAACTATATTTATAATATTTTTTATATTTATCTGAAAGTTCTTTGGTGCAAAAATAGAAAAGTTTAAGTGGTCATAAAACAAAAATTTTGCCTAAAAGTGAAAAATCCTTTGGAGGGTTTAATACACACCTGAGCTATCAGTTGCAATTGGAATGATTCCGCCCCCATGCGATGAACCTCAATTTGTTGCATAGTGTAATATATAATTTTTCAAATTTTCCCAACAAATTTTTCATAAAAATACCTTAAAAAGTCTTGTAGCGAAACAAAATCTCATGGGAAAAATTTTTAAAATATTTTTTTCATAACCAGCATAAAATTACGAATTTTTTATACTCATTTCGATTAAACTTTTTTTGACCAAAATGTATGGGACCCATGATTTTTCAATCGCTAGTAGGGAACTGAAGACCAATTTTAAAAATTGTTTAAGTATTTTTTTCGTATAAGCAAATTTTTACGCATCATTTGAGGGGTCTTCTTACATCTAAATCTGGAAAAAGGATTTCCTCGGGACACTCTACCAGTGTTGCCAGTTTAGCCTTTTTAAGGTTAAATCTAGCCTTTTTATTTTTCTTTTTGCCTCAAAATTTTCGTTTTAGCTTCTAGCTTTTTTGATTCTTAACATAGCCTTAAAAAGACTAAAAATTTAATAAATAAATTTTTATAAAATTATCAATTTAAGCATTTTTGTGTATTGATTCGCATAAAAAATGGATATTATTTATATATAAGGAAAATTTTGGCCTATGTCGCTTCATTCCACAAGAATATCATAATTATTTTTAAAAAACTTTATTACCCATAAGAACTATTTATTTTATATTTATAAATTCACTAAAATATCTTAAAGAAATACCAAAAACTAATCAGAACAAAAAAATTAATGCTAGTTTTGGCTTGATTTCCACGTTTTTTATTTGAGGATAAATTTTATACGAAAATTGATTTTATTATTTCAAAATTTGAAGTATAATGCGAAATATGTGGTGTTGATTAAGGCTAAGAACATGTTTTTTGGTCCATACAATTTCAAGTCCTTAAAATATATTGACGCCATCTGAATTTTATACCTTCATTTGACATCAATATTAACATAATTTATTCTTCGCGATATTTGTTTGCAAGCGAAATTTGTTTAGAGATGAATGCCGCTGTAGCCGATATAAATGAAGTTACTCTAATTTTTTTTCTTTATAATATCAATTTTAATCATAAAAACGATTCTTTACAGATATTTGTCGATAATCTAAAATAAAATCTTACAATAAAAAAATTAAGAATAAAATTTTTAAATTTAGTGAAAATTTTCAAAATTGCATTAAATTTTTGCATTTAAAAATTTTTTAACGCCAATTTGACTTGGGCGCGTGATTTATTAATAAATTCGGATTACACGATATTTTGGATCATTTCTATGAAAGCGGAATTTTTCATTAGCGAAAAACATTCTTTTAGAAATATTTAAGCCAATTATATGAAAGTTTGAGAAGATGCTATCCCATATATGGTTTTCTGACATCAACTAAATATACATTAAACAGTAGGTAATCACGTCGTCTTTAAAATTATGGCCTCTAAATTGATTGGCGCACATTTTCTATCAAATAAAACTGCAAAATTTCAAATATCGTGTATTTTTGGTTTAATTTTTTATCACAGCATAACTTTTTAACGGGTACTTGTTATACAAGAGATGAATTTCGAAAGACTTATCTTTCGTCCGGTTAATGGTTTAAATAAAACAGTTGCAAATTATCAGTGCAAAACTAAAATAAATCTAAAAATCCTCGAAAGTTTCAACTCAGTTTTTTACATTTTTTAGTTTCCGTGAGATTAGTTATTTTGCAAGATCTACAAAAATCAATCAAAACTTTTCCTAATTTTAAAGCAAACTTTGGCAATACAATACACTAAAAGTAGGTTTCATACAGTTTCGAAATTTTTGCATTTTCTTCATATGTATATTACAGTGCCTTGATTTGTATGGGAACAAAAAAAAGTTGCAAATGTACCCCCCTAAACTTAAAGATTGATATGTTTTTAACTCACTCCCAAAATATTTCGGTTCAATTATTTCATTTACGTGAGCTGGACCATTTTTAAAAAACCTCCAAAAATATGGTTTTTGATCGACAGTATATATAATTTTTAATTTTTTGTCAAAAAAAAATTACAACATATGACGCAAAAAGTGAAATGAAAGCCAAAAATATTTTAACATTTGTTTTCATTCTCGCGAAATTAAAATATAAAGAGAACAATAAAAATTACAAAATATTTTGCAGAAATATTTTGATACTTACCATAATTTAACACGGATAATCAACAAATTATTTAGAATAGTTACATTTTTTTCATGTTTAGTTTTATTTTTTAATGTCAAGAATATTTATTTTGAATAATTTGTTAAACTTTTTTTTATAAATGTTATAAATATATTTTTTTTTTGTAAATGTATAAATAAAAAACACGCTTTATCGAAGACACAAATTTATTCAGTATTCAAACCTTTTATACGAAATATAGTCAAAATAAAAAACTTGGTTAATATTTTTTTATATATGGAACATACATGTATGTTCGTATATATAATTCCATTTATGGTACTCTATTTTATATATGTTTTTATATATGAATTCATATATTGAAAATATGTCCATATATGGAACCATATCGTACTCATAATCTCCTTAACTCACAGTTAATATTTCCTATAATATTTATCCATCATTATTATATAATGATTTCGTGGAAATATATTTTTGTTCAGTCATTCCTTCTTTAAATATAATAATTGGTAAACTAAACAAAAAAACCAATAAAGAGTTGTTTTTCAAAAACTTTGGATTACATACCATGTTATAAAGTAGTTACCAAACTACTTCTATGCAATATAGAAGGTATGTTGTTGTCATTGAAAAGTAACTACATCAGTAACTACATGCCATTACCAAGTTTTTGCTGGGATTGTCCAAAATATCATTAGCACAAAACTTATTACGGATTTAAGTCAGTTTCAGCTAAGTTAAAAATGTTTGATATTAAGCTAAATTTTGTTTAAATACTATTTATGTGATACAAATCTTAGCCCCTTAAAAATTTGACACAGAGTTGGTTATAGCTTGGAAAACTAATGCGATAACTTTTTAAATAATAACAGAATATATACATACGTGTTAGGGTCTGATTTTGGAAAAAAAAATTTACTTGTTATATTTAAAATATTTAAATTTTAAATATGTCTTGTTCTTGCTTTTAATGGTAATTAATAATATTAAACGTAACACTTAATTCTCTAATTTTTTTTAGCCGCGTTAAGAAACCCTATTTTTTTTAGAGAAGAAAAAAAAATATAAACTGTTTAGAAAGACAAGAAATTGTCCTTTTCAAAAAGTATATACGGTTTTAAATTAACTGCAAAACTATGTTGAAAATTTAAGACACAATCTCAGTTTTTTAATTTTTTCTTCTATTTTTTGAAATTTATATTTATTTTTGACCCACACTTTCTTAAAAAACATACGTTTTTTAATATGCCATCTCATTCTATGCTTCATTGGAAAAACAAAACGGTATCGCTTGATAAAATCGGATGAAAATTGTAGAACCTATGAAGTTTGTAAAATGTGTACAACTCATAAAATCTTGTTATTTTACTTTTATATGGCTTTTTCCATTACTTATGATGCATGAAGATTTTACGGGTATTACAACTTCTTCAAAAATTTATAGGTTCCACAATTTTCATCCGATTTTATCAAGCGATACCTTTTTCTTTTACCAATGAAGTATAGAATAAAATGGCGTATTAAAAAAGTATGTATTTTAATAAAGTGTGGGTCAAAAATAGATATAAGTTCAAAATAATAGAAGGAAAAATTTAAAAACTGAATTTTTGTCTTAAATATTTAACATAGTTTTGCAGTTAATTTAAATCTGTATATTATTTTTGATTGACAGTTTCTTGTCTTTCTAATACAGTTTAAAAAATTTAATTTGTTCAACTGGTATTCTAAATATAAAATTTTAAAGCCGCGTAGTCCGAAAAATCGGTCCTTCGGATATAGCTCCCGATTTTAAAGGTATATTTAAAATTCTAAAAATTTTATAATAATCTACTGACACTTATCTATAAACTACACTATATTATATTCAAATATATTTTTATTGTTTTAAAAAATATTTTAAAACGAGAGAAAAAGCTATAGCCGGTCAAGCCCGACCATATGATACTCTACACCAAAGTTTACATTATAATTCGGGGAGGGGTCTTTTATTAGACTTGGAAAATAAATCAAAAGAATACAGAATATTACGTTAAGGCTGACATTTATATGAATTTATTCACTTTTGGGTGATTCCCGAAAGAGGGCCTTATATGGGAGGAATGGCAAACTATTGACCGATCTTTGTAAAATTTGGCACTATCATTTATGTTCATATAAAACTTATTTGTGTCGAATATTAGCTTGATATTGAAATTTTAACGGGATTTATGGCCGTTAAAGTGATTTTCGGAAAGGGGTTTATATTGGAGCTACACCACCTATGGTGGTGTAGGGTATAAATACTATAAAGTCCCTCAGGTGCAAAATTGAGTTCATGCGAGTTGTTTTCGTTTTGTTCGTTTCTTCTTAGAGCTTGATGCTTTTAGTTTTTTAATTATAAATTATTTTGTTAATTACTAAACATTAAGTAAATTGAAGAAAAAATTTTTGGATTTATTTTATTATTTAAATTTTTATGCAATGACAAATTACAAACATGTACTCATTTGTGCTCCCCACTGTATATAAAAAATGTAACACTTCTAATTTGAATTTATTTTATTTCAAGACCTAATTAAGAAATTCACTGCCTGCATAATAGAAGTACTTTTATAGTACATTAAAAAGACTTTGCTCTTAAATAGGGTACAGAATAAATATAGTTTATATAATTTTCCATACCGTATAAAGCATCATTATTAGTTTCATTTGAGTTTATGGTTCACAAACTAATTAGAACACTTTTTCCTTTACGTCAGTGAAATTTAATATTTTTTTTAGCCCGCATGCTTTTGACTCGGTATCAGGCAGTAGTAGTTGCTATTTAAAAATTTTATTTAGACCAAGTCATATTTTTGTGTTGTTTGTGTAGTTTTTTTTTTTATTGGATTTTTTTTTTAAGTTTTGTAGACACTTCCGTTCTTTTTTTTCAGTATTTTATGCAAATTTTGTTTGTGTATTTATTTTTTTAAGTTTTTGTTTATGTTTTAGTTTTGGTTACGTACCACAACCAACGTATATTAAACATGTGTAGCGTTTAGTTTAATAAAAAGAAGAAAACAAGAAAAAAAAATAAATAAATAGAACGCTGTAGAATATTAAGTTAAATTTTTTGCATATATGTGTGTATATCGTGTGGATTGACAGTAAGTGTATGTATGACTTTATATGTATGTATGTTATTTGGATCAAAATAACCCCGGAGTTCTTGGAAATTGTATACCATTTTTAAATAAAATATGTTCAATAAAATTAAAAACCTACTTCTTATATTTAAAATAAAGCTAATAGGTACTTTTAAAACTGCGGGAAACATTTTTTTTCTTTTTCCTATTAACACACATCTTTAGAAAAAGTAGTAAAAAACTTTTAAAGTTTAATGCATACCTTTAGGGAGTTTTTATAACATAAGGAAATGTTATAGTATTTGGAAAATTATTTTCTTGGTTTTTCTCCAAAGGTGTTTTTAGTTGTTTTTTTTTTTTTTTGCTTATACATAATTTAAGTTTAAGTTAAAATGATGATTTTAAATTTGCATGTATTTTAATATACAAATTAGAAAGATGTTTACGAAAAAAAAACAGAAAGAAAAAATTATTTTCAAATAACTAAGTAAATAAAAAAAATGTAGAAATAAAGCTAACGTTTCCTATCGACAAGAAGAAAACACCTTACAATATCTTACTTTAAACCTCTGTGATCTTAAAAATTTTCAAATTCTTTAAAGTTTAAATGTAAGCAAGCTTTAAGTTAATTATAAAAGTAATCTTTGCCGTATAAATTATAAAAGTTAAATGACATTTAAGTACTTGAATTTAATAAATCATGGTTCAAAATTTTGTTGTGTAAAACTACATAACAATTAAATGACATACATTATGACCGAAGTATTCATTTGGGAAATACTCTCATGGGTCGTATGAGTGTGATTTAATTGATTAATATCACGTAACATGATGTATGTCTCTGTACATAAACAAAATACATAAGTACATACATACATACATACATACATACATACATACATACATACATACATACATACATACATACATACATACATACATACATACATACATACATACATACATACATACATACATACATACATACATACATACATACATACATACATACATACATACATACATACATACATACATACATACATACATACATACATACATACATACATACATACATACATACATACATACATACATACATACATACATACATTCGTACTTATACATACAATTTTATATAATATGTCACGCAATACTAAAATCAATTATAGAATAAAGTGTATTTATATAGTTGAATTGAGCTCACGAAGAAAATTTAATTAGTCTACGATTTAACACAAACAAGGACATTATAAATATCTGTATATTTTCATTTGTACATATGTACTTAGCTTAGATTTTATGATATTCGAAACAGAACGTTTTTATATTGTTAAATTTCGTCATAACTATTACCTACTCGTTTAGATAATACACCGATCAAAATGCATGTAAGGTTAATAAAAAATAATAATAACAAATTCAATACGAGGTTTTTTTATGCCAAGAATTGTTGTAATGAATGACATAAAAGTCAATTAAAACTTAGTTTAACAAGTTAAAATGTTCTACATAAATTTTCTATGTTAAATTTCTATAGAAGTCATCGAAGTTCAACAGTTCAGATTCAATTTGTCAAAAAAATGTTAAATTATTAAATATATTAAAAGGGCGCGGATTTAAATATTTACGTTACATACATACGTGTAATTATTAAAAATTGTAGCGCATTGTAATGAACACGACATTAAATGATGCTATTAAGGCTTGAGTACATGAAACATTATTCCCAAGTAGTATCATTTGTTTCCTAGCGAAAATAATAAAGGAGGTAAAATCTAGAAAAGAGGGTGACTATCGGGAGCTATTGATTGTGCTAGCAATCAGCCGGACGGGGAGGTTCATGTCTACTCTCATCTCTCTTGCTAGAAACATAGTCCAAAAATAAATAATTAATGTAGACTCCCTAAGTAAACAATAACACTATAATACTGGACCGGTAGTTGATTTTTCTCTACAAATAATGATGTAACTAACTCCATATTAAATTAACTTTATTTACAGAAACTATAGTATCAACCATATAAAACAAGACGCAAAGATAGAATCCACAAGATGGTAATAGGGATTACGTCTCTAAAACCCATCCTACCTAAGATCTTAGGACGTGAAAATGTTAAATTAAGATCCCTCACTAAAACTAACTTCACCTATTCGATCACAACACAAAAGGAATTAACAAATTAAAGTTTCATTCTGATGAATTTATATCTTTTATTCATAATATAAAAAGAAACATATTATATGACTAAGTCTTCGCCATAATCTTAAATTCAAAATATTTTTGTAAAATACAGGTGTGGAAACGTGACAAAAGAAATTATCTTAATATGTCTAATTTACTATAATCAATTAGAATTTAATAAAATTAAAAAAAAAACTACTTTAATTAAAGTACATAATAAGTTTTAATAACAAGTAAAACGTTGTTTGACACGCGCTATAAACCTACTGTAGGGTGTATATAAATATAAAAAGAAATATGTATATAAAAAAGAATAACAACTCACAGTGGGGTCAAACGCAAATTTTTTGGTAATAAATCTGAATCTCCTAAACTACTGGTCGGCTCAAATTGAAATGTATGGAAGAGTTGTAGAGGAGGACCCTGTGATAACATGAGATAAGCTACAGGGTGTCAAAGTTGACTACCTCGAGTATGTAAAAGTTAAAAAAAATCGTAACTTGTACAAATGAAGTCCGATTTTAAAGATTTTTAGAAGATATTTACGCTTGAATTTTTGATTTTTTGGCTCGACTTTCTTTTGTTTTTTCGGGAATAGTCCGGAGACATATGAGGTAAACATTTTTTAAAAATATTCTGTAATTTGCTACATATTTCAAAATAATATGCTGAAAGAATTTTTGGATTATCTCAATTCGTCTAGACGTGAAAAATATTCAAAGTCAGCACTCTGAAGCATGAAAAATGTCTATTTTTTTTACAAAAATATAGTACAATTCATTCACTTTTTTCTCAAAGTTCCGTTAATAAATTTTTTTTCCTTATTAAATTCAAAAGATAAGGCTTCATAAATGGTTAATAAGGAAATTTTGAATTGATTTAAGTTTGCACCCTACATCCAGCATTGGCCGAAAATTGTCAATTTTAAAAAATAGTTTCATTTTTATCGATTAATAAAAAAAATGTCACGCGAGCTTTTTTAAATTTGGTATCCATATTTTTTATAGAAATAAATTTAAAATGATTTAACACTAAACTGCTTCCCGCCCGGCCAAAAACGAATGCAGGAGTGGAGATTTTATGTTAAAAGAAAGTTTTTTTTTAACGACTATTTTTAAAAGCATATTAGCATAATATTTTTAATATTATTTCTTATGTAATGTATAAAACGAAAATCACGCTTTCATTCCTAAAAAAATTAATAAAATAGCTCCAATAACCTATTTTTTGTAATTTTTCAAAATAATTTTTTTTTTTTTTTTAAAATAGCTGAAAATCAAAAAAAATTTAATTTTTTTAATACAACTCCAAAATTTTAAAAGAATATAAAAATAGACTTATTTACCAATTCAACGATATATAACATGTTGATATAGGTCATTTAATAATAGTAATATAATGGCCTCAAAACTACCAAGTCACGTCAAAAGTTGCAAAATTCACTATTTTGTTCCGTATTTCCATATGTGCGTATACGTAACACTCAACTGCATTGCTTATTTTTTTTACGAGATAATAATATTTATTAATGAATTTATTTAAGGTGTTCATAATTTTTCTACTGAAAAGGTTTTTAAAATTACCTAAGTACATAAATAAGTATATTTTCCTTCGTTTTTTATTACATTTTTTTAAGTTTTTAAATAATTTACCTAGATACTTAATTAATGTATTATAACAAAAATGATTTTTTTACAATCGCATAGGTACATTTTTTGACGTACCTGTTTAACACTATAGGTCAAAAAATGAAATTGGGGGTTTTGAGCAAAAATTTAAATTTTTAATTTATTTTTGCCTGTCACCATTTACCTGATATAAATATTCTTTTTCTATATATAAGTATCCTTATAAATATGCAGATTTATTAGTGAATTTGCCATTATGGAGATTACATTAAAACACTTTTCTATTTGCAAAGTAATCTGGGATAATCTATCTGATATTATCAATCGTCTAGAAAAAATAAGAAAACTCATTGATACAGTAGTATCTTTTGGTTTAACTCTTACTGCAGAAGACAGTTTAAAGCTCGAAATTTTTTATAAATCATACGAAAAAAGATGCAAGCTTCAGATTGGTCAATACCAAAGTTCAAGAAAAAAAATGAAGAGTGGTTGGAGGGAGAAATACCAATTTTCATCGAAAAGCAGAAAAAGGGTCGATCAAAAAAAGTTACGATGAAGTTCAGCTAAGAACAAAGAGGACCAAACAGGAATCTATTCTAAATTCACATACGAATGCCGAAATAAAAGATACATTTAAAGCTTTAGTAACACGTACGCAACCAAAGGAAGTAGAAAAAGTTATAGATGTGTTACCAACAGCTTCTCCCAATCGATTACATCGGATAATCCAAAGCATAGTGACACCGAAATCAACATCGTCCTTTACCTCTGGAGATGCTTTAGCTCTAATATTAAATTTAGGATTATCAAGAAACCAATACGAGATTTTGAGGAAATCTGTTAGCGAAAAAGGATATGATATCTTTCTCAGTAGCAAATCAGTGAGAGAAGCGAGAAGTAATATTTTACAGCCTATGGAGCACCCGGTTAATGCTGTTCTGTTAAAAGTGCTAAAGTTAAAATATTGCAATTACTTGAAAATACTGCCTCTAGAATTATATCTACCTTCAGCAATGATAACATTGAAAAATGCAAAGATATATTTTTTTTGTAAAAAAAAATAGCCATTTTTCATGCCAATTTCAGATTTTGAATATTTTTCACGTCTAGACGAATTGAGATAATCCGAAAATTCTTTCAGCATATTATTTTCAAATATGTAGCAAATTACAGAATATTTGTAAAAAATGTTTACCTCATATATCTCCGGACTTATTCCTGAAAAACTTATTCAAAAATTCAAAATTCAAGCATAAATATCTTTTTAACTGTAAGAGATAACTTAAATAAGTTAGCTTATTTTTTCTTTATCTTGCCAAGCACTTTCCAGGAATATAAAAATCTTTAAAATCTGACTTCATTTGTACAAGTTACGATTTTCTTTAACTTTTACATACTCGAGGTAGTCAACTTTGACACCCTGTATCTTATCTCGTGTTATCACAAGATGATTTTTTCTACAACTCTTCCATACATTTCAATTTGATCCGACCAGTAGTTTAGGAGATTCAGATTTATTACCAAAAAATTTGCGTTTGACCCCACTGTGCAACTTCAACAAGATACTTTTAACATTAGTTAAATTTGTTCCTCTCCCTCTCTTGATTAATTTTTATTTCCAATAGACATCAAATTAAAAGAAATAAACAAACGAAAACAAAAGTGCATTAAATGTTGCTGTTTGTGTTTTTGTGTGTAAAGCTAAAGTACAAAACATAATTGATTTTTTTTTTTTTCTTAAGAGTCAATCTTTCTTTTAATACATATTATTGCTAAATATTAATGGGAAACAAAAGTAATCCAGAGTATAGGTGATTTCAAAATTAGCTGTTATTCTCTTTTACATATACTCTTAAAAATGAACACTCTTTTAACTAGATTTAAACAAAAGGTATATAAATTAATAATAATGTATATAAATTTAAAATAATGCTGCTGATTGTTGAGGCCTCACCAAACTGCTGCTGTAGAGTTATGCTTTTGATCAAATTTTTTTATAGACAATGTATCTGATCTTGGCCACTATAATAAGGGTGTTCACTTAAAATTAGTTGCTTATTGCTAGTTTAAGAAATATAATACTAAAATTAGTTTAATGTTTTATATAGATATACTTCAGCATCTTAGTTCAATATTTTAAACACTTTTTCATTTATTAATTTAACCTTTATGTTTACAACCAAAAATTTATACGTATCCTTACAACCAACATACCTGGTTATGTCATGCATTTTGTATGCAATTTTTGACTCTTTCATGTTTTCAAGTGTTTTTACGATAGAAAGATAAACACGTGGTATTTGATAATAATATTTTCTTGTAAGGAATTATATAATTTAACATTTTATTATCATTTGCTAAAATATAACCGTTTTTACCTAATATTGACTGAGTGAAGCCAAAAATATAAGGGTTTTTTAAGAACATTTAATTTTTTCCCACTTAAATAAAATCAGGCTTTCCCATCATTCGAAGGCGTAACGGTTTTATTTTTTCCTCGTGCATTCGAATTTCAGATTGCCTTTCCGATTCATTTATTGATCTTTGAAAAGTACCTGGAAATTTTACTAATGGAAATTATTCCTATATGATTTGTTTACACTTTTTCAGTGCTTTTTTATGACAGAATTTTGATGTTTTTAAATTTTTATGATTATTTCTTAATTATTATACAACCGTTTTTGCCTAATTTTGACTGAGTATTACTAAAAATACAAAAAGAAAGATCTAAATGGTTTTATAGTACCCTTGAGTTTTTTCCCATTCAAAAATAATCCGGTTATCCCTTTATTCGAAAGTATAACGGATTCATTTGTTCCATGTGTATTTAAAAACCTTTGCATTTCATTTATTGAACTTTGCTAAGTACCTGAAGAAGTCACCCATTCAAATTATTTTTTTATGAAATTTTTTGAGATTTTTACATTTTTATAATAATTTGCTAATTAGTATATAACCGTTTTCACATTGGTTTTTGTAAACTAATTTTAATTTCCAATTCAAATGGAATAGTACTTTTGAGATGCACCTGTTGTTGGTTTTCCTATCATTTAAAGCTAAAGCAATGTTGAAGTCAAAGAAGAGTACATAAGTCGAATGCTGGAGAAAGTTAGAAATACAGAAAGTGAAAATGAGCAGTAACATTTATCAACAGATGAAGATACTAAAGATTACGTGAGAAATGTAGATGATTCATATGTAGAGGAAATACAGTTAATAATGAATATAATTCTACATATGACACTGAAATGGATGCAGATGCACTTGAAGTCTTAATAAACACATGTATGGGAGAGATGTAATTTTCTTAAGAACGAAAACGTATGTATTTATCCATATGATACAATTTGGCCTATAATTTGATGCTGGACTACAATTTGTCAATTTGGGAACTGTCAACAAAAGGAGAACATTCGGATGTGGCTACTTCTGTCACAAATATTAAAAGATACATATATGGAAACTTAAACAAATCGTATAAGGTAATTCCTGTTGCAGCTAAGCGAATAACTAACTGTAGAGAAAATAAAAGAAAGGTACAAATTATACTACATTGTTGCTCTAGAAGTGGAATCGAAAGCATGTTGGAAGGCCAGTAAGATTAAGAGATGAATATTTTTTATCCGAAACCAAGAAATTCGAGATATTAGTACAAAAATGAAGAATAAAGTGAATTGTTTTACATGTTCTAGAAGAAGACCAACGCGAAAGGCATGTAGGAAATACCATAAACCAACATGTGCTAAATATTCAGAAGATATTAAGAAATGTAAGGACTGCGCAGCCGAAAATACATTTTTTTTAATTTATTATAAGTTAATGTCTCTATTATTAATAAAAAATTAAACATAATAAATATTTTACTTGTATTCGATAAAATATTTCCACAAATTGATTTGTACATACCCGGGTATGCTGGTTGTAAACATAAGGGGTATCGTCACCAAAATGCTTATAACTTTATCTATAAACTTTTATTTAACTTTTTTCTTCAGAATATCATAGCTAACATTATTGTTGACAAACATCTAATTTTCAATTTAATATGACAACCAGAACTCCAATTATGCTAATTTAAAAATGAAAAACATACCCGGGTATGCGGTTGTCAACATAAGGGTTAAAGATTTAACAATCTTTTGAAACACAAGTATATAATTTTTTGGAAGAATTCTTAACACTTAATCTTATAGTTGTTCTTATTTTCTTATCTTTAAGAACTAGATTATAATTTTTACTTGTAGTTTAATACTACGAATTTATACAAACATTATATTTTCTTTAAACTAATATTAAGAATTCTTTTGGTATGAATTTATTTAAAATATTGAACTGAGACAATTTACCAAATACGAATAATTTAGGATCAAAAGTTGAGGTACTTTTGCTTCCCACGAAGACGTTAAAAGGGTTGTTTATGGTTTATGAATCGTTATCCAATACTATTTTTATATTAGAGTAGTGTACTTTTTAGATTTCCTTTCCACAATTTAAATATTTTCTTAATTTCGATTAATTAGAACAATAATTTAAGAAACCACTAAAACTCGAGATTTTGGTTATTCACTGGATGCTTGTTCTTTTTCTTTTATATAGGTGTCTGTTAGTTGTTTGAACGGTTCTTCTTGAATGTTTGTTTCTTTTTATTGCGTTTTCGGCCTATATGTTTTTTTTCTACTCAATGATCACGTTGATAAAATTGATAAAATTAAAATGATGCAAAAACAATGATACAGTAGTGGCTCTGTAAATTTGTCCACTATGATTTTTGTATTCAACTGTTGTAGTTTTGCTACAAAAGTATTAACCGTATCAAGAAAATTTTGAAGTTTATGACAAATTAAAGATTTTGCGTAAAGCAAAAATTTTACAAAATTGGAAACTTTGTCAAGCTTCAAACAACTATCAAGACTTCCTCCTTTAGTGGCATATAAAGAATGTGAAGGTGGTTACAGATTCTGATAATTAAAATTATATAAATAAATTTTGATTATATTAACTAACTTTTGTTAGTGTTGATTATGTGCAATCAATTAGATTATTAAATTTATTGTAATTTAAGTATTTATCACTTTTTAATTTTTAATACTATCTTGGTAAAATGTCTATCTGTGTTGAAGGTTAATCCAAAAAGAATTTGTTAAAACCACGCTGTGATTTACCGGAGATAAAACTTAAGGTTTTACGTTCGATAAATTATCGAAAAAATGCATTATTGCAGAAATTTCTGGGCTTACACATAATTTTTTCCCATGCGTTGATGTGCTTTGAGATGAGTTGGTGTGCGTTAAAATATACTAGTGGCTAATGCATACTAAACATGACTTCTACTAAAATTAAATTTTTTTAAAAAATACATCTTATGGATACAACTAAATATTATACTAAATAACATAACTATATTTCAATATATTATACATATATGTAAAGATGAAGAAAATTAAATTTTATAATCTATTAATACTTATATAAACTATGTTTTGCGTACAATAATTTCGCAATATGTGATGAAAATTCAAAGAAAATTGTTTGTGCTAAAAATTAATAAAAATAGGTTACCTAAAAAATATGAATGTGGAAAACAATACATTACAGCATATTAAAAAATTTTTTTACTCATTTTAGGGGTTTATTTAAAATCAATAAACCTATTAATTCCGTTCTTTAAACATAAATATTTCTGTTTGAAAAAGTGTTTATAGCCACATTATTCGTTTTTCAATGTGTAATTCAGGAAACATAATAACACTGGTCAACAAAAAAAATCCTCCCCATAGACGAATGTATTTTGATGTTCTAAACTTGATGTACTAAATACGAATCTGCTTTCAGTTTTTTTCCATTAGGTCTGGATTTTTTTATGGGCGTGTCTAATATCTCGTTCATAGTAAGGGCATTACTTTAGTATATTTCCTCATAACTCAAGAACGATGTGTACGATTGACATAAGTGATACACCAAAAGATGCATACTAAAAATATCTTCAAATCATCCAAACTTAATTTTTTTATGTGCTGAATAGTTTCGAAGTTATTTTGAAATAAGTGCTCAAAAAATTTAATTTTCATGCAAAATTTATTAAATTTATTTTAATAAATGAAAACATAAAAAATGTTACAGTTTACAATCTTTATTCTAAAGCTGGTAATGCTGCGAACAAAATAAGGTATGTATCTTCAAAATTGATGCACAAATCGTGATTTTATTCACAGTTAAGTAAAAATACCCATGTTACATACAATTGCATAGAAATACAGTGGTGGAAAAAAAAATATATTTTATATATATTTTTTTTAAACAAAAATAGGTGGATTAGGTGGGTTTTGACAAGTTAAACAAGAATCTGCATTCACTTTTTTTCTATTACGTACTGATTTTTTTTAGGTGCATGACTAATATCTAGGGTGATCGACGCGGTTTTCCAACTGGTTTTAAGACCGGTTTTTTCAGTCAATGTGCTGTCGGTTTTTTCAAAATGTTCATTTTTCTAATGTCGAATAGACCGGTTTTTTTAAACACAAAAAACCGGTTTTAAAAATAGCATTTTATTTCAGAAAACATGTACTAAATAGTGATATTTGAGTCGAAATTTAGGAATAATTTTTTAAATATTCATAAAGACTGATTTATTATGCTTTAAGAATATAGTTTAAGTCTAAATTGGAATTTGTTCTGTAATATTAAACAAATAAATAATTAATAATCATCCTTTATGATTTTTTTAATCTATTGTAATATCTGTAATATTTTTACACCCAATTTAATTTCATTTATCCAATATTTCCTTTATTTTGTAAAGGTGTTGTGTTAAAAAAGTTTCACTTGCAGAATCGTTTCAATTGAGACAGGCTTCCATATTAAGCCATCGATTCTGTTTATACTAACTAAAATTTAGATGACTTTTTTCAACAATTTTGAAACATAATTATCTTTTATTCATCTAGATATATAATTTTCTTAGCATTTTTTCTTTTTTCAGAGCTTTCTGATGCTGCCAAACGACGTAGAAAAAAATTTGGCTTAATTATACAACTTTTCGTCCAACAAATCCTAATGGTGCCATATTTTCGAAATTTTTATCAGGAAGCGGATATAAGTGGATTTATGTGTCCTTTTCTAAGAATTTTTTTTCTTTCCAGAGCTTTCTAAAGCTCCCAGAAGACATAGAAAATTAAAATTCAGCTTAATTATAACCCTATTCGTCCTACAAATACTAACGGAGCCAGATTTTGAAATCTCTATCAGTGAGCGAAAATACGTGGAACTATATATATGGATTTATATATATCTTTCTAAAGCATTGTTTCCTCTCCAGAGCTTTCTGAAGCTCCCATACGACGTAGGAAACTAAAAATCGGTTTACTTTTAAAACTATTCGTTCTACAAATTCTAGCAGAGCCAGATGTTTCATTCAGGGACTGAAAAGTCGGTTTTGGTATTAAGAACTTTTGAGTTGTAATACTTATTGTTTGCTCTCCAAATCCTATCAAAAACTGATTCTGTATTTCGGCTAGGGAGCGCATTTACGACGATTTTTTTTTATTTTGAAAGGTTTACGAATTTAAAACTTTAATCAATATTATACCAATAAATTCTTCAAATAATTGACTTCAATTAGGGAGAGGAAGGTGTCTAAAGGTTGTTCATATTTTTTTCTTTTAATTTTCGGATTTGTTTGTGCATATTTTCATTATTATATTATTTTTCCTGACATTGTCAGGCTTTTACGCTTGTATTTAATAAATTTTAACTTGATTATAAGAATTATTGATTTTTTTTAAAGAAATGTAGTCTTTCGATATAAATATTAACTTCTGAAAAAATCCGGTTAACCGGTTTTTTCTGAATTTCAAAAAGTGCAACCGGTTTTTTTAAAATACCAACTATTCGAAACCCGGTTTCTCAAAAAGTCGAATAATCGATGACCCTACTAATATCATCACCTATTAAAGGTTTGTCAAATTTAGACTATAACTCAAGAACCGTTGATATGATACATCAAAAGATGCAAGGTATGTCAATAACATTTTTTATTCGCTCAAGAATTTCAGAGTTATGGATCAAAATTTTCACGATTTTTCAAAAAAAAAAAAAAAAAAAAAAAAACATTGTTTGCTACTAATTACCAAATAACTACGGAAATATTAACTGGATAAAAAAATTATGTAAATTCAGCTCAAAGACAATTTAGATCACTATCTACTGGAGTTTAATTTATCTTAATCGGACAAACAGTTCTCGAGTTATACAAGTGTGACTGTCTAAAGGCGGGGTCATAGTAGTCATGCCCATACAAAAAATCAATACGTAATAGAAAAAAAAGTAAAAGGTGATTCCTATTTAGCACATTAAATTCGATTAGATTTTTTTATTTAGAATTTTGATACCCATATTGACTGTTTTTAAAAATTTTGAATCAGATTGATTGTCTGATAAAATACGAAATTTAAAGAATTTTGAAATAAATATTAAACAGATACCAAAAACTCATGTCTAAAATCATGTCAAAATTTACTAATTTAAATTTTCAATAAAATTAACCATGTTGTGAAAAAACCTTAAAAAATATGATGTTTCATGGAATAAAAAAATATTGATGTCACTCTTGGATATGTTTTATACATGAATGGACGCACCTTCCAAATACTTTTTAAATGATACCACATTTTGTATATGTTGCTTTAGGAGAAAATTCTAAAAAGTTCTAAAAACTGGAAAAAATATTTTTTTTAAAACATTTTCCAACTCACGAACATTCAGCAGTAGAACTAAAATATTTTGGGGAACATCATAAAACATATCAAGGTAAATTTTGAGGGTGGTAACAAAGTCACTTTTTTGAATGAGTTGCCTATATATATTCTGTCAGACAAAATAAAGTGCGGTTTTTTACTCTTGCTATTTAGTTCATAATTATTGCCTTCTAGGTGCATAATAGGCTATTTTTTGGTGTCCAGGTATTTGTAGTAATATATTCTTTAAATTAAAATACAAAAGAAGTTTTTGAAATATGTGTATTTCGAGTTTGAGGCAAAAGTGTTTTGTAGGTCATACATTTTGTGCGACAAAATAAAGTACCACTTTATTTAATTTCTTTTTTGCCTTCCAATTTTCAAATTTTTTGTTACAAACTGGAAGGGATATTCTTAATAAGTGCTAAATTTTAATTTTCCTTTCATTCAATTATATTAAAATTATTATTACGTTTAGAGAATAAGGATGAGTACTGTCATATTATCGGAAAATCTTCGACTACAATCCAGAGAGATTTTTTGACTCCAGATAGGGAAAATAAGGTAAAATTAGTGTATTTGTTTTTAAAGTGCAACATTTTAGAATCTGAAGCTAAAAGATTCATATCGTTATACAAATTAACAATTCTAAACGAAATTTAGAAGAAATTGACGGGGCGGAAACCATTAGACTAAAGACGTAACGATATCAATATTCTCGCCAAAAGAGAATGAGTTTCATCATCTAAAGTTATAAAGAAAGAAATAATTAATAATTACATCATTGTTAAAGTCCCAGAACCATTCTAAAATACAGCTATTTATATAAATAAACAATATTAGAACTTTAAAAAAAACTGAGAAAATTTTGGAAACTGCCATAGAAAAGTTTGAGGTTTTAAAATTTAGTAATAGGAGATCGTGTAAAAAAGGTTTTCCTAATATTGGTACATATGAAAACCATTTGTTTGAACATTGTCTGGACAGTTAGACAAGTAATAATTAAAATTATTTCCTCTTTTATCTCTCCGCCTAGAAATATGATATTCTTTTTGGTGAGAATTGCGATATAGCTACGATTTTACTTCGCTGTATTAGGGTTTCTGACCCCTCAGTTTCTTATTATTTTCATTTTAAATTGTAATATTGTATAATGAAATATTTTTTTTGTCCTCAGATTCTAATTTCATATTTTATTTGAAACATATACATATTTTCAAATGTAATAATAATTTTAACCCAAATTGACCGGGAATGTTTTTTTGTTTCAGATAATGACGAAATTTTCAAATTTAGGTCTATGGGGCATAAGAAAATTTACCTATTATACAAAATTTTGTTTCGGTCCCTAGGTCGGGCAGAACGGGCCGTTACCATATGGTCACGACAGGCACTACATAGATATTTTTTTTGTAAGAAGAAAATCAATAAATTTAAAAAAAAAAAAAATGTTTTTTATTGGAAAATTTCTTAAGGAGATGCAATTCAATATGAGTTCTAGTATGGTGTAATTTACATATCAAATATTCAGCATTAAGTACACCCCCTTTATTTAGAGCATTCACCGATATAACGCCTTATTGTAGCCGTTGGTACTAAAAAATTACTTTCATCACGATCATAACAACTTATTGTGTTAGAAATCCACTTTCGAATATTGGAGGACATCCACTCAATATAATTTACAGAGTAGCAAATGAATTTTGGAGTTTTACACTATAATTATTTAAGACTTCCTTTCTATTTTCCCAGATGCTGGCAAAAAAAATCAGCACAAATGCCATTATATACGTAAAAAAAATTGAGCTTTTCGATGTTCCTATTTTATACTGATTAGGATAAACAATCACATTTTGGTTTAAAATAATCTATCAAGGATTTAACGTGAAATACTACTGCTAGAAACGTTACTAGCGTCGCCTTCGTCACTAATATCACTATAATTTTTAAGACGTTCGATGAAAATCCTTCAGACATATTCATCATTGTCCCTTTTTAAGCTCTTAAAAGCTCTATTGATGGAAAATTTTCCTGGAAAACCAGTTTTTTTTACTAAAAAATTACATTTCTTGGCAAAATTTTCAAAGAAATGCACTACGAAAAAATTTCCATGTTGTGCCTGGCGCACCCATATGGTAATGCAGATATGTAGTCCATAAAAAACAGGAAAAATCATTTTATATATTTTACTGATTTACACTAATATAAAACTTCTTTTTTATATAAAAATCGTAAAAGATTTTTCTTAAAATTAACACTGTGTCAAAAAATTTATGAATTACTTTTTCATGTCGTTAATTTTTTAAATTTTTAACAATAATAATTTTAAGGGTTTCCAAAACGATCAATTGTTTCCAAACATATAATACCAATGACCTTTTATTATGATGATATAATTAACAAGATTCCATACGATGAAATGTAATTCAAATTTGTTCAAAATTTTTAGTATCTTCAACGCTGTAAAGCTTTTTATTTAACCGTTGTTTGCGTTACAATATGGGTGCGCTAGGTCAATTTGGGTTAATAGAATTTAATAAATAGAATATTTAAATTTACCACTTTTTAGCATATGCCTTCAAAAAATTCGAAATTAATTATTATGAAATAAATAGCAAGAGTAAAAAACCGCACTTTATTTTGTCCGAAAGTGTACATATTTCTAAAAGCATACACAGAAAAACAGATTCATTGTGACTACCGAATTTTTAGCCAATCGAATTTGGTCGGTTCCAATAACTAACACACAATTCGATTACAATTACTGAATATTTTTGGTACTCGCAACTATATTTAAAAACAATTCAGTAAAATAGAAATAACTATTGTGAATTAATATTTATATTATTTGACTTTTTCTTTTAATAATTTATTTCTTTTTTAAATAAAACGAACATATAAAAACATAATTAGAAAGTGAATAGAAATAAATACATTAAAACTATGAAAAAAACACAAAAATGTCTCTCGAATTAATGCAGTATTTAATTGGAATGGTCTTGATGTTTAGTGAAATCCGCTTTATTATTAATTTTCTTAAAATAACCAGTACAGACGAATTTGCAGGAACTTCGAATGTGTGCCAGATTTTAGAATCCAAGCCATTGAAAGTTATAGTCTGCAAACACATAAAAAACAGTGGAAACTTATTTTTAGGAAAAACCTGTGTACATCTAAAAAGCTTTTCTTTTGGACAACCAAGTTTGAAAGTTTAAAGAACTCAAAATTACTTACGGTGCTGATATGAGGTTTATTATTGTTGAAATGGCCAGCGCGACGAATTTGCAGCGATCTTGAATGTGTGGCGATTTGTAGAATCCAAGTCATTGAAAGTTTTTTGTCTGCAAACATATAAAAAAATTGAAGAAACTTAAATTTTTGTAAACGCCTGTGTACATCGAAAATAGATTTCCTTTTCAACCCAAAAGGTTTAAAGAACTTTCCACTAATTATTACATGACCAATGTTTTAATTTAATTTATTAATTTCACTGTATTTATAAAGAATTTTCTCAAATAATGTGTGTGTAATTTTATTACATTTATTTAAAATAATATTTTTACAAATGTCAACAATTTTTCTATTTTAATTCGATGTACATAACCGAATGTGCTTATCTTATATCATAACCGAATATTTTGTTTACATCCGCCATTAACGCTGGATTAAATTTGGTTGTCTAATCCAAATTATTGGGAAAAATATTTGATACTAACAATTCGGTCAATTGTACTTTTATTCAGTTGTTAGAACTACAGATCTATTTAAATAAAGTTTTTGTATTTATAAACAGAGAAAAGTCATTAAATTTATACTAATTTAATTACAACAATAGAATTTCACTTTACTCTCTAAAATATTGGTAGCTGAAACCGATTTTTGAATAATCTGTTTTCTGTGTGTATAAATATAAATCCGAGCCTTATACGAATATTAGCAATTTTGTTAACAATTTGATCGTATTTATATTTCAGTGCATAGTATAAATCGTATAATTAAAAAATGTAGGATACAGTTTTCACTTTCGAAATAATATATTTGTATAATAAATTAAACTGAAGCATTCATCGAATTTCAAGTAGTTTCTTAGGCCTAGAGCGGCTTAGATCTGTTTATCCGTTCTGAGGGCTTCGTTAGTCGTAATAGCTAGCATTGCACATTGGGGTAAAAGTAGTCGAAAATGACGCGTAATTCAGGGAAAGGTCATATCAATATTTTAATGATCAAATTTTATATTTTTATTGATAGGTTAAAAAAATGCTAAAATTTGTTTATCAGAATAGATTATAAAATTTTACGAAAATACTGAAAATGAAAAAAAAAGCTGCAGTCGTTCATGTTCTATCTGGTTAAATCACTTTAATGCACGTACCGAATTTGATTAGGTTATCTTAAAAGCAGCAAACTACAGATTGTTTCAAATGTTGGTTATTAAAGTACAGACAGTTGGACGAAAAGGGTACCGTGAAATAACTCCCAGCAAAAAAAAAAAAAAAAAATGAAATAATTCCCAATTTTTTTCCATACAAATTGGATTTTATTTCATTATGAAATATCACCCAGTGGGTTGGAACTTATTGCATTTTATATCATCGGAATGAAAATATTCCCAATGAAATTTTATTGGAAGTTATTTCAATAATTTTTGCAATTGGGCTTTATTTCATTCTTATTGGAAGTTATTTGATTTTGTTTGAAATTAAAGTTATTCTGCATAGCCGGCCTTCGGCCGAATGAAAAGATTTTCTTCCCTGTGGTATTTAAAACACTGGCTTCGCAAAGTAAAGATTTTCTGCATAGCCGGTTAACTAATCGCAGTCGGTGCACTATGGTTTCAATGACCACTTTTCTTGGCCAAAATTATCAAAATGGAAAAAAACAGGTTGTCTTGTTTGAAATATGATTTGGGTGAAACTCAAAACAATTTAATGTATTTATTTTGTACTTCAAAAATTTAATTAATTTTTACACTTTTTATGTGTCAGAAGTAAAGTCATTACAAAGGAAATTTTAGCATATTTCACTTATAACTCAACCCAAAGGCGTGCATTTTCTTTAGCAGCATTAATTTTGATACACAACTATATTTTAGTAATATCTGCTATTTTATTTTTTAATCATGGCATTTTTATTCATTGATTAGACCTTGTAAATGATAAGAATTTCCAACGCTAACTTATACGAAAAAGATGGATTTTCTCGAAAATCGCAAAAAATCCCAAACGAGACAATATGGAAAATATAGCCCAGATATATGTTTATTTATTTGCGTTGAGTTTTTCTTTACCAATTTTCACCAAAAACTTTCAGGTCTAACGAAATGTAAAATTTCTTACGAATCCAATTTCATTTTGGGTTTTGTAAAACAAACTGTATTTTTTTAAGATGACAACAAGTTTTAACTGATTTCATATTCAATTATAAAAGTACTTTTCCTAAGATCTATTTTACATAATAAACTTATTTAAAAAATTGTTGTACTCAATAATTATAAAGTATTGAAAAACGTTGAAAAAGGGCACATCTTTTATACATATTTTAAATTTGCTTAAGAAACTGGACTTTGACCTGTTGTATTATGAAGACAAAATAGTAAAAGTAGGAAAAGACTTAATTTTTTTTGCGTTTTGAAGTGTTTGCTACAAAACTACGATAATTAAAACACAAATAGAAAATGTTACCAAAATTAGTTTTGGCCAAGAAAAGTGGTCGGCGAAACCATAGTGCGGTGTTTTAGAGGGCCTGTCAAACACCAGCTCACAGTGGTCCCAAAACGAAATTGCCAAAACATTTTTTTGTAGCCAAATGCCAAATGTCAAAGCTGAAATTAAAAAATAATACTTTGAAAACACGCCTCTTATAACGACAGGGTGACTATTTTACTAAAAAAAATCAATTTTTGAAGCAAGTTTTCCTCGAACTGGAATTTCGGATATTTCGGAGTAAGAAAATGGGAATCTATTTATTGTCTTCTTTTAAGGACAAATTTTTTTTATATTATACTGAAATTTTATAATGATAGCTTTATTAATGTAGATTTTATTTAAGTTCAAATATTCAATTTTTTTTTTTTATAACACTAAATACAAAAATTTTTAGTTATGTTCAATACTTCATTATTTATATATTATTATTTTTCAAGTTTAAAAACTAATTGAAACTTGGCCCCCCATCAGCGAAATGTGCACATTTTCCTTAATTTATATAGTAAATGTGTGCAGCAGCATTCTATATACATAAGTGCACAGCAGTTTCAACGTGTTCTTTTAAATAATTAAGTGTAACTTTTGAACGGATAAATATATTTCAATGAAATTTAACATAATTATTACTGAGGTATTTTGCAACTGTTTTGGCGGAGTACAAGTTTCTAGCTGGTCTTGGGGCAGGGGGAAGGAATATTAAAAAAAATTTAAACTGATCTTTAGTTCACTACCAGCGATTGAAAGTCACGGGTCTAGAACATTTCGTCCAAAAAATAGTATTGAGTTTTGTCTTGAATTGGGTATCACAAAATTCGTCGCATCGTTTGAGGGGTCTTCCTACATCGAAATCTCAAAAAAAGTTATTCTCGGGACACTTATTATACAGTTATATATATGTATATATATATATATATCGTCCATTCCATGAAAGTACGCCCAAGAATATTTTTCTTGTCTTCCGATTTTAATAATATTTGGCATACGCATACGCTATGGAGCCGTTTAAATATGTCCGTTTTTATTTTTTTAAATCGCGAATTTATTCGCGATTTAAATTTTTCAAAAAGTGAAAAAAATTACAAAAGTGTCTAACTTTAAACACAAATATCTCAAAAAATTGTTAACGGATTTTATTGATTTAAATTGCATATTTAAGAAGAATAAGTCCACTATAAATGTAGTTATTTAAAAATAATATTATCGTTTAAAAATGCATTCATAATGCAAATGCAATTTTTGAATGCATTTTTGGAAAATGTCTACCCTTTCAATTTTTTTCTTTTTTCGATATAAAAAACATTATTATGTTTGCTAAAAATTGCAATATAAATTGTTCTGGGACAAAATGGTTCACTATTTAAAAAATTTTTTTAAAAATATTTCTTCAAATTTTTTCATACAAATTTTTTATTTTTTTTTAATTTTTTTATTTTTTAATTTTTGTGAGCATATTTTTAAATAAATTTTAACCATAATAATTCATAATTTGTTATTTGCGGTAGAAAACCTATTTATCCCATATTAAGTGCTGATGTTTTATATAATAAACATATTTGTGTTCAATATTAAGCAAAAATATTTAAAATCAAAAGGGTAAAAATTTCTTAAAAATGCATCCGAAAATTGCATTCTTATATTAAGCAAAAATATTAAGCAAAAATATTTAAAATCAAAAGGGTAAAAATTTCTTAAAAATGCATCCGAAAATTACATTCTTTTCGTGAGTGCATCTTTAGCAAACAAATTATTTTTGATTTATACAATATAATTTACAATATTTATTGTAATAAGCTTTACATTAGTTTTTAAATCAATAAAATCCCACGTATAGTTAAGGAGTTATAAATATTTAAAGTCACATATTACTAAAAAAGTATAACCAAAAAGGTTAAAAATCAAAATTTATAAAAAAAAATTTAATTTTTGTATGAAAAAAATTATGGAAATTTTTTGAAAAAAAAATATTTAAAATAGTAGACTTTATTGTCCCAGAACAGTTCTTTTTGTATTTTATAGTAAAGATATTGATTTTTAACATATTAAAAGAAAATTAAAATCGGAAGGGTAGAAATTTTTCAAAAATGCATCCAAAAATTGCATGTGCATTATGAATGCATTTTTAAACGATAATATTATTTTGAAGTTACTACATTTATAGTGGACTTATTCTTCTTAAATATTCAATTTAAATCATTAAAATCCGTTGACAACTTTTTGAGATATTGATGTTTAAAGTTAGACACTTTTGTCATTTTTTTCACTTTTTGAAAAAATTAAATCGCGAATAAATTCGCGAATTTTTTAAAATTCAAAAAAATAAAAACGAAGATATCTAAATGGCTCCATAGGTTATATGTGTACCAAATATAAACAAAGTCGGATGACCCTCCGTAAAAAAATTGACATTTTTTATAAATCTTTCGTGGAATTGACGATATATATTTTTTTATTTTTTTGTAAAATTTGTTTGAAATCTAAATTTTTTTTATTAAGGATCAAAGCAAACCATTCTTAAAAGATGTTGCAGCCAGTCAATACTTCCTTCAAGGATATGCATATGGCATGTTTTATTTTAATCGGTTCAGTAGTTTAAAGGTCAAGTAAAGTAAACAATATTATTACAAAAATGATCGTAAAAAAGTAATGACATCAAGCAAAAATATAGTTTAATAATTCGAGTGGTCTATGAAACAAAATTTTAGTCGCCTACGTATAATAGCATTTGAATTAAATAATTTAAATGATTTTTATTTCCAATCATATTGAAAAAAGAGCTCCGAAAGATTCGAATTTGAAGAAATTATAAAATCGAAACTAACTAACTTTTAAAAACCCTTTAGGGGGTTTACTAGACTGCTGGTACCTTTTCATATGCTATATCATAACCAAAATGCTTATTTTCTTTTTTTGCCTTTTTATGCTTTTTTGTTGCGTTTTTGCTTTTTTCTGATACTTTCTCGATTTTGCGCTTTTATGCTTATTTTACATTTTTTAAAACAAAAGCATCTTATTTTGAAGAATATAAAAATCAGATTTTCAACATCTATTTGAACGATTTTTGTCTTTATTAAAATTTTGATGTATAAAATTGTTCACCAGTTCGAGTAATCCTCCTATTGAAACCAGATAACGCAACAGTTAGATATTGGTGAAAAGTATGAAATGGAGTTACGACGAAAAAAAGTTTTTTCAAGTATTTGGCACATAACATTTGCGTTTATTAACCGATTTTATATAAAAAGCAAGTCAACAAATTTAATGCAGTATTTCAAATAACCTGGAGTAAATTTCCTATGATGGATTTATTCGAAATTTATATTTAAATCTACTCTATCAATATTCACTGGTATTGGATGAAGTTTCTCAAATTTATCGTCATAAAGTGTTACGTAGTACCTATATTAGACAATTTTTTTTATAAAGACAAACGTCAAAATTAACCCGAATTAATGGAAAGTGGTAATAGTTGCATTAAAACAACAATAAAGCGAATTCAGCTGTAACAACAAAAAATAATATTCAGCTGTTTAATTGAGGATGCCTTGTCCAGATTCGGACTGATTTTGACGTTTGTTTTCATAAAAATTTTAGACAAATTTGTTGCTTTTTTCTTAATATCTTTTTGCTGTAAACAACATTTATATCGCATTTTTTTTGTATTCTCAGATCATAACAACAAGCATAGTAACATTTTTGTCTAATGAAAATAGTTTCATTGTAGCTGGGATTTAAACAACAATAATATGTTTCTTAACCTTATTATTATGAAGCTAATAACAATAATGTTATTACACTGACCAAATTATTGTTCAAATAAAGTCTATTCAGCAATGAGATGTTTGCGATAACAATATATCATTGTAGGAATAACATTTAACGACTTGTTGACGTACAATAAAACAAAATACTTGCTAGTGTTATTAAAGTGCTTGAAATTTCAGTTATCCTCAATAAATACATTTTTAAAGCAGCATTGTAAATAACATATTGTTCTACATTTTTCCTTGTCGTTTTCTTTTCTAAAATATTTTTTGAATTATATTTCTGTGTGAGTAGGACATTTTGATTGATTATGAAGGTTGACTAACAAACACAGATGATAGATTTTACTAAGATTATTCTCTTTTGTGTAACTTCAAGAAGAATTACTTGGCTATCCAATTGAAATACATGAAATTTAATATATTTCAAGTGCTAAGTATGTTTGCTTACAATGTATTAAATTTAATTTCTCCAACATTTTTAAAATTTCATAGCTTTAATCTTTCTATATTTTATTTTAGTTAAATGCAAACAAACTTTCTAAGTAAAACACTTTAAAATAGTATATACTTATATTATTATAACCTTTTCCCAAGATACATAATATATTTACATTGGGAACACACACATTTCATAAAGCCGAATGAATTTTATATTCCAAGCAGAGTAATTTTATTTACTTAGTACCTGTCGAAATATTCAGCGTTGCTAAATGATGCCTAGTAACCACATTTACTGTATTTATATTTTTTTCAGCATCATAAAACACCTGGTTTTCTAAATGGCATTGAAACGAGAAAAACAAAATATTCAACTCAACGTTTTATGGCAAAAAAGACTCCATTTCCTGGTTAACGCTTTATGGCTTTTGGAAAAAAAAAATAAACCAAATCTTCGTTCATAACTAGTGTTTGTATATCAAGTCACAAAAGCAAAACCAAAAAAACCTTTTTAGTACCCAACATATTCTAAGGTCTTTTTCCAAGTGATACTAAATCAAGCTGTATATTACACAAATACATACAACCTTACAATACATATGAAAGTATTCTCGAATGAATATGACTATGTGAAACATAAACTTAAAATAACAGTTTGTTATTTAAGTTTTGAAAATGATAACTCATGCTTTAAAAAATAAACTTTATATAACATGAAGTAGGGTAATTTTAAAATTTATCTATAAGTGAAACTTGTATTGAATTTGACTATATTATGTAGAACAATAAAAAAAAATACAATAGAGAATTGAGATCAATGATTTAGTCAATTTCACATAGAATAATTAGTCACAATCCTTGTATGTTAAAGTGTCTATATTGTCAAATAAACTTTAATTCAAACAAAAAACTAAAATTTTTAAATGACTGTTACGTTTGCTCATACTCCCTGAATATTACAACCCATCCCTTAGGATTTCTATGTGTATTTGTTATTTAAATTGAATGAGAAAAACCTTGATATGATATGATATGATTTGTGACAACAGGTCACCTGTATCAAATGTATATATATGTATAAGCAAACATACACGCTTTTATGGAAATAAACCACCATAATTTAATACGCACATCCAAAAGAATATACATACAGAGATAAACAAATATGATCCTTTGCAATTTTCTTAAATAATTTACATACGTAGTTTGTATGTGTTATTTTTGATGAAAAAAGTTGACAAAACCAAAAAAAGGGAATATTATAAACGCGTGATTTTTTAAGTATGTCATTAGTTCATATGAGACTTAAAATTTTAGGTTTTTCTACCATATACGAAGGTTTGCTTTAATAACTAAAAGAGGAATATTTTAAAAATAACATAGAAAATATATGGTCAATTCTCATTTTACGATTACCTTTATGAAGCCTTCAACCTCAAATATTTTTTAATTTCTGATTTTTTAAAAAACTTTGAATGTAATTATTTTAGCAAAAGTGTCAAATTCTTCTAATGAAGACGACAAAAACTTGTAGAAAAGTCTAACATGGATTTAATTAGCGTACCATTAACCAGTGTCAAATTATGTTGAGCAAAATTCGTGAAACCAAATTCAAAAAAAATTTTAAAATTTTGCAGTTTTTTTTTACTAGGTAAACAAGTTTTCAATCGTAAATTGCCTTTGTGGATTATAATTAGACATCAGAAGAATGTAATACGTATTTTCTGTGCCGCTGCACACTTCATTAGCATTCATGGTGCCTTATCCATTTCGGTTTCGTTAAAACCTAAACACTAGGAATTTTACGCCATTCCGGGTATAGCAAAATTCAAAATTGCATAATTTGGCATATATCTTGTTATTGTGCTCTCAACCGAAATGCTGTAAGAGGTACCCAAACCTGGAGACAAAGAACGTAAATGGTAAGAGGTATCTTTTTTGCAACGTTATTTCAGTGAAGCTAGAGTATAGCCTTTTTCAAAGAAGGTTTCCAAACCACATTTTTAAATATTAATTTGCTAAAAGTGTGTAGGGTAAGTGTACCGGTAGTCGGCAGTTTAACTTTTTTCTTACTTTAAAGTTGTCAGCTTACAAATATGAATGTAGTTTTTGAAGGGTATATAAATCATTCCATTTAAAACCAACCAGCTGATTTTCTCACCTCTTCCGAATTTGATAATATTAGGTACAATCATTATTCTTATCAAAACTAAGACTAATTCAAAATTTCAGATAATTTCATCAAGTGGTTCGCAAAATATCGCGATTTGAAAGTGTAAAATATAAAATATGCACATAGTTGTGTACACATAATTACAAATATCTTTTAAAGTATATATGATATAAGATTTATTGAGATGTCATATTAAAGGTATCAAAATTACGTTTAACATGACGTATAACATGACTTTTTTCTCAACATCAAAATGGTCATATCTCGCGATTTTTCGTTCGCGGATAAATATCTCGAAAAAATGGTCTTTTTCGAAAAACATATGAGCGATTCCATATCAAAACGGACAGCAATCGGACTTGACATCTCCGATGTCAATGAAATTCACTAAAGATATTGGCAATTGGAAGTGTCTCCCAAATCATAAAATTTTAGACTCATGCTCCTTTCCGGTCCAAAAATATGACGTTTTAAAAATTGAAAAACTATCAAATTTTATCCAAAGGTGTACATAGTTCATTGCTCATAACTTCTAAACTATACATTGCAAAATTCTGATTTGTATCTCATTTAATAGAAATAGATATTGGCTTTAAAATTATGCATATAAAATTTATTTATTTCGTCTTAAGTCTGAAGGTTTGCGATTTGAGCAACACTTGTAATAGGTAATAACTGTAGCGAATTTCATTGAAATCGGAGACATGAAATCCGAAAATTACTGTTTTTTGTCCTTTTTGATATGGAATTACTCTATGTTAATGGTGAAAATGTTTTCTATAATGATGGTAAGTGACATTCTGGGACTCGCAATATTTTACGAAATATTACAACAAATGTCATAATAAAAACGAAATATTTATTTCAATTTGTATTGTTTTGTTTATAATAAAATAGAAAACTCGCAAATCTTTTAATATTTGTAATTATATGTAGCAATATGCCAAAAACGGCTTTTTGCGAAAAAAAAAAACTTTTTTATCGTTAAAAAATGGTTCGTTAGGGCTTCGGCAGCAACTTTTGTTCTGCGACTTTTTCATAATTCCTATATTTACAAAATTACCATTATTTTAAGGTTATTGAAGAAAATCACAATTTTGACCTTTGAATTTCCAGAATTCGACCAAATGATGTTTGGCAACTTTGTACAAAATCCTTTGGAGAGTATTTTTGCTGAACATACGAACTCATAATATTTGCAAATACAAATGAATTTTGCGCCATCTTGCGGCAATAATTTGTACTAACTTTGTTCAGCAATTAGAAAGGTAATTTGAATACCTTTCCAAAAAGAGCTTTGTTTTGAAAATCGGTTGAAAAATAACCGGAAATCAGTAAAAAAAATGTTCTAAACAAAAACAGTGATACAAAGAAAAACAACAAAAAACAATAACATTACAAATGTAAGCAAGCGCGAATGTTGTATAGGAGGTGGACGGTAAAGTGGGTGAACCACGCCTATTTTTGTTTCCGTGTTTACATTTGTCCATGAAGTATTTGTACAAAATTTCTTTGACCTTTCACCTTATATGGAAGGTGGGCGGTAAAGTGGGTGGACCATGCACATTTTTTGTTCCCAAGTTTATATCGACCCATGAAAATGTTGTTATAGTACATGCTTTTATTTATAGCAGAAAAGTATGAAATTAAGCTACAAGGAGCACCCTGTGTTTTTAGTATTTTGCTCATAACTTCTTTGTTATGGACTGAATGTTATGCCTTGAAAATCAACATAGTTATTCATTACTATAATATCTAAAATTCTGCGGTGGTGCTTGAAGATTACATTCCTGCTTCAAAAGTTATATATGAATGAAGGTGAAAAAAACGCATTTTTTTTAAATTTGTTCGATTTTATTTTTTAACATTTTCCAAATTTTCTCGTAAACGAAAAATGCGATCGTCAAGCACAACCGCAGAATTTTAGATATTATTGTCATCAACAACTATGTTGACTTTCAAGGCATAACATTCAGTCCAATTTGTGCCGCGTTAAATGTTAGCAGTAGTATTTTCTCACTTCCATGTTTTGTTTTTGGCATTTGGTTTTCTCAGTGTATTATTGCAACAATATCCAAAAGTGAAAGACTATTACCCGGACTAACTATCCGACTAATAAAAACATTGAATTTGTAGCTGTTAACATAAATAATGCATTGATTCATAAAAAGTAAAAAAATCCAAGTTTTAAGGGCCACCTTATATTTCCGTTTTAGGACAAGTGAGGGACACCCTAATTACATATTAAGGTAGCTGATTCCACCCCCGAAGCATTAAAAATCATTCGGCATTCATAGCTTGAAAATGAAAAAGTACTTTTTTTGGCATATTGCTAATTATATGTACACAACTATGTACATATTTTTAGTTATTTTACACTTTCAAATCGCGATATTTCGCGAACCACTTAATGAAATTATCTGAAATTTTGAATTAGTCTTAGCTTTGATAAGAATAATGATTGTACCAAATATTATCAAATTCGGAGAGGTGAAGTCAAAAATTGCAATAGATATTGAAATTCAGTAAAGGATGTTGTTTCAGATTTACCTATACTTTTGCTAAAAAAATTTGCTAAATAAGCGAAATTAATATATTTTATAAAAGACATCGAATTTTTATGTAGTCGGCATGTATTTCAAAATATTCGGCATGTCATGATGATTCAATAGTCGGCATAGCATTTTTATACCCTACACCATCATAGTATCAAATTAATATTCGACATAAATAAGTTTTATATTTTTTATTTTATATTTAGTAAAAGTGTTGTTCTGCGGTTGGCCAAAGGTCTAATATAAGTCCCCGTCCCGAATTTTTATGCGTATACATAATGGTGTAGGGTATCATATGGTTGGCCTTGACCGACTATACCTTTTTTTCTCCGTTTATTAATGAAATAAAATGTCACTGCACTGAAAATCGTTCTTTTATGTCTACTATTCCATAAAATGAGGATAAATTGAATTTTTCATTATGGAACATTTGTGTTTTTGTCATCTCATTCGAAAGAGTGTCTCGATTAAATGTTTTTTTTTTTTTTATAAAAGATGTAGGAATACCATTCTAACTAGGCGAATTAATATGCTAAACACAGAAAAGTATTTATTACTTTTAAAAATTAATATTTCGTATCCAATGCACAGTGGGGCAGAATCGATTTTTTTTGGAAATAAATCTGTAACTTCTGATCGGCTGATTGGATTTGTATGAAATTTAGCACAGGCATAGCAGAGGAGTGTACAATAATAAGTTTGGAAGGGGGACAGAACAGACCCCTCAGGGGCGGAGCTAAAGAGACTCAAATTTGGTGTGTTAAATTTAATTTTTTAATCGCTAGAAAATTTTTTGTTTCTCGTTCAATTTCAAATATTTGTATACATTATTATAGGCACTGATAAGACCTATAAAAAGCATGCGCTCATGTCCTATTTATCTCTTATAGTTTTTGAGTTATTTGCTTTTGAAATACTTGGTCCAGTTTTTGTCATATATATCATAGTATTTCTGACCGATTTCATTGTTTTTTCTTTAGCTAATTAAAAAACAAATTTATCTATTGAATAAAAAAAGATTTCGATATCTTTACCAAGTCCAAAAATAAACGATTTTGAATTTGAAAATTGCAAAAATGGCGACTTTTTGTGGTTTTTTGCCCGAAATGTATCTACACTCTTTTTTCTCTAAAATAAAATTTTCTTTAACAACATATAATAATTTTATACTTATACTTTATATCAGAGGTACCCAACTTTGTGCCCTTTTAGCTCCGCCCCTGAGGAGTGTGTCCGGTCCCCCTTCTAAACTTAACATTGCACACTCCTCTGCTACGTTTTTACCAAATTTCAGGAAAATCCAACCTGCCGAAGTTACAGATTTATTTCCAAAAAATTTCGATTTTGCCCCACTGTGCAATGTTGGGTACATGTTTACTTCACCAATTTGCTTAAAAATCTGTGATTTGAATTTAGTTTCGAAAATTAAAAAAAAAAAAAATACTTTTTTTTACTCAAACAAGAATTTCGGAAAACATATAATGGATGTAAAATATATTAAAATTAAAAGTTTTTCTCTATAGCGGGCCCAAATTTCACTCGATTTTTTTTAACATATTTTTTATTTTATTAACAACAAATAACAAAATTGTGTAAAAAATTTTTTTTGAAAAAATTTTTACGGAATCAAAAGTTATATGCGTTTGAATTTGAGTTTTGAAAAAAAGTCGATTTTTCGCCGTTTTTTTTTTTTTTTTTTTTTTTTTTGGGAAAAAGGTAGTTACGTTTATTTTGAGTTATAAAAAAAATTTCTTAAGTAACATATACAGCATTTATATTGTTCTGAAAGATCACTTTATAAGGAATTGTGTGAAGGAAAAAAAAATTAAAAACTTTAATATTGCGTGAACCAGGGTCTCTCAAATTTGACCCATGTTTTTATGCTTTTCCAATTTTTGCCTTAATTTCTCAAATCGCAAAGCTGGAATTAAAAAATTATTATATTTTTTGCAATGTGTGATGTATTTTTAATTTTTTGGTAATATAAATTTTTGCTCCCCGATGTCGGTTGGGAAGGCATAGCAAAAAAAACTTAAAAAATCCCATTTTTGTAAATTTTTGAAAGTTTTTTGTAGATCTCGAATAGCAGAATCCACTCATATAAAAATCTTTTAAATCGGCAATGATATAACGAATCTGGATCGTTTTAAATTTTTTGAACACCAACACTGCCAATAACATCCAAACTCAAAACTTAAACTAGCCTACACTTTTACTAATACTGCTTGAAATTTTATTGAAATCGGACTAGCCGTTTGGAAATTCCAGATTTATTTCCATTTTATTTTTTGAATGGGACACTATGTGCCATAAAAATCGAGTTTTTGCAAGCTGTTAAATTATAAACTTTACAAAATTACTTTTTGCCACAATAAAAGGGAAAATGAAATAAAAAACATTTCAGGATGCAGGACGAATAATGAATTACATAATTCATAACAAAATTGAAGTTTATATTATTCCGTTTTTTGACAATATAGTTTTAAACTTAGCCATTGTCGCGTTACATATACGTAACAGTGGGCATTAACGGGTAAAAAAACTCTGAAATTTGTTTTTGTTGTTTTCAAATAAACAAAATTTTTATTAAGTTTTAAATAAAAACTTAAAAAAAAAGTCCCTTTTTTTGGCGACTTTTAATTTTTAAATCCCCTTTTTTGAATATTCTCAATGATAACGCTGCTCCATAACATTGACCCGGTTATGACATTCGGTAAAAGTCATTCACGTTAACAGATCTGTGTTCTTCTAGAGCCAAGGAATATTGGTACTAAATAGCGTTTATATGCTTTTAATAAATGTTCGAATTTTCTTCGAAACCCAAGAGTAAACGAGTTTGAAGAATTTCCCATATATTTCAACAAAATTATGTTCATTTTCGGTTCCCAAGATCGATTGAAAAACTTGGGTTTAGTACAAAAATATTTTTATAATTTTGTGTTTATTACAAAGTTTAACGCTCTTGTAACCAATTTTGTAATATAAATAGAAAATTTTTTATATGAGAAAATACAAGACATAGACAAGACAAGACAAGACAAGAGTACAGGAAATTCATTTGCTTTATAATAAGTATCCGGTTTATAATCCGTTGAAAAGTTATGCGGTGATAAAAAATTAAACCAATAATTCCAATTTTTTAAATTTTAAACTTTGCACCATACAGTGAATTTTAATTTAGAGGGCAGAATTTTAAAGACGAAGAGATTACCTATAGCTTAATGTATATCTTGTTGATGTCAGGAAACCAGACGTAGAATAGCATCTTCACAAACTTTCATATAATTAGCGTAAATATTTGTAAAAGTATGTATGTGTAAACCGGATTTATTAAATGACACGTTGCACACGTTCATTGGCAAAAATACAAAAGTAATGATTTTAAGAAATTGTACATTTTTCTTATAGCTAATAATATAGGCTTTTTAAAAAAAATTTTAGAAAACTTAAACATGCCACTAGAGGGCGCCAACAAAATTAATTTCGATGGTTCTACTTAAATAATTGCTAATAATACATTTAAACAGTTTTTTTTTTTTTGTTATTTCTTTTGAAGTAATACTTCATCTAAAAACATTACATTTTATCTTTTCGATTGTTTTATGAATTATTGTTAAAATTTTTTTGGAAATTTGGATTTCATTAAAATTGAATTTACACGAAAAATATAAAAACTGACTAAATTTGAAAAATTATTTCAGTGAGATTAGTTCATGGATTTCAATTTTTTAAAGCTTATACTATAGCTTAATATCTGTCATTTTTAAAACAGTGAAAAACGCAACCACCTTTTGCTTATAATTTATATAATAAAATATTTTGTAGAAGAGAAAAATTACAATTTTCATTAAAATATTTTTGAAGTGAACATTAAAAAAATAAATTTTAATTAATTTTTAAATTTCTTTCAGCATTTTTTTATGTAGTTAAGCTCAGCATAACACAAGTTTTAACGAAAATAAAATGTTAGTACTAAATTTATATTAAAATTTAAATATTTTCCTAAATTTTATACATGACTTTATTTTGTGTTAAAAACATAAAATTGATAAAGTTTGATGAAATATATAAGGAAGATTAGTGCATGGTTTTCAAAATTCTTTTTTCTATTTTATTTCCCCTTTTCTCCTTAATAGTAATCAATAAAGAACGGAACCACTTTTTTCTAAGTACTTTTGTAATTTATATTTTTTTAGGAACGGAAAATTACAATTTTTTTTTTTTTAATTATTCTAGTAAAAATGAATGTAAAATTTCATTAAATAATTCTAATTTCACATTTTTTTAATTCACGGTCTTATCTGTAGTTAGAAAAGCTAAATTTGATTTATTTTAATTTCATTAAAGAGAAATAATCATTTAAAAACCTTTTGCACTCTAATATAACTTTGTCAGTAATATATGTTATATCTTTCATGTACAACAGTGCGTATGAGTATTATATATTATTTATAACACGTATAGTCTAATATTCCTTAATAATATTTAAATTATTAAAAAAAATATATATTTCTTCATAATTTGTATGATATTTGTCCAAATTCAACAAAATTTGGTAATGATAAGACCATTGCCAATTGCAGGTCTATTGCAAAGTTATTTTATATTATGTTTCGTTTTAGCAGTTTTACGAAGTTTTTAGTAAAAAGAATATATGACAGCGATAGTCCTTACTCCGATTAGAAATAAAAATCGCACACATAATTATAGTCGTAAAGGTACCAATATGACCAACTTTTAGAAATTCGTTTTAAAATTTCAGAATGAATGGAGGGTATAAGAATCCTTGTACCAATTTTTTTAAACTTCGTATTTTTCTTAATTATTTCAAATTTTATTAGTATGCAAGATTTTATAAGTCTAGGATAACTCCTTCTATTTTTGTCCAGTCGTTATATGGGAACGAATCACTGTGCTATGTAGTCAAAATTGCGTTCAAAAAATTTTTGGAATGCAAAAATTTTATGCAATTTCGAAAATTTTCACTAAATTTCAAAATTTTGTTATGAATTTTTTCAGTGTAAGATGTAACTTTAGATCGTCGAAACATCTCTGTAGAGTATCATTTCAGTGATTAAAATTGATATTATAAAAAAAAAGAAATTAAAGAAACGTTATGTATATCGGCTACAGCGACATTAATCTCCAAAATTATTTAGCTTGTTGACAACTATCACAAAGTATAAATTATGTTAATATTGATGTCAAATGAAAGCATTTCATTTGCTTAATACTAAAATTCTGATGGCGTCAAAATATTTTAAAGGACTAATAATTGTACGGACCAAGAAACATGTTCTTTAGTTCAAAAATTAAACCCTCATCATTAGCTTTATAGTTCAAATTTCGAAATTATAAAATCAATTTTCGATATAATCAAATAAGAAACAAGTTAAAAATTTTGCTAAAATTCACTTAAAAGAAAAATAAAATCCCGCTTTTTGTAAGGAATGTTATTAATGTTTAAACGACTATATTTTCCAAACTATAACCGATATTCATCTAATTTTTTCAGCAAACAATCCCGTGATATGTATTTTATTACTCATAGTTTTGCAAAATTTTTCTGCTATTTTCTGCTATTTATGAAATTGTGCAAAAAATAAAATCACAAATTTTTCTTTTCAGTATATTTCGATAAATATTGAAGATCTATTTTTAAGAATTTATTGAAAATTTTAAATTCAAACCTTCACAGCTTTTGCGAACCGATTTTGTATGCATAAATAGTCGTTAATAAAATCACAAATCAACGTTAGTATCAAAAAAATCAGATTTTGCTCATATACCTTATTTGTTGTGTTTTGTAAATTTAACTTACGAATGATTAATTTAACAATTATAACAAAAACATTACGTATACGTGGTGTGTATTAAGTATGTAATTGAAAGTCATAAAAAGACGCATGAAGTTTACGCAGTAAATAAATCCGTATACACTATTAAATATATTTTTGAAAGACTATCTAAGTAATTATATAGGTACTAAAACATTTAAAATTTGTTAGATACAAATGCAATTTTTTTAATAGATAGTATTTAATATTAACAATATTTTTTTTTTTTTAAGTATTAAATAAATATTTATATAAACATTTAATGGATCGTTTACTTATTATACATATTTGTGTATATAAGTATATATTTACTTCCAATTAAGTTATTATATTTTGTCAAAATATATCAATTAAATCAAATAAATACTAATGTAAACAAATATTTATTATTGAATGTATTTATGTAGCTTCATAAATGTAGTACTACTTAAATATTATTCATAAAACAAAAACAAATAAGAAATATATAGTCGGTCAAGCCTAACCATGGTGGTGTAGTTAATAAATATTTTCATAATAAGTATTAAAGTATATTAACAGGGTAAATAATATTAATAAACATGATTGTCTATTAAAGCATGTTATTCCCGTATGATTATTAATCACTGTATTAGAAGTTCTTTCCTTAAATTAATGTACATAGCTACATAAATAGTGAGATCGAAAGAATCTTAATACACGTTTTCGAAAGCAATATTTAAATTTTTTTATCTAGTTATCTTTAAAAAAATATGTCAGTTATTATTTTTAGTGACAACCATGCTGATTTTTTGTAAGTTTGATAAAATAAATGACGAAAAAGAAATACGTGAGTCATTCCATTTAAAACCAACACGAAAAATTAAAATTTTTAATTTAATGATACAGTGAACTCTCGATAATGTGAACTAATTAATGTCGGGGTAGTTCATATTTTCGAATTTGTTCACATTTTCGATTGTGATTTTTTTTATATATATTACTAAGTTATTCTTTCTAAAAATCATTTCTGCAAGGAATGAAAATGCAAAGATTACTAAAAAAAACTTTTTGTAATTTATTTGGAACATAAAAAGTTTTTAAAAATCCATTTTATAAAGAGTACATACGTAGTATGTACATAAAAAACAAACAAAATATTACGACAAAAAAATAAATAAAATTTACAATGAAAAAAGATAGGTACATACATATATAATTAAATATGGAAATAATCGGTTATTATTTTCTGTTTTTTCTTTTGTTCGACCAGATTATTTACCGCCAATTCCCTGATTTTTTTCAATACTTTAATGTCAGTTTGATCGACCATTTGAAATTCAGCCCTTTGGACAGCTTTGTTAAAAATTTCGACAGCTTCTTTGGCTTTAATGTTGTTTTCAGGCGCTTCAATAAAACAGTCGTCATCATCGTCGGACACTTCAATTAGATCACTTTCATCAAATGGCGTGACGTCCTTACAAGGATTATTGATCCAATCTCTAATGTTTACAGCAGTAAATACTTCCTGAGGGCACAATGTCTGTAGAAGATCTGCAGCAGTATTTTCTAAAGATCTAACCTCTGATTGCCACTTTTCTTTTAAAACGCTCAAAGGAACATTAAATTCAGGATCTTCTTCATCATTTACCATATTCAAAATATTTTTCCAACAGTTAGATAAAGTTTCTTTACCAACTTGGTTCCAGGATGCCTCTAGAATAGAAACTCCTTCTTTAAGTGTGATTTTTTTCATCGATTCAAGCAAATCCCCCTCTTTTGCAATAATTGTTGCCAGAAGACTGTTCCTATAATGAAGTTTGGTGATTCTAATTGCATTTTGATCCATTGGCTGGATCAGAGCCGTTACATTTGGAGGCATGAACATAGCTTCTATGGAACCATCCTCGGATTTAAGGTCGGATTCTGGTGGATGGGATGGGGCATTATCTATTAGGAGTAAAGTTTTTACTGGTAATCCTTTCTTCGTTAAAAAATATGTCACCTTAAAGAAAAATAAAACAGTAAGAATCCCAATTGAACTATTTTTACATGTTTACTTACCTCTGGCACAAAACAGTTGTGAAACCATTCTTTAAAAATGGAAGAAGTCATCCAAGCAGACTTTGAATTTCTGTAGTTTACGGGACAGATAAAATTTTTAAAACTGCGAGGATTTTTCGATTTTCCTATTACTAAAAGTTTTATTTTATGAGATCCTGACGCATTTGCACAGCATAAAAATGTTATCCTTTACTTTTCCATTTTTGCACCTGAAGCGCTTTTCTCCAATGAAGTTATATATGTCTTTTGTGGGAGAAGTTTCCAATATAGACCAGACTCATGGGCATTATACAACTGATCATTGGATAAACCCAAATCTTCTATCTTTGGTTTACAATTTAATTTTAAAAGGATTTACGAACTGTGATTGCGCAGAAAGTTTTTCACCGCTTATCTGAAGGAGCCGAATTCCGTATCTCTTTTTAAATTTTTGTAGCCACCCATCTCTAGCATTGAAGTCATTTCCGTTTTCACTTATGTTTTTGTGAATTTGTTTGGCTTTCTCTATCAACATCAACCCACTTACAGGGAGGTTTTTATTCCGCATGCAAATAAACCACTTATAGAGAGATTTTTCCATTTTTGGAAGCTCTGAAGATCGTAATGCTTTGCGTTTTCCGGGTCCATAAAACGTATTGTTCACACATTTTAAAATATTGTATTTTTTATTTTTTATTGAACATATCGTTGATTTTGCAACTTTATACTTTTTACTTAACACTGTAACACTCGATCCTTTTTTTAAATATTCCAAAATTTCGCATTTTTCATTTTCAACTTTCGACTGTTTTTAGACATTACTAATTTTAAAAATAAATTCACGAACCTACCGCAACAAGTTACATAAAGCGTCTAGCATTAAATACCTTTAAAATAATGGCATACTATGGTATTTATTAATTCGGGGATTCCCAACATTAAAAATAAATGCTTTTACAAATTAAAAAATCCCCAAAAATTAAAAAAAAAAAATTGTTCACTATTTAGAGCCATTAAACTTTGTTCACTATTTAGAGCGCCCATATAAAAAACTGAGTGTTCACATTAGTGGATAGTTCACATTACCGCGAGTTCACTGTATTTGGTACAATCGTTACCCATTATTAATTTCAAGCTTGAATTTGTTCACTTTATTCGATGTGTTTTTTTTTTAATAACTCAGCAGCCATTGAGAGTCCCATCACAATACTTAAAGAGAACATTCAAAATGGTTCCATCCTCTACATATATATTTTTCACGAATTTAAAAATATTTTCACGAAAAAAAAAGCTCCACTTGATATTGGGAACGCCAAGAAAATTGATATCATATTGAAAACATATCTGGTAGAAAAGCAAGCCTGTTAGCTCAGTGCTCTGACTATTTGGTACGAATAGTTAAAGCCAAAAAGGACAGGATTGATGCAAAGAATGTAGAAGCCGAATATAGGGCACGGAATTTAAAATACTCATGTAATGGACGACGAAACGTTTGTACTGGCAGATTTTTCGTAGCTTCTGGGTCAACATTTTTATATTGTTAATGCTCGAAAAAATGTCGAAGGTATGTTTAGGACCCAAAAGCAGAAAAAAATTCCTAAAAAATTTCAGGTATGGCCAGTTTTATGCAGTTGGGGCAAAATTTAGAGAGCTTTATAAATACTGAAATATATATCAAAGAATGTTTGCAAAAAAGGCTTCTTTATTTTATAAGAGAGCACAATTTGTCCACATATTTTTGGCCTGATTTGGCATCATGTCACTATGGTATGAAAGCTTTGGAGTGGTACCAAAACAATAATATAGTTCTTATATCAAATGAGGTCAATCTTACAAAGTGTCCGGAGCTAAGACCAGTGGGGTGATATTGGGCTGTTGTGAAAAGAGAATTGAAGATCACAAATAAGGAGTCCCAAAATATTGAAAGAGAAAATATTTGAAAGAGATGGGCAAACTGTTGCAAAAAAGTGACTGAAACAACTATCAAATCTGTAATGGAAGGGTGAGCAAAAAAAAATTGAAACAAGTTCATCAGTATAGATTAGGACTATAAAAGTTATATTTTTCTGTGATCTGTAATATAATATCAATAAAATAAAAACTATAGCATTAACCGTTTCCAAATTATAGAATTTTATATATAAGATTTTTTTTGATTTCATTCCTTATATACTTAAAATTTTTTATTAACATACTATTTTTGCTTTGTTTAAAATTATTAAAAATACAAATTTAAATTTTTTCCTTGTCCAATTTTTTTATAAACTTTAAAATGTATTTCTTGATATATGTTTTATCTTATTGCATAATAACTTGGTTTATATCAGTTTAAAAAAAGTTGACTTTACAACTTAAAAACTGCAAAAAATGCCTTTTTGCCGAAATCCACAGAATTCAAATCACTTAGTCATATAAGGAACCTAAAAAGACCTAATTGTTTTTTAATTTTATTTTCTGTAGTATTGTTTATAAAGATTTGTTTAAGAAATATTTTTAAAGTTTGAAAATGAAATTTTGAAACACTCTTAAAAAATGTAAGCAATTTTGAACCGAGGTGTTTGGATTATCCTGCGGAAACAAAAATATATTTTTCAGTAATTATGGTTCAAATTTGATTGAAAATAGCTTGAAAATTAGGAAATTGTGTCTTGAAGACAGTTTTATAAGTGACTTATATTGTAAAAGCTATTATGGGATGACGTGTCAACACTTTTTCTTCAAAAAATCTACAATTAGACAGGAAAAATATTAAAAACTACAGCGAAATAAATAAGATTTTATAAAACAGAAAATAAGGCAGATCTAAATGCTCAGATGTACGAATAAATTCTAAGAAAAATTTAATTTCATTAATACATTCATATTTTTTTTAATTTTAAAGTGTTAATACATTTGTTAAACTGTTTAAAGAGTTAACTATTTAAATAGGTAATTCACTAAAGAAATATTTTGATCTTCTGTGTTCAACAAAAAAAAAAAAAAAAAATATTTCGTTAAAATTTTATTTAACAAAAACTCCATGACAAATTATTTAAAAAAAAATTAAACTATCAAACGTTTGTTAAAAAAAAAAAAATATAAAATATTAAAATTGAGCAAACAAAATAAAAGTTCATGTTAGTCTTTTCGAAAAAATAGTGATTTAAAAAATAAATAAAACATTCATTTAATTCGTTTCACTCTTTTAGAAATTATGACCGAGTTATCTAATCTGGAAAGGCAATTTCCGTGCTTGCAGACAGACTTCAAGACTGCTTTGTGCCAAAATTATTAAAAAATAACATTTAAGTTAAAGTGGAGATAAATGTTTTTACCAATATCGTTGATTCAAAATGCAACTGGGTTTAATATTGGTATTATTTTTTATTAAATTTTGAATTTATGTTCAAATACTTCATAGTATCTTTAATAATTTAATTTATATTATTTCCATAAATTGTATTTCCTTTAATAAATGCATCATAATCAGTGTGAATGCTAGTAAGCATCACGTATGCACTATTGACTGAATGCTGATATTTTTATAGACATGTCAGCAGTAGTGTCCAAAGATGGAAAAAGTATCAATGAAAATACATTGAATTTTTAAATGCAATATCATGCGGACATCACTAAGAAATGTCATTAATTTGTCAACATATGTATATGAATATGTCAGTAGTTGTCATAAGGTATTTTATTTTTTAGTTATTATATTAGTTATTATTTTTTTTAAATGTTATTAAAAAAACAGAGATTAATTTCGAAACCATCCTAAACAAGAGCGAATGTTATATTCGGCTCGGCCGAATCTATATACCCACCATCAACTTTTTAAAATTTTTCTTTATATGGGAGATGAGCGGTAAGTGGGCGAACCACTCCCATTTTTTTCCGAGTTTACATTGGTCCTTGAACTATTTGTACAAACTTTCGTTGACGTCTAACCTTATATGGGAGGTGGGCGGTAAAGTGGGCGGACCACGCCCATTTTTGGTCTCCAAGTTTATATCGACCCCCAAACTATCCGTACAAAATTTTGTTGTTATACATGCTTTTGTTTAAGAGATATCAGCAGAAAAGTATGAAATGAAGCTACAACGGACAACCTGTGTTTCTAGTTTTTAGCCCATTAGTTTTTATTTATTAACCGATTTTTCCCATTTTCAATACCAAACAATAAGATAAATATTTGGGCCAAATTTCGTCCCCCTACGTTGACCCGTTCGAGACTTTTCCTGCTTTCAACAGACAGATAGACGGACGTACATAGCTAGATCGATTCAGAATCGAACCAGGACCCAGAAAATATATACTTTATAAGGTTAAATGATTCCTTTGATATGTTACATACCAAATGACAAAATCAATATACCCCCCATTTTTATGATGGTGGGTATTAAAATAATACACTTAAAATACACTTTTTGTCAACGTAATTTCATTTAAGTATAATTTTTTTTATGTATTGATATTTTTATCAAATAGTATTTTTTTGAATATATTGAAAAATTATTCGCACATGCACCTTCAATACATTTTATTTCGGAAATCATTTGACCATATTTGTATAAATGAATATATGAAGAATATATATTTTATTCATTTTTTCAAATACTTACAATATGTATGTATTTATGCTTAAAGATGATATACGTACATGAATACACATTCAATACATACTAGCGTGTAAGGAAGTATATCCTTTACTCATAATATATGCAAATTTAATATGTATAGAAATTAGGTTAGCCCCAAAATTAAAGGTATCGATATTCACATCTTAAATAAAAATCTGCTTCATTTTAAGTTGTAGGTTTTAAAGATTTTTGCACTGATTTATGTTTTCGAAAGCTGGATTAAATTTAAAATTTATACCTATTTACATCCATTAAAGAAGCAATATTTTTATGAGGAATAAAAACATAAATCCAAGGTATTTTTTTTCCCGTATTTTGTAAGATTTATTTAATAACTAAGGAAAAATACTTTTTATCGGAACACTCTATCATGTAATATAAATATATTGACGTGATCCCAATGTACACACTTCAGTGTATTTATGTTAAAATACTTTAAGAGAAAATCTTTAAAATAATAAATAAATACAGGATTTATGCATTTAAATGAAAAAATATTATATTTTATGCAAATTTTGCAAAATCTTGTAAGTTTTTTCCGCTTCGTTTTTAAAAATAATTTACATAAATACATTACTATACATATACAGAATATTTTATATGCAACTATTCAAAACTGAGATGGATTAGAGTATATAAAAACACATCTTTTAATATAACACAAGGATCTCTGGTCAATATGTATTAAATATTTTTATTTTAAAACAACAACGACCCAGTAAATATAAGAACTACACTGCCGGTCAACATAATAGGTTAAAAAAATTATTATTTTTTTATAATAATTTTTAGTCTTCAATTCTAAGATATTTACAAGTAAAATCAACTTTTCGGATCACAAATACTTAAACAGGAACGCAGCGGAATTTCCTCAGTTATTAAGGAAGCCGCGTAGAATCAATTGGAATATATTTAAGAACACATTCTTAACATCAATGCCGTCACCAAGTGAAAGATACTTTTGTGACCGCTTTCGAAGCCTCGTGTCCGTGTCCAAGAATCAAAAATGGTAGCAGAAACAATAAAATATACCTCTAGACTAAGGAAGCTTATGACTAAATAGAAACATGTTCCTAACAATGTCAAAAGAGCCGATGGATCATAGACAGAATCAGCTAGTGAAATATTGGAAGCCTTATTCAGGATGCATTTTCAAGAATGTCAACTGAATACAGTGAATGATATTCATTCAGAACTGATGGAGTCCGTAACTTTGTACTTTACCGCAGTATTATAACAAAGGAGAAAATCAAATAGGCTATTGGTATCTTTCGATATCACCTGGAGTAGATGGTATATCATGTTACAAGAAACAAGTTCTAATGTAGCGTTGTAGAGAACCCCTACAACGCGTGTATTAATTACTCCTATGTTCCAGCAAACTAGCATAGAAAGTAATTTGTATACCGAAAGTTGGGAAAATACAACATAGTGTGTCAAAGGATTACAGGCCCATTAGCATTATGCAGACGATGTTGTTATATTAATAAGGAGAAAATTTCCAAGCACACTTGCTGAGGTGATGGAATGCGCTTTGGGGAACTACATGAATGGGAATTAACCAAGGCCGCATCTTGTAGTCTTTACAAGGGGAGGAAAACCTACATTTAACTAACCAAAACTTGGAGGAATGACTCTACATCTTTCAAGCGATGCTAAATTTCTAGGTGTAATTTTCGACGGAAAATTAAAGTGGCTATCGAATCTAAGGAAATCTAAGATAGGGCAAAGAAGGCTTATGCACGTGCCAGAAACTCATACGTGAAACGTGTCGACTGAAATTACGTCTGATATATTGGATTTATAAGACCATTTTTAGACCTATACTGGCTCATGGGGCCTTAATTTGGTGGAAAATAATGGATACATGAACACACGCATCAATTATTGAGCGGGTCAACAGAGTTGTTGCATTAAGCATATCAGGGGCTATGTGCACAATACTGGATATGGAGCCGCTACATATATATGTATCAAAGAACATGTTTTGAGAATACAATTAAGGTTGAAACAAAATAGACAATTGATCATTAGAAACATTGGAATATTGTTACTTATCCACTGAGTTGGAATGGGATAAAGAGTTAAAGAGCTATATCACAATATACGTAGATAGTCAAGCTACGATAAAGGCACTCTGTAATAGGAATATTAGATCAATGGTAGTCAGCTGTTGTCGTCGAAAGCTACAAGTTCTCAATGAAAAACACTCATTAAAACTATGATGGCTACTGGGTCATAATAATATACAAGGAAATGAATATGATGATGAGCTGGCACGAGTAGGTGCGGATATGGATATAAGCATTGTTTGTGATAGCGTCCATCCAGGATTAAACTCGATTTATCTTATGACACGAGAGGAATTCCATAGTATATCTGACGAGAATTGCCAAAACTCACGACGATGTAAACAAACGAAGATATTATAGAAACCAAAAGACAAAAATTAGTTAAAGTCTTTACTTAATGTGGAGAAATGAGAAATGAGACTGTATATTTTCTGAACAAAATTGGTCTGAGTACAGCGAGTATATGTAGATGGTGTAATTATGCAGAGGAGGATCCACTGCACTACCTTTGCCAATTTGTTGCACTATTATGTCAAAGATATAAATGTTTTGATTTCTATTTCTTTCAGGATTTAGAGAAACTGAGTGGAACGAATCCAATGAAGATGCTGAAATTTGTAAAATTAATAAAACATTACGGTGACAGTGGAAGCCAGACAACAATACTATCAATTGGACTAGCTACAGAACGTGAAACAGCAGTTGTTATATGATGCTGGTCTTTAATCGTGCTAATGGAAAACTTCCAAGGATTCACTTTGGATCAAAAAATATGGTCTTTTGATTACACACGAATCCGTGTGCTCCTCTCTTAAACCTAACCTAACATAACCAACAAGCAAAATAAATTTATGTAATAAATAAGTACAATTTTTAATTTTTATTTTTCTTCCAATAGGCGAATTTTTAAGGTACATTTTTTTTTGTTTGTCATCTGAATAGGTTCAACATTACTTATTCATTAAAACAACAAGATGTATTAATGTGGTTCTTTTTTGTTTTATTATATTATTTGGAAATTAATAATGACAATAGACTTTTGTATTCAATTTAATTTAAAAATTCTATTTGGAAGGGACATATAAAGATTTTAAACTGGTAACAAAGAAAGTTTGCTCCAACTTTTTCCAAACTATTCAGCTAATTACTTAAAAATATTACGTGACAGAAATTTCCATATATTTCCTGTTATCGTATATTAAGGTCGAGAGCGTATGATGGCCACTGCGAAATGGTAAAATTTGCGCTATGTGAAATGGAGTATTGGCGAGGTGGAATGTCCATGGAATAATTTAAAATAGTGTACTAAACGTATAATTTTATTATTATTATTTTTTTTTTTTTTTTCAAATAAAATTTTTAAAGTTATTTCCGTAATTCTATGCGAAGAAAATCGATCGAGATGTGAACTCTTATAATATAAAATTGCACTCTGCGCCAATACAGTTCCTTCGCATCTTTATGGGATACATAGCATTAATTTTTTTCTCTTTTTTCAAAATTTATAGCCACTGGAGCCTTCCAAATTGATTTTTTCATCTTATAGAACAATTTGTGTCATTCCTTTTTTAGAACGCATGTTCTCGCGTAAACAGAAGTAGTTTTACTTTTCGAATGGTGTTTAGAGGTGGGATCTTATAATTTTTAGTCTTCTTAGGTGCATTGAATTTAAAATAACTTGCTTTACGGTAAAAACATTTACTTTAATATCTGATTTTTGTTTAATTTTTGACGCAGAATCCGTATAATTGGAGGCATCTAGAATGATAGCTTTTCATAGCTGTCAGCTTTCGTTGTTGCTTTATACGTACCTCTATTAATATTTTTTCCAACGCGATACTGATTTCTTAAAAAGCTGTTGATATTACTTTGACTTCACTCAATTTATCTGCGTCATATTTCATAGATTAAGTCTGAATTGTCCATATGCTATAATTTTTTTTTATTCTTTATGGGAAATTTTTTTTACGCAACCAATTTTTAATGATTTTTATAAAAAACTGTTCAAAATGCTAGGAAAACACATAACTATGGGCGAGTTCAACAAATAAGTACTTGACGCAAATTGATTTTATTCTTAATGACCCAAAAAAATTGCCTTAAAAAATACATTTGTTGGAAAAATGTCCGTTAAAAGTCGTACTTAGTTCTTTATTAATTATTTTTTGGTATTAAATTTAATTCCAATTCAAAACTTAAGAAATCAAGATAAAAAATAACTATCTTTATTTTATTAAAATTAACGCGAGTTTTAATGTAACGAAAATCTTGAACCTATTATATTGACCTGCAGTGTACTATAATTTATAAGTATACATGACTATGAGTTGCATATTTTCTAATTTAATGATAACATACTTAAGTGTAATTATTTTGTAAATAACTTTTAGTAATCATGTCTACTATAAAATAGATTATGTTAATATAGAAGTATTCTGCAGTTCCTTTTTGTTAACTGTCAATTATTAAATACTTGACTATAATTTGACTTAAGAGTGTAGATTTTCCTATTCATTCGATTCATTTTTCAAAGAAAATACTATCATTCTAACTTACTATTAAGTAGTGTGGTATTGAACATTGAATTCATTTTTCAAAGAAAATACTATCATTCTAACTTACTATTAAGTAATGTGGTATTGAACAGTTACAGGTGAAATTTGTTTACAGTATTATGTTAATAATCCACGAGCAGAAAATTCCAAACGACCTTTTAAAACTATACGTATATGGATTTTTAATATGACAAATAATATAACTAATGAAAGTGCGGTCACATGGTAATCATTTTATTTTATACAGAATTTCGAAATATTTATTTTTCTATATCACTGTACATGAATCGAGCATTTTACTTCAATACTAAATACATGCACAAACATTTCGAAAATTTTTAAATGGCATACGAGGGCGGATCAATAAGTCCGTGACTTTTTGAATGAAACACAGTGTTTTTAGCAAAACAAATATTTATTTTTCAACATAATCTCCTTTTAATTCAATACACTTAGTCCAACGTTTCTCCAGTTTTTGTATCCCTTCCAAAAAATAGGATTTTTCGAGGTCCTTAAAATAGGCATTTGATTGGTCAATAATTTCATCGTTGGAGCTGCATTTCTTTCCACCGAGCCATTTCCTTAGGTTTGGAAATAGGAAGCAGTCACTAGCCAATTCGTAGCCCAATTCATATAGTTTTGCCATTGAGACTGCACACGTGTGCACCCGTGCATTATCTGGATAAAAAAGAACTTTTTTTTTTGGCCATGTGGGGTCGTTTTCTTTTTAAATCCGTACTAAATCGGTATAATAAGTTGGCGTAATATTCGCCATTTATTGCTTTTCCTTTTGAAGGTAATCGATGTGGATTATCCCGCGTGCATCCAAAAAAACTGTTGTCATCACCTTATTGGCCGACAAACTTACCTTGGCCATCTTCGGAGCATGTTCACCTGGAGAAACCCATTATTTAGTACAGTAATGGATCCATGTTTCATCCACAGTTACAAAACGCCGCAAAAACTCATTCGGATTGTGGTTAAACAACTAAAACAATCCTTTGAAGTTGTCACACGTTTACGTTTATGGTCAATTGAGAGCAAACGCGGCACCCATCTTACAGACAACTTTCTTAAACCCAGCTGATCATTTAAAATCGAAACCACACTGCCATATGAAATGCCTATGGTATCAACAATCTCACGCACTTTTACTCTTCGGTCGGCCAACACCATATCGTGGATTTTTTTTTTTTTTTACATTTTCGGGTGTACTGACCTCAATTGGCCGTCCAGTACGTTCAGCGTCATTTGTACTTGTTGGACCACAACGAAAGTCAGTAAACCACTTTTTCACCATTGAAATCGATGATGCAGAGTCCCCATAGTATTTATCGAGCTTTTCCTTGGTTTGATTGACAGTTTTTTTGCAAAAAATAATGCTTAATGAGCACTCGAAATTCCCTTTTTTCCATTTTTAGAAAAATACATGAAGTTGTATATTTTGAACAGCTGTTAAACGCAAACTAAATGGCAACACTTGCTCAAAATTTTACATTAGTCTATTAACAGGTGGGACTTGATGGGAACAGTGTTGCATTTCATATAACTACGAGGAAAGTTCGAAAAGTCACGGAAATATTGGTCCGCCTTCATATCAACGATATTTAGTACCAATAATTCTTGGCTTTAGTGCAACACAGAACTGTTCGCGTGAATGACTTTTACCGAACGGCGATAATGTTATGGAGGTTTAAGATAAAAATTAATTTAAAAAATTGCCAAAATTCTACTTGTAGTCATAAAAAAGTCAAAAAATTTTTATGTACTCTACAATGGTGCATCTTAAATACAAAATATCGCGATATGTTAAGAATAGGTGGATATATTAGCGATTTAATAATTATTAAACCTTCTTAAAAGGTTTTAGTGATGCAGTCTTGTTCATATTAATCCATTTATTGCAAAATTCTTCTTTTTTAATGTGTCATAAGACAACTTCATTTATATGCATTTTTTTAAATTGCACTTACCAAAATTTCTAAAGTTGAATTAGATGCAACTTACTTTTTTCGTACTTTTTTCGAACCCAATATTGATTTTGATATATGGTATTAAAGCAGCTACAGATTGACATTTATCAATTTTGATTAGCGCCTTGGGTCTGCCTCGATGATTAATTCAGTTTAAAATTGATTTATAACGCCAACATCCGCTATAAAAAAATATGCAAAATTGCTGAATTCTTTAAAATAGCTATACACGTTAAGCAAATTCATATTTTAAAACGCCACAATGATTTTTAAATGTTATTTGGAAACCTTCTTTGATAACAATATACTCTAGCTTCACTGAAATAACGTTTTGAGAGTGCCTTGCGAAAAAGGCACCTTTTGAAGCCATTCACGTTTTTTCTCTACAAGTTTGGGTACCTCCTACAGCATTTCTATTGTGGGCATATTAATGAAATATATGTCATATGATGCCTAATTTCAAGAGCTCTGTTTTGAGTTTTGAATTATCCGAAACGGCGTAAAATCCCTGGTGAAAAAAATGCAAAATTTTACAATTTTTTGTTTCACGTCTTTTGCGCAACACAATTTAACACTTGTTAATTGCAATTTAACACTTGTTAAATTTGCGACTACAGCAATAAAAAGAAATTAAAAAAAACTTGTTAGTTTCAAACACTTTTTTTTTTGAATTTTTGACTTCGGGTGCTTGCTGGCCATATGTATATACACAGATTTTTAATAACTAGTATCCCATTGTTTTATTGGGGTATCTTTATTATTCAGATTTTTTTTTGTCATGCAAGTAAGCGTTAAACATCTAACAACACAAAATGTGTGAAAATGTACCCTTGTCTTTTGTGAAAATAAAATGAAAAAGCAATAAACAATATTTAGTTTTACTTACTAAAACTACAAACAAATATGATTATCAGCGTTATTAGAAACATATAGGAACATAATCATGTTATATGCAGTAAACACACACTATTTACTTAAGAAGCCAAAAGGACATCGTAATTATTTTAAGATAACCAAGAATGATGATGGTGCTATGAGTATATGTTTCTTAGTAATGAGTTTTGAAGTGTCTATAAAGATTTAATCAAGAGTGATGTATAATAAAGTTCACATTACTAATAATGTCCATGGAGGTTAAGATACTTCTAATAGGAAATTTATGTTGCAATATGTATAAAAATGGAATAAAATTAAGTCATAGCATCCTAAAATAACAATAATAAGATTTATTTTTTGAAATAATTCTGTAAATTGTGAATTGTTTTTTTTTTTTTTTTTTTTTTTTTTACACTATGTCAACCGTTGATGTAAATATTCAATGTGTTTTACGGTATTCTATCTTCACCTTTTTCCAAATTCACTTTTCGAAGCCAAATTTAGTCGGAGTGTTAACCGGGACATTATTTAGTATTTTAATTTATAGATTAGGACATCGTCTTTTCTTTGATGTATCAATATACCCCCCATAAAGATGAGGGGTATATTGATTTTGTCATTCCGTGTGTAACATCTCAAAGGAATCGTTTAAGACCCCATAAAGTATATATTTTCTGGGTCCTGGTTCGATTCTGAGTCGATCTAGCTATGTCCGTCCGTCTCTCCGTCTGTTGAAAGCAGGATAGGGCTCGAACGGGATAACGCAGGGAGACGAAATATTTGTCTTATATAGGGTTTGTTTGAGATTGAAAATGGGCAAAATCGGTTGACAAACAAAAAAGTTATGGGCTAAAAACTAGAAGCACAGGGTGTCCGTTTTATAGTTTTCTGCTGATATTTCTTCAACAAAAGCATGTATGACAACGAAATTTTGTACATATAGTTCCGGGATCAATATAAACTCAAAAACCAAAAATGGGCGTGGTCCGCCCACTTTACCGCCCACCTCCCATATAAGGTGAAAATCAACGAAATTGTGTTCAAATAGTTCAAGGACAAAAGTAAACTCGGAAACAAAAAATGGGCGTGGTCCGCCCACTTTCCTGCCCACTTTACCTCCCCCTCCCATATAACGTAAAAATTGAAAAAGTTGATGGTGGGTATATAGATTCGGCCGGGCCGCACTTGTTTAATAATTATTTGGAGTTAAGAGCCAAAAGATATACTTTTTTATGCATTACAAACATCAGCACAAACGCATAATATTAACGCATAGTATTAAAAAAATAAAAATTTTTTGTATCTCAAGCTCGCTCCTAATGCGAGAAGAGGTATTTTTTTTTATTTTAAACTAAACGCAAATAATAGGACATATAAAAAGTATCCGTGGTTTTTTGAAAACAATTTTTAACTGAAATTGTCTGTATTGCAAATAAATTTTTATCAAGTACATATTCAGCATTATTATTTGTGAACAGTGTTGCCAGTTTAGCCTTTTTAAGGCTAAACCTAGCCTTTTTATTTTGGGTTTAGCCTCAAAATTTTCATTTAATTTTTAGCTTTTTTACTAGCATTTTTTATTCTTAACATAGCCTTAAAAGGCAAAAAATTTACTAATTTTATTTTTACAGACTCATCAATTCAATCAATTCGAAACGAAAGTTTTCGCCTGCGGCGTTTCATTCTTCAAAAATATTATAATTATTTTTTAAAAAATTTTACTACCCATAGAAACTATTCATGTTATATTTTCAAATTCACTAAAATATCTTTAAGAAATACCAAGATCTAATGAAAACTAAAATATAAATGTGTCTTTAAATAAAAAAAAAATTTATTAATTTTTTCTGGCTTTATTTTTTAGGGCATTTCGCCTTTTCTGACCTTTTCTAAAGTCTTATTTCGCTTCTTTTTTTCTCAAGTTCTGGCAACACTGTTTGTAACATCTTGTCATTATATGTGATTTATCGGCGAAAAGCTAGTCTAAGAGATTTACCGTGGCTCTTTTTTTTTTGGCCATTTATACCCTACATCACCATAGATGGTTTGGTATTGTGCGTTTGTGCTGATGTTTGTAACGCACAGAAAAAATCTTCTAACCCCCACCATAAAGTATACCAATGGATTCAAAATCACTTTCTGAGCCGATTTAACGATGTCCATCCGTCCATCTGGCTGGCTGTCTGTCCATGTAAACCTTGTGAACAAATTGCAGGTCGGGCTTGACCAACAATATCTTTCTATCTTGTTTATTTTACACTTAGTAAAAGGATCGATCCACAATGGTCACAGGTCAAATATAGGACCCCTCTCCGAATTTTGATGCATATACATGATGGTGTAAGGACTCATATGTTCGGGTTGACCGACTTTATCTTTCGATCTCGTTTTTTTTATCAAAACTGGCTGAATGAAAATTCCTAACAAAGTGCATTCAACTTTTGGCGGTTAAGTAAAAGTGTGTGTCCTAGCATTGTCATAATAGATTACAACACCTTTTCTGTTGGCCAATTTTGGTCGCTTTTTCTCAGAATTCATAATTGATTGCTTCGCTAAGATGAAGGAGCTCATAATTAATAATTCCCTTCAATTCCCAAACATTCAACAACCTTCTTTGCCGTCAGACCAGTCCTTGAAGTTGTTTGTGAAGGGTTGTCGGCCTTTTAACTTGATTTTTTTAAATATATTCCGTAACGAATACATTTTTCATTGCCCGTAAAAAAATGGTTTGAATTCGTTGCGTTTCAACAGAACTGATGGTAATTCGGTCAATCAAGTTTCTTTGCAATAATTCATGTGACACCCAAAACATCGAGTTTCTATGAGTAGCCAGCTTCTGATGTTTAATACTTCCGCTATCTAGTGACAGCTTGCTCCACATGTTGCAAAATTTCAACTAGTTTTTAGTGACCAGAGCGATATGCATATTTGTCATCGAAATTTCTGGAACGGAATAGAGAAAATCCCTGTTGCAACCGGCATTGACTCACAGATTTATTTTTATACACTTTGGAATTTTGTACAATTTTAGGAATCTTTTACATCATTTTTATTTTTTTTTTTAGTAAAAAAGGTATCACACAAGATGTGACACATTTTTGGAATTGTCCAAAACTGTATCACAATCGAATTAGTCCTACCTGATATATGAGCACAACACCATCTAGTGCCAAAAAACTACTGATACTTTATAAAGGATGAGCCAACCATAATGCACGATGTTAATTGTGAATCACACTTTAACGTCAAGTTGTTTGGCCAACTTAATTTGACATTTCTTTGTTTCAGAGTTTGACAAATTCAACTATGGAGAGATACACAATTGAGCAGCGCGTCAAGATTATCGAAGCCTTTTACGAAAATAGGCGTTAGAATTAAAATGCATTTCATGCACTTCGTTATAATTTTAGCCAGCATAATCGAACAAATGTGTCCACAATCGGGAGAATTATGAGCAAATTTTCGCAAACCGGGTCTGTAGGAAATGTGAAAATATCTGTGCATGCTATCCTAGTTCGTTCTGCGGAAAACGTTTATGTTGTTCCCGATAGTGTGGCAGAATAGCCGTTGACTACTTGTGGTCAGAAATTGAGGGTTTGAACCTCGACTCGTCGTTTTCGCTATCGTGAGATGATAACGGACTTCTTATGAGCAGTAATTGAGGATATGAACCTGGAAGATATGTGGTTCCAACAGGTTGGTGCCACTTGCCACACAGCCAACTATACAAAGGCTCTTTTGCGCGAAAAATTCAATGGCATTGTTATCTCACGTCGTGGCGATGTTAATTGGCCGCCAGAATCATGTAATTTGACATCGTTGGAATTCCTTCTTTGGGGATATTTAAAACAAAAAATGTACATCAAAAAGCCAAGAACAATTCATGATAATTCGGCACATTAATGACATTGAACCTCAATTATATCTCAGAGTCATTGAAAATATGAAACAAAGATGGTGAGCATTTGACCGATATTTTGTTTCACATTTAATTGTCATAGATCCTTCTATAATAATAAAAAATATTAAGATGTCTCTGAAAACTTTTTTAATTACAATTAACATCGTGCTATTTGTTTGGACCACCCTTTATAATCAAAAAATTATCGGGGACAGAAGAGGATCCAACATAATTTATTCAAAATTGCAGTGTGATTCTAAATTAAAATAATTAATTATTAATTAATAACTAAAGTAATTGTGTTTATAAAATCGAAAGATTTATGTGTCTAGCTATTTTGGTTTCCGAGATATCGGGTGATGCGAAAACGCATCAATGGTCAATTGGGGGTATGTGTTGCGCTCATATAAAAAGCAGACATTTTAACAAATTGTATGGAAAAAATTGTTTTATTTGTCATTTAAATTTAGTTTTATGATAATTTTACAAATTGTATATTAAATATATCTAGTGTGATGCAAAAAAGTTGAAGGTGGTCTGTTCCAATTGAAAAATTAAAAAATGATGTAAAATAGTTAAAATAATTTGACGGTGTAAGACCGAATAGTTTCTTATAATGGATAAAATATAATTATTCCTTCTGAAATATGCTACACGTTAAGACATTTGGAATATTAATGTACATTATTCATACAGGTGGTCAAATCTGAAGTCAAGCTTTTTTTATATAATTCACCTTCGAACTGGCTCATAAACTATTTATTTTCAGTTCTTATCTATCCATTTACCGAGGAATTGATAACATTATTATATAATAGCCAGCACCATGTTTTGCTTCAAACATAATATCACGTAAATAGTAGAGCACTCATTTTACTCGACTTTTTCATTGTTCGAATAATCAAATAACTCGAAAATGCTGTTTTTAAGTTACTCGAACAATCGAGTAAAACTTTTAAGTTACTCGAGTTATTCGAGTAAATTATAACTTAAAATTTTACTCCTTTTTTCAATGATTACTAAAAAATAAAACAAAATATAGCTTAAAACAAGAAATAGTCTTTCGAGAATAATATAAATTAATATAAATTAAATTAATATAATTAAAATTTGCGTAAATATGTATGAATATTTGTCTTTTTTGATTATTTGACTATTGTTCATTGATAGTAAAATAAATTGGTCTAACAATTTTGGTTCCAAGGGTTTTTTTATCAATGCTATGAAATGACTAGTTTTTACACTAATACCCGATTAAAGATGATTATCTATACTTTCAATACAATTTAATGTTAAGTTTCTAATCACTTTGAAATAATTAGCGATTTTGTTTCATAACCTCACTTTTCAATTTAGACACATACTAATCTATGTGCTACACATAGGTTTTCAGTTATATTCAAAATATTTGCACAATTTTTAAGTATCGGAAATCTACTAAACTCAGTTTTATTTTGAGCATTAAATGTCTTTAAATGGTTTAGTTATAGCGAAAACATATCTCAACATCTTTAGTATAAAAAATTACACAAACTGAAGTTTGGGCACATTTATACTACAATGACTCATCGCCAGACATAGCCAAATAAAGTTTTTGACAGTCATTTAATATTGTACAAACGTATATAGTTTTTAAGATAATTTACTCTTATTTATATTATAGTGATCTCGTGATTATTTTAGTTCTGTTTTCTGCAAAAATGTTTCGCAAATCTTAATTTTCAATATAATTTTAAGAACTTGTATAGCAAATTAGTCATTGTAAAGTTAATTAGAACAACTTTTCTCCATTTAATAGACAAATTTATTGTAAATTTAAAATATATAATTCTTTCTCCCAAATGTACGCGTAAGAATTATAATTGGCTCTAATTTTAAATTAACCATACATTTTACCCAAAATGTTCAATATTTTATTTTTCCTTTCTTCCTATTTGTGATTTCATCTAAGCCTTCACCATCATATCCTCCACACCAGACTGAGAATTTATTAATATGTTTTTCTAAATCAAGTTTAAAATTCTTCAATTTATTTCTTACAAGCTTTTTGCAGTTGCGGCAAAACAGGAAAGTCATTTGATACATTCGGATCTATAAATACCAAAATATGAATCAAGGAATATCTGCAAAAAAGACTTCTTCATTTCGTAAGAGAGCACATGTCACTACGGTAAGAAAGCTCTGGAGTGGTACCAAAACAATTGTACCAAGAGAGGCCAATTTTCCAAATTGTCCATAGCTTATACCAGTGGAGAGATATTGAGCTCTTGCGAAAAGTGAATTGAAAAGCACAAAAAAAGTGTCCTAAAATATCGAAGATTTTAACAGAAGATGTGCACACTATTCCAAACAAGTGACTGGGCAAAATCGGTTAAGAAACAAAAAAGTTATGGGTTAAAAACTAGAAACACAGGGAGTCCGTTTTATACTTTTCTGCTGATATTTCTTCAACAAAAGCATGTACGACAACGAAATTTTGTAAGTATAAACTCGAAAACCAAAAATGGGCGTGGTCCGCCCACTTTACCGCCCACCTCCCATATATGGTGAAAATCAACGAAATTGAGTTCAAATAGTTAAAGGACCAATGTAAACTCGGAAACAAAAAATGGGCGTCGTCCGCCCTCTTTACTGCCCAATTTACCACCCCTTCTATATAATGCAAAATTTGAAAAAGTTGATGGTGGGTATATAGATTCGGCCGGGCTGAATATAACATTCGCGCTTGTTTTTTTTTTTATTTTTATACTAGCTAATACCCGGTGTGCTTCGCCACCCCCCCGAAATGAAATACATAATAATTAAAGGATTAAAAAAATATACTAATTTTTGTATTTAATTTTTATGGGAGGGACCATACCCCCATAATCCGCTAATTTATTAGACAAATGTTTTCATGGATGTCAAAATTCTTTGTGCAAAATTTGAGCATTCCAACTCCAATAGTTTCCCAGATATACGAATTTTTGCATTTAATTCATATGGGAGGCACCATGCCCCCTACTTCTAGTCCGCCCATATTTTTCTTAAATATTAATATTGATGCCAAAGTGGATCCGACAAAATTTTAGAACTCTAACTGTTATATTTTCTCAGATATGATAATTTAATATTTTCTTTGTATGGGAGGTGCCACGCCCACTTTTGTCCAAAATATTCATATTGAAACTAGTGCTAGTCGAACAAAATTTGAGCTCTCTAACTTTTATAGTTTCCCAGATATAAAAATTTTTGTATTAACTTTATATGAAAGATGACACGCCCACTATTTCTCTTCCGCCCATTTTTGTACAAAATGTTCACATTGACACTTAAGTTTATTGTACAAAATTTGGGAAATGTAACTGTTATAGTTTCCTAAATTTACGGCATTTGGTATTGGCAAGCAATATTAGGCGTGGGATGTGCCACACCCCCTATTGCTAGTTCGCCTATTTTTTTCCAGAATATTCATATAGGTGTCAAACCTAAAAAATAGTTAAGGAAGGAACTATTTAAAATATTTTTTTACTCGAATTATTCGATTAATCGGCATAATTTGCTCGAATAAATTTTTACTCGAAATTCTTGATTTTAATTTAATCGATTTTATTTGTCGATTAATCGAGCAAACAATATTCGAGTGAATACCCTAGTAAATAGATTTGTTATTCTTGGCTGAGCAAGATGATTTTTCATCTCGGATATTGTGAAATCATAAATTCTGGTTAATTACCATATAAAATGATGCCTTCAAACTGCAGATTTCAAAATTTTACATTATCCTGAAAAAGAAAAAGTTTGGTTGCTTCATTTATCGCTTGAATATCTTTTGCTGCCACTTTAAATACCTCATTTCTAAAATATGTTGCACAATTTTAGCACTTTTTATTGTTCGATATCCACTTAATTTCACATTATTAAATGATTAAAATGAACTAGCATTTTGAGAAGATAGCACAGCCTTTTATAAAAAAAATGTTCTAAAAAAATTATGAAATTGTACCTACTCTTATTCGAATATTTTAATATTTGGAGCAGAAATAAAAAAATGTATAAAAATAAGAATTGCAAATTTTATGACCTTTGATGGAAATTTATTATCCTTTTTTAAGACATTTGGAAAAATTTTGCAATAAACAACATAATTTTATTGCTTCCAATCATTTGCTTTTAACATATTTCAGGCAACTTCCAGAATTTTAGTGACTATATTCGATATGTCTTTATATCTTAATAAATAGGCAGGTATCGTTGATTCTATGCAAATTTCTTTTCTTACATTTGTTCTCAATGATTGCAAAAAAGAAGCACTTGTAACTGGCTGATAATTGCTTACTCATTACTACAAATATCATAAAAATCTAGAAAAAAATTTTTTATTGTGCTACAGTAATTCAAAAGATTCTTTACTCGTTTATAAAAAATATTTTTCTTAATTATTTTCTATTTATTTTCCATAATCTTAACTACTATATTACCATAAAAATTTCAATGTTTTCAGTGCACCACCTTGCATGATGTAGCTAAATCACACTACCCCTAATTGACACTTGATGCGTTTTCGCAACACCAATTTTTGGGAACTTGGTGTTCCTATCTCAATAAATAATTTGTTAAAAAATACTAAATTTCTAATTTTTTTATTTCTTGGCTTTCGTTTGAAACTTTACATAAGATGTTTTACATAATTTTTTGTTTTATTTTTTAAATTTAAAAAAAAGTCCATTTTAAAGACCTTTTTTTGAACCAATCTACCGGGGGTAAAAATTCATCGAAATTAAAATTCTTACTCAATTTATTTAGATAACATTCTAAATATAAAATAACTAAATGTACATGTATAAAACATTGTATATCGTCCCTGCGCTGACTAAATTACCTATGTAATTTTTCATAACTTTTCAGGAAAGCTGAAAAACTGTTTAGTTTTGCAGTTTCTTCGTTACTTCACTAAATTTTTACAAATTTTCTTCGTTTATGAATAGGCTTAGTAACACAAATTATGTTTTATGAAAAAGAATGAAATTTTTGGCGCGTTTTGGGAAAAATCAACGAAAACTTTACACAAGTAATTTTGTGGAGCAATTTTTTGTTAATATATGATTGTGCTTTTCTTTTTGCAGGTTATTAAGTTCATTTAAATATAAGTTTGAACTATGGATATTAGTAATATCTTGGTCAAACTTCAACTTCCTAAGATAATTGGAACATGCTATTAAACGGTAATTTGTTGATGTAAAGTTACTGATGCGAAAAAGCAACAGTGCACAGTGGGGCAGAATCGAAATTTTTTGGAAATAAATCTGTAACTTCTAATCGGTTAGTTGGATTTCCATGAAATTTGCTATATGCGTAGCAGAGGAGTGTACAATGTTTAGTTTGGAAAGGCCACCGAGCCGACCCCTAAGAGGCGGAGCTAAAGGGGCTCAATCTTAGGTACCTCTGACATACAAATTTTTTAATCGCTTGCCAAATTTTTGTTTCTCGTCCAATTTCAAATATTTTTCAAAAATTGTTTTTTTGAAAAACGATAAATATTTTATCTGTAATAAAATCTTTGTTATGAAAGATATCTTAACGAAATTTTCAGTGGATGTAGACTTTATCGTATAAAAAAAGAAAGTGAAAGAAAATTTAAGATTTTTGTAAAACGAGTCCCACGATTCCCAAAACAAAGCCAAAAATCCCAAAAATGGGATTTTTCACATTTTCGGCTATAAAATCCACATTTTTTCGAAGTCCCCTAGATTTTTATTGAAAACTTTTAACAACATATCACAGATTCTTAAACTGCATTCCTTTTGCCGATTCGTGCTTTGGGATTTGAGAAAATATAGACTAAAGTCAAAACTTTCATATAAAATGGGTCGAATTCGGGAGGTTGTGTACCTTGACCATTTGAGTCATTGGGCTTGTTTTTTATTTTAAAGTCTTCTCTGTGAAGATACCTCTCAGAAAAGTTTAAAATTATTATATGTTGTTAAAGAAAATTTTATTTTAGAGAAAAAAGAGTGTAGATATTTTTTCGACCAAAAAACACAAAAAGTCGTAATTTTTGTTATTTTCAAAATCGTTTATTTTTGGACTAGGTTAAGATATCGACTTTTTTTTATTCGATAGATAATTTTGTTCTTTAATTAGCGAATGAAAAAACAAATTAAATCGGTCGGAAGCACTAGGATATATATGAAAAACTGGACCAAGAACATGCAAAATTTAGGTACTTAAAAATTCAAATGCTAATAACTCAAAAACTATAAGAGATAAATAGGACATGCAAGCATGTTTTTTATAAGTCTTATTAGTGCCTACAGTAATGTATAAAAATATTTGAAATTGGACGAGAAACAAAAATTTGGCAAGCGATTAAAAAATTTGTACGTCAGAGGTACCCAACTTTGAGCCCCTTTAGCTCCGCCCCTGAGGGGTATGTTCGGTCCCGCTTCCAAATTTAACATTTTTCACTCCTCTGCTATGCATGTACTAAATTTTATACAAATCCAACGAGCCGATCAGAAGTTAAAGATTTATTTCCAAACAAATTTCGATTCTGCTCCAGTGTGCAGTGGTTGGAAATGGGTTAACAAAATGGAGAATTTGTTCCTGATACTCGTTTTTTTCTACGCAATACATGTTCATTCAGAAGAGTACATCTATTTGTTGTCGCTTATCTAATAGATCGCACAATTCATTACAGAGAAATTTTGTTCTTTATATATGACCAATAAATAATGGTTGCCACTGTATTTCAGATTTACATCTTGTAAACATTAAATTAAAGATCTATACAACATGCATCACCAAATCCTTTAATTTTGTTTAAAGTCATAATTACATAATTTTTCGTATATAAAGTTTTTGTAATCATTATCCTAATGATGCATAAATTTTGATGATTTTTTCTGTTTGTTTTTCATTTTCCCCACAATATTTATATATCATTATCGCACATTTATCGTTACGTACAATCGAAATTAATCTTATGTTATTTACATCTATTGTTTTCTTTTCTATTTTTCTTCCTTATTTTTGCAAAGAAGATTTTTTCCCTTTGTTCTTGATACACAATTAAGTGTATTAATTATTCCAACTCATAATTATTTCTAGTGTTTACATATTTTAACAATTAATTAATATTACTATCGTATTTAATTACTTTACTTTACATATTCCTTCTACTTGGTATTGAATTCATTTGAAGAAACCCAAATGTTTTCTAAGAATTTTTTTGTGGTTAAATATGTATGTATGTATGTATGTATTTGTAGATATGTTAGTGCAATGACCATTTTTTTGTTCTAGCTGAAAGGACCCTGCAGTCAATGCTGACTGTCCGAAACCAGTAACTTGACAGACTACATTAGGGCACCACTAGTCACTTTACTAACCACCTGACTAGTCATTTTAACATGGGGATGTCCTAGAAAAAAGTGTATTGGCACTAAAGGACCAAAATGTGGCGATATAGTGACTAGTACGAAAAAGTCAATCTTTAGTTTATTTATTTTCAGAATTTCTTTTTTATTTTTCTTTTTTTATTTTTTATTTAATAACAATTTTTATTTTCTTTTCATATTATTTTATATTAATCACTTTAATTCATTTTTATATTTTTACAGTTTTGTTTATGGCGGCATCCCGACTTGAACTCACATCCTTATGTTTTATAGTCATATGCGCTAACCACTCAGCCACAGGGCATTCTTACGTACATTGCACTATTTGTTGTTTTAATGAGCATGTTGATTTACTGACCCTTTGTAAGCAAGAGGTGGCTATTACTTCAACTTTAGTCACCCTTTGGAAGTAGTTCCTTTTACTAGTTACATTGAGTCAGTCACCTGACAAACATTTTAACTAGTCACTTTACTAACTACCTCACTAGACACTTTAACATGGGGATGTCCTAGGAGGAAGTCTATTAACACCCCAGGACTAAAAAGTGGCGATATTGTGACTAGTAGGAAAAAGTAAATTTAAAAAAACACAAATACAAAATAATTGATTTCATTAATAAATTGAAAATTCTAATTAGCAAGACTGGTATTATATAAAATAATTGAGAGGTAATCTATTTCAATTGATCTATTCCACGTGTTTAAATTAAAAACACATTTAATTAATGTAGTACGCATAACATAAAAATATAAAAAACCATTATTAACTTTTTTTTCTTACAAAGTAAAATACTAAAGACTGTTAAGCAACAAGGAGTCAATAAATTGATATTTGACACTACATACGTCTGAAAAATGAATCAGGGCCAAATGTCCTACCATGTATTTATTGTTATTAGTTAAGTATCCCAACCGGGACTGCCAATGGCGTTCAGGTTTTTGTGACCTATAAAAAAAAAACAATCGCCACCCCCACGCTCACCAAAGGGTCAATAAAGTATAAATCGCCACCTCCACGCTTTCTAAAGAGTCTATAAAGTGTGATATCGCCACCTCAATGCTTTCTAAAGAGTCAATAAAAGGTGCGATTGCTTAACTATCGCTCAAAAAAGATGCGAAGTTAGGGTAAATAAAAAAAAAACGTACACATTTGAATGAGTAAGGTGGGTAGTCACAAATGAACTTTACTGTACAAAAGCGGGTAAGTTGACACCAAAATAACTGCTGGGGAGTTTTCAGTGGTATATTATTTATTTTTGTTTTCATGACATATAATGCTTTAGGCATATAGTTAATGGGCTGATATATTCTAATTTTTTTTAGGGGACATGTGCTCATTTAATTTTATGTTATGTGTATTGAATTTGTCATTCCATTTGTAACGCATCGAAATTTTGGAAGCATAAATTACATTTTGTATTGATTTTTTTAAGATAAATAAATTACAAAAAATATTTCGTAAGCACATTGGTTTAGAGAAATTAAAATTGTTAAACAATTTCGGAAGTACTGTGAGCCGCGTTTTGCAGAATACTACATATAAATATCATGAAAGTTCTGTCCATCCCATAAGTAGTACCAGAATTCTTTCTTCTATTTTTTTTTTCTTTTTTGTTCAGCATTTCAAAATAATACTCTTTTTGCCTTAAATGACCGCAACAATTTTGTTCCTGTTGCTCATATTTCATTTTTTTCAACATGTTGGCAAGTGCTTGTATTTTAGTTTTATATTGAGGGTAAGTCCAAATATTTCAATATATATGATGCTTTAATTGTCTGTAATTATCTGTTGGTATGGGTTAATTTTATTTTCTATAGTTTATTCTCAAGTGACGACAGACCACATTTTCTTTTACTCTTTTTTTCTTATCTTTATATTTTCTTTAGTACTAGTAAAGATATTATTAGTATTTATCATTTCTTTCCTTTTCCTTTTTTTTTTTTTTTTTGTTATTTAGATGGCAAATGATTACAGTATGTTTACAATGTTTGTTATGTGAGTGTCTTTGTTTAGAAACATTAGTTTAATGTCAAATGACCGAACAATTAATAACACTACAAAAGGTTAAATTGCTAGGAAACTAAAAACTTGTTATTGTACTCTCTGCCTTTCTCATAAAGTTAATGTGAATTTAAGGAAAAAACATAAACAAATCATACTTAACTTTAGGAAAGGTTAACAATAAGAAAATAGTAAAATAGTAAAATATTGTTGCAAAGGGACTTATTTCCAAAAATTTAAATTTAAGTTTTGAGAAAATTTTTCTGTCATTTAGTTTATATTTGAAAGTTTCAAGAATTATAATGAAAATTGCATGTAATAAAATTGTACTCGAAATATTTTGGAATTTTTTTTTTTTCGTTTTTAAAAAATCGAAGTAGATATTATATAAAAATTATGATTTCCTAAAAATAACACCAGTGTTACATAATTTCATATCTTCGATATCAATAAAGAGGAGTCATTAATATGACTACCCATTAGCCTACTTTAAAAAAGCCGACTTTCAAATTCCAACCTAGGACTATTTTTTTGTGTAAAAATATAGTGTGCAAAATCGTAATTTAGACATAATTATCTATCAAACCAGATAAAAAAAATTTCCAACATTTCCATGTGTAAAAAATACCGAACTTATTTCTTCTTAGCCAACCGAGAGCTGTAGTAATTACACAGGTCAACACTAAAAAATTATCTGGAAAATCATGTTGTAGATATTGTAGGTATAGTCATCCCAATCACAAGGAACATTTCGATTTTATTCCATTACGTCACATTTTTAACCCATTGAAGACCAAAAAAAAATATGGTTTCATGATGAGCCATCAAAAATATGAAAAAAATAAAAATACCAAATTCAATAGCAATATAACACCCTACACCATTATATAAATCAAGATTCGGAGAGGGGTCTTTAATTAGACTTGGGTCAATTATGGACCGATACTTATATTAATTGTAAAATAAAATATATGAATACAGAATATTACGCCCATACTGACATTCATATGAATTTATTTATTTTAGGTTGATTCCTGAAAGAGGGCCTTATATGGGAGCTGTGGTAAAATATGGACCGATTTTCGAACTATTTAGCACTAATATTTATATAAAACTTATTTGAGTCGAATATTAACTTTATACTAACATTTTAGTGGGATTTATGCTCGTTAAAGTGATTTGCTGCAAAAAAATATTGCTTTATTTAAGGAATTTATGATCGGTAAACCCTTTTCCGGGAGGACATTTGTAGGGGGGCTAGGTGAAATAATTGACCGATCATAACCAATTCCAACAGACTTCATCCCTGGACTGTAAGAAACCTGTGTGCCAAATTTCATTAATTTTTGTTCAAAACTGCGACCCGCAGTTTGATTACAAGGTTTACATGGATGGACAGATGGACAGATGGACAGACGGGCGGACATCGTTAAATCGACTCATAAAGTGACTATAAGCCGATTGGAATAAATTAAGGTGGGTCTTAGACCAATATTTTTGGGTGATACAAACATCAGCACAAACGCATAACAGCCTCCCCACCTATGGTGGTGTAGGTTATAAATATATTGTGAATAAATTGGCCTAGTTTTAACTTCTTATACTAAATATAGTGCAGAAAGTTAAATAAATCATTTCTATGACGTCACAATTTTAAAATATATATGGGCAATTTATTTTTACGTTTGCCTTTATGAAACCGACCACAACCTCAAATATTTTTTTTAAATTCTGACTTTTTAAACAACTTTTGATGCAATTATGTTAACAATACTTGGTGCTGTAACAGAAAAAAATTCAAGACCTGAAACGGTGCCATCTGGTGTGGGTAAGCACTCAAAGTTAAAAAATCTAAAAAAAGTGTTTGAAATTGACAAGTTTTTTTTTTTTTTAATTCTTTTTTATTGCTGTAATCTCGTATTTTAGCATAAATGTCCAATTCTTCAAATGTAGACTATAAACACTTGTAGAAAAGGATCAGCATTGATTTAATTAGCGTGCAATTAACCAGTGTCAAATTGTGTTGTGCAAAAGTGGTGAAACCAAATTTTAAAAAACTTTAAAATTTTGCAGTTTTTTCACTAGGGATTGTACGCCGTTTCGGATAATTCAAAATTCAACAGTGCCTAACAGCTTTTGAAATTATGCATCATATATTTCATTAATGTGTTCACAACAGAAATGCTGCAGGAGGTACCCAAACTTGGAGAAAAACATGAATGGCTTCAAAAGGTGCCTTTTTCGCGAGGCACACTCGCAAAGTTATTTCAGTGAAGCTAGAGTATAGCGTTATCAAAGAAGGTTTCCAAATGACATTTAAAAATCATTGTTGCGTTTTAAAATATTAATTTGCTAAACGTGTATAGATATTTTAAAGAATTCAGCAATTTTGCATATTTTGTTATAGCGGATTTTGGCGTTATAAATCAATTTTAAACTGAAATAAGCAGAAAATATAATTTCACTAAAAATATTTATCAACGGTTTTCATGGGCTAAGAACGCGATGTTTTTAGTTTAACATTAATCGTCGAGGCACACCCAAGGTGCTAATCAAAATTGGCGATGATATGCGTCAATCTGTGCTGCTTTAATGCCCTATATCAAAATCAATATGGCGTTCGAAAAAAAGTAAGATTTTTCATTTAATGCAACTTTAGAGATTTGAGTAAGTGTAATTAAAAAATGTATATAAATTAAATTGTTTTATGACTTATTTAAAAAAAAATTATGAATTTTGCAATAAATGGATGAATATGAACAAGACTACATCACTAAAAACTGAATTGTATAAGAAGGTTTAATAATTATTAAATCGCAAATATATCCACGCATACTTAACGTATCGCGATATTTTTAATTTGTATTTTTGATACGGCATTGTAGAGTACATAAATGCAATAATTTTTGATTTAAGACTATAAATAGAATTTTGGCAATTTTTTTATAAATTTTTATCTTAAACCGCCATAACATTGATGCCGTTCGGTAAAAGTCTTTCACGCGATCACATCTGTGTTCCACTAGAGCCAAGGAATATTGATACTAAATATCGTTGATGTTGATGTAAACGAGTCTGAAAAATTTCCCATATTTTTTTATTTTGAACTTCATTGAAAAATATATGAATATTTTTTTTCTTAAATAAGGGCTTAAGAATGTTCCATTTTAAATTTTTACTTATATTAAGAAGCAGCAATATTCTGTCAGCAAAGTAGGATTCCATATGCGTTGATATAATCTCTCAGTAAAAGCTTTTTGGTGTAAAAGATCCCATTGTTTTTCACTCATTTTTCTTATTATTTAGTGCTTTTAGCAATTTTAAGCACCTTTAGGTGCTATGGAGGGCATTTTAGAGACATGGTATAATTTCCTTCTCTTGATATTTTTGTAAAAAAATATCAAAACCAAATGAAAAAAGATGTTTTTAAATAAAAAAAAAATTTTAATTTTTTGTGGCTTTATTTTTTGAGTCTTTGAATTTTCTCACGTCCTGGCAACACTGGTGGTCAGTAAAAGTTAACCTTTGCACAAGGCCAATCGCATTGTCGCCGCTGTTGATACCATTATATTCATATAAAATTTCTAAATTCTAATTGTCTTCGAAAGAGTAAAGGAATGAATTGGAAAATCCCAGCTGGAGAAAATGAAAGGTTTTAACATTTTGCCACTCACCTCTAAATTGTTTGAAGATTTTATTAATCTAACTAACTTAATCGATTTTTATATGTTTTGAAAAATTTATATTTTTAGCTGGACACTGGACAGCTATCAAAACAGCTGGAAACCCTGCTTATGAAGGTCAACACCAGACTTAAGGCCAACACTTGTTAATCCATGCTTTATGCACTAAGTTTTTTAAAAGGGGATATGGAAGATTTAGTTAATAAAGGAATACTTTAATCTTTATTTTTGCAACAATAAAAGCTATCAGAAATTAATTATTTTATTATAAATAAAATGTAATATAGTAGCTCCTTTATTTTTTAATGCAACATCTTTTGTTTTCATCAACTAAAAAAATTTTATAAAGTTTATCAGGCATTGAAAATCCCCTTTCTTGGACACTTTTTGAAAATTCTCAACGGTAACGCTAACGAGAATAATTAAAGACTGAAATTAAATGACGTAGCGGCTTTAAGGACTTTGTTCTATCATGAGATAAGAACGAGACTCATCAATGACTATAATCACAATATGTTGCTTATTATGGTCCAAAATTCCTTTTTGGGAGCTACATTTAAACGTACACAGAAAAAAGTAAAAATGGACTTCAATTACGAAATTTGTAATATTAATTAATTTTTAATTGATTTTGCTCCAATCATCAAAATGATAATATTAATAACTAGAATAATTGATATTATTATTACTTCTTTCACTTAAATAGATGCAATGAGCTGAACATTTTTGAAAATTTACTTAAATTTATTTTATTTCTGTACTTTTATAGACAAATATTTAATTTTTCTATATATTTTATGTCAATTTATTAAAAAAAAAAATTGTAAGCCAATTAGAAAGTTAATTATATTAATAAATCATATAATTAAATTCCAATATAAAGATAATTAATAATTTTATTAAAAAATTATTTGAAATATTTTTTTCTGTGTACCTATAAATATAATACTCTGTTGTCAATTAAAATCAAGAGATAAGAACGAGACTCATCAATGACTATATGCACAATATGTTGTTTATCGTGGTCCAAAATTCCTTTTTTGGGAGCTACATTTAAACGTAACTATAATTATAATACTCTGTTTCAATTAAACTGCTTGTTTATACAAAAATCAACAAACTAATGCTTCATATAAATGTTTGTGCGTGTATATTTATACCCTACACCACCAAAGGTGGTTGGGGTATTATGTGTTTGTGCAGAAGTTTTAACGCAGAGAAAAAATCTTCGGACCCCCACCTTAAAGTATACCGTTCGACTCAGAATCACTTTCTGAGTCGATTTAACGATGTCCGTCCGTCCGTCTGGTCGGCTGGCTGGCTGTCCATGCCTGTCAAATTTCATGAAGATCGGTCAATAACTGACCATAGCTCCCATATAAACACATCTCCCGAAAATCACTAACGTGCATAAATCCCATACAAATGTTAGTATTATGTTAATGTTTAACACAAGTAAGTTGTATATAAGTAAAAACAAAATTATGTGGATGGTAATGGTGTAGGGTATCATATAGTCGGGCTTGACCGACTATATCTTCTTGTCTCGTTTTATAATTATTTTTGTTTATAGACCGTTGTGGTTAATTATTAAAATTCAAAAAATATTTGTAATAGATTTGTTTAAAAATGAACTCCGAAGCTTATATAGAAGCTTCATTAATGCCAAAAATGCGTTCTAACCGATAACGCAGTTACTAATGAACAGATTATTTTTAATTTTTTCCGCAAAAACATTTCGAGAAAAGATTTCGAAATTTCTGTACCAAAACAAAGTCGCTAGCTGATATATGAGCTTATAATAGTAGAAAACAAATTCGTTTTTGGAGGCCTTTTCGGTTTTTTGGCGATATATCGGTCAATAATGGACCGATTTTGCTGATTTGTATTGACATCATTTTAAGGAATATTTCATATAATTTGATGTATAAAAAATATATATTCAATAACTGGGACTGTATAAAAACTGATTTCAACAGACAGACCAACATCGTCCTATTAATTTCATTTCTTATAAGTATTCAGAAAATATAAACTTTTTGCTTTCCAACGAAAGTTGCGGAAATTACAAACGGAATGACAAACTTATCAATACACCTGTAGTGAATGTTATTAAAAGTAAAACTTTACTAAGAAATTTTATATAAAATGTCCTTTTCTTCGTTCATCTTAACTTTTTTGGAAAAATTATGAAATATTCTTTATTAGCTATCGTTTGATGTATAAATCATTAATTTTAGTGAGATTTTTATAAGATCTGTTCAGGATTCAGAAAATAAATTGTGTCACAATTGGAAATTTTAGATACGTTTAAATGTACAATATACTTTGGTTTTCTTTATCAAAAGAAAGAAAAGAAAGAAAAAAAGAAATAGATTCCTAGTTTCTTACTCCAAAATACCCAAAATTCCATTTCGGGGAAAGCTTCCTTCAAAAATTGACTTTTTTCATTGAAATGGTCACCCTGTCTTTATAAGGGGCCTCCGTCAGAAAATACTTTTTGGGTGTATACCCTACATAAAGAGCTAAAAAATTAAAGTAATTTTAAGTTGATCCCAGCTTTGCGACTTGAGAACATAACAAAAAAAGAAAAAGCTAAATACCAAAATTGACTAAATTTGGATAGGGCTCTTGGGCAGACCTTTGTCCCAAACTCCTCCGGATTTACTTTACGCGCATTTACATTAAGATTTTTCTTGAAAACATTTAAAAAATTATAAAATTCGGAACAAAACACTAATTTTTTCACTGAATAAATATTGCCTCCTTTTTGGAAAAAAAAAAACCCAAAAAATGTAAAATTTTTTAAAAGTTCCAACTTTAGATTAATATAACTTTTTAACGGAATCTGGCCAATATTTTAGAAAAATTCTAGGGGCAAAATTAAGCCCTCCAAGTTAAAAAAAAAAACTAAAAAAAACACGAGGCTAAAAATGAGGTAAAAATTTATTTCGACCCGAATATCTCTTTAACTAAAAGAGATAACCTACACATGTAAGCGTATTTTTTGTAGAGATTTACAAGGGCTATCTACATATGAAATTTCTTTTCTGTCATATCATAAATTAATTCTTGGCGATTTAAAAAAAAATTACATACCCGAGATGGGCAACTTTGGAGGGCCACCCATTTCCCCTCGACCCGCTAGGGGTCTGTATTCCTTTAGTTCTTTAGTTACTGAATTATTTCCAAAAAAAGCGTTTTGGAACCACTGTGTACTGGTCTTTTAAGATGAAAAGAGCTGCAGATTTAAACAATGAAGAAATTTCTTATATTCTAAGAAAATGCAATCTTCTTCTGTGGCCGCAAATCTGAGAAAATATTAAGAATTGAAACATATATAATGGAAATTTTACGCTGAATTACATGATTTAGGTTGCACTCAGCCATTATCTTCTAATCCGGAAGCAGCTGTAATTGTTGATAAAATGGAACAATTTATGATGTCAATGGAATCTCGATTTAGTCAATTTTTGCAAACAAACTCATCTTCTTCAAGTTTACCAACAACAAGTGTTGTTAATTATCAAGATTCTTCTGAAGTATCAGACTGTGAGTATAAAAAAGCTAACAATTTAGCTTTACCACATTTTTGGACGCAAAATCCAGATTTATGGCTTATAACAGCAGAAGAAAAATTCAAAAATTTTTCAATAATATCTGATAATATTAAGTATTCAAAAGTGTTTGATACCCTCGATTTAATGGTGATAGAAAAGATTTCAAGTATAATTAAAAATCCACCTAACAACGGAAAATATAACGCTTTAAAAGGTAAACTTCTAAGTTTATTTGAAGAATCTCAAGAATCTAAGATTAATCGCTTGTTTGATGAAATTTCTCTTGGGAATAAGAAACCGAGTTGTCTTTTTAATGAGATGAAGGAATTGGGCTGCAATCAGATAACAGATGAGTTTCTCTTCACTCTTTGGTTAAAAAAGCTTCCTAGTGATGTAGAGCATTCTTTAAGGGGGTTATGCAAAATTGCATCATTAGAAAAACTATTATTGCTGACCAGAGAAATAGCATTTCAAAAGTTAGCAGTACCGATAATTCCACTAATACCTTTTCTAATATAGAACACAAGCTAGATAAACCTATTGATCTCTTAACAACATCAAACGCATCTAATTTTTCAAGATCTTGAAGCTGTTCTCGTAGCATGGGTAACAAATATGATAATCTAATTTGTTTTTATCACCGTCGTTTCAAGGAAAAAGCAACTCGTTGCATCTCTCCATGTAATTATAATTCCCAAAATAAGGTGGGAAACGCGAAAGCTAATCAGTAAAGACGACGAGTGATGTTGGTGCTACTCAAATAAGTCGTCGACTATTTATTAATGACCCCGTTTTAAATTTAAATTTCTTAATAGATTCAGGTGCAGATGTATCTGTCATACTTAACAACAACAAAAAATCTATTCCTTCAGAACGTATATTATATGCTGCAAATGGTTCTAAAATTAATACTTTTGGTGAAAAGGTGTTGCAATTTACGTTAAACCTAAAAAGACAATTTAGATGGAAATTTATTATTGCTGTACCTATCTTAGGCAACGATTTTATTGAACACTTTGGTTTATTAATAGATATTAAAAATAAAAAATTAATAGACACTAAAAGAAAATACTTCACAAGCAGCGTTACCGTTGAGAATTTTTAAAAAGTCTCCAAAAAAGGAGATTTCAAAATAAAAAGTCGCCAAAAATGGGGATTTAATGAAAAAAAGGGGCCAACTGCTTTAAAACATAAAAAACTCCTTAAAATTTGCTTATTTGATAAGAACGAAAACAAAAAAAAATCTTGTATTGTAAGAAAACTTCAAAATACAGTTTTATTAATAACAAAATAATTTTTAATTTTTTACAAGAATTTTTATTATTGCAAAAACACATACAAATAGTTACCATATAATCATGGTTTTATTAATTAAACTTCTGTACTTTTGTTCGAGTTCTTCACTCGTACTCCAGTCTTTAAAATTCTTGTCGGAGGAATTTAGGAAGGAACATATGGATCCAAAAGAATTGACTGAAATATGTTAGACAAACTATTTTTTATTTTTGATAATTTAGTAAAAATGAACACGTTCATCAGGGATTGCTATGAGGAATATAAAAGTATAAATTAGGATATTAGTATTCATCGAATCTTTTTTTATTTTTTAATCCAATACAAAAAGATTCGGCATATAGCTGTTCAAAAACTTTATTATTATTATTTTTAGTTACTAACAGTTTCGATCATTTATAAGTACTCCGCGGACTTTTATATCATTATACTGTGAAACAATCTCAAAATTATGAATGTATTTGTTGAAATTAATTTCAAACAATTTAATTTCTCATCACTTAGCTCATAATCTTAAAAAGTAGCCATATAGTCGCCATTTGAAAAAGGGGCCAAAAAAGTGCCCATGTGGTTGAAAAAGGGGCAAATGGCGACTAAAGTCGCCAAACGGTAACACTGTTCACAAGAGGTTTTGTTAAGAACTCACAAAATAAATCTGTTAGAAATTTTTATACTGAAAATAAGTACGAGCAAATTTTACGAGAATTTTCAACTTTAACTGAAGAATTTCCACTAAGCTAATAGGCCAAACTACTGTCAAACATCAAATAATTACCAACTGTCACCCAATAAGTTGTAAAGTTCGACGTTTAGATCCAATGAAATTAGAGCAAGCCAAAGAAGAATTTGACCGATTATTAAAACTTGGTATTATTTGTCGCTCAAAAAGTTCATAGGCAAGTGCGTTACATATGGTAAAGAAAGAAGGCGAAACACGGTGTGCTTGCGGCGATTATAGACGTTTAAATAAATATTCAGTTTCAGATAAATACCCTATCTCAAATATAAAGGATTTCCAAAATATTTTACACGGTAAGAAAATTTTTTCCAAAATAGATCTAGTTAAAGCATTCCATCAAATTCCTATGGCTGAAAATGATATTGAAAAAACCACTGTAATAACACCATTTGGTTTACGAAGATTTCTAGGTATGCTTAATTATTATAGATCATTTATACCACATATCGCTGAGTTACATGCGCCTCTAAATGAATTCCAAAAAGGAAATCCAAAAAATTATCAAAAATTGAAATGGTCAGACGTCCAATCTGATTCATTTAATAAACTTAAGAATTCTCTGGATAAACCAATATAAGATTCACTCTCTATCTACGTTGATGCATCCAATACATCTCGGTGCTGTTTTACAACGATTGGATAGTAATACCCAAATCCAACAGCCTCTTGCTTTCTTTTCGAAAAAACTATCTAAAGCTCAGATGAAGTATAGTGCATATGATAGGGAGTTACTTGCAATTTATGAAAGTGTAAAATATTTTCGTAGTTTGATAGAGGGTCGCAACTTCAAAATTTATACCGATCATAAGCCATTAATTTACTCTTTCATAAAAAATATAGCTCATGTACACTAAGGCAGTTTAAATATCTCGACTACATAGACAATTTTCTATGCATATTGTTCACGTTTCTGGTCAAGAAAATATGGTAGCGGATGCTTTATCGCGAATTTTAACAATTGAATTTCCAACTTTTATGACAGCGAATCAAATAAAGCATTATCAAGATAATGATAATGAATTAGCAGTCCTTCTCCAAAACCCCACTATACTTAATTTAGTTAACATAAAAATACCCAGCACTGAGCTTTATATTTATTGCGATAATTCACATAACTTAATACATCCTTATATACCAAAAGCATTACGTAAACAAATTTTTAATAACATTCATGGTTTATTACACGGTGGTATAAGAGCTTCCATCAAATTGATAACACAAAAAAAATTTGTTTGGCCTGGTATTAATAAAGATATTCAGAAATGGACAAAAAATTGTATTGACTGTCAAAGGTCAAAAATCACAAAACACTGCAAAAGTCCAATTGAGAGTTATAAATGTCCTGAAACACGATTTGAACATATAAACATTGATAAATATTGGGCCCTGCCGCCTTCCAACGGTTTTCAATATTGCTTGACCTGTATTTATAGATTTACGAGATGGCCCGAAGTAATATTTCTCAAGAACATAAAAGCGGAAACTGTAGCTAAAGCGTTTTATGAGCAGTGGATATGTAGATTTGGCGTTCCGTTAAGGATAACAACGGATCAAGGACGTCAGTTTGAGTCTGAGTTATTTCACGACTACCACCCTAGCTCTAATGGTTTGGTTGAGAGATTTCACAGAACCCTTAAATCTGCTATTAAATGCCACAAGAATGAAAACTGGACTAATTCAATTCCTACTATATTATTTGGATTGCGATCCATCATTAAGGAGGATATTGGATTTTCCAGCGCAGAATTAGCATATGGATCTCCAATTCGATTACCTGCTGAAATCTTTAACACCACAAACAGTGTTAAATCTCATGCAGACTTTATTAAAAATCTTCAAAAAGAACTTAAAAAATATTAAATTTATTCCAGGAACGAACCACAGCAATGATAAAACTTTTGTATTCAAGGAATTGGACACATGCAAACATGTCTTTGTTAAAGTTGACGGTGTCAAAGCACCGCACAGTGGGGTCAAACGCAAATTTTTTGGTAATAAATCTGTACCTCCTAAACTACTGGTTGGATTAAATTGAAATATATGAAAGAGTTTCAGAGGAGGACCTAAGCTTTGAGAAAAATCATCCTGTAGTCACCCTGAGATAACACAAGAAAATCTACAGGGTGTCAAAATTGACTACCTCGAGTATGTTTCGTTTTTCGGGAATAAGTCCTGAGGTATATGAAGTAAAATTTTTTTAAAAATATCTTGTAATTTGCTATATATTTCAAAATATCATACTGAAAGAATCTTTGGATTATCTCAATGCGTCTAGACGTGAAAAATATTCAAAGTCAGCACTCTGAAGCTGGTATGAAAAATTGCTATTTTTTAACAAAAATATAGTACAATTCTTTCACTTTTATCTCAAAGTTCCGTTTAAGAAAAAAATTATTCTTTATATATTTCAAAAGACAAGTTTCCACAAATGACTAATATAGAAATTTTGAACAGATTTAGGCTTGCACCCTACATTAGGCATTGGTCGAAACTGGTGAATTTTGGAAAAGTTTAAATTTTTTATCGATTAATATAAAAAATGTCACGCGAGCTTTTTTAAATTTTTTGATGATATTTCATAAAAAAATAGATTTAGAACGATTTGACACTAAACTGCTTCCCGCCCGGCCAAAAACGAATGCAGGAGAGCAGATTTCGTGAAAAAAGAAATTTTTTTAAACGACTTTTACTAATTGCATGAAAAAGCAAATTCGCATGATATTTTCGCCATTATTTTTTAAGTAGTGTATAAAATATATATTGATCTTTCACTCCTGCAAAAATCATTAAAAAAACTTTACAAATAAATTTATGGCAATTATTCAAAAATAAACAATATTTAATAAATGTAACCGATTATTGCGAATATTATCTCGTTCAACAACCAAAACGTGCCAATACAATTGTTTGTTACGTATACGCACATATGGAAATATCGTAAATCAGTGAATTTGGTGAAAGTTGACCTAAGTTGTCAGTTTTGAGACCATGATATAATGCTTTTAAAACAATCTATATATACATATTATACATCAGTGAATTGGTAAATAAGTCTATTTTTATATTCTTGTAATATTTTATTATGTTTTGGAAAATAAGCGGAGTTTTGCTTTACAAAACATTATTTTTTTGGTTTTTATAACTTTTTTATATTTTTTAATTTTGAAAAATTGCCAAAAATTTATTTGTTAAGCTTTTTTAATGTTTTTTACAGGAGAGAAAGATCGATATATATTTTATATACTACATTAGAAATAAATGTGAAATTATTATGCTAATATGCTTTTTTATGCAGTTAAAAAAAGTCGTTTAAAAAATTGAATTTTTCATGAAATCTGCTCTCCTGCATTCGTTTTTGGCCGGGCGGGAAGCAGTCTAGTGTAGAATCGTTCTAAATCTATTTTTTTATGAAATATCATTAAAAAAAATAAAAAAGCTCGCGTGACATTTTTTTTATTTATCGATAAAAATTTTACTTTTTCCAAAATTCACCATTTTCGACCAATGCCTGATGTAGGGTGGAAGCCTAAATCAGTTCAAAATTTCTGTATTGACCATTTTAGAAGTCTTATCTTTTGAAATATATAAAGAAAAAAGTTTTTTCTTTAACGAAACTTTGAGAAAAGAATGAAAGAATTGTATTATATTTTTGCAAAAAATAGCCATTTTTTATACCAGTTTCAGAGTGCTGACTTTGAATATTTTTCACGTCTAGACGCATTGAGATAATCCAAAAATTCTTTCAGTATGATATTTCGAAATATATAGCAAATTACAAGACGTTTTTAAAAAATTTTTACTTTATATACCTCAGGACTTTTTCCCGAAAAACGAAAGAAAGTCGAGCCAAAAAATCAAAAATTCAAAATTCAAGTGCAAATATCTTTTTAACTGTAAGAAATAACTTAGATGAGTAATCTTATTTTTTCTTTATCTTGCCAAGCACTTTACAAAAATATAAAAATCTTTAAAATCGGACTTCATTTGTATAAGTTACGATTTTTTTAAACTTTTACATACTTGAGGTAGTCAATTTTGACACCCTGTAGATTTTCTTGTGTTATCACAGGGTGACTACAGGATGATTTTTCTCAAAGCTTAGGTCCTCCTCTGAAACTCTTTTATACATTTCAATTTAATCCAACCAGTATTTTAGGAGATACAGATTTATTACCAAAAAATTTGCGTTTAACCCCACTGTGCACCGCTTCAAGCTCCATATTTTGGCCCGCATGAAATCATTACAAAATATAGAAAATATTATAGCGTAAACTGGCAAATGAAGACTTGAATATAAAGTGGGTTCGTTTCCAAACAGACGTTTGTACTAAGAAGGGGGGTATTGTGGTGAACCACATTAATTTTAACTTTATTAATTTAAATTTTGATAATTTTGATTTTTTTTTACTTTTCGTTTTTGAGAATTTTGTCAAATATAAAAAATAGTTTTTTAATACAAATTCTAACTTCTTGAAATAAAGAACAAAAATCCACAATATATTTTTAATTTATCATAAAATATCCATAAACCTATTAGAAATTGTTGAAATCAATGGAAAAAATATATGTATATATTTTTGTAAAAAAAAGTGGTAAAATATCAGTAAAATCAGTAAAATATTCTTGACCAGTGATATACGGTAACAATATATGCTAATGTATTCCAAAAAGTTTATTAAATGATACTAACGTATTGCTCTTCAGTTAGTTCATGTTGAAAATCGTAGACCATCATTATATAACAAAGGTTTACAATTAAATTAAATTTATTAGTAGATTAACGTATGCCGTGTAGTTCTACCATTTTGTAAAACATAAAAGACGTAAGAGCCATCGAATTTAATTAAATTTTTCAAGCAACACCTGAAAAACACATTTGAAATTTTCCAAAACCGTAAATTTATTACTTTAATAAAGAAACCGATACAACAATGTTTCACTTTGCAATTATTGAATGAAGTTATGCATTTTAAAGTATTTGTGGATATTCTACCACACAGTGTGTGCGAGCTGTGAATAAATATGAAAAAGAATAAGAAAACAAAGAACATAACAGTAAATCATATACGTTATTGGCCTGATTGTTGGTACAGGTGTTTATTTATGACCAATTTGGTAAACACACTAGCGATAGCCTGCAGCAACATAATTTAAGGTTAATAACTGACTTTTACTATCATACAACGGAAGTGGAAACGTGTGGAGTATAAACCACATATTGTGGTATTATTTTCAAATGTATTAATGACAAACATACATACATGCACAAGTGGGAATCAGAAAGAAAAAAATATATGTTTTCTTTCTTACTAAATTTCATGTAACTTAAACATTAAAAGAAATTCCATTATTAAACAAAAAGTTTAAATTGTTTCTCTTTTTTTATTGCTTTATAGTTTGTTTATTTTGTTGTTACTTTACAGTTTTATTTTCTTTGGAATATATTTTAACATGACACAAATTTATTTTTGATGATATTTCCATTTGCTGCATTTGACCATACTTGCAATTTTACTTTTCAGCATTCACTAAACAGTTGAACCAGCTTTAAGTTGAGGCAGGACGAACAAATGAATCCAGTTGTATAATACGAAACTTAAATAAAACACGATATTAATACATTTTAGTTTCTCTTACTTAACACAAACATTTACTTACATATAAAGTTAGTGAAAAAATAAAAAAATAAAAAGTTTATTTCGTGTTTACAGTGGTAATAAACTAATGTAATAAAAAATCTTTTAAAACATATGACAATTTACAAATATAAAATGAATTTATGTTGCATACATTTTTTAAGTTATTTAGGTTCAACAATATATAAAGGCCAGCTAATAATAATCTTTTCCAAATTAGATTTTCTTCCATAAATTTCGCCACTGTAAAAAGATTATTCTATTTTTTTATAGCATACTTTTGGGAGTGTTTATCGTATTTTTTCCACAAAAAGTTAGAGTATTATTTTTTAAGTTTCCTCGCCCTATGGTAAATATTTATACTGCAGTCGTAAATTGCATTTCGTTTGTATTTGTAAACAATTCCATACTAGCAATATGGTTTGGGTATTTTTCCAGGTGTTACAAAAGACATTCTTGTGTGAATACGAAACCATAGTTGATTTGCTGCAAAGAAAAAAAGTAATAATTCTTGCATTCATTTCTCTTTTTGGTAGCGAAAGGAAACGAAAAAGAAATGTTTTAGCATTATGTTTCCTTTAGAGATGTGTGCGAGCAGTAACGTAGGTAAATATTTTTTTGTTTACATTGCAAAAAATACTCCTTAAGTTAAAGATTTTAATAATAAACAAGTTTACAATCCTAAATTGCCTTGTTGTCTCTATTTGAAGGTACCAAAGCAGAGTTTGTGGACTATAATTTGATATCAGCAGAATGGAATACGTATTATCTTTGACGCTACACACTTCATCAGCATTCGTGGTATCGGTTTCGTTGAAACCTAAACATGGCGCCTGCCTTCTACTGGGTGCAATTTTGAGGGACTCAGCAGCGTCAGGCGTTTGAGGCAAGTAAAAAGGAGGTTGAACCAAACGTCATAAACGCTGTTAAAGATGTGGTTACAAAGTGTCGTAAGCCGATATCCGGGTCGAAGGACCATAAATAAATTTGCAATCGTAAATTGCCTTGTTGTTTCTGTTTGACGGTACCAAAGCAGAATTTGTGGACTATAATTAGATACCAGCAGAATGGAATACATATTTTCTGTGCCGCTACATACTTCATCAGCATTAGTGGTGTCTTATCCATCTCGGTTTTGTTGAAACCTAAACAAATAAAAAAAAAGTGCATCAATAATTCCAATGCAAATATAAGGCTTACAATTAGTCTAGTAAATCACGAAAAGGATTTTTCAAAATTGTTGAATTTTTCGGAGCCCTTTTTTCAATCTGATTGGAAATTAAAATCATTTAAATTTATATGTTATTATTGTTTTATCGACTACTAACATTATTACACAAAATTTTTGCACGATGGCACCAATTTACAAAAAAAAAAAGTGCCAGAAAGTGCAAAAAATTAAAAAAAGGTGCTAGGAAAAAGTGCTAAACAAAAACTGTATTTGTAAATAAAAGGAGATAAGGAGTGCGTTCGAAAAAATCTTAACATATATAAAATTCAATAATTTAGAAGCGGTTGATCTTAGAGTTTTCGTTCTTTTTATACCCATCATCAAAAAGATGGGGGGTATATTGATTATGTCATTCCGTGTGTAACATGTCGAAGGAATCATCTAAGACCCCACAAAGTATATATTTTCTGGGTCCTGGTTAGATTTTGAGTCGATCTAGCTATGTCCGTCCGTTTGTCCGTCTGGCTGTCTGTCTATTGAAAGCAGGATAGAGCTCGAACAGGGCAACGTAGGGAGACGAAATTTGGCACAAATATTTGTATATAAGGTTTGTTTGGTATTGAAAATGGGCAAAATCGGTTAATAAACAAAAAGTTATGGGCTAAAAACTATAAACACAGGGTGTCCGTTAAATACTTTTCTGCTGATATTTCTTCAATAAAAGCACGTACGACAACGAAACTTTGTACGTATATAGTCGATATAAACTCGAAAACCAAAAATGGGCGCGGTCCGCCCACTTTACCGCCCACCTCCCATATAACGTAAAATTTTAAAAACTTGATGGTGGGTATATAGTAGGGTGATCGATTATTCGACTTTTTTGAGAAACCGGTTTTCGAATAGTTCGAATAGTTGGTATTTTAAAAAAACCGGTTGCACTTTTTGAAATTCTGAAAAAACCGGTTAACCGGTTTTTTGCAGAAGTTAATATTTATATCAAAAGACTACATTTCTTTAAAAAAATCAATTCTTATAATTAAGTTAAAATTTATTAAATACAAGCGTAAAAGCCTGACAATGTCTGGAAAAATAATATAATAATGAAAATATGCACAAACAAATCCGAAAATTAAAAGAAAAAAATATGAACATTATTTAGACACCTTCCTCTCCCTAATCGAAGTCAATTATTTGAAACCGTTCAAATTTATTGGAATAATATTGATTAAAGTTTTAAATTCGTAAACTTTTCAAAATAAAAAAGTCGTCGTAAATGCGCTCCCTGGCCGAAATACAGAATCAGTTTTTTATAGGATTTGGAGAGCAAACAATAAAAAAACAGACTTTTTAGTCAATGATAGAAACATCTGGCACTGTTAGAATTTGTTGAACGAATAGTTTTATAAGTATGCCGATTTTTAGTTTCTTACGTCGTCTGGGAGCTTCAGAAAGCTCTGGAAAGGAAACATTGCTTAGGAAAGATATATTTAAATCAATATATATAGATCCACGTATTTTCGCTCCCTGATAGAGATTTCAAAATCTGGCTTCGTTAGGATTTGTAGGACGAATAGGGTTATAATTAAGCTGAATTTTAATTTTCTATGTCTTCTGGGAGCTTTAGAAAGCTCTGGAAAGAGAAAAAATTTTTAGAAAAAGACACATAAATCTCACATAAACCACATAGACCTGATAAAAATTTCAAAACATGGCTCCATTAGGATTTGTTGGACAAAAAGTTTTATAATTAAGCCAAATTTTAATTTTCTACGTCGTTTGGTAGCTTCGGAAAGCTCTGGAAAGAGAAAAAATGCTAAACAAATTATATATCTAGATGACTAGAAGATAATTATGTTTCAAAATTGTAGAAAAAATCATCTAAAATTTAGTTAGCATAAACAGAAACCTTGGCTTAATATGGAAGCCTGTCGCAATTGAAGCGATTCTGCAGGTGAAACTTTTTTAACACAACACCTTTAAAAAAAAAAAGGAAATATTGGATAAAAAAAATAAATTGGGTCATACAGGATAATTATTAATTATTTATTTGTTTAATATTACAGAATAAATTCCAATTTTAAATTTTCAAATATCACTATCACTATTTAGTACATGTTTTCTGAAATAAAATGCTATTTTTAAAACCGGGTTTTTGTGTTTAAAAAAACCGGTCTATTCGACATTCGAAAAAAGAACATTTTGAAAAAAACCGACAGCACATTGACTGAAAAAACCGGTTTTAAAACCGGTTGGAAAACCGCGTCTATCACCCTAGTATATAGACTCGGCCGAGCCGAATATAACATTCATTGTTACCCTTTTTCCTCTTTTTCAATCACTTGGCCACTTTTTTGGCTCCTTTTTTAAATGGCGACTAAATAGCGACTTTTTAAGACTATGAGTTAAATGACGAGAAACTAAGTTTCTTGTAATATATCGACCCATTATATGTTAATTTAAACAAATAAAATAATTATTTTGAGATTGTTTCACAGTATAGTAATATAAACAGCAGCGGAATATTTACAAATGGACTGAAACTGTTAGTAACTAAACATAATAATAAGTTTTATGAATAGCTATTTAAATAAAAGATTCGGTACATCTTTTTGGACTGAATTGATTTATATTTTTACATTCCTCATAGCAATTCCTCGGGGGAAGCGTTTGTTTTTACTACATTATCAAAAATAAAAAATAGTTTGTTCAAGAGACTTACGTCAATTCTTGTGGATCCATACGTTCAGTTCTAAATTGGTTCAAAGGGGATTTGAAAGATTGGAGTACGAGTGAAGACCTTGTACAAAAGTACAAAAATGTAATTAATAAAAAAAGGATTGTATCTCAGCTATTTTTGAGAATTAATCTTTATTTTGCAATAATAAAAAATTTTGTAAAATAATTATAAATAAATATTTTGTTAGTAATAGAATGTGATTTAGTAGTTTTTCTTAAAACACAACCTTTTTTTGTTTTTGTTTTTATCAAATAAACAAATTTTGAGGGGTTTTTCTAAGTTTTGAAGCAGTTGGCTCCTTTATTTCAGAAAATCCCCTTTTTTGGCGACTTTTTATTTTGAAATCCCCTTTTTTGGACACGTTTTAAAAATTCTCAACGGTAGCGGTACATTCGCGATATTTTTTTTTTTTTAATTTTTTTTAATTTTTTTATAATTTATAGCACTTAAAACTTTTTTGCCACATATTTTGAACAAACTCACAATAAATCAACGTAGTTGTCATTAAAAATAATATTTTTTAAATATAACTGGATCAAAAAAAAAAAAAAAAAAAATTAAATAATGCTTCCGATAAAAATTATGTTTTTTTTTTTTTAGAACTTAAACAAGGGTTATGAATATACATAGAAAACACTAAATTTCTATTACTAAATTTATAACACCAATTATATTTTTTACTGAAATCGGACCTATCACTGAATTAGTAAAATCATACATTCAAATTCGTATTTTATTGAAAAAAATTCCTTTTTTATGTGGGATATTTAAATATTTTATGTATTTGCAAAAATTTATATATTTTTAATTACTGTCAGTAGTCTGTTTTTGAAATTAGCGGTAGTTTTCTAAATTTGGTTATATAGTTTAAATATAAATAATATACAGTTTTCTAAATAGATAGTATTTTGTGAAAGTTTTTGTAACTTGTTGTGACTTTTTCTATATTTGTGAAAATTCATAAATTTTGTTTGTGGTATTTTTTTTCTTATTAAAATTTTGTTAATATTTATAAATTTGAATATTTGAAAATTCTAAAAAATTTGTACAATCTTTTTTTTTTTAAACAATAAAAATAATATTTGGTTTCTAACACATTTTCAAACAATAATTTGTTTGAAACAATAAAATATTTAATAAGATTTATTTAAACTAATACATCTTTACTAATACATCTTTAACAATAATGCAAAGGAAATACAGATACATTCATGAATATAATATTGCATTTTAAGAGTTAATTAAATTAATTAAATGTTAAACGTTATTCCTTTGAGCCGTCTTTTTTAATACACCAATGACCAAATTAATATAAAAGAATGTGTGTATGGTTATTTAAATAGTTGTTTTTGAATATAACTTACTGTAAATTAAAATATATCTGATCCGTGAATCCTTCGTATTTCGTAATATCTGCAATTACGAATAAATAAATATATAAAATATGTATACGTATGCATAATAGCATGCTGATGTTAAAATTTTATGGAATTAATACAATATAATGTGACTCTGGTATGTGGGCTTTATATGGGAAGTATGGTCAATTACATACCTACCGGGTTTAAGTAAATTGTTATAAATATTTTTATTTATATATAAAGCGTTTAAACCATAGATTAACAACTAGATATTTATGTGAGAGAAAAAAACCTAATTCAATTGTCAAAAACCTAATTCATACAAAAACAAAATACATGTAGTCACATATATTTTGTTTTTGTATTTTTAAAAAAATTAGTGAATTTTTTGAAAATTTAGTATAGGGTGGCTCTCACATAAACTTCTAGTTCTATTCTATGGTTTAAACTATATTCCATATGAATATATGCATATATTTCCAATCTTTCCGATTAGATGGAAAGTTATAGTTACGGTATTCTATAAGACACAATATCTTTACCATCTATAGTGGTGTAGGGCAGGAATTCCCACAGAATTATACTTGACGGACCTTTTCACACATTGTTGAAGACATTTACGAAAATGGGCGTTCAAATCAAAATGTATTTCGTGCACTTCGTGATGTTTTTGGTCAGCAATAATGATCAAATGTGTCCACAATCGGGAATTGTGCGCAAATTTTAGTAAATTGAGTCTGAAATGTGAAAACTCTTGCGCATGCTCGCCCAGTTCGTTTTGCGGAAAAAATTTATGTTGTTCGCGATAGTGTGGCAGAAGAGCCGTCAACCTCGACTCGTCGTCATGTTCGCTATCGCGAGATGATAACGGACTTCTTGTACATGTACGATATGTGGTTCCAACATTATGGTGCCACTTGCCTTACAGCCAACGAAACAATACCTAAGTGTGTTTTGGTTGGACCACCCTTCACAATTTAAATTGAGCGCTAGACGAAGGGCTATGTATACGTAAGGATATAGCTAAATCAATTCCTAGACGAATATGTTGGTATAGAGTATAAAAAAAAAAACAATTTACTTACGTTTATTATGTAATAAATCCACATCTACTAAATAGGTTTCCGGTTTCTCTAAAATAAGATACATAATTATTAATTATTGCATTTGGATATTATTTAATAAATTGTATATAATTTACCTCTGGACGTCTATGAATTTTGTTTTTGTATACATTAATTTATTTTAATTTTTTAGTATTTTCTTTATTTTATTATTTTTACTCAACTTGTCAAAACACATAAAATTGTTTTTGTTTTTTATATTGGGTTTAAAAATGTTATAATCAATAAAATAAAATAAAATATTAAAACCAAATATTATTATTTATAAAATTTTATTTAAATTCAAAAAATGATTTGTTTGGAAAAATTTTACCCATAATTTTTTCTGTGTACTTTTCAAAATTCTAATTTTACCCTAAGTTATCCAAGTATAGTGTTATACCTATTCCAAATATCATAAAGGTAAACATTTTAAATCTTAAACACATTAAACACATTAAATCGTATTTTACCGTAAATCATTCAGTATTAAGAAACTGATACACAGTATAAATTGTAGAATCTGGATAAATAATGCTGGCACCAAACCGGATTGTCGAATTATCCCAATTTTGTTTAAAAAACCCTACTAAAATATATCTTTTATTTAACCCTTTGACGACCATAGGCAAGTATGCTTGCCTGCGGGTCTTTGGCTTATATATTTGTCCAGGTAGCAGATAGAGCAAATATGTCAAAGACTGTTTTAAAGAAGAGGATTGGGGCAACAAAATTGTAGTTGAGTGTCAGTCCCTATCTGGTTCCAGTTGTACCCTACGAGGTTCCAAATTTGTCTAAATAATGGTCTTTATACCAAGGGCTGCTACAGGGCAAATATAGGGCGCAAGGGATGGGCGTCGATTATGATTTAGCCTTTGTCTATCAAAAAATTTAGTGGACCAGTTTGGATAAACTCTAAGCTGCCTATAGATAATCATTTTATGCTTGGCAATTATATTTGCCTATGGGTTGAAACGAAAATTATCATTCCTAAAAAACTCTACAATTAAAACCTCTAAATTGTCATTAAATTTGTAGTTTTTGTATTTAGTATTTTGCACTCACATATTGAATTGAAAAAGGGGAATCCCCATATTGTTTGATGTACCAAAAAAGTGGAATCCCCGAATTGTATATACAACATATGTACATATGTAAGTTTTTTACAGTCTTTATTTGAAATTTGGAACATATGCACCAGAGACACAAGCCGATCGGCTCCAAGCCGGTTTTGAGTCGCCGCCGTAATTTTCTACTTCATGCGCCGCCGCCGTTTTCATTGGCTCATATCGGCTCAAAATCAGCCGCCGAAATTTTTAAAATTTTATTAAAATTCAACAAAAAAAACTTATTTTTCTATCTTATTCGAGGAAGTGAATGCAGTGGCTCCATATATTATAATAATTTTACTTACAATGTAGTATTTACTATAACTCAGCCGAAAATTTAGCCGCCGCTGAATTAGTTTAACTTGCGCCACCGCCGCCGATTAAAAAGTATTGCGCCGCCGACGCCGAAAATTTTGCCTCGGCTTGTTTCTCTGATATGCACTTGTTGTATCAGTTTTTATAGAAAAGTGATAGAAAAGTGTTTGAGTTTAATATGAGTGGATCAGCACGAGCTCGTCATTTTTTTCTTAGACCAGAGCTAATTGAACAAATTTTACTTTGCGACTTTAGTGATGACGATGATGAAGTCGTTACAAACCTAGGCAATGAAGATGTCTTATTCCTAGAAAATGACAACCTGCAAATGCAAAATGATGAGCCCATAGAAGTTGTCATTGAGGGAACTAAGCACGTCGATTTACCGCTTGGAACTGTATATGAAAAAGAGGCAATAAGACCAGCATTGTTTATACCACCTGAAAAAACATTTCGTTTTATGCATAATCTTGCTTTTAAAAATCATAATTTTACCGGGAGTGAAGAGAGTAACGCATACAAACGTTCTTAAGTTTTAAAGCCCGTTCTGCATAAGCATGAAGAAATCCCATCAGCGTACGAAGTATTTAATAGCGTTTGTAATTTTGAAGGTAAGTTTTTAAATCACAAATGTTGTGATATTTTGAGTTATCACTTGCTATTTTTATATAGAGCTGTGTCTCATGATAGTGGAGCAGTCCAATCTATATGCTTTGCAAAAATGGCGTATATTTACTTTGACTGTGCCCGAGTTTAAGGCTTATATGGGTACTATCACACGTATGAGCTTAGCGAAACTCCCATCAACACGTTTGTATTGGTCCACTGATCCAACATTTCACCAAGCTCAGGTTGCAGGAGTCATGTCACGGAACTGCTTTGATGAAATTACAGCCAATCTTCACTTTTGCGACAACAGTAAGGCTAATGTTAGTGACCGTGGCTACAAAATTCCTCCAATTTTAGAGCACATATACCTTTTCCAAAAAACTCTCTTTCGATGAACATATGGTAAAGTTTAAGGGTTATAATGCCATGAAACAATATATGAAGAAACAGGATACTTGTATAATATTGACATTTACACAAGAAAAAAACCATTTGTTGAACACGGTCTTGGTGAAGCTGTCGTCTTGCAGTTATGTAAGCTACTGGCCAAAAAAGGGGTTGAAGTTTACTTCGACAATTTCTTTACAAGTATAAACTTAATGCACATTCTCCAGCAAAATGACATAATGGCATGTGTTGTTGTAAAATGGATGGACAATCGAGGTGTCTAATCAAGGTCAAGCGACGAGTTGCTGGACAAGCTAGTAAAATAGATATTTATTGCCCCCTGATTATACAGCTCTATAATAAAGGAATGGGAGGCGTTGATCTAATAGATCAAAAGAAAGTATATTACGAGTACGATCGAAGAAGTAAGTGGCATTTTTATTTACGATTGTTCTTCGACTTATTTGAATTATGTGTTCATAATAGTTATATAATATATAAAAAACTCATATTGACAAATAGTTCCTCAATTAACGTGACTTCAATTGAATTTCGAGCAGCTTTAGCCAAAGAACTAATAAGTTGCTTCAATTCAAGAAAACATGGATTTTCAGCTTCAACCAAATTGGGAACTCACTATATGCAAGCCCAAATCTATGCATAAAATGAAAAAGATTGAAAGTTGGAAACGCTGTTGCCATTGTGCATCCACCAAAAAAATTTAGTCGCACAAATGTATTTTGCGTTCAATGCAATGTGTTCCTTTGTTTCACAACATCCCGTGATTGCTTTGGAATCTATCACGAACAACATTAATAACAATTTTTTAAGATTTATTGTATTTTACTTTATGTTTTTAATCAAAAAAACAAAATTTAAAAAAATTATAAATAAATTTACTTTTTCTATTATTATGAGCAACAATTTTTGGTATTTAAATCGAAAGCATATGGTTTATTAAAGTATCATTGTCAGATTAAATTGTTTACTAAAAGAAAAAAATCGAAGTATTTCTGAAGAATTTTCCAAAGTTACCATCACTTTAATATCATCCCACTAGGTGTATCTATTATTTTGAGCAGATGTATATATAACAAATTTAATTTGAAAATTCAAAAAGAGAATTATTTACAAAAATTGGGCGTAGCATTTCGACTAATATCTTATATTTCCTTCCAGTTTGTGCTCAATATGTATACGACCTAAATATCAGTTAAATAGGTTGAATAATACGAATACTGTAAACAATATTGTTATGAAAAGTGGGCGCAAAAAAGGAGGAGAATTTAATAAAAATATGACATTATATCTAAGATAAGCCTTATACTCTACTGCCCAGTAAAAAACAACTGAAAAAGATCTGAAAAAGTCATGAATATAATATTGTGTTGTCATTGGAAGGAAGTACTTAGTAGTGAAAAAGAGCACCAGAAGTTCTTTTTTTTTTTAACTCATGGTTGTCAATGATAGAAAGTTCATCTTTTATACTTCTTGTTCATTGCAATGGAAACTATGTTTATAAAATTTAGAAAAGAATTCTGTTTTAACTGTATTAGAAGATAATAAAAATATTTTCAAATTTGTAAAATTTTATTTGTCTTAGAAATTATTAAACTTTTTTCCCGCTAAAAATTAATTTTTTTACTTTTTTGTAGGTAATTATTAAGAACTTCCAAAAAAGTTCAAAATATCCACTTCTTCTTTGGAAGCACTTGATCGTTTTTTTGTTGGGTGAACAATAAAAACCCATAAATATATTGAAATTTAAAGATTTAAAAATACACGTTATGAAAAAAGTGCTCCAAAATAACCGAAGTTTAAGAATAAGAGCAATTTTACAAATCTGATGGTATGCTTTCATTTCCATTGAAATCATTAAGGCAATATTTGATGACCCATAATTTGTCTCATAGTGCTATAAATTAAAAATTGTTGTATAACCTTCTATAAAATACTACTAAAGCATTGAAACTTATTAAATAGTTTTATTATATAATTAAGCATAATTCGAACTACTTTTTTTATAAATTAACACTAAATGTTAGTTTAAATGATACTTATTATCCTTTCATTATATGGTATCCAACTTGCCAAATAAATATTTTTCCAACTACCCCTCTGGTTAATTGTTATTCGCTTAAAAATTTAAAAATACCGCATATAATTTATGGTTTGTTTTGTTCATAATGAATTTTTACTTTTTAGGTGACTTTTATTTTTCGTTTTCAACATTATAATAATTGAATACATTTTTTTCCAGAATAAAATTTCAGTTTTAAAACTATTCAAGTGGCCATTATCCTTAATTACTTTTGGAATTTTTAATGCATTGTTGTATAAAAAAATAGTTTTTCCTCTTGTTTTGACTTAATATTTCTACTCAAAAATATAAACAAATATTTTAAGAGGAATTTGTTTACTATTTTAGAAAGTTTTTATTTTTTCTGCAGTTTTGATTTTAATTGAATTGACTCTTGAAGGAAAAATATAAAAAATAATAACAAATTTTGTGTAGAAGGAAAACTAATATTTAATTTAATAGTTATGAAGTAAAATACAAGCGGAGCAAAGGACAGTACATGGTTGATAGATTTTGTTAAAATAAATTAAATAAATAATACGCACAATGTTTTCAGCACTATTTTTTATTGATTGCTACCATAGTTTACAAATTTTTAATGTTTTAAAAATACTTATTTGAAATTCCCAAAAAATAAATTCTGAAGATTGTAAGATAATTTGATCTTTGAAACATGTAAATTAAAACTCAAAATTTGGAATTTCTTATCTGGTTTGATAGACAATTATGTGTGGATTACGATTTTTCAACATTTAGTTACGAATCAATGTATTTAGTAGCTAAATTGCAACAGGTCAATATTTTCGTCATATAAACACACCATACAAACTTAAGGTCCGATGGGTCACGAGTTGGCAATATACGATTTCACTAATATTTTCATCTTTTTAGTACTCAATGAAGGCTTCTAGGGGATTTACGGTCGAATTTCAAATGTCGGTAAATTTTGGTACAGTATAATGTAGCATATCCCAGCAGTCTAAGGTGACAGTTGCATACAAGTTACCTAACCGACTATATTAGGACACCACTAGTCACATTATTAGCTACGTGACTAGTTACTTTAATATGGGCTTGTCCTAGGAGGAAGTTTATTGTCACTATTTTGCCATACAATCACCTCTACAACTACTGAAGAGTCAATAAAGTGACACTTCCACGACTACGTGGTGGCCCTTTTCTTACATGTACAATCACCTCAATGGCTAAAAAGTGTAACTTCTGTGCGCACTAAAGGGCTGCATGAATGCTGAATACATTCATCGTAAAAACAGTTAGTTCATGTTGTGTGCTTTTTCATTGTGAAATGAATTATCCACAATAACTGACCACGAAAACTCAAAACATATGAGTAGAGAATACAAAACCATATAGTACAGAACCTATGTGAGTTGTGTGGATATGTTGTATACGATTTCATTGTGCAATGAAATAGATAATTCATTGTATTTTCTTTTTCGCTCTTGTTTTTATTTGTATATAAAAAGTGCGTGGCAAAAGCAAAAACAAAATCCACCACCAAAGAAGCACAAAAAAAAAGATCAAAAGCCATATATGAGTTCGTACATGTGTGTACTACCCATAAAGAAATACAAAAAATACAGAGCAATACATTAGTTTGTACATGTGTGTTCTTTAATATGAAGTTTTGGTTGTTTGTTTACTAATGGACGAGTTGTGACCTTTTTTTTTACTGTATGGTATAGCATACGTGTTTTGTTGTTTTACAAGTTGAAATACATTGATCCGCACCGAATTGATTATACCTTTTTCAGTGACATGTCTACTTTTAAAATAGTCAATTTATATCTTAAACTTTATCAATTTAATTTAAATGTTATATGAAAATTTGATAGTTGTTTAAGAAATTATTATTTGATTTTTATTGAAAGTAAAATTTTCCATTATTTTGTTTTGTATTTCTCTGATGAAAATCAGTTTTATTTCTGTTAAACTAATAATTGTTTATATATAATATATTAAGTTTTGAATGTTTGTGAATATTTTCATCTAAAATATTTGTTAAAAATAAATTATTTTATGTAGTTTATTTATATTTTAGATGTAAAATAAAAAAATGTAAAATATTCTTCAATTGCTTGAAAATAATTTGAAATAAAATTTTTTAAATATTTTTCTATTTGTCATATAAAATAAAAATTTTAAATCAAATTCCAAAGTCTTCAACTAAATTGAAAATATACATATCTTATTTCCTTAGGTTGAATACAATTAATCTATATTTTATATTCAATTTTAAAAAATCTTTTTCAAAACATTTAAATTTTTCTATTCTTAGAAAATATTTGAATATTTTTGATCATCATTAATATTTTGTAATATTTTTAAATTTTACTGGAATAATAAAAATAAGTAATATTTTCATTTTTATACTTAAATATTTGAAAAAAACTATGTAACTTTTTTTTCAAACCTTCTGTGGCTGAATATTTTTATTTCTTTGGAGTTTTTGCTTAATAAAATTATTAAAATATTTATTATTTTTTTTTTCTATTTAAATATATTGTTTTGCAATCAAAATCATAAAAATTTGTTGAATTTTTTTCATTTAAATATATATGAATATTATTTAAGATTACAATAATCATATAAAAACGTATGAATATCTTCTTAAGAAAAAATATTTCTTTTAATTTTGATTAATTTAAATATTTTCTTCTTTAATTATTTATTTTTTTTTAATAAAATAGAAAATTATAACAAATTTAATTGATGTATTATAAATAAAAATACAATTAAAATATCCCAATATTTCATTTTGTAACTACATATATCAATATGTAAAATCTTTAGAATGTTACCATAAACTTCTGTTTTTTTTACTACGTTATAAAGCAACCACCAAACAAGCAAAATATAATATCCATCACATAAAGCATAAACATTCATAGTATCTACTGATAATTCGAATTATTCATGAAAATGGTCGTACACTGAGTGAAGTTGATACGAACAGCGAAAAAAAACTCACAACGAAGTAACTGTTAGCCTACGATCTTTGCCAAAACATACACAGAATTGTTTTTTTATTTTCGTTTTATCTACTCACACTTTTTTATAATGAATGAATGGTATACTTATCTATACATATAATTTTTCACTATAACAGAGTTCATTGAAGTGAATGTTTTACGCCGGCAAGAAAATGAATGTGTTTGCGCAGCCCTTTAGTGCGCACACAACCACTTAACTGGTTATAATGAGTCAGATAAAAAAATTTTACATCTTTTTTTCGTCTTCTTTCCGACTATCACAGAGTCAGTAAAGTGGCAATTTTCAACGTGGCGATTCTTAATTGCTCTTGGCGACCGAATTTTCCGTTTTGCGACATGACGAATTTTTTGGCGATTTATTTGGCTAATTTTTAAAATATAATTAAATAGGTATTCGCATAGTAAAACTATTACGTTTTCTTACTAGCCAACGTCTATTTTTAGTATTTTTCTATCTAAAACGGCGCTAAGACCTTTTGCTTCAACATAAAATTAAAAGTATTTCTTTAAACAGATAACACACATATGTATATTAATTTCTGCATACTTCTAAAGTTGCAAAGTAGCAAAAAATATATAGTAAAAATTCTAAAACTATTGTTTGTGCATGATTTTTATTAACATTCTGGTAATTTTTGCAAATTGTAAAAAACATTTAATGATATTTCGTCCTTGACATAAGACATTTATTAACAATTTTAAAATCCATTTTTAAATGCAAAGGGTTTATATTAAATTTATAATTAATTGAAATAATATGTTTTTATTATTTTCTTAAATATGGCCTGATTTAACAAAAACATTTAACATCGAATTCAGAATATGCCATTAATTTTTATCTTTAAGTTTTAATCTATTTTTGGATTAAGAATTATTTAAGAATAGCATTTGATATGAAATTGAGAAAGTATCACTTTTTTTCAAATTAATATTCATTTTTATTCAAACTTGAAATTCAGTATGTATTTTCAGGAATACCTTTAAATAATCAAATTTAAACGCACGAAGCAAGAGTTTGTAAAAATCCCTGATCTATGTCGGGGATCACACACAGCAATTTTTCTTGCTGCAATTCTGATTTCGTAGGAGAGAGAAAAGAAGGGAATGCTAAATATTTACATTCACTTTACTTCTCTCGTCTATGAACTCAGAATTGCAGCAAGAAAATTTGCTGTTTATGAAACCCGACTAACAAAATAAAGATCCTTAATTTATAAATATCTTCAATAAATGTTTGACAATTTGTTTTCCATCATCATTCAAATATGAATATTAAGATTTTATGGGCCATAATGAAAGGAAAACGTTTATGAATAAATTAATTCATCGAAACAATTTATAAGTTTAATAGGACAAATGTTCATTACATATGTATATAATTTTATAATTATTCTGTCAAAGAATATAATAAATTTTTAAAATTGTTGAATTTAAATTTTAGAATTATATAAAATTTGAAGCACTAAATATTTCAGTTGTTTTTAGTTTTTCTTAAAAATATATATACAATTTAATTTTGGCGATTTCTGATTAACAATTTGGTGACAGAGGCTCAAAAAAATCTGACAACCTTGACATTGGTGACCGATGGAGAGGGACAGGTGACTATACACCAATGAATCTTATTGTCTAAAAGCGGGCAAATTGCCACTTAATAATCTGCTGGGATATGTAATGGTTCAAATATGCTTAACAATTTAAAATTGATTTTTTTCTGCTACACTCAATAATAAATTTAAATAATTTATTCTGGTATAGCGAAAGCTTGGACATCTTTTAGAGAAAAAAAGTATTTTCTAGAAATTGATTGCTACACAATTATACCATGCTTCTATCTCCGAATTACCTTACTAACCACACGATGTCCTGCATTATCACAGAAAAACCTAAGGTCAGCGGGACCCATCCTAATAGCTAGCTTCAGTGGTTATGGGGTGGTTCTTGACCTTGGCCTATCACATAACACCATTATATTTTATTTCAGAGTCCCTTATTATATATTGATCCGTAAAAGTAATTAAAAAAAACTATTGAGGTTAATGGAAATTTAATGAAATGATAATGGAACAGAAAAATTGAACTATTAAGGAAAAGATGTATATTTTATATAGAAATAAGAGGAAGTGGGTGTTTACTTCCGGGGATCTAAACCCTCCCAAACCAATGTTCTTCATTTTCCCTTTACTATATAAAGAACCCTACCAAAAGTTTATATTCCCAGCCTTAAGGAAAGATCAAACGATTTTACTCACACATCTTGTGATGTTGTTATAACAAAATTTTAATTTATTGGGTAACAATTCATTTTATAAATAATATAATTCAAACGCGACCATATATGATATAAATTATGCTATAATTTACAAACAAAATTTAATCAAAGTTTTTTTTTTTCTCTGTTCTCCTGTTTTGTCTTTCAGCTAAATATTTTCCTATTCTTATATATTTAATAAAATTAATTTCATTTTTACTTATTGATAAAAAAAATATTAATATTTGCACCTCAGAACAAACGCAACGATATATTAATTATAAATATATATCTTATAGTGTAAAAGCCGATTTTACACTACTTGAATTTACTTAAAAACTGAACAATCGTGTTGTCTCTCTTCGACTTATAAAGTTCAAGGTTGTAGAGTTTTTAGTTTATAAATTTATATTAATCGATTTCAGAAGAAGATCACAACAAAAAAAACCAATAATAAGAGGGTTCCAATTTGTGAAAAAAAAAAAAACATAACACAATTTAAATGTAATAATCATTATATTAAAATTAGGTCAACAAAATCAATTTAATCAATTAAAAAAAATGGACTGATTTATATTATAATTTAAATAAATTTAAATAATATATATATTTTTATTTTATTTTTTAATTTGTGTTGTGTTTTTTTAGATATAATAATATAAATAATAATAATGTAATTTAGGTTAGACTTTTAAGAATATACCTATGTACACTTATTTAAAGAGAACAGTAATGACAGTAATTATATAAATAAAATTGGAAGTTTTTTTTTCTTTTTTGTTAAATCTTTAGAGTATATTCTTAAAAGAACAACAATGCAAATAAGAATAAAAAGACGTAAATAGGGTACTTACTGGCGTAGCGTTGAAAGGCCTTCCAAAAGCTTCGTGCAGTAGAAAATTTGAGTCTCCTTAATGCAGGGAATTGGGATGATTTCTTTTCTTTGATTATTCTTATTTAGATTATTTTTGTTGTTGTTTTTTTTCTTATTTTTTTATTAATTTTTATTACTTAACAAATTGGATTTTTTTTCTTATTTCTTATTTTAGTTTTTTTTTTTTTTTAACACGGTAAATTTAAGTAAAATTTGTAATGATATTTTTTTATTGTTTTACTTTTTTAAGGATTTTTAATAATAAGATATTTCTTTTTATTAATTTATCTCTTCTTCTTTATATTTTTTTCACTTCCACTACTTTACACTCTTGAACTTCGTCAATTTTGATTTATTTACTTTAATATGTGTAATATTTCTTTATTTTCTATGCATTTTTTATTTTTCAAAGACCACTGTGCAAATATTACTATTTTTTATGTTTTAAAATTAACATAAAACATACATTTTTGGGGTTGAAACCTCTTATACAACAATGATTTTTTTTTTTTAACTTTCTTCAAAATATCTTTTTAAAAATTCGTATTTTTTTTCAATAATTATTAGGCTAATAATGAATAATTTGCACACCTTGGTACTCACTACTTTTAACATAAATTTTTCCTTTTTCTTACTTTAATTTTCACCTATTTACCATATTTTATTAAAATTTACTTAAAAAGAACATTCTTTCTTTTTCGTTTTACTTGTCACACACAATTCAGAACTGATGTGATGGACGAACAGCACATGTTGGAGAGAATCCAAAAACCATTCTTCTTCTTCTTTTCTGCGTTTTGTTGATCAAAAGAGATCTAATAAAATACCTTAGAATAGGGAATGTCAAAATTTGCTTTTATGTTATCTGCTTATTGGACTTCTTTTTACTAAAAACGTGAAAGTGGAAAAAATCCAATTTAACCCTTAAGGCTTAGTATATCGATCTGAAAACGTTTTATTATATCGTAAATTTTAAGTTCTTCTAAACTCTCATTTGTAAAATTATTACCTTTTATATACGGATTTAAATTTTTGATTTTTTTCCACAGTAAGCTTTCCTTCATCACAATGCTCATAAATAGAATAACCACTTACTATTATTCTGCAAAATTGATAATTGTTTTCTATTCTTATGGACTTCAATAATAATTGTAAAATATGAAAACTTACAGCGACAGCGAAATTTTATTTTATTAAAGTTACAGTGACAACTCGCTTCAAGAGAATTAATTATTATCAAAATAATTATATTACCAAGATGTTGATGCCATCAGCGATGAAACAGGAAAGAACTTATATTTCCTTGACATGTTACTTCTTTAGGTTCGTGAGAATATTCTCAAGCTTGAACTTTGGAACTAAATTCCATTCGGAGTTAAAGAACTGTCTTTTATCTGTCAAAATTGGGTTTGACATTTATGTCATTAGAAAACTTGGCATCATTTTAAACATCCGTGGTGAAAAAACTTAGTGTGTAAAGAGTACAGATCGACCAGTTAGTTTTTGAATTAATTTTGATTTATTTTTTTATTTATTAAACAAATATGAAGAAATAAATTATACCATTATGTAGCAATTTTGAAAATCTCTATTATATCCTACTGTACATATAAACGGATAAAGCTAAATATTATGAAAACTAAGTTTTAGTACTAATTTCTCATTTCTCCCTTTTATATCACTACTTTCTCTTTTTTTCCAAATACAAAATATGTAATAAGTTAATACATTCTCTATTAAATTTCAGAATTAGGGAGCTACAAAATCAACGATGTTGTTTTAATTTATTGTTTTAAATCTTCCTCAAATTTATATATTACTTTCTGAATTTAGTTATCAAATTAAGTTTGCAATTTGTATACAAGCACCCAAAAATGATTTATTTTTATTTTTCAATCAAAATAAATATCTTTTACGATAAATATCTTTAAAAATAAATATCAGTTCAAAAAAAAAAAAAAATTTTAAATTATTGTTTGTTTTTATTCATACTTTTGTTTTCTTTAAAAAAATATTTTTTTTATTCAATGAAATTGTTTTTGTTTGATATTATTTTCCATCCGATGAAAAACGTTCAAAATAATTTTTAACTTTTATAATAAATATCACAAAAGATATTTATATTTTTTATTTCGATCATGATGAAAAAAAAAAAAAAATTAAACTATTGATGAAAATCAAAAAATCATGATGGATTTTTATTATTTTTTGAAAATTAAAGATTATTTTTCGATTGAAATAAAAATAAAAAGATTGTTTTTTTTTTTTAGTATTAAAATCCGGTTTTGTTTGTACTATACATGATTATGATATAAATAAAATAATATGTAAATGCTCTTATTACAAAACCGTATAATTTTAACGGTTTCCGGCAAAAATTAGGCGGAATTAGTTAATGCTGCCTATCCAGATGACGAAGCATCGCTGCAATCTTTCTTTGTACAAAATTATACTTAAAACATCTGGGGCATTCATCATATAAGGCAAAGTATAGATGGGTACATGTTGTATGGAATGTGTGCTCACAGTGGAACGTTGTCAAATACTGTATTTGTTCCCACATTTCTTGATTACACATAAGGCACATTGGTGCTCTATTAGATCCCATATTTTCGGAAGTTATATTCTATTGTGTTAATCAAATTTCCTGCAATAATAAAACAATATTCCGCTTTCAAGTTTACCAAAAATCATATAATAATAATTATATTCAGTTATACTCGAATATCTTTGGCATGATAAGTACCACTACCCTTCCCCTCAATGTCCTCTAACAGATAATAACATGTTCCTAATTTCTCTTTTACTCGTGCTTTAATAAACATAGGACTTAATTTAGCATTAAATCTTTGTTCGGCGTTGCTCTGAGCAAAATTTCGCCTAAAGACCTCTTGTCCAATATGAAAACTAATAGGCCTAGCTCTTAAGTTATATTGTTTAGTGTTAGTTTCATAAGCTTTTCTAATATTTTCTGAAACCTGATTTCTTAGTAACATTAACTTATCGACACGATTTATTGTAACATCCGGTTCCTCTAGAGATTCAACAGATCTAAGCAATTTAAAGGTAGAACCATGTGTCACCATGTCAAAACCATATAAAACGCGATACGGTGAATATCGGATACTATCGTGGACAGAATTCCTTAGGGCACAACTTATTGCTGAAATATGCTCATCCCACTCACGGTGATCTTTTTTTAAATAAGCGTGAACTGCAGCTAGAATAGACCTATTCACCCTTTCTGAAGAATTACTCTGTGGGGAGTATAACGCGGTATAGGTATGCTGGATGCCGTACTGGGTCAAAAAAGCATTAAAGTCGTTGCTTTTAAATTGACTCCCATTGTCGCTTATAACTACTTCTGGCACTCCATAATGGTGGAAAATTTGTTTTTCTAAAAAGTCAGATATGACGCTGGAGGTAAATTTTCGAAGCGGACATAACCAATGATATTTCGAAAAGTGGTCCAAGACTATTAGTAACCCAATAAAGCCCTTTTTACTCCTTGGATAAGGACCTAACAAATCTACATATATTCTTTGAAATGGTCGAGCGGATGTTGCCATTTTCCCCATTTCCGGTGTTAACTTTTGATTTGTAGCCTTAGTAGATTTACACACCTCACAATTTCCTATATATTCCCTTACATCAGTAACTAAATGAGGCCAAAAAAAATGTCTTCGAATCAAATCTAAAGTTTTCCCTATACCCCCGTGAGCCGCAATGACTGAATCATGAAACCTTTTTACAATTCCTAATCTGAGTTTTACTGGAATCCACAATTTCCAAGAGTTCGAATCAATTACATCATCACCGGAAGAAAATTTCGTCCGAATGTAAATATATCTGTCAATTATTTTTATGTCTGGATAAGAATCCTTATTTTCACTAAATTTTTCTTTTAACGCAATGTATTCCTCATCCAGGAAATGAACTGACTCCAAATCTATTTCAGGTTCTATCATTTCTAGAGAATAAGTTTCTCCTTCATGCATTCTACTTAGGGCATCCGGTACTACATTTTCCTTACCTTTTCTATGACTAATGGAAAAATTATAAGATTGTAGCTTTAGTGCCCAACGGGCGAGTCGACCTTTTAGATTAGGCTGTTTCATCAGCCAAATCAAACTACTATGGTCCGTTACAACCTCAAATTCGTGCAATTCAATATAGCATCGAAAACGTTCTATTGCTTCAATCGCCGCAAGACATTCCTTTTCTGTCACTAAATAATTCCGCTGTGAGGTGTTAAGTTTTTTTGACATGAAAGCTATGGGATTTTCTTCTCCATTTTCTCCCAACTGTACTAAGACAGCTCCTATACCAAAATCGCTGGCATCACAGTGAATATAGAATTATTTTGAAAAATCAGGGTTCTTAAGTACAGGCGCTGAGGTGAGTAATTCCTTTATTTTCTTGAATGCTTCGTCGGCTTCTGGAGTCCATGCAAACTTTCTTTTAGTAGACAGCACTTCGGTAATCGGATGAGTAACATCCGCAAAGTTTGAGATAAATCTACGATACCATCCGGTTAACCCTAAAAAACCTCTAACCTGCTTCATACTCTTTGGAGTTGGCCAATTCAAAATAGAATCAATTTTGCCAGGATCCGTAGATATACCGCCATCCCCGATTATATAACCTAAATACTGTACGCGTTTAACACAAAATTTGCTTTTGTTTATATTTAAAGTTAAATTAGCTTTCTTAAATTGTTCAGTTAAGCGAACTAGTATAGCAAGATGGTTTTCAAAAGAATCTGATACCACACATACATCGTCAAGATAACCAAATATCGAATGTCGTAAGTCTGGGGGAATTATAGTGTCCATTAAACGGCACATTGTCTGAGGTGCCGTGCATAAACCAAAAGGCATCACTGTGAACTGGTAAAGTGGTCGTCCTGGGATGGTAAACGCTGTAATTGGTTTAGATGCATCGTCCAAACCGATCTGCCAATACGCGTCTTTTAAGTCGATTTTAGAGATTATATTAGCTCTGGGCAACCGCGCGAATATTCCACCAATATTTGGCAGGGGGTATGCGTCTTTCTTTGTAACTTGGTTGACTTTACGGGCATCTAAACATAATCTAATTTTTCCAGGTTTGACAACCATTCGCATAGGCGAACTCCAAGCACTCGAACTCTCTTCAATTACTCCTAAACTTAACATTCTGTCGATTTCGGTGTACATTAGTTTTTCTACGGCCGGAGAAACGGGGTAAAAACGCTGTTTTATGGGTTTCGCATTTCCCACATCAATAGTATGTTTTATTAAGGAAGTTCGGCCTAAGCCTTGTTGCTCAAAACTAGGGAAAAGATTTTTAACTAGCTCTAATTGCTGTTGCTGTAAACTTGTTAAGGGATATGAATCTGAATCAGTGGAATAACAATTAGGATTTGGTTCTAAATTGACACTAGCGACAATATTATTGATTAAACCAAATTTTTTCCAGAAGTCTAATCCTAAAATCAACCTTTGACTTAATGAGGGTACTACATACAAAATTATTTTTTCACTTTTCCCTTTATAACTCATTTCTACTTCAATAGAACCAACAACATTTTGGACTTGACCATCAGCAGTACGTACAGTTGAGCTTATATACTTAAAACCTAATTGTTTCGTAAAATCTTCTGCAGCTAGATTACTTCCCATGCAACTAATGTTAGCTCCAGTATCCAATAAACCTAGCTCTATCTTCCCTAAAAACTGGACCTCTGCATATAGCCTACCATCTTTTTCGGAATTTATAATTGATGATACCATTAACCGTTGCCTTTGCTTTAATTTTTTATAGAAATTTCTCATTCGTACTGTGGACCTATTATATTTCTTAACTAATTTCTTACCTAAAGCCTTATCATTGAATAATCTAAATCTAATCTTAATATAGTCCCTTAACCTTTCATGCAATGGGCGTATATTAAATATTACCGGTGACTTTTCAGAGTATTCATTATTTTCATAAGTCTTTACTTCATTTTTCAAAATACTAATTTCATTTTCAAATTTGTTATTATTAATGTTATTTAAGTTATTATTAACCATCGATTTATTTTCATAATTTAGTTTCTGTTGAAATTTAGTTTCTAATTCGGACCTATTCGATTGTGATTTGGGAAGGAGTTCTGGAAGTTTTTTGAATTTCGTGAATTGCTACAACATTTTACACATTGGGGTTTGTAGACGTTCTTTAAGCCACAACCGTAGCAAAATACTTTTCGATCTTTTAGGCACATATCCCAGAAGTGGCCCTCCTCCTCACAATTCCAACACCTAATTGGTTTATCAGAGTTGACAATAGCATGTACTTCGTAATTTGGTTGTGTATTTTTCTCATACTCTAACATGTCTATTTCCTGTCCTACATTGGGCTTAGAATCAATGGCAGAAACTCGACGTGGTGGATTTACTAAAGGATAACGATTAAAATTACTACGGCGATAAGCCTCCTCATTGAGAAGCTTCTCACGTTTCTGACATAATTTCTTTAGCTGCGAAATTGAACTTACTTGGGTATACAAGAGTTCGTGCCTAATCTCTGGTCTTAAGTTACGAGTTATAATTTCTATAAGCTCTTCTTCATCAAGTGGTACCGGTAGTCTCTCTAATATCTCGCTAATTGCATCATAAAATGATTCAAATGATTCCGAAGGCTTTTGTTTGCGATTGTGTAACTCTTCGCGAATATCAAAAGTTGTTCTGAAATCCTTGTATTGCCTTTTTAATTCTATGCAAAATGAATCCCAATCAATGCGATCAACTGTTTTCCTATAACGCCAAAACCAATCCTTTGCCTTTCCTGTTAGTAGCACATGTAAGTTTTTAGCCACGCTTTCATTGAAATTCCCCCCAAATGATTCTTCCACTAAACACTTTATCCGATATAGAAACTCTTCACATCGTAAACCATTCGTCGATCCGTCAAATTTAATTCCCCAGCTCTGGATAACAGTTGTGATTTTATCCGGATTCATTTTGAATCTATTTAACGACGATGAAATAATATTATCTTGACGTTGATCAGGCAAAGACGGTGCATCTGCGATATTTTCCGGTGGTGGTTGAAGTGCTAGTAAAGGTTGTGATTGCGGCTGATGCTCAAATTGTGGTTGCGATGGTAACTGTAATGGGCTTACATTCATTTGTAACAACATTCGTTGTACTGTCATTTCTATCATTTGGGACATTTGTTCTAAATTCCTATTATTACGATTTCTACGTCTACCTCTATTCGATTGAAAGGTTGTATTATGTGTTGAATTTTCGACCGTTTGTGACACATTAGGTTCATTTACCGAACTATTCAAATCTAATAACGGATTTGACCTATTGACATTAGATACTATTTCACTTTCCTCATTTGCTCTATTTACTGGTTGTTTCGTATTTCTAGTATTGTACCTTTTTACAGCCGACCCACGACCTCTACCGCGATAAGATGTGTTAGATACTTTATTTCCTGTAGGTACTAAATCCTTACTGTGACACAACTTTTTGCAATTTGGGCATTCTTGAGAATCATTAATCCATTTTCTGATACAATCTTTATGAAAAGTGTGCTTACAAGGTGTAACTAAGCAATCGTTTAAATTTGGCATATCTTGTTCACATAGTGAACATTGAAGTCCTAATGTAGCTTCACTAACAGCAGGAATATTTTCGTTACTACGCATAACTGCCATTTTTATAACAAAATAGAAGTAACTCAAACTGTTAAATATAGAAATACAATTAATAGTGTATAAATACTTAATTTTACACTCTTTCAGAACTCCAATTAAAATGGAATTAAAAAATAAAATAAAAATAAAAAGGATAAATTTTATAAACGATTTTCCCTTTTTAGGCTGAGAACATAAAATAAAATTAATTTGATATTATAATAAATTTACCAAAATTTCTACATAAAATATTTGCAAATCAAAACGTTATTATTGTAATCTGATCTTATGATTATAAATTTTCATCCATACTATAATTTATATCTGTTAATCGGATTGTTACTCGCGTTAAAACGCAACGTTCAATATTCTATAAAAACTCAATAAATAATATTATAAATTGAAAATTACAAATCAAAAAATCCTCGACAATCTAAAGAATCTTTTATAATAAAAATAAGACATCACAAAGCTATCCTAATATACCAACCGGTCGAAGTCTATCGCAATAATAAATGCAGAAAGTCGAATTCCTTGAAGGCTTTAAAATATATTGTGACATAACATAATTTTTTTATAAAAAAAAATCTTCATATTCCGATTAAACGAAAGGAGAAAAACCAAATTGGAAAAATAAAATTTTCGTGCACACAGGGAATCCTGCTACACAGGAGTTTAGAACATTGGACTCAGAAGAATTGTAACTAAACTCCTCCACTGAGACCTGATCCTTCGACAAACAAATCCATCTACTGATACATAAGCTATCGAAGTATTCAGGCCCCACGTTGGGCGCCATTTTCTGTAATGGTTCAAATATGCTTAACAATTTAAAATTGATTTTTTCTGCTACACTCAATAATAAATTTAAATAATTTATTCTGGTATAGCGAAAGCTTGGACATCTTTTAGAGAAAAAAAAGTATTTTCTAGAAATTGATTGCTACACAATTATACCATGCTTCTATCTCCGAATTACCTTACTAACCACACGATGTCCTGCATTATCACAGAAAAACCTAAGGTCAGCGGGACCCATCCTAATAGCTAGCTTCAGTGGTTATGGGGTGGTTCTTGACCTTGGCCTATCACATAACACCATTATATTTTATTTCAGAGTCCCTTATTATATATTGATCCGTAAAAGTAATTAAAAAAAACTATTGAGGTTAATGGAAATTTAATGAAATGATAATGGAACAGAAAAATTGAACTATTAAGGAAAAGATGTATATTTTATATAGAAATAAGAGGAAGTGGGTGTTTACTTCCGGGGATCTAAACCCTCCCAAACCAATGTTCTTCATTTTCCCTTTACTATATAAAGAACCCTACCAAAAGTTTATATTCCCAGCCTTAAGGAAAGATCAAACGATTTTACTCACACATCTTGTGATGTTGTTATAACAAAATTTTAATTTATTGGGTAACAATTCATTTTATAAATAATATAATTCAAACGCGACCATATATGATATAAATTATGCTATAATTTACAAACAAAATTTAATCAAAGTTTTTTTTTTTCTCTGTTCTCCTGTTTTGTCTTTCAGCTAAATATTTTCCTATTCTTATATATTTAATAAAATTAATTTCATTTTTACTTATTGATAAAAAAAATATTAATATTTGCACCTCAGAACAAACGCAACGATATATTAATTATAAATATATATCTTATAGTGTAAAAGCCGATTTTACACTACTTGAATTTACTTAAAAACTGAACAATCGTGTTGTCTCTCTTCGACTTATAAAGTTCAAGGTTGTAGAGTTTTTAGTTTATAAATTTATATTAATCGATTTCAGAAGAAGATCACAACAAAAAAAACCAATAATAAGAGGGTTCCAATTTGTGAAAAAAAAAAAAACATAACACAATTTAAATGTAATAATCATTATATTAAAATTAGGTCAACAAAATCAATTTAATCAATTAAAAAAAATGGACTGATTTATATTATAATTTAAATAAATTTAAATAATATATATATTTTTATTTTATTTTTTAATTTGTGTTGTGTTTTTTTAGATATAATAATATAAATAATAATAATGTAATTTAGGTTAGACTTTTAAGAATATACCTATGTACACTTATTTAAAGAGAACAGTAATGACAGTAATTATATAAATAAAATTGGAAGTTTTTTTTTCTTTTTTGTTAAATCTTTAGAGTATATTCTTAAAAGAACAACAATGCAAATAAGAATAAAAAGACGTAAATAGGGTACTTACTGGCGTAGCGTTGAAAGGCCTTCCAAAAGCTTCGTGCAGTAGAAAATTTGAGTCTCCTTAATGCAGGGAATTGGGATGATTTCTTTTCTTTGATTATTCTTATTTAGATTATTTTTGTTGTTGTTTTTTTTCTTATTTTTTTATTAATTTTTATTACTTAACAAATTGGATTTTTTTTCTTATTTCTTATTTTAGTTTTTTTTTTTTTTTTAACACGGTAAATTTAAGTAAAATTTGTAATGATATTTTTTTATTGTTTTACTTTTTTAAGGATTTTTAATAATAAGATATTTCTTTTTATTAATTTATCTCTTCTTCTTTATATTTTTTTCACTTCCACTACTTTACACTCTTGAACTTCGTCAATTTTGATTTATTTACTTTAATATGTGTAATATTTCTTTATTTTCTATGCATTTTTTATTTTTCAAAGACCACTGTGCAAATATTACTATTTTTTATGTTTTAAAATTAACATAAAACATACATTTTTGGGGTTGAAACCTCTTATACAACAATGATTTTTTTTTTTTAACTTTCTTCAAAATATCTTTTTAAAAATTCGTATTTTTTTTCAATAATTATTAGGCTAATAATGAATAATTTGCACACCTTGGTACTCACTACTTTTAACATAAATTTTTCCTTTTTCTTACTTTAATTTTCACCTATTTACCATATTTTATTAAAATTTACTTAAAAAGAACATTCTTTCTTTTTCGTTTTACTTGTCACACACAATTCAGAACTGATGTGATGGACGAACAGCACATGTTGGAGAGAATCCAAAAACCATTCTTCTTCTTCTTTTCTGCGTTTTGTTGATCAAAAGAGATCTAATAAAATACCTTAGAATAGGGAATGTCAAAATTTGCTTTTATGTTATCTGCTTATTGGACTTCTTTTTACTAAAAACGTGAAAGTGGAAAAAATCCAATTTAACCCTTAAGGCTTAGTATATCGATCTGAAAACGTTTTATTATATCGTAAATTTTAAGTTCTTCTAAACTCTCATTTGTAAAATTATTACCTTTTATATACGGATTTAAATTTTTGATTTTTTTCCACAGTAAGCTTTCCTTCATCACAATGCTCATAAATAGAATAACCACTTACTATTATTCTGCAAAATTGATAATTGTTTTCTATTCTTATGGACTTCAATAATAATTGTAAAATATGAAAACTTACAGCGACAGCGAAATTTTATTTTATTAAAGTTACAGTGACAACTCGCTTCAAGAGAATTAATTATTATCAAAATAATTATATTACCAAGATGTTGATGCCATCAGCGATGAAACAGGAAAGAACTTATATTTCCTTGACATGTTACTTCTTTAGGTTCGTGAGAATATTCTCAAGCTTGAACTTTGGAACTAAATTCCATTCGGAGTTAAAGAACTGTCTTTTATCTGTCAAAATTGGGTTTGACATTTATGTCATTAGAAAACTTGGCATCATTTTAAACATCCGTGGTGAAAAAACTTAGTGTGTAAAGAGTACAGATCGACCAGTTAGTTTTTGAATTAATTTTGATTTATTTTTTTATTTATTAAACAAATATGAAGAAATAAATTATACCATTATGTAGCAATTTTGAAAATCTCTATTATATCCTACTGTACATATAAACGGATAAAGCTAAATATTATGAAAACTAAGTTTTAGTACTAATTTCTCATTTCTCCCTTTTATATCACTACTTTCTCTTTTTTTCCAAATACAAAATATGTAATAAGTTAATACATTCTCTATTAAATTTCAGAATTAGGGAGCTACAAAATCAACGATGTTGTTTTAATTTATTGTTTTAAATCTTCCTCAAATTTATATATTACTTTCTGAATTTAGTTATCAAATTAAGTTTGCAATTTGTATACAAGCACCCAAAAATGATTTATTTTTATTTTTCAATCAAAATAAATATCTTTTACGATAAATATCTTTAAAAATAAATATCAGTTCAAAAAAAAAAAAAAATTTAAATTATTGTTTGTTTTTATTCATACTTTTGTTTTCTTTAAAAAAATATTTTTTTTATTCAATGAAATTGTTTTTGTTTGATATTATTTTCCATCCGATGAAAAACGTTCAAAATAATTTTTAACTTTTATAATAAATATCACAAAAGATATTTATATTTTTTATTTCGATCATGATGAAAAAAAAAAAAATTAAACTATTGATGAAAATCAAAAAATCATGATGGATTTTTATTATTTTTTGAAAATTAAAGATTATTTTTCGATTGAAATAAAAATAAAAAGATTGTTTTTTTTTTTAGTATTAAAATCCGGTTTTGTTTGTACTATACATGATTATGATATAAATAAAATAATATGTAAATGCTCTTATTACAGATACGTACCAACCAGCAAGAATGAAGAAAACAAAAACTTAAAAATAAATGTTAGTACTTTACATTAAATTTGTTTCATGGTCGTTTTTTTTTTTTGGTACAACTTCAACACTTATGAGAAGGAGGGAAGAAAGTCACTAAACAAAAGTAGATACTTAAAAGCATTGATTGATTTATAGCAAACGATTTGTTGCATTCCGTTTAATTTTTATGTTGGAATTTTTCCAAGTATTCTTTACAGTGTCATTTTAGCTTTCTTTGTACTTTGGTTTTGTTTTGAAGTAAATAAAAAATACGTGTCAGAAGCAAGTCACTGAGTGTGGTTATATAAAAAGATATGTATATGAGGAAAATAAAAAAATTTAAAAACTGTAAGTAAAAATATTTTAAATTTTCTTTTTCTTTTGACACTAACTTCGCACAATGTACTTTTAAGGGGTATGAGTGATCAAAAATCAATAACTTTTGAACGGGATAATTTTTTTCTCCGCGATTTTTTCAAGTTATTTTGCATAAAATTAGCAATTGCCAATAATACAATAATCATTAATCCATATTTGGTCTTGTAAAATTACAACAAAAATTATCTAATATTCATATTAAGGTAAATTTCATTAAAGCATTTTGAATTTTAAAATGTATGCATCGGAATATTGTAGCACTATGTCCATAACATATATGTGTAAAACTTCCACTAACGCGAATAATTCCAATGGAACGCGTACGGAGGTCAAAGATATACTGCCGTATGCAAAAAATATTATTAACTTTGCTTTCAAGTACACTTTTTTTACCCAATACTTAAAGGCTAACAAACTTTTGTTAAAAAAACGTATGCAAAAACATTGTTTTAAAACACAAAGTTTTTTTTAACGTTGATAATGGCAACACTTGCATTATTTCCCCTCTTTATAGTTAAAGTTGTAAACTACGGAATAATAATACATTCGGTTATTCAAATTTTAAAAAATGCTTTTTATTGTTTAAACATTAAATTAATTCTTTTTAAAATATTGTTTCTATTTTTATTATAACTTAGTAGAAATACAAAAAGTAAAAGAAATAATAGAAGTTAAAAAGCACAAATATGACAAATTTTATGGAATGGATAAAAAAAATATTCGAACAACGAGTTTATTTTATTTGTTTTGATTGAACGTACATCACTAAAACATTTTTTACATTTTTATTATTTTTTATGTGATGTTATGTGAATTTTTTAGATTTTTTCTCTAAATATTAGTCTGGGATAGACAAATCGGACCTATGATGAATGAATATAACGGTCTAAAGAAGAAGGAAGATATAGTCGACTAAAATAGGGGGGAACAAGCGAGTATTTTTTGCAAAACACCAAGAAAAAAATGAATTTAACCATAATGCCGTTTGTAATAAGTTTAATGTAAGTTCAAAAAAAATATTTATATCACATTTATCATATATTATAGTTAATAAACGTTTTTGTATACAGTTTTAATGAATATAGCTTAACAATACTTTGTAAAGCTATTTCAAGTTTTTTTGCATACGGCCGATAATTTGCAGACGGACGTCCGGACGGACACAATTAAAACACAATATGGTTATTAAATGACACAAAAAGGATATAAATATTCCTTCTCCTTATGAACTCGAGAATAATACAGTGCCACTGCTATCATTTCCTTTTTTATATTCAAAATCAGCGTCTCAAGTGCACATCGAAATATTTAAACCGAATTGAGAATATATGGGCCATTATCAAAAATTTTTGATTTTAGCCCTTCAAAAAAATATAATTTTTTTTTTGATGGCACAATAAAATCCTTTTGTATACATACAAACTGACACGAATGCATGTAGAATCAGTAAGCGTTAATCATTTCATGTGAGGGGCGCAAAAGTTTGGCGGTTTTAAGTTAAACATACAAAAATTTTTACAAACTAGAAGTTTATGTACAATTCTGGTTAAAATTACAGGTAATATCAAAACCTACTGAATTAATCAAATAAAATTAATGATATTTTCAATGTTTGATAGTATTAGTGCAGCATATTTTAGGATTACCTAGTAAAATTTTACAAATTTTCTTTTCAATAAAATTGCGATTTTTAAAAATTTTGCGAAAAATTGGGATTAAATCTAAGTTATTTCTCCATATATTGAATGAAAATATATTTTAATCATTTTTGAATTTTTTTACTCAGGCTCAAGTTCATTATTGTAATAATTTTTGTAGAATACAGAAAAAGATTTAGTGTCTACCCAGCAAAAACTTGGTAATGGCATGTAGTTACGGATGTAGTTACTTTTCAATCATAACAACATACTTTCTGTATTACATGAAAGTAGATTAGTAACTACTTACTTTTAACTTGATATGTAATCAGTAATCACATAAGATCAGATTTTTTGAAATGTTACTTTTTATCTATCTCTTCATTTATATTATAAAAATTATATATTTTAAAAGTGGGTAAAATATGAAAATACATTAACTATTTGTTAAAGTCACGAAGACTAAAAAAAAATAATTAATCGTAAACACGACGTAAGCAGACAGAATAGCTTTTTGTTAACAAATCCATTAGGCCACTTTATATGTACATGAATTCATTCATGAACTCTGTAATTTGAGTGAATGTAAAATACTACATCAACAACATAAAATACGGTATGACTTAAACCAATAAAGGGGTATAAAAATGTACTAGAGGAAATTTGTAGAAAATTTTATTATCTATAAATGTTGTATTAACATCAAAATACGTACTATGATCAATAAGCCAGTTATATGCAAAAAGTGTTATTGTTCATTTAATTTTACTGTCTTGTGTACTAAATAAATTTTGTGTCTGAAAAAATGTTTGTCAAATTTTTCAAAATTAAAAATTCTTGACATAAAAAAATAAATTGAAGAAAACACAATTTTTTTTTTTTGTTAATGTTTACAAAAATCAATTTCTTATTTCAAAAGGCTATTGGTAAATTATTAGTGTTTAAAAGTGGTAAGTATCTGAATATTACTAAAAAATATTCACTAATTTGTATTGTTTCTCTTAGGTACATTGGCACAAATTTATAATACCTTGAAACTCAACAGGCAACAAATATGAAGCGATTGCAATTTAGGAAATACAATTACATAAAGGTAAGAAAAATTGATTGGCTATCTTAAAACAATTAGTTAAATGTATTAAACTCTTAACAATTTTCAGACGGGGGCAGGTCAGTAAGGTCCGGTATTTTATTCAATTTCTGCACGGGTCACAAGAATGCGCTTCAAGAATTAATTCCAAGTCTATGGTATGAAATAGTATGTCAAATCCTGGTTTCCGCATATTTTCAAATAAATAAATTTCAAAAAAAAAAAAATTATCTGCTTCTTATTTTTAATACTTCAGTACTTACTTGTAACCGATAATATAACTAGTTACTATTCATTTTGCTAATAATGACTTCTGTAATACTTTGAAACTAATGAGTGATTAAATAAATACAAAGTAATTAGTTCTTGTAACGACATCTAAGTAATGACTTTCTGAAATGCCTACCTGTAATAATATAGAGTAAGTAGTTGCCTCTAATGACATCACCGTGTTAAAATAATGAGTTATTCATCTAATGCGAAAGTAGTGTAGAGCCATTATCTCATTACATGGCAAGCAAAGTTTTTGCTGGGTAATAAATCTTTTTCTGTATTCTACAAAAATTATTACAATGAACTTGAGCCTGAATAAAAAATTCAAAAATGATTAATTCATAAAAAGTTCGAAAAAAATATTCATAATTTACAAAAATTAATACTACAGAGGACACGCTGTAACTTGTTTACTGACTGTATGTTGGAATTCTAGTATAGAACCAACAATTTAACAGACAAAGCAAACAACATATAAATCTGCATACTATGCTTACCGACGGTTAGCTAGAGCAGTAAAACAACATTGTAATAATTAAGAATACAATAGATATAAGAAAAAGCTTTTGTAAAGTTATTTCAACTTAATACTTAAGAATTTAGAATATGTAAAGTGATGAAGTTACGTATTCTAATTCTTCAAAAGTGTGAGTTAAATGAAAGATCTTTACGATTAGCACTAAAAGGCACAATGGATGCTGAAGAAGATCGTAGCGGATCAGAAAATGCATTTCATCCTGCTAGTGTCTAATAAATATTTTTCTGTATTCTACACACAGAATAAAGATTAGTTGGAAAATGGTTATAAAAATTAATATTCAATGAAATGTATTAAAAAATCATTATAATAATTAAAAATTGTTTTGTGCAAAGGCTTTTTTATATTACTGAATATAAAAACATCATTACATTAGAATAAATGTGATTACAATAATTATATTGATTATGGCAATCAATTTTGGTTAGTTAAAAGTGATCTGAAGAAATTCGGGAGAAACAACCGAATTAAATTCATGTATTTCCACTAAATATTGATATTAGCTAATAAATTATTATTTTTATTGAGTGAGTTTAAATATTGACTATATTTTCAGTTCCGGTAATCAATATAATTCGGTTATGATAATAGAATATGTATTAATTTAGTGCTTCCAAACGACAGAAAATTGTGATAATAAAAATACTTATAATATTCATAAACAAAAATAAAATTGATTACTGTAAACGATATATGCTTCTGTTGAAGTTAATTTTGTTCAATCGTATAATACAACTAAATTAAATTTATCATAACAGTTTTTAATTTCAATATTTTTTATTATAATCGAAACATTATTTACATCAGTTAATAAAGCCAATAATTGATTACAAACGTAGAATAATTCGTTTGTTCCAACTGACAAAATATAAAACTGTATTTATCTGACGTTTCTTAAAAAAATATAGAAACAAATTATTTTAAATTTTAGAAAAAAAAATTAATAAGAAATAAAAATTCACGGATTTGAAAGATTGGGTGTATTTGGATAAGTACATACATGTTCTATATGTATGTATTGTTTATTTATTATTTCTTTTAACAAATTTTCAGAAATAAATATTGTGGATATATAACTTAATAACCAAAATGTACCAGGTATGTTGCTATTGGCATCGATATTATTTTGTATAAGATTGTGCTCTTGATAAACCTTTACTTTCAGACTTCATCTATGAATTCCCAAAATTAACTACCACCTATGTCCAAAAATAGAGAACACAGAAGTATAAGGAAATTGTAAGCAGAAAAGAAATGCTGAATTCTGAAATGTTAAATGTTTGTGGCACTTATTATTTAAGTAAAATGTATTTTTGTAATTCAACACATACATACATATTTAAACAAAAACAAGAATAAAAATAATTATGTTCAACCAACGAATGTTTTAGTTGTTCCCATCGAATTGCTTATTTTAAACAGTTGTGTGTACTCTTTCATGCTGAATTGTAGATAATCACAATAAAAATATTTTTTATTGATACCAATAAGATGGTATTAGTAAACGAAATAATTGGATATTACAACTAATTTGTTTGATAGTACGTGCAACCGACCGAATTCGATTGGCAACAAATTCGGTTACCACAACGAATCTGTTTTCTCTGTGTACAAAAATTATTACAATAATGAACTTGAGCCCGAATAAAAAATTCAAAAATTATTAATTCATAACAAGTTCGAAAAAAATATTCATGATTTACAAAAATTGAAAATATATTTTGTTAGAGTTTATTACAAAGAAATGCTTTTTAATATTGTGATCCTTTTTTAACACAAGTAAATGCTTGTTGGTCCATAAAATGTTTATCTTTCGAAATTTTTTGATGCGCCTCCGAATTTTTATTAAGCATACCAAACACCTACTAATTATGCCAATTATAGTTAATTTCATGCTGTCCAAACGATGTGCCTTAGCGAAATGTGTTTTGACAAAAGTGTTCCGTTTTCAATTATCAACGACATTTGACTTAAATTTATGATCCCAATCAATTATATTTATCGCCACTCTTATATCTATATATCTAGTATTTGTTTAAATTGCAATTTTCTATATAAAAATACAAAAACAGAAAGTGCAATTTTTGCATAATTTTAAAAAAGTCCATAAAATCCTTGTATTAATTTTTAATGCTCCTCTGATTTTGTTATGTAAAATAACAAAAAACTAAATTTACGCAGTAATCCAATTCCATATGAAAATGTGTCAACGGGATATAGAACAAAATACGCACAATTACAACAAGTATCATTTCTGAAGTACATACAGAATATAGTAATGCACGTAAAATAGTAAACAAAATGATTAAAACTGCCAAAATTGTCTATTATTCCAACGGTATTTCTTCAGCAACAGGTTCGAAGAAAACGTGGAAAACCATACGTGAAATTGGAATATGAAAAGTGTCAGGGAAAAGTTGGACCAGGTGTAGATATTAATAAAATGAATGAATCTTTCACGAATCTTCCCCATATATCATCCTGTATCAACTTTTATGAGAACATACAACTTAATACCGCTCATAATAACTTTTATTTCGATTGTAAGCCATGAAGATGTTATGGAGAGTATATTTGAAATTACGTCAAATGCAATGGGATTTGATAACATTCACCCAAAATTTCTAAAAATTGTAATCCCGAAAATTCTCCCACATATAACACATATATTTAATACTATTATTACCAAAAGTACTTACCCTCAATGTTGGAAATATGCTAAAATTATACCTGTACCGAAACTGAATAATGAATACAGGCCAATTACAATCCTCAAATCACTCAAATTCATCAACTAAATTAGTATCATCATATTTGTCAGGTCGTCAGCAGTCTGTTTTTGTAAATAATCAAATATCTAATATATTACCCATCTCGAAAGGAGTTCCACAAGGTTCTATACTCGGACCTCTACTATTAAGCCTATATGTTAATGATCTTTTTACAAAAATTTCATATTGCAAAATTCATATTTAAGCGGACGATGTTCAACTTTACATTAGTAAAAATGTCAGAGATATAAATGTATGTTTTGAAAAATTAAATTCTGATCTAAAACATGTACATGAGTGGGCCTGTATAAATGGATTATGTATTAATCCGAATAAGTCAAAATGCATTATCTTATCGAAGAAATACTGTAAATTACCTTGCGAACCAGTAGTCATAATTAATAATCAAATAATCGAAAATGTCACGTGTGCAAAAAATCTTGGTGTCATATTTAATAATACTCTCACTTGGAGTGATCATATAAACTATGCTGCTGGAAAAACATTCTCAATGCTCAGAAATCTTTGGAATACACAGTTTTTTACACCTCTTAATATTAGCATTATGCTTGCTAAATCTTATCTTATTCCAACGTTATTATATAGCAGTGAAGTCTTTGCAAGTTGTGATTCTGTAAGTACCAAAAAAACTAAAATTGACTTTACATTTTGAGAAAATATGATCATATTTCTGAATATTCAAAAAAGTTATATAGTGTTTCAGTATCTGAATTGCTAAAGATACGAGTATTGACACTATTGCACAAACCAATATATACACGGAATCCAACTTACTTGTATGATGCATTAATTTTTGCGCGCTCCATAAGGCGAAAAGATATAATACCCTTTCGCTTTCGAAGCCTTGTCTCTGAGTGGCAATTTTTCATTTATGCAATTCATCTTTGGAACTCACTACCTTCAAGCATTCAATTTGTAAGCAACACAACAGCTTTTAAGAGAAAATTTTATAAATATAATTGTTAATTATATATGATTAAAAAAAACATATAGATAAATACTTTATCTATATGTTTATCTTTGAGATACGAGTATTTGAATCATTATACCACTATATAAGTATCATTTTCTATATTGAGAATATTTATAATCTATTTGTAATATTAAAATTATAACTTTGTGTAATCTTACGTTATAAAAGTCCGATATTGTAATTATAAGACTTTAAGTCTTGTTGTATTGGAATTGAATCAAAATAAAATAAATATCAATCCCTATCCCAAATTTTGTATTCGGTTGAGGATCGCACAGACCCCGCCCAAAAAACTGAAAATTTTTAAAAACTAAAAAATTTTGTCATCAAAACTCGACCACCCTGTATTTAACTGCTACACAACAACAAAGATGGTGCAGAATTTATCTAAAAAGTCCGATTAGTTTACTATTGTGTTAAAATGTTGCACTCTATTAGTTTCAAGTCTTGTGAATTCAGATCTGTAACTTATTTCTTTAAAATGTCATTACCACAAAACTTATTAAGGATTTAAGACAGTTTCAGCCAGGTTAAACATTTTTGATAATGGCCCATATATATTTATATGATTTATTTTTAATAAAAATAGTTATTGCAAATAATTAAATAATTATAGTTGCTAAAATACTATCTTTCTTGTCTTTTCAAGTATTAAAAAATCAAGAAAATCTAAAAAGAATTGGACTCTTTAAAGCTAAGGAGAATAAACTTAGCCTTAAAAAGGCCAAAAAGGTTTTAATGGGTATAACATATAAGGACTGTGCACGAAAAAGTCCGTGAATACAAATCTGCTTATAGAAATAAATTAATGGACGAATTTTTTATAAGTTATATTTTTATTAATGACTGTTATGCTCAAGTTCTAAACTTAAAAGAATAAATTATTTCTTGTAAGTTTTTAAGGAAATATCTGATTTTTTCAGAATTCTTACAATTAAAGGTTTTATTGTGTTTGGATCACCTTTTGCTTGAATAGGTCTATTTATTTTTAAACTCCGTTTAATATTAAACTGAGCTTTTAATATTATTTAAATTATTTTTTACTAGAGCCCAATATCATTCAATTGCACGGAGTGCCGGACAATTTGATGGATTAGCCTCTTTCGGTACAAACACTAACAACATCTTTATTACCAATCTATTGTTTTGTTATTGTAATGAGAAGAAGCGTGAACAGGCCAGAAAAAAGTGGATACACTGTGTTTTCTTAGGAAATGGAGAATTCTTTTCCAAAGGTACTCATTTACGTATTTTTCTGTGTTAATGAAACCATTTTTTATGAATGAACTGCTTCCTTCCTGCATATGCATATGGCATCCCAAATCAAAAATTTTCTTGGAAATTTTGATTTTTTTGATACACGGTATTTTTCTGCCATATTCCCTCTAGCATTTGCAACATAGAGTTTCTGGACAGGAAGTTGAAAAAAGTCAGCTTGAACGGACATTTCATCGTCTATTGTACACTAATCATAATTATGAAAAAAAAAATTGTCTGAAGTACTTTCACGACATTTTTTACCTAGAAATTCTTGCTTGTCTGAGTCCTACAGATTTCTATTCAGTGACCATGACTTCTTCTTATAATATTATCACCCAAGAAACTGTATTTTTTGTCACAACTGACCGATGCACGTTAGGGTAAAAAGTGTCTAAAGTGGCGCTTAATTGAATTTTAAAATTTAAAATTTTATTATAAAATTTATTATATTATACTTTATTATAAAGTTGGGCACCGAATAAAAATAGACAAAATTATGTATCAATATCAATTAAAATCTTTAAGCTAAGTTGAGTTGTTTTCTTACAAGGAGCTCTCAAATTTAAGATTTTTGTTTTTAAATTTTTTTAGAAATAGTAAAAAAAATAAATTTTCATAAGATTTAGGTGTATTTATTTTAAATAAAAAGTATTATAGGTAAAATGAAACTATCAATTTCAGACATTTAAGTGTACTTTTCTTCAAGTATTTGTAAGCTGTATTTGTCCAAATATTTTTGTTATTTTTTTTTTTTTTTAATTTGTCCTAAAATACACTAATTTTAAATTTTCATGGAATGCAACTTGAAATGTTACGGGATGTTTGTTCTGAAAATATTCTGAAAATAGTCTATATTGTCCACTTTAATGTTATGAAAAAAATCATGCGCATATGTAGCCCGATTTGAGAAAATAATTTTTTTTCAGAAAAACTCCAGTACATTTTATACAAAAAACAGCTAATTGCAGACATTTTTTTTTGCTTTATCAGACATTAAATAGTGGGGAATAATCGAAATGAATCTGTAACTTCTAATCGGCTCGTTGGATTTGCATGAAATTTCACATAGGCGTAGCAAAGGACAATAGCATTTTGAGTTTAGAAACGGGATCCAATATACGCATCAGGAGCGGAACGGAGGGGTTCCAAATAAGGTACTAGTGTCATTGAAAAGGTTTAACCACTAGCGAATTTTTGTTCCTTACCCGATTTCCAAGATTTTTATATCACCTTAAAGTCCTTAAAGTACTACTTATTTTAAAATTTTTCGAGTTATATACATTTGAAATTTCCAAAATCTCAATTTTACAAGATCTTGGTTAAGATTTTCCATTTATAGCCAAATATTTTCAACCGATTTTATTATATTTTATGCAGGTCTTTATCTATCAAACGTAGAAAATTTTGAGTCGTTATCTTTATTGAGTCACAAATGTTAAACGATTTTGAATTGGAAAGTTTGCAAAAATTAACAAGCAGACGGACAGCAGGACGGACATTTTAATACTTTCAAAAAAATCTTAAAATTCGAAAAGTATTTTTTTTACCGAGTCTCGATTAATATGAAAATTACATTAAAGTATTAGCATTTTGATATCACCTTTCCCTGAATTAATTGCCATTTTCGACCCATTTAACAAAAATGTATAGAAGGACGGACATTGCCATGCTGCCAAAAAATATTTTAGAATTCTAAAAATGCATTTTTTTACTAACTAATAAACAGGGAAAATAGAATGTGGTCATACAAATTTGGATATCACCTCTTCCTGAATTAAGCGCCATTTTCGTCCCATTTAACCCAAATGTATAGACGGACGGACATTACCATTCAGCCAAAAAACTTCTTATGATTCTAAAAATGCATTTTTTTACTTACTAATAAATAGGGAAATTAAACGTGATCATTAGAGTGTTGATACCACCCTTCTATAAATTATGCATAATTTTCGACCCATTTAACTCTATTATTTAGACGGAAATTTTGAAAATGAATTTTTTTATCTAATAATCAATAAAAAAATAAAACGTAATCATTAAAATATTGATATCACCTTTCCCTAAATTAAACGCCATTTTCTACACCTTTTACCCCAATGTGTGATGTAGGATTTCATGAAAAATTTTAGTTATGTATTTAGGTATTTTTTGGTCAATTTCCATTATAAGAAAAATTAGTTGATGATGGCAAATCACCATGAAACTTAAAAATATGGCTAGTGAACATAATGACAAATGTAAACAAGTTAACAGAGTTATTTATTTTTCATCACATCAAAAGTTATAAGCTTTAGAGCATGCACAGATTTTTTATGCGCAGCCCTTAGTTAAAATAAAGAAAATTGTGGTATAAAATCACAAAAAAAAGTAAACTCTTATTTGTGGATTTTTCAATTAAAAAAACATAAAAAAAATCGAAAATAAAATTTTTCACGTTTTAGAGCTTTCAAGTTTTGTTCACGTTTTAGAATAGTCAGTGTAAAAATAAATTTGTTCATGTTTCTGGATCGTTCAAACTTTCAAGAGCTCACGTTCCCGCGAGTTCACTGTATGTTGAAATTAACAGAAATTGAAAATAGGATCTGCACTAGACTTGAATTGAACATACGAGTAGCTTTCAAATAAAAGAGTAAAAAATTAAATGTGCCAACCGTTTCAAAATAATGCGAATCGAAATATTAAAAATTTTCTTAACAAAAATTATTTTTTAATTCTGACTAAATTTAGGCGATTTCCAAACAAAATATCTTCTCAACTGAAATATATAAAATAAAAGCAATAGCAGATTTATAAATTCCATCATGTTTTACATAAAGATAAATATTATAATTTAAATTATACAAACATTGATAATTTAACTTATTTTCGATCACTCATACCCCAAAAAAGGTATATAGTGCGACGCATAGTGGGGTCAAACGCAAATTTTTGGGTAATAAATCTGTATCTCCAAAACTACTGCTAGGCTTAAATTAAAATGTATGGAAAAGTTGCAGACGAGGACTTAATCTTTCAGAAAAATTATTTTGTAGTCACCCTGTGATAACACAAGATAAGCCACATGGTGTCAAATTTGACTACCTCGAATATGTAAGAGTTTAAAAAAATCCTAAATTTTCTATACTTCTATAAAGTGCTTGGCAAGATAAAGAAAAAATAAGCGTACTCATCTAAGTTATCTCTTACAGTTAAAAAGATATTTACACTTGAATTTTTGATTTTTTGCCTCGACTTTCTTTCGTTTTTCGGGAATAAGTCAATAGGTGTATGAGGTAAAATTTTTTTTAAAATATTTTGTAATTTGCCATATATTTCAAAATAATATGCTGAAAGAACTTTTGGATTATCTCAATGCGTTTAGACGTGAAAAATATTCAAAGTCAGCTCTTTGAAATTGGTATCAAAAACGGCTGTTTTTTACAAAAATATAGTACAATTCTTTCACTTTTTTCACAAAGTTCCTTTAAAGAAAAAAAATGTTCTTTATATATTTCAAAAAATAAGGCTCCATAAATGTTTAATAAAGAAATTTTGAATTGATTTATGTTTTCACTCTACATCAGACATTAGTCGAAAATGGTGAATTTTGGAAAAAGGTTAAATTTTTATCGATTAATAAAAAAATGTTACGTGAGCTTTTTTAAATTTATTGACGATATTTTATCAAAAAATAGATTTAGAACGATTTGACACTAAGCTGCTTCCAGCCCAGCAAAAAACGAATGCGAGAGAGCAGATTTCATGAAAAAGTCAATTTTTTAAACGACATTTTTTAATTGCATAAAAACGTACATTAGCATAACATTTTCACCATTATTTCTTACGAAATATATAAAATTTATATCAATCTTTTACACCTGCAAAAAATCATTAAAAAAGCTTTACAAATAAATTTTTTGCAATTTTTCAAAAATAAAAAATATTTAATAAATATATAACCAAAATGAGCCAATACAATTACGTGTTACGTATACGCACATATGGAAATATTGGAAAACAATGAATTTGGTGAGAGTTGACCTAAGTTGTTGCTTTTGAGACCATGATAAAATGCTTCTAAAATGATCTATATATACATATTATACATCATTGAACTGGTAAATAAGTCTATTTTAATATTCTTATAAAATTGTATTAGTTTTTGGAAAATAGGCGGAGTTTTTCTTTACAAAACATTATTTTTTTGGTTTTTATATCTTTTTTATATTCTTTATTTTTGGAAAATTGCCAAACATTTATTTTTAAAGCTTTTTTAATGATTTTTGCAGGAGTGAAAGATTGATGTATATTTTATATATTACGTAAGAAATAATGGCGAAAATACTTTGCAAATATCCTTTTTTATGCATCCTCAATAAATTTATTTTTATTAATCGATAAAAATTTAAGCTTTTTCCAAAATTCACCATTTTCGACCAATGCCTAATGTAGGGTGTTATCATAAATCAATTCAAAATTTCCTATAATATACTAAGAACAATTTTTTTCTTAAACGGAACTTTGAGAAAAAAGTGAAATAATTTTGTATATTTTTGTAAAAAAATAGCCGTTTGGTATCTTTTGAAATTAATAAGGAAAAAATTTTTTTTATTAACGGAACTTTGAGAAAAAAGTGAATGAATTGTACTATATTTTTGTAAAAAAGGTAGCAATTTTTCATGCCAATTTCAGAGTGTTGATTTTGAATATTTTTCACGTCTAGACGAATTAAGATAATCCAAAAATTATTTCAGCATATTATTTTGAAATATGTAGCAAATTACAGAATGTTTTAAAAAAATTTTTACCTCATATATCTCCGGACTTATTCCCGAAAAACTAAAGTCGAGCCAAAAAATCAAAAATTTAAAATTCAAGCGTAAATATCTTTTTAACTGTAAGAGATAACTTAGATGAGTAAGCTTATTTTTCTTTATCTTGCCAAGTACTTTCCAGAAATATAAAATCGAACTTCATTTGTACAAGTTACGATTTTTTTTTAACTTTTACATAATCGAGGTAGTCAACTTTGACACCCTGTAGCTTATCTCATGTTATCACAGGGTGACTATAAAATGATCTGAAAGCTTAGGTCCTCCTCTACAACTCTTCCATACATTTCAATTTGATCCGACCAGTAGTTTAGGAGATTCAGATTTATTACCAAAAAATTTGCGTTTGACCCCACTGTGTGTGTATTTTCATGAAATTTTACGCGAATGATTTCAAATTTAGTATTTCATATTTATTTTGTAAGCCGTCAACATTTTTTAAAGTAGGTTTCAAACAATTTCGATATTTTTTTACTTTCCTCATATACAACCAAAGAAAATTTGAACACAATAGTGGATATGCCTCGTATGTGTTTAACACTTCGTGCATCAAGTTGACATCACTTCTGGATCTAATTTTTAAATTACATTATTTTTATTTAAAATTTGTAAACAAACGATATCAAAAAGCCGATATTGTAAATGTGAACACAACTATCGTGAATTTAAAACCGATTTTTTTTTCATAGTGTATATCTTGAAGTTTGAATGATTACGTGTCGTTAACATTTAAAAGATGTTTTCTATAAGGAATACATTTTTGTTTTGGCAAAAAATACACGTAATGAAAAATAAATTGAACCTATCATTAAAAGAAAGAAATATTGATGTATGTACAGTTGAGTGTCCCGAAAATAGCGTTTTTCGAGATTTCGAAAGAGGAACACCCCTCAAACGATGCGTAATAATTAGCTGAATATGGGAAAAATATTAAAAAAAAAATTTAAAATTGGTCTTCAGTTCCCTACCAGCGATTTTAAAATCATGGGTCCCATACATTTTGGTAAAAAAAAAATGTCGTTTTTTTAAACGAAATGGGTATCAAAAAATTCGTAATTTTATGCTGGTTATGGACAAAATATTTGAATTTTTTTTTAATGGGGTTGTCGTTAGCTAGAAGACTTTTAAGGATATTTTGATGGAAATTTTTTTTAAAAAATCTGGAAAATTACTTATTATCAACAGTTCTTACTACAACGCATTTTTTTTTAAATTTTAGCCTTAATAGGAACAAAATTATTTATTTTTATTTTTTATTTTATTTATTTATTTCTTTTTCGATCATCCTAATGTTAAAAGATATAAAAATCTTATAAATACGACACTAGTCATTATAAATGAAGAATTACAAAATTTGATAAACATGATATAAATAGAAATAACAACATTAAATTTAAACAACAATAAAAACAATACAATTATGTTTGAAAGTAATTAAAAAGTTTATTTTTAAAAGATGTTGCATTTGATATAAAGTGATAATGATATGGCAAGGAGTTCCAAAGTCTTATTGAGTTGATGAAGAAATGTCTACAAGATAGTAGTTTAGTATAAGACATAGGCACAATTAAGTTGTTTCGTGCTGATCTTGTAAAAGTTATTTTTCTATAGATGTAATCTGGTTCTTTGGTAAAAATAATTTTATGTATCATTAATAAAGTTCTAATTTTTAAATAGTCTTCAAAAGTTATTCTATAGATTTGATTAGTATACATGGATATACGATGATATTTTCTTAGCCCGAATACATATCTTACAATACTGTTGAATGCTCTCAATAATTTACTTTTAGTCACACTGTCACAGCTGCTAAACAATTCACATCCATAAAGGAGTATTGGCAATATATACGTTTTGGCAAGCAAGAATCGAATATGTTGTGGTTAGGGTTTGGGGTTTCCCGTGATATTTTGTTTCCCGGGAAACGGGAATAAAAAATTCGATTTCCCGGGAATTCCCGGGAATCCCGGGAAATTTAAATTTTAAGAAAAAAAAGCAATGATTTTTTAAAAAGAATGTAATTTTTTCTATTCAGTACTATAAAACAACATTATAAATCAAATTTATGATTAGTTAAGGTGGTTTTACACTATAATACTTTGTATTAATACCATTAAAAACGAAAAATTGAACAGAGTTGACTACAAATAAAAAAATGTGCCGAAATTTTCTTTAAGAGATGCAATTATATTTAAAAAATTTTAAGACTTCAACATACAAAGTATTGAAGGTATTTACACCATAATACATTGGAAAATGTTTTTGGTATTAATACAAAGTATTATAGTGTAAAACCAATTAAAAATTTAAACAATCTTAAATATTTCACAAAAAAAAAAAATAAAAATAAAAATAAAATAAGGTTTAATTGTTTAATTCACTTTTGAAAATCGAATTAAATTTATATTCCCAGTAAGTTCTTTAAAGCTTTCATATTTAATTCATAGACTTAAATTCTTTAACTTCACAATAATTAATTGCTTGAAGAATCCACTACCAATATTACAATTCAAGCTTAAAAAATATTTTGAATCATTCAAATTTTCTTCTATTCAAATCTATTACGAATTATACTATGTTCACATACGTTAGTTTCTTACTTGTTTTTTTAAAAACACAATAAATTTAAGCATCACTTTTCACATATCATTTTATCATATTTTTCCTTTTGACCTGTTTTTCGTTAGCCAAAATATTTTCTCAAATCTTTGATTTAATTAAAAATTTCACACGCAAACAACTTCTAATTAAAAAAATTTAATTTGTAAACAAATAAAATTTATGAACAAATATAAAATTCATTCATAATTTTTAATTTTTTCTTTTTAAATTGTTTGACAATTTTTACAATTTCTTTTTTCAACAAATTTCTATGTACTAAAAATACTAAAAATTTCTTCCCTGTATGGAAATTTAGTAAGTTTTTTGTGTGTTAAATAATTGAACAACTCGAATCGAGATGTTTTTTGGTTTTGAAATGTGTGGAAAAACAAGTCAATTTGTTTGTGTTTTTTAAGAAAACGACTCGTTTTCCAGAAAACATTTATATGTGAACATAATATTAGATTTAGAAAATATTTTTTGGTTCATTTTTTAAAATATTAGCTTTGTTCCCGTTTTACCCAAAAAGTTCTCATTTTACCCAAAAAGTACGGGCACAAACTTATTGAAAACTAAAAAATATATACAGTTAGGGACAAAACTATTTGTACACCTCATATATTTCGTATACCTTCACGCACATTTTCAACAGATCCGCTGTTTTTATACTTGCTTACAATGTATTGTACTGTGGAATGTTGCAAATTTACTAAATTACTTATATTCCGGAGAGATTTTCCTTTTTTATGTTCATCAATAATTAAATCTTATTTTGTAAAATAAAACTCGATTAACGAAGAAAATATAACGGTATTTAAAAAAATCATCATACAAGAGTCCAACGTACAAATAATTGTACAAAGTACTGATGTACAAATACTTTTGTCCCAAAGATTTTTACTTAAATTGTACTTTTTTTAACAATGTGTTATATATTAATTTATTTTTTATCAAATAATTCAATAAAAATGGACCTGAATTAAAACTACATATAATAATTTTTTATTCTTTATAAATTATTGAAGATATACGAAATGCATGGGTGTACAAATAGTTTTGTCCCTAACTGTATATATCGTCCATTTCATGAAATATTTATAAAAAATGCCAATTTTTTGACGGAGGGTCATACGATATTGTTCATATTTGGCACGCATATTTCCTATGAAGCCATTTAAATATCCCCATTTTTATTTTTTTTTTTTTGAATTTCAAATAATTCGCCTATTTATTCACGATTTTAATTTTTCGAAAAGTCAAAATAATCGGAAAAGTGTGTAACTTTAAACATCAATAACTCTAAAAGTTGTTAACGGATTTTAATGATTTAAACTGCATGTAGAAGATGAATATGTCCTCTTTTAATATAGTAGTTAAGAAATAATATTACAATTTAAAAATTCATTTATAATGCAAATGCAATTTTAGGATGCATTTTTTAAAAATGTCTACCCTTTTCACCCATTCACTTTTGTGAATGGTGTTATGGAGTGAAAAATTAGTACTTAAATGTAATTTTAAAATGGTACATCATCATTTAATGTTTAAAAGATTGTAGAAATATAAAGTTAAAACTCGTGTATTCGGAATGTGATTGGACAAAATAAAACGTTTTTTCCTAGTGAAAAGTAGTAGTCAAAAAAAAAAAAAAAGTAGTCAAATAGGACTTTTCATCAGCGCACCGATGAAATGCTTTTTAATAATCTAAAATATCACTTGTATCTAATTTTATTTATATTTCGTATTAGCATCTAAAAATTCCTTTAGTAAATGTAAAATTTTCACTTAGGCGATACAAACAGTAAAATTTTTTCCTATAGGATTATAAAACTACATGAATATTAAATTTCCCGTTTTTCCCGGGAAAATTTAAAAAAATTCCCGGGAATTCCCGACGAAAAATTTACGGGAATTCCCGGGATTTCCCGCCCGGGAATTCTCGGACCCCAAACCCTAGTTGTGGTGTATAATAATGTGAATGCCAGAGACTACCTACGATTCCAAATACTTTACCACATGCTTTGTTAATATGTTTATTCCACGATAAAGTTTCATTGAATATTATTTCAAGATTTTTAGCGTTTTTAATATAATCTATGTTAGTATTATTAATATGAATTGGTAAAAGAAATCTTGTATCAAAAGTCTTATATTTTATGACTAAACATTGCGATTTTGTAGGGTTAAGAATTAAATCATTCCACGTAGCCCATTCATAAACATTTTTTAAATCTAAATTTATATCTTAAATACAAAAATTATATAGTTGAACGTCATCAGCATACATATGGATTTGGCAAGTTTTTATTACATCAGGTAGATCATTAATATCTAACGAGAATAGCAAGCGGCCTAGAATTGACCCCTGAGGAACACGACTTAATCCAGCGGATGTTGATGACTTGCCATTTGGAACGACTTTTTGCGTTCTAGACTGGAGATATGACAATACCAATTTAGATGAATATGTGGAAAATCCAAATAGCTTGACGAGTTTTACGATAAATGTAGAGTGATTTACGGAGTCAAATGCTTTAGAATGATCCAACAGCGTTAAAAATACAATTTTCCCGTTGTCAACATGTGCTCGAATTTCCTCTGAGACATCAATAAGTGTTGTAATGTAACCTATTTTTTCTAAAGCCAGATTGTTTATTTATAAGATAATTTGTCATTTGGTTATGCATAAGTTTTTCAAAGACTTTTGATAAATAAGGAAGGACAGCTATAGGCCTGTATTCCTTATCGGCTTTAGGTGACGGAACAATTTTAGCGGTTTTCCACAATTTATTATATGTCGAAGTCATAAATATTGTATTAAAAATATGTGTAATGTAAGGCAATATTTTAGGCAATAAAGCCTTAAAAAAAGTCGGGTTTATACCATCCAAGCCTTCCGAGTCTGATTTTACAGAAAGAAAAGCCTCAAGAACATCTTCCTGATAGACGCAATGAAAGTCAAATGAAGTATTCAGGTTATTCATTGGTAAATTATCATAATGTGTAGATGAAATATTTGGTAAATGATGTGTAGTAAATGTTTTATTTAGATCGTTAAGCTCTATTTCAGACAGATTTTTCGTCTTTATACCATCTTTTAAATCCAAATTCTTAATTTCTTTCCACAACCTTTTTCCGTTTAAGTTAGGGTGGAAATTTCTACTGAAATATTGCTTTTTAGCAGATTTGATGGCATTATTTGCGGTACTTCTTAATCGTTTATAAGTAACGTATAATTGTGGGATTTTTGTATCTTTTCCATTTTTCATAGGCCATATTTCTTTCTTTAATTAAATTACATATATTCACGTTAAACCAAGGATTTGAACAATTCTTGATTATTTTGGTTTTTGTTTGTACATATTTTTCAAAAAGGTAGGAAATATTATCATTAAATAATTTGGTTTGTTCATCAACATCAGCGATATTATAAATAATGTGCCAATTTAGATGGTCAATTTCATAATTAAGAGCATTATAGTTAATATTTTTATAATCTCGATACGATATAGTTTTGTTATTCGAAGATTTGTATATGGGCAGATTATAAAATTCTTATCTATTTTTTTAAGAAAAATATAGACATTTTTTTTTGCATGATGTACTAAAATAACGGTTAATGGACCAAATTTTTTGCGAAAATTTTTTAAAATATTTTTTCTATAATTGGCTTAAAATTAAAAATTATTTGATACCCATTTCAAGACTAAATTCAATACTATTTTTTGGACGAAATGTTCTAGACCCGTGACATTCAATCGCTGGTAGGGAACTAAAGATCAATTCAAACAATTTTTTTTAATATTTTTTCCATATTCAGCTAATTTTTACGCATCGTTTAAGGGGTGTTCCTACAAAATTTTTTTCTACGGGACACTCTAATGTACAGGGATCAGGCAAATTTGTTAGTAATATATATCATTTGCTTTTACTTTTAACTTTTTTTAAACAAAGTATTACCTTAAGCCGACTTTTAAATAAGCTACATTGTGGGCTACAGTTTTGTAACTATCCACACAATGAAGTTTAATGTATTTTCCCTAAATTGTCTTATTTTAGTAAGACTCAGCAGAGGAAATTTAAAATTAAAGACGTATTTATTACATAAATCTATTATACGTAAATTATTTTTAAAGTAAGAAACACAAACAATTTTTCATTCCATATTGTAGTGCATCTAATGTTTTTATTATACAATACTCTTAGGACCAAAATATCTACAATGAATGATTTGTTTTTAAAAATTACAAATTTAATATGATTTACTTTTTCTTAAATTTTTCTCTCTGACATTTCTCTGCTATTTCAAGGACAACATATTTACAGCGGGAAAATCATAGACTGCTTATTGCTTAAAATACAACAAAATACCATATTGAAAGCAAATTTTCTTTAAAAAAAGTTGTAAATACATATGTATTAAATTTCGTATGTGTTTAAATAAGAGCATTGTAAATTGTGTTTGTTTTATTGTATTGGCTGCTTTTATTTCAATTTAAATATCTATTGACGTAAATTAAATTAAAAGAAAATAAACGATGTTCGTTCCCATAACCTTCTACTTTCATATTTTTTCAATATAATATTTTTCTTTGTAAACGAAGAAAAAAATGCCTAAAAAATAAAGAAAATATATATAAATTTTCTTTAAGTATGAAAATAAATCATTTCCTCACATACAGATATAGTACTTTTTGTGCTCCTTTCTATTATATAAGTATTAGTATAAGTACATTTAGATGTATGTATAAAAGACTTTAAGTGTATGCATAATTTTTGAATGATACAATACAATAGAATTTGTGGTAGTAAATCCTCTTTCGCTTTCTGTAAATGTGACAATAATTCTTTCCCTTATACTGAGGTTTATGTCTATGTCATCATGTTTGTACTAATGATGCTAATACCTTTTTTTAAGACTTAACTTTATTATTGTAATGTGTTAGCGTACTGTAATTATCCTCGATCATCCTGTTTGAGTACTATGTGTGAAATTTCATGGCTTTTCTGTATATGTCATACATTATGTTAATTACTTAACATGAATAATAACATATAATATTATGGTTAATGTACTTAGTATATAAAATACATATAATTATAGAAATAGCCATAATTAGGGGACGGATTTTAATATACATAAATGCATGTTTTTTTCTGAAGCATTTAAAAACTGTCTTATGTTTCTATCTTTCCGAATCAGATCGGCATCGATTTGTTAGTGCATATATTTGCATATTTACTTGAAAATGCATATTTTTTTGCATATTGTTTTACTTTCTTAATATTTTTTGTTAAAGTACACCGATTTGTTAGTGCATATTTACTCAAAAATGCATATATGGTAAAATCATTAAAAGCCATTAAGATCTTTTTTTCAAACAATTTTGCATGTAACCTGCTAACCCATGTATTATTACACCGAGAAGCAAATGAGGTTCGTAATAATATTGATAACATTGATTAGTTGCTTTCATATTTATAATGAACAATATTTTCATGATTTCAAAAAAGTTGTGGATGAGTTTAATGATAACGACACTTAATTACTTAAAAAAAAATTATAATTCTCAAAAAAAAAAAAAATAAATAAATAAAAAATAAAAAAATAAATAAAAAAAATCCCTATTCTGAACTTCAATTATTCAAATACGCTCTTATCGCATCTTTTGACGTGGAAGGTTCATTTTCTATGTGAGTCATTCCATTTAAAACCAACACGAAAAATTCAAATTTTCGACCTTATCTTTCCGACTTAAATGACATTTTGTACAATAATTATGATTGTCTAAACTAAAGACTAATTCAAAATTTCAGAAAATTTCATCAAGAAGCCATTGAGAGCCCCAGCACGATACTTACAGAGAATATGCAGAATGGCTCCATCCTCTACATATATTTTTTCACGTATTTAAAGATACTATTTTTGGAGATACGCGAGCGCGAAATTTAATTCGCTAATTATAGACTATTGAAATTCAACATACAAAAATATTGCAGGTATCATTTTAAAGGTAATTTTATTACCTTTAACTATACTCCTCAACAGGCGCGGATCCAGCTCAAGATTTTGGGGAGGAAAATAGAACAATTTTCCTAACCGCTTCCATAAATTGTATGATTTAGTAGAGATTTTTCTCTAAGTGCTTTCATTTCTCTAAGTGCTTTGGAGGGAAATTTCCTTTTTTCCTTTTCCGTGGATCCGCGCCTGCGCCTCAATGAACATTGCACAGTGGTCCCAAAACGGAAATTTTTGGAAATAATTCTGTAACTTTAGAACTGCTGTATTTGAATGAAATTTCACATGGATAATCCTGAGGTGTATGGCAATAGATTTGGAGGAGGACAGGTTCGTAGCGGGTCTGGATGACGAGGGGTGGACCTCCAAAGTTGGTTACCTCGGGTATGAACATTTTCTAAAAAATCGCCAAAATTTCATTTATGATTTGATTGAAAAAAATTTTGCACACAGATAGTCCTTATAATTCTCTACAAAAAATAACTTTCGAACGGACAAATATATTTCAGATGATTTTTAGAAGCAATCGGCAATTTTTCTGTTTTATTATAAACAAAACAATACAAATTGAAATAAATATTTCGTATTTATTATGACATTTGTAGTAATAATTCATAAAATATTGCGAGTCGCATAATACCACTTACCACGTTTATAGAAAACATTTTCATCATTAAAATATATTTTTTAAAAACTAAAAATCACGAGATTATGATATATTAAACGTCATATTAAAGGTAATTTTGATACCTTTAATATGTTTTTTGATACTTTTAATATGACATCTGAATAAATTTTTTATCTTGAAAGATATTTTTAATTTTGTGTATACAACTTGTAATAGGCGCTTGCGTCATTTCGAATTTTTTGGAAATTCAATTTTTTTAACATTCTTATTAATAACAGTTAGCACCATCTAGTTGTCGACTTTAGAACTATTTGATTTTATTTATCCAGATGTTGACGTTTATATCTTATTTGTTTATCATTTACATGTACTATTTCATGGGAATAAAAGCGTTAGTTGTCCAATTTTGCAAAGTCATGGATTAATTCCTAAGCTTTAGGCCGTGCTAACTCGTCTTACATCAGTCATTGCACATTTAGCTAGTAACGCATAAAGTTAACCTTGTTTGTGAAAATAAGTGAAGTTTTCTTTAAACAATATTATTTCAATAATTTTAATAAAAGGAAAAAATATTGTATATCAATTATTTATATTAAAATAATTTACCTAATATTATAAACCAACAGGTATGTGAATTTAGGTTTGGATTGTGCTAATTTTTATATATTTTATTGTGCTAATATTTATATATATTGAAAGGTATCCTGGATTTTGTTTTATTACCAAAACCAAAAGGTTGCTTTAACATAAATTTTTCAATCTCATTTTTGGGAAATTTTCCCCTCGGTGCCATCTCATTTGGTAATATTAAAATAATTATCGTTTTATATAAAACTCTTTTCTAAAATCTTTCGTTTTTATGTATAGATTTGGCACCAAGTACATAATTTTTAATTTGGCAACAACAACAGTACTAGTGGGATTGGTATAATGAAATTGAAATAAAACCCCTCATCATTACTTTGCTTAATCCCTCTCACAAATAAAACACAGCCTATATGTAATTGTCTCTTGTCAATTTGCTTTTAGTTGAAAACGCGTTCGTGATCATCAAAACGTAGACGGTTATATGCATTTGGTAACAACAATTGTAATATCCAAAAACCTCATGGTTTTTTTTAATTTGTGAAAAAAAAAATTATATATATATATTAAAAATGTGCAAACAATTTGTGTTAAAAGAAATTATAAAATAGTAAGAAAGATTTCGCTTAAAATTTGATTTAAAAAAAATTATTATAACCTTAAAAAAAAATTTACAACTAAAAATTCCTAAAAAAATAAGTTTTAAACTAAATTGCATGCTAAAATAAGAAGAAAAAATAATATAAATTAAAAATAATGAAAATTAGTGCTATTAGGCTATGAAAAGTTATATAACGAAATCAATTATTGTGTTAAATTTTACTTTAAATTTCTTAATTTTATTGTGTTAAATTTGTATGTATTAAGTGCAAGTAAAATAATTTCCATTAGTGTATTAAGTTTTTTTTCGTTTTCTTTAAATTCTATAATTTTGTTCTTTTTGCTTCATATTTTATTTTTATTATATTTTATAACTGGTAATTTTGTTTCAAAGTTTAATTGTTCCATTTTTGTGAAACATGTATATAAACATTTAAATTCAGCAACATATAAATATACAACATATCATCGCATCGAACCTGCTCGAGAGGCCTTTCGACGTTGGATCATCGATTTTGTCACTCAATGTTGTAAGTGATACTCATTTTTTTTATTACATTATCTCTTGTTTTTATTTTTATTTTAAATTTTTGTTTCTATATATTTTTCATAAATTCTTCCTTCTTCTTATTATTTTCTTTTTGTTTGGATTAAATTGATTCTTGATTTATTATTTAATATGTATTTAAAATTTAACGTGACCAACTAAAAATTAAACCGATTTATTTATTATATATTTCTTTTTATAAAAGGAAGGAAAATTTAATGAAAAAAATTAATTTAAACTTTGAACCAAACATTAATAATTATTTTAATTTAAGTTATTTAATTTTTTTTTATTTCGGTGCATGCATAATTTTAAAATTATTTTTTTTTTATTCCTTTTTTTCCGATTTAAAAATTTCTTATTGTTATATTTTTTATTACTTTAATATTTAAATAAAATAACAATGTTTTTGTGCTAGATTTTTAAATATTCTGTTTGATTTTCACCTATAAGAACATTTGTTGGCATGGAACCTTTTTGTGACAAAATAACCTATACTTTTTGTACTGATTTTGAACAGCTTCAGTTTTAGCGTCACAATGTTTAAATCATATTTTATATACTCCTTTTGATTATTTTATTCACTTTTCATTTTATATTATGCACGTTTATTTTTTTTTAAATTTATAATTAATTGACATGGCTAAGAATGCAAAGAAACTCCGAACCTTCCCCAACCGACGAGCAATAAGGCTGAGTATATACGTGCATGAGTTTCAATTTTTGCATTTCTTTCAAAATCTAACAGCTGCCATACTTAGTTAAATGTTACATTATAAATTTTTGGCGCCCAACGTGGGGCCCGAATGTGAAAAAATATTATTTAACACCTATCATCAAGGCTCCTTTAGTGCCCTTTTGATTAATTTCATTCGGATCCCTTTAGAATAATTTAATTATTCATTTCATTCTTTCTTTTTTTTTTTAATTTTCCACTTTTGATATATTTTTATGCAGCTTATATTAAATTGGAATTTACTTATGATTATGATTTGTAATAAACAATTTTGTAGTAACCTTTTTTTTATTTCTGCTGAAACAAATATATCATTTTTATTTTTTTTACTTCTTGTTTGATCATTTTTACATAACTGCTGTGAATACAGAATTGGATAACTAAGCTAATACTGGCCAGTAGATATTAGGTCAAACATGCTTTGATTTAATACTTTTGGAATTTTAGGAAACTATTACCAAAGTATTTATTTTTTCAGTCTTTTACTATCTCTTAATTTTTCATTTACTTTACATAAAAAATATGTTAAGGTTTAATTGCTAACTATTTCTTAGAGTGTGAAGTCAAACAGAAAATAATTATACATTTTACTGATTTTTAACTACAAATTTTTATATATACATACATATACTCGATATTTTTTTTTTTCTTTTTAAACTCAAAACATTACCAGAGCAAAATTTCTTTTTTAGTTTTGATAATTTTTTTTTATATTTACGTAATTGATAGTTTTTTTATCTTTTATTTTATTTTATTTTACTTTTTTGTTACATTTAAAAGTGAAAATTTTTTTTATTGTTTCATTTCTCTTTTGTGAAGTTTACTAATTTCAATTGGGTTTTCGTATTCATTAAAAATGTCGAATACTGATCATAATAACGAAGTTAGTGAGGCTACAGTAGCAACAGAGCGTCAGATCAATTGTGATGCTTGCAAAAACATTATTTCTAGCAAAACTCAGTTGCATACTACTTGCTGTGAGCATAATTTTCACAAAAGCTGTTTAGCTAAATGCATTAAAATTAGGCCTTACTGTCCAGTCTGCAATATCAGAATAGTAAATGATCCACCTCAGTCAGGTTCTAGTCAAAGGAATACCAGGTCTCATAGTAAAACTACATCGCATTCTGCAGATCAAGCAAATGTTTCAAATGTTGCTGGTAGTTCTAGTATAGTTGATGATACTGCTCAAAATACACAAACCATTTCAATAGAATCAATTCAGGATATGATAATGTCAGTAATTACATCTCAACAATCTCAAATAATTTCCACCTTGTCCAATCAAATTTCGAAATTGGTTGAAACTCAAGTTTCTAATAGTTTAGGCAGATTGAATCTGGATATTCCATCTATGCCATCTCCTCAATTGAATTCTAATGCACAGAATACATCCCCTACACATAGAGTGCATACTTTACCATCTATGGAGCAGCGTACTTTTCGTGAATTTCTAGAAGTTGATCCACCTCAAAATCTGCAACTGGAACTATTCCCAGAACACATCAAGCAGATCAAGCTCCTATGACAAGATTATCGCCAGCTCATTTGTCGTACTCTTCAGATCTTTCTGTGCGCCCTGATAAAGTGCTTCAAATTATTTCTAATTGGAAAATAAAGTTTAGTGGAAATGTAAACAGTATTTCTGTAGAGAATTTCATTTATCGTATAGAGGCTTTAACTGTCCAAACACTTCTTGGTAATTATGATCTTTTGTGCAAAAATGCTAGTGCTTTGTTTGAAGGTAAAGCCAGCGATTGGTTTTGGCGTTTTCACAGATCAGTCGTGAATATAACGTGGCCAGTATTATGTCGTGCCTTAAGACAACAATACCGGGACTCTAGGACTGATGTGGATATTAGGGAGTTAATCAGGGATCGCAAACAAAAACATAACGAAACATTTGATTTATTTTATGAATCGATTGTTCAGCTTATAGATCATCTCAGTGAGCCCTTGCCTGATAGCACTTTGGTGGAGATACTCAGACGCAACCTTCTTCCCGAGATACAACATGAAATTTTAAACATGCCAATTTATTCTGTAGAGCACTTAAGGGACATTTGTAGGCGAAGAGAATTTTTTATGCAGGATATTCGGCGAAAACATATCATGCCCCCTTCTAGACCGTTTCCAATTCAAAAAAGGATATCTGAGTTAGAAGCTGAGGAGGATCAGGATGAATTAGTGGTTGATGATGATGAGATAGCAGCTTTAGGTTTAGTATGCTGGAACTGTCGAAAGACAGGACATAGATATCAAGATTGCTTATCGGAAAGAACCATATTCTGTTATGGTTGTGGGAGCCCTGATACATACAAACCTAGCTGTAGGAAGTGTTCTTCAAAAAACTTGAAAGCCGGTGCACAGAAGAGTGCACCAAGACCACCGAAATCCATGGAAGTAGAAATGCAGTAGCCGTAAATAATAAAATTTTGTCTTCAGAAAATAAAACATTAGATTTCCCTTTAAGATTCGAAAATCAGTGTGTACCTTGCATTAATGACAGACAATTGTATAAAGCATTTAACAATCAATCACAGGAACAAACTCTTACTTCTGATAAACATATTTTAGAGAAAACCAATAACACGAAGCGTTCGGCAAAACGTATGCGTTCTTTTTGGCATGCAGTGAAAAGTTTAAAAAGAAAATTTGTTTCTTCAGTTCTTGATAAACCTGGGGATGTTAGGCCATATGCAGAGGTGTTGCTTTTCGGTAGGTCGATGTTAGGACTTTTGGACACTGGAGCGTCCATAAGTTGTTTGGGCTCAAAAGCTGCTGAAGAATTTTTATCTTCTGATAGTTCTTATCGTAAATTAAAATCTTCTGTAAAGACCGCCGATGGGAAATGTATTACTGTAGTAGGTTTCGTCGATACAACTATAAAATTTAGGGAGTCTGAACAACAAATTCGAATTTTTATTGTCCCAAGTTTGAATAGAAATTTGTACTTAGGAATTGATTTTTGGAATATATTTAACTTACTTCCATCTTGTTTGACTTCCTGTGTTTTACCCAATAGCTCAGCTGATGTCCAAGAAATAGTTGATCAAATTCCTCTTTCTACAGAGCAAAGATTAGAGCTGGATAAAGTTATTGATACATTTCCATCGTACACCAAACAAGGCTTAGGCCGAACTAATCTCTTATGCCATGTCATTGATACAGGAAATGCAAAACCCATAAAGCAACGTCATTTTTCAGTTTCCCCTGCCATAGAGAAGATGATTTATGAGGAGCTTGATAGAATGATAGCTTTAGGTGTCATTGAAGAATCTAATAGTCCCTGGTCCTCACCTGTAGTTCTTCATAGGAAACCCGGAAAGAATAGACTTTGTTTGGACAGCAGAAAATTAAATTCGGTTACAGTGGGTGACGCCTATCCGTTGCCCCATATAGACGGTATATTGAGTCGACTTCCTAAAGACGAATATATAACAGCCTTAGATCTCAAGGATGCCTTTTGGCAAATTCCATTAGACGAGGCATCCAAAGAGAAAACTGCATTTACAGTTCCGGGAAAGCCCCTATATCACTTTACTGTAATGCCGTTTGGGCTTTGTAATGCCCCACAAACCATGTCGCGTCTAATGGATAAAGTTATTCCTCCTAATCTTAGGAATGAGGTATTTGTATACTTGGATGACCTTCTAGTTATCTCCGATTCGTTTGAAAGGCATATTGAGGTTCTAAGGCTGGTTGCAAAGAAAATTGTTGAATCTGGATTGACAATTAACATCGAAAAAAGTAGTTTTTGTGTCCCTGAGGTGAAATATTTGGGTCATGTGGTTGGTAAAGGGGTTATTCGAACAGATCCCGATAAAGTGTCCGCCATAACAGCCTTTCCTGTACCGAGATCTGTTAAACAAATCAGAAGATTTCTAGGCATGACGGGATGGTATAGGAAGTTTATTAGGGATTATGCCGCAATTACCACACCTTTGACGGATTTGTTGAAAAGTAAACGTAAATTTGTATGGTCAGAAGAAGCACAAAAAGCCTTTGATATGTTAAAAACCCATCTGAGTACAGCTCCTGTTTTGCATAGTCCAGATTTTTCGCAGCCTTTTTATATACACTGCGATGCAAGTAAAACAGGTATAGGAGGAGTATTGGTACAAAAAAATTCGGAGGGCGAAGAGGTTCCCGTGGCATTTATGTCAAAGAAACTCAACAAAGCCCAACGAAGTTATACTGTTACCGAACAAGAATGCTTGGCAGCCATTTTGAGTATTAAAAAGTTCCGCGCGTATATTGAAGGTCATGAATTTACTATAATAACAGATCATGCATCATTAAAATGGTTGATGTCGCAAACGGATCTTAGCACAAGATTATCTCGGTGGGCTTTGAAACTACAAGGCTATAAATTCAACATTCGTCATAGAAAAGGTAGTATGAACATAGTCCCTGATACACTTTCTAGGGCCAATACGGATGACTTGTCTGCTTTAGGGTCAAACACTCTGTCTGAGTCTGACAATGGGGTATTTGTAGATCTTAACTCTACACATTTTTCCTCTGACGAACATCAAGAACTGTTACGAAAAATTAAAAATAATCTTGATAAAATGCCCGACTTGAGAATTAAGAATGGACTTTTGTACAGACGTACAAAGCATGCTACAGATGAGAAATTACATGATGAGCAGGCATGGAAACTATGGATTCCAAAAGGCATGATTCCTGAAATCCTTAGGAGAGCACATGATAGCCCATTATCTTCACATAATGGAATAAACAAGACACTGGATAGAATTCGGCGCTACTATTTTTGGCCTAATCTTGCTGTTGATGTGAGGGATTATGTGAATAATTGTGAAATATGCAAGTCATCAAAGCATCCAAACAGAGTTTTACGACCTCCTATGGGAGTAATTTCGGAGTCTAAACGATTTTTCCAGAAAATTTATGTCGATTTTCTTGGTCCTTACCCAAGATCAAGAAGCGGCCATATTGGTATATTTATAGCTCTGGATCATTTCTCAAAATTTCCTTTCATTAAGCCCATAAAAAAATTCACTGCTGAGCCTGTAATTAAGTACCTAGAACAAGATTTGTTTCATACCTTTGGAGTGCCTGAGACAGTCGTCTCAGATAATGGGTCTCAGTTTCGCTCCCATCTGTTTAACCAATTACTTGAACGTTATAATATAAATCATGTGTATACTGCTGTATATGCACCACAAGCCAACGCTTCTGAAAGAGTAAATAGGTCGATTCTTGCTGCAATTAAGTCGTATGTAACACCAAATCAGAAAAATTGGGATGAGTTGTTAAGTAGTATCAGCTGTGCTTTGAGATCTGCTTGTCATACAGCTATTGGAACATCTCCATATTATCTTGTATTCGGTCAACATATGATAACAAATGGATCAACATATCCCCTATTACGTCAGCTAGAAATGCTGGATGATCGCACAGTACAGTTCAATCATGAAGATTCGTTGCAAATAGCTACAAGAAAGGCTGCGGAATGTATGAAAAAACAGTTTGAAAGAAATGAACGAAGATACAATCTTCGTTCAACAAATGTAACGTTTGACGAGGGTCAAATAGTTTTCAGAAGAAATTTTAAATTAAGTAATTTGGAACAAGGTTACAATGCGAAATTGGCACCAACTTTCGTCAAAGCTCGGGTTCGAAATAAACTAGGTAATAGTTATTATGAATTAGAAGACCTTAATGGTAATTTATTAGGGAAATATCATGCAAAAGATTTAAAAAAATAGAATTTTCTCTCCGCAAGCGTAATCAGCTTTGTTTGTTTATCAACACCCAAGTCTGATTCTGAGGGGGGGATATTGTAATAGGCGCTTGCGTCATTTCGAATTTTTTGGAAATTCAATTTTTTTAACATTCTTATTAATAACAGTTAGCACCATCTAGTTGTCGACTTTAGAACTATTTGATTTTATTTATCCAGATGTTGACGTTTATATCTTATTTGTTTATCATTTACATGTACTATTTCATGGGAATAAAAGCGTTAGTTGTCCAATTTTGCAAAGTCATGGATTAATTCCTAAGCTTTAGGCCGTGCTAACTCGTCTTACATCAGTCATTGCACATTTAGCTAGTAACGCATAAAGTTAACCTTGTTTGTGAAAATAAGTGAAGTTTTCTTTAAACAATATTATTTCAATAATTTTAATAAAAGGAAAAAATATTGTATATCAATTATTTATATTAAAATAATTTACCTAATATTATAAACCAACAGGTATGTGAATTTAGGTTTGGATTGTGCTAATTTTTATATATTTTATTGTGTTAATATTTATATATATTGAAAGGTATCCTGGATTTTGTTTTATTACCAAAACCAAAAGGTTGCTTTAACATAAATTTTTCAATCTCATTTTTGGGAAATTTTCCCCTCGGTGCCATCTCATTTGGTAATATTAAAATAATTATCGTTTTATATAAAACTCTTTTCTAAAATCTTTCGTTTTTATGTATAGATTTGGCACCAAGTACATAATTTTTAATTTGGCAACAACAACAGTACTAGTGGGATTGGTATAATGAAATTGAAATAAAACCCCTCATCATTACTTTGCTTAATCCCTCTCACAAATAAAACACAGCCTATATGTAATTGTCTCTTGTCAATTTGCTTTTAGTTGAAAACGCGTTCATGATCATCAAAACGTAGACGGTTATATGCATTTGGTAACAACAATTGTAATATCCAAAAACCTCATGGTTTTTTTTAATTTGTGAAAAAAAAAATTATATATATATATTAAAAATGTGCAAACAATTTGTGTTAAAAGAAATTATAAAATAGTAAGAAAGATTTCGCTTAAAATTTGATTTAAAAAAAATTATTATAACCTTAAAAAAAAATTTACAACTAAAAATTCCTAAAAAAATAAGTTTTAAACTAAATTGCATGCTAAAATAAGAAGAAAAAATAATATAAATTAAAAATAATGAAAATTAGTGCTATTAGGCTATGAAAAGTTATATAACGAAATCAATTATTGTGTTAAATTTTACTTTAAATTTCTTAATTTTATTGTGTTAAATTTGTATGTATTAAGTGCAAGTAAAATAATTTCCATTAGTGTATTAAGTTTTTTTTCGTTTTCTTTAAATTCTATAATTTTGTTCTTTTTGCTTCATATTTTATTTTTATTATATTTTATAACTGGTAATTTTGTTTCAAAGTTTAATTGTTCCATTTTTGTGAAACATGTATATAAACATTTAAATTCAGCAACATATAAATATACAACATATCATCGCATCGAACCTGCTCGAGAGGCCTTTCGACGTTGGATCATCGATTTTGTCACTCAATGTTGTAAGTGATACTCATTTTTTTTATTACATTATCTCTTGTTTTTATTTTTATTTTAAATTTTTGTTTCTATATATTTTTCATAAATTCTTCCTTCTTCTTATTATTTTCTTTTTGTTTGGATTAAATTGATTCTTGATTTATTATTTAATATGTATTTAAAATTTAACGTGACCAACTAAAATTAAACCGATTTATTTATTATATATTTCTTTTTATAAAAGGAAGGAAAATTTAATGAAAAAAATTAATTTAAACTTTGAACCAAACATTAATAATTATTTTAATTTAAGTTATTTAATTTTTTTTTATTTCGGTGCATGCATAATTTTAAAATTATTTTTTTTTTATTCCTTTTTTTCCGATTTAAAAATTTCTTATTGTTATATTTTTTATTACTTTAATATTTAAATAAAATAACAATGTTTTTGTGCTAGATTTTTAAATATTCTGTTTGATTTTCACCTATAAGAACATTTGTTGGCATGGAACCTTTTTGTGACAAAATAACCTATACTTTTTGTACTGATTTTGAACAGCTTCAGTTTTAGCGTCACAATGTTTAAATCATATTTTATATACTCCTTTTGATTATTTTATTCACTTTTCATTTTATATTATGCACGTTTACTTTTTTTTAAATTTATAATTAATTGACATGGCTAAGAATGCAAAGAAACTCCGAACCTTCCCCAACCGACGAGCAATAAGGCTGAGTATATACGTGCATGAGTTTCAATTTTTGCATTTCTTTCAAAATCTAACAGCTGCCATACTTAGTTAAATGTTACAAACTTTATACATTTATTTAGTTATTTTACACTAGCAATTCGCTATATTTCACGAACCACTTGATGAAATTATCTGAAATTTTGAATTAGTCTTAGTTTAGTTTCTTACTAAAGTTAAATTGAACTTTAGTAAGAACGTCAATTTAAAAAGTTTAATCTAAAAGTGCTCAAATCCAAAAAATAAAAAGGTATTAGATCTTTAAAAAAATTACTTTAACTTTTAAATATAAAAAATGTTATACATTACTTAGCTCATATAGAAACAAAACTACGCTACTTTTAAGTTCAATAAGTCGCGAAAATTCCAAAAATTGTACTATTGTGGATGTGAAAAAGCCATATCTAAATAAATAATTTGTTCACGTAGCCAATGTTCGCAACTGTGATTGAGCTATAATACGAAACAAAGTATAATATATCGTGAAATATTGGATTTTAAAGTGTGTAGTTTTGGTTCCATAAAAGATATTGACTTGATTTTTTAACACAGTGCAACATTGCCTCAATAATTTCAATTCGAAATGAAAGCGTACCCAGCAAAAAAGGAACTGAAAAAGAGCTGAAAAAGTCATGAATAAACATTGTGTTGTAATTGGAAGGAAGTTCCTAGTAGTGAAAAAGAACTGCAGAAGTTTTTTTTTTTAGCCCATGGTTGACATTGGTTGCATGTTTTTCTTTTATACTTCTTGTTCATTTCTTTTGAAGTACTTCCCTTAAAACCATATTTATAAAATTTTTTAGCAAAAATTCTGCTTTAATCTTAATAAAAGATAATAAAAATGCTTTAAAATTTGTAAAATTTTAAGTTTCTTAGAAATTATTAACCTTTTTTCCCGCCAAAAATTCATTTGTTTTCACTTTTTTTTAAGTAATTATTAAAAATTTCAAAAACAGTTCAAAATAGGATCTTTTGTCCACTTTTAAGGTGGTGAAAATGTTCTTTTTCGGAAGCTTTTCATCGTCTTTTGCTGGGGTACCAGTAGTATAATAAATTCCCCTAAGGGTTTTTCAAAGTTAGTACGAACCCTTTATACCCTCTTAAAGTTCGAATTTTTCGGAACCCCTTGTTCAATAAAATTAGATATAAAAATCATTTAAATTATTAAATTCAAATATTGTTATAAGTTGTTGTTTTGTATAGACTACTAGCATTATTATACGAGATTTTTGCTGGATGCCACTGCCTTTTTTTCCCATTTTTGTCATAATGTTGCTAACTTCATTTGACATGACCTTGTGTCTAAATTAGCGAACCGATTAAAATGATACATGGTACCTTCGTATATCCTTGTAGGAAGTACTGACTGCATGTCACGCCCACTTTTTTTAAGAAGGGATTGCTTTACTACTTTTGATGACAATGGTAAAAAAATATTACAGTGTAATAAAAGTGATAGAAAAAGAGGCATTGCAACCATACAGATTAAATTTTATAATATGCAATATTTTTATTTTAGTATCATCAAGAAAGTAGCAAAATTAACTTTTACTGAAAGTGGTCTTAAAACTGGTCGTTGCAGCCAACTTATATTTTAGCCCATAGTTTTCTCCACAAAATACATAGTATATATGCGAAATTTTATTTGAACTTTAAAAATAAGAATTATTTACAAAAAGTGGGCATGACGTTTTGATTAATATTATGTCAAATATTTCCTTACAGAGGATGCTCGATATATATAAGTCCCAAATATCAGTTAAATCGGTTAAGTAATGTGAGTACCCATATATTGTATGAAATGTTATTATAAAAAGTGGGTGTAAAAAAAGCATTTAATAAAATCCTCACATAATATCTAAGTGAAGCTTTGAGCTTCAATTAAACAATAAGAACCCATAAATATAATGAAATTTACTGATTTATATATATTTTTTTTTTTTTACTTTCATTTCGCTTTGGAATCACTGAGGCAATATTTGATGATCCAAAATTTGTTTCATAGTGTAATTAAGAATTTTGTCAACTAGATAAAGAAATTTACTTGAGAAAATTAATTAAGTAGTTTTTCAGATTTTTAGAATAAAAGCAAAATCCCAAAAACGAAATTGTTTTGAATTTTGCCATAAAGTCCTCATTTATTGTAGGTTTGGAAAAAGCCATTGGCAAACACTTTGGAGCACATTAGAGGTTTCAAACCCGCCTTTGGGATTTTAAAACATATAGGCTAAAATAAAAATTTTGATTTTAAATAGGTAGAATTCGGGATGGTTTTTACATAATCTAGTCTTTAATGAAAAGTACAAATTTGTTATATGTTTTAAAATAAAATTTTATTTTAGAGAAAAATTATTGTAGACTTTTTCTGTATTATAGTTTATTAATTTATTTATTATTTTTTTATAAAATATAATTTAAAATATATTAAAATACAGAATCATATATTTTTAGTGTCCGATTACACTGGTCGACAAAAAAAAATCCTCCCCCAAAGACGAATAGTTGAACTTGATGCATTTTTATGTGCTAAACTCGAAACTGCTTTCAGTTTTTTTTCCATCACGTACTGACTTTTTTATGGGCATGAATAATGTCATCACCTTATTCAGCGGTCAGACTTTAAAACTCGAGAATGGTTTTATAATTCGGACTATAACTCAAGAACCGTTTACACCAAAAGATACACACGAAAATTGCCTTCTAGTCACCATATTTTTTTTTTACTAATCAAAGGATTTTAGAGTTATGGATCAAAATTGTCACGATTTTTCAAAATTTCTTTTAATTTTTTTTTTCTACACGCAAAGAAAAAATATGGTTCGGGTGACCATAAACTAAGAACAACATACTATCATTGTAATATATGATCCCAGGTTACAATAAGTATATTTGTACGTAATCATTTTTCTGATTCCATTTAATCATTTTATCATCATTAAATGATTCGGTTTAATCATATTTATAACTTTTTTTTACAATATTTCTTTCGATTTCACAATTTTTTTATCATTTAATAATCCCATTTTATCAGATATATAAACTAATTTTATCATTTAATAATCCCATTTTATCATATATATAAACCAATTTTATCATTTAATATTCCCATTTTACCATATATATAAAGGAATTTAATCATTTAATATTCCCATTTTACCATATATATAAACGAATTTAATCATGTAATAATCCCATTTTATCATGTATATAAACCAATTTTATTATATATATAATCCCCTTTTATCATATATTCCCATTTTATCATATATATAATCCTATTTTATTATACAGTGGTGGCCACGAATTTAAGACACGACATGTAACGAACTAAGTTGTGATAATTATTACAACCCTGCAATATAAAATTAGATTTTGTTAATTTTTCAGTGTACCCTGTAATGTTGAGAACAATTACCGTTATTTGGTTTTGTTTGTGTATACATTTTGTTGCTGTTTTTATTATATTTTCGTAAAAACGTGCTTTTGAAGCTGGTCACGAATTTAAAACATATAAGAAATATTTGGTTTTTAAGTGATTTTTTGGTGTTTTTTGAAGCTAAAAGGTAAGTAATGAATGTTTTATTCCATTTAATGTTAGAATACATCAAAATATTTAGTTAGAAATGGCCAGAGGTACTTGGAGTTCGGATGCCGAGCGAAAATTGATCCAACAAATGAATACTGATGGAAAAACAGTAATGGAAATTTCCAAGCTACTAAAATGTTCCAGATCCAAGATTTACAATGCACTGGAACACATCAAGCAACATGGCACTACCAAAAATGTCAAACAGCACCCTAGAGCCCGAAAAACTACACCCAGGGAGGATAGCTTAATTTATAAATCAGCTGCTAAAGATCCTTTCAAGAGCTCAAGTAAAATTAAAAATGAGATTTCATCGGATTTTGGTATTAATATATCGTCCAGGACAATAAGAAGACGTCTGAATGAGAAGAACTTACGTGGGTGTATTGCACAACGTAAACCACTTGTGTCAAAAAAAAATATTAAATCCCGACTAGCGTTTTCAAGAGAAAATCTCAATAAGCCGATGACATTTTGGAAAAATATACTTTGGAGCGACGAGTCGAAGTTTTGTCGCTTTGGTTCTGATGGAAAACAGTACGTATGGCGTCCTCCAAACCTGGAGCATCACCCAAAGTACACCCTTAAAACGGTTAAGCATGGTGGTGGAAATGTCATGGTGTGGGCAGCATTTTCCTGGCATGGTGTAGGTCCCATTCAGAAGATTATCAATAAAATGGACCAGCATATTTACAAAAACATACTGACAAGCATCATGATACCATTCGCTGAAGACAACATGCCTCTAATGTGGAAATTTATGCATGATAATGACCCTAAGCACACTTCACGCCTAGTGAAGAGTTGCTTAGAGGAAAATAATATCACAGTTCTGAAATGGCCAGCTCAATCCCCGGATCTCAATCCAATTGAGAACTTGTGGAATGATGTTGAGGAGCATGTACGAGCAGTAAAGCCAAAAAATTTGACTGATTTATGGGAAGAAATTCAAAAGGCTTGGTATGCCATTCCAAAGGAGCGCTGTATGGCCTTAGTTGAAAGTTTACCCAGGAGATGCGCTGCTGTGATTCAAAATAAAGGATTTCCCACCAAATACTAATATTGTTTTATGAAGCTGAGCTTTACTTTTGTGAATTAACTTTTATTTTGCCTATGTCCTAAATTCATGACCAGGCTTAAACTTGTATTAATCTGTATAATATGTAAATAAAAATTGGAAACTAAATATAGGTAACAAACTATTGTTGATTTTTTTTCACAACATTACTAGGATCTTTAAAAAATAACATGGATCTAAAATTTGTTCGATAAGATGTAAAAATTATCAGAAATATATAAGTGAAATGTCGTGTCTTAAATTCGTGGCCACCACTGTATATATAATCCCCGAGTTTGCAATACTGAATATATGAAATTTTTATTTATTTATTTATTGAGAATGTTGAAAAAAAATGTTCAGGTATAAAAATTTATTAATTTTTAATTATTAAATTATAAGTTATTAATAGTTTTTTATATAATATTTATACTCTACATATTAATTTTATTATATATATTTATATTTATTGTTTAAATATTATTTACATATTGTATTTTATAATATTTTCATAAGAATTTAATTCAACAGTTTTATGTTTTCTTTGGTAATGCAATGTAGCCAATAAAATTTAATTCTAATGATTTAATAGATATTGATAAATAAAAATCCTCATAATCTACCTGAAAGGCTTGAAAATGTAAGTTAAATCCATGGTTTAAAAGCCTTTGACCGCAAAGATATTAAGATTCATTAGAGCAATATCTATACGACCAATTTATGGAACGTCATCTTCATACATTCCAATATGGATAACCATTCCTGCATATCTCAGAACAAGACATATTTTTCATTTATTTTTTTATTTTGTCATTTTTTTAACTTGGAACACAAATAAATTGAACACTTTTCCAAAAACACACAGCTATACCGTTTGCTTTCTAACAAACTACTGAACTTATACACAAAAATGTGTATTCAATAGTTATGCAGAAAATAAATATGATTAACGATAAAAATACAATAGTTGTATGAAATCAAATTATAGTCAAAGACAAATATTTTATATTTAAGGACAACATAAACATATTCAAATACAAACATTCAACAGTTGTGCATAGAATTAACTAAATAATTGTAGAATTGACTAAATGATTGTATTTATTCATAAATATGATTTCATATAAACATATTTAAATACATATTATAATTCAGTGAACCATATTAAAATTTTGATTATGGGTAATCATTAAATGATTAAACAGAATCATAAACGTTGCTATCATGAACACAGTATATTCAAATCAACGAGAAAACGGCTATATAATCATTGAATAGTTGTGGTGATCATGCCGTAACCATGTTTTTTCTCTGCGTGTACTAATTACCGAATAACTACGGAAATATTAACTGAACAAAAAATTATGTATATTTGGCTCAAAGATAATTTAAATTGCTATCTGCTGGAGTTTAATTTATCTTAATTGGACAAACCGTTCTCGAGTAATACAAGTGTGACTGCCTAAAGGCGGGGTCATAGTAGTTATGTCCATAAAAAAAATCATAACGTGATAGAAAAAAAGTGAAAGCTGATTCTTGTTTAGCACGTGAAATTCCATCTAATTCACCTATTTTTTTTTTAGATAAGACGAAAAAAAAATTTTTTTGCCCATTAGTGTATCTCCATTTAAGTGTAGGTACACTGAAAAAAAGTAATTTCAATGAAAGAAGTACATTAAATGAAATTCATTAAATTTTTCAAAGAATTTATTAACTTAATGTACGAATTCATTGCTTCAATCAAAATATTCATTAAAATTCAATTAAAAATAAATGCTATTATTAACATTACATTGAAACCATTCATTAAGTTTATTATTAAATCATTAAATCAGTTATTTGATTTAATGTATTAGTTCATTGAATTAATTTATTCAATATACTAATACATTGATTTAATTAAGAAGAAGCATTACACAATGAACAAAAGCATTGAACCAATGAAATATTTCATTAAATTATATTAAAATAAATGCTTTCTAAAGGGAAATAAAGTAAAACGAAAACAAATACATTTCAGTTTTTTTTTATTTCTTAACAAGAAATGGCGCGTTTTAAACAAAAGACAAAAAAAAAAAAAAATCAGTGTTGTGTTAAAATCAAAAATAATTAAAAATTAAACAAGTTTTAAATCGAATTATTAAAATACATAAATATAATTTATTCGCAAAGGAGAAGTCGAGCAGCATAATTGAATACACCAAATTAAATACCCAAAAGAAGGAACTTGTAGACTTGCCTTCCTAACACGTAAGTTCAATAATGTTTATGATTTTAAACAGTTTCTAAATATTACATTTCATTTATATTTATGTAGATTAAACCACTAAGACGTAGATGAATGTGTTATTAGCCTCAAATATTTCAAAAAATATTGTGATTTCAAAACCAAAAGGATTCTATTCGTAAGTAAATATAAACCCAGCAAAAACTTCGTAATGGTATATAGTTACGGATGTAGTTATTTTTCAATCATAACAACATACTTTATGCATTACATGAAAGTAGATTAGTAACTACTTACTTTTAACTTGATATGTAATCAATTACATAAGATCAGATTTTTGGAAATGTTACTTTTTATCTATCTCTTCATTTATATTATAAAAATTATATATTTTAAAAGTGGGTAAAATATGAAAATATATAAAGTCACGAAGACTTAAACAAATAATTAATCGTAAACACACCAGTCTCCGGTGAAGTCGAAACCACGACGTAAGCAGACAGAATAGCTTATTGTTAACAAATCCATTAGGCCACTTTATACGTACATGAATTCATTCATGGACTCTATAATTTGAGTTTATGTAAAATACTACATCAAACATAAAATACGGTATAACTCTTAAACCAAAAAAGGGCTATAAAAATGTACTAGAGGAAATTTGTAGGAAATTTTATTATCTATAATATATATAATATAGTTGCCTCTAATGACATCACCGTGGTAAAATAATGAGTTATTCATCTAATGTGAAAGTAGTGTAGAGCCATTATATTAGCTTCTTATCTCATTACATGGCAAGCAAAGTTTTTGCTGGGAATATATAAAATATTTAAATTTAATTCTAAAAGTAATTCATTCGGGTAATATCAAATATCTACTGTTAAATGACTTTATCAATTTTTACTGGCATAATCGTTGTAAAATTGTGTCTTTAAGATAATTTTTAAAAATTATTAATTAATAAAAATATTCCTAAATTCTTAAAAGGAACGGGAAAGGAGTTTTTTAATATTATTTGTAGTTAAAATTATCTGAAATTTATGTGTATCTGTAGTAATACTACCAAATTATGAGTCATTCCATTTAAAACCAACACAAAAAAATCTGATTTTTGACTTTTCCTCTCCGAATTTAATGATATTTGGTACAATCATTATTCTTGTCAAAACTAAGACTAATTCAAAATTTCAGATAATTTCATCAAGTGGTTCGCGAAATATCGCGATTTGAAAGTGCAAAATAGCTCAAAATATGTACAAAGTTGCATACACAAAATTACAAATATCTTTCGAAGTATTTATTATATAAGATTTATTGAGATGTCATATTTTTTTGATGTCATTTTTTTTTTTAGTTTTTTAATAACTCAGAAACGCTTGAGAGTCCCATCACGATACTTACAGGGAACACTCAAAATGGTTCCATCCTCTACATATATATTTTTCACGAATTTAAAAATACCAATTTTTGAAATACGCGACCGCGAAATTTAATTCGCGAATTATATACCAATAAAATTCAACATAAAAACATGTTTCAGGTATTATTTTAAAGGTAATGTCATTACCCTTAAATAATTGCCTTAATTAACGTTGTAGCGCAAATATTTTGGAAGATATTTGTATTTTTAAAAATACAATTTTCCTAATTTTTGCGATATTTTAATTCGCGAACTATCGCGGTAATCAAACTGAAACTCGGTATTTGCATTTCCAGCGTCAATATTAATATTCTTGCCGAATTTTATTATAGTCGGATGATTTTTGGGAGAAATTGGCGATTTTTCTATTTTATTGCAAACAAAACAACTCAAATTGAGATAAATATTTCGTATTTATTATGACATTTGTTGTAATAACTTCTAAAATATGGCGAGTCCCAGAATGCCACTTTCCACGGTTATAGAAAACATTTTCATCATTAACATATATTTTTTTTTAAATTTTCAAAAAGACCACTTTTCGAGATATTTACCCGCGAATGAAAAATCGCGAGATATGGACCATTTTGATGCTGAGAAAAAAAGTCATGTTATACATCATATTAAAGGTAATTTTGATACCTTTAATATGACATATCAATAAATCTTATATAATAAATACTTCGAAAGATATTTGCAATTTTGTATATGCAACTTTGTACATATTTTGAGCTATTTTGCACTTTCAAACCGCGATATTTCGCGAACCACTTGATGAAATTATCTGAAGTTTTGAATTTTTTTTGTCTTAGTTTTGACAAGAATAATTGTACCAAATATTATCAAATTCGGAAGAGATGAGAAAATCAGCTGGTTGGTTTTAAATGGAATGACTCATATTATATATTTCAATAATTATTTTTACACAAATTTTAAAAATTCCGTTGATGATACATGTTTTTTGCTCATCTAAATTCATAACTTTTTTAGGAAAAAAATTAATAACTATTCGTATGCGTAAAAATTTGGAACAAAATGATATACAAAAGTTGGCTAAGACCGCACAGAAAAAATCACAACAGAATTGGCTAATTTAATAACTTTATAGCCCTAATCAATACGATCAAAAATCATATAGCCTGGCGTTGCATTTTTTATGCATACATATATCTACTGCGAAAAATTTTAGTTATAGCATTTTTCTGCATAAATTATATAATTTTTTACATTTTTTATTTTCAGTGTTGCCATAGTATAAATTGATTATAATAAAATTTTTTAAATTTACTTTATTTTTCAACTTGTATGTTTTTTAGTTATATTTGTTAGTAATTTATTTTATTTAAGGATAACTTTTTATTATATTCATATTATCTATTTCGTGTAGATATGTATTACCAAAAGTTTTTTGTAATTTAAAATTTTTAAAATACTCATCTATATGTGTAAAAAATAAATGTATGTATATTTGTTTAGTGCTTCACTTTTGACACACTTTTGAATATTTAAGCCTAAAAGGTAAAAACCAAAAAAAAAATATGAAATTTTTCATTTCAAGATAAAATTTTCTCTCACTTTGTCTTTGTTTTAGTGAACTGATGCTCTCGATGATGCTGATGATGTTATTGTTTTTTCTAAACTTCCTTTTTGCTATTTCTAGCAAATTCATTGCCATTAAAAATGTACCAACTTTAAGTGGTTTGAAATCTTTAAGATTTTATGAAAGGTAAAAAAACTCTAAAAAGAGAGTTTTTAGCATTTGTATGCTAATGTAATCTTTAACATAAGCTGAGGTCTTGCCACATCATCAAATTGAATATAAGTATATTACGAAGTAATTTAAAATCTTATTTCGTATTTTTGTTTCAAAAGAAGAAAAAAATATGTAGAAGGTAAACAATATGTTACGCTTTTAAACATGCTGATGCCTATTAACCTATTAATTTAAAACCAAAAATTTTTTTTTTTTTACTTTTCTAGAGACCACATTTTAATGAAATTGTTATTTTAAGAAATATATAAAATTGGAATACTTTTATTTATGTTGGCTATAAATGCATCACCGTAGAGTATTTTAACTATATACTAAAACGAATTTTCTGGAAAAATCATGTTTCCTAATTAAAACAATATATTAAATTATTCTACATTTTATATTCATATATGTGTATGTATTTGATTTCATATTTACACCAAAAATTATTTTCAGCTTCAATTCATTTTTACCAAAATTGCTCGCCATTTAATTTAGTGAATAATAAATATGCGCATAATTTTGGTTTACATTATATAATTATTCATAAAGCAATAAATCTATTGTTTTTAAAATTTGGTTCAAATATACACCAACCTTTTCAAAAGCCATTTATTCATAAAACCAACCAACTAACCAACCAGTATAAATTTATGTTCGTCTAAATGCGGTAAATATAAAAAACAAGAAGGGAAAAAACTAATAAAAGCCGCCTTTCCGAAATGGATAGGGTGATAATGCAACACATAAGCAGAGAAAAATAAATGTATCATCGTCAATCTCGTTGCATGTATTAGACAGACATCATAAGATTAACTTAAAAAGTTACTCTGAGTCTATTGATATGTTGGACAATTGCTTCTGAGCATTATAAACAAACGCATAATACCCACAACCACCTATGGTATAAATATAAAAGATATAAATACAAACAGCGTCATGATTTTTTTTTTTTTAAATACATCTTATGTAAATACTTAATGACTTTATGTGGATTCTCCCCTTAATTTGTTTCTTGACATATATTTTTATTCAAATTTCTATAAGACAAATTTACCATGATCCCAATACTACTGACAAACTTATATCATATCTTAAAGATATCGATTTTATCAGTTCATGTTTTTTTACTTGGTGGTCTCAAGTGCTGACATGCATATGTACATATCCCTTATTTAAGAGGGGGTTATTAACGCTTATAAAAGCCTATATAAAAAAATATTTAAATGAAACTCGGCACAAATAAGTTATATATAATTGTAAATATGTGTGCAAAATTTATCGAAGATCGGTCAATAGTTAGTTGCCATATAAACCCCTCAGCCGAAAATCACTTAAACGTGTATAAATCCCATATAAACATTAGTATTATGATTATACTTGACACAAACTATTTTTATACAAGCAGAAAGCATAGTGAGTGATTCCGTGTAAAAACGGACAGCAATCGGATTTGACCTCTCCGATTTCAATGAAATTCACTACAAGCATTTACCATTGGAAGCGTTTCCTAAAACAACGATAAAATATTAAAAATTTTACAAATGAATACTTATTTAACTTCTAATAACTTCTTAAATATACATGGTAGATCTCCAGTTACATTCATAATGATATATACAAAGTTTTTTACATCAAAAGTTCAAAGGTCAAAGTTGGAGATAAAAAAATTCAAACTATTGTATCTCAAAAACCGATATTTTTAAAATTCTTAAAAAATTATATACTGTTGACATAACTTTTCTCCATATGGATATACAATTTCAAGTTGGAGCCTTATTTAGTTTAGGAGTTGTAACATGTAGTTATAAATATTAAACCACCAACATATTAACATATTGTAACTGCTGTAGTAGTTACAATACAATAGGAGAATTTTTAATTCTCATTTAGTTTATGTCAATTTAAACATAAATAGTCAAGATTACGACAACACATTTGAGCAAGAACCAAAGTACAGATCTTGTTATACTTTGATCTTAGGGAACAAAGTATCACCAGACACGACCGAAGTTCTTTCTTCCGAACCGTAACTCAATCCGTAGTTAGCCGACCGAGAGCCGAAGAATTTATCTCGTCGGATTGTAGTAGAACCGTAGTTAACCGATTGAGAGCTGAAGCATTTATCTCATCGGATTGTATTTTGAAGGCTGAACCTTGTAGTTAGCCGACTGAGAGCCGAAGAATTTATCTCGTCGGATCGTATTTAGTACCATAGTTAACCGATTGAGAGCTGAAGAATTTATCTCATCGGATTGTATTTAGTTCGTACACCTTAGTTTGCCGACAGAGAGCCAGAGCATTTATCTCGTCGGATTGTATCTAGTAGCGCATACGATCTTAGTTAGCCGACAGAGAGCCGAAGCATTTATCTCGTCGGATCGTATTTAGTTCATAAAATAGTTCATACGATCTTAGTTAGTCGACAGAGAGCCGAAGCATTTATCTCGTCGGATTGTATTCAGTAGTCCATACGATCTTAGTTAGCCGACAGAGAGCCGAAGCATTTATCTTGCCGGATTGTATTTTAGAGACGAAACCCGTAGTTAGCCGATTGAGAGTTGAAGAATTTGTCTCGTAGGATTTAATCTTGTTAACCAACCTAAGAACTAAAATTGCCAACCCTATTCTTTCCTCATAGATAGGTATCATTTAGTCGTTGTTCTTGTCACAAGGAAGCTCTGTGATAACAGTCAAAGGAAGCAGACCTTTGAAGAAACTGGACAGACTGGATATACCCCAGCTGGAAACAAAACTGCATTACCGAGTTATGGACAAAAATAAAATCCAATTATTAATAACTCCTAAATTATAGAAACTAAAATGTTAATTTTAGTGCAATTTTAAAAACAAGGACATTACCTTAACGAGAGAAGAAGATATAGTCTGTCAAGACCGACTATATGATACCCAACACCATTGCGTATGAGCACAAAAATTCGGGAAGTCGATTTATATTACACCTGTAGACCAACACTTTTACTAAATCTAAAATAAAGCATGGAAGTACAGAGTAATGCGTTAATAATAACATCTTGATGATTTTATGCATTATAAGACGATTTCCGGAAGTGGGTTTATATGGGAGCTATGGTAAATTATGGACTGATTCTCATAAATTTTAGCAATGTTGTTTCTACTTAAATAAAACTTATTTGTGTCGAATATTAACTTGATACTATCTTTCGTATGGGATTTATGCAAGTTAAAGTGATTTTCGGAAGGGGAGTTTATATGGGAGCTATGGTCAATCGTGGAAAGATTTTAATAAAATTTGGCACAAAGATTGGAATTTGTACAAAACTTCTTTGGACCGAATTTCATGAAAATATTCTTAATATTAAGACATTTTTAAGAGTGGAAACTCTATTCCGGGGGGACATTTGTATGGGGGGGTAGGTGAAATAATGGACCGATCATAACCAATTTCAATAGGCTTCGTCCTTGTATCATAAAAGTCCCACCTGCACAATTTCATTCAATTATTTTCAAAATTGCGACTTGTACTTTGTGCACAAGGTTTACATGGACAGCCAGTCGTCCAGCCAGCCAGCCGTCCAGCCAGACGGACGGACATCGTTAGATTGATTTAAAAAGTGATTCTGAGTCGATTGGTATACTTAAGGTGGGTGTTTTTATACCCAACCACCTATGGTGGTGTAGGGTATAAAAATGATATATAGTGAGTTACTTAAGATCGAAAGTTCGAAGATCAAAATAAGGCTTACAAAAAATAAACTATTATATCTCCGAAAAGAAAAATTTTAAAATGCTAAAAAAATTATATAATATTAATACAACTCTACTTCATGCTTGTGCAAAATTTCATTTTAGACACTCATTTTGTTCAGAAGTTATGTAACAAAATATAAACTGAAGTAAAATTTTGTATATAAAATTTTATTTTAAATATGTGCTCATAAAAAAATAATTTAAAAATAACTTTCGTAAATATTTAAAATTTTACATACAAAAAATGTGCTTTTTCTGTATTTTGTTTCGTAACTCCTAAACCAATAGAGGCTCTAACTGAAATTTGGTACAAATATAGAGAAGGGTTTCATTATCAATAATTTTAAATACCGTTTTTTGATATATTAAGCTTTAATCTTTATATTATCGATTTTGACCTTTGAACTTTCGAAGTATATAAATGTTTTACTTGTCGTTTTAAAGTCAATGTGTTTTTCTATTAAGTGAAATAAAAGTAAGAATTGTACAATGTTTATTTTAGAAGTTATGAGCACTAAAGTGTGATTACTTTTGGAAAAAAATTCAACCGCTTTTTGATTTTTGAAACATCATATTTTTGGACCGGGAGGATTCTTTATTGCAACATTTACAGTACTTAATATCTGTAGCGAATTTCATTGAAATCGGAGATATCAAATCTGAAAATTTCTTTTTTTTCCTTTTTGATATGGAATCACTCTAGTGAGACATTTTATATATATCTCACATATGACCCACTTTCGTAAATAATTAAAAAGAGCATATATGATCGATATAATATTAAAACTCATGTATATTAAAAGGGGTGTGAAATATGGGTGTGGCACTCAAACGGTATGGAATACCTTATAACAAATCCAATTATGTGTACATTGTCACAAATATAGCAAAATAGTTATGTAAACATGGGTGTGGTTGTCAGTAAAGGGACTGTTTAAATTATGAAGCATATTTTGATTTATATGTGAGTCGAATTTGACGTCATTCGCTTCATTAGTTATATGAAAAATAACTATTTTAAAAAATTGAGTCTAAAATGTGGGCGTGGCACTCGATAAAGTTCTAGAAAAGTAGCAGTTGTGTAGGAATAAGTTCTTTTTAAACAATTAAATACTAAAATTAACACTTTTTTCCCGTTACGAATTTAATGCCGTTTGAATTGATAATTCGACCACTGTGCTCTGGTCCAAAAGTTGACCCAGCAAACTTGTAAACTTAAAAGGCCTTTCCAATAAAGATTTTTTATATTTTACCGTGCGATACATACACGTATGTAGTATACATGTGTTGATGTATGCTCAAAAAATAGTTTGTTAGTATATTATACATGTTAAATTCTCATGAAGCATTTAACAAGTGTAACAAACCACATCAAATATCTAATTGTTCTTAAATTGCCATGGAAACATTTTTGAATAGTTATTGTACCAAACTTATTATACATAACTTAAAGTGGAGTTTAAAAATATAGCAATCACAGAGTTTTAGAAGATCAAAATTTATTGTAGAATTTGCTTAACATTTTCAACAGTTCTCTATAAGAATCTTTAAAAAATAGTCGCGTAAAAGCTTTTCCGGTAAAGAAAAAGGCTAAATTATAGCGTATTGGCAATTCAGATTTAGTCTATGAAATATGTCTAAGAAACATTGAGCGAAGTCAAAATATTGTCAACAACTTTTAAAAAATTATGACAAAAAATTGTTTAACAATCCATTATTTGATTTTAAATTAAATTCTATTAAAAGAGTCATTTCATTTTAATATTTTATTTTATTGCTTGCAAATAATTTTAGATATTTCTTGACAGCTTCAAAAAAATTATAAAATTATTTATTTTCCAATAAATAATTTTATAATTTTTAAAGCAAATTCGATCTAGCTATGTCCGTCCGTCTGTCTGCTGAAAGCAGGATAGGGCTCGAACGGTACAACCTAGGGGGATGAAATTTGGCTCAAATATTTATCTTATATAATGTTTGTTTGGTATTGAAAATTAGCAAAATTGTTTAATAAACAAATAAACAAATTATGGGAAAAATACTAGAAACACAGGATGTCCGTTGTAGCTTCATTTCATACTTTTCTGCAAAAGCATGTACGATAACGAAATTTTGTACAGATAGTTCGAGGGTCAATATTAACTTGGAAATCAAAAATGGGCGTGGTCCGCCCTCTTTACCGTCCACCTTCCATATAACTTTAAATTTGAGAAAGTCGATGGTGGGTATATAGATTCGGCCGAGCCAAATATAACATTCGCGCTTGTTTAAATATGCCAAATCTATATTTACTCTTTGTGGCACATGCAATGGTTGTAAATTTTAAGCCTAAAAATATCAAAAAACCTATCTGCTACTTAGAAAAAGATGTAAGTAAAATATGGTTCCTAAGAGGTATAGTTTGAAGTTTCAAATTTTACCATTTTGGTGCTTAAACATTAAAGTTTTTCAAAAATCCTTTCTATTTACAAGCAACATAGGTACTAGGGTGATCGAAACGGTTTTCCAACTGGTTTTTAAACCGGGTTTTTCAGACAATGTGCTTTCGGTTTTTTGAAAATGTTCATTTTTCGAAAGTCGAATAGACCGGTTTCTTTAAACACAAAAAAACGGTTTTAAAAATAGCTTTTTATTTCACAATACATGCACTAAATACTGATATTTGAATATAAATTTATGAATATTTTTTTAAATATTCATAAAGTATTATTTCTAATGTTTTAAAAATATAGTCTAAGGTTAAATTTAAATGTTTTAGTCTTTTTTTTTATTCAATATTTTCTTTTTAAATTTGGCACACAGGTTTCTTATAGTCCAAGGACGAAGCGTGTTGAATTGGTTATGATCGGTTCATTATTTCACATAACCCCTGTACAAATAACCTCCCGGAAAAGGGGTTTAACGATCATAAATCCCTTAAATGTAGCAAGAATTTTTGCACATCTAAGTTCCATATAAGTTTAAATCTGTGTGCCGAATTTCGTGAAGATCGGTCCATAATTGACATTATGTTTAATAAATTTTAACTTGAACATTATAAGATTTATTGATTTTTCTTTAAGAAATGTAGTCTTTTGATAGAAATATTAACTTCTGAAAAAAAAAACCGTTTAACCGGTTTTTTCTGAATTTTAAAAAGTGCAACCGTTTTTTTCAAAATACCAACTATTCGAACTATTCGAAAACCGGTTTCTCCAAAAAGTCGAATAATCGATCATCCTAATTGGTACCAATATGATGTATGTAAATGTACCATTAAATATACAAAAAATACGTAAGTCTAACTTTTATGGATCTAATTCACTTGGACGTTTTTTAAAAGGAACCTTAATTGCTCTCAGTTCAGTTCAAAATAACGTTGCATTAGCTTACTTTGTCTAATATATATTATTTTTATAAAGAAAAAAAAAAAAAATTAACAAAACATTTATATATATATATATTTTTTTTTTTTGGTTTTTCAGTAGAATTACCTGTTTCGATATCTTTTTAAATTCAAATAATATGTTTTTAAAATCTAACAATTTAATTGTTTGAAATTTTTACAGATTTTCAAATATTATGTCTAATAAATAGTATATTATTTTAGTAAGAAAAAAAACTTTATTTTTTCAATAAATAATTTACGAATTAGAGTTTTTGTTTTTACGAATTTGGTGATAAGTCCTCATTCAGTAAAAAATAAATGAAAAATTATTGAATTTGAAATTTAGTTTTTTCTGTGTGGGATGAAAAAAAAAATCAATCTGGGAGGCTCCAACCTATCTGCTATAAATATTCTTATTTTCGGTATTTGAGAAAAAAAGAATGCTAATTATGTGTCCTATAAAGCTACAAAGGAAGTGTAATGGTGTAGAGTGCAACTTTACATTATGACAGATGTAAACTTCGATTTTCTTAGCATAGAAGAACTTAGAAGAACAAAATTTTACTGAAAAAATAACTATTACGTTTTATACACTATTTTAATTCATTCCATAGACATTCCAGACCGAAAATGCCACTATTCACACAGCAGCAGTGGCAACACTATGAATTCGACGTCAAAATATTACCACTTCGTAGTGGCCACCATACTCTCTTCACCTTAATGTAACAGAAAATATATGGAAATTGCTGTCACGTAATTTTTATGAGTCGGGCAGACAACACGAGGACAAAAATTCGTTATGTACAGAAAACTTTTTTTCTTTTTCGTTTCAATAAAATTGATTCTGGCTTTTAAATATCAAATTTGATGATTACACTGGTAGACAAAAAATTTCTTTTTCGAGCTCCTTCAAAAAAAAAAAAAAAAAATGTAGATTAGATGGAATTCCGAATATTTCCGTAGTTATTTGGTAATTAATACCGAAAATATTAAAATTTATTTTTTTGAAAAATGGTGAAAATATTGATCTATAACTCTGAAATTCTTGAGCGAATGAAAATGATTGTTGACATACCATGAAGACAATTTTCATATGCATCCTTTGATGTATCACTTATCAAAATCGTGTAAAGGGTTCTTGAGTTATTGCCTAAGTTTGGCAAACCATTCTCGAATTTTATAGTGTGACCGATGAATAAGGTGATAATATTAGTCATGCACATAAAAAATCAGTACCCGATAAAAAAAAGTGAATGCAGATTCTTGTTTAACTCGTCAAAATCCACCTAGTCCACCTATTTTGCTTCAAGAAAATTTTTTTTTTTTTTTTTTTTTGCCACCACTGTATTTCTACTCAATTGTATGTAACACGGGTATTTTTACTTAAATATGAATAAAATTTAGATTTGTGCATCAATTTTGAAGAAACATGCCTTATTTTATTCGCAGTATTACAGGCTTTAAGATTAAGATGATAAACTGTAACATTTTAGATGTTTTCATTTATTAAACAAAATTTTAGTAACAAAAAAAAAAAAAAAAAAATCTAAAATTTTGCATGAAAATGATTTTTTTCCGACATTTATTTCAAAATAACTCCGAAACTATTGAGCACATAAAAAAATAAGTGGGGATAATTTAAAGATATTTTTAGTCCGCATCCTTTGGTGTATCACTATGATCAATCGTACACACCGCTCATGAGTTATGAGCAAATATACTAAAGTAATGGCCTTACTATGGGCGAAATATTAGACACGCCCATAAAAAAAATCCAGATCTGATGGAAAAATACTAAAAGCAGATTCGTGTTTAGCACATCAAAATAAATCAAGCCCAACTATTCGTCTATGGGGGAGGAGTTTTTGTCGACCATTGTTATTTTCTTACAATTTTTATACCCTATGCGTTTGTGCTGATGTTTGTAACACCCAAAACACCAATCGGCTTTAAGTCGATTTAACGATGTCTGTCCGTCTGACAGTCTGTCCGTCCATGTAAACATTTAACCCATTAATGCTCACAGCGATCTAGCCAACTTAGAGATTTAAAATTTTGAACATCATGTCAAATGAGGCAAATAAACACATTGACGGTGAAAAATTTTTTATATTTGGTTTAGTAAGGAAGTTATCAGCCGTTACATATACGTAACAGTGGGCATTACTCAATAATTTTTGGACCTTGTATTTTCTTCATCAATCTCATGAGCTATATAAGCAAAACCTAAAAAATTTTAAATTTTTTGAAAAAAGGCACAATTAAGTTGATATATTATAGAAGTTTTACAATATTTATACTAATTCATTATTTAATTTTATTTCTAAATTCATATATGGAACGAAGTAACTACTTCCGGTTAGCGAAAATGCCTTCCTCTGCTTGATCTAGGTTCGCATCATCCTCATGAATTGCGTTTTCATATATATATGTGGCACAAGAATAAAGATATTCAAAAATAAATCTGACTGAATGTGTATAGTGCCTAGGACGAAATTTTTCGTAGGCTCCCTACTTATTAATACCCTCAATATTTATAAAACTTTTAAAAATAAACGAGAAAGGTGCTATAATCACATGTTTACTGCTCAAATATTATATTTAATTAAAAAAAAAAATTGTCATTTAGTCCTTTTTGTATTGAAAATAGAAGGGGCCAAAAAGTGCTGAGAATGACCCAGTGTTACATATACGTAACACTTTCTTTTTCCACTTTCTAATTTTTATCGGAAACGCCTTATATATTTTTAAACAATAAAATAAACAAATTTGATAAGTTTTCTTTTAGTATAAAAAAAAAATCTTTTGCTAAAATATGTTGAACGTAAATAATACGCTTTTTTGCAAACCTCCTGCCATTAAAATCGAGTTTTTGTAAGCTTTCAAATAATGAACTTTACAAAATCACTTATTGCCACAATAACAGGAGAGAAAGTGAAAGAAAAAACATTTAAATATGCAGAACGAAGATTAAATTACACAAATCATATCAAAATTTAAATTTATATTATTCCGTTTTTTGACAATACATTTTTAAACATAGATATTGTCGCGTTACATATACGTAACAGTGGGCATTAATGTGTTAATCAAAATAAAGGTCGCAATTTAGAACATAAAATAATGAAATTTGGCACACAGGTGTTGAAACTGGTTATGATCGGTCCATTATTTCACGTAGCCCCCATACAAATATCCACCCGGAAAAGGGGTTTAACGATCATATTTTCGATCTTAACCGACTATATCTTTTTTTTCTAGTTCTTAATGGGCTAATAGTTATTTCCAAAAATAATTATATCTAATAAATTTTAACTTGGACATTTTAAGATTTATTGATTTTTCTTTAAGAAATGTAGTTTTTTTCTGAACTTAAAAAAGGGCAACCGGTTTTTCAAAATACCAACTATTCGAACTATTCGAAAACCAGTGTATAATTATATTACAAGGATTCTTAGCTTTTATTTGATACTCATATTGGGTTTATATAATATGCATAACTATATATATATATACATATATATATATATGTGTATATATATATATATATATATAATATTTAAAAATTAATGTGTGTTTGTATGTATGTATGTTTGTTTGAAGTCTATAGCTGCTTAAATGGCTAAACTGATTTTCTTAAAATTTTCACAGTGTGTTCCTATATACCTGGAAGGAAAAATAGGCTACTTTTTATTTTAAAATTCCATGTGGGCGAGGTTCCACGCCCACTTACTAAATAACTATTAAAAGTAGTATATCTCGGAAATTGGTAATACTAGAGTCCTTAAATTTTGCACGAACAACTTTGACACCTATATGAATATTCTGGAAAAAAATAGGCGAACTAGCAATAGGGGGTGTGGCACATCCCACGCCTAATATTGGTTGCCAATACCAAATGCCGTAAATTTAGGAAACTATAACAGTTACATTTCCCAAATTTTGTACAATAAACTTAAGTGTCAATGTGAACATTTTGTGCAAAAATGGGCGGAAAAGAAATAGTGGGCGTGTCATCTTTCATATAAAGTTAATACCAAAATTTTTATATCTAGGAAACTATAAAAGTTAGAGAGCTCAAACTTTGTACGACTACCATTAGCTTCAATATGAATATTTTGGACAAACATTAGTACACTAGCAAGAGTGGGCGCGGCACCTCCCATATAAAGAAAATATTAAATTGTCATATCTGAGAAAATATAACAGTTAGATTTCTAAAATTTTGTCAGAGCCACTTTGGTATCAATATTAATATTTAAGAAAAATATGGGCGGACTAGAAGTAGGGGGCATGGTACCTCCCATATGAACTAAATGCAAAAATTCGTATATCTGGGAAACTATTGAAGTTGGAATGCTCAAATTTTGCACAAAGAATTTTGACATCCATGAAAACATTTGTCTAATAAATTAGCGGATTATGGGGGTATGGTCCCTCCTATGAAAATTAAATACAAAAATTAGTATATCTGGGAAACTATTAGAGATTGAATTTTCAAATTTTGCACGGAAAACATCTATCTAATTTTTAAATGTTATATTTTAATTACTAAATAAATATATTTTTTTAATCCTTTAATTACTATTCACAGAAAAAAGTGAAAATGTACTTCAATTACGAAATTTGTAATATTAATTAATTTTTAATTGATTTTGCTCCAATCATCAAAATGATTATATTAATAACTAGAATAATTGATTTTATTATTACTTGTTTTCCTTAAATAGATGCAATGAGCTGGAAATTTTTCAAAGTTTACTTAAATTTATTTTATTTCTGTACTTTTATAGACAAATATTTAATTTTTCTTTATATTTTATTAACAGCTGTCAATTTATTAAAAAACAAAACTGTAAACCAATTAGAAAATTAATTTTATTAATAAATCATATAATTAAATTCCAATATAAAGTTAATTAATAATTTTATTAAAAAATTATTTGAAATATTTTTTTCTGTGTTTATTTCATTTCGGGGGGTGGCGGAGCACACCGGGTATTAGCTAGTATATATATATATATATATATATATATATATATATATATATATATATATATATATATATATATATATATATATATATATATATATATATATATATATATATATATATGTATGTATACATATTTATAAGTGCATTACTTTGAAGTCTTTTTAAGAAATAATTTGACGTCCTGAGTACCCAGTTTTATTGCGTATTGTCTCTAATTTTACGAGTCCAACTAGTTCATCAATAGCTTCATAAATAGCTTTGACATAATGGTCTTATCGGTCTATACGATTCTACTTTTGTGTGATTTTTTATTATTTTATTTGTCTTGATTATTTTAGATTATTGTTAAAATTTTCTGTAAATATTTTTTATGTAAATGCAAGTTTTATATATATTTAGATTTTTTATTATAATTTTTCGTATTATAAATTTCATAGAAATGCTTATATTTTCCACACGACTATGTTCCTTTAGTAACAAAGTTAATTGTAATGAATAGTTATGTAAAAGTACAGCTCGAGCATTATACATGGTTGCTTGTAAAGCGTAATGGTTAAATGGTATACAATTGAGTTTTAATAACATATGTAAATTGTTTTAATGAACGAAGTTGCTTTTAAATGGATTTTTTAAGCTTATAAAGGAATTTGTATAAAAACTAGGAAAAGTTGAAACAAAGGGTATTCACATTATTTAATATTTATTTTTTAAACTGTGCATATTGTGTATAATTTCTAGTTTGTTATTCTCTTCACAGTTTAGTAAAATTAAGCTTTAAGCTCGGAATTTTATTAAGGGCAGCGAATTTTGGTATATAGCAAGTTATTCATGGTTAAAAAAATATACATTTTTGGATAACAAAATTTAAAACTGTTGACCAAAATTTGCTCTCCTCCATTAAATTCTGAGGTTTAGTAAGTTATCCTCTAATTTTTCTGGGTTATTAAATGAGTTTAAAGAATAAAGAAAGGGATTATAGTTACAACTTTTATGTAATAAATCAAAAATTATTCGTTCACACAAATAAAATTAATTAAAAACTAATTTAAAAAAATTTTGGTTAAAAAAAAAAAAAAATGATTCACTTAAGAAGTGTTGAGATGAGTGTTGGATTATTTTGTCTGTGCGTCACAATAATCAGTACAAACACAAATAATTTTTATTTTGAGTTTTCTTCTTTCGGCAATATTTTTGATTTTTTTTTCTTTTTAGTTTTTGCTCAAAAAATTTTAACACATACAAAGAGGTAATAGAAGCATTATAAAAAATTGAAAAGAAAATAATTGTGATATGATCAGAATATAGACAAAAAATCTGGAATAAGTGCAAATAAAAAAATTGTACTTAAAAAAATAGATGCATGCATGCTCCTTATTTCATTAAATTGTTTAAGAATCGTTTAAAAAAAAGAATTGTGAAAAATTTTGTTTCCAGTAAATTGTTATGATCTTCACAGTGCGGCACAGAGTGGGGTCAAATGCAAATTTTTTGTAATAAATCTGTATCTCCTAAACTACTGTTCGGATAAAATTGAAATGTATGAAAGAGTAGCAGAGGAGGACCTAAGCCTTTTGAAAAGTTATCTCGTAGTCACCCTGTGATAACACGAGATAAGCGACAGGGTGTCAAAGTTAACTACCTCGAGTATGTAAAAGTTAAAAAAAATCGTTACTTCCACAAATGAAGTCCGATTTTAAAGATTTTTATATTAAAGTGCTTGGCAAGATAAAAAAAAAAAAAAATAAGCTTACTCACCCAAGTTATCTCTTACAATTAAAAAGATATTTACGTTTGAATTTTGAATTTTTTATTGAATTTTCCTTATTCCGGAATAAGTCCTGAGATATATGAGGTAAAAACTTTTTAAAAATATTCTGTAATTTGTCATATATTCTAAAATAATACGCTGAATTTTTGGATTATCTCAATTCGTCTAGACATGAAAAATATTCAAATCAGCACTCTGAAATCAGTACGAAAAATTTAAATTTTTTAACAAGAATTTAATTCAACGGAACTTGGAGTTTTTTTTTCTCCAAGTTCCGTTAATGAAAAATTTTTTCTTTATATATTTCAAAAGATAAGACCTCGTAAATGTTTAATAAAGAAATTTTGAGCTGATTTATGCTTGTACCCTACATCCAGAGTGGTCCAAAATGTTTCATTTTACAATAAAAAATAATTTTTATCGATTAATCAAAAAATGTCACGGGAGCAAGAATGTTTTTCTTTCATTTTCGTCTATAAAATCTACATTTTTCCGAAGTCCCGTAGATTTTGATTGAAAACTTTTAACAACATATCATAGATTCCTAAACTGCATTCTGTTTGCCGATTCGTACTTGGGGATTTAAGAAAATATAGACTAAAATCAAGACTTTCTTTTAAAATAAGTCGAATTCGGTAGGGTTTTTGTTCTTTAACTAGTTTAAAAAAATAATAAAATCAGTCGGAAATACTATATGAAAAAAACTGGACCAAGAACATGCAAAATTGAGGTGCTTAAAAATTCAAAAGCAAATAACTCAAAAATTATAAGAAATAAATAGGATATGCACACATGTTTTGTGTAGGTCTTATCAGGGCCTACAATGATATCGTATATAAATCGGACGAGAAACAAAAATTTGGCAAGCGATTAAAAATTGTTTATGTCATGGTCTCTACTTTGAGCCCATTTAGCACTCCTCTGCTACGCCTATACCAAATTTCAGGCAAATCCAACCAGCCGATCATAAGTTACAGATTTATTTCCAAAAATTTTCGATTCTGCCCCACTGTGTATTGGATGTGCAAATATTAATTATGAAATAAAAACCTTTTATTTTTCTAAACCACTTCTTTCCAGTCATCATATGAGAACTAATCAATTGTGTTTTATAATAATTACCTATATATATATTAGTATATACGTTTTTTACAAACTAAATTTTCTGGGAGAAGTTTAACTTTTCTTTTTTAAATTATTAACTGTGTGTTAATACTAAGATAGTACATAGAAATCTCTTAGAAATAAATATATTTAAAGATTTTAAATTTAAGCAAGAGGATAACCAAAAATATTAAAACAAAATATGCAATGAAAGGGTAAGAAAAACAATAGTATATTATAAAGAAAAAAAACTGTATATATAATTTATTTAAATAAGAATGTGTGCTAAGAAGATAATAATACGGAAAATAGATAAAGAGAGTAAAAGAATGTTACTATGAACTGAATGGGGAAAGGACTCTAAGTGATATATTATATCGTCTTTAAAAAATGCATATTAAAAATGAAAATTTGCCGAATTTTTTATTGGTGATCATGTAAGTTCTAAAAACATATATAAAACGATAGTAAAAGAGTATTTCAAGTTTTTTTTTTTTTTTTTTTTTTAATTTTGTATAAAATATATTGTTTTAATATAATTTGTTTAAAAAAAAAAAAAAATATTATAGAGATACTATCACTTTAAGCTGAGCAGTAGCAAAAAAAAAAAGGGAACATGAATTCAATTTCATTTTTTATTAAGGGCAGACAGAATATCCACTTAATCCCAAAGTGTAAAATATTTTCATGGTGAAATATTTAAAAAAAAACAAAGAAGAACATTTCATATACATTCGACAAAAAAGGTCGAAACTAAAACAGACAATAAGGAAACCCAAATGGATTTATGTTAGTGGGTAAATAACTTTCACATTTTCGTGCAGACATAAGCTTGAATAATTTTTAAATAATAATTTGTATTCACTATTAAGTATATGTTGGATTTAAGTTGAATGAGAAATAATGTAGGAGTACACATTTATATTAAAATAACGAAATATGTCAGCAAAATAAGTTTATTATTTGTTAAAAGAAATTTGGTTGGAAATTTTTAATAAATTTTACATAAGTAAACAACATATACGTAATGTGCAAGGATGTTGGTAGAAAATACTTAAAATTATTGGATAATATATGTAAATTTATACGGAATTAAGTATGAAGGAATATTTTTTAAAATTCTTTTAGCAAAAATATTTAAGTGTTGGCATTAACAACATTATTTAATACATAAATATTATAAGCCTTATTTGCAATGAAATTTGGTTAAATTTTTAACATTTTTAACACGAATTTTCGTATAAGAAATGTATAGCTAAAAACTTTGAATTTAATTTAAATTGACATAAATTATTTCAAAATTAGCATTTAAAAAATTTTACATTTATTCCCTCAAAAAGTTGAAATGTATTAGAAGGGTTAGTTTCAAATTTGGTTTGTTATGGTCTCACCAGCCTCACCAGTTATAGCGGACATTGTCATGGAGGAGCTCTTGGAAATTACTATAGGGAAAATAGCGGTGAAATATGTTGATGATCTTTTAGAAGGGTTAGTTTCAAATTTGGTTTGTTATGGTCTCACCAGCCTCACCAGTTATAGCGGACATTGTCACGGAGGAGCTCTTGGAAATTACTATAGGGAAAATGGCGGTGAAATATGTTGATGATCTTTTCGCCATCGTAAAAAGGCACGCAGTTGGCGATAACTTGGACAAATTAAACTCTTACAATAAGTCGATTCAATTCACTATGGATATGGAAAGGGATAACAAATGACCATATTTAGATGCAGCAATAATAAGAGATGAAGGAACACTTAGTCTAGATTGGTATCGTCAGATAGGTTAGGTTCAATGGGCAGCTGTCTGGATAATATAGGACAGATCACATGGGTCCTGTTTGGTCCCGTTGTGATACCCTGAGGGATCATGTGATATTATATCACATGACCGAATCGAACTAACCTGACGCATGTATGAAGGAGTTGATCTTTCTGATGTCAATAGCAGAGAGATCTGAATATACATGCATATACGGACTACCAAATTTGGAAGTCCATATTCCAGAAAGAGTTGGAGAGTGACTTAGAAAATGCTCCACTGTCTCTTCCTCTTTCTCATCATTGCAATTCCTACAGAAGTCGTTAAAAGGGAGCCCTAATCTCCTAGCATGCGCACCAACAATCCAGTGCCCTGTGACAACAGATACGAGAATACGTAAACTGTGTTTGGGTAGTCCCAAGATGAGGTTCGTTCGAGAACCATCATAATGGGGCCATAATTGCCTCGAGGTTGAACATGTGGACATATTAGGCCATGTATCCTGTGCAATCCTCGATAAGTTTCACAGTATTATCGATCTGCAGGAGGAAAGCGAAGAAGAGAAACATTTTTGGCTAATTCATCCGCAATAAGATTTCCCGGGGTATTTGAATGACCCTAGCTCCAGGTTTGAATGTCTCGACATCTCATGTATCAGCCTGGATGTCGAAAAGACACCTGAGAGCGATCTAATCGCAGCATGATTGTCTGTACAAATCTGGATATCCACACCGAATACCCTTTAGTACATCAACCAGTTTACCGCTCTTTTCATTGCCGAGATCTCTGCTTGAAAAATGCTGCTTTTCCTGAATGCGGGAATATAGACAACCCACCCCCCAACCCCATCAACAGATTTGGACCCATCAGTGTAAACCTCGATTGCACCGGAACATAATTCCGGAGAAGTCGAGATTGACAAAGAGAAGTCCCTGTCAAAAAAGGGTGTTGGGATGCCATAATCAATGTAGCAATAAATGTCATTCAAGAACCCTAAAATGGTCGCATGGCCATATCCTCTCACGTTAAATGTACCTATAGCCTTGAGCCTAATCGCCGACATTATGGCGATCTGTTTGGCCATGAGGTCCACCGGTAGCCAGTTCATTAGAACAAATAGGGCTCTAGATGGAGTTGTACGAAGCGCGCCTGTAATAAGTAGCGCTGAACTACGAAGAATTCTTTTAAAGATTCCGAAATAAGTGTATTTATCCATAGCTTTCCACCATACTATCGATCCATTAGGCCTTTGAAGCCCTAACCTCGTCAGATAGACTAATCAACTTTTATTCGAAACATCCAAGACGATTATTAAAATAAAGCCAGCTACCAATTTTATTGAAAGGGTATTGAATATTAGTGATCATAAATTTCACAAGGATAACATATGCAGAATAATAAAGATATTGGAGAGGAATGACTACCCATGTAAAACTATAGATGAACTAATTAGACACGTAAAATCGGAGAGGAGAAAGACAGAGACTACTAAGAATAGACCTAGTAGAATTTTTAAACCTCTTACTTACATAACAGGATTATCTAAAAGAATTAAAAACACAGACATTTACGACAAGGATAAATATGAATTTGCAATGAGAACTAGTAATTGTGTAAATAAACTATTTAGTAAAACCAAGGATGAATTGGAAAAGGACGAGGAAGAGTCACATCTAGTTTATGAAATTTATTGTAATGGTGATGGAGGTTATGTGGAAAGACATATGTAGGAACAATAAAAACGAAATTGAAAACAAGAATATCATCTCAAAAAAAAAAACCCTTGCCGCCCACTATACAGTGAGTGGTCAGAGACCAAACTTCGAGAATGTGACAGTTTTACACGAAGAGAGGAATTACAGGAAGGGATTTACATTGAAAATGATAAACGTCTAAATTATAAGACCGATGAAGACAACTGTGCTTAATTATATCGATATATTATTAGGAAACACAGAAGGACAGAAAACGGTTGATCACTCACTATGAAGTTGAAAAGTTACGGACAAACGACACACTAAAGTTTTTTAGAATTTATGTATGTAAATGTTAATGCTTATTGTTGTAAAATTTTAATTTCTTTTAGATTCCTTGAAAATGGTTTACGAAGTTAACCGAAATATCGGAAGCAATAAATGAATAGGTACAAAATATGTAATACTGAATTGTTTATTGAATTTATATTTTTTCGATAACCTTAAGCTGAACTAAGAATAATACAACAAATTTTATTTAAATGTAATAAAGTTGTATGCCGAATAAAAACAGATAAAATTATGTATCAATATCAATTAAAATCTTTAAGCTAGGTTGTGTTGTTTTCTTGTAAGGAGAAATTAAAAATTTTTTTACATATTTGAAAAAGAATAAAAATTAAATTTTCATCACATTTCGGTGTATTTATTTTAAATAATAGGTCTTTTAAGGTAAAATTTTAAAATGAAGCCATCAACTTCAGGTTTTTAAGAGTACTTTTCTTAAAGTATTTTTAAATTATATTTTGAACTAATATTTTTGTAATTTTTTTAAAAATTCATTTTTGACCCATTTAACCCAAATGTATCTGCCATTCTGTTAAAAAATATCTTAGAATTCTAAAAACGCATTATTTTACTAACTAATAAATAGGAAAAATAGAACGCGATCAACAATATTTGTATATCACTTTTTCTTGAATTAAGCGCCACTTTCGAGACATTTAACCCAAATGCATAGACGGACGGACATTACAATTAAACCAAAAAACATCTTATAATTTTAAAAAATTAATTGTTTTTACTTACTAATAAATACGAAAATTAAACGTGGTCATTAAAGTGTTGATATCACTTTTCCCTGAATTATGCATAATTTTCGACCCATTTAGCTCTAATGTATAGACGGACACATCCGGCTACTGCTTCAAGATAAAAACATTTAATTTTTAAATTAAAAAGTGTTAAAACAACTAAATTTGCTTTAACTTTCTTTAATGACAATGTTTGCTGAAAAAGGAAGAAAGCATTGGGCAATAGCCCTAAATTTAAGGTGCCAAAAACATTAGAAGGTTATAACACTGCCGACAGATTTCTGCTTCTATCTGAAGACGAGGAGGAAGAAGCAATTGTTTTAAAAGAAAAATTCCGTATATAATTGTGGACTCTATCCACAGTTTTTCTACTGTGATCGATTTGTATGGCGACAAATACATATATATAAGAGTGACTTTTTGTGTATCTTTTTTAGTTTGGGAGTTACAGAGTTACGGATTTTACCCGTTTTACCCTTTTTCACCCTATAAACATTCGAATTTCCAAAAGTCCCGTCTTAGTGGATCTATACAGAGGGAGACCTACCTACGTTCCAAATTTCGTCTCTCTAGCTTCAGCCGTTTAGGTTGTGGAATGATGTACAACTATTGAGCAGCGAGAGTTAGTTTTAAACCATTTTAAAAATCGTCATTCACGCCGGAAAATAGCAGAAATGGTATGTTTAAGTGACTCAACTGTGCAGAGCATTATATCGCGCTTTGTACGTGAGAATAGAGTTCACGACAAAGGCCGAACTGCTCCAAACAAAATTTTTACCGCTGCGGATGAGCGTTATATTACCCGAAAAATAAAAGAAAATCCGAAGTTATCGGCACCTAAACTTGCCACTGAGATAAAGAATGAGTTAAGGAAATCTTGTAGTGCAGAAACCATCCGTCAAGTACTACGAAACCATGACTTTAAAGGTATAGTTGCTCGCAAAAAGCCTTTTATAAGTAAAAAAAATCAACAAAGCAACTCAGTATTTGGCTTGCGCCAGACATATGACTGTCCGTCGGAGCCAAAAATGTTAAATTTGGACTCATCTGTAAATATGACTTGGTTCCAAAAGTTTAAGTCCTTACTAATGTGCTCCTTTACAAATGTAAGTCGGCTTTGTTGATTTTTTTACTTATAAAAGGCTTTTTGCGAGCAACTCTACCTTTAAAGTCATGGTTTCGTAGTACTTGACGGATGGTTTCTGCACTACAAGATTTCCTTAACTCATTCTTTATCAAAAAACCTAATTTTTTTTACAGATTTTATGTAGAATGATTTGTATAAATTATTTTGTTAGTTTTTTAATACCTTGTATGTGTTTGTAAAGAATCTGTAGTTTTAGTTTTGTTACAATTACAATTATTACAATTTAAATGTAGAAAATGTATATTTAACCAATTTCCGACCACTACCCGATTCCGTTAAGATAACTACGAAATTTAGCATGAAGTTTTTTTTTTTTGTGACTGTTATAACAAATTCAAAAGATTTGGACACCTACATATTTTTGATTCCGAAATATAATGATTCGAGAATTTTAGAAATCGTATTGAAATCGTATGGAAAGAGTATTTATAAAAAAATGTATTTTTTCTCTTATCTTTAAGACTACATATTATCTAATAATAGCTGTGAAAAAATTCATCATCGAAAACTCAACTGCAGTCGTAAATGGGGTAAGCACACTCGAATAATAAAAACATGACTTTCTTTATTTTTATGCAACTTTCCACCAATTTTTTTATATTTCTGTGCGAAGTCGATTTAAAGAATGAAAAACTGAAATTTTATATTGCGTTAAAATTTAAGCTCGATTGGTAAAAATAGATTTATACACCAAATAGGCCTATTGTGCTTCACTATGCAATATTATTCAGAAACATTTTAATATTACTTATTTAAAATTTAAAACTTATTATTTTAATAAATATAATAAAATTGATCAATTATTTCTGTAAATCTTCGGTTACCTCAAATTTATATTTAACGATTGGATTAGAGAGCCGTTTCTCTGATGATGTTGGAAAAACTAAATAAGTAAACTAAAGCAAAGTATAATCTAACTATAAGAGTTTCCCTCTTCGTAATTTGCATCTATATAAATCACCCTAACTGGTCATGAATTAAGCATTTACTGTTGAATTATATTATTTCTGCCCAAAGGTGCTCTCAAGATTTTTGAAAAATTATACTTGAAAACTTTTATAAATACTAATCTTTAAGAAAATGATAAAAATTAGCAAAGCTTTTTAAATATAGTAATTTAAATAAATTAAAAAGCAATAAACAAAATTCTCACATAACTAATTATATTACAGTTTTATTTTTACAATGAAAATTAAAAAAAAGTTAAAAAAAATATCACCATTTACATGTTATTAATTATAAAAGCACAAAAAACTATAATGAATTAGAAATTATAAAGTAACATAAATATGTATCAATACCTCTTCTTCAATGTGCCAAATAAAATCCAAACATTTTCATATTTATGCAATTTATTCCATAAACATTATATATTTTTATATCTTCATGTTAGCAGACAAACTTTTAATAAAGCATTTACGTATTAGAGCCCTGCAAACTGTGTCTTATAAGGCTGTACAAGCCACTTGATATTTTTCAAGTGTTGTTATCAGTGTGTGTGCGGAGTAATAAATACTGTTCTGCAGGCACTTAAAACCATACAAATACTGCGTGTGTGCTTCAACTTTATGAACAAATCATGAGTGTGCTATGATAGCAACCAAACAAGCCTCTCAAAGGCTTGTATAAAAAAATACAAGCCTTTTGACCACTTGTTTGCTTCAATAAGGAAAAAAATTGTGTTTTCTTTTTTATTAAAATTATATATGTGTGTGTGCGTTCATGACTGTGTAAAGTAATTTCGTAAGTAAAACAGTCGTTTAAAAGTATTGTTTATAAACTTATTGTTATTTACGATCAAATAAATTATTAATGTTACTAGTTATAACAATTATTTCCTTTTAGTTTTAAAATAGAATGATTACTTAGTAAATATAAATTAAATGCAATAAAATCTATCATAATATAAATAAGTACAATTTTAAAATTTTTTATAAACATACAATTAATTATAAGACTAACTTTATTTAAAATATAAATAAATACTAAAGATAAAAATTTTCTAACTTACATATGTAACTGACAGTTTCAAATGTCAACTTTAATTTTTTTACTTTTTTAACTCTTAATAAAGAGTATTTTTTAATAACTTTATGAATTCACCCTTTTACATTTATTTAGAAAAGAAGAACCAACAATAAAATATAGACATACTGTATATATGTGTGCGTATGCAAGAATATTTATAAACAACCACTTTTTACACATTATGAAGATTTTTTGCCACACACAGCAACTACGTATTACAAAAAACAAACAAATCATTAAGCCCACTTGAAATCTTTAAATCATTTCTCAACGTCTTGTATGATTTGCTTTTTTTTTGCCACACCACTTGCACCACTTGTTTACGATAAATGATTTGAAGGCACGGATTTGCAGTCGCTCATACACAGTAGACACTTGCTTTGCTTCGGGCAGCGAACAGTACGAACAGTATTTATTGTTGTTTTTGCACATGTTGGCTATGAAACACACACTTGAAATTCAAGTGTGTTTGCTTTTCAAATCATCTTGCGCAGGAGACTATTACGTATCCTTCTCTACCGATGTGTACAACTTGAAACACACCGAACTACTAAATAGTTTAATAAACTTATCAACATATGTTGCTAAAAAGTAGCGAACATACCATGTCGTGGTGTGTTCGATAGTGACCACGATCAAACACAACATAGTTGTATGCATTTGTGTTTATCAACATTCATATTGAGGCGAACATACACATATGCACTCCATATACAAATTATAACATGATGTTTAAGAAACACTTATGGTGTTGAAATCATAGAAACTGTTCATATTTTTGTCTATAACTTTTCTCCTACTGAACCGATTTAGTCAATTTTTGGCAGTAATTTAAAGTGAACATAGATACACATTTTATTTAAATCCGTTTATTGCTTGTTGAAATATTATCAGTTAAAGTTTGGTTTGGGGGTTCTTTCAGATTTGGTTATATAATTTTTTTTACTGAATCGATTTGGCTGGTTTGCAATCCGAAACTTCTTAAAGGAACAACAAATAACCTCAGTGATTTTCATTGGAATAGCTCAATTAGTTTGGACGTGAGAATGTTTTCAACAGACGGACAGACGGACATTGCTTAATCGACTCAGAATTTCATATGGTCCAAGAATATATATACTTTATGGGGTCTTAAACGATTCTTTATTAATTGCAGCAAATATCTATGATATCATATACTTCACATTCATCTGCATCATTTGCACTCTTTTGGTGATCATACATATTATTGGAATTAAATCTTTGTAGCATATTATGTAAATAAGATTTGCTGCAATTCATTTCAACCAACAGCAAAGCTTCTAAAAGTTCATATTGTATTCTATTACGCAAACGAGTTTTGGTGTAGTTCATAATTGAAAATACCCTTTCAACGGAAGCATTGCTAGTAGGCAAAATTAACAAATTAAGAACGACCAAAGCAATTTCTTTGAAATGCAGGAATTTTATCTTTAAAATACTCCTTCCAATTAATATAAGCTAGTTTTGACCATTGATGTTCATATTCACCCATTGAAACCTCTGGATTTGAAAATTTCATTAGTTGATCTTTAATTGTAGAAAATTTTACCTGCGTTAATGGATTTCCGCATTTTAATATTGATAGTTCTCCAAAAACTTTAAATATTTTTATATTTTCTGGTAGTCGATTTAATATTTCTTTTATAAGTTTTTTTTAAATACATAAAACAGTTTTCTTTTAAAATACGAATTTCGTCCAAATCCATTTTAACACCTTTAAGTTCTGTTTCAAATTCAATACCAAAATCCATTTCTTCTATTGTGAGAAAGACATCAGGTAAATCAATAGCTGCCTTTACATTTTCCAAAAATTGATCAAGATTTTCTCTGTTATTTAAAATCGATGGTTTAAAAATTTTTGATGAAAAAAATAAGTAAAGTAGAAAATATTTGTTCATGTATGGTTCCTGCATCCATATGGTCTGATTGAAACTCTAAATTTAAGTTATTCATTTTATAAACAATTGGGAAATTAAAAATTAAAAAAAGCCGATTCTTTTCGTCACATAGTTCGTTATGAATGTTTTGTGCACTTTTATCATTTTCTGCAGTTGATATTAAAGAAAAGTGGTACTTTAGCTCTACCCACTGCTCCAAAACTCGTTTAACTGCAGCTCCATAAGATAACCAACGAGTCCTAGAAACTTGGACGAGTTTTTTAAAATTGTTAAAATCAAATCCTGTGTTTATTAAATCATAAGCTCGTTTGTACAACAAAGTGCGGAGCGGACTATTACTAAAGTAATGGTATACTTCTTTAATCAAAAAATCTGCATTTTTAGGGATTTCACTTGAGTGGCAAGTACATTTTATGAGTATGAGGTTGAGGTTTTCTTCTCTTAATAATGTAAATAAAGATCTATTTTTTCCACACAAATTACTGGTCCCGTCAGTACCAAGAGCTATCATGTTTTCAATCTTTAGGCCCACTTTTTTTTAGAAACGTATTCATACCTTGGAAAAGATGCACAGCAGTGGCTTCTTCCACAATAAAAATTCCCAAAAAGTGGGTAACGACTTTTTTGGTCAAAAAAACGCACAGATACACTCATCCATTTTGTTTGGGAAACATCCTTGGATTCATCCACAATAAGACTATATTTATTCCAGCCTATAGCCTTCACTACTGACTCCAAAAACGATGGAGAAATTACTTTTTTAATTATCGCTGTACATTTGGTTTTATGCAACCTTAACTTTTCAAAGGCAGTATCTTTTGAAGAACAGCTTTGTAATAAAGTTGACAAATGATCAATTGAAACAATTGAACAGTATTTTGCAATAAAAAGTGCGATTTTAATATCAACAGTTTTTGATTCATTTGATTGTTGTTGAATTACTAAAAAAAAATATACATATAAAATTTGTGTTTATTTCACGTTATCTTATCAACTTACCAAATTGTTGAATTGTATTTTGTTTAAATAAAACTGACATATTCGCAATATGTTTTTTTTGCCCAACTCTCGTTTTCCCATTCCTTTTTGTGGCGGCGTTCCAATTTTTGTTTAGTACAAGATGCCATTTTACAAACAAACGAAAAACTCAATTTAAATTACATTTTTTTTTTTTTAAATTCTAGAAACTTCGATCAAACACAACTTAACTTTTTTTATATTAAGTTTGTGACACTAAAGTATGATCCAGTATATAAAAAAACGATCAGTTGTTTAATTGTCACCTGTTTGACGTTAAATTTAAAATTCACTACGAAATGATGACATAAAGGCCCAACCAGTCAACTTTCCAACGCAACGCAGAATAAAGAAAAGTAGCGTGAAACATTTTGTACAACCAGTCAACAAAAGAAAACATATCATATGTTTTTGAACATTCATTGTGTAAACAACTCTGTTTTTCGGTTATTTTGTGAACAAAATAAACCACAGGATTGTTTAAAACTTACGCAGCTACGTAAAAATCTATTTTCTGTAGATTTCTGCGATACGCTACCTAAAATTTTTGTGTCAATAGCTACATACACACATCTGCATAAAGTAGATTGAAACAGCTGATTGGGATACGATGATTTTTAGTTGAGTGGTTGGGGCTTAAGACAAAACATGTTAGTAGAGGTGCCAGATGTAAAAAAATAGCAAATGTAAAATCATAGAAATGAAATAATAAACAAAAACTTATTTTATTCAATAAATGGTTAAAATTAGCCCAAAAAAACCGCAACTTTGATAAAAAAAAAACGCCAAAAAAATCGCCATGTCGCAAAACAGAAATTTTGGTCGCCACAGCCACAAAAAAATCGCCACGTTTGGCGAAAAATCGCCACATCTGACAACCCTGGTTTCAATTAATGATTCTGTAAAAATGAAGTTAGAAAATTTTAGCCTTTTTAAAGTCATGTTAAGAATCAAAAAAGGTTAGAAAAAAGAAAATTTTGAGGCTAAAATTAAAATAAAAATGCTAGATTTAGCCTTAAAAAAGTTAAAATGGCAACGCTGATTCCAAGTGTGCTATGTATGCACATTGTGCTAGAAATTGTAACCGTATCCTAGTGTGTTCAGCCTGCGCCGGAAAGCACATTTATGCGGTTTGTACACTCAACAAAGTTAATAATGATGGTAGTGTAATCTATAAGTGCTTCAACTGCATAAAGAAGAATTTAAAGAACGTCAACCATAGAGCTGATGATCGAATGATATCTAGATCTAAGGTGATCAACAGAAGAACTGTTTCTTATTTTAATCAAGATGATCATGATTTCCCTCAATTGCCAAGACAAGCACTCAAAATGATGCGCGTTATGCCCGTCCTCACAGTAATTTGTATTCTGAGGTAACAAAAAGCCAAAGCTACGAACGGAACAATAACGATGACATTTCAAATGAAAAACTTATGCAAATATTTTTTGATGCTGTCGATGCTTTGCAAAGGTCTCAGAATAAGTACGCCAAGTTACGCGTTTTGGGTATGAGCTTCAACATGATATATAAATCAATTTGTAGATACAATGTTCATATTATGCACTGGAAGGCCCAGGCATAACATCTATTTTATTTTTGGAGATCTGAATGCCCAAAATACACATTGGAATTGTATGTCAGACAATTCGGCTGGTGAGGAGCTCTACAGTCACTGCCTTCAATCCAGCTACTATATTTATTACCCAAATGAATATACTCGCTTTGGACAAAATATCAACCCTGTGCAACCGTCTACAGTAGAAATCCTTTTATCTAGCTCGTGTCTCCGTTTTTCGGACCTTGAGACACATCCCAATGTTTTACAATCGGACCCTGTACCAATATCTTGTGTTATTTTAGGACATGTTCAACACATTACATATTCCGTTCCCTTGTATCACCGCGCAGATTGGTCAGCAATCAGAAACTGTGTAGAAAATCAAATTAGGTGTCAGAATATTGACCAACCTGTTGCCAATTCAAGTAATCTAGATTTTTATTTTAATAAAGTAATATCTATAGTCAAAGAAGCATTTAATAAAATACCTGTCAGTCTTAAAAATTCTTGCCAACGAGAAATCTCTGACATTAGTAAATTATTAGTTAGCCAGAGAAATAAATACAAACGTAAATTTCAAACATATAGGGATTTAAACTAAAAAAATCAATTAAAATGTATTTTGAACCTATAAAAAAATTTTACTTATTGCTAATTTGCCTTCGGGCTCTAAAAAATTTTGGAAAATAACTAAAGCACTTAAAGGAAACAAAATACCATTTAGTGACCTTCATGTAAAAAACCTTTGTTTACAGAGAAACTCAGTTTTGTTTATTTATTGGTGTTTGATCCCGGCTAAAATAAAATAAAGTATATTATACACATACTATTACTTTAAACAATTCTTCGCCTATGGACACAACTGTCGGAAGAATCATTCATAAACTTAATGATGAAATTTTTAACAGATCGAACGTGGAACTAACCAATTTATTTATTGAAGAACAAAAAAGTTGGATTTGATGGCATTAGTAGTATTCTTAAAAATATGCCTGATTACTTTTTCGAAGTTTGAAGTAAACTATTCAATTCATGTTTAATAGAAGGATATTTCCCAAAGATTTTTAAGAAGGACAAAATTGTTCCAATTCCTAAGCTAGGGTAGGATCCCATATTGCCGACCAGCTATAAACCAATCAGCATTCTAAGCCTATTGTATAAAGTATTTGAGAAAATAATAAATAAGAGAATCAAAATAATATTATTAACCCTCAACAGTTTGGATTCCGCAAGGAGCACTCTACTGTACCTCAAATAAAAAAAAGGAGTCGACTTTCTTGAAACAAACAAAAGAAATCGTAAGAGCACTGGTGTTATTTTTTTTTTTTGACATCGAAAAAGCTTTCGATTCAATATGGCATGATGGCTTAGTTTTTAAACTTAATACTTTCAATTATCCTACACACAGAAGAAGAGATTTCTAGATTAGTAACTACATTAATCTAGTTATATCAGATAAAAGGTTCCTGTTAGCATTAAATTGGTTTATACAACTAATTTGTATGGTTCCTAAAATGTGTTCCACAATTTAGCAATGACAATCGTATTAAATTTATATATATTAAAATATATTACTAATACTTTGATTATCGCTACCAACAATTTGTTTATTAAAATTTATTTTAAACTAATAAACTTATTTTCAGTTACAATATTTAATATTTTAATATAAACATTCAAAGAATTCACTTGCAATAAAGGTATGTACCTATGAATTCAGTTGGGTCTAACGAAAAAATGGTTAAGTATTTTTTTGACGTTTAAAAAAAATTATTTCAAAAATAAATTCAACAGAATATATAAACAATTTATATAAAAAATGATTTTATTAAGTTTTAAAGCAATATTGTTAATAAAATAAAAAATAATCTATATATCCTTGACGACATCTATGTGTAAAGAAAGGTATGTTTAAAATTTGAAGAACAGAAGAACAAACTAAAGCAATATCAGGTAGACTATGTGACAATATGTGAAGAAACCGACAGGTCATGGAGAAATTGGAAAGGATAAGGAATTTAATCAATATAAATTTCATGTTTCTTAAGCCTCAACAATATCCAATTCGTGTTATTTTTCCTAAAATATAATTATCTTCAAGGAGGAATATATTATGTACAACTGTTAGTGTTCACTGGTCAAATGTTTGAGCGCGTATTAAAGAATGAGTTCCAAAGGAAAACAAATTTTATTTTTTAAGAAATATATTTATGTAGATAATCATGTATATAAATTATTTAAAAATAAAAATTAATCAAAGCGAATTCAATTCGCCCTGAAATGTACTAATAATTTTTTCAAGTTATAAGTATCTTTTTTGCTGCCAATAGAATAATTCAGTTTCGAGAACCGAATTTTATTACATTTTGCAGTTCCTACTAATATTTACAGTTACGGAAATGGAATTATTGTTCTAAAAATGGCTACCACTACCTTTAATTTAGTATTTAGAAATAAAAATATATATTTTGTAAAAGATTTATGTGATAGTTACTGGGACCTCCTAAATTCGATTGGCAACAAATTCGGTTGTGACAACGAAACTGTATTCTCTGTGTACGTATCTGCAAAAGATAATAAAGAGTTTTTTAGAATGTTCATTTGTTGTATCTATTGATAACAAGGGTCAGTATTACCGCCTACTTTACTCAATTTATATTTCTGATATTAAGTACTGTTCACAGAAATCAGGAAGTAGCTTTTTATGCAGACGATATTGCTCTTATCTACTGCGGAAAAGTATCCAACGCAATAATCAAAAAGATGGAAGATTGTTTAAAATTCATCCACAAATATTTTGAAAGATGGAAGATAAAAGTAAATGTTAGCAAAACTCAAGCTATTATATTTCCTTATAATAGGTCGCAGAAACGTATTCCTACAAAGCATTTTTATTCTAAGGAAGTTTTTATCCCACTGCAAGATAGCACCAAATATCTTAGATAAGAAACTTTTATTTAAATAACACATAAAATATATTTGTGAAAAAGCAATTAAATGTGGCCGTGCACTTTAGTCCTTACTCAACAGAAGATCTAAACATCATGTAAAACAAGATTCTTATTTACAAAATGTGTATTCTGACAAAAAAAAAAAAAAAAAAAACTTAAGCTTAATTTTTTTTACCTAATAATCAATAAAATAACGTGATCATTAAAATATTATTATCACCTTTCTTTGAATTAATCGCCATTTTCGACCCCTTTTACCACAATTTGCGCCTATGTATTTTTTAAGTGCCTCTTGCGGAAGACAAAATAAAATACATAGGTGCAAATTGGGGTAAAAGGGCTCGAAAATGGCTATTAATTCATTAAAAAAGAAAAAAATATAGAGCGCTTCGTTCCTGCTTATCGAACGCATGATTTATATGTACCGAGTTCTCGCTTTGAAGTATTTTATTTTTAAAGTAAAAGTGTCACTTGTGTCTATAGAATCACATTTTTTAAACTAAGGTGGAAAAAGTTTCGTTATCTATGTACAATGATTCTTGCTAAGAGTAATCAATTATAGCCGCATTCAAAAAAACTTAACACAGCTTTACTAATCTTTGTTAAGCTAAATTCCTTAAAGTTGTATTCAAAAACGATGATTTGCTTTCTCTACTTTTAGTAAACCATTGTAAACTTGAAATATTTTAATAATGGTTCGACCCTACTTTAAGACTATATTTTAAGATTAGTTCCTTACATTTAAAAATAATAATAATACATTTTTTGATTTATTCCCAAATTTTTTATAAAAACGCCGTATTTTTAAATGTCCGGTTATTAAAATTTGTTATAAAATAAAAAATGTGTCTGTATTAGCTATTTAAAAACGTAGTAAATGAATTCCGGGATAGAATAATATTTAATAATATTATTTTTAAACTATATACATATTTTAAGCTATTTTGTATTAAAATCATAAACATAAACAGGAAAAAGTATATTCTGGATGCTTTTGGATTAAAATACCATCATTCCGGCTGCCGGCATGTCAACCCAATGTTCGCCACAATCTCATTTGTTCAACATTTTCATTGCTTTTTGTTACCACGTGGTTCCAAATAATACTTTAATATATACAGGTCTTAGATTAAGATGTAATTAATCTATCATAACAACTCCGGGTTAAAATTTATGCATTTTAACAGAAAAATGTTTAAAATAGTTAAATTTCAACAAAAATGATGTAAACAAAACAAAATATGAAATAGTGATGCTGATTTTATCACAGAATATTCGTTATTCGGATACATATAATTAGATCCAACAAAAATTAAATAAAATTATTTCGAGAGAAACTGATTAGGGTTGCCTACATAAATAAAAAAATTGTTTATTAGTTAATATATACAGTAAAAAGTTTTTTGAATACGATTTTCTTAATAAGTACGTTAAGAGCCAAACTGTGTATTAGCTAGTATGTGTATTAAACATAAATTAAAAATTTTTTTGGAATACGGCTGTTAAACTTTAAAATATAAGCATTTTTGCCTTCATTTATTTAAAAAATGTATTTAAATTTTTTAAAGCAATTTGTTTGGAACAAATATTTATTTTATATTCAGTCCCCTTTCCTGTTAAATTATTTTCTTAATTTATCATCATTATTATTATAATACTAACCTATATTTTTTATCCATTTCGTTAGTTACGCTTCATTCACTTGTATATTGACACACATTTACATATGTGTACACCTACATTTATACAATCTTTTTCTATATCCTTGTTTTACATCTCTCTTCTGTTTTTATTTCCTTTTTTTCGCATTAAAAAAAGCAGATACAAATAAGTATTGCTATCATTCTAAGAACCATTATAGTGAAATTTAAACCCTTTTTTTGTATGTATGTAGCCTTGTAAATATGTATGTTATAGTATAAATATGTATAAATGTTTATATTTTATGTCTGCAAACATGTTAATGTGTTTCACAAAATAACAACTGAACATTGTTAAAATTCTTTGTCATTTAAACTTGAGTTGTTTTTTTACATATTTTGTTGTATAATTTAAGAACAGCTGTGTGTAGAAAACTAGTGGAAATTTTGAATTAAATATTTATTTTTAAAATTTATTCTAAATTTATCCTAAAAAAAATATATTTAATGTGTTGAGAATTATAATATCTAGAGCTAAGTTATGCCATGAATAGAAGTTATTAGTTCATTTTATTTTATTTTTTTTATTGTGTATTACTTTTTTTTTTTTTTTTTTCTTTAATACTTTAGTAAAAATATATTGTAAATAATTCACTTCTAGTTATGTTCACATCAATGCTCATATAAGCGCATTTTACTACTTGAAAAGGGTTAATATTTTTATATAAATAAGACACCATATGTTGTTGAAATAGTGGCTTATTTAGCACATAATGAATGAATGGCAAAATGAGTTTTATTTATTTTATATTCTTTTATTAAAAGTAAATTGAATTCAAATGGATTCTAACATTTATGAGAAAAAAATATGTAATAGTATATTTTTTTACATTCTATAGCTTTCGTTGTAAAAATGCTTTGAGTGTTTCCTACTAATTTATGCAAATATGTATGTATATTTGACTTAAACGTAATAAGTACCTAAAACATATTAAATTTATTAAGTTCATAACATACAATAAACATATATTAATTTATATATTTTTGTTGAGAAATAATTAATAACATGCTTCTCATTACTTTTTCAAGCAAATAGTTTGATTCATGAGGGAAAAAATGTTCAGTTATAAGTAGAAAATTTAATTTTCCGCACTTCTGACTTTCTCGGAAAGTAGAAAAAATGTTCAGCCTTAAGGAAATAACTTAATCCCCTATTAAGATCTGAAAGTTTAATGGCTTCACAAAATAAATTTATTTACAATATAAGACGACTGCGATTAGATATACAGTGTCAGAAAAAAATAACTGAAAAAATTCTTTATTTGAAAGATTGTCTTAGTGTGTGCAGAGCAGCGTTACCGTTGAGAATTTTTAAAAGGTGTCCAAAAAAGGGGATTTCAAAATAAAAAGTCGCAAAAAAAAAGGGATTTTTTGAAAAAAAGGGGCCAACTGCTTAAAAACCTAAAAAATTCCTTAAAATTTGTTAATTTGATAACAACAAAAACAAAAAAAGATGTGTTTTAAGAAAAACTACTAAATCAAATTCTGTTACCAACAAAATAATTTATACAAAAATATTTTACAACAATTTTAATTATTAAAAATAAAGATTGATTCACAAAAATAGCTGACATACAATCCTCATCGAACCAATTTAGGACTGAAAGTATGGATCTAAAAGTATTGAATAAAGTCTGTTGGGCCAACTATTTTTTATTATTGATAACTTAGTAAAAAACACGGAATTGCTATGAAAAATGTAAAAATATAAATTAGGATAAAAGTATTCATCGTATCTGTTTTTTATTTTCTCAAACCAGTCCAAAATGATTCGGCATATGATGATTTAAATAGCTATTCATAAACTTTATTATTATTTTTAGTTACTAACAGTTTCAGTCCATTTATGAATATTACGCTGCTCATTATATTACTATTCTGTGGAACAATATCAAAATAATTCATTTATTTGTTTAAATTAATTAATTTTAGTCATTTAGCTCATAGTCTTAAAAAGTCGCCATTTAGTCGCCATTTAAAAAAGGTGCCAAAAAAGTGTCCAGGTGGTTGAAAAAGGAGCATTTGGCGACTAAAGTCGCCAAACGGTAACACTGGTGCAGAGTAATGTTATTTTTTACAAAAATATTTATTCCATATAGAAATTATTTTCCGCTCTAAATAAAAACACATAAATTGTTAAGTTTTTATTTTCTTTGTAAACTGAACAAAATAGATTTTTAGCGAAACATCAAAGAAAAATCACCATTCTTCAAAAATATTTAGTATGAAAAATCATATTTGGTGCTTTTTATAAAGGAAATTTGTAAATAACTTTTCTAAAATAGTGCAAGAAAAAATGTAAAATTAAAAAAAAAGTAATAAATAAATTAGTTTTGATAAATTTTAATATAGTTACATAAAAATTAATATAGTTAAATCAAAACACTGTGAATAAGATAAAAATTAACCTTTGAAAAATATGAATATGCCAAAATCCATGGAAAGATACCTTACAAATATGTTAAAAACCTAAGAAACGGTGAAATGAATCGACTACGAATGCCGACCAAGTTGGTCAACTATCAATAATGGTACATAAATTGTTAGAGAGAATCAAAACGATCATAATAAAACTGCTTCAGGTGGTCTGAAATATTGAAAATCAAACTTAAAAGTATAACTTTTATAGTTCTAACCACTACTTATGAACTCGTGGAATTTTTTTGGTAACCCTTGCATTAGAGCTTCGATAGTTGTTTCAGTCATTTTTTCGGAACAGTGTGCCCATCTCCTTTTAAAATCTTCTGTACTTTGGGACACTATTTTGTGCTATTCAATTCTCTATCATAAAAGCCCAATATCTCTACACTGGTCTTAGCTCCTGACAATTTGGAGGATTGACCTCTCTTGGTACAAAAACTATGTTATTGTTTTGGTACCACTCCAGAGTTTTCTTACCGTAGTAACATGATGCAAAATCGGGCCAAAAATATGTGCACACATTGTGCTCTCTTATGAAAGGAAGAAGCTTTTTTTGCAAACATTATTTGATATATATTACGGTATTTATAGAGCCCACTGTAACTAATGATATAATAAATACTTAAATACTTAAATATTTGAAAAATCCGATATTTGTGTGACAGCATGGAATTCTTTATCTTAGAAAACTTTGTCAATGCATTACTGACTTTAAGCCCAAAATTAGTGGAACTCGAAAGTGTATTTCTATTATAGTATATTCTGAAATCCATTATCTGATAATGCAGTTAATAAATTAGTTGCTTTAAAACGTCATTTCCTCTTACTTCGAAAATATTTCAATACATAATTTTCTGAATTTTTAAAAATGTGTATGAAAAAAAAAAAAAATTAAGGAGATTTAATGAAATAAGAGAGATCTGAAGAAATTCTCTAAATAAAATTTTAGTTATAAACTCTAAAAAAAATCAAGAGATAAATTACACAAATCAACAAATGTATCGCATATAATTTTACGTATTTCTTTGTCCTTGTAAGTGTAAACAAGAGTTTAAATAAACATTTTTCTCCAAATTAATATTTTTCCACACAAAACAAATCCTAAACAACAAGAAATAATTTACACAAAATCGATTATAAATCCAAGTACACGGAAATGTATTTATTGGATTTGAAAATACTTAAATTATTAATTATCCAACAAAAGTATTTATTGAAAACAATTTCCAATATCTATTGGAAACTCTTCTAGTACAATATTATAACAAAAGAGTAGTCTTTAAACATATATTTTTAATTGAGAAATATAATCATATATTTGAGGGAAATTATATAAAAAATATAGTTTTTTGTGTTCAGTTTTGATACTTTTTGAGCAATATTGTATTTTTCCCGAATACCCGGGAATGCCTAAAATAAAATCTCGATTCCTGGGAGTTGAAAAATGTAAAGAAATTAAAAACCCTATTACTTATACAACATGAGCATTTTTGTATGAAATTTGATTTTAATTTCCGTGCCCAATTCTTGGCTTCTAACTTTTTTGCGGCATTCCAGTCTGTAACTTTTTGGACTTTATATGTTTTAAACTCCGCATTAGCTTTAATTTTTCGCACAAAATAGTCTGAGCACTTAGCTAACCGGGCTGCTTTTCTACCAGATGTGTTTGGAGTTCTTTTCAATATGTTTTAAATTTTCGGTCCTTTCCAATATAATTTCTTCCGGAACCATGTTTCCTATCAATGGTAGAATTCTCCTGATTCTGTTTAATAACATTGAAAAAAGTTTGACAGCAATAATTTGGCCAATTATTTGTAGGACAAATTTTGATTTTTTGAAATTTTTTAATAATTTATAGCACGTACATTTTTTTTGTCACTCATTTTGATCAAACTCACAAAAAATCAACATGGTTGTCATTAAGAATAATAACTGATATATTTTTCAAAGACAATTAGATCAAAAAAATGTTAAATTTTGCTTCGGAAAAAAGATATGAGGCAAAACGTGTGCTAAGCTTTTTTCTCCTTATCTTATGTGGACTATACTTGATAACATTAGTCGACAAAAAAATCCTCCCCCAAGGACGAATAGTTGAACTTGATGCATTTTGATGTGCTAAACACGAATCTGCTTTCAGTTTATTCAGTTTTTCATCAGTTTTGGATTTTTTTATGGGAGTGTCTAATATTTCGTCCATAGTAAGGCCATTACTCTAGTATATTTCCTCATAGAACGGTGTGTACGGTTTACATGAGTGATACATCAAAAGATGCGTACTAAAAATATATACAAATCACCCATACTTTATTTTTTATGTGCTCCATAGTTTTAAAGTTATTTTGAAATAAGTGCACAGTGGGGTCAAACGCAAATTTTTTGGTAATAAATCTGTATCTCCTAAACTACTGGTTGGATTAAATTGAAATGTATGAAAGAGTTTCAGAGGAGGACCTAAGCTTTGAGAAAAATCATCCTGTAGTCACCCTGTGATAACACAAGAAGATCTACAGGGTGTCAAAATTGACTACCTCGAGTATGTAAAAGTTTAAAAAAATCGTAACTTATACAAATGAAGTCCGATTTTAAAGATTTTTATATTTCTGTAAAGTGCTTAGCAAGATAAAGAAAAAATAAGCTTACTCACCTAAGTCCTGAGGTATATGAAGTAAAAGTTTTTTAAAAATATCTTGTAATTTGCTATATATTTCAAAATATCATACTGAAAGAATTTTTGGATTATCTCAATGCGCCTAGACGTGAAAAATATTCAAAGTCAGCACTCTGAAGCTGGTATGAAAAATGGCTATTTTTTAACAAAAATATAGTACAATTCTTTCACTTTTTCCTCAAAGTTCCTTTTAAGAAAAAAATTCTTCTTTATATATTTCAAAAGACAAGTTTTCACAAATGGCTAATATAGAAATTTTGAACAGATTTAGGCTTGCACCCTACATTAGGCATTGGTCGAGAATGGTGAATTTTGGAAAAGGTTAAATTTTTTATCGATTAATATAAAAATGTCACGCGAGCTTTTTTAAATTTGTTGATGATATTTCATAAAAAAATAGCTTTAGAACGATTTGACACTAAATTGCTTCCCGCCCGGCCAAAAACGAATGCAGGAGAGCAGATTTCGTGAAAAAAGTAATTTTTTTAAACGACTTTTACTAATTGCATGAAAAAGCATATTCTCATGATATTTTCGCCATTATTTCTTAAGTAGTGTATAAAATATATATTGATCTTTCACTCCTGCAAAAATCATTAAAAAAACTTTACAAATAAATTTTTGACTATTATTCAAAAATAAACAATATTTAATAAATGTAAGCGATTATTGCGAATATTATCTCGTTCAACAACCAAAACGTGCCAATACAATTGTTTGTTACGTATACGCACATATGGAAATATTGTAAATCAGTGAATTTGGTGAGAGTTGACCTAAGTTGTCAGTTTTGAGACCATGATATAATGCTTTTAGAACAATCTATATACACATATTATACATCAATGAATTGGTAAATAAGTCTATTTTAATATTCTTGTAATATTTTATTATTTTTTGGAAAATAAGCGGAGTTTTGCTTTACAAAACATTATTTTTTTGGTTTTTATAACTTTTTTATATTTTTTAATTTTGAGAAATTGCCAAAAATTTATTTATTAAGCTTTTTTAATGTTTTTTGCAGGAGAGAAAGATTGATATGTATTTTATATACTACATTAGAAATAAATGTGAAATTGTTTTGCTAATATGCTTTTTTATGCAGTTAAAAAAAGTCGTTTAAAAAATTGACTTTTTCATGAAATCTGCTCTCCTACATTCGTTTTTGGCCGGGCGGGAAGCAGTCTAATGTAGAATCGTTCTAAATCTATTTTTTTATGAAATATCATCAAAAAATTTAAAAGAGCTCGCGTGAAATTTTTTTTATTTATCAATAAAAATTTAACTTTTTCCAAAATTCACCATTCTCGACCAATGCCTGATGTAGGGTGGAAGCCTAAATCAGTTCAAAATATCTGTATTAACCATTTATGAATTCTTATCTTTTGAAATATATAAAGAAAAAAGTTTTCCCTTTAACGAAACTTTGAGAAAAAAATGAAAGAATTGTATTATATTTTTGCAAAAAATAGCCATTTTTCATAGAAGTTTCAGAGTGCTGACTTTGAATATTTTTCACGTCTAGACGCATTGAGATAATCCAAAAATTCTTTCATTATGATATTTTGAAACATATAGCAAATTACAAGATATTTTAAAAAAAAATTTTTACTTCATATACCTCAGGACTTATTCCCGAAAAACGAAAGAAAGTCGAGCCAAAAAATCAAAAATTCAAAATTCAAGTGCAAATATCTTTTTAACTGTAAGAGATAACTTAGGTGAGTAAGCTTATTTTTTCTTTATCTTGCCAAGCATTTTACAGAAATATAAAAATCTTTAAAATCAGACTTCATTTGTACAAGTTACGATTTTTTTAAACTTTTACATACTCGAGGTAGTCAATTTTGACACCCTGTAGATTTTCTTGTGTTATCACAGGGTGACTACAGGATGATTTTTCTTAAAGCTTAGGTCCTCCTCTGAAACTCTTTCATACATTTCAACTTAATCCAACCAGTATTTTAGGAGATACAGATTTATTACCAAAAAATTTGCGTTTGACCCCACTGTGAAGTGTCCAAAAAAAATCTTTTTCATGCAAAATTTCAGATTTTTCTCTTACTAAAATTTCTTTTAATAAATGAAAGCATCAAAAATGTTTCAGTTTATCATCTTCATCTTAAAGCTGGTAACGAATAAAATAAGGCATGTATCTTCAAAATTGATGCACAAATCTCAATTTTATTCACAGTTAAGTAAAAATACCCATGTATACATACAACTGAGTAGAAATACAGTGGTGCGCAAAAAAAAATTAGTTTTTCTTGAAACAAAAATATATGGACAAGGTGGATCTGCATTCACTTTTTTTCTATCACGTACTAATTTTTTTTTATGTGCATGACTATTATCATCACCTTATTCAGTGGTCACACTGTAAAACTCTAGAATGGTTTGTCAAATTTAGACTATAACTAAAGAACCGTTTACTCGATTTTGATAAATGACCAAAAGATGCATATGAAAATTGTCTTCAAGCGGTGTCAACAATATTTTTTACTCGCTCAAGAATTTCAGAGTTATGGATCAAAATGTTCACAATTTGTAAATTTTGTTTTTTAATTTTGTTTTTTTTGCATCTAATTACCGAACAACTACGAAAATATTAACTGAACAAAAAATTATGTAAATTCAGCTCAAATACAAACTAAGTCGGAGTTTAATATTACTTAATAGGACAAATCGTTCTCGAGTTATACAAGTGTGCCTAAAGGCGGGGTCATAGTAGTCATGCCCATAAAAAAATCAATACGTGATAGAAGAAAAGTAAAAGCTGATTCTTATTTAGTGCGTTAAATTCCATCTAATCCACCTATTTTTTTTTTTTTTTTTATTTAAGACGAAAAAAATTTTTTTTTGCCCACTAGAGTATCTCTACTTAACTGTGAATGCAATAAAAATTTGTGCATCAATTTTTATGATACATGGCTTTATTTACTCATAGTTTTACCAGCTTTGAGATAAAGATGATAAACTGAAACATTTTTGATGTTTTCACTTTTAAAAAGTAGTTTTAGTAAAAAAAAATAATAAATCTTGAATTTCTAAAAAAAATTTATTTCTTATTTCGAAATATCTCCTAAACTGTTGAGCTGATAAAAATTTGATAGTAAAACGACTTAAAGTTAATTTTATTCCGCATAATTTGGTGTATTATTTATATATATCTCGACCTGATGGGGAAAAACTGAAAGCAGATTCGAGTTAAGCATACGGAATTCCATCTAGTCCATATATTTTTTTTAAATGTGCACGAAAAATTTTTTTTTTGTCACCAGTGTAATCGAAAAACGTGAACATGATGTATAAGATACCAAGATACCTGTATTTTACATGTTTTACGTAATTTTATTTTAATAACTATGTTATTATTGGTTGTCTATTTTCCTTGACTTTGATATTTTTAGAAATATAATAAATGAAAACCAAGATAAACTGAGTTGTATTTTGAACTGAATCAAAAAATTATAATTTGTAATCGCTTTGAGACACCTCCAAACCTGTTTCTATCAGCCTAAAACTGCATTTCATTACTTTTGCACTATTTCGAAAATTTGTAGAAGTGGGACCAAAAATTTATAAACTTTAATTTTTCTCCATATAAAAGAGGGCCATTATTATTGTGAAACGTACTAATCCAGCATTTTTTATCTACAATTAGTAGAAATACAATAGTAAATAATTCATCAAAAACTTATATAAACCTAATTGAAACTAAGTTACAAAATATATCAAACAATTACATTAAACTTATTTGTTTGCTTTCATACTTAAGTGTTCAAATTAAAATAATAAAAAAGTTTTTTGTAAAATACCACAAATAAACAAATAAATTTGTTAAGTACATACGTATATTTATTTGTTCACTTTTTTTCTTTATTTGTAAAACAATTGTTTTTTGAATACAAATAGAAGTAAAATGTATTTAGTTTTAATGATTTAAACTAAAACATATTTGTTAAATGGCTTAAATATTTATTTGTATTTATCGTGTATGAAGTTGGCAGCTTTTAGCTTTGCGGAGATGGGAAATCCTTTATAAATATTATGTAAACTAATAAATTTTAAATAAAATTTGTTATAAGTATTTTTCAAATAAATCCTATAGTAATAATTAATTATTTTTGATTGAAATTCTTCTTTGAAATTAAAAAAACATTTAATATGGGACTTATTTTTACAAATTTTTACAAGATTTGAATAAATGATTATTTTTTATTTAGAAATTGCTTATAATGGAAAGTTTGTAATCATTTTAATGACAGCTAAAACAATGTCCGCTGTATTACCCAGCTATGTTTTTGATTTTGATTTTACAGTTTTTGAGTCCGTAAATATTTGACAGTTCAGGGTGCAAATACCAGCATTTATCTACATAGCTATATGTTAAAAAAATCATTCAAATCATTTATATTAAAGTAATTAACACCAATTTTTAGTAAAACATTCGTAATGATATAAACAAATATTACATACAAAATGTAATATACAAATATATTTGTATATGGATTAATCCCCAAATATGAATGTAAATCTATATTTAGGTCGCTCTCAAATACTATATAATATGTTTAAATAAATACATCTATTTTAGTATGCCTTTATGGTTTTTGTGGTTTCAATAAATTTATAAATTTATGAATTTTTTTTATGTAGGTATATATAATAAAAATAAACTCAGTTATATAGACAAACATACATATATGTATATATTTATATTTGTATATAAGGAGTGAGTTCGAAAAAATCTTAACATATATAATATTCAATAACTTGAAAACGGTTGATCTTAGAATTTACATTCTTTTTTTTATACCCACCATCAAAAAGATGGGGGGTATATTGATTTTGTCATTCCGTGTATAACATGTCGAAGGAATCATCTAAAACCCCACAAAGTATATATTTTCTGGGTCCTGGTTAGATTCTGAGTCGATCTAGCTATGTCCGTCCGTCTGTCTGTTGAAAGCATAGAAAGATAGAGCTCGAACGGGGCAACGTAGGGAGACGAAATTTAGCAAAAATATTTACCTTATATAAGGTCTATTTGGTATTGAAAATGGGCAAAATCGGTTAATAAACAAAAAAGTTATTGGCTAAAAACTAGAAACACAGGGTGTCCGTTAAATTCTTTTCTGCTGATATTTCTTCAATAAAAGTACGTACGACAACGAAATTTTGTACGTATAGTTCAGGGGTCGAAATAAACTCGAAAACCAAAAATGGGCGTGGTCCGCCCACTTTACCGCCCACCTCCCATACAAGGTGAAAATCAACGAAATTGTGTTCAAATAGTTCAAGGACCAATGTAAAGTCGGAATAAAAAAATGGGCGTGGTCCGCCCACTTTACCGCCCCCTTCGGCCGGGCCGAATATATTCGCGCTTGTTATTTAATTGATAATTTATTACAGATCAAAGAAAAATATAACTTTTATAGTTCTAACCACTACTTATGAACTTCTGGACAATTTTTGGTAACCCTTCCGTTAGAGATTTGATAGTTGCTTCAGTCACTTTTTTAGAACACATCTTCTTTTAAAATCTTTGGTATTTTGGAACACCTTTTTGTGCTCTTTAATTTACTTTTCACAAGAGCTCAATATCTCTTCACTGGTCTAAGCTATGGACAATTTGAAAAATTTACCTCTTGGTACAAAAACTATGTTATTGTTTTGGCACCACTCCAGAGCTTTCTTACCGTACTGACATGATACCAAATCGGGCCAAAAATATATGGAGACGTTGTGCTCTCTCATGAAAGGAAGAAGTCTTTTTTGCAAATATTCCTTGATGTATATTTTGGTATTTATAGATCTGAATGTATCAAATGACTTTCCTGTTTTGCCACAACTGCAAAAAGCTTGTTATACAAGGAATTTCGTAAGAAATTTTTTCTGCTTTTGGGTCCTAAACTTATCTTTAACACTTCCTCGAGTATTAACAATATAAAAGTTTTAACATAGAGGCTGCGAAAATTCTGCCAGCACATACGTTTCTACGTCAATTATACAACTTGAGTATTTTTGTGTGAAATTTGGTTTTAATTTTCGTGTCCTATTCTTGGCTTCTAAATTTTTTGCAGCATTCCTGTTTGAAACTTTTTGGACTTTATATGTTATTAACTCTGCATTAGCTTTAAATTTTCGCACCAAATAGTCATAGCACTGAGCTAACTGGGCTGCTTTTCTACCAGATGTGTTTGGAGTTCCTTTCAATATGCTTTAAATTTTTTGGCCTTCCTAATACCATGTGGACCTTTTTTTATATCCGAACCAGGTTTCCTGATACTTTTTAATAACATTACAGTTTAACAGCAGAAATTTAATACTTTGGCCAATTATTTGTAGGACCTATTTGGATTTTTTTGAAATTTTGTAATAATTTGTAGCACGTACATCTTTTTCGTCACTCATTTTGATGAAAATCACGAAAAATCAACATGGTTGTTATTAAAAATAATAACTGACGTATTTTTCCATGATAACTAGATCAAAAAAACTAAAAAATTTAATATTGATTCCGAAAAAAGTTATGAGGCAAAACGTGTGTTAAGATTTTTTCGATCGCAGTTCTTACACAATAAATGTTGTATTCACAATTTAATAGGTTTACTAAAAATAAAGGTTTTATTTGTTAACAGAAATGTACAGCTAATACAGGGTGTAAAACGGTAAAATAGCTTGTCGGACAAAAGAATGACTACTAAATTGAAGAGATAAAATTTTTTTGAAAATTTTTCAAAAATTTATTTGTAAAGCTTTTTAATTGATTTTTGCAGAAATTGAAAATCTATATTAATTTTATTCATTATATAAGAAGTAATAGTGAAAATATTTTGTCAAAAATGCTTTTTTGTGCAATTTAAAAAAATCGTTGAAAAAATACTTTCTAAATAAAATCTGCACTCCGCGTTCGTTATTGGCGAGCGGAAAATAATTTTGTGTTAAATCGATCTAAATTTATTTTATGAATAAATATCGTTAATAAATTAAAAAAAACTCTCGTGGCATTTTTTTTAAATAGATAAAATTTTAGATGAATGGTGCAAGCATAAATCACCTTAAGATTTCCTTATTAATAATTTGTGAAGCCTTGTCTTTGGAAATATGTAAAGTGAAAAATTAACAAAACTTTGAAAAAAATTAAAGAATAACATTATATTTTTGTAAAAAAAATAGCCATTTTCCATACTAATTTCACAGTGTTAAGTTTGAAAATTATTCACGTCTTAACGAATTAAGAGAATCTAAAATTATTTCAACATATTATTTCGGCATACATTACAAATTACAAGGAGGACTTATTCCCGAAAAATAAAATAAAGTCGAGATAAGAATCAAAAATTTTAATTTTAAGTGAAAATATTTTTTTTTACTGTAGAAGATAACTTTGATGATTTTTATTTTATTTTGCCAAGCACTTTACAGAAATTTGATTTTAAAACTTCGGATTTTTTTAAACTTTTACATACTCGAGGTAGTCAAATTTGATACCCTGTAGCTTGTGTCGTGTTATCACAGGAAGACTAAAAGATGATTTTTCTGAACCATCTACTTTGGTAAATGAGTGCCTTCAGAAAAGATTTCTACCTGTCATTGCACAGAGGGCCAGTGGGATAGATTTTTGGTCAAAACCCTTTATCGTTGTCGGATATGGCAAAAAATTCATATCTTAAGGTTAATGAACCTGCTGATTCTAAAAATAAACTAAAAAATAAAAAAAACTCAAAATGGCGGAACCAAATGGCTACCAAAACGAATTTTTTATTTTTGAAGCCCTTGTTCAAGCTACAGATTTTTATTTTTATATAGATCAGTCATAAATGTTTTTATAAAATTTCGTTTTTTTCTGAATTTTTGTTCTGAAAAAATGAAATAAACCGGTTCAATAATAACTGAGATATCGGACAAAACGCATTTTGTATTTTTTGAAGCCCTGGTTTAAGCTATAAATGGTTTATAAATGGCAAAGATATGCTTTAAAAACCGGTTTTTGGAACCGGTTTTTCAGTTTCTGAAGCCTCTGTATATACCAGGGACTTCGAATTTTTAAAGGGGGCTCGGAAATTATTTTCTGAATTTTTGTTCTGAAAAAATGAAATAAATCGGTTCAGTAATAACTGAGATATCGGGGAAAACGAATTTTTTATTTTTGAAGCCCTTGTTCAAGCTACAGATTTTTATTTTTATATAGATCAGTCATAAATGTTTTTATAAAATTTCGTTTTTTTTTAATAAACCAAATTCGTTCATAATCAACAGAGTTATGGCCCAAAAACAAATCTGTTAAGAATATAAATACACATACAAACATGTATATTAAGCATTGTAATGACTATTAGTGACGTTTTTTGTTTTTTGTATAGACAAGTAGTTTAGTTAGAAACAGCAGTAATGTAATGAATAACAGTGTTGTTGTTGTTCTTTGTATATGCTGTCTGTACAAAAATAAATAGATATGGAATTGTTGTTGTTTATTTTTTAAAACTAAAACATATCTGTTAAGAATATACATAAATACATACACAAACATGTATATTAAGCATTGTAATGACTATTAGTGACGTTTTTGCCTATAAAACAAGTAGTTTAGTTAGCAACAGAATATAATGAATAACAGTGTTGTTGTTGTTGTTCTTTGTATATGCAGTAAAGGCCTGCATGAATGCCGAAAAATGAATGCTGAATACATTCATCGTAAAAACAGTTAGTTCATGTTGTGTGCTTCTTCACTGTGAAATGAATGAATGAGTATTATCCACAATAACTGACCACGAAAACTCAAAACATATGAGTAGAGAATGCAAAACCATATAGTACAGAACCTATATGAGTTGTGTGGATATGTTGTATACGATTTCATTGTGCAATGAAATAGATAATTCATTGTATTTTCTTTTTCGCTTTTGTTTTTATTTGTATATAAAAAGTGCGTGGCAAAAGCAAAAACAAAATCAAAAACAAAGAAGCCCAAAAAAAATCAAAAGCCATATATGAGTTCGTACATGTGTGTACTACCCATAAAGAAATAAAAAAAATACAGAGCAATACATTAGTTTGTACATGTGTGTTCTTTAATATGAAGTTTTGGTTGTTTGTTTACTAATGGACGAGTTGTGACCTTTTTGTTACTGTAGGGTATAGCATACGTGTTTTGTTGTTTTACAAGTTGAAATACATTGATCCGCACCGAATTGATTATACCTTTTTCAGTGACATGTCTACTTTTAAATTAGTCAATTTATATCTTAAACTTTATCAATTTAATGTTATATGAAAATTTGATAGTTGTTTAAGAAATTATTATTTGATTTTTACTGAATGTAAAATTTTCCACTATTTTGTTTTGTATTTCTCTGATGAAAATAAGTTTTATTTCTGTTAAACTAATAATTATTATTTCAGGCGTTTATATATAATATATTAAGTTTTGAATGTTTGTGAATATTTTCATCTAAAATATTTGTTAAAAATAAATTATTTTATGTAGTTTATTTATATTTTAGATGTAAAATAAAAAAATGTAAAATATTCTTCAATTGCTTGAAAATAATTTGAAATAAAATTTTTTAAATATTTTTCTATTTGTCATATAAAATAAAAATTTTAAATCAAATTCCAAAGTCTTCAACTAAATTGAAAATATACATATCTTATTTCCTTAGGTTGAATACAATTAATCTATATTTTATATTCAATTTTAAAAAATATTTTTCAAAACATTTAAATTTTTCTATTCTTAGAAAATATTTGAATATTACTTTTTTTTCAAACCTTCTGTGGCTGAATATTTTTATTTCTTTGGAGTTTTTGCCTAATTAAATTATGAAAATATTTATTTTTTTCTATTTATATTGTGCAATCAAAATCATAAAAATTTGTTGAATTTTTTTCATTTAAATAAAATATATATGAATATTATTTAAGATTACAATAATCATATAAAAACGTATGAATATCTTTTTAAGAAAAAATATTTGTTTTAATTTTGATTAATTTAAATATTTTCTTCTTTAATTATTATAATTTTTTTTTTTTTTTTTTTCAATAAAATAGAAAATTATAACAAATTTAATTGATGTATTATAAATAAAAATACAATTAAAATATCCCAATATTTCATTTTGTAACTATATCAATATGTAAAATCTGTAGAATGTTACCATAAACTTCTGTTTTTTTTTTACTACATTATAAAACAACCACCAAACAAGCAAAACATAATATCCATCACATAAAGCATAACCATTCATAGTATCTACTGATAATTCGAATTATTCATGAAAATGGTCGTACACTGAGTGAAGTTGATAAGAACAGCGAAAAAAAACTCACAACGAAGTAACTGTTAGCCTACGATCATTCTCAAAACATACACAGAATTTTTTTTTTATTTTCGTTTTATCTACTCATACTTTCTTATAATGAATGAATGGTATACATATCTATACACATAATTTTTCACTATTACAGAGTTCATTGAAATGAATGTTTTACGCCGCTAAGAAAATGAATGTGTTTGTGCAGCTCTTTAATATGCAGTCAGTTTGTATATACACACATAAAAAAATAAATAAATATGGAATTGTTGTTGTTTATTTTTTAAAAGCAAAGCCTGCTATGATTGTTTTTTTTTTTTTTTTTTTTTTTTTTCTTATTCAAATTTTCGTAGTTTGAAAAAAATTTAGATTTATATATGTGAAAATATGAAAGCATACGTTAAGGCGAAAATTTTATTATTTGTCGGTAATATGGTAATATGATGTCGATAAGATAGTAAGATGGTAATATGGTAATATGGTGAAGGGTATCAAAGATTCAGCACAGCCGAATCTTTTTTCAATTTCATTAATTTATTAACTGATTTTGCCCATTTTCAATCCCAAACAAACCTTATATAATATAAATATGCTCTTAAACTAAAAGCCTGTATGACAATGAAATTTTGTATAGATAGTTTTGGGGTCGATATAAACTGGGCGTGGTCCACCCAATTTACTGCCCACCTCCCATATAAGGTGAAACGTCAACGAAATTTTGTACAAATAGTTCAAGGACCAATGTAAACTCGGAAACAAAAAATGGGTGTGGTCCGCCCATCTCCCATATAAAGAAAAATTTGAAAAAGTTGATGGTGGGTATATAGATTCGGCCGAGCCGAATATAACATTCGCTCTTGTTTAAACTTGGGGGCCTTAATTTGGACCCTAAAATCTTTTGAAGATAGTCCCTAGATTTTTTAAAAAATTTTAAATGATATTACTGCAAGAATCATATCAATATATCTATCCAATAAAAAGTTATATTAATCTGAAGTTGAAACTTCTAAAAAAAATTACATTTTTGTGTTTATTTTCCAAAAAGGTGGTAATATTCTTTCACTTCTTAAAATATTTTTATTTTTATTATTTTTTTTTTTTTTTTTTGTTCTGGACTGCAAAGTGTTTGCAATGTTTTCAAAAGAAATTTTAGCGCAAATGCGTGTAAAATAAAATCGGAGGCTCTATGGGAAGGGGTTCCCCTCAAGCACTATTCAAACTTTGTCAATTTTGAAAAAGTTTTTTAATTTGTTTTCTTAAATTCATAGCCTAAAGTCAAAGCCGAGATCAAAAAAAAGAAAATATATTGACAATATAGCCACATATCGTCCCTGCGCTGACTAAATTACCTATGTAAAAAATTTTAAAATTTTGTTTATTGCTGCATTTAGAATCCCTACTAGTCATACATAAAACCACCAAAGCATTTGCCGATATTTTAACTGGTTTAGGATTTACAAAATAATATAGTTAATACTATGTACAACATAATACTAATATTAGAAAGAATTTTTGTTTTATTTTTTTGGAAAATTTTTCTGAGTTCATTAACAAATTACTGTTTAGTAGCATGTTCCAATCATCTTAGGAAGTTTAAACTTGCCCAATATATTACTAATAATATCTTCTTCCATAGTTCAAACTTAAATTTAAATAAACTTAAGAACTTACAAAAAGATAAGCAAAAACGTATCTTAAAAAAAATTGCGCCACAAAATTACCTATGTAACGTTTTCGTTGATTTTCTCCAATATGCGCCAAAAATTTCGTTATTTTTCATAATGCGCATAATTTGTGTTATTAAGCCTATTCATAAACGATAAAATTTAGTAAAAATTTTGCGAAGTGTAGAAAAAACTGAGAAATTAAACAGTTTTTTAGCTTTCCTGAAAAGTTATTGAAAATTACATAGGTAATTCAGTCAGCGCAGGGTCGATATGTTGGTTAAACACCCACAAAATATCTAATGAACCACGCCTTCTACAAACGGCAAGGTGACCACTTTCATGAAAAAAGTCAGTTATTGAAACAAGTTTTACCCAGACTGGGCTATTATGTAATTTGACACTAAAAAGTGGGAGTTTTTTTGATTTATCTATCTGTAACAAAATTTCATTAAAATACCTCTAGGTCTTACAAATCCAAATAGGTCTTACAAATAATTGGCCACAGAATTAAATGTCGTCCGTAGAACCGTCTCTAATGTTATTAAACAGTATCAGGAGAATTTGACTATTGATGTGAAACCTAATTCGGTAAGAAAAAAGGACCACATGATAATGGGAAGGCCAGAAAATTGAAGGCATATTGAAAGGAACTCAGTTTTCTCAGTGCTTCGACTCTTTGGTGCGAAAATTTAAAGCTAATGGGAAAGTTGATAACATATAAAGTTCAAAAAATTTCAAACTGGAATTCTGCAAAAAAAAAAATACTCAAGCTGTATAATTGACGAAGAAACGTAGGTGCTGGCAGAATCTTCGCAGCTTGTGTCTCAAAAATTGTTATTGCTAATGCTCGAAGCAATGTTGGAGATAAGTTTAAGGCCCAAAGCAGCAAAAATTTCTTACAAAATTCATGGTATGACAAGCTTTTTGCAGTTGCGGCAAAACAGGAAAGTCATTTGCTGCATTCGGATCTATAAATACCAAAATGTGCATAAAGGAATATTTGCAAAAAAGACTTCTTCTTTTCTTAAGAAAGCACAACGTGTCCACATATTTTTGGACATATTTGGTATCATGTCACTACGGTAAGAAAGCTCTGGAGTGGTACCAAATCAATAACATAGTTTTAGTACCAAGAGAGGTCAATTTTCAAAATTGTCCACAGCTTAGACCAGTGGAGAGATATTGAGCTCTTGTGAAAAGTGAATTCAAAAAAATGACTGAAGCAGCTATCAAATCTCCAAAAAAAGGGTTTTCAAAAATGGTCCACAATTTTATAATTAGTGGTTAGAACCATAAAAATTATATATTTCTGTGATCTGTGCTAAATTATCAAATGATTAAAAAAATAATGAAAACTCTAAGATCAACCGTTTCCAAGTTATTGAATATTATGTATGTTAAGAATTTTTCGATCTCACTCCTTAAGTAGAACTGTATGCACAAGTCGTGCGTAGTCCTTAAATACTAAAATTTATTAATTTCTAAACTTTAAATTAAAACTTACCACCTTGTATTAAAAATACAAGATATACATACATACAAGTATAGGGACTTGTATTTATATAAATTTATAATATTTGTTTTTGCGCATGTAAATGATTATTTTAAATTGAATATTTTATTGTTCATTTTGTAGTTGTAAGTGCATTTCTTTTTATATGAATATGACTTTTAACAAAAACACAAAAATATTACAAATGTAATTTAAAGGCACTCAAAGGTTTATTAAACAACAGCACTTTTAAATGAATATCTTCTAATTAATATATGTATAAATAAAATCCAATTTATGCCTGATTTATCACAACAAAAAATTAATTCTTATCGAATGCCAATACAAACAAATACAACATTTTATAAAAAGTAAATAAAATTACCCAGCAAACATTTGGTAATGACATATATTTACGGAATGCATGTTTTTCATCATCAACATCTCATCTACATAGAAGGTATCTTACGTAATTGATTAACATTCGTCTGTATTACTTGTAACTAGTTATGTAATTACTAGGCCGATGAATAGACATTTATAATCAATTACACTGGTCGCTCGAATATACATATTTCATTATAACCTGAAAACATATTTTATTTAATATATAATCTATTTTATAGATTATATGAAATTATTTAGTCTTACACCGTAAGCTATTTAACATTTTTACGTCATTATTTAGTTGCCTTAAATTGTAATTGAAATGGTCCACCTCAAATTATTTTTGTTCACACTTAACATATTTCATATACAATTTGTAAAATAATCACAAAATTAAATTTAAATGACAAATAAAACTCATTTTGCCATACAATTTGTTTAAACGTCTACTTCCTGTATGAGTAAAACAACATACCCCTAATTGACCATTGATACGATTTCGCAACACCCGATATCTCGGAAACTAAAAAATCTAGCATCACAAATCTTTCGATTTTATGATCACAATCACTAATATAGACTCTATTCCTAATTTTATTAATTTATCTTAACGGGATCGGGTAGTGGTAAGAAATGGGTTAAAGTTATTTTGAAATTACATATATCATAAATTTTTGATTTTTGATTTATTGCCAAAGGTCTCCATTAAGGTGGTCCAAAGTATATTGTACTATAACTCAAGAAAAGATAGTCCGATTTAGCGACACCAAAATATGCAGATTGTAGTTATAATTAAGTTAATATAACATTATTTTTTTTTTTCGTAGTTATTCAGATATAAGTATCGGAAACAATTTTTTTATTCAAACTGTAAGAATTTTTTTCTTAAAAATTTCTTTTAAAAAAATAAACCGTCAAAAATGTGCAGTTTATAAAACTTTATTCTAAAGCTGGTAATACCATGGATAAAATAGAATAAAATAAAATAGGAAATTTATCATAAAAATTGATATACTTGTTTCTATCAAACACTGATTTCTTTTTATGGGCATGACTATTATTACCACCTCATTCAGCGATCAAACTGGTAAAACTACAGAACGTCTTGTCTGTTGGTATATCGTACACGCCATATTGGCGAAAGAAAGTGAAACGTGAAAGATTTTTATCTGGCACTCCTTGAAAGCTTCGCTCAGAAGATTCTTGAAGTTAATTCTGAACGGAAAAACTTTCTCTAATCGATTTCATTTTATTTTTAGATCAAATATAGAAAAAATTGCATTTAACTACATTTTTATTAAATTAGTATTTGGCAAATTCAAGTTCACCAATTTTCATTCCAAAGCATAGACCTTATACTCATCGATAAAATAAAAGTGACTCATGCATATTTATTAGCACATACACCTGATCGATAATCCATAAAAATCGTTTATTTATCAATTATAATAACGAAGATAAGCAAATGAGTTTTATTTTATGCCACAAAAAAATAAAAATCATTTTATGTCTGAAAATATAAAAATCATAGCCTAATTTTTATTTTTTGTATGAGAAAATAAAAATTACTACTTGAGTATTATTTAAAAAATTATCAATAATTGTTATTTGAAATTTATAAAATAAACATCAAAAATAAAAGTTTATTACACAATGCACAGCAAAAACTTTGGTTGCCATGTAATGAGTTAAGAAGCTAATATAATGGCTCTTCACTACTTGCACATTAGCTGAATAACTCATTATTTTAAAATGGTGATGACATTAGAGGCAATTACTTACCCTATACATTACTTAGATGTCATTGCAATAAATAATTACTTCCAAGCTGTTAAATAGCGCATTGATTTTAAAGCATAACTGAAATCATGATTAGTAATAACCAGGGAAACCACAATATGCAATTGCATGTTTTTTTCTGGACGTTGAATGAAGCCATCGATTAAATATTTATCCGTTTCAGAACAAATAAATCATTTTGGCATCGATTTGTTAGTGCATATTTTTGCATATTTTATTCTTAACTTCATATTTTTGCATTTTGCGATTTTTATTGCATATTTATAGCATATTTTGTTATTTTTAGGTCATATTTAACCCCTTTAGAGCATATTTTGATATTTTAAGGATATTTTTTTATACATCATTAAATGTTTTTCAAATTTGATTTTATAAAAAAATGAGAAAAAAAAAATTTAATATTATGATTGAAGTTTATGTTCTAAAAACAATATTTTTTTATGAAAGCATATCGAGTCTTAACCGCGAAAATGTCGTAAGTGCAGAAAACAAAACATTACACATTGTTATATGTATGAAAAATGTCACTTACTATAAAATTCCTTTCGTTATAAACCTGAAATGACACTCGATACGTCGATGAAAATAAGGAATCAAATTTCGACGAGGTTGATAAATTTCAGTCTTGACTTATTTTATAACGTTGAAATATTAACAAAACCCTTTGTTTAAATGAAATGTGACTAATTTTGTTTAAAAATTATACAAAATCTCTGTTTTTTAACGGCATATTTTCGCGTTTTTAGAGCATATTTTTCGTTTTTTATTGCATATTTAATGCGCATAAAACCCATTTTTTTAGAGCATATTTTGGTTTTCCTGGTAATAACAATAGGAACTAGTTACATTTTAGATTATAAATAAGTATTCATTACTTAATTATGTCAGGATTAGGGTTTTTAATTTCCCGACATTTTTCAACTCCCGGGAATCGGGACTTTATTTTAGGCATTCCTGGGTATTGTTTATTTATTTTTTTTTTTTTGTAGAGTTTATAACTTAAATTTTATGTAGAGAATTTCTTTAGATCTCCTTTATATCTTTAAATCTCCTTAATTTTTTTCATACAAATTTTTTAAAATTAACAAAAATATGTATACAAATATTTTCGAAGCGAGATGAAATGTTGATTTAAAACATCATCAAAAAAAAAAAAAAAAAAAAAAACAACATATATTCTATAATAGAAATACAGTTTCGCATTTCAAAAATTTTGGGCTAAGTCAGTAATGCATTGACAAAGTTTTCTAAGATATGGAATTCCATGCTGTCAAACAAATTCGGATTTTTCAAATATTTAGGAAGTGTTTTAGTATTTATATACATCGAACTGAATGCACCGCAATATTGTAATTGCTTAATTATGATAAATCAAAGTTTTTATGGAATTTTTGATTTTTAAAAAATGAAAAATTGCGCATTTTTAGTAGTTTTTAATTCCCGGGATTCCCGACAAAAAGTCCAGGGAATCGGAAACTGAAAAATTGACAAAATTCCCGCGAAATTCGTCCCGGGAATTCTCAGGATAAAAACCCTAGTCAGGATATAAAATATTTTTTGTTGTTGTAAAAAGATTTTTTAAATTTTAATTTAAAAAACTTAACAACCAAAAATTTAATAAAAATAAATGTAATAAAAATAAACTATTTTAGATTACAAATTAATTCATACGCAAATTTTGCCTTTCATTTATGTATCCATTCTTCAAATATATGAATTTTATTTTTTCAACAATATGATCATAAATTTTCAAAAATATGATCATAAATAATTATTTACATTCGGATTATAAATAATTAGCTACTAAACAATTTTTATGTAATGCGAACAGTATGTTGTTGTCATTACAAAGTAACTATATCCGTAACTACATGTCATTACCAAGTTTTTGCTGGGTAGCTTCCTTAGCGTAATAACAAATGCTATGGTGTATTCAGAATGACTCCAACTAATTTCCTTCATATTGATTTTTTTTAACATAAAATTACATGAATAATAATTATTTTTGGTCTCTGAGTAAAGTTGTACTAAACTATTTTAATTTTTGTTTCGTTATATATTCCTTGAGAGAACGCCCAAAAATATTTTTTATGTTTTCCGATTTTGCTGATATTTAACATACTTATACCCTATGGAGCTATTTTAATATTTCCATTTTTTTAATTTTGAAAAATTCGGGAATTTTTTCACGATTTTGATTTTCCGAAAAGTCAAAAAAATAACAAAAAAAAAAAAAATATTTAAATATTTCTTAAAATTTTTTCATACAAAAATTTTTTAAACCCTGCGGTACATACCCGGGTACCATTTTTAACTTTAAAGTGCTCGCATTTCTTTATTAATAAAGATATAGCCACGAAACTTTAGATCGTCGTGACTAATGTATTTATACATTAAAAAACTGAAAAAAACTAAATTTCATTAACCTGGTCTATATGTAAAATGGCTTTAAACTTGATACTTATGGGAGTCAATACCCATGGTACCCGAGTACCCCCATAAAATTTATGTATTTTGCACTACAATTAACTTTTCTTTGCACTATTTACTACTGAAAAACTAATTTTTATTGTCCTTTGATTCATATAAAGTTAAAATTTAATAGTCAAAATTTCAAAATTATAAGAAATGGCTCCGTTGGGATTTGAAGAAAAACTAATTTCTAATTTATTTAGTAACTTCTGAAAGAGTAATAAAGGATAATATGTAACGAGGTAAACACTTTTCGAATTATCACTGTTTCGAGCCAGCATTTATGAATATTACAATGATAGCGCACTTTTTAGCCGTTTTTACATTCTTCATCGCATTGACTTTGGTTTTTATGAATTCCTTTAATTTTTTGAATATCATATAATAATGTCCATCACTTCTACTTCAAAATTTCGTATAAGTGATCAAGATATTGAAATTTTTGTCATATTATTTGTGCTAATGAACTTAAACTTTCGATATTGTAGCTCAAAAGTTGATAGGACGCTATGCCAACACTGACAACATTAATTAGTGTAAAAAAAGTTATTTTCGGACGTGACCTATTTTCGGTGAGGATATTATATGGCTCCTTTGCTTAATTGTGGATGAAGTCAGTGCTAACATTCTTTTGAACTGTAAGAACGTTATAGTCTGTCTTGACCGAGAGTTTATATGGAACGTATGTTTTATTATAGATCAAGTTTTGTTGTAAAGTTTAAAATTACATTTTATGCTTTTTACAATCTTTTGTATACAAAAAACGTAATGTCTACCAATACTAATTTATGCACTTTATGATGATTTTCGGAAATAGGTCATATATGGGAGCTGTGGATTTTTGAGGTTCGAACCAGATAAAAAATATAATAGATTAGTTTTTATCTTTATAAAAATTATTTTATAAAATTAAATAAGGTTTCTAACATCCATTAAAGTATTATATGTACTAAATTATGCAATACTAAAAAAATATATGAGCATCAAAATCCCATTATTGGAGAGAAATAGTATGGGGACATGATCATAATAATCAACTACATCATATAAAGCCAAATTTTATCCAATTACCTCAAAAACTGCGATTTGTAGCTTCATTAAAAATTTAATATGGACTGCCAGACAAACGGACGGACATCGCTTAAATAATCAAATATGTTTTTCTATACGTATTTATCGATTTGCTTTAAGATCTATGGCCAACTATATGGTCGTAATAAAAAAATTGTATAAAATTATATTATTTTTTAATAAAATCAACGCAAATTACACTATGGTGCTTGAGTACCACGGGTATAGAATAACGATAATTTTTTTGATATGTACCGTAGGGTTAATTACACTGGTCGACAAGAAACGAATAGTTGGAATTGATGTATTTTGATGTGCTAAACACAAATATGCTTTCAGTTTTTTTCCTCAGGTCTGAATTTTTTTTTTATGGCCTTGTCTAATATTTCGGCCATAGTAAGGCCATTACTCTAGTATATTTCCTTATAACTTAAGAACGGTGTGTACGATTGTCATAAGTGATATACCAAAAGTTGCGGACTAAAAATATCTTAAACTTTTTTTATGTGCTCAACAGTTTCGAAGTTATTTTGAAAAAAGTGTTAAAAAAAAGACCTTTTCATGCAAAATTTTAGATTTTTTTTGTTAATAAAATTTCTTTTAATAAATAAAGCTGGTAATGCTGCGAATAAAATAAGGCATGGATCTTTAAAATTGATGCAAAAATGTTGATTTTATTCACAGTTAAGTAAAAATACCCATGTTACATACAATTGTGTAGAAATACAGTGGTGAGTAAAATTTTTTTTTTTTTTTATTTTTTCTTGAAACAAAAATAGGTGAACTAAGTGGATGGAACAGATAAACAAGGATCTGCATTATCTTTTTTTCTATCACGTACTGATTTTTTTATGGGCATGACTAACGTAACCAGAGGGTTTTTGTCAAAAAGCGGGACCCGAGCGACTAAAAAGCGGGACTTTGAACAAAATTCTATGGAAAAAGCGGGATTTTGAAAAGTTTTGTAAGAAAAGAGGGATTTTCTTTTTATATCTTAATTAAAAATCTAAATCAGCTGTTCGCACGCAAGCATTTGGTTCACGACTCAATTTAGACGTTACAAATTCATCAAAATTTTGGAACATCGAAATAAGTAATTATATCCCCACTTACTAAAACATTAAATATTATAATTATAACGTGTTTCTCGAAATGTTTTCAAAATAATCCTAGTTAAATTTTAAGATGAATTCAAATATGAATTGATAAAAAAAAAACTTGATACTTTTTGAATTTGATAGCAATAGTTTTTCTTAAATAAATCTTAGACCCGTTAACAAAAAAACCATTCAACTTGACTACCGTTACCCCTAAAATACAGTTACCGAAATAATTAAAAATACGGTTACCGCTAAAATATATAACGCTAAAAACCGTTACTGAAATAGCTCGAAATACCGATAACGCGTTATTTGTGGGTTTAAGAAATATTATTTTTAATAAAGTAATATTTTATGGTTCTGAATCGATGCTTCGAAATTTCTGAAACAACAGTTACCACTACTGAAATTACTCGAAATACGGGTAACGTTAAATACCGTTACCAAAATAACTAAAAATACCTTTATCTCTAAAAAAAACGTTATCAAAATAATCTTTTATACTGTTATCTTTTTAAATCGGCTGCCAACTAGTTAAACACTAATATTCAGTTAAAACAAAAAATTAAAATAAAATCACTAACACAAGGTTTTCGTAAGCACTAACTTTAAGTACATTTAATCGAAAACATTGTTCCAGATATTTCAATTACTTTCAGTTAATACAAAAATAAAAAAAGTATCCAATCCGAATATCCATGTTAACCTTTAGATCAAAGTTCATGTCAAAACAAAATTTTAAACCTATTTCTGGAAAAAAATTATAATTTTTTTATTTTTTTGGTCTAAATATATCAGACTTGAGATTTTTCATTCACTGGTAGAGAACTGTAGGTATATTAAAAAATTTTTAAATATTTTTTTAACAATCTTAACAATGCGCATTTGGAAGGGGTTCTTACATCTAAGTCATCAAAAAATACACACAAAGTACATTTAAAATTAGTCAGTAGAGAGGATGATCAGCGTAACAAAATATTTAAAACTTTTAATTATTTGTAAAATATTATCAACTTTCCAGCGGAAAAAAATACTTTTAGTACACTTAAATATCGGTAAGAATGTCATAGAAAACGTAAATAAGGAAATCGAATAAGTAATTGTTAAAGTTAAAAAAGCGGGATTTCTCAATAAAAAGCGGAAAAAAATGTTTTAGGCGGGATCGAAGTTTAAAAAGCGGGATGTCTGGTCACGTTAGGCATGACTAATATTATCACCTTATTCAGCGGTCCCACTATAAAATTCGAGAATGGTTTGTCAAATTTAGGCTATAACTCAAGAACCGTTTACACGATTTTGATAAATTATACACCAAAAGACGCATATGAAAATTATCTTTAAGCCGTGCCAACAATATTTTTTATTCGCTCAAGAATTTCAGAGTAATGGATCAAAATTTTCACGATTCAATTTAAATTTTTTTTTTTTCGCTGTTAATTACAAAATAAGACAATTTAAGTGGCTACATATTGGAGTTTAATGTATCTTAGTAGGACAAACGGTTCTCAAGTTATACAAGTGTGACTGCTTAAAGGCGGGGTCATAGTAGTCATGCCCATAAAAAAAATCGATACTTGATAGAAAAAAAGTAAAAGTTGATTCTTATTTACAACGTTAAATTCAATTTAATCCACCTATTTTTTATTTAAGACGAAAAATTTTTTTTATTTTTATTTAAAATCAAAAGGGTAGAAATTTCTTAAAAATTCATCCGAAAATTGCATTCTTTTCGTGAGTGCATCTTTATCAAAAAAATCATTTTTGATTTATGCAATGTAATTTACAATATTTATTGTAATAAACTTTATACTTTTTTTTCAAATCAATAAAATCTGACGTATAGTTAAGGAGTTATAAACATTTAAAGTTACACATTTCTAAAAGAGTGTGACAAAAAAAAAAAAAAAAAAATAAAAAAAATTATTCAAATAAAAAATTTATAAAAAATTAAGATTTTGATATGAAAAAATTTATGGAAATTTTTTTAAAATATTAAAAATTTTATTGCCCCAGAACAGTTATTTTTGCATTTTATAGTAGGTATTTCTTTTTAACATACTAAAAAAAATTAAAATCGAAAGGGTGGAAATTTTTCAAAAATGCATACTAAAATTGCATTATGAATGTATTTTTAAATGATAGTATTATTTTTAAATTACTATATTTATAGTCGACATATTATTCTTATATATGTAATTTAAATCGTTAAAATCCGTTGAAAACTTTTAGTGATATTTATGTTTAAAGTTACACAATTTTGCGATTTTTTGATTTTTAGAAAAATGATAATCGTGAATAAATTCACGAATTTGTTAAAATTCAAATAAATAAAAATAGAGATATTTAAATAGTTCCATAAGTTATATGCGTAGCAAATATGAGGAAAATCGGATGACTCTCCTTAAAAAAAAATTTTATATATATTAATGGAATGGACGATATATATATTAAAAATGGCATGCCCTTTCATAATTTTAGATACGTTTAAGAATTATATGCACAATTATGTATACAATTAGAATTACCATATACAATTTAGAAAAAATCAATTGAAAATGAAGTTATCTATTTACAATTGAGAAATGGAAAATAAAAAATAATTTTTTTATATTAAATTTCGAAAAGAACAATTGAAAATAAGCCATTATATTTTAAATTCGGAAAAAATCAATTTATATTTAAATTGTGCATTTTAAATTCAGAAAATAACAAATGAAATTAAATTTTTTATTTTGGAATTTAAAAAATTTATTAATTTAAAACAAGCGCGAATTATATTCGGCCCGGCCGAATCTATATACCCACCATCAACTTTTTCAAATTTTACGTTATATGGGCCGCCCCCTCCCAGGAAGTGGGTAGGAAAGTGGGCGGACCACGCCCATTTTTTGTTTCCGAATTTACATTTGTCCTTGAACTATTTGAACACAATTTCGTTAATTTTCACCTTATATGGGAGGTGGGCGGTAAAGTGGGCGGACCACTCCCATTTTTGGTTTTCGAGTTTATATTGATCCCCGAACTATACGTACAAAATTTCGTTGTCATACATGCTTTTGTTGAAGAAATATCAGCAGAAAAGTATGAAACGGACACCCTGTGCTTCTAGTTTTTAGCCCATAACTTTTTTGTTTGTCAACCGATTTTTCAATCCCAAACAACCCTTATATAAGACAAATACTTGTGCCAAATTTCGTCCCCCTACGTTATCCCATTCCTGCTTTGAACAGATGTACAGACGGACGGACATAGCTAGATCGACTCAGAATCGAACCAGGACCCAGAAAATGTACACTTTGTGGGGTCTTGGACGATTCCTTCGACATGTTACACACGGAATGACAAAATAAATATATCCCCCATCTTTCTGATGGTTGGTATAAAAAAGTGATTTCAATGATGAAATAATGTAAGATCAACTTAATTTATATTGTAGTAAAGCAAATAAAATTAACAGATTGCAGCAAATCCATCTGGAGTGCGAAGTTTCAATTACTTTATATAAAATCATTCTTTATGCAAATTTCATTTCAGTTGAAGTTCTGAATTTCATTTAGTTTTTTTTTTTTTTTTTTAATTTTAATTGTATTTTTCTGAATTTTAAATAGAAAACCTTCTTTTATGTTGTTCTTTTCTAAAATTAAAATGAAAATTTCCAATTTAAATAGTTATTTTCAAAATTGTAAAAGAAAAATATAATTTTCAAGTAATCTTTTCTCAATTTTAATTCAAAAGGTTCATTTTCACTTGATCAGTCCTGAAATTTATATGAAAAATTTCAATTTGAATTTTTCTTTTTTTTTCCATAAAAATTATTTTAATATGTTCTTTTCTGAATTTTAATTGAAAAATTAATTTAAAAAAAATAAATTTTTAAAATTCTTAATCTCAATTTTATTTGTTCTTTTCTGAAACTAAAATGAAATATCTCATATTAAATTGCTGTTTTCAGAATATCATATAAAAGGATCTCATTTTAACTTAAAAATAGTGTAGACAAAGCAATTTTTATTCCGCGTATTTTTGTGCAACATTTATAGAAATCGTCCACAATTTTTTCGAGTTATAGTAAAATATATTTCGAGAAATCAGCTTATTTTAGACACGCAAAATACTAGACACTCCCATAAAAAATCCCATCCTGATGGAAAAAAATGAAAGCAGATTCGTGTTTAGCACCAGTGTTGCCAGTTTAGCCTTTTTAAGGCTAGATCTAGCCTTTTTATTTTGATTTTAGCCTCAAAATTTTCGTTTTAGCTTCTAGCTTTTTTGTTAGCCTTTTTTATTTTTAACATAGCCTTCAAAAGGCTAAAATTTTACAAATTTTATTTTTACAAAATCATCATCAATCATTTGTGTCAATTCTTAATTCTTACAAAAATATCGAGATTATTTATATTTAATGAAAATTTTCGCCTGCGGCGCTTCATTCTACAAAAATATTACAATTATTTTTTGACAAACTTTATTACCAATAAAAACTAATTACTTTATATTTACAAATTCACTAAAATATATTTAACAAATACCAAAATCTAATGAGAACAAAAAAATTAATGCTTTTTTAAATAAAAAAATATGTTAGTTTTTTTCTGGCTTTATTTTTTGGGGCATTTAGCCTATTCTGACCTTTTTTTAAGTCCAATTTAGCTTCTTTCGTCTATAAGGGAGGATTTTTTTTTATTAAGATTAGTGTTAGGTTAGGTTCCTTGGGCAGTGTCTCTCCGAGACATCTCACTTGGGTCCATCAATGTCTGGTCCCGTTGTGTTACCCTATGACAGGAAAACAATGTTAATCCTGCAGTGTTGTTGTCGCGTTAAACCATCCCGTTCGTGAAAGGAATGAGTACAGTGACCTGGGATTAATATTCGACAAGTCACCCAAATTAAGGACGCTAGATCCTAACAGGTTCGATCTAAGCTCCGATAAAGCTGGACAGTCACAGAGAAGATGAAAAACCGTTTCCTCTTCCGTCTCATCATTGCAACTCCTGCAATAGTCGTTAAATGGAAGACCCAGTCTCCTGGCATGGGTGCCCAAGACACAGTGTCCCGTAACTATAGAGGTAACTAATCTCAACTGAGACCGAGATAGCGCAAATATAGAATTCGTCCTAGACACATCATACCTGGGCCAAATAATTCTAGCTACACGACATGTGGATTCACGTTCCCACATGTGCTGTGCAATATCGAAAAACTCCTGCCGTATTAGCAGTTTACACTGCGTCAAAGGAATGCCAATAAGATGGTCAATCATCTCATCGCCGATACTAGCACCCCTCTTGGCAGTCTCTCGAATGTCTCGCTATCTCATTAAGTAGTTAACCTTGATGTCGTATAGACACTTGCTAAAGATCTTATGGCTGCCTTGCTGTCAGTAAAAATACAAATATCTCCCGATATTTTATAATACCTCACCCAGTTAGCGGCCCGTTTAATAGCGGAAATCTCCGCCTGAATAATACTGCATTCATTCGGCAGTCTGAAAGGTACCCTAATACCATAATCCTCAATATAGAAACCACCCCCAACTCTCCCCATCCGTTTCGATCCATCGGTGAAGATTCTCACAACAGATGAGTAGCTTTCAGGGTGCCATATATCGCCTACAAGAAGAGAAGTAGAAAACTGACTGCCAAAGAATGGTTTCGGAGTACAGTAATCAACATCATCACGAATACACTCGGTGTAGTTCAAAATGCGAGCATGACCATAGTCGCGTCTAAGCCATGGACAGCCTATATTAAGCCTAACCGCAGCACTAAGGGCTATTTGTCTAGCCAGCAAGTCAACTGGTAACCAGTTGAGTATAGTGAAGAGGGCCCGAGTCGGCGTGGTGCGCAGCGCACCCGTAATAAGGATGGCTATCGACCTGAGCACCATCATGACAATATTACAATGAGTTTCCCTCTCCATCGCTACCCACCATACCACCATAAAAGAGTATTGGTTTGACCACTGCCTCATAAATCCATCGGATACCACTGGGCTTAAGGCCCTAGTTGCGACCAATGGCCTTTTTTAGATATAGGTAGCCATTAAGGCCTTATCAGCTCTCGCCCGAATATTGAGACTCCAAGATAGCTTCCTATCAAGAATAATCCCCAGGTATTTAGCACTCTCCGAGAATTTCAGTATAGTGCCGTTAAGTTTAGGAGGGTTAAATTCCTCAACCTTATATTTCCTAGTAAAGAGCACCAGCTCCGTTTTGACTGGATTCATACTGAGACCGCAAGAGACGCTCCATTCACTTAAGGTCCTCAGAGCAGCTTCCATGCGTTGAGATAGTGTTGCCACATGTTTGCCAGATACAGCAACCGCAACGTCATCAGCATAAGCGACGCATTTTATCATCATATTGTCGAGTTTCCGCAATAGAGTATTAATGGTTAGGTTCCATAGAAGAGGAGAAAGAACCCCTCCCTGAGGTGTGCCTCTGTTAGCCAAACGGCTAACACTGGTGGCACCCATGGTAGAACAAATTATTCTGTTCCTGAGCAGTTTATCGATAAAGCTGCACAAGCCACGGTCGATACCCAAATCCAGCATAGCCTGAACTATTGATTCGGGTTCAACGTTATTAAAAGCACCTTCTATATCCAAGAAGGCAACCATTGAATACTCTCCAAACATTAATGACCTTTCTATATTATCGACCAATGAATGCAGAGCGGTTTCCACAGATTTACCTTTCGTATAGGCGTGTTGCGAATTAGAGAGAATCTCAACTGGTATAGTCATTCTCAAGTGTATATCAATGACCCTTTCCAGAGTCTTGAGTAGAAAGGAGACCAGACTAATCGGCCTGAAATCCTTCGGTTTAGTGTGAGAGGGTTTGCCACCCTTGGGTATGAAGACTACCTTGCACAAAGTCCAGCAAGCCGGAATGTATGACCATTTCAAGCATGCCCTATAAATAGCATAGAGCCAATGTATCATCAGATCAATGTTCCTCTGTAGGTCTGCGGGTATAATACCATCCAGACCCAGTGATTTGAACGGATCGAAACTATCAATCGCCCAGCGCAGTTTGTGATCATCAATGTCGATCGCTACGTTGCTTTCCGATTGAGTATGTGCCACCTCCTGATCAGCATGAGAAACAGGAAGGCTATCCGGGAAGTGAGCGTCGAGTAAAACATCAAGGGTTTCACGACTATCCACCGTCCACCTACCACAAGGTTTCTGTATGTAGCTGGGTACAGCCGTGGTGGCTGATAGAACCTTACGTAATCGGTTGGTTTCAGAGGAAGTTTCGACACTATTGCAGAAAGTCCTCCACGCCTTCCTTTTCGCATTCCTTATCAAATTTTTGAATCTATTAATTGAAGTTTTGTAGGCCGACCAGTCTCCTGATCTTTTGGCCATGTTGAACAATTTACGACATGCACTTCTAGTGCGTGCAATCTCTGGATTGCACCATGATGGTTTATCCTTTCCCCTGCGTATGCCGGGTTTACAGGCCACATTCGTAGCAGATCGTATGGATTCTGTCAGAAAGTTCACTGCATTCTCAATTTCCCTACTATCAGTAACTGTAGAAGGATTAGCAAGATGAACTGAGAGCACCCGATGTTGGAGTTCCCAATTCGTCTTCCTTTTGCTAAGAATAGGGGGAGGCGAAGATTCCGCAACGCCAATTTCAAATACAATATATCTATGATCAGAAAAGAAACAGTCATCAGAGACTTTCCAGTCTCTAATTAGACTGCAATGTCTAGAACTAATCAACGTTAAGTCAAGAACTTCCATTCTATTTGCAACAATAAAGGTAGGCTCAGAGCCAATATTAACTACTTCTAAATTACTACTCAGAATGTAATCAAGTAGACACTCACCTCTTGGGTTGGTATTCTGTATCTTCATCACTAAAATCAGACAAGATGAAGATATTCAGAGATGTTTTAGCCAGGACACAAGATCTAATTCTATTGTTACCTGTTCCTTTGGCAAACAGTAGCTTATAGCCTTTAATTTTTAGTCCACAAACCCGGTCCTGGTGGATCCATGGATCCTGGACCATAATGAGCTCCTCCTTATTGTTGGTAACTCGGAGGAGCAGTGCAGCGAACGCTGCTTTAGAATGGTGGAGGTTGATCTGCGTCACCCTCCCCATCCTCAGTGTTGTCGATGATCGTGACGCTGACGTCCTCCTGGTCAGATTCCAGAAGCACGTCCTCGTCACTAGCTTCGTCCGTGTAGACAGAGAGTCCACCTACCATCTCTGTGAGAGAGTTTGTGTCCTCTTTGTCGCACGAACTAGCCTTATCAACAACTACAGTACAATCTGTGGACTGTACGGCAGCAGCAACCGTAGGAGCGGGATTGCCTTTGTTGTCACATGGTCGGGTTGCTTTGGTTCTACAGTCTGCAAGCTTGGGTTTGCCAGGCCTACAAACTGCAACATCAGTAGCATGCAAACTAGCCGAGCCCGATGTTATCACCTGACTAGTTTGGGTTACAGTCGCATTCGACTCACCACAGCCTGTTACCGCCGCCATGGGAGTAGGGTCCCCGGAGATTATGAAGCCCCTTACCGGGTACGCGGGGCATGCTTCCTTCTCAGACATCTCGGACATTATTATAACAACATTTTATACCTGCTGCCAGGTGTTGTGACTGCCGCCCCACTGGGGATCATACGCAGACCACCAAGCCGCCCAATATGGGAGCAGACGCTGGTGGAATTCAGACGGACGAGCAACATAAGGTACAAGGCCCTAAAGGACCAAACGGACCAAGGTCCCCATCGTTTCACCCTTTCTCAGTGAAAGGAAAAGTGGCGTATGGGAATCTGATAGCCGCCCCTCTGGGGAAAACAGACGCTATCAGATTGGGGGGTGGGTAGTTCTTGGTTAGTGCTACTTGTGAGCCCCTCTGGCATGGGTAACCCTACGAGACAGCAACCCAAAATATCTGCCTCGCCAGCCCGGCCAACACAAGTCCTCGCACGTAAGCCCCTGCATTGCGACTAGATGACTACCCCTCGCAGGGGATCAGTGTTATTTAAGACTCTTTTTAAAAGTATGTATTTATATACGAGAACTACTTAGTTGCCTCCGATGACACATCGTGTTTAAATAATGAGTTAAGTGGCTAAAGTTTAAATAGTGTAGTGTTGATATTATTTGAGCGCATTATTTCTCAGTGGAATTTTTTGCTGGGTAGTTTTTAGTTGGTTCGTTTAATACAATAACGATAAATGTTAATTACTAACTGTTTTGTTTAACTCCTTTGTATACTTTTTATTTTTTTTTTTTTTTCTATATATGAATATATGTTAATCTTTTAGTAAATAGTCTTTAATTAATTAATTAATTTTATAAAATACTTTTAATAACAGCGTACAATTAAATGTTTTAAATTAAAATGAAAACGAGCATAAATATTTGCAAAGTTAATTAAATTTCATCTAAAGTAGTTTTCTATAAAAGTTTTTATTTTTAATTTTTGAAAACTGATTTGATTACTTTATATATTACTTTTAACAAGTTTTCTGATAAATTATGAAATTTTTTATGAAGAGGTAAAACTTGCTTAGTTATTCTTCGAAAGAGTTTAATAAAATCTTTTCTACATCAAATGCTTTAGAGGTATAAATTTATAAGAAATTGTTTTAAATTTAAAATCCTTTAAATTGTTTCATTATTTCATTTTTATTGTAGCTAAACTTAATAATAAAGTGAAGCTTTATACATCCTAAATAGTTCCTACGTAAATTTCTTAACTTGAAACTTCTTGTAGCAAAAATCAAATTATTGTTGCAGTATGATGCAAATAAAAAAACCGCAACACAAAAGTTAATTTTCCTTGGATAAATACGTTTTGCTTTTACTTCGTTTTTCGTTACTCAAAAAATTTTTGTAATCTAAACTTTTTGCTTTTGAACAATCAACTAGTGTCTTAATTATAAACTGTTTCAACTTGTTGTTTGTCAATGACAAATAAATTGAGCAAAGAGTTCAGAATATTAAGCAATCATCTTGTAGGTACATGTACCACAGATACATACATTTTCACATACTCGAACTAGACTAGAGTAATATAAAAAGTTATATACCCAGCAAACACGATGTCAAACATTTGAAATAATGATGACTTTCACATTTGATATCGAATATGTTTCTCAATTTTTTTTTTTTTTTTAATGTAGATAGAGTATTGATATTGATTTGAAATTGAGAATCGTAATATTTTTATTTGAAAGATTTTATTTTTTATTTCATATATAAGAAATCTATAAGCTTATTTGAAAAAAGTGTGTTGTACAAATAAAATATTTGAATCGAATTTTTTTGGAAATAAATCTGTAACTTCTGATCAGCGGATTGGATTTGCATGAAATTGACATGAGATATGCTTAGCAGAGGAGCGTACAATGTTAAGTTTGGAAGGGGGACCGTACATACCCCTCAGAGGCGGATTGTTTCACGTCCCATTTCAAATATTTTTATACATTATTGTAAGCACTGTTAAGACCTACAAAAAACATGTTTCCATGTCCTATTTATCTCTTATAGTTTTTGAGTTATTTGCATTCGAATTTTTAAGTACCTCAATTTTGCATGTTCTTGTTCCAGTTTTTTTCATATATATTCTAGTATTTCCGACCGATTTTATTTGTTTTTTTTTCAACTAATTAAATAAAAAAATTATCTATCGAATAATAAAGATTTGAAGTGGATATCTTTACCAAAACCTAAGATAAACGATTTTGAATTTGAAAATTGCAAAAATTACGACTTTTTGTGTTTTTTTGACCAAAAAAGTATCTACATCCTTTTTTCTCTAAAATAAAATTTTCTTTAACAACATATAATAATTTTATACTTTTCTGAAAGGTATCTTTTCAGAGAATACTTTAAAATAAAAATCAAGCCCAATAATTCAAATATTCACGGTACACACCCTCCTAAATTCGACTCATTTTATATGAAAGTTTTGAATTTAGTCTATATTTTCTCAAATCCCAAAGCACGAATCGGCAAACGGAATGCATTACAGGAATCTTTGATATGTTGTTAAAAGTTTTCAATCAAAATCTACAGGACTTCGCAAAAATGTAGATTTTATAGCCGAAAATGTGAAAAATCCATTTTTGGGATTTTTGGCGTTTTTCTTTTTTTTTTTTGGGAATTGTGGGATTCCTTTTTTTGCACAAACACACATTTGGATATTGGCTACAGGAACAAATTACACTGATCACGATTTTGATAAGTGATACATCTGAAGATGCTTGAGAAAATTGTCTTCAAGGTATATCAACAGTATTTTTCATTCGCTCGAGAATTTCAGAGTTATGGATCAAAATTTTCACTACTTTTCCAAAAAATAAATTTTAAAATTTTCAGTACTAATTACCGAATAACTACGGAAATATTAACTGGACAAAAAATTATATAATTTCAGCTCAAAGACAATTTAGGTCGCTATATATTAAAGTTAAATTTTTCTTAATTGGACAAACTGTTCTCGAGATATACAAGTGTGACTGCCTAAAGGCGTGGTCGTAGTAGTCATGCCCATAAAAAGAAAATCAATGCGTGATAGAAGAAAAAGTAAAAGCTGATTCGTATTTAGCACGTTAAATTCCATCTAATCCACCTATAAAAAAAATCCCCAAAAATTCCATCTAGTCTACATATTTTTTTTTGAAGGAGCTAAATTTTTTTTTTTTGTCGAGCAGTGTTACTTATGTTGTTATGGCTTTTTCACATCTACAATAGTACAATGTTGTTGGAATTTTCCATGACTTATAAAACTTTAAAGTGTCATAGTTTCGGTTCTATAACAGATATTGATTTCAGTCTTTTTCTGTGTAACAAAAAATTATGTCAGCTAAGTAATGTAATTTAGATGAGATTATACTTTTTCTGATTTTTGAAATTAAAGTAAAATTTTTGTAAAAAAGTGTTTTTTTGAGAAACTATAATTAGTTTATCTGCAATAAAATCTTTGTTATTAAAGGCATCTTAACAAAATTTTGTGACGGATATAGATTTTGTTATATAAAATGAGAAAGTGAAAAAAACTTTATGACTTTTGTAAAAGGAATCTCACAATTCCCAAAAAATTTGAGAAAATATAGAATAAATTCAAAACTTTCATATAAAATGGGTCGAATTTAGGAGGTTGTGTACCGTGACTATTTGAGTTATTGAGCTTGATTTTTATTTTGAAGTATTTTCTGTAAAGATACCTTTCAGAAAAGTATAAAATTATTATATGTTGTTAAAGAAAATTTTATTTTAGAGAAAAAAGAGTATAGATACTTTTTCGGTAAAAAAAAACACAAAAAGTCGCCATTTTTGGACTCGGTAAAGATATCTTCAAATCTTTATTATTCGATAGATAATTTTTTTATTTAATTAGTTAAAAAAAAACAAATAAAATCGGTCGGAATATATATGAAAAAAACTGGAACAAGAACATGCAAAATTGAGGTACTTAAAAATTCAAATGCAAATAACTCAAAAACTATAAGAGATAAATAGAGATAAAAATTTGTCAAGCGATTAAAAAATTTTTATGTCAGAGGTACCCAAATTTGAGCCCCTTTAGCTCCGCCCCTGAGGGGTATGTACGGACCCCCTTCCAAACTTAACATTGTACGCTCCTCTGCTAAGCATATGTCATGTCAAATTTCATGCAAATCCAATCAGAAGTTACAGATTTATTTCCAAAAAATTTCGATTCTGCCCCACTGTGAGGTGTTGGCATTAAGAAAAATAAATTCATACGAAAAGGCAATTAAGTCCGAATTTCAGGAGGATTTTTGTATGGGAGCTATACAAACCCAGCAATAAAACGAACAAGTGCTTCTAAAAAAGAACATTTTCATCAATTAAAAGGTGCATATTTTGAACTTTTTTGGAAGTTTTTCATAATTAGTTCCAAAAAAGTAAAAACAAAAAAATAATAATAATTTTTAAAGGTAAACAATTTTAATAATTTCTAAGAAAATAAAAATTTCACAAATTGTAAAGTATTTTTATTATCTTTTAGCAAGGCTAAAAAAATTTCATTAACATAGTTTTAAGAGAAGTACTATAAAAGAAATTAACAAGATGTATAAAAAGGAACATTCTACCAATGACAACCGTGAGTTAAAAAAGAATTTCTTCACTCTTTTTCATCACGAAATATTTCCTTCCAATGACAGCACAATGTTAAATTCTAGACTTTTTCAGCTCTTTCTCAGTTCCTTTTTTGCTGTGAAATAATAAACCTATTTGAATCAAAATCACTGCAAGAAATGCAATGAATGACTAAATCAATTTAAACATATCTAAATGCAAAACTATAACCAAAAGTGCTATTAATTAACGATGGACATGTGGACGGGCAAAATTTACTTTTTTACTTGTTTGTACCCAAATTAATAAAACAAAATATAAAGTAAGTTATTTTAATCATTTCCTAAATTAAGCGCAATTTTTCATGCCATTGGAACTAATGTGATTAATTTTGTAAAGGTTAATTACATCCTACATCACCATGAGAGGATATCACGTGGGGATATCCTCCCATGGTCTTGGACCCAAAAGTTTTGGTCCAAGACCCACCTTGTTGGGTATCATCACTATCTGAGTTGATTAAACGATGTCCGTCTGACCGTTCCATGTAAACCTTGCAATCAAACTACAGGACGCATTTTTTTGAGATAATTTGAATTTAAATAGCCCAGTGTCGATATCTATTAAAATTGGTCCATTATTTCACTTTACTCCTATACAACTGTCCTCCCGGAATAAGAGTTTAACGATCATAAATGCTGTAGCAATATATAGAAATATTTTAATAAAATTCGGAACATATAAGTTCTATATAAGTATAAATCTTCAAACTAAATTTCATAAAAATTGATTCATAATTGACCGTATCTCCCATATAAACATCTCTTCCGTAAATCAATTTAACGTGTATAAATACCGTACAAATGTTACTAGCAAGTTATTATTTAACAAAAGCAAGACTCTTATAAGAATCAACAACGATTCTAAATTGTATGAGGATCCGTCCGTATTTAACCGTAACTTCCATAAAGCCAACTGCCGGGAATCACCCTAAAGGACATAAATTCCATATTAATATTATTAGCAACGTAATATAATAAGAACATTTAGAAATATATACTGCAATCAATACAAGTTCTGTTCGTACTTGGACACAGGTCCCATAAAGAATCTCACCCCAAATTTTCATGTACATCCACAATGGTGTTGGATATCATTCGGTCGGGTTTGACCGACTAAGTATATCATTCAAATTGTTGTTTTTTTTTTTTTTTTAATAATGATATTTTTTTATCACTTAATATGAACAAATTAAAATCATATGTATTTATTATATTTTCTGCAGCGACCCTGGTCTGAGTAGAGCTACCCCAATGTTTAACAATGATTTGATAATAATTGCATTTCTCAATATGACAATTAATTTCCTTTTTGTTGCGGAAGCTAATAATTTCATATCATTCCCAAACGGTTGACCTAAGACTTGATTTCAAAACACTCCTGAATCACTTAAATGACAAATATCAAAGCTTTTTTGTTTGCTGGGTGATACATATAAATAGATTTTGTATATTACATGCACGTAGTTTTACCTAAACTAGTAGATAAACTAATACAAAGGTAAAGTTTTGTGCACAGTGATATTAAGAGAAACGCAATAGGAATATTTATGTTAGCTATTTACTTATATAATTTTCATCGATAGGTCCACATGTATCTTACAATGAGAGCGTCTCAAAATAATTCATTAACATATAACAAAAAATCGCTAAAAAAGGAAGGAGTTATTATAGCCTTATGAAAATACTTATGGGGGATACCACTCAAACGATGCATAGGTGCTGAAAATTTTTAATAAAAGTTAATTACGTACTCGGTTGCCTACGATCGAATTGAAGGAAGCTATTTACAAAAAAATAAATTATTTTAATTAACTTAGCGGGCTTAATATTGCCCCTAAAAGAGTATGGATAATTAAGATAAATAAAAAAAATTATATTCGGTCAAATTTCTTCAGATCATGATCCGAAAAATGGAAAAATAAGAACAATTGAAGAACTTTTTTGAAAATAATGTTAAAATTTAAATCTAAATAAAGTTTATAAGATATCCTATTGAAATTTTAACATAGTTTAGCTGAATATGTCTTAAAATTAAAAAATAAGAAAAACTGTAAATTTTTTGTACAAAAATGCGTTGAAATCAACATGTCGTTGTAAAAGGCGTCCCACAGTGATCCGTTTCAATGGCAAAAATACAAAAGTAATAATTTTAAAAAAGTGTAAATTTTTCTTATACCTACTAACAGTGTTACCGTTTGGCGACTTTAGTCGCCAATTGCCCCTTTTTCAACCACTTGGACACTTTTTTGGCCCCTTTTTTAAATGGCGACTCTTTAAGGCTATGTGCTAAATGACGAAAAACTAAGTTGTTTGAAATATATCCATCAATTATATATTAATTTCAACAAATAAATTAATCATTTTGAGATTGTTTCACCCCAGCAAAAATTTTTTAGGTACTGGTAAGCAGTGCAAAATTATTCATGCCTGCCGATAGCACATCATTGATGCGCATTTGAGTAAGCTATAAAAGGAAGCGAGAAATTTACATTGGGCTCATATTTTCTTTTACCGAATTACAACCTGCATCCTCTCTCGCTTACGTGGATGCAGGATTGTAAGCGAATGACTTTCTTCTCCCCATTTTTATTTACAATTTAATACAAAAAGTTCTGCTAAGTTGGATGATGCAATATTTTCAATTGAGTTGATTAGTTGTGATCGAGCTTTCAAAGTGTTAAGAGGTAAGTTTTTTCGTGAAAGTCGGAAAAAATAATGTACAAAAATTATATTAAAATTGTAAGTAAAATTATTATATTTATTTTAAATAACTATTATATTAATAAAATAATATTATTTATTAAATTAATAAAACTCTAAATATGTATATTGTTTTTAGTTTTCTTTATAATATACAAGAAATGACATATTTTGTAACGTATTTTGTGTTTTATTACATTTTTTTTTTTTTTTTAATTTTCAGTTTGACTTTTGTAGAAATTTTGTGTTTTTGTTTTTATACGATTAGAAAAAAATGCGATTAGAGAAAAAAACAATGGGTTATTTATTTTTTTAATATACGGTACGTATAACATATTTTTATGTTTTTGTGTTAATTTTTTTCTATTAAGTAATATATCTTTTTATTTTTATTATCTTTTTTTTGCGGATTAAATAATTAAGGATTACCCCAATAAAAAGGCCAGTTGATGATCTGATTTAAAAAATTGTCGATTTTTCTTTTTAATTTTTTATAAAACAAATCAAATAAAAAATAATAATAAATAAAAATAATATTTTTAATAAATGCATTATTTAAAGGCATGATTTCACAGCTTCTGGGATCTCTAAAAGATGCACATAAAAGAGGCATGAAATCATCACGTCTATAATGCGCATAATAAAGGCATGTATGAACCTAATACATAGCGCAGCAAAGAGCCCTACCAAGTGGGACATCACGAACAAAAATCATGCCTTCTTGAAACAGGTTGGTAAGGGAGAGTTCTTTTATCTCTCCCTTACAAACCTGCTTCTGGGTATGCAGCAATTTTTGCTGGGACAGTATTGTGATATAAAAAACTGCGGAGTACATATAAATGAACTTAAACTGTTAATAAATAAACATTATAATAAATTTAAAAACAGCTATTTATATCATCATATGCAGAATCTTTTGGTCTTGATTGAAAAAGTAAAAGAAAAGATACGACACTTATATCCTGATTAATATTTTTATATTTCTCATAACCAGGGAAACCAGAATACGCAATTGCATTTTTTTTCCTGGACGTTGTATGAAGCCATCGATTAAATATTTATCCGTTTCAGAACAAATAAATGGCATCGATTTGTTAGTGCATATTTTTGCATATTTTACTCTTAACGGCATATTATTGCATTTAGCGATTCGTAGTGCATATTTATAGCATATTTTGTTTCTTTTAGGTTATATTTAACCTTTTTAGAGCATATTTTGATATTTCAAGGATAATTTTTTTATACCTAATGAAATGTTTTTCGAATTTGATTTTATAAAAAAATGAGAAAATAAAAACAAAGTTTAAATTAACTTTAATGGACACCATTTTATCGTTGAGAAGCTTGTCTTTTAGAAAAAAGATTGAATATTATGATAAAAGTTTATATTGTAAAAACATGATTTTCATCATGATAGCATATCGTGCTCCTACCGCGAAAATGCGAAAGTGCAGAAAACAAAACTTTACATATTATTGTTAACACATTATTATGTGTATGAAAAATGTCACTTACGATAAAATTTAAATTAAAGATTTTCAAATTTTCAAAACACGAATTTCGAAAATGTTGTTACGATATTTTGACGGTCAGTAAACGATATGATAATTTTGATAATTTCTGAACTGATAATAGTGTCTAGAATTAGATGGGTAAGAAATTAGAAGATCAATAATGTTTTTATGAAATACAGTAAAAATGGGGAATCAAATTTCGACGCGGTTGATAAATTTCAGTTTTGCCTTATTTTATAACGTTGAAATATTAATAAAACCCTTTGTTTTAATGAAAAACATAATTTTGCATACTTTTCGTTTTTTACTGCATATTTAATGCGAATAAAACCCGTTTTCTTAGAGCATATTGTGGATTCCCTGCTCATAACAATCCCACGGAAAACGTGATTTTTTTTACTAAATTATCAAAAATAAAAAATACTTTGTCTAACAAATTTAAGTCAATACTTCTGTTCTAAAATGGGGATTTGAACGATTGTAGTACTAGTGAAGAACTCGTACAAAAATACTTTAATACCAAAATAGTTTAATTGATCAAAAAAGGTTTGTGTGTTAATTACTTTTGTGAATTTTTGCAATAATAAAAGTTTTAAAATAATTACAAATTATTTTCTTATTAATAAAACTAAATTTTTTTAGTTTTTCTAAAAATACAAAATTTTTTGATTTTGTTGTTATCAATTAAACAAATTTTAAGAAGATTTTTAGGTTTTAAAGCAGTTGGCCCCTTTTTTTCAAAAACCCCATTTTTTGGTGACTTTTTATTATGAAATCTCCTTTTTTGGACACTTTTTAAAAATTCTCAACGGTAACGTTGCCTACTAATATGTATAAGCTTTTTAAAAATGTATGTCTCATATTTTTAGAAAACATAATCATGCCACTAGAGGGCGGAAAAATCAGCTGATAGCAAAAATGTGTGTATTGAAAAAAATGAATTTCGATGGCTCTACTTGAATAATTGGTAAAAATATATTTCAACAGCTTTTTTTGTTATTTCTTGTGAAAACGTAAACTTATGACTTCAGCTAAAAACAATTGGGGGATTCACAAAGTGTGCTATCATGTCGTATTGTCATAAAATTTTACAAAGGAAAAGCAATAACAATCAGGTATGTAATGGAAAACGATTTCAAAAACGAATCGATTTTAAATAGAAAAAATGTGTGATGCACTGATATTTTCGTTTTTGTTATTGATAAAAATTATATTTTAATCACTTTCTTTCAGATTTTACTTAATAATTTTTTTATATTTGCCTAAACATAATTGTTATTTTTCACATGAAATTCATCACAATTTTTCAAACCGATTCGTTTTGAAAACGATCGGTTTTCATCACATACCTGAATATTTTTTGTACATTGAAATATTTTACGACATATGACAATACGACATGATAGCACACTTTGTGAATTCCCCAAATATATTTTATTTCTTTGATTGTTTCGTGAATTATTACTAAAATTTTGTTTGGAAACTTGGATTTGATTAAAATTGAATTTACAAGAAAAATTAAAAAATTTACTAAATTTTAAAAACTATTTAAAGGAGATTAGTTCATTGATTGAAATTTTTTAATGCTGATGGTATAACTTGATATCTAACAGTTTTAAAAAAGTGAAGAACGCAACCACCTTTTGTTTATAATTTATATGATAAAATATTTTGTAAAAAGGAAAAATTATATTTTTATTAAAATATTTTTGAATTGAACAATCAAAAAAATTTATTTCTTCTATGTAGTTAAGCTGTTCATAACACAAACTTTAACACGTTAGTACTTAATTATATTAAAAATTAAAATTTAATTTATATTAAAATTTAAATATTTTCATAAATTTTATATATGATTTTATTTTGTCTTAAAAACATAAAATTGGTAAGGTTTGATGAAATAAATAAGGAAGCAGTGATACTTTAGTCGCCAATTGGCCGTTTTTCAACCAACTGGGCATTTTTTAGGCCTTTTTTTTAAATGGCGACTTTTTGAGACTATGTGCTAAATGACGAGAAATTAAGTTGTTTGAAATATATCGACCCATTATATAGTGATATAAAAAGCCACGGAGTATTTGTAAATGAACTGAAACTGTTAGTAATTAAAATCATATGCCGAATCTTTTTGGACTGGATTGAGAAGTTAAAAACAGATATGAGAATACTTATATCCTAATTTATATTTTTACATTCCTCGTAGCTATCCCTCGGGGGTACGTGTTTTATTTTAATAAATTATCAATAATAAAAAATAGTTTGTCCAACAGATTTAAGACAATACTTATGGATCCATACGTTCAGCCATAAATTGGTTCGACGGGGATTTAAAAGACTGGAATACGTGTGAAGACATCGTAAAAATGTAGAGAAATGTGATCAATAAAAAGAGGATTGTGTGTCAACTATTTTTGTGAATAATACATTATTTTTGCTATAATAAAAATTGTTGTAAAATAATTATAAATAAATTATTTTGAATTGAATTGGATTTAGTAGTTTTTTTTTTTTTAATACAAAATTGTTGTTATCAAATAAACAAATTTTAAGCAGTTTTTTTAGGTTTTAAAGCAGTTGGCATCTTTTTTTCAAAAAAATCCCCTTTTTTGGCGACTTTTTATTTTGAAATCCCCTTTTTTTGGACACTTTTTAAAAATTCTCAACGGTAACGCTGTAAGGAAGAATAGTGCATGGTTTTTAAAATTTTTTTTTCTATTTTATTTCCCCATTACTCCTTAATAGGAATCAATAAAGAATGGAACCACTTTTTGCTCACTATTTTTTTTAATTTGTATTTTTTAGGAACGAAAAATTCCATTTTTCTGTAAAATTATTTTAGTGCAAATGAATATAAAAATTAATTAAATAATTTTAATTTCACATTTTTTAACTTATGGTCTTATCTGCAGTTAGGAAAGCTAAATTTAATTTATTTTAGTTTCATTAAATAGGAATAATCATTTAAAAACATTTTTCTTTCTAAATTAAATTTATCAGTAATATGTATTTGTACCAGAGACCAGAAATTACGAACAAAAAACATAAAATTTAGGTTTTCATTGAAAAAATAAAAAACACTTTCGTTCAAAATAAAATAATTTTCTTAGCTGTTCAAAAACAAAATAATCAAATAATTAAAACAAAATTTTTTTTTTTTTTTTGTATACAAAGAAAATTAAACTATTCACAACTTAAGATTTTTAAGTTGTAAAATAATTAAAAATGCAAACAAGTAACAAAAAAAGGAATTGTTGTAATGACGAAAACCCGTCGAAACTTAATCATTTAAGCTTGAGTTACTCATGAGTAACTAAACAGTTATTTTGTCAATAAGAGTATGATTAAGTTTGAGTAGTAAAACATTCTCTAAATGTTCTGAACTTAAGTTTCGACGGTTTTCGACATTACAATAGGTAAAGCGCTGAATGCCCTTTCAACAGAGACCTTGTTGCAGGATGAAATACACTTCTACAATTTTGGATAAAATACGTTCTTTATGGCTTCTTGATCTCCAAACCTCCAAAATATTTGTACTGAATGGAAGCTTTTCTTCATATTGTAATTTATCCAAGCATTCTTGAATAGAACAGCAATCACTTCTTCGCGATATATTCAAAGCTGCCTTCAATTCCAGTTATTTATATCTACCCTCGGCAGCATCATTTGTAGAAATATTTAATTCATTTTTATCTTCGGAACTAATATCATTAATTTCTCCATTTAACTTTAATTTATTGTAAATTGTTAAGAGATGGGACTATACAAAATAAACTAAGATAGCTTGATCCTTTTTATTATTTACAAGTATTTCCTTTCTTCTTTTTAAAGCATCTAACAACATTTTGGCAATTGAATTGGAGTTTGACATATCTTCTAGTTCTGCTTCACAATGCAACCATTCTCTATAAAAATCTCCCATAACAAGTTGCTTATTTTGCAACAAAGTGGTAGCATCGGCAATTGTCTTGAAACTTTCCGTAAATAAGTAGTGTTACTGAATTCCATTCAATTTCTACTGTTAATATGTTATCAGAATCTACCCAAGTTTTTGTATTACTTAAAGAATTCAACATTTCATACGTTGAACTCCATCTTGTGGTGTTGTCTAAAGTGGACTAGCTTTAGATTTACGCATCTGCTTTCTGATTATTTTTACGTTATCTCTACAAGTATTAACTTTATCTTTAAGAAATTTTATGACGTCCCACGCTGCCAATTGTAGAGTATGTGCTGCACAGTGTACTACCGACAAAGTCTCAGAAATACTTTTAGAAACGGTTTCGTATATATTGTCATTAAAATCTTCGTCATTTTCAATACCGTTCTCTGCAAATTCTTGCAGGAGTTTAGAAGTTTTGATTACGTTCGCCCCGTTGTCGGTTGTAATAGAATAAACTTGATTGATATTTATATGAAATAATAATGGGCATAGTGACGTTCAAACAGTTCAACCACCCCAATGGTGTAAACAATTATTTCAAAATTGATATTAATAAACTGAATATTGATACCCATTATACTTCTATCCAATCTACTTGCGATGTCTAATTTTAAGCATATATATTTTTTACTCACCACTGAACTTATTTCTTGCCGAAGAGAATTTGCCATATCATTTATTAGTAAACCAATTGATTTTGAGTTAAATTTGCAACAAGGTTGCAACAAATTTTAAAATATTTTGTTATCCAAATAACTAAATCGCATGTGCATTTCAGTAACTGTTTTAACAATATATTTTGTGTATTCTTATTTATCCATTTTTAAAGTAACTGAATGAGTTTTTCTTCTCTTTGAAGACGATGGTGATAGTTGTGAAGATAGGTTTTCCTTATCAGATGATATTATTTGCTTGTGTATTGTAGCGTAATGGCATTCCACGTTACCGATATGTGCTTTAATTACCCTTTGGCATAGCAAATAAGTACCCAAACCATTATTGTCCAAAGCGACATAATCCTCTAAATTATAAAGCTTTAAACGACCCATTTCTAACAATGTTTTTAAATTACAGGTAAGTAAATATTTTTTTCACAATTAGAACAGAATTTTCTTTTATTTAAATTATTTGAAATTAAATACCAAAGTATACAAGTAGTCCGACTCTCTATTCATGAAATTTCTCTCTCACATATATGGGTGCAGTGTGAACTGAGAAAACTACAACCAAAAGAAAACAAGTGTGAATTATATTTGGCCCGGCAGAATCTATATACCCACCATCAACCTTTTCCAATTTGACGTTATATGGGAGGTGGGCAGTAAAGTGGGCGGACCACACCCATTTCTTGTTTCCGAGTTTACATTGGTCCTTGAACTATTTGAACACAATTTCGTTGATTTTCACCTTATATGGGAGGTGGGCGGTAAAGTGGGCGGACCACGCACATTTTTGGTTTCCGAGTTTATACCGACTCCCGAACTATACATACAAAATTTCGTTATCGTACATGCTTTTATTGAAGAAATATCAACAAAAAAAGTATGAAACGGACACCTTGTGTTTCTAGTTTTTAGCCCATAACTTTTTTGTTTATTAACCGATTTTGTCCATTTTCAATACCAAACAAACCTTATATAAGACAAATTTCGTCCCCCTACGTTACCCCGTTCGAGCCCTATCCTGCTTTCAACAGACAGACAGACGGACGGACATAGCTAGATCGACTCAGAATCTAACCAGGACACAGAAAATATATACTTTGTGGGGTTTTAGATGATTCCTTCGACATGTTACACACGGAATAACAAAACCAATATACCCCCCATCTTTTTGATGGTGGGTATAAAAACACAAAAATTGTAACAGCAAATATCCAAATTATTATTCATTTTTAAAAATTATTGCTCTCACTCACGTAATTTAAATTTTTTTGATCACTATTATAAGATTTTAAGTTAAAAAAGAGGTCCATTTTGCACGAATTTGAAAAATATTTTTTACATAAATTTTTGACATTTTATTTTGTTTGCTTCCAAAAATTGAAAATTCAAACAAATTGAATTCGAAAACATTTTTATAGAACTCTGTGTATATAGGAAAAATAAAAAGCACCAACACATTTACATTTTTGTTACCAACACATACTTAGAGTTAGGTACTTTTTCACTAACACACTCTTAGAGTTAGGTACTCCTGCCAAAGAGTCGGACTACTTGTATATACTTTGTTAAATACAATGTACAAAAAGAAACTTTTTTTTACTTTTTTTGTGAGAATTTTATTATTTCGAACTTTAGGTATTTTTTACAAACATTTTTTATTTTCTGTTTTTTTTCTTGTGTTGTATAAAATATTTTCTGAACTTTGAAGAAATTTTTTTTTGTTACAAACCTTATAAAAACTTTTTCCGGCCCTTGATTTGTACATCTTTCATGTGCAATCGTGCGTATGAGTAATATATATATTTTTTATAACACGTATAATCTAGTATTCCTTAGTAATATTTATAATATTGAAGGAATTATGTCCCCAGAACTTGTATTTGTTATTTGAGCGTTAGCAACTGCAAGTCTATTCAAAAATTATTTTGTAGTAGTATGACGTTTTTAGTAAAAAGGATATATGACAGCTACGATAGTTCTTGCTCCGATTAAAAATAATCGCACATATAATTATAGTCATATAGGTACTAATATGACCAACTTTTAGAATTTTGTTTTTAGGTTTGTGGAAAATATTGCATTTTTCAATTTCAGGATGTATTTTTCTTAGTCATTCCAATTTTTAATAGTATACAAAATTTCATTATACTAGGATAACTCCTTCTGTTTTTGTTCAGTCGTTATATGGTACCGAAACACTGTGCGTCCGTCAGAAAATACTTTGCGGGTATTTAGCTTACATATGGACGTATTTAATTAAAATAATTTAGTGATTTGTTAAATTTTGAAATCAAAAAGCTGGGATTTGAGAATTAAAAAAAAAAAAAAAATGTTTTAAAATTCACAAAGTTTGGCTTGTGGGAAGGCCTTTCCGCCGAGCACCTCAGGATTTCTTTACACGCATCTGCGTTAAGATTTCTTATGAAGAAATTAAAAGACTATATAGCCCAGAGTAATAAAGAAATTGTATAATGAATTAATTATGCCACCTTTTTAGAAAAAAAAAAAAAAAAAGTATTTAAATTTGTTCAGTTCCAACTTCAGATAAATATAACTATTTATCGGAATCATATATCTTTATAATTGTTGCAACAATATTAATTAGAATATAGGAAAACACGTGAATATTTAAAAAAAAATTGGTTGCAATATTAAGTCCACTAAATTAAAAAAATTATCGAGGCTAAAAATGAGAGAAAAATTTATTTCGACCTAAATATCTCTTAAACTAAAGTATTTTTTATAGAGATTTACAAGGACTATCTATGTATAAAATTTCTTTTCTAAGGAGTGAGATCGAAAAATTCTTAACATATATATATGTTAATAAAACGAAACCACAAAACTTACAGTTTTAATTTTTTTTATTTGATTGAAATTATTATTACAATTTAATAAAAAAAATATGTTTATAGATTTAATCACTAGTGATGAAATTTTGAACCTTTTTCGAAAACCCTTCCATTAACGTTTTTATAGTGCTTTCTGTCACTTTGCTCGAACAGGTAGTCCATCTCCGTTTAAAATCTACCACACTTTTGGACACCTTTTTTGCGCACTTCAATTCTCTTTTAACAAGAGCCCAATATCTCTCCACTGGCCTTAGCTCCGGGCAGTTTGGAGCATTTGCCTCTCTTGGTACAAATACCACATTATTGTTCTTGTACCACTCAAGGGCTTGTTTACCATAGTGACAGGATGCCAAGTCAGGCCAAAAATAAGTGGACACATTACGAAGTCTTATGAATGGAAGCAGCCTTTTTTGTAAACATTCCTTGATGTAAATTTCGGTATTTATAGAGCCCGTTGAAACAAATGATTGGCTTCTTTTGCCGCAACTGCATATTGCTTGCCATACAAAGAACTTTTGGGGAAATTTTGTCTGCTTTTGGGTCCTAAACTTTTCTTCAACATTCCCTCGAGCATCAGCAACATACAATTTTTGACCAGGAAGTTGCGAAAAATCTGCCAGAATATATGTTTCGTCATCCATTATGCAGCAAGAATATTTTTTTATAAAACTTGACTTCAATTTCCGTGCTCTGTTTTTGGCCTCTAAATTTTTAGCAGCGTTCCTGTCAGGAACTTTTTGAGCCTTGTATGTTTTTAAACCTGCATTAGCTTCAACTTTTCGTACTAAATAGTCCGAGCACTGAGCTAACTGGGCTGCTTTCCTACCGGATGTGTTGGGAGCTCTTTTGAAAATGATTTCTATTTTTTTGGCTTTAGAAACATCATGTGTTCTTCTACCTGTACCAGGTTTTCTATCAACGGACAAGTTCTCCCGGTACTGTTTAATAACATTGGAAACAGTTTGACGGCAGACCTTTGAATGCTTAGCCAACTTTTTGCAGGGCCAAGTTGGGTTTTGTTGAAAATATTTAATAATTTTAGTACGCACTTTTTTCTGGTCACTCATTTTAATCAGATTAACAACAAATGAATATAATTGACATTAAACAAAGGTAACTTGATAAAAAAAAAAAAGAAAAAAAAAAAAAGATCAAATAATACTTGGGTTAAAAGTTTTAATGAAAAACGTGTGTTAAGAATTTTACGATCTCACTCCTTATCATATTATAAATGAATTTTTGAAGATTTTTAAAAATTACATACCAAAGATAGCCAATTTTGGAAGACCACCCACTACCTCCCTGGTCCCCAAGGAATATGAACTCCACCTAAGCAACCCAAAAATACCTCAGGTCTGATCATATATAATTATCTTGAGATACATATCTTCAAAGGTTCACACTTTACATAATTATGTTGGAGGTATCCTATTTTGAGCTCTATAAACTCTGCTTCTGTAGGGTCCTCCTTCCGAACTTAAAATTGCTCTTCTGCTACGATTATGTATTTATGTAGATAATACCAGCCGATTAGAAGTTACAAATTTATTTCCAAAAAATTTCGACTCTGCCCCACTGTGCAATGTTATTCTTCAAATGTTTATAGGGTATTCATTGATATAACATGCGTACAATGGAATAATGTGTGGTTTAACAAAAAATGTTTCTATTAGGATCTCACAATTACTATACAAAGTAAAACATACAAGTATAATATGGGAAAATTGGTGAAGAAGTGGAGGCCACATCTTTTTCCTTATTTATTTCACAAGGCGTGAATAACGACTAAATCCTTCTCTATTCGAAACGTTACGAGCAAGAATTCGTGAAAAAATTACGAATTTCTAATGGATCTTATAGAAAAAAAATCATAGGCCGTTTCAAGTCCAGAGTATAATGTGAATTCAATAATAACAGTTAGGGCCTTTGAGAAGGCCAGTATGAATTTAGATTTCCCAGCTTGGTAGATGTTTCACAACTACCAACATAATATTGTGTTATACGTGTGAATAAATGTCAATATATATGCAAAGTTAATCCTTTATTCAATCCTTTGAAATTAAATTAAAACAAATTTTTATGAATATGTTAATAAACATGATATTGAAGATTTTATGTAAAAGTTTGTTGTTTATTTCATAGATGTTATTATACATTTTCAGATGGAAATGTTTATTTACCATTGTAGCCATACTATGGTAAGTATATTTGAGCACCACAAATACGAATTTAGTGGAGACTGGGGCAGTTTCGGCACCTTTTTTTTAAAGGTCTGAATCTAAGAATGTATTCGACAGATTTTAAAATGTTATAGCTTGATGTTATCCTTGGATATTGAACAATAATATATTGATACAAAATTTTATGAATACTTAGCATTGATTACTTATTTTTGGCAATTAGTAGAAAAAGTCATTTTTGCTAAATGTGCCCCACGCCGGGGTAGCTTCGGCATTTGACGGCGCACACTCGCCTACCATATTCTTAAAGACATTTGGATAGAAAAATTTCATTTAAAGATAGAATAACGTATTGGTTATGAGCCAACAAAGTATTCATTTACTCGCTGGATAAAAATAATGAAAAATAAACATATTTCATTAACCCTTAAAACAAAACACAAAAATATTGTTTTTTAAATAACTATCTCGTTTTTTATGTTCGATTCAATTGTTTGGCGTTTAATATTGTAATTTCTAGCGGCGGACGTTGGAGTCTTAATATCACGCAAAACATTAGACATTTAACAGATTCCGAATGTTGCCCAATTTAAAACGCCGAATCTACCCCGAAAGCACTACTTACACTCTTTTCTTTTAATCTACAACAAAGTTTTAGCTTTCACTTATTTTTTTTTTTAGAAAAATATCACAATTCTTAATGTTAGTTTGTAAACTCTGTTTTAAATATTGAAAAATTTCAGATACAAAATACTTAAAAATTAGAGTCAAAATATTACAAAAACACTTGCAAAAATACTAAAACATCTGCATCTAAGTCAGTTGTTAAGCTAGAGATCAAATTCCGTGTGAGTTATTTATTAAGCTTTTTGATACATTTACATAAATAGTTAGTGATGCACAATGGTTGCTTCATATCGAAAACGTCATTGCCGAAGCTACCCCAAAGCCGAAGCTGCCCCAGTCTCCCCTACTTAAAATATTTATATGAACAATCGATAGTTATTAAATGAAAATACTATTAACATGGTTGAATTTTTTAAATAAAACTGTATTAGATATTAATAACACATTGATGCTTTTCACTGTTTGAGATTTTGTTAATTTTACTAAATTCCAAATGTTAAAATTACTGATTTAAACATTTCTATAAAAAATAAAAAATATTTCTATCAGAGAAACAAGCCGATCGGCTCCAAGCCGGTTTTGAGCCGCCGCCGTGTAATTTTCTAAGTCGTGCGCCGCCGCCTATTTTATCGGCTCAAAATCAGCCGCCGTAATTTTTAAATTTTTATTCAAATTCAACAAAAAACACATAGTAAAATAATAAAGTACTCGCACATCTACAAAAACAAAAATTGCTTGTATTTTGCTAGTGTAAAACTACTGCCCACAATGTCAGAATGCTTTGAACGGAAAGATGAGAGAACGAAAGAGAGCAAGAGAAAAAAACTCAAAAAATATTTTACATGTGAATACAAAAACAATTTGACAGTACCGCGAGGTTTGCCAATGAAAAAATTGTAAAACAACTGTTCTTACGAGTATACTTATTATACTATGAAAAAACATATCTTTCTATCTTATACGAAGAAGTTAATGAAGTGGCTCCATCTATTATTATAATTTTATTTTCATACGATAAATTTATTAGAATAAAGGATAATAGAACGTATAATAAATCATGTATTCCTCATTTCTTTTTCAATTACTTTACGTTTTTTGTAGATGGGGAGCACCTGCACAATGTAATATTTATTAAATCCAAGCCGAAAATTTAGCCGCCGCCGAATTAGTTTAATTTGCGCCGCCTCCGCCGATTAAAAAGTGCAGCGCCGCCGCCGCCGAAAATTTTGCCTCGGCTTGTTTCTCTGATTTAATAGTCAATATTAAATAGAAATACTCATTATCAGTGGTTACAAAGGTTTTTTTTAATAATTCTGTAACTCTTGATTCGTTAAAGATATCTGAATTAAATTTGATATATATATGTTTAAAAAAAAATATATAAAAATCGCAGTTGATTTGTAGAAGTTAAGAAACTTCTATTTACTCAAAGTGGTCAACTTTGATACCCTGTAGCTTATCTCGTTTTATTACCAGATGGCCACAAGATTATTTCTCTGAAAGCTTAGGTCCTTCCCCACATTAAAATTTGATCATACTTACTAGTAGTTTAGGAGATACAGATTTATTACCGATTGGCCCCATAGCAGTCCAAATACGATACTTTGCATATATTTAAATGTACTAATCCATAACATTTTGCTTTATTTTATTTTTTTTTTACATTAAGTTATACTCAAATTGTTCTTGTGGTACCAGCAAACAAACCTTTAGTTTGGAAAGTTGTTGAAAGTTTGCTAGAAGTTTGAAGTATCAGCTTAAATGTCAAATATACATTAATAAGAGCCTCTTGATACTTGCTAAACTTTAGCACAAATTTAATATACGAACTGTTTGAATTTAAGGAAAATATTTTTTGGTTTCTGTATATTAATGACTTTTATTTAACTTTGTCAGAAACTCCTTCAATTATTTTGAGTATGACTTAAAATGTTTGCCAAGAATTGAATAAAATGAAATATATTAAAAAATATATATAAAATTTTAAATTAAACAAAGTATTAATATTACGTATTTTATTAGTACATTAGTAATTCAGACTGTAATAAACAAATTTTGTATTTGATTCTGTTCTTATTTTTCTTTCATTTTTATGTAGAAAAACATTATCGATACATATGAAAATCAAATGTTTTTGAATAAAAATCTCGTTAGCATTTTGAAAAAATTATAGGTAATTTTAAAATCAAAAATTCGATGATAGTATTCGAATTATTAACAAATCTTAGTAAAAATATTATAAATAAATTAAATAATTACCCAATACACAAAACCGTTATTGTGTTATTTGTTAAAGTTTTGTATCGAGGGCTTATATTCAAATCGGCCTCATGCAGATTTACAAATTTTTTTTTTTTTGCGTCAGACTCTTCAGTTTTCTATTTTTTATATATGGTGTTAAGTTTGGAGTCAAAAGTTAATTCTAACACTATGTTTTTCACTTTTTGTTTTTGGGCTATCTACAAACAGTATATTTTTTTTTTTTAAAGAAAAAACGGTCTATCTGCAAGTTTTTGTTTGATTTTCAAAGAAATGTAAAAATAAAAATTGATAAATAATAAGAATTTTCTTTGCGATTTGAACTTTTTTTAAACGTTTTGAATAAGAGTCTTAATATATCTTACAAAAATGTTGTTATCTCAATGCAGTCTGAAGAAAAAAGCCATTGAAGTTAGATTTTTAACCTTTTTTAGATGCTTATAAATCATACGCAGGTACACCTATCAATATTTTATGAAGCTAAGTGGGAGTACTATACCATAGATTTGAAGACAGGAAGGAAATCTTATAAAATTGGTAATTTTAAGCAAAATATCTTAGATACCAAAAGCAGTTTCTTAAAAAAATTATAATTAAATAAAAAGTGCAATAAACATCGTCTTTAAAGGTTTTAATCATTTTTGAGTTGTTGATATACAATTTAATATAATTTTAATTGGTTAAAATTTTTTTTGCAAAATTTTTTTCGCATGCAACTTTTTTTTTTATTTCTAATTTAATTTCTAATTTTAATTTTGAACACATTTTCGTCTTTTTAGTAAACATTCCTGTTATTTGAAATTTCTAACGATTAAAAATGGTCCAGCCAACCACAAAATTTAGCTTTTTTTATCTCCTGATTGATATGATATCATAAATTTAACATATTCTCAATTTTGGCTCCATGAAATAACTCCACACAAAATAACTCCCCAAAGTAAAAAATGAAATACGACCCCAATTTTGGGGAGTTATTTCGTTATACAATAATGCATAATTTTTGAAAATGAAATAAATCCCCAACGAAATGAAGTAATTCCCCAAACAAAAATGAAATTACTCCCCATTTTTTGGGGTTTTATTTCATTATAAAATAGATCCCCATTTTAAGAATGAAATAAATCCCCATTTTATTTTATTATATGAATATTTTTTATTTAAATAAACGTTTATTTTTTTAAATATATACTTGTATAGAATCTTCGACAGTATTTCTACAACAGGGACAATTATAATTTTGTGTATTTTTAGCAACTGCTTCAGCCAAAAGCTTTACATGTCATTCGTCGCAAATTTTCAGATGCTTACAACGCAAAAGAACAACATTTGGAGCTTTTTCTTTACAAACTACTCATTAATTTTCATTGCTAGAAATTGATAGTTGGAGATACTCATCAGCTAATTCATCGTCTAAATTCTCATCTTTGAAAATGTCAAGTTTATGTACCATATTAACGAATATTTCATTCCTTACATAGACCATTCGTGAAAGGAATGCATTGGCTGTTGTGCTACCTTTTTCTAGCAGAAGACTTGCTTCTTGCATTTTTTGGTCTTTGCTCAGTCGTCTTCTTTTTCTACTGGGTGATCCTCCACTTTCACACAACATGACAAAATGTCTGCTTTTATAAAACTCCTCGTTTCTAATTAGTCCCACGAATTTAAAAAAAATTACCATGTTTTTCGGCAAATCGACAGAGTACATCATTATATGCCTCGACAATGGCTGTCGTTCTGGTTTTTTGATTAAAAACGCTAAAATTATTACATCCCACTTAATTTGAAATCAAATTATATTAAAAATTTCATGAAATTATAAAAAATAGGAGTATATATAATTATATGTAAAATCGTGTTTACCTTATTTATCCACTGTGTTTCAAAGTATTGAATAAATCCTAAAAATAAGCCTTCACTGTCCATAAATAAAATACTAATCTTTATTTCACAAAATGAATTTCGTACTAATTCTGGAGGAAGTAATGCAATTTTGTGATAAAAGAGTGATGCACTTTTAGATGATCGAATATACTGAAGCAACGTTTTTCGTTTACACATATTTCCTCTAATAGCCTGGCAAAAATGAAACCTAACAAAAATGCAGAGTATTTTTATTAAAAAAAACGAATGTTTAACAAATATTAATATACTTATATTTAAATTAGTTTAAATAAGTAATATAAATATGTATGTATAATAAATCAAATATTTTGATACATAAAAAAATGTGTTTAAGTTCGAATTGCATTTTTTGGCGATGTTATTAAATTTTTGCTAACGATATATTGCAATCCTCGTTGATATATTTTTGGTAGCATCTTGATCACTGAAATAATCAGAATTTAATATTTGAATTAGAATATAAAACTTTGCTTTTACCTTTCACAAATCTGGCGGAATGAAGATCTTATTGCACTCATCCCCGCTTTATCGCCTCCAAGAACTCCTGCAAGATCTTGGCAATTATTTTTTATTTTATTTAGAGCTCTTAACTCATTGTAAATTTCTTCTTCGTTCTCGTGATTGTGTTCTACATATTTTTTTTTTCAGCAAGAACACATATTCCATCTGAAAGAAGATTAACCATATCTTTGCAAGATTTATTTCTGCACTTATATTTTTCTGTATTATTGTAAACCGATTTTTTCACATACAACATTTTTTGTTCAATTACATACAGTAATTGACTATTTTTACGGTATCCACTTATCACTTCAAAATTCATTGTTCTTTAATTATTGACCGATCTTAAACACGCGGCATTCTGTTACATACTAATTACTTAATAACAATTTTTATTTATGAATGGGTAATATAAAGAGTAAATATAACGGTATACAACTTGCACTTTTTCCAAATCTCAATATTTTTTAAAATGAAATAACTCCCCAAAAAATGTTTTTGGGGTTTTGTTTCGTTCTTAATATTTGGGGATTATGAAATAACTCCCCAAAAATAAAAATGAAATAAGTCCCTAAAAAATGAAATTTATCGTTGTTTTTGCGCTCTGTACAAAATGATGAGGACTTATTTCATTTTTACTTTGGGGAGTTATTTCGAGGGGAGTTATTTCATGGAGTCGTAAATTTTTTCCCAAAAATATTATGTTTTACACCTTTAATTTCCAATAAACAAAACGGATTATATGAACGTTTTATAACATACATTGAAAACAATTAAGCAAAATGGGCTATCTACCATAACTTCGCGAATAATGGAGTTAAAAATTTATTTTTCAGTGTGAGGTTTAGTACACGTAATATTAATAACTCGTAGAAGAACGGATTGCAAAATGTTGAAAAATGAGTTGGATAAACAGTTTTTATGTTCTCCTGAACAATAGTGCCCTCGATATGAAGAAAAATAATAATTTTTAAAAAATAATACACTTTGTGAATATGTGAGTTATTTTCGAATGAATTGTTATATTGTTATTTTGAAAAATGTAAAAATTTAAAAATTATTTTATTTATTTTTTTTTTTTTTTATCAAAATGTTGTATAAAATCTTACTTTTTGATAACTAGGACTTTTATATTTACAACATCCATCTTAAATTATAACAATTGATTCGGAATCAATTTCTAAGTCAATTTAACGCCCGCCTTATATACTGCCTGGTTGCACTGCTAGCTTGTTGTCTGTGTATGTAAAACTTGGGCACAAAGAAAAAGTTTTAATTTTAAAGATAATTTTATCTAATTTGGAAAATGGGACAATTTTAGTATAATGCTAAAGTTTACTGAAATTGGCTATGATCGGTCCATTATTTCACTTTGCATCCATGCGAATATTCTCCCTGAACAGTATTTAAATATTCATAAATACATTATTTATACCAGAATTGGGGGTAGTGCACTAAGTTTGCAGTCTCCACTAACACTTAGTGATAGTGCAAAATTTTTAAATACAATTATTATTTTTTTTTTATTGGTGAGTTAAAAATTAGCAGCCTCACTAAGCATAGTGGTGTGAAAAAAAAAAAAAAAATCCACTAAAATTAATTAGTGATAGTTAAAATGTTGGAAATGATCTCTGTTCCAATAATATGCGTAGTGGAAGTTTACGTGATACCCCAATGTAGCCAAAGAAATATTCGAGTTGTTCAGTATTCAGTATTATAAATTCATTTATTAAACGTGTTAATTCACAGAGATATTTAAGAGGAATGAAGAAAATAATTGTTATAAGTTTAACCGTTATAAACAATTCAGAGTTGTATGCATTTGGGTTGTAAAGTAAGGTTGTAATTTTTCTTATATAAAATTTTTTAAGCTCAAGCCTAGTGCAACATTTTTTTTTTTCTTCACTAAATAATTTAGTACAAAAAAGGTCCTCCACTAATGTTAGTGGAACTTAAAAATTATTCACTAAATTGAAAGAATTCTCAATATGTTTTAAAATTCTATTCACTAAATACAAAATAAAGACTAACGCACATTTTCACAACTCAATTTAAATGTTTTTTTAAAATAAATATTTTATACAAATATTATATTGAAAATTGGTTTGTGAATGAAAACAAAAATTCATTAAGAAAACAATATAAAAAAATTTAGGAATATAAGCAATTTAGCAATTATTTGCTTTAAGCAAAACAAGTTTCTCGAAATTGGAATCACTTAATTTATTTGTGTGAGGAGCGTCCACTATTCCACTGAAAGAGAACAAGCGTTCTACTGGAGCAGAAGAAGGCAATGGCGTGTTGAATTTTAAAAACATTTGTCTAATCATCGAATATTTTTTCAGGCAACTCAAATTAGTCTCTGCATCCAATAGAAACGTATCTAATTCATTTTGTATGCCATATTTTTGTATAAGTGTTGAAGGTCCTGATATGAAATATTTGTATTAAAAACAATTATTTCAATTACTATCAGATTCTACGAAATCTAAGAAACCTATGTCAGCACAATTATTTGGCGTTTTTACTTCTTCCGTTACTTTAGTACATATCGAAGCTCTCTCAGTAAACTTTTGCATTAAAACATCCACTGTCAGCTGATGTGCAGTTTGTTGTAAAATAGGCAAAAACCGAAGCATTATTGCGGGATGGGAGATTGCAATAAGTAAAGCCAGGTCTGCCTTTTCGCCTCTTTCAAGAAAACACTTTATTTTATATAATTTATTGAGACAATTACTTATTACCTTTAAAAAACACTTCGAATCTTTAAACTAACGAGTTTATTAGTTCCGCACAAACTCCGATTAAATCTCTAATTCCATCACTTTCTGAAATTCTTGCAAGCTTCACTTTTAGCGATAGTATTGCTGCAATGAAGAATCCAAAATACATTTGATTTTTCCCTTGTAGGAAGTCTATTGCATTTGCTATTGGTTCCATTATTATTACATAACGCTCCAAATACTCCAAATTAAATGAGGACAATTTTGTAACACCTAAGTTATTACATAATGTTGGCAGCTTTTCCTTATGCGTTAATAAGCATTTTACGTTTATCGTAAAGCGAGTTCCAACGAGTGATTGTTGGCATCTTTAAAGATGTGGATAAAGTTCCTTTTATTATTTCTATCTAAAATGATTGGCAATGTAAAATTTTCATTATGAATTATACTACAACATATTTCATCCCCGTCATTTTCAGAACCACCACAAATTAGAGCTCAAATGTATATATATATATATATATATATATATATATATATATATATATATATATATATATATATATATATATATATATATATATATATATATATATATATATATATATATATATATATATATATATATATATATATATATATATATATATATATATATATATATATATATATATATATATATATAATATATGTATACATATTTTTATACCCACCACACCACAGGCCACAGGTGTAAAGGGTATATATAAGTTTGTCATTCCGTTTGTAATTCCCACAATTTTCGTCGGAGAGCAAAAAAGTTGACATTTTCGGGATCCTTGTAAGAAATGATGACGATAGGACCATGTCCGTCCGTCCGTCCGTCCGTGTGTCGGTTGAAATGGCGTTTATGAAGCCCACCGATAACTGACATATATAATATATATATCAAACGATCGGAAATGCTTTCGAGAATTTTGCTATTGGAATTCAGCAAGATCGGTTCATACAATGCGGAGATATGTTAAAAAAACCGGTTTTAAGAACCGGTTTTCCAATTTCTGAAGCCTCTGTATATACTACGGACTTCGTTTTTACAAAGAAGTCTCGGACATTTTTTTCTGAATTTTTGTTCTGAAAAAAGGAAATAAATCGGTTCAATAATAACTGAGATATCGGACAAAACGCATTTTTTATTTTTTAAAGCCCTCGTTTAAGCTATAGATTTTTATTTTTATACAGATCGGTCACAAATATTTTTATAAAATTTCGGGTTTTTGGATCAGCAGGATCGGTTTATAAATGGCGGAGATATGCTTTAAAAACCGGTTTTTGAAACCGGTTTTTCAGTTTCTGAAGCCTCTGCATATACCAGGGACTTCGAATTTTCAAAGGAGGCTCGGAAATTATTTTCTGAATTATTGTTCTGAAAAAATGAAATAAATCGGTTCAGTAATAACTGAGATATCGGGGAAAACTAATTTTTTATTTTTGAAGCCCTTGTTCAAGCTACAGATTTTTATTTTTATATAGATCAGTCATAAATGTTTTTATAAAATTTCGTTTTTTTTAATAAACCAAATTCGTTCATAATCAACAGAGTTATGGCCCAAAAACAAATCTGTTAAGAATATAAATACACATACAAACATGTATATTAAGCATTGTAATGACTATTAGTGACGTTTTTTGTTTTTTTGTATAGACAAGTAGTTTAGTTAGAAACAGTAGTAATATAATGAATAACAGTGTTGTTGTTGTTCTTTGTATATGCAGTCTGTACAAAAATAAATAGATATGGAATTGTTGTTGTTTATTTTTAAAAACTAAAACATATCTGTTAAGAATATACATAAATACATACACAAACATGTATATTAAGCATTGTAATGACTATTAGTGACGTTTTTTGTTTTTTTGTATAGACAAGTAGTTTAGTTAGAAACAGTAGTAATATAATGAATAACATTGTTGTTGTTCTTTGTATATGCAGTCTGTACAAAAATAAATAGATATGGAATTGTTGTTGTTTATTTTTAAAAACTAAAACATATCTGTTAAGAATATACATAAATACATACACAAACATATATATTAAGCATTGTAATGACTATTAGTGACGTTTTTTGTTTTTTGTATAGACAAGTAGTTTAGTTAGCAACAGAAGTAATATAATGAATAACAGTGTTGTTGTTGTTCTTTGTATATGCAGCCAGTTTGTATATACACACATAAAAAAATATATAAATATGGAATTGTTGTTGTTGTTTATTTTTTAAAAGCAAAGCCTGCTGTGATTGTTTTTTTTTATATATTCAAATTTTCGTAGTTTGAAAAAAAAATTTAGATTTATATATGTGAAAATATGAAAGCATACGTTAAGGCGAAAATTTTATTATTTGTCGGTAATATGGTAATATGATGTCGATAAGACAGTAAGATGGTAATATGGTGAAGGGTATCAAAGATTCGGCACAGCCGAATCTTTTTTCAATTTCATTTTTATGATATTTTTTACATAAAAATTTAAGACATATGAGTCACAGTTGAATGTTTAATATTGGTTACCAAATACAATAGTTTTCCGCTTTAACGAACATTCGTTTTAACAAACATCACATTTAAAGGACGGGCAATATTTGTCTATTGAGTATCTTATATAAGGAACAAAAAATTCATTACATACTCAGTTTAACGAATAAATAAGTATAAAATTATTCGAAAGAAAATTAGTTTACTTAAAAAAATATTGTAAATCCTACTAAGTAAAAAAAAAATAAAACGTTATTCTGTTATTTTGGCATTTTACGCTATTTTATAGAGTAAATAGTAAAAATCTTTGCAAGAAATGAGCGTTTATGCAAAAAGTATGGCTTTATAAAGCTATAGTTTATAACATTTTAAGATTAAAAATGAAATTGAAAAAAGATTTGGCTGTGCCGAATCTTTGATACCCTTCACCATATTACCATATTACCATCTTACTATCTTATCGACATCATATTACCATATTACCGACAAATAATGAAATTTTCGCCTTAACGTATGCTTTCATATTTTCACATATTTAAATCCAAATTTTTTTCAAACTACGAAAATTTGAATATGAAAAAAAAACAATCATAGCAGGCTTTGTTTTTAAAAAATAAACAACAACAATTCCATATTTATTTATTTTTTTATGTGTGTATATACAAACTGACTGCATATACAAAGAACAACAACACTGTTATTCATTATATTACTTCTGTTGCTAACTAAACTACTTGTCTTATAGGCAAAAACGTCACTAATAGTCATTACAATGCTTAATATACATGTTTGTGTATGTATTTACGTATATTCTTAACAGATATGTTTTAGTTTTAAAAAATAAACAACAACAATTCCATATCTATTTATTTTTGTACAGACTGCATATACAAAGAACAACAACAACACTGTTATTCATTATATGACTGCTGTTTCTAAATAAACTACTTGTCTATACAAAAAACAAAAAACGTCACTAATAGTCATTACCAGGGCAAGTTTTTATATGCACAAAAATAATTGAAATATGCGCTTGAAAAAGCACGAAAAAATAGTATAATATGCACAGAGATATGCAAAAATAGCATGAATATGCATATAAAAACCGAAGAATTAATGCATTCTTATATATTAATGTGTAGAAAATATGCCCAAATATGCATTTTTTTAACTTTCAATCTCAAATAAATTTCGATGTTTATAAAAATATAACTATTTTAATTTTAAGTATCATATTTGACGCTTCCGAATTTTTTTTATTTACAATATTTACAATGTACTCAAAATACTCACAAACAAATTTTTTGAAATCATTTGATTGAACTCCAAAAAATCATTAAAAAAATTGTGTTTTTGTTAAGAAAACTAAATTTTGTATCCATTATAAGCAAATTTATGCAAAGATTTAAAATATAAGCATTTTTGGTGAAATTCTTTTGAAATATGCAAATGCTTACTTTCCAAACGAAAAGCTTGAAAAACTTGCCCTGGTCATTACAATGCTTAATATACATGTTTGTGTGTGTATTTATATTCTTAACAGATTTGTTTTTGGTCCATAACTCTGTTGATTCTGAACGAATTTGGTTTATTAAAAAAAACGAAATTTTATAAAAACATTTATGACTGATCTATATAAAAATAAAAATCTGTAGCTTGAACAAGGGCTTCAAAAATAAAAAAAATCGTTTTCCCCGATATCTCAGTTATTACTGAACCGATTTATTTCATTTTTTCAGAACAATATTCAGAAAATAATTTCCGAGCCCCCTTTAAAAATTCGAAGTCCCTGGTATATGCAGAGGCTTCAGAAACTGAAAAACCGGTATTTAAAGCATATCTCCGCCATTTACAAACCGATCTTGCTGATTCAAAAAACCGAAATTTTAAAAAAATATTTGTGACCGATCTGTATAAAAATAAAAATCTATAGCTTAAACCAGGGCTTCAAAAAATAAAAAATTCGTTTTGTCCGATATCTCAGTTATTATTGAACCGATTTATTTCATTTTTCCAGAACAAAAATTCAGAAAAAAATGTCCGAGACTTCTTTTTAAAAACGAAGTCCCTAGTATATACAGAGGCTTCAGAAACTGGAAAACCGGTTCTAAAAACCGGTTTTTTTAACATATCTCCGCATTGTATGAACCGATCTTGCTGAATTCTAATAGCACAATTCTCGAAAGCATTTCCGATCATTTGATATATATATTATATATGTCAGTTATCGGTGGGCTTCATAAACGCCATTTCAACCGACACACGGACGGACGGTCGGACGGACGGACATGATCCTATCGTCATCATTTCTTACAAGGATCCCGAAAATGTCAACTTTTTTGCTCTCCGACGAAAATTGTGGGAATTACAAACGGAATGACAAACTTATATATACCCTTTACACCTTTGGTGAAGGGTATAATAATTTTTTGAAAAATATAAGGGATTCATTTTTGGATGCCCATAAAGTAAAATTATAAAGTGAGGGTGAATATTTAAGAATTGAGCACAAGACCTTTTCATGATTTTAATGACAAGGTAATTATAATATGCCAGTAACTTGTCGCTACCGCATAAGGAAACGAGAGCAAAAGCTATAGTCGGTCAAGCCCGACCATATGATACCCTACACCATTGTGCACATTATAATTCGGGGAGGGGTCTTTTATTAGACTTGGAGTCAAATGTAGACCGATACTCATAAGTGTAAAATAAAACATAAGAATACAGAATTTTACGTTGAGGCTGACATTTATATGAATTTATTCACTTGTGGGTGATTCCTGAAAGAGGGCCTTATATGGGAGCTATGGTAAATTATGGACCGATCTTTATAAAATTTGGCACTATCATTTGTGTTCATATAAAACTTATTTGCGTTGAATATTAACTTGATACTAACATTTTAATGGGATTTATGGCCGTTAAAGTGATTTTCGGAAAGGGGTTTATATGGGAGCTATGGTTAATTATGGACCGATCTTTTTGGCACACTTATTTGGACTTATATGAAACTTATATGTGCCAAATTTCATTAAAATATTGCTATATTTAAGGGATTTATGATCGTTACACTCTGGAGGACATTTGTATGGGAGCTAGGTGAAATAATGGACCGATCATAACCAACTTCAATATAAATTTTGGTTCAAAATTGCGACCTGTAGTTTGATTACAAGGTTTACATGGACGGACAGACGGACGGACGGACATCGTTAAATCGACTCAGAAAGTGATTCTAAGCCGATTGGTATAAATTAAGGTGGGTCTTAGACCAATATTTTTGGGTGTTACAAACATCAGCACAAACGCATAATACCCTCCCCACCTATGGTGGTGTAGGGTATAAAAATTAATTATATAGATTTTAACAAGGCTTAATTTTTCTACTATAGTAGCTCTCATTTATTATGAATATCAACTACTAACATTTTGTGTTCCATAATACTATAAACTGCAGCATTATTTTCATGTGGTATTTTTTTTTTTTTTTTTTTTTTGTCTGTCAAATATATTAACTACAACCTCGTGCTGCGAAAACATATTACACAACAGTCATTGTTTTCTTTGTTATGCTGGATATTTTTCTCTATTTGAAAATTTGCACTTAGATTTTTGTAATTTCGATGCTTTTTGTGTAAAATAAAACACATAAGAGTTATAATATAACCTAATGCATATATGTACGTTTGTATGTATGTAGTGTGTATGCTCGTAAGTATGTTTATGTTTTTTATCTTTCACAGGAGAATGTCTAGCAGCAATAAAATTTTCAACAAAAAGGCTGCTAAAAATTGTACTATAGCAGCAAAATCAAAACGAAAATAAATAATACTGCGCAATATGGGTTCAACAAAATTGTGCGTGAGCAACTCTACAGAAATATATTTTACTTCATGTGCAATGGTTTGCTTTTGCTGCTGCAAATTGCAGAGACGAGTCACAAATTTAGTAGCATAATTTTTTAAATCAATCTAACGATGTCCGTCCGTCCGTCCGTTTGGCTGGACGGCTGGCTGGCTGGCTGGTTGGCTGGCTGGACGGCTGGCTGTCCATGTAAACCTTGTGCACAAAGTACAGATCGCAATTTTGAAGATAATTGAATGAAATTTGGCAGGTGGGACTTTTATGACACAAGGACAAAGGTTATTGAAATTGGTTATGATCGGTCCATTATTTCACCTACCACCCATACAAATGTCCCCCCGGAATTAAGTTTCAACACTAAAACATGCTTCAGAAATAAGAATATTTTAATGAAACTCGGTACAAAGAAGTTTTGTATAAGTATCAATCTTTGTACCGAATTTTATGAAGATCGGTCCAAGATTAACCATAGCTCCCATATAAACCCCTGTTCCGAAAATCACATTAACGTGCATAAATCCCATACTAATGTTAGTATCAAGTTAATATTCGACACAAATAAGTTTTATATAAGTAGAAACAACATTGCCAAATTTTATTAAAATCGGTCCATAATTTACCACAGCTCCCATATAAACCCACTTCGGAGAATCGCCTTAAAGTGCATAAAATCAAGTAGATGTTAATATCAACGTATTATTCTGTATTTGTATATTTTATTTTACATTTAGTAAAAGTGTTGATCTAATATAGGTCTCCTCCCCGAATTTTTATGGTCATACATAATGGTGTAGGGTATTATATGGTCGGTCTTGACCGACTATACCTTTTTTTCTCGTTTTTTATTGTATAAATGAAACATTTGTATATTTATTGCACAGTCGTAAGTGAATTTTTTTAGCTAGAACTGCATATTTTAACCTTGGATTTTAATTCAAGTCACATCACATTAACGTGCATAAATCCCATACTAATGTTAGTATCAAGTTAATATTCGACACAAATAAGTTTTATATAAGTAGAAACAACATTGCCAAATTTTATTAAAATCGGTCCATAATTTACCACAGCTCCCATATAAACCCACTTCGGAGAATCGCCTTAAAGTGCATAAAATCAAGTAGATGTTAATATCAACGTATTATTCTGTATTTGTATATTTTATTTTACATTTAGTAAAAGTGTTGATCTAATATAGGTCTCCTCCCCGAATTTTTATGGTCATACATAATGGTGTAGGGTATTATATGGTCGGTCTTGACCGACTATACCTTTTTTTCTCGTTTTTTATTGTATAAATGAAACATTTGTATATTTATTGCACAGTCGTAAGTGAATTTTTTTAGCTAGAACTGCATATTTTAACCTTGGATTTTAATTCAAGTCACTGGTTAAATATATTCATTAAATGTTCCTTTTGCATTCGGTAAATAATTTTACAAACTCTATGAGCAATATAATGCTCAAGGTGCAATCATTGTTATTGCAGGCTCTACTAAACAAGCCATGAACTGCCTAAAAATATGTTTTTGGAACGGAAACGGCATTCGCCAACACAAGAATGAACTTGAATATTTCCTTAATAACCATCAAGTTGATATAATGTTAATCTCAGAAACTTATTTGACTTCAAGAAGCTTATTTAAGATGAATGGATATGCCTTTTATAACATTAAAGACCCCAGAGGTAGAGCATGTGGAGGCTCGGCTATTTTGATAAAAACTCGTATTAAACACTACTTGATGTGTGATTTTTGCGAAGAATATCTTCAAGCTACTACAATTTGCCTTGAAGATTTTCATCAAAACTTAGTGATTTCATCGATATACTCACCCCTAGATTTTCAATATCGGAAAATCAATATGAAACTTATTATAAATCACTAGGACCCTGGCAGCTGGCGATTATAATGCTAAGCATACATTCTGGGGATCACGACTGACTAACCCGAAAGGTCGTGCTTTGTTTGATACAATTTCTAAAATGGGATTGAATGTAATTTCGAGTGGAGAACCTACATATTGGCCTACTGATCCAAATAAAATACCGGATGTCATCGATTTTGCAGTTGTAAAAAATTTTTCATTGGAACTTATTCAAGTGGAATCTTTATTGGAATTATCTTCAGATCATTCACCCAATTTTTTTACTCTATTTAACCCCCGAGAAATTGTATCCCCCACTGGTAATTTAGCGATAGCAAACACAAGAATTAACTGGTTGAAATATAGAAAATATATCTGCACTCACTGCACAGAAAATATATCGCTGAAAACTCCAGAAGAAATCGATCTCTCTCTCAATAATTTTGAAAAAAGTTTAAAACTTGCTGCTGAACATACTACCCTAACCCCCAGACAAAACAGATACAATAGAATTTGTTCTGTTGATGTCGAACGGCTCTTGACTGAAAAAAGAAGAGTACGAAGAGAGTGGCAACTCCATAGATCCCCCCAACTCAAATCGAAATTAAGAAAATGCCAACAACGCCTTAATAAGCTTCTAGAGCAGTGATCCCCACACTTATACATTCACATTTTTTTAATGTGTGTTCTGTATAACCCTCCCGCTCTGAAATTATACACCAAAAAAATATATTCCTTTTTACAGTAAAATTATTTATAATAAAATGGAAATGAAAATAAAAGATCTTGTTTTTTGTATAAAAAATAAAAATTTATAATTCTTTCAAATTAACCATAAAATTTTGATTAATAAATGATATTATTTTTAGTAAAAATTCATATTTTGATTCTTATGTACCTCACTAACACATAACATTAAACATTTTTTATGAGTGTATATCAAGCAACAAGCGATAACACAACCTGCTTCGTGGAATGCTAGTGCTAGACTGAATTGATATGTGTGTTTTTTATTCATATCAAGAGAATAACACAAGAGACAAAACGCACGCGTGCATTGGTTTTGGGGAACACTGTTCTAGAGTATCCAAAAACTGAATCACTTACTAAATATTTGGAAAACCTAGATGCAACACCATATTCAAATTACTCATTATGGCGAACTACAAAAAATTTAAAAAGACCAGTTTTAAGCAGACCTCCTCTACGTAATACAAATGGAGGCTGGGCAAGAAATGACAGCGAAAAGGGGAATCTATTCGTTAGTCATCTAAAGAATGTGTTTACCCCAAATTTATCAGATGACATAATAGAGTTGCTACCTGTTGTATCGCATTATAGAGCAGTTGAACCCCTTTGTTTTGAGATTCGAGAGATCGAGAAGGCTATTTTTGATTTAAACTCCAAAAAAGCTCCTGGTATTGATAAAATCAGTAACAAGATGCTTTTGGAGCTGAAATAATACTTTCTATTTTCAACGCTATATTACGCCTTGAACACTATCCACCAGAATGGAAGGTTTCGTTGATTACTATGATACCTAAGCCAGGAAAAGATCACACTAAAGTAGAATCGTGTAGACCTATCAGCCTGTTATCAAATATATCAAAGCTGTTCGAGAAGCTATTAATGAACAAGTTGAACATAATAATGAATCGAACTGATTGCATCCCGAATTATCAATTTGGTTTTAGAAGAAACATAGCACTATTGAACAAACTCACAGACTTGTTAATGTTATATCAAGGCTTTTGAAGAAAATACACTTTGTTCTGCTCTTTCATCGACGTTTCGCAAGTTTTTGACAAGGTAAGGCACGAAGGCTTGTTATATAAAATAAGAGTAAATTTACCCATAAATACACATAAGCTATTTGAAAGCTATTTAACTCAACGGAAGTTTATTCTAAAAGAAGGAGACTTCCTAAGTTCACCCCAGCCTATAACAGCAGGCGTACCGCAGGAAGGGTCCTTTTTTGTACTTAATATTTACCTCTGATATGCCAATAAATAGTCAAACCCATATATCAACATTTGCAGATGACACAGCTATTCTGAAAACCCCCAAGAAGCATCTATACTCTTGCAAGATCATGTATCTAATCTAAAAACATAGTTAAAGCAATGGAAGATAAAAGTAAACGAACAGAAATGCATACACATAACCTTCACATTGAGGAGAGAATCATGTCCAACAATTGGAATAAATAATAAAGTTATACCCCAACAAACGGAGGTTAAATACCTTGGTATGCATCTAGATCGACGCCATACATGGAAAACGCATATTGAAGCAAAGTTAACCCAAATGAAGTTGAAAGCTCTTGAGATTAACTGGCTCATTGGAAGAAATCCTAAGCTGAATTTATACTGTAAATTATTGCTTTACAACACAATTCTAAAGCCAATATGGTGCTATGGAATTCAATTATGGGACACGGCTTCAGCTTCTAATGTTGAAAAAATTCAAAGGCGCCATAATAAAATTTTAAGAACAATTACATCTGCCCCATGGTATGTAAAAAATTCGAATATTCATAAAGATCTCGGCGTACCTCTGATAACTAACGAAATAAAAAAGCACGCATTAACATACCTAAAAAAGCTTGAAACACACCCAAACTCACTTGCTCGTAATATATTAAGGAGTAATGGCCACATACGCTTAAAAAGAAGAAATACGTCAGATCTGATCCGTATATGAAATGCACGAGAAAAGATGTTATCGCCTGACACTGGTTGGACGAGCTAAATTTTAATTTTTTAGATTTTAAGATTTGAATACTTATTGTTAGTTCTAATTTAAGAAGATTCAATAAATAAATACAAATATTAAAAAAAAAATTCCTTTTTTGAAATATTTGTATGATATATATTTTTTAAATAGTTAGGTTAGGTTAGGTTAGGTTCTTCAGGTTGCCGCCAATGAAACTGGATTACGGCTCACTTGGGTCCTGAGAGGTCCCTTTGTGTTACCTGTAAGAAGAAGAGAAAAAGAAAGATAGACAGGGGATGTGGAAGGATGCAGGAGAAGGGAGAAGAAAGGGGGTAGGATTGAAAAGTTTAGAGTTAGAGAAAAAGAGTAAACAGTAGTTCAAAAGATAATGCATAGAGTAGTCTAGCGAGATAATAGTATTAGTATTAGTAGTTGCATAACAGACAAAGTAGAAGAATCTGTCGCTGTATAGACATCAAAAGAGTCCACGTGTTGGAGTTCTATTCCCGGAACCATCCGCATTCCCTCACGAAAGAGTTAATGCCATTAATGCTGCTGATCGATAAATCGGTGAGGCTATCGAGAAAACCTTGTCCCAGATAACGCGATCGAAGGTTTTCCAGGGCAGGGCATGAACAGAAGAGATGGAAGATAGATTCCTCCTCGTCCTCGTTGTTACAGCTTCTGCAAAAATCATATGACTGGATTCCCAGTCTGTTGGCATGAATACCAAATCTGCAGTGTCCTGAGACTGCTGATACTACATTTCTCAGATGTGATCTCGAGAGACGCAAAAGGAAAGATGATCTAGCTGCGTCAAGCCTGGGCCATATCATCCTTGTAATATGACATGTGGGTTCGATTTCCCATCTGTGTTGTGCCATGTCATAAAATGCGATTTCAATACGCTTCTTACAGGCATTCAGGGGTAGACCACAGAACCAATCTATGTCAGCGTCCTGTAGGGTAGTACCGTGCCTTGCTAACTCATCGGCAGTGTTATTGCCCTGGTTGACCCCGTGTCCACGCACCCAGTTGAGTGCAATTCTCGAATGTGACGCCATCTCATTTAGGGATGTCCGGCATTCATGGACTAGATTTGATGTAGTATATACACCTGTCAGGGTTCTGATTGCAGCTTGACTGTCGGTAAAAATTACGATATCCCTACCGTATATCCTATAATACCTTAGCCAATTAACCGCTCCTTTAATGGCCATAATTTCGGCCTGTAAAATACTGCATTCGTTAGGGAGTCTGAACGACCTTCTTATCCCGAATTCAGCAATGTAAATGCCACCACCAACACCACGGGCATTCTTTGAGCCATCGGTGTAGATGCATAGGACTCCATCTGGGGGTGTGTTGTTCGGGTCCTCAGAAATGGAGAAAGTGTACCGTCTCGATAGGATCGGTTTGGGAGCGCAGTAGTCTATCAGCACGGTGAGAACGTTAGTTGTTCCTAATATGCTCGAGTGACCATACGCCTTATATTGCCAACCACATGTGGCGTTGAGCCTAGTTGCCGTATTCATGGCGAGCTTTCGGGCCAGAAGGTCCACTGGGATCCAGTTACTTTTAATTAAATGTATTTAAAAACGAGAGAAGATATAGTCGGTCAAGACCGACTATATGATACCCTACACCATTGCGTATGAGCACACAAATTCGGGAAGTGGATTTATATTAGAGCTGTAGACCAACACTTTAATTAAATCTAAAATAAAGTATACAAGTACAGAATAATGGGTTAATAATAGGGTATCCAATTATTTGGGTGTTTACATTAATCGGTTTATTCGAATAACCGAATAACCTTTGTTATACATATAAAACATATAAATTACACAAATTATAGCTTTTAATCTATTTAAATTGTTACTTAGAAACATGATATAAGATCGAATTCTTTTAAAAGGATATCATTTCGTAATTATTTCCTCCTATTTGTATGAATTTTTTTAGCTAATACTATAAATTATTCTACTTATTCCGCTTTATTTAATATATTTTTTATGTAAGTATATTTTCTGCGTAAGAATGATATTTTGTTAAACTAGTCTATATTAATATTTTTTGGGTGCATTTAGGAGATGATAATTAAAAGTATTATGACTTGTAAAACTTTGAATTTACTTTAAGAATTTCTATTGATACAAGTTTAATTATTTATGAAGATATAATATTATTACCTTTTCTTGACGCTTTTTATAAAACATCCTATCCCAACAAAAAAAAAAAAAACATCCAAAGAAGTCAGTAAGATACTGCATTTGTGATCCAGAAATAGTACAAATTCGTATAATTTTCAATGAATTGTAATTTTTGATACCTGAGTTATGTCATGCCATATTCACGATTTTGTGCAAAATTGCAATGAACATCCAAATTTTTGTTATTTTTAATTTTTTAATTTTTATTATTATTTTAATAAAGAAAATTGCATAATATTGTTTTGTCATTTTCTTCAGTTATTTTCTTCTTTTCTTTTTTTTTTTTGAAAAATAGAACAATTTGTTTAAATCTTTTATATATATTGAATCCTGTTTTATTACTTCTAAAACAAAAAGAAAAATTACTTCACTAAAAATTATGTTGTTTCTACTTATATAAAACTTATTTGAGTCGAATATTAACTTGATACTATCTTTCGTATGTGATTTATGCACGTTAAAGTGATTTTCGGAAGGGGGGTTTATATGGGAGCTATGGTAAATCGTAGACCAGTTTTCATAAAATTTGGTACAAAGATTGGTACTTGCACAAAACTTCTTTGGACCGAATTTCACTAAAATATTCCTAATATTAAGGCATTTTTAAGTGTGAAAACTCTATTCCGGGGGGACATTTGTATGGGGGGTAGGTGAAATAATGGACAGATCATAACCAATTTCAATAGGCTTCGTCCTTGTATCATAAAAGGACCACCTGCCAAATTTCATTCAATTATTTTCAAAATTGCGACCTGTACTTTGTGCACAAGGTTTACATGGACAGCCAGCCGTCCAGCCAGACGGACGGACGGACGGACATCGTTAGATCGATTTAAAATGTGATTCTGAGTCGATTGGTATACTTTAAGGTGGGTGTTGGATAACTCATTCTATGCGTTACAAACATCAGCACAAACACATAATACCCCGAACCATCTATGGTGGTGTAGGGTATAAAAAAACTATATTTTGTACACTTTTACTAAAATGTATGCAACAAATTTACTTTCAGTTAGTCCTATATTTTACGAACTTTTCGGCTTAACGAACAGGCCTGACAGCAATTAGGTTCGTTAAATCGAAAAATTACTGATCATGAAAATTTTAATGCATGTTACTGGTTAAATATATTCATGAGATTTTCCTGTATTTTTATGATTTTTATACATTACTTACTAAATTGTATGCAAAAAAAAAAAAAAAAAAAAAAAAAAAAAAAAATACTTTAAACTAACATTTTATATTACAAACTTTTCGATTTAACGATAGGATTAACAACAATTGAATTCGTTAAATCGGAAAACTATTTTATTTTATGACTTCCAGTGGCAGAAATAAATTTCCAAAACTTAAAAACACAAAATTTAGTTTTTTTATGATATGCTACTCAATGTATAACACTACCTTCTGAAGAATCTATATTCACTATTTCACACTCTCTTCTACTAAATTGTTTTGGAAGCATATTCTTCATAAATATTGTTATAAAATCTGTGATACGATATTTACTTTTTTATATTTTATGATATCTAAGTGGTCTATTCGGTAGGCGTTTTAATATTTGTTTGAGTGTTGACGAAATTATACATAACCCTTCTTGTATGGTTAAAGGAAAGGGTTTTTCCCATAGCAGTTGCAGTATTGGAATAAGTGGTATAAAACCATCTGTTCTAAGTACTTAGTGAGATAATATGTGGAATACTAACCTTTTACTCAGTTTAAATATCTATCAACTACTTTATTGACAATTTTTATAACATCCTGCATATCTTTGGGATTTTCTTGCCTTTGCCGTTTTTCTAAAATTTTCTCATGAACAAAAAATAGTAGTTGTTATTGGAATTTTTCTTTGAAAAGCTTGATTGATGTTTTTTCTTCAAAGAACACACATTGGGTCTTTATTATTATATTTTTACTATTAATAATTATTTAACACAATATTTCCAAACTTCCTCAATGCCTTTTATTTGTTGATGACTTCAAATTATTTTAATTAAATATGTTTTTATAATACATAATATTAAAATTATTTAATATTTCCAAAGCTTTCTTACACATATTAATGATGCTGCTATTAGGCGTGATGTTGATATAAGGATTTGGGAGTTATATTTGATGTTAAGTTATAATTTAATAATCATATTCTAGAATCTAGGGTTTATGTAATTATTGGTTTTCTAAAGATTTTAAGAGAATTTAATGATACATTAATAGTCCTTAACATTTTAAAATATTGCTCAATAATATAATCTCCATTCTATAAGAAGCAATCTGAACGTATAGAACATTACAATCATAATTTTTAAAAAATTGTCATGATGGTCTTCAAACATTATATGAATCTTATTGTTAGATCATGTTTGTTTATAATATTTTGTCAAGTCTAGTAACATGTTCCGAATTAAATGATAATGTTATTTTGTATAATCCATCTAAGGCCTCTACAAACCATATTTTTAATGATGTTTTTATAGAGCAAACTAAAATTCCAAAGTTTTAAAAAAGTGTAAATTTTGTTATGATTTAAAATTATGATTATGAATGTAATTCTCTCATAGCTCCTTATTCAGTTAGCATAGTCACAACACAGATTAATTAATAAAATTAATAGTAAGTATATTTCAATAATCTGTAGATGAAACGAAATATGTAAATCAATTAAATTAAATAAAAGATTTTTATTGCACAACTTTTTTTCGTTTTTAAGACCCACACAGATTTTAGTTTTTCCCTTCATAGTATTTGAAACTTTATATGCACTTGATTTTTACCAATATTACTATCATTTCACAAAATTTGTCCCAATCTCGTTCAGTTTATATAATATCCGCTTAATTACAATGGGTTTAATCTTTTTGAATATGTTATATCACGATCATTACATATGCCATTGATAGATAAATGCCTCCGTCAACTCTAGCTAAACCTTTTTCTTTTTATATGATAATATAATATTATTTTTTGATATGCCATAATCTCGATAAAAAGTTAACTCTTGGCATAAACCACTTTTAGGCATTGCAGACGGTGTTGGCGCACGCAAAGAAAAAATATGGTTCGGGTGACCATAAACTAGAGCAACATACTATGATTGTAATATACGATAGCAGGTTACAATAAGTATATTTGTACGTAATCATTTTTCTGATTCCATTTAATAATTTTCTCATCATTAAATGATTCGGTTTAATCATATTTATAACTTTTTTTTTTACAATATTCCTTTCGATTTCACAATTTTTTATCATTTAATAATCCCATTTTATCATATATCTAAGCCAATTTTATCATTTAATATTCCCATTTTACCATATATATAAAGGAATTTTATCATTTAATATTCCCATTTTACCATATATATAAACGAATTTAATAATGTAATAATCCCATTTTATCATGTATATAAAGCAATTTTATCATATATATAATCCCATTTTATCATATATATAATCCCATTTTATTATATATATAAACCCCCAGTTTGCAATACTGAATATATTTAAAATAAAGCACATTAATCTGAAATTTTTATTTATTTATTGAGAATATTGAAAAAAAAATGTTCAGGTATAAAAATTTATTAATTTTTAATTATTAAATTAGTTTTTTATATAATATTTATACTCTACATATTAATTTTTAACATATATTTATATTCATTGTTTAAATATTATTTACATATTTTATTTTATAATATTTACATAAGAATTTAATTCAACAGTTTTATGTTTTCTTTGGTAATGCGATGTAGCCAATAAAATTTAATTCTAATGATTTAATAGATATTGAAAAATAAAAATCCTCAGATCTAGCCTTTTTATTTTGATTTTAGCCTGAAAATTTTCTTTTTAGCTTCTAGCTTTTTTGTTAGCCTTTTTTATTTTTAACATAGCCTTAAAAAGGCTAAAATTTTACAAATTCTATTTTTAAAAAATCATCAATTTAAGCATTTGTGTCTACTAATTCTTACAAAGACATCGAAATTATTTAATGAAAATTTTTTGACAAACTTTATTACCCATATAAACTAATTACTTTATATTTACAAATTCACTAAAATATATTTAACAAATACCAAAATCTAATGAGAACAAAAAAATTAATGCTTTTTTAAATAAAAAGATATGTCAGCTTTTTTCTGGCTTTATTTCTTGGGGCATTTAGCCTTTTCTGACCTTTTTTTAAGTCCAATTTAGCTTCTTTTTTTCTCAAGTCCTGGCAACACTGATTACCAAATATAAACCAAATATACCAAATATAAAAAAGCTACGTATAGTTATATTATCATATTTGATGATGTGAAAAGCAAGTTCATGATAATGCCAATGTGATAATAATGTTTAATCAAGAACAAAAAATGTATACAATGATCATGATGATGCCTATACGCTTTAATATATTTTATGATATATGTCGAGAATGTTGGCGATTTAAATTTCGAATCTTAGTAAGAAACAAGGATGACATGAACAGTTACCTTTTCCTTTTGACCTTTTCAATATTTTTATTCAATTTTAAAAAATCTAATATAAATAAAAAAGAAATGAAGTGAAAAATAAAAGTAAGAGAGTAAAATTAAGAGGAAAGAAGTAAATGAAGAAAACGAAGGAGGAATTAGAGAATTAAATAGGAAAAGAAAAAGATATTGGAAAAAGTAGAAAAAAATGGAGCGAGAGGAAGAAAAATTAAGAAGAGATGAAAATAAAAGAATAAAAAGATAAAACATAGGAAAAAAAAAAAAAAGATGAAGGGGCATAGAGTTAAGGAGAAAAAAAATAAAGGAGGAAAAAGGGAAAGAAACCAATGAAATGAAAAAAGAGGTGAAGGTTAAAAAGAGGGGAAAGAGAAATAAATGTTGGGAATAGAAAAAAGGATAACAAAAAGAGAAAGACGAAGATTAAAAAAAAAATACAATATGTGATGAGAAGAAACAAAGAAGAGAAGAACAACATGAAAAAAGTAAAAAAAATATGTTATGAGAAGAAACAAAAAAGAGAAAGGTAAACGGGGAAATAAGGGATGAGAGAAAGGAAAGCATGAGGAGGTGAAAAAAAAGAAGAAAAACGAAATATGCTGAGTAAAAAAAGAAACAAAAAAAGGAGAAGGAAAATAATAATAATAAAAAAAGAAAGGGGAAAAGAAAGGAAAGGAAAAAGAGGAAGAAAAAAGGAGAAAGAGAAAAGAAAAACGTAAAAAGAAAACAAAAGAAAAAGAGATGTTTAAACAGTACAAAAGGAGAAGAAAGAGAAAAAGGGAAACGAAAGAAGAATAAAGAACAGTAAGGAAAAAGAAAGAAGTAGAAAAACGAATGGAAGGGAAAAAAGAAAAGGAAAAAGAAAGAAAAATAGGAGGAAAGTTAAGAAAAAATAAATAGTACAAAAAACAAGTAGACAAAAAAAAATATATATAATAATAATAAAAAATAGGAAGAACACAAAAAAAAAAAAAAAAGTAAAGAAGGATGAAAACGGCAAACGAATATCTCATAAATAGCTGGTGACAAAAGCTAATTATGAACACATAAATGCATTTGATCATCCAACGAACAGATAATGAACAGCTAAAGAAAAGAAATTGAACTGATTTTGAATAACTCATGTACAGATAAAATTTAACTGGAACTAAAGTAGAAATGAACTGTTTTATCCTTTAAAATTTTAAGTTCAGATTTATGTTAAGTGTTCTAACCACACAAACATTTAAATTTTTAGAAAAAGATGAAACAATTATTCATTTTACAAGATTATCAGGAAAATCTATTTTTAGTGAAAAATTTTTTGGCACCATAAAAATTATTTTTCAAATCCTACAACCAGCTTAAAAATTATTAAAAACAGGAATATTAAACAATACTAGGGTTCCAACCAAAATTAAAAGGCAAGTGTTTTTCGACTTTAAGAAATATTTTTAAAAAATTACAACCTGCATAAAATAACAATGTTACCACCCACATGAAAATAACCACAAAGTGGAATATACGTGTAAAATTTTTGTGTGCGATAAAAATATTTTTCAAATCTTCAAAAGCAACCACTATTCTAGTCGTTTTCATTGTATTTGTTGTAAAAAAAGCAAAATGTTTAGAAACCCCTGTCACTTTCTTCGTGTTTGTTGTAAAAACAAGCAAAATCTTCAGAAACCCCTGTCACTTTCTTCGTGTTTGTTGTAAAAACAAGCAAAACGTTTAGAACCCCCTGTCACTTTCATCGTGTTGTGTTTATAACCCCCTGTCTCCTACTACTCAAATACACCCCAGTAATCACGTGTAATCTGTGATATTCACGATTAAAGTTCACAAAAATCTCTTGTTTTGCATATAACTCACTTAAGTATTTTCCACTATTATAATAATTTTGGATTAATAAAATCATTTACAGTATATATAAAACGTCAATAGAGAACTACATACCTTCAAATTTTGGTTGAAATTTTTTTCGGAGTCTTTTCTGACCGAAAACTACGTGTTTTTCGATCATATTATTTTAATAACTATTATGTTGTTAGTTATCCAATTTTCTTGTTTTTAAGAATGGTCTTAATGTGTTGAATTCAACAAGATATAAACCCAGAAAATTGCGTTTAAAATTAATTTTTTATGATCGATGAAAGGAAAACAATTTTAAAAATCATAATTTGCAATCGCTTTGAGCCACCTCAAAATTTATTTTAGTTAGTTAAAAATTTGGCATGTCTTAGTTTTTCGACTATCCAAAGGGGGTGAGAACCAAAATCTGGACACATTTTGCAATGATAGACACCCTAATGTGCATATAACTAACTTGTTGCTATAATGATTTCAAATACGTTCATCATAATAATATTTGAAAAAACCTATATTGATAAAAATTTTCAAATAAAAAAGTTGTAACACAGTATTACAAAAATAAATGATAATAACAACATTTTTTTTTAAGTTGAATAACTGAAATGACCTTTAAGCTAAACCTGTCTAATGAAAGACAACATTTTTTAAAGGCTTTTAGCAATAGCATCACTTATAGCTAAAATTTTGTAATATATTTTATGGCTTATGCTTTTTACTTAACGATAAATTTAAGCCCGAAAACTATAAAAGTAAAAAAAAAGAAAAATCATCTAAAAGAAGAAACCTTTTTTTTTAATAAAGTAGAGAAGACATGAAAATAAATGGTTTTACATTTGTTAATACAAATTAAGAATAAATACAAATATTTCTTCACAAGTACCCAACTGGAAATAAATACCTTATGTTAAGACCATCATTTAACAAATACAGTAGCGAGCATTAAAAATGCAACGCTATGTGATATGATTTTTGTTCGCATATATTTTGCTTATAGCAAGTCCTAATGTAACAGTACTAATGTAATTTTATTACTTGTGGCAATAGATACCTGCTGCATATAATTTTGTTGAATATTTTTGTGCGTAACGAAAATTATTAAGCGTTTAGTAAAAGCAGTTGAAAATGTGAGCGAGCAGAAAAAATGCAACTCTAAAATAAACATGATTTTTAAAATTTTGATAAAAATTTTGATTGGAAATGGTTAGAAACTATAGTGTTGTTAAAAAACATGATTTTCTATTGTTGCATATTGTCTAAGATACATGAAATCTACAAATAATATAATTATTAGCAATAAATTTCAATTTTATTAAATTTTGATATTTTTCTGAACTATTTTGGACATTTTTCAATAGAGATTGATATTTTTGGAATTATTATTTATTTTGTTAGTTGTTTTAAAACCAACAAACATTTTCTATAAATAAGCGATCAAATATTTATGATAGTTTAGCTAAACTTCATAATTTATAATTGAGTATGACCTTTCGACCGAAATAACGCGACCACTTTCGATCGTTATTGAGATGGAATCAACAGCTTAAAATATTTTTTTGCAATGATATGACATTATCGAATGCCCTGTATCGCTATAATTTTCAAATATCCCTTGATTTTGGTCCTGGAACAAATTCTATCACAAGGAAAAACAGTTAAGAAATATACCTATTTTGAACTTTTCATATGTTGAAAAATTAAAAGTGCATCCTTCGTGATGATTGGACTATTGGACTTGTTTACTATTGGAAATTAATATTTAATTAAGTACATATGTCTACCTAGACCGTCTAAAATTGAAATATATGGGTTTAGAGTCAAATTAATTCAAGTTACCGTAATAGGCTCTTATTTCCATTATACAGTACTCGTAAAAATAATAAAGGACCTGCCTCTAAAAGTAAAGGTGGTAGTTTTATATAAGTAAATAATATGTGTTTTGTTAGAAGGATATCCAGTTACCATATTTACATTATTAAATCAACGATTGCTGGCAATAGTAGCTTGAATGGCCAAATGTGGTCATTCAGATAATATAAAATATCTACTGTTAAATGACTTGTATCAATTGTTACAGGCATGATCGTTTCAATATTGTTTCTTTAAGATAATTTTTAAGAATCTTCATATTAGAACATATTAATATTATTTCACTGCAATTATCAGAATGTTATTCAAAAATATTCGAAAATTCTTAAAAAGTATGGAGAAAAGAGTATTTTCTTAATATTATTAATATCCTTTGTAGTTAAAATTACCTTAAATTTATACGTATTGGTAGTAATTAGTAGTAATACCAAATTATAGTTGCATTTTCTTTGCTCCCTTAAATTTACAACTTTTTTTAAAAAAAATATGATTAACTGTTCGTATGCATAACAATTTGGAACAAAATGACATACAATAGTTGGCTAAGGCCGCAAAGAATAAAAGCACTATAGAATTGGCTAATTTAATGACGTTCTAGCCCTAATCAATACGATCAAAAATCATATAGCCTAGCGTTGCATTTTTTACGCTCGCTACTGTATATTTTATTAAATGTTACTTAATATAACGTGATATGAGTGACATAATTTTAAAACTAAATCCTTAGTCCTCTAAAAACTGAAATTCCTATCTATCAAAAATTTCCAACCAGGCATATGTATGTTTGAATGAGTATACACAAAGGTTTGGAATGGCTATTGCTTAAAAACTGTGACAGCCTTGCCCCACAAACACACACACACTTTCACATTCATTCAAAGTCAGCCAAATATTTGTAGTTTGTATGTATGAGTGTTGCTTGTGTAACACATTTAAATGGTTTGATTGATTTATAGCAACTGATAAAAAGGTGTTTTATGTGTTGCTTTTTGCAGCTATAGAATTTTATAAATCTGTGAAGGCGTTCACTTTTCCACCCTAAAAGTTACTCCATAAAGGAAATCAAAACACAAAAAAACCACAAGCCAAAAAATAAAACAAAGTATAAGCAAGTCAAGTAAAAAGATATACGATGATTCATTTGTTGAAGGTGTGGATTTTGTCAATCGCCTAAATGCCTTTAAAAGGTATAACTGTGAATTATTGCTATAAATATATAAAACATAAGAGAGTGTCAAAAACTACTCACTTGCTTGTAGAATATATATTAATTTTTATCGAGCGTAAATGTTTGTGCTATAAGTAAATGTGATATTATTTCAAGTGATACTTTTTCATCAAAAGAAAAATGTACTTCTCTGTGAGCAGTGAAAAAGGTCCATATTCTTTATAAAATAACTTTTTTAGAATATTATAAGTAATTGTGCTAATTAAGTTATTTATTTAAACAGTATTTTGTATGTCATTTTCAGTATAGGTTCTAATATATAGTCACAACAATTTTGTACTTAAGTATTACTCCATATATGTATTTTAAACTCTCTTACCATTCCTCTTTCGCTTTAATGTGTCACAATCAATAATCCCTTTTAAATCGAACTGCGATTTAATAACTTCCACATTGAAAACATATTAATAAAAATATAATATAAAGTTATCCTTTTTATATTACATGCTACACTGCACTGCATAACAATCATAATTGATAACAATTTATAAACCTTTTTTTCTTTTGCTGCTTCTTTCCATTTCCATTGTTACATTTGATTGATTCTTCTTTGTAAAACAATGTTTGACGACCTCCTTATTTCAATTTTTATGAAGTTTAAAGATTTTTAAATAGATTTAATCTTTAAAGTCAAAATCAAAAGTAAAAGTTTTACTTAATATCAATTTGGTTTCCATTTATAGTGTCTGTTTCCAGGAAACTTAAATAAAAGGAAAATACACAAAAGTAGGATAATGAATAAATGAAAGAGAGACTTCCCCACAACAAAACACAACTTTTGTGGTTCATTGCTTTTGTGGCCTTCTTAAGCTTTACAAATAAATATAAAAAAAAAATGACAAAACTGAGAATCAATAAAACGCTAAAACTGCCCTCCAGTTTTGAAAGTAGCAATTCTCGATTTTTTCGACAAAATATATATAAACGAAAAAATTATCTGCATTATTTAGAGAAGCCAAAATTTAGAAAAGTCAAATTTCCTGATGGAAACTAGTTCCGAAGGATGTAGGGTATAAAAAAAAAAAACCTATATATGTATGTATTTTATTGTTATCTGTATATGTGGTAACTATTCACCGGAAGCATTATGTGGTTTATATCCATATTGTTAATGTTACTTCATGTTGATATAAATAAACCTACTGACACACTTAAATTTTGCCTCCTCCAGAAAATTTAAACTAACAAATGAAAATGAAAAGTAAACTAAAAAAACTATTTGCAGTATCAAATATATTTATATTTGTGGTAAGCAAATTTATTACACCCTACAGCAAAAATTATAAACAAATTGTATGGTTTAACAATATAGCTATTTAAAGTCAAAAGATCTAAAAATGTCGAGATAATGCTCTTAAATATGGGTAAAGATAAATTACTTATTATTATTATATATATTTTTTAATTATATAATCTTTAAATCGCATAATTAAAGGATAATATTGTTTAAAAAAGTGCATTTATTATTTATATATTTGGATATTATGTGTTTGTGCAAATATTGCAACGCAGAGAAAAAATCTTCCGACCCCACCTTAAAGTATACCGTTCGACTCATAATCACTTTCTGAGTCGATTTAAGCATGCCCGTCCGTCTGGTCGGCTGGCTGTCTCTCCATGTAAAGTTTGTGCGCAAAGTACAGGTCGCAATTTGAAAGATAATTTGATGAAATTTAACACGTATTATTTTTTTTTTTGGCACAAGGACGAAGTATTTTCAATTTGGTCATGATCGGCCCATTATTTCATCTGGCGCCCATACAAATGTCATCCCGGAATAGAGTTTTAACACTCATAAATATCCTAAAAATATTTTAATGAAATTCGGCACAAATAAATTTTATATAAGTATAAATCTGTACGCCGAATTTCGTGTAGATCGGTTCATAATTGACCATGAACACTTCTTCCGAAAATCACCATAAAAATGTTAGTATCAAGTTAATATTCGACACAAATAATTCAAGACCTGAAATGGATCCATGTGGTACCGGCAAGCACTCAAAGTCAAAAAATCGAGAAAAAGTGTTTGAAACTATCAAGTTTTTTTTTTTTTTTTTCTTTTGATTGCTGTCATCGCGGATTTTAGCATATGTGTCCAATTCTTCTAATGTAAACCACAAATATTTGCAGAAATAGGCCAAAGTGTGTTCAATCAGTCTGTCGTTGACCAGTGTTGAAATACATTGTGGACAAGTTGTGAAACGAACATTTTAAAATTTTTGATTTTTTGCAGTTTTTTAATGAGAAAATTTGCACCGTTTCGTGTATTACAGAATATAGGATGGAGGTTTGTTGCCTTTGGGAGACAAAACGTGAATGGCTCTAGTAGGTGCCTTTTGTATGAGACACACTCACAGCGTAATTTCAATGAAGCTAAAGTATCACGTAATCAAAAAAAGTTTTCAAAATACATTCTAAAATCATAGTACGCGAAAAAATATTAATTTGCTTTAAATTGTATAAACTTTTATTTAAAATTTATATTTAATTTTTTAATATAATTTAAATTTATATTAGGTACATCTAAACTGTTTTAGTTAAGCGAAAAATAGTTTTTAACAAAAAAATTGCATAAAAAGTATGCATGACCTGAGATCGCGGTGTCTATAATATTTCATAAATCGTCGAGGCACACCCAAGGCAAAAATATATATCAAACTGTAGCTGTTATCATAACTTAAATTGGAATCAAGTGGCACTCAGAAATAACGCGTTTGAATTTAATGCAACTTTTAAAATTTTTTGGTGTATATTTCTGTCATTGAAGAAATTATTTTATAGTAATATAATTAATATTTGCAACTTTTTATTTACTAGCATCATATATATATATATATATATATATATATATATATATATATATATATATATATATATATATATATATCTATATATATATATATATATATATATATATATATATATATATATATATTTCAAATCTATGCATACTTAGTTTTTTACTCGATATTTTAAAGGAAGTTTTAAACAGATATATAATAGCGATTATGTTCACACATATAAAATCTTGTTATTTTACTTTTATATGGTTTTTTCCATTACTTATGATACATGAAAATTTTACGTGTTTTACAACTTTTTAAAAAATTCATAGGTTCCACAATTTTCATCCGATTTGATCTAGCGATACCTTTTTATTTTACCAATGAAGTACAGAATTAAGCTATGTATTAAAAAAACTGTGTCTTTTAATAAAGTTTAATATTCAACATAGTTTTGCTGTTCATTTAAATGCCTATATACTTTTTAAAAAAGATAATTTCTTGTCTTTCTAATACAGTTTAAAAAAATTAATTTGGTCAACTAGTATTCCATATATAAAATTTTTAAACCGCGAAGTCCGAAAAATCGGTCCTTCGGATATAGCTGCCGATTCAAAAGGTAATATTTAAAATTCTAAAAATGGTATACTGTCCCTTATGTATTATGTTCAAATATATATTTTATTGTTGTAAAAAAATATTTTAAAAATATTATAAAATCCCTCAGGTGCAAAATTTAGTACATGCGAGTTGTTTTTTTTTTTTTTTGATTTCTTGTAGAGCTTGAAATAAATTAAAAAAAAAAAAAAATGGATTTGCTTTACTACATATTTTTATTTTTATACAACGACAAGTGCACAAATTACAAGCATGTAATCATTTGTGCTACCTACTGTATATCCTAGTGTTTCCGACCGATTTAGCTAATTAAAGAACAAAATTATCTATTGAATAAAAATAATTTGAAGTCGATATCTTTACCGATTCTAAAATTAAATGATTTTGAATATGAAAATTGCAAAAATTACGACTTTTTTGTTTTTTTGGCCGAAAAAGTATCTACACTCTTTTTTCTCTAAAATAAAATTTTCTTTAACAACATATAATAATTTTATACTTTTCTGAAAGGTATCCTCACAGAAAAGACTTTAAAATAAAAAGCAAGCCACATAAATCAAATGGTCAAGGTACACACCCTTCCGAATTCGACCCATTTTATATGAAAGTTTTGATTTAAATTTATATTTTCTCAAATCCCAAAGCATAAATCGGCAAACGGAATACAGTTTGAGAATCTGAAATATGTTGATAAAGGTTTTCAATAAAAATGGATTTGCTTTACTACATATTTTTATACAACGACAAGTGCACAAATTACAAGCATGTAATCATTTGTGCTACCTACTGTATATCCTAGTGTTTCCGACCGATTTAATTTGTTTTTTCCTTAGCTAATTAAAGAACAAAATTATCTATTGAATAAAAATAATTTGAAGTCTATATATTTACCGAGTCCAAAAATAAACGATTTTGAATTTGAAAATTGCAAAAATTACAATTTTTTTGTTTTTTTGGCCGAAAAAGTATCCACACTCTTTTTTCTCTAAAATAAAATTTTCTTCAACAACATATAATAATTTTATACTTTTCTGAAAGGTATCTTCACAGAAAAGATTTTAAAATAAAAAGCAAGCCCAATAAATCAAATGGTCAAGGTACACACCCTTCCGAATTCGACCCATTTTATATGAAAGTTTTGATTTAAATTTATATTTTCTCAAATCCCAAAGCATAAATCGGCAAACGGAATACAGTTTGAGAATCTGTAATATGTTGATAAAGGTTTTCAATAAAAATCTATGGTATTTCGGAAAAATGTGGTTTTATAGCCGAAAATGTGAAAAAACTAATTTTTGGGATTTTCGGCATTTTTTTTAGGAATTGTGGGATTCCTTTTACAAAAATCTTAAACTTTTTTCACTTTCTCATTTTATATGATAAAGTCTACATCAGCCGAAAATTTTGTTAAGATATCTTTAATAACAAAGATTATATTACAGATAAGATATTTATATTTTTTCAAAAACCAATTTTTTACAAAAATATATTTTAACTGAAAAAATCAGTAAAAGTATACACTCGATTTTTTCATCTAAATTACATTGCTTAGCTGATATAATTCTTCGTTGTATAGAAAAAGATTAATATCAATATCTTTTACAGAACCGAAATTACACCACTTTAAAGTTTATTAAGTTTAAAGTTTATTAAGATAATTTTGTTCTTCAATTAGCTAAAGAAAAAGCAAATGAAATCGGTGGGAAGCACTTGGATATATATGAAAAAAACTGGACCAAGAACATGCAAAATTGAAGTTCTTAAAAATTCAAATGCAAATAACTCAAAAACTATAAGAGATAGAATAGAACATGCAAACATGTTTTTTGTATCAGTGCCTACAATAATGTAAAAATATATATTATCGGACGGGAAACAAAAAATTGACAAGCGATTAAAAAATTTGTATGTCAGAGGTACTTAACTTTGAGCACCTTTAGCTCCACCTCGGGGGGGTCTGCACGGTCAAACTTAACATTGTACACTCCTCTGCTATACCTATGCCAAATTTTATGCAAATCCAACCAGCCGATCAGAAGTTACAAATTTATTTCCAAAAAATTTTGATTCTGTCCCACCGTGCTATGGTTGAGTAGAGTATAAAAATTTTTGTGTGAATTATACACTGAAAGCAAATACTGATATTATTCAGAAATATATGAGGTTTTTGAAGTTGCATAGTGCTTTTAATAAAAAAGTTATTAGTATCACGGTTTTTCAGAATTTTCCATATATAGTTTTGAAAATTATTGCACATTTAAAATTTTAAAAGATATAAAAGGTATGCGAGTCTTTGCGATGATTTTTTTAAATCTCTATGTTTTTCTTAACTATTTCAATATATATGGAACAGTGTATTAAATTTAATAAATCTAGGACAACGTATTCTATTTTTTGTCGGGAACCGAATCACTGTGTTATGTATTGTACTTACATATAAGTATGATGATTGTACTATTAACAATGTATGTTTGCGTAAGTTTTATACGCCTCTAAGGTCGAAAGAAGAACAAAATTTAACTGAATCTAAATTTCCAAGCCATCATTGCAACAAAGTTGAAACAATTTCAAATTGCATAGTGTATCACAAAATCTACTTCCATCAACATTTTCACTTATTTTATTTTCTTAAATAAATATACATTACTATTACCATTGTACTATTTTTATTTCAGACATATTTTTTGTTATTTTCTTTTGCTATGACAGCGAAAGTGCATTGAAGTAAATATCTACTAAAATATTATGTTATACTTGATAATAAACAAAAATGAAAATAAAATTTTTAATTTTAACATTGGTTTATGGTAACATGAAAAACAGATGTAGAACATATTGCTTGAAAATAAAAATAACACTATTATTACTATCATTATTGCTATGTAAAGAAATGATTTAAATTTATTTGTCAAATATTTATAGAAATCTTTTAAATTTACATTAACTTTTTGATAACAAAATTTTTATATTTTTATTGTTTTCTGAATATTATGACACGAAATTTAAATAGTTTTTAATTGTAACACATGTATTTTATTTATTTTGACTTTATTTTTGATAAACTGACAAAAATATCATTTGTGTTGCATCTTTTTACACATATTTTAAAGTGATATACATACAGTATGTCAAGAAAATGTTTTGACATTAATAAAAAACATGAATTTATCGAAGTTTGGCTTTAAAAAACTATATAATTTTTTGCTAATGTACAATTTTTTAATATGAATTTGTTAATAAATATACTTATTACTATATAATTCAAAGAAACATAATATTTAATGATTTAAACTATTAGAAATGGAGCAAAAAATTAAAAAAACACAAAAATCTTAGTGTCAAGAAATTCTTTTTACATTTATAAAACTGCTTAAGAAAACCACAAAATTTCGGAATTTTAAATTTAAAATGGTAACAGTTGGTATATATAACTTCTTGTGGAACCTTTTTCATCAAATAAAATTATTAATGAATATCACAGCAATTGGAATTTTGTATATTCCAACATTAGTGCGTTTTTTAGTTCATTATGGTCCTGTAATACCCTACAGTCACTTTCTTTTTCAAATAAGGGGGAGAAAATGATGTGGGATTAAAATATGGACTCTATGATTGTATATTTAAAGCCTTTTGCAAATAAACATTGTCGCACTATCACTCTTTGCCCATATATATTTGGAGTAATTAATTTTCTCATGACTTGAACTTTATTTTTCGTCCTTTATAAACTCATATTTATTAACACTTTTTATTAAATGTGCTTTAAAGGACTAGAAATGTTATTGCACACCTTTTATATTTCATAATAAAACCGATTTTCCAACTATTTTGAATAAAATTGATCTGTATTAAACAATATCTTTTAAATACGAAAGTTTGAATATTTATTATTTAATTTTCTAAAGGCTTTTGAAGGTTTCCGGCGTACTCTGATCGGATTAAATTGTACTTTTATATATTATAAACATTCCTGTACAACATATAATTCGCCCTATAACTTTTTAAGCTTATCAACTTAAATCATTATGTTTGATAATAATTGTTGAATATTTTGTCCCCATACAAGGGTTTTTTCTATGTAATTGTATTCCATCTGTGTTTTTTCTTTGTTTCTTGGAGGATAACATTGATATACTCTTTCCACAGATCTTTATCATAAGTCCTAGTTGATATTTTCTAATTTTCCTTAATTTTTCTAAGTTTGACTCGGCCGAATATTTAAAGTAGATGGATATTAAGAGATATGAACTACAATATTATGGCAATTTTGGATCGATTTTTTATTTAGTATATATCTTAATAAGGAATACATTTTTGCAATATCTCTATCGCTTTTCCCGAATGGGGGGTTATAAAAACCACCCAAATGGGTGTATGATCTGGAGTTTTTTCTCTTGACATACTTAATAAATAATTTATCATATTCTTGTGCTATTTGATTATAATTATCACACTGACGCCATACTGACAATAATACATCCTAAAGTTCCAAAAATTGTTTCATATAACGACTAAAACGCAAATGTAAAAACATTTTCTTGACAGGCAGATTAAAGGGTATGTGTAGTTTTTGTTGTTGTACTTTCGTTATTATATCCAGAATGAATTTTTTTTTGGTAAAACCCATTAAAGAAATATACATAGAATAAAATGTGACAATAAAATTTGCACTGTTTGCAAATACTGTAAAATAAAGTTGAAATAATATTTTTTTCTTCAATGTAAAAACATTTTCTTGACATACTGTATATAATACCTTATAACATTTTCATCCATAAACAAATTTTTATAGGTATAAACTTTTTCTCTAGGACATCAAATTTCCTCTCCAAAGGTCTTCAAAGTTTCATATACATTAAATGTATTCAAATGAAAACTAAGAATACCTACAATATCTCAATATTTTTATTTAAATATAGCAGCACAAATAGTTAGGGAAATATCCTTTAAAAGAATTTTCCTTATAACACTCATTTTCAAACCCCGAAACCTTTTATGAAAATTGACGTTCAAATAAAGATGCATTCGTGCACTTCGTGACGCACACTGTGGATTCGTTAACAAGTAGAATTTCAGCATTTGGCAAAATGAGAATTCACGAGTAATCATTGAAAAGCCGATGCATTCATAAAGAGTAACGATTTTGTGCGGTTTATGGACTGGCGGCGTCATCGGGTCGTACTTCTTTGAAAACGAGATCGGCCAAGCAGTTACCGTGAGATGATAATGGACTTCTTGTGGTCTTTTAAGGCTAAATCTAACCTTTTTATTTTGATTTTAGCCTCAAAATGTTTGTTTTACTTCTAGCCTTTTTTAGACTTTTTCGATTCTAAAAATTACCTTCAAAAGGATAAAATTTTCGGTATTTCAACAAAGCAGAAAATAATTTTATTTGTTTTTAATAATTTTATTTCTAAAGAATCGTGCATTTAAACCTTCTTGTGTATAAATTCCTGTAAAAAATCCAGATTATTCTTATTTAACAAAAATATTCGCCTTCGGCGTTTCAATACCAAATCAAATATAACTTAACTCTTTTATGGACTCAATTAATTCTCACAATTATTCTTTAATAAAGCTCAATAATCATAGAAACTCTTCATGAATATAACTTTAAAGTTATTGGAGAGGCGAAAAATCATTAAAACATTTCACAGTGGGGCAGAATCAATTTTTTTTGGAAATAAATCTGTATCTTCTGATCAGCTGGTTGGTGCATGAAATTTCGTATAGCAGAGAAGTATACAATGTTAAGTTTTGAAGACACCTCTGGGGCGGAGCTAAGGAGGCTCAAAGTTGCGTACCTCTGACATACATATTTTTTAATCGCTTGCCAAATTTTTGTTTCTCGTGCAATTTAAAATCTTTTTATGCATTATTGTAGGCACTGATAAGATCTACAAAAAATATGCTCGTATGTCCTATTTACAGTAGCGATCATTAAAAATGCAACGCTATGTGATATGATCTTTGTTCGCATATATTTTGCTTATAGCAAGTCCTAATGTAACAGTACTAATGTGATTTTATTATTTGTGGTAATAGATACCTGTTGCATATAATTTTGTTGAATTTTTTTGTGTGTAACGAAAATTATTGAACGTTTAGTAAAAGCAGTTGAAAATGTGAGCGAGCAAAAAAGATACAACTCTAAACAAATAAAAATGATTTTTAAAATTTTGATAAAAATTTTGATTGGAAATGGTTGAAAACTATAGTGTTGTTAAAAAACATGATTTTCTATCGTTGCATATTGTCTAAGATACATGAAATCTACAAATAATATAAATATTTGCAATAAATTTCAATTTTATTAAATTTTGATATTTTTCTGAACTATTTTGGACATTTTTCAATAGAGATTGATATTTTTGGAATTATTATTTATTTTGTTAGTTGTTTTTTCTATAAATAAGCGACCAAATATTTATGATAGTTTAGCTTAACTTCATAATTTATAATTGAGTATGACCTTTCGACCGAAATAACGCAACCACTTTCGATCGTTATTGAGATGGAATCAACAGCTTAAAATATTTTTTGGCAATGATATGACATTATCGAATGCCCTGTATCGCTATAATGTTCAAATATCCCTTGATTTTGGTCCTGGAACAAATTCTAACACAAGGAAAAACAGTTAAGAAATATGCCTATTTTGAACTCTTCATATGTTGAAAAATTGGAAGTGCATCCTTCGTGATGATTGGACTATTGGACTTGTTTACTATTGGAAATTAATATTTAAGTAAGTATGTCTAGCTAGACCGTCTAAAATTGAAATATATGGGTTTAGAGTCAAAAAAAAAAAAAAAAAATTTTTCCGTAGACTTAAATAAATAAAAAAAAAAAAAAAAAAAAAAAAAAAAATTAATTCAAGTTATCGTAATAGGCTCTTATTTCCATTATACAGTACTCGTAAAATTAATAAAGGACCTGCCTCTAAAAGTAAAGGTGGTAGTTTAATATAAGTAAATAATATGTGTTTTGTTAGAAGGATATCCAGTTACCATATTTACATTATTAAATCAACGATTGCTGGAAATAGTAGCTTGAATGGCCAAATGTGGTCATTCAGATAATATAAAATATCTACTGTTAAATGACTTGTATCAATTGTTACAGGCATGATCGTTTCAATATTGTTTCTTTAGGATAATTTTTAAGAATCTTCATATTAGAACTACATATTAATATTATTTCGCTGCAATTATCAGAATGTTATTCAAAAATATTCGAAAATTCTTAAAAAGTATGGAGAAAAGAGTATTTTCTTAATATTATTAATATCCTTTGTAGTTAAAATTACCTTAAATTTATATGTTTTGGTAGTAATTAGTGGTTTTCATAATTTCTCAATAATTATTTTTATCAAAATTTAAAAAAATCCGATGATTTTTTAGGGGTTGCATTTTCTTTGCTCCCTTAAATTTACAACTTTTTTTAAAAAAAATATTATTAACTGTTCGTATGCATAACAATTTGGAACAAAATGACATACAATAGTTGGCTAAGGCTGCAAAGAATAAAATCACAATAGAATTGGCTAATTTAATGACGTTCTAGCCCTAATCAATACGATCAAAAATCATATAGCCTAGCGTTGCATTTTTTATGCTCGCTACTGTATCTCTTATAGTTTTTGAGTTATTTACATTTGAATTTTTAAGTACCTTACTTTTGCATGTTCTTGTTCCAGTTTTTTCATATATATCCTATTGTTTCCGACAGATTTTCTTTAGCTAATTAAAGAACAAAATTATCTATTGAATAAACAAAAATTTGAAGTCGATATCTTTACTGAGTCCAAAAACAAACGATTTTGAATTTCAAAATTTAAAAAATTACGACTTTTTAGGTTTTTTGGACGAAAAAGTATCTACACTCTTTTTTCTCTAAAATATAATTATTTTATATCTTTCTGAAAGGTATCATTACAGAGAAGATTTCATAATAAAAAGCATGCCCAATTATTCAAATGGTTAAGGTACACACCCTCCCGAATTCGACCCATTTTATATGAAAGTTTTAAATTTAACCTATATTTTCCCGGCAAACGGAACGCAGTTCAAGAATCTGTAATATGTTGTTAAAAGTTATCAATCAAAATCTACGGGAAAAGATGTGGATTTTATAGCCGAAAATGTGATAAAACCCATTTTTGGGATTTTCCGCGTTTTTTTTGGGAATTGTGGAATTCCTTTTACAAAAATCTTAAAGTTTTTTTCACTTTCTCATTTTATATAATAAAGCCTACATTCACGTTAAGATACCTTTAATAACAAAGATTTTATTACAGATAAAATATTTATAGTTTCTCAAAAAACCACTTTTTTACAAAAATTTTACTTTAATTTAAATAATCGGAAAAAGTATAAACTTGATTTTTTCCATATACATTCCATACATTACTTAGCTAACATAATTCTTCGTTATACAGACAAAGATTGAAATCAATATCTTTTACAGAACCGAAACTATGCCACTTTGAAGTTTATTAAGTCACGGAAACTGGTATGGCAAGAATTGGTTTTAAGCTTCGGATAATATCGGAAAAATTCATCGTTAAGTGAGTCCAAGTGTATTAAGTATTATTTTATTTAACCCTTCGTCTTACAAACTGGTCTGGCCAGACCAATTGCAGATTTAAATGTAAATTTCATATATTTATAATTTAGCTAGAGACCTGAAATTCCAGGTACCCTCCTACAATTTTGTTTTCTAACGATCTGTGAAAAAAACCAGAATGATAAAACTAACACAATGATAGTTATAAGGATAAATTGGTGTACATGTCACATTCGTACCTAATATGGTCTGGCTGGACCAGTTATATTTTGTACCGAAAATTATATAGTTTGACGATGCTATTCGTTCGTTTTACGTGATTTTCTACGTTTTCGTTCATATTTTGTCTTATGAGAGTAATACCTATAAAACATCAAATGTTTGAAAAGAAATATTGATGCGTTTTTAGATCCAAAATGGGGAGAAAAGCATAAAGTGTATCGGTGGAGAAAAGTTAGATTTTGCAAAGATTTGTGGTAGTGATGGTAGAATATAGTTATACAAATGTAATAAAATAAAAAAATCATAAAAACTTTCATTTAAATATATAGAAATGCCCTACTGGTCTGGCCAGGCCATATTTGTTACAAATGTGACAATTGAAACATCTGTATGACGAAGGGTTAATTGTATGTTATTTTTCATAAATCCAAGATAAGCAAACTAATATATACAAATTATTTTCTCCCGGAATGAAGTTTTAACACTCATAGATTCATTCAAAATAGGAATATTTTAATAAAGTTTGCGAAAAATAAGTTTTATATAAGTACAAATTAAAGGACTGCGTAAGACATTATTTTGCTTAAAAGTGTCGTACGCAAAAATTTGATGTTGTGCTGTGACATGTATTGGCTAATGTAATGTTATGTTGTGTCATGCTTTGGCTAATGAAGTTTTATTTAGTGTCATATCGAAATACGCTTTTTTTGAAAAGTAAAAGAACATTTCCAATTGTTTATGTTCAAAATATAATAAAATTTGAAATTTTAATATTATTTAATTATACTGATTGTTTCATTGAGTTGCAGAAATATTTAATTAAAAGGCAGTTTATTGTCTCACAATTACTTGTACTGTTCGTGGAGTTGAGTTGTCTTATTTTTATGTACTAAATACTTGTAAATGTAAAAAATCATAAAACAAATCAAAAATGTACAGCTAGTTATATAATTTTCCATAAACAAAAAAATATGTTAATGGAAAATCCAAAGAAAAAACTAAAATTAGGATTTTCTACTTTTTCGTTACTTTTTATTACCTAGCATCATTTCATGATACCCATAAAAATATTCTGCTTATATAAATTTCCGCGAATTTTATGTGTTTTCTTACTTTTTTTATAAAAAGTATTTGTAAGGAATCCAAAAATGTTCAATTGGGTTATTCTGTATTTTAAATAAATTCATTCAACACAAAAAGTTAATTCATTTGAACACAAAATACAATAGTCTACATCAATTTGTAAGTGAATATTAAATTAATTTCATATTATATATTAAAATTATATTTTTGTTAAACATTAAGGAACTTGGCGAAAATGGAAATATATTAATAGATTTGAATTAGAGTAGTTTTTAAAATAAAAAACAATTATTAAAGTTAATTTTGTCCAACACAAAATTAATATTTAGAAATACTACATTAATTTTCCATAACATTCTAAATTTTCTAACAACCATTGCATTAAGGTATGCAATATACTTATGCAAAAATAATTAAAATATCAATTTACATAAATATGTATAATTTAAACCACATATTTCCTTAAAACAATTAATAAATATTTAATATTACCCGTTTTTTAATATTAGTTTTTTTATAACTTAATTTAAAATGTATGGATTTATTTCGTTAAGGAAATATTTTTTTAAAGCAAAAAAAAAAAAAAAAAAAAAAAAAACACACACACACACACACACACATAAAATTCCTTTATGTAATTGCCTACCTATGATATACCATATAAAATGAGAAGATGTCGCAAGTGTCACACGTGTCGCATGTGAGACAAAGTCACTTCAAACGTACGATGCATTTCTTCGTTCATGAGTGACATTTCATTATTAAGTAGGTGTCTGTGTGTGTCTTTGCTCGTATTTTAAAATGCCTTCGTATGCAATGCAAACAAGAAAAAATAACATAGCACAACACAGCAATGTTATGTGTCGCACTAATATTATTAACACGGATGTCATCCATTGCTGTTCTTTAGTACAAATCCATTTGCTTAATTTTATGAAGATCGGTTCATAAGTGACCACAGCTGCCATATGAACCACACTTCCGATACACTGAACCAAAAAGATACATAAATACAATGAAAAAATTCATTGTTACAATGAATTTCTGCACTAATTTTGACCCTATGAACAGGTTCATTGAAACAATGTATTGCCGTACATTGATATTGAAATTTAATGTACAAATTCATTGATTAAATTTATTCTTACATTGAATCAATGAACAGATTAATTAAATAAAATAAATAATGCCAGTTAACAGTACATTAATTTCAATAAACTCATATTTTGTCCTAATGAAACTATACATTGAAAATGTATTATAATAATAAATTAATATTTTTGGTTTTTATTTTATTTCAAATTAAATGATTAAATTGTATTACACAGAAAAAAGTCACCAATTAACATATATATATATGAAAATAATTCATTCAATTATAAACTTGTTTAAATTTGCACCTCTCACCAGAATGATTATATCAATTACTAAAAACTATAAAAAATACAAAACGGAAAAAAATTCCCAATTAACAAATTAATTAAATCAATCAAGTAGATGACTGAATGAATTAAAAATGTCTATAGGAAATAAAATCATACCAAAATTTATTTTTATTTTATTTTTTCTTGAATATATTTATTAAATTTTGCTGCAAAATTAAACAACTGAGTTAATTGAAAAAAAGACGGTAATAATTTTTTCTGTGTATACTGAGTTAACATAAGCAAAAATTAAATATAATTATATATAATATAGATGTCATAATAAAGTGTTTATATTACATTTCACTAAAATATGTAAATAAAGAAAATACATGTTATAGATGTGATCATGAACTTCGTGCTTCCTTTGTCATGGAAACTCCCTTATTTTCATAAAATGTTCCAGATAGTTATAAAAAATACCATGACGATCACCGGATGTAGCGTCTAAATCTTGATCTTTCTGCAATATATTTTTATTAAGAAATAGATTAAAATATTTTATATATTTAAGAATACATACTTACGAATAGAATCTTCTTGGGTTTTTGAATTCGCGATATTTTTGAAACCCTGGTATTTGAGGCTAATAACACATTCCTCTGCGTCTTAATTGTTTTATATACACAAATATAAATAAAATATGATATTTTAAAAACTTTTTAAAACCAATAAGATTATTATACTTACATTTTAAGAAGTCAAATCTCCAAATTCCTGATTTTGTGTAATTCGTTTAATTTGGTGTATTCAATTATGCTGCCCGACTTCTGTGTGAATAAATTTATATATATGTATTTTAATAATTCGAACGTTCACGCTTTATAACTTATATACTTTTTAATAAGTTTCTTTCTTAACACAACATTGAGTTTTTGCTTTTTGTTTAAAACCCGTCCTTTCTTGTTAAGTGATAAAAACAAACTGGATTGTTTTTGTTTTCGTTTCACTTTATCTCCCGTTAGAAAGAATTTATTTTAACCATAAAATAAATTCAAAATTTGATTTACGAAAAGTACAAAAGGCATGTCTGATAGGGTGCCAGTAAAGTATCAATTTTTTTACATCATTACCATTCGAAAGTTAAAAAACTACAAAAGTATTCCTATTATTATTTTTTAGTATAGAGGAATGTGACTAATATAGCTTGAGAATTCTCATTCATAAATAACATTATCTCTTTAATATTAGATTTCTAATATTAGAATAAATTTACAATAAGGAAAAAGAACCACAAAATCACTTTTTAGGTTCATAATTATAGAAAATTCAAAAAGTACCATTAGAAGAACAAAAAAGTACCACAAAGACCCCTCTTATAGATTCTTTCCAACATCGGATCATGCATATTTTATTTCATGTTTCTAGGTTAAATATTACAAAAAATGCAAAAAGTACCATTAGAAGAAGAAAAAGTACCACAAATCAAACATGGTGGATTCTCATTCATTTAGGACCATAAATCTTTAATTTCATGTTTCTAGGTTAAATATTACCGAAAATTCAAAAAGTACCATTGGAATAACAAAAAACTACCACAAAGTCCACTCTTATGATTTTTATTCATTTAAGACCACATATATTTAATTTCATGTTCCTTGGTTAAATATTATAGAAAATTCAAAAAGTACCATTAGAAGAACAAAAAAGTACCACAAAGTCCCATGTTACTGATTTTCACTAATTTAAGACAAATTATCTTTAACTTCATGTTTCTAGGTTAAATATTATAGAAAATTCAAAGAGTACCATTAGAAGAACGAAAAAGTACCACAAAATTATCTCTTATGGATTCTCATTCACTTACCACTTCATGTCCTTAATTTCTTATTTCTAGGTTAAATATTATAGAAAATTCAAAAAGTACCATTAAAATAACAAAAAAGTACCACATCGTCCCCTCTTATGGATTCTCTTTAACTAAGGACCACATATCCCTAATTTCATGTTTCTAGGTTCATATTTATAGAAAATTCAAAAAGTACCATTAGAAGAACGAAAAAGTACCACAAAGTCCCCCCTTGTGAATTCTTTCCAACATCGGACCATGCGTATTTAATTTCATGTTTCTAGGTTAAATATTACGGAAAATGCATAAAAGTACCAATAGAAGTAGAAAAAAGTACCACAATGGCCATCCTCTTGAATTCTTACCCACAGGACCATGTATCTTTAAGTACCACAAATTCCACTCTTGTGAATTCTTATCTACACTTTCTTAATTTCATGTTTCTATGTTTAATGTAATTGAAAATTCATTATTAAGTTTTACCCCCTTTTTGGTACTTTTTTTACCCTTAGAAGTATAAAAAATTTTATTCCAATGAGTTTCTAAATTATGGTGAGATCCCATATTAAAATACGCATATGGTTATGTCAATAAATATAAAAAAATGTTTTATGAAAAAAGTACCAAAAATAGGTACGATTTTTACCCCTTAAGCGTTCGAATTCCGAAAAAGTACCAAATTTATATTTCTCGTTTTTTGATAAGATAAGAATACAGCATAAATTGTATTTGTATGTTGATTGGTTTCAAAGATACATATGGTGACAAAAAAGTACCAAAATACAGTTTTTACCCGTTTTCTCTCTAAAAGGGCCGATTTTCAAAAAAAGTACTAGACACCTGTCCGATTATTTTTTAAATGAATAACGAAAACTATTCAACTTTTTGTATATTTTTATTCGTTTGGGAGTTATAGAGTTATCGATTTTACCCGTTTTTACCCTTTTCTCGTCTTAGTCTTAGTGGATCTATACAGAGGGCGAACTACCTGCGTTCCAAATTTCGACTCTCTGGCTTCAGCCGTTTGGGCTGTGGGATGATGAATCAGTCAGTCATTCAGTTAGTCAGTCACGTTACTCTTTTATATATATATATAGATAATTTAATGAAATATTTTATTGATTTAATTTTTTTGTTCATTGTGTTATGCTTCTTCTTAATTAAATCAATGAATTAGTACATTGAATAAACGAATTCAATGAACTAATACATTAAATCAAATAACTGATTTACTTATTTTATTAGGAAATAAATTTAATGACTGGTTTCAATGTAATGTTCATAATAGCGTTAATCTTTTCATTGAATTTTAATGAATAATTTTCATCGAAGTAATGAATTCGTACATTAAGTTAATAAATTCTTAAAAAAAATTAATGAATTTCATTTAATATACTTCATTCATTAAAATTACTTTTTTCAGTGTAGTCGGGCTTAACCGATTATATTTTCAGACTTTTTTTTTGAAAATTGTTTCACGTTGCATATTAGTTAGGGTGATCGATACGGTTTTCCAACCGGTTTTTAAACCGGTTTTTTCTGTCAATGTACTGTCGGTTTTTTCAAAATGTTTATTTTTCGAATGTCGAATAGACCGGTTTTTTTAAACACAAAAAACCGGTTTAAAAATAGCTTTTTATTTCAAAAAATATGTACTAAATACTTATATTTGAATCAAATATATATAAAAATTAATATTTTTTTTTTTTTTTGAAGTATTATTTCTAATGTTTTAAAAATATAGTTTAAGGTTAAATTGAAATTAATTCTGTAATATTAAAAAAATAAATTAGTGATAATTATTTCTATTGTAACACCTGTAATATTTTTACACCTAATTTTAATGTTTTTGTCTTTGATTCAATATTTTCATCATTTTTCAAAGATTTTGTTTTAAAAAAAGTTTCACCTGCAGACTCGCTTCAGTAAAATTGATTCTGTTTTTTTTTTTTTTTCATATTAACCCATGGTTTCTGTTTATGCTTAGTAAAATAAAAATATCAGTTTTGATGATTATTTTCTTAAAATGTTAATATTATATTATGCGTTCGTGCTGATGTTTGTAACACCCGAAAATATTGCTTTAAGACCCACCTTAATTTGTACCAATCGGCTTTAAGTCGATTTGACGATGTTCGTCCGTCTGTCTGTCTGTCTGTCTGTCTGTCCATGTAAACTTTATAATCAAAATACAGGTCAAAATTTTTAACATATGTATATTAAATGTGAAATTTGGCACACGGGTTTCTTATAAAATTCGTTATGATCGGTCCATTATTTAACCTAGCGCCATGCAAATATCCTCCCGGAAAAGGGGTTTAACGATCATAAATCCCTTAAATGTAAGTTCCATATATGCATAAATCTGTGTGCCGAATTTCTTGAAGATCGGTCCATAATTGACCATAGTATTGGTCCACAACTCCACAGGTTTAGAAACAACACCTCCCCAAATTTGGTACACACAATTGAGTAGGGTATTGTCGGGCTTGACCGATTATTTTTTTTTTCGTTCTTATTGGGTTCATATACATAGTTATTTCCAAAAATAATTATGTGTAATATATTTTAACTTGAACATTATAATATTTATTGATTTTTCTTTAAGAAATATAGTCTTTTGGTAGAAATATTAACTTCTGCAAAAAAACCGGTTAACCGGTTTTTTCTGAATTAAAAAAAGGGCAACCGGTTTTTTTAAAATACCAATTATTCGAACTATTCGAAAACCGGTTTCTCCAAAAAGTCGAATAATCGATCACCCTAATATTAGTATATTGTAAAATTTCATGAAATGCATTTTTTTTTTTATTTTAATGCCTCCTAATATTAGCTTTAAAGCATATTTTTCATTATTCATATATATATGCAATTTTTAACTTCATTTACTTATAAAGGATTAAGTTACTTTGTTTACTGCAATTTTATTTCATTAACTCAACAAAACTTGCAGACTTTGTATTTCACAAAATATATTTAATTATTTCGTTGTTGACCTTTTAAACATGAAATTATTTTAATTTATTTATTCATTTCTCACATATTCACACAAAAACCAACTGTCCTGTCACTGTCGTTGAAATATGCCCATTAATGTAATTATTTACATTTTTTTTGTAAAGCTTTAAAATGTATACACATGTATATGTAAATAAATAGTTATGTAGTTATACATACATATGTGTAGTATACATATATAAAACCATCAAATGACTTTGCATGCAAGTAAAAGTATGTTACAAGCATTCATGTAAATTAAGAAAAAAAAAAAAAATAAATAAAATACTTATGTAAATATATGTGTTTTGATTTATAAGATTGGGGTAAAAGTAAATAGTATGATCTGGAAAAAATTATACATGTAATTGGAACTAAATAAGTTAAAGCCTAACAATAACATCTATGGGATTTAACATATTATGATTAAGATTATTTAATTTGGCTAAAAGTCTAAAAAAAAGTATTAGATAATTCAAGCCTCTTAAAATTAAAAAACATCCTACGCATAATTATCCCTTACACAATATATTTCTTACTAATGTGCACACATACATATATATACGTATGTACATATATCTACAAATTTATAGGTATATGAAATTGCATACAATGTTGTTAATTTCACTAACACTCATTGTTGTTTTTTTTTTTCACTTGTAGCTCTTACTGATGTTTCCGCATCCTTTGGCTGGAAATATTTTTTGTTATTGTTCAATTCATTCATATTGTCAGTGACAGTCTTGTTGTTGCTGTTATTGTTGTCACTACTGCTGTTGAGTTGACAGGATTATTGATGGGCTTTCGTAAGAGTATACGACTTACATTGACCATGTGTTCAGTAATACATGTTTGAGGTCAGAATTCATGCAACATACACATTACACCCAAGAGTGTAAATATGTATATATACACATATATACGTTTACTTCTATATGCACATTACTGTAAAAGAATGGAAAGTTTCAGTGATCCTTGATTTTTAATTCTATATATATTCAAAATCTTTTTAAGTTTCGAAATTAGAAAAAGTAGAAATATACAAATCTTTATGGTTTTCGTACAAAACAATTATTTGCTTTCCTGAAAATTTGTTCAAAAGGCTTTTAGATTTTATTATTTTATTTTTTTTGGTTATTAAGAATTTGTTCGTTTATGCTACTGCTAGTGGTCAAAGGTAAATATACATACTCACGAGACCTAAAGATTTTAATTCACGATGTTTTAAAAATAAATTAAAGTCATTTAAAAATAAATGTTTCTACGAGGTTTTTTTATTAATTTCCAAACTTGTTACTGAGAATACATATACATATTTCTTAGTAACTGATTAACAATCATAATATTATTTATTTGTAGTAGTATATGTTAAAGTATGTGCCTGTGAGCATTAAACCTTAAATGTTATTTGTCCACTCTTCAAAGTATAAGGAATGATTGAGTAGTTTTTAATTTAAAAATATTGAAATTAAGAGCAAACGATAAATCAACAACAACTTTTTACTTTTTAACTAATTTTCTATAAAAGATTTAAAAAAGTCCTATATTTAAGTAAAAATAGTTAAATAGCAATAATCTTTTTGTGAGTGCCTACTTTAAATTTTGACTTTTGATGAATTATCAAAGTTTCTTTTAAGGGAAAAATCAGTTGCACAGCCATACATATAAACAGTACTGTGCAGAACATATGCAACAAAATATGCGTTAAAATAAAAATTTTTTTCCACATATAAAAACGAGAAAAAAAACGTGTGTTCTCCATATAAAAGCGTGCATACCAAAGGTTTGTGATAAAATACCCCGAAGCATAATTTCTTTAAAAAAAAAAAAAAACGAAGAGTAATCCAGTTTCATGCCGCAAATTAATTTCAGAAGCAAAATTTAAAAATGCCTTTTCAGTGTTTGTTAAAGGGCTTCCGTCTAAAACGTTGTTTATGATTAAAAACAATATAATACCGTGCTACAACAATTGATTTTACTGCATAAATAGATTGTGCAATCTGAAAAATTTAATATATTTATTTTCCACACAAAATTTTTTGAAAGCATTTATTGAAGCAAAATAGTACTGCTCATCGAAAAGCATGTCTAACATAAGTCTAGTTTTTTGTTCATGTGTTTATATCGGAAACATTATAATTTTTATATAACTACACAGAGAAAACATTTTCGTTGTGGGAACCGAATTTATTATCAATCGAATTTGGTCGGTTCCAACTACTAATTCGAAATTCGTTTGCTTTATCGCATGTTTTCGATAATCGTAACTGTTTTAAAAAACAATTGTGCTAGTAGTAGTGCTAGTAGTAAAAATATCTATAATACTATTGTGATTGATTAGTAAATTTTGTAACCTTTTTTAAAATAAATTTACATACACTGCTTTTCAACTGAATAGGTTCAAGATTTTCGTTACATTAAAACTCGTATTATTTTTAATAAAATAAAGATAGTAAAATTTTTTTATCTTGATTTCTAAAAACTTGAGTTCTAAGATGTTTAATAACAAAAAATAATTAATAATGAAATTGAAAAAAGATTCGGCTGTGCCGAATCTTTGATACCCTTCACCATATTACCATCTTACTATCTTATCGACATCATATTACCATATTACCGACAAATAATAAAATTTTCGCCTTAACGTATGCTTTCATATTTTCACATATTTCAATCTAAATTTTTTTCAAACTACGAAAATTTGAATATGAAAAAAAAAACAATCATAGCAGGCTTTGCTTTTAAAAAATAAACAACAACAATTCCATATTTATTTATTTTTTTATGTGTGTATATACAAACTGACTGCATATACAAAGAACAACAACAACACTGTTATTCATTATATTACTTCTGTTGCTAACTAAACTACTTGTCTTATAGGCAAAAACGTCACTAATAGTCATTACAATGCTTAATATACATGTTTGTGTATGTATTTATGTATATTCTTAACAGATATGTTTTAGTTTTTAAAAATAAACAACAACAATTCCATATCTATTTATTTTTGTACAGACTGCATATACAAAGAACAACAACAACACTGTTATTCATTATATGACTGCTGTTTCTAACTAAACTACTTGTCTATACAAAAAACAAAAAACGTCACTAATAGTCATTACAATGCTTAATATACATGTTTGTGTGTGTATTTATATTCTTAACAGATTTGTTTTTGGGCCATAACTCTGTTGATTATGAACGAATTTGGTTTATTAAAAAAAAACGAAATTTTATAAAAACATTTATGACTGATCTATATAAAAATAAAAATCTGTAGCTTGAACAAGGGCTTCAAAAATAAAAAATTAGTTTTCCCCGATATCTCAGTTATTACTGAACCGATTTATTTCATTTTTTCAGAACAATAATTCAGAAAATAATATCCGAGACCCCTTTAAAAATTCGAAGTCCCTGGTATATAGAGAGGCTTCAGAAACTGAAAAACCGGTTCCAAAAACCGGTTTTTAAAGCATATCTCCGCCATTTATAAACCGATCCTGCTGATTCAAAAAACCGAAATTTTAAAAAAATATTTGTGACCGATCCGTATAAAAATAAAAATCTATAGCTTAAACCAGGGCTTCAAAAAATAAAAAATGCGTTTTGTCCGATATCTCAGTTATTATTGAACCGATTTATTTAATTTTTTCAGAACAAAAATTCAGAAAAAAATGTCCGAGACTTCTTTGTAAAAACGAAGTCCCTAGTATATACAGAGGCTTCAGAAACTGGAAAACCGGTTCCACCGGTTTTCCAGTTTTCCAAATATGTTAAAAAAAACCGGTAAAAACCGGTTTTTTTTAACATATCTCCGCATTGTATGAACCGATCTTGCTGAATTCCAATAGCAAAATTCTCGAAAGCATTTCCGATCGTTTGATATATATATTATATATGTCAGTTATCGGTGGGCTTCATAAACGCCATTTCAACCGACACACGGACGGACGGTCGGACGGACGGACATGGTCCTATCGTCATCACTTCTTACAAGGATCCAGAAAATGTCAACCTTTTTGCTCTCCGACGAAAATTGTGGGAATTACAAACGGAATGACAAACTTATATATACCCTTTACACCTTTGGTGAAGGGTATAATGAACTTAGTACGATTTTTAATGGATTTTCTTCCAATAAATGTATTTTTAAGGCAATAATTTTGTTTCATCTGAATAGGATTATTAAGAATAAAATAAATTTGCGTCAAGTATTTGTTGAATTTGCCCATAATTGTGCGTTTTTCTTACATTTTCAACTGTTTTCTATAAGAATCTTTAAAAACTGATCGCGTAAAGAATTTTCCGATAAAGAAAAGAGCAAAATTATAGCGTATGGACAATTCAGATTTAATCTATGAAATATGGCGAAGAAAAATTTAGCGAAATTTAAATATTGTCAACAACTTTTTAGGAAATCACTCCCACCATGGAAAAAATATGAAAAGAGGTACTTATAAAGTAAAAACGAACGCTGACAGAAGATTCACCATTCGAGGTGACTCCAATTCTACTGATTCTGCGTCAAAAATTAAACAAAAATCAGGTATTTAAGCAAGAGTTTCACCGTAAAACGTGTTATTCGAAATCCATTGCAATTATAAAGAACATGTTCTAAAAAAGGAATGAAACATATTGTTTTATAGAATGAAAAAAATCAATATAGAAGGCTCATTTGAGAAAAAAAAAAATAGCTAATTATGTATCCCATAAAGATGCGAATTAAGTGTAATAGCGTAGAGTGCTACTTCATATTATGAGACATGTGAACTTCGATTTTCTACGCATAGAATTACAGAAAAAACCTACAAAAGTTTACGGGAAAAGACCTTCTAACATTTTATGCAGTATTTTGATTCATTTCATGGACATTCCAGTTCAACAATGTCCCTATTCACACCGCAAGAGCGTGAAAACAAAGAATTCGAAATCAAAAATTTACCACTTAGCAGTGGTTATCATACTCTCTCGACCTTAATATAATAGAAAATGTATGGAAATTGCTGTCACGTAATGTTTATAAGTCGAACAGATAATAAGGGGTGCGATCGAAAAAAAAAATTAAAACACGTTTTGCCTCATAACTTTTGAAAAATACTGCAGTTATTATTTTTAATACAATCATGTAGATTTGTCGTGATTTTGATCAAAATGAGTGACGAAAAATATGTTATTAAACAGTATCAGAAGAATTTGATCATTGATAGAAAACCTGGTTCGGAAAGAAAAAAAGGTCCACATGGTATTGGTAAGGCCGGAATATTGAAAGGAACTCCAAACACATCTGGTAGAAAAGCAGCCCGGTTAACTCAGTGCCTTGACTAATTGGTGCGAAAATTTAAAGCCGATGCATAGTTGATAACATATAAAGTCAAAAAAGATTAAAACAGTAATGCTGCAAGAATATTTAGAAGACAAGAATAGGACACGGAAATTAAAACCAAATTTCATACAAAAATACTCATATTGTATAATTGACGAAGAAACGTATGTACTAGCAGAATTTTCGCAGCTTCTGTGGCAAAACTTTTATATTGTAAATGCTCGAGGTAATGTTAGAGATAAGTTTAGGATCCAAGAGCAGAAAAAATTTGCTAAAAAATACCATAACAAGCTTTTTGCAGTTGCCACAAAACTGGAAAGTCATTTGTTACATTCGGCTCAATAAATACCACAATATATATCAAAGAATATTTGCAAAAAAGACTTCTTCTTTTCATAAGAGAGCACAACGTGTCCACACATTTTTGGCCCGATTTGGTATCTTGTCACTACAGTAAAAAACCTCTGGAGTGGTACTAAAACAATAACATAGTTTTTGTTCCAAGAGAGGTAAATTTTCCAAATGGTCCATAGCTTAGACAAGTGGAGAGATATTGAGCTCCTGTGAAAAGCGAATTGAAGAGCACAAAAAAGGTGTCCCAAAATACCGAAGATTTTAAAAGAAGATGTGCACACTGTTCCAAAAAAGTAACTGAAGCAACTATGAAATCACTAACGGAATGGTTACCAAAAATGGTCCACAAGTTCATAAGTAGTGGTTAGAACTATAAAAGCTATACTCTTCTGTGGTCTGTAATAAATTATCAATTCAATAAAAAAAGATTGAAATCTCTATGATCAACCGTTTCCATGTTATTGAATATTATATTATGTTACGAACACAAAAATTCATTATCTGAAGAGATTAAAAAAAGTTGGAGCAAACATTCTTCGTTAAAAGTTGAAAATCTTCCAAATATAATTGTTTAGGTTAAATTAAATAATTAAGGCTATTCTTATTATTAATAATTTTCGAATAATATAACAAAACAAAAAAGAACAATATTAATCAATACATCTTGTTGTTTTATTGAATAAATATTGTTGAACCTATTCAGATGAAACAAAAAAATTACCTAAAAATTTTCTTGTTGGAAAAGAAAAATCATTAAAAATCGTAATTAGTTATTACATACATTTATTTTGCTTGTAAATATATTGGAAATGAGGACTTTAAAATTTGTTATGAAAAAATATTAATTTCATTATTATTTTAAAAATAACAAGAGGTTTAATGTAACGAAAATCTTGAACCTATTCTGTTGAAAAGCAATGTATAATTGTGACTGAACTTCGATTCTAGTTAAAAAACGATGTACTTTCCTTTAAAAGTGAAAAAAAAAAAATATATAGGTTTATGGATTTTACCTGAAATATATTTTAAAAATTTTGAACGATTAGATTAAACGTAACTGCTTCTAAGTTTTCATTTATGCGGTCTAATTATTAGACACAAAGCCCTCTGAATGTTCTTTTATGTGGCTTCAAAATAAGTGTAGTCCAATAAATTAATTGGAAACTATTTAACACAGAACAATTAACAATTTAATAATAATATTAAGAAAATATAAAACAAACCTATAAAAAATATATGTATATTGATATACTCCTATACACTCTTGTATGATGATTTAGGGTTTTATTTCGGTTTTTGTTAATAGAGAAAGTTAAAGAAGCTCTTTAAAAGTTTGTATTTTTGCAAACCCTTAAATATGTTTATAATTTAGCAAAACTTGCTTTTGTCCTGCACATTACTGTACGTAAGTACAAATTTATGTTTAGTGTATCAGACGTATGATTGATATGACATTTTTAGAAAACAACAATATTAAGTATACGTACGAATGCACAGCGAAAAGGGTTAAAATCATAATAAAAAAAATCGGCAAATTTTTCAAAATCTTATTCTAGTTATAAAAACTTTAAATAAAACTTTTGACAAATTTCCTTTGAATGTTGCTACTTTGAGATATTGTTGAATTGTAAGCAAAAGATTTCTATTATTTTACAATTGACATACAAAATTAATTCTGCTTTTAATTTAATAATCATAAAAATTCTAACATTGGACTTTGGGGGACTCTATATCAAAACCGTAATTTTCCGATTTTACATCATCGATTTGAATAAAATTCACTACATATATACTTAAGTCATCAACTCTCAGACTTAAAGCCCCTTCTGGTTATTAAAAAAAAATTAAAAAAATAAATAAATAAAAACCTGAAATTTCAATTTTTAGCTTCATTTTAAAGATTAAGATATAGCCTATACTCATATACTTACACGCAGAGAAAAAACATGGTTGCAGCATGATCACCACAACTATTCAATGATTATACAACCGTTTTATTTTATCATATGTAGTTAAAAAGTTATTATTAATAAAATTGAAGAAATTTTTGAAATTTTTAGCTTTTTCAAAACGTCATATTTTTGAACTAGAAATACTACCAAAAGGCTTTATCTCTAGTTAATTTAATTAAAATCGGAAATGTTTAATACGATTGTTAATCGTTTTAATATGGAGTCACCCATTTCATATAAAATTATCTACCACTTTTAAAACTACAATCAAAAACATATCCCCATTTAAAACATCTTTAAGGGTTTTGAGCATTACAAATCATATCCCCTTAAAACTAAAATAAATCCATCTTATGATGTTTACTTCAAACCAATAAGAAGTTCTTTTATTAACAAATTTTATAAAGTTTTTACAGTTCAACTGTAATCCAAATGCTTATATCTACTTTCATAAAAGTATAAAATGAAATCCTTATATATTGATTTGATTTCTTTGACATTATTTACTTATCCAATGTCAAAAATCCTATTGAACTTAATTCAATTTTTAAAGCTAATTTCCCATGTTATATTTGCTATGGATCAAGTTTAATGGAAATTTTACCTTAAAATGTTTATTTTTAGATTCTTTGAAATGTATTTTATTTTTTGTCTGTACTCTGTCTTTTATTGCTGAACAACAATTTTATACTATAGATGCTCAACCAGATATTGGCATGAGAGAGTAAAATGACTCCACTTTGCAAGTAACATCATTTGGTATATATCATTTGTAAATTTATCTTTTATGCAAATGTGAGTATTTTTTTGGTACAGAACACATAGACTTAAAATATACATAAATCTTTGCCATATATAAAAAAGAGAAAGAAAGATTTTTTTTTGTCTGCATATTTTTTGTTCCTTGCTTTTTTACTTTGAGGTACCCAGGAACATTCTTTGTACATAGAACAATGACAAAAACAAATTATTTTATCTACAGAAATATACATTTATACATATAAATACACTCAAAGAATCATGTAAATTATAAAGTGTGGGTGTAGAAAGTAATTGGTACTTTAAATAACAAAAAATGCCAATTGAATGATTATAAGAAATTTAGAAGCATTTAAAACTTTTAACGCAAGTTAAAAAAAAATAAAAATAACTTTTTATGAACTTTTACCAAAGCGAAGGCATTTTTTAAGTAATATTGTCATAAAATATAATAACCGATAACATTGTATTTTGTAGGTAGTATTTAGATTTGTACGAAATTTTAATGCGCTATATGCGCTTAAAATTTCTTAAACGAATATTTCGTTACATACGGAATAACGAACCCAATGTGTCTCTATTTTTTATTTTTTTTGTCGGTGAGTGTATAAAAAATCAGAATGGGTTAAAAGCGAAAAGTATTAGATATTATAATGGTTATAAAACTAGAATCACTATATATTCAAAAAAATCGTTCACATTTCATTAATATAAGCAAAAAGGTTGAAAGAGTGGAAACGATTTTTTGTACCAGGAAATAATACCCAGATGCAAAAAGTCCCAACGAAATAACTTCTAATGAATTTAGTTTTAGCAGAAATAAAGATACTCCCAAATTTAAAAAAACCGAAATAATTTACAAATTGAAGTATGAAATAATTCTCAATATTTGGGTATTTATCATAATACGAGGGCGGATCAATAAGTCCGTGACTTTTTGAATGAAACACTCTATTTTTTGCAAAACAAAAACTTATTTTTCAACATAATCTCCTTTTAACTCAATACACTTAGTCCAACGTTTCTCCAGTTTTTGTTTCCCTTCCAAAAAAAAAGGATTTTTCGAGGTCCTTAAAATAGGCATTTGTTTGGTTAATAATTTCATAATTGGAGCTGAACCGAGCCATTTCCTTAGGTTTGGAAATAGGAATGATGAGGATGAGGTACCAATTCGTAGCCCAATTCATAGAGTTTTGCCATTGAGACTGCACACGTGTGCACCCGTGCATTATCTTGATGAAAAAGAACTTTTTTCTTGGCCATATGGGGTCGTTTTCTTTTTAAATCCTCATTAAATCGGTCTAATAAGTTGACATAATATTCGCCATTTATTGCTTTTCCCTTTTGAAGCTAATCGATGTGGATTATCCCGCCTGCCGACAAACTTACCTTGGCCTTCTTCGGAGCTGGTTCACCCGGAGAAACCCATTGTTTAGACAGTAATGGATCCATGTTTCATCCACAGTTACAAAACGCCACAGAAACTCATTCGAATTGCGGTTAAACAACTCCAAACAATCCTTTGAAGTTGTCACACATTTACGTTTATGGTCAATTGAGAGCAAAAGCGGCACCCATCTGATTATTTAAAATCTAAACCACATTGCCATATGAATTGCCTATGGCATCAACAATCTCACGCACTTTTACTCTTCGGTTGGCCGATACCATGTCGTGGATTTTTTGGACATTTTCCGATGTACTGACCTCAATTGGCCGTCCAGAACGTTTAGCGTCATTTGTGCTTGTGCGACCACAACGAAAGTCAGTAAACCACTTTTTTACCATTGAAATCGATGGTGCAAAGTCCCCATAGTATTTATCGAGCTTTTCTTTGGTTTGATTGACGGTTTTTTTTTTCGCAAAAAATAATGTTTAATGAGCACTCGAAATTCACTTTTTTCCATTTTTAAAAAAATACTCGAAGTTGTATGTTTTGAACAGCTGTTAAACGCAAAGTAAATGACGACACTTGCTCAAAATTTGACAGTAGTTTATTAACAGGTGGTACTTGATGGGAACAGGGTAGCATTTCATATAACTACGAGGGAAGTTCGAAAAGTCACGGAAATATTGATCCGCACTCGTAAAAATAAGTTCCAAGCAGTGGTATTAGATCTGACGATTTTTTTCAATAAATTTTGTAATTTGACGATTGATGATTTTTTTTTAGTAAGTCGCTAATATATTGACGATTTTCTTAACTGAAATACTTTTTACTATGTAAGTCAGTCAACGATTATATAAATTTCAGAAAATTGTGTATGAATTTAAATTTTTGTGCATTTAATATAGAGAAATATTTAATTTTGGGAATTCATTAATAATTAACTAAATTTGATGTCTTTTTTTGTCATAAATAAGAAATAACTTACAGTCTTTATTAAAAAGTTATCTCAATTGAGTTGATAAAGAAAAATATATAAAATCAAATAAGAGAATTGTAAATTGTAACAAAAATATTTTGTATTCATATCGATATTTTTTTGGAAAAAGGAAATCTATAAAATTAACAAACAAAACAAACGAACTTAAACGTAACTAAGAGAAGAAATTCCTTAGGAATTTCATAATTTAAAATAATTCAAAAAATTCGAAAAATTATTTCAGGAAATATTAATAATAGTTACATTATGAACTACTACCCTACTACATATGCTTTTGTAAATTAGGACCTTTAGCATAACTCAAATTTTAAAAATTTTTTTCTAATTTTTGTTTGGTGAAATAAGTCCAAATAAAATAGGTTCTACGCAAAAAATTAAATAATTACTGAACATACACAATAAGAGTTGTAAGACAAACTTAAAGCCACCTTTACTTAGGAAAAGCTTTATTTAACGAAGTCAGTAGGTAAATACAACAGGGCTTTAGGGCTGCACCAGTAAAAATTAGCCCTAAACAAAATTAAATGACTAACAATTATTAAAATAAAATTAAATAAACTTTAAACCACTGCACTGTGGGAAATACTAAATTACTAATAGGTCACTTTGTATGCCCTTATAAATTTATTCATAAAAAATTGAACACAGATTTCAAAAAAGCTTATGACCTCTGCTATATGGTAGTCTTTGATAAACCATAAATTATTTTTTTAATTAAATAAGAGAGAGGGAATATATACTTAAAATTAAAAAAAAAAAATAAAATTAATATTTGACGAGTAAATAAATGAGTTCATTTGAAAAAAATTTTATACTAACTCAAAAATCGTTCAAGGGAAGAATATTTTGTTATATTTACGAAAATATCTTCTATGTTATATAGCTCCCGATAACCTATGAGTCATACAGTTAACCAAAGCCTTAAATGTTATAATGAAATAGAGTACCAAGCCTCCCGTACTATTGTCCATAACTAATTTTTGTTTGTGACTTTAAGAAGTAAAGTAAAATTCTGGATTTATTTCAGTTTTGGGAATCAAAGAAACTATGAATCGACATCTCTTTCCCTATATTCCTAATAACATAATACTTCCATATACAGAACTTAAAACAACTCTGAAATCGTGATATTAGAGAAATCACACAGAAAAAAATAAAAATGGATTTCAATTACGAAATTGTTGACATTAATTAAAATTTTAATTGATTTAGCTCCAATCACTGAAATGATAATATTAATTAAATGAAAATAATAGTTTTTTTATGTAATTTAAAAAAAAAAAAAAATTATATTAATTATTCTCATTATTGAAATTATCCTTAAAAACAATTAATTTACTAATTGACGTAGTTAATATTTTAACTAAATCTGTACTTTTGCAAAATAATTCCCTCAATAAAAAATCATAAAATTTACCTTTTTTGATATGATACATATGATCTTTATTTAAATTTATAAAAACATTTTTGAAATACTAAAACTATAAACACATTTCACATTTTTTGTTGTATAATTGCTGGACACCGGTTGTATGGAACATTCTATTAAAAGAACGGCCTATAGAATGACACAACATTAAAAAATAACAAGCGAAAGAATGTATGGAAATACTTTAAAATACTTACTTATATGGAAGTATTTTTCCCAACGAGCAACCAAACTATACTATAGGTACATTTCATCGAAGACTGCAGTTATTACAATTAATAACAGAAACTATTTAATTTTAATCACATCATGGCATGACGAAAACATCTAAAATAATGCGGTATAGTTAAAAAAAGCACAAATTGCAGATTAAAATTACAATATCTTACCCAAAAAAAATTTAGGAATACTTCATATACTCTTTGAATATTTTTGCTCGACAAAAGACCAAACAAACACGCCTGAATCTTGAAATATAGAACTTTTTTTTTAATTTTTCTTTTGAAAATATTTTTCTTATTTATTTAAATTTTTTTATGAAAGCTGTCACACTTTTCTATTTCCTTTTTAAAACAAAAGTACTTAAAAAACTTAATTGTACTTAAATATTTTTATTAAATTTTTGTATGAAATGAAATAAAAAATTTATTATACAATTATTAACAGTTATTTTTTCTGTGTATGACAATAAGCATAGATTAGTTTAGAATGGAAAGCCTTAGTCTCATAAAGTTGATTTCTTATTTTCTGGATCCAAATCTAATTAAGAAAATTTGAAGAATTTTCCAAGATGTTACTTTAGTTCTTACAGTCACAAACAAAGTTGTGGACAAGAATACGAGATGCTTGGTACTCGACTTCATCAGAAACATATAAGCAAGTTACTAGCTGTATGACACGTAGGTTGTTGGGATATTTTCCCAAAAATTGCTAAAAATTCCGACCTTGAATGATTTTTGAGTTATAGGTATATGGGCTATTATCAAAAATGTTTAACCTGGCTGAAACTGATTTAAATTCTTAATAAGTTTTGTGTTAATGATATTTTGAACAAATCGGTTATAGATCTGAATTAACAAGACTTGAAACTAATAGAGTGCAAAACTTTAATACAATAGGTTTCTTTTTATAAGCATGAATGTTGTTCAAAGTTCAAGAATATAGAAAAATTTATAAAAATTACTTAAGTTTTTCCCATTCTTCTATAATTTTTGTTCGCCTATTTATACTTTTTGATCTTATTCTATCATAAATAAACTAATCGGACTTTGCAGATAAATTCTGCACCATCTTTGTTGTTGTGTAGACTTTCAACAGTAAAATACAGGGTAGTCGAGTTTTAATGAAAAAATTGTTTTGTTTTTAAAATTATTCAGTTTTTTGGGCGGGGTCTGTGCGCCCCCCAACCGAATACAAAATTTGGGATAGGGATTGATAATTGTTGTAATTGTGCGTATTTTGCGCTATATCCCGTTGATGTGCCCGAAATAGTCAACGCAGTAGATAGTCTCAAAGTTTGGAAAACAAGTGCGAACATTTTTCAAAAAATCAGTTTTTCGCGAGGCACATTCACATTTTCATATGAAATTGCTTTAATTACTGCGAGAACTTAGTTTTTTGTTATTTTACATAACAAAATCAGAGGAGCATTAAAAATAAATTTAATACAAGAATTTTATGGACTTTTTGAAAATTATGCAAAAATTGCACTATAAACAAATATTAGATATATAGATATAAGAGTGGAGATAAATATAATTGATTGGGATCATAAATTTAAGTCAAATGTCGTTGATAATTGAAAACGGGACACTTTTGTCAAAACACATTTCGCTAAGGCTCATCGTGTGGACAGCATGAAATTGACTATAATTGACATAATTAGTAGGTGTTTTTTATGCTTAATAAAAATTCGGAGGCGCATCAAAAAATTTTGAGATATAAACATTTAATGGACCAAAAAATATTTACTTGTGTTAAAAAAGGATCACAATATTAAAAATCATTTCTATGTAATAAATTCTAACAATATATATTTTCAATCAATATATGGAGAAATAACTTAGATTTGATCCAAATTTTTGACAAAGTTTTTAAAAATCGCGATTTTTATTGAAAAGAAAATTTTTAAAATTTTGCTAGGAAAACCTAAAATATGCTGCACTAATACCACCAATCATTGAAAATATCATTTTTATTTGAATAACTCAGTAGGTTTTGATATTACGTGTAATTTTGACCAGAATTGTACATAAACTTCCAGTAAACATTTCAACTTTAAACCGCCATAACTTTCGCACCCCTTTCAATAAGTGATTAACGCGAACCGATTCTACAAGCATTCGAGTCACTTTATATGTATACAAAACGATTTTAATGTGCCATTAAAAAAATAATAATTTTTTTTAAGTGCTAAAATCAAAAATTTTAATAATTGCACATATATTTTTATTTATTTATTTTTTTTTCAAATGAACTTATTTATTTACTCGACAAATAAAGACATTTTAATCGGTTTAAAATTATTGAGTTTGTGTACTGAATTTTTAAATTTAATTTGCGAGCATCTTTAGATATAGCCAGGTGAAAACTAAACATATGCTGAACCCTGGAAGGGCTTTGTTAGTCGTTTCGACTAACAGCAATGATATTTTGAGTGATATTTCTTTATTCGTTGCATATTTTCTAGAGAATTTTGGTATAACACTTGTCGTAAATAAGATCTTAAAGTGTCCAGACATACGTTGCTGTGAGCGGTCTAGAAGTTAGTATTTTGAGCAACCTTGTTAGTCGAAACGACTAACGAAGCACTTAGTGTGACTTTTTGAACTTTTAGTGTTAAAGTTATTTTGTAAATATTGTAATGCAGTGTAAATAATATTTGTTCCTATAGTGTAAAATATATTTTTTTGGAGAAAATAAACACAATATGACTTCCGGAAATAATTTTATCAACACATATGTATATTTTTTTTTGTTACATTACACAATGATGAGAAAGCTCTATTTCCTATATCAAATCCCAGCAAAAAACGATGAAGTTCTTAAAAAAAAAGAACATTTTCACAACTTCAAAAGTGGAACAAAGTGCATATTTTAAACTTTTTTGGAAGTTCTTAATAATTACTTCCAAAAAAGTGAAAATAAATGGATTTTTAGCGGGAAAAAATGGTAATAACTTTTAACAAAATTCAAATTTTAAAAATTTTAATGCATTTTTATTATTATTTAATATGGCAAAAACAGAATTTTTATTAAAAAATGTTATAAACATAGTTTTAAGAGAAGTGCTTCCAAAGCAGTGAACAGGAAGTATAAAAGAATAACATCCTTCAAATGCCAACCATGGGTTAAACAAGGAACTTCTGCAGCTCTTTTTCACCTCTAAGTACTTCCTTCCAATGAGAGCACAATGTTAAAATCATGACTTTTTCAGTTCTTTTTTTGCTTGGATAGAAAAGGCAAGCTGAATACTGAATAAAGCTATGTTATAAAGTAGTAACGGTTTTAGATTGAATTCATCTTATGAATTCTATAATAAAACCTAAGTACGCGATTGATACTTTCGACCAAATGTGCTGCTCTACATTTTCTGCTTGAAACTGTACATTAATTATATTAATAGTTTATTCTAAAAATATATTAAAAACAATTAAAGATTCACCTTTTAATAAAATATCCTTAAAACTGCATAAGGATCTAGTTTACACAGAAAAAAATATTTCCAATTATCTTTTAATAAAATTATTATCTATCTTTATATTTAAATTTAATAATATTATTTATTAATATAATTAATTTTCTAATTGGTTTTAATTTTGTCTTTTAATAAATTGGTAGTTCTTAAAAAAATAAAAAGAAAATTTTAAAATTTGTCTATAAATATATAGAAATAAAATAACTTTTAGTCAGTTTTCAACAATTTTCTGCTCATTATATCCATTTAAGAAAAATATGAAATAATAAAATCAACTATTTTAGTTATTAATATTATCTTTGGATGATTGGAGCAAAATCAATTAAAAATTCATTAATATAAGCAATTTCGTAATTGAAGTCAATTTTTACTTTTTTCTGTGTAGCGACAAATGTCTTATCGATTGTGTTCTACTCCCAATATAACAACCAAGCATCATAAAAATTTCGAAAATCTTCTATCTCCAGGTAAATTCATAACAATAGTGTAAAATGTAGAAAAATAAAATTAATGTTTGCAGATTCTGCGGCCTAAAACCATTGAACTCTTAAGGGATAGTGTAAAAAAATTCAAAAAACTATCACAAATTTGAAATATGCACAGAGTATACAAAAACCTTTGTTTTTAAACTTATTTTTCTTTAGAATAATTATAGGATACACACATTAAAAAAAAAGAATAAAAATAATGTAGCCTGCTCCAAATTGTTTACACAACTAACACAAGGGGTACTTATGAAACATCATCTCTGAAAAGTACAAATATTTAAGACTCAGTTTTTGCTTAATATTTTAAAAACAGCGAAAAGTATTTAGGAATTTTTGCTGTTATTTTATTTAAATAAATTCGTCAACTAAAAATCAATTGTTTTATCTTTCATTTTAATTATACGTCTTAAAATATTTTTAATAAAAGTTAATGTCAGTCGTTTCGATTAATATAAAAATTTTAATATATTTCAAAATTTAATTATATTTCTACAAAAACTGTATGTTTTTGAAAATTTTTACCAGAAACAAAATTTTATTAATATGAAAATATATCATTATTTTTAAATTTTTATATTTGCTCTTAAACCATATTTTGTTTTCAAACCATATTAATATTATAATTATGATAACAATAAAATGAGACAAATAAATAAGCTTTTTACAAATATGATTGAAAAATGCATAACTTACTTGTTTTTAAATATATTTTATATGAGACATGCAAAGAAAAAATATGGTTCTAGTGACCATAAACTAAGAGCAGCCTACTATGATTGTAATATATGATTAGAGTTAAAAATAAGTAATGTAATTATTATTTTGATTCCATTTTTAATTTTTTCATTACTTAATGATTCGATTTAGTAATGTTTACAACCTATATATGAACAATATATATATATATATATATATATATATATATATATATATATATATATATATATATATATATATATATATATATATATATATATATATATATATATATATATATATATATATATACAGTGGTGGCCACGAATTTAAGACACGACATGTAACGAACTAAGTTGTGATAATTATTACAACCCTGCAATATAAAATTAGATTTTGTTAATTTTTCAGTGTACCCTGTAATGTTAAGATCAATTACCGTTATTTGGTTTTGTTTGTGTATACATTTTGTTGCTGTTTTTATTATATTTTCGTAAAAACGTGCTTTTGAAGCTGGTCACGAATTTAAAACATATAAGAAATATTTGGTTTTTAAGTGATTTTTTGGTGTTTTTTGAAGCTAAAAGGTAAGTAATGAATGTTTTATTCCATTTAATGTTAGAATACATCAAAATATTTAGTTAGAAATGGCCAGAGGTACTTGGAGTTCGGATGCCGAGCGAAAATTGATCCAACAAATGAATACTGATGGAAAAACAGTAATGGAAATTTCCAAGCTACTAAAATGTTCCAGATCCAAGATTTACAATGCACTGGAACACATCAAGCAACATGGCACTACCAAAAATGTCAAACAGCACCCTAGAGCCCGAAAAACTACACCCAGGGAGGATAGCTTAATTTATAAATCAGCTGCTAAAGATCCTTTCAAGAGCTCAAGTAAAATTAAAAATGAGATTTCATCGGATTTTGGTATTAATATATCGTCCAGGACAATAAGAAGACGTCTGAATGAGAAGAACTTACGTGGGTGTATTGCACAACGTAAACCACTTGTGTCAAAAAAAAATATTAAATCCCGACTAGCGTTTTCAAGAGAAAATCTCAATAAGCCGATGACATTTTGGAAAAATATACTTTGGAGCGACGAGTCGAAGTTTTGTCGCTTTGGTTCTGATGGAAAACAGTACGTATGGCGTCCTCCAAACCTGGAGCATCACCCAAAGTACACCCTTAAAACGGTTAAGCATGGTGGTGGAAATGTCATGGTGTGGGCAGCATTTTCCTGGCATGGTGTAGGTCCCATTCAGAAGATTATCAATAAAATGGACCAGCATATTTACAAAAACATACTGACAAGCATCATGATACCATTCGCTGAAGACAACATGCCTCTAATATGGAAATTTATGCATGATAATGACCCTAAGCACACTTCACGCCTAGTGAAGAGTTGCTTAGAGGAAAATAATATCACAGTTCTGAAATGGCCAGCTCAATCCCCGGATCTCAATCCAATTGAGAACTTGTGGAATGATGTTGAGGAGCATGTACGAGCAGTAAAGCCAAAAAATTTGACTGATTTATGGGAAGAAATTCAAAAGGCTTGGTATGCCATTCCAAAGGAGCGCTGTATGGCCTTAGTTGAAAGTTTACCCAGGAGATGCGCTGCTGTGATTCAAAATAAAGGATTTCCCACCAAATACTAATATTGTTTTATGAAGCTGAGCTTTACTTTTGTGAATTAACTTTTATTTTGCCTATGTCCTAAATTCATGACCAGGCTTAAACTTGTATTAATCTGTATAATATGTAAATAAAAATTGGAAACTAAATATAGGTAACAAACTATTGTTGATTTTTTTTCATAACATTACTAGGATCTTTAAAAAATAACATGGATCTAAAATTTGTTCGATAAGATGTAAAAATTATCAGAAATATATAAGTGAAATGTCGTGTCTTAAATTCGTGGCCACCACTGTATATATATATATATATATATACATATATCATATATATGATTTTATTTTATCATACAAATAATCCCAGTTTATCATATATATATAATTCCATTTTATCATTTATAAAATCTCAACTTATCATATTTATATTCATTTGTACCACGATATATTGTACTGAATATGAACAAACCTTGTCAATATATATTTGTTCATATCTTAACTAAATGAAAATTAATATGCTAACATACTACTGGACTGATAAACAAAAATGTGTATTCAATAGTTATTTAAAAGCAAATAAAAAAAATTGCTTAATGGTTGTTAGGTTAGGTTAGGTTCAATGGGCAGCTGTCTGGGTAATGCAGGATAGCTCACTTGGGTCCAATTTGGTCCCATTGTGATACCCTGAGGGATCATGTGATATTATGTCACATATCCAGATTTACGTTCGATTCGAACCAGCCTGAAGCATGTATGAAGGAGTTGATCTTTCTGATGTCAATAGCAGAGAGATCTGATAATACATGCATAAACGGACTTCCGAGTTTGGCAGTCCTTATACCAGAAAGAGTTTGACAGTGACATAGGAAATGCTCCACTGTCTCTTCCTCTTTCGCATCATTGCAACTCCTACAGAAGTCGTTGAAAGGGAGCCCTAATCTCCTAGCATGCGCACCAGCAATCCAGTGCCCTGTGACGACAGATACGAAGATACGTAGCCTGTGCCTAGATAGACCCAAGATGAGATTCGTTCGAGAACTCTCATATTGGGGCCATAATTGCCTCGAGGTTGAACATGTGGATATATTGGTCCATATTTCCTGTGCAATCCTCGATAAGTTTCGCAGGATTATCAATCTGCAGGATGATAGCGATACTCCGACCAGTTGGCATTCCGGCATTCATTTACCAGCCTGGATGTCGAATAGACACCCGAGAGCGATTTAATCGCAGCTTGACTGTCCGTACAAATCTGGATATCCACGCCGAATACCCTATAGTACATCAACCAGTTTGCCGCTCTTTTTATGGCCGAGATCTCTGCCTGAAGAATGCTACAGTGATCCGGCAGTTTGAAGGAAATACTATTCCTAAATGCGGGTATAAAGACACCCCCCCAACCCCATCAACAGATTTGGATCCATCAGTGTAGACCTCCATTGCCCCGGAGCCTAATTCCGGAGCAGCCGAGATTGACACCGAAAAGTTCCTGTCAAGAAAGGGTTTTGGGATACAATAATCAATATTGCAAGGAATGTCATTTAAGAGCCCTAAGACGGTCGCGTGGCCATATACTCTCTCATTCCACGCACCTGTAGCCTTGAGCCTGATCGCTGACATTATAGCGATCTGTTTGGCCATGAGGTCCACCGGTAGCCAGTTCATTAGAACAAATAGGGCTTTAGATGGAATTGTATGAAGCGCGCCTGTAATAAGTAGCGCTGAGCTGCGCAGAATTCTTTCAAAGATTCCGAAATAAGTGGATTTATCCATAGCCTTCCACCATACTATCGCTCCATACATAAGTATGGGCTTAATCACCATGTCGAAGAGCCATTTTGTATTCCTAGGATTTATTTCCCAGGATTTACCAATGGCTTTCCTGCACATATAAAGGGCAATACCGGCCTTTGAGGCTCTTGCCCGCGTATTCTGTAGCCAGGATTGTTTGGAGTCCAGTATGATACCTAGATACTTCGCACTATCTGACAACTTCAATTCGACGCCATTTAGGCGTGGTAATGGGAAAGATGGAATCTTGAGAGAAGAGTATAAGTTCAGTTTTTCCTGGATTTACGCTAAGGCCACTGGTTATGCTCCACGCATTGAGTAGACCTAGAGCAGACTGCAGGCGTTGAGACATAATATCTAGATATTTACCAGATACAGCCACCGCAACATCGTCGGCATAAGCGACAGTCCTAAACTTCAGAGAATCAAGTTCCCTGAGTAATGGGTTTACGGCGATATTCCAAAGAAGAGGTGAGAGCACCCCCCCCTTGCGGAGTACCCCTGTTTGCTACCCTATATACGGTAGATGCTCCCATATTGGATATTATAACCCTGTTGGTTAAGAGTCTCCATATGATGCTGATTACCGACTGGTGTATACCAAGTCCTTCTAGAGACATTTTAATTGCCTCCGGAGTTACGTTATTAAAAGCCCCTTCTATATCGAGGAAGGCGACTAATGTGAACTCCTTGTGCTCAAGAGCATTTTCTATGTGCCCTACAAGCGAGTGTAATGCCGTCTCAACAGATCTACCTTTCATATAGGCATGTTGTGACGCTGATAACAGGTCGGGATTAATTGTTCTGCGAAGATGCAGATCAATCAACCTTTCCAGAGTTTTCAAGAGAAAGAACGACAGACTGATAGGTATGAAGTCTTTCGGTCTCGTGTGTGAGGTCCTCCCTCCTTTTGGGATAAAAACCACAGTACATCTAGTCCATGACTCAGGAATATATGAACAAGACAAGCATGCTGAATATATCCGTATTAGCCAGGGAACTAACAGATTCGCATTTCTCTGCAGATCAGCAGGAATGATGCCATCTGGGCCCGGAGATTTAAATGGGGCAAAGCTTTTCAGGGCCCATCTTAGTTCACTTTCCGATATGGGAATGGGAACATCTTGAGTGAACTCTGAAGATAACGCAGAATGCTCCGTAAGTGGGAGACTGCCAGGAAAGTGCGTGTCAATTAAGACATCCAAGGTCTTTTGACCGCTAGTTGTCCAGCTGCCACATGGTTTCTGAATGAAACTTGGGACAGAAGGTGATGATTCCAGAATTTTACGAAGGCGACTAGTTTCAGAGTGTCCTTCCACGCCGCTACAGAAAGCCCTCCAAGACTTGCGCTTCGCGTTTCTAATCTGGTTTTTAAATTTATTTACTGAGGACTTATAGGTAGACCAGTTACCCAGTCTTTTGGCCTCATTGAATAACCGGCGACATTCTTTGCGATTTTCGCCTATTTCGGAGTTCCACCAATGTGGTTTGCTCCTACCTTTGCAGACCTTAGGTCTGCATGCAATCGAAGTCGCTGTGTCAAATGCATTTGTCAGCGTTTCAACACAGGATTCAATATCCTCATAACCGTTTATGGGTGGGGGATTGGGGAGGAGTTGGGACAGAATAACATTTTGTTCCGTCCAATTTGTTTTCCTCCTATTTTGAAAGGGTTTAGACCTGGGTAAACGAACCTCTATAGTGAAGTCGATATATAAGTGATCAGAGAAGGAACAGTCGTTGGAGACTCTCCAATCCCTAATCATATTAGAGTGCCTAGTGCTAACTAGCGTAATATTTAGAACCTCCCTTCTGTTAGCTACTACAAAGGTCGGTTCCATAATAAATCTTCCCACTTGACTCCTTATTCATAACAATCACAATCTTTCTTGAAGCTCCGTCAGATTCGGAAACTCTGGTCACCTTCCAATCGCTTGTTGGGATCTCAGGATTTCCGAACTGAATGAGCTCCAGGATCTCCTCGGGTTTGGATGGTTCGTCCGGTACACGGGCCATGGCTCTAGGCCGGCGTGGAATAGAGACCACGTCTAGTCTAGCAAGAGCATTGCTGATCGTTCGTTTGAGCAGGCCATTAATTTGACACGACTACGGTACCATCCTGCATCATCACACTGAGGAGAGGGTCCGGGGTTCTCTTTCGGAACTTTCCAGAACACTCCCATCAGCTTCCTACGCACTATATCCCAGTTTGTATGTGATATAGCGCAATCTGGATCGCTTCTATCGATGACTGCACGTATGAGATGACCTTTGGCCACTTCACTATACGATTTGTCCATCGGATTGTAGGGCTTTGGACGTTTAGTCCCGGGCTGTTAGTTTTGCAGCTGTGCCTCCTCCTCTGAACATTGCCGTTTAGGCCCGTCTTTCGACGCGGGGGGAGGGTTTCGCTGCAATTCGGCCAATAAGGATTTAGCCCAATTGAGGGAAACAAGTTCCTCTGGAGTTAGGGATTCGGCGGGCTTTTTACCCAACCGATCCAGAAATCTCTCGGCGGCGCACCGTATTGAAAAGGCCCTTCTGGCGGGTGTTATGTGCCTTTGGGTCTGATTATTGCCCTTTTGGGCTGGAGGCACAGTTCCGGAGATCGAAAGCTGGTTCGCATCTCTTTCACTGACAGGGGGTGGTAACGCTTGGGAGCCCGAAATCTTGTTCGCAACTCCTTTGGTTACAGTAGGCACAGGGGTTGCTGCAGCTCGAGTTTGTTTCGAGCAGGCAGTCCCCGAGACAGGGGGTTTCGCCGATCTTGAGTCGGCGCGGGCCAGAGCAGCTTTTGAGGTGCTTGGTTTAGAAGACAGAGGCACCTCGCTGCCTATTGTTTTGCTACCCTGTTTGGGTGCAGTTTTCACGCATTCGGTAGGCTTGGGTTTCCCTTTGCCTCCTCCTGCCACTTGTTTCTGGACGCCAGTAGCTCGCAGATTAGCCTGGCCCGGTGCCTCCACCAGACTAACCTGAACCTCAGTAGCACTCGATTCGCCACGGCCTGAGGTTACCGCCGTGGGAATAGGGTCTCCGGAGATTATGAGGCCCCAGACCGGATACATGGGGCACGATTTCTTATGTGACATTTCCGACAATATCGGACTTTTGCATTTTATACTTACTGCCAAGTTTCGGTATCTGCCGCCCCTCTGGGGTCAAAGCAGACCACCAAGCCGCCCACTATGGGAAACAGACGCTGGTGGATTTGACGTACACGTTAAAGTGTGAACAATGGATCATGGGATCCAGCGGACTGTTCCTTCTAGACGTTCATTCTTTGATAAGAATGTAGAAGCGTCAAGAAGGAACGTCTGATAGCCGCCCCTACTGGAGAAAAACAGACGCTATCAGACAGGGGGTGGATAGTTATTAGTTAGTGTTCACCATGAGCCCCTCTGGTATGGGTGGCCCTGCCAGTACGGCCTCATGGGTCCTTACACGTAAGCCCTCGCATCGCGCCAAGATGACTACCCCTTCGCGAGGGTTAATGGTTGTAGAATTAACCAAATTTGTAAAATTAACTGAATGGTTGTAGAATTAACTAAATAGTTGGAGAATTGACTAAATGTTTGGATTTTTCAGAAATATGGTTTCATATAAAAATATTTAAATATATATTATAATTGCAGTCAACCATATTAAAATTTTGATTGTGGGTAATCATTAAATTATCAAACAGAAACATAAACGTTGCTATCATGAACACAGTATTATTCAAATCAATGAAAAATAGCTATACAAACATTGAATAGTGATCATGCTGTAACCATGTTTTTTCTCTGCGTGAGCATAGTTCTGAGTGTTCACTTCTAACCTAACCTATTATCCGATAGAACGGGATAGTAATATAATAAGATGGTGTAATAATATCAAAAAGTCGAATCATAACATGAAAAAACGATCTTTAAAATCGGACACAATATGATAAAATGGAATCATAACAATAACACTTTATAATAATATCTATTTTTATGTGACCATATGTATCAATTAAAATATGTTCATTTTATATAAAAGTCAATACAACTATATTTTTTCTCCGCATGCAGTACAAATTTGTGTGAATCTAGAGGAGACAATACTGAATTATAAGGTGATCGTAGTTTCGTACGCGTCGATATGTTAAATGTTTTTATGATTGTATTTAACTTAGCTTAGGTTTGCAATTCAAATAACTTGTTTGCTGACAAATTATAACAACAAATTTATGAAAAGACTAGTCTAGAAACTTTCGAAGTCATAAACCAATAAAATACTTTTATATACCAAGCTAAAACTACTGACCCAATAAAGGAACTTTCTCAAAATAACGTTCATTAATACAGACATTTTTTCACAATATCACTGTACGTTACACAAAACTGTATTCATTGGACTTTTTTTCTTCTTTTTTGCTCTTATTTTCCATAAATTGATTGTAAATAGAACACTTTTTTTATATGGTCCCAAACCTACATTAGTTATGAACATTCAACAAATCATAAAAATCTTTCTTTTGTGCTTGTTTTATCTGTGTGGGTGTAAGTTCGTTTGTGTAATTGGGCGATTAAAGCACCCAACTTGGCCTAATATACCAATATAGGTAGATATTAAACTATAAATATTGTCCAACATTATGTATGTACACAGAACTGTTTGTGCAGTAAGTAGCATCCACATGAACAAATTTATGTTTTTACTTATTATGACCAAAGATGAAAAAAAAAAATAATAATAATGTTTAAGAAGTATAAAGAGAAAGAAAAATATATGAAAAATACCTTTATCTTTTACAAGCATCGTTAAATGTGCTTCATAAATATTGTTTTACTTTCTCTTTTACAAAAATATAATTTAAAGATTTCACTTTATTAATTAAGTGATAACGCACGATTTCCACAAAAATGTATCGTCACGTATTCTGGCTGGAAACCTTAAAAATATTATGACAGTCTAGAATGACTTTATTTAATGATGGGTCACATTATTGATTTTAAGAAGGCCACATTTTCAAACTTTAAGCAATTAAAAAGACAAAGGAAGAAAATAAAATAAAAAATGCTGCAGCAAATTAAGTATTTAATTTAATTTGTTAAAGAAATTTACGATGTTAATTAATGAACTGTAAACATTTTCTTACTATAAATGTAAAACAGATAAAAAGGACAGTAATTAAATGTGATATTATTAAGGTGTCCAATGTATTTGTATCATAGAATGTACATACCGAGTTAAAAATTAAGAGTAAATATTTTAAATAATTTCGTGTGTAAAGATTTATATGGTCGATCTGGAATAACTAGTACTTTCTTACTTGTTATTATTTTAGTTATTTATTGTGTAATACAATTGAATATGAAATAATTAAATTATAAATAATTTATTTGTAATAATCTATCTGTATTTTTAATTAAAGATATATTTTAAATTGTATAATATTAAATAAATCAACAAATTATTGCATTGCTGGTCTTGGGGCAATGAATTGCATAAATTCATTAAATATGTTAAATTTTAAGCAAACACACAAAAACATTCACAGATTTGCACTTAATGATTATGTGCATATAAATATTATTAAACGCCTATGTTTGTAACAATACAGACCGACATAGCAATTTTTGATAAATATTTATCTACGAATATTTAATCAACAAAATTTGATGGTGGTAATATAATTTTATAAATGTTCATAGTATTTTGTAAGGCGGTGACATATTTTGTTTACAATATTTAATTTTACAAAAAAAAAAAAAAAAAACGAGAGCAAAAGCTATAGTCGGTCAAGCCCGACCATATGATACCCTACACCATTGTGTACATTATAATTCGGGGAGGGGTCTTTTATTAGACTTGGAGTCAAATGTGGACCGATACTCATAAGTGTAAAATAAAACATAAGAATACAGAATTTTACGTTGAGGCTGACATTTATATGAATTTATTCACTCTTGGGTGATTCCCGAAAGAGGGCCATATATGGGAGCTATGTTAAATTATGGATCGATCTTTGTAAAATTTGGCACTATCATTTATGTTCATATAAAACTTATTTGTGTCGAATATTAGCTTGATACTAACATTTTAGTGGGATTTATGGCCGTTAAAGTGATTTTCGGAAAGGGGTTTATATGGGAGCTATGGTTAATTATGAGCCGATCTTTTTAAAAAAAAATATTAAGACTTATATGAAACTTATATGTGCCAAATTTCATTAAAATATTGCTATATTTAAGGGATTTATGATCGTTAAACCCTTTTCCGGGAGGACATTTGTATGGGAGCTAGGTGAAATAATGGACCGATCATAACCAATTTCAATAGGCTTCGTCCCTGGACTATAAGAAGCCTGTGTACCAAATTTCATTAATTTTGGTTCAAAATTGCGACCTGTAGTTTGATTACAAGATTTACATGGACGGACGGACATCGTTAAATCGACTCAGAAAGTGATTCTAAGCCGATTGGTACAAATTAAGGTGGGTCTTAGACCAATATTTTAGGGTGTTACAAACATCAGCACAAACGCATAATACCCTCCCCACCTATGGTGGTGTAGGGTATAAATATACATATACAGTAAAAGCTCCCTTAACGGACAGCTCCCATAGGCGGACATCTCCGGTAGGCGGAACATTTTTTAGGTCCCATGGTTTAGGTGGCATTTTTAGAATAAATTAGTCTCCGCTAAGCGGACGCTCTCTTGGGCGAACGCGGACACCTGTTTTTAGAGAAAACATCTTTCGTAGGCGAACAAAAATCATAAACCGTACAAAAAATGTACAGAATATTTGTGTGGTAAATGTGTGTTGTAAATCGGAAATATTATTTAACACCAAAAAATAACATAAACATTTAAGTAACAATACAGAAAAAAATTCATAAAAGGTATGAAAATCTTTAAAAAATGTTAATTGGAAATATGCCTAATTTTGTGTTAAGAAAAAAATTTTGTAATTAAAAACCATTAATTTAACAATTTCCCAAAAAAAAAGTCTACTGTGTGAACAATTTTCATAATTAGAAATTAATTTTTAAATACACTCTATAACATTGAAAAATCACTCGGGAAATGACATAAATAGCATCATAAATAAGTTTTTTAAATGTCCAATGCCTCTCAAAATTTGGAGTTATACTTAAATTTTTGTTTAGGTTTCTGTATTTTTTCTATTAAGTTTTTTTGAAAGTAGAAGAATCAAGTTTGTTGTATTTATTGTATTTATTTCTTTGCTTTAGAATTTTTGGAGATTCAATCAAGGTTGGAAACCGATACCGTTATAAATACCGATACCGATTAAATACCGTTTAAAGTTGGTTACCGTAACTGATACCGATACCGAAATTATTATTTTGTTAAAAATACCGGTATTCAAATACCGTTTCCCTCTGTACCGGTATATACCGGTAATTGAGTTTCGGTATTTTAAAATATATTTTTTAAACATAATATGGTAATGTAAGAATAATTTCTTATATAATTTACTTGAGAAAATAAAAAAGATTATTATTTTTAATAATAAGAGTTTATTTCATGTAATAATTATAGAATTTTATTTTAAAAAGGACTTTTATTGTTTGTTTCTTGGTATTTTTAAAGATGTTTAAATCCCTTAAACCTAGTGCGACTTAACTTTGATAAAAAGTGCGAACACAAAAAATATATGGGCATTTCAACTTACGATATGCTCTCAATTATTTATAATATGGCGGCCATGAACGTACTGTTGAAATTAATGATATGTTCTTAGTTAACTGATTGATATTTGCTTCTATGAAGTTTCTCTCCTTAATTTTGGTTTTTCTAAAATTCCGGAAATTTTGACCGTGATTCTCGGGAATTTTAAAAGCTCTTAAACGAAAAAAAAAACTGCATGAATTTTAACAAACGATTATATATTTTCTAATTTTTTAACGAATATAATAAATCCAGCTGAGAACTATTTCTATAATTTTATTATTCTTTAAATTTCAAGTATCATGTCAGCACTAATAAGCAGCAAGTTAAAAAAAAAAACTCATTGAAAGAATCTTGTAAGCATCTTAAATATACGATATCAATTTATAAGTATGGACAACATCCGGAATTAATCTCTACAAATTTAGAAAAATAAAACATTAAGATTAAGAGAAAAAGATAGTCATGTCATACCATATAGCATCATGTTCCAATCATCATAGGAAGTTGACATTATTCGAAAATAATTTAGGTACATTTAAATATGCGATACAATTTGATTATTTCAATAACGTTGATGGACTACCCAATTGAAGCTACAAACAATTTTATACTATTTGAACTTACATTTTTAAGTAAAATTCCAAGAAATCGAAAAGTCCTCGAAAATTTTCTTCTGAGCGACTCCAAAGTTTGAATTACACTTAAATTTCTCACTCTCATTTAACCATGAATATGGCGCGTCGAATTGAACCTGCAACTTTAAAATTTACTAGTGAGTAAATGGGATAATGTGGAGTTATGGACATAATTAGTACTTTCTTGTTTGAGTACTATTTCTCCTTCTCGGCTGTAATTGGTACATTAGCTCTTAATCTTACCTAAACAGTTTTCATATTTTCTTTACAAATTTTTATTGAAACTAGTATTTCTACGATACCCGAAACGCATTTTCCATATTTTTGTAGCGTTAATCTGTGATGAAATAAAAATATGTTAATTATGCTATTCTGTTGTTTTATACTACTTCACGGTTTAAAAAACTGTTGTAAATAAAATTTTGTCCAAATATTTTACTTTACTGCAAAAAATTATACCAATTTGTCTTTAAAAAGTCGAGTTTAATATTCCTAAATGTTGCTATAAAATAAGCATTTATAAAAATCGTATGAAGTTCTCTAACGAAAAATATGTAATTTAATAATTTTTTTTTTTTTTTGCGAAATTCAAGTAAAAATTATTAAAAAATTAAACTTTTTTAAGTTTTTTCCAGTTTTTTAATAATAACGGTATTTACCGGTATTTTAGTTTCGGTACCGGTATACCGATACCGATATAATATAAAATACCGTTATCGATACTGTTACCGAAATAAAATAAAATTGAATACCGATACCGTTATTCGTTTCGGTTTCCAACCTTGGATTCAATGCATTCGAATTTTTCCTACAAAAGTCAACAAAAAATATGCAATCAATTTAAAAACATTTTTGTTGTGAATATAGCAAGATTTTTTTTTTTTTTTTTTTTTTTTTTTTTTTAGTTAGAAAAAAACTGAAGTATTTATTCGATTTTATGTAAAATTCCCCAGAAGGTATGCTACAAATAAGCACAAATTGAAATGATTTGCTTAAAATGTTTGAAAATTTTGTTGATAAAATTTTTGAGTTTTTAAACGATTTTAAAGATTGACATCTTATTTTATTTTATTTTAAACAAAATATCATTTAGACTTTAGAAAGAAATACGTATGTTCAGTCTTAAAGAAAAATTTTTATCATTGTTGGAGTTTTAAAATAGAAAAGTATTTTAATATAGTTAAAAGCTACGTTCTTCATAATCAATTAAAAAATCATGTCATTCCGTTTGCAATTTCTACAATATTTATCTAAGACCCCAAAAAGTATATATATTCTGGATCCTTATTGATAGGGGAGTCGATATAAAGGTGTCCGTCTGTCTGTTGAAATCAGATTTTAGAAAGCCCCAGTTATCGGATATATATGTCTTATACATCAAATTATAGGAGATATTCCTTAGAAAACCGAAGATACTCCCAAAAAATCATATGTGTTGTCGGCTTTTGTACAAGCAAGCGACTTCGTTTTTGCACGAAAAATTCAAAATGTTTCTTCAAAATTTGTTCTGAAAAAAAAAAAAAAATGTTCCACTATTTCCCAGATATCGGCTAAAACACATTTTTAGACTTTTTGAAGCTCCTATATAAGCTACGGGTTTCGCTATTGAACAGGTTGGTCATAAATATTTTTACAAAATTTCTTTTTTTTTTTTTAATCCACCAAAATCGTCCATAAACAACCAAAATCGCCAAAAACTAAAAAAACTTTAATAACATAAATACACAGAAAAAACATTTATATTAAGCATTGTTGTTATTTGGTATAATGATTAACATTGTTGTTCTTGTTGTTATTTTTATATGCAGTCGGATTGTATATGCAGTCAATTTGTATATATGTACATACATACAAAAATATATATATTCAATTGTTGTTGTTTATATTTTTAAAGCAATGCTTGCTATGACTGTTTTTTTCGTAATCAAATGTTCGTTGTTTGGAAAAAAAATTAGATTTATAAATGTGAAAATATGAAAGCATACGTTAAGGCGAAAATTTTATTTTTTCTCGAAAGTTGGTTGGTGATGTACTCAAGAAAATCGTTTTTCGAGTAAAACTACAAAAATAACACTTTGTAGCAGAGATCAAATAAAAACAAAGTACTTATTTTGTTTATTTATAACAAATTTTGTGAAATTTTAAAATTTCAGACTGAAATAGTATGAAATTTTATAAAGTGATTTATTTACATAATTTTCATTAGATTTTCTGCACGGGCTCCTCTTTGCAGCAAAAATTATTACCGTATATTTTTTTTAATTAACATATAATATATTCCAGTAAAAATTAAATTTAAGTAAGATTTAATTTCACATTTAAATTTTTAATTCATTCAACCTTTACTTAATTGATTTAGTAATTTTTTTAATTGGAAAATTTTTTCTTTTTTTTATTTTTTATAGTTTTAGTAATTAATATAATAATTTTGGTGAGAAGTTAAAATTTAAAAAAGTTTTTTATTAAATGCATTATTTACTAATACATTTGATGATTGGATATTTAATTCGGTGTTATCAGATAAATTTTAAATAAATTTTAATATTTTAAAATTTCTCATATAACGAAGAGATCGTTCATCTAAATAGCTTAACTTTTTGTGTTTTTCTAATGATGCATTCCTTATTTAAATTATGTTATTATAAACTTCAAGAATAACACAAAAGTAAAAACAGAGCTTTCATAATTAAAATCCATTCAATATTTCCTGAAAAATATTTATTTAAATACATTTGTAATTGTGCATTTTTGTTTGTAATTAAAAATAATAATAATAAAATGAAATAATGTAGTAAAATAAGTAGTTTTTCTGGCAAAAAAAAAAAAAATAATAATAATAATAATAATGAATGCTTAAATTTTCATAGTTCAAAAATTATATATAAAAACATTATTTTTCCAGTGACGATAATAAATGTAAAACAACCCCCCCCAAATGCTTTGGCTTGATCCGCTCCTGCTAATATATATAGTAAGTATATGAATTTCTACCTATACAATACAATGATTTTTCATATTTTCATATATAATGTAAATGTGTAAACAACATTTATAATATTTTGTTTGTATGCAATCTGTGCGTCAACAAGAAATAAAAATCATAGATCATTTGTCAACAACGTAAAACAATAGGTGAAAATTGAATAAATTATTTTTAAAACTAAAACAAAAATAGAAAAATACATAAATAAATAATAAATATTGTATTTTAAGATATCATTAGTTTATATTTTATTTATAAACTTTTTATTTTAAGCTTATTAAAAAAGAAATATTGACAAATTATATCTACTATTTAAGAATCTTGATATTAAGACCTAAAAACAATTTATTACTTTTTAATTAAGATATTATGAATGCTTTTTTAATTTTATTTTAACCCTAGAATACTAACTTTATATTTTATACATTAATACTAATGATACTTACGTTAATTTACGTACATATGGCTATTCTTCTAAATTGTCTCATTAATATATTTGTTGTTATTTTATCGGCTAAGTATATTTTTATTAATTATTTATTTTAAAAAAGACTTCAAATGAAAAAAACATATTTAATAAATAAGAGTAACAAAAGATTAAGAAAACGTTACAAATATATCAAAATTTTAATTATGAAAAGTCATGATAAAGTATTATCTGACGTACTCCAGAGACTTGAAAAGTTTATCAAACTTGACAAATATGTTCTAGCATTTCAGTTTCTGCAAATGGTTATATTTTTAACACATTCGTTCTTTCTTGGTAAAAAGTTCTTAGTATAACGCTCATAATTTTCTTTTAATTATTACATCTAAATTGACTACTAAACTTACGTATATTAGTATTCTTAGGTTAAGATAGTACTTTTATATATTTTTTGTAATTTAAAATGTATTTGTAATTCAATACGTAAGTACTTAGTTCTTAAATAATAATCTGATAATACTATATATGATATACGAATGTGGATTACAAATCAAATATTTAAAGAACAATTATTTGTTGTTATAAGTATTTTATTTTTTATTTTTATAAAAGTGATTACTTGTACCAATATAGAGTGATGGTCACGATTTTAGACCATCTATCATGCGTTTTTTAAACATTTCCTTTTTTTACTAGTAAACAAGTTTAAATTATTTTAATAATTCTTCATATAAACCATAATACACGAAATACATTACATCTAAGATCCATAGTATTAAACTTACAACATTCATTCATCAAACAAAATCCATAGATTAACAACTAGATATTTATGTGAGAGAAAAAAACCTAATTCAATTATCAAAAACCTAATTCATAAAACAACAAAAAACATGTAGTCACATATATTTAGTTATTGAGTTTTCAAACAAATGACAAAATTTTTTGAAAATTTAGTATAGAGAGGCTGTCACATAAACTTCTAGTTCTATTCTATGATAAAATCTTTTCTAAAGTGAAAATTTAAAATGGAACCATCAACTTCAGGTATTTAAGTGTACTTTTCTTTAATTATTTGTAAATTATATTTTGTTCTAATATTTTTTGAAAATTGTCTCAAGATATACTAATTTTAAATTTTCATGGATTGCAACTTAAATGTGGATGTTTTTTTTTCTTTTTTTGAGAAAATTTTCTGAAAAGTAGTACATATAGTCTACTTTAATATTATAAAATAAATCGTGTGCAAATATAGCATGATTTGAGAAATTAATTTTTTTTCTAAAAAACTCCAGTAGATTTCCTACAAAAAACATCTTAAATGTAGACATTATCTTTGCTTTACAAACATTAAACAGTGAGGCAGAATCGAAATAAATCTATAACTTCATATTGGCAGGTTGGATATTAAATGAAATTTCACATAGTCACATTTTGATTTTAGCAGCAGGAGCGGAGCTATAGGTGTTCAAAATAGGGTACTAATGGCATAGAAAATGTTTAACCACTAGCGAATTTTTGTCCTTACCCGATTTCCAAGATTTTTATATAACCTTAAGGTCACTGATAATTTTTTTTAGAAAACATGCTTGTGTGTACACTTATATATTTCTTATATATTTTTCGAGTTATATACATTTAAAATTTCAAAAACCTCAATTTTGCAAGATCTTGGTTAAGATTTTTCCATATATAGCCAAATATTTTCAACCGATTTTATTATATTTTATGTAGTAGTTATCTTTATTGAGTCAAAAGTTAAACGATTTTGAAGTGGAAAATTTGCAAAAATTAACACACAAACGGACAGATGGACGGACTTTAGAATTCTTTCAGAAAAATCTTAAAATTTTCCATTTCTCGGTTAATATGAAAACCAAATGAAAGTATTAAAATTTTGATAACACCTTTCCCTGAATTAAGTGGCATTTTCGACCCATAACATAAATGTATAGCGGATGGACATAGCCATGTGTGAGGGCTCTTAGGCGGTTAAATAAATTAAATTTCATACTTTGAATATCTGATTTATTTTAATCATAATTGCTTTGAAAATTTTTTTTATACATTTTTTTTCTGACAAATTTAGAAAATTTTTTCCCTCAGTTTTTGTTTGAAATTGGAAATTGTGAAGAAAGAATTTAAAATATTATTGGAAGTTTTAAATACGTTTCGTGAAATTAAGATTTAATCGTTCGATTGAGCATTTTTAACTATTTCGATAATTTTATTTGCGGCATTGCGAAATTCTTTTTATTCAAATCCTTAAAGAAGCAGCGTGTGCAAGGTTACGACAGACCCTTTGTCGAAACTACAGGGATTCAGTTTATTAAGCTTTTATCACGGAATTAGTTTGGAAATTATAATTTGGTCGTGTTTGCTTTATATTGTGAGGGTGGTCGACCCATCATTGATCATCTATACAGCATCTTATAAGCATACTTTTACATTTGTCAATCAGTCATGATATTCAATACATTCTGTACCTTTGTGAAATCTTGGATAGCGAGCCTGTTCGAACTCAATTTATCAAGATCCAAATAACTCCACAAATTCCTCATCGAAAATCCACAACAGTGTTGGGATACAATATTCGACAATAACCAAGAGCAAAAACTTGATATTCAAATACAGTCAATGTAAAATTATTTCCATTTTCAAACCATATAAACCATCACGAATTATTACCTTTCAAACCCCCGGATATTACAAAAAATATACATAATTTTTAAAAATATAGAAAAAACTTAATTTAACGTAATTATTATTATTTTATCTAAATTGATTTAACGTAAACTAATTTTCGTAATCTCTGCATAATTTTAATGTTTTAGTAACTTTATTTCATTTTTTTATATTTAAAAGAAAAAAATGTAAATTCGATTTTCTACTTTTAATCATAACATACAACTTTTGAAAATAACATATTTCATTCTGTAATATAATATACAAATAACTACACATCCAGAACATAAACACATAAATAACACCTTATACATTGAGTGAATATTTAACATCACTTTTAACTAAGAAAAGCTCAAATTACGAAAGACAACAGGCCTGATGTCATCGTGGGATTTTAAAATGGTGAGTGTAATTTATAAAAATTATAATAAAATTTAAATGTTCACTCTTTAAAAATATATATATATATATATACACAATTCATTTCAATTTTTAATTTCAATAACATAAATTCAATTTGATTTTTTTTTATGTTAATAACATTATTGTTATTCTGATATTAACATAATTGTAAATCCGGAAGAATCAATACATATAACATGAGTGTTACATGTTAATAACATTCAAACTGGTAATGCAGTTAAATTTCAATTTAGTAACATATACATATTTTATTCTTTATGTTGTTAATATAAAATAATACAACACCAACAATATTTTTTTAATATTAATTTGTTATGTTATTAACATATCTCTGTTATTAACATTATATTTTTTTTTGTAGTTTAAATTTGAAAATCGAATATAATTAAATAACATATAAATATACGGTTATTAACATTTGCAAATATTATTCTTGCCTTATTGAATGTTAGGTTAATAACATAATTGTATAATGTTACATAGTTCATGTAAAGAAACATTCATTTATAATAGTGAACTCTTCAATTTAAAATAATTAGTGAAAATTATAATGGTTATTAATTTTGCATATACTAATTTAATAAATAATAATTTGTTATACTGCAATAATATGATTTGGTAAAATTTTTTATTTGTTTAATTTCACGAAAGATTAAGGTCATTTGGTAGGTAGGTCAATTTTGGGCTATCTGGGAATTTTAAGCAAAGATAGCATGGTTGGGTGGGTAATGACACTTAGAAGGGGTTTTTACACCTATACCTCTTCGGACTAGCTTCCCCATTATTTTATTTTTTTTTATATTTTTGTTTTATTATGTCTTCTTGTTGTCGATTTTGTTTGTAGTAGCTACCTATTTTTTTTAAATTTGAGTGATGAACTATAAGCTATCTCTTTAGGGGCAAGATCCACCCCATTTTCCATGAGCACGGCCGGTACTATAGGTAGCACAGCCTCTATAAAGATACGCCCTCAGTGGTTCCGTTCGTTACATAAAATTTAAATGGCGCCCAACGTGGGGCATCAGCAAATACTCCTACATGACATTCATACATTGTTATTTAGTTCTCATTTCTACATCTTTATGCTGATGCTTTGCAAATACATCTTTTTTTTAATATTATCGATTTTTCTCTCAATTTTTTTTTATTTTTTTTTTTTCTTTTGATTATTTTTCTGGAATTTCAAGCTTTTCAGAGCTGGGAAGTTTTAACCGAATGAATATTAGGAGATTTTTTTTTTTTATGTGACAGTTCTGTTGAGATTTTTAATTTTAGATGATTTATTTTGAAATTTTACTCACAGATTTTAGCATTATGTTTCGTTGTTATTTATTTTGTTTTCTTTTAAGTTTCAAAATTTAATTTTTGGGATGATGTATAATCGAGATTTCTGTTATTGGCTTAAACTGATTACTTACTATTGTACTAACCTCAAATAATGTTGATTTCTTTAGTTTTATCTACAATTAATATTCAGAACAGTGATTCTTACTCTAAACTGTTTTGTTTATTGTTTGCATTTTCTGAATATTTTTTTATCTCTATCTTATCAGTATTATATTTTTTTTGGGGGGTGAAGTTCAGTTTTTATATGATTTTAATTTTTTTTTTTCTATTTTATTTTCTTGTCTACCTATTATTTTGACCTTAACTGAGTAGTGAAATTTCGTCATATAGATTTTGTTTGTTAGACAATTTTGTTTTAATTATGCCACTGACTAGAAGTCGTGAAAATTTGTTGAATTTGGAGGAACCAGCAAACTGTAGTTTTACAGTCCCTGTTGATGACTCTAATACGGCTCAAACTACTTCTCGGGGACGGTCGAGAAGGAAACCAACCCAGAATGGGAACAATCAGACGGTTAATGATAATTTCAGTGATCAGAATCATATCAGACAAGTTGTTTCAGATTCGATGGTGGAATTTCGTGGTGAAATGACAGAACTAATTAGAAATGAGCTTAGGGCCATAGTTCAGGACATGAATCTCGGTGGAAACAGTAGTAATAGAAATTCTATTAATCGCAACGTGGTAACTCCTAATGACAACACGCCGGAAAATCCTTCTAGACCAACTATGTCTCAGGAACCTTTTGTTGGAGAAAAGGTTTCCAATATTATACGCAACTGGCGTATCAAATTTACTGGATCTGACGACCATATGACAGTAGACGATTTTATTTATAGGATAAACGTACTTAATTCGAACAACTTGAACGGGAACTTCGACTTATTGTGTAAACACGCACATGGACTATTTGACGGCAAAGCCTTGGACTGGTATTGGCGATACCACCGACATGACAACGAACTGGATTGGTTTGCTTTGACGAGGGCTTTGCGGGACCAATACAAAGGGGACTATAACGACTATGACGTAATGGAGGACATACACAGACGCAAACAGCGGACTAACGAAAATTTCGATGATTTTTACGATTCCATTTCGGCCATGACTGACAGACTTAAGTCTCCAATATCTGATGCGAATTTATGTTCCATCCTGATTCGTAATCTTAGAAATGAGATCAGACACGAATTAATTCACTTAGACATTACGACAGTAGCTCAACTTCGTCGTGAAGTTAAACGACATGAAAAATTCGTAAAAGACATTCGCAATTATGACTCACGTAAAACATTTAAAGGACAGTTATCGGAAATTAGTATTCCGGATTCTGAAACTGAAGCTGTTAGTCCAGTAACAGAAATTTGTGCAGTTCGGAGTGACATTAAGTGTTGGAACTGTGAGAAGACTGGACACAATTACTATGACTGTTTGGACAAACGACGCATATTTTGCTACGGGTGTGGCGCAAAAGACACCTACAGACCTTCATGTCCCAAATGTGGTGTAAAGTCACAGGGAAATGGACAGAAGGATGTCCGTCGAAACTAACGCGGACATCCGAAAATTCTGATTTGGACACTTTTAACATTACGACTATTAACTCTGACAACACAAGTACAAAAACAAATTTTGACAACAAAAACCATGAACAAACTTACCAACATCCTCTAATGAGACCATATCACGTGCGGTTATTGGAATACCAAAAGGCTCGTAATAGAATTTTTGGTTCATCTAATACAGCTTTGAAACCAAAGCGTTCTTCGTTACGTATACGAAATTTTTATAGAAATTTGAAATCACTTCGCTCTATCGTTATTTCACCTATCATCTCACAGGATGATGATAGTAGACCTTTTGTGCAGCTTAAGGTTAAAAATAAATACATTTTAGCCTTATTAGATAGTGGTGCGAATAGGAGCGTGATCGGTGGTACTTTGGCTTCGGATATACATGACATTGAAGGTTTTAGAAAATGCAATGGGAACGTAAGGACAGCAGATGGACAGAGACAACATATTACAGGTACTGTGACTTTGACTGTGACCTTTCAAAAACAGACGAAGACTATTGACTTTTTAGTTGTACCAACTATCCAACAAGATATCATATGTGGTTACGATTTTTGGACGGTTTTTGGTTTGAAAATTTCTGTTCCAGAAATTGCAGAAATTGAACTTAATGAGCCTGATCCAGACAAGTTGGTACTAACTCCATTACAAAAACAGAAACTTGATAAGGTTATTTCATCTTTTCCCAATTCAGAGACTGAGGGTTTAGGGTGTACTACTCTGATTGAGCATAAAATAGATACAGGGGACGCTAAACCAATTAAACAGAGGTATTACCCTATATCTCCTGCAGTTGAGAAGCAACTTACACCGGAAATAGAACGAATGCTCTCACTTGGCGTCATAGAAGAAGCTCCCAGTTCTCCGTGGTCATCACCGACTGTAGTAGTTATTAAACCCGGTAAAGTGAGGATGTGTGTGGACAGCAGAAAACTTAACTCAGTGACTATAAAGGACGCCTACCCCATACCGAACATTGACGGACTATTATCGAGACTTCCTTCAGTTTATTGTATTTCAAAAATTGATTTAAAAGATGCCTTTTGGCAAATTAAACTGGAGGAAAGCTCAAGACCGAAGACAGCTTTTACAGTACCAAATCGTCCTTTGTACCAGTTTACAAGGATGCCATTTGGACTGTGTAATGCACCGCAAACGTTGTGCCGACTTATGGACATTGTTATTCCGTTTGAACTAAAAACACATGTTTTTGTGTACTTGGACGATTTACTAGTTGTTTCGGCAAACTTCGACGAACATTTAACACATCTGATGGAGGTGGCTACACAATTGAGGAAGGCAGGTTTGACGATTAATGTCAAAAAGAGCAGCTTTGCTCTGAATAAGGTGAAATACCTTGGTTATGTTGTAGGAAATGGGACGTTACAAGTGGACGACGATAAAGTTAGGGCAATACAGGACTTTCCGGTACCAAATTCTATTAGACAATTACGACGTTTTCTGGGAATGACAGGTTGGTACCGACGTTTCATTCAGGACTATTCCACATTAACTTTCCCACTGACTGAATTACTGACTAAGAAAAAGACTTTCAAGTGGACAGACGAAGCACAAGTTGCATTTGAAATATTAAAGACTAAACTGACAACTGCTCCATTACTGGTTCATCCGGATTACAGTAAACCATTTATCCTACAATGTGACGCAAGCACATATGGTATAGGTGCAGTATTGGCGCAGACAGACGACAGCGGGACAGAACGACCCATTGCATATATGTCCCAAAAGCTGAACAAAGCTCAACGTAATTACACAATTACGGAACTTGAATGTCTGGCTGTAGTTATGGCAATCAAGAAATTTAGGCCGTATATAGAAGGACAGGAATTCAAAGTAATTACTGATCACGCGAGTCTAAAATGGCTTATGGGCCAGAGGGATTTATCTGGTAGGCTAGCGAGGTGGTCCTTGAAATTACAAGGTTTTCATTTCACTATAGAGCACCGAAGTGGCAAAGATAATATTGTGCCTGATACTCTGTCACTTGTACATGAAGGCGAAGTTTTTGTTGACTCTTTGGAAATTGAAACACTACCTTCTATTAATTTAGAATCAGAAGCATTTAATAGTTTGGAATATGGCAAACTGAGAGACGAATTCTCCACAGCTGAGTTACCAGACTTCAAGGTCATTGACAAATTCATTTATAAACGTGTAGATTTTTCGTATGGGGACTTAGATGAGTCGAACTCATGGAGACTTTTAGTACCTAAAGATCTACGTCATGAAGTAATTTACACTGCTCATGATATACCCAATTCTGCGCATAGCGGTATTGCAAAAACTTTGGAAAAGATCAGATGTTATTTCTTTTGGCCTGGACTAGTGACGGACGTAAAGACTTATATATTAAATTGTGACATGTGTAAGACCTCTAAGACACCGACTTCAACATTGAGACCACCATTGGGTAAGATGGTAACGACGGAAAGACCTTTTCAACGTTTATATATTGACCTAATTGGACCCTTACCCAGGACTAAATCGGGACATGTAGGAATTTTGATAATACTGGACCATTTTTCTAAATTTACGTTTTTGAAACCATTGAAAAAGTTTGTTTCAAAACACATTATTGACTATTTACGGACGGACATTTTGCCCTGTTACGGTGTACCTGAAACGATTGTTACTGACAACGGCTCACAATTTAGGAGCAAGGATTTTGAAAAATTTTTGGTAAATCATGGCATTGACCATGTGTTGACAGCAGTATATAGTCCCCAAGCGAACGCAAGTGAACGGGTGAACCGCTCAATCAATGAGGCCTTAAGAAGCTATGTAAGGGACGACCAACGAGAGTGGGACTTATACATACCAAGTATTAACTGCTCATTGCGTAACAGCATACACCAGACTGTTGGCAGGACACCGTACCAGATTGTTTTCGGACAAAACATGTTAACTCACGGCAAAGACTATGAAATTTTACGTAAACTTCAAATTTTAGCAGACGCGGACTCTTTTATAGAAAGACAGGACGAATTTTATTTGATCAGAGAAAAAATTACGGACTGCATGCGCAAAGCATATGACAAAAACGCTCGGACATACAACTTACGATCTCGTACGAAGGAATTTACAGTGGGACAGGACGTTTACAGACGGACGTTTAATCAAAGTTCTAAGGTCGAATATTTTAATTCGAAACTTGCTCCAGTAGGAGTTAAAGCCAAAGTATTGCGTAGACTTGGACAAGTGTATTACGAGTAAGAGGACCTTGATTCTGGTAATAAAGGCACATATCATGCAAAGGATATTTGGTCTTAGGGAACTTTCGTAAAAAAAAAAAAAAAAATTAGTTCGCCTTTTTCAGCTTCAGTTTTGAAAATTGGTATTTCAAAACTGCACCTGTTTTGTGAGGGCTCTTAGGCGGTTAAATAAATTAAATTTCATACTTTGAATATCTGATTTATTTTAATCATAATTGCTTTGAAAATTTTTTTTATACATTTTTTTCTGACAAATTTAGAAAATTTTTTCCCTCAGTTTTTGTTTGAAATTGGAAATTGTGAAGAAAGAATTTAAAATATTATTGGAAGTTTTAAATACGTTTCGTGAAATTAAGATTTAATCGTTCGATTGAGCATTTTTAACTATTTCGATAATTTTATTTGCGGCATTGCGAAATTCTTTTTATTCAAATCCTTAAAGAAGCAGCGTGTGCAAGGTTACGACAGACCCTTTGTCGAAACTACAGGGATTCAGTTTATTAAGCTTTTATCACGGAATTAGTTTGGAAATTATAATTTGGTCGTGTTTGCTTTATATTGTGAGGGTGGTCGTCCCATCATTGATCATCTATACAGCATCTTATAAGCATACTTTTACATTTGTCAATCAGTCATGATATTCAATACATTCTGTACCTTTGTGAAATCTTGGATAGCGAGCCTGTTCGAACTCAATTTATCAAGATCCAAATAACTCCACAAATTCCTCATCGAAAATCCACAACAGTGTTGGGATACAATATTCGACAATAACCAAGAGCAAAAACTTGATATTCAAATACAGTCAATGTAAAATTATTTCCATTTTCAAACCATATAAACCATCACGAATTATTACCTTTCAAACCCCCGGATATTACAAAAAATATACATAATTTTTAAAAATATAGAAAAAACTTAATTTAACGTAATTATTATTATTTTATCTAAATTGATTTAACGTAAACTAATTTTCGTAATCTCTGCATAATTTTAATGTTTTAGTAACTTTATTTCATTTTTTTATATTTAAAAGAAAAAAATGTAAATTCGATTTTCTACTTTTAATCATAACATACAACTTTTGAAAATAACATATTTCATTCTGTAATATAATATACAAATAACTACACATCCAGAACATAAACACATAAATAACACCTTATACATTGAGTGAATATTTAACATCACTTTTAACTAAGAAAAGCTCAAATTACGAAAGACAACAGGCCTGATGTCATCGTGGGATTTTAAAATGGTGAGTGTAATTTATAAAAATTATAATAAAATTTAAATGTTCACTCTTTAAAAATATATATATATATATATACACAATTCATTTCAATTTTTAATTTCAATAACATAAATTCAATTTGATTTTTTTTTATGTTAATAACATTATTGTTATTCTGATATTAACATAATTGTAAATCCGGAAGAATCAATACATATAACATGAGTGTTACATGTTAATAACATTCAAACTGGTAATGCAGTTAAATTTCAATTTAGTAACATATACATATTTTATTCTTTATGTTGTTAATATAAAATAATACAACACCAACAATATTTTTTTAATATTAATTTGTTATGTTATTAACATATCTCTGTTATTAACATTATATTTTTTTTTTGTAGTTTAAATTTGAAAATCGAATATAATTAAATAACATATAAATATACGGTTATTAACATTTGCAAATATTATTCTTGCCTTATTGAATGTTAGGTTAATAACATAATTGTATAATGTTACATAGTTCATGTAAAGAAACATTCATTTATAATAGTGAACTCTTCAATTTAAAATAATTAGTGAAAATTATAATGGTTATTAATTTTGCATATACTAATTTAATAAATAATAATTTGTTATACTGCAATAATATGATTTGGTAAAATTTTTGATTTGTTTAATTTCACGAAAGATTAAGGTCATTTGGTAGGTAGGTCAATTTTGGGCTATCTGGGAATTTTAAGCAAAGATAGCATGGTTGGGTGGGTAATGACACTTAGAAGGGGTTTTTACACCTATACCTCTTCGGACTAGCTTCCCCATTATTTTATTTTTTTTTATATTTTTGTTTTATTATGTCTTCTTGTTGTCGATTTTGTTTGTAGTAGCTACCTATTTTTTTTAAATTTGAGTGATGAACTATAAGCTATCTCTTTAGGGGCAAGATCCACCCCATTTTCCATGAGCACGGCCGGTACTATAGGTAGCACAGCCTCTATAAAGATACGCCCTCAGTGGTTCCATGCTGCCAAAAAATATTTTACAATTCTAAAAGCGCACTTTTTTAGTAACTAATAAATATAGACGGGCAGACGGATATTACCGTGCTGCTAAAAAAATCTTAAAATTCTAAAACTATATTTTTTAACTAATAACACTGGTCGACAAAGAATTTATTTTCGAGTTCCTTCAAAAAAAAAAAAAAAAAAATGTGGACTAGATGGAATTCCGCATGCTAAACTCGAATCTGCTTTCAGTTTTTTTCCATCAGCTCGAGATTTGTTTTATGGGCGTGTCTAATATTGCGCCCCAAATAAGCCAATTACTCGAGTATATTTCAATATAACTCGAAAATTATATGCGCGATTTATATACATGAAACACCAAAATATGCGGAATAAAATTAGCTTTAAGTCGTTCTACTATCAAATTTTTAACCGCTGAATAGTTTAGGAGATATTTCGAAATAAGTGTCCGAAAAGTGCTAAATTTCTCTTTTTTACTAAAACTTCTTTTTAAAACTGAAATCATCGAAAATGTTTCAGTTTATCATCTTTATATCAATGCTGGTAAAACTACGAGTAAATAAAGCCACGTATCCTAAAAATTTATGCACAAATTTTGATTGCATTTACAGTTAAGTAAAGATAAACTAGTGGGCAAAAAATAAAAAAAAATAATAATAAATAAAATTTCGTCTTAAATAAAAAAAAATAGGTAAATTATATGGAATTTCACGTGCTAAATAAGAATTAGCTTTCACTTGTTTTCTTACACGTTTTGATCAGTTGCACTTGTATTAATCTAGAACGGTTTGTCCAATTAAGATAAACTAAACTCCAGTAGATAGCGATTTAAATTGTATTTAAGCTGAATTTACATAATTTTTTGTCCAGTTAATATTTCATTAGTTATTCGGTAATTAGTAGCGAAAAAATTAACACAAAAATTTGAAAAATCGTGAAAATTTTGATCCATAACTCTGAAATTATTTAATAAAAAAAAAAAAAAAAAAATATGTTGACAAGCATAAAAAGGCAATTTTCTTGTGCATCTTTTGGTGTATCATTTGTCAAAATTGTGTAAACAGTTCTTGAGTTATAATCCAAATTGTACAAACCATTCTCGAGCTTTATAGTCTGATCGCTGAATAAGTTATGATATTAGTCATGCCCATAAAAAAAAAATCAGTACGTGATAGAAAAAAAGTAAATGCCGATTCTTGTTTAACTCGTCAAAATCCATTTAGTCCACATATTTTTGTTTCAAGAAAAAATAAAATATTTTTTTGCCCACTACTGTATTTCTACTCAATTGTATGTATACATGGGTATTTTTACTTAACTGTGAATAAAATCAAGATTTGTGCATCAATTTTGGAGATTCATGCCTTATTTTATTCACAGCATTACAACCTTTAAGATAAAGATGATAAACTGAAACATTTTTGATGCTTTCACTTTTAAAAAGAAATTTTAGTAACAAAAAAATCTAAAATTTTGCAAAAAAAAAAAAACAGTGGTTCCAAATCTATTTTTTTTTAAATAATTTTGTAACTTGTGAACCGTTAGGGATAGGCTCGTAGCGGGTCACAGGGTTGAGCGTAGACCTTCAGAGTTGGCAGTTTGGGTGTGTATTTTATTTTAAAATTCGCCAAAAATTAATTTATGGCTTGAATATAAAAAAGAAAAATGCATGTGGGTAGTCACTGTAAATCTCTACAAATATGCTTACATGTGTAGATTACCTCCTTTAGTTTAAAAGATATTTGCTTCGAAGCAAATTTTAACCTTAAGTTTTTTAAACTTGGGGTCCTTAATTTGAATCCTAAAATTTTTTGAAAATAATCAGTAGATTTTTTACAAAATTCTAATTGAAATTACTGCAAGAATAATGTCAATATATCTATCCAATAAAGAGTTATATTAATCTAATGTTGAAACTTAAAAAAAAAAATTAACATTTTTGGAGTTATTTTCCACAAAGCTGGTAATATTATTTCACGTCTAAGAACATTTTTTTTGTTCCGGGCTGAAAAATTTTTGCAATGATTTCAAAAGAAATCTCTCGCAAAAGCGTGTAAAATAAAACTCTGGGGAACGGTTTCCCCACAAGCTCTATCCAAACTTTGTCAATTTTGAAAAAGTTTTTTAATTTGTTTTCTTAAATTAAAAATATCAAAGCCAAGATCAAGTTAAACACACAAATCTATGTATCGAGTCGTGCCTTTTACAACGGCAGGGTGACCATTTTAATGAAAAAAGTCAATTATTGAAACAAGTTTTCCCCGGACTGGGATTTCGGGGAATTTGGTAAAAAAATTAGGAGTTTTTCCAATTTCTTGATTTTAGAACAAGTTTAACTATATTGTGACAAAATTTCATTAGAATACCTTTACTTGTTTAAATTTTATTTAGCTCCAAATATTAACATTGTTTCTTAAAAATATGCTTAAAATTTTAAGTTTTTCTGTTCATGGTCGAAAGAAATTTAAACTTTTTTTTCAAGGAGGAAGCAATTTTTTTATCGACCAGTGTAATAATTAAAAAAAAAAATATTATGAAAAATCAACTTGGAATTTCATAGCTATTTTGTAAGGTGTTCAAAATCTACAAACAGTTTCACATATTTTTTAAAGCTTTTGATTATTAAAAACGAATTTAATATTCGCAGCACCCCCTGCATATATTTTTTAAATAATGGTTAAAAAAAATACATGTATATACATTAAAGTGCACCAATATGGAAATAAATAACAAAAAAATTTTTTTACAAAATATTAGTGTTATCGCATATTTTTAGCACAGAAAAACTAAAAAAAATAAAATCAATCAGCAAATATATTAGTAAATAATTCACTCAGTTAACAACTTTCTTAAATTTGCAGCTCTCACCAAAATGATAACATCAATTACTAAAAACTGTAAAAAATGAAAAACAGAAACAAATTTCCAGTTAAAAAATTAATTAAATCAATTAAGAGGATTATTGAATGAATTAAAAATTTAAATGAGAAATAAAATCTTACTTAAGTACGATACTTATTTTAGTTTTATTTGAATATATTTATTAAATTTTGGTGCAAAATTAAACAATTGTGTTAATTGAAAACTATGATAATATTTTTTTTGGTATTTTTATAGTTTTCTTCAATTAAATTTATTATTACTTTTTTAAAGCAGTCTAATGAACATATTTTTCGATTTAGTAAAAAATTGGAAAAGAAAATCCTCCTCTTATACTCTTACAGTAACATACTCTTTTGGTTCTGTTGAATACAATAAGCTACTTTTAAGTAAAGTAGTGTCTTTTAGTTATTTTGTATTTGAATAGAAAATATCTAGACAATAGAATCATTTAAGTTAAAGTGTTTGTTGTTGCAAATACATACTTGTTCTAAGTACGTAGTAGTTTGACAAAAAAGTACTTTTGCCTTGTTTTAGACAAAGTTTTTATTCTAGCTAGAGAGAAACAAGAAGAAGATTTTAAAATAGGTATACAATAACCAAATGTGTTGCTTTTAAAAGTTTTGCTAAACTTCACTACCATATCCAAAAATATACAAAAAAAAATATTAAGATTTTCTTACTGAAAGAAGAAGTTGACATTATGAAAATACAAAAAATGTTTCGTAGTGTAGATATTAAAATAGTAGATGGCAAATACATATATTAATGTGCATTTGATTTTATAAGAAAAAAATATATAAAAAAAAATTCAAAATTCATCTTCTATTAAGAAGTGCGTTCGAAAAAATCTTAACATATAATATTCAATAACTTGGAAATGGTTGATTTTGGAGTTTTCATTCTTCCTTTATTTAATTGATAATTTATCACAGATCACAGAAAAATATAGCCTTTATATTTCTAACCACTACTAATGAACTTGTGGACCATTTTTGGTAACCCTTAAGTTAGTGATTTGATAGTTGCTTCAGTCACTTTTTTGGAACAGTGTGCACATCTTCTATTAAAATTTTCGGTATTTTGGGACACCTTTTTTGTGCTCTTCAATTCACTATTCATAAGAGCTCAATATCTCTCCACTTGTCTAAGCTATGAACAATTTTGAAATTTTACCTCTCCTGGTACAAAAACTATGTTATTGTTTTGGTACCACTCCAGAGCTTTCTTACCGTAGTGACACGATACCAAATGGGTCCAAAAATATGTAGACACGTTGTGCTCTCTTACGAAAGGAAAAAGTCTTTTTTGCAAATATTCCTTTATGTATATTTTGGTATTTATAGATCCGAATGTATCAAATGACTTTCCTGTTTTGCTGCAACTGCAAAAGCTTGTTATTTTTGACACATAAGCATTTTTGTATAAAATTTGGTTTTAATTTCCGTGTCCTATTCTTGTCTTCTAAATTTTTTGCAGCATTCCTGTTTTGAACTTTTTGGACTTTATGTATTATCTACTCTGCATTAGCTTTAAACCTTCGCACCAAATAGTCGAAAGACTGAAATAACTGAGCTTCTTTTCTGCCAGATATGTTTGGAGTTCCTTTCAATATGCTTTCAATTTTCTGGCCTTTCCAATAGCATGCGGTCCTTTTTTTCTCTCCGAAACAGGTTTCATGTCAATGGCCAAATTCTACTGATACTATTTAATAATATTATAGACACTTTGATGGCAGAAATTTAATTCTGTGGTCAATTATTTGTTGGACCTATTTGGATTTTTTTTTTTTTAATTTTTTAATAACTTGTAGCACGTAAATCTTTTTCGTCACTCATTTTGATGAAAATTATGACAAATCAACATGGTTGTTATTAAAAGTAATAACTAAAGAATTTTCCATGATAACTAGATCAAAAAAAAATTTCAATATTGATTCCAAAAAAAATTATGAGGCAAAACGTGTGTTAAGATTTTTTCGATTGCATCCCTTACTTACTAGCAATTAAAAAGCATAGGTCTAGTACATTTTTCCTAAAAGAAGATTTGAATTTTTTCTTGAAATTGGTCTCTATTTAAATTAATCTTTTAATACAATATTCATTAAATATAAAACAGTTAAAAATAAATCTTTAAAAACTACTTGTCTATGTAAATAGTAGAACATTTATTTGGTGAGATATTTTATATTTTTTCAGTTTTATAGCCTTAAGCTAAAATTGGACACAGTCAAGTTTGGTTTATTGTTTGTCATAAACTTTATGCTAACATTAAAAAATACATAAATCACCAAATGTATTTAAATATTAAGATGTATGTTTTACCCTAGTCATGTATAAAATATAATCAAATTAAATATAAATCTAATTAAGCTATAAAAAATTTGAAACCTCTATAGGCAAAGCTCCAAGTAAAACGTTTTGATAATAGAGAAAATAATTTGAAAAAGTTTTACACCCAACAATGTCATATTATAATATTGACACATTTTTTAATACCCAATAGTATGCTAACCCTGAGAATAGTAAAAATTAAAGGAAACTAGTTGGAAAAATGAAAGTTTAACTTTAGGTTTCCTTAACTTTACACACACACATATATATATATACAAATCACTAGTTTTCAAATGCGTTGAATATATATACTGAAGCAAAGAAAGTTCAAACGAACACTTCCGGCGGAAATGATAAACGACAGTATAAACTTTTACGTACACATACTCTTTTACGGAGCAAAAGCCATAAAGAAAAGGAACGGAGAAAAACTAGAGCTGTCATCTAAACACTATATACTGTATAAGACATTATCACTTGTGTTTCTTCATATGTTTTTATACAAAGGCTGTATGATAAGTTTTTAATAATTTAAAATAAAAGTTCTATTTAAATCTCTAAAAAAGGCGTTAAGCAGCAAATAAATTAAATATGAAATTCTGTGATAATTTTGTACTTAATTTATTTTTTTCTGCAAGAATATTATTTCCAAACATTAATTCAAAATATTCATAACCACAGAACACACTTTATTAAAACTTGCAGTAATGGCAAGTATTTGAAAATTTGAAGTATGAAGTTACTTACTTAAGTGCACTTAAAAAATCCATAATCTATCTTAAAATTAGAGGTCAGGAGTATACAAATTTGCCATGCACTTCTCACTTTTGCGCTTCTTCTCCAGTTAGTGATTGACATTTTCTTCCACCTGGTCCTTCAAACGGAATCGTGGTCTGGCTTTTTTGCACAGTGGTCATAAAACGCTTTGTTTTTTTTTGGAAATCTTTCTTTCATTTGTGAACCGTTTGATATACCAAAATAAAATTTCGCATGATCAGAGCTGAATGTCTTTTGAGCTGATTTGGAAGAGCATATGTCATGTAGCCCTCCAAAGTTGTTCACCGTGGGTATGTAATTTTTAAAAAAATCTACAAAAATTCATTTATGATGAATATAAATATATTTTAAATATAAGTAGTCCTTGTAAATCTCTACAAAAAACATGGTTACATGTGTGAGTTATTTAGCACATTAAAATCCATATAGTCCAACTATTCGTCTATAAAGAAATTACGACTAATCAATTTTCTCATTAAATATAAAATTCGTCAATGCAATTATTTTTTTAATTAAAAAGGCACCAACAACCGTTTTTGTTAACTTAAAAACTATTTCTGTTGCCTAAAATTGTTAATTGTTAACAATATTTTTCAACAACGAATTTGTTTTATTTAATAAAAATATTTTTAACAACCAACTATTATATTTTTGCTATGAGCTTGTCGTATTAAACAATTATATTGTTGTTATTTATTCAGATATGTATTTAATATACATATGTACCTACTTATTTTCAAATAGTAAATTTTTTACCCATTAATATGATGAAATGCATCATACATTTTCTTTAAATTATTTATATATGTATTTGATTTAAAGATTTACAAATATATTGAATTCTTAGCTATTAATACTCTTTTTATCATGTATTTTCTCAACACTTGGATATTTTATAAAATAATTTTTAATTTTCTGAGAATTATTTTTATTTTTTCTATGTGAAGAACAAATTGTAAATATGATATTATTATTTAAATAAAATATTAACACTTTTAGTAGTATGAAAACAAATATTTTTAATTACTTAATAACTTTTGTAATTTTTTTCTGTGTAAGGGAGATTTTTTGCCGACCAGTGAAATCGAGTGTAAAAGTTTGCTACGTGCTCCGATCTTTTGCACTTTTTCTCCTCATAGTCACATCAAGTTCTTTGGTTCGGTGCTAACAATATGTTGTAAAATTGGTCTCTCCATACCCACATTACACGTTCCGGATCGGTAAGGAGATAGCCATCTTCGTTCTTACAGGAGAAGATCCCTTTTCAATACGTTTTTCTCTTTACTTTTTGCTAGAATTCTCAGAATTCACCTTTGCTTCTGCACAAATCTATTCACGCGCTTCTTTGCTTTATTAACTTACGTTTCTTCCGAACAAATAGGCCATAATTTTTGCGAGTAGCTCGTGTTGTCATTAACTACAGTTTCGCTCTGTAAGCATTTTAATTTCCCGAGAGACATTCGTTATCGTAATAATTGTTACTTTGGAGCGGCTTACATACCCAGTATGGTACTGGCAGATTGTTCTATTGAGTACTGCCACAGCGCATTAGCATTTTGAAGAAGATTAGAATTTCGCTGCAGTTGAGCCAGTTGGTCGAAATACACGTTGGCAGCCTCCGTGGTCTGCACCTTATCGATGTCGAGCTTTCTTTTCGTTTGTCTTCGTACATTTCTCGTCCTGCTTAATCTTATGAGAACCTTTGGTGCAAATTCGATATTTTTACCTTTAATCACTCGTATTTCCAATACACTCTATGCATGCATTCCATCGATTATCACATGATCTATCTAGTTCTTTGTATTTTGAGCAGGAAATAATCATGTTACCTTGTCTATACATTTGTGGGCAAAAATGGTGTTGCAAACTATCATATTCTATTTCGGAGCAATCTATCAGCCTGAAAGAATTGTTTGTCGTCTCATTATGCAGGTAGAATTTTCAAATTATAGGCGCAAAGACATTCTGCTTATCTATTTTGGCATTAAAATCACCTAAGACAATTTCATTATCCTTGTTCGGCCTATAACTAAGTATATGACCACTTTCTCTAGTGTCTCGTAAAACACTGGTCGACAAAAAAAATGTCGAGCTCCTTCAAAACAAATATGTGGACTAGATGGAATTCCGCATGCTAAACTCGAATCTGCTTTCAGTTTTTGCCCATCAGGTCGAGATATTTTTTATGGGCGTGTCTAATATTGCGTCATAAATAAGTCGAGTATATTTCATTATAACTCGAGAATTATATGCACGATTTATATAAATGATACACCAAAATATGTGGAATAAAATTGTTATCAGCTCAATAGTTTAGGAGATATTTCGAAATAGGTGTCAGAAATTTTTTTTCATTCTAAATTCAAGATTTATTTTTTTTACTAAAATTTATTTTTAAAAGTGAAAACATCAAAAATGTTTCAATTTATCAGCTTTATAGCAAAGCTGATAAAATTTCGAGAAAATGAAGCCACATATCATAAAAATTTATGCACAAATCTTGATTGCATTCACAGTTAAGTAAGGATGCCTATGCATACATACAATGGAGGGCAAACAAAAAAAAATTGTTTCATTTCAAATAAAAAAAAATAGGTGGAATTTAACGTACTCACTTATTACTACACTTATTCGGTAATTAGTACCGAAAAAAATTAAAAAAATTTTTTTTTGGAAAATGGTAAAAATTTTGATCCATAACTCTGAAACTCTTGAGCGAATAAAAAATATTGTTGACTTTTGGTGTATCATTTATCAAAATCTTGTTATAGTCAAATTGTACAAACCATTCTCGAGTTTTATAGTGTGACCGCTGAATAAGGTGATGATATTAGTCATGCCCATAAAAAAAATCAGTACGTGATAGATAAAAAGTGAAAACAGATTCTTATTTAGCTCCTCAAAATTCGTATAGTCTACCTATTTTTGTTTCAAGAATAAAAAAAAAAAAATTTTGCCCACCACTGCATTTCTACTCCATTGTGTGTAACATGGGTATTTTTACTTAACTCTGAATAAAATCAAGATTTGTGCCTTATTTTATTCGCAGCATTACTAGCTTAACTAGCATAACTAGTCCAACTATTCGTCTTTGGTGGAGGATTTTTTCTCGACCAGTGTAATTAGTCTTTGAGCTCATTACTTTTGTTTTCTGTCGGAGCATGAGCGCAAATCAGTGTGATGTAGAAAAACTTCGGCTTTATTCAATTCGTGCACTCAGGGGGTGAATCTTGATACGAGAAAACGTAGTCTTTGACAACCACAAATTCACATCCAAATTGAAAATAATATATTGAAAAATATATTATTTCTACAACCATTAAATATTATTAATCTTTTTCTTTGTTCTTTAACTATATTTTGTTTTTAATCCCTATTGAAATTATCACTACTCCCAAAATAATTAAATTTTACAAATATGGTTGGAAAAATTGATAACTTGTTTGTTTAAATTTCGTTATAATTGTCATTTAGTTTATATGAATAAAAATAGATAAGGTTTGGTTATATTTGGTGTGGTTCAAAGAATATAAGATATTGACTAATATAATTAATTTGGTTAAAAACATGTCTTTCTATTGTCCTGGATATCTGAAATTTTGACCATTTATTATATATTACGTATTATAAAACTGATTCATAATATCATTAAATCGAATCATAATATGAAAAAATCGAATCATGACATTATACAACTTTTATATAAAATATTGAAAAAAATCTAATCATAATATGATAAAACTATGTTGTTTCATGATTATAATTTTAATATTTATTATTTAAGACCATGAACATTTTTACAGTAACCATATAATCTAATCATAATATGTTGCTCTTAAATAGTGGTCACCGCAACAATATTTTTTTTTTTCTGCGAGAGAGCTCAGGGAGTTGAACTAATCAGAAGTTTTGGCTTATACCCAACACTCCCTAATGTTTATGAAGTTTACCATTTTTTAAAACAATTTTAAACTTACCCACGCTGTAAAAACTGTAAAAGTCTAGTACCAGTAGAAATAAAAACTATATGACTTTAAAAATTTAAAATATTTTTTTTTTTTTTTTTGCAAACTTTTGTTTTCAGCTGAATTAAAAGTTTTTTTAAAAGGCATTTAGTTAGACATTGTGCTGAAGGACTATGTGTAAATGGAGTATGTCTGTCTACTTGTCCAAATTGTTCCTTTTGTCATCGTTTAAGTTGAAGTCTGTCCCTTAAGTGTTAACATATCAAATTGTTAAAAAGCTACAGAAACAAAAATTACTTTAAAACGAATAGAAAGTTTTTACAAAATTTTTACAAACCTAAAACAAAACGATGACAAAAAAAAAAAAAATCTTAACATTTTATTTAATTTTCTACCGACAAATTCGTACATGTTAGAAATTGTTCTTCCAAAAAAAGGGGACGAACAACAATAAAACAAACTTTTATTTTTATAACTCACTTTTTATATCTTATTTTCACATTTTATTACGTTTCACTGCTTTCTGTTTGTTTTTTTTTTTTTTTTTCTTGGAAAAAAGCAGCTAAAAAATTAAACTTTATTGTGGTCCTTCCACTTCATTTTGTATATTCTTTTAAAAGGATTTATGTTTAAATTTTCCTTTTTCTCACTTTACTATTCTAGTCGTATACAATTTCAAAGAATTAAAGTTTTAGCTATGTCTTGTTTTCCAGCTGCATACAAAATTATCCACAAAACCATTAAATTACCACAAAATTCTACTTAAAAAAGAAACTGTTAAAAATTTAAAAGGAATAAAAAAATATATATGCCGCTAAAAGGTTTTAGGTATTCTTAAGAGGACAATTTAGTTTATACAAAGAATTAAAGATATCAAATAAAATATACTTAAACCAGTATTTCTTAATAACTTATATGTCCTTATGGAGTAATCATAATTAAAAGTTTAATGAAATAAATCTATTTGCAACAAATATTACTGCTTCAATGTAACACCATAATTCCAGGAAGTGAAATATTTAATTAATTTAGATTTGAAAAAATGCCTTAAAAAATTTAAAAAAAATAAATAAATTGTTTAGCAATTTATTAGAAACAGTTAGAAACTTTAAGATACCTTTTTAATTTTGAACAATTATTAAAAAAACAATGTTATTGAACTCCTTACACTTCATGCATTATTAAATAAGGATCTATTATTTTTATTCATTGATTGAATTCTTGTTTAACCTTTTTCAATTCATGAAATTAATTTCTTTTATACTTATTCCCTTTTTTTCATTTCCTAAAAGCCTTTTCTTTATAATTCCGGATGAAAAAATAAATATGTATAGAAAAATAAAAGAACAAGGAAAACATGAAACAAATAAAATTTTTTGTAATCCTAAAACTACATAAAAATTCAATTTGTGTTTAAATAAAATTGTACGAAAATTGATGAGTAAAAAAAAAATTGAAATAAAGTTTAACTCAAAGTCCAGTAGAATTTTTTCTTCTTGCAATAACTCTTACCTAAATTGTCCTCTTTAGTTATTGATGCATTACAGTCTTTTCAAATAAAAAATTGGAAAAATTAAAAGACTAACCAAATTAAAGAATAAAAAGGTTTCTATTTGTTTCTGGTTTTTGTTAGTTTAGGCCATTGCATGCAAGAAGTTTAACAAATTAAAAATGTAAAAGGATTAAACCTTAATGATAATGGATTGAAACCACCAAACTTTTGCTAATTCAATCACAGTTCATTTTGTGTGTCAGTGGTATGAGGGGGAGATTTTAAGTCTCTATTGAATTTCAATTTCTATACCATAAACCACAGATTTTAATTTTGTAATTGATAATGCTCATTATCATTGTCTTCATCAAGATTTAAACAGAATTAAATTTAAGATAATAGAGTGACCAGATATTGGTTTTTATGAAAAACAAAAAAACAAAGAGCTTATGTTGCTTTCCTTATGATTTCCATGTATTGAAAAATGTCATCTACCCTACACTGAACCAAAAAGGTACATAAATACAATTAAAAAGTTCATTGTTACAATGAATTTGTGAACTAATTTTGACCCTATGTACAGGTTCATTGAAACAATGAATTGTCATACATTAATATTATTATTCAATGTACAAGTTCATTGATTAAATTTATTCTTACATTGAATCATTCATTAAATAAAATAAATAATTTCTGTGAACAGTACATTGGTTTCAATGAACTCATATTTTGTCTCAATGAAACTATACATTAAAAATGTATTATAATATAGGCGTGTTCTGTATTTCTTGTTTCTATTTTATTTTATATTAAATGATTAAAGTATATGATATTGAGTTAATATAAGCAAAAATTAAATATAAATATAAAAATAAAATTATTACATTTCACTAAAAAATTTAAATAAAAAAAATGCATGTTACAGATGTTATCGTGTTTGCTTTGTCATTTATAATAATATAGTAATTCCTGTTGTCCTCTATATTGCTCAATGATGGTATGGAATATCCATTTAGATGCCACATTAATATAACTACAGCATTATCCTTAACAAAGAAAGTTTATAAAAAAATTTTAAAAATTCGTTCAATTGCTTAAAATATTTGAACTAGTTACCTTTAAATCTTTTTGGTCTATAGAAATTTCCTTATTTTGACGATCACCAGATGTAGCATTCAAATCTTGATTAGTCTGTAATATATTTTTATTAAGAATTCAATTAAAATATTTCATATATTTATGTATACTTACGAATCGAATCCTCTTGATTTTGAAATCGCAATATTTTTTGAAACCCTGGTATTTAAGGCTAATAACACATTCTTCTGCATCTTAGTGTTTTTATCTACATTCCTCTTGATTTTGAAATCGCAATATTTTTTGAAACCCTGGTATTTAAGGCTAATAACACATTCTTCTGCATCTTAGTGTTTTTATCTACATTAATATATATGTATGTGATATGTAATATTTAAAAACTGTTTAAAATCATAAACATTATTAAACTTACGTGTTATGAAGGCAAGTCTCCAAATTCCTTCTTTTGGGTAATTAATTTAATTTGGTGTATTCAATTATTCTGCTCGACTTCTCCTTTGCGAATAAATTATATTTATGTATTTTAATAATTCGATTTATCTTATTTAGTTTTTAATTATTTTCGTTTTTAATATAACATTCATTTTTTTACTTTTTGCTTTTGTTTAAAACGCGTCATTTCTTGTTAAAAGATAAAAGAAAACTGAGTTGTATTTGTTTTCAGTTTACTTTATTTCCCGTTAGAAATCATTTATTTTAATATAATTTAATGAAATTTAACATTGGTGCAATACTTATATTCATTGTGTAATGCTTCTTAATTAAATCAATGTATTAGTACATTGAATAAATTCAATGAACTAATACATTAAATCAATTAACTAATTTACCTATTGTAATAAGAAATAAATTTAATGAATGGTTTCAATGTAATGTTCATAAAAGCGTTAATAATTTCATTGAATATTTTCATTGAAGCAATGAATTTCTACATTAAGTTAATAATTTTTTGGAAAAGAAATTAATGAATTTCATTTAATGTACTTCATTCATTGAAATTACTTTTTTCAGTGTATACTACACACAGAAAAGAGATTAGTTAGAAAATGGTTTAGTTCTATAATTTTAATGAGAATAACAAATATTTTATAATAATTATTGAAAATTTGTAAAAGTAAATAGTTTTTTATATTCGTAATAGTTAAATCATGATTATGATGGAATTATAATTCATGTAAAGAAAATTTATTCAGCACAACCAATTTTTGTCGTTATAAAACTAATGAAATTAATTTAAAAATCAAAACCGAATTTTAGTTCTACGTATTGGTGGATTCAACCATTTGTTTTATAAATAGAACAAACAGTTTGGTTAAGAAATAAAAAATAAAAAAAAAAAAAATAAAAAAATCGGGATTTGCAACCGAATACATATTTGGTAAAATTAGTTTTGACATATTTTAAATTAATTATAATTTAAAATATGTCAAAATTTCTGGCTTTTAATACTTCCTTGCTCCAATGGTGTTCCAAAATCTTAAAAGGTAAGGAAATTGTATTTATATTGTTTCCTTTACATGAAAGCTTCGAATGTTTTCCAGAGAACATTTTTTCAAAGAGAAACACATTGGTCTGGATTGATATAAAGCGATAGGATTTGCCTTTTAAAGAGACAAGGAACATCTAGCTGGTGTAACGAATATTTAGCTGTCCATATTCTAATTCTATATTTGAGAAGGCTGGCTTTTTTCATTCTATTTATCGTTCTGAGATGGTCTTAAAAGTGTCGAAGTCTTCTCAAACTGTGGTAAATTACTTTTGACTTTATCATGAAATATTAAGCAAATTTTTAAATGGGGAAAGTTTTTTATAGGTCAAAACCGCATTAACTTGAGAGATGTTAAAGTAAAACGGTGCATGTGTTCCAATATCAAAAAAGTTGTGTTAAAATTCAAACCTATTGTCAATTGCAAAGCTGTTAAAAATTCAATGTTTAAGGGACCTAAGTGGAGCAGAAAAAAGACGAGACTTAATCGTTTGTATTGGTATTTCTTTTTTACAATTGTATTACAATAAATTTAAAAATATAAAATAAAATGTCAAAGATAATCATATATTTTTGTTGCTTTTAATTCACAATAGATTCATTCCTAATTCCTAAATACCTTATCGAATTATATGTTCAAATCAGTTGCATGTACCCTATTCATTCAGTAATCACAATTAAATTATGTGATAGTACTTGGAACCGAATAAATTATAAAATAAATTCGGTTGCCTCAAATAATCTGTTTTCTCTGTGTATGCATAGATTCCTAGAGTGTCTGACTTATCAAACATATTCAAATTAAAATCGTTTTTCTAATAACTAAAAAGAAATGATACTTGTACAGATGCAAATTCGTAAGGGTGTCTTTATTACGGAAGCATAATAAGGACTTAGCTTTCAGCATCATGTTCCTAATTATGTATTTTAATATTGATATATAAATTTATTTACTATTTATAAGTAAAAATTCGTTAGAGATAAGGTGTCAACCCTCATACCATGGTTTTCAAAATATTTTAAGCGTGGATCCACGGGGAAAAGGAAAATGTTTCTGGAGATAAATCTAGCAGACTGTATCTTAACAAAATTTATTGGATATTATAGACTTTTTCATTGCAAATGATAGTGTAAACAAATTTAGGATTTTTGTAAAAGGATTCCTACACTGTAGGTTCTACGTCTTGTGAAATTTCATGTAAATCCAAACAGCGGATAAGAAGTTACAGATTTATTACCAACAATTTTCGATTCAGCCCAACTGTGCAGTACAGATATTTTCAAAATTTAAAATGTGTTTTGAAGAAGGCACTTTAGACATTATACTGAGTATCCACAAGGGCTTTTAACTTTTATGACAAAGTTCAATATTTTTTGGAGTATCAATTTTCCAAATACCTTTTACGTCAACATGTAAATGTTAAGGAATATAATTATTAACTTTACTTCATTAAGTAATTTTAAAGGGCAGTCTGGTCAGTGTAAAAATATCTTAATGAAAGTCGGAACGAATAAAAATTTTGGCACACGTATGGAGGTTGTTTAAATTGGTTATGATCGATATATTATTTTACCTTAAATAAAAAAAATGTATACAAGCCTACCAAATTTCATGAAGATCGGTGCACAATTGCCTATATATTAGATTGTCTCGAGAAAAGGTTTTTTTTTTTTTTTTTTGAGATTTTGATGTAGGAATTTACTTTTTTGTTATCAAAATAAGTGACAAAAAATCGTAATTTTGAGCTGGTTATGGAAAAAGTATTTTAAAATTTTTTCTCATGGGATTTTGTTTTGCTAGAAGACTTTTTACTGTATTTCACAGAAAAAAATCACCAATTAACAAAAATATATGAAAATAATTCATTCAATTATAAACTTGTTTAAATTTGCACCTCTCACCAAAATGATTATATAAATTACTAAAAACTATAAAAAATACAAAACAGAAAAAAAATTCCCAATTAATAAATTAATTAAATCAATCAGGTAGATGATTGAATTAATTAAAAATGTGTATAGGAAAAAAAATCATACCAAAATTTATTTTTTATTTTATTTTTTCTTGAACATATTTATTAAATTTTGATGCAAAATTAAACAACTGAGTTAATTGTAAAAAATACGGTAATAATTGTTTCTGTGTTTGATGAACAAGTTTTTTGACGATAGCTATTAACAGCTGTACTTACTACAATGCAGAGAATAAATCTTCTGTAAATCTTTTACGGTTTTCAACAAAATGTGCGTCGCACAGTGCTCTGTTCCATAGACAAAAATCAAAATAAAAACATTTCTCAACTTGAGTTGACATATACGTTTTTGGAAAGGTAACAATATAGATCATATAATTTAAAAAGATTTTTTTGAAAAAACTTATTTTTGTAGCTACTAAAGGGCGCTAAAGTCAGAGAATTTAAAGCCAATATTAATGAACCAAAAAGTTGGTTTTAAACTATTTTAGGAAAAAAATTGTCAAAAATTCGTTTATTGATGCAATGCGTCGAAGTTTCGTTTTTTCAATACCTCAGAATATTGGTAAATTAAAACTATTATTATCTTTTAAATATAGTGTTTCGAATATGTATATATTATTGCTCAAATTTACACATATTTTTTACTTAAAACCTAAAAATTCCTTAAATTTGATGGAGGATATAAAAAAATTATAAAAAATTATAAATTTTTTTTTTTACGGTTTATGTAAGTTTTTACAGTTATTTAATAGATTAAAAAATAGTTGGAGCCTATTTTTTGCCACAACTTAAAAAAAAAGTTTAATTGAAAAAGTTTCTTTTTCCGTTTTTACTACAATTTTAAAGTGTTCTCAATGTTGACGTAATTTATTTTGCTAAATTAAAGTAAAATAATTAGAAAAATTATTTTAAATTAAAAAACAACTAAGGAATAGAAAAACATATTTTTTGGACCCAAAACATTACGTTAAAAATCCTCCAGATGGCGCTCATTATGGAGCATTTTTAAATTTTATTACAAAAATTACATGAGTTCGATGGAGTATTAAAAAAATTATACAATTTTTTTTTTGCTTGATTCTAAAATTTAGTATTGTATTTTTAATATATAAAAGAAGAATTGCGTCCTATTTTTTTGCCACAACTAAAAAAAAAAATAATAATTCAAAAAATTTATAAATTTCCTTTTATTACACAAAAGTCAAAAAATTCTTTATGTTGAAATATTTCGTGTTGTTAAAACGACATTGCTTTAAATTTTAATAAAATATTGAAAACTAAAAAAATTAAAAATTTTGGACCGGAAATCGGGCGAAATTAGGCAAATGAATGATTTACTGAACATAAAATGTGGGTGCAGAAATTAAAATAATATTTAAAAATTATAGGGCTTGGGGGAGGTAGGTATGCCCTTGCTCCTATTAAACAGAATATTGTCTGACCCATAAAAAACCCATTTCCAATAGCTATCGTATACATTGATACTGTTTTGACCAGTATTTTGGAAGAAAATGCGTTTACACATTTCAGAATATATGGGAGGTAGGCGTGTTCTTGCTCCGATTTTTTCAAAACTTTGTAATATATGTGCCAAGTTTTAATTTTCTGCGGCACCTCCTTCTATTTTTAGAAAATTAAAAACGGTGTGTTAGCCAGAAATGCGTTTTTCTCATTTCAGGATATATGGGAGGTAGGCGTGTTTTTGTTCCGATTTAAATAAAAATTGGTAGAATCATAAATAATCTATACTTAACAGCAATCCAAATTTTGGTGGAATTCTGACCAGTATTCACGAAGTAAATCCGTTTTTTAGTTTCAGGATATATGGGAGGTGGGCGTGTCCTTGCTCCGATTGAAAAATAAATTAGAAGACGTGTAAGCAATCTATTTTTAATGGCTGCCACAAATTTTGGTAAAGTTCAGATAAGTATTTTAGAAAAAAATTAGTTTTTTAACTTGAGGATATATGGGAGGTAGGCGTGTCCTTGCGCCAATTTTTTCAAAACTTCGTATTTATTTATTCTAAGCCTAAAGTAATATGTGTACTAAGTTTCAATTTGCTACGACAACACCTTCTATTTTTGTCCCATCGTTGTATGGGATCAAAGCACTGTGCATCGTAAGCAGTTTTGATAGAAGTGGATATATGGTTTCCTTCTGTACGTAGCTATGGTATGACTTTTCTCACAACTTCATCTGGCCTTAAAAACCCAAACTGGATCCAAATTTCTAATTCGTTGACCAACCCCAAACTAGGAAAAGTATCAATGTTGGGCTTATATTCACATTACTAAAGCCGTATTATATATTTAGAAAAAGAAATATCATTAAATATTCCTTTCTGTTAAGAGTATTTTCATTAGGTAGGATGAAATAAACTCCCAATGAAATAAGTCCCAATAAAATTAATCCTAACAAAAATTAAGAAACTCGCAAATCGAAAAAATTAAATAACTTTCAAAGAAATAAATGAAACAGTTCCCAAAATTTGGGAATTTAATAGTAATTAAAGAATAAATACAAAATAAATACATTTGATGAACTTGCTCCCAATGAAATAAGTCCTAAAATAAACAAAAATAAGTTTCAATTTAAAATGATAAAAAAAATTTAAGCAAAAAATCAAAATTCAAGCTTAAATATCCCTTTAACTGTTAGAAATAACTTAGTTTTATTTTTTCTTTACTTTGCTAAGCTCTTAACAGTAATGTAACAAAAGTTATGATTTATTGAAACTTTTACATACTCGAGATAATCAAGTTTGACACTTTGTAGCTTGTCTCGTGTTATCACAGGGTGACTACAGGATGATTTTAATCCGAATAGTTTAAGAGATACAAATTTATTAGCAAATATTTTGCATTTGGCCCCACTGTGCAACAGTTACATTAATTTTTTACAAGAATTTATTAATATAATGTACGAATTCGTTGTTTCGATTAAAACATTCATTAATATTCAATGAAAAAATTAACGCTATTATGAACATTACATTGAAACTAGTCATCAAATTTATTTCTTAATAAAATAAGTAAATCAGCTATTTGATTTTAAGTATTTAGTTCATTGTTTTAAAAATATACTATTCATAAAAATATTAACTCAATGTATTAGTACACTGAATTCGTTTATTCAATGTACTAATACATTGATTTAATTAAGAAAAGCATTATGCAATGAACAAATATATTGAATCAATAAAATTCTTCATTAAATTATGATAAAAAACGTAATAATTTAAAGAAAATAATAACAACCCCTTGTATACATATACATACACACATGGACAAAAGTCACCGTCATCTATCATGTACAAAGTTTAAAGGCTCCCCATGCTCAGAAAACAATTGAAATATAAAAATGGTTAACTTAAACAAAAAGTATATTTTATTCAAATATTATTTCAGCTAAAATAACTTCTTTTTCTTATACTTATTAAAAAACAAATTAAAAATATACAAAACAGTTCATATAACTACTGGACAAAATTCACCGTCATGTAAATTTAATTAAAAACTTTTATTATTTTAATATGAGGTATGTTTGCCATTATTTTTAATAATTTCTTGCAAACGTTTCTGCATAGGATGTACTAACTTTTTCGTCACTTTCGGATAAATTTTCTCCCATTCCTCCATTAATTTCTTTTTAAGCATATTTTTGGAAGTAATGTGATGTTCTCGAATCCGTCTATCCAAGTGGTCCCATAAATCCATTGGGTTGATGTCGGGTGACTGAGGAGGAGTTTTAAGAATTTGAGGGGTGTTATATAAGATCCATAATCGAACAATTTCCGCCGTGTGCTTAGGGTCATTGTCCTGTTGGAAGAAAAAGTTGGATTCAATGCCAAGTTTTTGAGCACTTTTATGCAAGTTATCCTTAAGGATATTCAAATAAATATTTTTATCCATTACTTCATCAATAAATACTAGTTCCCCAACCCCAGCCGCCGACATACAACCCCATACCATGACACCAGCACCACCATGTTTAACAGTCGACTGAAGGTGTTTTTCCTGCAAAGCCTCCCCTTTCTTTCTCCATGTCAAAACACGTCCGTCTGATTTATATATGGAAAATTTGCTTTCATCAGAGAATATTACCTTATCCCAAAAGTCTATTCTTTTATTTATGTGCTCTTTTGCGAAAGAAAGACGTTTCGTTTGGTCCACCTTGCTAATCTGCGGTTTTTTCCTGCAAAGTCTGGCATTATACCCGGCAGAATTTAACACTCGACGTACAGTACGGGGGTGAACACATGTACCAGTGTTTTCCTTTAACATTGCAGCAATTTCGGACGATGAAGTTTTAGGCTCTTTTTTAATTATTTTTACTATTTCCCTCTTTTCCCGAACAGATAGTGCTGGCGGTCGTCCACTTCTTGTCTGATACATGTTGGGTCGTCTTTAAAACGTTTTATAATTCCAGCAATGGTGGTACATGAACGGTTAACCAATGAGCATATTTTCCGGATCGTTTTATTTTGTTTGTACGCACTTAAAATAATTTTTCTTTCTTCAATTTTAGTTTCTTTTCTTTTTTCACTAATTTTTAATAGAAGTGGCGTTAGCAAATTTTTTAAATTAAGTACCGTTATTAAATTTTGACAGATCAGTCTTAAAAATACCATATTACACTTATTTAGACAGAAGTGTTGGTAAGAGCAAAATTTCTTAAAGTTTCTTTAATATTTAGATGCAGTGACGGTGACTTTTGTCCACAAGAAATATGAACTTCAAAAAATAAATACTTATTTTTGTTAACAATGTTAATGAAAGAAAAATTATTTTAACTAAAAAACATTTTAAATAAACCATATTTTATGCAGAATTAAACTATTTTTATATATCATTTGTTTTATGGGCGCAGAGGCCCTTCAAACTTACATAAAGGCAAATGACGGTGACTTTTGTCCATCTGTGTATATATCTCTTCACAAGAAATGATGCATTTTAAACAAAATACAAAAATTCAGTTTTGTGTTAAAAAATAATTAAAAAGTTTATAAATTAGACAGCATAGACGTTCGAATTATTAAAATATATAAATACAAATTTATTCACACAGGAGAAGTCGAGCAGCATAATTAAATCCACCAAATTGAATGAATTACCCACAAGCAAGAATTTGGTCACTTGCCTTCTTAACATTCAAGTTTAATGATGTTAATGGTTTTAAACGGGTTTTAAAATATTACATTTGACTTATATTTGTGTAGATAAAACAATTAAGACGCAGACGAATGTATTAGTAGCCTCAAATACGAAGGTTTCAAAAATATCATGAATTCAAAACCCAAGAGAATTCTATTCGTAAATATTCATAAATATAATTTTTTAATTTAATTCTTAATAAAAAAATATTACAAATTGATCAAGATTTGGACGCTACATCCAGTGATCGTCATGGTATTCTTTGTAACTATCTGGAATATTTAATCAAAATATAGGAACTTAAATTTTAAATGTAAAAAAAAAAAAAAAAAGAATTTTAAACATTTTCTTGATCAGGATAACTCTATTGCCATATTAATATGGTGTGAAATGTAGTACTTATAAATACTGTATTATATTTATGACATCTGTATTAAGAAAATTATATTTAATTTTTACTTACATTAACTCAATATAATACAATTTAATTTGAAATAAAATAAAAAACCAAAAATACAGAATAAGCCTATTATAATACATTTGCAATGTGTAGTTTCATTGGCTTAAAGTATGATTTCATTGAAATCAATGTCCTTTCATTGGAATTATTTACTTTATTTAACGAACATGTTCATTGAATCATTGATTACACAGGAAAACACAGATTCTGTGGCACGGGGTTTCTCAGACAATTCAGATACACGGTATTAATAAGTACTAAGCCTCTTATCCAATTTTTTTGAATTGACTCTAGTTCTCGCGATAAGTCGCGATTTGTAAAATTAATGAGGTGCACCATATATTTAAGCATATCTCGAAAACTACAATTATCTTCAAGCCATTCTTACTTTACTTTTAAATACGATAAACAGTTATGGAGATATTAAGCCCATCTCCTGAGAAAAATTTAAATTTTGTACAAAATTTCAAGAAAAAAATTTTCAAAAAATCATAAAAGTGTCAAAACTAGAAAATTTGTTTTCTTTATTTATAAAGATAAATTTGTTGCAAATAAAACAAGACATATTTCTTCAAAATCAATGCCTAAGTTTTGATTTTTATTCACAAATTTGTAAAAATACTCATTTACAAGTTACATGGAAAATTAAAAAAATAAAAAAATTATTTTGTGATTTTTAAAATTTTTCTATGTAATTTGTAAGTGAGTATTTTCACTAATTTGTTAATAAAACCCGAACTTATGCATTGATTTTAATAAAATATGTATTGATTTATTTACAAGATATTTATCTATATGGATAATGAAAAAAAAATTAAATTTTTGACACTTTCGAATTTTTATGATTTTTCGAAAAAAAAAAAAAAAAAAATTTTCTTCATATTTTGTATAAAATTTCATTTTTTCTCAAATGATAGGCTTAATATTTCCAAAACTGTTGACCGTATTAAAAAGTAATGTAAGAATGACTTGAATATAATTTTAATTTAAATTTTTTTATTTTTTTTAACAAAATCAGATAAGTCGTTTTGGAGATATGCTTCAATATATAGTGCAGCCTCCTAAATTTTACAAATCGCGATTTATCACGAGTACTAGAATCAATTCAAAAAAAGTGGATTAGAGGCTTTGTACATATTAACACCATGTATCCGATTTGACTTAGAAACCCCGTGCCGCAGAAATTTTTTCTCAGTTTATAACTCTGTGTTATTGAATAAATTTAATCAATGAACTTGTAAAATTAATTTCAATATTAATATATGGCAATACATAGCTTTAATGAACCTGTACATTGGGTCAAATTTAGTGTACAAGTTCATTTGAACAATGAACTTTATCATTGTATTTATATACCTTGTTGGTTCAGTGTATCTGTAGCTACGCGTAGCTTCTTCAGTGTAGGTGTTCACAATGATTGTTAGAGTTTCTTTGATCAAAATATGTCTTATTTGCAAATACCTTTTAGTTGACTAACTAAATATTGCTTTAACTTTAACAAAGTTTGAGTAAAACAGAACCTGATGTGTTTTCTTTTCTTTACCTTCACTATCTGACCACTCTAATCTACCTTGAAAAATGGCTTAAATATATTTTATAGATATAAATATGTAATTTTTACGTAAAAGCTTTTAACATCTGTTAACCACCTTATAAAGTAATTCAAATGGCTCTAACGACTATACGAATATCCAACCATAAGTTTAGTTATTTAAGTGTAACTAAGACAGAACGATCTACTTTAATATAAAATGACATCATTGAAACAGTTACTTATACTGATATAGAACAGCATTGTATACTAAGGAGTGCAGTGATTAGCAGGGATTAAATTACGAAAATATAAAAATAATAAAAGCATTTTAACAAGAGTTATTTGAACAACAATTTAATATTGATTTCTAAAATATTGGCATTAGTGAATATTTTTTATGATATACATTTTCATGACTAACTTGATTCGCCTTAGTATTTATGTACATATTTTGAATTTAGGTGAGATTTATAAAATCTACTTATTTCCCCAAAAGATCACTGTGATGCGTAAAGCACAAAGGTGTAGAATTGAATAAACAGGTAAAATTGAAAATACCCCCAAGATAGTTGAAACGACAACAGTTGCAGACACATCTCGACCAACAATTGCACACATACATAAATAAATGTGGATTCGCATGTATGTTTGAATGAATAAGCATACTTGAAGAGAAAAATTACCACTATATATATAGAATTACTTTACTTACTCATATCCCTTTTTATCTAGTGATGCTGCCTTTTTTCAGTCTCTTTATAATGCAGTTGGTTTTTCCAAAATTTATTTATATTACTTACTCTCCATTATATTACTAACATACTGACACTTATGGACTTTTAAAAAAAATCTTTCTTTAGTTTTGTTTCATTATAAAATGCACTTAAAGTTTAACCAAAGCAGCAACGGCAACCGTACCAACATCACACAAAAGAAAAGGTAAAATAATGCAATTGCATTATGGTTTTCTAACAAGGGAAACAACTTTGTATTACCATTGCATGAAAGGTATGAATGAATGTGACGAGTTAGTGTCCTTAACATTTATAATGCTTCAGAAACGAAAGCAAGTTGCAATTGTGTATTTTGTACACAATTGTAGTTTAAATACAGCAAAGTGAAAGTTTGACAAAGATACAACTACTTCATTCAAAATAAGAAGTGTTCATTTATAAAAAGTGTTTATTTGTTAGTATTTTTCTATGTGAAAACTTATTCAATATGCATATACAAATATTAATTTTAAGCATATAAGAAAGTAGAGTTGGTAGTGTTCGACCTTATGACACATTAGTAAGAGTAAATTATGACTATTGTGACGCCAAAAGCCAGGAGCCTCGTTTTTGGACCACACTTTTATTTATTTAATTAAACTTTATTTTGTTAATATAATTTTTTTTTATTTTTATTAAACTTTATTTTTACTTTTTTGGATATACATAAATTACTTTCGTTAAATTTTTATTTCTTTATTTTTTAAATCCAATTTAATTTTGTAACTATTATTTAAAATTAACGGATTGTAAACTAAACAACGCCATATGTGTGTCAGCATACCTATGTAGTAGATATTACTGCAATAGATTCCCAGCAGCTCAAAAGGTGCCAATTTGCCCATTATCACTAGATATATAACTACTTAGACAATTCACTAGTTACCTTTGGTAGTGCAAGTGGTTGATAAACGATCACATTCTGCATTATATTTCACTAGTAAAATAACTACTAAATAGTGTTTATTGTTTTAACTATAAAATATAATATCTAAAAGTAAACTCCTACTTCTATGTTTACTTGTAATGCATAGAGTTGCCGTTGAGAACTTTAAAAGCGTAAATTGAGAAATTTATTCTCGTGTTATATATGAATATGCTGCAAAATTTCTTTTAGTGAATTCACTATTGAATTGTAGTGCAGATAGTGGCATTTCGCTTTCAGAAATTTACATAAATGTATGCCAATTCGCTACAACTATTAATTTAGTAAATTCACTATTGAAATGTAATGCAGTTAATGGCCAATCGGTAAAAAATCTTAAATTTGTCTCTAGATCTAAACTTGATTATATAGGAATTCCTTATAACTATTACATTAGTGAATACACTATTGTATTGTAGTGAAATTGTTGGCTCTTCGTTTTCAGAAATTCACAAAGTGTACGATTTCGTTACAACTATTAGTTTATTAAATTCACTATTGAAATATAATGTAATAAGTGGCCAATTAGCCAAAAAGTATTGTATTTATCTATAGAAATTCCCTACATTGTAAACAAATTCGATACAACTATTTTGTTAGTGAATACACAATTCATTTTTACAATTATTGATTTATTTTACTACTCAAATGTAAATATATTTAAGGAATGGTAGTCTGTTTTTATCATATTTTTAAAACTATTTTCCTATAAGTGCCTCTATGTACAATATAAGTTCTCAAATACTTTGGTCGGTATATACATTTATTTTGCAAAATTTATAAGAGATATACACAGAAAAATCAAAAAATAAAATCAATCAACAAATATGTTAGTAAATAATTCATTCAATCAATAACTTGTTTAAATTTGCTCCTCTCACCAAAATGATTATATCAATTATTAAAAACTGTAAAAAATACAAAACAGAAAAAAATTCCCAATTAATAAATTAATTAAGTCAATTAAGTGGGTGATTGAATAAATTAATAATTTAAATGAGTAAAAAAATATTACTAAAATTTGATTCTTATTTGAATATATTTATTAAGTTTTGAAGCAAAATTAAACAACTTTGTTAATTAAAAAATATATGGTAATAATTTTTTCTGTATATAAACTAAAAAAGTCAATAAAATATTAAACCTTTTTATGTATGTAATTTATTAACAAAAATATTTAATACTAGCATTTTCTAGTGCGCTTCGCTACCCCATTTAACGCCACAACTAATATTTACTTTATATGTGGGCTACTACTCCCCTCGCACCTATTCGAATTTTAATATGAAAATTACAAAAATTTTTAAGACTTTCACTATAATACTCCTTTAGATATGCGAAAATTAATATATTTTTTTTATCCATTTTCATTTTATCAAAGCGATATAATAAGCTGGACGTTCATATGAAGATTGATGGGTTTCACCATAATAGTTCAGATTATCACTCCCCTGCTACGATAAAAAAAAGATATATCATATATGAAGTTAGTGACAATTTATTTATATGAAACTATTTTTTATTTTATTATTAAATAAATTATAACAAAAATAGTAAAAAAAATTGTTCCGTTGAATATTGAGATTAGGACCCTAATAAATCTGAAGTAAAAAATAAAAAAACATATAATCGGCCTAACCCGATAATACCCCAATAACCTATGGTAGTGTAGAGTTTAATTATCGATATAAAAGTTGCAGGAACAACATAATAAAATACCTAATCATTAGCTTTTATTTATTTATTTATTTATTTATTTATTTATTTATTTATTTATTTATTTATTTATTTATTTTTTAAAAATTTAATGAAATCATTAAAATATAAAGTTTTTTTCTTTGAAAACTGTTAAAAAAAGTAAAAAAAAAAAATCTTTCATAGGACAACATTACACTTAATACATTATTATATATAATATCTTATATTAGTTACTTTTAATAATTTAACTGTTTGTTAAATGTTTACATTTTGTCTAAATAAATAATATAAAAAATAAAAAAGTATACGTTTAAATTACCAATTCACTAACTACATGTAATGCCTAAAATCGCCGTTAGTATTTTGTTAAATAAGAAATTTTATGTAAATTCATAATCAAAACACTATTGTTTTCATAATACGTTTTCTCTTAATTCATAAACAAAACCATATATAAATAGCCAATTCACTAACTACATGTAATGCAGAAATTTGCCGTTAGTATTTTAGTATAATTTTCTTGGCACAGATGCTGCATACATTACAACAAATATTCTCTTGAAATTGAAAACAGCACATAGCAGAATGTTAAATAAAGAGATCAATAGCCCAGTGGTTAATACGCGTGCCTACAAATCAGAAGGTTAGAAGTTCAAGCCCAGCTGAAGACATCGATGAATAAAAATATAAAAAAAAAAAAAAAAATAAATTAATAAAATAAAAAAACAATAATTACTTATCAGGGAAATTAAAACTTTAAAAATACAAAATAAAAGTACAATTTTATTTTTTCAACTATTTCGTCCCAAATACTAGAGTTTTTGTACTACTGAAAATACTAGTGACTTGTTATGCTGATAGTGCTAGTTTTTTACGAACAGTTCAATGTGTAGTATTATGTTTCATTCGAAATAACTACAAAAATGGCACCATCCAAACTACTAGTGAATAGTAATGCAAAGGGTGGCCTATTGGTTACCTCCAATGACATCCCCAAGTTAAATTCACCAATTAAAAGCATTGTGAGTGGGTTGAAAAGTAACTAGTGGTAGTTCTTAGTGGTTAACGAATTCGACGTAACGGAACTAGTTCGGCGAACTGCTGGGTAACAACTCTATGCTTTGTTGACATTTCAAAGTAGTACGCGATAGTACTACTGTGTTAGTAGCAATGATCGTGGGCAAAGAGTAACAAGAGACGAAACTAATTGTCAAAAACCTAAGTCGGTTGTCAAAAACCTAACTCATGCAACAACAAAATACATGTAATCAAATACATTTTGTTGTTGCCAAAAGAAAATAAAAACACATTTTTGTATAAAAAATAACAATTTTGTTTAATTGTCAATCGAGAATTTCGTCTCTATGTGTTACTCTATGATCGTGGGTATAAAAGGCGAGTAATTTCTAAGCAGAAGTCAGTCGGCCACCAGCTAGAACAGCGGTAAGAACAATTTTGGTGAGGAGATGTGCTCTCCATAAATATTATTCTTATTTTGGCTACAAGAGCAACTAGTGGGAGACAGTAATACCTTCAGAAGTAAGACTTCTTGGTATTTACTATATAATTGCCCAAACCACACTTGAAGTTAGCCTTCAATGTGTAGGCATCTCTCAATAAGTGTTTTTAAGTAGTCCAGAATTTGGCTATTCGTTGAAGAAATTAGATTTCTTAAGCAAAGAAGCAAGAAAATTCTACCGCTCAATAAGTAACAGCTGGCGTTGTTGTGTGTATTCTTTGTTGTTACGTCGTTAAATTGTAAATAAAGATATAAGTATTATAACGTTTTAAGAAAAGTGTGTGAAAGTTTATTTATTTAAAATCGACTCTGGACTCCGCTGAGTTTACCCCAGCAACCAGCGGAAACGTGTCGTTACACTATTAATAAAATAAAGTAGTTTAAGTTCAATGTTATATTAAAAACAAGTAAGAAAGATTTAGTCGTTCAAGCCCAACCATATGATACCCTACATCATAGAGTAACACATAGAGATGAAATTCTCGATTGACAATTAAACAAAATTGTTGTTTTGTAAACAAAAATGTGTTTTTATTATTATTTGTATTTTTTTTTTTTTTTTTTGGCAAAAACAAAATGTATTTGATTACATGTATTTTGTTGTTGCATGAGTTAGGTTTTTGACAATTAGTTTCGTCTCTTCTTACTCTTTGCCCTACATCATTACGTAAATTCGGAGAGGGGTCTTAGACCTGTGATTAATTGCAAACCGATACTTTTACTGTAAAATGAAATATATAAATACAGAATATTGCAATTATACACTTCAGGTTAACTCACGAAAGTGAGCTTATATATAGGAGCTACAGTAAATTATGGACCGATCCTCATAAAATTTGTCATTGTCATTTCTACTTACATATTGAGCGCTTATGTGCAAAACCCCAATTGTTCAGGAGAGCATAAAAACTGTTTAGTTCACTCATTTCACAAGTCTGGTCTTTAACGAGTTATTAATATTACGCCTGAGTCATTCCATTTAAAACCAACCAACTGATTTTCTCACCCCTTCCGAATTTGATGATTTTTGGTACAATCGTTATTCTTGTCAAAACTAAGACTTTTCCAAAATTTCAAAGTATATGCGCAACGGTATTAATTGAGGTATCAAATTAAAGGTAGCAAAATTACCTTTAATATGATATACAACATGATTTTTTCAACAAAATTGAAATGGTCCATAATTCGTGGTTTTTGGTTCGCGAAAAAATATCGCAAAAAGTGATCTTTTTAAAAATTTAAAAAAAATATATGTTAATGCTGAAACACTTTTCTATACTCTCAATAAGTGTCGTTCTGGGACTCGCCATAGTTTAGGAGTTATAAAAAATAATGTGAAATTAAGTATAAAATATTTATATTAATTTTTTTTTTTTTTTTTTTTCAAAGAAAATTTTACGAAAAAAATTTGAATTTCTTACTTATCTATCCAAATTTAATGAAATTTGGTGAAAATAGTATTTCTGATGTGAATAACGTAATCACAATGTTTAAAAAATAATACCCCAATGGTTCGCGGTTTAAAACTCCTATAAAAAAAAAGTAAAACAAAGATTGTCTTCTGTAATATTTATGTCACAATATATATTAAGACGTATAATTAAAAACTTCGCGGTCATATATCTCAAATAATAAAATACATTTCAAAAATCGTTTTTGAAATGTATTTTAGATGGAGACTGTAAGTGTAAATATGCCCTTCTTCTTGTCCTATTTCGACAGCAATTACATAATTAGGTGTATTATTAGGGAGATTTAAAATACGTTTAGTAAAATATCTTTGTAATTTATCGATGTCGTTAAAGCAAGTGTTCCCCCAAACCTGAGCCCCGTAAGTTTGTATTGATCTTCATACTGCCAGAAACAGTTTCCATTTCGATTTTAATGATACTTCTTTGTTTCCTACGAAATTTTTCCAGGTTGCGTTTATGCATACTTTGGCTGCATCATTTTTAAGAATTACATGCTTGAAGTATGACATTTTAGGGATCAAAACCATCCCCAAATATTTATACTCTATAACTATTCTAATATTTTCGCCATTAAACTTCAATTTTTCATTGTAACTTATTTCTCCACCCTTTCTAAATACCATAATTTCAGATTTACTGAGATTAACCTCCATTCCCCACAACCTACAATACTCCTCTAGATTCGATATCATTTCCTGTACTTTGTTAACATTGTCGGCCAATAATTCTATGTCGTCAGCATACATAAGAAGCCGAATATTCACACCATCTATATTAAGTCCTCCTTCCAAAGAGTCATGCATATTATTAAAATATAGAACAAATAACAAAGTTGATAACAAGCACCCTTGTTTAACTCCAGTGGCCGTTTCAAAGTAATTGGACAATTAAACACCGTTCCAAACTGTAGATTTAGTACTTTGATATATTTACTCAATACAATTTTTTGAAATTTGTTTAACGAACCTTTTTAAAGTTTGAAAATGGAGTTTTGAAATAGTCTTAAAAAAATGCAAACAAGCATAGAAAGGTGTTTAGATTTTCCTGCGGAAACAAAAACTTGTTTTTCCGTACTTATGGTTCAAATTGAATTCAAAATAGCTTTTTATTTGAACAATTATCAAAAAATTAAAAATTTCATTTTACACTCCATAATTGTTCTAAAATATATTAATGGTCTGGGGAATTTGTAACATTATTTATTAGATTTTCTCTTTTTACATGTTATTTGATAGATAATTATATAAAGATTACAATTTTTTAACATTGGAGTGCAAAACGTACCCTACAAACTTCAGGTCCAATGTGGCATGGGTTAACGATATCCGATTTCACAAAGTATATTTTTGCAACCCAAAGAACGATTCTAAGGGGAGTTACGGTCAAAATTCAAAAGTTGTTAAATTTTGTTACAGCTTAATGACCATAAAGTTACATATAGATGCGAAACTCTCGAATGACAATTAAAAAAAATTGTTGTTCTGTAAAAAAAAGTGTTTTTTTATTTTCTTATTTTGATTTTGTATTTTGTTGTTGCATGAGTTAGGTATTTGACAACCGACTTAGGTTTTTATACCCACCATCAAAAAGATGAGATGTATATTGATTTCATCATTTCGTGTGTAACATGTCGAAAGAATTATTTAAGACCCCATAAAGTGTATATTTTCTGGGTCCTGGTTAGATTCTGAGTCTAGCTAGCTATGTTCATCCGTCTGTCTGTCTGTTGAAAGCAGAATAGGGCTCGAACGGGATAACGTGTTTGGCTTAAATATTTACCTTATATAAGGTTTGTTTGGTATTTAAAATGGGCAAAATCGGTTAATAAACAAAAAAGTTATGGGCTAAAAACTAGAAACACAGGATGTCTGTTGTAGCTTCATTTCATACTTTTCTGCTGATATCTCTTTAACAAAAGCGTGTACGACAACGAAATTTTGTAGGGATAGTTTGGGGGTCGATATAAACTTGGAAATGGGCGTGGTCCGCCCACCTCCCTTATAAGTTAAAAAGTCAACGAAATTTTTTACAAATAGTTGAAGGACCAAAGTAAACTCGGAAACAAAAAATGGGCGTGGTCCTCTCACTTAACCGCCCTTCTCCCAAATAATGAAAAATTTGAAAAAGTTGATGGTGGGTATATAGATTCGATCGAGCCGAATATAATATTCGCACATGTTGGGAAATTGGTAGCAATTGGTGCAATAGTACTGGTCCCTCAGTACCAATTGATACCTAATAGCCACCAAAGTTCCAGTTAAGTACTAATTGACACCTAACAGCCTCCAAAGTTCCAGTTGTGAACCAGTTTAACCAGTGAGAGCTAATTTTTATCTTGCTTGTTAAATGAGCAACTAGCAACTCGCGCGCAATAACAATCAATCTGTGGCTGAGTGATAAGCGTGTAAGACTATAAAACATGAGATAAGTAAAAGCAACCTGGGTTTTCAGAGTGTCGCCATCGACATTAACAAAAAGAGCTGGTGAATTATCGAGTATTTGGGTACTCAGTACTTGATACCGACTGTTTTTTTTAAGTACTCAATACCAAATCACAACTACTCTATACTTTTGGAGTTGTATCTTGGAGTAAAATTCAAATGCTTTTTGCACTTTATTACTCCAAAAAAAAAAAAAAAAAAAGAAAAAAAAAATGAAAATTTAATAGAAAATAATCAGCTGTACTGGTTGTAGCGTCATTTTATTAATAAGATATACAAATATGTCCAACAGAGTATAGGAAGAAACATGTCCAATAGAGTATAGGAAGACTACTCAAACAATGCGTATTGGAACTAAAGACCAATTTTTAAAATTGTTTAAATATTTTTCTGTATTCAGCTCATAAATACGTAAGGTCTTCCTACATCTGAATCTGAAAAATGTAGTTTCTGGGGACACTAATGTCCAAGAAGAGAAGCAATATTTGGCTTCATTTTAAAGATATTAAAAATGGAGAAACGGCAAAATGCAATGTTTATAAAGTCGCTATTTATAAAAGAACCGTTAATGTATTGAGTATAACGAGTACCCATAAGAAAAGTATTGAGTATGTATCGAGTAGTTAAAAGTACTCATAATTCGCAACTCTAATATAAAATGATAATATTTAAAAAATAAAACAATTTCCAATTTGTTTTTCCAAATTTTTATTACATTTATTAATATTGAATATGTCCTTTTGGGTTAGTTCTGTGACCTGTCCCAAAACTAGTTAAAAAGGGTGAATTTCTCCCTCCTAGGCCAACGCCATTTTGACAGGTCCAGCTAATACAAAGTGTTAGAACTAGAACCGGTCCCTATTATTTTGACTCATCCCGCGACAAGTTTTGTGTTAGTTCTCTTCCCTCTAGAGTCTTTATATATTACTATATTAAAAAATAAGTATGCCACAGTTTTACATCCTAAATTTTTTACTGCCATAGTTGAACAAATAAATAATTAATTTAAAATTTTTTGTTTTAATTAAGTATATTAATGTTTTTTTATACCCTACACCACCATAGGTGGTTGGGGTATTATGCGTTTGTGCTGATGTTTGTAATGCACAGAAAAAATTATCGGACCCCCACCTTAAAGTATACCGTTCGACTAAGAATAACTTTCTGAGTCGATTTGACAAGAACGATGCCTATTGAAATTGGTTATGATCGGTTTATTATTTCATCTAGCCCCTATACAAATGTCCTCCCGGAATAGGGGTTTAACGATCATAAATGCCTTAAATATAACAATATTTCAATGACTTTTATATAAGTGCCAATCTTTGTGCCAAATTTCATCAGGATCGGTCCATAATTGACCATAGCTCCCATATAAATCCCCTCTTCCGAAAATCACTTTAACGTGCGTAAATCCCATACGAATGACAGTATCAAGTCAATATTCGACACAAATAAGTTTTATATAAGTAGAAACAACATTACCAAAATTTATGAGAATCGGTCTACAATTTACCATAGCTCCCATAAAAACCCACTTTCGGGAATCGGCCTAAAGGGCATAAAATTACATAAATGTTATTACAATGCAGTGTTCTGTATTTGTATAATTGATTTTACATTTAGTAAAAGTGTTGTCCTACTCATATGCAATGGTGTAGGGTATCATATAGTCGGGCTTGATCGACTATATCTTCTTCTCACGTTTTATTTTGAAGAACAAATAAGAACGTATATTTTGAGGAATTTAACTTCTACAGTTTTTTTTAAATAATTTTATTTGGTATCGTACACTTTAATAGTAAGTTCTTTAGAATTACCATGAAAGTTAATTTGATTTAAATATTTCACTACGACAGGTATTTTTCATAAAATAAAAAAGAGAAAACTTTAAAAATGTAAACAGTTTTATATTGTTACTCACCTAAGTAAGGAATAATAATGATTAATGACATGCAATATTTATGGCAGTTAAAAAATTTATATTTACGTGTTAAAAATATTTAATGTGTTGAAAAAAAGTATGTAATGTTAAAATAAAAAGGCATAATTTAAAAGCTTAAAGATGAATTTAAGTAGGTTGACCATATGGAGTCAATAACTTCTACTTTAAGGACAATAATTTTCTTTCTAAAGAAGTTCGGCTACAAAAAGAAGCTAATTAATTTGCATCTTTTTTTCTGAACTCATATCTATTTTAAAGTAATTAATTTTTTTTTTTTTTAGTATGGTAACTTTAATTTCAACAATTCCTAACAGGAAATGTGCGTTGATTTATGAACATTAATACATAATATAAATAATTACGCTTTCTTATACACACATACACGATGATGTAGTATGCGTGCGTGTCTGTCAGGAAAAATTATTATCTGTTGAAAGCTTAAATGATTTAAAATATTCCTGAGGTCGAAATATTTATCACTTGTTTCTTTATTGTATATGTGATATTTAAAATATATTGATTTTTGTTTCATAAAAATATACGAATTAAAAATAGTAGTTTATTCATATTTACATTAATATGTACAAACAGAACTTGAAACGAGTGAGTTTTTCTTAAATAATTATTTAGAATTACTCAGTTTTTCTCCAGGATGCCAAATTTACAGGATTAAATTTTCAGAAAAATATTTTCTTAAATTCTTGTACCGGAATATTGAAATTATATTGCAGAGATTCGTAGCTTTAATTTGACAACCATATTGAAAACCTTCGAAATAAAATTTGACATCCTGGAGTAAAAATAATTACACAGTTTTGTCATGAATTGTCTCTAGTTTTATCCATACAACGATTTTTTCATATGTGAGAATGATTTTTGTAGGCTGATGTTTACTTGAAAATAAATAGTAAAACGTAACATTTTCAAAAAAATATTTATTTTTTTTTTTATTTAAGTATTTAGTTTTTTTATTTAGTTGTAGCAACATTTAAATAAAAAATACATATTATATTTCAGGGTTTCTTAGCTTTCATTTGACATCGTAAACATTTTCTAAATTTTTTAAAAATGTGAATCCATCACTACTGTGACCCCGCCTATAGGCAGTAACACTTATATAACTTGAGAACGATTTGTCCAATTTACTTATAATCAAATAGATAGCGATTTAAATTATTTTTAAGCCATATTCATATATTTTTGTTGGCTTGATAATTCCATAGTTATTCGAAAATTAGTATCGAAAAAAATATTTTTTTTCTACTTTGAAATTAGTTGAGCGAATAAAAAAAATGTTAATATACCTTCAAAAATCTTAAATTTCGCGTAAAACAATTTCTTTTGGGTACTTGGTTAGGTTAGTTTAAGTGGGCAGCTGTAACTATTGGATATGAAAACAGCTCACGTGGTCCCGTTGTGTTACCCTGAAAATCTTGTGGAGTTGTTTCACATGTCCTTTAAAAGGTTCAGATCAAACCAACCTGACGCACGTATAAAAGATTTGATCTGTCTGATGTCAATTACAGACAGATCAGATAACGCATGCAAAATGGACTACCAAGTAGCCCTAATACCACCAAGAGCGGGACAGTGACATAGAAGATGTTTCACTTTCTCTTCATCTTCCTCATCTAAGCAACTTCTATAAAAGTCTTTGTAAGGGAGTCCTAATCTCCTAGCGTGCGCACCGGCTACCCAGTGTCCCGTGACAATTGCTAAGAGTATCAGTAGCTGACGCCTAGGCAATCCCAGAATATAGTCTAATCGCAAGTGATCATACTGGGGCCATATCCTTCTCGAGGTAGAGCATGTGAACTCATTTGTCCACCTTTGCTGAGCTATCCTCGATAAATATTGCAGTATCATGAATCTGCAAGATGACAGCGGCACACCTACCAGTTGGTCAATTTCCCCATTACGAAGGTGGGAACCAGTTCTGGCTAGTTCGTTCGCAACAATGTTTCCCGGGGTGTTTGAATAACCCCTTACCCAGATCAGCTCTAGGTGTGAATGTCTCGCCATCACATTCATATACCAGCCTGTATGTCGAGAGGACACTAGAGAGAGATTTAATCGTGGGCTGACTATCGGTACAGACCGCTATCTATACTCCATTTACTGAGTAGGCCTAGCGCAGTTTGTAAGCGGTGGGATATGGTATCTAGGAATTTTCCAGATACAGCCACCGAAACATCGTCTTCATAAGCGACAGTGTTTTACTTCAAGGAATCTAGTTCCAAGAGCATTATATTGATGGTTATGTTCCACAAAAGTGGAGATAAAACCCCACCTTGTGGAGTGCACCCATATTGGAGATAATGGCCCGAAGTCTTGGTCAGAAGTCTCTATATGATGCTGATAGTCGACTGATGTATATTCAGTCTTTCCAGAGCCAATTTAATTGCCTCTGGTGTCACATCATTGAATACTCCTTCTATATCAAGAAATGCCACTAATGCATATTCCTTGTTTCTATATACCCTACAAGCGAGTGTAACGCCGTCTCAACTGATTTATCTTTCATATAGGTGTGTTGAGATGCTGACAATAGGTTGGGGTCGATTGTCGTACGAAGATGCAGGTCAATCAGCCTTTCCAATGTTTTCAAAAGAAAGGACGATAGACCGATAGGTCTGCAGGCATAATGCCATCTGTTCCCGGGGATTTAAGGGGGGCAAAGCTGTTCAGGACCCATTTTAGCTCATCTTCTGTAATCTGAATCTGAGCGTCATTAGGGTCATCTGAACCTATCGCAGAGTACTCCAGAGGAAGCCAGCATTTTGCGTAAGCGACTTGTCTCGGAATGGCCTTCCACGCCGCTACAGAAAGTTTTCCTAGATTTTCGTTTCGCATATCTGATTTGGTTTTTAAACCTATTCACTGAGGATTTGTAAGCTGACCAGTTACCCAGTCTTTTTGCCTCATTAAATAAACGGCGACAAAATATCGTATTGCTCTGTCCAATTAGTTTTCCTCCTATTTTGAATCGGGTTAGCCCAAGGTAAATGGACTTCCAAAGTGAAGTCAATGTTTAGGTGATCTGAGAATGAGCAGTCATTTGAGACTCTCCATTCTCTGATCATATTAAAATGCTTAGTACTTACAAGCGTAATATCAAGAACCTCCCTTCCATTAGAAACTAGAAAGGTTGGTTTCTTACTAATGTTCAAAACATTTAAACTACTACAAAGGATAAAATTAAAAATAAACTCACCCCTTGCATTCGTATCCGAGCTACTCCAGACATATTGTGGGCGTTGGCGTCAGCTCCATTGACGAGCGGAATGTTTTTATCATTTGCCGCCTTGGTTATTGCGCGAAATTTAGCATTTTGTGGTGGTTCGCTATGATCATGGGCCATGTAGCTGGAGACAATGTACACGGTACCACAAGTTGTCTCCCAGGCCGTCACAACCGTATCTTCGTTACTGAAATCAGAGAGAATGAAGATACTAAGTTTCCTGCTTGCTACAATGCAAGGTCGAATCTTACCTGATCCTGCAACGTGTAACAGCACATTGTCTTTCGCACGAAGTCTGTAAACTCTGTCACTTGCGATCCAGGGTTCTTGGACAAGTGCAAGCTCCTCGCCTCTTTCAGGTATCCGGAGCATCAACGCAGCTTAAGCTGCTTTAGAGTGGTGAAGATTAATTTGCGTTATATTCACCATTGTCATTTTTGTGGATGATTGTGACATTGACGTCATCTTGGTCCGAGTCCAAGGGGGCATCTTCGTCAACTACTTCCTCCACCTGCTCAAAAAATTCACAAACAAAATTAGAGTTTGAATGGGTATCCTCTTGACCGAGAGAACTAGTAGTATCTTCACATGACATTGCTTCCGGAGTCGGATCATTACTGTCCTGAATCGTTTTATCTCTGTCGTCTCCTCGGTAGACCTTTAGAAAGACAGACTCGAAACCGTAGTATATCTTTCCACTTTTCTCTCGAAGAGACGGCAGGGACTCCTTCTTCATTACGATGATGATCCTCCTGGATGCTCCATCTGATTCGGAGACTCTGGTCACCTACCAATCGCTTGTAGGGATCTCAGTTTTCCGAACCGAATGAGTTCCAGTATCTCCTCAGGTTTGGACGGTTCATCCGGTATGCGGGCCATGGCACTAGGCCGATGTGGAATCTCGTCAATATAGACCACTAGTCTAGCGCCTTCCCATAAGCCATCCAAAAGAGCGATCGCTTGCTTCAGGAGCAAGGCAAGATCGTTCGTTTGAGCAGGCCATTAGCTTTACGCTGCTGCGATACCATCCAGCATCGTCGCATTGAGGGGAGGGTCCTGGGTTCTCCTTTAGAACTTTCCAGAACATTCTTATCAACTTCTTACGCACTAGGTCCCAATTTGCGTGGGAGATAGCGCAATCAAGACAGTTGCATTTTCGTATCTGCCGCCCTACTGGAGTCAAACAAACCACCAAGCCTCCCACTATGGGAACAGATGCTGGTGGATTTTGACAAAACATTTGATCCTTAGATCCAGCGGACTTTTTCCCCCGAGAAGTCCATTCCTGGAAAGAATGGAAAAGCTTCAAGGGGAAATGTCTGATAGCTGTCCCATAGGGAAAAACAGATCTTATCTCTGAAGGGTGGCTTGAAGATATTTTTAGTCCGCATCTTTTGGTGTATCACTCATGTCGATTGTAAACACAATTCTTGAGTTATGGTGAAATATATTAGAGTAATGGCCTTATTATAGGGAAAATCCAGATCTGAGTGAAAAAACTGAAAGCAGATTAGTGTTTAGCACATCAAAATGCACCAAGTCCAACTATTAGTCATTGGGGGAGAATTTTTTTGTCGACCAGTGTTATTGCATATCTAGAAAATTTTTAACGCAAAAATCTCAAATGCGGGTGGAAAGGCCTCCCTACTGAATTTAAGCTAGCAATAGAATAAATATATAAATATTACCAAATCTCAGACTTTTATTTGGTCATTGTTATTTATTACTTTTCAACATTAGACAAATATATCATTGTTAGCAAATTAAATGTCAACAAAATTGAATAAATTCCTTTTAAGGCTTTGCTAGCAGTCATCAGTTATTAGCTGACAAAACCCAAAGCTTTCTAACACCATCGAAAACAAATACAAACAACTAAAGTAAATACATAGACGCCTACACACATAGAAATAAACAAGTAAAAATATACAAGTGGCAAAAATATACAAAACCATAATATGATTAAGAAGATGATTGACTTTATCATCGTCTTTACCTACATTTCAGGAATTAGTTATGCAGAAGATGAGAGGAATATGTTACAATACATTTGAGAAAAAAAAAAGAAGAAAAAATACAATTCCCATAATGTAAAAAACATCACTAGAGTATTTTTAAATGGTATCTGACATATGTATGGCCTATATTCATAGAAATATGTATGTATGTGTGAATATACTTATGTTAGTGTAGAAGAAAATTTTTATACAAATAGATTTTTTGTGAATATATTGTATTCAACACGTTCTATACGTTAACGCTTTAATAGATGTGATATTAAACATATTGAATCATTGCATATTTATGTGAATACACCCAACAGACAAAAAATTTAAAATGTAGATATTTTTTTTTAAATTAAGAAAATTGCTACCATCGCACCTTTATATTTTATCCTTATGATTTTTAAAGCAATCTTTAATTCTATATATTAAAATTCTTTGAAAATGTTTTCCATATATTTTAATAATAAAAAAAAAATAATCTTCTTACCAGCAAAACGTATATTGGGTCTTTTACGCAAAATATTGCAAGATTATAAACATATGTATTTACTCCCAAGTATGAGGTCACATACATATAATCAAACCGATTTTGTATGGTTGGTGTTAATCTGTGATGATTGGAGATGTTAGGGGTAAGCGTGTTAAGATTATTGATATTTTCTAATATACAAATTGACGCTAAGCATATGAATACTTTCGCAATTTACATATAAATGTATTCTTCTATATACACACACAATTACATAACGAAATATTTAAAGAATCGTACATTTTTATATTATTTACAACGTATAGTATACATGAACATTACGTATATAAATGTATCTACCATATGTGTAGTCAAAGTTATTGTAATGCTTACGGTTAATACGTGTCAAATATTATAAATTCATAGATTATTATTTCAACAACCGACAAAGTGCAAAAAAAAATATATATATTGGAATGGAAATATCCTTTAGTAGCACGTTTTATTTTATATATATTATTACTCATTTTTTCTCTTTATTCACATCAAAGACTAAAGTATAAAATGTTGACTAAAATTTGTTACATGAATAAGCAAAAAATGTTGTATGAAAACAAAAAGTACAAAGGCTTGGCTTTATAATCCAGGATATATGATGGGAAATAATCATATGATGTGTTTTTTGTCATCAATGAAAAAAAGTGACATCAATAAAGTATTGAAAAAGCTTAAGAGAAATACCAATAATGGTCGGCTTTTATTTTTGAGGGATAATCATATGCTTTATTAAACTTTAAAGCTATGGTTATGGAAGAATATATTGCAATATTTCGAAATAAGTAGTGCTACGAGGGGTGCTTTTATATTTTGCTTAAAATAAAAAAAAAAAAAAATAATAATAAGAAAATTGTTTTTCAAAATGGCATTATTGTTTCCGATAGTAGTAGTCTTGACAGTCAATATAATTTTTGAAGCTTTTCACCAATTCTCAAAGCATTTTTTTTAACTTTGATGACGCAGCTCAAAAATATGTATTTCTATTAAGTAACGCCGTGAATCGAGACCATCGAAAAATGGAAAAAAGGAGACCACACTGGAGCAGCACAATTGACTACTGACCGACCAATGGTTTTGTATGTAGCTAACAAGGTTTCTTTGTTCATAGCCCAAGTGCTGCCGGCTATCTCTTTGAGGACCTTGTTTCTACTTCGCAATTTGTGCGAGATTGCAGTAGCATGAGCTGAGGAGGTAAATAGGCTGTCAAAGGTGACCCTTAGAATTTTTGGGTGGTTCACTGTCTTAATTTGAACTTCATCGACAAAGACGCCAAGCTAGAGCTTTACCTCTTTGGTCCAGGCGGTGAAGAGTGTTGCTGAAGACTTCGTTGGTGATAACTGCAGGTTACGCGTAGTGAAGAAATTATGGATTTGGTTTCACGGTACCGCATAAGTCATCAACATTGTGGCCCATCGCATATGTAATCACCTCTACTCCTTGATGAGATGTGGGGAGTTTAGGGAGGTAGAAGTTAAACAGGAGTGGTGACAAGACTCCGCCTTGTGGCACTCCCTGTTTAACTCTGCGAGGTTTTGATCTTTTATATCTAAACTCCACGAACGACTGACGACCACTCAGATAGTTCACAATCCATCTCTTCATGTTGTTGGACATTGTGGACTCAGGATATCCTGGAAGAGTGTAGCATGGCTAACAGTGTCAAATGCATTTGACAAGTCAAGCACTTCTTTCACAAAGCCTCTGCTGGTTTAAGCCCTGTGAAGTCCGAGTGGTGATGGCCGTTAATGCTGTAGTGGTGCTGTGCATTTTCCTGAATCCATGCTGGTGATAAGCTGCTGGTAGTTGGCGGGGGAGGAGAAGAGACTTACCAGGAAGAGAATCTCATTAGGACCCAAAAAATATATACTTTGTGGGGTCTTAAAATTTTTTTCCACATGTTACGCACGGAATGAAAAACTCATTATTGGGTATACAAAAATAGTAATAATAACAGCAAAAATTACCCAAAATATTAAAAAACGATGAAAAATTAGCCAAATTTTTATAGGAATTGCTTGAGCAATTTTCTTCCATATCTTCCATTTTTTAATTTTTCTTTGAAATATTCCTTAAATTGTTAGCAAAAAACATTTTAAAAATTTAGAATGGAAAAAAATTAACATGATACGGCCAGTTACGCCAGAATCCTAAAATCGGTTTGTGTGTCAATCACGTCTAAACGGCTGAATCGATTTTCACGAAATTTTCACACAGATGGTACCACCGATAGTGGTCATTGCAGGCTATGCTTGATTTCTACTGGATGTCACGCCCACATTTTACGCCTTGGTTGGTTGGCTGGTTTACATGGTAGCTCGTAAACTTACAGGCAATCAATTAGACTCGTTAGATTCCGTTTTGATGAGACCACACTACTCGCCAGATGAATGAGTTGGATTGAGTCTGTAATGAGATAGAAGTGTAGAGAAGAAAAATGAGAACATAAATTAATTATATCCAGCCAGTAGAATTGAGATATTTGATAATGTCACTGAGTCTAGTGTCTGATAACTCACAGGGGTTCTCTAATTGCTACCTTCCCAGAAATTTATGTCTGATTGCGTTCAAGGCTGAGCATTCCTCCTTCTCGCGATTGCCACAACTACGACAGTATTCATTGTAAGGGAGACCAAGTCTGCTTCCATGTTTTCCGATCGCTCAGTGACCTGTAAACAATGCTATTACTCTCGAGATGTCTTTGCGTTTGTAGCTTATGAGTTGCGTTGAGCGTTTCTCGTTGTAAGTAGGCCACGTTTCCTTCGCGACTCTACATTTGTCCAGATTTCGCCATCTAATTTTCGTCTTTTCGAGGTAGTATTTCTGGGTTCTGCTTTTGACTGATCCTAACAGGATTGCGACAGAAACCGATAAGGAGGCATTAGCCCGGGCTAATTCGTCTGCCTGTTCATTGCCATAGTGATCCCTATGCGCAGGAACACAGACTATAGTAATGTTATACAGTCGACTTAGTCTTAACAGTTCCTCCTTACACTGTCTGATTAGAATAGAGGGCTGTCGACGAATAAACCAATATTCCTTTGAATATTTCTGTCGCGAATTAGTTTACACGCCTCTCTGACCGCTAGTATTTTCGCTTGGAATACGCTTGCCTCATCAGGGAGTCTATATGAGTGTCTAATTCCAAGGTCGTTAGAGAAGACACCAGAGCCGACAACGCAGTTCATCTTTGAGCCGTCAGTGTATATTTTAGTTCCATATTGTTCAAGAAGATTTCCCCTTCTCCATTTAATCCTGGTGGGGAATAGGAATTTAATGATATTTCTGAAGACCATCTGGGGAGTCATATGGTCGGTAGATTGATTGAGTTGCGGGGGTATTAAACTTAATATTCTCGCATACCTATATATTCTTGATCTCCAGCTCTCCGTTGCAGATAATCTTCTCGCACTATTGACTGATGATTCAATAATGTGTAGGTCTATGGGTGTTAGGTGCAATATAGTGTTTAGAGCTTCTGATGGACTAGTACGTAATGCACCTGCAATACCAATGTAAGCGGATCTTTGTATCCGGTAAAGTTGATCCACCATGTATCTCTTGCTAGTAGCGGTCCACCAAACAAGAGATCCATATACAAGAATGGGCCGTACTATTGCAGTGTATAGCCATTTTGTCAATTTTGGACTCAAACCCCAGTATCACCACATCGTCTGCCTAAGCCACGACTTTCACTCCCTTGTCGTCCAATTCACACAGAATGGTATTAATGAAAATAAACCACAACAGCGGAGAAATCACACCTCCTTGTGAAGTTTCAAGCATAGCTTGTTTGGTCTTAACACTGTTGCCTAAATTCGCAATTTCAATTCTTGTCTCTAGCATTGATACCAGCCAGTTGGTGATATAATCCTCAACTCCTAGTTTGTTCAGAGCTCTCTATATCGTCATAGTCGTGACATTGTTAAAAGCGCCTTCTATGTCAATAGATCGCTCGATGATCCTTACGACTTCGTGAAAAGCCGTCTCCGTAGAGCGACCTTTAATGTAGGCGTGTTGACTTCCTGAGAGGCAAGTTGTACCTTCTATACGCTGCCTTATACTTAAATCAATGAGTCTCTCCTGGGTTTTCAGCTGAAAAGATGAGAAAATAATTGGACGGAAGTCCTTTACATCCTCATGACTTCTTTTTCCGGTTTTTGGAATGAACGCTACCTTCACTCTTCTCCAATTCCGCGGAACATAGTTGAGGGTTAGGCAGAGTTTAAAGATTCTATGCAGCCAGGGTATGATATATACCTTTGCACTTTTTAGCATCCGTGGTATAATGCCATCAGGCCTTGCAGATTTGTACGGATGCATTTTATGCCTACTTAAAAAAAAATATATTTTCTAACGTTATCTATGTAGCTATTTACATGAAATTTGGTACAAGGAAATTTGGTCGCGGATTTAAACATAAGCGTTCAATTCTTCTAATGTAGACTCCAAACACTTGTAGGAAAGGACCAGCGTAGCTTTAATTAGCGTGCAATTAACCAGTGTCAAATTGTGTTGTGCAAAAGTCGTGAAACCACATTTTAAGAAAATTCAAAATTTTTCAGTTTTTTCACTGGGGATTTTACGCCGTTTTGGATATTTTAAAATTCAAAGAAGAGCCCAATAGCTCTTGAATTTGTGCATCGTTTGACATATATCAAATTAATGTGCCCTCAACAGAAATGCTGTAGGAGGTACCCAAACTTGGAGAGAAAAAACGTGAATGGCTCCAAGAGGTGCATTTTTCGCGAGGCACACTCGTAACGTTATTTCAGTGAAGCTAGAGTATAGCGTTATCAAAGAAGGTCTCCAAATGACATTTAAAAATCACTGTGGCGTTTTAAAATATTAATTTGCTAAACGCGTATAGCAATTTTAAGAAATGCAGCAATTTTGCATATTTTGTTGTAGCGGATTTTGGTGTTATAAATCAATTTTAAACTTAAATAAGTTCCTGTGTAAAGTTTTACTAACGCAAAAATATAATTTCACTAAAACTATTCATCAACGGTTTTCATGGGCTAAGATCGCGATGTTTTTAGTTTAACACAAATCGTCGAGGCACATCTAAGACACTAATCAAAATTGGCGATGATATATGTCAATCTGTAGCTGATTTAATACCATATGTATATCAAAATCAATATGGCGTTCGAAAAAAAAGTATAATTTTTTATTTAATGCAACTTTAGAGATTTGACTAAGTGCAATTGAAAAATGTATATAAATGACATTGTCTTATGACTTATTTAAAACTGAATTTTGCAAATTTTATAAGAAGGTTTAATAATTATTAAATCGCTAATATATCCACGCATACTTAACTTATGGCGATATTTTTAATTTGTACACGCAGAGGAAAAACATTTCTCAATATGGTTGCCCCAACAATATTATTTTCATTGCAGAGAAATTTTTCCGTCGCAAATATTCTTATTGTTGAATATATTTTATTTTAAAAACAATTTTGTTGTAGCAATTATACATTTGTTCTCAACTCACAATTATATTGTTGGCACAACATGTTAAGCAATATATTTAAATTAGAACCACATTATTGTTGTTAAAATTTCATGTGCAAAAAAAAAAAAATATTTTCAATACCTGAGTATATTATTTTGTTTGTAATTTTGAATTGACAAAAAAATGTTTGTTTTGTATTGGCAACAATATACATTATTAGAACTTGACAATAAGTATACTTGTTGATTTTTATTCAGTTTAGTTTGCTTCTTGCATTGAGCTAGTTGTCTGTCGGCAAGTTAAAAATGTATTAGAAAATATGCTGAATGTATATGAATTATTTAAAATAAATTATTTTAATTAAAATTAAACTAGAAATAAATAAGTTTTTCATATTGTAAAAATATTGTAACTGGATAATATACAAAGAAAACTACATAATTGGTTATCTTCGGAGTGCTAAAAAAATGTGTCAGCTTGTACGAGTATTCAAGAAATTTCTCAAGTTTCATCATTCACAGGTGATAAATTTATCTTTTTATACCAAAGTGATTTATTTTACATAACTAAATTATAATTAATTTTAATAAAAACTTTCATACGATAAATTAATTGGCTTTTATTTATTTTTAGGCATAATAATTGTTTCTCGACGCTAAGTACCGTTATTGTGATTCAACCATATTATTGCTGTGTACATGAATCAAGTATATACACAACAAAAATATAGTTGTAGATCAACTATACTGAATCAAGTATATGTATATACAACAAAAATATTGTTGTAGATCAACAATATTTTTTTGTGATTTAACCATATTATTGCTGTATACATGAATCAAGTACATATACAAAAAAAAAAACATAGTTGTAGATCAACCATATTTTTATTGTGATTTAACCATATTATTGCTGTATACATGAATCAAGTATATATACAACAAAAATATTGTTGTAGATCAACAATTTTTTTATTGTGATTTAACCATATTATTGCTGTATACAAGAATCAAGTATATATTGTGATTTAACCATATTATTGTTATATACACGAATCAAGTACATATACAATAAAAATATGGTTGCGGATCAACAATATTTTTATTATGATTTAACCATAATTTGTTGCTTCATCTCACCATAATAAAATTAACAAACAACCATATAATCTAACCATAATATGACAGTACTCGATTATGGTTGCTATTTACCTTATTTTTTCTTTGCGTGTATTTTAAATACAGCATTGTAGAATACATAAATGCAATAATTTTTGATTTAGGACTATAAATAGAATTTTGGCAATTTTTTAAACAAATTTTATCTTAAACCGCCATAAAATTGATGCCGTTCGGTAAAAGTCATTCACGCGAACAGATTTGTGTTTCACTGGATCCAAGAAATATTGGTACTAAATATCGTTGATGTGCCATTAAAAAAATTTTCGAAATTTTTTTGAACATCAAAAGTAAACGAGTTTGAAGAATTGCCCATATACGTTCTAAAAATCAGTTAAATCGGTTGAATAATGTGAGTACTTAAATATTATATACAATTTTGTTATGAAAAGTGGGTTTCAAAAGAGAGGAGCATTTAACAAAATCTTAACATAATATCTAAGAGATGCCTTGTAATCTGTTAAACAATAAGAACCCACAAATATATTGAAATTTACTGATTTAAATATTTTTTATTTACATACATAATGAAAAAAGTGCTCCAAAATATCCGAAGTTTAGGAGTCCATAAAATCGAAATTCGAACTAACTTTGCATAACACTTTGGAGGTTTAACCAAGGTATACTTTCATTTCGCATTAGAATCATTGAGGCAATATTTGGTGACCCAAAATTTGTCGCATAGTGTTATACAAGTAAAATTTTATAAGCATTTTTAAATTTTCAAAACGTCAAATATATGGATCAGAAATGGCCTATACACTAAAAGTTTATATATAATTTTTTTAAAATTTTTACAGAGAGCGGTTACCTTTATAAATGTAAAATTTGTTATTATGAATAAATTTTTTCGTGTTAAGTTGATATGGATCACAAGTAACAATTAAAAAATAACTATAATAAAATGTTATTTCCACGACCGGAAAATTTTACAAAATTATTGAGAAAGTTCTATTTTTATACCCAAAGTTTATAATTATTGCAATATTAAAAATATTATAATCAAAAATATATAGCCTGACTATGTGATTTCCTACAGCATTGCGTTAGTGCATTAAAATAATTTCCGATTTTTGTGAGTTAAAGTGAACATCGAAAGTGGGCATGGAAGCTATGTCAAATTGTAGACGGATCTTTCTGAAATTTTTCAAACCTATTCAACCTTGTAACTTATTAGTACCTAATTTGATTTAAATAGTGACTTAAATAAAGCATTTGTCACCATTAAAACCCTATTTCTGGAAGTGTTTATATAGGGACAAGGTGAAATAATGGACCTATCATGACATTTCAATAGCGTTCGTCGTTATGCCAATATAAATATATGTATGTATAAGCACAAATAATATTGTACCCTACCAGCAATTGGAAGTGAGTTTTTTTTATTCTTCTATTAAAAAGTGTCTTTTTAGTCACCTTTATACGTTTAAATGTAGAAAACATACAAAATACAATAACAAAACACATTACCATCGAATTTTAATCCAAAAATCTTGCTTTGGGCGACTGTTTATGTTCCAGAACAAAGAAAAGAGAACGATTACGATATGATTCGCTCAGTAGATGTACAACTTTTAAAGCGTTAAATGCAATTTTTTATAGTTATGGATAAAAAATAGATTAAATCAGAAAATAATTCATTTTAATTTCAGCGTTTTTTTTTTAATATATTATATTTAATTTTGAAGTGAACATGAATTCAACATAAATAATAAAATATTTTTTAGTTAATAAAAAATTAAAAATAATAAAATATTTTTTAGTTAGTATATGTATTATATCATATTGTTCTATATTTTTCTTCTTAATTTATGTTTATTATAAAAAAGCGACAATTTTTCGATGCTTTCCTACCCTTCTAAATAACACTAATTCGACACTTCAAAAAAGCACTAAAAAGTGTCATCCTAAAACTATTAAAACTGACGCACGTTTTTTCCCGAACTGTAATTCTTTTTCGACAAGAAAAGGATATCATATGCGATTGTTAAGAACTACTTGTAGTAACATTTTAGACTATATTTCGATAGAAAATGTTGGCAGGGTAAATCGTACAAATAACCTAGAGCTACTTTTAGCATGTACCCTGCCAACATTTTCTATCGAAATTTAGTCTAAAACGTTACTACAAGTAGTTCTTAACAATCAAATATGATATAATTTTCATGTCGAAAAAAAGTCACCGTTCGGGAAAAAACGTGCCTCAGTTTTAATAGTTTTAAGATGACACTTTTAAGTGCTTTTTTGGAGTATCGAATTAGAGTTATTTAAAAGTGTAGAAGAATACAGTAGAAAAGTATCGATATACTATCGCATTTTTATAATAAAAATAAATAAAGGGGAGAAAACATACAAAAAAAAAATTATATGATAAATATACTAGAACCAAAAGACATAAACGTACATACATAACAATATTTTATTATTTTATTGAATTCGTGTTCACTTCAAAATCACATACAAAATAATAAAAAAATACTGAAAATAAAATGAGTTATTTTTTTATTTAATTTATCCGTCACTTTAAAAAATGCATTGAACACTTTAAAAGTTGTACATTTACTGAACGATTCATATAGTGATCGTTTTCTTCTCTTTGTTCTGAAAGGTAAACAGTCGCCTAAAGCAAGATTTTTGGATCATAATTCGATGGTAATGTGTTTTATTATTGTAATTTGTATATTTTCTACATTTAAACGTCTAAAAGTTACTTAAAAGACACTTTTTAATAGAATAATCCAAAAACTCACTTTCAATTGCTGGCAGGGTATTTACGTATTAAAATTAGAATTTATTTGTCTGCCTTTATGCATATGTAGGTGTGTAGAGAGGGTGTCTCAAGAAAAATATTATAAATATCCCTTTAAATTTCAAAGTGTTCAACAAAGATTGTTGTTTTTGTTCCCCACTTTAATTTCATGCTATAGAGTTAGGATATACAATTAAAACTCAAAATATATTTTTGTGGTTCACCCTAGAATCTACTTATAGTTTTTTGCTTTTTGTCCTTAGTATTTAGGAAAGGAATTTAATAATTGTGCCATATATCTTTATTAAATTTTTAATATTGATTTCTGTTATACATAAACTAATAAAACATTTAATTTTATATTCCTGTCACATAAATATCTATTTTGTATATGTCTATAGAACATACTATATGTGTATAAACTAGGTACATACATTAGTATTTATTAGGGTGGTATAGTTTTTAGTCATATTTTTTTAATTGCAAACAAGTGAGAATGTTATATTTGGCTTGGCTAAATCTATATACCCACCATCTGCAACTTTTTTAGTTTCAGAGTTTATAACTATCCTCGATTTATCTGTATAAAATTTCGTTGTCGTACATGCTTTTTCTTTAGAGATATATACAGATAAGTATCATCTGAAGTAATAACACACACTCTGTATTTCTACTATTTGGACCATAACTTTTATGTTTATTTTAATACAAAACAAACCTTATATAAGATAAATATTTGAGCCAAACTTCATCCCCCAAGGTGGACACCTCTGAGCCCTTTCTTACTTTCAACAAACAGATGGACAAACATGGATCGACTTAGAATCTTACCAGGACCCAGAAAATATATACTTTATGGAGTCTTAAATTATTTTTTCGATATGTTACATACGAAATGACAAACTTTTTGATGGTGGGTATAAAAATATTAATACATTAACATGCCTATTCACAGAAAAATTGTGACTTAATGAAATTGAAAAAAGATTGGGCTGTGCCGAATCTTTGATACCCTTCACCATATTACCATCTTATCGACATCATATTACCATATTACCGACAATTAATAAAATTTTCGCCTTAACGTATGCTTGCATATTTTCTAAATCTAAATTTTTTTCAAACTACGAAAATTTGAATATGAAAAAAAAAACAATCATAACAGGCTTTGCTTTTAAAAAAGAAACAACAACAATTCCATATATATTTATTTTTGTATGTACAAACTGACTGAATACACAAAGAACAACAACAACACTGTTATTCATTATATTACTGCTGTTGCTAACTAAACTACTTGTCTATACAAAAAACAAAAAACGTCACTAATAGTCATTACAATGCTTAATATACATGTTTGTTGGTGTATTTATATTCTTAACAGATTTGTTTTTGGGCCATAACTCTGTTGATTATGAACGAATTTGGTTTATTAAAAAACCGAAATTTTATAAAAATATTTATGACTGATCTATATAAAAATAAAAATCTGTAGCTTGAACAAGGGCTTCAAAAATAAAAAATTCGTTTTCCCCGATATCTCAGTTATTACTGAACCGATTTATTTAATTTTTTCAGAACAAAAATTCAGAAAATAATTTTCGAGCCCCCTTTAAAAATTCGAAGTCCCTGGTATATGCAGAGGCTTCAGAAACTAAAAAACCGGTTCTAAAAACCGGTTTTTAAAGCATATCTCCACCATTTATAAACCGATCTTCCTGATTCAAAAAACCGAAATTTTATAAAAATATTTGTGACCGATCTGTATAAAAATAAAAATCTATAGCTTAAACCAAGGCTTCAAAAAATAAAAAATGCGTTTTGTCCGATATCTCAGTTATTACTGAACCGATTTATTTCATTTTTTCAGAACAAAAATTCAGAAAAAAATGTTCGAGAATTCTTTGTAAAAACGAAGTCCGTAGTGTATACAGAGGCTTCAGAAACTGGAAAACCGGTTCAAAAAAACGGTTTTTTGAACATATCTCCGCATTGTATGAACCTATCTTGCTGAATTCCAATAGCAACATTCTCGAAAGCATTTCCGATCGTTTGACATACATATTATATATGTCAGTTATCGGTGGGCTTCATAAACGCCATTTCAACCGACACACGGACGGACGGACGGACGGACATGGTCCAATCGTCATCGCTTCTTACAAGGATTCCGAAAATATAAACTTTTTTGCTCTCCGACGAAAATTGTGGAAATTACAAACGGAATGACAAACTTATATATACCCTTTACACCTGTGGTGAAGGGTATAAAAATAGTCATAAAACACAAATTGTGACTATAGTCTTTAATTTTCTATTCACAAACAAAAATGTATTAATATTTCGTTTTCAAATTAAGACCTGATATGTAGGCAGTCATAAGAATTGTGACTGTCATAAAAAGACATTTTAATTGAAAATAAAAAATATGAAAATATAAAAAAATGTGTTGCAGAAAAAACAATGCATACATACATATTTGAAACATTTGAGGGCCAAAAAGCGATAAAGCATATAAACAACACACTCTTACTCACATTTCCTTCAGATTTTCATCGAATTTTGCAGTATTTTTTGCAAACTATCATTCTTCTCTAAAAATTTCAAACGAAAAAATTATTTATAATTTTTATTTTTAATTGACAAGAAAAATCAACATTTTTAAATTTTATACCCAATTTACACTTACACTTGAAATCTCGTTTAAACGAAATCTACCCTGTTTACATTATATATTTTGGACAGTTTTGTAGATTTTGTTTGACAACTGTTTTTTATGAAAATTAAAAACATCAATTTCACACTTTTAAATGAGCTTAATGCTCCACAAAACAATTTTAAATTTAATTTTAAGTTTTTTATATACAAAATTTCAAACAAAAATTAATTTATTTATTAGTTTTAAAAATATTTGTTAAACACAAATATCATTTTTATTTAGAACATTCAGGTATGTGATGGAAAACGATTTCGAAAACGAGTCGATTTTAAATCGAAAAAAAAGTGTGATTTTCTGATATTTTCGTTTTTGTTATTGATAAAAATTATATTTTAATCACTTTCTTTTAGATTTTATTAATTAATTTTTTTATATTTGCCTAAAAATAACTGTTATTTTTCACATGAAAATCACCAGAGTTTTTCAAACCGATTCGTTTTGAAAACGATCGGTTTTCATCACATACCTGATTGTTGTATTTTACTAACACACAAAGAAAAACAGTGTTGGAAAACAATATTTTTCAAAATCTAGTTAAATTTTAGTAGATTTTGATAAAATCTTGTTAGAAACTAGATTTTGATTTGTATGGAAAATCTAGTTGAAATCTAATAAAATTATGCAGATTTAGCTTGAAATCTCATTTAAACTAGATTTTGTGCAAATGTAAATGGGGTATTAAGCATGTTTTGTGACTATGTTAACAGAATATGAAGTTATGACCGAGTCACAAGTATAGTCGTAACTTTTAGTCATAATAATATTGTGACTTTTTTAAGACTTTTTTCTATGAATAGGCATGTAAATGTTAAAAATTTGATATTAACTTTTTTTCCAAATATTTACATTTATCAACTTTAAAGTTTTTATATATATTTTCTAATATAATTAATTACTTATAAATTCCTACTAAAATGTTTTCCAGTCTATTTGGATTTTTTAATCACAAATAGTTTACAGTAAACACCACCCTAATGAACTCTTTGCTAAATATATAGTATAAATATTAGGCTGCACCAACATTTACCAACGTTCGAATTTTTTACTGTAACTCCCCATAGAATTGTTCTTTGGATTGCAAAAACATACTGTGTGAAATATTAGTGAAATCGGATATCGGCATCGGACCTGAATTTTGTAGGGTGCGTTTTTATGGGAAAAAGTTTTTTTTTTTTGTTTTGCAGTTTTTAGAAAAATGTTGCTATTAATTACTTTATTTTGCACCTATATGTTAAAAAATTGTAATCTATTGATTAAAAATTTTTAAAATTATTAAAAATTATCCAGACCATTAATATGTTTTAGAGCCCTAGTATAAGGAGTGTACAAAGAAATTTTTAATTTTTTTATAAATGTTTAAATAAAAAGCTATTTTCAATTCAATTTGAACCATAGTTACTGAAAAATACATTTTTGACTTGCCGACAGACAACCAGCTCTATGCAAGAAGCACACTAAACTGAATAAAAATCAGCAAGTATTCTTATTGTCAAGCACTAATAATGCATATTGTTGCGAATACAGAACAAAAATTCAAAATTACAAACATAATAATATATTCAGGTATTGAAAATAATTTGTTTGCATATGAAATTTCAACAACAATAATATGGTTCTAATTTAAACATATTCCTTAAGAACAAATGTTAAATTGCTACAACAAAATTGTTTTTAAAATTAAATATATTCAACAATAAGAATGTTTGCGATGGAAAAATTTCTTTTTGATGAAAATAATATTGTTGGGGCAACCATATTGATAGCTTTGGAGATATTTCGAAATAAGTGTCCAAAAAAATTCATGATAAATTCAAGATTTCTTTTTTTTTTACTAAAACTTCTTTTTAGAAGTGAAAACATCAAGAATGTTTCAGTTTATCATCTTTATCTCAAAGCTGGCAAAACTACGAGTTAATAAAGCCACGTATCCTAAAAATGTATGCACAAATCATGCTTCACAGCTAAGTTAGGATACCCATGCATACCTACAGTTAAGTGGAGATACGCATAAAAAAATAAAAAATGTTCATCTTAAATAAAAAAAAAAATAGCTGGATTAGATGGAATTCAACGTGCTAAATAAGAATCAGCTTTTACTTTCTTTCTATCACGTATCGATTTTTTTGTATGGGCATGATTACTATGACCCCGCATTTAGGCAGTTGTACAACTCGAGAACGGTTTGTTCTACTACGATAAATTATACTCCAATATATAGCAACTTAAATTGTCTTTAAGCTGAATTAACATAATTTTTTGTTCAGTTAATATTTCCGTAGTTATTTGGTAATTAGTAGCAAAAAAATTAATAAAAAAAAGTTGAAAAATCGTGAAAATTTTGATCCATTACTCTGAAATTTTTTAGCGAATAAAAAACATTGTTGACACATCATGAAGACAATTTTTGTATGCGTCTTTTGGTGTATCATTTATCAAAATCGTCTAAACGGTTCTTGTGTTATAGCCTAAATTTGACAAACCATTCTCGAATTTTATAGTGTGACCGCTAAATAAGGTGATGATATTAGTCATGCCCATAAATACAGATCCTTGTGTAACTCGTCAAAATCCACTTAGTTCACCTATTTTTGTTTCAAGAAAAAATTATTTTTCACTGTATTTCTACTAGGGTGATCGATTATTCGACTTTTTTGAGAAACCGGTTTTCGAATAGTTCGAATAGTTGGTATTTTAAAAAAAAACCGGTTGCACTTTTAGAAATTCAGAAAAAACCGGTTAACCGGTTCTTTTTCAAAAGTTAATACTTATATCAAAAGACTACATTTCATTAAAAAAATCAATAATTCTTATAATTAAGTTAAAATTTATTAAATACAAGCGTAAAAGCCTGACAATGTCAGGAAAAATAATATAATAATGAAAATATGCACAAACAAATCCGATAATTAAAAGAAAAAAATATGAACAACCTTTAGACACCTTCCTCTCCCTAATCGAAGTCAATTGTTTGAAGCCGTTAGAATTTATTGGAATTATATTGATTAAAGTTTTAAATTCGTAAACCTTTCAAAATATAAAAATCGTCGTAAATGCGCTCCCTGGCCGAAATACAGAATCAGTTTTTGATAGGATTTTGAGAGCAAACAATAAGTATAGCAACTCAAAAGTTCTTAATACCAAAACAGACTTTTTTGTTGAACGAATAGTTTTATAAGTTAGCCGATTTTTAGTTTCTTACGTCGTCTGGGAGCTTCAGAAAGCTCTGGAGAGGAAACAATGCTTAGGAAAGATATATATAAATCCATATATATATATAGATCCACGTATTTTCGCTCCCTGATAGAGATTTCAAAATCTGGCTCCGATAGGATTTGTAGGACGAATAGGGTTATAAGTAAGTGGAATTTTAATTATTTATGTCTTCTGGGAGCTAAGCAAATTATATATCTAGATGACTAGAAGATAATTATGTTTCAAAATTGTAGAAAAAAATCATATAAATTTTAGTTAGCATAAACAGAAACCATGGCTTAATATGGAAGCCTGTCTCAATTAAAACGATTCTGCAGGTGAAGCTTTTTTAACACAACACCTTTAAAAAATAAAGGAAATATTGGATAAAAAAAAAAAATTAAATTGGGTCATACAGGATAATTATTAATTATTTATTTGTTTAATATTACAGAATAAATTCCAATTTAGACGTAAACTGTATTTTTAAAACATAAGAAATCAGTCTTTATGAATATTTAAAAAATTATTCCTAAATTTCGATTCAAATATCACTATTTAGTACATGCACAGAAAAAAGTCACCAATTAACAAATATATATGAAAATAATTCATTCAATTATAAACTTGTTTAAATTTGCACCTCTCACCAAAATGATTATATCAATTACTGAAAACTATAAAAAATACAAAACAGAAAAAAATTCCCAATTAATAAATTAATTAAATCAATCAAGTAGATGATTGAATGAATTAAAAATGTATATAGGAAAAAAAATCATACCAAAATTTATTTTTTATTTTATTTTTTCTTGAACATATTTATTAAATTTTGATGCAAAATTAAACAACTGAGTTAATTGTAAAAAAGACGGTAATATTTTTTTCTGTGTGTTTTCTGAAATAAAATGCCAATGACGGTTGGAAAACAGCGTCGATCACCCTAATTTTCAATTCAATTGCATGTAACATGGGTATTTTTACTTAACTGTGAATAAAATCAAGATTTATTCATCAATTTTAAAGATACATGCCTTATTTGATTTGAGGCATTACCAGCTTAAGATAAAGATGATAAACTGAAACGTTTTTAATGTTTTCATTTATTAAAAAAAAATTTAGTAACAAAAATTTCTAAAATTTAGCATGAAAAGTTTTTTTTTTGGCACTTATTTCATAATAACTTCGAAACTATAGAGCACATAAAAAATGAAGTTTGGGAGATTTAAAGATATTTTTAGTACACTTCTTTTGGTGTATCAATTATGTCAATCGTACACACCGTTAAGTTATAAGGAAATATACTAGAGTAATGGCCTTACTATGGGCGAAATATTAGACATGCCGATAAAAAAATCCAGACCTAATGGAAAAAATACATCAAGTCCAACTATTCGTATATGGTGTTGTATTTTTTTGTCAACCACTGTAAAATTTCAAATTTTTTAACATTTAATTGCAAAACAAAGCATTTAATAGCAAATTTTTTTCTAAAAACTGTAAAAGGGCCATCTTTTTCTCATATAAACACACCCTACAAATTTCGGGTGCGATGTGGCACATGTTAACGATATCCGATTTTACTAATATTTCACACAGTACATTTTTACAACCCAAAGAATAATACTAGGCGGAGTTACGGTTAGTGTTTATAAACCGGTTAACCGGTTAACCGAAAAACCGGTTTTTTCTTCAAATTTCGGTTATTTGCGAACCGGTTAATTTGAAATATTCAAATTCGGTTAACCGGTTTACCCGGTTTTTCTGTGTCGGTTAACCGGTTTCAAAAATTTGCTAAAAATTTCACAAAATTTCGTCCTTTAGTTGCTTTTTTCTGAATTTAAAATATAAGAAAATATTTTTAAACTACTAAAAATGCCAGGTGATATATATTTACTTGTTAGAAGTTAACTCTTTTAAAACAGTATGTATAATAAATCAGATAGATAATTAAGCATTCCACTTACAAAAACTTTAATTTCATGCGAATGAAATTTTCCAAAAGAAGAAAATACTTATGTAACATTACACCTAATAATGTATAGCTTAAGATAAAAAGAAGATTTTATATAGGATAATAGGAATAAAGACTTCAAAAGTAGAACTAAATAAGTGCAGAAAATGTACTTTTAAGTGATTAATAATCTTCTAAAAATTAAAAACAAATTTCTTTTTAGCAGAAATAATGTTAATTATTTTTTTTTTTTTTTTTTTTTTTGCAATTTTATGCAGATATTTTTATTACATTTTTTTATAAAAATTATATAAACTTTTCCTTGAGAGAAAAACTTTAAATGCGGTGAATATAAATCATAATATAAAGTATAATATAATATAATAGGTCTTAAGCTTCCTTTTTGTAAAATTTCGATAATTTAATTTTATTTTTAACCTAGAAAAATTAAAAAAAAAAAAAACTGAAAAATACTTTATAGAATAATTTTAGATCATTATTAAGCTTCAAGAGCTGTGCTAAAATATGCCATAAAAGTTGTTTTTATAAATTATATTAAAACTAGTCTAAAGGCTGAAAAAAAGTATTATAAATTTTCGATGTAAATCAATCGCAATATATAAAGAACATTGCAGTGCACTGTTTATTATTTGGTGCATGGTTAAACTAATAAGTTGAAACACTTTTTTAACCAAAAATATTTTTATTAAGCTTCAAATTAGACCAATTATTAAAATGTCGGTTAACCGGTTTAACCGGTTTTTTAGTAGACGGTTAACCGAAAAACCAGTTTTTTAATTTTACTCAATTTTCGGTTAACCGTCAAACCGGTTTTTTGAAAAGTCGGTTTTTTATAAACACTAGTTACGGTCAAAATTCCAAAGTTGGTAAATTTTGGAGCAGGTTAATATATATATGTATGAAGTAAGCCTGTATCTAATATTTATTTACCTTTTGTATTCATAGTAACACATTGTATGCAGTGCGTGTTGTAACACAACATAAATTTCGATTTATTTAATGCTGTAATTCAATTTTTATGACTGTTATAAATCTCCTGTTTCTTTAAAAGAAAACAATAGAAGAATAAAGATAAAAAGAGAACAAAAGTTAGTAAATATGGTAAAAGTTCAAATATAAAGTCTAATTTAGTTTAACTTTAAATTTTAAATTTTTACTCTCTTTAGATATTTCCCTTGGTTTGTATAAACTATAAATAATTTTATTAAATAAAATTTAAATTTTGATATTTAAAATAAATTCAAATCAAATAAATTCAAAATTGCCATACAGAAACTGATATCAAAGGTACAGAATAATAAATGACTTTTTAAAAGTATTTGTTCACTATTTGAGATTTACAATAAAAATTTAAATTGTGTTTGTTGTTGCAATTTGCAGAAAGTATTCGATAAAAAGACAATAATTTATTACAAAAATACAAATATTGCTATTAACAAAAAGAAAAATAAATATATATATATATATATTTTTTTTTTTTGCTTTAATTTTTTTTTCTTTTATGTATTTTTTACAACACTAATTTGTTTTAGCAAGAAATAAATCAATAAATTTGAACTTGAACTTACTGTCTGGCTGTCTCCTTAACTGTTTATTTTAATATCTTTATGTAGAAATCATTTATAATGTCCTTGAGTTTTATTTTTTTGATAGAAAAGTATTTGGTTTTATATCTATGTCAAAATTGTAACAATAATATTGTTACTACTATGTGTCCTATGTATTCAAATCTCTAGGGTATTTTGTCCATAAAAAATAACAAAAGTAAATTTTGACACGTAATGGCACGTGTAAAAAATTTCGCGTAAAAATGTCATATTTCCTATTGATATCATTGTTATCTTTGTTTTTTTTTTACAAGTAGTATCTTTTACGAGTATACATATATCTGTATGCGAAAATCTAGGTTTTTCTGAAGTGTTTTTTCAATTGTTGACAGTCCGACAGTTATTATGACAGTATATTATCCTGTAGATAACGACTCACTTGAAATACAAACAAATGTCTGTATGCATGTTACTCTTTTCTTCGTATTCTTTCATTTGATAATAAAAGTATTAAAATATGAATGAGAAATTAATGGCATTTTGTGAAATGATATAATTAAGTGATGTATTTTTTCACAAATAAATATTTAATGGAATTTTTTTATTTAATTGCTGATTTTTTCTTAGTTTAATTATTGATTTTATAAAAATTAAAATAATTAATAAAAAATGCAATAAAATTTTTTAAATTTAAATTATTCAACATTTCCTTTAATTTTTTAAATTTCACTTTATTTTTGCCTATAAAAATTACCTTTTTTCATGAAATTTTTCAGCTTCCCAACAAAACGAATGATATCGCAATGATATCATAACGATATCATTTCGGCGATAAATAAGCCCGAGAATGATATCATTTATAATTCTAAAATGATATAGGTTGCTTTCTAAAAGCTACACTCGAAAATGATATCATAATTTTTGAAAATAACGATATTAGTAATGATATCGTTAAATTTAAGCAGCGCGATAAATTAGCAATATATTTAAGAATATATACATACACATATACCATAATTGGATTACTTATTAATATTCTAAATAATTTGAAATTAATATAAAGATAACAATAATAAACTAAAGTCCATCCTGCTCCAAATTTATATTTAATCCAAAAACAGTTCCTCTTTAAATCTAAGCTGATATTGATTCCTTTGTATTGTTCTCTTTTATTTTTTGCGATTTCACTAATATTTGCTGAAAAATAGATTTTTTATATTATAAAATATTGCTTTTCCACAAAAATTTTTAATTTATTTTTATTTTCCTAAAAATGATTGAAGTTTTTTTCTAAGGAAAAAATATTTCGATATATTATCATATAATTTTAAAATTATGATATCATTAATGATACTGTATCGTTTCTTGGCTTGTTGGGTTATTATGTATCATTGAATCAGTATTAAATTTAGATATTTAAAATCTGAACACTTACGAATAGAAAACCGCTCGATTTTCTTTTTCTGAAAATTGGTTGAAAAGTTTATGCTTCGGGCCTGTAAAACCTCCACTGCGTTATTTTTTTTTTTTTTTTGTTATCTATATACAATTTTTATAAATATTATAATTAAAAAATTAATAACAAAATACAAATTACTAATATTACTTGCTAATCAATTCATCATTTATTCAAAATTCTAATTTTGAGTAATTGATTTAATTCGATGTATCTACTGGGCCTCGAGTTTTGGTTAAATATTTTTTTATACCCTACACCACCATAGGTGGTTGGTGGCTGATGTTTGTAACGCATAAAAAAAAAGAGTTAGCCAACACCCACCTTAAAGTGTACCAATCGACTCAGAACTTTTTAAATCGATCTGACGATGTCCTGGTTAGTTTCTGAGTCGATCTAGCTATGTCCGTCCGTTTGTCCGTCTGTCTGTCTGTTGAAAGCAGGATAAGCTCGAACGGAGCAACGTAGGGGGACCAAATTTGGGTTTTTTTTTTTTTCTATGGCACTTTTTTGATTTTCTCTAATATTGAACCTACAAATATGAAATTAAAAATATATGGTCCTAAGTGAATAAGAATCCAGTAAAGAATATTTGTGGTACTTTTCATTCTTCTAATTGTGCTTTTTGAATTTTCTAAAATTAAATAAAGGGTAGGTAAAAATTCAAGAGGTGGAATTTTTGGTATTTTTTGTTCTTTTAAGTAATGGTACTTTTCGAATTTTCTGTAATATATAAGCTAAAATCGTGAAATTAAAGATATATGGTCCTAAGTGAACGAGAATCCATAAGACCACTTTTACTTATCGTGATTATAGTATTACTCTTTGAATTTTTTGTAATAATAATAACAAGCGCTTTATTATTACACATTCTTCTCAACTAAAATATAATAATACAAATAATTTTGTAGTTAGAAATTGGTAACTAAAATATTTAAAAAAGATTTTGTTTTTATACAGAAAGAACACCAATATTATAACTGTTCACGGCAGTTAGGAATCATAGTCTGTTTCATTCGTTGCTTTTATTTTATATCAATACAATGGGGTAGCGAAGCGCACTGTAGCTAATAAAGTATTAGAAAACTATTAGAAATATTATTCAAAAATGTATAGCTATGAAATTATAACTTAATAAACCCCAATTTGAATTAATAATTTAGAGAATTTCTTTACTAACCAGTGTAATCTGATTCGAAATTATAGATGAAGAAAATAATAAAAAATACATGCTAATAATCCCCGTATTCATTCACAAAATTATTTTGCATAATCTCTTTACCTATACTGTTGGGTGAAGCTTCCCAAGCCCGCAATTTCCAAAAGATTGCGAACACCAAGTATAAACGCATTAGGTTTACAATATCCCAACAAACCAAGAAACGATACAGTATCATTTATGATATTATAATTTTAAAATTATATGATAAAATATCAAAATTGTATTTTCCTTAGAAAAAAACTTCAAACATTTTCAGAAAAATAAAATTAAATTGAACATTTTTGTATTAGAAAAATATTTTATGTTATGCTTTATATGGGAATTGAATTTTTACAGGTAAATTTAGTGGAATTGCAAAAAATTAACGCGTATAAGATGAAGAAACCAATATCAGCCCGGATTCAAAGGGAGACTTGTATTCGGATTGCAAAAGTTTCGTATTACATGTAAAATGATTTGGAGCTGGATGAACTTTGGATTATTATGGCTATTTTATTAACTTTTGATAACATATTTAGAATATAATATATTGATCCAATCTTAGCATATATGTACGTATATATTTTGCAATATATTGCTAAATTATCGCGCTGCTTAAATTAAATGATATCATTACTAATATCGTTATTTTCAAAAATTATGATATCATTTTCGAGTGTACCTTTTAGAAAGCAACCTATATCATTTTAGAATTATAAATGATATCATTCTCGGGCTTCTATATCACCGAAATGATATCGTAATGATATCATTACGATATCATTTGGTTTGTTGGGATACTTTTATTTTATTGGTTTATACAATGTGTGTTTTAATTCCTAAAAAATTGACATAAGTATTTATTTAAAATTACAAATATAAAAATTACAAAAAACTTATACAAAATACATACTTTTTTGGTTTGGAAACCGAGCTAACTTCTTAACAGAACAGAGATAGGTTAACAATTAAACATATAAATTTTACAAGAAAATGGCTAATTTGATTATTATATTAAACCGCGTGGAAGCTGTAAACTTGTATCAAATATTGTTAGGATGTATATAAACATATAATGCAAAAATAAAGAAATACAAAGAACGGATAATAATGACAAGAAAAATAATTATGATTCACAATAGTGATTAGGCAGTGGCGGTAACACTCCCTCCCAGTATGGCGAGAAACTTTCAAAGCCATACTTCAGTTTTTTGCCACGTCTAATATCGCTAACTTAACCGCTGGCCTCTCTAACACACCGCAGGCTGTCATCACTTTTGCTTTTCTGACTTGACCGTCATCAGCTTTATAAACTTCTATAATTTTTCCTCGAGGCCATACATTTCTCGGATTCGCAGGGTCAACCACAACCACCAGATCTCCAACCTCTAACGGCTTTGATTTCTCATACCACTTTGTCCTACAGGTCAACGTTGGCAAATATTCTGTCACCCACCGCTTCCAAAACATTTCGGCAAATTGTTGAGCAGATAACCAAGATTGTTTTAATACAGCTCCTGTGTCATCATAAGTTGCTAATGGTTTCAAGCCATTCGAAGAGCCCAGTAAGAAATGGTTTGGTGTTAAAGCCTCCATATTTTCATCTTCAATCGGAACATATGTGAGTGGACGAGAATTAATAATATTCTCAACTTCTGCCATTATGCTTCTTAAAATTTCATCACTCGGACTCCTTTCAGTTAACATTTTATACAAAACGTTCTTTACGGTTCTAACCATACGCTCCCAAGCGCCACCCATATGTGGGGCGGAAGGAGGATTAAAATTCCATTTTGTTGTCGATGTTGTAAAGGTTCGAATCAGCTCATTTTTATCAACTTCATTTAAAGATTGCCGTAGCTCGCGATCTGCACCAATAAAATTTGTTCCATTGTCACTAAAGTACTCTCTAGGTGTGCCTCTTCTTGAAGAAAAGTTTCTGACGGCCATAATACATGAACTAGTGTTAAGAGAATTAACAATTTCTATATGTACAGCTCTAATAGTCAAACAAGTAAAGAGTGCGCCATACCTTTTCTCTCTGTGGCGGTTAACAGTTACAAGAATTGGTCCGAAATAATCAATTCCTGTGAAGGTAAAGGGAGACACATAAGCAGATAATCGGGCTCGTGGCAATTTAGCCATTTGAGGTACTACAGAAATAGCTTTCTTAATTTTGCACATCTGACAAAGTTTTATTACAGATTTAAATACATTTCTAAGACGAGGTACGTAAAATCTTTGGCGTAATTCAATAATTGCGGTTTCGTGATGAACGTGCTGAAATTTGTAGTGATAATGTAAAATTATGAGTTGAGTAATATAGCTTTTTTTCGGCAAAATTGCAGGATTTTTCATTTCTTCGGGTACATTAGCATTTTCAATTCGACCATTAATGCGAATAATACAATCCTTGTCGAGAAATGGCGAAAGCTTGTAAATAGAACTCGACTTTTTTATCAAATTATTTTCTTTCAAAGTTTTGATTTCATCTCCAAAATATAATTTTTGAGCCTCTTTAATTAATATAATTTCGGCAAATATCAATTCATCTTGACAAAGTTCTTTAACTAAATTTCCTTTTTTTATCCCCTTCTTTATGAAATTGCAAAATTTAACTACATAGCCTACAGCTCTTAATAACCTGCGCCATCGAGAAAAACGTTTAAAGTCAATCAAATTTACTTGAAGTTGCATCATATGATTGACGTGCCTTATTTCTACATCGGTCGATGTTATAAAAGTTTCTTCAACGGGCCACATGTCTTCTGATGACTTTAGAAAATCTGGACCACAAACCCATCTGCCTGATTCCGACAAATCCGGAATGCTGTTCCACTTTGTAGCGTCATCAGCTACGTTGAGTTTTCCCGCAATCCATCGCCATTCTCCAATTTCAGATAACTCCAAGATTTCACTGACACGTATACCAACGAATTGGTGATACTTTCTGTGGTCTGAACGAATCCAGCACAAAACAGTTTTCGAATCCGACCAAAATATTTTTTTACTAATTTTAATGTCATGGTTTTCTATTATATTTCTGGCAAAACGTGCACCAATTAGTGCTGCCATTAACTCCAATCTTGGTATTGAGGTCAACTTCAAAGGAGCTACACGAGTTTTTGATCCTATTAATGAAATAATCACATTTTCACTAGACGATATTCTTAAATAAGAAACAGCAGCGTATCCATTCTCACTCGCATCGACAAATGTATGGAGCTCCACTAGAGTATTATCATAATTAAATATACTTTGCAAATAACATCTTGATATCTTAAAATCTTTAATTTTTGGTAAAAACGATAACCATTTTTCTAATTTATCTGCCTGTGGTGCTAAAATGGGATCATCCCATCCAACACCGCTTCTCCATATTTCTTGCAAAGTTATTTTTAAAAACATTAAAAAATGACCAATTAGTCCTAAAGGGTCGTAAATGCTCATAAGAATCTTTAGAACTTGTCTTTTCGTAGGGTCTTTACTACCATGAAGTATATCGCTGTTTAAAATTGAAGGGGATATTTGAAAAGTAATTATATCATCCGATGGCTTCCAGAAGATACCAAGCACTTTTTCTTCCTCTAGATTATCTGCAATGTTAAGGCACTTATATTCAGATTTATCGGCATTCAAGTTCTTTAATACATTAATGCTATTTGAACACCAGTTTCTGAGATTAAATCCCGCTTTGCTATGTATATAGTGTACATCATTGGATATTTTAACAGCTTCTTCGCAAGTATCTGTAGAAATTAAAAAATCGTTCACATAATGATTATTTTTAATGGCAGTTACGGCTTTATGAAACTTGGTGTCATATTTATCAGCATTCAGATTTTTAACATATTGAGATATGCATGGAGCGCATGAAGCTCCAAATATTAAAACATTCATTACATAGATTTCAGGATCTTTAGTCTCGTCGCATCCACGCCATAAAAATCTTTGTGCATTACGATCTTCTTTTCTAATAAAAATTCTATGAAACATTTGTTCTATATCACCCGTAACTGCAACTTTCTTCTGACGAAATTTAAAAAGTATTGCCGTAAGCGAAGCTAAAAAGTCAGGTCCTTTTAAAAGCATTGAGTTAAGTGACACCTCATTAGCTTTAGAAGCTGCATCCCAAACGATTCGTACCTTTTTGGGTTTGTTTTTATTAAAAACCGGGAAGATTGGCAAATACCAGACGTTCTTATCACTTGATATAGGGTTTTCAAGTTTTGTGATATAATTTTTTTCTAAATATTCCGCTACAGTTTTCTCAAATATGTTAAACAGTTCAACATTGTTTTTTAAAACCTTTTCGAGGTGAATCAATCTTCTCTTTGCCATATTGTAGCTGTCAGGAAGATTTATATCGCTATAATGCCACAATAAAGCAGTCTCATATTGACCATCAGATCTTTGTATTGTACATTCTTTTAAAATATCAATAGCACGTTGATCTTCTTTACCTAAAACTAGCGAACTAGTACCAGAGATACCTATATTTTCGATTGCATAAAATTGTTTTAACAAACTATCTAATTTACTGTCATTACAATCACAAATATGAACATTAGAAAATTGGTTTTGGTCTTTCTCACCACTAATGTTTCCACACAAAAACCATCCTAAGCGAGTACGAATAGCAATAGGTTCACCACTACGCCCTTCTTTAATACGGTTTGAATTGCATATATTAATATTATTTAATCCTAATAATACACCAGGAACAGCATTTTTATAATTCTCAATATGTAGACCTTTTAAATGTGGAAATTGTTCGCTAAGTTGATTGTAGTTAATGCTTTGAGATGGTAACGATAATTGTTTTACAGTGCGTATCTCCACACAATGTTTTTTGTTGTTTGGCCCAGACAAATTAATTGATAGTTTTTTTGATGTTCCTTCATTTCTTTCCATATTATTTGTCCATTTTAAACATAATGGTTCGAATTCACCAGTTAATTTTAATTTATTTACGATATTTTCATCAATTAAACTAACAGATGATCCTTCATCTATAAAAGCAAATGTTTTAAATGATTTGTTATTTTGTCCAAAAATTGTTATTGGTAAAATTTTAAATAATATTTTATTAAACAGACCACTGTGTGTATTTATATTTTGTGCTTCATTGCCATTGTTTTTATTTACGTTTGACGTTTCTACATCATTTCTGTTGTTATTTTCAACATTCTGATTAGAATGTAAAAGAGAATTATGTTTAATGTTACAGTTCTCCACATCGCAAATAACATTGTTTTTACAGAACCCATAATGTTTACGCAAACATAATTTACATAGATGGCATCTTCTTACAATATTCCACCTTTCATTTCGATCAGCAGCCAGAAATTTGTCACATTCAGTTACGTTCTTACAGTTTTTGTCACATACAATACATGATCGCTGGTTTTGTTCTGTGTGTGTATGTATGTATGCGTTTTTTTGTTTTCTTTGAGAAATATTCTCTGTTAAAGAAACTGCAGTACTGTTACTCTCTAAATTTACAATGTTAGCAGAAACACCAACGTCATAAAGCCAATTAGCAAATTCTGACAGGTTTGTTTTTTTATTTTCTTTCGTCAACTTTAGAGAAGTTTTAACGTCGATACAGCTGCTGACACACAATTGGGATGAATAAGAATATGTTGTACTGACCTTAATGCATCGCCGCGAAGAGCTCTTTGAAGTCTTACTAGGTTTTCAGCATCTGTCATCCCGCATACGGAAGTAGACCATTCGAATGTTGAACTAAATAGAGGCCATTCCTCTGGATTGCCAGTGAAGATTGGAAGTTCTTTCGGAACTGTTTGTCTGGAATTAATCTGCTGTTGTGTTAATTGCTTTGTAGTGGTGTTACCTGTAGGGTTGATCATAAATGAGGGCAATGTCTGTTGAGTATGAGGTAACGAAAACGGATTTGTCTGTTTATTGTTGTGCATATCAGCGAGGCCTAATGAATTTGTGTTGTAATTTATTATATTATTTGTTGACAAATTTTGTGCTAATAAAGGTTGGTTGTTTTGTTGTTGAAACGTAGTGATGTTGTTGTTTGAGTTTGACGACGAAATAGGCTGTGTAGTTGCGGTACAAATATTATGTGTGGTTATTTCATCATTTAGCGCTACAGTAGGCAAATTTATTGAATATGTTTCTCCAGTTAAATCAAAACTCGTTATATCATCCATTAATTGATTAGTGCATTCATTATTAATGGTAGTTTTTTGCAAATGCGTATGCAGTTCTAAATCTGGTTGGTTATTTAACCATTGGTGTACGGAATTAGTTCCGGAAACGGCTCTATTATCATCTTTTTGCATTTGTTCCAGTATTTGGTACTTTCTTCGTAGAAAATCTTTCTCTAGTTGCCTTTCTTCTTCCAAGCGTTTCAACTCTAGATGCATTCTACTTTGTGTGATTCTAGATGAATCTGATGCTTGACTATGTTGACTGTTAACGGATATAGGTGATATGGGAGGCATTTCTATTGAACAATTAATACAATACCATGGAATATTGCAGTTGGTAATTTCGATGCATTGATGATGATACGGTAGTTGACAATTGCTGCATTTAACTATATTATCCGCAGTAAATGGTTGGTGACAAACTTGACAGTTTTCAGTTCTTTCGTTGCTGGTGGCGCTTACGTTAAAGGTGGTTTGTGATTGACCCTGTAAATTAGAACAATCCATATTATTGGGACTTACAGTTTTCTTGCCGTGTTTTATAGATTTTATTTACAGCAACAGAAGATGATACGATTACAAACTGAGAGTTTCTCAATTTAGAAATTTTCTTTAGCCACAAAAAAGAATTAAAAATTTGTTGGGTGAAGCTTCCCAAGCCCGCTATTTCCAAAAGATTGCGAACACCAAGTATAAACGCATTAGGTTTACAATATACTTTTATTTTATTGGTTTATACAATGTGTGTTTTAATTCCTAAAAAATTGACATAAGTATTTATTTAAAATTACAAATATAAAAATTACAAAAAACTTATACAAAATACATACTTTTTTGGTTTGGAAACCGAGCTAACTTCTTAACAGAACAGAGATAGGTTAACAATTAAACATATAAATTTTACAAGAAAATGGCTAATTTGATTATTATATTAAACCGCGTGGAAGCTGTAAACTTGTATCAAATATTGTTAGGATGTATATAAACATATAATGCAAAAATAAAGAAATACAAAGAACGGATAATAATGACAAGAAAAATAATTATGATTCACAATAGTGATTAGGCAGTGGCGGTAACATATACATTTACTTATATTTTGTTATTAAGTATCTGAGTACAGAAAATGTATTTTGAGATAAAATTAATAATATTTCTAATCACTATTTAACCCAAAATTTGTTGAAACCGATTATTTTATCTCTTAAATGAATATACATTATATTACATTTAAATTATTCTATAATATCAAATCAATTTTGTTCAAATATTTCGTATATTTTTAAAATTTACAAAGTTTCAACTTATGTTCATATGTATGTTTGTTATTATTTTATAAGAGTCTTAAGTTCTTTATAGCAATTACAATTTTAATCCCCAAAGAAAGAGATGAATAAAACTGTACAAAATTTAGGTCAAGACAAAATTGTATAACAAACCTCAATCAAGCTAATGTAAACTAAAGAGGTTTGTGTACATGTAATTCTAAAAACTCTAAATAAATACATGAATATTAGGGAGAAGCAGATTTTGCAGAGGAGAAATATGGTGTGAATGTTCCTAATTAAAATGAAAGTTTACATCATTTTAAAGTACCTACCAAATATTTGTAAATTCTGAGGGATCTGTGGAGACCCTTTCCAAACTTAAAATTGTATACTTATCTGCTACGTCTATGTGAAATTTTATGTAGATCCATCGAGTCTATTAGAAGTTAGAGATTAATTTCCAAAAAATTTCGTTTCCGCACCAAATAAGTTATAAAGGATTATGTGTTAATACCAGTGGGAGTTTATAAAAATACGCGAGTAAATATAGGTTAATAAATTCAGATAAAATTTCAATTAGTTAGAATTTTTGGAAGCCGAGAAAAGCGTTTCAGTATAATTGCGTGGGAATTAGATTGCAAATTTATATTAACAAATATTTCTATGTAATAAATCACAATATGTAAATTTTGGGTAAACAGTTTTAAAATTTCGGATATAATTGGAATTAAATAGTACGAAATTTTGGATACAATATTAAATATCTCTCAAAAGCCTAATATTTAATAATTGCAAAAACACAGTTTATGGTGAATAAATCCATCTCGTGAAAGTATAAAGACCGGACACAAATTTGGAAAAACCGTACACGCAATGAAAAAATATAGTTGTAGGGACCATAATCTAAAGGTAACCTATTATGATTAAAACATATGACCACAGCTAAAAGTATATATTACAGTAAATAATAATTATTATGATTCCATTTTATTGTATTGTGTCGGATTTTATGATTAATTTTTTAATGTTATGATTCGAGTTTTTCATATTGTTATTTTCTTACTATATTAATATTTCATCTTACTAAACTATTATTCCATTCTATCAGATTATAATTTAATTTTATTATATCATTATTCCATTTTATCATATTATTATCCGATCTTATCATATCATGATTTTATTATATTATGTCTCCATTTTATCATATTATTCCATATTATCAGATATTAATATAAAATACATTAATTCAAAAAAAAATTTTTACAAATTGTATATTTAGACTATTTGTTTCAAAATAATATATCAAAATTGCTTTTCTAATTTTATTTATTATATTATTTTTATTTATACAAGGTATTTGTTATTAATTAAACTCTTTAATAGTAGTTAATCAATAACTTATATTGCTTCAATCACACCAAATATAACAAAACTTTGTCTACTTATTTTTATTCAATTATAAACTAAATGAGAATTAAAATGAAGATGGAAAAGAAACGTTAAAACAAAATATATTCAAAAACAAACAAGTTAGTAATTTTTCAACCATATTTGTTAAAAATATATTTATTTGTAACATTTTATTGTTATGGGAATAATAATAATGGTTCGAAAACAAAATAAGGTTTAAGGTTGCGGAAATAATAATATTTTTATATTAAAATTACAAACGGAATAATTAACTTACATATACACTTTACATCTATAATGAAAGGTATAAATAAATTGTTTATGGCAGAAATATTCAAAAACATAAAATTTTTGTAGTCAACTTTATTAAAAATTTTATTTAATGTAAACATTGAATGATAAAACTTAAACAAAAACACATTGTGACCTTATATATTTTTCTCTGCGTGTAGTATTAACTTCTATTATTGATTCACCCTAATATAAATATATAAAAAGTGTGTCTTTATTAGGATTACATTTATATGAACCTCTCAGTATGTACAACAAAATAAAATAAACTGGATTAAATTTTGAAAATCTTATTTTAATAGAATCACATAGGAATATTTTAATAATTCTAAATACAGTATCACAAATTTTAAAATTTTGGTTTAGGAATTTGGATTTTTCTGTTTAAAATATTTTTTTGTGTTAGGAAATTTAACAAAAGTTCTTTAAATGGAGGGAATAGAACAATTATCCAATTACCTTAAAATTTAAATTCTTCAAAATTCAAACATGCTATTAAAATATAACAATATTTTAAAAACAAAAAATTTCGAACACCAGATGAATATCACCATCTCCGATTTCGATGAAATTCGGTATACACACTCATTACGCCAATACAAAATTTGAAGTTCTTCAAAATTTTCAAATTAATTTTAGTTTAGATTTTATCGCGGTTCAAAGTTCACTTTTTTCAGAATTTTTTCTTAAATACATGAAATTTAAATCAATATATCTCCGGACCTATTTGTCCGAATTAAATAATCTTTGGCTCAAATTAATGCTTAATGAATCTAGTTTCTAACTATTTTTCTTAAAACGCCATTTTTAAAAGAAAAGGATAATGAAATCAATATTCGTCCTTGTATCAAGGATATTTAAAAGAACATATCTTCCATTTATATAATTTTTCCCTAAAATGTTCCCTGAAGTGTTGGCATTAACGTGTAAAAAATTTAGAGTGGGACCATGGGGGGATGCTGAGAAAATTAAAATTTTGTAAAAAAAGTCATTTATTTTAGTAATAATTTTATATTTTTTAATGTATTTTTGTTTTGTATATGAAAATATGTGAAATGGTTTTTTTAATATAATGATTTTACTAATTAAATGTGTATGTCCCGAAAAGATTGGATTTTCTTTGTAATAAAAAATTCCATATTTTCTAAAAATACTAAAAAAACATAAATCTAAGGTGGTATATTAAACGAAAATTGCATCTAAAAAATGCAGTTGCATTAAAATGCATTGTTTTCAAAATGTAAATAATTTTCCAAATCTTTCAGTTGAAGATGATAACAATACAATGTAAACGCAGTTTGAGTTGTCTTAATATGTTAAGTGGTTTTCAAGATATTGTTACTTAAACTAACACACTTTTATGATTTTTTTAAGTTTTTAGAAATATTAATAGGTAAAGAAAATTCGCAAAATTTTAGGATTTCACAAAATTAAAACAGAAAATCATAAATAGATACTTCGTAACATCTAAATCATTCGATATCAATCGAAACAGTACATTAAAAATCGCGGATTTATTGTCCAAATATTTTCATTTGGTTGCACCGAGAATCCTTGATTTAAGGATTATTTTTTAAAGCTATTTATATTGTTCCACCAAGATATATTCATGTATTACTATTTCTCAAATTAATAAAATAGAAAGTTTTTTGTAATTTTAAAATTTTTTCATTTAAAAAACATTCAAAATTTTAAAATTGTTAAAGAAATAAATGATTTTTTTTACTTAATGTTAATTTTCTCAGAAATTGAAAAAATGTTAATGCCAACACTTTAGGGAGCATTTTCACATTTTAAGGAAAAATGGAAGATATGTTTTTTTAAATGTCCTTGGTACAAGGACGAATATTGAATTCATTATCCTTTTCTTTTAAAAAATGTTGTTTTCAGAAAAATAATAAGAAACTAGATTCATTAAGCATTAATTTGAGCCAAAGATTATTTAAATCGGATAAATAGATCCGGAGATATATTGATTTTAATTTCATGTATTTAAGAAAATATTCTGAAAAATGTGAACTTTGAACCGCGATAAAATCTAAACTACAACGAATTTGAAAATTTTGAAGAACTTCAAATTTTGTATTTACGTATATGATTGCATTTTTTTTGTTCGAAAATTTTTGTTTTTTTTTCCCCTATTTACATTTATAGCAGTAAAGTTTATAGTTTTTCTTTTTGTGAACATAATACATACATATGTATGTACTCATCCTAGTATATGAATACTTATAAATTAACTCTCTTATACAAACTCTTATACATACAAGTACACTAGGGGTATAACTTTTGTTACTCAAAAAAACATAGGGTACCACTTCATAGCACGTGTTGTACGTATACTTAAAACCATTTGAGATGAAAAAACGTTCCGAAAACTATTTTTAAAACCATTTGAGATTTATTTTTTTTATTAAATTATAATTTTTTAATATTATCCTATAAATACTTTTTTTTTTTTTTTTTTTTTTTTTTTACATATATATTAGTTTTTTATTGAATCTTTCTTTTTCAGAAATTTACAATAAGTATTAAAATCTTAACCTAAAATTAAATTATTGTTGATATTGCCACTGCAAAATCCAACGTAGAGTTTTCATTAGTAGTATTATCTTCCAAGATCCAGTGTTTCCATTCTTCTTAGGCGTCTGTGACCCTCAAAAGTTAGCAGATCCCTAGCGAGAGGGTTTGGGTGTTCAGATAATTTTTTAATATATTTGATGCTACTGTTCTTTATCTCCTCACGAATTGTAGGAATATTGAGATCCTTGTGGATGTTGCTATTTCTGACGTACCATGGTGCACCTGTTATTATTCTTAGGAGTTTGGACTGTCTTCTCTGTAATTTTTCAATGTTTGATGAAGAGGCTGTTCCCCAGAGCTGTATGCCATATAACCATATAGGTTTTATTACTGCTTTATATAACAGTACTTTATAGTCCAAGTCTAGGGCTGACTTTGGACCAATTAACCAATGAATTTGGGCAGATTTTAGTTTTATTTGAGTAACTTTGGATTCTATATGACGAGTCCATGTTAAACGCCGGTCTAGGTGAATACCAAGATATCTTACTTTATTCTGTTCAGGTATTTGGACATTGTTTATTCGAATGGGGGGACAACTTTCCCTGCGTAAGGTAAACGTTATATGGACACATTTCGAAGCATTCACATTGATCTTCCATTTATATAGCCATTTTTCCAGCTCAGTGATATGGGATTGGAGTTTTTCGGATGCAATCACAGGATTTGTATGCATACTTACAAAAGCAGTATCATCTGCAAAAGTTGATGTATGAGTCATAGGGCTCGTGGGCATATCTGCCGTTTATAGTATATAAAGAAGAGGCCCTAAAATACTTCCTTGAGGTACTCCTGCGAGAAATCACATCTTTCGATCTTATTTGAAAAGATCTATTTATTATATAGTTTTTTAGTAACTTATGAACGTTCTGTGGAAGTAACGTGGTCATTTTATGTATTAGTCCGTCGTGCCAGACTTTATCGAAAGCTTGAGATATGTCAATAAATAACGCAGAGCAATACTGCTTGCTCTCGAAACCTCTTCTGATGAGAGTTGTAATTCGATGCACTTGTTCAATAGTACCATGTTTTCTCCTAAAACCAAACTGATGGTTAGGTATACTATTATTATTATTAAGATGTAATAATAGGCTCTCAAGGAGCAATTTCTCAAACAATTTCGAAAAAATTGATAATAAGCTTATTGGACGGTAAGATGTTACTTGAGTGACGTCTTTTCCAGGTTTGGGTATCATTACTATCTCTGACAACTTCCAAGTACTTGGAAAGTAGCCAGTACGTAAAATGGCATTGAAAATGAATAAAATAAATTTTAGAGCCGAGTTTGGCAAGAAACAAATCATTGTGCTGGTAATTTTGTCCGTTCCAGGAGATTTTCCTGCCTTCAGACCTTTTACTGCTAATTTCACGGCAGATAGCCGGAATTTTAATGGAGAGTGAATATGGTCGCTAACTACAACAGGTCTTAGAGTTGAACCTGTATTATTTGGAGTGAAAACGTGTTCTAAATGACTAGCGAATGCTTCAACTTTTTCATTAGAACTTTTTGCCCATTGGCCATTTTGGAGGCGTATGGGAGACTCATATGCAATAGGGCATTGCATATTTTTCACCGCCTTCCATAGACTATAATCAGTTTCCTTAGTAGAGTCTAAGTTTTGCAGATATGTTTTCAATTTGGATTCTTTTTGATTCTTCAGAGCGAAGCGTAATCTTTTGATACATTGATTAAGTCTAGTTTTGACGGCTGGTGATCGAGAATCTTGCCATTGACGTCTTAGTTGCCTTTTTTCCCTAATAAGAGATTCAACATTTGAGCAACATTTAATATATTTTGGCCTTCGTGAGAAACGCGAAGGTGTGGATAATATAGCTGCATTAGTCAGGATATCCGTGAAGATATTAACTGCAGATTGTATTTCGTTTTCGCTTTTCAGTGGAATATTTTGTGGTAAGTGGGAGCTTATGTACATTTTGTATTTTAACCAGTTTGTTTTCTTGTTTGGGAAACAAGAGCTTTGTGTTTCAAAGTGACTTGGACTATTAATCAGTGTCAGGATCGTTGGTGTATGGTCTGACGAAAGATCAAGTGAAGGAATCACTGATATACATTCACGTTTTACATTTCTAATTACAGCAAAGTCGATAAGATCGGAAACCTTATTGAGGTCTGTAGGCCAGTAAGTAGGTTGGCCACAAGATATGGAATCTAGTTTGCTGGATGATATTGCTTCAAATAACTGCCTACCTCTGGGTGTTGTTAGACAAGAGCCCCAAAAGGTATGTTTTGCGTTATAGTCTCCTGCTGCTATAAATCTTGGGCCTAAAGTTGCAAAATAATCAAGAAATTGATTACGATTAATAGAATATCTTGGAGGACAATATATAGAGGATATTGTTATATTGTTATCGGGAATATTTATTGAAGTGGCCTGAATATGATCCGTTCTGTATTCTGGCATTGGAAAATGCTTTATATCTTTACGAACTAATATTGCTGTCCCTCCGCATGCCCTACCGTTAGGCTGCTTTGTGTCATAGGTATAGTAGCCATTTATTCTGAAACAGTTCTTTTGAGTAAAGTGAGTTTCAGATACCAGTAGCAGATCAATATCTTGCAACGTTAAAAATTGTTGGACTTCGTGTTTATGTTGGCTAAGGCCGTTAGCATTCCAGTAACATATTCTTAAGGAATTCATTTTTTACTTAGCAAAATCTGCATGAGCATGCTTTGATTTTGCATTAATTGCTGTAACATATTTTGCTTATTTGACATAAAACTGTTCATGGTTTCAATTAGTTTCTCAATAGAGCTTTGAGAATTTATGTTGGGATTTACTGAACCCTCTTTTAAAGCGTGAGCATATGAAAATAATGGAGCATTATTTTCATTATTTTTATGAGTTTGGTTGGGAATTACTGAACCCTTATTGAAAGTATTTGGAAATTGAGCATTTCCTTCTACGTTTAATTTCATTTGTGTAGTAGAACCTTCTTTTACCGTATGAGCATACGACAATTGCCGATTCGTGTTCAGGTTACTTCTATGTTGTGCACTAGAAGTAGGTCCATTAGGGAGGCTTGGAAAATTAGAATCCTGATATTGAGCATATACAGGTCTTCTTGCCTTTGAAGTCCCTTTAATTTGAATATACACAGGGCAACCACGGTAGTTTGCAGTGTGATTCTGACCACAATTGCTACACTTTCTTGCACTGATGTCTGTTTTTGAATAGGGACATTCCAGACTTTTATGGATATCTCCACATCTAACACAAACTGATGGCAATTTGCAGAAGGACTTAGTGTGTCCATATTCCTGACAATTTAAGCACTGTGGGGGACCTTTGCGTTTAATTGGTTCTTCCACAACTATCTTGCGATTTAGAAGGTATCTTAAACCGTATATGGGATGTGTATCACTCTTTTTCTTCAATCGGGAAGAATTATAAGATATTTCAACTCTAAAAATTGGTTGAGGTACCTTATTTTTATTAATTATATTGTGAACGGACTTCACTTCATAGCCTTCAGATTCAAGAGCTTCTTTAATCTCATCAGCCGGTACAGAACTGTCAATACCTTTAATGACAACCAATAAGCCTTTTGCGCTCTTTAGTTGATATGTATAGTAGTTTCTTTTTTCACTATCAAAACAGTCAACTATAATTCTATAGTTTTTTTCTGTGAATGTCTGAATTTTAGTTTCAGAAACATTCTCTTTTCGTAGAGAAACTACGTAGAAATTTTCTTTGCCTACAAGTTGGGACAACTTTTTTACTAGAGCATTAGTAGTAGACTCGCGCAAGTAGAGTGGAGGAGGCTTATAATTTTTGGTACTCTTTGCAGATTCAACTTCACTTTCTTGGTTATCCAGTATCGAGAACCGATTTTGACTTACCTCATTTTTTTTCTGTTGTTTTGGATTTGGTTCAAGTTTTAATGTCCTAGGGCTGGACTTACGTTTAGTGATGGTAATATAACGGTCCATCCCTGTTGGAATTTTGTTATGTCCTGAGTTCACTAAATTATTATTATTCTTTGGTATGGCACCAGTATTTTTCATTGATTGCCGTGATGGAGAAATTATTTCACTATTATCTTTTGCCAGATCATTTTTGTTACCGCTAATGGTATTAACAGTGTTAATATTATAATAATTATTGTTTGAATTGTCATTCAATTGTGTACTACTTTTTTCATCAACCATTAAACTAGTTGTTTGTTTATATTTCTGATTTTCTTTTGTGCTATATTCTACACAATTTGGCGCATTAGTAATTGCACTAGAGAGAGGAGATCTCTCATTTGTTGTTCTTGCGGTTAAATAATTCCTGTTCTTTTGTGTATCATTTAAATTATTATTATTGTTTAAGGGGCTCAATACAATGTATGCGTTTTTACCATTTGTACTGAGTCTCCTCTCACTTAATAGAGAGTTAGAGCAACTCATTAACACACAAGCACAAATGTATATTTGTATATATTTTTTTGTGTTGTACTTTGTTTTGTATTCTTTCTTAAATTTTAATATGCAGATATTAAGTTAACAATGTAACAAAATATAAATATTTTATAACTAATTTGTGTATAAATGCTTTAGATTTGTTAAGCGTCCATTCGCTTTTTTTACTTATCTTTTGTTTCAACTATATACACTATTATTTTCACAGCACTTCACTAAGAAATTATTATTTTTAGTAGAGCAATGTAAAAACACTAATGTATGTAGATTTTACGTATACATTTTTTTCAAATCCTTATTACTCACGTGTGTAGATACATAACGGAATGAAATTCCATAAGTTCTTTTGAAATATTCGGCAAATAATTTTCATTTGGTGGATATAGTAGTCAATTCTTACGTTTCAATTAAATTAATTCAATAATTAAAGGAAATTATGAGCAGTTGAAATCAAGGTTGTCAGATTTTTTTGAGTCACTATCGCCAAATTATTAATCAGAAATCGCCAAAATTAAATTTCATTTGTTTTTTAAGAGAAACTAAAAAATTAACTATTATTTTCATATAATTTTAAAATGTAATTTCAGCTTCAACAAAGTTAATGATAAATGCAGTAGCTAATAATAAATTATTAAAAAAATTACAAATTTAAATACTCTTTCTGACATATAGCTCCATTTTAGGTCAATGATTTAAAAAAATTATTATTATTATTATTATTATTATTATTTTTTTTTAATAGAGTGATTTAACTTATAAATTGTTTCAAAGGATTAATTTATTCATGAATGTTTTCTTCTCATTGTGACCTATAAAGTCTTAATATACATATTTGAAAGATGATTAAAAACAAATCATTAAACATTTATTGAAGTTATTTAAGTATAAATTAAGGATCTTTATTTTGTTAGTCGGGTTTCATACACAATAATTTTTCTTGATGCAATTCTGAGTTCGTAGACGAGAATGTAAGTTTAGTATTCCCACTCTCATACGAACTCAGAATTGAAGTAAGAAAAATTGCTGTGTGAACCCCGATTTAGATCACTTGAGACGTTATAACTTGAAAACGACCCACAAGCATTTTGTAGTAGCAAATAAATTGTATCATAAGAAACATAGTGAAATTATAAAGTGGACGTACATCTACAAAAACAACGATTGCTTCATGCAGAGAAAAAACATTTCTCAATATGGTTGCCACAACAATATTATTTTCATCGCAAAGATATATTTTCATTGCAAACATCGTTATTGTTGAATATATTTTATTTTAAAAACAATTTTGTTGTAGCAATTATACATTTGTTCTCAAATCATAATTAAATTGTTGGCACAACATGTTAAGCAAGCATTATGTTTAGATCAGAATCACTTTATTGTTGTTAAAATTCCATGTGCAAAACAATTATTTTCAATACCCGAATATATTATTGTGTTTGTAATTTTGAATTGACAACAAAATGTTTGTTTTGTATTGGCAACAATATATGTACATTATTAGTACATGACATTAGTCGGCGTTTTAAAAATATATTAGAAAATATACTGAATGTATATTTAAAAAGAGAATTATTTAATATAAATTATTTTAATTAAAATTAAACTAGAAATAAACATTTTACATAAGTGTTTCAGGTTGTGAAAATATTTTAAAAGGATAATAGGCAAAGAAAACTACACAATAGGTTACCTTCGGAGTGCAAAAAAAAGTGTCACCTTGTACGAGTATTTAAGAAATTTCTCAGATTTCATCATTCACCAGTGATGAATCTATCCTTATTTTTATACCAAAGTGATTTATTTTACGTAACTAAATTATACCTAATTTTAATAAAACTTCCACACAATAAATTAATTGGCTTTTATTTATTTATTTCTTTTTGGCATAGTAATTGTTTCTCAAGACTATAAGTATTTTTATTGTGATTCAACCATATTATTGCTGTATACAAGAATCAAATACATATGCAGCAAAAATAAGGTTGCAGATCACCAATATTTTTATTGTGATTTAACCATATTATTGCTGTATACATGAATGAGTTTATATACAAAAAAATATGGTTGCAGATCAACAATATTTTTATTTCGATTTAACCATATTATTGATGCATACATGAATGTAATACATATACAACAAAAATATGGTTGCATATCAACAATATTTTTATTATAATTTAACGATATTATTGCTGTATACATGAATCAAGTACATATACAACAAAAATATGGTTGCAGACCAAGAATATTTTTATTGTGATATAATTTGCAGACAACCATAAAATCCAACCATAATATGACAGTACTCGATTATGGTTGTTATTCACCATATTTTTTCTTTGCGTGTTGTATGTTGTTAGTATCGTATAAAACTACTGCACATAATGCCAAAATGCTATGAACAGAAAAATAGAAAATGAAGAAGAAGAAGAGCATATAAACGCGGCAAAAAATATAACATACGAATACAAAAGCAATTTGAAAAAATTGCAAATCAGCTGTGCTTACGTGGTCATTTATTTCACTATGCCTAAGAAACTAAAATCTTTGAATATTTCTTATAACACATATGTTGCATTTCAAGTTTGAATTAACCCATTTCCAACCACTGTTGCGTTTTCGCATCAGTAACTTTACCTATACCGTAACTAATTTAGTTTAAAATTAATGATAATGTTTTATATATGTACATTTAGCTTGAAATGCTAACTAAATAAATTGTGTGAAAAAAATTAATTCCGTCGAATTTTTACCGCCGGTAGAGAGGATCAAAAAAAGGTCTATCAAATAGACCTTTTTTAAAATTTAAAAATTCATTCCAAAAATTTTACAAAATATCATGAATAACCTTTCAGACGATAGCCAAGATATCAAAAAATATGAAACTATTCACTTGTTGACAATTAATTTAGGGAGATAAAAAGAGCAAGCTCCCAAAAATTGGTGTTGCGAAAACGCATCAATGGTCAATTAGGGGTAGTGTGCTTTAGCTACATTACGCAAGGTGGCACACTGAAAATATAGACATATTTAAGGTATTATAGTATGTTAAAATTATGCAAAATGATTAAGAAAACCATTACAGATGAACGAATATAGAATTTTTTGAAGTAAGACTTCATGTGCAATAGAATTTTTACTCTAGCCTTAAAAAAGTTGTATTCTATATTATTTGACTTATGTAGTAAAAAATAAGCAATTGTCAGCAAATTACAAGTTATATTTTTTACAATTATTGAGAACAAATGTAAGGAAAAGAATTTCCAAATGATCGACGCTACCTGAATATGAAGTGTATTTTGTGAAGGATGCTATTATATTGATTATTCAAGGAGTTATCTGAAAAATATTGAAAACTAATGAATGAAACCAATAAAATTATGTAATTTATTGGTAAAGATTTTCAGTTGTCTTAAAAAAGGGATGAAAAATTTTCTTCAAAAGAAATTTGCTAAAGAAAAACGTAATATTTGCAATTTTTATGATTACACATTATTATTTTTTATTCAAAGTATTACAAAATTTAAAAAACCAATGTGAATAGGTAAAATTTCAAAATTTTCGAAACAGCCTTTTTCTATAAAAGGCTATGATCTCTACTCAAAGCTATAGTTCATTTTGGGTTTTCAATTAAATTAGATTAAGAGTATATCAAAATATAAACAAAATAAAATCTCCAAGGATATTCAAGGTATAATAAAGGAAAAATCTGTGAATATATGCACACGGATAAATGAAAGCAGACTAATTTTTTTCTTAGTCATTTGAAAATTGATACACTACCCCAATTTTCAAATCCTGTTTCAATTGTAATGCATAATATTATGAGCCACTGCATCTGGTACAAGAATAACAGAATCGATTTACGTTGCATTTGTGTTTGATGCACAACGTGGTTAGGCAGCCTGTAGGAAGGGCCAAAATACTTTTCTGACCACCGTATTGAAATCCTAATCGAGATGATGCGCAAACTGATAATCGAATGCAATGTACATTACATTCCAAATGCTTTAACGTGTAACATATTTCATTTAATACATATATAATCTATTTTATACATTATATGAAATTATTTAGTCTTACACCGTAAGTTATTTAACGTTTTTACGTCATAATTTAGTTGCCTAAAATTTAAATGGAATAGTCCACCTCCAATTTTTTTGGATCACATTAAATATATTTAACACACAATTTGTAAAATAATCACAAAATTAAATTTAAATGACAAATAAAATTCATTTTGCCATACAATTTGTTTTAACGTCTACTTCTTATATGAGTGAAACAACATACCCCTAATTGAACATTGATGCCTTTTCGCAACACCCGATATGCTTTTATTAAATCGGGCTATATTTAAGAAAATAGTGAATACATTTGATTTCAATAAATTACAAATTTAAAATAAATCCTTTGTGTTTAAAAAAGTATTTGAGAAATTGCTATTAAACGTTTTGAGTCAAGAACGACATGCCATTAAATGTTTTTTATGATTTGCTAAAATTAAAAGAAGGATAATAAAAAGTTGCTAAGAGCAATTAAAAATCGCCACGTTTGGCGAAAAATCGCTACATCTGACAGCACTGGCTGACATTACTGTTACAGTAACGCTACATCCAGACTAGCCAAGAACAAAACGTCGGCAGAGCAACACACACAATTTGGTTTTCAGTGGGCAGAACATTTGTCGAACAAATCAAAATTTTTCGTTTGCTGTCAGTGTTGCTTCGATACTTTTACATGCAGCGCCTCTTCTTCCACATACAAAATGACGTTTGATGGCAGACATGGTTGCTCAAACAATTGTGCGAACAACGGTGTGCGAACAAGAACAAAACATGAACAACTTGGGTCCACACTATCCAAATGCATGTGCGCACAACATTTTGTTCAATGTGCGAACAAGAAAAAGGCTCGTGTGGACCGCAAATAAGAAATTTATATAGAAAGGAAAGAGAAATGAGTTGAACAATTTGCCATTATGCAAAAAAAAAACGGAAGGTTAGAACATATTGTCTAAACATATCAAGTCTTTAGTGATTTTTTCGTAAATAAAATCTTAATATATTTGTATGTTTTATTCTTATTTCTATAAAAACAAATGATTTTATTGATGACAATGCACAGTTTGCGAATCTAAAAATAAAATGGAAATAATTATAGCTGCTCTGATTTCCGTGAAATGTTTCATGGTGATAGTAGAGGTGTAGGCGAGTTTAAGTTTGGACCATATACACTTACAGGGGGCGAATCCACAGGGTCCCAAAGTTGGGCACCTCGGGTATAAGCAATCCAGATTCTTTATATCTCAACCGATTTCAAAGATTTTTATATAGGAGAATTCTGCTGGTCGAGATCCACAAAAAACATCATCGTATAAATATCTTATCTCTTTTAGATTAAGAAATATTTGGCTTCAAAAACTAAAATTTTTTACTTTTTAGACTGCCTTGGTGTTTTTTTTTTTTATTTTATTTTCCATATTTCATTAACAACAAATACAAAAATTGTGTAAAGAAAGAATTTTGAAAAAATATTTACGGAGTTACAAGCATTCAAATTTAAACTTAAAAAAAAAAAAATGATTTTTTCCCGTTTTTTTCCCCAAAAGAGTACCCAGCAAAAACTTTGCTTTCCTGGTAAGCTAGCAGGTATAATTGGAAATAAAAATAAACTACTTATTTTTTGTCTCAATAACTAGTTATTTTTGTTCGAGTTGTCCATGAATTCTAGTAGTTATTTTTAGACTCCAGTGATACTAAAAAATGTGTACCTAATAGGGTATTCACTCGAATATTGTTTGCTCGATTAATCGACAAATTAAAATCAAATATTGGTTCGATTAAATTAAAATCAAGAATTTCGAGTAAAAATTTATTCGAGCAAATTATGACGATTAATCGAATAATTCGAGTAAAAAAAAATATTTTAAATAGTTCCTGTCTTAACTATTTTTTAGGATGTTTTAATTTTAGTTTTTAACAAAATTTAGCGTGAAAACAATGTTTCAAAATTATCATAGAATGTTTAGAATCTAAAAGTGGCACCACAATTCGTAAGTTTATTAAAAAAATTGTATTTAGTAAAAAGAACAGAATATATGCCTAAATTACAACACTTAGTTAAAGGTCGTTTTTCGATCACAAAAATTAAACAAAAATACAAACGTCCCTTTAAAAAATTATAATGTAAAATTCAAATAATTTTAATAATTTGAGATGGAAAAAGAAAATGGATTCTCCACTATATATTAAATGTTTTATAAGAAATAAATTGGAGGATTTTAAACTTGATTTAGAAAAACATATCAATAAGTTCTCAGTCTGGTATGGAGGATATGATGGTGATGGCTTGGATGAAATTAAAAATAGGAAGAAAGGAAAAATAAAATATTGAACATTTTGGGGAAAAAATTATGGTTAATTTCAAAATAGGGTCAATTATAATTCTTACGCGTACATTTGGGAGAAAGAATTATAAATTTTAAATTTACAATAAATTTGTCTGTTAAATGGAGAAAAGCTGTTCTAACTATATTAAATGACTGTCAAAAACTTAATTTATTTGGCTATGTCTGGCGATGAGTCATTGTAGTATATGGGTAAAATGTTCCCAAACTTCAATTTGTGTAGTTTTGATACTAAAGATGTCGAGGTATGTTTTCGCTATAACTAAACCCAGTTTTATTTTGAGCATAAAATGTCTTTATGCTCAAAATAAAACTGGGTTTAGTAGATTTTCGATACTTAAAAATATTGTACAAATATTTTGAATATAACTGAAAACCTCTGTGTAGCACATAGACTAGTATGTGTCCAAATTGAAAAGTGAAGCTATGAGACAAAATCTCTAATTATTTCCAAGTGGTTAAAAACTCAACATTAAATTGTTATCGAAAGTATAGATAATCACCTTTAATCGTGTATTATTCTAAAAACTAGTCATTTTATAGCGTTTCAAAAATGATAAAAAGCCATTCGAACCACACTTTAATATAAAATTTTGTTCGAATTAATACACCAAAATTTTTAGACCTATTTATTTTACTATCACTGAATAATAATCAAAAAAGACAAATATTCATAAATATTTACGCAAATTTTAATTATATATTATTTTCGAAAGACTATTTCTTATTTTAAGATATATTTTTGTTTTATTTTTTAATAATCATTGAAAAAACGAGTAAAATGTTAAGATATAATTTACTCGAATAACTCGAGTAACTTAAAAGTTTTACTTGATTATTCGAGTAACTAAAAAACTGCATTTTCGAGTTATTTGATTATTCGAACAATGAAAAAGTCGACTAAAATGAATACTCTAGTACAGCGTTACCGTTTGGCGACTTTAGTCTCCAATTTCCCCTTTTTTTGACCACCTGGCGACTTTTTTGGCCCCTTTTTAAAATGGAGACTAAACGGCGACTTTTTACTACTAAGGGCTAAATGCCGAGAAACTAAGTTGTTTAAAATATATCGAGCCATTATATATTAATTTGAACAAATAAATTAATTATTTTGAGATTGTTTCACACTATAGTTATATAAAAAGCACTGGAGTATTTGTAAATGAACTGAAACTGTTAGTATATAAATATAATAAAGTTTATGAATAGCCATTTAAATAAGCATCTTTTTGGCGATTTTTTTTTTTTTTGTACTGGATTGGGAAAATAAAAAAACAGATAGAATTAATACTTATATCCTAAGTTATAATTCCTTATAACGTGTTTTTTGTTTGCTAAATAATCAATTATAAAAATTAGTTTGTCCAACAGACCTAAGTCAATACTTGTAGATCCATATATTCAGTCCTAACAACGGGGATCAACGGGGATTTAAAAAACTGGACTACTAGTAAAGACCTTGCACAAAAGTACAGAAGTGTAATTTATAAAAAAATAATTGTATTTCAACTAAATTTGTGAATAAATCTTTATTTTTGGAATAATAAAAAATATAAAATTTTTATAAACAAATTATCTTGTTAGTAACACATTTAGACTTAGTAGTTTATCTTAAAATACAATATTTTTTGTATCTGTTGTTATCAAATACATAAATTTTAAGGAGTTGTTTGGGTTTTAAAGCAGTTGGCCCCTTTTTTAAAAAAAATTCCCTTTTTTGGCGACTTTTTATTTGGAAATCCCCTTTTTTTTGGCGACTTTTTAAAAATTCTCAACGGTAACGCTGCTCTAGTACCTAAACAAAAATAAAAATAAAAAAAAAAAAAAAACTAAAAAATTTGCCGTCAATGAGTTTTGAACTTGGGACCCTATTAACTAGTCGTTTTTAATGACTAACGTCTTATTCAGTACACCATCTCCTACTTAATTTTCAAAGCTAAAAAACTTGTTTTAGCATAAAATATATTTTTAAAACATTTTGAACCGGCAACCTTCTGGTTGCTAATCCTGCGCTCTAGACAACTGATCCATGTGATTGTAACTTACTCTGCAATTATACTATTGAGTACTTATTTATGTAATGTAGAGAAGGCAAATAATAATGACGACTACTTTCCAGGAAAGTACTTTAATAAGTAGTTGCCATTACCGAAAACCAAAAAGTTTTTGCTGGGTAGTTACATTCTTTTTCTGTTATATAAAAATTTTCTTAAGTAACATATATAATATTTATATTTTTCTGAGAAATAACTTAACACAAAATATTTTAAAGGTAAACAAAAAATTTAAATATTGATTTTTGCGAGAACAAGGGTTTCCCAACTTTGAACAAATTTCAAATTTTCGCCTTAATTTCTCGCAAAGCTGGAATCAAAAAAACGTTATACTTTTTATATAGTCTAAAGTGTTTTTAATTGTTTTGTAATAGAAATTTTTCCTCCCCGATATTGGTTGGAAAGATATAGTAAAAAAAACATTTAAAATTCCATTTTTGGAAGTTTTTTGGGAATTAAGGGATTTTCGTGGACAAATCTAAAAAGTGAAAAATCGACTATCACCATGTGAAATTTCATGGAAAACGGAGCAGCCGTTCCGAAGTTCCATAATTATTTCCATTTCCTCTTTTGAACCGCACACTGTGCAATAGCAGTAGTGAAACAATATAATTTGGTTTCTAATAAAAATAATGCATTATATAAACAAATTTAAAAGAAATGTGCATGCTTAAAAGTTATACCCTTAATGTACATACATAAGTATTGATAGTAAATTTCTTTGCGTTCTGGGTATAATGATGCAATATATGTGTTATAAAATTTCATTTTGATATTGGTTATACGCTTCACTAACGACTTGACTGTATGACAACTTGACGATCTGATTTAATAACTATTGATTCCTTAAATAATATTGTTAAAAAATATATGAACCATAAAGCATTTTAAAGTAGTACTAGAAGTCCTATTTATTTATACATTAACAAATATTCGAATCAAACTAATAAAAAGATAGCAAATAAAAAAGAATAACAATATATAATGGCAAAATGTTTTAAACAAGGATGAGAATATAAAGTAAATAAATATGAAACCCATGACTTAACTAGCTAAATTCGAAAACATTTCTTATACAATAAACATAAACATAATAAACTGCCTTCAATGTTTTTAATTACCCGATATCACCCTTTTTGTTATAAATTCAATATTAGAGTTTATCATATCTTTTAATTTATTTTATAATGTAAAACTATTTTTTTAGAATACCAAAAAACAGAAAAAACGAAAAATATTTACTATATATGTATGTATATATACATACTATATACTATATATATATATATATTACTTTTAATATATGTTAATTCATTTTGATGAATAAATAATTTGTTAAGTAGTTGTTTTTTAGTGCAAATTTTAATTTTTTTCTATATAAATAAATTTTATATTATACGAAATACATGTCTGCTATGTATTATGGTTAACATTCATGAATAAATTATTTTAATTAAAGGATTAGTTCATAATAACTTTTAATGAATTTAAATTATCACTTAAACAATTTACATTTAGTTGATTATGTAATTTAAATTCAACATTGTTTTTAACCTTTAATCATTAATTAATTAATATAAAAATATGGTTAAATAGTAAAGGATAGGATAGCAAAATGTAAATTTTACTAATTTAACAAAATCTAATTTTTTACTGATGCTAGAAAATGCATTATTTAATACATATAAAAATGATTCATAGAAAAAAAATAGTAACATTTATTTTAAAAGTAGACCTATTCCTCAGGTCTACTTTTCGTTACTTTCGCTTTTACTTACTTTTGCAAAGGTTTCTTTAAGGAGTTAATTTTGCTCAAAAAATGTTAATTGTTCTTAAAACCTTTTGATTTATTTATTTTACGATTTTTTTCTAATATTTAAATTATAGCAAGAGTTCATTATTATTATTTAAGTTTTTGTTAACTTACACCCTTATTTTGTAAATCCCTTCACCTCACTTTGATAAATTTTCCATACTAATTTTTGAAAAGCAAAAACAATTTTTATTAAAAATTTTTCAAAGTGAGGGGAAGGGTTCTACAAAATAAGGCCCTTAGGCGATTCAGCCAGGCGGATGGACATAGTCTATATTTACTGTAATATCACATTTTTTAGCGAGGTGCTTTTGTTATTATGCGTTTGTGCTGATGTTTGTAAAGCACAAAAAATATTCCAACATCCATCATAAAGTATATCAATCGAATCAAAATTATTTTCTGGGCTGACTTAAAGCTAATTCTTTGAAGCTTAGTACATAAAATTATTTTGATATAAAAACTCAGAGTGATTCCATATCAAAACGGACCAAAAACTGACATTTTCGAATTTGATATCTCCGATTTCAATGAAATTCTCTACAAATATTACGTATTGTTGCTCAAGTCACAAACTTTCATAGTAAAAACTCTTCCAGATCCAAAAATATGACGTTTCAAAAATGAAAAAGTGGTTGAAGATCATTTTCCCAAGTTAATCCTGTAATTTTGAAATGGAGTAATATGCCAACATATGTAGATGGCTTTGTTGTCAAACTTGTCCTTAAAATGCTTTTTAATTTTACAATTTTGTGAGAAAATCATTAGTAAAATTGCTGTTGAAAAAGTCTGACCCTTAGTCAGTTAAGAGATGATTTTTTTTTTTCGCGTACGAAAAATAACTAAATTTAAAATGTCATTTTAGGAAAATGGAATGAAAACGACGAATTGTAGCCATAAATTCCATAAAAGAAATTTCATAAAATCATAATTTATTGCAAATAATGTATAAATGAAAATGCAAAATGTCGTTTGTCGCAGAAGCAAAAGAAACCACAATTTTTAGATTTTTTTGCTTTAAAATTTGAACAACAATAAAATTTTTCTTAAATGGAACGACCGTTTCGTTAATGAAGTTAATGTTACGGTCTTTTGACTTTTGTCAATATTGTGTAATTTTTGAAGATATGAACATGAAATTTTTTTGTATAAATTTAGTTTGGGTCAGTACATTATAATCCAGTAAATAAAGCCAATATTTGATTTTTCAATAGTTTCGGCTTTTTGCATTTTAGTCGACGATATATATGTATAAATAGGAATATGTATGTGGAATTTTTATATTATTAAAGCTAGACGGCTTTTAATTTAAACACAAATTATATTATTTTTAATAATAAATTGTGTATATTTTATTTATTAAAAACTTAAGATTATTTTACACTTTAATATAGTGGATGTCGCTGGTCAACTTTAATTATTTACTCATAACTTCTTTGCACAACGTTTTAGAAAATTTTTCAACTGATAATTCTCAACTTTTCAACTCACAACTTGAATTTAACTCAAACACTAAAAACTCAATCTTTCAACACTACCTTTTATATTATTCTCCTACACTACTCGCTACATTTCAAAGTACCAGAAAGTTCCCAGCGAGTTAACCCTATAACTATCCTTGTCTCATCCATTAAAAGTCCGTTTATCAAAATGCAAGTCCCCATCCAGAATGTTCGTCTTTCGTTATAAGATGTCTCGTCCATATTTTGTCTGTAGCCTACGTGACTAGTTACTATCTTATTCTAGAATATTCTGTCCGTTAGTAATATTAACCCCTTCGTTACCAACGTCTGCCAGATCTGGTGACGCGACCAGGCTCCAATCAAACATGTATATCTATAAGTTAATTCATTACAATCAATATTGAATGTTGAAATAAAGAGATATAGTACTGAATTACCCCTTGTAAAAAAAAAAAAAAAATTATTTTATGTACCATATCCCATAGACCTTGCATCGCGACCCCCTTTTGACAATGCAATGGAAGCGCGACCCACTATAACTTTGACTAATTTAAAAATCAGTGAACTACATATTTAAGGAGTGCAATCAAAAAAATCTTAACACGTATAAATTTCAGTAACTTGGAACCAGTTGATCTTAGAGTTTTGGTTTTTATTTATTTGATAATATAGCACAGATCACAGAAAAATGCAATTTTGAAATCATGGACCTTTTTTGGAAACCATTCCATTAGAGATTTAATAGTTGTTTCAGTTACTTTTTTGGAACTGTTTGCCCATCTTTTAAAATTTTTCGATATTTTGGGATACCTTTTTTGTGCTCTTCAATTCCCTTTTCACAAGAGCCCAATACCTCTCCACTGGTCTTAGCTCCGGACAATTTGGAAGATTGACCTCATGAATATTTTTGTGTGAAATTTGATTTTAATTTCCGTGCCCTTTTTTTGGTGTTTAGATTTTTTTCAGCATTCCTGTCTGGAACTTTTTGGACTTTGTATGATTTCAAGCCCAACTTTTCTCACCAAATATTCAGAACACTGAGCTAACTGGGCTACTTTTCTACCAGATGTGCTTGGAGCTCTTTTTAAAATGCTTTAAATTTTTTTGGCCTTCCCAGTATCATGTGGACCTTTTTTTCTTCCCGAACCAAGTTATCTATCAATGCTCAAATTTTCCTGATACTGTTTAATAACAGTGGAAACAGTTTGACGACAGACTTTTAGTTCTTTGGCCAATTTTTTGTACGACCAATTTGGATTTTTTTGAAAATTTTTAATAATTTTACCACGTAATTGTTTTTCGTCGCTCATTTTGATTAAATTCACAACTAATCAAAATAGTTGTCATTAAAAATAATAACTGAACTATTTTTCAAAGATAGCTAGATCAAAAAAAAATTAATTATTGCTTCTGAAAAAAGTTATGAGGCAAAACGTGTGCTAAGATTTTTTCGATCGCACTCCTTATCTTTCAAATTAATTGTTTTCCCCGCCATATTCTAAAGTTTTCTTTATACAATTTTCAATCAAAGGTTCCTTCATTAGTAGTTACCTAAAAGAACTCATTTCAGAAAAAACACTTTACGCTTGTCTTTAATTTGGTTATATTTTGTAAAAAGATGTAATTCCATTTTGAAATAGTATCATGCTTTTATTGGAATTTTCATTTAAACTTCTAAATAATATTTACATTAATAAATTGTGTGTTTCAAGAATATTTTTCGAAAACTCTTCGCGACCCCCCACAAATGTCCTTACGGACCCCTTGTGGGTTGCGGACCCCCATTTGAGAACCGTTGCCATAGACGAACATCTCCCGATAACGCACAAAATCAGCGTGACGATCGCTGTCTGCCTAAAGGAGCTTTCACTGTATTGATAATGTAACTCAACACTATATTTGGGCCAAATTTCAAGTTGGAGCCTATTTTTTTGTATGTAAAATTTTAAATATTTATAAAAATGATTTTGAAATTATTGTTTTCTTGGGGTAAATATTTATAAAAAATAAAATTTTATATAAAAAATTTGACTTCAGTTTATATTTTTTACATAACATCTAAACTAAAGGAGTGTCCAACTTGAAATTTTGCACAAGTATTAAGAAGAGTTGTATTAACCCATACCCCACCGCTGTTGCGTTTTCGCATCAGTAACTTTAACACCGCCTAATTTATTAACTATGCAGTTTATGTTGATTTTTTTTTTCACAGTTATTAATAGATTAATATGTTGTCTTAAAGACAACAGAAAAAAAAATTATAAGTAGTATGTCTAAAATTGGGTGTTAAAGCCACTCAGATTACCCAAAAGGCTGGTGTTGCGAAAACACAGCAATAGTTAATTCGGCGATATTTTTTTAATCCGCTTTCCAAAAAAGAGTTTTTATGCCATGGATATATTTAATTTGAAATAAAAAATTTTTAAAATTTTGTTCAGAAAAATTTTTCGGGTCCAAAAATGGAATAATTTCTGAAATTTTCAAGGCCCTGTATTTCGGAGCCAAAAATATATAGACATCTAAATCTTCCTATTTTATTATCACAATCACAAAAACAAACTTTATGCCAAATTTCATAAAGTTATCTCAACGAAATCGGGTAGTGGTCGGAAATGGGTTAATATTATATAACTTTTTTTTAGCATTTTAAAGATATCTTTGAACTCTCGAATTAAAGTAACTCACTATAAATAATTTTAAAGGTAATATCTATAATATGTTTTTAAAATTACACTAAAATTAAAATTTTATTTTCTACAGCTAAGGAGTTATAATAAGGAGTGAGATCGAAAAATTCTTAACATACATAATATTCAATAACTTGGAAACGGTTGATCTTAGAGTTTTCATTATTTTTTTGATCATTTGATAATTTAGCACAGATCACAGAAATATATTTTTATGGTTCTAAGCACTAATTATAAAATTGTGGACCATTTTTGAATACCCTTTCTTTGGAGATTTGATAGTTGCTTCAGTAACTTTTTTGGAACAGTGTGCACATCTTCTGTTAAAATCTTCGGTATTTTGGAACACCTTTTTTGTGCTCTTGAATTCACTTTTCACAAGAGCTCAATATCTCTTCACTGATCTATGCTATGGACAATTTTGAAAATTGACCTCTCTTGGTACTAAAACTATGTTATTGATTTGGTACCACTCCAGAGCTTTCTTACCGTAGTGACATGATACCAAATGAGGCAAAATGTGTGTTAAGATTTTTTCGATCTCACTCCTTGATTGAATTTTATTTTTGTCCATAACTTCTTAACTAAATAAGACTCCGACTTGAAATTTTATATCCATATGGAGAAAAGATGTGTCAATATATGATTTTTAAAGAATTTTAAAAATATCGGTTTTCGAGATATAATAGTTTAAATTTTTGTACGTCCAACTATGACCTTTGAAGTAAAAAACATTGTATATATCATTATGAAGGTAATATCTTTGTTTTTGATATGAATTAACAACTAGAATTCTACCATATATAGTTAAAAAGTTATTAGAAGTTAAATAAATATTCATTTGAAAAAGTTTTTTAAGTTTTTTCCATTTTTAAACCGCCATATTTCCGGACAGGAAAGATACATGGGTCTTGGGGTGTAATAATTGGAATATTAACCTTATTACCTTCCAAATAAACCCAAAGTTAAGAAAAAATACCAGTGGACTGTAATTTTTTAAACGTTACAACTTTACTCCTAAGCCTATTTAAATTGATTATAATCGGTCCCTTATTTCACCTATCTAAAAAATTTATGTCTTCCCGCAATAGGATTTTAACGCTTAAAATGCTGTAAATTTATCCAAATTTTATTGAAATTTGGCATAAATAAGTTTTATATAAGAATAAATCAAATTAATTGGTCCATAATTGAACATAGTTTCCATATAATGCCCTGTTTCGAAAACAACTTTAACGCACAAAGATCCTATCATATCTATATGAGATCCCATTCGAAAATCACATTTACCCATATATGTACATTAGAGTGTCCCGTAGACAAAAATTTTATAGGAAGACCCCTCAAACGTTGCGTAAAAATTAGCTGAATATGCGAAAAATATTAAAAAAAAAAATTTTTAAATGATCTCCAGTTCCCTACTAGCGATTAAAAGTCATGGGTCTAGAAAATTTCATCCAAAAAATAGTATTGAGTTTTGTTTTGAAATGGGTTTCGCAAAAATTTTGGTCCATAAACCGTCACTTTAGTACATCAAAAAAAAATTTCGATATTTTTCTTAAAAAAATAGATAAGAATTTTATAATTTTGTTCCTTTTAAGGCTAAAATATTAAAAATTTTCATTGTAGTAAGTACTGTTAAAAATATATAATTTTCCAGATTTAAAAAAAAAATGTTCTTCAAAATACCTTAAAAAGTCTTTTAGCGAAACAAAATGTCATTGGAAAAATTTTTAAAATATTTTTTTTTCATAACCAGCATAAAATGACGAATTTTTTGATACCAATTTCGATTAAAAAATCGAAACTTTTTTTTACCAAAATGTGTGGGACCCATAACTTTTCAATCGCTAGTAGGGAACTGAAGAGGGGTCTTCCTATATCGAAATCTTGAAAAAGGCTATTCTCGGGACATTCTAATGTACATAATGGTGTAGTATAGCATATGGTCGGGCTTGACCGACTATAGTGTTCTTACTTGTATCTTGTTGTCGTAAGTGCTAAGTATATGAAAATGGCAAATGGTTCTCTTTACTCTGTGGGGCTATAAGTTGGTGCCGACGAATGCTTTAACTGCATTTTAAAGTCACAAAACGATTCCTTTACTATTTCCGTGATTTCGAATGTTTACTCTAATTAAAATACTATTTTCAACTAGTTACATATAATATTACGATTATAGAATAAAATCGTCTGGATATATAGAATTGATGATATACTAATCCCTATAGAAATACCCCTAAGCTTTTCGTGTTACAGTTTATCATGTTTAACAATTTTTAAACTGTTATAATTTTAATATTTATACATGTATATATTGTAACTAACTACAAGGTTTACCTTTGTTCGCACCTCCTAGTTAAACAATAAAACGTCAATTAAACTTCAAAATTAATTAATTGCTGTTTAAAATAAAATCGTGTAAAAATAATAAAACTATTATCGTTGTTGATATGTTTAACTAAGTATATAATTATAATACATATTATCCTTATTTCGTTTTATATATACATAAATAGGTATGTAATTAATTGAATTTTATGTATAGAAAAAAATAAACTGTTATTGCAAAAAATTAAAATATAGTAATTTATATAATTGTCTATTAGATTGAAATTTGTTAAAATAAAAACTAAAATTGCTAAAACATTTACTTTTATGTGTTAGATTTAGTATAGTAATTATAGAAGAACGGATTGTAAAATGTTGAAAAATTAATGAAAAAATTATTTTATGCGCTTTTTGAATATCAGCCCTCGATATACACAGAAAAAAATTACGACAAATTAATTGTTATGTTAAATACTATTTTCGTCAATACAATAAAATTTTTAATTGAAAAGGCACCAACAACCTAATTTGTAAATATAATAAATATTTTTGTTATTTAAAATTGTTAATTCTCAACAGTTTCTTTTATAAAAGGTTGTTATATTGACTAACAAATTTGTTAACAATCAAAATTTAAATTTCAACAATGAGTTTAACGTATTAAACAATTTGATTATTGACAACTAACAGTTATATTTTTACAACTCTGTTGTCTGTTTTATTATTATAAGTTAATCAATTAGTCTATTTTTTAATTAGTTATAAAATAATATTTTCACCCCCCAGAATTTAAGCAAGAAACACAATTAAAATGGAGTTATATTTCATTTTTATTATGTATTTAAGAAAATGGAAGTACTACAGTTTTTGCAATTACAATTTAAATAATACATATATTTAAAAATATTAAACTAAGATGCAAATAATTATTAATCAATTATACTAGAAAAAAATATTAATATATTTTTTGAGTATTTGGTGAAGCAAGTACTTGTTATTAAAATAAAAGAGAGAAATAGCAAACCAAAAATTGTAAATTAATTTAGTAATTGATTTAAAAGTGAAATTACTATTAAATTGCTTTTAAATTTTGGCATTTCATAAAAAAATGACTGAATAAATATATAAAAAATTAGCTCTGTTTATGAAGAAGCTAATTTTGCATCTTTAAAATGATTAAGTACATGTTTTTTAAACTACTTCTTAAAAGAAAATCTTTGATAACACTAATTAAAATTACACACATAAATTTTATTTTCACCGACAAATGAGCAATCTTTTAGATGAGCAAAAAAATCATTTGAACATAGAAAATTATCCTCACACAAAAAGCATTTAATATTTACCATTTTTGCGTTTTGAATATATATTTTTTCTTTCTTGAAGCACACAAAATATTATTAATTATATTTAATTTAATTTATTAAATTTCAAAACTGACTTTTAAAAATATAAAACTTCAGAAATTTTAATTTTCAAATATGTATAACATGTATTTTTTTCAATTATTGTTTTAACAATCAAAATTGTTGGGAATTAACCAGTAAAATTGTAAATACGGCAATTTACACTCATTTTGATAATAAAATTTGTTAAAATTTTTAGTTATGTGCTAACAAATACTTTTTGACTACTTGATAACTTTAGTTATTTTTTTCTGTGTACATATTATTATAGAATATTTGTTTAAATTTTTCATTATTCTTATTTAAACATATTTAAATTTTCTTTATTCTAGCATAAATCCATAAACATAATCTCTCTACTTATACCACAATTTCCCTTTTAAATTTTTGCTTTTCAACAAATTAAGAACATTCTTTTCATTAACATTTTTATGCAGTAAAACAATTTCCTTTCGTTCTTGCTAAACATTTCAGTGTTCTATTTATAAATAAATAAAAGCAACTTTTGTAATTTCTATTGTAACTACTCAAGTGACTATTTGAGACAGTTTTTTAAAATATTATGTATATCTATATAAAAAAAAATTCACTTTCTAAGGAAACAAAGAAGCAACAGTAAATATTTTGTATTATTCAGAATGTACTAAGTGCTAAAAAAAATCCAATATTCTCATACAAATTTTGTTGTATATACTTACTAATGTTAAAGACATCAAGGACATTATTATTCTCTTTTAAATTTCATGTTCGAATACAAACACACCATTTTCTAGTTTAGGCGATGATGACAATAACAGTTGTCACTTTAAAAACAAGAATACAAAAAATGTGTCTTAACTTTTCTTTAATACATAATATAATGATAGTCTTTGGTATACAAATATCTTGTAAGAAAAAACTTGGATAATATAAAAATCTTTTTCTAAACACATTATGAACATATTAAGTTGGGAGTCCTGTCTAACACAGTATGGTTTTATTATACCCTACATCACTATAATTGGTTTCGGTACTATTCGTTTATGCCAATGTTTGTAACGCATAGAAAAAAACTTCGAACCCCCACCTTAAAGTATACCGTTCGACTAAGAATCATTTTCCGGGTCGATTTAGAGATATCCGTTCGTCTGGTTGGCTGGCTTTCGGACCATGTTAGGGTTTGCAAGTTGATAATAATCGTAATCGAAATCCTGATTAATCGCATCATATAAGCGTAATCGATATAGCAGAATTTTAGCTGAGATAATGATTAAAAATCAAAATAACAAAAACGTACTGAAGTGACATAAGTATATTTTAAATTTTACACCACGATATTAATATATTTAAATAAATGGAACACTATATTGTAATTAGTTTTGTCGATAAATTAACCAAAATCTTGTAAGCAAATTTAGAAAGAACCAAAAATTAAAATTTTTTTATTTAAAAATATATAGACGAGTATTTAAAATAGTATGGTTTTCTAAATGCTTAATTTTTTATTTCAAAATATAAGTAAAAAATCAATTCCAAATGCATACAAAAAGAGAAGCAATGTCCAATTAAATTCAATATTTAATGAAGACTAACTAATAAAGAACATTTTTTATTAAAACACACTACTCTTAGTTAAAATATTCGAAAACAACTTCTTGAGTATCCAAGTAAAATTATACAGAAAGAACAAGCGAGAATGTTATATTCGGCTTGCCGAATCTATATACTCACCATAAACTTTCCAAATTTTACGTTATATGGGAGGTGGGCGGACCAAGCCCATTTTTTGTTTCCATGTTTATATGACCTTCAAACTATCTGTACTAAATTTCATTGTAGTACATGCTTTTATTTAAGAGATATCAGCAGAAAAGTATGAAATGAAGCTACAACGTACACCCTGTGTTTCTAGTATTTAGCCCATAAGTTTTTGTTTATTAACCGATTTTTCCCATTTTCAATTTCAAACAAACTTCATATAAGATAAATATGAAGATAGACAGACGGACGGACATAGCAAAATCGGTTCAGAATCTAACGAGAACCCAGAAAATATATACTTTATGAGATCTTATATGATTTTTTTTGACATATTAGACACGGAGTAACAAAATATATATACCCCCATCTTATTGACGATGGGTATAAAAATAATGTCAAGACTTTTTCTTTTAATTTAAGATTTATCTTTTAATTTCCGCTATATTATTTGTAACTACATATAAGTATTTTTTTCTAATCGAGTATTTATGTTGCAGTTCTGATCTATGTATATAATGAATATTATTGGCAAAAAATATTCTGTTATAATATTTAATTAAAATGCGATTAATCGTGATTTATTGCATATATTTTAATCGTAATCGCGATTATGGAAAACTGCGATTAAATACAAACCCCAGTCCATTTAAACCTCGCGAATATAGAAGAGGCCACAATTTTTAAGATATCTTGATGAAATTTGGCACAAGGACGAAGCCTATTGAAATTGGTTATGATTGGTCCATTATTTCACTTAGCCCCTATATATATGTCCTCCCGGAATAGGGGTTTAGCAGTTATAAATTCCTTACATATACACGCAGAGAAAAAACATGGTTACAATATGATCACCACAACTATTCAATGATTATATAGCCGTTTTTCATTGATTTAAATATACTGTGTTCATGATAGCAACGTTTATGATTCTGTTTAATCATTTAATGATTACCCACAATCATAATTTTAATATAGTTCACTGAATTATAATATGTATTTAAATATGTTTAAATAAAATCATATTTATGAATAAATACAATCATTTAGTCAATTCTACAACCATTTAGTTAATTACATAACCATTCATTTCATTTTACAAATTTGGTTAATTCTACAACCATTAAGCCATTAACTTTTAATGGCTTTTGAATACACATTTTTGTGTATCAGTCCAGTAGTTATAATTCTCATTTAGTTTATATATGAACAAATATAAATTGACAAGTTTTGTTTTTATTCAGTATGATGAATGTACCACATATCGTGGTATAAATGAATATAAATATGAAAATATGGGATCATATATATGATAAAATGGAATTATACTTATGATAGAATTAGTTTATATATATGATAAAATGGAATAATATATATGATAAAATGGAATTATATATATGATAACATGGGATTATATATATGATAAAATGGAATTATATATATGATGAAATTAGTTTATATATATGATAACATGGAATTATTAAATGATAAAAACATGATGAAATTGAAAGAAATACTTAAGAAAAGGTTATAAAACTTACTAAAAATTATTAATAAGGTTATGAACCTTTCTAATAAATTATAAATTGGAATCATAATAATGATTACGTACAAATATACTTATTGTAACCTGGAATCATATATTACAATCATAGTATGTTGCTCTTAGTTTATGGTCACAGGAACCATATTTTTTCTTTCCGTGTAGCAATATTTAAAGGAAGTTCAGTGCAAAGAAGTTGTGTATAAGTATCAATCTTTGTGCCAAAATCAATGAAGATCGATCCAAAACACTGATCGGCAAAAAAAACCTCCTCCAAAAATGAATGGTTGGACTTGATTGGTTTTAACGTGCTTAACACTAATCTGCTTTTTCTTCCATCAGGTCTGGATTTTTTTTAAGGGCGTGTCTAATATTTCGCCTATAATAAGGCCATTACTCTAGTATATTTCATCATAAGTCAAGAACGATGCACAGTGGTTCTAAAACGCTTTTTTTTAATAGTTCTGTAACTTTGGAGATATCCAAATAAAATTTCACATAGTCAGAGCTGAGTTTCTTTTTCGAGTTGATTTGAGGAGCACAGATACCAAAAATTCATTTATGACATGTAGGGTGATCGATTATTCGACTTTTTTGAGAAACCAGTTTTCGAATAGTTAGTATTTTGAAAAAATCGATGCACTTTTTGAAATCCAAAAAAATATTCTAATATTCTTAATATTTCTATCTTATAATAAATCTTATAAAATTCAACTTAAAATTTATTAAATCTAATTATTTTTTGAAGTAACTATTAAATTGCAAGAAATTTATCATCAAAAATGAAACCATGGCTTAATGTGGAAAATCCTGTCTCAATTTTAAGGGTGAAACTTTTTTCATAAAATACAGGGATTATAAATGTGATTTTCAGTATTGTATTAAATTGAGTATAATTGTATTTTTGTGCCGTGATTTACTGAACTGTTAACTTATTCTAACCAAAACTTTACAATATTTTTGATATTTGGAAAATTTCATTGAGTTCTCAAAATTGATTCTGTAAAATAATAATTAAAGAGTCAAAACCAAATGAATTAACTATTTTTCGAACTATTAAATATTGTTCAAGTTGGATATGGAAAATTATAAGATCCACTTTTGACTATGCCGTGATAAATTGATAAAAGTGTTAAATGAAAACTTAACGACATAGCTTATACCTGAATCCAGAGATTAAGGTATACTACACTATTAATAATGGGATTTGTATGAGCTTCGATTTAAGAGTAAAGATAGGAAAATTACATCAAAAGTTTTGAAGCAAAAAGGAAAAAGTCATATTACAATTAAACCTCTCACTGTTAAGTAATGGATAAGCGTCTTGTAGAAGAGTTTTGTAGAAAATATGTTAAATTTTAGCTAAATAAACGCATCACAGTGGGGTCAAATGCAAATTTTTTGGTAATAAATCTGAATCTCCTAAACTACTGGTCGGATCAAATTGAAATGTATGGAAGAGTTGTTGTAGAAAAATCATCTTGTAGTCACCCTGTGATAACACGAGATAAGCTACAGGGTGTCAAAGTTGACTACCTCGAGTATGTAAAAGTTAAAAAAAATCGTAACTTGTACAAATGAAGTCCGATTTTAAAGATTTTTATATTTCTGGAAAGTGCTTGGCAAGATAAAGAAAAACTCAGAAACACTCATCTAAGTTATCTCTTACAGTTAAAAAGATATTTACGCTTGAATTTTGAATTTTTGATTTTTTGGCTCGACTTTCTTTCGTTTTTCGGGAATAAGTCCGGAGATATATTTTTTTAAAATATTCTGTAATTTGCTACATATTTCAAAATAATATGCTGAAAGAATTTTTGGATTATCTCAATTCGTCTAGACGTGAAAAATATTAAAAGTCAGCACTCTGAAATTGGCATGAAAAATGGCTATTTTTTTACAAATATATAGTACAATTCATTCACTTTTTTCTCAAAGTTCCGTAAATAAAAAAATTTGTTCCTTATTAATTTCAAAAGATAAGGCTTCATAAATGGTTAATAAAGAAATTTTGAATTGATTTAAGTTTGCACCCTGCATCCAGCATTGGCCGAAAATTGTCAATTTTAAAAAATAGTTTCATTTTTATCGATTAATAAAAAAAAATGTCACGCGAGCTTTTTTAAACTTGGTACCCATATTTTTTATAGAAATAGATTTAGAATGATTTAACACTAAACTGCTTCCCGCCCGGCCAAAAACGAATGAAGGAGTGGAGATTTTATGTTAAAAGTCAGTTTTTTTAACGACTATTTTTAAAAGCATATTAAAAGCATATTAACATAATATTTTTAATATTATTTCTTATGTAATGTATAAACCACAAATCAAGCTTTCATTCCTAAAAAAAAATCAATAAAATAGCTCCAATAACCTATTTTTGGTATTTTTTCAAAAATAAATTATTTTTTTAAAAATAGCTGAAAATCCAAAAAAAAAAAATATTTTTTTTAATACAACTCCACTAATTTTGCAAATACTTTAAAAATGTTAAAAGAATATAAAAATAGACTTATTTACCAATTCAACGATATATAAAATGTTGATATAGGTCATTTAATAATAGTAATATAATGGCCTCAAAACTACCAAGTCACGTTAAAAGTTGCAAAATTCACTATTTTGTTCCGTATTTCCATATGTGTGTACACGTAACATTTTAGTTTTCTAATGTATTATGTAGGTATATATTTGTTATTATAAAGTAGTAAATTCTTTATTTGAGTAATGTTTATTTAATATGTTCTACATATTTACATACTTATTATACATATAACCCGTATATTTATTTTATTAAGAATATATTATCGAAGATATTATTAGAGATTTTCTTGAAAATAATCAGAAACATCAAACGTTAGCAAATTTTTAACTTCCTTAGCTTCGGAATCCTCTTTTTCTATTTCAAGAGTGATTTTTGGTAGCCATCGTGTTCTTATAGAATATATAACTGGATCTGATGATATTAATAAATATTCCATTAAGTCCATATTTTGCGCTATTTTCGAACATTTTCGGGTATTGAAGAGTCGGAAATGTTTAACATCTTTATTTCGGGCTTCCTGTGCTTCCTCTGTTAGCTCTCCCAATGGCAAAATACTATTTTCTATTATTTCTTTACCATGAGCCAATACTTTGTGAATTGTTGGAGTCATTGATTTCCAGGGGTATGTAATGTTAAGTAGTTCTTTAGTTTCATAAGCAAAAATTTTAAATTTGTCCGCATTAATTTGTTTTTTGCTATTAACGGCTGCCAATATAATCTTAAAACGCTTCAAAATATTTAAGTTAATGCCTGTGATTGAAGATGTGAGTTCCGGATTTTCAAAGAAACGTCTTGCTGTATTTCCATCATTTGAGCTTCCATTGCCATGTAGAGGTTTATCAATTATTAATCCGAGTTGTTCCTTGAATTCTAATTGAATTCTTTTCTTCTCCTCTTTTCGTAATTCGTGAAGTTCCAAATTGTTTTTTACTGTAGCATTTTCCTGCCCGGAAAAGATGTAAGCAGGACTCCAAAAATCTTATCCTTGCGTGGAGTGGTGATATTCCAAATTTTAAAGAATTTTTATTAACAAGGACTTCAGAATTATCCTGAAATTTTGAACTTATTTTTCCACATATATTACATTTCCATGTAGATGTTGTATCTGTTATAGCTTTTGCAACTTTTCCATCAATCATCGCTAATTGTTGTTGAAATGTAACTTTAATAGTTCTGTTTGATACTTTTACATATATTGGGGGCAATGCATTAATTTCTTCTTCCAATTGGTTGACAATGCTTTTTATTGTAACCGTGGTTTCTTTTGTGTTATCAAAAAGGATTGGACGGCACAAAAATTTGGAACCTGGAGTTAAATTTATCCATATATCATCAAAAAGCGAGTCATTTCTTGTCGATGAGGAAGGCTTATTTAAGCGCATTCGAAGTGGTACCAGAGACGCTATAAACAGCGAGGAATAATTATTTCCAGAATTACTTCCATCCAGTTGTTTGTATTCCGAAAATCCTGATGTTCCATCGCAGCCCCATTTGAATATTAAAATAAGTTCAGAGTCTTTGCATTTTTCAATGTTATAATTGCTGAAGGTAGATATAACTCTAGAGGCAGTATTTTCAAGTAATTGCAATATATTAACTTTAGCACTTTTAACAGAAGCATTAACCGGGTGCTCCATAGGCTGTAAAATATTACTTTTCGCTTCTCTCACTGATTTGCTACTGGGAAAGATATCATATCCTTTTTCGCTAACAGATTTCCTCAAAATATCGTATTGGTCTCTTGATAATCCTAAATTTAATATTAGAGCTAAAGCATCTTCAGAGGTAAAGGACGATGTTGATTTCGGTGTCACTATGCTTTGGATTATCCGATGTAATCGATTGGGAGACGCTGTTGGTAACACATCTATAACTTTTTCTACTTCCTTTGGTTGCGTACGTGTTACTAAAGCCTTAAATGTATCTTTTATTTCGGCATTCGTATGTGAATTTAGAATAGATTCCTGTTTGGTCCTCTTTGTTCTTAGCTGAACTTCATCGTAACTTTTTTTTGGTCGACCCTTTTTCTGCTTTCCGATGAAAATTGGTATTTCTCCCTCCAACCACTCCTTTTTTCGTATGATTTATAAAAATTTTCGAGCTTTAAACTGTTTTCTGCAGTAAGAGTTAAACCAAAAGATACTACTGTATCAATGAGTTTCCTTATTTTTTCTGGACGATTGATAATATCAGATAGATTATCCCAGATTACTTTGCAAATAGAAAAATGTTTTAATGTAATCTCCATAATGGCAAATTCACTAATAAATCTGCATATTTATAAGGATACTTATATATAGAATATTTAAGAAGAATATTTATATCAGGTAAATGGTGACAGGCAAAAATGAATTAAAAAATTTAAATTTTTGCTCAAAACCCCCAATTTCATTCAGTTTATTTTTATGACCTGTAGTGTTAAACAGGTACGTCAAAAAATGTACCTATGCGATTGTAAAAAAATAATTTTTGTTATAATACATTAATTAAGTAGCTAAGTAAATTATTTAAAAACTTAAAAAAAAATTAATAAAAAACGAAGGAAAATATACTTATTTATGTACTTAGGTAATTTTAAAAACCTTTTCAGTAGAAAAAAATTATGAACACTTTAAATAAATTCATTAATAAATATTATTATCTCGTAACTAAAATAAGCAATGCAGTTGAGTGTTACGTATACACACATATGGAAATACGGAACAAAATAGTGAATTTTGCAACTTTTGACGTGACTTGGTAGTTTTGAGGCCATTATATTACTATTATTAAATGACCTATATCAACATTTTATATATCGTTGAATTGGTAAATAAGTTTTTTTTTTATATTCTTTTAACATTTTTAAAGTATTTGCAAAATTAGTGGAGTTGTATTAAAAAAATTAAATTTTTTTGGATTTTCAGCTATTTAAAAAAAAAAAAAAAAAATTATTTTTGAAAAATTACCAAAAATAGGTTATTGGAGCTATTTTATTGATTTTTTTTAGGAATGAAAGCTTGATTTGTAGTTTATACATTACATAAGAAATAATATTAAAAATATTATGCTAATATGCTTTTAATATGCTTTTAAAAATAGTCGTTAAAAAAACTGACTTTTAACATAAAATCTCCACTCCTTCATTCGTTTTTGGCCGGGCGGGAAGCAGTTTAGTGTTAAATCATTCTAAATCTATTTCTATAAAAAATATGGGTACCAAGTTTAAAAAAGCTCGCGTGACATTTTTTTTTATTAATCGATAAAAATGAAAATATTTTTTAAAATTGACAATTTTCGGCCAATGCTGGATGCAGGGTGCAAACTTAAATCAATTCAAAATTTCTTTATTAACCATTTATGAAGCCTTATCTTTTGAAATTAATAAGGAACAAATTTTTTTATTTACGGAACTTTGAGAAAAAAGTGAATGAATTGTACTATATATTTGTAAAAAAATAGCCATTTTTCATGCCAATTTCAGAGTGCTGACTTTTAATATTTTTCACGTCTAGACGAATTGAGATAATCCAAAAATTCTTTCAGCATATTATTTTGAAATATGTAGCAAATTACAGAATATTTTAAAAAAATATATCTCCGGACTTATTCCCGAAAAACGAAAGAAAGTCGAGCCAAAAAATCAAAAATTCAAAATTCAAGCGTAAATATCTTTTTAACTGTAAGAGATAACTTAGATGAGTGTTTCTGAGTTTTTCTTTATCTTGCCAAGCACTTTCCAGAAATATAAAAATCTTTAAAATCGGACTTCATTTGTACAAGTTACGATTTTTTTTAACTTTTACATACTCGAGGTAGTCAACTTTGACACCCTGTAGCTTATCTCGTGTTCATAAGCAAAAATTTTAAATTTGTCCGCATTAATTTGTTTTTTGCTATTAACGGCTGCCAATATAATCTTAAAACGCTTCAAAATATTTAAGTTAATGCCTGTGATTGAAGATGTGAGTTCCGGATTTTCAAAGAAACGTCTTGCTGTATTTCCATCATTTGAGCTTCCATTGCCATGTAGAGGTTTATCAATTATTAATCCGAGTTGTTCCTTGAATTCTAATTGAATTCTTTTCTTCTCCTCTTTTCGTAATTCGTGAAGTTCCAAATTGTTTTTTACTGTAGCATTTTCCTGCCCGGAAAAGATGTAAGCAGGACTCCAAAAATCTTATCCTTGCGTGGAGTGGTGATATTCCAAATTTTAAAGAATTTTTATTAACAAGGACTTCAGAATTATCCTGAAATTTTGAACTTATTTTTCCACATATATTACATTTCCATGTAGATGTTGTATCTGTTATAGCTTTTGCAACTTTTCCATCAATCATCGCTAATTGTTGTTGAAATGTAACTTTAATAGTTCTGTTTGATACTTTTACATATATTGGGGGCAATGCATTAATTTCTTCTTCCAATTGGTTGACAATGCTTTTTATTGTAACCGTGGTTTCTTTTGTGTTATCAAAAAGGATTGGACGGCACAAAAATTTGGAACCTGGAGTTAAATTTATCCATATATCATCAAAAAGCGAGTCATTTCTTGTCGATGAGGAAGGCTTATTTAAGCGCATTCGAAGTGGTACCAGAGACGCTATAAACAGCGAGGAATAATTATTTCCAGAATTACTTCCATCCAGTTGTTTGTATTCCGAAAATCCTGATGTTCCATCGCAGCCCCATTTGAATATTAAAATAAGTTCAGAGTCTTTGCATTTTTCAATGTTATAATTGCTGAAGGTAGATATAACTCTAGAGGCAGTATTTTCAAGTAATTGCAATATATTAACTTTAGCACTTTTAACAGAAGCATTAACCGGGTGCTCCATAGGCTGTAAAATATTACTTTTCGCTTCTCTCACTGATTTGCTACTGGGAAAGATATCATATCCTTTTTCGCTAACAGATTTCCTCAAAATATCGTATTGGTCTCTTGATAATCCTAAATTTAATATTAGAGCTAAAGCATCTTCAGAGGTAAAGGACGATGTTGATTTCGGTGTCACTATGCTTTGGATTATCCGATGTAATCGATTGGGAGACGCTGTTGGTAACACATCTATAACTTTTTCTACTTCCTTTGGTTGCGTACGTGTTACTAAAGCCTTAAATGTATCTTTTATTTCGGCATTCGTATGTGAATTTAGAATAGATTCCTGTTTGGTCCTCTTTGTTCTTAGCTGAACTTCATCGTAACTTTTTTTTGGTCGACCCTTTTTCTGCTTTCCGATGAAAATTGGTATTTCTCCCTCCAACCACTCCTTTTTTCGTATGATTTATAAAAATTTTCGAGCTTTAAACTGTTTTCTGCAGTAAGAGTTAAACCAAAAGATACTACTGTATCAATGAGTTTCCTTATTTTTTCTGGACGATTGATAATATCAGATAGATTATCCCAGATTACTTTGCAAATAGAAAAATGTTTTAATGTAATCTCCATAATGGCAAATTCACTAATAAATCTGCATATTTATAAGGATACTTATATATAGAATATTTAAGAAGAATATTTATATCAGGTAAATGGTGACAGGCAAAAATGAATTAAAAAATTTAAATTTTTGCTCAAAACCCCCAATTTCATTCAGTTTATTTTTATGACCTGTAGTGTTAAACAGGTACGTCAAAAAATGTACCTATGCGATTGTAAAAAAATAATTTTTGTTATAATACATTAATTAAGTAGCTAAGTAAATTATTTAAAAACTTAAAAAAAAATTAATAAAAAACGAAGGAAAATATACTTATTTATGTACTTAGGTAATTTTAAAAACCTTTTCAGTAGAAAAAAATTATGAACACTTTAAATAAATTCATTAATAAATATTATTATCTCGTAACTAAAATAAGCAATGCAGTTGAGTGTTACGTATACACACATATGGAAATACGGAACAAAATAGTGAATTTTGCAACTTTTGACGTGACTTGGTAGTTTTGAGGCCATTATATTACTATTATTAAATGACCTATATCAACATTTTATATATCGTTGAATTGGTAAATAAGTTTTTTTTTTATATTCTTTTAACATTTTTAAAGTATTTGCAAAATTAGTGGAGTTGTATTAAAAAAATTAAATTTTTTTGGATTTTCAGCTATTTAAAAAAAAAAAAAAAAATTATTTTTGAAAAATTACCAAAAATAGGTTATTGGAGCTATTTTATTGATTTTTTTAGGAATGAAAGCTTGATTTGTAGTTTATACATTACATAAGAAATAATATTAAAAATATTATGCTAATATGCTTTTAATATGCTTTTAAAAATAGTCGTTAAAAAAACTGACTTTTAACATAAAATCTCCACTCCTTCATTCGTTTTTGGCCGGGCGGGAAGCAGTTTAGTGTTAAATCATTCTAAATCTATTTCTATAAAAAATATGGGTACCAAGTTTAAAAAAGCTCGCGTGACATTTTTTTTTATTAATCGATAAAAATGAAAATATTTTTTAAAATTGACAATTTTCGGCCAATGCTGGATGCAGGGTGCAAACTTAAATCAATTCAAAATTTCTTTATTAACCATTTATGAAGCCTTATCTTTTGAAATTAATAAGGAACAAATTTTTTTATTTACGGAACTTTGAGAAAAAAGTGAATGAATTGTACTATATATTTGTAAAAAAATAGCCATTTTTCATGCCAATTTCAGAGTGCTGACTTTTAATATTTTTCACGTCTAGACGAATTGAGATAATCCAAAAATTCTTTCAGCATATTATTTTGAAATATGTAGCAAATTACAGAATATTTTAAAAAAATATATCTCCGGACTTATTCCCGAAAAACGAAAGAAAGTCGAGCCAAAAAATCAAAAATTCAAAATTCAAGCGTAAATATCTTTTTAACTGTAAGAGATAACTTAGATGAGTGTTTCTGAGTTTTTCTTTATCTTGCCAAGCACTTTCCAGAAATATAAAAATCTTTAAAATCGGACTTCATTTGTACAAGTTACGATTTTTTTTAACTTTTACATACTCGAGGTAGTCAACTTTGACACCCTGTAGCTTATCTCGTGTTATCACAGGGTGACTACAAGATGATTTTTCTACAACAACTCTTCCATACATTTCAATTTGATCCGACCAGTAGTTTAGGAGATTCAGATTTATTACCAAAAAATTTGCGTTTGACCCCACTGTGCGCATATTTAAAAGTCACTTCAAAAAGGCTAACATTCAGGTCTAATAAATTTATGCATAAATTTAATTGTATTTAAAACAAATGTTAACTTCTGTCCTAAAATAACTTCTAAAAGAATACAACAAATTTTTTAAAGAACTTTTATTTCATTAAAAATTGTATTAAGAACAAAACTTTTACAATTGTACTAAATTAATCACGGGAGTACTGCTTTACTTTCGAAAAGCGAATTGTACTGAATAAAAAATTACAGTTGTACTGAATTTATCATCCTTGATATAAAATCTTAAAAAAATTAAGAAAATATTGGATCAAAAAAACCACTAAAACATTTAAATTGGGTATAAAAGTATTACAGGTGTTACAAAAGATGAAGCAAATTTCATTTAGGTTAATTATTACACACAAAAAATTATTACCATATATTTTTTAATTAACACAGTTGTTTAATTTTGCATTAAAATTTTATAAATACATTAAAAAAAAAAACTAAAATAAGAATAAAATTTAAGTAAGATTTTATTTCCCATTTAAATTTTTAATTCATTCAATCACCCACTTAATTGATTTAATTAATTTTTTAATTGGAATTTTTTTTTCAGTTTTTAGTAATTGATATAATCATTTTGGTGAGAGGTGCAAATTTAAAAAAGCTGTTAATTGAATAAATTATTTACTAACATATTTGATGATTGATTTTATTTTTTACTTTTTTCTGTGTACAAATTTATTTGTTTAATCTTACATAATTAATTTCAGTTTAACCAATAACTATATTTTTAAAACATAAGAAATTAGGCGTTATGAATATTTATAAAATTATTCCTAAATTTTGATTCAAATATCAGCGTTTAGTAGGTTTTTTTTTTTCAAATAAAAAGCTATTTTCAAAACCTGCTTTTTATATTCGACAAATTAACATTTTGAAAAAACCAACAGCTCATTGACTGAAAAAACCGGTTTTAAAACCGGTTGGAAAAGAGAGTCAATCATCCTAATAGATAGTACTTGTAAATCTCTACAAAAAATACGCTTACATGTGTAGGTTATTTCTTTTAGTTTAAGAGATATTCAGGTCGAAATAAATTTGTACCCCATTTTTGGCCTTGCTTTGTTTAGTTTTTAGCCCCTAATTTTTTTTTTTTTTAAATTCGCCAGATTTTTTACAAAATTTTAAATAATATTACTGCAAGAATCAATATAAATATATGAATCCGTTTAAAAGTTATAATAATCTGAATTTGGAACTTTAAAAAATTTCTCATTTTTTGTTTTTTTTTTCCAAAAAGGTGGCAATATTTATTCACTGATAAAACTTGTTTTTTGTTCTTGGCTTTAACATTTTTTTTATGTTTCAAAAGAAATCGTAATGGAAATGAGTGTAAAATAAATCTGGGGGATCTTGGGGCAAAGGTCTACCCACAAGCCCTATCTAAACTTTGTCAATTTTTAATTTTTTTATTTTTTTTGTTAAGGTCAAATTACTGTGATCGACTTAGAATTATGTTAACCATATATCTTCATATATAAGGTGAACACCCAAAAAGTATTTTCTGACGGACGGCCCTTATAACAACAGAGTTACCATTTCAACGAAAAAAGTTAATTTTTTAAACATGTTTTATACGGATTGGAATTTTGGGTATTTTCATGTAAAAAAGTGGGAATTTTTTAATTATCTAATTTTAAGACAAGTTTATAAATATTACACTGAAATTTCAGCAAATATCACTATTTGTTTAAATTTTATTAAAATTTGTATATTAACTATTAAAAAAAAAACACTAAATTTTAAGTCCTTCGAGAAATTTTGCGATGAAATTACGTTCCACGAACTTTTTTATTAATTATTTATCTCCATATTATATTCGAAATATATTTTTACTTCATTTTTTGCCTCGTTTTTATACCCTTCACCACCATAGGTGGTTGGGGTATTTTGCGTTTGTGCTGATGTTTGAATGATAGAAGAAGTTAGCCACACCTACCTTAAAGTATACCTATCGACTCAGAATCACTTTTTAAATCGATCTAACGATGTCCGTCCGTCTGGCAGGCTGTCCATGTAAACCTTGTACACAAAGTACATGTCGCAATTTTGAAGATATTTCAATGAAATTTGGCACGTGGAACTTTTATGATACAAGGACAAAGCTTATTTTAGTTGTGATCGGTCCATTATTTCACCTAGCCCCCATATAAATGTCACCCCGGAATAGAGTTGCAACACTCAAAAATACCTTAAAAATAAAAATATTTTAATGAATTTATCAATTTTGAAACATCGTTTTAACTTCTTTTTTTAAGTTCTCAAATTACAAATCTGGGATCGACTTAAAATTATTTCAGTTATATACCTCCATATGTAAGGTAAACACTCAAAAAGTATTTTCTGACGGACAACACTTATAACGACAGGGTGACCACTTCAACGAAAAAGGTCAATTTTTTAAACATGTTTTATACGGATTGGGATTTTGGGTATTTTAATGTAAAAAAATGAAAGCTTTTTAATTCTCTGATTTTAAGACAAATTTGTACATATTATACAGAAATTTCAGTAAAATAATACAATTTGTTTAAATTTTATTAAAGTTTAAATATTAAATTTATTAAAAAAAAAAAGACGCAAAAATACAAAATTTTAAGTATGTTGAGAAATTCTGCAACCAGATTACGTTCCACTAACTGTTTTTTTATAAATTATTAATCTCCATATTCTAGCATTTTCTTAGATATCAAATACTTGTTTAAAAAGTTTATTCTTTTGCTTAAAATTTAATATAAACTTGGATTCCTTTAGCCAAATTAAGCTATTTTTTATACATTTGTATACTAAATTAATTTTAGGTATCACTTAACTGTGAATGAAGAGACTTTTGCATAAATTTTAAAGATACGTATCTTATTTTACTTGTAGTTTTACCAGCTTTGAGACAAAGATGATAAACTGAAACATTATTTATGTTTTCACTTTTCAAAATAAATTTTAAAAAAAATTTTAATTTAGCATGAAAAAAAAAAAAATTGTTTTTGGAAACTTATTTCGAAATAACGAAATAAAAGTGGCCACAGGTGTACCATAAGATACCTTGCCGAATTTTGATGTACATACACAATGCTGTAGGGCAGCGTTACCGTTGAGAATTTTTTTAAAGTGTCCAAAAAAGGGGATTTCAAAACAAAAAGTCGCCAAAAACGGGGATTTTTTGAAAAAAAAGGTGCCAACTGATTTGATACTCAAAACTCTCCTTAAAATTTGTTTATTTGATAACAACAGAAACAAAAAATGTTGTATTTTAAGAAAAACTACTAAATCTAATTTTGTTATAATTTATTTATAATTATTTTACAACAATTTTTATTATTATACCCTACACCACCATAGGTGGTTGGGGTATTATGTGTTTGTGCTGATGTTTGTAACGCATAGAATGAGTTATCCAACACCCACCTTAAAGTATACCGATCGACTCAGAATCACATTTTAAATCGATCTAACGATGCCCGTCCGTCCGTCTGGCTGGACGGCTGGCTGGCTGTCCATGTAAACTTTGTGCACAAAGTACAGGTCGCAATTTTGAAGATAATTGAATGAAATTTGGCAGGTGGTACTTTTATGATACAAGGACGAAGCCTATTGAAATTGGTTATGATCGGTCTATTATTTCACCTTACCCCCATACAAATGTCCCCCCGGAATAGAGTTTTCACACTTAAAAATGCCTTAATATTAGGAATATTTTAATGAAACTCGGTCCAAAGAAGTTTTGTGTAAGTACCAATCTTTGTACCAAATTTTATGAAAATCGGTCCACGATTGACCATAGCTCCCATATAAACCCCTTCCGAAAATCACTTTAACGTGCATAAATCACATACGAAAGATAGTATCAAGTTAATATTCGACTCAAATAAGTTTTATATAAGTAGAAACAACATTGCAAAAATTTATGAGAATCGGTCCATAATTTACCATAGCTCCCATATAAACCCACTTTCGGAAATCGCTCTATAATGCATAAAATCATCAATATATTATTATTAACCCATTATGCTGTACTTGTATACTTTATTTTAGATTTTATAAAAGTTTTGGTCTACAGCTCTATATCCACTTCCCGAATTTGTGTAGGGTATCATATAGTCGGTCTTGACCGACTATATCTTCTTCTCTCGTTACAAAAATAAAATTAACAAAAATAGTTGACATACAAAAGTCTCTTTTTATTAATTACACTTCTGTATTTTTGAACGAGGTCTTCACTCGTATTCCAGTCTTTCAAATTCCCGTCGAACTGAACATATGGATTCACAAATATTGATTTAAGTCTGTTGGATAAATGATCTTATTATAATTTAGTAAAAACTCCCGCTCCCCTGAGGGATTGCTATGAGCAATATATATATAATATAAATTATGATATAAGTATTCATCGTATCTGTTTTTATTTTATCAATCCAGTCCAAAACATTCGCACATGAGGATTTAAATAGCTGTTCATAAATTTTATTATTATTTTTGGATCCTAACAGTTTCAGTTCATTTATAAATACTCAGCGGCTTTTTATATCACTATACTATGAAACAATCTCAAAATAATAAAAATTATTTGTTAAATAAATATAAAATATGTCGATATATTTCAAATAATTAAGATTCCCGTCATTTATCAAATCTTAATTAAATCTTAATTAAAAAGTCGCCATTTACAAAACGGGCCAAAAAAGTGGCCAGGTGGTTAAAAGGGGAAATTGGCGACTAAAGTCGCCAAACGGTAACACAGCTGTAGGGTATCATATGGTCGCGCTTGACCGACTATATCTTTCTAACTTGTTTTCTTTTTTTTTTTTTTTTTTTTTAATAAAACAATAACTTTTAATTCATTGTTGTGGATTTGTTTCGTGGTTTATTTTACTTTTTTCTTTTTGAGTGCTTTTGTATATTTTTGTATCTTTTGTCATTAACACTACTCGTTTATTCTGTGTTTGGTATTGAGTTCATTATAATGAAAATTCTTTAAATTTATAAGAAGAAAAAAAATGTAGAAGAATAAGTATTTTGGTGGATATGTTTATGATTATGTCTATGGAAATGTTTTTGTCACATTGAATTGTGTCATTGTCATTTACATTATAAGGACATTTCATTTTAGCATCTATTGATATTCTGTTTCCTTTTTCTTTTCTATTTAGTCATGATTTTGATGTTCTTTAGAATTAAATGTTTATTTTTCATTTTGTATTCTATTTTATTGTTAAAACGACCAAGAGGGGTTGATTATGGGTTGATTATAGTTGTTTAGCTTTTAATGGAGAGACTTCATTAAAATGTAAGTAAATATGAGGATTATGTTATGATTGCTTAAAACGAATTTTGTATGCACCCCAGTAATAATATGTATTATAGTGTATTACCTTGGAAAATTTAACACTTCCTTATTCACAATAACGAAAATGTCTCCAATTCAATATTCATAAATCCTATTTGCTGATATAATTGTAATTTAAATTAAAACTCAAAATTACATTAGAAGTATACATAATAAAAAAAATAATAATAATAATCTAAAATTTTTGCTATTTTAAATTACATTTTAATGAAAACATTTCCAATACCGTTACTAATACCTTGTTAAATTTTACAATTCAATATAATAATATTTACTTGTTTCGTTATAATCTGCTATTGTTTTCTACTCAGACTTTTTCATTTGTAATTTTTGTTCATTTTGTCTCAATTTTTAATAACAAAAATTCATCTGCTGTACATACATATATAGTCGCTGTTGTTGTTGTTTTTATTTCTTCTGATTTAAATATTGAACAAATTTTAAATTAGGAATTTTTATGTAGATACGTTAATGCTTCAATAAACTTTCAGCAATTTTTGATTAAAAATTATTTGTTTCATTTTGAAAATTTTACACTAAATTAAACATAAACGAGAGAAAAAGATATAGTCGGTCAAGCCCGACCATATGATACCCTACACCATTGTGTACATTATAATTCGGGGAGGGGTCTTGACTTGGAGTCAAATGTGGTCCGATACTCATAAGTGTAAAATAAAACGTACGAATACAGAATATTACGTTGATGCTGACATGTATATGAATTTATTCACTTTTGGGCGATTCCCGAAAGAGGACCTTATATGGGAGCTATGGTAAATTATGGACCGATCTTTTTAAAATTTGGCACTATCATTTACATATGTTGATATAATACTTATTTGTGTCGAATATTAACTTGATACTAACATTTTAATGGCATTTATGCCCGTTAAAGCGATTTTTTGAAAAGGGGTTTATATGGGAGCTATGGTTAATTATAGACCGATCTTTTTAAAAATCGGCACACTTATTTAGACTTAAATAAAACTTATATGTTCCAAATTTCATTAAAATATTGCTATATTTAAGGGAATTATGATCGTTAAACCCTTTTCCGGGAGGACATTTGTATGGGGGCTAGGTGAAATAATGGACCGATCATAACCAATTTCCATAGGCTTCGTCCCTGGACTAAAAGAAATCTTTGTACCAAATTTCATAAATTTTGGTTCAAAATTGCGACCTGTAGTTTGATTACAAGGTTTACATGGACGGACAGACGGTCAGACGGACGGACGGACGGACGGACATCGTTAAATCGACTCAGAAAGTGATTCTAAGCCGATTGGTATAAATTAAGGTGGGTCTTAGACCAATATTTTTGGGTGTTACAAACATCAGCACAAACGCATTATACCCTCCCCACCTATGGTGGTGTAGGGTATAAAAAAACAATTAAAGTTCAATATATCGTGAATAAAAGTAAATATTCAAACAAAACCATTTATATCGTCCATTCCATGAAAATCACAAAAGTGTCTAACTTTAAACACCAATATCTCTAAAAGTTGTTAACGGATTTTAATGATTTAAATTGCATATTTAAGAAGAATATATCCACTATAATTGTAGTAATTTAAAAATAATATTATCATTTAATGCAAATGCAATTTTAGTATGCATTTTGAAAAATGTCTACCCTTTCAATTTTTTTCTTCTTCTGATATAAAAAAAAATTATTATGTTTGCTAAAAATTGCAATATAAATTGTTCTGGGACAAAATGGTTCACTATTTTAATTTTTTTTTTTTTTTTTTAATATTTCTTCAATTTTTTTCATACAAAAATTTTTTTTTTTAATTTTTTGTATTTTTATACCCTACACCACCATAGGTGGGGAGGGTATTATGCGTTTGTGCTGATGTTTGTAACACCCAAAAATATTGGTCTAAGACCCACCTTAATTTATACCAATCGGCTTAGAATCATTTTCTGAGTCGATTTAAACATATAAGTTTTATATAAGTCTAAATAAGTGTGCCGATTTTTAAAAAGATCGGTCCATAATTAACCATAGCTCCCATATAAACCCCTTTTCAGAAAATCACTTTAACGGGCATAAGTCCCATTAAAATGTTAGTATCAAGTTAATATTCGACACAAATAAGTTTTATATGAACATAAATGATACTGCCAAATTTTACAAAGATCGGTCCATAATTTACCATAGCTCCCATATAAGGCCCTCTTTCGGGAATCACCCAAAAGTGAATAAATTCATATAAATGTCAGCATCAACGTAATATTCTGTATTCGTATGTTTTATTTTACTCTTATGAGTATCGGTCCACATCTGACTCCAAGTCAAGACCCCTCCCCGAATTATAATGTACACAATGGTGTAGGGTATCATATGGTCGGGCTTGACCGACTATATCTTTTTCTCTCGTTTAATTTTTGTGAGCTATTTTTAAAATTAATTTTAATCATAATATATCATAATTTGTTATTTGCGGTTGAAAACCTACTTGTCCCAGATTAAGCGCTAATGTTTTATATAATAAACATAATTGTCTTCAATATTAAGTCAAAATATTTAAAATCAAAAGGGTAGAAATTTTTTAAAAATGCATCCGAAAATTGCATTTTTTCGTGAGTGCATCATAGCAAAAAAAAAAAAAAATATTTTTTATTTATACGATATAATTTACAAAATTTATAGCAATAAACTTTATACTGGTTTTTAAATCAATAAAATTCTACGTTTATTTAAGGAGTTATAATCATTTAAAGTTACATATTACTAAAAGAGTATAACCAAAAAAGTTAAAAATCAAAATTTTTTGAAAAATTTTAGCCGTCTTCGGCATTCTTAGAAAAACTCTCACTTCTTATACCAAAATGCCCAAAACGTCTTTCAAAAATTTACTTTTTTTTTATTGAAATCTTCACTTTATTTTTATAAGGACGTCCATCAGAAAATACTTTTTAGGTGTTTACCTTTCATATGGAGATACTTTTTTTAAATAATATTATGTTGACCCCAGCTTTGCTATTTGAGAATTTAACAAATGAAAAAAAAAATCTAAATCAAAATCAAATGACAAAGTTTGGATAGGACTTGAAGGGAGAACTTCGCCCCTAGCTCCTACTGATTTCTTTACAGGCATTTACATTAAAATTTACTTTGAAAACATTAAAAAAATGATATGCCAAGAACAAAAAAAAAAAAAAATTATAAGTAAATAAATATTGCCACCTTTTTTAAAAAAGACCAAAAATATACACATTTTTTAAAGTTTAAATTTCAGATTAATATAACTTTTTATTAGATTCATATATTTATATGATTATTTCAGCAATATTATTTAGAATTTTGTAAAAATCTATTGAATATTAAAAAAATCTAGGGGCAATATTAATCCAGTCAAGTTAAAAAAAAAAAAAAAAAACGAGTCTAAAAATGGGAGAAAAACTTTTTTTGACCTAAATATCTCTTAAACTAAAAGATATAACCTACATATTAATTAATTAATTAATTTAAAAAAAAAGTGTATAAATTCATATAAATGTTAATACAAAACTTAATACAAATATTCCTTTGAGCTAGTAATTAATATAATTTATTTAAATAAAAAAAATATTTTGTTAAAAATAATAATAAAAAGATATATTTGATACAACTAATAGGTACTTAAAAAAATCAAACTAGAAAATAAAAAAATCTATACCATCACCTAGATTTGAACCCGGGCAGTTCACATTGCAGTCCAGATATCAACCCCTGCACCATTACTGTATTCGGAATTCATTAACCTAACTCAATAACATAACTATTAACACAACATTCCCATAAAGTACTAAAAATCTATATCGTCCATTCCATGAGAGAACGCCCAAAAAAGGACATTTGTTTACTTGATGGCTTTTAATTTCTATAATAATTTGTATACACAAACTCCATTAAGTCTTTTATCAATTTCAGTTTTAAGTTTCGTGAAATTGCAAAAACTCGCGATTTTATTTCGCTTTATTACTTCCTCAAAAACCTAAAAAATTTCAAAAGTATGTAACTTTGAATAAATATGCTATTTAATTTTTTTATTTTTTTAAAATAATTGAAAAGTTTGGAATTACATTAAAATAAAAGTGTCAAATTTCTGGGATGCGAAAATCGTGTCTGCACAATCCAATTTTTATAAAAACATGTTCCCAATTTCTCATATAGTATGTAATTTTAAATATTCATATCTCTTGAAGTTATTGATGGATTTCTGTAATATAAAAAATATTCAAAACGTTATTGTGTTTGTTTGTGTAATTCAGTCAGCATTTCCAAAATCTCCTTTTCGTTCCAAAATATTTTAAAAATATAAATGCAGTTTATATTTGCATTTTTGTTAAATGCAGATTTATAAAATTTTAATTTTTTAAAAGTGTATTTAAAAATGCTTTGTTTATTATAACTTGAAACAATAACTAGACAGATGCATAAAGGTTTACTATTTTTAACAAATTTTTAAAAAGTTATACAATACATTTTTTTTTTTAAAAATATGTAAAGGTACTCATAATACTAGAAAAATATAATTTTTATATGAAAAAATTTAAACTAGTTGAAGAAAAGACGAAATTGTGCGTCCCAAAAATTTGACATTTTTATTTTAATGTAAAGATTCCATGCTTTCCAAATATGTGAAAAAAATGCATTTCAAAAATGCTATTGCATTAAATGCATTAAAAAAATATTTTTTATTTGTAAAATATTCATGTTTAAGCTGATATAATTGCAATTCAAACGTCGCACATTGGAGTAAAAGGGGTCGAAAATGGCGCTTAATTCAAGGAAAGTTGATGTCAATATTTTAACCCAAATTGACCGGGAATGTTTTTTGTTTCAGATAATGATGAAATTTTCAAATTTAGGTCTATGGGGCCTAAGAAAGTTTACCTATTATATAAAATTTTGTTTCGGTCCCTAGGTAGGTCAGAACGGGCCGTTACCATATGGTCACGACAGGCACTACATAGATATTTTTTTTTGTAAGAAGAAAATCAATAAATTTAAAAAAAAAAAATGTTTTTTATTGGAAAATTTCTTAAGGAGATGCAATTCAATATGAGTTCTAGTATGGTATAATTAACATATCAAATATTCAGCATTAAGTACACTCCCTTTATTTAGAGCATTCACCGATATAACGCCTTATTGTAGCCGTTGGTACTAAAAAATTACTTTCATCACGATCATAACAACTTATTGTGTTAGGAATCCACTTTCGAATATTGGAGGACATCCACTCAATATAATTTACAGAGTAGCAAATGAATTTTGGAGTTTTACACTATAATTATTTAAGACTCCCTTTCTATTTTCCCAGATGCTGGCAAAAAAAAAATCAGCACAAATGCCATTATATACGTAAAAAAAAATTGAGCTTTTTGATGTTCCTATTTTATACTGATTAGGATAAACAATCACATTTTGGTTTAAAAGAATCTATCAAGGATTTAACGTGAAATACTACTGCTAGAAACGTTAATAGCGTCGCCTTCGTCACTAATATTACTATAATTTTTAGGACGTTCGATGAAAATCCTTCAGGCATATTCATCATTGTCCCTTTTTAAGCTCTTAAAAGCTCTATTGACGGAAAATTTTCCTGGAAAACCAGTTTTTTTACTAAAAAATTACATTTCTTGGAAAAATTTTCAAAGAAATGCACTACGAAAAAATTTCCATGTTTTGCCTGGCGCACCCATATGGTAACGCAGATATGTAGTCCATAAAAACAGGATAAAAATATTTTATATATTTTATTGATTTATACCAATATAGTACTTCTTATTTATATAAAAATCATAAAAGATTTTTCTGAAAGTTAACACAGTGTCAAAAAATGTGTGAATTACTTTTTCAATACGCTAATTTTTTACATTTTTAACAATAATGATTTTAAGGGTTTACAAAAGGATCACTTGCTTCCAAACATATAATATTAATGACCTTTTATTATGCTAATATTATTAACAAGATTCCGTATTATTAAATGTAATTCAAATTTATTCAAAATTTTTAGTATCTTCTACGCTATATAGCTTTTTATTTAGCCGTTGTTTGCATTACCATATGGGTGCGCTAGGTCAATTTGGGTTAATGATCACATTTAATTTTTTATTGATTATTATTTAAAAAAGTTAAATTTTAGAATTTTAAGATTTTTTTAGCAGAACGGTAATGTTTTTCCGTCCGTCTATACATTAGAATTCAATGGGTCAAAAATTATTCATAATTCAGGAAAAGGCGATATCAACATTATAATAACCACATTTAATTTTTCTATTTATTAGTAAGTAAAAAAATGAATTTTTAGAATTATAAAATGTTTTTTGGTTGAATAATAATGTCCGTCCGTCTATACATTTGGTTTAAATGGGACGAAAATTACGATTAATTCAGGAAAAGGTGATATCTAAATTTTTATGATCACGTTCTATTTTTTCTATTTATTAGTTAGTAAACAAATGCATTTTTAGAATTCTAAAATAATTTAAGGCTGTATGGCAATGTCCGTCCGTTCGTCTATACATTTGGGCTAAATGGGTCGAAAATTCCACTTAACTCAGGGAAAGGTGATGTCAAAATGTTCATACTTTCATTTGGTTTTCATATTAATCGAAAAGTGGAAAAAAATGCTTTTCCAATTTTGATATTTTTTTTTTTTGACAGAATTCTAATGTCCGTCCATCTGTCTGCCTGTTTGTAAAATTTGCAAACTTGTTTAACTTTTGACTCAATAAAGAAACGACTCAAAATTTTCTTTGTTCGATAGAAAATTTTGTTTTTAGCCAACTACATAAAATATAATAAAATCGGTTGAAAATATTTAGCTATATATGGAAATAGATCTTGTAAAATTGAGATTTTTTAAGACTTATCAAGGATTTTAATGATATATAAAAATCTTGGAAATCGGGTAAGGAACAAAAATTCGCTATTAGTTAAACTTTTTCCATGACACTAGTACCACATTTTGAACCCCAATAGTTCCGCTCCTGATGCGTATATTGGATCGTGCTTCTACTGTCCTCTGCTAAGCCTGTGTGAAATTTCATGTAAATCCAACCAGCTGATTAGAAGTTACAGATTTATTTCAATTCTTCCCCACTGTTTAATGTTTGATAAAGCAAAGAAAATGTCTGCACTTTGCTGTTTTTTTTTTTTTTTTTTTTTTTTTTTTTGTATGAAATCTACTGGAGTTTTTTTTGAAAAAAAAAATATTTTCTCAAATCGGGCTATATATGCGCACGTAATAATATTTTAAGTTACATTCCATGAAAGTTGAAAATTTGTGTATTTTAGGACAATTTTCAAAAAAATAACAAAAATATTAGGACAAATTATAATTTACAAATACTTGAAGAAAAGTACACTAAAATAACTGAAGTTGATGGTTTTATTTTAAAATTTTACTTAGAAGACCTTTTATTTAAAATAATACACTGAAATCTGATGAAAATTGAATTTTTTACTATTTTTCAAAAATGTAAAAAGATTCTTAACTTTGACAGCTCCTTATAAGAAAACAGCATAAATTAGCTTAAAGATTTTAATTGACATTATTACAAATTTTGTCTATTTTTATTCGATACCCAACTTTGTTACAAAATTTTAAATTTTAAAATTCAATTAAGCGCCACTTTTGACACATTTTACTCCAACATGCGCCGTTTACATCATTTATTTCCCCCAAGATTTTTCTGAATTTCGCGAATCTGAGAAAAGAGTAGATCTTTTACGTGCAAAATTTTATAAAAATTGAAAGAAGCTTGGTAAATTTTTGGGCGTTCTTTCATGGAATGGACGATATATTGATTTATAGAAATCACAAAATAATAATAATTAAAAATTTTTATTTTTTAATTTTATATAGAGTTTTTTAAAAATAAAAAAAAAAAACTTTTAAAGTTGATCTTCAGTTCCCTAGCAGAGGTTGAATGTCACGGGTCTATAACATTTCGTCCAAAATATTGTATTGAATGGGTATCAAAAAATTCGTAATTTTTAGCCAATTATAAAATAATATTTTAAAAAAATTTTCGCAAAAATGTTGTTCCATAAACCTTTATTTTAATATATCATGCAAAAAAAAAAATTTACAATATTTTTCTTAAAAAATGGATAAGAATTTTATAATTTTGTTTAGCCGTAAAAGTCTAAAATATTAAAAATTTGCAATGCAGGAAGTACTGTACTGTAATACAGCGGGTGTCATAAATAAGTAAACAAACTTATCATTTCTGTTTCGCTTTAAAAAGCGGCAAATGTAGCGATGCATTTTTTTAAAAATTACATGTTTTTGATGAAGTCAATTTGTTTTCTTTTACATTGATGACAGATTCTTCAAATATTATTCCATTTTAAGTTTCTTTCTAGAGAAAGTTGAAAAGAAATCGTTTTCGGGCGAGTCAAAAATAAGTAAATAAGCAACTGTTGGCTTAATTTCTTTAATTTTTTGTTAAAAGTGAAGTTTATCGTTGAAAAATGATTTTAGCACAACAGAGATAGTTATTTGTAACATTATGAGAGAAATAAAAAATAGCTTTTTAGATTATATTAGAAAATTTGATAAAATCATAAAATTTAATTCAACCATTATTTCGACCCAAAGGATGGCAAATAGCGCACAATTAAGTGTAGGTGAACTAAGAGTAAATATCATACAATACGAAAAATGTGAATTATTGAAATATATAAAAAATCTTTAATAAAACGGCCTCTTTATTCTCAAGGTGGTTAAATGCTTCAAACACAATAAACGCTTAAGAATCACTACAAAAAGAACAGATAACAATTTAGCTTTAAAGTCCGAAAACTATGGTCTGAATTTACAACTCATAGAAAAATATATTAAGACGGAAAACATGGTCTGCAGATTATGTCTAAAAATATGAAAAATTTTGAAAATAAATCTCTGGATTGAATAGCCTATAATTCACAAAAAATATAATGTTGGCTATATCTACGTTTAGCTCTAAAATGTTTAAACTTTAACTTTTAAGTATAGAAAAGCAACACTTAAGTTTGGCGCAAAGGGCTTAGTGATTTGGAAATACATTTCTATTTATAGAATAGGAAAAAAAGAGGTTCACAAAGGTAAAATAATATCCCAGATTAACCTTAATCTGTTAAAAGGTATAAAGTTCCAAAAAGTTTTTGTTAAATTTTTGTGGATTTTATAATATAATAAGAAAATTCACATATAAATTAAGATGAATTTGATTCAAAATATATAGCTCAGGAAATAATTAACATTTCAGAGTGTCCTACTCAAAGTCAAAATGTGTCACCAATAGAAATTGCATGAAATTTAATACAAAAAAAAAAATAGAGTTCCCATAACTGACCAATCTGGTGGACTTATTTATTACTAAAATCTCCTAATTTTGTCCAGGCATATGCAGAATATATGTAGTCACTATACCGACACGTTTGGCACTAATGTATCAAAATATAGGCGGTCGTCGGTGCTATTAAAAACTTTGCTTACTTATTTATGGAGCATTGATTTTTTTTCTTCTTTAAAAAGAACCAGACTCACTAAGTAGTAATGTGTTGAATTTAATCTTTTGCTGTTTATTTTGCTAACTACATAGAAAGAAAAATGGAGTACTAAAATCTAGTATTCTATTCTCAATTTTAGCCAGAAAACGTACTTGAAAATTTAAGTACGTTTATACTACCATTTACTTAAATTAAGTAAAAATCGGGATTAATTTGTTAAACTAACCCTTATATTACTTAAATCAAGTATTAATTGCTCAAATTTACTAAAATAAATGTTGATTTGAGTACAAAACAGGATTAAATAAAAAATAACAAGTGTTTTGCTTGAATTAAGTAAACAAAGGGTTAAATCAATCCCTGAGAGAAAATGAGCGAATTAAAACTTACTCTCTCATGTGCTCTCAATATGAAGTTGTTTCATATTGAAAGCAAGTTACTGGTTATTTTCAAGGGATGAAATGTATCAGTCTGTTTTGTAAGTTTGTTGAGTGCGCGTACAGTTTTAATTAATTTTCTCGTGTTATATGTAAATGACAATGGAAGATGAACATAGTGAAGACGGGCTTTTAAAAGTACTCCTCAAAGGCTTTGATTTAGAGGAGGTGTATCAATACTTAAAAGGTAAGTAATTTAATATAGAAATAAAAACGTATAAAAAAAAAACAACAATTTGCACATAAACGCCTCAATAGATTTCTTGCTTGCTTTTTGAAAAATAAATTGTTGTGGTATTTCTATGCAAATTATTGTTTATTGACTTTTGTTTGCAAACGTCAGTATTTTTAACGGTTTTTAGTGTACGTACATAAAAAAAGAAAGAAAGATAGGCAACAAGTTCAACTTACATTTTTTTGTTTTCTTACTTATTTTTTAACAAAACAAAGCATGTAAAAAAATATTTCTAAGTAAAAACCTTGTTGCGTTTGTATGCTTGTTGTTGTTTATTTTTACGTACAACAACATCTATATATAAGGAGTGAGATCGAAAAAATCTTAACACACATTTTGCCTCATAACTTTTTTTGGAATCAATATTCAAAATTTTTTTGATCTAGTTATCATGGAAAAATACTTCAGTTATTATTTTTAATAACAATCATGTTAATTTGTCCTTATTTTCATCCAAATAAGTGTCAAAAAAGATTTACGTCCTACAAGTTATTAAAAAATTTAAAAAAATCCACATAGGTCTTACAAATAATTGGCCACAGAATTAAATGTCGTCTGTAAAAACGTTTCTAATGTTATTAAACAGTAGCAGGAAAATTTGGTTATTGATGTGAAACCTAGTTCGGTAAGAAAAAAGGACCACATGATATTGGGAAGGCCAGAAAATTGAAGGCATATTGAAAGGAACTCCAAACACATCAGGTAGAAAATCAGCTCAGTTTTCTCAATGCTTCGACTATTTGCTGCGAAAATTTAAAGCTAATGGGATAGTTGATAACATATAAAGTTCAAAAAATTTCAAACTGGAATTCTGCAAAAAAAAAAAAAAATAATAAATTACAAGCCAAAAATAGGACTCGGAATTTAAAACCAAATTTCATACAAAAATACTCAAGCTGTATAATTGACGAAGAAACGTAGGTGCTGGCAGAATCTTCGCAGCTTGTGTCTCAAAAATTTTTATTGCTAATGCTCGAAGCAATGTTGGAGATAAGTTTAAGAGCCAAAAGCAGCAAAAATTTCTTACAAAATTCATGGTATGACAAGCTTTTTGCAGTTGCGGCAAAACAGGAAAGTCATTTGATACATTCGGATCTATAAATACCAAAATATACATAAAGGAATATTTGCAAAAAAGACTTCTTCTTTTCTTAAGAAAGCACAACGTGTCCACATATTTTTGGACCCATTTGGTATCATGTCACTACGGTAAGAAAGCTCTGGAGTGGTACCAAATCAATAACATAGTTTTAGTACCAAGAGAGGTCAATTTTCAATATTGTCCATAGCTTAGACCAGTGGAGAGATATTGAGCTCTTGTGAAAAGTGAATTCAAGAGCACAAAAAAGGTGTCCCAAAATACCGAAGATTTTAACAGAAGATGTGCACACTGTTCCAAAAAAGTGACTGAAGCAACTATCAAATCTCCAAAGAAAGGGTTTTCAAAAATGGTCCACAATTTTATAATTAGTGGTTAAAATCATAAAAATTATATATTTCTGTGATCTGTGCTAAATTATCAAATGATTAAAAAAATAATGAAAACTCTAAGATCAACCGTTTCCAAGTTATTGAATATTATGTATGTTAAGAATTTTTCGATCTCACTCCTTATACATTATATATTTATAATTATATGTTACTTTTGATATCTTCGATCTACAACTTGAAAAAGAACCAATTAAGTTCAAGATACTACTTTGTTTACTTTTTTATGACACCCGCTGTATATAATTTTCCAAATTTTTCCAAAAAATTGTTCATAGAAATACCTTAATAAGTCTTCTAGCTAAACAGAATCCCATGGGAAGCATTATTTAAATATTTTTTCCATAACCAGCATAAAATTACGAATTTCTTGATACCCATTCCGATTAAAACATTTTTACACATCGTTTGAGGAGTCTTCCTACATCGAAATCTCGAAAAAGGATTTCCTCGCGACACTCTAATGTATATCATTCAATAATGGTTATGAAATATATATTTTTTTTTTTTTTCAATAATTCTTAAAAACTTGCATTTTTTATTTTGAATATTTGGATAATAATTATTATGGGTCCTTGTATGATAGTCTTTTTCTTTCTAAATACATTATTAATGTGTTGTAAAATGTTCAGATAGCCTTTTTTTTATAGAAAATTAAAAGTTTAAAAAATTATATTTTTGATAAAAATTATACAATATCTTAAATTAAAGATATTCCAACTTTAAACGTAATAACTCAAAAATTACAATTGTTGGTACTAAAAAAGAACGAAACTGTGTTCATATTTCAAACTGTAAAAAAAAAAATATTTCAGAAAAATGCAAAAAAAATTAAAAATTTAAACTGATTTAAATACAGTCGATCACGGTTATAACGGACACCGGTTATAGCGAACTATTGCTATAGCTAATACTTTTCTTCGGTCCCATTGATTTTACATGCATTTTCCATACAAATAACTACGTTTATAGCGAACACGGTTTTTGCTGACTTTTTTTTATAACTAACACATTTTTATGGTCCCAAGAAGAATATTTCATACAAAAACTATTTTTATAACGAACTAGCACAAATACTATTTTCAAATAAATAAAATTGCACATTGCAAAATTTTTCAAAAATGTAAAAACTAACAGAAATAACTTATTCATTTCAATTTAAATTATTGCACAAATAGAAATAGTTTTCATTAATTTCAATTTAAATTATGGGACAAATAAAAGAGGAATTTTATATTTACAGTTGTTGTCCTTTTTAACATAACGCACACATTTATAGAAAATAGCTAAAAATAAAAAATAAGATGATTAAAAACTAAACAAAATCGGTGTGCCTCAAAGAGTAAACATCTCAAAACATGCCGATTTCAACATCTCGGCAATAAAAGAAAGCATTGATTATAAAAAATATAATTAATCTTAATACTTCACAGGATAATTTCTGTAGTAAGTCTTCAATTATGTGGTATTGGAGCTTGATCGTGGCACTAGATCTGGCAGACGGAGACATTACAGGGTTAAGTTATTAACGGACGGAATTTTCTAGATTAGTTAAGTAACGAGTAGGCAAACTGACGAAATATTGACAAGACGTAACCTGACAATTTGCGAATGTTCTGGAGAGAATTTCAAACCTTATAAACGGACTTTTAATGGACGGGAAAGAGACAGTTATAGTTTTATCTTACGGATAATGTTCTAGTGCTTCGGAAAGTAGCGAGTAGTGCAGAACGACAATATGAAAGAGTGTGTTAGGGAATTTAGGAGAGTTATATAAGAACTGTCGAGTTGTAAAGTTGTCAGTCAAGTCGTAAAGTTATCGAAAGAAGTCTGCAGTTGCCATCTTCTGAAAGTTGTGTAGTTTTTTGAATTAGTGATAATATATTTAGTTATTATTAGTTCCAAGTAATTAAATTCAATAAACTGAATTTAAATATTCTTTATTATTTAAAATAATAAACTTGCGTTTTATTAAAAGCCACCAAGCTTAATCTAAGGGATATATATAAAAATCTCATATTTATTTAGTTTGCTAAATAAAAAAGTAATGAAATGACTGATGAATGGAAAAAATATTCTTTCCGATATATTGAAATCTTTAATAAAAGTCATAAATATAGTCCATTTTTAAATGAAAGAAATACGATTTAATTACAAATATTAGTATCGTAATGAAATACATGTATTTTGTTTCCAATTAAATTTGTTTGGAATTTTACGTATATAACGAACTACGTTTATAACTAACTAAATTTGTCGGTCCCTTCGAGTTCGTTATAACCGTGTTCGACTGTATTATTAAATTTTTATTTATAGTGTTGCAACATTACAATATAAGTACCTTGAGAATCAAATTAAAACATGCACATAGCCCATTTTTACTTAAAAATTATGTCTAAACAGTTTGTTTTGTAGATAGTAAAAAAAAAAAATTGGAAATCTACATATATCCCTTTTTGAATATAAGCCTCGATATGTTATATGAAATAAGTAGTATTAGGTACTTAGAATTATATTTATAAAAAATAATTTCTTTATTTAAGTATTACATATCTCAAGTTACATATTTACATTACACATTAACATATTGTACAAATATTAAAAAAAAATATATAACACTTTCACAGAAGATTTTTCAAAATGAACATTGTCCATTAGGATATTAACATGGTCCGTGTTATAATCTTAATAAAATACCTATTATATACACGCTTACAAATGTTTTTGTTGTAGTCTATATAATGTATACATTTATTATAATACTATATTTAACATTTACACAATAACATACATATATACTTTATAAAGAATAACCCAGTTGGCCATGTCTTCAAGACAACATCGGCGACGCGTACAAGACCCATAGTAAATTCTTGATGACATGTTGACGACAGCCCATACAATTCGTCGACGACTTTTTCAAACAAATGTCCGCTAAATCGTTAACGACATTATAAACAACAATGTCTTACAAATTGTCGTCGACGATATTATGGAGGACAATAAACGTCACTTTTAAATCGTAGATGACCATAATAACAACAATAAATTATATTGAATAAAACAAGCTGTGTATGGGAAATTATTAAAATTTTTTACATTTATTGTATAGACCCATGAAAGTCGTTATATAAGAAATACAATATTTTTCTACATTTTCGCGCTATTTCGCATGGTCTATTTTGCATCACTGTCTCTTTATTTATTTTAATTTCAACACGCTCTAAATAATCAGTTATATTTTTATTTATTTTATTTTATTTTTTTTTTTTATAAAAAATTAAATATTTTTTTAGAAACAAATAATTGTTTGACAATTGAAATTAAGGACATTGTCGCTCATATAGTCGCCAATCGGGCTGGAAGCACGACAATATGCATGCAATTGTTACTTAATTTGTCTTGAATAGATTTTTATAAACGACAAAATATACAATTTCCTGCAGACAATGTCGACGACAATATCTTCTATGATCATTTGGTCAACTGGGAAGTAAAGATATTATAAGTTTGTATTGTGTATAAAATTCTATATCATTACATTATATTTTTGTATAAAAATCTTTAAGCACGTGTCCAAATATTGTTCAACAATAATATTTTTAATTAAATTTGCCAACATCAGTATCTGTGGATGACAGTGTTTGCCATTTACAGACACACTTAACCAGACACATAAACAGAGGTAAAAGTTTCGCAGAGCATCAGTTGTAATACATATATACAAATGTAACGGGGGAAAAGTCACTAAATTAACTAACAAAGCCTAAATTCGTTACCTAAAACGCAAACCAATGTTACATCACGTTACATAAATCCGTCCACAGACTATATTTTATGTGTCACTGTTAAAGATTATACTATTTCTACAAGTACCACATGGATATGTGGAGATAAAATTAAAATTTCTAATGATAAGGGTAAATTTTTTTTCACTACCATACAATAATGTTCATTATTTTTTAATCACATTTATCGTATTTTAACTCCGTTAACACAATATTTTTCCATAAACCAGATTTTAATTTTTTTTAATTACTTTTTTGTCTATTTATCCGTTTCAGAAAATTTAAAATATGATGTCATAGATTTGTAACTATATATTTTTGCATGTTTTGACCCCAACAGCATATATTTTCAGCTTAAAGTTATGGCGCGAAAGTTATGGCGGTTTTAAGTTGAACATATAACAAATTTTGCAAACTAGAACCCAGCAAAAACTTGGTAATAACATGTAGTCACTTATAATGATGTAGTTACTTTGTAATGACAACAACATACTGTCTGCATTACATAAAAGTTGTTTAGTAACTATTTATTTATAACCCGAATGTACAGTTAGGGACAAAACTATTTGTACACCTCATATATTTCGTATACCTTCACGCACATTTTCAACAGACCCGCTGTTTTTATACTTGCTTACAATGTATTGTACTGTGGAATGTTGCAAATTTACTAAATTACTTATATTCCGGAGAGATTTTCCTTTTTTATGTTCATCAATAATTAAATTTTTAATATCCAAACTCAACTCTTTTCGCTTTCCCATTTTTGATGTGCTTATTATTCAAAACGTTAAAACCAACTTCTTATTTTGTAAAATAAAACACGATTAACGAAGAAAATATAACGGTATTTAAAAAAATCATCATACAAGAGTCCAACGTACAAATAATTGTACAAAGTACTGATGTACAAATACTTTTGTTCCGAAAGATTTTTACTTAAATTGTACTTTTTTTAACAATGTGTTATATATTAATTTATTTTTTATCAAATAATTCAATAAAAATGGACCTGAATTAAAACTACATATAATAATTTTTTATTCTTTATAAATTATTGAAGATATACGAAATGCATGGGTGTACAAATAGTTTTGTCCCTAACTGTAAATATTTATGAGCAGATTTTTAAAAATATTAATGTTGTTGTTAAGTTTTTTAAATTAAAATTTAAAAAATCTTTTTACAACTAAATACAAAAAAACATTTTATATCCTGACATTTCATTGCTTATTTATAACCTAAAATATAACTAGTTCCTATTGTTATTACTTATCATGACTTCAGTAATGCTTTAAAATCAATGCGTTGTTTAACAGCTTGGAAGTAATTAGTTATTGTAATGACATCTAAGTAATGTATAGGGTAAGTAGTTGCCTCTAATGTCATCACCGTGTTAAAATAATGAGTTATTCAGCTAATGTGTAAGTAGTGGAGAGCCATTATATTAGTTTCTTAACACATTACATGGAAACCAAAGTTTTTGCTGGGAAGTTTATGTACAATTCTGGTCAAAATTACACGTAATATCAAAACCTACTGAGTTATTCAAATAAAATGTATGATATTTTCAATGTTTGATGGTATTAGTGCAGCATATTTTAGAGTTTTCTAGTAAAATTTAAAGAATTTTCCTTTCAATAAAAATCGCGATTTTTAAAAATTTTGCGAAAAATTTGGATCGAATCTAAGTTATTTTTCCATATATTGTTTGAAAATATATTTTGTTAGAGTTTATTACAAAGAAATGCTTTTTATACCTACCATCTAGCTATGTCCGTCCGTCTGTCCCTCTGTTGAAAGCAGGATAGGGCTCGAACGGGACAACGTTTCGGCACAAATATTTGTCTTATATAAGGTTTGTTTGGGATTGAAAATGGGCAAAATCGGTTAATAAAAAAAAAGTTATAGGCTAAAAACTAGAAACGCAGGGTGTCCGTTTCATACTTTTCTGCTGATATTTCTTCAACAAAAGCATGTACGACAACGAAATTTTGTATGTGTAGTTCGGGGATCGATATAAACTCGGAAACCAAAAATGGGCGTGATCCGCCTACTTTACCGCCCCTCCCATATAACGTAATATTTTAAAAAGTTGATGGTGGGTATACAGGTTTGGCCGGGCCGTATATAACATTCGCGCTTGTTAATATTGTGATCTTTTTTTAACACAAGTAAATATTTTTTGGTCCATAAAATGTTTATCTTTCAAAATTTTTTGATGCGCGAAAAACTAATTTTTTAAAAATTTTCTCACTTCTTTTCCAAACTTTGAGACTATCTACTGCCTTGACTATTTTGGGCACATCAACGGGATATAGCGCAAAATACGCACAATTACAACAAGTAAAAATCCTTATCCCAAATTTGGTATTCGGTTAAGGGGCGCACAGACCCCGCCCGAAAAAAATGAAAAATTTAAAAAAGTGTATTTTACTGTTGAAAGTCTGTACAACAACAAAGATGGTGCAGAATTTAACTGCAAGGTCCGAATAGTATATTTATGATAGAATGAGATCAAAATGTATAAACTCGCGAAAAAAAATTGTAGAAGAATAAGAAAAACTTAAGTAATATTTAACCGTTTTTCTATGTTCTTGAAATTTGAACAACAACTATGATTATAAAAAGAACCTTATGGTGCTAAAATTTTGCACTCTATTAGTTTCAAGTGAGTACAGATCTGCAACAAGTTTGTTTAAGTTATCATTACGATAAAACTTATTAAGAATTAAAGTCAGTTTCAGCCAAGTTAAAAATTTTTGATAACGACCCATATAATATTAGGTTCTCCTGGTAAAGAATTACATTTAATAATTTTTAAATACACTTTTGGACAACTATGTGTGCTTATAATATGTGATGATAGTGGTTTCAACACTAATCCTTGTAAATAAAATTTAATATCAAAGTCATAAACATATTTTTTTTACTACATATCTTTATTTTTTGTTTTAACAGTCCTCCCATTTTTTGGTAGTCTTTAAAGGCAGCTGTAGTGAATTTATACTAAAATCGCAAATAATTTTGAACTTAATAGAAAACAAAATTGAATGAATAACAAACTTCTCTTTCCTTTTCTGTATCACTTCTAACTCTTACGCAAAGTTGTAAATAATTTTGACAACGCAAATTTTTTGGCAATAAATCTGTATCTCCAAAACTGAAATGTATTGAAGAGGATGACTTAGCTTTCATAAAAATTATCTTATAGTCACCCCGTGATAACACAAGATATGCTACAGGGTTTCAAATTTGACTACCTCGAGTATGTAAAAGTTTAAAAAAAAAATCGTTAGTTCTACAAATGAAGTCCGATTTTAAAGATTTTTATATTTCTGTAAAGTAATTAGCAAGATAAAGAAAAAATAAGCTTACTCATCTAAGTAATTTCTTACAGTTAAAAAGATATTTTCACTTGAATTTTTTATTTCTTGCCTCGACTTTCTTTAGTTTTTCGGGAATAAGTCCTGAGGTATATGAGGTAAAAAATTTTTAAAAATATTTTGTAATTTGCCATATATTTAAAAATAATATGCTGAAAGAATTTTTTTTAATCATCTTTTTTCGTCTAGACGTGAAAAATATTCAAAATCACCCTACATCAGGCATAGGTCGAAAATGGTGAATTTTGGAAAAAAAAGTTAAATTTTTATCGATTAATAATTAAAATGTTACGCGAGCTGTTGTTAATTTATTGACGATATATTATCAAAAAATAGATTCAGAACGATTTGACATTAAACTGCTACCCACTCGGCCAAAAATGAATGCACGAGAAAAGATTTCATGAAAAATGTAAATTTTTTAAACAACTTTTCTAATTGCATAAAAGAGCATATTAGCATAATATTTTCGCCATTATTGCTTATGCAATGTATAAAATATATATATACCGATCTTTCACTCCTACAAAAATCATTTAAAAGGCTTTCTAAATCAATTTTTGGAAATTTTTCAAAAATAAGCAATATTTAACAAATATAAGCGATTATTACGAATATTATCTCGTTCAACAATATAAATGTGCTTACGTATAAGCACATATGGAAATATTGTAAAACAATGAATTTGGTGAGAGTTGACCTAAGTTGTCAGTTTTGAGACCATAATATAATGCTTTTAAAACGATCCATATATACATATTATATATCAATAAATTGGCAAATAAGTCTATTTTTATATCCTTGTAATATTTTATTAGTTTTTGGAAAGTGGGTGGAGTTTTGCTTTACAAAACCATATTTTTTTGGTTTTTATATCTTTTTTATATTTTTTAATTTTGAAAAATTGGAAAAAATTTACTTGTAAAGCTTTTTAAACGATTTTTGCAGGTATGAAAGATCGATATATATTTTATATACTACATAAAAAATAACGGAGAAAATGTTATGGTAATATGCTTTTTTATGCAATTAAAAAAAGTCGTTTAAATCATTGAGTTTTTTCATAAAATCTGCTTTCCTTCATTGGTCGGAAGGGAAGCGCTTTAGTGTCAAATCATTCTAAGTCTATTTTTTGATAAAATATCGTCAATAAATTAAACAAAAGCTCGCGTGACATTTTTTTCTTTTTTTTTAATCGATAAAAATTTAATTTTTTTTTTCTAAAATTCACCATTTTCGACCAATGCTTGATATAGGGAGCAAACATAAATCAATTCAAAATTTCTTTATTAAACATTTATGTAGTCATATTTTTTGAAATATGTAAAGAAACATTTTTTTTTAACGGAACTTTGAGAAAAAAGTGAAAGAATTGTACTATATTTTTGTGAAAAATAGCTAATACTAATTTCAGACTGCTGACTTTAAATATTTTTCACGTCTAAACGCATTGAGATAATCCAAAAATTCTTTCAGCATATTGTTTTAAAATATATAGCAAATTACAAGATATTTTTACAAAATTTTTGCCTCGTATACCTCAGAACTAATTTCCGAAAAACTAATGAGTCGATGAAAAAAATCAAAAATTCAAAATTCAAGTGTAAATATATTTTTAACTGTAAGAGATAACTTAGGTGAATAAGCTTATTTTGCCAAGCACTTTACATAAGTATAAAAATCTTTAAAATCGGACTTCATTTGTAGAAGTTACGATTTTTTTTAAACTTTTACATACTCGAGGTAGTCAATTTTGACACCCTGTAGCTTTTCTTGTGTTATCACAAGGTGACTACAATATGATTTTTCTAAAAGCTTAAGTCCTACTCTACAACTCTTCCATACATTTCAATTTAATCCGAGCAGTAGTTTTGAAGACACAGATTTATTACCAAAAAACCACTGTGCAGCGGTTTGGATTCACAAGATTCATTTGAGAGCTCAATTTTTTTTTTTTTTGTTTGGTTTAAAATGAAATAAGCTTTAAGAAATTAAACTGAGAATCTAATTAGAAATATACTTAAATCGAATTTAAAGTTAAAAATATCTTTTTAGATTAATGGAGGGTTAATGTAAAAATAAAATATCGTTCATTCCATGAAAGAACGTCCGAGAATATTTTTTATGTCTTTCGATTTTAATAATATTTGGCATACGCATACCCTATGAAGCCACTTAAACATCTCTATTTTTATTTTTTTGGATTTTGATTTTTCGAAAAGTCAAAAAAATCACTAAATTTAAACACCAATATCTCTAAAAGTTGTTAACGGATTTTAATGATTTAAATTGCATATTTAAGAAGAATATGTCCACTATAAACGTAGTAATTTAGGAATAATATTATCGTTTAAAAATGCATTCATAATGCAAATGCAATTTTAGTATGCATTTTTGAAAAATTTCTACCCTTTCAATTTTTTTCTTCTTCTGATATAAAAAACATTATTATGTTTGCTAAAAATTTTAATCTGGGACAAAATGGTTCACTATTTTAAAAAAAGTTTTTAAAATATTTCTTACATTTTTTTCATACAAAAAAATTTTTTTTAAATTTTGGTATTTTTTAATTTTTGTGAGCTTCCCAGCAAAAACTTTGGTTGCCATGTAATCAGTTAAGAAGCTAATATAATGGCTCTCCACTACTTACACATTAGCTGAATAACTCATTATTTTAACACGGTGATGACATTAGAGGCAACTACTTAACTTATACATTACTTAGATGTCATTACAATAACTAATTACTTCCAAGCTGTTAAACATCGCATTGATTTTAAAGCATTACTGAAGTCATGATTAGTAATGACAATAGGAACTAGTTAAATTTTAGGTTATAATTAAGTAATGAAATGTTAGGATATAAAATATTGCCTTTGATTTATGTATCCCTTCTTCAAATATATGAATTGTTAAATGCATTATAAAAATCAATAAAAATTAATATTTTCAAAAATCTAATCATAAATATTTACATTCGGGTTATAAATAATTAGTTACTAAACAGCTTCCATGTAATGCAGACAGTATGTTGTTGTCATTACAAAGTAACTACATCCGTAACTACATGTCATTACCAAGTTTTTGCTGGGTTATTTTAAAATTAATTTTAATCATAATACTTCACAATTTGAAAACCTATTTGTCCCAGATTAAGTGCTAATGTTTTATATAATAAACGTATTTGTCTTCAATATTAAGCAAAAATAATTAAAATCAAAAGGGTAGAAATTTCTTAATAATGCATTCGAATATTGCATTCTTTTCGTAAGTGCATCATTAGTAAAAAAATTATTTTTGATTCATACATTATAATTTACAATATTTATTGTAATAAACTTTATACTAGTTTTTAAATCAATAATATCCGATGTATACTTAAAGTTATAAATTGCAAGAATGAAGTACGAGTGAAGAAATCGTACAAAAGTACAAAAGTTTTATGTGAATAAATATTTATTTTTAAAATAATAAAAATTGTTGTAAAATGATTATAAATTATTTTGTTATTGATAAAACTTAATTTTGAAGTTTTTCTTAAAATACAAAATTTAAGGAGTTTTTTAGGTTTTAAAGTAGTTGGCCCTTTTTTAAAAAAATCCCCTTTTTTGGCGACTTTTTATTTTGAAATCCCCTTTTTTGGACGCTTTTTAAAAATTCTCAACGGTAACGCTGATCGTGAATAAAATCGCGATTTTTTTTTTTTTAATTCAAAAAAATAAGAATGGAGATAATTAAATGGCTCCATAGATTATATTCGTATAAAATATGAACAAAATCGGATGACCCTCTTTAAAAAAAATTTGATTAAATTTTGATTAAATTCATCATTTATAAAAGTCATTCTTCAATTGTTGCTATATTGGAGAAATACATTATATTAAATTAGTGTTATTTTGTATTTTTGTTGACGATATGTTCTTATATTTTTTAAAAGAAGACTTTGTCAAGACAAGACTTTGTCAATCAGAATTCTCAGTAAAATCGGATATTTTAAGCATATATCTGTACAAATACACTCATATGTATGTGTGTATCTGTGTAAATATGTTTAATATAATATACATTGTATGCATATGTATGTATTTTTTTATAATCTTCACAAATTAACCCGCCATTATTGAGGGTACATGAAAGAATATCTATATTACACATATGTACTAAAATTTTTAACATATGTACATATGAACACTAAGGTGGTCCAATATAATATGAAGAAAACCAAAGTTTATCGCACGTTATAAATCATATAGATATTAGTACCAATACATTGTTCTGTATTTGTATAATTTATTTTACATTTTGTAGAAGTGTTGGTCTACAATTGGCCACGGGTCCATTTTTTAGCTCATACGCAATAGTGTAGGGTATCATACATCATCTTGACCGACTATAGTTTCTCTCTCGTTTTTTTATAAATTTGTATTTTAAGAGTGTGTGCTAAATGGTAGCAAAGTATGTAGAAAAGTAAAATTTTGAAGTATATGAGGTGAATAAAATTTCTCTAGCTCATAGGGCTACATAAATTTTTGACAATAGAATAGAAAAATTTGAAAGTCGTAAAATAAATAATAAATTAAAATAATTTGAAATTGTTTGAGATTTTTAATGTCTATTTTATAAAATTGTATTTTTTTTTTCTTTAAAACAAATAATTTTTAGAAATATATATTAATTTTGTTTAAAGTTTTGTAAAATTTTGTTAACGATTTTGTCAAAATTTATTACGGCAAAAAGTTTTCATTTGGCACAGCAAAACTATAAAATTTTTTCACCATAGGAAAATTTAAAATATCCACAGAACTTTGCTACCGTTTGTCACACGCTCTAAGTGACATTTATTTTCTTCAATAGTCATTTATTTGCCATAAAAATTAACGTAACCTATTATGGACCGATGATTCCAACATATTTTTTTTCTAAAGCATTAAATAGATATCAATAGTATTGAATAAGACTTTGCTTATAATGACTTTAAATATAAATTATGTTAAAAATTATCCGAATATTCAAAATTTAATAAAATAATATTAAAAAATGCATTGAAAATTTTACTAAAATCCTAATTTAAGAAAAATGAAAACTAATTTTAAAAACTTGTAGCTCATGATTATTGTTTGGGGTTTTTCGTGATATTTTGTTTCCCGGGAAACGGGAATCGAATTTTTAACTTCCTGTATTACAATCTAAAATTTTTTTTTAATTTTTCATAGAGGCGTTAGAAACAGTAAAATTTGTTCTATGGGATTATAAAACTACATAAATATTAAATTAAAGATTGTGTACACTGTTGACCGACGAATCACTTTAATGTACATATGTACATATTTGTGTATATGTATAACAACATTGTATAACTGGAACTGTTTGGTTTATTTTCCTTAATTTTCAATCATAACCCAAGTACATGAGTGTTTATGTACGTTCCTAATAAATTCATTTAATGCCATCACGTCCTTTGAATGTATTGCTCTTTATGCGTGAGTGCGTAAATATTTTGAAGCAAATTTTAGTTAAACAATTACAATTTGAACACTAAATTAAATGGTAATTCTGTACATACATTGTATGTATTTCGCTTCCTTTATGGTGTAGTAAAATATTTATTTGATCTGCACTTAAAAGAGCAAATATGTATGTACATTATTATTAAAACATGTATCGTTTTAAGTAAAGTAATAATGGAAAGTATAAGAGTATTGCTACATATACCCTTATATTTATTTTTAGAATAATACACCCATCGATATATTTATAAGACCAAAATTGTTTTTGATATGGAACTACAAGTTACAATTCAGGAAATATTGGGCACACATTTGAAAACAACACAGAAAAAAATATTTCAAATAATTTTTTAATAAAATTATTAATTAACTTTATATTGGAATTTAATTATATGATTTATTAATATAATTAATTTTCTAATTGGTTTTCAATTTAGTTTTTTAATAAATTGACAGCTGTTAATAAAATATAAAGAAATATTAAATATTTGTCTATAAAAGTGCAGAATTAAAATAAATTTAAGTAAATTTTCAAAAATTTTCAGCTCATTGCATCTATTTAAGGAAAAGAAGTTATAATAATATCAATTATTCTAGTTATTAATATTATAATTTTGATGATTGGAGCAAAATCAATTAAAAATTAATTAATATTACAAATTTCGTAATTGAAGTCTATTTTTACTTTTTTCTGTGAACTAAGGAAGTTTTTTCATATGTGAAAAAATTAGTTCCTTTAATCCTGTGTAAAAATAAGTGGACTTTTACTTGAGCTTCGAATGAAATAATTATAAAGCTGTAGGTCCACACCACGCGTTCTACCCTTTTTCCTTTTATAAGGAAATTAATAGCCATACCAACAGCAAATGGAGTTTTGTAGATGTATGTATACAAATATTTGTTAAATTATTCACTAATTTGAACATTTTTGTGTACAGACGTCGTTTTTGGATGAGGAGCTGACTACTTCACTACCAGTTAGCGTAGCAACTTTGGATACTGAATCCAAAGTTGCACAGTCGATGTGCCACATAGCAGCCGAAAGAAGCCAAGACGGGAGAATGATAGCGAAGCCTTCAACGAATTTTTGAATAAAATGACAAAAAGAAAGAAAGTGGGTCGCATGAAGGTTTTTTTTTCTATGGTGCGAGAAATTTTCTATGACTTACCCAGTGATGTCGTTAAGGAAGCCAAATTTTTTTCATAAATTATTTGCGTGACCAAGTGGTAGCAAATAAAAAAAGACTGATTTTTCAAACTTCTATCTAGGTGTACCCAAGGCGTATTTACAAGGTGAAGTTGTTAACCCAGCTGATTTTTGTTTTGGTTTTTCAGAAGTCAATTATTTTAAATTAAAAATAAAATTTTGTAAAAAAAATTTTTCTAATATTAATTTTGTTATATTATTGTGTTCGTGAGATATAATCCTTAATTAAAACATAATTCGTGATTTTAAATCATGTTTATGTTTTGAAACATGGAGCAAATATGCAGAAAATTTGGTAAAACAATATAAACAAAAATATAAATCCAAACACATACAATTAAAATTTTTCTTAATTTTCTTTTCTTTACAATATTTATTTTGACAGTCACAAATACTCAAAGTTGGGTTGTTGTATTTGTTGCCCTAATGCCTTAACCTTGTATGTATATGAGCCTTGGGTGTACCTAAATTAAAAAAGTATATTTGAATTTTTTCTTTGAAAAACAAAATGATTTAAAAATGAAACAAAAAGCATTTAAGTTTATAAAAAAAATGTATATTTTATTAGCTTTAAAACATATGAATTTTGAAAAGCAAAAAATAAAACGATCTTTAAATTTAAAATTGAAAAAATAATTTAATTTTTTAAATTTTATTTTTATAAAGATATTCACACAAAATGTCTCTTAGCTGGAATGCATTTCTGGTTGAATTATTGGAAGAGAATTTTGGGCCTTTTTCCAATGACTGGGTTTCTTGCCTCCACAAGCCTTCCGTAACTAATCCGTCTTTCTCTCGGTCTACAAAATCTGGTGGGCAATATGTTGCATCGTGCATTTTTGAGTAATTGTGAAGTAAAACCGTAGCGCATACAACTTTTTCAGCAGACACCGGTAACATATTCAAGGTTCCACATAAAATTCTCCACCGTGCTGTCAAAATGCCGAAAGCATTTTCTATGGTCCTGCGGGCTCTAGATAACCTTTTATTAAAGTTTTGCTTTTCATCACTTAACAGAGTCCGGGATATATCCTCATGATGTATGACTTAAGAGAAAAAGCGGCATCCCCAACTAAATATTGTGTCCGCTGGAAAATTTAAGTTTTCTGATCGCAATAGCCTTCCAAAATCCTAATGTGTTATCACTCCACCGTCGCTTTGGCTTCCATAGGCACCTATGTCAACCGCAGTGAAAGTGTAATTCGCATCGCACATACCCATTAGTACAATGATATATGTTCCTAAAAAACATAAAACTTTAATAACAAGTACATTTATAGTCTATAGTCTAGTTTATAGTCTAGTCTATAGTCTAGTCTATAGTCTAGTCTATAGTCTAGTTTATAGTCTAGTCTATAATCTAGTCTATAGTCTAGTCTACTTTATAGTCTAGTCGATCGCCCCCACATAATTCGGCAAATTCCACATATTTTTAAAATCCTCCGCTATTCGCTCCCATTCATACGTGTTTGGTAAGGATAGGTAAATGCCACTTAATTCATTCCATATAACCTCACACGTTTCCAAAACGATTCGTCTTACTACGGTCGCAGACATTTTAAACGTCAATGAGAGGTATTGCCTACTAGTGCCATGCGCTAAATAACTGAATGGGAAAGAATTATAGCATTATTTAATAATATACATAATATTAAACTTACATTAAAGTTAGGAAGAGCCGACAGTCCGCTGGTATAGCTCTCGCTGAATTCTTCTCAAGTTTATCCTACAGAATTGTGAACAGATAGTCAAAGATGTCTGGAGACATTCTTGTTGCTATCCGGAACTGTTCCTGGACGCTGTTTTTTAACTTTAGGAAAGTTGCGGCAAAAAAACCAGACACATCTCGTTCCAAGTACAAAGGACGCACCCAAAATCGTCGTTTGTTCTTTTGAAGCTTATTGTACACACTTGTAACATAAAATATTATATTCACAAACTCAATTAATTCGTATTATTAATGAAGGCTGAACATAGTACCATCAGAGGCAATTTTCGTTACAGTGGAACAAATATTTTGTTTTGCGATATAATCAATAAAAAGCAAAAAATGCGTCCTAAAGCTCATTTGAGTTATTGTTTTGTTTTTATTAAAAAAATATAGAGGAAAGTTTTGTTTTTTTATCATTGTTCTTGTAATTTTGGACTACACTAGGATGAAAATATGTGAAATTAATTTATTTACCTATGTATAAAAGTATATTTTTTGCCTCAAATTTTTGAGATATGGAATGTCTTATTCGGAATAAATTATAAAATATTTATCATATCTTAATACAAATTGGAAGAAATGTCAGTTTCCAACTAATTTATAAAAATTGCTAACCTATATAAAAAATATTTTTTAAATGTATCTTAAGGTACTTTCAGACGATAATATTTAGCGTTAAGATTTTTCGAAAGTAATATATTACGTTTTTCATCGGCATGTCAAAAAATCCGATAGAAAATCCTGAAGTATTTTACACGATAATACATATGTTATATAATATCTTTGCAATTTCTTACCATGATGAATTTTATACAAAATATTGATTAAAATATTTCCTTTATAAATATTTTTTATTTATAAAAGAATATAACATTGATACGTATGAAAATCAAAAGTTTTTGAACAATTAAAAAAAAAAAAAAATTTAAAATACCATTGGTATTTCCAAAAAAAATCATAAGTCATTTTTCATAATCAAACAATTTGTATTCAGACGATAAGTAAATATTTTCATATTAGAATTTTGGCAAATCTTAATATTGAATATTAACGTCTGAAAATACCTTTATAAAAATATTATATTACACTGTAGTTCTATAGAAATGGTCTTATAAATATTTCGATGGACGTATATCGTATTACAACATCAAAATAGCTTATTGTAACACTACAATACATAATATGGTAGCTAGTGTGTCTTTTTTGAAGATTCTATTCTAAGTTTTTTTATACCCACCATCAAAAAGATGGGGGGTATATTGATTTTGTCATTCCGTGTGTAACATGTCGAAGGAATCATCTAAGACCCCACAAAGTATATATTTTCTGGGTCCTGGTTAGATTCTGAGTCGATCTAGCTATGCCCGTCCGTCTGTCCGTCTGTTGAAAGCAGGATAGGGCTCGAACGGAGCAACGCACAAATGTTTATCTTATATAAGGTTTGTTTGGTATTAAAAATGGGCAAAATCGGTTAAGAAACAAAAAAGTTATGGGTTAAAAACTAGAAACACAGGGTGTCCGTTTTATACTTTTCTGCTGATATTTCTTCAACAAAAGCATGTACGACAACAAAATTTTGCAAGTATAGTTCGGGGATCGATATAAACTCGGAAACCAAAAATGGGCGTGGTCCGCTCACTTTACCGCCCACCTCCCATATAAGGTGAATTGACTTCAAATAGTTAAAGGAACAATGTAAACTCGGAAACAAAAAATGGGCGTGGTCCGTACACTTTACAACCCCCTTCTATATAATGCAAAATTTTAAAAAGTTGATGGTGGGTATATAGATTCGGCCGGGCCGAATATAACATTCGCGCTTGTTATATATTGATTTTGTCATTCCGTATATAACATGTCGAAAAAATCAATTAAGAACCCATAAAGTATATAATTTCTGGATCCTGATTAGATTCTGAGTCGATCTAGCTATGTTCGTCCATCTGTCCGTCTGTTAAAAGCAGGATAGGGCTCGAACGGGACAACGTAGGGTGACTAAATTTGGCTCAAATATTTACCTTATATAAGGTTTGTTTGGGATTGAAATTAAGCAAAATCGGTTATTAAATAAAAAATTTATAGGAAAAATACTAGAAACACAGGGTGTCCGTTATAGCTTCATTTCATACTTTTCTGCTGATATCTCTTAAACAAAAGTATGTTCGATAACGAAATTTTGCACAGATAGTTCGAGGGTCGATATAAACTCGGAAATAAAAAATGATGGTGGGTATACAGATTCGGCCGAGCCAAATATAACATTCAAGCTTGTTGTTCTTTATCTTTTAAATAATCACTTAAATGTAGGCGAATTTCTTAATGGTCTATTTTCCTGCCAGTTTCACGGCATGAAACTGAAGGTCTAGCGGGAGTGATAGTCCCCATACAAAGTAAATACTAATTATTGGATAACTTTAATACTGTTACAGCAAAAGTCTTAAAATTTTGAGGGAATGTCTATCTAATCCAGCCACATATTTTAAAATGAAAATGGAATGGATAGCACCAAGGGAAATGGTACCCAAGGGAAATGGTAAAAATTAAATATCGTATATGTTAAGACTATTACGGCAAAATTTTTAACATTTTGTAAGAATAACTTTCTTAATAACCTCCTTAAGTTCAGATATAAATGGGATGTGTAGGACCTAGGGAAACAATACCTTCCAAAAGAACTATTATAGTAAGAGCTATAAATTTTTTTTAGAACTATTTTATTATCATATTGTATTGATGAAATGAAAATTGAATGGATAGGGCCAGCGGTACGGGTAGCCTCTATATAATGAAAATATTAATTTTCGCATATCTGAAGGAGTAATTTACTAAAAATTTAATATTTGTACAATTAATTTTCATATCAAATTTCATATAAAGTTGATAGGATCAGGGCGAGTATAAACACCCAAATAAAAAAAAATAAAAAATTTCTGCGGCACGAGGTTTCTCAGTCAATTCAGATACACGGTATTAATAAGTACTAAGTCTCTAATCCACTTTTTTCGCGATATATCGCGATTTGTAAAATTAAGAAGGTTACAGCATATATTAAAGCATATCTCGAAATTTACTTTTCTGATTTGGTTCACTAAAATATCAAAAAATTCGAACTGAAGTTGCCTTGAAGTTATTTATATATTACTTTTAATACGGCCAACAGTTTTAGAGATATTAAGCCTAAAAAAATAGCTAATATTTCTATATAATTTGTAAATGGGTATTTCCACTAATTTGTTAATAAAATTAATATAAATTTATTGATTTCAATGAAATATGCCTTTTATTATTTACATTTTCAAATTTTAATGATTTTTAAAAAAATTGGTTTTTAAAATTTTGTATAAAATTTATTTATTATTATTTTTTATAACCTACACCACCAAAAAGCAGAAAAAAATTCTTACAAAATTCCTGGTATAACAAGCTTTTTGCAGTTGCAGCAAAACAGGAAAGTCATTTGATACATTCGGATATATAAATACCAAAATATACATCAAGGAATATTTGCCAAAAAGACTACTTTTCATAAGAGAGCACAACGTGTCCACACATTTTTGGTTCGATTTGGTATCATGTCACTACGGTAAGAAAGCTCTGGAATGGTACCAAAACAAAAACATAGTTTTTGTACCAAGAGAGGTAAATTTTCCTAATTATCCATAGCTTAGACCAGTGGAGAGATATTGAGCTCTTGTGAAAAGTGAATTGAAGAGCACAAAAAAGGTGTCCTACTATACCGAATATTTTAAAAGAATATGTGCACACTGTTCCAAAAAAGTGACTGAAGCAACTATCAAATCTCTAACGGAAGGGTTTTCAAAAATGGTCCACAAGTTCATAAGTAGTCGTTAGAACTATAAAAGTTATATTTTTCTGTGATGTGTAATAAATTTTGAATTAAAAAAAAAAAAAAACAATGAAAACTCTATGATCAATCGTTTCCAAATTATTGAATATTATATATGCTAAGGCTTTTACGATCGCACTCCTTATGTTAATATTTAACACAAATAAGCTTTATATAAGTAAAAATAAAATTATATGGATCGGAATGGTGTAGGGTATCATATGGTCGGTCTTGACCGACTATATTTTTCTCGTTTTATCATAAAATAGGCTTAATATCTTCATAACTTTTCACCGTTAATTCAAAAAAGTGGATTTGAAGATTAGTACTTATTAATACCCTTTATCCGAATTTAATAATAAATTCTATGCCGCGGAATCAGTGCTTCCCTGTGTAATAAATTAATATAACATACATTTCTATATTTATAGAAAAATAATTATGAGGAAACAACTAAATAGTCAGCAATAAAAATATAATTATTTATCATTAATTTAATTAATTATCTCCTGTAATAATGTTACAAATATCTAAGAAGTTTCGTTCTATAAATATACAACTTAAATTATACAAGAAAATGCAAAGGAAAATTTACTATATATATCGTCGGTGCGTTGACGGCAATTTCTATACTCAATTTTTCAAAATATTTTTATTGGACCATTTTAAAGCTTTATAGGTCGTTTATTTCCAAATTCATCAAAAGGATTAATTTCTTATAAAAAGTAAATTGTTATTCGAAAACACTTAAGACTTCTTGTCAGCGCACCAGCGATATGTATATTCGTAGGTATATAAGTGTATTAGGGCTATGAGAGTTTACTAAATTTGTACAATAAATTTTGTAGTCTATTATATATTCCATAAAAGTATTTTTTGCATTATCATCATGATTAACTATAATGTATTGAAAAGGTTTTTATAATTAAATTAACACAAGATTAAAATTTATTCAAAATATTGTGTATTCATTAGTAGGGATATATGTATACATGTGCTCGGTTGCTGTTAGATAACTATTTTTTATATTTATTTTAATTGTTATTTCAGCCTTGAAAAGGATGGATAAAAAATTAGTTTCGTATAAACCAAAGTAAGTATATATATATTTAATTTTTAATATGATTCGTTAATCAATTTGAATAAACCATAAGTCAAGTGTATTGATTTGTGTAATATTAATTAATAACAAAATTATGTTTAAATATTAAGCGATTTTATACCATACATATTTATTACTAATTAATGATATATGTCATATACATATGTACATATTTATTGTTTTTTTATGTATGTACTTATGTACTTACATATAAATAAAGTATACTTATGCTCCATAGAGAATACAGGTTACGTACATAACATGTAAATGTTAGTGGTTTTAGCTAATATTAAGACAACAATTAGATACTGACTAATTAAATGTTTAACTACTAATTTAAATATAACGAGAGAAAAAGATATAGTCGGTCAAGCCCGACCATATGATACCCTACACCCAGCGTTACCGTTTGGCGACTTTAGTCGCCATTTGCCCCTTTTTCAACCACCTGGCCACTTTTTTGGCCCCTTTTTTAAATGGCGACTAAATGGCGACTTTTTAAGACTATGTGCTAAATTACGATAAACTAAGTTGTTTGAAATATATCGACCCATTATATATTAATTTCAACAAATAAATTAATAATTTTGGAACTGTCTTATAGTATAGTGATATAAAAAACCGCGGAGTATTTATAAATGAACTGAAACTGTTAGTAATTAAAAATAATAATAAAGTTTATCATCATATACCAAATTTTTTGGACTGAATTGTAAAAATAAAAAAAAGATTCGATGAATACTTATATCCTAATTTAAATTTTTACGTTCCTAAGAGCAATCTCTCTCGGCAACTTGTTTTTTGTTTTTACTAAATTATCAAAAACAAGAAATAGTTTATCTAACATACTTACGGCAATACTTGTGAATTCATGCGTTCCATCCTAAATTTGAAAGTCTAGAGTACGAGTGAAGAACTCCTACAAAAGTACAGGAGTTTAACTAATTAAAAGAGGATTGTGTGCTAAATATTTTTGTGAATAAATCTTTATTTTTGCAATAATAAAAATTGTTGTAAAATAATAATAAATTATTTTGTTGTTAATAGAACTGAATTTTGTAGTTTTTCTTAAAACACAATAATTTGTTGGTATCAAATAAAAAAATTTCAAGGAGTTTTTTAGGTTTTAAAGTAGTTGGCCCCTTTTTTGGCGACTTTTTATTTTGAAATCCCCTTTTTTGGACACTTTTTAAAAATTCTCAACGGTAACGCTGCCTATACCATTGTGTACATTATAATTCGAGGAGGGGTCTTTTATTAGACTTGGAGTCAAATGTGGACCGATACTCATAAGTGTAAAATAAAACATACGAACACAGAATATTACGTTGATGCTGACATGTATATGAATTTATTCACTTTTGGGTGATTCCCGAAAGAGGGCCTTATATGGGAGCTATGGTAAATTATCTTTTTAAAATTTGGCACTATCATTTATGTTTATATAAAACTTATTTGTTTCGAATATTAACTTGATACTAACGGGATTTATGCCCGTTAAAGTGATTTTTTGAAAAGGGGTTTATATGGGAGCTATGGTTAATTATGGACCGATCTTTTAAAAAATCGGCACACTTATTTAGACTTATATAAGACTTACATGTTCCAAATTTCATTAAACTATTGCTATATTTAAGGGATTTATGATCGTTAAACCCTTTTCCGGGAGGACATTTGTATGGGGGCTAGGTGAAATAATAGACCGATCATAACCAACTTCAATAGGCTTCGTCCCTGGACTAGAAGAAACCTGTGTACCAAATTTCATTAATTTTGTAGTTTGATTACAAGGTTCGCATGGACGGACAGACGGACGGACATCGTTAAATCGACTCAGAAAGCGATTCTAAGCCGATTGGTATAAATTAAGGTGGGTCTTAGACCAATATTTTTGGGTGTTACAAACATCAGCACAAACGCATTATACCCTCCCCACCTATGGTGGTGTAGTGTATAATAAAAATGAGAAATATTGTTATTTAAAGTGATATACATATCTTTACGTTTTTTTTTAAAAAATGTGAAAGCGAAATAAAATCTAATAAATAGAAATCTATAGGCTATGTGCTTTCAAAATTTTATGAAATTCGAAAGACACTTTCGTTAAATTTTTGAGCATTCTTTCATGAAATTGTCACTATATACATATGTATAATTTTTCTTTTTTACTCAATTTTTTAATAAAAAAATTATACGACATAAATTTTAAAAAGCCTAAAGCAATAAGACTAAATAATAAAAAAAAAATTTTCTACGGTTCATAAAATCACATTTTAGTACAATATGTAAAAAATTTTTCGATGAAGAATCGAATCATTTTCATTTACCCCTTATGAAGAAAATCGTATACCCAATGCGAAAAAATATGATAAAATAAAATTAATGTTTAAGTCGCGATATAGTTTCAGAAATTAAAATAGTAAATTTTTATTTCACAGAGAAAAGAGATTCGTTGAGGCAACCAAATTTTTAGCCAATTGAATTCAGTCGGTTCCACCAACTAGCTCTAAAATAGTTTTCAATAGTTGAATATAGTTTTTATATTTACCGAATATTTTATTTCCTAACGCCATATAATGTACACAGAAATAATTTTCATTATGGCAACCGAATGTGCTTTTACTAATTCAGTCCTATCTACATACAAATCAATTGCAATTGCCGAATTTTTAATTTCCATAAATTGATTTTGTCATTCCGTGTGTAGCATCTAAAAAATCATTTAAGACTACATAAAGTATATATTTTCTGGGTCCTGGTTAAATTCTGAGTCGATCTAGCTATGTCCGTCCGTCTGTCCATCTGTCTGTTGAAAGCAGGATAGGGTTCGAACGGGACAACCTAGGGAGATAAAATTTGGCTCAAATATTTATCTTATATAAGGTTTGTTTGGAATTGGGCAAAGTGCCCTTTGTAGCTTCATTTCATACTTTTCTGCTGAAATCTCTTGAAATATTTTACAGATAGTTTGGGTATACAGTGGCGGCCATGAGGTTAGCACACTTGCTACTGCCTATCTTTAAAAGCAAATATTTCCTGTATTTCTTTATTTTTTTTTTTTTTTTAATATTTCTTTTATATACGTGTCACATGTCTTGCTAAGACCACGTCACAATATATTCATTGTCATTCCTTTATATACCTTTGCTGTTTTTCTGTTCACATAGAATAACCGTCAAAAAAACACTGGACAGTATTTTAGCACAAAATAAAAAAAAAATTATTCACATTTAAAAAAAGTAACAAAACAAAAAACTTATTTCACTATAAACTTAGTACTTAGTTGGGTAACCATTATTTTTTATTACAGCTGCCAATCTCCTTGACATACTTTCCACAAGTCCCATACAGCGCTCCACTGAAATAGCATACCAAGCCTTTTCTATTTCTGTTCATAAATCGGCCAAATTTTTAGGTTTTGCTCTCATTACGTGCTGCTCCACATCAATCCAAAGGTTCTCAATAGGATTGAGATCCAGATATTGGGCTGGCAATTTTAACACGTTAATATTGTTCTCTTCCCAGCAACTCCTCACTAAGCGTGAGGAGTGTTTTGGGTCATTGTCGTGCATAAAACTCCACCTAAGTAGCATGTTGTCCTCTGCATAAGGCATCATTGTATTTAGTGGTATATTTTGGTATACATATTGGTCCATACGTCTAACAATCTTGCATATAGGACCAACGCCATGCCCACAAAAAGCTTCCCACACCATCACATTCCCTCCACAGTGTTTTATTGTTTTAGAAGTGTACTTTGGATTATGTTGCATGTTTGGAGGACGCCATACATACCTCTTACCATCCGATCCGAATCTACAAAACTTGGATTCATCACTCCAGAGAACATTTTGCAAAAAAACTAATGGCTTTTCCAAATGCTCACGAGCAAAGCACAACCGATCCCGTAGGTTCTTATTTGAAACGTGTGGCTTATGCTGAGAAATGCATCCACGTAAGTTTTGTTCATTAAATGTTCTTCTTATTGTTCTGCAGGTCACGTTGATACCATATTTTCTTGAAATTTCCCTCTGGATTACGGTGGAGCTTTTAAAAGAATCTTCGAAAAAGGTTCTATATATTAAAGAATCCTCGTTACGTGACGTTTTTCTTGGCCTAGGAGCCTGTGTAAAATTTTTAAATGTTTCATACTTCCAAATATGGTTTAGTGCATTATAAACCATCTTTCTGGAACATTCAAAAGTATTAGCAATCTCACTTATGCTTATTCCTCTTGAGTATATCTGTTGTTCCTCTGTACACTACTTTTTTTTAGACATGTCTAAATAATGTTTATTTATTTAATTTTTTATCTTCATTGATGAAATAATATCTAAAATTACCAACTAATCATTTATATTCACAAAAAACATATAAAAATTTTTTTAGGCTTATTTTGCCTATTACTGCACTTAAATTAAAAATTAAAAGAGAATTGCGATAGAATGCAAAAAATAAAAAATAACGGGACTTATTGCAGACACCATAAACAACACTAAAAATCAAAAATTTTAGTAAATCATTGTAGTGAGACGGTAATGAAACAGTAGATATGATGTGTGCTAACCTCATGGCCACCACTGTATATAAACTTGGAAACAAAAATGTAACGTAAAATTTGAAAAAGTTGATGGTGGCTTGTTTAGTGTTGACAAGGCCCAAGGTCAGCGATTTTTATGAAAAAAAAAAAAAAAAAAAAAAAAAAAAAAAAAAAATTTATTATATGTAAAATATCGAAAAAATAATAACTACGTTTTTAGTTTTTAAAAAAAAAAAAAAAAGTACACTGGGCAGTCATCCCTAACAAAAATTATTAAGAAAAATTGGTAAACGGAAGAAGTAGTATAAAATGCAATCAAATGCAAAATATACATTCGTTTTTTGACGATTTTTTCTTATTTATGTTTCAAGATGAGGACACTTTTTTGGAAAGAATGTTGTGCATCGCAGGATATCAATTTATAAGCACTTTCTAACATAAATTCAATCAAACGCATTGGCTAAAATCCAGATACATGTTGATGTATACTTTTGCACAATTGCCAGTTATTAACAATTGTTATATCCTAAAGATACTTTATATGTCTAACTTCGTCTTTTCATTAGAATTTTATGAAGACTCATTGAACTATTCATTAATTCAACTTCACCCATATGGTAATTGCAGTCCTTTATAATTTTAGGACACAGATTAATTTTAGCGGTTCTATTGAGTCGTTAAGTAACTCTTGGTTGGGGAACAACTTTTGTGTCTTAAGTGCAAGCAGGCGAATATGTTTTGTTTGATCTACGAGAATTTTGCGTCTGACTCTCGAATTGGCTAGGGTTTATCATCGAGTGAATCTACATTCATAGGTTTCGAGACTTTTCTTCTGTCATATCCATTCGGATTATATAAAACTAAGAATTGATATTAATGAAGATCATAAAACTCAAGAACTGAATACGGGAATGCTTACTTTCTTTACGAAAATATAGATTGGCGAAATGTCGAGAATTAACAATAAAAAGTTTTGACATATAAGCTGCAAAGTTTCTTCGTCAATTATACGGCTTGAGTATTTTTGTATGAAATTTGGTTTTAATTTCCGTGTCCTGTTCTTGTCTTCTAAATTTTTTGCAGCATACCTGTTTGGAACTTTTTGGATTTTATATGTTATCAACTCTGCATTAGCTTTAACTTTTCGCACCAAATAGTCTGAGCACTGAGATAACTGAGCTGTTTTTCCACCAGATGTGTTTGGAGTTCCTCTCAATATGTTTTCAATTTTCTGGCCTTCCCAATATCATGTGGGAAGGCCAGGTTTTATATTAATTATTATATTCTCCTAATACTGTTTAATAACATTATAAACAGTTCGACGGCAGAAATTTAATTCTGTGCCCAATTATTTGTAGGACCTATTTGGATTTTTTTGAATTTTTTTAATAATTTGTAGCACGTAAATCTTTTTCGTCACTCATTTTACAGAGTACTCCTTACAGAGTACATGTTTTGCTCCGATGTAAGTTGACACTAATTTATCATTATATTATCCTTCCAAGATAGCGAAGTTTCATCTATTCCAATTATATACGCAATATATTCTTAACTGGTCCCATGTTCGAATTTCAGCATACTCTAAATGTAATGTAAAAAAGTTGTCCAAATAAAAAATGTAATTTTGACCTTGGTTCGAATTGTACTAAATATGTTGAGATTCTGCATCAATTAAATCCCCCTCGTTTGTATCATTATTGAGCATACAGATAAAATAGTTCTGAAGAGACACGTTTATGTCATTAACATCCTGATTCATATTTTCATCATTGTCTGCAACTTATCACCTGCATTTGAATTGTCGTTTTATATCAATGAGCAAAATTTAGATCACCACTTTCATTATAGATATCCTAAATACTATCATCACCTATAATTACGGTATTACAAATTAGTTCACATATGTCATCATCAGACATAACAAACTACCTCGAATAAAAGTTAAAGTTATTCACAAAAGTGCATATAAACTAAATTTTAGTAATTAAAAAATGATATTAAACAAAAAAAAAAAAAAAAAATCTAAAAAACTTCATTAGTTAGTCCCATACGAAAATGCCACTGATAATAAGCACAAATACCATGTGTGACAGAAATCAAGCTTTAGCTGTAAACGCCTAGTGTATCCGGAAAATTATAATTTCTAGAGAATTGTTTCCTTATATCAGTATATTTTTCAATATCTTTAAAGAACATAGTTCAAAGTATGGCAATATTTTTTTTCGCTTAAAAATATTTATAGGCTCTCAGATTTTGCACTTTGAAAAATGTCGTTTATTTAATTTTAATAAAAAATATTTTTTGATTTCATTTTGAAATATTTCCAAAACGGCGTAATTTAGAAATAAAAAATATTTTTTTTTTAAAGACATGTTATGTTTTAAACGATATAAAACCAATTTAAGAACAATTTAACGAAAATTGTGCACGTAGGATTTTTTTTAATGGTTGTATCTTTAAAGATACCAGGGGCATTTAAGGATTAATGAGTATTATTTTATAATTATTTTAATTCTAATGCTAGAAATGCTAATTTGAGATTAACAATTAGGACATTGTTAACTCTTTTAAAAAACAATTTCATAAATTAACAACATAATTAAATTTTTTAATTTAATTTTTTCTAAGTGTTTCTGAAGTACGAAAAAAGATTTAATTTTTAGCTTATTAATACCTTTTATTGTAATTTTTGTATTTAGTAGTTTAGGATTTTAAATTTTGTAAACATATTTTTTTTCTTCCAATTTAAATATACATACGTATAAATAAGAAAGTATCCCTCAATCAGTCCTTTTTGCCCTTTAGCAACAATCTTTTTTACTTCTCTTTATGATTTCATACTACTTACGCTTTAATCTTTAGTGGGAAAAAGGAGAAAAAAGTTTTTGAATATTTTATTATCTACCTTCTTAAACGTTTTTATTTTGTTTGTTTTTAAAGTATTTATGTACAGAAAAAAGTAAAAAATGTTTTTAATTATCAAAATGATTCATTCAATTTAAAAAAATGTTTAAAGTTGCACCTCTCACCAAAATTATTATATCAATTGCTAATAATTGTAAAAATTTTAAAATAAAAAATTTTTTCCAATTAAACACTTTTAGGATTTTAATTAAATAAATAATTTCATAAAATAAAAATTTTAAACAACACAATAATTAAATAAATCAAAAAGTTTATTGGAAAAAAAATTTGTTTTTAATTAAATGAATTAAGTTGATAATTGCATGAATTATGTTTGTTAATTAAAAAAAAAAATTTTTTTTGAACTTTATTTTTATTTTTGCTTTTCTTTTTACATTGTTATAAAAAATTAATGTCAATTATATTTTTATTTTTCTAATTTCTTCTTGTATAAATTCTATTGCTCCATGTTATTAGGAGTCCAATAAAAGAAGTATCAGATTTATATTGCATTATTTCTTTGCTCCTTTGAAGTGATGATGGAAGATCACAAAAATTATACGATTTAGTTCCTTGTGTGCCCTAAGATAACATGGAATGAAGTACATTACGTTTTTAATTTAATGAATTGTACTTACAGGATAATACCACACACAGTTTGATTTCAACGCCATTCCTTTATTAATTTTACATCCTCCCAAGCAGTGTTACCGTTTGGCGACTTTAGTCGCTAATTGCCCCTTTTTCAACCACTTGGCCACTTTTTTGGCCCCTTTTTTTAATGGCGACTAAATGGCGACTTTTTGAGACTATGTGCTAAATGGCGAGAAATTAAGTTGTTTGAAATATATCGATCTATTATATATTAATTTAAACAAATAAATTAATTATTTTGAGATTGTTTCACAGTATAGTGATAAAAAAGGCAGCGGAGTATTTATAAATGAACTGAAACTGTTAGTAATTATAATCATCATATGCCGAATCCTTTTGGACTGGATTGAGAAAGTAAAAAAAGCAGATACAATGAATACTTATATCCTAATTTATATTTTTACATTCCTCGTAGGGGGTACGTGTTTTTCCTTTTTTTTACTAAACTATCTTAAATAAAAAATAGTTTGTCCAAAAGACATTTCTAAAATTGCTTCGACGGGGATTTGAAAGACTGGAATACGAGTGAAGACCTCGTACAAATGTAGAGAAGTGTGATTAATAAAAAGAGGATTGTATGTCAACTATTTTTGTGAATAAAGTTTAATTTTTGCAATAATAAAAATTGTTATAAAATAATTATAAAGAATTTATTTTGTTAGTAATAGAATTGGATTTAATAGTTTTTCTTAAAATACATTTTTTTTTTTTTTTTGTTTTTGTTTTATCAAATAAACAAATTTTAATGAGCTTTTTTAGGTTTTAAAGCAGTTGGCCCCTTTTTTTTCAAAAAATCCGCTTTTTTGGCGACTTTTTATTTTGAAATCCCCTTTTTTTGACACTTTTTAAAAATTCTCAACGGTAACGCTGCTCCCAAGCTGTTGTTTACTTTTTCTATAAGTATAAAAAAATCACAGAAATGCAATAAATATTATATATCAATATATATACATGAATATTTACATACAAACTTATATAAGATGTTTAAGCCGTAAAATATCCTTGTTTTCTACCCACCAAACATTTTTTAGAACATTTTTTTCCAAATAAAAATATTTTCAAATATTTTCCAATTTTATTTTAGTAACTTTATTAGACGTCATATTTATTGTTTTATTTTTCGTAATCTTTGTTAATTAAAAAATTTTATGTTATAATTTTTTCTGTTTTTGTACATAATTTCTAACATAGAATAATTTAAAAATTGTTTTTGTTTTCATTTAAAACAGGACGATTTTCAAGAAAAATAAAAAAGTAAATAAATATTGAAAATAGGTAGCAACAACAAAAACGTGAAATCGAATTTATTACTTATGTTTAAAAATGTTGGATAATAAAGTGAAGTTTATCTAAAGATTTTTTCTTGAAATCGCTTTATAAACAAATATTTTGTGATTAAAAATAACAAAGACATGAAGAAAACTAATTCTTTGAAAGTAATTTTACAAATGTAGTTAATTATAGTCCTTTATATTATTTTACTTATTTTTTCGCCTATTGTTTAAACGAATAAATTAATTGGAATGGGCGTTCAAATCATTAAGCATTTTGTGCACTTCGTGATTATTTTGGTCAACATAATCGACCAAATGTGTCCACAATCGGGAGAATTGTGTGCAAATTTCAGCAAACCGGGTATGTAGGAAATGTACATGACGAGGTAGCCGTCTACCTCGTCGTGCCCAACAATTTTTTTTGTTTATTTTTGTTTATATATAATTTTATGTAAAAATATCAGTGTTCGATATGATAGTAAATTCTCCAATATCATGTTATGAATTTGCTTCAAATACTTAGAGATACTGCATTTTATTTTAAAACCATAAATATATCTGGCAATGTTATTGTATGCTACTTTTAGTCGCCTTTTGTTAAGACCATCGCAGCTGGAAAAAAGCTCACATTCATATAACACAGGGTAGGCAGTAGATACGTTTTTGCAAGTAGCATTCGGATATGTATTGGGGTATAATACTGTGACATCCATAAATTCCTCAACATTCCAAATATTTTGCAACAATTTGATTTAACATGATTTGCCCAATCATGCTTTTTATTACATATGATGCCTAAGTTCTCTGCTGTATTAACAATGTCAATTTTAGAGTTATTTATCATTATAGATGGAAGACAAGTTAAAATATACTTTGATTGACCAATAAGTATAGCTACAGATTTCGTTGAATTTAGACTGAGATTGAACATCATAGCGGACTCTTTGTGGCCAGAAATTGAGGATATGTACCCGGACTATATGTGGTTCCAGCAGGATTGTGCCACTTGCCACACAGCCAACGAAATTGCACAAGAAATTCAATGGTCGTGTTATCTCACGTCGTGGCGATGTTAATTGGCCGTCACGATCATTTTATTTGGATATTTAAAACAAAAAGTGTACGTCAATAAGCCAAGCACAATTCAAGAGCTAAAGAATGAGATAATTCGGCACATTAACGACATTTAACCTCAATTATATCTCAGAGTCATTGAAAATATGGACCCATCGCACAGTGTCCCATTTCAAAAATAAAATGGAAATAAATCTGAAATTTCCGAACGGATGATCAGTATGGGCTTATCTTATCTCTTTTAGTTTATGAGATATTCGGCTTCAAAGATTAAACATTTTACATTTTGACCTACCTTGGTGAAGTTTTTTCCAGTGTTTCGAATGGCTGCTTAAAGCAGTAGTAATTTTCTAAACAGTTGCTTTTTTTACAGCATCTTGCTGAAACAAGTTTACTTGATTCAGTTATCCACCACATACTAACTAAACGCATTTTGCTGCTCACACACAAAACTGATTTAAGCAGCATCCAGCTTTTATTTTGTTCAGCAGTCAAATGAAGTAAGCAGCGCACACACTCAGTTTTTTACTCAGCCAAGTTGATTTTACGTCTTAGTCGTGTGCGCTCAGCACAACGTAGAAACCTTTTTCAGCAACGTAAGAACAACTGGATAGTAAGACTGTACAGTTCTGCGCAGTCAATATACAAAGTTGTTTGGTTATGGTTTTTACATTTAAGAAGGAAAATGAAGTGGTATAGTTTTTAAATGAAAACAAATAGAAAACGGTACAATAAAATACTATGAATTGTATTAAAGATATTTATATGTAGATTTATTAATTTTAATTAAAAAACAAAAATTTTTTGTATAATATATTTATTTGCAATTTATTTAAATTTTTTGTAGAATTTTTATAAAAATATTAGATAATATTTAATATTAGTAGATAAAAAAATATTAACTAAATATTAAATGTTGTTTAAATTAAAGAAAAAAATTTAAAGAAAATGTTTGTTCTTTTGAATAAGAAAATTTTGTTATTTTGTATAATTTTCTTTGTTTTGATCTATTAAAGAAATTTGTAGTTAAGCTTAACTTTTGGACCCAATAAAAGCAATTGAATTAAAACGTTAATTGTAATACGATATTTTTATTTTTTTAAATAAAGGGTGGTTCAAAGAGCTTTTTGTCATTTTTAAAATGCAATAACTGAGAAACTAATTATATATATATTTTTATAACCTGATATAAGTCCTAATAATATTTATATGTATACAATACTATACTGGTCGGAATCGTATGTTTTAACGAAATAATAAAAAAAAAAAAATTTGGACACTTTCGGTAAAAATTATGGCTTAGTTGAAGATGGAGGCGTACGTGTACATTTGGAAGAAAAATTATATATTTTAAATTTGCAATACATATGACTATTCAGTGGAAAAAAGTAGAAAAAAGTAGTTCTAACAATTGTATATTTGACTCATTGATTATACAAGTATGTAAAATTTATGTCGAATTTTCTGTATTTTTTCATCGATATTGTTAGTAAGTTAGAAGTTGCGAAATAATAATCACTAGATCATTAATACAAATAAGAGTAAATTATCTCAAAAATTGTTTATATTTGTAAATAAATTGTCGCTTTTTTAAATATTGAACAAAATTAATCAAAAAATTACAAAGTACTACAAAACCTGGGGGGTTATTTTGTAACTAAATTCGAAAGGAAAATCTTTTGAATTTGTATACTTTATACATTGAAAGTGTTTTCTTTCGAATTGAATTACACAATAAACCCCCTGGTAGACAGAAATTATTCTGAACATAATGGCCCAAGTTTTTTTTATTATCTAGGGAATTTCAAGTCTCAAAATATATATTATTAAATAAATCTTAATCACAGAATTCAAAATATCTTAACTTTTATTAAATTGATAAAGGATTATATTTAGTAGAAAAAATAAAAATTTTAATTTTAGAGTAGATCCGTGTGAGTGAAAAATAACTATATGAAATTTAAAAATTGTTCCTAACATATGGACCTACTATTCCGAAAGATATAACATGGAATGTAGCACCCCAACAAAAAAGGAACTAATAAAGATCTGAAAAAGTCATGAATTTAACATGTGTTGTCATTGGAAGGAAGTACTTAGTGGTGAAAAAGAGCTGCAGAAGTTCTTTTTCTAACCCATGATTGTTATTGGTAATATGTTCTTCTTCTATATTTCTAGTTCAATTCTTTTGAAGTACTTCCTTTAAAACAATGTTTATAAAATTTAATAACAAAAAGTCTGTTTTAGAGCTATCAAAATATAATGAATATGATTCAAAATTTATAAAATTTAAACTTTCTTAGAAATTCATTTTCTTAGAAATTCATTTCCCGCTAAAAATTAATTAATTTTAATTTTTTTGGAAGTAATTATTATTAAATTTTAAAAAAGTTGAAACAAAGTAGTTGTAACGAAAAAGTTGTTCAAAAGTTAAACAAAGTGTATATATACTTTGTTCTACTTTTGAAGAGATGAAAATGTTCTTTTTTGGAAGCTCTTGATCGCTTTTTTTTTTTTTTTGCTGTGACTTTTTAAATAAAAATTAGCGCATTATAATTTGACTTGTTAATGTTTTAGAATATTTAAATTTTGAAATAAATAGAATATTTCTTTGATAAATTGTTTAATTGACTATATTTTGCCGTTTAAAACCACATTCAACTTTTATTTATTAGCAAATGATCTGTTTAATTTTGATTCGTTTGTTATTATTAAAAATATTTCATTACTCAACAACCCTTCAACTCCAATTCCAATTTGTAAATAGTGACATAATTTAACTAAAAGAGAGTTACATATATAATTTCCAAGCAGTTGGTTATATTTTATAAAACTGATAATTTATTATAACTTACGTGTAAGCCATTATACTTCCGTAAATCTTAAAAATTATATAAATGTTACTTACAGTGCTATTCTGTAATTCTTGACAATTATCATTAATTAATAATTACTTATTTTATGCTTTTATGACTATCACCAAAAATATATAAACAATTTTTTTTTTTTCAAAGCCGGAATAAAAAAATATAATAAAATAAATATAAATATATAAAAATGTAATGTCTTTTTTATCTTTACAAAATTTCTATATTTGTTAAATGAAAAACTTTTTTTATTTAAAATTAATAATATAAAGATATATGTATGTAATATCTTCAATAAAATTCATATTATTTTATTGGACCGTTTTCTATTTGTTTTCATTTAAAATAATAAACTTCATTTTCCTTCTAAAATTTAAAAACAAAAACCAAACAACGTTGTGTAATAGATCAAAATAAAGAAAGTTATACAAAATAACAACAGTTTCTTCTTATTGCATATAACAAAAATGTTTTTAATTTTTTCTTAAATTTAAACAACATTTAATATTTAGTTAATATTTTTTCATCTACTAATATTAAATATTATCTAATATTTTTATAAAAGTTCTACAAAAATTTTAAATAAATTGTAAATAAATATATTATATAAAAAATTTTTGCTTTTTTAATTAAAATTAATAAATCTACATATTGTACCGTTTTCTATTTGATTTCATTTAAAAAAACAAACAAACAAAAAAAAAAAAACAACTTCATTTTCCTTCTTAAATGTATAAACAAAAACCAAACAACTTTGTAAATCAACTGTACAGAACTATACAGTCTTACTATCCAGTTGTTCTTACGTTGCTGAAAAATGTTTCTACGTTGTGCTGAGCGCACACGACTAAGACGTAAAATCAACTTGGCTGAGTAAAAAACTGAGTGTGTGCGCTGCTTACTTCATTTGACTGCTGAACAAAATAAAAACTGGTTGCTGCTTATTTCAGTTTTGTGTTTGAACAGTAAATTTTGTTAAGTAAGCATGTGACCGAAAATGAAAACATAAACTGTTTTCAGCGCAGTCGCCAGTTGAAAAAAAATTTTTGTGTGCTTAAAATTAAACGCTGGTTTTTTCATTATAGCGGGTCCAAACTTCACCTGATCTTTTGGAAATATTGTTTATTTTATTAACAAAAAATAACAATAACTTAGTAGTGAAAAAGAGCTACAGAAGTTCTTTTTTAACCCATGGTTGTCATTGATAGGATGTTATTCTTTTATACTTCTTGTTCATTGCTTTAGAATCACTTCTCTTTAAACTATGTTTGTACAATTTTTTAATAAAAAATCAGTTTTTTCCCTATTAAATAATAATAAAAATGCTTTAAAATTTGTAATATTTAAATTTTGTTAGAAATTGTTACCACTTTTTTCCGCTAAAAATTAATTTATTTTCACTTTTTTTTAAGTAATTATTAAGAACTTCCAAAAAAGTTTAAAATATACACTTTGTTCCACTTTTGAAGTTGTGAGAATGTTCTTTTTTTGGAAGAACATCATCGCTTTTTGCTGGGTTTCTATAGCGAACAGTTTGTGTTCTGCCAGATAAATATGGATTCAACCAGTTAATACATAAATTAGTAACTTCTATTAATTGTAGTTTCTTTATTAGAAGTTAATGATTTACTTTATCAAAAGTTTTACTGAAGTCTGTATAGATGACAAAAGTTTGTTTCTTCTGAAAAAAGCCACGATTTATTGCTCTTGTAAGTTGAATTAGATTAGTTATGGTGAAACATCGTTTTTGAAAACCATGTTGGTACGGGGATATTAGGTACGAAACTTGATAACAGAATCAGTAAATAATTTTTCAAAAAGTTAATTCTACTCAGTTTTGCTATACATCTGTAATTTTAAATTTCTACCTTATTGCCGGACTTAAATAAAGAAATAATATAAGATTCCTTCCAAATATTGATATATATAATTGATATTCAGCACAATTTATTAAGATACAACTTGGAATTCTAACAGGACCAAAATTATAAAAGAATTTCAGCTTTTTAGCCCCTTTGAAACCATACAAGAATCAATATATGAAACAAATATTGATTTGCCCTTCGACCATCTTATATGGATAGTTGACAGTATTATCATAGGGTAAACTGGAGTATGTAATTAAGATAATTATTTATATTTACAGCATAACCTGATGCAGTTTGCTTAAGAGTCATTGTAGAAGAAATTTATCAGTTCGAAGAAAAAAACTACTCGTTATAGTTTTTTTCTTCGAACTGATAAATTTATAGAATGTTCAAGGATTTTGATTCAAGTTTCAATTTTATTTGGATAACGTGTGTAGTGAAATTTGTATAATCTAATGTATTCGGCACGGCATACAGAATATTTTAAGCAGATAGTCAACAGGAGATCCAAAACATATAAATATTTTGCAGAATTATTTTTTTATTTTATTTTTAGACATAGCCAAATCTTTATTATTCCAAGATGGTCCAGAGAGTGATTTAAAACATTTTTGTCGGAATACATAAATTCATAAAGGACAATATTTTGCCACAAAAATCTGTAGCAGAGAATCAGAATAACTTGATACAAGTATCCAACTGGCATGTTAAACAATGAAAAAATAATTTTCATTAGTTTATTTGCAGTCTACACGAGCCTTTTTCTTGTTCGCATATTGAACAAAATGTTGTGCGCACATGTATTTGGATAGTGTGGACCCAACTTGTTCATATTTTGTTCTTGTCCACACAATTATTCGAACAACCATGTCTGCAATCAAACGTCATTTTGTATGCAGAAAAGGAGGCGCTACACGTAAAAGTATCGAAGCGAAACTGACGGCAAACAAAAAAATTATGATTTGTTCGACAAATGTACTGCCCACTGAAAACAAAATGAAAAAAATTTTGTGTGTTGCTCTGCCAACGCACAGTGGGGTCAAGCGCAAATTTTTTGGTAATAAATCTGTAGCTCCTAAACAACTGATCGGATTAAATTGAAATGTATGGAAGATTTGTAGAGGAGAACCTAAGCTTTCAGAAAAATCATATTGTACTCACCCTGTGATAAAATAAGCTAAGCAACAGGGTGTCAAAGTTGACTACCTCGGGTATGTAAAAGTTTCAAAAAATCGTAACTTTTACAAATTAAGTCCGATTTTAAAGATTTTTAAATTTATGTAAAGTGCTTTGCTAGATATGCTTACTATCCTCAGTTATCTCTTACAGTTAAAAGGATATTTACGTTTGAATTTTTGATATTTTGCCTCGACTTTCTTTAGTTTTTCGGAAATAAATTCTGAGATATATGAGGTAAAATTCTTTTTGAAATATTCTGCAATTTTCTATATATTTTAATTATCTCAATTTATCTAGGCGTGAAAAATATTCATTCGTATTAAGTCAGCACTCTGAAATTAGTATGAAAAATGGCTATTTTTTCAAAAATATAGTTCTATTCTTTAACTTTTTTCTCAAAGTTCCGTTAATAAAAAATTTGTTTCTTTATATATTTCAAAAGACAAGACTTAAAAAATGCTTAATACAGAAATTTTGAACCGATTTAGGCTTGCACCCTTCATCCAGCGTTGGTCGAAAATGGTAAATTTTAGGAAAAAGTTTAATTTTTATCGATTAATAAAAAAAAAAAATGTCACGAAAGTTTTTTTTTAAGTTTAAGTTTTAAGTTCGGACGTTAAATGCATAACGGGAGCGAGGGTCCTAAAGTTGGACACCTTGGGTGTTCGAAAAATTTAAAACGTGTTTTCGCTATAGCGGGTCCAAATTTCACTCGATTTTTTTTTGAAAAAATTTTTTTTTTTTATTAACAATAAATAACAAAATTGTGGAAAAAGTCCCAAAAAAACTTTCAAAATTTTTGCTATATATTCCTCATCGATATCGGGGAGCAAAAATGTCTATTACCAAAAAATTAAAAACACATCAAACTTTGTAAAAAATATAATTATTTTTCAATTCCAGCTTTTTGATTTGAGAAATTGAGGCAAAAAAATGGGTAAATTTTGAGAGACCCTGGTTCACACAGTATTAAAGTTTTTAACTTTTTTCCTTCACACAATTCCTTATAAAGTAATCTTTCAGAAAAGTATAAACACTATATATCGACCCTGCGCTGACTAAATTACCTATGTAATTTTCAATAACTTTTCAGGAAAGCTAAAAAACTGTTTAATTTCGCAGTTTTTTCGTTACTTTGCTAAATTATTACTAAATTTTGTCATTTAAGAATAGGCTTAATAACACAAATTATGCGCATTATGAAAAAGAACCAAATTTTTTGCTCATTTTGGAGAAAATCAACGAAAAAGTTACATAGGTAATTTTGTGGCGCAATTTTTTTAAGATACGTTTTTGCTTATCTTTTTGTATATTCTTAAGTTTATTTAAATTTGAGTTGTAACTATGGAAGAAGGTATTATTAGTAATATATTGGGCAAGTTTCAAATTCCTAAGAAGATTGGAGCATGCTACTAAACAATAATTTGTTAATGAACTCAGAAAAATTTTCCAAAAAGATAAAACAAATATTCTTTCTAATATTAGTATTATGTTATATATAGTATTAAGTAGATTATTTTGTAAATCATAGACCAGTTAAAATATCGTCAAATGCTTTTGTGATTTTATGTATGACCAGTATGGGTTCTAAATGCACCAATAAAAAAAATTTTCAAAATTTTTACATAGGTAATTTAGTCAGCGCAGGGAAGATATGTTATTTAAGAATTTTTTTTTTAACTCAAAAAGAACGTAACTACCTTTTTCGCAAAAAAACGGCGAAAAATCTACTTTTTAAAAAAATCAAATTCAAATGCATATAACTTTTGATTCCGTAAAGATTTTGTTATTTATTGTTAATAAAATAAAAACTATTTCAAAAAAATCGAGTGAAATTTGGACCCACTATAGCGAAAACACTTTACCAATATAGGTCCAAAAACAAAAATTTTAATCTTTGAAGCCAAATATCTCTTAAACTAAAAGAGATAACTTACATATACGAGGATATTTTTTGTAGATCTCGACTAGCAAAATACACTCACATAAAAATCTTTTAAATCGGCTGAGATATAACGAATCTGGATAGTTTTAAATTTTTCGAACAACCAAGGTGTCCAACTTTAGGACCCTCTGGACCCGCCCCCGTTACGCCTATAACGTTCAAAGTCAAAACTTAAACTCTCCTATATCTCTACTAACACTCTCGGAAATTTCATTGAAATCGGACAAGTGCACAGAAAAAATATTTCAAACAATTTTTTAATAAAATTATTAATTAACTTTATATTGGAATTTAATTATATGATTTATTAATATAATTAATTTTCCAATTGGTTTTCAGTTTTGTTTTTTAATAAATTGAAAGCTGTTAATAAAATATAAAGAAAAACTAAATACTTGTCTATAAAAGTACAGAAATAAAATAAATTTAAGTAAATTTTCAAAAATGTTCAGCTCATTGCATCTATTTAAGGAAAAGAAGTAATAATAATACCAATTATTCTAGTTATTAATAATATCATTTTGATGATTGGAGCAAAATCAATTAAAAATTAATTAATATTACAAATTTCGTAATTGAAGTCCATTTTTACTTTTTTCTGTGTGGTTTGGGAATTCCAAATTTATTTCCATTTTATTATTTGAATGGGACACTGTGCGATGTTTTGTTCTGTTTGTAGTGTAAGCGAGAAAAAGAAAAAGAGCATATTGAATATTAACAGAATATGGTGACGAAGGAGGAATGTAACAGAACGTTACGATTATCTTCTTATACTTAAGTTTAACAATCACAAAAATAAATTCAATATCAAGAGATGCGTTAATTTCTAGGAGCTTAAAAAATAAGTTACTGGATACAGCACTTCACCACCATTAGTACTACGCTCGCGACGATAATTAGTGTAAACACTATGATATGGTTATTGATGTCGAAACTTTTAATAAATAAATTTGATAATGTCATTCTTAAGCCACAAACGTTTTGATAAACAATAGAGATCGAAACACGAGTAAAATTATTTAGTTTTTTGAAACATTCTGTTCACGCTGAGGAGGAACTCCAATATTTTTGTAATATATATTTGCCAAAAATATATAATAGAGTCATTCCATTTAAAACCAACCAGCTGATTTTCTCACCTCTTCCGAATTTGATAATATTTGGTACAATTATTATTCTTGTCAAAACTAAGACTAATTCAAAATTTCAGATAATTTTATCAAGTGGTTCGCGAAATATCGCGGTTTGAAAGTGCAAAATAGATACTTACAGAGAACATTCAAAATGGTTCCATCCTCCACATATATATTTTTCACGAATTTTAAAATACCACATTTTGAAAAACGCGACCGCGAAATTTAATTCGCGAATTATACACCAATAAAATTCAACATAAAAACATGTTTCAGGTATCATTTTAAAGGTAATTTCATTACCTTTAAATATTTTCCTTAATGAACATTGTGACGAAAATACTTTGGAAGATATTTGTATTTTTAAAAAGACAATTTTCCTCATTTTTGAGATATTATAAATCGCGAACTATCGGGGTAATCAAACTTAAACTCGGCATTTGCTTTACCAGCGTCAATATTAACATTCTTGCCCAATTTTATTACATTCGGGTGATTTTTGGAAGAAATTGGCCATTTTTCTATTTTATTACAAACAAAACAATACAAATTGCAATAAATATTTCTTATTTATTGTGACATTTATTGTAATAACTCCTAAAATATTGCGAGTCCCAGAATGCCACTTACCACACTTATAAAAAAAACTTTTTCATCATTAACATATATTTTTTTTTAAATTTTTAAAAAGACCACTTTTCGAGATATTTACCCGCGAACGAAAAATCGCGAGTTATGGACCATTTTGATGCTGAGAAAAAAAGTCATGTTATACATCATATTAAAGGTAATTTTGATACCTTTACTATGACATCTCAATAAATCTTATATAATAAATACCTCGAAAGATATTTGTAATTTTGTGTATGCAACTTTGTACATATTTGCACTTTCAAACCGCAATATTTCGCGAACCACTTGAAAAAATTATCTGAAATTTTGAATTAGTCTTAGTTTTGAAAAGATTGTATGAATGTACCTAATATCATTAAATTCGGAGAGGAAGTCAAAAATTGGATTTTTTTCGTGTTGGTTTTAAATGGAATGACTCAATAGTATTTTATCCATTACACTTAAAATTGTAAGCTTAAAACTTTGTGATTAAACGAATTCTAATATACATATGAATATTTTCCTGCTTTTAAAATCTTCTAAATATTTTCAAGCTTTTTGCAAATTTGGGACTTTAATTTTCCTTTTTTATTATTTAGCAAATTCCTGTTAAAAAATGTACATTTACATATTTATTTGTTAGAATTTTCCTATTACTTTTAAAGGTTCAAATTAAACAGCATTTGAAATTTGTTTCTGTTGTTGGTATATTCGTTTTTTTTTTTATTTGGAAGTCAACTCTAACACAGTAACGTAAATAAAATGTCACATTAAAAAGAAATATGTCACAGGCATACAAATTACAAAAATGATTGATTTGAAATGAATTTTGCACATTATTTTCAGTCAATCCTAAATATAAGCAAAATGTATGAATGTGTTGTTTGTATAAAAAAAAAGAAACTCACACAAGCAAACAAATAGAAATTATTTGTAAGTGTAAACAGAAATAAATTTTGCTATAGACTTGTTTACCACAATTATTTATGATGATGGTAAGAAAAATAATATAAGGGTGAAGTTTTTACATATCGGCAGTATAAGTCGGCATTTCTTGACGGTACTCAAATGCAAATGTTTCAGAAATTTCAGGGAAAGTTATTATTGTGTTCTAGAGGAAATACATATATTATTTATATTAAATCTTATCTACATTCAGTATTTATAAAAAGAACGCAAATTTTGGGAACTAATAAAATATTCCACCAATTCAAGTGAGTATTAAAATTCCCCCCATCGGTATTAAAAAATATTGATGATACCATAATATTTATAAAAATTACATCAATGTACTATAAAGAAGCTTTAAATATATTAATAGCCTTATTCTGTATTTTTTCGTTCTTTCTGTTAATGTACAGAAACGAAAACGATAACAGTAAATTTTTGTATTCTGTTTTATTCATTACGTTTAACATTTTAAGAATATGTTAAAATTACATCCATTACGTTTTGTCATTATACAAATTTTGTATAATTGCCAGTTTAAAATTTTGCAATTTTCAGAGGTGTTATGAAACAAATATTAATTTAAATTTTTTACCTATTTTAATCTAGCAACAAAATAGGTTTTTCAAATTAATGGCAGTTGTTAGTTTTTGTCAATAAAAATAAATATAAAAATAAAATATATATTTTTTTTACAATATTTTGATATAAATATCCCAAAATATTTTTAAAAATGAAATGGGCAAAGAAAAAGATGATGATTTTGCTTTGAAGGACTTAGAAAATCGCTTTGAAGGATTTATAATCTACAGAAATTTGGAGACTTATTGAAAATCTTTAAAAAACATTGGGGCTTCGGCGGAATTTATGAAGATCAATCAAATTACAATTAAAAATACATTACAATGCCAGTATTTTTTTGCGTATAAAGCATATTAAATAAATTACTCAGGAAAAATCATCATAAAAAGTCATTTGTTTCACTTATGGTAATGAAAACCTCCATTGAATAGTTTTTAAGAATAGTGTGTTTCCTTGTTGTTCAACTACATATTGTTAAATACAAAAATATCAGCACCTGTTTACTTGAGACTATTCTTTTCACATTTTTAAGGACAACTTTTGTAACTTATATGATCCTTGCATCTTAAGAAATATTAGGAATTTTGATTGTTAATTAACCCCAATTAAAAGATTATTCAAGTTAATTTTTACACATAAAAATGCACAAAATTGCATTAGTAGAAACTTGGCAAATCAAAGTGTGTTTTTGTCCATCTTTGACCATGGAACTTATATGACATTCTCCATAAATGTACAGTTTATCAATAACATATATCATATATATTTATATAAACCACCTTATTTTCCTTGCAAAATTTCATTTTAGCAAACAAATTTACTTATCACTTTCAAGATACATATCGTTGAAAGTGACAAGTAAATTCGTTCCTAACAGTGAATTTACATAGTAAATTTCTGTTATGATAACGTATTTAATGTTAATTACAGACTTTCCTCCTGTTAAATACAATATTATGATTACGGAATACAAATTTCAAAAAATTCATGTTATCATCGTTAACAGAACGAAAGTGTTATAGAATTATGCTATAAATATAAACATTTTTAGAATCAAATTGCATATATAGTTAAGAACCCATTTTGATTTATTTAAGTAAATATGTATTTTATGTACAACCCTTTTCTTTTGTGATTTGGTACATGTGTTTATGAGCTTAGAATATATATTTACTGAATCGTTAATATTTCTACATATAGGTATATTGTAATCTGCTGAATTTTTTTGTAAAGTTTTTCAAAGAATACACAGAAAAGTAGCTAAAGTGGTATAAGGAACAAATGATAAAAAGCGTTACTATGTGTAACAAACGATTTTAGAATTTTAATTTTTTTACGATATTTTGTAAAACACATTGAAGCATATACAAATATTTGTATGTTTTATTTTATTTGGTAAACCTTCAATAACAACTTCAATATTATTAAAAAAAAAAAAAAAAAAAACATATAAAGAAATTCTTTTACATACTTAAATGTAAACTGATACAATTGTTAATGTGTTGACAAGACCAATTTCTTAAATTAAAAAATTTTTTTGTACAAAAAAGGTAACAAATACTTACGTTCATATATATATTTACTGTACAAATTGTTAGAAGTATTGAATCAAAAAGAATTATGGTTTCTATCGACAACAAATGTAACCACAACAACACAAGTAAGTAGGTATTAAAGTTCTAGGAACGTGTGTTATAAAAACACAATATAAAAATAAATAACAAACAAAAAGGGAAATTAAATTATCCTAAATTAAACATAAAATAAATTTTCGAATTTAAAAATTACAAAATTTATTTATTTATTTTAAATCTTACATGTTTTTTATAAGATTTTTTGGTATTATATTACATTGCACAGTGGAGCAAAATCGAAAATTTTTGGAAATAGATCTGTAGCTTCTGATCGGCTGGTTGGATTTGCATGAAATTCGGTATAGGCATAGCAGAGGAGCGTACAATGTTAAGTTTGGAAGGGGGACCCAACAGACTCGTCAGGAGCGGAGCTAAGGTCATCTTTGTTTTTCATCCGATTTCAAATATGTTTATATATTATTGTAGGCTCTGATAAGATCTACCAAAAACATGCGTGCCTGTTCTATTTATCTCTTATAGTTTTTGAGATATTTGCGTTTAAATCTTTAAGTACCTTTGAATATTCTTTGTCCAGTTTTTTCATATACAATCGTGTTCAATATAATAGTAGCGCCATATGTAACAGGTTTACGTTCAATAAAATGAAGATGTTTTGTTAATTTCAAAAAATGTTTTTTCTTAGTTTTTTAATAACCTTAAATAACTGAGATATTGGAAAAAAACCGAAGATACTACCAAAAAATCGTATTTGTTGTCGGCTTTTCTCGGCTCCTATACAAGCTAGCGACTTCGTTTTTGCACGAAAAATTCAAAATCATTTTTCAAATTTTTTCTTCAAAAATCGGTCCAATATACCCCAGATATCGGCCAAAACACATTTTTAGACTTTTTGAAGCTCCTATATAAGCTTCGGGTTTCGCTATTGAACAGGTTGGTCATAAATATTTTTACAAAATTTCGGTTTTTCTAATCAACCAAATTCGTCCATATGGTTATGGGCCAAAAACTAAAGAAAAAATTAATAATATAAATACACAGAAAAATATTTATATTAAGCGTTGTTGTTGTTTTTTATATATATTTTTGTTTGTTTGTATGGGCAAGTAGCTTAGTAAGCAATAACAGTAATGTAATGATTAACATTGTTGTCCTTGTTGTTGTTTGTATATGCAGTCAGATTGTATATGCAGTCAGTTTGTATATATGTACATACATACATACATACATACATACATACATACATACATACATACATACATACATACATACATACAAAAATATATAAATATTCAATTGTTGTTGTTGTTTATATTTTTAAAGCAATGCTTGTTATGACTGCTTTTTTTCGTATTTAAATGTTCGTAGTTTGGAAAAAAATTTAGATTTATAAATGTGAAAATATGAAAGCATATGTTAAGGCGAAAATTTTATTATTTGTCGGAAAGATGGTATTATGATGTCGGTAAGATGGTAATATGGTAATATAGTAATACGCTAATATGGTGAAGGGTATCAAAGATTCGGCACAGCCGAATTTTATAAAAAATATGTAAATCTTAAAATTAAATATTATAATTCAGATAAAATACTTAAAGAGATTAAATACACAAGAAATTAGCTGTGCAAAATAATAGTAGCATCGATAAAAGACAAAATATTGGGCATTCATGTTACTTCTTATCCAAAATATGGACCATGATATGAAAAACACCCCCAAATGTTGATTTTCCCACCACTGTGCTTGAGGGACTTAAATACATTTTGGGTCATATTATTTGTTATTTTGTCCCGTCACATATATTCTTTTCACATGCGTCCCATATGCATCAAAGAGAGCTACTTTGGATGCATTTGTGCAGAGAATGTGCGCCATTCGAATGGGGCCAGTCGGAGTAAAGTATCGCGAAATAAGGGCGATTGCGTACCTGTCTATAGTAAAAAGTTTTCTCTGAAATCTTTCTTAAAATTTTTTTTTAAAGATTCAGCTCTAAGGAAGGTTTATGGGTTTGAGTTCACCATTCGCTTTGTACGCGTATAGTCACTTGGAAGATATTTTTACTTGCGATTTGGTGTTTCTTGGTTTGGATTATATTTTCAAAAATTTACAATAACTGTAGGAGAACATTGGACAACTTTTTTGCATAAATTGGTATGTTTTACCTTCTCAAGGTATTTTTACCATTAAATTACGGAAGCAAAAGTACATTGTAAACACAGTACACAACTACATAATTTACTTAAAATTCATTTGGAACCTTATTACTGTTTTCCAATGTTAATAATTTTGCTACTATCATTTAGCATAGACAAAAACCAAGAGGCTTGAGTAAAATAACGGTAACTTCAAAAGATGCATAGAAAAAGAAATATTATTATTTTTTTTTTTATAATTATTGTCCCTGTTCAAGATTTTCATATAAATAAATTTATTTTTGAATTCCTTGTCTAGGAATTGAGCAACAACAAAAACTCCAAAGTATGTTTTAATGCTACTATTTGTTTGCACACAACTACTATTTTGTGCTACAATTTCTTTTTACACACAGCTGTGGTCAAGGTACACACCCTTCCGAAATTAACCCATTTTATATGAAATTTTTGAATTTAGTCTATATTTTCCAAAATATAAAAAATCTCAAAGCACGAATTGGCAAACGGAATTCCGATTGAAAACTTTTGTTGAAAGTAAAAATATGGATTTCATATCCGAAAATGTGAAAAAAAATCCATTTTTGGGATTTTCGGCGTATTTTTTTGGGAATTATGGGATTCTTTTGCTATGTCTATACCGAATTTCACGCAAATCCAACCAGCCGATGAGAAGTTTATTTTTATTTATTTCCAAAAATGTTCGATTCTGTCCCACTGTGCATTTTGCAGCTATACGTATTAACACACGAATGCAAGTGTGCGTACTTAATATACATTCAATGGTAAATTTAAATATTATTTAAAAAATACCCTGCAGTCAATGGTGACTGTCCGAAACCAGTTACTTGACTGACTACGTTAGGGCACCACTAGTCACTTTACTAACCACATGGGGATGTCCTAGGAAGAAGTGTATTGGCACCAAAGGACCAAAAGGTGGCGATATTGTGACTAGTACGAAAAAATCAATTCATAAGAATCCTTTTACTGGTGAAATCGAGTCAGTCACCTGACAATCTTATTAACTGGTCACTTTACCAATTAGGTGACTAGTTACTTTAAAATGTCCGAGCCTCCTTTGCAAAAACGAAGTCCCTAGTATATATAGAGGCTTCAGAAACTGGAAAACCGGTTCTAAAAAACGGTTTTTAAGAATATCTCCGCAATGTATGAACCGATTTTGCTTAATTTCAATAGCAAAATTCTCGAAAGGATTTCCGATCGTTTGGTATATACATTACATATGCCAGTTATCGGTGGGCTTAATAAATGCCATTTCAACTGACACACGAACATGGTCCTATCGTCATCATTTCTTACAAGGATTCCGAAAATATACACTTTTTTGCTCTCCGACGAAAATTGTGGAAATTACAAACGGAATGACAAACTTATATATACCCTTTACACCTGTGGTGAAGTGTATAATATTTTAAAAAAATGTTATAGATAAACTTATATGAGGAAAATCAAAAAATTTCGAAATTTGTTCAAACCTACTGTCTTGTAGCGCCAAAGTTTGTTTTAAAATTAGGAAAAGTTTTGATGTCTTTTTGTAGATCTTACCAAATAACTAAGAAATCCTAAATTTTGAATTATTCGCGTAAAGCCTCATGGAAATACAGGCATTTAAAACTAAAAATAGTAGAAAAACTGAGTTGAAACTTTCGAGAATTTTTGGATTCATTTTAGTATTGCACTGACAATGTACAACTTATTGACTTAAACCAAGACAAGACTTAGGAAATTCATTTGCTGTAGAACAAGTATCCGGTTTACTATGCGTTGAAAAATTAAACCTAAAATTTACGACTTTTGAAAATCTGCCGTTTTTTATAGATAATTTGCGGCATTAAGTGAATTTAAATTTAGAGGCCGGAATTTTAAAGACTAGGTAATTACCTACAGTTTAACGGTCTAGCATCATAACAAACTTTCATATAATTGGCGTTAGTATTTCCAAAAGTATGTTTTTTTGCTACTGACAAATTACGCTTTTATAGAAATTGTCCAATTATTTAACGGTTTTTACGTTATTATTTAATTACCTTAAATTTCATCTGGAATGGTCCACCTCCAATTATACATTTCTTTATTAACCATTTATGGAGCCTTGTCTTTTTAAATATGTAAAGAAAAAAAAAATTTTTTATCTTGAAAGAATTGTTTTGAATTCCATAGCTCCATATTGGCTTTAGAATTGTGTTGTAAAGCAATAATTTACAGTCTAATCTCAGCTTAGAATTTCTTCCAATAAGCCAGTTAACCTCAAGAGCATTCAAAATAATTTGGGTTAACTTTGCTTCAATATGCGTTTTCCATGTAAGGCGTCGATCTAGATGCATACCAAGGTATTTAACCTCCGTTTGTTGGGGTATAGCTTGGTTATTTATTCGAATTGTTGGACATGATTCTCTCCTCAATTTGAAGGTTATATGTATGCATTTCTGTTCGTTTACTTTTATCTTCCATTGCTTTAATACATGATCTTGCAGGATAGATGCTTCTTGGGGGTTTTCATGAACGCCTAGAATAGCTGTGTCGTCTGCAAATGTTGATAAATGGGTTTGACTATTTGTTGGCATATCAGAGCTTCCCTGCGGTACGCCTGCTGTTATAGGCTGGGGTGAACTTAGGAAGAATAAACTTCCGTTGAGTTAAATAGCTTTCAAATAGCTTAGTGTATTTGTGGGTAAATTTACTCTTATTTCAAAAGCTTGCGAAACGTCGATAAATAGAGCAGAACAATATTTATTTTTTTTTGGATATTTTTTTTTTTTGATACAACATTAACAAGTCTGTGAGTTTGTTCAATAGTTCTATGTTTTCTTCTAAAACCAAATTGATGGTTCGGGATGCAATCAGTTCGATTCATTATTATGTTCAACATGTTCATTAATAGCTTCTCGAACAGCTTTGATATATTTGATAACAGGCTGATGGGTCTTTACGATTCTACTTTAGTGTGATCTTTTCCTGGCTTTGGTATCATAGAAATCAACGAAACCTTCCATTCTGGTGGATAGCATTCAAGGCGTTATATAGCGTTGAAAATAAAAAGTATTATTTTTAACGCTGTCCGGGGTAGCACCAAAAGCATTTTGTTACTGATTTTATCAATACCAGGAGCTTTTTTGGAGTTTAAATCAAAAATAGCCTCCTCGATCTCTCGAATCTCAAAACAAAGGGATTCAACTGCTCTATAATGCGATACAACAGGTGGCAACTCTATTATGTCATCTGATAAATTTGGGGTAAACACATTCTTTAGATAACTAACGAATATATTCCCCTTTTCGCTGTCGTTTCTTGCCCAGCCTCCATTTGTATTACGTAGAGGAGTACTGCTTAAAATTGGTCTTTTTTTGTACACCCAGAGAAATATCAATCACATACGTGTTGAAAACGATACCATTCTGTGTCAATAGTGTATCTACACCGTATGTGTTTAAATTAAACACTGCGTGTTCAATTCTTATTGAAAATCAATACCTAATTTGGTACCAAGTTGAAACCATTTCGGTATCAAATTGTTAAATTACATATGTTTTCTATTAAATTTGTTAACGAAAGGTATTAAAAAGCTGTTACCGGAAATTACCAATGTGAGTACAACCGTTGTTGATTTTGAATCGAATTTTTTCCCTTAGTGTAGCTCGCCATAATGAGTAATTTGAATATGGTGTTGCATCTAGGTTTTCCAAATATTTTGTAAGTGATTCAGTTTTTCGATACTCTAGAAGCTTATTAAGGCGTTGTTGGCATTCTCTTAATTTCGATTTGAGTTGGGGGTATCTATGGAGTTGCCACTCTCTTCGAACTCTTCTTTTTTCATATATTTTCTATGCAGTGAGTGCTGATATATTTTCTATATTTCAACCAGTTAATTCTAGTGTTTGGTATCGCTAAATTACTAAATTAAATTTCTCGGGGGTTAAATAGAGCAACAAAGTTGGGTGAATGATCTGAAGATAATTCCAATGAAGATTCCACATTAATAAGTTCCAATGAAAAGTTTTTTACAACTGCAAAATCGATGACATCCGGTATTTTATTTGGATCAGTAGGCCAATATGTAGGTTCTCCACTCGTAATTACATTCAATCCCATTTTAGAAATTGTTTCAAACAAAACACGACGTTTCGGGTTAGTCAGTTGTGATCCCCAGAATGTATGCTTAGCATTATAATCGCCAGCTGCCAGGAAACAGGGTCCTAGTGATTTATAATAAGTTTCATATTGATTTTCCGATATTGAAAATCTAGGGGGTGAGTATATCGATGAAATCACTAAGTTTTGATGAAAATCTTCAAGGCAAATTGTAGTAGCTTGAAGATATTCTTCGCAAAAATCACACATCAAGTAGTGTTTAATAGGAGTTTTTATCAAAATAGCCGAGCCTCCACATGATCTACCTCTGGGGTCTTTAGTGTTATAAAAGGCATATCCATTCATCTTAAATCTCAAAATGATTAATTTATTTGTTGAAGTTAATCCATTATATATTATCGATATATTTCAAACAACTTAGTTTCTCGTCGTTTAGCACATAGTCTTAGAAAGTCGCCATTTAAAAAAGCGGCCAAAAAAATGGTCTGATGGTTGAAAATGGGGCAATTGACGACTAAAGTCTGACACTGATGTCAGATTATTCTGTTAAGAATGACTAACTAATTAAATGAGTTATTTTCCTCTTTGAAGTAATGTTGGAAAGTTTTTTGTTAACTTTTTACACACATGGATAAAATTATTTTAGTCATCCAAATTATTTGTTCAGTTAAAAATTAGTTGATTTGCGCTTTTCACTTAAATATTTTATTTAAACAAAAAATAGTATGCAAATGTTAAACCAAATTAATAAAAACAAGCGCGAATGTTATATTCAGCCCGGCCGAATCTATATACCCACCATCAACTTTTTCAATTTTTACGTTATATAGGAAGGGGCGGTAAAGTGGGCAGTAAAGCGGGCGGACCACGCCCATTTTTTGTTTCCGAGTTTACATTGGTCCTTGAACTATTTGAAAACAATTTCGTTGATATTCACCTTATATGGGAGGTGGGCGGTAAAGTGGGCGGACCATGCCCATTTTTGGTTTCCGAGTTTACATCGGTCCACGAACTATACATGCAAAATTTCGTTGTCGTATATGCTGTTGTTGAAGAAATATCAGCAGAAAAGTATAAAACGGACACCCTGTGTTTCTAGTTTTTAGCTCATAACTTTTTTTATTAACCGATTTTGCCCATTTGCAACCCCAAACAAACCTTATATAAGACAAATATTTGTGCCAAATTTCGTCTCCCTACGTTCTCCCGTTCGAGCCCTATCCTGCTTTCAACAGACGGACAGACGGACGGACATAGCTAGATCGACTCAGAATCGAACCAGGACCCAGAAAATATATACTTTGTGGGGTCTTAGATGATTCCTTCGACATGTTACCCACGGAATGACAAAATCAATATACCCCCCCTCTTTTTGATGGTGGGTATAAAAATAGATACCCAGCAAAAAAGGAACTGAAAAAGTCATGATTTTAACATTGCGTCAGTGATGCCAGATAAAATTTAAGAAAAATCCCTCTGTTTAGTTGAAAAATATCCTTTTTCCCCTTTTTTTAGAAAACATTTTCCCTCCATTTTTCTCTCCTCCTTAAAATCGCTATTTTTTAAAAAAACTAAACAAATTTTAGTAAAAATGCATTGAAATTTACATAAATGTAGTTTTTCTTTATAACTCAATAAAAAATATACAAAAATATTTTAAACAAAGAACGAAAACACTGTAAATTTCCATTCGGAAAATTAAGATTTCTTTTTTTAAATGACTGTGTATGATAAAACTGCATTTTTTGCTTTTTTATTTAAAATGTTTGTCGTTTTTTGAGTTAAATTTATACGTTTTTAAATTCCCTTTATTTTGACAAAAATTAAAATTCCCTCCCTCTTTCCCTTCGATTAAATTTGCCTTAAAAATTCCCTCAAAAAGGGAAAATTCCATCCATCTGACATCACTGCATTGCGTTGTCATTGGAAAGAAGTACTTAGTGGTGAAAAAGAGCTGCAGAAGTTCTTTTTTTAACCCATGGTTGTCATTGGTAGAATGTTCTTCTTTTATGCTTTTTGTTCAGCGCTTTTGAAGTACTTCTCTTAAAACTATTTTTATAAAGTTTTTTAATAAAAATTATATTTTAGTCCTATTAAATAACAATAAAAGTGCTTTAAAATTTGCAAAATTTAAATTTTCTTAGAAATTATTAACATTTTTTTTTTTTATATAAAAATTCATTTATTTTCACTTTTTTTGAAGTAATTATAAAGAACTTCCAAAAAGGTTTAAAATATTCACTTTGTTACACTTTTGAAGTGATAAACATGTTCTTTTTTTGAAAGAACTTCATCGTTTTTTGATGGGTATTTAAACAAAAAATGACATAAAATCATGTAGTTACTTTTCAATGATAACAGCATACTTTCTGCATTACATGAAAGCAGAATAGTATCTACTTAGTTTTAACCTGATATGTAATCAATTACTTTACAGAAAAAATTACGACAAAATATTTTTTAACAATCTATTATTTGGATTTAAAATGAGTTCTATTAAAAAAGTTATTTGATTTTAATATTTTAGTTTATTGACTGCAAATAGTTTCAAATATTTCTTGAAAAAACAAAAACATTTGTTTTTATTTTGACAAATATAAAAAAAAAAAAAAAAATAGAAAATAATTTGTTATCCACAATTTTCAATTAAGAAAAATATTAGATCCAATAGCAATCTATGTATTTTAAAGAATCAAAAGGTTATTAAAATGTATAGTATATAACTCCATTACCAATTGAATAACATTTTCTTTATTTTAGACTATGTAATCGCCGGTGTGCTCCGTTATTTCTTTCGTTGTGTAATTTTATTTTTGGAAAATTATAAAGCTATTTAGTTCTTTAATTATTCCATCTTTATTTATACTCTATGTAGGAGCATTTCCCCCAAGTACTATGCTGAACATATCCTTCCTGCATTTCATCTTCCCACCACATTGGATTAATCCATTTTTGTTCCTAAACGTAAAAGGTAAAATATGTGTAAAGCTGTGTTTTGTGCGTAAGAATTCATAAAGGGGAACTTTCTGCCTTTTTATGAATTCTTAACCACCAAATACCAAGTATCTCTAATTTCATCTGTTTAGGTAAATTATTAGAGAGAATTTAATAAAAGTAACATTAGAAGAACAACGAAAATACCACCTCTTGTGAATTCTTACCTACACAGAACATATTTCTTCGTGCCATTATAAAAACGAATAGAACTAATACGTTCTTTCATTTGCTCTCATTTACTCGGGGCCGTATATACCCAAATTTGGTTCTATCCAGGTATTTGACTTCCAAATTCTGTTCCATTATCTTATTATGTGTAATACTTATACATTATTTTAATAAAGAATAATAAATAAAAAAAAAAAAACATCTATAACATTTTATTTAGCTTCAAAAAATTACTTGTTTGGATAGTTTTTTAAAACCAAATAATATTTTTTTAAACTCTAACAATTTAATTGTTTGAAATTTGTATAGATTTTCAAATATTATATTTTATAAATAGTATAATATTTTAATAAGAAAAAAATCTTTTTATTTTCAACAAACAATTTACGAATTGTAGTTTTTGATTTTATGAATTTCGTGATAGGTCCCCTTTCAGTAAATAAAATTATTGACTTTCTGAATTTTATTATTGAATTTGAAATTTAGTTTTTTCAGTGTTGAGATTATATTTTTGGAAAAGTTGCTTTTTGTTACTTTGTATCCTTATTATTTCTATGAAATTAATGAGTCACTGAATAGCTTCAAAGTAATTTTTTATTGTAATGTCATCTAAGTAATGACTTTCTGATATGCCTATCTGTAATAATATAGAGTAAGTAATTGACATCACCGTGATAAAATTATGAGTTATTCATTATATTAGCTGCTTAACTCATTACACGGCAAGCTAAGTTTTTGCTGGGTATATAAAGCATGCAATTTATGTTTAGATAGATTATGGGGGGACACTTTTAATACATTAATTGTAGAGAACATATTAATAAGTATTAGTATACGAATTATGATTTATGCTTACTCAACTAAATATATAAAATTTAAAAACTATGTATTTCTTACAGATCAACTGATTTAATGGCCCTTTTTATAGCTTAATATATAAATCAATCAAATATAAATAAAATTTCTTCTGACATATAGATTAAAAATTTCCTGGTCCAACAGTAAAAAATCTTTTATTTTCTATTATACTTAAAGAATATTTTTTGAGGTCATTAATAGTCAACCATTTTTAGAGTTAATACTCTGATATTATTATCAATATATTTATAAACAATATATAAATATAAGTAATTGTTAAAGTATGGAAACTTCTTATAACAACGCATAAAATTTATGTCCTTGTTTGACTGTTCTCAATCCTAATGACTTGATATGAGTATGCGGCAGGCATATAGTTTTATTTTTCTGGAAAGGGTAAGATTTATATCATTTCTATGCATGTGTATATATAAACATACATTTTTTTTGGTCTGTTTTCTTTTTTATTCCATTTTTTAGAATTCAACACAACTCAACTCAAAGAGCCCTTGCTTGGCGGCACTTTATCAAGCTGTTCATTCAGGAAAACTACACTTTTGTTAACTGATAGAAATCTACACTCTTTCAATCAAATAAAAACCAAATTTATAAATGTACAGCCATGTTGAAATGACTTTCGAATAAAAGGACACATTTGTCTGTGTTAAGCCAACGGTCAACAAATATCCAATATATGTAACCCAAATTTATTGGTTGAAAGACCAAAAAAAAAAAAAAAAAAGCAACATGTGATTGGAAAATAAAATAAAAATGTTACGACTGTAATCAGAAAGGAAAAGTAGAATAAATAAAATTTAAAAAGAATTTGTTTATTTCCACACCAGTAAGATTTAGGCAAAATTTATTCACATTTTATTTAAATATTTGTAGAAATGAACCGCAAAATTATATAACTGTAATATATTTAGACAAAGAAACCATTTTGTTTACACAAAGAAGATATTATAAATAAATATTAGAAATAATATCTTAAAGGAACAATAGTTAAATAAAACATCTGCGATTTTAACTACATTTACTAAAGATAAAACTGTTTCAGATTTTGCAATGAATACACATTAATGTGTAATGTACGGTTTTTCATATTCATTTTTTAGGTAACCTATATTTTTATTTTTACCACAAACAATTTTCTTTCAATTTTCATCATATATTGCGAAATTATTGTACGCAAAACATAGTTTATGTTATGATTATAAAATTAAATTTTCTTCATCATTACATATATGTATAATTTATCAAAATATAGTTATTTGGTATAATATTTAGTTATATCCATAAGATGTACTTAAAAAAAAAAAATTATTAATAGTGAACAAAAATTGTTTAAAAATTAATCAATTGATCGTATCCAATATAAAATACTACGTAGAAGTCATGTTTAGTATGCATTAGCCACTAATGTATTTTATCGCACACCAACGCATCTCAACGCACATCAACGCATGGGAAAACACTATGTGTAAGCCCAGAAATTTTTGCAATAATGCATTTTTTCGATAATTTATCGAACGTAAAACCTTAAGTTTTATCTCCGGTAGGTTAGGTTAGGTTGTACCGGCAGCCGCCCTGGGCTCAGCTCACTTGGGTCCAGAATCGAGGTCCCGTTGTGTTACCATAAATATCCCGCTACATCAGAGTCCTAAACCTCTTGACCGTTTGGTCCCGCGAACCACCTTGTGGTCACAATGAAGGAGTTCAACCTGGATGGGTCGACTCTAGATAGACACGATTTGTCAGTGATTCTCTGTAGTCCAAAAAGTTGATGCCTTTGGTACTCAAAGATTGGGCAATGACAGAGAAGATGTTCTGTAGTTTCCTCCTCCTCTTCGTCTTCGCAGCTTCTACAATAGTCATAATGCTGGATCCCTAGCCTTTTAGCATGTATGCCGAAGGGCCAGTGACCTGTAATAACACCGATGAGGTTTCTCAGATGACTTCTTGACAGATTCAACAACTGCGCTGTACGCCGTTCTTCCATCAAGGGCCATATTTTCCTGGTTTCCACGCATGTGGATTCTGTGGTCCATCTTTCCATACCCTTAAGATGGAATTCGCGTGAAATTAGCTGCTTACATACCGATAAGGGAGCGCCAATATCGCATATATGACCATGGTGGTTCTGTCCGGCTCCTGCACGTGCCAATGAATCGGCTACACAGTTGCCATAAATGTCCCTATGTCCCGGAACCCACGTGAGGGTAACATTCGAATGACTCGCGATCTCCTCAAGAGACATCCGGCATTCACGGACAATCTTCGATGTGGTGTACACACCCGACAGGGAGCTTAAGGCCGCTTTGCTATCAGTAAAAATACGAATATCTTTGTTCGATATGTCCATATACTGAATCCATTGCACGGCTGTTTTGATGGCCATGATTTCAGCCTGAATGACGCTACAATAATTAGGTAGCGTGTGAGACAGTTTCAAGTCTAGTTGTTCAGAGAAGATGCCAATACCGACTCTGTCCTTAGATTTTGAACCATCCGTGAATATTTGAATTTCTTCCTCGGAAGTATGCAGACCGTTGTCATAGTATGATCCTTCCGGAATGTGCACCATGAACCCGGAATCGAACAACGGTGTTGGTATTGAGTAATCAACCTTATATTCCCGATATATGTTACCGAGAATATTTGCATGACCATATCCTTGATATTTCCATGCTCTAGTTGCACAGAGTCTTAGCGCCGTTTGTGCAGCAATCTTTTTGGCCGCGATATCTGGTGGTAGCCAATTCAGTATAGTGAACAGTGCCTTAGAAGGGGTAGTCCTAAGTGCGCCCGTTGTCATAATCGACATCATCCTCATTATACGTTCAAACTTTGCTTGCTGGTAGCTTTTCTCCAGAGCTGGCCACCAAACAGTTGCCCCGTAAAATAGGATTGGTCGAATTACACAGTTACATAACCAGTATGCATTTCTGGGATTTAGTCCCCAATTTAGGCCGATCGCTTTCTTACAGCAGTATAGCGCATTGACCGCCTTTGTGGTTCTGTTATTAGTATTCAGATTCCAATTTAACTTACTATCTAGTATAAGTCCCAAGTATTTCGCTTCATTAGATAGTGACAGTGATACTCCATTTATCCTCGGAGTATTAAATTTCGGAATTTTATATCTCCTAGTAAAGAGTACCAATTCCGTTTTGGTTGGGTTAACTCCCAGTCCACAGCCTTGGCACCATTTAGCTAGTAGATTGAGAGCGGATTCCAATATTTCAGACAGAATATTAAGATCCTTGCCAGTCGCCACTACCGCCACATCGTCTGCATATGCAACCGTCTTGCAGCAAGTCATTTCCATGGCCTTAAGTAGAGTGTTAATATTAATGTTCCAGAGCAGAGGAGATAGCACACCACCTTGTGGTGTACCTCTAGTTGCAATTTTCTGGATGTTGGAGACGCCTAGATTAGATTCAATGCGTCTGAAATTGAGCAATTTTTCAACGAAGGAGGTGACTGCTGCGTCAATCCTCAATTGTCTCATAGCGTCAAGAACTGATTCAGGCTTAACGTTGTTGAAAGCACCTTCTATATCAAGGAAAGCTACCAGCGTATATTCCTTATAGTGTACTGATCTTTCTATATGGCCTACAAGAGTATGTAGCGCAGTCTCAGTAGATTTGCCCTTCATGTAAGCATGTAGAGTGTTGGACAGATCTCCCGCGTTAAGGGATGATCTGATGAAGGTATCTATAATTCTTTCCAGAGTCTTAAGTAGAAAAGATGATAGACTAATTGGTCTAAAGTCCTTAGCCTTAGTGTGTGATGTCTTTCCACCCTTCGGGATGAAGACAATTTTATAGGTTGTCCAGATAGATGGAACGTGAGACAGTTGTAGACAAGCTTTGAATATTTTCATTAGCCAAGGCAACAACAAGTCAATATTATTTTGGAGATCAGCTGGGATTATGCCATCTGGTCCTGTGGATTTGAAGGGACTGAAGCTTTTGACCGCCCATCTTATCCGGTCTTGTCTTATGGGAATACCCGATATGTCTTGCACATCAGTATTCAGGTTCTCCCTTGGTAGAGTATCCAACTCTAATTTATCTCCGGTAAATCACAGCGTGGTTTTAACAAACTCTTTTTGAATTAACCTTCAACGCAGATAGACGTTTTACCAAGAGAGTATTAAAAATTAAACAATGATAAATTTTAAAATTACAATAAATTTAATAATCTTATTAATTGCACATAATCAACACTAACAAAAGTTAGTTAATATAATCAAAATTTATTTATATAACTTTAATTATCAGGTAACTAAGATAAAATAGTTTAAAAAAATAATAATAAAGAAAGAAATAATTAAATATATAAAATTTTTCACAGAATTTATAACCACCTTCACATTCGTTATATGCCACTAAAGGAGGAAGTCTTGATGGTTGTTTGAAGATTGACAAAGTTCTCAATTCTATAAAATGTTTGCTCTACGCAAAATCTTTAATTTGTCATAAACTTCAAAATTTTCTTGATACGGTATTATATTATCAGTTTAAATAATATTTAAATATATTACAATTTAATATCTTCTTAGGTTGATACTTTTGTAGCAAAACTACAACATTTGAATACAAAAATCATAGTGGACACATTTACAGAGCCACTACTGTATCATTGTTTTTTGCATAATTTAAATTTTATCAATTTTATCAACGTGATCATTGAATAGAAAAAAAATCATAATAGGCCGAAAACACAATAAAAAGAAACAAAAATTCAAGAAAAACCGTTCAAACAACTAACAGACATCTATACAAAGGAAAAAGAACAAGCATCCAGTGAATAACCAAAATCTCGTGTTTTAGTGGTTTCTTAAATTACTGTGCTAATTAATCGAAATTAAAAAAATATTTTAATCGTGGAAAGAAAATCTAAAAAGTACACTAATCAAATATAAAATATTATTGGATAACGATTCATTGATTGATCGATAAACAACCCTTTAAACGTCTTCGTGGGAAGCAATATACTCCAAACCTTCAACTCAAAAGAAGATCAACTTTCTAAATTATTCGTATTTGGTAAATTGTCTCGGTTCAATATTTTAAATAAATCCATACCAAAAAGAATTCTTAATATTAGTATAAAGAAAAAATAATATTTGAATAAATTCGTAGTATTACACTACAAGTAAAAATTATAATCTAGTTCTTAATGCTAAGAAAATAAAAACAACTATAAGATTAAGTGTTAAGAATTCTTCAAAAAAATTATATACTTGTTTCAAAAGATTATTAAATCTTTAAATTAATAAATGAAAAAGTGTTTAAAACTAAGAGGCTGAAGTATATCTATATAAAACATTAAACTAATTTTAGTATTATATTTCTTAAACTAGCAATAAGCAACTAATTTTAAGTGAACACCCTTATTATAGTGGCAAAGATCAGATACATTGTCTGTAAAAAAAAAATTTGATTAAAAGCATAACTCTACAGCAGCAGTTTGGTGAGGCCTCAACAATCAGCAGCAGCAGAGAAAATTTTAGACCAATTTGGTGAGTAAAATTTTATTAATTTATATACCTTTTGTTTAAATCTATTTAAAAGAGTGTTCATTTTTAAGAGTATATGTAAAAGAGAATAACATCTAATTTTGAAATCACTTATACTCTGGATTAATTTTGTTTCCCATTAATATTTAGCAATAATATGCATTAAAATAAATATTGACAACCCAAAAAATTGTCCAAAGAAACCAAAAATCAATGATGTTTTGTGCTTTAGCTTTACACACAAAAACAAACAGCAATATTTAATGCACTTTTGTTTTCGTTTGTTTATTTCTTTTAATTTGATGTCTATTGGAAATAAAAATTAATCAAGAGAGGGAGAGGAACAAATTTAACTAATGTTAAAAGTATCTTGTTGAAGTTGTTATTCTTTTTTTATACTTTTTTATATTTATATACACCCTACAGTAGGTTTATAACGCGTGTCAAACAACGTTTTACTTGTTATTAAAACTTATTATATACTTTTATTAAATTATTATTTTTATTAAATTCTAATTAATTATAACAAATTACACATAATGAGATAATATTTTACAAAAATATTTTGAATGTAAGATTATAGTGAAGACTTAGTCATATAATATGTTTCTTTTTATATTATGAATAAAAGATATGAATTCACAAGAATGAAACTTTAATTTGTTAATTCATTATGTGATGTGATCGAATATGTGAAGTTAGTTTTAGTGACGGATCTTAGTTTAACATTTTCACGTCCTAAGATCATAGGTAGGGTGGGTTTCAGAGACGTAATTCCTATTACCATCTTGTGGATTCTATCTTTGCGTCTTGTTTTATATGGTTGATTCTATAGTTTCTGTAAATAAAGTTGATTTAATATGCGGTTAATTACATCATTATTTGTAGAAAAAAATCAACTACCGGTATTATAGTGTTATTGTTTACTTAGGGAGTCTACATTAATTATTTATGTTTGACTTTGTTTCTAGCAAGAGAGATGAGAATAGACATGAACCTCCCCGTGCGGCTAATTCCTAGCACAATCAATAGCTTCCGCTAGTCACTCTCTTTTCTAGATTTTACCTCCTTTATTATTTCGCTAGGAAATAAATGATACTAATTAGGAATAATGTTTCATGTACTTAAGCCTTAATAGCATCATTCACTGTCGTGTTCATTACAAATGCTAAAACTTAAATTGGTTAACAATTATTCGAAAGAAAAAAAAAAAAAAAACTTTTTTATTTTTTAACACGGTGTAATGTTGAGATATATTGAAGATAATTTTACTAGGCATCTATTGGAGTTTAATTTATCTAATTTGGACAAGCCGTACTCGATGGTCACTATTGTATCCGTCTATAAAAAGGGTCATACATGCCAATTAATAAATCAGCACCTGATAGAAATAAACTGAAAGCATATTATTGTTTAACACCTTAAATTCTGTCTAGTCCATATATTTTATTGATCACTATTACTAATATTAGCATTTATATTAAATAGTATATAAATTCTTGTAAGGTTTTGCTAATGAAACTTTATGTAAAAGTAATTATTTTAAAATTCAGATTTTCAGACGTTAATTTAAAACCCATTATACATTTATCAATATTAAGTGTTAAATGCTATATAAACTTTACAATTTACAGAAACATTAATGCATACATAAGCCACACTTACATATATATATAGTACATATATACTAAGGTGGTCCTCATTTCAAAAAGTGTCCAGATTTTTGTTCTCATTCCCCAGAAATATTCGAATAGTCGAAAAATTAAGTTTTGGACTGATTGAAAAAATAGAGGTGGCTAGGGTATTCACTCGAATCTTGTTTGTTTGATTAATCGACAAATTAAAATAACATAATTGTTCGATTTAATTGAAATCAAGAATTTCGATTAAAAATTTATTCGAGCGAATTATACCGATTAAACGAATAATTCGAGTCAAAATATTTTAAATATTTCCTTTCTTAACTATTTTTTAGGATGTTTTAAATTTAGTTTTCTAAAAAATTTAGCTTAATAACAGTGTTTCAAAATCTTTATAAAATGCTTAGAATCTAAAATTGGCAGCAGAAATTGGAATTTTATTAAAAAAATAGTAAAAAGAACCAATCATATGCCTAAATTAGGATATGAACGTGATGGCTTGAATGAAATTTCTAATATAGAAGGAATTTGGACTTAAAATTAAGTTAAGCATGTAAACTTGTTCTTTATGTTAAGAATCGCTAAACTTCTTTATCTAAAAAAAATGGGTGGTCCAAAGTGCTTTTTGTCATTTTCAAAATGCAATAACTCAGAAGCTATTCTTTCACAATTCTTTCACAGCCTAATGGACAAAATTTCAAACAATATTTGTGTAAAATATTATACTGAGTCGTTTTTGCTAAATTATAAAAAAGGAAAAAATGAGAAATAAAATATTGGCATTTTGGATAAAAATTATAGTTTAATTTAAAATAGAGCCAATTATAATTATTACGCGTACATTACGGAGAAAGAATTATACATATATTTGAAATTTACAATAAATTTTCTCATTAAATGGAGAAAAGTAGGAAGTTCTAACTAATTGTATATTTAACTAATTTATTATACAAGTTTATATAATATAGAATTTCTTATATTTTCACACCGATATTGTTAGGAAATTAAGAGTTGCGAAACATGTTTGCACATAATTGAAATAAAACATAATCACGAGATCACTATAATACAAATAAGAGTAAATTATCTTAAAAACTGTATACATTAAATTAATATTAAATGATCATCTCAATGAATTATAAAACATTCTAGAACCTGGTCCACAAAAATTATTCTGAGCATGATTTCATAAGTTTTTCTTTTATTTAGAACAATTCAAGTCTCAAGATAAATTCGGGAATAATTTTTTTAAATTATTTAAGAAGCTAGTATCTCTTATTCTGTAGTTTTGATACTAAAGATGTTGAGCTAATTATTCAAAGTGGATTAAAACTCATCATTAATTTTTATTTTTATCAAAAGTATTGATAATCACCTTTAATTGCGTATAATTAGTTTTTTTTACTGTATAAAAACTAGTCATTTTGTAGCGTTATAACAGTGACAAAAAATAAAATTCAATTCAAACGGATGGACCAAATTTGTTAGACCTATTTAACTATCAATGAATATCTTAAATTTAGAGAAACAACGGTATTAACAAAGTAAAGGCTCCGTTACTCTACCGTAAATGTAAATGTAGCGAATCAGCTGACACGTTTTGCTTATGAGAGTTATGTGTGTTTGTGTACTCAAAAACGTAAATGTTACGTAGCAACCTAATCAAATTAGGTCGCTCTACGTTTTTACGTGACAGCTGAAAGGACAGTGCTGACATCTTTTTATTTCAATATACTAAATCTGCGTAAAAAATTGATATAATAAGTTTATCAACTGAACAATTTGTTTTGCTGTTTTCTTCGGAAAAACCTTGTTAAAATAATTTAAATAAAGTGCGGAGTTTAATCAATAAATTAAAATTTAAAAATTTTGCAATAAAAGCACAAATTTCGTTTTGGATACAAGTCGCTAAAACACAAACCAATAAATCTAGCGATTTTTAAACTGAATTTGATTTACTGAAAAAATGTGTAATTTACATCACTGATGTTGATGTGAACAACACAACAACAAAGTACTGGCTACATTTACGTTTTTTGAGTAAGCACCCACTTACGTTTCCAGTTACATTTACGATTTTACATTTACATTTACGGTAGAGTAATGGAGCCTTAAAAGAGACAAATATTCATAAATATTTACGCAAATTTTAATTATATATTATTTTAGTTTTACTCGTTTTTTCAATGCTTATTGAAAGCAAAATTTTATGGTATCATTCGAGTAATTTAAAAACTGCATTTTCGAGTGATTCGATTATTCGAACAATGAAAATGTCGAGTAAAATAAATACTCAAAGCAATCAATAATCTTGAAAATTTTGACTTTTTAACAAGCGCGAATCATATTCGGCCCGGCCGAATCTATATACCCACCATCAACTTTTTCAAATTTTACGTTATATGGGAGGGGGCGGTAAAGTGGACGGACCACGCCCATTTTTTGTTTCCGAGTTTACATATGTCCTTGAACTACTTGAACACAATTTCGTTGATTTTCACCTTATATGGGAGGTGGGCTGTAAGGTGGGCGGACCACGTCCATTTTTTATACCCACCATCAAAAAGATGGGGGGTATATTGATTTTGTCATTCCGTGTATAACATGTCGAAGAAATCATCTAAGACCCCACAAAGTATATATTTTCTGGGTCTTGGTTAGATTCTGAGTCGATCTAGCTATGTCTGTCCCTATCCTGCTTTCAACAGACGGACGGACATAGCTAGATCTACTCAGAATCGAACCAGGACCCAGAAAATATATACTTTGTGGGGTCTTAGACGATTCCTTTGACATGTTACACACGGAATGACAAAATCAATATACCCCCCATCTTTCTGATGGTGGGTATAAAAATAAGCTTAATATGGAAAATATATTGAAAATTCGTAACTTTTAGCCAATTATAATAAATATTCGCAAAAACCAGACATGGGATAGAATCTTCACAAACTTTCATATAGTTGGCGTAAATATTTGTAGTAAGATTATGTTTTTCGCTACTGACAAATTCCGCTTTTATAGAAATTGTCCAAGATATCTCGTTATCTATAAATCACACGTTCGTGTCAAAGTAGCGTTAAAAAATTTTGAATACAAAAATTTTATGCAATTTTGAAAATTTTCACCAAATTTCAAAATTTTGTTAAAATTTTTTCAGTGTAAGATTTTAGGTCATCGAAAAATATCTGTAAAGAATCACCTTAATGAATAAAATTGATATTATGAAAAAAAAAATAAAAATTAAAGAAACGTCATTTATATCGGCTACAACGGCATTCATCTTTAAACTTATTTTAATTAATGACTAAAATAGTAAAATTTGTTATACGTAGTTTTAAAGGCGGTCAAATTTCTCCCACTGTAGCGGCATCCGTGCAGCAGCTACGCTCTATAGCCTACAATATTCTGAAAGCCTAACTCATTCTATATCTATGATTCATCTTAATCGGTTCAGTGGTCCAGACTTATTAACTTATCCAGACCAGACGCCAAAAAAGGGAATTTTTTGAGAAAAAGGGGCTAACTGCTTTAAAACCTAAAAAACTCCTTAAAATCTGTTTATTTGATAACAAAAAAATAAAAAAATGTTATGTTTTGAAAAAAATTACTAAATCCAATTCCGTTACTAAAAAAATAATTTATTTATAATTATTTTACATAAATTTTTATTATTTCAAAATTAAAGATTTTTTCAAAAAAATAGTTGACAATCCTCTTTTTATTAACTACACATCTGTACTTTTGTAAGAGGTCTTCACTCGTACTCCAGTCGATCCACAAGTATTGACGTATCGATCCACAAGTATTGACTTAAGTCTGTTGGACAAACTATATTTTATTATTGATAAATTAGTGAAAAAAAATTTGTACGTTCCCCCGAGGGATTGCTAAAAGGAATGTAGAAGTATAAATAAGGATATAAGTATTCATCGTATCTGTTTTTTATTTTCTCAATTCAGTCCAAAAAGGTTCGGCATATGATAATGTAAATAACTGTATAAACTTCATTTTTATTTTTTAGTTACTAACAGTTTCAGTCCATTTATAAATACTCTGCGGCTATTTATATCACTATACTGTGAAACAATCTCAAAATGATGAATTTATTTGTTGAAATTAATATGTAATGGGCCGATATGTTTTAAACATTTTAATTTCTCGTTATTTAGCACATAGCTTTAAAAAGTCTCCTATTATTCGCCATTTAAAAAAGGGGCCAAAAAAGTGGCCAGGTGGTTAAAAAAGGGGCAATTGGCGACTAAAGTCGCCAAACGGTGTCCCTGATCCAGACTTATTAACATTTATTTTGCTTTTAGCCTTTACTGTGAATCGGTGGACAAAAATATATATACATATATATATTTTTTCTTCTTTAAAGAAAAAAGTTAGACTAGATGGAATTAGAGATTACTTTTTTACTATTACTTTATTACTACTACCATAAAAAAATCACGACCTGGCGAAATTCTAGTCCACATATTATTATTATTATTTTTTTTTTGAAGGAGGACGAAAAAAATCAGTGTAATTCAAATTTATTTCATGTTGTGTTTGAAGAGTAAGAAGTTTTATTCGACAATTTTAAAATTTATTTACATAAAATTACAAGAAAATAAAATAATTCGAAATTATACGTAATATTTTATTAATTTTTTTATATATATATTTTTTTATTTTTCACGTATTTTATTCATTAAAAAATTAATAATGAAAAGGTAAGTTAATATAAATTCTTTGCATATATGGGCAATTATCAAAAGTTTTTGATTTTAGTCCTTTAAAAAGAACCAAAAGTGTATGCACAATTCTGGTCAAAATTACACATAATACCAAAACCTACTGAGTTATTCAAATAAAATTTATGATATTTTCAATGTTTGATGGTATTAGTGCAGCTAATTTTAGGGTTTCCTAGTAAAATTTAAAAAATTTTATTTATAAAAAAAATCGAATCTAAATTATTTCTCCATACATTGAATGAAAATATATTTTGTTAGAGTTTATTACAAAGAAATGCTATTTTATATTGTGATCCTTTTTTAACACAAGTAAATATTTTTTGGTCCATAAAATGTTTATCTTTCAAAATTTTTTGATGCGCCTCCGGATTTTGATTAGGCATAACAAACACCTACTAAATATGTCAATTATAATTAATTTCATGCTGTCCACACCAACAACAACAATTGACTTAAATTTATGATCCCAATCAATTATATTTATTGCCACTCTTATATCTATATATCCAATATATGTTTAAATTGTAATTTTCTATATAAAAATACAAAAACAAAAAGTGCAATTTTTGCATAATTTTCAAAAAGTCCATAAAATTCTTGTATTAAATTTATTTTTAATGTTCCTCTGATTTTGTTATGTGAAATAACAAAAAAAATAAGTTCACGCAGTAATCCAAGCAATTCCATAGAAAAATGTGAATGTGCCTCGCGAAAAATTGACTTTTTGAAAAATGTTCGCACTTGTTTTCTATCTACTGCGTTGACTATTTCAGGCACATCAACAAGATATATCGCAAAATACGCACAATTACAACAAGTATCAATCCCTATCCAAAATTTTGTATTCGGTTGAGGGACGCACAGACCGCGACCAAAAAACTGAAAAATTTAAAAAACCAAAAAATTTTGTCATCAAAACTTTACTACCCTGTATTTAGTTGTTGAAAGTCTACATAACAACAAAGATGGTGCAGAATTTATGTACAAACTCCGATTAGTTTACTTATGATAGAGTAAGATGAAAAAGTATCAACGCGCGTACAAAAATTGTAGAAGAATTGTAAAAAGTTAAGTAGTTTTTATCAAATTATCAATCATGGCTATAAAAAGAAACCTATTGTGCTAAAATTTTGCGCTCTATTAGTCTCAAGTCTTGTGAGTTCAGATCTGTAACCAATTTGTTTAAGATATCATTACCACAAAACATATTAAGGATTTAAGTCAGTTTCAGCCAGGTTAAAAATTTTTTGATAATGGCCCATATCTTTATACCGTTTTTCATGTCTTAACTTAAAAATTTATAATTAAAAAAGTTTATATTCACGATTATAAACATATGTATGTGTATCATGTATAAGCATTTATTTGTCCCATATTTGCTAAAAGAGAAATTATTTTTTGTAATTAAAATTGAAAAAATAACTTTGATCATTGGTATATAATGATAAAACTCCCTACATGTTTTAAATCCCCCAAATAATTATAAATTTTTGTACACAGGATTTTCTGTGTATTCATATTGTATTACACTTGGTGTTTATATAACCCAGCAACAACTTTATGGTGTGCAGATATGTATGTGTTAATACAACTTATACAGATAAGCATTAGAAGAAAATTTTTGTAATAAGCGAAACTGTTGTACTAAAATAGAAGGAAAAGTTTAAACGATTTGTAAACTCTGTACATTTTGTAAAATTTGCTGGGTAATATTATTTATTTTAGTATATTTTAATATATAAATATACAGTAAAATTGTATTGCAATTTATATTACATAGGAAACTGTATGTAATATAAATTTTAAAATACTAAATTACTATAGAGGATATAATAATACTTTGAGGAGTCTGTTTGTGACTTACGTATGTATGTTTATGCAATAAGTTTGAAAAATATTTAAAAGTTTTCTCTATTTGAAGGGAGAATTTACATACATATGTTTCTGTAATAAATTACGCCAAAAACAATTATATAAAATTTACAAGATTTTCCAGTTGAAAAAAATTTGTGTGCACTGACTCAAACGATGACCTGAATACAGAAAATATAATTGAACAAATTCAATTCCTAGTTTGAGTCTTAAAAATAAAATTAGTAACATTAAAATTTGCATAAAATATTATTTTTATCAATAATGCAACTTTAAGTGGTTGGCCATTTCAGGTATGTAATTTTTTAAAAAAGTCTCCAAAAATTCATTTATAATATGATAGAAAAGAAATTTTATATATAGATAGTCTTTGTAAATCTCTAACAAAAATACGCTTACATGTGTAGCTAATAGGGTGATCGACGCGGTTTTCCAACCGGTTTTAAAACCGGTTTTTTCAGTCAAAGTGCTGTCGGTTTTTTCAAAATGTTCATTTTTCGAATGTCGAATAGACCGGTTTTTTTAAACACAAAAAACCGGTTTTAAAAATAGCATTTTATTTCAGAAAACATGTACTAAATAGTGATATTTGAATCGAAATTCAGGAATAATTTTTTAAATATTTATAAAGACTGATTTCTTATGTTATAAAAATATAGTTTAAGTCTAAATTGGAATTTATTCTGTAATATTAAACAAATAAATAATTAATAATTATCCTGTATGAATTTCTTAATCTATTGTAATATCTGTAATATTTTTACACCCAATTTAATTTGTTTGATCCAATATTTCCTTTATTTTTTAAAGGTGTGCTAAAAAAGTTCCACCTGCAGAATCGTTTCAATTGAGACAGGCTTCCATATTAAGCCATGGTTTCTGTTTATGCTAACTAAAATTTAGATGATTTTTTTCTACAATTTTGAAACATAATTATCTTCTAGATATATAATTTTTTTTAGCATTTTTTCTCTTTCCAGAGCTTTCTGAAGCTCCCAAACGACGTAAAAAATTAAAATTTGGCTTAATTATAAAACTTTTCGTCCAACAAATCCTAATGGAGCCATATTATGAAATGTTTATGTGTGAGCGAATATAAGAGGATTTATGTGTCTTTTTCTAAGAATTTTTTCTCCTTCCAGAGCTTTCTAAAGCTCCCAGAAGACGTAGAAAATTAAAATTCGGCTTACCTATAACCCTAATCTTCCTACAACTCCTAAAGCAGCCAGGTTTTGAAATCTCTATCAGGGAGCGAAAATACGTGGATCTATATATATGGATTTATATATATCTTTCCTAAGCATTGTTTCCTCTCCAGAGCTTTCTGAAGCTCCCAGACGACGTAAGAAACTAAAAATCGGCTTACTTATAAAACTATTCATTCTACAAATTCTAACAAAGCCAGATGTTTCTATCAGGGACCGAAAAGTCTGTTTTGGTATTAATAACTTTTGAGTTGCTATACTTATTGTTTGCTCTCCAAATCCTGTCAAAAACTAATTCTGTATTTCATCCAGGGAGCGCATTTACGACGATTCTTTTATTTTTTAAGGTTTACGAATTCAAAACTTTAATCAATACTATTCCAATAAATTCTAACGGCTTCAAGTAATTGACTTCGATAAGGGAAAGGAAGGTGTCTAAATGTTGTGCATATTTTTTTCTTTTAATTTTCGGATTTGCTTGTGCATATTTTCATTATTATATTATTTTTCCTGACATTGTCAGGCTTTTACGCTTGTAAAAATTTATTTTAACTTGATAATAAGAATTATTGATTTTTTTAAAGAAATGTAGTCTTTTGATATAAATATTAACTTCTGCAAAAAACCGGTTAACCGGTTTTTTCTGAATTTCAAAAAGTGCAACCGGTTTTTTTAAAATACCAACTAGTCGAACTATTCGAAAACCGGTTTCTCAAAAAAGTCGAATAATTGATTACCCTAGTAGCTAACCTCCTTTAATTAAAATAATTTTGTGTCGATCCCAGCTCTGCGATTTGAAAAATAAAAAAAATATATATTTTTTATTTTTATACCCTTCACCACAGGTGTAAAGGGTATATATAAGTTTGTCATTCCGTTTGTAATTTCCACAATTTTCGTCGGAGAGCAAAAAAGTTTATATTTTCGGAATCCTTGTAAGAAGCGATGACGATTGGACCATGTCCGTCCGTCCGTGTGTCGGTTGAAATGGCGTTTATGAAGCCCACCGATAACTGACATATATAATATGTATGTCAAACGATCGGAAATGCTTTCGAGAATTTTGCTATTGGAATTCAGCAAGATAGGTTCATACAATGCGGAGATATGTTAAAAAAACCGGTTTTTTGAACCGGTTTCCCAGTTTCTGAAGCCTCTGTATACACTACGGACTTCGTTTTTACAAAGAATTCTCGGACATTTTTTTCTGAATTTTTGTTCTGAAAAAATGAAATAAATCGGTTCAGTAATAACTGAGATATCGGACAAAACGCATTTTTTATTTTTTGAAGCCTTGGTTTAAGCTATAGATTTTTATTTTTATACAGATCGGTCACAAATATTTTTATAAAATTTCAGTTTTTTGAATCAGGAAGATCGGTTTATAAATGGTGGAGATATGCTTTAAAAACCGGTTTTTAGAACCGGTTTTTTAGTTTCTAAAGCCTCTGCATATACCAGGGACTTCGAATTTTTAAAGGGGGCTCGAAAATTATTTTCTGAATTTTTGTTCTGAAAAAATGAAATAAATCGGTTCAGTAATAACTGAGATATCGGAGAAAACGATTTTTTTATTTTTGAAGCCCTTGTTCAAGCTATAGATTTTTATTTTTATATAGATCAGTCATAAATATTTTTATAAAATTTCGGTTTTTTTAATAAACCAAATTCGTTCATAATCAACAGAGTTATGGCCCAAAAACAAATCTGTTAAGAATATAAATACATCAACAAACATGTATATTAAGCATTGTAATGACTATTAGTGACGTTTTTTGTTTTTTGTATAGACAAGTAGTTTAGTTATCAACAGCAGTAATATGATGAATAACAGTGTTGTTGTTGTTGTTCTTTGTATTCTTTGTATATGCAGTCTGTACAAAAATAAATAGATATGGAATTGTAGTTGTTTATTTTTAAAAACTAAAACATATCTGTTAAGAATATACATAAATACATACACAAACATGTATATTAAGCATTGTAATGACTATTAGTGACGTTTTTTGTTTTTTGTATAGACAAGTAGTTTAGTTAGCAACAGCAGTAATATAATGAATAACAGTGTTGTTGTTGTTCTTTGTGTATTCAGTCAGTTTGTACATACAAAAATAAATATATATGGAATTGTTGTTGTTTCTTTTTTAAAAGCAAAGCCTGTTATGATTGTTTTTTTTTTTTCATATTCAAATTTTCGTAGTTTGAAAAAAATTTTGATTTAGAAAATATGCAAGCATACGTTAAGGCGAAAATTTTATTAATTGTCGGTAATATGGTAATATGATGTCGATAAGATGGTAAGATGGTAATATGGTGAAGGGTATCAAAGATTCGGCACAGCCGAATCTTTTTTCAATTTCATTTTTAATTGACAAAGTCTGGATAGGGCTTGTGGAGAGACCTTTGCCCCGAGTTCCTCCGGATTTGCTTTGCACGTATTTGCGTTAAGGTTTCTTTTGGAGGTATAACAAAATTTATATAGCCCAGAATTAAAAACAAATTTTATAAGTGAATAAATATTGACACCTTTTTGGAAAAAACCTCAAAAAAAAAAAAAAAAATTTTTTTTTGAAAGTTCCAACTTCACATTAATATAACTTTTTATCGGATACATACATATGAGATTGGAGCCTGATATGGCAGACATAGACATTAAAGGGTTAAGTTGGTAACGAACGGAATTTTCTAGATTAGGTAAGTGACTAGTCACGTAGGCAAACGGACGAAATATTGATAAGACGTAAGCTGACAATTTGCGAATGCTCTGGAGGAACGGACTTTTAATGACCAGGAAAGATACTTCTACGGATAATGTTCTAGTGCTGGGGAAAGTAGCGAGTAGTGCAGAACGACAATATAAAGGAGTGTGTTAGGAAATTTAGAGCAGAGTTGTATAAAAACTGTCGAGTTGTAAAGTTGTCAGTAAAGTCGTAAAGTTGTATTAAAGTGAAAAAGTCAACAGTTTCCACCTTTTGAACGTTGTGTAATTTTGTTTATTAGAATTAATTTATAATAAAACAAATTATTATTATTTATAAGTAATTAAATTCAATAAACTGCATTTAAATATTAATTATTATTTAAAACAATAAACTTGCGTTTTATTAAAAGCCACCAAGCTGAATCCAAGGGATATACAAAAATCCTACATATATTTATATTATTCTTGCAGAAATCTTATTTAAAATTTTTATACCCTTCACCAAAGGTGTAAAGGGTATATATAAGTTTGTCATTCCGTTTGTAATTTCCACAATTTTCGTCGGAGAGCAAAAAAGTTGACATTTTCGGGATCCTTGTAAGAAATGATGACGATAGGACCATGTCCGTCCGTCCGTCCGTCCGTGTGTCGGTTGAAATGGCGTTTATGAAGCCCACCGATAACTGACATATATAATATATATATCAAACGATCGGAAATGCTTTCGAGAATTTTGCTATTGGAATTCAGCAAGATCGGTTCATACAATGCGGAGATATGTTAAAAAAACCGGTTTTTAGAACCGGTTTTCCAGTTTCTGAAGCCTCTGTATATACTAGGGACTTCGTTTTTACAAAGAAGTCTCGGATATTTTTTTCTGAATTTTTGTTCTGAAAAAATGAAATAAATCGGTTCAATAATAACTGAGATATCGGACAAAACGCATTTTTTATTTTTTGAAGCCCTGGTTTAAGCTATAGATTTTTATTTTTATACAGATCGGTCACAAATATTTTTTAAAAATTTAGGTTTTTTGAATCAGCAGGATCGGTTTGTAAATGGCGGAGATATGCTTTAAAAACCGGTTTTAGGAACCGGTTTTTCAGTTTCTGAAGCCTCTGCATATACCAGGGACTTCGAATTTTTAAAAGGGGATCGGAAATTATTTTCTGAATTTTTGTTCTGAAAAAATGAAATAAATCGGTTCAGTAATAACTGAGATATCGGGGAAAACGATTTTTTTATTTTTGAAGCCCTTGTTCAAGCTACAGATTTTTATTTTTATATAGATCAGTCATAAATGTTTTTATAAAATTTCGTTTTTTTTAATAAACCAAATTCGTTCAGAATCAACAGAGTTAGGGACCAAAAATAAATCTGTTAAGAATATAAATACACACACAAACATGTATATTAAGCATTGTAATGACTATTAGTGACGTTTTTTGTTTTTTGTATAGACAAGTAGTTTAGTTATCAACAGCAGTCATATAATGAATAACAGTGTTGTGTTGTTCTTTGTATATGCAGTCTGTACAAAAATAAATAGATATGGAATTGTTGTTTATTTTTTAAAACTAAAACATATCTGTTAAGAATATACATAAATACATACACAAACATGTATATTAAGCATTGTAATGACTATTAGTGACGTTTTTGCCTATAAGACAAGTAGTATAGTTAGCAACAGAAGTAATATAATGAATAACAGTGTTGTTGTTGTTCTTTGTATATGCAGTCAGTTTGTATATACACACATAAAAAAATAAATAAATATGGAATTGTTGTTGTTTATTTTTTAAAAGCAAAGCCTGCTATGATTGTTTTTTTTTTTTTTTTTCTTATTCAAATTTTCGTAGTTTGAAAAAAATTCAGATTTAAATATGTGAAAATATGAAAGCATACGTTAAGGCGAAAATTTTATTATTTGTCGGTAATATGGTAATATGATGTCGATAAGATAGTAAGATGGTAATATGGTGAAGGGTATCAAAGATTCGGCACAGCCGAATCTTTTTTCAATTTCATTAGTGAATATTTTGGAGGGCCACCCACTACCCCCTGAACCCCAAGAATCTGTTCTCTTGCAAATCAACTCAGAAACACTTCAGCTCTGACCATGTACAATTTTATTGAGATATCTTTCAACAGTTTGGAACGACTGTGAGGTGTTAACAATTTCTAAAAGTTTTTGAGATATTTCAATTTGAATTGTTTGGGAAATTAAGTTTCTTGCTTAAATTAATAATTTGGTCGTTAAATTTGAACAAAATAAACAAATAAGAATCTACAGAAGTATAGGGTCATACATTTTAATTAAAAAATATATTTTAGAGTAAAAATTACAGAACTTTAAATGTACCTTTACAGTTTTCGAGGCTTATCTTTTGTCATATCCATTTGGAGTTTATAAAACTCAGGAACTCAATTCGATAATTTTTACTTTCTATACGAAGGTATAGATTGACGGCTGTTTTCGAAGGAGCCTTCTATTGTGTCATGCCCTAACTATATATTATAATAGCTAGCCATGTAGTTTCAAAGCTCCCAAAATAAAAAGGTTTTTATTCTTTTTGTCAAACATATTCACAGTTTTTGATTGTTTTATTTAAATTCCAGAACTACAGACTACATGTTTTAATCAGATGTATAAATTCAAGACAGCGAAGTTTCATCTATTCCAATTATATACGCAATAAATTCTTAAATGGTTCCACGTACTAGTTCACGTACATCATTATCAGACATTATAAACTAACTCGAACAAAATTTTAATTTTTTTAGAAAAGTGCATATAAAATAAATTTTTGTAATTAAAATATGTTATTAAACAATTTAAAATCTAAAAACCTATATTACTTATCTCAAACTTTAGCTGTAAACACCTAATGTATCTTTAAAGATACAACCGGAAAATTATAATTTCTAGAGAATTGTCTATTGATATTAGAATAATACTTTTCAATATCTGTAAAAAAAATAGCTGAAAGTCAAAGCTTCGAAAGAATAAATTAAATGTTAGCTTAAAACCCTTAAATCTTAATTCTGAACTAAGAAATACTTCCATAATACCATTCTTAAAAATACAATTCAATAGCTTAACTCAGAAGCTTTTGTTTGAACAGAATTGATTCCTTATTTAAGAAAAATTTTATGAAAATTGTGGCAGTAGGAATTTTTTTAATTGTTGTATCTTTAAAGGTACTAGGGGCATTTAAGGGTTAAGGTGGGTGTAGGATAATTTTTTCTATGCTTTATAAACAATAGCACAAATGAAAAATACCCAACCACCTATGGGGTGTAGGGTATAATAACATGTCAAAATTCTCTCTTAAAAAGATTTTGGAAATGTTTTCAATTTAAATGTCTCTTTAAATGTACCTACGCATATGTTTTGTTCTGCAGCTCCTCAATTAATGTGTGTATTAAGTTTTAGATTATATAAGTTTTTGCCAATAATCTTTTTATCGAAAATATTACTACCTAAAACATAAAATTAATTCTTAAATAAAACTAGCATAAAAAAAAGAATAGGTAATAAATCTGTATCTCCTAAACTACTAGTCGAACCGAATTGAAAATGATATTAAATCGGTTTTAATATGTATGTATATGTATGTGGTTAATAAATATACTTGTTAAATTTGAGAAATCTCACCCAAACTATTTTTCTAAAAAAATGAAAAAAAAATCACTCTTTAAAAAATGTTTATTTTTCCGTATTGCTGCTCCTTAACTGTACAAAAGTAGTGGTAAGTGTTACATATTTGACAATTGTAACATTTCAAAATCAATGGATGGAATAATACATTCACACAAATGAAAAAGTTTTAGCAATTTTTATACTATTGTCATGTCTGTTAAACTTTCGAAAATTGCAATTTGTCACTTCCTGTATACACCTACATTCCAAATAACACACATTTACACACTACAGCAAACAAACAATGCGGAAATGCACAAACCTGTATAACAATAAGAAGATTTGTGACAAAAAAATAAAAAATAAAAAAAAAAATACTTGAAAAACGATATAAGAACGATGAAAATAGCAGTTGTGTTAGTGGAGAATAGAATTTCATTTTTCATCTTAAGTACTCCACATGGAAACCTTTAAGTTTTACGGAAATAACTTTCACAAAAGAATGGGGTAAACGAAGAAAAAAATTGTAGATAATTTTGGTAAATAAATGGAAAGCTTAAATTTCAAACAAGTGAAATTTAAAAAAAAGTTTAAATGAAAACAAACATACTATAAAATCTTAAAAAATATATATATTTTTTATATATACAAGCACTTAATATTCAAATGTTTTTGAAAAATTGTATATGTATGTATAATAATTTAAAAACATTTAATTAAAACTTCAGCTTTTTACATTTTTTGTATGACTTTGATTAACTACTTTATTAGTTAAAATTGTTACATCAACACACAATGAAACATTAATTTGTTGTTAAATAGAAAAAATTATAACTCAACCGAAAAACGCACAAAATAAATTATAATATAAATCGTGTAGTAATAAATTTGCTCACGTAATACTTGCCATGAAAAAAATATTTAGTGTTGCCATGTAGTATGAACAATTACTAAAAATACATAGGTGTTTAAAGAAAAACTATTAACATGGGTGTTTAGAAGAAAGAAAAAAGCCAACAAATTTTTTAATATCAACAGAAGGAACAAAAACAAACATATAAATGTTAATAATTTTAATATTTCCTAACAATTTACAAATATATCATTAAATAAATATATTATTAATAATATTTGTTAGGCAATACACTCTATACTAAAATTCCTAAATATCATACTTATAATCCTACAAAAAAGTAAGTTATAATAAAACTTAACTTTTTAAATTAGTATAATAAGTAGTAGAGCGAAGTACTAAATTTGCAACAACATCTGCTCACACTTTTTCCCTCACTTTCTTTATATAAAATAAAATAAATATTGCAGGTATAGCTTTGTGCTATACTTGTTTGAAAGTTGTGTGTGTTTAATAATTGTACATTGTTTCAGCTCCTGTTGCTGATACCTCAGTTAAATAATTTATTTACCAACTTTATTAGTTAATTTTTTTTCTTTTAGTTTTTGCATCCTTGATTACTACAATTTGTTGTACCCTACACGGCCTTGGGTAAAGTTATTGGTGATTTGAACTAATCTTTGCAACAAACCAATATCTGAACATGCTTCTCCATTTTGTAATCAAGGTTGAAAGAAAGCACATAAATATAAGTCTGCTTCTTTTCAGTGCACAGTGGGTCAGAATCAAAAATGTTTGGAAATAGGCGTAGCAGAGGAGTGTTCAATGTTAAGTTTGGAAGGGGGACCGAACAGACCCCTCAGGGCCGGAGCTACAAGGGCTCAAAGTTGGGTACCTCTGACATAAAAATTGTTTAATCGCTTGCAAAATTGTTGTTTCTCGTCCGATTTCAATTATTTTTACACATGCTTTTATGTCATATTTATTTCTTATTTGAGTTATTTGAGTTTCTCTAAAAGAAAATTTTCTTCAACAAAATATAATAATTTTATACTTTTCAGAAAGGTATCTTCACAGAGAAGACTTTAAGATAAAAATTAAGCCTAATAACTAAAGTGGTCAAGGTGCACACCCTCCCGAATTTGACCCATTTTATATGAAAGTTTTGATTTTAGTCTATATTTTCTCAAATTCCAAAGCTCGATTTGGCAAACGGAATGCAGTTTAAGAATTTATAATATGTTTTTAAAAGTTTTCAATCAAAATCTACGGGACTTCGGAAAAATGTGAATTTTATAGCCAAAAATGTGAAAAAGCCCATTTTTGGAGTTTTTTTTTTGGGAATTGTGGGATTCCTTTTACAAAAACCTTAAAGATTTTTTCACTTTCTCATTTTATACGATAAAGTCTAATCCACCGCTAAGATATTTTTAATAACAAAGATTTTATTACAGATAAAATATTTATAGTTTTAAAAAAAAACAACTTTTTACAAAAATTTTCCAAATACTAGGATATATATGAAAAAAACTGGACCAAGAACATGCAAAATTGAGGTACTTAAAAAATTAAACGTTGGGTATCGAATAAAAATAGACAAAATTTTCTATCAACATCAATTAAAGTCTTTAAGCTAGGTTTGTGTTATTTTCCTATAAGTAGCTGTCAAAGTTACCCATTTTTTTTTTTTTTCATTTTAAAAAAAGAGTAAAAAATTAAGTTTTCGTAAATTTTCAGTGCATTTATTTTAATTAAAATGTCTTTTAAAGTAAAAATTAAAAATGGAATCAACTTCAGGTATTTAAATTTATTTTTCTTTAAGTATTTGTAAATTATATTTTGTCCTAATATTTTTTTTCCTTTGGAAAATTTTCCTTAAATACATGGAATTTCATGGTATTACACTTAACAAGTTGCAGAATGTTTGTTCTGAAAATTTATTATAAAAAAGGTCGTGCTCATAAATAGCCCGATTTGAGAAATTATTATTATTATATTTTTTTTTTCAAAAAAACTCCAGTAGATTTCATACAAAAAAGCTTAAGTGCAGACATTTTCTTTGCTTTAACAAACATTAAACAGTGGGGCATATTTGAAATAAATCTGTAACATTTCGAGTTTCGAAGCAGGATACCAAATACGCTCAGGAGCGGAGCTATGGGGGTTCAAAATAGTGTACTAATATCATAGAGAATTTTGCCTTAAAGTTCTTCATAAATCCTTTAGAAAACATGCTTGCATGTACTATTTCTCTTTTATATTCTCGAGATATAATCATTTGAAATTTCAAAAATCTCAACATAGCAAGATGTTGGTCAAGTCTTTTCCATATATGTTCTAACATTTTCAACCGATTTCATCATGTGTTTTTGCAGTTTATTAGAAAAAAAATTTCTATTGGATAAAGAAAATTTGATATCTTCATTGAATCAGAAAATAAACGATTTTTAATTGGAAAGTTTGCAAAAATTAATAAACAGACGGACTGAAGGACGGACGAATCCTTTAAAAAAGTCTTAGAATTCCAAAGATGTATTATTATTATTTTTTATTTTTCTTCTTGACTATTATAAAAACTAGATGTAAAAACTAAAGTATTTATATCACCTTTTCCTGAATTAAGCGCCATTTTAGACCCATTTGACCCAAAAATATAGAGGGACGGACATTGTCATTCTGCCAAAAAATATTTTAAAATTCTAAAAAAGAATTTTTTGACTAACTAATAAATAGAAAAAATAGAACGTGATCATCAAAATTCGGATATCACCTTTTTCTGAATTAAGCGCCATTTTCGACCCATTTAAACCAAATTTACAGACGGACGGACATTACCATTCAACCAAACAACATCTCATAATTCTAAATATACATTTTTTTCTTACTAATAATTATGAAAATTAAACGTTATATGATAGTGTTGATATCATCTTTCCCTGAATTATGCGTGATGTATAGACGAACGGACCAAAAAAAATCTTAAAATTCTAAAACTGAATTTTTTACCTAATAATCAATAAAAAATTTAAACGTGATCATTAAAATATTGATATCATCTTTCCCTGAATTAATTGCCATTTTCGACCCCTTTTATCCCAATGTCAATCATCATACAAATTTAGTGCTCAATTTGCATGAAATTATGTGCATTAGGGGAATAACTTTTTTCGGAAGAAAATTTGTAGGAACAATACTTCAAGGCATACACTTATTTAAGGGCTCAAAATAGTGTACCTTTGACATAGACAATTGTTCATCGAATGCCAAATTTTCCTTGCAGTTTTTTTTGATATATATCAAAATATTTTTGCCCGGTTTTGTAAATTTTTACCAACTTGGTTAAAGAACAAAATTATATATCAAATAAAAACTAGAAATCGTAGTCTCTTCTAATTCCAAAAATAATGGATTTTGAAATTGAAAATTTGTTTTTTTTTAACACAAAAAAACCGGTTTTAAAAATAGCATAGATAAATAGAAATTTAGGAATAACTTTTTAAATAGAACAGGGCTTCCCACCTCTTCATACTTCAAGGACCCTTTTAGAAATTTTTGTTTATTCGCGGACCCCTTGTCACATTCTGATTTTTAGCATAGTAGAAATGAAAAATAGTGAAAACTCAAAAGGTATTTATTTTAGAAAATATTGCATTACAAAAACTGATTTATTAATTAAAGGCCTCATTTTGTAACTAAACGTTTTCAAACGTTTGAAATTTATATAAAAAACACTGGGAAATTTTTTCAAATTTAAATTTTTTCCGTACAAATTTCTGCCGCTTGAAAACATTTTTCACAAACGTGATATAAATTTGGAATTGTAGGACACAAAAACTAGTTTCGCACAAATATACAACTATAGCAAAAGTTTCAATACTCTCTTCCCAACCAACGTGTAAACTTTATAATATTTTAATAAAAAATAAAACCAACTTAGATTTAAAGTCAACTTTTGGCACACGAATTATTTTTTAGTTATATTTCTTAATCTTAAAAAATTATCGAGTATGTCATCAATAGCAATGTTGAATGGATTACGAAGTTAACGCAAGTAAAACACAAAAATTGATTTTAAGCTCCGGATAATATCGGGAAAATATATAATCTCTACACGATATTTCCACGTTTAAATATCAGGTAAGGTTTACATAGCATGTACAACTATGAAAGTCGTAAACAAAGGCTTAGCCAACAACAATTCTTCCTTTATTTCTTTTTTAACAATGAAATAAAATTTGGCGTAAATATCTGATATATCAGATATCTGACAGAGGAGTTCTCATCACTTTTTCTTTTGTGGGCTTATCGAACATATATATATGCCGAAAAATAATAAAAAATATCTCATGTACAGTAATTCTACGCACCCCTAGGGGTCCGCGGACCCCCATTTGGGAAACCTTGTCCTAGAAGGACTTTGTAACACTTGACTTCACTTTATATTACTTGGTTATGAACCGATAATCGAAATTTCCCTTAAACAATCATTACCGAAATACCTCGAAATACAGATAACGCTAAAATACGCTGAAATACCGTTACTGAAATAACTGAAATTATTGTTACCGTCTAAATACCCTTACCGAAATAATTCAAAATACCATTACCGTTACTTTTTCACCTTTTTGAATAAATAAAATAAATTAGTAATAATTATCTTGATTGAAATTTGTTTTATCTCTTGTAAAACCTGCAATATTTTTACACCCAATTTAAATTGTTTTTAATATTATTTTTTATCTAATATTTTCTTCGTTTTTTTAAAGATGTTGTATTAAAAATCTTTCACCTGCAGAATCGTTTCAATTTAGACAGGTTTCTATATTTATGCCAAATAAAATTTAAACTCATTTTTCGTCATTATATTCCTACAATTTAGTAGTTATTTTCAAAATTAATTATATTTATTAAATTTTAACTTAATATTTATTGATTTTTCTTCTTAAGAAATGTAGTTTTTGATAGAAATATTAACTTATGCGAAAAAAAAACCGGTTAACCAGTTTTTTCTAAATTTCAAAAAGTGCAATTGGTTTTTTCAAAATATCAACTATTCGAAAACCGGTTTCCCCAAAAAGTCGAATAATCGATCACTCTAGTACATAGTCCTATTGGGTGCTTGTGTTTAATTCTAAAATTATCTCTCCGAAGAAAAAGTGTTAAATTATTGTATGTCCCTAAATAAAATTTTGTTTTTGGGAAACAAGAGTGAATACACGTTTTCGATAAGAAACAAAAATTTAGCAACAGATAAAATATTTTATATGACAAAGGTTTCCTATTTTGTGCCCAATAGCTTAGCTCCTGATTTCATTTTTTATTATTATTTTGTTTTGGGGAATATAAATTAGGACTATATCTTCATGTGAAAAATTACGGAAATCATATTATATTAAAGTAAAATGAAAAAAAGAAGAAATTGATAATTTTTTCGTATAAATTAAAAAAATAAAAAATACTAAAATAAATACTTTTAAAAATGGAATATTACATTGAAAAATTAATTCTTTAATGTCAAGTTGATATAGAAGCCATAGTGATGACTTTCAATGATAACATTTAAAAAAAAGAATTAAAATCCAATAATAAAATTTTTTTAATACTGCAAAGGTCTAAAAAATGTTTGACAAAAATCTAATCCATTTATGTTAATATTTTAAAATATTTTACTTTAGGACATACAACGCTATATTATATTTCATCAATAAACTCAATATACAGCAAAGTCGTAATTTTGTGAAGTTTTTTTCTTGAGTCCTATTGGTCAAGTCCGACTATATGATATCCCACACCATTCCGTTCCACATAATTTTGTTTTTAATATATAAATCTTACTTGTATTAAATATTAAAGTAATACTAAAATTTTTGTTGGATTTTTGCATGTTAAAGTGATTTTCTGACCGATCTTCATGATCTTCATCATATAAAACTTATTTGTGCTGAATTTCATTAAAATATTCCTATTTCTAAGGCATCTATAAGTGTTAAGACTCTATTCCGGGAGGACATTTGTATGGGGGCTAGGTTTGCCGATCATAACCAAATTATAGGCTTCGTTTTTATGTAAAAAAAAATCATATGTTCCAATTTTTATCAAATTATCTTCTAAATTGCGACCTGTACTTTGCGCACAAGCTTTACAGCCAGCCAGCCAACCAGACAAACGGACGTCGTTAAACCGACTCAGAAAGTGATTCTGAGTCGAACGATATACTTTAAGCTGGAGGTCCGAAGATTTTTTTGTGTTACAATTTCTGCACAAACACATAATATCCCAACCACTCAGGGTGGTGTATGGTATAAATATGTATTCAAAATGCACAAACTCTTGGCTTTCCATTGATATATATTTTTTACTCCAAATAATTCGTAGTGTAATGTAAGGAACCATGTGTTCGTGGTAAATCGACTAAAATTTTCTTGTTTATTTATTCATTGGTTTCGTTTAAGACTATATTGCACCTTGTATTACTTGTTGATTGTTTTAATGCTGAATCATTAATTTTTTGAAAACCAATTTAACTTTTTACTGAGAAAAATATAATAAATAGAAAGAAATAATTTTGTTTCCTCAAAGTTTTTTATATATGTATTTTTGTTATGAAATTGTATATAATGCTAATATTGTTGTACTTTCCTTCTTTATCCAAATTCATTATATAGGGAGGAATTTATGCATATAAATATAGTTAATATAGGCTTTAATCATAATGCCCCACAAACACTACAAAAGATTTGCAGCTATTAAATTAAAATTTTAATCTTTTTATTATGTCATAAAATAATTTTTGAAATTCTCGTTTATTTTATAAATGGAAAATATTAGTGAGAAGTCCTTACAGAATGTAATTTTTATAGTGAAACTATATATATATATATATATAAATTTGAGTAATATTTTGCTCTCTTAATTTTCAAGATTCCACCATGTTTACAATATTTATTATATACATAATATGTATATGTAGTACATGAACACCAGCAGGATTGCACTGCAGAAATACTTGTAGAGTAAGACATGAAATTATTAATGATTGTTATATTTGCTGTGTTTTGGTTTTTTTTTTTTAAATTTTCTGCAATATTTATTCCTTCTTAAACTTTTGACGTCATAACAATTTAGTATAGAAATATGTTAGTTGTTGTTATACAAGTGTCTTCAAAATGTAATCTCAAATGTTATTAAGAATTCATAAATGCATTTATGTGTTTAATTTATTTATGAAGAAGTATTTCTTGTACCGTATCTCCGTGATTGATCTCAGTAGAGTTTGCATGAAATGTAGTTAGTGGAGTGTGAATTTGTGCATTTTATATTATAGAAAACAAAGCGTACATTGTTATCCAAGCAAAAAAGATAAAAAAGCAAGTGCCTTAAAAAAAATTAAAAACGAAAAACAAAGCAATAGTCGGTCAAACCCGTCCATATCATACCTTACATCATTGTCTATACACGCAGAGAAAAAACATGGTTACAGCATAATCACCACAACTATTCAATGATCATATAGCCGTTTTTCATTGATTTAAATATACTGTGTTCATGATAACAATGTTTATGATTCTGTTTAATCATTTAATGATTACCCACAATTTAATGATGGAATGCTAACGGCCTTAGCCAACATAAACACGAAGTCCAACAATTTTTAACGTTGCAAGATATTGATCTGCTACTGGTATCTGAAACTCACTTTACTCAAAAGAACTGTTTCAGAATAAATGGCTACTATACCTATGACACAAAGCAGCCTAACGGTAGGGCATGCGGAGGGACAGCAATATTAGTTCGTAAAGATATAAAGCATTTTCCAATGCCAGAATACAGAACGGATCATATTCAGGCCACTTCAATAAATATTCCCGATAACAATATAACAATATCCTCTATATATTGTCCTCCAAGATATTCTATTAATCGTAATCAATTTCTTGATTATTTTGCAACTTTAGGCCCAAGATTTATAGCAGCAGGAGACTATAACGCAAAACATAACTTTTGGGGCTCTCGTCTAACAACTCCCAGAGGTAGGCAGTTATTTGAAGCAATATCATCCAGCAAACTAGATTCCATATCTTGTGGCCAACCTACTTACTGGCCTACAGACCTCAATAAGGTTCCCGATCTTATCGACTTTGCTGTAATTAGAAATGTAAAACGTGAATGTATATCAGTGATTCCTTCACTTGATCTTTCGTCAGACCATACACCAACGATCCTGACACTGATTAATAGTCCAAGTCACTTTGAAACTCAAAGCTCTTGTTTCCCAAACAAGAAAACAAAGTGGTTAAAATACAAAATGTACATAAGCTCCCACTTACCACAAAATATTCCACTGAAAAGCGAAAACGAAATACAATCTGCAGTTAATATCTTCACGGATATCCTGACTAATGCAGCTATATTATCCACACCTTCGCGTTTCTCACGAAGGCCAAAATATATTAAATGTTGCTCAAATGTTGAATCTCTTATTAGGGAAAAAAGGCAACTAAGACGTCAATGGCAAGATTCTCGATCACCAGCCGTCAAAACTAGACTTAATCAATGTATCAAAAGATTACGCTTCGCTCTGAAGAATCAAAAAGAATCCAAATTGAAAACATATCTGCAAAACTTAGACTCTACTAAGGAAACTGATTATAGTCTATGGAAGGCGGTGAAAAATATGCAATGCCCTATTGCATATGAGTCTCCCATACGCCTCCAAAATGGCCAATGGGCAAAAAGTTCTAATGAAAAAGTTGAAGCATTCGCTAGTCATTTAGAACACGTTTTCACTCCAAATAATACAGGTTCAACTCTAAGACCTGTTGTAGTTAGCGACCATATTCACTCTCCATTAAAATTCCGGCTCTCTGCCGTGAAATTAGCAGTAAAAGGTCTGAAGGCAGGAAAATCTCCTGGAACGGACAAAATTACCAGCAAAATGATTTGTTTCTTGCCAAACTCGGCTCTAAAATTTATTTTATTCATTTTCAATGCCATTTTACGTACTGGCTACTTTCCAAGTACTTGGAAGTTGTCAGAGATAGTAATGATACCCAAACCTGGAAAAGACGTCACTCAAGTAACATCTTACCGTCCAATAAGCTTATTATCAATTATTTCGAAATTGTTTGAGAAATTGCTCCTTGAGAGCCTATTATTACATCTTAATAATAATAACAGTATACCTAACCATCAGTTTGGTTTTAGGAGAAAACATGATACTATTGAACAAGTGCATCGAATTACAACTCTCATCAGAAGAGGTTTCGAGAGCAAGCAGTATTGCTCTGCGTTATTTATTGACATATCTCAAGCTTTCGATAAAGTCTGGCACGACGGACTAATACATAAAATGACCACGTTACTTCCACAGAACGTTCATAAGTTACTAAAAAACTATATAATAAATAGATCTTTTCAAATAAGATCGAAAGATGTGATTTCTTCACGCAGAAAAATTTCCGCAGGAGTACCTCAAGGAAGTATTTTAGGGCCTCTTCTTTATATACTATATACGGCAGATATGCCCACGAGCCCTATGACTCATACATCAACTTTTGCAGATGATACTGCTTTTGTAAGTATGCATACAAATCCGGTGATTGCATCCGAAAAACTCCAATCCCATATCACTGAGCTGGAAAAATGGCTATATAAATGGAAGATCAATGTGAATGCTTCGAAATGTGTCCATATAACATTTACCTTACGCAGGGAAAGTTGTCCCCCCTTTCGAATAAACAATGTCCAAATACCTGAACAGGATAAAGTAAGGTATCTTGGTATTCACCTAGACCGGCGTTTAACATGGACTTGTCATATAAAATCAAATAAAACTAAAATCTGCCCAAATTCATTGGTTAATTGGTCCAAAGTCAGCCCTAGACTTGGACTATAATGTACTGTTATATAAAGCAGTAATAAAACCTATATGGTTATATGGCATACAGCTCTGGGGAACAGCCTCTTCATCAAACATTGAAAAATTACAGAGAAGACAGTCCAAACTCCTAAGAATAATAACAGGTGCACCATGGTACGTCAGAAATAGCAACATCCACAAGGATCTCAATATTCCTACAATTCGTGAGGAGATAAAGAACAGTAGCATCAAATATATGAAAAAATTATCTGAACACCCAAACCCTCTCGCTAGGGATCTGCTAACTTTTGAGGGTCACAGACGCCTAAGAAGAATGGAAACACTGGATCTTGGAAGATAATACTACTAATGAAAACTCTACGTTGGATTTTGCAGTGGCAATATCAACAATAATTTAAGTTTAGGTTAAGATTTTAATACTTATTGTAAATTTCTGAAAAAGAAAGATTCAATAAAAACTAATATATATGTAAAAAAAAAAACAAAAAAAAAAAAACCCACAATCAAAATTTTAATATGGTTCACTGAATTATAATATGTATTTAAATATGTTTATATGAAATCATATTTATGAATAAATCCAATCATTTAGTCAATTCTACAACAATTTAGTTAATTACATAACCATTCATGTCATTTTACAAATTTGGTTAATTCTTCAACCATTAAGCCATTAACTTTTAATGCCTTTTGAATACACATTTTTGTGTATCAGTCCAGTAGTTATAATTCTCATTTAGTTTATATATGAACAAATATAAAATGACAAGTTTTGTTTTTATTCAGTATGATGAATGTACCACATATCGTGGTAAAAATGAATATAAATATGAAAATATGGAATCATATATATGATAAAATGGTATTATATATATGATGAAATTGGTTTATTTATATGATAAAATTGAATTATATATATGATAAAATGGAATTATACTTATGATGGAATTAGTTCATATATATGATAAAATGGAATTATGTATATGATAACATGGGATTATTAAATGATAAAAAAGTGATGAAATTGAAAGCAATACTTAAGAAAAAGTTATGAAACTTACTGAAAGTTATTAATAAGGTTATGAACCTTACTAATAAATTATAAATTGGAATCATAATAATGATTACGTACAAATATACTTATTGTAACCTGGAATCATATATTACAATCATAGTATGTTGCTCTTAGTTTATGGTTACAGGAACCATATTTTTTCTTAGAGCTTTCAGTAATTCGAACGTCCAGAAATTAGAATCAGTGTATGCAATACATTAAACGCTCTGAAATTAAATAGTTCCTTTCTTAACTATTTTTTAGTATGTTTTAATTTTAGTTTTTCAAAAAATTTGGTTTGAAAATAATGTTTCAAAATGTTCATAGGATGTATAGAATCTAAAAGTGGAACCACAATTCGGAAGTTTATTAAAAAAAATTATTTTGTAAAAAAAACCGAATATAAGCCTAAATTACAACACGTAGTTAAAGGTCGTTTTTCGATCACAAAATTTAAACAAAAATACAAACGTCCCTTTAAAAAAATTGTAGTGTAAAATTCAAATAATATTTTATAATTTTAATACTTAATTTGAGAAGGATAAAGAAAATGGATTCCCTTTTTATATTAAATGTTTTATAAGAAATAAATTGGAGGATTTTAAACTTGATTTAGAAAAATATATCAACAAATTCTCAGTCTGGTGTGCAGGATATGATGAATATTGAACATTTTGGACAAAAATTATGGTTAATTTCAAAATAGAGCCAATTATAATTCTTACGCGTACATTTAGGAAAATTATATATTTTAAATTAACAAAAAATTTGTCTATTAAATGGAGCAAAGTTGTTAATTCTAACTAACTGTATATATGACTAATTTACTTTACAAGTTTATAGAATTTATATTGAATTTTTTATACATTTACACCGGTATTGTTAGGAAATTAAGAGTATGATCAGTCATCGTATTTTGAATTTAACTGAAAACCTTTGTGTAGCACATAGATTAGTATGTGTCTAAATTGAAAAGTGAAGTTATGAGACAAAATCGCTAATTATTTCAAAGTGGTTAAACTCAACATTAAATTGTTACCGAAAGTATAGATAATCACCTTTAATTGGGTATTAGTGTAAAAACTAGTCATTTTATAGCGTTTCAAAAATTATAAAAAGCCCTTTGAACCACACTTTAATATAAAATGTTGTTCGATTTATTACACCAAAATGGTTAGACCTATTTATTTTACTATCAATGAGTAATAATCAAAAAAGACAAATATTCATAAATATTTACGCAAATTTTAATTGTATATTATTTTCGAAAGACTATTTCTTGTTTTAAGGTAGTTTTACACTATAATACTTAGTATTAATACCAGAGTTTCATTTTCTAATATACATATCAAAAAATGTATTATGGAAAGTATAATTAAATGTCATATTTTTATTTTTTTATTAATAAAATTTGTTGAAAAATTAGAAACGAAAAATTCAACTAAACTGAATACAAATCAAACTACAATTAAAAAGGTGTGCGGAAATTTGCTGTAAGAGATGTAATACCATTTCAAAAATTTCAAGATTTCAACATACAAAGTATTGAAGGTATTTATACCATAAAACATTTGAAATTATTTTTTGTATTAATACAAAGTATTACAGTGTAAAACCCCCTTTAAGCTATATTTTTGTTTTATTTTTTAATAATCATTAAAAAAACGAGTAAAACTTTAAGGTATAATTTACTCGAATAACTCGAGTAACTTTAAAGTTTTATTCGATTATTCGAGTAACTTAAAAACTGCATTTTCGCGTTATTTGATTATTCGAACAATGAAAAAGTCGAATAAAATGAATACTCTATTTCCCACACATATCAGGAGGCAAGCAATAAATCTTTGCACAGCGCTGAATATCCTAAATGGAAAGTCGTCTGTATGAGTGGTTTTTAAATCAACGAGAAAAAAAGTGTACACTGACTGGGCACATACTTAAACAGAAAGCTAAACAAATATTTAAAGAGGAATATCCCGACAAAGTTGAAAATGCATTCCGTGCAAGTGATGGATGGTTTACCAAATTTAAGAAACGACACGGTATCCGTTTTTTAAAAATTTGTGGCGAGATTCTTTCCAGTGATGTTGCTTCAGTCACTCCTTTTATTCATCGATATCGTGCAAAGGTCGCTGAGATGGGGGTTAATGGAATCACAAATATATAATGTCGATGAAACCGGATTATTTTTTCGTTACCTACCAGACAGAATGGTTTCACCATTCGTGAGGTAAGAGATAAGAACAAATATTGATTTCAGGTTCAGTAATTTTAAAACATTTAAAATTAACAGGTGATCCGCTTTTCTCAGGAAAATAATTTGCCACCGAAAGCCATTTTGCTTATAGATAATTGCTCTGTTCATGCTCCGCTCATTGAGAAACTTAAAAGTGACGATGGAAACATAGTTGCATTATTCTTTCCACCAAATGTAACAGCAGCTTTATAACCAATGGATCTAAACCCTATTAAGTTAACAAAGCTCAATTACAGAAGTATGTTTCTTTCTCAATTAATTGCTGAAGTTGGTGAACTGATTATATAATATAACTGATTATATGTCAAACAAAAATTAGTTGTAAATTTGGCCATTGTGCAGTCTATCCCTCCAATAACTTTTAACTTTATTATTTAATTTTTTTTTTTTAAATACATATGTAAAATATTTTAGTTTTTTGGACTGAATTGTCATGTTTTCTAATTTAATTTATAAAAATACATTTAATGTATTGAACTGAATTGTTACGTTTTGTTTTCTTGTTTTTATCAAATAAAATTGAATTAAAAAAAAAAAAAAAAAATTAAAAGTGTTTTATTTTAGTTTTTGGAAGTAAATTTACTCAATTTTTTATTTTTTATTCGAAAAAAATAAACGTCCAGAAATTAGAATAATTCAGAAATTCGAGTTGCCTCAAAAACAAAGCGGTTCTAATTTGTGAGCGTCTACTGTACTAACATACACATGTATTTATGCACTTTTGGATGATTCCCGAAATTGGCTCTTGTATGGGAGTTATAGTAAATTATGGACCGATTTTCATTAAATTTTGCACTGTCATTTATACGTATAAAAAATTTATTTGTGTTGAATACTAAGTTGATACTAACATTTTTATAGGATTTATGCACGTTAAAATGATTTTTGGAAGAAGGGTTCATATTGAAGCTATGGTCAATTATGGATCTATCTTCACGAAATTTGGTATTTAGATTTCTTATACAAAACTTATGTGTGCCAGATTTCATTAAAATATTTCTAATTTTAAGGTATTTATGAGTGTTAAATCTTTATTCCGGGAGGACATTTGTATTGGGGCCAGGTGAAATAATGAGCCGATCATGACCAAAATTAATAGGTTTTGTCCTTGTGCAAAAAGAGTCATATGTGACAAATAGCATCAAAATATTTTCTAAATTGCGACCTGTACTTTGCGCACATGCTTTACATGGATAGCCAGCCGACCAGACGGACGGACATGGTTAAATCGAGTCAGAAAGTGATACTGAGTCGAACGTTATACTTTAAGGTGGGGGTCGGAAGATATTTTCTCTGCTGTACATAATTTGTAAAAACACGTAATACCTCAACCACCTATGGTGGTGTAGGGTATAAATACATATTTGCATTACTTCAAAAGTATTAAACATTATGCACTTAATTTGTCCTTTTTTTCAAATTACACTGGTTGACAAAAAAAAAAAAAAAATTCCTCCCCCAAAGACGAATAGTTTTGAATTTGATGGATTTTGATGTGCTTTCAGTTTTTTTCTTCAGGTCTGGATTTTTTCTAATATTTTCTTTTTTATGGGCGTATTACCATTTCGCCTATAATAAGGCCATTAATCCAATATATTTCACCATAACTCAAAAACAGTGTGTACGTTTGATATAAGTGATACACAAAAAGTTGCGGACTAAAAATATCTTCAATAAAAATAACTTCTTTTTTTTTGTGCTCAATAGTTTCGGAGTTATTAATTAAAGCTGCTAATAAAATAAGGTATGTATCATTAAAAATGATGCACAAATCTTGTTTTTATTTACAGTTAAGTGAAACTAACCAAGTATACCTACAACTGAGTAGAAATTCAGTGGTGGACAAAAGAAAAAAAGTAAAATAAATTTTTTTTCTTTCTTCTTTAAACAAAAATAGGTGCAATAGATAGAATTTTACGAGCTAAACAAGAATCTGCTTTCACTTTTTTCTATCACGTATTAATTTTTTATGGGCATGACCAACATCATCATCTTATTCAGCGTTCACACTAGACGCAGACGAAAATTGACTTCAAGGTGTGTTAACATTATCAAAATTTTCTCGATTTTTTAATTTTTTCGCTAACAAATTATGAGTACTCGTATCTATTTACGGTCTTATTCATAATAAATTCTTATTTTAGATATTAAACTGTTTTTCCTTATTAACTTCTTATAAAAAGAACATTATTCATAATGTATTAAAAACAGTTCAATAACTATTAAACAGTTTTTGTTTTGTTCTGGCAATGCTATGTTTATTTTCTCTCAGTTTTCTATTAGTGATAAATAAAATATAGAAAATTTATTCGTAATTAAAAAAAAAAAAAAAAAAATAAGTTTTTCTTTTATTTCATTTTTTTTTTACAAAAATATAAACTTTTTTTTTTATAAAATATGTCCAATGATTTAACAATTTAATAGCTTATGAAAGCAAAGAGATTCTGGCCTTTTTTGGTATATTAATTTGTGTAATATTTAAAATACTCGAATAATTAATTTGTTTTGATTTTATATACATCACAAATTTCCTATTTTGTTTTTAATTAATTTTTTTCCTATTTTATGAATTATTTATGAAAAACCTCTTCCCAGCCTATCGACTGACCACCGGGTGTAATCATTCTGATAGGAAATGGGACGATTCAAAGCCTGATTTATGAAATTGTATATGTAAAGCGTTATGTTAATGAAAGACGGGAATTTTACATAAGTTAATGTAAAATGCGCCAATTTAAATCAATAAATTGCATTGCTGATAGACCTATATATTTTCAAGTAGTTAATTTTAAAAAAGGAACAGTGATTGCAGTTAGGATATTATTGCTAATGCAATTATTTCATTTAACACAACACTCACACATTCTACTTTGCAAATGGAGCTATTAGCACTTTTTCATTACTAGCAAATAAAAACATCTTTAAAATTTATGGAAGCTGATTGATATAAGCATTTTTACTAACACTTTTTCAAATATATGCAATTTTAATAGATTTAATAGATCCAAGTAGAACTCAATGAAGATTTATATGGAAGGTAGGCGGATCACATCAGCTCTTTATTTTGATAATTTTAACTATTTATATAAAATCTTAATGGCTGTTGTTTTAGATATTTCAGCGGAAAAATATCAACTAGAAATACCACGGTCACTTAATTTCGTAGTATTTGGCCAGATAGTAGCTAGATCTTTTTGGTGGTTTGTTTAAAATAATACAAACCTTTTTGGTTTTAGAAACAAGCAAGCCCATTTGATCTTACTCTTAACAAGCTAAAAGAACATTGATGTTTTGTTCGAACAAATATGCTGTGCATTTTTTGAACGAAATGTTTCCAAAAATAGAATATTTGTATATACTTTAAATTTGTTTGCAAAATATAGTTCCATATGTATTTTATGCAACAGAAAGATATAAAAGTTGTATATCTAACTACTATCGTGAGTCTGTGAAAAAGATTTTAATGTCGTTATAAATCCCACTCTATAGAACTGTGCACTAAGACCTAAATATATAGTAATATATTTAAAACTATGCAAAACTTTTTGTAAATACATTCAGTTTGCTAAAAAAGTAACAATAAAATTTTAATATTTTAAATAGTTTTATTAAATGCTTATAAAACAAAAAAGTGATTATGAATAATAAATTTTCAAAATTTCTTATTAACCTTTCATAAAACCTTTTATAAATTGTTCAAAATGATTATGAATAAGGCTGTTAATATACTAAAATTCATTATTGAAATTAATATATAAGGAGTAGCAGAACAAAACATACTTTTTTAATTATTTGAACTTGCTGAGAAATTAAGGATTATTTTTTTCATTCTCTTACAAAGCAGTTTGAGTTTGGAAGTGCTAAGAAGCGTTCTCCTTTCCATAAAATGCAACGAATGACATCAATTCACCACAACAAATCTGAAGGATTTGTAAGATCAAAAAACTTTTAAATGTAAAAAAGTACGTTTTGTTAAAAAAATGTACAATTTCTTTGTAAATATTTTAAAGAAAATATTTTTCAAGAATTTATAAAATGACCCAAAAAATACTGTTCGCAAAAATTTTTAAAAATAATTTTTTTTTGCAAAATAAAGTGAAAAAAATATCCTATCAAAGTTTTTTTTAGTGGAGTTCAACCCATTGAATACAAAAATAACAAAAAAAATTGTTGTTCATAAGCTTTAGTTGCTAAAAGTTTCAATTCATTTATAAATTCTCTGAGGTTTCTTATAACATCTTAATATAGTGAAACAATCTCAAAATAATTTATTTCAAGGAATTAATATAAAATGGTTCCGGATATTTGAAACAACTAAGTTTCTCGTCATTTAGCACTTAGTCTTAAAAGGTAGTCATTTAGTTCTATTTTAAAAAAGGGGCCAAAAAGCTATGGCTATGTGGTTTCCAAAGGAGCAATTGGCATCTAAAGTCGCACGACGGTAACGATGGTTACAACAATAATAATCAAGAATTAAAAGCATTCAGTACTTCGTTCTTTAAAAGTTGAAGAAAGTGTATCGAAATAATTGAAGCTGTGGATTTTTATACACCTTTGAAGAAGAAATAAACAGGTTATTAATATAAATGCTAAAACGATTTCCATATAATCTAGTTATAAGAAAGAAAATAAGAAAATTGTACATTTCAATATTGGCCATTTAAGCTATCTATTTACTCAAATCTGTATAATTATTTTGAAAAATGAATGTATTTTATACTAATTTCAACAATGTGAATATTTCATCGATACTTGGGGTACTAGAAGACCTAAGGATCGATGGACGAATAATTAACTGGACAGGGAACATAAGGGATGCATAAGATCCAGTTTAGGGATAAGTAGTTCATGGAAGGTTGTAACAAGAGGCACTTCGCAGGGAGTGGTATATCTCCACTCTTATGGAACCTTGTGGTAAACAAAGTCCTTCTTGAACTCAGTGGAAAGGGCACCAAGGTAGTTGCATACGCTGATGATGTTGTGCTACTTATCACGGGAAAATATCTCTCCACAATAAGTAAACTCATGGAATCAGCTTTAAACAACCTAATAATATGGGCCAAAGACCGAATTAGTACTATTTACTAAAAGATATAAAGTTCAAGTCTTTAAGCTACCGTCTTGACGGTATTACCCTGGAACTTTCGAAAGAATCCAAATTCTGTATTCGTATGTTTTATTTTACACTTAATATGTGTATCGGTCTATAATTGGTCCCAAATCTAATAAAAGACCCCTGCCCGAATTTTGATGTACACAATGGTATAGAGTATCATATGGTCGGGCTATATCTTCTTCTCTCGTTTCTTTTTTTTCTCAAATGTAATGTAACATATTTCCCTTATCTTCTGCATAACTAATTCTTGAATTATTAATCTTATTATGGTTTTGTATATTTTTGCCACTTGTATATCTTACTTGTTTTAAATTGTAATTTGAAGCCTTTTTGATTACGCGATACTTTAATTCATTGAAATTACGCTGTAAGTATGGACACCTCTGGTTGCGTTTCCATTGAGGATACATTCACGAAATATATCTCAAATGATGCATAATTACAAAGGCAATAATCCTCTATCCTATATTCCATAATACTCGGAACGGCGCAAAAAAACGATGCCAAAAATTAAAAATTTTGGTTTCACTACTTGTCCACAATGTATTTCAACACTGATCAATGAAAGGCTGATCGAACACACTTTGGTCTATTTCTGCAAGTGTTAGCGGTTTATTTTAGAAGAATTAAAAGCATATGCTAAAATCTGCGATTACAGCAAACAAAAGAATGAAAAAGAACTTGTTAGTTTCAAAAACTCTTTTTGTATTTTTTAAGTTTGAGGGCTTGCCCGTACCACATGGAACCTATTCAAATCTTGAATTTTTGTTATACTACACCACCAAGTATTGTTAACATAATTGCAGCAAATGTTATTTAAATTAATCATAATTTAAAAAATTTGAGTTTGAAAATTTAAAAATTGATTTATATCATGGAGAAACTAAAATTGCTCCACGATTTGAAAATATTAAAAATCTTATACTGATTTAAAATTTATAAAAAGCAGTGATTTAAAATTGATAAAAAAGAGTGCTATGCTTTAGCAAATAGATCTTCATATTTATTAAATTTTTACGTTAACTAAAGACAATATATCTATTTGGGTTGCAATTGTATTATACAATGAAAATTGCGCCAAGCTGTAGGAAATTGTGTTTTATTATTGGTATTATTTTCTCATGTACCTTTATAAATGAATAGGTTTTATCATTAAAAATCACAAGACTTTTAATAAAATATTTAACAATATACTATTATTTAGTATACATGTATACTATAATCTTTATTCTATCTGCTTACAATGACTATTATTCTCGTTGTAATGCGTTAAAAACTTATTTTGTGCAATGTATAAAAAAGTTTTAATTAAATTTAAAGAAAAGAAAAGTCTTCTAAAATGAAGAATTGTTAAGATTTTCTGTCTTGTTTATAAGAAAAATTTTTTTTTTTTTTTGAAAAACAAAAATAAAAAAAGAATAACAGCTACTCTCAGCTAGACTTAAAGTTATACTCAACAATAAGTGTTAACATTTTTTTTTTTTTTTACTTTTTGAATTTGAGGAATGAAATATTTTTTATTCACTTAAACTATAAGAAAGATGAAGGCGTTGATTAGTCACAATATAACGATTTAGTATTTCATATATGAAAATTTTATAATATAAAATTATGTTAACTCTTAACATTTACAACAGATACTATAATATACATTTTAAGATCTTTAACTAAGGATTTTTAATACAGCCTCAAATACCAAAATATTATATAAGTGACTATTAATCTTAATCTTAATTTTACTTTTTAGGTTGAATTCTTTGACAACAAACTTAATTGATTCTATTGTCAAAATTAAAATATTCGCTCTATGAAGCATAAGGCTTTAAAAACATTTATTCCTATTTATATGTGCCTATCTTATCAATCTACTTAATATTTAATCAATACTATTTCTGGTGAAAATCTTTCAGACCTTCAACTACTTAATTATGACCATTTATTTATCTCCAGCTTAATTTGTTTAATTTCGGCTTTTTAAACATTATGTTACACTATGTTAGATTTGTTGAGAAATCGCAATGACAAAGTTGGTGGTTATTATGATAAAAAATAAAACTCACAAAAAGAGAAACAAAGTAAAGAACTAAGATTAGTTACGTTATTCTTGGGGATGACAATATTGGTTGCTTTTTGGTTTTTGTAGTGTTTGACAATAATTTTCTAAATATTAGGATAGGGAGAGAGTGACAAAGTGACGGTAAATATTTCCCCTTGTTTGTTGCATACAAACTGTACTTTTCTTATCACTGTCATAATAGAGATTTAAACAAAGTTTTATTTTTCCGCAGCAAAAAATAACTACTTAAACAAATCATTATTGGGTTGGGACGAGTCCTATGTGTATATGTAACTGAAACATTATTTAGTAGTTATTTCATAAATAAGTAAGACTGAATATTTATAGGTATATTTTAAATAAAAATCTAGCTTAATATAAAAAAAAGGTTTGAAATTAAAAAAACAAAAGAAAATCATTTTAAAATTAAATAAAAAATAATATCTACTAAATAATAATTAAGATACATATTTATTAAATATGTATTTAAAATATTATTTTCCATTAAATTTTCATTTACAGTGTTTCTGTTACCCCTTGAAAATTAATCTTGGTATGTTTTATGCTGTTAAGCTAAAGATTTTGGATCAACTAATGTGTTTTTCTAGTTTTTTTTTTTTTTTTTTTTTTTTTTAATTTTCGTACAATGCATATACATATACAGTGCTGTGCAAAATAATAGACTTATTTTTATTTGGTAAATATTTTCCATTATGAATGATATTTAAATTTATTTTTTATATATTTAAGAACTGTACTAAAAGATACACCATCCACAAATGTTTTTCTTTTTTATGACTTTATTATAATAAAATATAAAAAAAAAAAAATTTTCCTATGATTCAAAATAATAGACTTATTCAATATTTCTTAAACAAATATATATTTTTTTTCATTAAAGACTAAAACAAATTAAATTTTCTACTAATACTGAATAATATAATAATATGCGAAGTTAATTCAATAACCTGAATGACCACCATTATTGTTTAAAATGTACTCTTCTGGGCATTGATTCTATAAATTTTTGGCATTTTTCTATAGAAATTGCCTCCAATTTCTTTTAAACATCTTTCCAAAGTTGATTTTTATTCCGAAATGTCTTTCCATCTAGACCTCTCTTCAGTTCAACCCAAGGGTTCTCAATAGGATTTAAATCCGGTGACTGTGAAGGACATTCTAAAACAGATACATTGTTAGCACTCAGCCAAGATTTAACTAATTTTGAGGACTGCTTAGGATCATTGTACTGTTGTAAAGTCTATTCTGGTGGCATATTGTTCTCCACATAGGGTAGCATAATATCCTTCAAAATATCACGGTACATTTCTTAGTTCATTATTTTTGTGATCTAATAAAGAGGTCCAACACCATGCCAACAAAATTCACCCCACACCATTATGCTTCCTCCGCCGTGTTTTACAATTTTTTTTGTATAACGATCATCTAGTTCCTTTCCATTTGGTCATCTAACATTTCTGCTAAAACAAATTTGACCCGAACAAGTTAATTTTTTCCTTCCATAAAATGTTCTTAAAATTATCAACTTCACTATTTTTAATTTTTGTAACAAATTTTTTTCGAGCTGCTTAGTTTTTTGAGCTTAAAAATGGTAACTTCCTGGCGATTCTACTTGGCAAACCTTTCTCCAAAAGTTTTCGTCGGACTGTTGAAGCACTAATTATGTTACCTATTTCTACAGAAACGGCTTTTGAATATAGAAATGGCTGCTTCTTCACTAGAAGAGCTATCTGTGAATCCGTGGTAGCGGTTATTTTGCAAGGTCTACCACGTGTTTCTTTTGATGGTTTCCACTTGATCGCGTTTCTTACGAAATGATGAGACCTTCCAAGCAATTCCGCAATAAAATCAAGTGTTTTTCCTTGGTCACGTAATTATTTCACTATTCGCCTTTCTTAAGGAGTGCTATGTACATTACGACCCATCATTTCGTAAAAATAATATTATTTTATAATATTTTTCAACAATAATATTTCATTTACCTTACATTTAATTATTTTCAGAAAATTTATCCAAATTATAAGGTAAATTAAAACAAAAAATATAATCCTTTAAAATAAGTCTATTATTTTGCACATATTATATTTTAACTTTTCTTGAAAGGAAAGAAAGAAACTTCTTAAAAATACGCATTATTTTTAGTATTGACAATATCAAAAATAACGGTACCAAAAATTACTAAGAGAATGTTTTTTTAATAGTGTTAAATCGAAGAGAAAATATTTAATATACAATAGCCTATTATATTGTACAGCACTGTACATATTTGATATATACGTATTTGATATATAAAACATATCGAATAGAGTATTCCAAGGATGGAATTTTTGAGATTTCGATGTAAGAATACCTCTACAAATGATGCGCATTGATATTTAAAAAGCTTTTAAAATTCATCTTTAGTTCCTTACGAGCGATTAATAATTTCAAGTCTGGTACATTTTGGTAAAAAAAAAAATTTCAAGTTTTTTCCCAAAATATCTCAGGTCTCAAAATATTTTAAGCTTTCCTATTAATCTAGCAGGTATAATTGGAAACAAAAATAATCTACTTATTTTTTGTCTTAATAAGTAGTTACTTTTCTCGGGTTGTCCACGAATTCATGTAGTTATTTTTAGACTCCAGGGATAATCAAATATGTACTAAATGAAAATAAAAACCAGGAAAAAAGGTATAGTCGGTCAAGACCGACCATATGATACCCAACACCATTATGTATGAGCATAAAAATTCGGGAAGGGCAGTTATATTACACCTTTGGTCAACAGTTTTACTAAATATAAAATAAAATATATATACAAATACAGAATGATGCGTTGATACTAAAATTTATATGATTTTATGCAATTTCGGGCGATTCATGGAATTGGGTTTATATGGGAGCTATGTTAAATTATGGACCGATTCTAATAAAATTTAGCAATGTTGTTTTTACTTATATAAAACTTATTTGTGTCGAATATTAACTTGATACTAACTTTCGTATGGCATTTATGAATATTAAAGTGATTTTGGGAAGATGGGTTTATATGGGATCTATGGTCAATTGTGGTACAAAGATTGATACTTGTACAAAACTTCTTTGCACCTAATTTCATTAAAATATTATTTTTAATGCAATTTTGAGTGCTGAAACTCTATTCCGGGAGGACATTTGTATTGAGGCTAGGTGAAATAATGGACCGATCACAATCAATTTCAAAAGGCTTTTACAAAACGTCTAAAAAAATATTTTGTATTAACAGTGCTATTCTCGACCGAGTAACAAACGAATTTATTGTGATAGTAAAAGAAATTGTAACAATAAAGAAATTTTTTCTATTCTGGAAATAGAAAAAAAAAAAAAAATAAAAAATTTAGCAATATTTCAATGAAAATCGGTACAAAGGAGTTCTGTATAAGTGTCAAGATCGGTTTATAATTGACCGTAGCTCCCATATAAATCCCCTCTTCCGAAAATCACTTTAACGTGCATAAATCCCATACGAATGATAGTATCAAGTTAATATTCGATACAAATAAGTTTTATATAAGTAGAAACAACATTGTCAAAATTTATGAGAATCGGTCCATAATTTACCATAGCTCTCGTGTAAACCCATTTCCGGGAACCGCCCTGAAAGGAATAATATCATATAAATGTATAATATCATATAAATTAATGCATTGTTCTGTATTTGTATAATTTATTTTACATTGAGTAAAAGTGTTGGTCTTCAATTAGCCAGGTCCAATTTTTAGCTCATACAAAATGGTGTAGGGTATCATATGGTCGGTCTTGACCGACTATAGTTTCTCTCTCGTTTTAAAATGAAATTTACATTTTTACTTGCTTTAAATCAGATTTTTTGATAAACAACAAAATTTAAATAAAAGTTTAACAGACAGCAGTAATTCATAATATGGTGTCATATATAAGTAAACAAAGTAATATTTTGAACTCAATTGGTTCTATTTTAAGTTGTATATCGAAGATATCAAAAGCAACATATTATTAAAATAAAAATTTTCTATTTAACAATTTAAAAATTTTGATACATTTGTACAAAACGTGTTGGCATAGTGACTACATATATTTTGCATATCTCTGGAGAAAATGTAGGAGTCTTAATAATAATTAAGTCCATCAGTTCTGTCAAATTATAGGGACTCGTTTTATTAATTTAATTTCATGTAATTTCTATTGTTGATAGAACTGGACTTTGAGAAGGTCACTCTGGATAAAATCAAAAAAAAAAAAAAAAAAAAAAAAAAAAAATTAAGATTAAGCAATAACTTTTTGGAACTTTTATACCTTTGAACAGATTAAGGTAAATCTCGGAATTTATATTACCTTTGTGTATCACTGTTTTTCCTATTTTATAAAAAGAAATGCATTTTGAAACCATTAAGCCCTTTCTGCTTAATAATAATATAAAGGATAAAGTTTTATTATTTTTGAGCCAAACAGATGTACGTTTGGCCTATAATTCGTAAATTGAGACCATAGTTTTCGAAATTTCGGAATAAGTTTTGATAAGAATATTGGAGCAGAAAGTATCTAAGTTCTCCTACATTTTCTGCCCTATTTGTCACCCTTTAAGTCGAAATTATGGTTAAATTAAAATTTTCTGATTTAATCAAATTTTCCAATTTAAGAGAAAAAGTTTTTTTTTTTTTTTTTATTTCTCTTATATATAAGAAAAAATAATAGCCTGTTTCTCTATGTCGAACGAAAATCTAAGCGAACGAAAGCAAGTCGAACGAATTCGAATCAATTTGGGTTTCTGTATTTCCTACGCTTTCGTTCGCATGGAGTTACGTCTTTTCATATTGTTTTTTTCAATTTTTTTGATTTTTTTTAGAAATTGTTTTTTAGACACAAAATCATCATTTATGGATACCAAATACATTAAAATGAATAATAAACATGATTAAGGAACATATGCAATGTCCTAATGAGTATTTTTCCTATTTTTCTTTAAGAAATTCAACCATTCGAAAGCAAAATAGCAAGTGACTTATTTTGACATTTTTGTTCTTATCGTTCGAAATACAGAAACCCAATTTTATATGAAAACACTTACGTTTTCTTTCGACTTATCGTTCGACTCATTGTTCGCATAGAAGTAAGTTAGAGAAACCCAAATCAGTTTTCGCTCGCTTAGAAGGCGAAAGAAAGCTTTCGTTCGACATAGAGAAACAGGCTATAAACTTTACTTATTTTTAACAAAATATTAATGAAATTAAACCAAATTTTTTTTTTTAGTTAAAATAAGTATCAACAGCTTTAAAAATCATTAGCCTAGGTTACGCTGTTTTTGTGTACTGAACTGTCAAATTTTTTTTTTTATTTTGGAAAAAGAGCAAAAAATTCCATTTTCATTAACTTTCGGTGATTTTTTTTATAAAAAGTACTTTGAAGGAAAAATTTAAAATGGAACCATTAACTTCAGGTATTTGAGTTTACTTTTATTCAAGAATTTGTAAATTAATTTTTGTCCAGGTATTTTTGTTATTTTTTTTTTTTTTTAATTTTTCAAAAATACACTAATTTTCAACTTTCATGGAGTGCAACTAAAAATGTTACAGGATGTTTGTTCTGAAAATTGCCTGAAAAATATGGCATATTATCTACCTTAATATTGTGAAAAAAAATTGTGAGCATATGTAGCCCGATTTTAGAAATTAATATTTTTGTGAAAAAACTCCAGTAGATTTCATACAAAAAACAGCTTAAGTGCCAAAAATTTTTTTTTGCTTTATACATAACATTAAACAGTGGGGAAGAATAGAAATAAATCTGTAACTTCTAATCGGCTGGTTGGATTTGCATGAAATTCCATACAGGCGTAGCAGAGAACAGTAGCATTTTGAATTTAGTAGCGGGGTCCAATATTCGCAACAGGAGCGGAATATAGGGGTTCAAAATAGACAACTAGTGTCATGGAAAATGTTTAACCACTATTTTTGTTCCTTACCCGATTTCCAAGATTTTTATACCACCTTAAAGTCCTTGATAAATCCTTTAGAAAACATGCTTGCATGTACTACTTATATTATATATTTTTCGAGTTATATACATTTGAATTTTCAAAAGTCTCAATTTTACAAGATCTTGGTTAAGATTTTTCCATATATAGCCAAATATTTTCAACAGATTTTATTATATTTTATGTAGTTGGTTAAACAGCAAAATTATCTATCGAACAAAGTCATTATTTTTATTGAGTCAAAAGTTAAACGATTTTGAACTGGAAAGTTTTCAAAAATTAACGAACAGACGGACAGATGGACGGATATTAGAATTAAAAAAAAAAAAAAAAAAAATCTTCAAATTCTAAAGAAATTTTTTCTCCACTTCTCGATTAATATGAAAACCAGATGAAAGTATTAATCTTTTGATATCACCTTTCCCGAATTAAGTGGCATTTTTGACACATTTAACCCAAATGTTTAGACAGACGGACGGACATTACCATGCTGCCAAAAAATATTTTAAAATTCTAAAAATTAATTTGTTTACTAACTAATAAATATAAAAAATAGAAACTGATTATTAAAATTTGTATATCACCTTTTCCTGAATGAAGCGTCATTTTTGTCCCATTTAACCCAAATGTATAGACGGAAGGACGAACATTACCATTCAGATAAAAAACATGTTATAATTCTAAAAATGCATTTTTTTTACTTACTAATAAATATAATAATTAAACATGGTCATTAAAGTGTTGATACCACCCATATCTGAATTATGCATAATTTTCAACCCATTTAACTCTAATGTATAGACGGACGGACAGACATTTCCGTTCTGCTAAAAAGAATCTTAAAATTCTAAAACTGAATTTTTTTAACTAATAATCAAAAAAAATAAAAAAAAAAATAAAAAATAAATAAATAAAACGTGATTATTAAAATATTGATATCACCTTTCCCTAAATTAGGCACTATATTCGACCCCTTTTACCCCAACGTGCGACGTATTGCTTGACAATAATGGAACCTGCTTCCATATACTTTACACACCGAAAAAACTATATTTATTGCCTTGCGGACAGTGCCCGTAGTCCGTTATAAATGTAGCAAATCTAAAATGTCTGAATTTAAATTAATAGATGTAACACACAGCACTTTTTATTAATAATAAATGGAAATATATGAAAGAATTAATAAAATAATTTTAATGGTATTTTTAAAGTGATATAATTGAGTGAATATTAAAAAAGCGCCGCTGGCGAAAAATTATTTGTAAAAAAATTGCCGCAATTTTCCAAATATTCAATTGCTATTATTAATAATTGCTTGAAATAACCAATCGGCACAACTGCAAATGTCATCAACTGTGTGGAATATTTTCTGTTATTATTTTAACGCATTTGTCAGAAAAAAATACGCAGTATGAAAAATCTTTTTCTTCGTGATATATGATGTATTTAAAAAAACGGGGTTCCAGATCCATCATTCTGTCAAAATTTGTAAAAATTACTTCTTTTTGATAAGCATTTTTTTTTCGTAGCATCTATAAAATATAGTATTTTTATAAATTGATTTCTTTTTTTTTAGTACAATTGTTCTTCACTAATTAAATGAAGGAACTTGTTGTTTAAGCCGGACCATAAATAAATTTGTGTTCCATGTTTAACTTGATGAACAGTTTTCAAAAGAATGATAATTGTTGACAAATTATGATAACGGTTCTTATTAGAAGATTGGAGTTTTAAAACTCTTAAAAATTGTAAACTAACCATTTTTATGAAAATGAAATAAAGCCCAAATAAAATTAAATAATGCCCAAAATCAATACGTATGTAAAAACACCCAATTAATAATTTTAAATGTTTTTTTTTTGGAAGTTATTTCATAATGAAATAAATCCCAAATAAAAAATGAATTAGTACCCAATAAAATGAAATAATACCCAATTTCAAAATTTTGCTATTTTATTGGGATTTAATTCATTTTTCTAATTGGGCGTTATTTCATTGGGCTGTATCGTAAAGACAGTAAATAACAGGGTTAGGGTAATCATTACTTAAAATAATCTATTACTTGCTGAGTTACAATTAACCTGTAATTTGTAATGGGAATTATCAATTACAGGTTAATTCTAATTGAAAATTTTAAATTAAAATTAAATGTAATTGAAAATTCCAATAACTAATTTAGAAATAAAATTAGCATTATTATTAGTTACAAAATTATAACATTTTTATTGCGCTTTATTCCCATACAAAATATTTATTATTTGCATTAAAATGCAGTCTTAGTCCTATGATATAAATATTTATTGTAAATCTAAACACCAAAATATAAAAAGTGAATAAAATTTATAGTTTTAGGAAAACGAAAATATTGTCAAAAACTTTCACATGTATATATGAACATATTAAAGCCCGCATGAATGCAAACAACGGAAAATAGTGCAGCTGTTGTGAATAATATGTCTCTGGTGTTTCCTGTTGCCATTCACATGCGATTTCCGCAAATATTCATGTATTTTGTTTTTATGTTTGATGCCAAAAGCCAAAACACAAATATATGTATATAACAATATAATATAAATTGCATGAGTTAATGGTATTTTAGGGTTATTCTGTCTATTATCTCAGATATAAGAAAAATTAGTTTGGCATTGTCAAGATTTTGGAACATTTTATTAAATTTTGTAGACAAATTTTGTATTTTTGCAATATGAACTTGAAAGCTACTACGATTATTAAGCTATTTTTTTAGGATTTTTTTTCCGTAAAACTTAAATGAATAAGGGACGAATAAACTTAAAGTATTTTATTGATTTTTATATTTTTTAATATGTTTTGTCTTTAAGAATTAGGTTATCAGTTCATACCATTTAAAACACTTTACTTTAGGCCATTGAATAGTGCAAGGAAAAAAATCCAAAGTGAGTTTATGCAAATTTTCTCACATAAAAGTCAGGCCACAAAATTTTGCTTAACTGCAGTAAGCTGTATTTAATGGTTTTTGGTGTTTCGCAGTTTTTTTTATTTGTAAATGAAACCAAATTTTTTGCTATGGAAATGTAGTCATGAAAGTATGTATGTGTTATTAGTTTCTATGTCAAAGAAAAATTTGTATTTTGTTTCAAGCTACTTTAAGAATTTAAAACATTTTTTTTTTTCCTAAAAAAAAATCAATAGCTAAACTATGAATAATAAATTGATAAATTTACAAACAAGTTTTCATAATGAATTTTATACGCAAATAAACAGTAATAAAATACAATTAGTGATTGTTTATTACAATTCCATTGAACATACAATTTCGTGTTTTAGAGCTATAAATTGGATTCCAGAATTGTGTTCTCTGAGTGTATGTAAAATCATTAAATTTAAAAAAGAATAAACCAATTTATTTAAAAAATAAATCATGTTTTTCAGTTTCTTCCCTTTCTTAATAATTTTTTTTTTAATTTTCAATTACCCAATTCACAAAGTATATTATTTGAGTTATTGTGTTATATGTTATTTACGTATGTTATTTAAAATAACAAATTTTTAAAAATTTTTTGAAAATTTATATGGAAATTTAAAATAATATTATAACATTGTGAAACCTATGTTTATAAATTATGTTAAAAAATAGTTTGTTTAAAAATTTTTAGATATTTGAAATAAATACAATTTCTTATAAAATTTTTGTTTTATAAAATGTACCACTAAAAACAAAAATTTACATAAAAAGTAAGATTTTTCATAAAAAAAAAACAATTTTGTACCAATAAGCAAAACTTTTGGTAAAATTCGATTTTTCACTAAAAAATCGATTTCTCACTTTTATTTTCCTCTAAAAACTCGATTTTTAACTAAAAAAAAAAAAATAGATTTTGTACTAAAAATTTAAAGAAAGAAACTATTTACCAATGAAAACAAGCCCAAAAGTATAGTTGGTTAAGTCCAACAAAATAATATTCTATACCCTTGCTTTGACCACAAGATGATCTTCGAGTTTTTTGAAAATGACTTTATGTGACCAATGGTCAATTGAGGACCTATTCTTATGAATCCTTGTTACTGTGGTTTCGGTCTTTAAATTTATGTATGTCAAATATTATACCAATTCTGTTATTAATGTGGATTTTATTCGTTCTTCTGAAGTCTCCTGATAGAGTAAGGAGTAATCCTCGCTCTTATCGGGGCATCAGTCTCCTTCCCGTACTTGGAAAAGTGCTGGAAAGAGTCATGGTGGATCGACTGAAGGAGGACGCCAGCGAGGGTACTTCTGAGTTCCAGTATGGTTTTAGGGAAGGTAGGAGTGTGGAGGATCCTTGGGTGCATGTGTGCAGCAGTGTTAGTGACTCTGGTGCTAGGTATGTCTTGGGCATATTTGTAGATTTTAAGGGTGCGTTTGACCACCTCTCTTGGGGTAGTGTCATGAGGAGATTAGAGGAAGTGGGAATTTTCTGGTCTAATTCTGATTCACTCTTTTATAACATTGATTTGTACCAAACTTTATTGAAATCGTGGCATAAATAATGCATTTATGTATATTTAAAAACTATTCCGGGGGAATATTTACATGGATGCAAAGTAAAATAATGGACCAATTATAACCAATTTCAGTAAACTTCAGCGTTATACCAAAATAGTCCTGTTTTCCAAATTAGATCAAATTAAAATTAAAATTTGTTCTTTGTGCCCAAGTTTTACATATCCAGACAACAAGCTAGCAATGCAATCAAGCAGTATGTAAGGCGGGCGAACATCATTAAATCGACTTGGAAATTGATTCCGAATCGATTGGTATACTTTAAGATGGATGTAGTAAATATAAAAGTCATAGTTTTCAAAAAGTAAGATTTTTTCCAACATTCTTCATTAAAAAAAATAAAATAATTTTTAAATTTTGACATTTTTCAAAATAACAATATAACAAATTGTTCGAAAATAACACACGTATTCACAATGTGTATTATTTTTTAAAAAAGTATTTTTTTTTTTCTTCATATAAAACTTTAACAAATAACACAATAACGGGGTTGTGAATTGGTTAAATATTTCATACATTTTTCTACTTACTAGTACTAAAATCCTATTAAGTAAAGTGACATTTTAGTTCCTTATGGTTGTTATACACATCAATAAAATCACTACAAATTAATGACAAAATACTTCATGGAACGGATGATGTCATTTACATTGATTACTTGGTGTTTGTTAAGCTATAACATGTTTCTTTCCTATTATTACGTACTGACTGTTATGTTGTATGAGCTAACTTTCTCTTACTTTTGAGAAGACGGTGTGACTTAAAATCCTGTAACATAAATGATTGATTTTCAAACGCATGTTTAAAATGTTCTATGTGGTAAGATGATGATGTTGTTAGACATGTTGTTCGCACAATTTAATTGAAATGTTAAGAAAGTAAGCGTGAATTTACAATATACTTACATATACATATGTATAGTATATCCCTTAAGGCTAAAATATAAGTAAGTATATACGGGGAAAGGAAATCTACTCCACCCCACCAAAAAAAAATATCATTCATTTCACGAAATAATTATAAACGAGAGAAAAATATATAGTCGGTCAAGCCCGACCATATGATACCCTACACCATTATGTACAGTATAATTCGGGGAGGGGTCTTTTATTAGACATGGAGTCAAATGTGGACTGATACTCATAAGTGTAAAATAAAACATACAAATACAGAATATTACGTTGATGCTGACATTTATATGAATTTATTCACTTTTGGGTGATTCCTGAAAGAGGGCCTTATATGGGAGCTATGGTAAATTATGGACCGATCTATGTAAAATTTGGCACTATCATCTATGTTTATATAAAACTTATTTGCGTCGAATATTAACTTGATACTAACATTTTAATAGGATGTATGCCAGTTGAAGTGATTTTCTGAAAAGGGGTTTATATGGGGAAGGGGACAATTATGGACCAATCTTTCTAAAAATCGGCACACTTATTTAGAATTATATGAAACTTATATGTGCCAAATTTCATTAAAATATTGCTATATTTAAGAGATTTATGATCGTTAAACCCTTTTCCGGGAGGACATTTGTATGGGGACTAGGTGAAATAATGGACCGATCATATCCAATTTCAATATTCTTTGTTCCTGGACCATAAGAAACCTGTGTACCAAATTTCATAAATTTTGGTTCAAAATTGCGACCTGTAGTTTGATTACAAGGTTTACATGGACTGACAGACGGACGGACGGACATCGTTAAATCGACTCAGAAAGTGATTCTAAGCCGACTGGTATAAATTAAGGTGGGTCTTAGACCAATATTTTTGGGTGTTACAAACATCAGCACAAACGCATAATACCCTCCCTACCTATGGTGGTGTAGGATATAAAAATTGTCATGAGATTTTGTTATAATTTGATACGCATTTATCCTATGGAGCCATTTAGTCTTTCTCATTGTTATTTTTTCCAATTTCGAAAATTCGCGACATTAGTCAGGATTTAAATTTTTATAAAAGTTAAGAAAACAGAAAAAGTGTGTACATTTAAACGTTTGTATCATTTTACGATATAAGCACATTTTATTGATTCATAGCACTAATGAAAACCAATTGAGACCTTTTTATATGCAATAACTCAAAGATGAAATTTAAAAATTCACTCGTAATACAATTGCGGTTTTACAATACATTTTAGACAAATTTCCACCTCTTCGATTTTAATTTTCTTTAAGTGTATTAAAATCGAATGTCTTTAATACAAATTAAAATATTAATTGTTTTAGGGCTATTATATTGCCCTAAAAAATTACAAAAGTTTTTGCATAAACAATTTAACTTTTTCATATCACCGTGTAATAATTTTTCGAGGTATGTATTCGATTTTTAAAATAACATAATATAATTTAACAATTCGATACTGGAGTGATGTCACCTTGATGTCAATTGTTATCAATTTTTGTTAATGATTTGAACACAAAATTTTGAATTTGAACACATAATGGAGAAATTCGTTGTTGAGATATGTAGTTCTGAACAGGTATGTATTCGATTTTTTCCCTGGGTGTATACAAAATACTATGTTCATACTAATAATTATATAGCATATTTACATTTAGAGTAATATCGGGAAAAAGTCCTTATATAGCAGCTATGGTCAATTACCCAGCAAAAACTTAGCTTCTATTTTTAAAATCAACAGCTTCCTGTATGCATTTTTTTTATAAATTGTGTTTATTTATTTCCCTATATAAAAACTACTTTTTAGCGCACAAAAATATAAGGCGATTGTGGTGTATCGAGTAAGACTGCAGACTAACAAACACAACCAGTATGTTGATGCGTGAGTTCAAATCTCAACCGAGCCAAATGTTTTTTTTGTGCGTAGAAAAACAGCATCCAAAACAGCTCTTTTGGAACCCAAAAAAAAACTTATTTAATTTTGGACATCTCGAACATAATTCATCAGTTATAGCACCAAAAATGGAAGCAGTTTTTCATACCGACTTCACTTACAAATCACGTTATTTGGTAAGCGAAGTTTTTGCTGGGTATGGACCGAAATTTGGCAAACCGATTTGTTCTTATATAAAACTTATTTGCGCCAAATTTAATTTCTATTTTTAATGTATCTATCAGTTTGTATGTGCTAAATGAAATAATGGTCCGATCATAATCAAATTCAATAGTATGTACCAAATATACTTTGCACACAAGCATGGATAGACATACATCGTTAAATGGAAGTGATTCTGAGTCGAACGGTATGCTTTATGTTGGGGGTTTGTAATGGTTAATAGTGGAGAAATAACTACACCATTACCAGTTGTATTTAGGAAATTTCTAATTATATTTCAGAAAATTCCATTTATATTTTAGAAATTTCCATTTATATTTTAGAAATTTCTAAAATATAAATGGAAAATTTCAGAATTTTCTAATTATATTTCAGAATTTTCTAATTATGCTTCAGAAGTATCTAATTATATTTCAGAAATTTCTATTAATACTTCGGAAGTTTCTAATTACATTTCAGAAATTCTATTTGTAGTTCAGAATTTTCTATTTGTTGTTCAGAAAATTCAAAATGTAATTAAGAAATTTCCATTTACATTTCAGAATTAACAAATTCTATTTAAGAAATTTCCATTTGTAATTTCGGAAATACATTTAGAAAATGTTGAAATACAAATGGAAATTTCTTAAATAGAATTTGTTTAATTCTAAAATGTAAATGGAAATTTCTTAATTACATTTAGAATTTTCTGAACTACAAATAGAAAATTCTGAACTACAAATAGAATTTCTGAAATGTAATTAGAAACTTCCGAAGTATAAATAGAAATTTCTGAAATATAATTAGACACTTCTGAAGCATAATTAGAAAATTCTGAAATATAATTAGAAATTTCTAAAATATAAATGGAAATTTCTAAAATATAAATGGAATTTTTTGAAATATAAATAGAATTTTCTGAAATATAATTAGAAACTTCTGAAATGCAACTGGAAATGGTGCAGTGTGTGGTAGATTGCTTAATATCGTAAAGAGATGAATAGATATTTATCAAAGTTATACACGGGCTTTAAAACCACTGTCCATTCCTAGATATTAACGATATGCTGTACAATATCTAATTCGCAATCCTATTTACTATATTGAGTGATGGAGGGTCGTTGGGACCCGTCTTAGCCGCTAGCTTCAGTGGTTGGGGAAGGTTCTTGACCCCCATCAAACAACACCCCATTACCGTTTATTATTGCAGTCCCGAATTTAAAGTGATGCTAACAAATATGAACAAATAAAATCTAATTACTATTGATTCCCCTGTAAATTATACCAGTCTATGGATGTTAGAAATCTACTTGATTATGTCGAATTTATAAAAGTGAGGCAATGATGTTAATGCCTGGTGTTCAAAACCCTCCCTTACCATTGTTCCTCAATTACCCCCCCATTTTATTTTAGAAGAACCCGAACTTCATTTAAATTTTCCTCAACCCCACAGGATAAATCTAAAAATTTCTTTTTATTCCAATATATTCATCCCAGGAAAAATTATATTAGTTCTACAACTAGTTCCAGAACACATGAAAATAGCCTGTACTTGTTCTACTTTGGCGTTACGACCAATGATTTTTGTTTGAAATTGTCACCTCCAGAACTAGTTCTGTGGAAGTATTAGCTAGTACCCATTCTATGGAACTGTTCTAGAACTAGTTCTTTAATCAATGATTTTTGTTCGAAATTGTCACATTCAGAACTAGTTTTATAGAAGCGTAAGAGAACGTGTTTCTTTTATTCTAATGGGCTTTTTCTTAAAGGCCACTTTTAAATCAATTTAATTTTGTAAATACTCTTTTTTAATTTTTTTTAATTTTTCGAATTTTTTAAATTTTTTATACAAGTTTTTTAAACAGTTCTAGGAAGTTATTCGAGAACCAATAATTTGTTCTTAGAAGTGATGTAGAAGTCATACAGAATTAACTCTTAAGCACTAGTTCTCTAAAGCATTCATTAAAACGAATTTAGATCCACAATAAAGTTCTACTCCATTAGTGTCAGAGTTGGTTGTGTTACCACTAGTTCTGAGGATGTTGTTAAAGAATCTGAAGTGGTTCTGATTATACCAGTTCTAGAACTAATGATTTTAGAACATGTTCCAAAATTTTTCCTGGGTTCATTCATTAAAAAATTTTTAGATTTTTATATTTTATGAATTAAAAAAATTGATTTTTGAGATAAGAGAAAAAAAAAATAAAATAAAATACATAAGCAAAGTTAGCTGATTTTTTTTTTTTCGTATTATTTTAAACAGAAAGTATAAATTTTTTTTCTCTTTTTTTTAATAATTATTTGCGGTAATAATATATTTGCCACGACTGTTAAAATATTTATAATAATTCCACTAACAGAGCTTATGCAATTTTTAAAGAGAGTTTGTAAAACACTTACTTGCAGTGATGTGAAAAGCTTTCCAAATCCCGCTCTCCTGAATGTTTTTCTTGATTTTGATACTCCTCTATTTTTTTGACTTGATCGGTAGTTCTCTTTTGATAATTTTGTTGACTATGTATTTTTTCTCGTTTTTACTTTTTCTTTCACTACGTTTTCTTTTCTTCTTTAAATTATTATCTTTCTTTAAAATCACAGTGGCACGAACATGATCTTTTTGTTTTTGAAGCACAATTTGTAAAAATGCTAAAATTTATTTTGTTATTTCTTTGTAAGGATTTTTTTTATATATATTTTGTTATATATTTTTTTTTTTTTTACTACTGATATATATATATATATATATATATATATATATATATTTTGCATTTAGATAATTTTTTAAAATAAATATATATTTTAAATAGGTTTTTATACCCACCATCAAAAAGATGACCGTCTGTCCGTCTGTTGAAAGAAGGATAGCGCTCGAACGGGACAACGTAGACGAACTTTGGTATAAATATTTGTCTTATATAAGGTTTGTTTGGGATTGAAAATGGGTAATATCGGTTAATAAAAAAAGTTAAGGGCTAAAAACTAGAAACACAGAGTGTCCGTTTCACACTTTTCTACTGTTATCTCTTAAACAAAAGCATATACGACAACGAAATTTTGTATACATAGTTTGGTGGTCAATATAAACTCGGAGACTAAAAATGGGTGTGGTCCGCCCACTTCCACTGCCCACCTCCCATATAAGGTGACTTCATGAAAATTGTGTTCAAATAGTTCAAGGAACAAAGTAAACTCGGGCGTGGTCCGCCCACTTTGACACCCACCTCCCACGTCCCATTACGATACTTACAGAGAACATTCAAAATGGTTCCATCCTCTACATATATATTTTTCACGAATTTTAAAATATCATTTTTGAAGATACGCGACCGAGAAATTTAATTCGCGAATTATCCGCCAATAAAATTCAATATAAAAACATGTTTCAGGTATCTTTTTAAATGTAATTTTATTACCTTTAAATATTTGTCTTAGTGAACGTTATAACGTAATTATTTTGAAAGATATTCGTATTTTTAAAAAGACAATTTTCCTCATTTTTGAGATATTATAAATCGCGAAATATAGCGGTAATCAAACTTAAACTCGGCATTTACGTTACCAACGTCAAAATTAATATTCTTGCCGAATTTTATTATATTCGGATGATTTTTGGAAGAAATTGGCGATTTTTCTATTTTATTACAAACAAAACAATACAAATTGAGGTAAATATTTCGTATTTATTATTATTACATTTGTTGTAATAACTTCTAAAATATGGTGAGTCCCAGAATGCCACTTTCCATGGTTATAGAAAACATTTTCATCATTAACATATATTTTTTTAAAGTTTTTAAAAAGACCACTTTCCGAGATATTTGCCCGCGAACGAAAAATCGCGAGATATGGACCATTTTGTTGTTGGGAAATAAGTCATGTTATACATCATATTAAAGGTAATTTTGATACCTTTAATATGACTTCTCAATAAATCTTATATAATAAATACTTCGAAATATATTTGTTATTATGTGTTCACAACTTTGTACATATTTTTAATCATTTTACACTTTCAAACCGCGATATTTCGAGAACCACTTCATAAAATTATCTGAAATTTTGAACTAGTCTTAGTTTTGACAAGAATAATAATTGTACCAAATATTATCAAATTCGGAAGAGGTGAGAAAATCAGCTGGTTGGTTTTAAAAGAAATGACACTATTCCGTAAATATTATACTACTATAATTTGCAAATTTAATATTTAGGGATTTCTTTTGAACGTACACTTTATAACAGTTGTAAAAACCGTTAACAAATTGAAATATTTTAAAAGTATCTTTAAAATACCAGATAATATATCTAATTTATATCAAGCCTTTTAATTGAATTTTTCAAAAATTTTTATTATAAAAGAATATAAAAAATATAAAAAAATGTATCCAGAATGTGTGCATTCAACCCAAACTCCTATGGTTGTGTAGGGTATAAAATTATCATTCTTAAAATAGCTGACCATCATGTTTCAGAATAATAAATTTTTAGCAAATATTATATTTAAATTACTGTATTTAAAAACAATAAACTTTTTACATTTTTTAAACTTTTCAAGAAATAAAAATCGTTTTTTATTTGTAAAATTCAGGCATACAAACGCAGTAAAAAACTAGCTAAGTGAAAAACTATTGTTATAAATTTATTTTTTAAATAAATTTAGATATTTTGTTTTGTATATAGATGCAAAATATTATTTTATATGCATACCTGCATGAAAAGATTTTTTTATATTTTTTTAGCTACATTGTTTTGTTGTCATAAACAATTGATGCATGCATGTACATATGGATAAATTCTCATCTTAGTAATACACCTCGATACATATTTTATATGAAAGATATATTTATGCAAATGTTGTAAAAACAATAAACAGAAAACTAAAAGTTTTACTTCAGTGCTTGACTATAAATGGATATATTAAAACCTACGCGTTATAGGATTAGGTACAAAGAATACTTTATAAAATTATATTGGAAATTTTAAAAATAAATGTAGATCATGTTCTAAACTAAGTATTATAATTACTGGATTACTGTCAATGGTTATTTTTATGCCCACCATCAAAAAGATGGTATAAATTTTCTCAAACCCCAAAGCACGAATCGGCAATGGAATGCAGTATAAGAATCTGTTATATGTTGTTACAAGTTTTCAATCAAAATCTACGGAATCTACGGAAAAATGTGGATTTTAAAGCCAAACATGTAATAAAACCCATTTTTGAGATTTTCGTATTTTTTTTTGGAAATTGTGGGATTCCTTTTACAAAAATCGAAAAGATTTTCTTCGTTATACAGAAAAAAATTTAAATCAATATCTTTTACAGAAACGAAACTATGCCACTTTAAAGTTTATTAAGTCACGGAAAATTCCATTTTTTGTGTATTTTTGCAAAAACACACATTCGAACATTAGCTACGGGAACAATTTATTTATGTTGTAATGGCTTTTCACATCCACAATAGTACAATGTTTTTGGAATTTTCCATGACTTAATAAAATTTAAAGTGACATAGTTTCGGTTCTGTAAAAGATATTGATTTAAATTATTTCTGTATAACGAAGAATTATGTCAGCTAAGCAATGTAATTTAGATGAAAAAAATCGAGTTTATCCTTTTTCTGATTTTTGAAATTAAAGTAGAATTTTTGTAAAAAAGGTTTTTTTGAGAAACTATTATTATATTATCTGTAATAAAATCTTTGTTATTAAAGATATGTTAACGAAATTTTCGGCGGATGTAGACTTTATTGTTTAAAATGAGAAAGTGAAACAAACTTTAAGATTTTTGTAAAAGGAATCCCTTAATTCCCAAAACATTTCCGAAAATCCCAAAAATGGGTTTTATCACATTTTCGGCTATAAAATCCACATTTTTCCAAAGTCCCGTAGATTTTGATTGAAAACTTTTAAAAACATATTAAAAATTCTTAAACTGCATTCCATTTGCCGAATCGTGCTTTGGAATTTGAGAAATTTTAAACTAAAATCAAAACTATTATTATAAAATGGGTCAAATTTGGGAGGGTGTGTACCTCCACTTGAGTGAAATTTCTGTGAAATTTCAATGAAATTTGGCACGTAGGACTTTTATGATACAGGGACGAATCCTATTGAAATTGGTTGTGATCGGTCCATTATTTCGCCTAGCCCCCATACAAATGTCCCCCCGAAATTAAGTTTCAACACTTAAAAATAAGAATATTTTAATGAAATTCGGTGAAAAAAAGTATTGTTCATATATCAATATTTGTGCCAAATTTTAAGAAGATCGGTACACGAATAATCATAGCTCCCATATAAACCCCTGTTCCGAAAATCACTTTAACGTGCATAAATCCAATACTAATGTTAGTATAAAGTTAATATTCGACACAAATAAGTTTTATATAAGTAAAAACAACATTGGTAAATTTTATTGGAATCGGTCCATAATTTACCATAGCTCCCATATAAAACCACTTCCGAGAACCGCCCTAAAGTGCATAAAATCAAGTAGATGTTAGTATCTGTATTTGTATATATTTTTTTTTTTTACATTTAGTAAAAGTGTTGGTCTAATATAAATCCCCTTCCCGAAATTTTATGGTCATACATAATGGTGTAGGGTATTGTATTGTCGGTCTTGACCAACTATACCTTTTTTCTCGTTTTTTAATAAATTGACAGCTTTTAACCCTTTGACGACCATAGGCAAGTATGCTTGCCTGCGGGTTTTTGGCTTATGTATTTGTCCAGGTAGCAAATAGAGCAAATATGTCAAAGACTATTTTATAGAAGAGGATTGGGGCAATAAAATTGTAGTTGAGTGCAAGTCCCTATCTGGTTCCAGTTGTACCCTACGAGGTTTCAAATTTGTCTAAATAATGGTCTTTATGCCAAGGGCTGCTACAGGGCAAATATAGGGCGCAAGGGGATGGGCGTCAATTATGTTTTGGATTTAGCCTTTGTCTATCAAAAAATTTTGTGGACCAGTTTGGATAAACTCTAAGCTGCCTATAGATAATCATTTTATGTTTGGCAATGATATTTGCCTATGGGTTGAAACGAAAAGTATCATTCTTAAAAAACTTTACAATTAAAACCTCTAAATTGTCATTAAATTTGTAGTTTTTGAGCGTTTTTTAAGAGCAGCTGTGTTTAGTATTTTGCACTCACATATTAAATTGAAAAAGGGGAAATCCCATATTGTTTGATGTAACAAAAAATGGGAATCCCTGAATTGTATATACAACATATGTACATTAAAGTGCCTCACGAAAAAAAGTTGCAAATGTACCCCTCTAGAAAGGAAGATTAGTATGTTCTTATATGATTCCCAAAATATTACATCTCAATGTCAAGATCTACGTGAGCAGGACCATTTTTAAAACACTTCTGAAATTACGTATTTATTTCAATTTTATTATCAAAATTTTAGTTATAAGAAAACTAACTTCAAATTATAATAGAGGCATACTACGACCTTCAATATTCACTTAAATAATTATTATGTCTCTTTTCAGTCGCGGAATATTAAGATTTTATAAAATTTTGTTATCACATTTTCATTGCTCAAACATATAATTTTATATATTTCGGAATTTTTTCGAAATATATTAGGTTTTAATGTACCATAGAAATGCTATATCCAGTTACTATTGAAGATAACACGTAATTAACCCATTATGAGCCGAAGGGTCAATTTTATGCATTTAGTTTCCAAAGGCTTAAATTTGCAATTTTTGCAAATATGCGATTATTTTTAATTATTGATAAATTTATGAAAAGCATTTAAAGCCGCGACAATAATCGAATAAAAATGATTTTTTTTTTTTTAATTTAACCGCCATTTTACACCAATTCGCCAGTTTTTTGATAAATTTATGCTCTTAAGGACATGTATGTATTTAACTAACCATTTATTTGGTATAAAAATTAACTTAACCAATTATGGAATGGAAATCCAAAAATATTATTTGTGCAACTAAAGGGTTAAATGAATGCACATATCAATAGCATTTAATGAGAGCTTTCCAATGATACGCAAAATATAATTTACGATGAAAAATTTCCAAAATATTCAAACTTTTATAAAATACTATTTCATATGTTGTAATTTTTTTTTACAAAAAGTTAAAAACTATGTATACTATCGATTGAAAACCATATTTTTGGAGGTAATTTAAAAGTGGTCCAGCTCACGTAAATTAAATAATTGAACCGAAATATTTTGGGAATTAGCTTAAAACATATCAAACTTTAATTTTAGGGAGGTACTTTTGCAACTTTTTTTGTCCCCATACAAATCAAGGCACTGTAATGTACATATGTAAGTTTTTTACAGTCTTTATTTGAAATTTGGAACAGTTTTTATAGAAAAGTGATAGAAAAGTGTTTGAGTTTAATATGAGTGGATCAGCACGAGATTGTAATTTTTTCTTAGACCAGAGCTAATTGAACAAATTTTACTTTGCGACTTTAGTGATGACGATGATGAAGTCGTTACAAACCTAGACAATGAAGATGTCTTATTCCTAGAAAATGACAACCTGCAAATGCAAAATGATGAGCCCATAGAACTTGTCATTGAGGGAACTAAGCACGTCGATTTACCGCTTGGAACTGTATATGAAAAAGAGGCAATAAGACCAGCATTGTTTATACCACCTGAAAAAACATTTCGTTTTATGCATAATCTTGCTTTTAAAAATCATAATTTTACCGGGAGTGAAGAGAGTAACGCATCAGCGTACAAAGTATTTAACAGCGTTTGTAATTTTGAAGGTAAGTTTTTAAATCACAAATGTTGTGATATTTTGAGTTATTACTTGCTATTTTTGTATAGAGCTGTGTCTCATGATAGTGGAGCAGTCCAATCTATATGCTTTACAAAAAGGGCATATATTCACTTTGACTGTGCCCGAGTTTAAGGCTTATATGGGTATTATCATACGTATGAGCTTAGTGAAACTCCCATCAACACGTTTGTATTGGTCCACTGATCCAACATTTCACCAAGCTCAGGTTGCAGGAGTCATGTCACGGAACCGATTTGATGAAACTACAGCCAATCTTCACTTTTGCGACAACAGTAAGGCTTATGTTAGTGACTGTGGCTACAAAATTCGTCCAATTTTAGAGCACATTAACAAGGCTATGCCTGACGCATATGCGTTTTCCAAAAAACTCTCTACCGATGAACATATGGTAAAGTTTAAGGGTCATAATGCCATGAAATAATATATGAAGGACAAACCTGTTTCATGGGGATTCAAACTATGGTGTTTATGTGAGTCAAAAACAGGATACTTGTATAATATTGACATTTACACAGGAAAAAAACCATTTGTTGAATACGGTCTTAGTGAAGCTGGCGTCCTGCAGTTATGTAAGCCACTGGCCAAAAAAGGGGTTGAAGTTTACTTCGACAATTTCTTTATAAGTATAAACTTAATGCACATTCTCCAGCAAAATGACATAATGGCATGTGGAACTATTCGATGTAATAGAAAGCACATGCCAAAGAATTTTCCTGCGGATAAAGATATGAAAAGAGGAAATACAAAATCGCCATATTGTATTCACTTCTTTTACCTTAGATCATTATCAAACACCATTTTGAGTAATCAGTCATGAATAATATACACAGAAATAAGTAAAAATGTACTTCAATTACGAAATTGCTTATATTAATTAATTTTTAATTGATTTTGCTTGAATCTTCAGAATTATAATATTAGTAACTAGAATAATTGATCTTATTATTACTTTATCCTTTTGCTGGAAATTGTTGAAAATTTACTTAAATTTATTTAATTTCTATATATTAAAAAAAAAAGATTTTATGTTTCATTACACTTATTTTATTATTATTTGTCAATTTGTTAAAAAAAATTATAAATTGTAATCCAATTAGAAAATTAATTATACAGTGAACTCTCGATAATGTGAACTAATTAATGTCGGGGTAGTTCATATTTTCGAATTTGTTCATATTTTCGATTGTGATTTTTTATATATTTATATTACTAAGTTATTCTTTCTAAAAATCATTTCTGCAAGGAATGAAAATGCAAAGATTACTAAAAAAACTTTTTGTAATTTATTTGGAACACAAAAAGTTTTTGAAATCCATTTTATAAAGAGTACATACGTAGTATGTACATAATAAACAAACAAAATATTGCGACAAAAAAATAAATAAAATTTACAATAAAAAAAGATAGGTACACACATATATAATTAAATATGGAAATAATCGGTTATTTTTTTCTGTTTTTTCTTTTGTTCGACCAGCTTATTTACTGCCAATTCCCTGATTTTTTTTCAATACTTTAATGCCAGTTTGATCCACCATTTGAAATTCAGCCCATTGGACAGCTTTGTCAAAAATTTCGACATCTTCTTTGACTTTAATGTTGTTTTCAGGCGCTTCAATAAAACAGTCGTCATCATCGTCGGACTCTTCAATTAAATCATTTTCATCAAATGGCGTGAGGTCCTCACAAGGATTATTGATCCAATCTCTAATGTTTACAGCAGTACACCCAGAGAAATATCAATCACATACGTGTTGAAAACGATACCATTCTGTGTCAATAGTGAATCTACACCGTATGTGTTTAAATTAAACACTGCGTGTTCAATTCTTATTGAAAATCGATACCTAATTGGCACCAAGTTGAAACCATTTCGGTATTAAATTTTTAAATTACATATGTTTTGTATTAAATTTGTTAACGAAAGGTATTAAAAAGCTGTTACCGTAAATTACCAATGTGACAACAACCGTTGTTGATTTTGAATCGAATTTTTTTCCCTTAGTGTAAATACTTCCTGAGGGCACAATGTCTGTAGAAGATCTGCAGCAGTATTTTCTAAAGATCTAACCTCTGATTGCCACTTTTCTTTTAAAACGCTCAAAGGAACATTAAATTCAGGATCGTCTTCATCATTTACCATATTCAAAATATTTTTCCAACAGTTAGATAAAGTTTCTTTACCAACTCGGTTCCAGGATGCCTCTAGAATAGAAACTCCTTCTTTAAGTGTGATTTTTTTTCATCGATTCAAGCAAATCCCCCCCTTTTGCAATAATTGTTGCCAGAAGACTGTTCCTATAATGAAGTTTGGTGATTCTAATTGCATTTTGATCCATTGGCTGGATCATGAACATAGCTTCTATGGAACCATCCTCGGATTTAAGGTCGGATTCTGGTGGATGGGATGGGGCATTATCTATTAGGAGTAAAGCTTTTACTGGTAATCCTTTCTTCGTTAAAAAATCTGTCACCTTAATGAAAAATAAAACAGTAAGAATCCCAATTGAACTATTTTTACATGTTTACTTACCTCTGGCACAAAACAGTTGTGAAACCATTCTTTAAAAATGGAAGAAGTTATCCAAGCAGACTTTGAATTTCTGTAGTTTACGGGACAGATAAAATTTTTAAAACTGTGAGGATTTTTCGATTTTCCTATTACTAAAAGTTTTATTTTATGAGATCCTGACGCATTTGCACAGCATAAAAATGTTATCCTTTGCTTTTCCATTTTTGCACCTGGAGCGCTTTTCTCCAATGACGTTACATATGTCTTTTGTGGGAGAAGTTTCCAATATAGACCAGACTCATCGGCATTACACAACTGAGAAAGTTTTTCACCGCTTATCTGAAGGAGCCGAATTCCGTATCTCTTTTTAAATTTTTGTGGCCACCCATAGCTAGCATTGAAGTCATTTCCGTTTTCACTTATGTTTTTGTGAATTTGTTTGGCTTTCCCTTTCAACATCAACCCACTTACAGGGAGGTTTTTATTCCGCATGCAAATAAACCACTTATAGAGTGATTTTTCCATTTTTGGAAGCTCTGAAGATCGTAATGTTTTGCGTTTTCCGGGTCCATAAAACGTATTGTTCACACATTTTAAAATATTGTCTTTTTTATTTTTTATTGAACATATCGTTGATTTTGCAACTTTATACTTTTTACTTAACACTGTAACACTCGATCCTTTTTTTAAATATTCCAAAATTTCGCATTTTTCATTTAAGGATAAAAACTTTCGACTGTTTTTAGACATTATTAATTTTAAAAATAAATTTACGAACCTACCGCAACAAGTTACATAAAGCGACTAGCATTAAATACCTTTGAAATAATGGCATACTATGGTATTTATTAATTTGAGGATTCCCAACATTAAAAATAAATGCTTCTACAAACTAAAAAATCTCCAAAAATTAAAAAAAAATTTTCACTATTTTGAGCCATTAAACTTTGTTCACTATTTAGAGCGCCCATATAAAAAACTGAGTGTTCACATTAGTGGATAGTTCATTATATTGGATGTTCACATTACCGCGAGTTTACTGTATTAATAAATATTATAATTAAATTCCAATACAAAATTAGTTAATAATTTTATTATAAATAATTTCAAATATTTTATTTCTCTGTACATTATTTATAGCAAATGAAAAATTTAAGCATAAATTTAATATTTTTACTTTGATCTCTAAATGTTAAGAAACGGTAACCTGCACTAACATACAATGTTTGGGGTATAAAATCCAAAGTCCCTAGATTACACATCTGTATGAATTTTTCCCCTCTACCTGAATTGGACTTTTTTGAAAAAAATCGACCTTGCTAAACTGATAATAGCTCTAATCAAAACCATTGCTGTTATGCATCAATTTGAGTTGAGTGTAAATACTGTATATGCTACCAGAGCACTAAAACAAAACACAATTGAGATAACACAATATTTCTTTAAAGAGAATTTTGAATTTGCATATTATATAAATGTTATACACTAAAAGTTTCGTGAAAAATATTGCATCTAAAACAAATATTTATGGATATAAAAAAAAAGTAGTAGCCCGAAAGGCATGGATTTTTTAAAAATAAAACTATTTAAACATATTTCAATTAACGAACCTTCAAACATATGCGAACAATGAAATTTTATTAAAAATAAATTATTTTTATTCCTATATGTTTAGTTATCTAAAAATAAAGATAAGGTAAAGATTTTAATCTGTTGGCATCTGGTGGGATAAGTAATAGTGACTAAAGTATTAAATTAGTAAACTAAAAAAAAAAAAATACAAAATCGACATAAAATCGTCTGGGAGGTTCAAAAAGCTCAGAAATGAGAAAAAAATGCTTGGAAATTACAAATATATAAAACATCTCCACTCCCTGATAAAAGGTTTAAAATCTGGCTCCATTTTGATTTGTAGGACAAAAATTTTTATAAATAAACCAAATTTTCTACCATTTCTGGGAGTTCTAAAAAGTTCTGGAAAGAGAAAAAAAATTCTTAGGATTTGTAGTACGAAAAGTTCTACAAGTAAGCCAAATTTTAATATCCTACGTCATCCGGGAGCTTCAGAAAGCTGTGGAAAGTAAAAAAATGCCTAGCAAATTATATATATACAGTAGGGAGCACAAATGATTACGTGCTTGTAATTTCTGCACTCGTTGTATAAAAATAAAAATCGTAAAGCAAATCCAAAATTTGTTTCTTTAATTTATTTTATGTTTAGTATTAATAAAGTAGTAGTTAGTTATTATTATTTTTTTTTTTTTATTTTATTAATTATTTAGACTTATGTATAGCCTGTTTCTCTATGTCGAGCGGGTTTCTCTATTTTCTTATCGTTCGTTCGCATTGAGTTACGTCTTTTCACTTTGGTTTTGTTGGATTTTGTTCTCAGATATGAAAATTTTGGTTTTCTGTACATTGTTTTTCTGAAAGTATTTAAAATATTACTAAATTGATTGAACGTAAATGGTAGTTCGTGGGACCAGGCGGTCAAGAAGATCCAAGTGAGCTGAGCCCAGGGCGGCTGCTAGTATAACCTAACCTAATACAATCATTATGAGAAGAAAATAAAAGAATGTAAACAAAAATAAAAAGAAAAAAATGTTAAACAACACAAAACTTTTATTTTTTACTTCGATTTATATAGTGGTTCTCAGATTATTTTATGCAGAACATACTTCTTGTTTGCCACATTGCTATGGAACATTAAATAGCAATGTGGCAAATAGGAAAAAAAATATGAAATTTGGAACGAATAGTTATTTTGATACAAGAATGAAGCCCGTTGAAATTGATTATGATCGGTCCATTATTTCACCTAACCCTACACAAACATCCTATTTTAATGAAATTCTGTGAAAAAAAAGTTTTGTGTAAGTGTTAATATTTGTGCAAAATTTCATGAAGATCATTTCATAATTCCTCTCTCTCTTCCGGAAATTGCATTAACGCGTCGATTCCACTTCCGGGAATCGACATAAAGTGTATAAAGTCATAAAGATGTTAGTATCAACGTATTATTCTAAATTTGTGAATTTTATTTTATATTTATATAAAAGGTATTGGTCTATAATTTGCCACATGTCTAATATAAGTCCCCTTCCCGAATTTTTAAGCTATCATATGGTCGGTCTTGACAGACTATGTCTTTCTCTCTCGTTTTAATTTAAAGGTGTGTTTGTGTACTTTTCAGCAAGATTTATCCAGCAACTTTTTTTGAAAGAATATAATTCAATTTATTCTCAAATTAAAAAATATTCAAAAAAGTACGCGAACAACATTTTCAAACATTTGCAAGTTTTTGTTTATAAACAACAAAAATTAATGTCCCCTCATTAAATTAAAAAATGCTATTCTATGTATAAAAATAATAACATAGTAATTTTGTTATTTTTTGTTAACAAAATAAAAGTAAAATATTATTAATATTAAATATTATTTGTTAATAACATTAAATTAAAAGTCGATTCATTAAAATATAGATTTTAACTAAAAAAAAATAAAAAAAAGCTGAAAATCCTTAACTAAAAATGCCAACATGGCGTCTCTTAAAATGGTTTTCAACAGATAATAAACATTTTTATGAATGAATTTTTATCAAATTTTTTAACATAAATCTAAACAAATATGAACTATAAGTATTTGGCCAATTCCCTTTTTACGTTTGCCTTTATGAAACCGACCTTCAACCTCAAATATTTTTTTTAAATTTTGACTTTTTTTAACAACTTTTGATGCAATTATATTAACAACACTTAATTGTGTAACACAAAAAAAATCAAGACCTGATACGGTTCCATGTGGTGCCGGCAAGCACCCAAAGTAAAAAATTAAAAAAAAAGTGTTTGAAATTAACAAGTTTTTTTTTTTTATTTATTTTTCTTGCTGTAGTCGCAAATTTTAGCATAAATGTCCAATTCTTCTAATGTACACTACAAACACTTGTAGAAAAGGACCAGCATGGATTTAATTAGCGTGCAATTAACCAGTGTCAAATTGTGTTGTGCAAAAGTTGTGAAACCAAATTTTAAGAAAATTCAAAATTTTGCAGTTTTTTCATTGGGGATTTTACGCCGTTTCAGATATTTCAAAATTTGAAACAGAGCCTGATAGCTTTTGAAATTATGCATCATTTGACATATATTTTGTTAATGTGCCCTCAATAGAAATGCTGTAGGAGGTTCCCAAACTTGGAGAGATAAAACATGAATGGCTCTAAGAGGTGCCTTTTTCGCGAGGCACACTCGCAACGTTATTTCAGTGAAGTTAGAGTATAGCGTTTTCAAAGAAGGTTTCCAAATGACATTTAAAAATCATTGTGGCGTTTTAAAATATTGATCTGCTAAACGTTTATAGCTATTTTCATAAATTCAGCAATTTTGCATATTTTGTTATAGCTGATGTTGGTGTTATAAATCAATTTTGAACTGAAATAAGTCCCTGTGTAAAGTTTTACTTACGCAGAAAATATAATTTCATTAAAAATATTCATCAACGGTTTTTATGAGCTAAGAACGCGATGTTTTTAGTTTAGCATTAATCGTCGAGGCACACCCAAGGCGCTTATCTAAATTGGCGATGATAGATGTCAATCTGTAGCTGCTTTAATCCCATATATCAAAATCAATATGGCTTTCGAAAAAAAGTACGATTTTTCATTTAATGCAACTTTAGAAATTTGACTAAGTGCAATTAAAAAATGTATATAAATGATATTGTCTTATGACTTATTTAAAAAATTATGAATTTTGCAATAAATGGATGAATATGAACAAGACTACATCACTAAAAACTGAAATTTGCAAATTGTATAAGAAGGTTTAATAATTATTAAATCGCAAATATATCCACGCATACCTAACTTATCGCGATATTTTTAATTTATATTTTAGATACAGTATTGTAGAATACATAAATGCAATAATTTTTGATTTAGGACTATAAATAGAATTTTGGCAATTTTTTATAAATTTGTATCTTAAACCGCCATAAAAATGATGCCGTTCGGTAAAAATCATTCACGTGAACAGATCTGTGTTCCACTAGAGCCAAGGAATATTGTTGGTACTAAATATCGTTGATGTGCCATTTAAAAATTTTCGACATTTTTTTGAACATCAAAGTAAACGAGTTTGAGGAATTTCCCATTTGTTTAATATTTTACTACATTATTTTTTTTTTTTTTTTACTTTTCGTAGAATTTGAGTTTTTATATTTTGATTTTTTTGTTTACATTTGTAATCAAATGATCATATGTTTTTTTCAACATATGTTTTGCTGATTGAAGTTGATGGAAGAAAAACAGACAGCAGCTTTTATAAATTTCCCCTTCAATGAATTGTCAAATTTTGTATCTCTCTTGTTCTCAAATGCAAGATTTTTAAAGTAAACGAACGCGATTTAGAAGCTTCCAGCAACGTTTTGTGATTATTATCACAAAATATCAGGTACGCGAACACAGCTAAAGTCATTAATTGGTAAAATTTTTCGATTCTTCTACTTTTAAAATTATGAGTAATTAAGAGAGGATACTATAAAATGCGATATAAATGATGTTTGCAGCAAAAATATATAAAAAAAAACAACAAATTGAAGCCAAAAAGCAGCAGCAAAAACAAGCTAATTTTTTAAAGGATTTACCGCAATAAATGAAAGCTCCTTAAGGTAGTGTCTATACTAGAAATTTTTTTATCAAGACAAACGCCAAAATCAGTGCAAATCTAGACAAGGCAAGCTTAGTTGAATATTATTTTTTGTTGTTACAGCTGAATTCGCTTTATTGTCTAATATGGATACTACGTAACGCTTTATGACGATAAATTTGAGAAACTTCATCCAATGTCAGTGATTATTGATAGGGCATATTTGAATATAAATTTCGATTAAATCCATCATAGCAATTTACTCCAGGTTATTTGAAATACTGCATTAAATTCCTTAACCTACTTTTTATAAAAAATCTGTTAATGAACGCAAAAATTATGTGCCAAATACTAAAAAAAACTTGTGTTCGTTGTAACTCCATATCATAAGGCGCAAAAATCGGGAAAATAGCAGAAAAACGCAAAAAAAAAAAAAAAAATAAATAAAAAGACAAAAAGCACATTTTTGTCTTCTCAGCATTTCGTGAAAAGTGAAAATTAATTTTTTTTTTTCAATTGTGTAAATTACTTAGTTGGATAATTAAAACCAATTTTTACTTTTTTTTTTTTGTGTAATCGTATATAATATTTTTCGCAGTAAGTTTAATAACAATATTTGGTCGATATTTTAAGATAAATAGTTGTATTGAATGAAATTTTAAAATATTTACACCAATAGTCTCGAAATTGTAGACTTTTTACAAAATATCATACTTTTTCAAAAATATGTATGATTGGTTCTTATTCTAGAATTTCCCACTGTGCGTATGAATAATAATTATAATTAATATTACTCATCCGCATTATTATTATTATTATTATTATTATTATTATTATTATTATTATTATTATTATTATTATTATTATTATTATTATTATTATTATTATTATTATTATTATTATTTTTATTATTATTATTATTATAGAATATGTAAATATGGATTATTTTTTGTATATTTGTAATAGAAATTAAAACTTGTGAGGAGCAAAAATGCCCACATAAATTTAAGAATAATTTTTAGTGTAAAATATTATAAGACAATAAAAGATCCATTGTCGTTTTATTGGTAGGGAGATGGATTACATCCATCTATATTGGGGGGCGAATTACATTCGCCTATGTACCTCTTTTCTTTTCAGATGTTCCGGAGGTCGATGGGGTAAAGGATGGAACAAAGTGTTCCGGAGGTCGATGGGGTACACAGGAGGAAAAGTTATTCAGGTCAGGGGCAGGTGGTGGGTTTGATCTTAAATGGCACGCCATTTAAGGGTTTAAGTAAAAGCACAACAGGAAGAAGTAGCAGTAGAGAGCAGCAGGGAGAAAGGCCGAAGTGAAGACGTCAATGCCTACATCGTCACAGCTGAGCAGGCGAGTAGCAGAACTGACGAATCACGGAGGTAGCAGCGAGAAATACACAGGAGTGTAAGAGTAGCAGTGAAGCAGAGGAGAGATGTAAACACAGCAAGACAGAAGGAGACAAAGCAAAGAGGCCATATAAACAGTAACACACAGATCACGAAACTGTTACAGCAGCGAACATCAAAACAACAGGAAAACAAGGTTCGATGCAATAACCGCTATCGGTTCGAACCAACTGCAAGAAAACTACAATAATATTAGTTTTAAGAATGTATATAAGCCAGAGCAAATTACAAGCTCACTCTCTTATCTTTTGGGGTGCTGGTCAGTGAACAAGCAGACGTGGTGAGTAGCCGGTGAATAAAAAAAATAAAAGACTAACAGAGCAGTGTTAGGAGAAAAAAAATAATAATAAGTGGTTGAATTGATTACATCAATCCAACGTAGGGTATACTGATTTTCAATCAGCAAGATTAAAGACTTCAACAATGTTTACAATCGGGTTGAAGTGACAGGAGATACACACTGCTCAGGGCCAAGTGGTAGAATATTTTCTTGGAAGTTTTCACTCAGAAAATACAGGGCTAAGAAAAATCTCGGATTACATCTAAGATCAAAACAATCATAGGAGATATTAAATAGGAGGTGTAGGACCGGCAAGGCAACACTGAAGCTTCACGAGACAGCACCGTTCTCAATAAAAAAGCTTTCAATTAAAAGTGTCTCAATAAAACAAGTTGTGATTAAAGAAATATAAGAAAATAAAAAAAGAAATAATTAGCCAAGTGAAAATATAAAGTCTTAAACAGTGTTTTATTTATGTAAGAACCTTGGACGCGTCTGAGTTTTACCCCAGCTGCAAACCCGGATAACCGGAGGTTCCTTACAAACTATCCGTTAATATTGTTTTATTTAGACAATAGTGTGGGTAAGTATTTTGTAGTCATTGGAGAATATTTTCAGAGTATGATCTGTTTCCAGAATAATTTTATTCAAAGCCAACCAAATATACAAAAATATGCTGTTAGAACCAAAGAATGCTGTAATGATTCGATTTAAATATTCCTTATATTGTTTGAAATGGATAAATAACTATTAATTTAATTTATTTGAAGTAAAAAAAAAAAACTATGATTTAATTAAATATCCTTTAAATGTTATACAAACATAAGCTTATGAATAATTTTGTTATTTTGTGATAGATTTATAGCATTGCCAATATACTAAAACTTCAAAACTTTCAAATTCTCAAAACCAGTAAACTATTTAAAAATATCCTCTTTAAAAATGGCTTTAAATAAAGCCACAATTTTTTCAATTATAACTTTAACTTCTGCAACAGCTGCCAGCTTTTTTTCCTAACAAATATTTATATTGATTAAATTTTAAATTGTGTTCAGTATTTTTTTAAATTGTGCAATTAATATTGCTTGTTTTTTTTTTTTTTTTTTTTTTTGAAACAGCAAAATATTTGAAAAAAGTGATCCAAAAATGAACAAGAATGCTAAAATGAAAAACAAGACAACGGAAAACAAATACTAAATAAAAGTTTTATAACTTTGTCAACAGCATCTGCAGAGCTTAGGTAGTAAAATAACTTGTCACAACATTTATAATTTATTACATTTAAAATATGTCCAAGTGTTGTTGCCTTCAGCGTAACTCACGATGATGACTTTGTACTTGTTGTTTTTATTGTTGTTTTACTTGTTATTCTGCTCATGTTGATATTGTCAAGATGACAAAATCATACATACCAACACACTCATACCATAACGAAATCCATACACTTATCCATTCAACAAAATTTACAAACAAATATAGGTACAACAAACAGATGTCACTAGCAGAAATTGTTTTTAGGCTATTAAACAAATGGTCATGTATTTAAAAGTTTAATGTATAGACAACGTTTAAAATAAAAAAAAAAATAAAAAAAAACATGAAAAATAAAGAGCAAAAAACAAAAGCTCCATTAATATAATGGCAACACAAATAACAACATTTTAACGAGAACCAATAGGATGAAAATAAAAAAAAAAAAAATCTTGTGCCCTCATATCTTATTATGCAAAACATGTAAGTAGCTTTAAAAACTCTTGAATTTTTCAGTTTTAAAGATTTTAAAAGATTTTTAAAAATTTATGAAATTTTCTTGTTATACTTTGGCTTATGTGATTCCACCAGTTCAGTTGACCTTATCTTCAAAACATATTTAACAATACATTGTCGACATCTAGTGCAAATGTCCACAAATTCAACAGATTATTTTCTTATATATCATTTCATCCTTTTAGCACATTTACATATGACCAAAATCTAGTTCAAATGAGATTTCAATTCGATTTTCCATACAAATTAAAATCTAGTTTCTATGAGATTTTACCAAAATCTCATAATATTTAACTAGATTTTAAATGAAATTGAAAAAAGATTCGGCTGTGCCGAATCTTTGATACCCTTCACCATATTACCATATTACCATCTTACTATTTTATCGACATCATATTACCATATTACCGACAAATAATAAAATTTTCGCCTTAACGTATGCTTTCATATTTTCACATATATAAATCTAAATTTTTTTCAAACTACGAAAATTTGAATATATAAAAAAGACAATCATAGCAGGCTTTGCTTTTAAAAAATAAACAACAACAATTTCATATTTATTTTTTTATGTGTGTATATACAAACTGACTGCATATACAAAGAACAACAACAACACTGTTATTCATTATATTACTTCTGTTGCTAACTAAACTACTTATCTTATAGGCAAAAACGTCACTAATAGTCATTACAATGCTTAATATACATGTTTGTGTATGTATTTATGTATATTCTTAACAGATATGTTTTAGTTTTTAAAAATAAACAACAACAATTCCATATCTATTTATTTTTGTACAGACTGCATATACAAAGAACAACAACAACACTGTTATTCATTATATTACTACTGTTTCTAACTAAACTACTTGTCTATACAAAAAAAAAAAAAACGTCACTAATAGTCATTACAATGCTTAATATACATGTTTGTGTGTGTATTTATATTCTTAACAGATTTGTTTTTGGGCCATAACTCTGTTGATTATAAACGAATTTGGTTTATTAAAAAAAACGAAATTTTATAAAAACATTTATGACTGATCTATATAAAAATAAAAATCTGTAGCTTGAACAAAGGCTTCAAAAATAAAAAATTCGTTTTCCCCGATATCTCAGTTACTACTGAACCGATTTATTTAATTTTTTCAGAACAAAAACTCAGAAAATAATTTCCGAGCCTCCTTTGAAAATTTCGAAGTCCCTGGTATATACAAAGGCTTCAGAAACTGAGAAACCGGTTCCAAAAACCGGTTTTTAAAGCATATCTCCACCATTTATAAACCGATCCTGCTGATTCAAAAAACTGAAATTTTATAAAAATATTTGTGACCGATCTGTATAAAAATAAAAATCTATAGCTTAAACCAGGGCTTTAAAAAATAAAAAATGCGTTTTGTCCGATATCTCAGTTATTATTGAACCGATTTATTTCATTTTTTCAGAACAAAAATTCAGAAAAAAATGTCCGAGACGTCTTTGTAAAAACGAAGTCCCTGGTATATACAGAGGCTTCAGAAACTGGAAAACCGGTTCTAAAAACCGGTTTTTTTTAACATATCTCCGCATTGTATGAACCGATCTTGCTGAATTCCAATAGCAAAATTCTAGAAATCATTTCCGATCGTTTGATATATATATTATATATGTCAGTTATCGGTGGGCTTCATAAACGCCATTTCAACCGACACACGGACGGACGGACGGACGGACGGTCGAACGGACGGACGGACATGGTCCTATCGTCATCATTTCTTACAAGGATCCCGAAAATGTCAACTTTTTTGCTCTCCGACGAAAATTGTGGGAATTACAAACGGAATGACAAACTTATATATACCCTTTACACCTGTGGTGAAGGGTATAAAAATATCGTCATTAAACACTGTTTTTTTTAAGTGTGTTAGTAAAATACAACAATTAGCTAAATAAAAATTATTTTGTTTGTAAACAAATAATTTTAAAATTCAAATTAAAACAAAAAATTAAATTGAAATTAATTTAAAAAATTTAAAAAAAAAATTAAAATTTATTTTGTGAAACATCAAACTATTTAAGAATTGTTTAGTATTTGTGCTTAATTTGTCAAATAAAATCTACAAATCTGACGAAAATATGAACATTAACATGGTAGATTTTGTTTTTTGAAATCCAAACGTGATTTCATGCGTATACACTAGGAAGCAGAAGTCTGCGTACGAACATATGAAAGACATTATTGACGGAAGTTTCCTATATATCCTTTAAGATTTTTGGAATTTTTAGAGCTCTGTAAGATAGCTTAAATCTTTAACAATATTTAAGTAAAATATCAACTTTAGAAAAGTGAATAGAGATTCGCCGTTATCCAAATATATTAAAATTAAGTGATATGATTATGCAGCAAAAGTCTGCGTACATTATTGAAAAATCTAATTTTTTCGCAGGTTTTTTAATTGTAGATTATTGAATTTGTTGCGTTTTAAATTGCTGTTGTTTATTTAATTGTTGTCATAACAACATCAAGGAAGAAATTAATTTATTCTTACTGAAAGTATGAATTTAATTTTTGTAAGGATGCTAAATAAAACATTCAGAAATATTAATAGAAAACCATTTATCTTTCTAACGATAAATTAGTATTAACCGAAATAATATGGTCCTTCTCATTTAAATCACATTTTGGAGAAATTAATGACATGGATTAATAAACAAATTTAAATGCGGTCATGTTATACGTGAAAAAATTGGGATAAACAGCTATAAAATTTACAAAAATATTAAATTCGAATAAAGTACGAATACTCCAGATAAAATTAATAAAAAATATTGCTTGCATTCTTGATGCTTGCGGTATAGTTGTACCTAGAAAACATTTTTATATATGATAAATTAATAGAAAATAACCAGGTTTTCTTATAATGGGACTATTTCATTAATAGCATGATCCGATTTTTACTATGTTATGATATGGCCTTATTTAGAGAGAACCACATTTAGCATCATCTTAGAGTAGACCTTTTTTAGAAATTCTATTGATTTTTTCGCTTTTATGCAGTGAGATATTTTTTGTTTTATTTTTTAATAAAGCATAAGTCTATATTAGTGGTATTATAGCATAAAGCCTAATATTTAATTATATATTTTTTATAATCTCAACAAAAATACACTTAAATTTAAATAGATCTTCATAATTTAATAAATTTTATTGCGATTTAATCCGATTTTTGACGTATAATATGACCTGAATTTTTATTTTTTCATTAAACTTTGTACTAAATGCTTTCAAAGCGTGATTTAAGTAAAAGGGACTCTATTATTTTGATAATAGAGTCCCTTTAAGTGTCTTTAAACAGATGAATGGTCTCATATAATTATTTCCGGAACATTCATTCAGCATCCATACAAAAATTTGTGTAAGAATAAATTAATTTCTTCTTTGATTTATTACGAAAAACATCTTGAATTATATTGCAAAGCTTTTAATAATAATTAAGTAATCAATAGAAATTTAAAACACAACAAATTTAATCATGTAAAGTTAAAAAAATCCGCGAAAACATACATTTTTTAATAGTGTACGCAGACTTTTGCTATATATTTATAGAACTTTAATATAAATATTCTTGGAAAACCGCGAATCTATTCATATTTCTAAACTTAATATTTTACTATAATATTGTCAAGGATTTAAGCTATTATATAGAGCTGTAAAAAATCAAAATCTTTAAAGATATAATAGAGAAATTACGAAAAAAATTTTTGTTTAATAGTTCGTACGCAGATTTATGCTTCCTAGTGTATGTAAATGTGGTATTAGAATTTAAAGTTGAAGGAGCAGAAAAATTTTAATATGCTTTTGAAAAACGTACCTTTTTAAGCAAGTGTTATTAATCATAAGGTTAAAATAAAACATAATTTCCTTCCCAAGGAAGAAAACGGATTTCAGTTATAATTGTGTGTGAAGAGATATAATTTTATATATTGTGTTAGGTTTTTATGCTTATGTTTGTAACGCACAAAAAAATATCCTCACACCCATCTTAAAGTATACTAATTAACTCAGAATCTCTTTCTAAACACAAAAAATCGTAATTTTTGCAATTTTCAAATTTAAAACCGTTTATTTCTGGACTCGGTAAATATATCGATTTAATATTTTTTTTATTCAATAGATAATTTTGTTATTTAATTAGCTAAAGAAAAAACAATTAAAATTGGTCGGAAATACTAGGATGCATATAAAAAAAACTGAACCAAGAACATGCAAAATTGAGGTACTTAAAAATTCAAACGGAAATAACTCCAAAACTGTAGGTCTTATCTGTAACTACAATAATATTTTAAATCGGACGATAAACAAAAATTTGCAAGCGATTAAAAAAATTGTATGTCAGAGGTACCTAACTTTGAGCCCTTAAGACCCGTCCCTGAGGGGTCTGTTCTGTCCCTCTTCCAAACTTAACATTGTACACTCACCTAGCCCCCATACAAATGTCCTCCCGGAATAGAGGTTTGGCGATCATAAATTGCTTAAATATAGCAACATTTTAATGAAATTCGAAGCAAAGAAATTTTGTGCAAGTGTTAATCTTTGTGCCGAATTTTATCCAGATCGGTCCATAATTGACCATAGCTCCCATATAAAACCCTCTTACGGAAATCACTTAAAGTGCATAAATCCCACACAAATATCAGTATCAAATTAATATTTTGACGTATTTAAGTAGAAGTTACAGTGCCGAATTTTATGAGCTCTCATATAAACCCATGTTCGGGAATCACCGTAAAGTGCATAAATTCATACAAATGTTAGTATTAACGTAATATTTTGTATTTGTATCTTTTATTTTACACTTTGTAAAATTATCGATCCACAATTGGCCACAGGTGTAATGTAAGACCCCTCCCCGAATTTTGATGCACATACAAGATGGTGTAGGGTATCATTCGTTCGGGCTTGACCGACTATATCTTTCTATCTCGTTTTTAAATGATTTTGCTCCAATCATCAAAATAATAATATTAATAACTACTGTGAGCGTCAAAAAAAGTAAACAGCTTTTAAACGAAGCCTTGTGAGATGTAGATAAATAAAGATATAAAAAAGTGATATGCCAAACTTATTTAGTAGTTAGGTAGGAATTGAACTCATAAAAACAATTTGCAAAAATAAATCGGAATTATGGTATAATTGAATTTTTAAGAAAATATACCAATTTTTACGCATCAAAAAAAGTAAACAGTTGCACATTTCTTTTATAAAAAGGTCAGTAAATTGTATATATTTTTTTTTAGTTTAGGTTTCAGGGAAGGACCAAATAATTATCTTAAATGTGTTTCTTGCTTTAAAACGAAATGAAAATTAATTGTTTAATTCAAGCTCGAAAATAATATCAGATTTATATCTAAAAGGAAAAATCCTTGCGTGAAATTGCAAAAATTGTTTCAAGGAATTATTGCAGATAATTTTCCTTGGGCAAGATGGTCAAATCATTTACAGACTCAAAGAAAAAAGCAATAGTTTGCGAAGTCAAAGAAAGTCCTTCTTTTAGGATCTTAAAAAAAGCTGAAAAATTAACGGCAGTTTTCGCTTATTATTTTAGGGCTAGTACCATTTTAGGAACACTACACAAAAAAGGATTCCATAGAAGAACAACAACAACGTAAGAACCCTACATATCGTAAACCAACCAAACTAAATGCTTAAAACTCGCCCAAAAGTATACAAATTAGTGTTAAACCTTCCAGGACACCGTTTTACTCAATGACGAAAGTAAACTTAAATATTTGGCGCCAAAAAACATGAAAAATATTGCAAAGATGGAATGAAAGCGTCAATGTCATACGTGTGGTTGAGATAGTTGAACATGATCGAGACTCGGTAATGGTCTGAGTACGTCTGGAGGCTTCAGGAATCAGTAATTTAATTTTTATAGAATCTACAATGAAATAGAAGATCGTATAGATAGTTTTAAACATAATATGGATCAGAGTGTGCGAAAATTTAGCTTATTGCGCAACTTCTTATTTCAAAATGACATAGATCCCAAGCATTTCTCCAAAATTGTGAGGGAATGGAATGAAGGGAATTTATCATACTCCCAAACCTATTTGTAATGCTCTGAAATTCCCAGACTTTAATCCAATCGGGCATCTGTTGGAACATATTGGCAAAAAATAGAAAAAGTACCATTATTTGCAGTGATCATCTCCAGCTGGCATTACAGAAAGAGTAACCCAAAATATCACCGAATTTTGCCAAAAAACTTGTAGACTCGTTACCTAGGATATTAAAGGATACAATAAAGTGAAATGAAAAATATACGAAGTATTAAATACAATTTTTTTGCATTTAATTATAAAACTTTCTACTTTTTTTTTTGACGCGTAAAAAAGGATATTTATTCACAAAAAGTACATTATTGTTTAATGTGCTGCTGTTTTATAATTTTTTCTTATGAAATCCATATTTAGTTAGTTACCAAACAAATGTGCATTAATCTTTTCTATATATCGTTTTTAATCTAAATATAAAATAACTTTATTTTTAAGAATACTTACTGTTTACTTTTTTGGACGCTCACAGTAGGATAATTGATTTTATTATTACTTTTTTTACTTAAATATATAAGCTGAAAATTTACTAAAATATATGTCATTTTATAGGTAATTTTTGATTATTATTATTTTTTTTTTTTTTTTTTTTTTATTTATTGTTAAGAGTTGTAAATTTATTTTAAAACAAAATTGTAAGCCAATTTTTTTAAATTCAAATATAAGGTTAGTTTATGATTTTATTAAAAAATAATTTGAAATAATAAAATCTAAAATCACAGAAAAAATTATTACCGTCTTTTTTCAATCAACTCAATTGTTTAATTTTGCATCAAAATTTAATAATTATATTAAAAAAAAAAAAAAATTAACTTTGGTATGATTTTATTTCCTATACGCATTTTTAATTCATTCAATCATCTACTTGATTGATTTAATTAATTTATTAATTGGAAATATTTTTCTGTTTTACATTTTTTTAAGTTCTTAGTAACTGATATAATCATTTTGGTGAGAGATGCAAATTTAAACAAGTTTATAATTGAATGAATTATTTTCATATATATTTGTTAATTGATGACTTTTTAAGGTGCATATGAGTATCAACATGTGTTTTTTTTTAAGTAATAAAAAACGCTTTATAAAAAAGTGTTAATGACAAGGGTTGTTTGTACACATATGTGAAAAACCTATGCACACATGCGTACTTAGGAAACTTAAATGAATATATTTCAGTTTAGCAACTAAATACAGAAAATAATTAAAAAAGGCATGTTCAAGAAATTTGAACAATGTATTTAATATTTCACTTTTCGATTTTGGAATTTTATTGGTTTTGTTAACATTCTTACAAATATCAGCACTTAAAACAAGTAAGAAAAATATAGTCACTCAAGAACGACCATATGATAACTTTCAACATTATGTATGAGCATAAAAATTAGGGAAAGGGGCTTATATTAGATCTTTAGTCAATTTTAGACCAACACTTTTATGATTTTATGCACTTTTGGGTGAGTCCCGAAAGTATGATCATTTTAAAAAATTTTGGCAATACTGCTTCTTCCAAAAATGGGCGTGTTCCGCCCACTTTACCGCCCACCTCCCATATAAGGTGAAATTGTGTTCAAATATTTCAAGGACCAATGTAAACTCGGAAATAAAAAATGGGCGTGGTCCGCCCACCTCCAATATAACGTAAAATTTGAAAAAGTTGATGGTGGGTATATAGATTCGGCCGGCCCAATATAACATTCGGGCTTAAAATTAAAAAAAGGAATATTAGTTTTTTTCTGTCATTTGACCTTTTTTGAACTTTTTTGAAGCTCAATTTAGCTTATTTTTTTCTCAACTCCTGGCAACACTGACCAAGAGTTAAAGTATAAAATAAAATTACATTCTTTTCACACAAACTAATCAATTTGTCTACAATTAGGCTTTAACTTTGGGTTAAAATTTGATCAGTAAGCGGCCCTAATGTCTTGTTATGATGTTTTAATTTGGGTGAATTATTGTTTAAATGTACTTATAAATATTTTAATTTTCAAGGAAATTCAAAATTGATTAAAATTTTGTTTTATTTTAATTTATGACATCGATGCAAACTTGATGTTATTTTACCATAATTATTTCTTATAACAAAAGAACTGTAGTTTACTATACTGCCAACATTTTATTTGCTAGGTTAACTATTTATAATTGTATTGCTTTTTACAAAGTTTATTTTGCTAAAGACATTCTTTAAAGATCGCATTAGTTACCATCGTTGAAAACATAAAATTTTAGTTGCTGTTAACGAAAAATTATAAAATTAAAATAAACATAATTTAATAAAAATAATAATAAAAAAATGTTTAAAAATTAGACAATTACCGAATTTTTATCAAATTTTTATTATATTAATCAACTCTGAACTGTTGAAACATATCTCGAAAACTACTTATCCGATTTTGTTAAAAAACAAAAAAAAATTAAATAACATTTTTCTTCAAGTCGTTTTTACATTAGAGATATTAAGCCCATTTTCTTAAAAAAATTGTAGTTTTTAACAAAATTACAAAAAAAAATAATGTTCTTCAAAAGATCATTAGAATTCGAAAGTGTCAAAAATTTAAAATTTTATTCGTCAATCATAATTATGAATATGCTTAAAATAAAATAAGATATATTAAAATCAATACATACGTTTTGATTTTATTCCCAAATTAGTGAAGTACTCATTAACAAGTTACATGAAAAATTAAAAAAATAAAAAAATGATTTTGTGATTTTTAAAATTTTTCTGTGTAACTTGTTAATGAGTATATTAAAAATTAATGTAAGAACGACTTCAAAAAAATTTAATATAAATTGTTTTGTCTCTTTTTGAATAAAATCAGACAAGTGATTTTCGAGATATGCTTCAATATATAGTGCAAACTCCTTAATTTTACAAATCAAACTTATCGCAAGAACTAGATTCAATTCAAAAAGTGGATTAGAGGTTCAGTACTTATTAATAACGTGTATCCGAATTGACTGAGAAACCCCGTGCCGCAGAATTGGTGTCTCCTATGTAATTGTACCAAATATTAATAAATTCGGCGAGGTAAAGTCTAAAATTGTAATTTTACGTGTTGGTTTTAGATGGAATTACTCCATTGTCTTAAAAAAAAAATAAATAAATCTTCTTTTGTCCAAATAATTAAACTTAATTTAACAATGCATTGTTCGATTATCATTAAAATTGCAAAATTTTTTGGAAAAATAAAAGAAAGCTTTAACCCATTTCCGACCACTACCCGATCCCGTTAAGATAAATTAATAAAATTTGGTGTGGGGTCTATTTGGTAATTGTGATTATAAAATCGAAAGATTTATGTGCCTAGCTATTTTGGTTTCCGAGTTATCGGGTGATGATGCGAAAACGCATCAGTGGTCATTTAGGGGTATTTTGTTGCGCTCATATAAGAAGCAGACGTTTTAACAAATTGTATGGAAAAAATAGTTTTATTTGTCATTTCAAATTAGTTTTATGAATATGAATTGTATAATAAATATATCTAGTGTGAAGCAGAAAAATTTAAGGTGGACTATTCCAATTGAAATTTAACGCAATTAAATAATGATGTAAAATTGTTAAAATAATTTGACGGTGTAATACCAAATAATTTCTTATAATGTATAAAATGTAATTATTCCTTCGGAAATATGTTACACGTTAAGGCATTTATAATATTAATGTACATTGCATTTGATTATCTGTTTGTGTATCCTCTCGATTTGCATTTAAATATAGGGGTCAGGAATGCACTTGATCCTTCATATAAGTGACCTAATCTGATGTCAAGTTTTTCTTTATATAATTCATCTTCGATATCATGAACTATTTATTTTTAGTTCTTATCTATCTATCTATTTACCGAGGAGTTTATAACATTATTCTATAATGGCCAGCACCACGTTTTTCTTCAAACAGAAATATTACGTAAATCGATTTTGTTATTCTTGGCTGAGCAAGATGAAATTTCACCTCGAATATTGTGAAATCATAAATTCTGGTTCAGTACCAAATGTAGTGGCGCATAATCTGATGAATTCCAACTGCAGATTTCAAAATGTTAACAATATCCTGACAAAGAAAAAATTTGTTTGCTTTCATTTATCGCCCGAATATCCCTCGACTCGAGGGCCTCGAGATGCTCTTTTGCTGCCACTTTAAATGCCTCATTTCTTAATATCCCTGCGGGAAATTTGTAGCAATTAGACCGGTCCATCAGTACCGGCTGAGTACCAATTGACACCTAACTCATCACCAAAGTTCCATTTGACACCACCACACTCACTAAATATCAGTTGAGAGTCAATTTCCAACAGGTATGTTAAGCGCACAATTAGCAGGTTGCGCGAAATAACAATTGTGGTTGAGTGGTTAGAGTTGAAGACTATAAAACGTGGGATATGTCAGAAGAACGTGAGTTCGATTCGGGGTGCTGCCATCGACGGAAAATTATAAAATAAACGAGAAAAAAAGGTATAGTCGGTCAAGACCGACCATATAATACCCTACACCATTATGTATGACCATAAAATTTCGGGAAGGAGACCTATATTAGATCGATACTTTTAGTAAATGTAAAATAAAATATACAAATACAGAACAATGCATTGATACTAACATCTATATGATTTTATGTACTTTAGGGCGATTCCCAGAAGTGGGTTTATATGGGAGCTGTGGTAAATTATGGACCGATTCTAATAAAACTTGGCAAGGTTGCTTCTACTTATATAAAACTTATTTGTGTCGAATTTTAATTTGATACTAACATTAGTATGGGATTTATGCACGTTAAAGTGATTTTCTGAACAGGGGTTTATATGGGAGCTATGGTTAATCGTGGACCAATCTTCATAAAATTCGGTACAAAGATTGATACTTATACAGAACTTCTTTGTACCGAGTTTCATTAAAATATTCTTATTCCTAAGGCATTTTTTAGTGTTGAAACTTAATTCCGGGGGGACATTTGTATGGGGGGTAGGTAAAATAATGACCGATCATAACCAATTTCAATAGGCTTTGTCCTTGTGTCATAAAAGTCCCACCTGCCAAATTTCATTCAATTATTTTCAAAATTGCGACCTGTACTTTGTGCACAAGGTTTACATGGACAGCCAGCCGTTCAGCCAGCCAACCGTCCAGCCAGACGGACGGACGGACATCGTTAGATCGATTTAAAAAGTGATTCTGAGTCGATTGGTATACTTTAAGGTGGTTGTTGGATAACGTTTTCTATGCGTTACAAACATCAGCACAAACGCATAATACCCCAACCACCTATGGTGGTGTAGGGTATAAAAATAATTAAACACCTCCAATGATAACCCTATGTAAATATGGCAGGTTCCTCCCATATAAAGTTCCGGAACTGGAACCGTTCCCTAGCCCTGAGAACCTGTCACCTAACTAGTTTTGTAGCGGTTCTCTTTCCTCTAGGCATGTTGCGCAATTTTAACACTTTTTATTATTCGCTTCATTGAATGATTAAAATGAATTGTCATTTTGAGAAGATAGAAGATATTAGGCTAAAAAATTTCTATTGCAAATTTAAAAATTCTTTATTCGTTTATAAAGAATATTTTTCTTAATTATTTTCTACTTTTTGTATAATCTTAACATACTATATTACATTAAAAATTTTCATGTTTTCAGTGCGCCACCTTGCGCGATGTAGCTAAATCACACTACCCCTAGTTGAACATTGATTCGTTTTCGCAACACCAATTTTTGGGAGTTTGGTGTTCCTATCCCACTAAATTATTTGTTAAAAAATACAAATATTATTATTTTTTGATATCTTGACTATCGTCTGAAAATGTATTTAAGATGTTTTTCATAATTTTTCGATTTATTTTTTAAATTTTAAAAAAGGTCCATTTTATAGACCTTTTTTTGAACCGCTCTACCGGGGGTAAAAATTCATCGGAATTAAAATTTTTTACTCAATTTATTTAGCTAACATTCCAAGCTAAATACACATGTATAAAACATTATCATTTATTTTAAACTAAATTAGTTACGGTATAGGTAAAATTACTGATGCGAAAACGCAACAGTTGTTGGAAATGGGTTAAGTATCACAAAAATATTAATTATGAAAAATGCACATAATACACTAAAATATTATTGAAAATAATCTAAAAGGGTCTCTTCTTGATGCCTTTTTTGTTCGACTTTTTAAGTAAATTTGCAATTTTATCATTCCTTTAGGCTTTAAGTAGAAACGAATACATGTTCATTTTATTGCTATTATTATGTATTTTAATAAAATAAAAATACATTTTCTAAGTACAAAAAATAAACGTATATGTTTGTATAGGAAACTTTAAAAAAGGTGTTATTTTTAAATATGAGAGTGTTTTAATTGGATCTGGACTTGGCTTAATTGTTATTTTAAAATATTTTTCATGATATAATTCCTTTTACTAAACTTAGAAATGTTCTTTAATTCTAACGAGGGATTATAATATGATTTCTTTGTTAAAAAAAAAATTTTATTTTAAAAAACACCTCTTATTACTAGCCCATTTATATGTTTGTTATATAAAGATATATAAACATTATCAATGTAATCACAAATAAATTCATGTATTACGATGTTTCTCTACAAATATTAATGGATGATTATGTATGAGTGAGTGTAAGTACATTTTTATTCGTTACAGCTACCTGAGGTAGACATCACCACTTGACAGAAAGTTAATGCAGACATTATTTTAATATTTATATTTTATGATTTTATGTACCTATTTGGTGATTTCATTTTTTTCTTTTCTTATTTTCTACATAAAGATGAAGAAATCCACCAAATGGCATAATATCTTTTAATGGTGTCATTAAATATTGTACATTAAATAGAAATGTAAATATAACATTTTAATCTAGATAATGTGTTGAAAAATTTGTAATTCTACAAAATTGTTGATGAAGAAGCATTTAAATTGATAATAAATTTAAAGCTTAATTTTCATTTAAAGCTACCTTGAAGATTAATGTGCAAGTATTTTAGAAACATGCTACGTAAATGATACAATTAATAAATATGATTACTATAGACATGTTTATACCCTGCATCACCCCAGGTAGTTGGGGTATTATTTTAATTTGTTCTCATGATTTTGGTTAAATATTTTAACTTTATTTACAATTGCAGCTTGCTGATTGCATGCCGCATTTTAAATTCTTAAACTTTGCATAACAATTGCTATTAAAAGTAAGGATTTGTGGTATTAAATTATTTTAAATACACAAATTACTGATAATTTAATTAAATTTCAAAGAATTGATAAAAGCCCTCATACTTATGTTGTGTGCATTTTCCACAAAATATTAAGTATATTTTTAATTAAAGTGAACAAAAGTTTTTTCCAATTTTTTTCCTGCGTAGAAATTAAATCTTTTAAAAATATGTGGGTTTTTAACACATTAATTTGGAGAAAATTACACATACATATATAAATATAAACAACACATATGTGTACATATGTATGCGTAGGAAGCCATTAATTGAAAAGAAATCAACAAAATATTAAAAAAGTTTATCATACATCACATTTGTTTATTGAAAAGAAACGATATATTAAACCATAAAAATTAAATTGTGTGGCAACATACGAATAACAAAATTTTGAAATCTCTGATAAGTATTATAATAAATATTGTCGCTTCTAGGAAATCTAAAAAAAGATAATAAATATTTTCATAAATTTGGTAATAAGAAAAATACAAATACTACGGAAAAACATCGAATAAATGTTTATATGTACCCTGCAGTCAATGGTGACTGTCCGAAACCAGTTAGTTAACTGACTACATTAGGGCACCACTAGTCGCATTACTAACCACCTGACTATATAGTGACTAGTACGAAAAAGTCAATTCATAGGAATATTTTTACTGGTGAAATTGAGTCAGTCACCTGACAATCATTTTAACTGGTCACTTTACCAATTAGGTGACTAGTCACTTTAAAATGGGGATGTCCTAGGAAGAAGTGTATTGACACCAAAGGACCAAAAGGTGGCAATATAGTGACTAGTACGAAAAAGTCAATTTATGGGAATCCTTTTACTGGTGAAATTGAGTCAGTCACCTGACAATCTTTTTAACTGGTCACTTTACCAATTAGGTGACTAGTCACTTTAATATGGGGATGTCCTAGGAGGAAGTCTATTGACACCCCAGGACCAAAAAGTGGCGATATTCTGACTAGTACGAAAAAGCCAATTTAATAAATTGAAAATTCTAATTAGCAATACCGGATTTAGTATTATATAAAATAATTGAGAGGTAATCCATTTCTATTGGATGTATTCCACTTGTTTAAATTAAAAACACATTTAATTAATGTAGTACGCATAACACAAAAATATACAAAAACATTATTAACTTTTTTCTTACTAAAGACTCTGATAAGCACCAAGGAGTCAATAAATTGATATTTGATACTACACACGTCTGAAAAAGATGCATCAGAACAAAATGTCCTACCATGTATTTATTGCCGTTAGTCACGTAAACCAACCTATACTGCCAATGGATGAATTATTTACATTTTTGACGCTTTTGGGACCTATAAAAAAACCAATCGCGACCCCCACGCTCACCAAAGGGTCAATAAAGTATAAATCGCCACCTCCATGCTTTTTAAAGAGTCAATAAAAGGTGCAATAGCTTAACTATCGCACACAAAATATGCGAAGTTATGGTAAAGAAAAAAACGTACACATTTGACACCGAAAAAACTGCTGGGTATCTAAAGCAGTGATGCGCACACATCCTACTATACATTTGCGCTTGTGTGTGTGAAGCAGCAAAAATCTTGGCTTGATTTGCATTGAAATTAATGAGAAAGCATCAGTCGAACGAAGTAGTTTATAATGTACGCGTGAAGCAACGTTGCGTAAGCAACATTTATAGTCTAACCTCGCGAGTCAGGAATATTGCAAATTGCGCATCTCCGATCTAAAACAATATAGAAGTCCAAGTATATAATTTATTAAGAATTGCACAACATTTCTCTCTCCTCACATACAAGTTCTGTGTGAATTCAACGCACTGGTGAGAGAGAGAAACAACACAAAATAAACAAATATTTTCCTTAAAATTTAAGAAAAATTACACACGCGACACATTTTTTCACTAACACACGATATTTTCATTATTTTTTTCACACATGTTTATTGTATTTTCACTCCCGCTACATGAATATTTTCCACAAACTAAAAAAATATTTTTTTATTTTATTTTTGATATTCCTTTTTTATGTTGAAATTTAAATTGAACGAACAATGTTGCTACTTTTGGTATTAAAAATAAAACAAATTTTAAAATAATTTTAAATTATTTTCATATTCATCAACAAAAAGCAAAGAAATGTAATTATATTACTATTTGTGGATGTAACCCGCATCAAAAGATAAAAATCTGCGAATTTAACTTTGATGAATTATATATAATAATTTGTTAATACTCTTTTGTGTAACTATGTATGATTATGATGTGTGGTGAAAGTGGTTTAAGTACAAATACATATAAATAAAATTTGACTAACACAATCTTAAAGTTAGGTTTTTTTTGACAACAGAGTTAGGTTTTTTGACAAGCCTTCTTTTCTTAGTATTCTTTGGTTTGTAATTTTAACTACATACTTATACTTATACATATTATATATAATAAAAATTTTTGACGAAATTTTGTTTGTACAAATCAAGATCACCAGCAAGCACACTTGACTTATAATAATTTTAATTGATTCAGTAATATTTTTACTTGTGACTAAAGTAGCATTTCCTGGCAACGCTACCGATAAGCGTTTTCTTTCTTCTTGAAATACGAATTTAAAAATAAAATAATAGTAATTATCAAAGAATACTAAGAATGGAAAATAGTACTCTTTCCTGCAACAACAACATTTCTCTCTCTTCACATACAAGTTCTGTGTGAATTCAACACACTTGTGAGAGAGAGAAACAACGCAAAATAAACAAATATTTTCCTTAAAATTTAAGGAAAATTACACACGCGACACATTTTTCCACTAACATACGATATTTTTATTATTTTATCACACACGTTTATTGTATTTTCACTCCCGTTACATGAATATTTTCCACAAACTAAAAAAATATTTTTTTATTTTATTTTTGATATTCCTTTTATATGTTGAAATTTAAATTGAACGAACAATGTTGCTACTTTGGTATTAAAAATAAAACAGAATTTAAAATAATTTTAAAATAAAAAAAATTAATTATTTTACTATTTGCGGATGTAATCCTCATCAAAAGATAAAAATCTGCGAATTTAATTGTGATGAATTATATATAATAATTTGTTAATACTCTTTTGTGTAACTATGTATGATTATGATGTGTGGTGAAAGTGGTTTCAGCACTAATACATATAAATAAAATTTGACTAACACAATCTTAAAGTTAGGTTTTTTTGACAACAGAGTTAGGTTTTTTTTTGACAAGCCTTCTATTCTTAGCATTCTTTGCTTATAAACCTTATTTGTTTTCTTTTCTTCATGTATAAATGAATTATTATTATTTTTGAAAATTATTCAGGAAAATTATTAACTGTCTTTTCGTGTACATAACAAATATGATTTCTGAGGAAAACTTCTTTATTCTCAGAATCATTTATCCCATTAAATTTACGTTGCGCTTATGGTATTCAAAAAGTAAATAACTTTCCATTTTATGTAGACTTTCCATTTCTTTTCACTTTAATGTGTAAAGATTAAAGCGTTACTTATCATGTTTATTTTTAAATGGAAACAATTACTTAATATGTAATATCAATTTTGTGTTTAACCTTAATTGTTTTTGATTTTACCTAAATCCGATGAATTTTTTATTTGATAAATAAGAATTTGTTATATTGCAGAATCTTGCCATGCGAATGATTAACAAGACAGTTAAATCGTATGTCACTCATACGTTATGTGGTTTTATTATACGCTACACCACACAGTGGGGTCAAACGCAATTTTTTTGGTAATAAATCTGTATCTCCTAAACTACAGGTTGGATTAAATTTAAATGTATTGAAGAGTTGCAGAGGAGGACCTAAGCTTTGAGAAAAATCATCTTGCAGTCACCCTGTGATATTACAAGATAAACTCAGGGTGTCAAAATTGAATACCTCGAGTATGTAAAAGTTTAAAAAAATCTTAACTTATACAAATGAAGTCTAATTTTAAAGATTTTTATATTTCTGTAAAGTGCTTGGCAAGATATAATATAAGGTATATAATCCTTTCACGAAAATTGTTTAGAATTTTGTACAAAATCCAGACAATATTTTAGAAAAATTGTGGAACTCAAATTGAGCCCGCCAAGTTCAAAAAACTTAAAAAAACATGTCCAAAAATGGGGCAAAATTTTACTTTGGTCCAAATATGTCTTAAAGTAAAAGAGATAACCCACACATCTTATTTTTTGTAGAGAATTATAAAGACTATCTATGTGCAAAATTGTTTTCAGTCAAATCAAAAATCAAATTTTGGCGATTTTTTTAAAAATTTTCATACCCGAGGTGACCAACTTTGGTGGTCTACCCCCGTCCCCCAGACTCGCTAAGAAGCTGTCCTCCTCCAAATCAACTGGCATACACCTCAGAATTGTCCATGTGCAATTTCATGTAAATACATCCAGCAGTTCCAAAGTTACAGAATTACTTCCAAAAAATTTCGTTTTGAGACCACTGTGCACTGTGCATAAGTGGTTGAGGTATTATGCGTTTGTGCTGATCAGATCTCTATCTTAAAGTATAAAATCACTTTCTGAGTCGATTGAACGATGTCCGTCCCTCGTCTGTTCTGCTGCCTGGTTGTCTGTCCTTTAGAGTGTCCCGTATACAAAAAGTTTTTAAGAAAACCCCTCAAACGATGCGTAAAAATTAGCTTAATATGGGAAAAATAATTAAAAAATTTTTAAAACTGATCTCCTTCCAACGATTGAAAGTCACGGTCCTGGAACATTTCGTCCAAAAAATAGTGTTGAGTTTTGTCTTGAAATGGGTATCAAAAAAATTGTAATATTAAGCCAATTATAGAAAAATATTTATAAAAATTTTCACAAAAATTTTGGTCCACCGTCATTTTAGTACATCATGCAAAAACAAGATTCCGATATTTTTCTCAAAAAAATGGATAATAATTTTATAAATTTGTTCCCTTTGTGGTTAAAATATTAAAAATTTGCATTGTAGTAAGTAATGTTGATAATATATAGTTTTCAAATTTTTTCCAAAAAATGTATCATAAAAATACTTTAAAAAGGCTCGTAGCAAAACAAAATCGTATAGGAAAATTTTTTTCAATTTTTTTTCCATAACCAGCATAAAATTACGAATTTTTTAATACCCATTTCGATTAAAAAATCGAAACTTTTTTGGACCAAAATGTATTTTCAATCGCTGGTAGTGAACTGAAGACCAATTTAAAATTTTTTTTAAATAATTTTTTCGTATAAAAAAATTTTTTACGCATCGTTTGAGGGGTCTTCCTACATCGAAATCTCGAAAAAGGCGTTTCTCGGGACACTCTGCTGTCCATGCTAACATTGGGAACAATAATTAATTTTTTTTTAATATGTGCTTTAAAAAAAAAAAAATAATTTCAAAATAATTTTTGTAAATATTTAAAATTTTACATACAAAAAATATGTTTTTTTCTGTATTTTGCTTCATAACTCCTAAATCAATAAAGGATCCAACTTGAAATTTGTCAATATATGTATTTTTTAAGAATTTTAAAATACCGTTTTTTGAGATATTAAGCTTTAATCTTTATATTATCGATTTTGACCTTTGAACTTTCGAAGTATATAAATGTTTTATTTGTCGTTTTAAAATCAATATGTTTTTCTATTAAATGAAATAAAAATAAGAGTTTTACAATATATATTTTAAAAGTCATGAGCACTAAAGTGTGATTACTTTCGGAAAAAATTCAGCCGCTTTTTCATTTTTGAAACGTCATATTTTTTGACCGAAAAGAGTCTTTACTCAGAAAGTTCTTGATTTGAGCAACATTTGCAATACTTAATATCTGTAGCGAATTTCATTGAAATTGGAGATACCAAATCCGAAAATGTCTGTTTTTTATTCGTTTTTCTATTGGAAAAAATTAATTTCGATTGCTCTACTTAAATAATTGGTAAATTAAATTTCAACAGTTTTTTTTTTTTTTTGTTATTTCTTTTGAAAACGTAAATTTAAAACTTCACCTTAAAACAATAATTTTATCTGTTTGATTTTTTCTTAAATTATTACTAAAATTTTGTTTGAAAATTTGGATTTCATTAAAACTGAATTTACAGGAAAAATACAAAAATTAACTAAATTTGAAAAACTATTTCAAGGAGATTAGTTCATGGATTTTAATTTTTTAAAGCTAATACTATAGCTTGATAAATGATATTTTTTAAGCACTGAAAAACGCAACCACCTTTTGCTTATAATTTATATAATAAAAATTTTATAGAAGAGAAAAATGACATTTTTTATTAAAATATTTTTGAAGTGTATAATTAAAAAAAAAAATTTGAATGAATTTTTAATTTTCTTCGAACATTTTTTTATGTAGTTAAGCTCAGTATAACACAAGTTTTAACAAAATGAAACGTTAGTACTTAATTTCTATTAAAATTTAAATATTTTCGTAAATTTTATATATGGCTTTATTTTGTGTTAAAAATATAAAATTGACAAAGTTTGATTAAATATATAAGGGGATTAGTGCATGGTTTTTAAACTTTTTTTTCTGTTTAATTTTCCCTTTTATTTTTAATAGTAATAAATAAAGAACGGAACCACTTTTTGCTCAGTATTTTTGTAATTTATATTTTTTTAGGAACGAAAAATTACAATTTTCAGTAAAATGATTCTAGTACAAATGAATGTAAAAATTCATTTAATAATTTTAATTTCACATTTTTTAACTCTCGGTCTTATCTGTAGATAGCAAATCTAAATTTAATTTATTTTAATTTCATTAAAGAGAAATAATCATTTAAAAACTTTGCACTCTAATGTAACTTTGACAGAAATATTTGTATATCTTTCATGTACAACCGTGCGTATGAGTAATAAACATTATTTATAACACGTATAGTCTAGTATTCCTTAAGGTACTTTTAGACGATAATATTTAGTATTAAGATTTTTCGACAGTAAAATATAACGTATTTCATCGGCATGTCAAAAAATCCAATAGAAACTCCTAAAGTAGTTCACACGATAACCTTTATGAAATTCTTGATAAATTTAATACGAAATATTGATTTAAATATTTCTTTTGTAAATATTTTATTGTTTTTAATTTTTGTTTATGAAAAATATAACATGAAAATCAAAAGTTTTTGAACAATTTCAAAAAATTGAAAATATTATTGGTATTTTCAAAAATATCATAAATAATTTTTTATAGTCAAACAATTTTTATTCAGACGATAAGTAAATATTTTAATATTCAAATTTTTGACAAATCTTAATATTGAATATTATCGTCTGAAAATACCTTTAATAATATTTATATTATTAAAAAAAATATTTCTCAATAATTTGTAAGCGTTGCCAACTGCAAGTATATTCATAAGTTATTTTATATTATGAGTCGATTTAGCAGTTTTAGGACGTTTTTAGTAAAAAAGGATATATGACAGCTACTATAGTCCTTGCTCCGATTAGAAATAAAAATCGTACACATAATTATAGTCATAAAGGTACTAATATGACCAACTTTTAGAATTTTGTTTTTAAGTTTGTGGAAAATATGACATTTTTAAATTTCAGGATGTATGGGGGGTATATGAGTCCTTGCACCGATTTTTTTCAACTTCGTATTTTTCTTAATTATTCCAAGTTTTAATAGTATACAAAATTTCATAAGTCTAGAATAACTCCTTCTATTTTTGTCCAGTCGTTATATGGGAACGAATCACTGTGCGACGAAGCCTTTTAGAATTGATTATGATCAGTCCGACTATATATTTCTTTTACTACATAAATAAATTAATGATTGAAACTGCTAGAAAATTTTATTCGATGATTTTTTTTAAATAATTTGTTAATTAAATTTTTGTACTCATTTAATTACTTTATTAATTAATATAATCAATTTAGATTTTTTTCCCCAAAATAAACATATTAATTAAAGAATAGTGAATTCAAAAAAAAAAAATAATTTTAAAAATGAAAAGAATTTCATATGTATACGACATGAAATTTTGTGCCAAACATACACAATTTTTGATTTCTTGGGATTTTTTGAGGAAAATTGTATCGGGGAGAGGTATCCCCCGATTCCTAATTGTATCAACCGATTTAATTAAATTTTTTAATTAATTGGTAAGTGCAAATTTTTTTATTGTTTGGTTTTACTTCTAAGTAACTAACACCCTCTTTGCAAATGTTCCAGACAGAAAAATCAAAGAGCATATTCTTGTAAAAAAATGTGTTGCATTGTACTTTATTTTCATTGGAATAATTGACCATAAAAATAAGGGTTCCACCTTGGAATTTGATGGAGGGAATAACACTTTTGTATATAGCTTCATCTTGGCGTCATACATATACTATTAAATGTCACCAATAATGACATAAGCGTTATGCGAGTTATTCGAGATTAGAGATCTTAAAAATCCGTTTTTTGCATATATCACCCTTATAATGCATTGTACATTTATAGAATAAAAAAAAAGAATTCCAAAATTTTTTCTAAAGTACATTTTCATGCGTCATCATCAGTTTTGGAGTTATAAGGCATATTTTTTACTGTCCACTGCACAGTGGGGCAAAATCGAAAATTTTTCGAAATAAATCTGTAACTTCTGGAGAAGTGTGCAATGTTAAGTTTGGAAGGGAGACCAAACAGACCTCTCAGATGCAGAACTAAAGGGGCTTGAAGTAGGGTACCTTTGACCTCTGTTACGCTTGTATGAAATTTCACGCAAATCCAACCAGCCGATCAGAAGTTACAGATTTATTTCAAAACTTCTGCACCCCACTGCACAGAGGGCCAGACATTTAGATTTTTGGCCATAAGTCATTTTTAAGAATTGGAAAATAGCGAATATAGCAATTTATTAGGAACATTTAAAGCCACTTTTCCCGAAATTTTTTTTTTTTTTTGTTATCCATCTACACCATTTCCTTCTCTATCGAATCAAAGTTAAAAAAGTTGAAATTAATTTTATTGAAGGGCCATTTTCTTTGGTTTTGCTACATGCTTTTATGATAAAATCTGAATTTTTTTTCACATCAATTAACATCTGAATCGGCAATTATAATTATAACAAAAAAAAAAAACAGAATTTAAATAATTTGTTTATATATTTTTTTTTTTTTTAATTTAAGTCAAATAAGTTAATTTTTTTTTATATATATATATATATATTAACCTTCTTTCAAAGAAATCCACATGAATCCTCAGTCCGATAAAAGCAATTTTTTTCTATTTTTATATCTAATAGAACGATAGTTTTTGAAAAAAGTTTCCCAAACTTGCTCCAAATGATAAATGGACAAATCACAACTTTTTATAATAAAGTCATTCCATTTAAAACGAACACGAATTTTTAAAATTTTTGACTTTACCTCTCCGAATTTGATAATATTTGGTACAATCATTATTTTTATCAAAACTAAGACTAATCCAAAATGTCAGATAATTTCATCAAGTGGTTCGCGAAATATCGCGATTAAGTGTAAGCTAGCTAAAAATATGTATATAGTTGTATACATAAAATTAGAAATATCTTTTAAAGTATTTATGATATAAGATTTATTGAGAGGTTATATATATATTTTTTTACGAATTCAAAAATACCATTTTTGAAGATACGCGACCGCGAATTTTTATTCGTGAATAATCCACCAATAAAACTGAACATAAAAACATGTTCCAGGTATCATTTTAAAAGTAATTTAATTACCTTTAAATATTCGCATCAATAAACGTTGCAGCGTAAATATTTTGGTAGATATTCGTATTTTTAAAAACACAATTTTTCTCATTTCTGAAATATTATAAATCGCGAAAAATCGCGGTAAACAAACTTAAACTCGGCATTTGCGTTACCAGCATCAATATTAATATTCATATTCATCAATATTGCAAGTCCCAGAATGCCACTTTCCATGGTTATAGAAAACATTTTTACCATTAACATATATTTTTTTTTTTTTAAATTTTTAAAAGGACCACTTTTCGAGATATTTATCTGCGAACGAAAAATTGCGAGATATGGACCATTTTGATGTTGAGAAAAAAGTCATGTTCTACGTCACATTAAAGGTAATTTTGATACCTTTAACATGACATCTTGATAAATCTTATATCATATATACTTTAAGAGATATTTGATATTTTGTGTACACAACTTTGTACATATTTTTAGCTATTTGACACTTTTAAATCGCGATATTTCGCGAACCATTTGATGAAATTATCTGACATTTTGGATTAGTCTTAGTTTTGATAAGAATAATGATTATACCAAATATTATCTAATTCGGAAGAGGTAAGTAAATCAGCTGGTTGGTTTTAAATGGAATGACTCAATAGTGTTCCTAGATTTCAGAAAAAAATAAATTTTAAGAAGACATTTAAATATTTTTTCAAATATATGTTTATTCTGTATATTAGCACAAAAATGGACACCTTCGATATAATTATAGATACAATTAATTTTCTATCCCTATTTAAAAAAAAAAAGAAAAACAGTATGGAAATTGGTCATGATCAAATAATAGGCATTTGTTTGGTCAATAACTTCATTGTTGGAGCTGAATCTCTTTCCACCGAGCCATTTCTTTAGGTTTGGAAATTAGAAGTAGTCACTAGAGGCTAAATCCGGAGAATATGGAGGATGAGGTACCAATTCGTAGCCCAATTCATAGAGTTTTGTCATTGAGACTGCACACCTGTGCACCCGTGCATTATCTTGATGAAAAAGAACTTTTTTCTTGGCCATATGGGGCCGTTTTCTTTTTAAATCCTCATTAAATCGGTCTACTAAGTTGACATAATATTCGCCATTTATTGTTTTTCCCTTTTGGAGGTAATCGATGTGGATTATCCCGCGTGCATCCCAAAAAACTGTTGCCATCCCCTTATTGGCCGACAAACTTACCTTGGTCTTCTTCGGAGCAGGTTCACCCGGAGAAACTCATTGTTTAGTACAGTAATGGATCCATGTTTCATCCACAGTTACAAAACGCCGCAAAAACTCATTCGGATTAAACAACTCCAAACAATTGAGAGCAAACGCGACACCCATCTTGCAGACAACTTTCTTAAACCCAGCTGATCATTTAAAATCGAAACCACACAATGCCATATGAAATGCCTATGGCATCAACAATCTCACGCGCTTTTACTCTTCGGTCGGCCAACACCATATCGTGGATTTTTTCGACATTTTCAGGTGACCTGACCTCAATTGGACGTCCAGAACGTTCAGCGAAACAACGAAAGTCAATAAACCACCTTTTTACCATTGAAATCGATGGTGCAGAGTCCCCATAGTATTTATCGAGCTATATAATGTTTAATGAGCACTCGAAATTCACTTTTTTCCATTTTTAGAAATATACACGAGGTTGTATGTTTTGAACAGCTGTTAAACGCAAAGTAAATGACGACACTTGCTCAAAATTTGACAGTAGTCTATTAACAGATGGTACTTGAGGGGAACAGTGTTGCATTTCATATAACTACAAGAAAAGTTCGAAAAGTCACGGAAATATTCATCCGCCCTCGTATCGGGAAGATCGGTTCACAATTAGTCATATCTCCCACATAAAGCCCACTTTCGAAAATCACTTTAACTCCCAAAATCGAACATAAATTACAATATCGTATAATATTTGACACAAATAAATTTAAAATCAGTAAAAATCATATAAACTAATTTCATATTAGGTCCATTATCAAAAATTTCGAAAATAATTTTAATGCACAAACGCTATGGTATAGGGTGTTATATTGTGGGGATAGACCAACTATAACTTTCTTACTTGATTTTCGGGATTTATTGACATAAATACAATCCAAAAATTAACTCAAGACAGGACATAACATTAAAATATTTTTGAAAATTTACTGTAAATATTTAAATCTTCTGTCTTGTCTAGGCAGACAAGACGTTGTTCTTACTAGTTTTACTATTTTTGCAAGTATTTTACTTTGAATTAAGTCTTACAAATTTTTGATTTATAATTTATACTTTCATAAACCTTACGTATACATAATAGCATTATAAGCAGCTTTATGCTCTTTGGAAAGGGCCTTTTTGTGGAAGCTATGGTCAATTATTGATTGATTTTTGTTAAATAATATGTGCAAATTCGTCTACACATTGATATTTTTGCCTGATTAATGCACGTTTAAGTAAATTAGGAGAGGTCCTTGTATAAGGCTTATGGTTAATTATAGTCCAAATGAAAAAATTAGATTTAGTAGTTTAAGGCTAAAAACGGTTTTATTTGTGTTGAGTTATACCACATAGGGTCAAACTTTATTCTTCTAAATCAACCTGTAGTTTACATGGATGGACATTAACTATTGATGATATTCAACAAACCTTAAAATCATACATATCCTTAGATAAAAGAAATTTTATAAGAATTATGTGAAAAATTATCTGCATAGGAAGATATTCCCGTATTTTTGGGACGTTTCCAGGAATCGATTTAATATAAGTAAAAAAATTAAATAAACATTTTATTGACACTAAAACTTATTTTCCGTTTTCTTACTTTTTCAAGTAAAAGCTTTTTTATTATTTTTTTTTTTTTTTTTAATTTTTATTTTTTACTATTTTTACTAGAATTTTAAACTAACAAACTTTATTCAAAATAATTAAGCTCCGATAAACAAAATATTAATAATTTTAATATTGTGCTAATAGTCACGATCGTTACTTTAAATAAATTCACAATTTATTTGTTGGGGGGAAGCTTGTTCCTATGCGCATTATACTAGGGCTGCCAAAGGGAAAGAAAAAATTTTGGTTACTGACAAAAGCCGTCAAAGGTAAAAATTCAAATATTGGTCCATTGTCAATAGATGGCGTTGATGTCTACAATAGCGAAGAAAAAGCTAACGTTATAGCTAACATTTTTGAAGAGTCTCACGAAATAACGCACAATATGGTATCGCCCTCTGATAGTGTAGTTTTAAAACATATGAACTGGCTAAATAAACAGAATATTAGTGATGTTATTGAAATAGATTTTACTTCTGAAAAAGAAATTAAATTTTTTACAAGTAAATTAAAAAATTTCAAAGCTCCAGGAATTGATAGCATCAAACCAATTATATTGAAGAAAATGCCTGATTCATTTTTCAGTTTAATGACTAAAATATTCAACTGGTGTCTTAGAAATGGATATTTTCCAAAATTTTTTAAACATGCCAAGGTGATTCCTATATTAAAACAGGGTAAAGATCCAAAATCTCCAAATAGCTATCGTATTATCAGCATGCTCAACTGTCTGGACAAGGTTTTTGAAAAAATTGTGTTAAGTAGGTTACTGGAATTTATAGAACATAACTCTATTTTAAAGGATGAACAATTTGGTTTTCGGAGAGAACACTCCACTTATCACCAAGTAAAAAGAATCGTAAATATTATAAGTACTAACAAACAACAACGAAAAAGTATTGTGTTCTTAGATATAGAGAAAGCATTTGACTCTATATAGCATGAAGGCCTCGTCTACAAACTTCATAAATTTGGATATCCAATTTACATTCAAAAAATTATGAAAAGCTTTCTTTCAGATAGAACTTTTGTAAATCATATTTCCCACACAAAAAACATTTCGGCTGGATTACCTCAAGGCTCAGTCTTATCTCCGTTATTATATTCCATATTTACATCAGATTTTAAATTACTCAAAAGCAATAATTTAGCACTTTACGCCGATGATACAGCTATTATATAAAGCGGCAAAGTTTCTAGTTCAATTATTAAAAATATGAAAACATCACTTGTTTATGTTCATAAGTACTTTACTAAATGGAAAATTAAAATCAATGAAAGAAAAACTCAGGCTGTCATATTTCCATTTAACAAATCGCCAAAAAGAAATCCAACGATTCCATTGACAATACATGGCACTACTATTCCTATCCAGTCGTCTTTAATATACTTCGGTGTAATACTGGACAAAAAGTTGACATTCAAAGAAACCTCTTCCCTCGGCTTAATAAAAAATCATCACTGAACACCAAAAATAAGCTTTTACTATACAAAACCTGCATTCGACCCATAATGACATATGGTTGTCAAGTCTTGTCAACCATATATGCCAAAACACACTGAAAAAAAACTAAAAATCATTCAAAATAAAAATCTTAAGATTATTTATAACTTAAGCAGACTTCATTCTACTATAAACCCACATAGTCAATATAAGCAAGATATGTTTAAAACTGTAAGTCGTAAACTTACAGAAAGATTTGAGGATCGAAACAGTGCTTCACATTACAATATGTTAAGGAATTTGCATTACTAATTTCTTCTACAACTTCAGTGATGAAGCTGATAGAAGCTCTTAGTTAAAATTTTCTTAAAAAATATTTTTTTTTTTTTTTTTCATCTAAATTTATTTATTGGATCTTCACTAAATTAAGTGAACTAACAATAAGTATTTCAAATCTTAACTCTAAATCTTAATTTATACTATGTCCAACCACTGTCGGACGAAAAACTATATGTAATCAAAGAGTTTAGCTTAGGCGGAGGTCTGTTGTGTTCCTTCTTCTCAAACGGTTGTATCCATCGCTTCTTATTATGTTTCGAGCAAGTGGGTTAGGGTGTACTTCAAGCTTCCTCAAATAGGATTCTGCGTGTTTTCTTATTTCATCTTTAACAATAGGAATATTGAGGTCCTTGTGAATATTATCATTTTTTATATACCATGGCGCTGCGGTTATCATTCGAAGTATTTTATTTTGGAATCTTTGAATTTTTTCAACATTTGAAGCTGAGGCTGTGCCCCATAGTTGGATACCATAGCACCATATTGGCTTTATAATTGAGTTATAGATCAACAGTTTGCAGTCCAGACTTAATTTAGAATTTCTACTAATTAGCCAGTTAATCTGAAGTGATTTCAACTTCATTTGGGTTAATTTTTTATCTATATATGATTTCCACATAAGACGTCGATCTAGATGCATACCAAGGTATTTTACTTCCGTTTGTTGGGGTATAATCTGATTATTTATCAGGATTGGGGGGCACGAATCTCTCCGCAATGTGAATGTAATATGTATACATTTCTGTTCATTCACTTTTATTCTCCATTGCTTCAACCATTTTTCTAAAAATAGTATATGATCCTGCAAGAGTTTAGATGTTTCTTGGGGGTTTTCATGAACGCCTAGTATAGCTGTGTCATCTGCAAATGTTGATATATGGGTTCGACTATTAGTTGGCATATCAGAAGTGTATATTAAATATAAAAAGGAACCCAGTATACTTCCTTGGGGTACACCTGCTTCAATGGACTGCGGTAGGCTTATAAAGTCTCCCTCTTTAAGAACAAACTTTCGGTGAGTTAAATAGCTTTCTAGAAGCTTATGCGTATTTGTGGGTAAATGTTATTTAATTTTAAATAATAATCCTTAAAACTCAAATATTGTTATTAATAAAAATATTTTTAATTATTTTTAAGTGTACTGATGATAGTAAATAAATAAAAAATAAAAAATCCTATGCGCATTACCTTACCTTATGTTTTATTTTTGAAAATAGTAATGAATTTCATTAATTGAAATGTGTATAAAAAATATATTTTTTCCTTTTAAGGAGTGAGGTCGAAAAATTCTTAACATACATATATTTAAATAAAAACCAAACCACTAAAACAGTTTTATTTTTTTTCTTTTTATTTGATTGAAATTATTATTACAATTTATAAAAAAAATATTTTTATAGTTTTAATCACTCACAGAAAAAAATATTTCAAATAATTTTTTAATAAAATTATTAATTAACTTTATATTGGAATTTAATTATATGATTTATTAATATAATTAATTTTCTAATTGGTTTTCAGTTTCGTTTTGTAATAAATTGACAGCTGTTAATAAAATATAAAGAAAAATTAAATATTTGTCTATAAAAGTACAGAAATAAAATAAATTTAAGTAAATTTTTAAAAATTTTCAGCTCATTGCATCTATTTAAGGAAAAGAAGTAATAATAATATCAATTATTCTAGTTATTAATATTATCATTTTGATGATTGGAGCAAAATCAATTAAAAATTAATTAATATTACAAATTTCGTAATTGAAGTCCATTTTTACTTTTTTCTGTGCTAGTGATGAAATTTTGAACCTTTTTCGGAAACCCTTCCATTAACGTTTTTATAGTGCTTTCTGTCACTTTGCTCGAACAGGTAGTCCATCTCCGTTTAAAATCTACCACACTTTTGGACACTTTTTTTGTGCTTTTCAATTATCTTTTAACAAGAGCCCAATATCTCTCCACTGGCCTTAGCTCCGGGCAGTTTGGAGGATTTGCCTCTCTTGGTACAAATACCACATTATTGTTCTTGTACCACTCAAGGGCTTGTTTACCTTAGTGACAGGATGCCAAGTCAGGCCAAAAATAAGTGGACACATTATGAAGTCTTATGAATGGAAGCAGCCTTTTTTGTAAACGATCCTTGATGTAAATTTCGGTATTTATAGAGCCCGTTGTAACATACCAAGAACTTTTTGGGAATTGTTGTCTGCTTTTGGATCCTAAACTTTTCTTCAACATTCCCTTGAGCATCAGCAGCATAAAATTTTTGACCAGGAAGTTGCGAAAAATCTGCCAGAACATACGTTTCGTCATCCATTATGCAGCAAGAATATTTTTTTATGAAACTTGACTTCAATTTCCGTTCTCTGTTTTTGACCTCTAAATGTTTTTAAGCTTGCATTAGCTTTTACTTTTCGTACCAAATAGTCCGAGCACTGAGCTAACAGGGCTGCTTTCCTACCGGATGTGTTGGGAGCTCTTTTGATAATGCTTTCTATTTTTTTGGCTTTAGAAACATCATGTAAACCATTCATTCTACCTGAACCAGTTCTTTTATCAACGGACAAGTTTTCCCGGTGGAAACAGTTTGACGGCAGACCTTTGAATACTTGGCCAACTATTTGTAGGACCAAGTTGGGTTTTGTTGAAAATATTTAATAATTTTAGTACGCACTTTTTTCTGGTCACTAATTTTAATCAGATTAACAAATGAATATAATTAACATTAAACTTAATAACTGACATGTTTTACAAAGGTAACTTGATCAAAAAAAAAAAAAAAAAATATATCAAATAACCCAAGTATTATTTGATATATATATATATTTTTTTTTAATGAAAAACGTGTGTTAAGAATTTTACGATCTCACTCCTTATTTAAAATGTGTTTTCATATGAAATATCAATCCCGAAAAATCCCGGGATCCCAGGATTTGAAATTATAAAATTCCGAATCCCGGAACTTGCAAAATCTAGTCCCGTTTGGCATCCTTAGTATATACCAACAATCTTCTAAAGTTATATTTCTTCCTGTTCTATGTTAGGTTGTAAAATGTTTAATAAGGCTGCAGGCTTTAATTACAATCCCAAAAGCAAATTCGAAGGTACTTTGAGAAGCGGTTTCAGTCTAAACCCTATCCAAGCTTTTTTTTTAATTTTTGAAAGGACTAACACCTCCAATGCTACCTCCAAACGATTAATAACTATACCTTTGTTAATAGTAGTTTTAAATTAATTTCATATCATATCATATACATAAATTTAATTGCATTTATATTAGAATAAATATTAATGGTCTAAATCCATCAGTAATTAGCTACCTTGTTTACACTTGTGTGGAGAAATGTTAGATGTTGGCTGACTATATGGTCTAATTAATGAAACTATGGTTACGATGTTAAACAAGCAACATGTACAATTTAACCAAAAACAGTATTCACTAATGTGGTGTGAAACAAAACAGTCACAACATGAAGCGTGGTACAACATTAGTAGTAATAATGTAATTGCCTTATTAAATTACTTCACTTACATCGCAAAAGATTTGACTGTTCTCATACATTCTGCTACATATGTATACATTTATTAGGATTGTTTCGTTCATACGAAGAAAAAATAAAGTAAATTTCCTCAAAATTTTCGTACTGATATTATACCTTCTCGAGTTTGACCAGAATATAAAGAAACACCAGGACAAAAATTCTGAGAAATGAAGAACACTTTTTAAAATACTTGAAAACATCTATACAAATGGGGCCACTCTAATATGTAGTTTGTACGTAATAGTATGTTCTTAATGCACTGGTTGATAATTATAAGCTCTATTCAACACTTTCAGCTGTAAACAATTTTAGCCAACTGTTGCAAAACTAGATGCGGCAACGGTAAGGGGTAAAGAGACAAATATATTGCATACATACTACATTAGTAACATTGCAAATAATTTGAAACTAGACTAATTGGTAGTAAATATGTAAATACATTTTAATTTAAATACAATTTTATTTTAATTAAATAAACTTGAAATAAAATGTGTTAAATGAAATCCATTAAATAAATTGTAGAATAAATAAAATAAAAACATATCAAACACACATAGAGTAAACAAATATTTCCAATTAACTATAAATTTATAAACTCTATTGAACGTATAACTATAATACACTATGTGTCACAATTATAAACATGCTCCATTTTTGCAAAATTTAGAATATGTAAAATCTATCAAAATAAAATGTATTCCGATTAAAAAGATTTTTCATTTTGGATTAAACTACCTATTTTGAAACAATTTTGCCGTGTTTCATAATTATAAACGCATTTAATTAAAATCTTCAAAATTTATAAAACTGAATGAATAAAATATAAAATGGCACTTATTTTTTTAACAAGATTAGCTTAACCAGTGCACAGTGGTCCCAAAACGAAATTTTTTGGAAATAATTCTGTAACTTTAGAACTGCTAGATGTATTTAAATGAAATTTCACACGGACAGTCCTGAAGTGTATGCCAATTGATTTGGGGAAGAACAGATTCTTAGCAAGTCTTGGGGACGTGGGGTGGACCTCCAAAGTTGGTCACCTCGGGTATGAAAATTCTTTAAAAAATCGCCAAAATTTGATTTACGATTTGATTAAAAAAAAAAATAAAAATTTCGCATATATAGTCCTTATAATTCTCTAAAAAAAATACGCTTATATGTGTGGCTTATATTTTTTACTTTAAGAGATATTCGAGAAATATTTTTACCAAAGTAAAATATTGTCCCATTTTTGGACATGTTTTTTTTTAGATTTATTAACTTGGCGGGCTCAATTTGAGTCCTAAAACTTTTCTAAAATATTTTTTGGATTCCGTGGTCCTCCCCCCTGTTCCAAGACCACCTAGAAACTTGTGCTTCTCCGAAACAGTTGAAAACTACCTCAGTAATAACTATGTGAAATTTCATTGAAATAGATTAAACGATTCAAAAGTTACACAAAGTTATTTAAAAAAACTCGTTGAAACTGCTGTGCACTTTTGTTTATAGAATGCTTCAGCACACATTTAGCATAGAAATTGAAGGAAAATGTGCACATTTTGCCGAAGAGGGTAAAGTTTCAGTTTGTTTTTAAACAATTGTGTAAAGTATTTATGCAAGTATTTGGTATCGTTGGAAAGGTCATTACTTAAAAAAAAAATAATATATAAATAATAAAGTATTCGAACTAATTGTTTTCATTGAATTGATCAAAAAACGAAAAATGTTTGTATTTAGTGTTATTTAAAAAAAATTAATATTGGAAGTTAAATAAAATCTACATTATATAAGGTATCATTTTAAAATTTTAGTATAATATAAAAAGAATTGTCATTACATGAAGAAAATAAATAGATTCCCATTTTCTTATTTTGAAATACCCAAAATTCTAGTTCGGTTAAAACTTTCTTTAAAAATTTACTTTCTTCAGTAAAATGATCACCCTGTCGTTATAAGAGACGTGGCTTGTTAAATATTTTTCGAGTGTTTAGCTAAGATATGTAGGTAAGTTTTCAAGGTATTATTTTTTTTTAATTTCAGCTTTGACATTTTTGAGCTCCACAAGAAACTAAAAAACAAAAATTAAAATTAACGAAATTCTGATAGGGCTAGCGGAAAGACTATTACCCAAACTTCCCTCGGATTTGTTTTATATGCATTTATGATAAGTGTTCTTTTAGAAACCTGAAAACAAATGTATAGTCTAGAGGAAAATAATGGATTTTATAGTGAAAAAATATTACCACCTTTTGAAAAAAATCACAAAAAATCAAAAATTTTTTTTAAATTTTCTAATTCAAAATAGTATAACTTTTTATCCAAAACATATAGGTATACGAAAATTATTTAGAATTTTGTACAAAATCCAGAGAATATTTTAGGACTCAAATTGAGCCCGTCAAGTTAAAAAAAAACTAAAAAAAAAGACATGTTCAAAAATGGGTAAAAATTTTACTTTGGTCCAAATATCTCTTAAAGTAAAAGAGATAACTAACCAGTGTTGCCAGGACTTTAGAAAGAAGGAAGCTAAATTAGACTTAAAAAAATCCAGAAAAGGCTAAATGTTCCAAAAAATAAAGCCAGAAAAAAGCTAATATATTGTTTTATTTAAAAACGCATTTATTTATTTTTTTCTGATTAGATTTTGGTATTTCTTAAAGATATTTTAGTGAATTTGTAAATATAACATAAATAGTTTTTATAGGTAACAAAGTTTGTTAAAAAATACATATAATATTTTCGTAGAGTGAAGCGCCGCAGGCTAAAATTTTCGTTAAATTGTATATTTCAAACGCTTTCATAATTTAAAACAATAATATATTTTTCACATTCAGCCTATTTATAGAATCCAACACGGATTGGTTTTAAAACATTTTCTCAATAAAACCAATAAATTGAGTTTTTGTATTCGATTTCTCTTTTTGAAATCCAACAATTGGATTCGAAAATTTAAATAATTTCGTATTCAGTTTGTAAGAAGAATTTCTAAGCAAAGCTTAAATCCGTCCATTGTTTATTTAAGAGCATAAAAATGTGATTTAGAGCATACAAATCTGCTCGTAAAACTCAGACAATAGGCAATTTTTTTAAATTATATTTATATTAATGACTGTTATGTTCAAATTCTAAACATGAAAGAATAAATTATTTCCTATTGGATTTTAAGAAAATATCTGATCTTTTTAAGAAGTACACCAAATAAAGGTTTTATTGTATTTTGGACACTTTTCGCTCGAATAAGTCCACTTATTTTTGAATTCCGTTTCAATTTATGCTGAGCTTTTAATGTCCTTTAAATTATTTTTTACTAAAGCCTAATATCTTTTAATTGCACGGAGTTCCGGACAATTCGATGGATTAGCCTCTACTGTTTTGTTGTAATGTGAAGAAGCGAGAAAAGGTCAGAAAAAAGCGGATACACTATATTTTCTTAGGAAAGAGAGAAATCTTTTCCAAAGGCACTCATTCACGTATACTTCTGTGTTAATAGAATCATTTTCTATGAATCAAGTGCTCCTTTCTCGCATATGCATATGGTTTCCTAAACCAAAAACTTTCTTGGAAATTTTAATTTCTTTGATACACGATATTTTTCTGAAATATTCTCCTTAGCATCTGCAACATAGAATTCTTGGCCACAAAGTTGAAAAGTGTCAGCCTGTACAAACGTTTCATCGTCTATTATACAATAATCATAATTATGAAAAAAACTCCTCTGAAGTATTTTCACGTTATTTTTTTATCTCCAAATTCTAGCTTGCCTTAAGGCTCGATTTTCTTTCAACTTTTCTGATAAAGATTCAAAGCAAATACTCTTATAAATTTTCCTGCATATCTACTCTATAGTAGCTATCTTGACTCCTATTATAATTAGGGTAAAAATACATGCTGTGTGTAAACCCTAATATTTAATACATTTATGCCCGTTAACACAAAGTTCGGTTTAGTTAAATTTAACAATAAGTTATCTAACTTCCAGTTAATATTAAACTAAAAGTTAATTTTTTTATTAACAGTAATAAAAAGTTAGCTAATATTTAGTTAGCATTATTGTGAATTTGTTTTGTACCTACAAGTCAAAATATTATTTTACAGTACGGGCTCGATTTGTGCAACCGATATCAGACCAGGGTTGTTGCAATTACCGAAATAGTTGCAATGATCGACCATTAAATATTGACTGCCTTTCGAATATTAAAATTTTTCATATTTCATATTTTAAATTTAATTAATAATGATCTGCACTCTACTCAAATAATAAAAAAAAATCATAGAAAACAAGGACGATTTAATGTTAGCAGTGATGTAGGTTTGTTCACGTCTATGCTTCTGTGTTTAAGTAGTAGAACAGAATAAAAACAAGAAATTATGATAATAACAGATTTCTGAACAAACAATTAAGAAGAAATGGATGAAATATTATGATGAAAATAAAAAGTTGCACTTATCGAGACTTTTTTTTTTTAAATTGCACTTATAAAGACTTTAATGTAAAAAAATAAGCGGTTGCGCAAATAGGGTAGTTGCAATAACAGGTAGTTGCGCAATTCGAGCCCGTACTGTATTTATTTTTTCACATTAAAATAAACATTTATACATTTATTCGAAACGTTTACATGGAATTTAATATCTTCAAAGGGATTTTGAACTTTATTTCGAAGCTTTGGTCAAGTATAGACAAGGGAATTTCAACAAACTATATTAAAAGTCTATTCATGTATTTTTTTTATATATAGTTTACATGAACAGACAGACAGTGGACAGGCATCTTTAAATCCCACATTTGTATGAAAACAGAGACATTTAAAGGTGTCCACGAATACGTTCGATTAGTAAAATTATAAATATGATGTTCAATGAATACAATTTCGTTATGATAGATCCACTCCATGGAAATAAGAGTACTTGTTCAGGAATCTGGGTTCTGGGCTAGACTCTTGAAATTTATTTGTGCCAAATGTCGTCAGCAGATTAAAATTTATTGGATATAAATATGTATATGAACATAATTTTTAGAGTGAAACAAATATAGGAGATATGATACATTATGGACCAATTTTCGAGGTAGAAATTATTCTAATGATTTGTATATTAATGCGACATATGTAAGACATTTGAAATGGTTATGACAATTTAAAAAAATTAACCAATTGTGTCACCACAATGTGTCATTTTAAAAGGACACTACGATGTTAAAGGTTAACATCGTATTGTCCTTTTAATAAATAGCTGAAAGATAAACAACTGTTTCAGATTGAAAATATTTTATTATTTTATTTTTCGTATAAACTGAAAGTTAAAAAAAATAACTCGAACTTTTTTTTTCGATTAAATTTAACTTAGTTAGAGCAAAATAAAACTTTGTGTTAATGAATTTATTTTGACTTTTTGTTTAAACTGAATATTGAACTTCCAGTTATTGTTTTATTGTTAACGGGCCTTATTGTAAAAAGTTAACTTACCTGATTAAAATATTATATAAATTTGCATAAATTGAAATAACTATATTCTAAAAATGCATTTAGTCTAAATTAATCTAAACTGAATTTCTTCTTTTTTTATCTAAAATCAAATAATTATTTCTAACATCCTATATAAATAAAAAAATGAATTTTATTTAATATACATTAGATTACCCATGAATACAAAATTTTTGATTTTGCTTGCTCCACCGGCAGTTTCTGGTAGATGGGGCTAAAAAAATAATATGTGTGCAAAAATTGGGTCGATCGGTCGTAAACCGGCCAGTCGACTTTGACCTTTGTTCTAAAACAAGGCTTAAAAGTAACTAATATTTTTCTTGCGCTATAACTCTTTAATTTAACATTTTCCGATAAAATACTATATAAGCTTTTTTATTAAGAATAAAATGCAGAAATTTTTGACATATAATTTTTTAGCCTACTATGACTTGCTGTGATGTTATAAGCAATCAAAGTAAAAATTTGTTCATGAACTTTTTTTAAAAAAGCCCTGGTTTTAATATGGGCCTAGCCTGCCAAAAACGGTTTTTATAATTTTGTAGAGCAGGATTTGTAGTTTTTATAAATAGATAAGTTTTATCACATTTGCTTAATATATTAGGGTAGATGGACCAAAATCTGAATTTGGAGTATAATTTGTTTACTTATTATACAAATATTGGTACTAAATGTAGGGCGTAGCATGAAATTTTGAATCATTACAGAGAATTTATAAATTGCTATCAAATTAAACAGTCACTCGAAATTTAGGTGTTGCCGATTAGCCAAATAATTATAAAAGTTGACATGTTAATATTTTTACATATAAACCACTTTATTAGTCAGTGCGATTCAGTTTTGTCCCCCATGTCCGATTATATTTATCAATGAAATAGGTTTTACAAGCACTGTAATTATTGATATTTTGATATACTCTCCTTATTCAAAGAGTGCAGAATTCATATTTTACCTATGATATTGTTATGCTTTTTGTATTTATTTTCATATTTCTTTTTATCAATAAATTTTGTTTGAATTTGTAAATATATTAAAATGAAACATTAAGTATTTTCATAAGGGAAAGATAGCCGTGTCGAAGATGTGTGTAAGTATATAGAATAAATATGTCGTTGTAGGGACAGATTTTTAATATTAGGTACCAAAGTATACAAAATAGTCCGACTCTCTATTTATGAAATTTCTCTCTCACATATATGGGTGCCGTGTGAGCAGAGAGAACTATAAACAAAAGAAAAAAACACACAAATTTTAACTGCAGATATCCAAACGTTTATGAACTTTTACAAGTTACTGCATTCACTCACAACATTTTAAAATTTTTTTTATCACCAAAAGATGGTTTTTATTTGAAATACAGGTCCATTTTGCACAAATTTAAAAAATAATTTTAATATTAATTTTTGACATTTTATTTTGTTTGATTTATAGGTTGAATTGTAGAACAGAGTTTAATTTTTTTGTATTGAAAATTCAAACAAATTGAATATTAGAACATTTTTATAGAACTCTGTGCGTATGGGAAAAATAAAAATTCACCAACACATTTACATTTTTGTTACCAACACATATTTAGAGTTAGGTACTTTTTCACTAACACACTCTTAGAGTTAGGTACTCCTGCCAAAGAGTCGGACTACTTGTATATACTTTGTTAGGTACCATTTTCATCTTTTACTTTTGAAGTTATTTAACCCTTAAATGCCCTGGTATCTTTAAAGATACAACCATTAAAAAAAATCCTACGGCCAAAATTTTCACTAAATTTTTCTTAAATTGGTTTTATATCGTTTAAAACATAACAAGTCTTTGTACAAGAAATATTTTTTATTTCTTAATTATTCCGTTTTCGAAATATTTCAAAATGAAGTCAAAAAATATTTTTTATTAAAATTAAATAAACGTCCTTTTTCAAAGTGTAAAATGTAAGAAACTATGAACATTTAAAAAAAAAAAATAGTTCCGTACTTGGAACTATGTTTTTTAAAGATATTGAAAAATATTATAATGATATAAGTCGACAATTCTCCAGAAATTATAATTTTCCGATTGTATCTTCAAAGATACACTAGGCGTTTACAGCTAAAGTTTGATTTCTGTTACACATGGTATTTTTGATTATTATCAGTGCCATTTTCGTATATTATAATGACCAGGGCAAGTTTTTATATGCACAAAAATAATTGAAATATGCGCTTGAAAAAGCACGAAAAAATGGTATAATATGCACAGAAATATGCAAAAATAGCATGAATATGTATATAAATACCAACGAATTTATGCATTCTTATATATTAATGTGTAGAAAATATGCACAAATATGCATTTTTTTAACTTTCAATCTCAAATAAATTTCAATGTTTATAAAAATATAACTATTTTAATTTTAAGTTTCACATTTGACGCTTCCGAATTTTTTTCTTTACAGTATTTACAATGTACTCAAAATACTCACAAAAAAAATTTTGAAATCATTTGATTAAACTCCAAAAAATCACCAAAAAATTGTGTTTTTGTTAAGAAAACCTACTTTTGTATCTATTATATGCACATTTATGCAAAGATTTAAAACATAAGCATTTTTTGTGAAATTCTTTTGAAATATGCAAATGCTTACTTTCCAAGCGAAAAGCTTGAAAAACTTGCCCTGATAATGACTTTTCTAAAGTAAGTTCACTTGTTTGGGGCTAAGTAATATAGTTTTTTAGATTTTTAATTATTTAATAACATTTTTTAATTACAAAAATTTAGTTTTTATGCACTTTTTTAAAAAATTTTGAATTTTATTCGAGTTATTTTGTTATGTCTGATGATGACGTATGTGAACTAATTAGTAATACTAAGATTATAGGTAATGATAGTATTTAGGATACCTATAATAAAAGGGGTGATCAAAATTTTGCTCATTGATATAAAATGGCAGGTCAAATGCAGGTGATAAGTAGTAGACAATGATAAAAATATGAATCAGAATGATATTGACATAAACGTGACCGTTTATTTTATCTGTATATTCAATCATAATAAAAACATGGAGATTTTAATTGATGCAGAATCTTAATATATTTATCACAATTCGAACCAAGGTCAAAACCTTGGTTCGAACTTTTTTTTACATTAGTAGAGTATGCTGAAATTCGAACGTGGGACCAGTTAAGAATATATTGCGTATATAATTGGAATATATGAGACTATACTGTCTTGGAAAGGCAATAAGTGGTGATTTTAGTGTCAACTTACATCGGAGCAAAACATGTACTTTGTAATGCTGAAATTAAGATAAAACAATCAACAACTGAGAAAACGTTTGACAAAATGAATAAAAGCGTTTACATTTTGGGAGGCTTTGAAACTAAATGGCTAACTATTATTATATATTGTGAATGTATGACACAATAGAACACTCCTTCGAAAACTGCCGCCAATCTATACCTTCGTATAGAAAGCAAGAATTCAGTTCTTCAGTTTTATGGTCTTCATCAACTTTAATTCTGAGTTTTATATAATTCGAATGGATACGACAGAAGAAAAGCATCAAAAGCTGTGAATGTATATTCAATTGACGACAAGCCAAAGCCAATACGAGAGTCTGATGCAAAATTCTCAAACAAAAAACATCCGCCTGGCTGGACTTAAGACACGAGAATTGTTCCTCAACCAATAGTTATTTAATAACTCAATAAAACCGTTAAAATTAGTCTGTGTCCTCAAATTATAAAGGACTGCAATTGTCACATGGGTGGATTTGAGTCTTCATAAAATTCGAATGAAAAGACGAAGTTAGACATATAAAGTATCTTTAGGGTACAACAACTGCACTAAGGGGAAAAATTCGATTATAAATCAACAATGGTTGTGGTCACATTGGCAATTTACGTTAACATCTTTTTAATACCTTTCGTTAACAAATTTAATAGAAAACATAATGTAATTTAATCATTTAATACCGAAATGATTTCAAATTGGTGATTTTTATGAACATAAACCTGGATTTAAGCCCATGGGTCTGATTGAATTTAAGTTAGAAAATGCTTATGAATTATTATCCTGCTATGCACATCATTCTCTCCAAAAATAGTGTCCACATCTTGAAGCATAAATAAGAAAAAATCGACAAAAACCGGATGTATATTTTGTACGCCCGCCTGATGCCAGATTTGACAGAATTTAATTCAAAATTAATTAATTTTTAAATTCAAAAAGCACATGGATGCTTAATAAATATCATACTTATTGAATTTTTGTTAATCATTGTATTAATATACAATATTTCTGATAATTAAGTTACATTTTATAGTACAATTTATAAAGCTACTTCTTCTGTTTACCAATTTTTCTTAATCATTTTTGTTAGGGATGACTGCCCAGTGTATCTTTAAAGATACAACCACTTTTTTCAAAAAAACTTCTTAAATTTTTTTTTTTTTTCTTTTTTGAAAATCTAAAAACGTAGTTATTATTTTTTCGACAGTTTACATATATTTTTTTCATAAAAATCGGTGGCCTTGGGCATTTAAGGGTTAACTGCAAATTTTTGCAATAAATGAAATAGTTTTGTAAAACTAGAGTTTTTTCTCTTTTAAATGATACCATATTTTTTTAAAGTTCCTATCTGCTGCATAGCAATGGATTATTAAATATGAATATATTTTCTACCTAAAATAAGCTGTGAGCCACTGTATATCAAAAGAAATTCGTTTGATACATTTAAAATCTTTAAGAATGGCACATCTTTAGTTATCTTCATATGTATATATTAATTTTTGCAATATTATGGTATACTGATTATTGTTCACCTTTACGATTCTTTTAGCACAGTTTTTTTTTATTATTAAATAATTCGAATGTTTTTATCAAAGCTCATACATATATCAGTGTAAGGAATTAGGGCAACAAACACAACAACACAAATTAGAAAATTTGGGACTGTCAAAAGTAAATGTTGTATATACAAGAAAATGTATGAAAATTTTAAATGCATGTGTTTCAATTTATATTTTTGTTTATATCCTTACACCAAATTTTCAGCATATTTTTTACCACGATTCCATACATATCCATGATAAAAAATCGGGAATTATCTTTTAATAATGGATTTAATACCACAAAACACAATAATATAAAAAATTAATGTTATAACATTTTTTCACAAAAATTTATTTTTTAATTTGTTTACTTTTATGAAAAATTGACTTTAAGGAAAACCTAAACAAAAAGCTTCGTTAACAACTTCCCTCTTTTGGGATTAGTAGTGATAAACATTTTGTATTTAAATATACGCATTTACTGTAATTTTTCATGAAAACTTTCTGCACTTTTAGTAGCAATTTTACATGGACTTTTTAGACTGTGGCGAATTTGCAGTTGTCATTTAGATTCGTGTTTTTCGCTATTAAGTTATCTTCAAAATCATGCGGGAATATTTGCCAGTTCTTGGCTTTATTACCACATACTTTTAAATCAGGAATACATTTCGAATCCATTTTTATTTATTGAATTTTATGAATATTCAACGATATACTGTGAGCGTCAAAAAAAAGTAAACAAACGAAGCCTTGTGAGATGTAGTTAAATAATGATATAAAAAAAGTGATATGCCAAAATTCTTTGGTAATTGAACTCATAAAAACAATTTGCGAAAATAAATGGGAATAACGGTATAATTGAATTTTTAAGAAAATATACCTATTTTTACGCGTCAAAATAAAGTAAACAGTGGCACCATTTTTTTTATAAAAAGCTCAGAGAATTGTAAAGGTGGGAGAAGATCTTATATTTTTTTTAGTTTAGGTTTCAGGGAAGGGCCAAATTATAATCTTAAATGTGTTTCTTGCTTTAAAATGAAGTAAAAAAATTATTGTTTAACAATAGAAAAGCCAACTTCAATTCAAACTCGAAAATAATATCAGTTTTACATAAAAAAGGAAAAATCCTTGCATGAAATTACAAAAATCGTTTCTAGGAATTATTGCGGAGTAATATATAAATATACCAAGCATCATACTGCAGTTAATTTTCCTCAGCCAAGATGGTCAAATCATTTACAGACACAAAGAAAAAAGCTATAGTTTGTGAAGTCAAAGAAAGTCCTTCTTCTATTACCTTGAAAAAGCTGACAAAGTAACGTTTATTTCCGCTTATTGTTTTAGGGCTAGTACCATTTTAAGAACACTACACAAAAAAGGCTTCCATAGAAGAACACCACGTAAGAACACTACATATCGTAAGCCAGACAAATTAAATGTTTGAATCTCGCCCAAAAGTATAAAAATTAATGTTAACAGCGTTACCGTTAAGAATTTTTAAAAAGTGTCCCAAAAAGGAGATTTCAAAATAAAAGTTCGCCAAAGGCCAAGTGCTTTAAAACCTTAAAAAAATTCATTAAAATTGTATATTTGATAACAAAATTAATAACACGTGGATCCACAAGTATTGATTTAGGTCTGTTAGATAAACTATTTTTTATTATTGATAATTTAGTATATAAAAACACGTTCCCTCCCAGGTATTGCTATAAGGAATGTAAAAATATAAATTAGGATATAATATTCATAATTTTTTTTTTTTTTTAATTTTTTCAATCAAGTCCATAAAGATACGTTATATGATGATATAAATAGCTGTTCATAAACTAATATTATTTTTAGTTGCTAACAGTTTCAGTTTATTTATAAATACTCCGCGGTTTATTATATCACTATATTGTGAAACAATCTCAAAACTATTAATTTATTTCTTGAAATTAATATATAATAGATCGATATATTTCAAACAAATTAGTTTCTCGTCATTTAGCTCATAATATTAAAAACTTGCCATTTAGTCGCCATTTAAAAAAGGCGCCAAAAAGGTGGCCAGGTGGTTGAAAAAGAGGCAAATGGCGACTAAAGTCGCCAAACGGTAACACTGAGTGTTAAATCTTCCGGGAAACCGTTTTATTCAATGACGAAAGTAAATTTAAATATTTGGCGCCAAAAAAACACGGAAAATATTGCAAAGATGGAATGAAGGTGTCAATGTCATACGTGTGGTTGAGATAGTTAAACATGATCGAGACTCGGTAATGGTCGTAGGACGTCTGGAGGCATTAGGAATCAGTAATTTCATATTTATAGAATCGACAATGAAAAAGAAGATCATATAAATAGTTTTAAATATAATATGGTTCCTAGTGTGAGAAAATTTAGCTTATTGTACAACAGCTTATTCTAAAATGACATAGTTCCATAGGTTGCTTTGTCGTACTCCCAAACCTATTTGTAAAGCTCCGAAGTTCTCAGACTTTATTCCAATTGGGCATCTGTTGGAACATATTGGCAAAAAATTAGGAAAAGTACCTTTATTTGCAGTGATCATCTCTAGCTGGAATTACAGAAAGAGTAACCCAAAATATCACCGAATTTCGCCAAAGAACTTGTTTTAAAATTGTTTTCTTATGAAATCCATATTTAGTTAGTTACCAAACAATTTTGCATTATTCTTTTCTATATAGCTTTTCTGATCTAAATATAAAATATCTTTATTTTTAAGAATACTTGCTGTGTACTTTTTTTGACGCTCACAATATTTAATTTTCCTTTTATATTCTTAGATATTTTGCAAAACTAGCTGCAATTTTCATGAAATGAAATTTGGCATGAACAGTTATTTTGACACAAGGACGAAATTGGTTAAGATCGGTCCATTATTTCACCTAGCCCCCATATAGTGATCATAAATGCTCTACATATAGTAATAATTTAATGAAATGTAGGTGTTTTATATAAGTGTTAATCTTTGCGCCAAATTTCATGAAGATCGGCCTATAATTGACCATAGGTCCCATATAAAGCCCTCTTCTAGAATTTACATTCACGTGCATAAATCCCATACATAGAAAAAAGTCACCAATTAACAATTACAGCGAGTGTCATAAATAAGTAAACAAAGCAGTATTTTGAACTCAATTGGTTCTTGTTCAAGTTGTAGATCGAAGATATCGAAAGTAACATATAATTATAAATATATAATGTCTTGTTAGTAAAATAAGCAGCAAAAGATTCAATTCATCTTCTTACTTCTTAGTGAATGTGACTGTTTTTAAAGAAATCTAAAAAATGAATGTTCCATAAATAAGTAAACATTGCTTCTGATAGCCACGGTGATCGTCTATTTTTTTATACATTAGTGCCAAACATGTTGGTATAGTGACTACCAGTGTTGCCAGTTTAGCCTTTTTAAGGCTAAATCTAGCCTTTTTATTTTGCTTTTAGCCTCAATTTTATGTTTTAGCTTCTAACTTTTTTTCTAGACTTTTTTGGTTTTTAATATAGCCTTAAAAAGGCTAAAAGCTTACTAAATTTATTTTAACAGAATCATATATGTAGAATTCTAAAAGCGTTTTGATGAACACTTTAGGGTTTTGTGACTTCTCTGTCACACTCTATCTACTCTATTTTAAATTATATACACAGATTTTCGACTTTATATTTACATTTATTTATTTACAATATTTACAACACTTAGCATTAACACAAACTCTTTTTGTGTCAATGCTACTTCCACTCAGTTCAACTCACACTGAGTAACTCTCCCCGTTTGTCCAAAATGTCGGTCTTTTATACCCACGTTCCCATTCCGTATTATCCCGTCCTGTTTAAACCCAACCCTTAAAACTCTAAACTAACGTCTCTGTCCAGCAAAACCTCGGTTATCCTCCTATCTTTCCCCTCCAGTTCCTACATTCGGCCCTCCTGACAGCACATTCGACCCCGAATGTAGAAACCCTCGGATTCACGTCCTCTGTGACGTTGGTACATCTACCAGAATCCCTCAATCTCCAAACCGTACGTTCATGTTGACCTCTTCCAATACTCCTATGCTTCTATAGGACAAGATTTTTAATGAAATCTTGCCCATCCGACTATGCATCTTCAATTTCACCTCAACTCTAGGCCTTTGGTTGGATATCCTCAGAAAGAACTCTGCACCATCAACACCATCACCGTTTTGCTTCCGTCAAACGTCAATAACTCCATAAGTCCCATCTCGAACAAACATAATAAAAAAACAAAATATCAAAAATAAGCAATCACTCCATAAGTAAAAAAAAATCAAAAGACAAAAATAAAAAAAACAAGATAAAAAACTATTACGCACAATATCACCCAAACAATATTCACTACGTAATTACAAAAATAAACCAAAAAAAATTTAACCCAAAATAAAAACAATATCCCAACAACCCAAAAACGATCACAAAAAAAATATGATCCCTCCATCAAATTACAAAAACAAATACACGGACAAAATTAAAAACATCAAAACAAAAAGCACTTTCCCAAACACGTGTGCTTTGTACACAAACAACAAAAAATCACCCATAAAAAAAACTCAAAATTCTAAACCCTTTTACAAAAAATAATAATGACCTAACGGACCACGGACACTAAAATTGCATTGCGCTGCTGCAAATACTAAAAATAACAAATCCCAAAAAAAAAAAAAAAAAACACTAACAACACAATACTGCGCACCCAAAAATTCACCTAACGGACACTCATCTAAAAAAAAAATCAACACACAAAAAACAAACAAATTGCACGTGCACACCAATACTCACACACGCACAATTCTCCTTAGAACGACTTGAAATCGAACAACAATCACACAATTTCTCCTCTGGGCGGTATCTTACACTCTGTCATCGTTCTGTTGTCGCACAACGATCAACCTTCTCCTTTTGCTGCCTGTTGTATTGCCGCATGCTTCTAACACCTTAGTAAATCTCTGCTATTTACTACTCACTCTACAGGTTATGCGCCTCTGCAGATACTCTATATCCTTTCTCTCTCCCATGCTCAGCGTTCATAGGCGATATAGGGTAACTGTCTCTATCACACTCCTGCATACACATGTCTTCTCCCTTCATACGGTCAATTTACAACAGCGCCATCTATCAGCAAGTATATTTCACCGCAGAAACTCATCGCGCCATCTATCAGTGAGTAAATACCACCGCAGCAACTCATCGCATCACCTGCTAACGAGCATATTTCACTCAAATACACTCGCCAAATTCTATGCGCCATCTGTGCAGCAAAATTCTCTCTCAAAACACCTACATCTACTGCAAATCACTTCTCAAGTTGTTGTGCAGCATATTGTTGTTGTTGACTTCCCATCATCTGTTCCTTTATCTCCTTATTAGCTGCAACTCTACCTCGACTGTTATTGTTTTTCTCCTAACAAATAACATTCCAGTCCTCTCACTCTTGCGCACTGTACTTAATATTTTAACGAATATTTTCGTACTGGCTCATGAGAACATCCCGGACGAGCTCCCAATTGTAGATTTTTAAAGCGTTTTGATGAACACTTTAGGGTTTTGTGACTTCCCTCTGTCACACTCTAACTCCTCTATTTTAAATTATATACACAACACTTCAAATTTCATATTTACATTTATTTACATTATTATTTACAAAACTCAAAAATAGCCTAGCATTAACACAAAACTCCTTTTGTGTTAATGCTACTTCAACTCAGCTTGACTCACACTGAGTAACTCTCCCCGTTTGTCCAAAATGTCGGTCTTTTATACCCACGTTCCCATTCCGTATTATCCCGCCCTGTTTAAACCCAACCCTTAAAACTCTAAACTAACGTCTCTGTCCAGCAAAACCTCGGTTATCCTCCTATCTTTCCCCTCCAGTTCCTACATATATTTAAGCATTTTTATATATTAATTCACAGAAAAAATTTAAATTATTTGTTAACAAACTTTATTACCAATTGATACTATTTAGGTTATATTTATAAATTCTCTAAAATATCTTTAAGAAATACTAAAAACTAATAAGAACAAAGAAATAAATGCGTTTTTTAATAAAACAATATATTAGCTTTTTTCTGGCTTTATTTTTTGGGACATTTAGCCTTTTCTGACCTTTTTTAAAGTCTAATTTAGCTTCTTTTTTTCCCAAGTCCTGGCAACACTGGTGACTACATATATTCTGCATATGCCTGGACAAAATTAAGAGGTTTAAGTAATAATTACGTCCATCAGATTGGTCAATTATGGGAACTCTATTTTTTTGTATTAAGTTTCATGCAATTTCTATTGGTGACACATCTGGACTTGAGTAGGTCACTCTGAAATGTTAATTATTTCCTCAGCTATATACTTTGAATCAAATTCAATCCAATTTATAGGTGAATTTTCCTACTATAAGATAAAATCCACAAAAATTAAACAAGAACTTTTTGGAACTTTACACCTTTTAACAAATTAAGGTTAATTTGGGAATTTATTTTACCTTTGTGTACTAGTTTTTTTCCTATTTTATAAATAGAAATACATTTCCAAGCCATTAAGCCCTTTCTGCCGGACTTAAGTATTGGTTTTCTATACTTAAAAGTTAAAGTTTAAACATTTTAGAGCTAAACGTACATACAGTCTACATTATATTTCATGCGAATCATAGGTTATTCAATCCATAGACTTATTTTTTAGATTTTTCATACTTTTAGACATAATCTGCATAGAACGTCATTAAATTTTTGAGATTTATTATACTTATGTATAAAAGTTTCCGTACAGCTATATATTTTTCTGTGAGTTGAAAATTCAGACTATAGTTTTCGCACTTCCGGAATAAGTTTTGATAAAAATTTTGTAACGGAAAGCATAGGATTTTAAAGCTAAATTATTATCTATTCTTTTTGTAGTGATTTTTAAGCGTTTACGAGAGTAATTGCGGTCAACGCGTTCATTGTGTTTGAAGCGTTTAACCACCTTGAGAATAAAGTGGCCGTTTTATTAAAGATTTATAATATATTTCTATATGTTTCACCTCTTGCGTATTGTATGATAGTTACTCTTAGTTCTCCTACACTTAATTGTGCGCTATTTGCCATCTTTTAGGTTGAAATTATGGTTAAATTAACATTTTCTGCTTTTATCAAATTTTCTAATATAATCAAAAAAGTGATTTTTTATTTCTCTCATAATGTAACAAATAACTATCGCTGTTGTGCTAAAAACATTTTGCAACCATAAACTTCATTTGCTTTTAATAAAAAATTAAAGAAATTAAGCCAATAGTTGCTTGTTTACTTATTTTTGACTCGCCCGAAAACGACTTCTTTTCAACTTTCTGTAGAAAGAATCTTAAAATGGAATAATATTTGAAAAATTTGTCATCAATGTAAAAAAAAAAACAAACTGACTTCATCAAAATACATATAAATTTTTAAAAATGGACCGTTGCTTTTGCCGCTTTTTAAAGAGAAACAGAAATGATAAGTTTGTTTACTTATTTATGACACCCGCTGTATATTAGAAAATAATTCGTTCAAATAAAAACTTGTTTAAATTTGCACCTCTCACCAAAATGATTATATCAATTACTAAAAACTGTAAAAAATACAAAACAGAAAAATATTCCCAATTAATAAATTAATTAAATCAATCAAGTAGTTGATTGGATGAATTAAAAATATATATAGAATATAAAAGTATAGTTAAATTTTATTTTTATTTCATTTTTGCTTGAATAAATTTATTAAATTTCGATGCAAAATGAAACAACTATATTAATTGAAAAAAATACCGTAATAATTTTTTCTGTGTACGAATGTTAATATCAAATTAATATTCGACATAAATAAGTTTTATATAAATAGAAACAACATTGCCAAATTTTATGAGAATCGGTCCATAAATTACCATAGCTCCCGTATAAACCCACTTCCGGGAATCGCCCTAAAGTACATAAAAATATAAAGATGTTTGTATCAACGCATTATTCACTATTTGAATATTTTATTTTACATTTTGTAAAAGAGTTGGTCTACAATTAGCCACAGGTCTAATATAAATTCCCAAATTTGTATGCCCATACACAATTTTGTAGGGTATCATATGGTTGTTCTAGACCGACTATATCTTCTATTCTCGTTTTTTATATGAAAATTATTTTAATACAAAATTCAAAGAATTAGTGATTATAAATGATTGTGCTTAAAAACTATGATTAAAATATATTTCTCATTTCAAAATTTAATTATGTTGCTTCATAAGTTTTTGAAATATATAAATAACACAAATAATATAAACCTTTATTATACAATTTCTAAAAAAGTTTGGAAAATCAAATAAATTTATCAATGTAAGATTCTTTTTGTATTTTCTTTATTCCTATACTTAATATATTTTCAAAATAAACAAAACTAATAAATTTATTCTCTTAATTCTAAAAAACAAAAAAAAAACAATAATCTCTAAAACAAATAAAAAACTATTTCTTTGTCAGAATTAAACTAATTTTTGGTATATAATGTATTTTCGATTGTTTTAAAGTCAATAAATTCAAAGTTTATTTATATGGGTCGGCCCAAATATTGTTTCAATTCACACTTGCTCATACACATTGTACAACAATAATGTATATCTTGTCAGAAAGTTGTAAGCTTTTGTAAATCTGTTAAAAAATATTCCAATTTAATTTTATTTGCATGTATGTATGTGTATGTCTGAATATGTTTTAAAAATATACATATTCAGAAAATATAGTTTATGTATATTTTAGAAATACGAATATGTTGTAACTTTATATAAAATATGAAAGTTATTTTATTTAATAAAAAAATTGTAATAAAACAAAAATGAAACATGAGAAAATAAAGCAAAAACTTTGCATTTGAATCCCTATAACTTCTGACACAGGCAATGACCAAAATAATTGCTGACATAGAAAATTATATACATGATTTTGAGTATAAAGAAAGTAGAAGCAAGAAGGCATTGAAGCATAAATATAACTTAAAACTTTTAAACTAATATAAGGGATGCAGTATTGGTGTGGTTGTATATGTATAATATATTTTAGTTGGTTAGATTGACCAGTGCTTAAGTACATATTTAGATATGTTAATATTATATTTACTAAATATGTACAATATTGAAGACTTGATATCATGCACCCTTACTCTAGAACTTTAACAATTTTAGTCACTTGTTTATACATATATGAATATTTATTTGTATGTCCCTTTTGTTCTTTTGACAGTAACACTCAGATTAGTATTACACATACAGTAAATATGGAGGTTATATGGTAACATTAACGAACTTGAGTTCAGCAAATAAGCAAGTATTTATATTGAACCGTAACAAGCGACAAATAATGACTTTCAATCTAGATATAGAGTTTTTTATATTTACCAATATAAACAAATACAAAATATAACTCGCTAATTGTGATATTGCTGATTTACAGAAAAAAATGTTTGGTACTGGTCTTTAAAAAAACGTTTTGAATTGATAGATAAGCCTTAGATAATAGTCTCAGCAGTTTGTAATCGAAACTTGTTCTGTTGTCTTTGTTTAGCGAGACCAAAATAGCGCTTGTTCTCTATAATTAGAATGGAATACGTATTTTCTGTGTCACTTCACACTTCATTTGTAACATTAAATAAAATTGTTGTTACCAAGCAACGAACTATATTTCAACAACTGGTTAGTCCTATTAAAAAATTATGTTGTCAATATTTGCACATTTTTTTAAAAACTTTTTATTTTGCAAAAATCATAAAATTAAAATAAGGGTTACATTACAAAATATGTACATATATGTTATAAGATTAAAAGTAAATTTCAGAGATGAGCTGTTTAGTTTTCCTTGTGATAAATTATTTATTTTTTACACGATGTTCCGGAATATTTACCATCAATCATTCCTAAATGCTACAAGTAATGGAATAAGTATTTAATACTTAATACTTACCTTTCATGGAGATAGACTTAATTTTTTAGCTTTTAATACCACTGCCTCATCTGCTATAGCAAATTTATTCTCCTTCCAAATATACAACAATTTTAAAACAATATTGTAAAAATATTTTATAATTTTAAATTTTTTGACACTTATTTTTATTTTTTCAAAACGAAATTTTAACAACTGAAAATGTTGAGAATCAACTCGTAAATTTGTAAATATGACAACGTACAATCGAAGTAATAAAAAAATATTGTTAACATTTTTGGAGTTAACCATACTTTTTAATAACTTCTCAACTTTTGATATTTTTTTCTGTGTAAGAAATTTAATAAAAAAAAAATAAAAAAAATATTTCAAAATCAACTAGTAAAATTGTAAATATGACAACATACAATTGTTTTAATAAAACAAATTGTTAAGTTTTAAGTTGTGTGCCAACAAAAATATTTTAATTACTTTGTAACTTTTGCATTTTTTTCTGTGTAGAGGGGTACATTTGCAACATTTTTTCGTGAGGCACTTTAATGTACATAAGGGATACAACTTTTTAAAATTTTTTGCAAATATCAAAATGGCCTTAGCATAGTCGAATAGCTTATTGAAAATTATTTAAAAAAATGGTATTACTTTTTCGCGGTTGTTAAAAAAGTGCACCCACAGTTTAAAATTTAACAAACATTAAATTTCTAGCTTATGTCTTTTAATAATTAAACAATATTTTTTAGCTTTATTGTTTTACTTTATTTATAAAATATTAAAATTTTTTATTTAAAACGAATAAACTTTTTCCTTTAGGGAGAGTTTAAGGAATCGTTTTTGTGCGTGAGGTTGTGAAAAATCTTAAAATTTTTTTAAAATTTATCTTCAGTTCCCTACTAGCAATTGAAAGTCACGGGACCAGAAAATTTCGTTCAAAAAATAGCATTGAGTTTGTGTAGAAATGGGTATCAAAATATTTGTAATTTTTTGCCAATTATACAAAAAATATTTTAAAAATTTTGGTCCATAAACCGTCATTTTAGTACATCATGCTAAAAAAAAAATCTATATTTTTTTTTTTTTAAATGATAACTTTTCTAATTAGCCCACCCAGCCAGAATTTTTTTTTTGGCCTTAATTTTCTTTTTCTAGAAAAAAGTTTTCAATTGTTTTATTAATACAATATATTGACCATTATGTACTTAATACATTGCAGGCAAAACTTGCACTAATAAACTAACAATTTACGCAAAAACATTGTTTTATAAAATATTCCTATAAAAATCAAGGGACAGCTAATTAGCACAATTACACTATTTATTACGAAAAATATAAGCAAGCTTTGAAAAAAAGCAATTTGTGATATAAATTACAATTTAAAAATAGAAGTACTGCAATTTTCGTAAAAAAATTCATATAAAAATTGGTTAAAATGCCTTAAACTTCGAATATTCGACATTTAATGAAAATCGCGAAAAATGTTAATAAAAGTATTATGAAATTTTACAGAAACAGAAATATTTAATCGATATTATATCGATACAATCTGATGCAAAAAATTGCTGGTAATTGGTATATGAGAAGTATTAAAAAGTTATGTTAGTATTCTAGTTAAAAAAAGTGTAAAATCTTAGCTTAACACTGCAAAATTGAAAATAACTTTGTTTAAATCGTTCGTCTATGTAAGTTATTGACAAATATTTTATGCATCTCATTCAAGCGGCTTTTTTGAGACAAAATTCTTTGTATTTTTGTTTACTGATATAAAGAACTTACTTTCTTTTTTGAATCCTATATACTTATAAAGCTTTTTGAACTATATAGTATAACATTTGACAGTTGGTTTTGATTCTAATAGATATTTGTACATTTTAAAGTGTTTTTTATTTGCCACAAATCTGAGGTTTTTGAATGAATTATAATACTTTGGAAGATTATTGACAATAATTTAATGATTATCTAACCTTTCGCCAATTTTCTTAATGGATTTAATAAATTTTGTCCACTTTATATAAGTTGTCGAATATTAGTATTTTAATGCGTGTTTCCATGAAATCTTCCCACGAAAATTACCTTAAATTAATTAAAATTAATTTATACTTAAAAATTTATATTAAAAGATAATTTTTTTCAAAGCTTACTTAGATTTTTTGGTATACAAAATGTAAGTGGTCCCTTGATTTTTATAGGAATATTTTATAAAACAATGTTTTTGCGTAAATTGTTAGTTTATTAATGCTGCAATGTATTAAGAACATAATGGTCATTATATTGAATTAATAAAACAATTGAAAACTTTTTTCTAGAAAAAGAAAATTAAGGCCAAAAGAAACTCTGGTTGGGTGGGATAATTAGATGACCGATACTATATATGAGGAATTTAAAAATTTTAATGAAAAATATATATTTTTTTTTCCTCTGATACTAACGTCGATTTGTAGTTTTATTATGGTATCCACTACTTTACAAAAATTAGTTATTTCATCTCTATTAAACTTCACCCTCATACGCCTTCTACCTTTTCTCCGAAGTTTTATTTTTATTAAACGTTATAAAAATTCAAAAATAATATACAAAGTTGTCTTTACAACATATGCAAAGTATTCAAATAAAATCAAAAAAATTTTCTAAAATTGAAGTACATATGTTTAAATTTATCTTTCAGTACAATACGTATGATTTATATAAAATTAACTCATAACAAAACTCATACGTTTCCATTAACCGTAAATATTTTCTTACACTTTGTTTATCTTACGTAAACTTTTTAAAATTAAAAACTAATAACATTTTCTAAGTATAAATTCACTCTACATAAAGAAATAAACAAACGTATTAACAACATCAACCGATTGAAATATAACAATTTAAAGTTGATTAACAAATTCCACGAAAAGTGAATTGAGGTTTACCAACATAACAGCGAAATTTATTTTGTGTTGAAACATCTGTATGATGACTTAATTGTTATAGAATAATAAACATCGGAAAAATAAACATATTGTTCTGTGTTTTCTTTTAGGTTTAAAAGTTTGAAAACTTTTGTTAAACATACATTCGTACATGTTAGGTTCTTTATATGTATTCGTATCATATGACATATTATATGTATAGTATATATTTTATAGAGAGGTTGCAAAAAAATTAATATGTAGACAAAATGAATTATTTTTTTTTTGTGTTCCATCAACAAAAAAAAAAAAAAATTGTGAACTAGATTGAATTCCGCATGCTAAACTCGAATCTGCTTTCAGTTTTTTCCCATCAGGTCGAGATTTTTTGTATGGGCGTGTTTAATATTGCGCCCTAAATAAGCCGATTACTCGAGTATATTTCACTATAACTCGAGAACGATATGCACGATTTAAATAAATAATACACCAATATATGTGGAATAAAATTGGCTTTAAGTCGATCTGGCATCAAATTTTTATCCGCTCAACAGTTTAGGAGATATTTCGAATAAGTGTTTGAAAACAAATTTTTCATGCTAAAATCAGGATTTCTTTTTTTTACTAAAACTTCTTTTTAAAACTGAAAGCATCAAAAATGTTTCAGTTTATCATCTTTATCTCAAAGCTGGTAAAATAAATAAAGCCACGTATCATCAAAATTGATGAACAAATCTTGATTGCATTCACAGTTAAGTTATGATACCTATGCATACTTAAAGTTAAGTGGAAATACACTAGTCGGCAACAAATTTTTTTTTTGTCTTAAATAAAAATAAAAAAAAAATAAGTGGATTAGATGTAATTCAACGTGCTAAATAAGCTTTTACTTTTTTCTATCACGCATTGATTTTTTTTATGGGCATGACTACTATTACCCCGCCTTTGGGCAGTCACACTTGTGTAACTCAAGAACAGTTTGTCCTATTAAGATATATTAAACTCCAATATATATCGACTCAAATTGTCTTTGAGCTAAATTTACCTAATTTTTTGTTCAGTTAATATTACCGTAGATATACGATAATTATTAGTGAAAAAATTATTTTTTTAATTGTTTTTTAAATTTTGATCCATAATTGTGAACGTATAAAAAATATCATGTAAACGGTTCTTGAATTATAGTCTAAATTTGACAAACCATTCACGATTTTTTTAGAGTGACATCACTTGAATAATGTGATGATATTAGTCATGCCCATAAAAAAAAATCAGTACATGATAGAAAAAGTGAATGTAGATTCTTATTTGACTCGTTAAAAATCCAACTAGTCCACCTATTTTTGTTACAAGAAAAAATACAAAAATAATTTTTTGTTTTGCTCACCACTGTATTTCTACTCAATTGTACTTAACTATGAACAAAATCAAGATTTGTGCGTCAAGTTTGAAGATATATACCTTTTTTTATTCGCAGCATTACCAACATTAAGATAAAGATGATAAACTGAAACATTTTTGATGTTTTCGTTTATTAAAAGAAAATTTGGTAACAAAAAAATTTAAAATTTTGCATGAAGTCTGGGAGCTTTGAAGATATTTTTAGTCCGCATCTTTTGGTATATCACTTATGTCAATCGTACACTCCGTTCTTTGTTATAAGGAAATGTACTAGAGTAATGGCTTTACTATGGCCGAAATATTAGACACACCCATAAAAAAAATCCAGACATGATGGAAAAAAACTGAAAACAGAATCGTGTTTAGCACATCAAAATGCATCAAGTTGTACTATTCGTCTTTGGGGGAGGATTTTTTTTGTCGACCAGTGTTATTGAAGAAAAATAGTGTATGTTTTATAACGAAAAATACTTTTGCCGTATGAACTTTTATGAAAGTATTAAATTATATTCTTAATAATTCATTTCAAAGGATCATACATTCTCGCTAAACAAACGGATGACTTTAAATATTTGTATGAATATTTTAATCAATATTAAATTTTTTAAAAAGATGATCAATTCTCGTTAAAATATTTTTATTTTTGAATTTCTTTTGATTGGAGATAACATATTGTATTAACTATTTCCATAATATTTTAAACCTTTTACTACTCTCGATGGTTTTAACACGAGATTTATATTATACTAAAGACTTTGGTTCCTCTTCGTTATTCTGAAACTGACTATAACTCTATATTGAAAATATATCTACCAAATTCTAAGAGCATAATGTAATGATTGAATTATATGTTTACAATAACTATTATTCTTAGTTGACAAGTTAGCTTTTTAAATCAAACTTAGACTGTCATTACCATAGACAAAATAATATGTCATATATTACGTTTATACGCATCATTTACTCGCAATTAAAAATATTTCGATATGAAAATTTTGCTGTATAAACAGTGAGTACTATATTTGTAAGTAAGTAACTCACAAAAAATAGTCGTGATTAGTGAAGCTAATTGTAAATAAAACGTATAGCGTTGCCACTTCCTTTTAGGTTCATAGAATTTTCGATGATAATAGTTTCATTTTTCCCATCTAGCACGACAAATAAGAAAGTATATTATTTGTGCAATTTGCGTATAAACAGTGAATTATTTATTTGCAAGTTATTTTTATTTGCAATAATCGCGCGTATAAACGTACTAATAGTTAAGTAAAACATGTTAGAAGTATAAACTCGGTCAAGCGCAACTCGCAATTTATAGTTCGGGGTAAGGTTCTCAAAAAAAGGTATTTGTTTATATATAAGACAAAATTAATTTTATGGTAAAAATGTTTTCTTTTCAAATGATAGCCAAGATAACAAAAATAAGAAATTATTTATTTTTTGACAAATAGTTTAGGGAGATAGGAATCAGCGTTACCATTGAGAATTTTTAATTTTTAAAAGGGGATTTCAAAATAAAAAGCCACCACAAATGGGGATTTTCTGAAAAAAAGGGGCCAACTGCTTTAAAGCCTAAAAAAACTCCTTAAAATTTGATTATTTGATAACAACGACAACAAAAAAATCTTGTATTGTAAAAAAACTACAAAATTCAGTATTATTAATAACAAAATAATTTATAATTTTTTTACAACAATTTTTATTATTGCAAAAATTCACAAAAATAGTTACCATATAATCCTTGTTGTATTAATTAAACTACTGTACTTTTAATCGAGTCCTTCACTCGTACTCCAGTCTTTCAAATTATTGTCGGATGAATTTAGGAAGGAACGCATGGATCCACAAGAATTGACTGAAATCTGTTAGACAAACTACTTTTTATTTTTGATAATTTAGTAAAAAAAAACACGTTCCCCAGGGATTGCTCTGAGGAATGTTAAAATATAAATTAGGATATAAATATTCCTCGAATCTATTTTTTAATTTTTTAATCCAATCCAAAAAGATTCGGCATATCTATATATATAAAAATTAATGTGTGTTTGTTTGTATGTATATTTATATGTATGTATGTTTGTTTGAAGTCTATAGCCGCCCAAACGGCTAAACCGATTTTCTAGAATTTTTCACAGTGTGTTCCTATATGCCTGGAAGGAAAAATTTCCATGTGAGCGAGGTGCTACGCCCACTTACTAAATAACTATTAAAAGTAGTATATCTCGGAAATTGGTAATACTAGATTCCTCAAATTTTGCACGAACAACTTTGACACCTATATGAACATTCTGGAAAAAATAGGCGAACTTGCAATAGGGGGTGTGGCACATCCCACTCCTAATATTGCTTGCCAATACCAAATGCCGTAAATTTATTAAACTACAAGAGCTACATTTCCCAAATTTTGTACAATAAATGTCAATTTATTTATAAATTTTGTACAATAAATGTCAATGTGAACATTTTGTGCAAAAATGGGCGGAAAAGAAATAGTGGGCGTGTCATCTCTCATATAAAGTTAATACCAATATTTTTATATCTGGGAAACTATAAAAGTTAGAGAGCTCAAATTTTGTACGACTAGCATTAGCTTCAATATGAATATTTTGGACAAAAATTGGTACACTAGCAATAGTGGGCGTGGCACCTCCCATATAAAGAAAATATTAAATTATCATATTTGAGAAAATATAACAGTTAGAGTTCTAAAATTTTGTCGGAGCCACTTTGGTATCAATATTAATATTTAAGAAAAATATGGGCGGACTAGAAGTAGGTGGTATGGTACCTACCATATGAATCAAATGCAAAAATTCGTATATCTGGGAAACTATTGGAGTTGGAGTGCTCAAATTTTGCACAAAGAATTTTGACATCCATAAAAACATTTGTCTAATAAATTAGCGGATTATGGGGGTGTGGTACCTCCCATAAAAACAAAATACAAAAATTAGTATATCTGGGAAACTATTAGAGCTTTAATTTTCAAATTATCTATCTAATTTTTAAGAAAAATTTTATATTTTAATTACTAAATAAATATATTTTTTTAATGCTTTAGTTACTATGTATTTCATTTCGGGGGGTGGCGAAGCACACCGGGTATTAGCTAATGATGATATAAATAAATGTTCAAAAACTTTACTATTATTTTTATTTACTAACAGTTTCTATCATTTATAAGTAGTCCGCGGACTTTTATATCATTATACGTGAAACAATCTCAAAATTATAAATTTATTTGTTGAAATTAATTTCAAACAATTTAATTTCTCGTCATTTAGGACTTAGTCTTAAAAAGTAGCCATTTAGTCGCCATTTGAAAAAGTGGTCAAAAAAGTGGCCAGGTGGTTGAAAAAGGGGCAAATGTTTTAAGGTAATATAGTAAGATAAAATTATGCAAAATAAATAGAAAAAACCAGTCAATATCAATAATTTGAAATCAATATTCGGAAAATATAAATTGAGGTTCAGAAATCCAAATTTTTATTAAGAAATTATAACATGAAATTCAGAAATAAAAAATAATCTGGTATGTGATGAAATTCGATCGATTTAAAAAGTAAATCGAACTCTTAAATCGATCAGGTTGTGATGAATTTCGATCGTTTTCATTTTCCATTTTTGTTTCTGTTTTTATATGTTTCTTGTCAAATAAAAACAAAATAATTTTTAAATTTGTATTATGTAAATTAAATAAATTTTATTTTATTCTATTATGATTTACTTAATGTTAATTTTTTAATAAAAAAGATACAAAATTAATTTTTTTCGTTTCTGGGTGAAGCTGCCACAAAGGAGGTATCTATTGCTTCTGAACAAAGGGTAATTTTGGAAGAAAAAAATATTGCGTAACAGGAATGCGTGTGCGCATAAAAATAACACTTTGTGAAGGGATAACAATTTATATTTTTGGCGATTAAGCCTAAAACCTACAAAAATAATATAATAATACTATTCTCTCTGGCACTTCCAAGGCACAGAATATTTTAATGTGAACGGTCTTGGCCTTTAGCAGATAAAATTTGCCTGCATAGGTTTTCAAATGTAGGACATTTTTACTGTCGATTATAAGTGTCGTTTTTGGAAATTGGATTAGCGCAACGATTCTTCTTAGTAATCTAAATTAGTTTTTCTGTGATAGATTGATCCAGAAACAATAACAGTTAAATTTGAATACCCATATGCTGGGTTACAGTTTAATTAGAAGTGTCTGATAGGTTTTTAAAAAATAGGACGTCGAAACTACGAATATACCAAAATACTTTCCGTTTCAAGAATTAGCTAACTTGTGCCACAAGTTCCACTACAAATTACAAAGCTCTTGTGTATGATACTAGGGCTATACATTTTAAACTTAAAGTTCAGTGTTTTAAACATAAGAGAATAAATAAATTTTCAGATTTACAGAATACCAAAATTTTACGGAAGTCTCTGTCTTCAATGTATATTCTTTAAAGGGTACTTAATTTTTAATTTAATTTTCCTTTCTACAATATAGCTTTTTATTTTTTTCGGAATGTTTAATGCCACGAATTCTTTTGCAGCAGTTTTAAACGAATTCGATTTTAAAACGAGTACCAATATTTTTTTGATTTGAAAACGATAAAATCATGTCAATTTCGTTTTTCATCACAACCTAATTTATTGTGATTTTCAGAGAACAAAATGGAAAATGAAGTCGAGTTTGTTTTTACTATAAAACGAAAATGAATTCGAAAAATGTATATGTATCACAACTTTTTTCGATTTTAAATTGTTTTTGGGTCGAAATCGATTTTCATCACATACCTGATATCAAGAAATCTCAATTTGGATTTTAGGAAACTGGCATTAATATTGAGAAAAAATAAATTTAAGATGTGTTGTTAAAAATATTCTTTATATATAAATATTTTGAGAATTTTATGAATTAAAACAAGCGCGAATTATATTCGGCCCGGCCGAATTTATATACCCACCATCAACTTTTTAAAATTTTACGTTATATGGGAGGGGGCGGTAAAGTGGGCGGACCACGCCCATTTTTTGTTTCCGAGTTTACATTGGTCCTTAAACTATTTGAACACAATTTCGTTGATTTTCACCTTATATGGGAGGTGGGCGGTAAAGTGGGCCGACCACGCCCATTTTTGGTTTCTGAGTTTATATCAATCCCCGAACTATACGTACAAAATTTCGTTGTCATACATGCTTTTGTTAAAGAAATATCAGCAGAAAAGTAGTACACCCTGTGTTTCTAGTTTTTAGCCCATAACTTTTTTGTTTATTAACCGATTTTTCCCATTTTCAACACCAAACAAACCTTATATATATATAAATATTTGTGCTAAATTTCGTTCCCCTACGTTGCTCTGTTCCAGCCCTATCCTGCTTTCAACAGACAGACGGACAGACGGACGGACATAGCTAGATCGACTCAGAATCTAACCAGGACCCAGAAAATATATACTTTGTGGGGTCTTAGATGATTCCCATCCTTTTGATGGTGGGTATAACAAAGGACCATAATGTAAGATTTAAGGAAGTTATATTGATGAATCATAATTTCAATCACTATTATATATTATTTTTAAATGTTTCTATTGAAAGTTATATGTATGCAATATTTGTGACATTTTATCTTTTTTTCTGATGAGATTTCAGTGATAAATATTTCAATTAATTCATGTTTATTTTGTTTTGTATTTCCGATAAAAATAATTTGTTCCTATTCCGAAAAAAAAGAAAGAAGAAATTATCAATCTACTAACGATAACAGGGTATGTCACACTACGAGCGATGATGGTACGTACAATTACATACATATAACTTCTCTATAATATAAATTCTTCAAACTCGTTTAATTTTGAGGTTCAAAAAAATTTCGAAAATTTGTTAATGGCACATCAACGCTATTTAGTACCAATATTCCTTGGCTCTATGGAGGTTTCAAATAAAAATTTATAAAAAAATTGCCAAAATTCGATTTATAGTCCTAAATCAAAAATTATTGCATTTATGTACTATACAATGGTGTATCTAAAATACAAATAAAAAATTTCGCGATAAGTTAAGTATGCGAGGATATATTAGCGATAATTATTAAACCTTCTTATAAAAATTCAGTTTTTAGTGATAGAGTCATATTCATATGCATTCATTTATTGCAAAATTCGTCAATCTTTTGAAATAAGTCGTAAGACAATTTCATTTATATACATTTTATATTTGCACTTATTTAAATGTCTAAAGTTGCATTAAATGCAAAATTGTACTTTTTTCGAAAGATATATTGATTTTGTTATAACGTATTAAATCAGCTACAGACTGACATATATTTCACATAAAATTTTCACTGAAATCATTATTTTTGCGTAAGTAGTACTTATCACGAGTATTAAAATTTATTTATAACGCCAAAATTCGATATAACAAAATATAAAAAAATTTCTGATTTTTTAAAATTAACTACAAATAAATAATTTAAAATGCCGCAATGATTTTAAAATGTAATTTTCAAAACTTTTTTGATAACGCGATACTCTAGCTTCACTGAAATAACGTAGCGAGAGTGCCTCGAGAAAAAGGCACCTCTTGGAGCTATTCACGTCTTTTCTCTCCACGTTTGGGTACCTCCTATAGCATTTCTGTTGAGGGCACAGTAACAATGATGCATAATTTCAAGAGCTATTAGGCTCTATTTCGCAGTACCCGAAACGGCGTAAAGTTCCTTGTAAAAAACTGCAGTTTTAAACATTTTTAAAATTTGGTTTCATGACTTTTGCACAACACAATTTGACACTGGTTAATGGCACGCTAATTAAATTCATGCTGGTCTTCTTCTGCAAGTGTTTATAGCCTACATTAGAATAATTGGACACTTATGCTAAAATCCGCGATTAAAACAATCAAAATAGAGAAAAAAAAAAACTTTATAGTTTCAAATACTTTTTTTTATATTTTTTGATTTTCAGGTCTTGAATTTTTGTTCTTTTACAATACCAGGTATTGTTGACATAATTGCATCATACGCAACAATATTTGAGGTTGAAGGTCGGTCTCATAAAGGAAAATATAAAATGATAATTGCCCATATATATAATTGTTTTAAATTTTTTCTAAATATCAATTTGGATTTCTAAATTTCAATTTTTATTTTCGAAATATTGATTATGATTTCATAATATAAGCTTGTTTTTCCCAATATCAATTTGATTTTCTTAATTTAAATTTGTATATTCTTAATATTGTCTTTGAATTTCCAATTTCAATTTTTTTTTTCTCAATATTAATTGGAAATTCTAATTTTCAAATTACTTTTTCCCAACATTAGTTTAAATTTTCTCAATTTAAACTTAAAATAGTTTAAATATATTTAATATAAAATTTGTAAAATAATCATAAAACAAAATTTAAAGGACAAATAAAAAAAATTTTCTCATAAAATTTATTTAAACGTCTGTTTTTTATATGAACGCAACTACATGCCCTTAATTGACCATTAATGCGTTTTTGCAACACCAAATATTTCGAAAACTAAAATAGATATGTAGTTACACACAGGATCGGCTAATGGTCTGAAATTTAGTAATAAAAGTGATGGTAATAATATATATCTTTCTACATGTGTGTAATTATATATCACTATGCCAAGAAAACAAGTGCGAACAAATTTTAGTCGAATTTTAAAATTTTTGAGTATTTCGTCGTTCAAATTTTGTTGTTGAATTTCGAGTATTAAATTTTATACACATATTTAAGGAGAGAGTGCTAATGATACATAAATGTGTTGTTTCAACTGTTAAAAATCATAATTAGAATTAGAGAAGAAAATTTAATTTATTAATATTCACTAAACTACTGACACACATCACTGCATGAATAAGTTTTTGTGTACAAAATTATCGTTTTTCTTAAATTAAAACTTATTTTTTTTATAAAAGTAAAGTTGAAATGCTTTTTCCTAAAAAAGAAAAGGTTTTCAGAGCACAATCAAGAAGTTTCTAATACATACAATTATAAATACAGACTACATACAAATACACCTTATTCAGGTATTTATGTACTTACCTTGTCATTTATAAACTTGACAGTAAGTGTAGTTAGTACTGAGTGTCATTTATTAACATGTGTCTGAGAACATTATACAATATATACATTAGAGTGTCCCGTAGACAAAAATTTTGTAGGAAGACCCCTCAAACGATGAGTAAAATTTAGCTGAATATGAGAAAAATATTAAAAAAATTTTTAAAATTGATCTTCAGCTCCCTACCAGCGATTGAAAGTCACGGGTCTAGAACATTTCGTTCAAAAAATAGTATTGAGTTTTGTCCTGAAAAGATAATTTTAAGCCAATTATAGAAAAAAGGCCAAAATATTAAAATTTTCGTTGTAATAAGTACAGTTAATAATATATAATTTTCCAGATTTTTTAAAAAAATTGTCCAACAAAATACCTTAAAAAGTCTTCTAGCGAAACAAAATCCCATTGGAAAAATTTTTAAAATATTTTTTCCATAACCAGCATAAAATTAAGAATTTATTAATACCCATTTCGATTAAAAAATCAAAACTTTTTTTTACAAAAATGTATGGAACCCATGATTTTTCAATCGCTGGTAGGGAATTTTAAACATTTTTTAAATAATATTTTCGTACAAAGCTCATTTTTACGCATAGTTTGAAGGGTCTTCCTACATCGAAATCTCGAAAAATGCTATTCTCGGGACACTCTAATACACAGAGAAAACAGATTCGTTGTGGCAACCGAATTTTTTGCCAATCGAATTTAGTCGGTTCTACGTACTATTTCTTAATTCGATTGCAATAACTGAATTGATATGGTACATATAACCTTTTTATGAACAATTCGGTTCAAAGCTTTGATTCCTATTGTGAATTAATATAAAGAAGTCTATTTGACATTCATTTATTTTATTTAAATAAAAAAATAAAAAATATACAAACAAATTTGTTTAAATAATTATACATAAATATGTTCATAAAGCTATTATTTGTGAAGTTCCAATTTGGTAATACCACGGATATTATTTATTTACGTTTAGAAATAGAACAATTGTCTTGAATTCTATGGCGAAATTGTTGTTAGTTGCTGCATGATTACAGATACCGACGGATTTGTACACAAACTGACAAAAGTTTTAAATTATGTCGCAGATAACGATTCCTGGATTTCATTTTGATGGCAGTGATTAAGCTAGGAAGGTCCAAACATTTAAAACATCCAATAATGCACTAATCCATGTTATAACACAGCAGCTAAATGTATTGAAGAGGCAACATTAGATTTGAACTTTTTCGCAACATTATATGTATTTGTTATCTTACCCATTTACTGCTTGATATTTACTGCTAATGGTTAATCTGTATAATAACAATTAGATGTTCTATATTTTCCAGTATGTTTTATATTTTCACAAATTATTTTCAGGAAATAAATTTTATTAAGAAACAAATGTTAGAAAAAATTTAATTTAATTTACTTTCTATTAGTTGTGATCACCATATTTTTACAGCCTAAGTTCAAATTTTCTTTATTCATAAATTAAAATATTAATTGCAGTGACTGAATAGGTGTTGTTTATTATAAAATAATTTTTGAATAATATATCAATTGCAACAATTACTATTTTTAATACGGAAAATTGTATATCTTGGCTTCTTTTACAGAATTAATTAAACAAAATTATTAAACGAATAAATCAGTTCTATTACCTAATTTTTTATCATAGAAACCTTAATTTGATTATAATTATGATACTACTATTCATCACGTGGAATATTGTTTGGCTTTATATTATGTTAGTAAAAGTAATAGAAATATGTATCATTTTATTAAATATCTAGAATTAGAATCAATTTCCAACTGATCTTTTTTGTGTGTGTATACATACATACAAGGGCAAGTACAAGTAAAGCAGTTAATCTGTTCATTGTTTATGTATTTTACATAAAACATACACATTTATAAAAGACATAATGTTGTCATATGTCAACATGTAATAAAATGTAAAAAATGTTTAATTTAAATACTATAAAAAAGTTACACTCATATACATATGGGCAATTCTCTTTTTAAGTTTACCTTTATGAAACCGACTTTTCACCTCAAATATCTTTTTCTATTCTGATTTTTGAAATAACTTTTGATGTAATTATGTTAACAAAACTTACAGAACAAAAATTTAAGACGTGAAACGGTTCCATGTAGTACTGGCAAGCCCTCAAATTTAAAAAATCTTAAAAAATTTTTTGAAATTAACAAGTTCGTTTATTTCTTTTGATTGTTGTAATATCGGATTTTATCATAAATGTCTAATTCTTCTAATGTAGGCTATAAACACTTGTAAAAAAATACCACCATGGATTTAATTAGCGTATTATTAACCAGTGTCAAATTGTGTTGTTAATCGTCGAGGCACACCCAAGTCGCTAATTAAAATTATATATCCTTGCCAATCTGTATATAAATGAGATTGTCTTATGACTTATTAAAAAAAATATGAATTTTACCTTAAATGGATGAATATGAACAAGATTACATAACTAATACTTTAAAAAACTGAATTTTGCAAACTGTATAAGAAAATTAATAACACTGGTCAACAAAAAATCCTCCCCCAAAGACGAATAGTTGAACTTGATGCATTTTGATGTGCTAAACACGAATCTGTTTTCACTTTTTTTTCCACCAGGTCTGGATTTTTTTTTATGGGCATGTCTAGTATTTCACCCATAGTTAGGCCAAACTTCATTTTTTTATGTACTCAATAGTTTTGGAGTTATTTTGAAATAAGTGTCTGAGAAGAAACTTTTCATGCTAAATTTTAGATTTTTTTGTTATTAAAATTTATTTTAATAAATGAAAACATCAAAAATGTTTCAGTTTATCATCTTTATCTTAAATAATAACAAGGCATGTATCTTCAAAATTTATGCATAAATCTTGATTTTATTCACAGTTAAGTAAAAATACCCATGTCCAGCGTTACCGTTTGGCGACTTTAGTCGCCTTTTGCCCCTTTTTCAACCAACTGGCCACTTTTTTGGCCCCTTTTTTAAATGGCGACTAAATGGCGACTTTTTAAGACTATGTGCTAAATTACGATAAACTAAGTTGTTTGAAATATATCGACCCATTATATATTAATTTCAACAAATAAATTAATAATTTTGGAACTGTCTTACAGTATAGTGATATAAAAAACAGCGGAGTATTTATAAATGAACTGAAACTGTTAGTAATTAAAAATAATAATAAAGTTTATCATCATATACCAAATTTTTTGGACTGAATTGTAAAAATAAAAAAAAGATTCGATGAATACTTATATCCTAATTTAAATTTTTACGTTCCTAAGAGCAATCTCTCTCGGCAACTTGTTTTTTGTTTTTACTAAATTATCAAAAACAAGAAATAGTGAATTCATGCGTTCCATCCTAAATTTGAAAGTCTAGAGTACGAGTGAAGAACTCCTACAAAAGTACAGGAGTTTAACTAATTAAAAGAGGATTGTGTGCTAAATATTTTTGTGAATAAATCTTTATTTTTGCAATAATAAAAATTGTTGTAAAATGTTAATAAATTATTTTGTTGTTAATAGAACTGAATTTTGTAGTTTTTCTTAAAACACAATAATTTGTTGGTATCAAATAAAAAAATTTTAAGGAGTTTTTTAGGTTTTAAAGTAGTTGGCCCCTTTTTTTCAAAAAATCCCCTTTTTTGGCGACTTTTTATTTTGAAATCCCCATTTTTTGGACACTTTTTAAAAATTCTCAACGGTAACGCTGCCCATGTCACATACAATTAAGTAGAAATATAGTGCACTATGGTTTCGCTGACCACTTTTCTGGGCCAAAATTACAAAAATAAAAAAAAAACTGGTTGTCTTGTTTGAAATATGATTTGGATGAAAATCAAAAGAATTAAGAATTATTTATTTTGTATTTCAAAAAATTAATTAATTTTTACACTGTTTTATGCTTTAGAAGTAAAGTCATTCCAAAGGAAGTTTGCAAATATTTCACTTATAACTCAACCTAAAGGCGTGTATTTTGCTTTTGCAGCATTAATTTTGATACACAAATATATTTTAGCAATATCTGCTAGTTTATTTTTTTTTGGTTAGACCTTTGTAAATGATAAGAATTTCCAATGCTAACTTATTCGAAAAAAAAATTGATTTTCTCGATAAACGCATAAAATCGCAAACCGAGACAATATGGAAAATATAGCCCAAACATATATTTATTTATTTTCGTTGAGTTTTTGTTTACCGATTTTCACCAAAAACTTGCAGGTCTAATGAAATTAAAATTTTTTACGAATCCAATTTCATTTCGAGTTCTTACTAATTTCGCATTCAATTATAAAAGTACTTAGCCTAAGATCTATTTTCCATAATAAACTTATTTGAAAAATTGTTTGCACTCAATAATTTTAAAATAATGAAAACCGTCAAAAAATGCACCTCTTTTATATTTTTTAAATTTACTTAAGAAACTGAACTTTGATCTGTTGTACTATGAAGACAAATTAGTAAAGGTAGGAAAAATATTCATTTTTTGGCGTTTTAGAGTAGTACTAATTACCGAATAACTACGGAAATATTAACTGAACAAAAAATTATCTAAATTCAGCTCAAAGACAATTTAAGTCGCTATATATTGGAGTTTAACTTATCATAATAGAACAAACCGTTCTCGAGTTATACAAGTGTGACTGCCTAAAGGCGGGGTCATAGTAGTCATGCCCATAAAAAATAATCGATACGTGATAGAAAAAAATCCACCAATTTTTTTATTTTTTTTTTTTTTTTTTTTATTTAAGACGAAATTTTTTTTTTTTTTGCCCACTAGTGTATTTTAATTTAACTGTGAATGCAATCAATATTTGTGAATCAATTTTTATGATATGTGGCTTTATTTACTCGTAGTTTTATCAGCTTTAAGATAAATGTGATAAACTGTAACATTTTTGATGTTTTCACTTTTAAAAAGAAGTTTCAGTAAAAAAAATCTTGAATTTAGCATAAAAAATACTTTTTCGGACACTTATATCGAAATATCTCCAAAACTATTGAGCGGAAACAAATTAGCAGAACCACTTAAAGCCAGTTTTTTTCCACATTTTTTGGTGTATTATTTATATAATTCGTGCATACCGTTTTCAAGTTATAGTGAAATATATTCGAGTAATCGCCTTATTTAGGGCGCAATATTAGACACGCCCATAAAAAATCTCGACCTGATGGGAGAAAACTGAAAACAGATTCGTGTTTAGCACATCAAAATACATCAAGTTCAGCTATTCGTCTTTGGGGCAGGATTTTTTTGTTGACCAGTGTTATTAATGTTATTTTCATTTCAATTTGATTTACAGAGCATAGAAGCTATAAACTTATTATCATTGTCTTAATTATTTGTCTAAATTTCTGGGAACCTAGTATTTAGTTAAATGTAGTGTTCACTACAATTTCATTATTACTTCTGAACATCAATTCTAAATACATACATAAAAACCAGAGATGTTAAAAAACATAGATATCTATTCGAAAATTATATATCTCCAAAATAAATTTTCATTAATTCTTATTTTTTATTTTTTTTAATTCGAATTGTGAAATATCAAACTAATCGTTTGACAGTATCAAATGACTCGGGGGAGTACTTTGATATGTTAAATAGTATCAAGAAAGTACTATAGTATCAACTTTTCCATCCCTAGTCACATTGTATGAGTGATCCGGATTTGCGTCGATTTTTAAACTACTTGTGTGAAATTTTTGTTGTCGTATATGCTTTTGTTCAATAGATATCGTCGGAAAATATGATCTGGAGTTACGATGGATACCAAGTTTTTTTAGTATTTGACCCATAAATTTTGTTTATGGGCTAATTTTTCCCATTTTCAATACCAAACAATATTATATAAAAGAATAGTAAAATTGTGTCCCCATTTCGTCCGCCCTGAGCCTTATCCTGCTTTCGGAAGATAGGAGGTAGCAAAATCGTTTTAGAATTTTACGAGGACCCAGAATATATTGATATGTTACAAACGGAATGACATACTCAATATACATTCCATCTTTTGGGATGGTGGGTATAAAAATACTTATTTAGTAAAACATTTAACATCAAATACATTTATTTCATTTGTAAAATCCTGGTATTAATAAAGGCAACTTATTAAGAATATTACAAATATCACAAACAAAAGATATCCATATTATATGTGACAAGTAACATGCGTACATAACATCAATGAAATTTTTATTATGTATTTTGTAAAAAATTGTGTAGATAACAATAAAAAGTCAAATCTGTCAACCCTATATTTTCAAAAACATTTATTGCATCTTTTTACACAATATTATTTTATTCTTAACCAAAATATATCCCATTTTTGGTTTAAAATATTATAGAGTTACCCTTATCAGCCGTAAGCGTAAATTTGAAGCATTTATATATTTTTTTCATTAAAAAAAAAAAAAAAAAACACATAAATTCTAACATTGTTTTTACCTTTTGTAAAAACGTTTACTTTGCTGAAATAACCTTTATTTGTTGTGTGCTATTCTCTTGTTTTGTAAATTCTACCATAGAAATTTTCTAATCAATCATTTGCCTTGTCATTTATGGTTTTGTAGTTTAAAATCTAATCAAAATGTTCGTTTGCGGGTTAAAAAAAAAGACAAAAATTACCACAAAACATTTTCCTGATTGTGCAAGTGTTTGTAAATACCAACATGTGAAAATCTGAAAATCAAATGTTCGGAAATGTTTGCATGTCATGTTTTTCTGGTTTTCGTTGTTTGCGTTTAACTTATATCCAGCTGGCAGGAATAGTACTATGCCAGAGTATTGTTGAAAATCATTCAAAAATTACAATTACATCGGTTAGTAAACAGAAAATGTTTCTTTTGTTTGTCTGGCCCTAATGAATACTTATGTGCTGAATCGCAGCAAATTACTGAGGAAAAACTACAACTGAAATGTTCATTTAATGTGTGAAATTTCGTTATGTGAAATCGAAAATAATCCTGATATTAAAAAAATAATATTTTAAAGCTTCAAAAAAAAAAAAAAAAATCATATTGACAAAAATAAATAATAGACGAAAACGAAATGAATAAAACACAACGATTGTTCATGAAGAATGTAGCTGCACAGAAAATATATAATTTGAAAAAGTCCTTAGAAATGTAAATGGGAAACATTTAAAATTTTTGTATCATATTATAAAAATTTAAGGACAAATCTTGATTTTGATCGAGATAAGATCTGACACGTGTTAAAATTTGTCTCTAATAAATTAAACATGTTTCAAATAATCACATAGAATTTATATAAATTTGTGCTTTTTTACTACATAAAGAGCATCACATGGTCGAACTTGACCGAATATAACTTTCTAACTCTTTAAACTCGTTTAGTTTCGCATTAAAAAAAAAGTTTATATATATTATACGTATTAAAATTTACATCCTTATTTTTTCCACGTCTTTAGCACCTGTTTGTGTAAGAGATTTATTATTGTATTTGTTCAAAGATAAATCCAATATCTTTTTTTTGTAAAACTAGTTTTAAAATTATATGTTCAATAATATATTGAACTTTTTTGGATGACTCTGTAGTAATAAAGAAAGGGTGGCAAAAGGTGACGTGGTGAAATTCTCAAGTCTTTTGAGTGAGCTGTGAAGCAGCGCACAGTGTGCGTTTCAAAAAATGAAATGGATAATTATGGAACTTTGGACCGGCTGTTCCGATTTTCATGAAATTTCACACGGTGATAGTAGAGGTGTAGGCAAGTTTAAATTTTGAACTTGGATCATATTGACCTTCAGCGTATTGGCGCAGCTCAAAATAATTAATTCGATTTTATTTAATAAAAATTAAATAGATTTATTTAAAAACAATATGTATTCACAAAGAAAGAAAAATTCTTAATGAAAAAAAATATTTAATAATAGTTTGAATAAATTTTCAAAGAATATTAATTTAAAAAACAAACTGATTAATTTATCAAGTAAAATTGTAACATCAACACCCCTTCTCAATTAAACTTGATAGTCCTAGTAACTCTCTGAACGGCTTGATTTTTGTTGAATTTAAAGGTTTTGTCAAAATATCTGCTTCCATCAATTCTGTTGGACAGTACACCATTTCAATACCTTCCTTTTTCTTTAAATCTTTTATAAAATGCTATTTTGTTTCTATATTTTTACTTCTGCGGCTAAATTTCTCATTTTTTATCAATTTCAAACAACTTTGATTATCTTCGTATATAATTGTTGGCTCAGTTAATTTTATTTCAAAATCAGACACTAATCTTCGCAACCACATTGCCTCTTGAGCAGCTTCACATAAGGCGATATATTCTGCTTCTGTCGACGACAATAAAACACAGTCTTGCTTTCTGCAGCACCACGATATACATGCTCCATTGTACTTAAATAAGAAGCCACTATTTGATTTTCTATCTGTTTTACTTTGAGCCCAATCTGCATCTGCAAATCCATATAATCCCTTATTTATATCGGTACATTTTAATTTTAATTTCAATGATTTTGTACCATTTAAGTACTTTGTTAATCGTTTTAATTCATTCCAATCACGAAATGTAGGATTGCTTATTTTTCTGCTTAAAATTGACACAGATGTTGATATGTCTGGCCTCGTATTAACGCAAATGTACAATAAACTTAAAATTATATGATGTTAATTCTTATTATTTGACAAATAATCGCTTCTATCATCTTCTTTAATATAACCAGTATCCATTGGTATTTTAGAATTTTTTGCATTTTCTACACCAGCATGTTCTATTACTTTCTTAATATAATGTTCTTGATTAATGCTAAAGTAACCATCGTTCCCCTTCTCAATTTTTATTCCTAAATAAAAATTGACTTCGCCAAGATCTGATATTTCAAAATTATTGCGTAAAAGACAAATATTTGGTGGGTAGGAACTTTTGTAGCTACAAATACATCATCCACATACACCAAAATAAAAATCCAATTCTTATCCTTTTTTATTTTTAACATACAAGGATCTGTTAAGCCCTTTATGAAACCAACATTTAGAAATATTTGTATTAACTTTTCGTTCCAACATCGAGCGGCTTGTTTTAATCCATAAATACTTTTCTTTAGTTTGCAAAATTTTCCATTCGGTACCTCGAAACCAACCGGTTGTTTCATATAAATTTCTTCCTTGATATCACCATAGAGGAAAGCAGTTTTAATATCATAGTGTTTAAAATTTAATTGATCTTCCCCAGCAATCGTTAAAAGTAAACGTAATGTTGTTTGGCGTACAACGGGAGCAAAGACTTCATCATAATCCACGCCATATTTTTAATTAAATCCCTGAGCTACTAATCTAGCCTTATATTTTGAAATGACACCATCTGCATTCCTTTTTATTTTATAAATCCACTTGCAGCCAATTGATGTACGACCCTTAGGAATATTTTGCAACTCCCATGTGTTGTTCGCTTGTAGAGAATTAAATTCATCTTTCATTGCATTTAAATACAATTCCTTGTCGCTTCTTTCTAAAACTTTTTGTAGGATTTTGGCTCCGATAAATCTGTTACTTTATTTATTTTGTATCTTTCTGGAAGTTTTACTTTCGTTGTTCTCGTAGATCTTCTAAGGGTTGATTGTTCATCAATAGATACTAAATCATTAACTTCATTTTCCGTCTCTTGAATTGATTCTTCATCAGTAAGTGTAATTGGAGAGTTTGCACCTAGTTTTGTGACAAAAAACTCTTCATCACTTAATAAATTAACATCAGGTTGTACTTCCTCATCATCATTTGTAAATTCTTGTGGATGTAATGTTACATTATTTTATTGTTGTGCATTAATTTCTGTGATTTTATTAGAAGGTTTAATAATATCTATATAAATTTCATTATTTTGAATTATATCTCTATTGTTATTTCCAAACTCAATTACTTTATAATCTCTACTAATAATAATTTTATTTGTACTTTTATCTAAAAATCGCAATGCTTTTGATTGTTCCGAATAGACTACAAAAGTTAATTTCTGAGCTTTTTCGTCTAATTTCTTCCTTTTTTCTTTAGGAATATATACAAGTGCTTGACATCAAAAAATAAAAAACTCACCCAAATCTGATTTCTTACCTTCCCAAATATCTAATGGAATGTGTTTAGTAGTTTTGGTTAAAATGCGATTTTGTAAATAGGCTGCAGTAATTGCTGCTTCTTCCCAATAGTATTTTGACATATCTGCATCAATCAGCATACAACGAATCATTTCTACAATATATCTATTACGCCTCTCAGCTACACCATTTTGCTCGGGATCGTAGGGTACAGTAAATTGTTGTTTTATACCCCGGCATCTACAAAATATGTCAACTTCTGAGTTCATATATTTACCACCGTTGTCTGATCGTATAACCTTAGGATATTTATTGAATTTGGTTTTTATAGCTTCACAAAATTCTTTTAGCTTTGTTGCGACTTCTGATTTATATTTCAATAGTTTGTAATGTACTTACTGTAATCATCGATAAATTAAACAAAATACTTTTTACCACCAGGAGTTGATATTTCCATAGGTCCACATACGTCACTATGAATAAGTTCCATTACATCTTTAGTTTGATTAATTGAATTCTTTGGGAAAGGATTTTTCGATAATTTTCCTTTTATACAAACTTTACATATTTCTTCACATGTACATTTTTTAGGAACTTCATTATCTATGCCACTCATGAATACATCTATTTTGATTTACATATAATACATGTTGTTTATGTGATTGAATATTCAGTTTATATAGCCCATTTTCTAAATAAGCAGTTGCTATAACATCATTCTTGTGTTGTATTTCACAAACATTTTTATAAAATATAATGCGCAACCCTTTTTCAGTTAACTTCTTTACCGAGAGGAGACTACTTTCTATATTGGGTACGTAGAAAACGTCATTAACTTGAATATTTTGTATACTACCATCACCTTTCACTACTTTCAAAACACCAGAACCTTTACCGTACGTTTTCATCTCATATCCATTTGCTACGGTGATTGTTGGTAAAAAAAATTATTTTGATTACAAATGTGACTAGTGGCTCTAGAGTCAACATACCAATCGGGTGAATCATTTTCACCAACACGCGGCTTTAACCTTTTTTTGAGGTTCCCCTGTACCTTTAAAATAGAAATTTCAGCATTTACTATAATATGTTTTTGAGACATCCGCCTAGCTTCTGCAATTAATTTCTCTTTAACTATCGATAGAGAGGGTATTCCATCACTTCTTGCTTCCAGAGTTGTAACTAAAACATCGTACGATTCCGGTAAACTACGAAGAATCATAGCAACTTCCCATTTTTCAATAAGCTTTTCTTGGTTGTCTACAAAGTTATTCTTACTTCTATTGTAATTTCTTTTCCTATCATAATTATTCTGTCTTTGTCCATAATATAGTATGGCGTTTTGTTGACCTGTTGCCTCGGTGCAACTGTTTACAAACTTACTAACAGCTTCGTTCATACTGTTAAATTGACCTGCTTCCATGATAAGTTTTACTTTATCAATTGTGCAGTTTTTAGTAAGTGCCTTTACGGCAACCTGCGTCGAATATTTGCTTGCTAATTCGCAAGACAAGCCATCCGATATATACGCGTTTTCTAATGATTTTGTAAGATTTTCTATCTCTGTACAATATGCATTTGCTGTTTTATTATTTTGTCTTATGTACATTATTTTTGCTGATAATACTTCCACCGATTCTCCCTTAACAGTGTTATTCAGTTTGCTAACAATTTCTGCTATGGTCGCTTCATTGCCAATTAAATTTCTAGCAGTTCCTTTTAGTTTAGTTTTTATAAGAGACACTGCTGTGGATTCGTGGCTTCCCTTTATTGAGTCGACCAAAGCCAATGAATCAAGAAAAGATCTTAAGTTTTCAGATTTTCCATCAAAATCTGTAATTAGCCTTGAGACTGAATTCAAAAATTCCACTACTGTTTGCGACATTGTTTTATCTGTTCTTGATTCTTGCTGTGAAAAACTATGTTTTATAAATACCTCTTCATGCAAATTTTCTGGTAAGTCAATTTTTATATCCTTTCTAATGGCAACTTTAAAAACTCTTTCTTTTAAATCGAGAAAAAAATCCTTCTGCCGCAGTTTGATGTGCTTTAGTTAGTCTGTTATAATTTACGTTAAGTAATACTCTTATATCCTCAAAACAACGTAGCAAAGTTTGCATATGTTGGTGAATTGTTTCTTCCTTAGTTGGTCTATCAATATTTAAACATTTGTAAGATCGGTCAAATTCATTTCTAATTATTCTAACCCTTTTTACTATATCCGAACACTCCATCTATACTCTATCCAAATCGTTAGCTCGGCTTGTATATTTCTTCTTTAATCTTTTATTATGTAAGGCGTAAAGACGCAACAATGTATTTAAACCTATTAAAACAGTTGTTATTATTAAACAACATTCAACTAATTCAAGATTTGTATTTCCCTGTACTACCTCTACTTCATTGACCACATTGGCCAAAGGATTTTCTATTTTGGATTGGTGTTTTCCCACTACAAAGGACCTTAAAAAAAAATTTAATTGAGCTTGTGAACTTAAATATTCTATATATTGTTTTTATTATTCATTATTCTTAAAATTATTTATATGTATAAAGTAAAAAATATTTGCCAAATGGCGGTTAACGCCTACTGACCTAAATGTGCAACTGAATGCACAATATCTATTATTATTATTATTTTATATATATATATATATATATATATATATATATATATATATATATATATATATATATATATATATATATATATATATATATTTTTTTTTTTTTTAATGTTATGTTTTTAATAGAAGATCGATTCTATCGATCTTTTCCCACATGGCCGACGCCTGGTTCCAAGGAGGTGGTGGATCCTGGTTTATTAGTTGGATCAGGACTGCCCTTTCTCTTCTTAACGTTGTCTTAAAACCACCCCTTCGTTTTGGTTTCGTTGTTGGTGGTATCTTTGTTAGGTTTTCTACTGGTTTTTCCTTCTTTTTAAAATACTCATCCAGTGTTATGGCTCTTGGGCCTGGTGTACCCATTCTGTACCTTGGCCGTACAGACTTCTGACGGAGCCTTAGCTGTCCGCCAGGAACCACAATTTTGCTTTTGGGTGCCCTTTTATTTTCTGGCACTCCAAAAGACTTTTTATAATAAAATAATTGCCTTTAGGTGCTTTAAAACAGCACTCCCAAGGTCTTTTTATTCTTTTTGGGTGCTTATTATTTTTAGCACTCCAAAAAGGCCGGCAGGATCGCCATATAGTATTAAGCAATTAAAAGATGTTTAAGTTAAATCTTAATTCTTCGCAAGAGCTATATTACAGCTCTCTTGTGTTAAGCGAAGTGTGTCTTTATTGAAAAAGTTCTTAGATTATATAGTAATTAATTGCTTACACAGCATTATTCATAAAGTGGATAGTGTAACAATTGGACAGAACATTGAACGCAAGAAACACATACAAACAAAGCCACGATCAGTAAAATATTTAAAGTATTGACTGTTTTATCGACGTTGTAATATGATATTATTTTTAATCGCTTTTTTCAATATTCTGTCGGCATAAGCGATACATGTTTTATGCAACACCATACTAGAAAGGCTTGTAATTTCTTGTTGAATCATGTTTAAATATTTTTCCATATCGCCATATTCATCTAACTGCATTTGGCAAATTTTCTTCATTACAAATACACATTGACTGAAAGAATGATGTTCAAAATGATTTTTAATAACCATCCATGATCAGTGTTACCGTTTGGCGACTTTAGTCGCCAATTGCCCCTTTTTTAACCACCTGGCCACTTTTTTGGCCCCTTTTTTAAATGGCGACTAAATGGAGGCTTTTTAACATTATGTGTTGAATAACGAGAAACTAAGTTAGTTAAAATATATCGATCCATTTTATATTAAATTAAAGAAATAAGTTAATTATTTTGAGATTATTTCACAGTAAGTGTTAAGCCCCAACCACTCAACTAAAAATCATCGTATCGCAATCAGATGTTTCAATCTGCTTTATGCAGATGTGTGTATGTAGCTATTGACACAAAAATTCCAGAAAATCTAGAACAAAATATCGCAGAAATCTACAGAAAATAGATTTTTACGTAGCTGCGTGAGTTTTTAACAACCCTGTAGTTTATTTTGTTCACAAAATAACCGAAAAACAGGGTTGTTTACACAATGAATGTTCAAAAACATATAATACGCTTACTTTTGTTGACTGGGTGTACAAAATGTTTCACGCTACTTTTCTTCATTCTACTTTGCGTCGCAAAGTTGACTGGTTGGGTCATTAGAAATAGCCGCGGAGTATTGTTAAGTGGACTGAAACTGTTAGTTACTAAAAACAAAAATGAAGTCATCATATGCCGAATTTTTTTGGACTGAATTGAGAAAATAAAGAACATATACGATGAATACTTATATCCAAGGTTATATTTTTACATTCCTCATAGCAATCCCTCGGTGGAACGTGTTACTTTTTTTTTTCACTAAATTATCAATAATGAAAAATAGTTTGTCCAACATACTTAAGTCAATACTTGCGGATCCATACGTTTAGTCCTAAATTGGTTCGAAGGAGAATTGAAAGACTGATGTAAGAGTGAAGATCTTGTAAAAAAGTACAGAAGTGTAGAGAATTGTATGTCAACTATTTTTGTGAAAAAATCTTTAATTTTGAAATAAAAATATATTTTTATAAAATAATTTAAAATAAATTACTTTGTTAGTAACAGGATTGGATTTAGTAGTTCTTCTTAAAACATAACATTTTTTGATTTTGTTGTTATCAAATAAACACATTTAAAGGAGCTTTTTTTAGGTTTTAAAGCAGTTGGCCCCTTTTTTTTTTCAAAAAATCCCCTTTTTGGAGACTTTTTATTTTGAAATCCCCTTTTTTGGACACTTTTTAAAAATTCTCAACGGTAACGCTGTCCATGATTCTTTAGCACTTGTCACATCATTAATAAGATAAAATAAATTATCATCAATCATCAAATAAATGGATGCCTTAACATTTTCATCCTTTATTTGCCAAGCGGCATCTATTTCTAATGGCTTTTCATCACGTACGACACACCACGTATCATCTCTAATTAAAACACATTCTCCCTTCCTTTTCCAAACTTGACAATTATTACTGTTCAACTTCTGGAAAGATGATTTAAAATCTTGAGACATTATGTGTCCTGGGCCCATAACCTCTTGGCGCAGCTCAAAATAATTAATTCGATTTTATTTAATAAAAATTAAATAGATTTATTTAAAAACAATATGTATTCACAAAGAAAGAAAAATTCATAATGAAAAAAAATATTTAATAATAGTTTGAATAAATTTTCAAAGAATATTAATTTAAAAAACAAACTGATTAATTTATCAAGTAAAATTTTAACTTCAACACATCGGGGCGAGACCACAGAATCTCAAATTTGGACACCTCAGGTATACATTTTTTATAAAAATTTTATACCCGAGGACTCGTCCCCTGTTTATTTATATGGTCCGAGTGCAATACTTAAACTTGTCTACTTCTCTGCTATCATCACGTAAAATTTCTTGGAAATCGGAACAGCCGTTCCGAAGTTCCATAATTATTTCCATTTAATTTTTTGAATCGCACAATGTGCATCGTTGCCACTAAAAATCACGATAAAAAATATATATTTTTCTTATTATTAAAAAAAAATATATATACCAATTTTATAATGCAGTTCTATAGCAGTAATATTCCCGGCATATATAAGTATTGAAACGTTCTTTTAGTTAGCGTGGATTAAATTAGCGTGCCATTAACCAGTGTCAAATTGTGTTGTGCAAAAGTCGTGAAACCAATTTTAAAATTTTGCAGTTTTTTTACTAGGGATTTTACGCCGTTTTCTGTATTGCAAAACTTTAAGTGGAGCTAAATAGCTCTTGAAATTATGCATTATTTGACATATTTCTCGTTAATGTGCCCTCAACAGAAATGCTGTAGGAGGTAACCAAACTTGAGGACAAAAAATGTGAATTGCTCCAAAAGGAGCCTTCTTCGCGAGGCACACTCGCATCATTATTTCAATGAAGCTATAGTATCGCGTTATCAAAGATGGTTTCCAAATTATATTTTAAAATCATTGTGGCATTTGAAAATATTGATTTGCTAAAAGTATATAGTTGTTTTTAAAATATCAGAAATTTTGCATATTTTGTTAAGCGGATTTTGACGTTTTAAGTCAATTTTAATATTAAATAAGTTCTTGTGCTAAGTTTTACTTACGCAAAAAATATGATTTCACTGAAAATATTCAACAACGGTTTTCATGGGCTAAGAACGCGATGTTTTTAGTTAAACATTAATTGTCGAGGCACACCCAAGGCGCTAATTGAAATTAGAGATGATATATGCCAATCTGTAGCTGCTTTAATACCCTATAACAAAACCAACATGGCATTCGAATTCGAACTTTAGAGATTTGAGTAAGTGCAATTAAAAAATTTATATAAATGACATTGTCTTATGACATGTTTAAAAAAAAAAAAAAAAAAAAAAATGGATTTTGCAATAAATGGATGAATATGAACAAGGCTACATCACTTAAAAAACACTAGAAAATCGCGATATTTTTAATTTACATTTTAGATAAAGCATTGTAGAATACATAAATGCAACAATTTTTGATTTAGGATTATAAATAGAATTTTGGCAATTTTTTAAAAAAAATTTATCGTAAACCGCCACAAAATTGATGCCGTTCGGTAAAAGCCATTCACGCGAACAGATTTGTGTTCCACTGGAGCCAAAGAATATTGGTACTAAATATTGTTGATGGTTCATTAAAAAATTTTATAAATTTTTTTGAACACCAAAAGTAAACGATTTTGAAGAATTTCCCATATAGTTTTTTTTTTTTTTTTGTAAATAGAGATAAGGAGATATATATTCCCATCATAAATTTCTTATAAATATAATAAGTATCATACATATATTATTTACCAGCAGTTTTGATGATGACAATAACTCCCATATTGACATTATTCTTTACTATGTCAAATTACTTGGCAGTATCAATTTTTTACATCTCTGGGTCACTTGAATTTACGCTGCAATAGAGCATATACATCTAAGTATTGTATTTATTTAATACAAAAGAGAGTGATTTAGTGATTTAACTGTCCCCATTGGGACTTTCCAAATAAAGACAATTGGTTGCATCTTGTCACGTTACGTGATTTGTAACAAATTATCATGATTCTAGTAAAATCAACGTAACCTCGCGGTCATTACGTTTTCTGTTTTCTCTAGTGTAAGATTGTTATAATTCAAGTGAACATTGTTGTGGTAACCCAAATCAAAATTCTATTTGTTTGCGGTTATAAAATAGAGTTCGTGTAGGTATGACAATTGCCGATTTTCTTGAGAAAATAAACATACAAAAGCTGATTTAATGTATCAAAGAAGAAAAAGAGGTGTGTTAAGAAATATTAAAAAATTAAGAAACATATGTTTTTTATGTATCTGGTGATCAAAATATGATATTTCTATTAACCCTTATGTTTAAAAATACATACATATATTCAGGCGCGGATCCAGCCGGACCGTTTGGGGGGGGAAATTTTTTTATTGTCACTGGAAAAATTATGTTTTTATATATAATTCTTGAACTATGAAAATTTAACCAATCATTTTTTTTTTTTTTTTTTTTGCCAGAAAAACTGGTTATTTATAATTAGGACAAGTTTTTCAAGCTTTTCGCTTAGAAAGTAAGCATTTGCATATTTCAAAAAATTCACAAAAAATGCTTATATTTTAAATCTTTGCATAAATTTGCATATAATGGAGATAAAATTTAGTTTTCTTAACGAAAAAAAAATTTTTGGCGATTTTTTGGATTTCAATCAAATGATTTCCAAAAAATTTTTTGTTATTATTTTGAGTACATTGTAAATACTGCAAAGATTTTTATAAACATCGAAATCTATTAGATATTGAAAGTTAAAAATTCATATTTGTGCATATTTTTTACACATTAATGTATAAGAATGCATAAATTCGTTGGTTTTCGTGCTATTTCAAGCGCATATTTCAATTTTTTTATGCATATAAAAACTTGCCCTGTTTATAATTATTATTATTTTTAATTAGAAAAAAATGCAACATTATAAATATGTATTGAAATAAACATTTTTCAGGGAATACTGAATGGATTTTAATTACGAAAGCTGTGTTTTTACTTTTGTGTTACTCCTGAATAATTCAAAATAAAACAATTTAAATAAATAATGCATCATTGAAAAAAAAAAAAAAAAAAAAAAAAAAACATAAAAAGCTAATCTATTTAAATCTAATAGGATGTCAATCACACTGAACTATCTCATCGTTAAGTGAGAAATAAATTTTTTTTACTTAGATGTAAAATTTGAAGTTAATCTGATAACACCGAAACAAGTATTCAATAAACAAATGTATAACTTAGTAAATAACATTGCATAAAAAAAAACTTTTTTAAATTTTCAAATCTCACCAAAATTATTATATCAATTACTAAAAACTACAAAAAATTAAAAATAGAAAAAAAATCTAAGAAAAAATGTATTAAATCAATCAAGTAGATGATTGAATGAATTAAACATTTAAATGTGAAATAAAATCTTATTTAAATTTAATTTTTACTGGAATATATTATATGTTAATTGAAAAATATACGGTAATAATTTTTTCTGCAAAGAGGAGCCCGTGAAGAAAATCTAGTTAAAATTATCTAAATAAATTACTTTATAAAATTTAATACTATTTCATTCGGAAATTTTTAAATTTCATAAAATTTGTTATATATGAACAAAATAAGTACTTTGTTTTCATTTGATATCTGCTACAAGTTTATATTCTTGAGTACATCACTAACCAATATTCGGGAAAATTTGAAAAAACAATTTTGAGATTAGTTGCTGAACTAAAAACCTCGGAATTCCCTAAATTTTGGGCAAATTTAAAAATTTTTTAAATGATTAGGAAGAACGATTTTAACTATATTAAAATACTTTAATATTTTAAAACTCCAACAATGATGGAATTTTCTCTTTAAGATTGAACATACGTATTTCTTTCTTAAGTCTTAATAATATTTTGTTTACAATAAAATGAGATATCAATATTTAAAATTCAAAAGCTCAAAAATTTTGACAACAAATGTTTCATAAATTTTAAGCAAATCTTAAGCAAAAAACTAAATCTCGCTATGTGCACAACAAAATAATCATTATTCTTGAAAATTTAAACAAAAAATCAGATACAAGGAACGACCGAATAAAAGTTTTAATGTAATCTTTAAAACATGTTCTATCGAAATCCTGAATGATTTTTATATTTTTGATTTTAATTAAAAAAATCAATATTAATGATTATATTTGATTTTTATTTTTTTTTTTTTACTCACAATATAAAACTTAACAATGAAAACGTAACTGTTACGCAATTTTTAATAAAATACATTTCTCATCAAATTTTTTATGAAAAATCCGATTTTTTTTACTAAATATCGAAATTTTTTTCACAAATCAAATTTTTTATTAAAAATCTATTTATTTTATTAAAGATAAAATTATTTGCAATAAATAAATTTTTTTACTAAAAGAATTTTTTTTATATTTTACAGTTTAATTTCTCATGTTGTTTTATATTGTGAGCAAAAAAATAAAAATCAAAAATAATCATTAAAAGTTGAGCGAAAAAATAAAAATCAAAAATAATGATTATTTGTTGAGTTTTATTTTAAAATTCATAATCATTACGGTGCCTGATGAAAATTGTTCACAAAAAGTAAAACAACTCTTCAGGAAAGTAAAAGAAAAACCAATTTATTTTCTTCAGTACAATTTTTAGAATGATTAATAAACTAAAATAATTTTTTAGAGATTTTTCTTGAAAAATTTCAACTTTTATTACTTTATTTATAAATTAAATCTGTATAGTGAACCAAAATTTCCATCATATGTAAAATTTATAAAATCTAGAAAAAATATTATATTTTGTGTAAAAAATCTGGGAAAAATTTTTGTTATTTAACTTTTATTACATTTTTTCTGTGAAAATGCTTTTGTTTATTTTTGATATTTAAAAATTGTTTCGTATAAAATTTTGAAAAGATTCGGATTTATAAAATAAAATTTATTTTTCATGAAGTCGAAATTTTTAAGTAATATTAAAACATTAGTTAATGTAAATTCAATATGACTGATGAAATTAGCACTTATACAATCATTTTTTTATTAACATAAAACTTTTAAATCGTATGTAAAGTTTATGCTTGAATTTAATGAAAAAATATGGGAATTGCACTTAATATATTTTTCCTAATTTTAAAAACCTATTTATTTACTTAAAATTTTGAAGGAAAAATAAGATAAATACTTTTTTCTAAACATAGTTTGGCCGCTCTTAGACTTTATTGAAGATAAATTCATTCTGCCTTCTTTTATTTTCACTAAAGAAAATTTTTCTTAAAGAATTTTTATTTTTTCTTTTTTATTATAAAATTTTTAATTTTTCTTAGTTCGAAAATCCATTTTGGGGGGGGAAATTTCCGATTTTCCCCCCCCGTGGATCCGCGCCTGCATATATTACACAGGGAAATACTGATTCTTTGGCACGGAGCTTATTAGTCAATTCGGATACACGATATTAATTAGTACTAAGCCTCTAATCCACTTTTTTTTTAAATTAACTCTAGTTCTCGCGATAAATCGCGATTTGTAAAATTAAGGTGGTTGCACCATATATTGAAACATATCTCGAAAACGAATTGTCTGATTTTATTCCAAGCAACATTAAAAAACTCGAATTGAAATTATTTTTTAGTATTTCTTACATTACTTTTTAATACGATCAACAGTTATGGAGATATTAGGACCATTTTCTGAAAAAAATTGAAATTTTCAAAAAATCTTAACAATTTTTAAATGTCAAAACTGAAAATTTTTATTGTTTAATCAAAAAGATAATTTTGTTGCAAATAAAATGAAACATATTTCAATAAAATAAGTGCCTAAATCTGGATTTTATTCAATTATTCAAAAAACTCATCAACAAGTTTCATAGAAAAATTAAAAAAATAAAAAAATGAGTTTGTGATTTTTTTTTTAATCTTTTTATGTAACTTGTAAAAAAAAATTTTTAGAAATGTTGTATAAAATTTCAATTTTTAAAGAAAATGGGCTTAATACCTTTATAACGGTCGACCGCATTAAATAATAATATAAGAACAACTTGACGACAATTTTAATTAGAATTTTTTAATATTTTTTTGAACAAAATCAAACCTCCCTAATTTCACAAATCGCGTTTTATCGAGAGAAATGGAGTCAATTCAAAAAAAAAAAAAAGTGGATTAGAGGCCTATATGCGCAATAAAAATGTTTACTGTAGCCTTATAAAAAAAATTGTTTACGATTTTTTATGTCATTTGCAGTAAAAAATCAGCAATTGTATGCAAATTACAAGTGCTTCCTTTTTAAAATCATTGTGAATAAATTTAAGAAAAGGAATTTCCAAAGGATTGAAGCCATCTATATATGAAGAATTTTGTGAAGGTATAAGGACGTGTTGAATATGATCATCTAAATTCAGGGAGTTACCTGAAATTTGCCAAAAACTAATGAACGAAACCAATAGAATTATGTAATTTATTGATAAAATGTTCGAAATGTATTACAAAAAGATAATAAATGTTCTCCAAAAGTCATAAAAGTTGCTAAAGAAAAACATAAAATTAGCAATTTTTATGATTATACATAATTACTGTTAGTACCCAGGAAAAATTGTATTAGTTCTACAACTAGTTCCAGAACACATGAAATGAAAATAGAAATTGTCACCTCCAGAACTAGTTCTGTGGAAGTGTTACCTAGCCAGTACCCATTCTATGGAACTGTTCTAGAACTAGTTCTTTAATCAGTGATTTTTGTTCGAAATTGTCACATTCGGAACTAGTTCTATAGAAGCATTAGATAACGGTTTCAGAAGCTGTTTTTTATTTTTTATTCTAATGGGCTATTTCCTAAAGGCCACTTTTGAAATAAATTTAATTTTGTAAATACTCTTCTTTTAATTTTTGAAATTTTTTTGTACAAGTACTTTAAACCGTTCTAGAAAGTTATTCGAGAACCACTAATTTTGTCTCAGAAGTGATGTCAAAGTCATACAGAATTAGTTCTTAAGCACTATTTCTCTAAAACATTTCTTAAAACGAATTTAGAATCAGAATAAGGTTCTATTCCATTAGTGTCAGAATTGGTTGTGATACCACTAGTTCTGAGGATGTTATTAAAGAATCTGAAGTGGTTCTGATTACAGAAGTTCTAGAACTAATGATTTTAGAATGTGTTCTAAAATTTTTCCTGGGTATGTTTTTTATGTTTATTCAAAATATTAAAATATACGAAAGCAACTAGTGAAATGCACATTAGATTATCCATAAAATGTATGAATTTTACAAAAGTTTTGATTTTGCTTTCTCCACTGTCAGTTTCTGGTAGATGGGGTAAACATTTTTAATGGATTTTTTTAAAAGTCCCTCGTTTTAGTATGGGCCTATCCCGTTAGCAATGGTTTTTATGATTTTGTAGAGCAGAATTTTTAGTTTTTATAAATCTATGCGTTTTGTCACATTTGCTTAATATATTAGCGTAAATTAACCAAAATCTGAATATGGGGTATCGATTTTTTTCTTATTATACAAATATTGGTACTAAATGCTGGATGTAGCATGACATTTTTAATCATTACAGCTAGTATTTTAATATTGTTACTGAATTAAACAGTCACTCGAAATTTAGGTGTTGCCGATTAAGCAAAAATCATGGAATTTGACATGTTAATATTCTTACATATAAACAACAACTTTTTTATTTCCTCTACTTTATAAATTTGTGATATATATTAAAAATAGATAACAATAATTTGCACATATACTTATATGAGTAGAATTCATAGAATAACGGAATATAGTTTTGTTTCGATTCCATCTTAAATATTTTTTGTCTGTTGCTGTTTAGTTTTCTTTCAAAACGAATAATTATGCAATTTATTTGATAATTTACCTCTACTGAGGGTACATGACATAATAAAGGTTAATTAAAAGTAAACCTTTTTGTTTCCGCATCGCCTTGTTTTTAACACTTAAAATATAATTTTTTATCTCAGTTTTAATGTCTTTATCAAGAAGTACATATATGGTATTTAAATATTTACTTAAATACAAAGCTTTATAAACCAGTTACTTCCATTCTACATTTAGTAATTCCTCATCATCACTTGCTGTTTTAGTTTTCAATTTTTACGAATAATAATAATGAAAATTATTACCTATTTGCGAGCTGTTGTTAAAAATGTTTTATGTTTTCAATATATTTCGCCGATTTTTAAGGCAGAAGAAATAAAAAAGTTGTTTATATGTAAAAATATTAACATGTCAACTTTTATAATTTTTGGTTAATCAGCAACACCTAAATTTTGAGTGACTGTTTAGTTCAATAACAATTTTAAAATCCTCGCTGTAGTGATTCAAAATTTCATGCTACATCCGTCCAATATTTATACAAAAAGTAAAAAATTGATACACCAAATTCAGATTTTGGTTCATCTACGCTAATATAGTGTCGATTAAAAAAACTACAAATCCTGCTCTACAAAATAATAAAAATCGTTGCTAACAGGCTAGGCCCATATTAAAACGAGTGGCATTTAAAAAAATCCATATAAAAATTTTTATTTTGATTGCTTATAACATCACAACAAGTTCTAGTAGTCTAAAAAATTATACGTCAAAAATGTCTGCATTTTATTCTGAATAAAAAAAGCTTATATAGTTTTTTTTTTTTTTTTGCAAAATTTTAAATTAAGGAGTTATAGCACAATAAAGATATTAGTTACTTTTAAACCTTGTTTAAGAGAAAGATCAAAGTCGACTGATCGGTTTATTACCGATCGAACCCATTTTTGCACACATATTATTTTTTTTAACCCCATCTACCAGAAACTGCCGGTGAAGCAAAAAAATTAAAAATTTTGTATTCATAGGTAATCTAATGCACATAGAAACCAGCTTATCCCCACAACAATAAATTTAGTTTTTAAAATATTTTTTTTTTTTTTTTCCAAATTAGACTTGAGAATTAAGCTCGAAAAATCCACTTAAATAAACTTTTAATATTCTCACTTAGGTTAAAATTACAATGAACATTTTATTAATTTAAAGGTATTAAATTATTCTTTTAATTTGGACTTTAGTCACGACCATATACTAGTGTTGACGGCAAATGTTAGGAAAAAACATTGTGAAGAAAAATGTTCTCTTTAAAGAAATTTTATCATAAAACGCATTTTTGATTTATTGCCAAAGGTCTCCATATAGTTGCCCTTATGTGTGATGTCAATGGAAAAATTCGATAATTTATACGAAAATCAACAAAAAAGAAGAAATTTTATGACATTTAAATTATAATTGTTATGTTGAAAGGAAATTACAATTGTCCGTTCTTTCTTCTCCTTTTTTTAAATCATTACTATGAAATTTATTATATTCTTAACAAGATCGCCCTAAACAATTATTGCCTAATTGAATATGTGATTTTTTTTTTATTACATAATAACTAATATTACATAATCAAAATATTTTTTTTTTTTTCCTTTTTCTCTTAAGTTTAAATAAATGTCATTTTGTTTTAACTGTAGTAAAAAATTTATTCAATAAATGTTTTACCATTTAAAATTAATTCTTATAAAAATAGCCTAAGATTGTTTCCGATTGTGTAACTTTTGGTTTGGCAACTAATTCCGATGTACGATTTTATATGGTTGATTTTGACTGAGTACAATTTCTTACTTGTTTAATTAAATATTTTTCTATAAAAAAAATCGGATGCTACCAGTAAGCGTATTGGACAGTTGCTACATTTTCATTGTCACTAATGGCAATGATGGTATCAACAGCAACAAAATCAATTACAATGTCTGTATATATGCATTTGTGTATACAACTAACGATTGTAATTTGAACCCAAGTGTCAAAACCATTAAAATAAAAACAACGGTTATTACAACATTAACAGATATGACACAGTCATCTGTTTGCATCTTTGTAGAGCCTGCATATGTGTATATACAGTTATGAACAAAATTTTTCACATTGTTGTTATGAATACATTTTTTCTTGTTGTTATGAATTAATTTTTTCTTGTTGTTAAACCACATTTTGTTTTTAAACCATATTAATATTATTATTCCCATAACAATAAAATGTTACAAATAGAAATTGTCACAGTTGAAAAAAAAAACCAGAAATTATGAATAAAATTTACATTTGTTCATAAATTTTATTTGTTTAAAAATTGTATTTTTATTAATTAGAAAATGTTTGTGTGTGAAATTTTTAATTAAATAAAAATTTTATGAAAATATTTTGCAAACGGAAAAAGGCCATATGAAAAAATACAGTAAAATAATATGTGAACAGTGATGTTTAAACTCATTGTGTTTTTCAAAAACAAGTCAAAAACTAATGTGTGTGAACATAATAATAGTGTTTGTTTTTCAACTAATAGTCATATACTTTATATTTGAATAAATATATACAAAGTTTGGTTACATTCGGGGTTGATTTAAACAATATGAGGTATTTTAACAACTATTATTATTATATAGCTGCACATGTTATGAGTAATTCTGAATAGGTTTAAAATTTGTTGTAGGAAATCATATAATACAACTGAATCAAAATATGATGAAAATGCATCACAATATGAGCAAATTTTTATCACAATGTGATAAAAATATATCATAACGATATGAAATATTTAAATGCAAAATACAAAATTATAATATGAATGTTAAACTATTTTACGATTAAAATGTTAATATTTACTATTATTTATGAAAATATAAATATTTAAAGCAATTACATAATCCAATCATAATATGTTGCTCTTCGATTATGTTTACCACAACCATATTTTCTCTCTGCGTGTATCATTTAATTTTATTAACGAAACTGCAACATAAAATTGAAGAGAACAATTTAATTATTTTTAAACAATATTTTAAGACCATATGTGTATAGATGCGATTCTACCCGGTTTTTACCCAAATATTGGGTAAATACCGGGTAAATTCCCGGTATTTTCCTTTTTTGGGTATTTATTTGGGTATTTAAAAATAAAGAATAAAATCTGGTTCTGGCTATCACTGATATGCATTTCATTTCAAATTTGACATATGTTTTTATATCTTTAACGTCACATTTATATTAAATTCGAAAAAGCGAATTAAAACACAATTAAATTGAACAAGATTTTGGAAAAGGTATGAGTTTAATAGTGGAGCTGGAATTAGTGAAGTGAAAGAATAAGTTTGAGTCTTTTTTAGGATTAGTTATGGGAAGACGTAAAAATGAAGAAATATGGAAACATTTTGCAACACAGCAGCAACACAGCAACACAAATTCCGTTATTTGCAAGTACTGTGACAAGGTTTATAAATGGGCAAATGTTAATAAAATGACAACGCATTTAATAAAATGTGTTAAATGTCCAGTTATGGTAAAGAGAGATATTGAAAAGTTAAATCCAGGTGAACAGGCGACAATTTCAACTGAAAATTCAAATCAGTCCAGTGATATTTTGATCTCATCAAATTCTTTTAAAGTAACAAACTCATATCAAGTTATATCTGCTGACTATAAAGAGAAACTCATTGAGAAACTGTCCAAGGCAATTATTGTATCTGGTGCTTCATTTGCAGTTGTTGAGCATCCGCTCTAGGTAGATTTTTTTAAAGAATTGCAGCCTTCATTTAAATTGCCAAATAGAAAAGCAGTTTCCGGTAAATATTTAAACAAACACTATAATGAAATGTCAAACGATATTACTGCACAACTGAAATCATCAAACTACTTACATCTGCAATGTGACGGATGGAGTAATATTCGTAATGAAGGTGTGATAAATTTTCTAATCTCAAAGCCAGAGATTGTTTTTGTTCGGAGTTTGGCAACAGAAAGCAACAACCACACTTCAGCATATCTAGGTGAAGAAATTATAAACACCATGAAGGAATACGGTATACAAAGGTTCGTAGTTTTAATTGGTGATAATGCAAGAAATATGCAAGGTGCATTAAGGAAGTTAAAAAAACCTATCCCCACGTAGTACCTCTTAATTGTGTAGCACATTGCCTTAATTTAGTAAGTGATGATTTCTTAAAATGCTCTACGTTAAAAACGGCATTTTTGTTAGTTATTGAGATAGTAAAATCAATAAAATACAGTCAAGTTTTGTCGTCGGTATTTAATAAAATCTGCAAAAAAAAGGGATCAGGAGAGCAACTAAAACTTCCTGTTAAGACACGATGAGGCAGCTACGTAACATGTTTAAATAGTTTGATAAAGAGTAAAGCTGCTCTTCAAGCTTTGGCTGTTCACGAAAATGTTATCCTAAAGGCAACAACAAAATCAGCACTACTAAGTGAAGATTTCTGGAATATGCTAGACTTCAATTTAAAACTGTTTCAACCGATGACGAAATGGATAGCTATTTTTGAATCCAATCAATATAATATTCATCGAGTACATTTAGCTTTTAAAGACATTCGAAATAAACTTCGAGATGCATTTATATCAATAACTGAAATTAATGATATTGAAAAACAAAAATTATTGTCCTCTTTTGATGAAAGGATGGAAATGTCCGTTAAGCCAATACATTTGGCTGCAAGTTTCCTCGACCCCAAAAGCCAAGGACATGATTTAAATTCATCCGAATATACAACAGCTATGCAGTTTATTTATGATATGAGTACCAATTTGAATACAAATGTAATGATCAGGGCAAGTTTTTCAAGCTTTTCGCTTGGAAAGTAAGCATTTGCATATTTCAAAAGAATTTCACAAAAAATGCTTATATTTTAAATCTTTGCATAAATTTGCATATAATGGATACAAAAGTTAGTTTTCTTAACAAAAACACAATATTTTGGTGATTTTTTTGGAGTTCAATCAAATGATTTCTAAACATTTTTTTGTGAGTATTTTTAGTACATTGTAAATATTGTAAAGAAAAAAATTCGAAAGCGTCAAATATGATACTTAAAATTAAAATAGTTATATTTTTATAAACATCGAAATTTATTTGAGATTGAAAGTTAAAAAATGCATATTTGGGCATATTTTCTACACATTAATATATAAGAATGCATAAATTCGTTGGTTTTTATATACATATTCATGCTATTTTTGCATATTTATGTGCATATTATACAATTTTTTCGTGCTTTTTCAAGCGCATATTTCAATTATTTTTATGCATATAAAAACTTGCCCTGGTAATGATATACCTTGCAAACTATAAAGCAAGAGAGGATTTATGGACCAAAAGTTTTGTGTGGAGTAGCATAGAAGAAATATCTCCTTCAACATGGTGGAAAAGTATTTGCGCATCCAAAGTGTTAAGCAGGATTGCGGTTCGTATATTGACTGCTCCTTGCACTTCAGCCGCCACAGAACGCTCATTCAGCACCCAAAGTTTCATTCATTCAAGAAAGCGAAACAGATTAACTGCAGATAATACAGCAAAAGTCTGCTTTGTAGCGTATAATTGGAATCTTTTGAATAAAATCATAGGAAAAATGGATACTTCTGTAAAAACTGTATCGGTTGAAGATGAAATAATTTGTTCTGACAGCGACAGTGGCTAAACATTTATATAATATTGCGTTACATTTATTATAGTTATTTAATCTTTTTTATTTATTTTCCAATTACCTTTAACATATTTTTATTTGCAAAATAAAACATTTTTAATTGATCACATCAATGCTTTTCTTTAATTTTGGTTTATAATTAGATAAGAAACAATTATTTTACGGAAATAAATCTGTAATTTTTTTCGAACTATGTATTCTTCACCAAAATTCCTATAACATAATTTATACCCATCTTTTGGGTAAATACCCGGGTATTTACCCATATTTACCCAATTTACCCATTTTACCCGGTATTTACCAAATGGGTATTTACCCATTTCCCATCTATACATATGTGATAAAATGGTTGTAGTAATTTTTATTAATTAAATATATTAAATATATTCCCCAATTTGGAAATGATGGGACGGAGATTGTTTACAAATGAACAATTTGTCATTATCCACATAGTAATTTATAAAAATTTAAACATTTAGTTTTCTTCAAATGTATTTCAAGACAAAATTTGTAAAATACATTTCCATTAAAAATGGTCTTTTTATATCCTACACCAGCATTGGTGGCGTCTATGAGTTTTAACACTTATAGACGCCTTAAAAATAGATTTTTTTTACATGAGTATTAATCTGAGTGCCAAATTTCTTGAAGATACGTTTATAATTAACCATAGCTCCCATATTAAGCAATCATTCGAAAATCGCTTTCACGTGCATAAATCCCATAAAAATTTTAGTATCAACTTAATATTCGACATATATGTATACATAAATGACAACGAAAAATTTTATTAAGATCGGTCTATAATTAACCATAGCTCCCATATAAGACCCAATTTCGGGAACCACCCACAAGTGCATAAATATATGTGAATGTTAGTACCGATATAATATTATGTACTAGTATGTTTTATTTTACACTTAATACAAATATCAGTCCTAAATTGGCCCATTCCCGAATTTTGATACACGTGTAGGATACAAACTTCCCTCGTAGTTTTATGAAATGCAACACTGTGTTGCGAATTTTTTTCCCCATAATGTATTTCATTCTTTCTTCTAAACTTGTCTAAATTTTTTTAATTTTTTATTTTTTATTTTACTATCAAAAAAAAAAATATTTTCATTAATTTTTATTTGTTTTGATTAAAATTTATTATAAGCAATTAATTATTAATATTATACATATAATTTAGTATACATTCAATTACTATATCTGGTCACCTTAATGTATATGACACTATATTATTAAATTATATATTTTTCTCTCTCAGAGTAAATTTGTCAGCACTGTTTTTTTTTCTAGCTTCTGAATAAATTTCAGATCTTATGTGAGAGCAATTAAGTTTGACTTTTAGAATTTCCTGTTTCATTTACAAATTACATTCTAAGTGTTAACATTAAACAAAAATTCCACAGTCATAGTGCATGAAATAAATCTATAATAATTTTGAAAATCCTAAAAGTTTTGAAATCTTTTTGTAATATATAATATAAATTTTCCGAAAGTGTCAAAATTACGGCAATATTTAATAGCCAATTATTGTTTTTGCGAAGATCACATACATGTGACTTTATATACACTTACTAAGGTAAAAATTTGTAAAATTACCAGCTCTACAGATTGTAACTATATTGTTTTAGGAAAATATTTACTCTGCCTTTACCTAAATAGTGAAAAAGGAAAAGTGGAAAAATTAGAGGTAGATCTATACTTTATAATGTGAAATAAATCCTACTCAAGGTATAATAAAATTTAAATTATTTTTAATTTCTTTTCTTTTTGCTCATTAATTAAATTATAAGAATAAATTGTCTACTGGGTTATCTCGCATTGTCTTATTATTTTACGCATCACAAAAACAAAATCTGCACATGGTCATTTTGTTTAATATTTACTATTTCATTCATAATTTGCCTAATATTCCATTCATCATTTCGTCTGGAGTAATAATAAAAAAAAAAAAAAAAAAAAAATAGCCAAAGAGAAAGTCTCTAAAATATTAATTTATGACATTTATGAATGATCCACATCAGAGAGAAATTACTAGAAGAATAAAATAAAAGACAACAATAACATCTCATTGATAATTACAAAAATCTTTAGTCGTAAACATCTTCAAACCAACTGATTATAAATATAAAGAACAAAACAAACATACAAATAAAATATATACAGTCGAACACGGTTATAACGAACTCGAAGGGACCGACAAATTTAGTTCGTTATAAACGTAGTTCGTTATATCCGTAAAATTCTCAACAAATTTATTTGGAAACAAAATACATGTATTTCATTAAGATACTAATATTTGCAATTAAATCGTATTTCTTTCATTAAAAAATGGACTATATTTATAGATTTTATTAAAGATTTCAATATATCGGGAAGAATATTTTCCCATTCATCTGTCATTTCATTATTTTTTATTTATTTGGCGAACTAAATAAATGAAGACTTACCACAGAAATTATCCTGTGATGTACTGAGATTAATTATATTTTTTATAATCATTCAATGCATTCTTTTATTGCCGAAGTTTTATTTAGATTTTAATCCTCTTATTTTTTTATTTTTAGCTGTTTTCTATAAATGTGTATGCATTATGTTGAAAAGGTCAACAACTGTAAATATAAAATTCCTCTTTTATTTGTCCGAAAATTTATATTGAAATTAATGAAAATTATTTATATTTGTCCAATAATTTAAATGGAAATAAATAAAAGTTATTTCTGTTAGCTTTTAAATTTTTGGAACTTTTTGAAATGTGTGATTTTATTTATATAAAACAAGTATTTGTGGGAGTTCGTTATAAACGTAGTTTTTTGTATGAAAAATTCTTCTTGGGACCATAAAAATGTGTTCGTTATAAAAAAAGTTCGCTATAACCGTGTTCGTTATAGACGTATTTATTTGTATGGAAAATGTTGGTAAAAACAATGGGACCGAAGAAAAGTGTTTGCTATAGTAATAGTTCGTTATAACCGTGTTCGACTGTATATAAATAAGAACGAATTGTCCTACCTTCGTGTCACGAAAGTAGATTATGGTAAAGCAAACTATATTTTATGGTAAATTTCCAATGATTAAAGGTATTTAACGTATGAATTATAATTTGTCCCTTGTATATAATATTATTATTGTTATTATTATTAAATCAAAGATTAAATTTCAGACAAACTTTAAAAATATATTTCGTCATGACTCGCTAAATGGCCATTACAACGATCCTCATGAATCACCAAATTTGTTAGTCATCAATAAAAACAAATTATATATCATCTACCAAAGAACTGTGAGCAAATTTTATAACAATATTTTAGTATATTTTGCTTTACCAAATACAATTACAAATTTATTATATAAAACTACAATATAAAAGAAATATTTAAACCAAAACAAATTCTACTTTAATACTATATACATTTAAAAACTATTACTATAATTAGAACTATATCACAGAATTACTTTGCTATATCACAATACTAAAATTATTTAATGTATTAACATTTATACTACCTTTTTATTTTTAAAAAACTATGAATTGCTAAATATATAAATAAAAGGGAATGCATATTTAATTGACTAAAATAAATTGAGACTTGTTACATTATTTAAAAGGGGCAATTTTATTTAAAACACAAATTATAATTTAAAGCTAGGGAACAATTCACCCTCTGAGAGAAAAACATCACTCTCAAGTTAGTTTTGTTAGAAAACCTTTTGCTCATTTTAGTCTCTGATTTTATTAAGGCATGTATTTGCTATGATTGCACGTATCCATTGGGGTGCAGAACAACGCCTTGGACCGTCTGAGCTGGTCGTTCTATCTTTTACTACATGCCAACAGTACTCAGCTTTGGATAAGTTCATTAGAACTAAGCGTGCAACAACTGTTCCCATCAAGTACCACCTAATCGACTACTGTCAAATTTTGAGCAAGTGTCGTCATTCACTTTGCGTTTAACAGCTGTTCAAAACATACAACCTCGTGTATTTTTTGCAACCGCGTTTGCTCTCAATTGACCATAAACGTAAACGTGTGACAACTTCAAAGGATTGTTTGGAATTGTTTAACAGCAATCTGAATGAGTTTTTGCGGCGTTTTGTAACATGGATCCATTACTGTACTAAACAATGGGTTTCTCCGAGTGAACCTGCTCCGAAGAAGGCCAAGGTAAGCTAGTCGGCCAATAAGGTGATGGCAACAGTTAATGCAAGCGGGATAATCCACATCGATTACCTTCAAAAGGGAAAAAACAATAAATGGCGAATATTATGCTAACTTATTAGACCGATTTAATGAGGATTTAAAAGAAAACGACCCCATATGGCCAAGAAAAAAGTTCTTTTTCATCAAGACTGCACGTGTGCAGTCTCAATGGCAAAACTCTATGAATTGGGCTACGAATTGGTACCTCATCCGCCATATTCTCCGGATTTAGCCCCTAGTGACTACTTCCTATTTCCAAACCAAAAGAAATAGCTCAATGAAAAACGATGAAATTATTGACCAAACAAATGCCTACTTTATGGACCTCGAAAAATCCTATTTTTTGGAAGGGATACAAAAACTGGAGAAACGTTGGACTAAGTGTATTGAGTTAAAAGGAGATTATGTTGAAAAATAAATTTTTGTTTTGCAAAAAGCACTGTGTTTCATTCAAAAAGTCACGGACTTATTGATCCGCCCTCGTATCATATGTTCGGACTTGAACGACTATATCTTTTTTTCTCGTTAATATAGAAGATATGAAAAAAACTGCTTACATTTTCCCTTTCTAAAATCATACCATTTGTATAACAACAACAACAAAAAGTGTATGTGTGTAACTCAAATTTTTAGTTTTACCTTTTTCATAGAAAATTTGATTGATTTCATTATTATATTTTTTTTTTTTTTTTTTTTTTTTTTTTGTAAGGTCACACTTAACAAATGGCTTCGAAAAATTTTAATAATAAACCTTTATGTTAAAACTGTAAAACTCGCTTCTGAAGGTTGTTTTTCCAAAAATGTATTTATTAATGCAAAGGAAAATATACATTTTTAGGACACAATTTTGTAATTTAAGTCTTTGCAAGTGTTGAGGAAAATATGAAGCATTAAAAAGAAATAAATTACATTTGTTTTCATTTTTATAACCGTTTATTAAATCAAATGTCAATTTTCTTCTGCACAAAATTGGTCAAAATAATATTTCAACACATTTTGTTATCTAAAAAGTAAAAGAAATGTATCAAATTTAAAAAGATACAAAGAGGAAGAAATATTTGTATATTTTTATGAAATATAAAGTATTCTTTTGCATTTGTGAGAGTATTAGACCATTTTCCAAACTGTTGCTATGGGTAGAATTTTGTTCTATTATTCTTTTTTTATTAAAACTGACACTTTTTCTACTTTTATGTATGAATTTATTTTTTTTATTCTTATCTCCAAATGTAGTATTTCCTTTTGATTGTATTCATCTTACGTTAGCTGTTGCTGAATTTAAACATCAAAAATTCGTTTGTTTTGGTGAAAAGAAAAGTAAATACCTAAGGTAGGATTTGATGTTTATTTTCCTGTGGCTTTCACAAAAGCAACAAATAACAAAAGAGAAATAAATGAAATATTTTCCGTTCATGTTTTTATTTTATCATTTTTATTTTTATTATTTTTTTTTTTAACAATATTCTGCGATAAGGAAACGTACATACATACATATTTATGTATATTTATTACTCTACTACAGATCCTGGCATATTTCAAGGTGTTAAGGTTTTCCTGTATTTCATAAACATATACATAATAATGTTCGAGATATGAGAATATATTTTTATGTCCTATGGTATTTTTAAAATTAAAATAACTTTTACTTACATCAATTACCTGAGTAGGTCAACACAATAAAATATTTTGTATAGATACTCCAAGCACAAGACATTTTTTAGTTTTATTCCATTACATCTCAACTTTAATCAAAGAAAATATGCAATTTTTTTATCCTAAACCTCCATAGATGGGGAGGGTATCATGCGTTTGTGCTGATATTTGTAACACCCAAAAATATTATTCTAACACCCACCTTAATTTATACCAATCGGCTTAGAATCACTTTCTGAGTTGATTTAACGATGTTCGTCGGTCTGTCCGTCCACGTAAACTTTGAATTCAAAATACAGGTCGCAGTTTTGAAAATAAATCAATGAAATTTGACACACAGGTTCTTATAGTTCAAGAACGAAGCGTATTAATATTGATTTTGATCGGTCCATTATTTCACCTAGCCCCCATACCAATGTCCTTCCGGAAAAGGGGTTTAACTATCATAAATCCAATATAGCAATATTTGTAATAAACGATTAAACACCTATAAAAGTTTTCAAAAAGGAAATAATAGCTACACAGAAATTTTGCAAATTTACGACGTTGTTTAAATATTAATAGATAAAATTGTTTTAATTTTTTGAAAACTACTCAGTCTTCTTTAAAATATTTTGTTGCTTATATTTTCTGAGATGTAGGATAATATAACTAAATTTGTAAACATAAGTTACCAGGTTATTTGGTTATTTTGTTATTTTGTTTCATATATTATAACATTTTCAATCACAGAAAAAAGTCACCAATTAACAAATATATATGAAAATAATTCATTCAATTATAAATTTGTTTAAATTTGCACCTCTCACCAAAATGATTATATCAATTACTAAAAACTATAAAAAATACAAAACAGAAAAAAATTCCCAATTAACAAATTAATTAAATCAATCAAGTAGATGATTGAATGAATTAAAAATGTGTATAGGAAAAAAAATCATACAAAATTTATTTTTTATTTTATTTTTTCTTGAACATATTTATTAAATTTTGATGAAATATTAAACAACTGAGTTAATTGTAAAAAAGACGGTAATAATTTTTTCTGTGAATGTTCTATAAAACAAATAATACTTACAAACAAAATCAGATCATACACATTCCTTTCCCTTTCAATATGAATCGTTCTAGTACAATTTAGTCAAGCCTTGAACCAAGTCATCGTTGGGATCATTCACAATGATAACATAAACACTACTTATTTATTACTTCTTTTACAACAAATAATATTAATTATTTTCGTAAAAAAAAATCATCAATACGTTCATTGTTCTTCTCTAAAAATATATTCTAAATATTCATTCTTGTTTATTACTTTATCTTACGTTAGTTATCGGACCAGTGATGAACTTAGAGAGTAGAATAAAAATAATTACTACGGTAGTATTGCAATGAAAATAGGTATGATTATTTCGTACTAAAATGAAATATTCTATGACGAAAAGTTACTTACTTGAAATAAAAAAATTTAAACTTCCTTTTTCTGGAATCGTCGGAATTGTATAAACGTGTTGATCTGCTTTCAAAGAATATTGATAAAGCAAAATAAATCTAAATTTCTACAACACATCATATTTTAAAATTCCAGAAATTAAATAAAATTTGTTTTCTTAAATCGAATAATAAGGTAAAATTATTCAATTTTTCCGGATTATATTGGCGAAAATAATATTAATTAAATTTAAATACCAGGTAATCATTAAAAAAAAGTCTGGAGCACATGGTCCCAAATAATTTTCATAATTATCCTGTGTTTTGCATTAGACATATTTATTCGATCCACGTTAGAATTGAGGAAATCTTTAAATAATAAAATTAAAACTTTCAAATAAGGTAATTATAAATGTGCTATTCCTTAGCCACATGCTACGTAATTTGTCATTCTTTAAAATTTCATTAGAATATTTGGGAATAAAGTTTTCCCTGCAGCATAAATTGCGACAACCTGCTTTTCTGTGGTCCGAAATATATTCACCAAACTCACTTCATCACTTCTATAGGAAATCTTTATTCGCAAATCCTGGTCGGAAATAAATATTTTGTGATCATTATAATCGCAAGTTTTTTCCGAAGATCTAGAGTTGTTGCCAGGATTTGCGTCATCATACCATCACTATATGTACTTCAATTACCCAACGCATGTCATCATATGGAGTTAACAAATGAACATGTGGATAATTAAAGCAAAGATCAAAAGAAGTCAGAAATGAAAATAATGAACAGTGATAATTGTAAAGGAAGAGTGTCAAGTTGAAAAATTAAAAACTAGAATTCCATTTATAGTTTTTTAATACGAAAATAATAATTAAAATCAAACAAAAAGTATAGAAGAAGTGATAAGAAAGATTTACCTAAAAGAAAACAAAATTTGGAAAAAAGAAATAAAAAAAAGGTTTGAAGTAAAAAGAAAAAAATATTTAATATAGATAAGAAAAAAAAAATTATTATAAAAAGATAATATACCTATAAAAAAAATTAAAAAAAAAGAGAACCCTTAAAACTAATCAACACTAAATTATAAAAACAAAATCTTGGTGCGAATATAATTTGTAAGAAGATATGCAAGAATCGGGTTTTTATACATTTTAGCAACAAAATTCATCATAGATTCAATCAATGCAGTCGCTGAGGCCTCAACGTAATTCTTCATATGGTTGGTGAGTGTAAATAATTATTACAATTGAATATTTGATTTTTGCATATATTTTTTTTACAATGCAAATAAAAAAATAAAAAAGAAAACGAAACGAAAACAATTAGCAATTATGACGTCATTATTCATAATTAATAAGAAGAAGCATATTTGCTTTGGTTAATTGTATGATATTTTTTTTTTTTCTTTTCGTTTGTCATTGATTATGTTTTGATTTTATTCTTTTATCTTCATGTATCATATATTTTTTTCTTTCTTTCAATAAAATTTGTAAATTGGCACTTAAGAACTATACAATTATAATTTTTTAGTTTTATGTAGTTTTTTCATTTTTATTATACTTAATTCCAATATATAGTTTTAGTAATAAATAATTTCATAGGATTTAAAAGAGAAAGAAACTCAGAAAAAATAGAGATTTTAATTTTTATATTAACAATAATGAGTTGAAGTATTATGAGTGCTCATCATAAATATTTGAATTTAATAAAGTTTTGCATTTATACATAATATGAATTGCTAAAAAAAATAAGACTGTTCCTTGTATGGATTGATAATATGTTAGGGTAATTAAATTTGGGTTCCTGCAATTTAAAATTAAGTGCTGTTAGGAATAGGTACGTGTGGGTAAAGGAGCATAGATCTCTGAACATCTTTGAGATCAATATAATTAAAATATAGTTAATATCATTGTTTAAAAATCTCTTCTATCTAGCTGTAGCTTTGGGGCTTTTTGTTTTTTTAGCTACAGTACATGAAGCCTTAGTTAACGTAGTTTTAATTTAGCTTATTTTAGGGAGTCTATTTACAAGACTGTAATTGTACAGAAGCATAGCGGAAGGGACAAGAACCCCCCCAAAACCGACTGATCGCTAGTCTTCTCTCGTGCTGCTTTCATTATATTATTTTTTCAGAAATATTTTTGTTTCTTTGAAAATTTGCAATTATTTGTACATTACATTACATATTTTAATAAAACTCGGCACATATAAGTTCCATACAAGTCTAAATCTGTGCGCCGAATTTTATAATTGGTCTATAATTGATAATAGCTTTCATATAAACCACTATTTAGAAAATTACTTTAACGGGCATAAATGAGATTAAAATATTAGTATCAAGTTGATGTTCGACACAAATAAGTTTTATATAAACATAAATTATAGCGACACAGTGTTGCCAGAACTTTTCAGAAAAAAGTGCTAAATGACTGTTAAAAAGGTGCAATTCTTAGAAAAATGTGCTAAATTTTTAATAATGTAATTAAAATAAACATTTTTGTTATTTATGCATATATTCAATATTTTAAATTGGTTTGAAAAATTTATATGCGTTACGCACATCGTAATGGTCCTACTCTTACCTCTAATAGAACAAATCAATTCAGAATAACTTGATATCTTCATCTGTCCATACTAGGGATGCCAATCCCGAAATCCCTATCCCGAAAATAACGGGATCTTTTGAGATTACAAAATCCCGAATCCCGGGATTGGACGAAAAAATCCCGGGATCTCATTTTCGGGATTTATTAACATAAATTCAATCCAAAAATTAACTAAAGGCGAGACAGAACAATAAAATATTTGCAGAAAATTTTCAAAAATAATTTAAAAATCGATTACGTAGATAAGAACATTATAGGCCTGTTCATTTGTATGTTATTCTTACTAGTTTTACTATTCTTGAAATTATTTTACTCAAAAAACTTTTCTGTGCACATAAAAATGGTAAAAGTAGTAAATATTTCAAGAGAAAATAATTTTCTCTTTTGTTATTTTTTATTTGAATATTTTATACGAGAAAAACTAGTACAATATTTTATTTTCAAATTCCTATTCAGCTTTAATTTGAAACAATATGTTTAATTATGAATTTATGATTTATACTTTTACAAATCTTACGTATACACAAATGTATTGTAATACTAATTTTGCACCTTTATGATCTTTGCAAAGGGCTTGTTTATGGGAGCTGTGGTCAATTATCGACTGATCATTTTAAAAATTGGTACATTGATTTGTGCCAATTCGCCTACACATTGATATTTTTGAACGATTAATGCTCGTTTAAGTAAATTAGGAGAGGTCCTTGTATGTAGCTTATGGTTAATTATAGTCCAATCAAAAAATTGCATTTGATAGTTTAAGGTTACAAACGATTTTATTTGTGTTGAATTCTACCACATAGGGTCAAACTCTATTCTGAAATCCCCTTTTTTTGGACACTTTTTAAAAATTCTCAATGGTAACGCTGGTTGGCATAGAGTATAAAAAAACATTACTTACTTTCATTATGTAATAAATCCACAATTAATAAATAGGTTTCCGAGTTCTCTAGAATAAAATACATAAAAATTGATTATTACCAGTGTTGCCAGTTTAGCCTTTTTAAGGCTTAATCTAGCGTTTTTATTTTGCTTTTAGCCTAAAAATTTTGGTCTTAGCTTCTAGCTTTTTTTCTAGCATTTTTTTTCTTAACATAACATTAAAAAGGCTAAAAATGTACTAAATTTATTTTTACAGAATCATCAATTTAAGAATTTTTGTGTATTAATTTGCAAAAAAAAATCGAAATTGTTTATATTAAATGTAAATTTTAGCCTGCGGCGCTTCAAATAAATGCGTTTTTTTATATAAAACAATACATTACCATTTTTCTGGCTTTATTTTTTGGAACATTTAGTCTTTTCTGACCTTTTTTAAAGTCTAATTTAGCTTCTTTTTTTCTCAACTCCTGGCAACATTGATTATTACATTTGGATAATCTTTACTAAATTGTATATAATTTACCTCTGGACGTCTGCAAATATTGATTTTATGTACATACATTAATTCTACTTTTTTAATATTTTATAAATTTTGTTATTATTTTTAATGAACTTGTCAAAATACATAAATTTGTTTTTGTTTTTATTTTAAGTTTGAAAATATTATAACCAATAAAATAAAATATTAAAACCAAATATTATTTTTTATTGAATTTTATTTAAATCCAAATAACTATTTGTTCAGAAAAATTTTAGCCATTATTTTTTCTGTGTGTGTGTTTTTTTTTTTTTTTTTTTTTTTTTAACAAATATAATATGGTAGTAATAAGATATTTAAATTGTTTCCACAGAAAATATAATATAGTCAAAAGAATTGTTAAATCTCTAATCCTAGATGTTGCATGTTGTAACTTCCAGGAAAAATTTTTTCGTTCTCACAGAAAACCTAAAATTAAGAATAGAATATGCATACCAAATAATAAACAGTTTACAAAAAAACATATCATTAATTTCAAGTGATGTAAATTATGAAACCTGAATAATGTTCATTGAAGTCAAAGAAAAATTCTAATGAAACCATAAAGCTCTGCTATATGATAAATTATTTTGAAATCTAACCATCAGATGAAATACAACATGTCGTTGATGTTGGGAAATTACTGCCAATTACTGTGTATGGAAACGGATTCGTCCAAGGAAAATGAAACCCATGTATATTGGCTGACAACAGAAGCAGGTAAGAAATATACAGTTGGTCCTGCCCGACCATATTGTACCTTAAACCATTATGTTTGTGCATCAAAATTCGGGAAGAGGTCTCATATAGCAAAATTACAGAAAATTTTACAAAAGTCAATGTGTTAAGCCATAATTTGTTCTAAAAACAGGATCATTTTTAACTTAACAGAAATCAAAATATTAATTACATAAGGATCGGTCTATAAATACCATATCAGGTGCAGTATATAATTCCCATCAATTCCATAGAGTTTTTAATAAGGAGATAAAATATTTTACAACAATTATTCATATCCATAATATTCAGTTTCACAAACCTGTCACAATATCACTTCATAACACAATTAAATGTGTTGTTCTGTATCAAAAAAAGAGTAAACAAGGGAACACACAAAAACTGAAATAAAATTCATCTACAAACTTTGGTGTACCACGTGTACATTAGATTGCTCCAAAAGAACACGACTTTCGAATTTTAACCGTAAGTACAAAGTGTACAAAGTTAGTGTGCAAAATATTTAGTGATCTGAAATTTGTAGAGTTCATTTATGTGGTGATTTTTTTTTTAAGTGAGTTACTATTCTATTATTAATATTTTTAAATATAAAATCGAAATCTAAACATTACATATGATAAACAGAGTAAAAAGTAGTTCAGAAAGTATTGAGATAGCATTTTCATAAATACACTGAACAAATGAATATCAATTACGGAATTGTTTGTTAATTAAAATTTTAATTGATTTTTTCCAATCACCAAAATTGCAATATTAACTAGCTGAGAATAATTGATTTTAGTTTAAAATTGAATTAATTTTTTAATCAAATTAATTAGGATTATGATTGAATGCTTGCCTAAAATCAACCAAAAATTTTATTAATTCCATTCCATAGCTAATTAAATACTTAAAATCCTTTCACCAATTAAAACGCATGCATTTTAATATAGGCACTTATTAAAGTATTAAAAATATTTAACTGACGCAATGCAAGTAAAATTAAATTAAAAAAATTATAAAACTCCAAATTTTATTTTGGAAATTAAACCTGGTACATAGTTTCATGCTAGAGTCTTATACATCTTGTTAAAATCACCTTTATTAACGTAAAAATTAGATTTTGGATACGTTTAAACTTGTTCCAACACAGATCCTATCATAGCTCTTTTACGAACTAGGATGATATACCAATAAAAACATAAAAGAAATGACAGATGCACAGTGTACTATTTAAAAAATAAAATGAAAATAAATCTGGAATTTCCGAACAGATGATCCGATTTCAATGAAATTTCATACAGTGATAGTAGAAGTGTGGGCGAGCTTTACGTTTGGATCATATAAACATATTGGGGGCGGGTCCACGTTGTCCCAAATTTGGACACCTCGGGTATGAACATTAATAAAAACAATCCTGATTCGTAATATCTGAATCGATTTAAAATATTTTTAGATGAACGGATTCTACTAGAAGAGATTTACAAAAAACATTGTCGTGTGCATATCTTATCTCTTTTAGTTTACGAAATATTTGGCTTCAATGATAAACATTTTTACATTTTGACCTACCTTGCTGAAGTTTTTTTATTATAGCGGTTCCAAACTTCACCCGATTTTACGGAAATATTTTTTATTTTATGAACAACAAATAACAAAATTATGTAAAGAAAAAATATTGTAAAAATCTTTACAGAATCAAAAGTTATATGCATTTGAATTTGAACTTTGAAAAAAAGTAGATTTTTCGAAATTTTTTTATTTTTTATTATTATTATTTTTTTTTTTTTTTAAAGATAACTATAGAAAATTGTGTTTTAAAAAAAAAAGTTGTACAAATTTTATTGCTGAGATATAGTAAAAAAAAGTAAAAAATCCCTTATTTGGAAATTTTAGAAAGTTTTTTGGGAATTGTGGGCTTTTTGTTAATTAATGCAAAAAAAGCAAATTATGCCTGAATCTAAACATCAAAAAATCTAATCTGGTGGTCCATTCTCGGTGTTTTTTGCAAAAAGTCTTGAAAAGAAGACAAAATTTTCTAAACATTGGTGTATAACAGGTCTATATCGGCTGTTTTGCGTATGCAATTAAAGTATTGAATTTGGTGCTTAGATTTAGGTATAATTTACTTTTTTGCATTTATTAACAAAAAGCCTACAATTCCCAAAAAAGAACTTTCTAAAATTTCCAAAAATGGGATTTTTACATTTTTACTATAACTCTCGAACCGATACCGGGGAGCAAAAATTTCTATTACCAGAAACTTAAAAATACATTCATCTAAGTTAAAAATATAACTTTTTTTAATTCCAGCTTTGCGATTTGAGAAATCGAGGCGAGAATTGGTAAATCATAAAAAATAGGTCGAATTTGGGAGACAGTAGTTATCTCAGGAATAAAATTTTTACAACTTTTTTTCCTTCACACAATTCTTTATAGAGTTCAGAAAAATATAAATACAGTATATGTTTCTTAAGAAAATTTTTTTACAAATAAAAAAGACTGTAACTAATTTTTTGACAAAAAAAAAAAAAAAAAAAAAATTCCGAAAAATTTACTTTTTTCAAAGTTCAAATTCAAATGCATATAACTTTGATTCTGTAAAGATTTTTATTTTTTTTTCTCTACATAATTCTGTTTTTTGTTGTTATTAAAATAGAAAATATCTCCAGAAAATCGTGTGAAGTTTGGACCCACTAGAATGAAAAAACTTCACCAAGGTATGTAAAAATGTAAAGCTTTTTATATTTGAAGCTTGATATCTCGTAAACTGAAGGAGATAAGGTATGCATACGACAATGTTTGTTGTAAATCTTTTCTAGTAGAATCCGTTCGTGTAAAAATATTTTAAATCGATTCAGATATAACGAATCAGGATTGTTTTTAAAAATGTTCATACCCGAGGTGTTTAACTTTGCGACTATGTGGACCCGCCCCAGTTGGTTTATACGATGCAAACTCAAAACTTAAGCTCATCCGCACACATTTTATTTTTGAAATGGGAAACTCTGCAGCGTCAATATTAATATTTTTGCCGAATTTCATTAAATTCGGATAATTTTTGGAAGAAATTGGCGATTTTTCTATTTTATTATCAGTATTGCCAGTTTACCCTTTTTAACCCATTTCCAACCACTGTTGTCATAAAATTTGCTAAAAAAAAAACATAGTATTTACAGTTTTTATGACTACATACTAATATTTTTTATTCAAAGTATTAAAAAATTTTAAAAACCAATGTAAATAGGTAAAATTTCATAATTTTCGAAACAGCCTTTTTCTATAAAAGGCCATGTTCTCTACTCAAAGTGATAGTTCATTTTGAGTTTTCAATCAAATGAGATTAAGAGGATATCATAATATAAACAAAATAAAATCTCCAAGAATATTCAAGGTATAATAAAAGAAAAATCTGTGAATATATATGCACGGATAAATGAAAGCAAACACATTTTTTTCTTAGTCATTTAAAAATTGGTACATTACCCAAATTTTCAAATCCTGTTTCAATTAAAATACATCATATTATGAGCCACTGCATTTAGTATATTACCAGGATTTACGATTTTTAAAATTTGGGAATATTCTGCAAGAATAACAGAATCGATTTACGTAACATTTGTGTTTGGAGCACAACGTGGTTAGGCAGTCTGTACGAAGGATAAAAATGCTTTCCTGACCACCGTATTGAAATCATAATCGAGATGATGCGCAAACAGATAATCGAATGCATTCCAAATGCTTTAATGCGTAACATATTTTATTTAATATATAATCTATTTTATGGATTATATGAAATTATTTAGTCTTACACCGTAAGTTATTTAACGTTTTTACGTCATTATTTAGTTGCCTTAAATTCCAATTGAAATGGTCCACCTCCAATAATTTTTGTTCACACTTAACATATTTAACACACAATTTGTAAAATAATTACATAACTAAATTTAAATTACAAATAAAACTCATTTTGCCATACAATTTGTTTAAACGTCTACTTCCTATATGAGCGAAACAACATACCCCTAATTGAACATTGATGCGTTTTCGCAACACCCGATATCTCGGAAACTAAAAAAGCTAGGATCACAAATCTTTCTATTTTATGATCACAATTACCGTTCCCAAATTTGACCTATTTTTCCGACAAATTTCGAATTTTCGCCTTAATTTCTCCAATCGCAAAGCTGGAATCAACAAAAATATACCTTTTATATAGTCTAGTGTTTTTATTTATTTATTATTTTTTTATATTTAGCAAAAAAAAAAAAAAAAAAAAGTAAAAAAAATCCCATTTTTGGATTTTTTTTTTTTTTTTTAGAATTGTGGGATTTTCGGCGACTAATCTAAAAAACTGAATGGCATCAAAAAATCTACTCAGGTGTAAAATCTCATTCAAAAATATTTACTAAGAAGAATTTTATTGCATAATTAACGAGAGAAAAAGATATAGTCGGTCAAGCCCGACCATATGATACCCTACACCATTGTGTACATTATAATTCGTGGAGGGGCCTTTTATTAGACTTGTAGCCAAATGTGGACTGATACTCATAAGTGTAAAATAAAACATACGAATACAGAATATTACTTCGATGCTAACATTTATATGAATTTATTCACTTTTGGGTGATTCTCGAAAGAGGGCCTTATATGGGAGCTATGGTAAATTATGGACCGATCTATGTAAAATTTGGCACTATCATTTATGTTCATATAAAACTTATTTGTGTCGAATATTAACTTGATACTAACATTTTAATGGGATTTATGCCCGTTAAAGTGATTTTCTGAAAAGGGGTTTATATGGGAGCTATGGTTAAATATGAGCCGATCTTTCTAAAAATCGGCACACTTATTTAGGCTTATATGAAACTTATATGTGCCATATTCATTAAAATATTGATATATTTAAGGGATTTATGATCGTTATATCCTTTTCCGGGAGGACATTTGTATGGGAGCTAGGTGAAATAATAGACCAATCATCACCAATTTCAATAGGTTTCTTCCCTGGACTATAAGAGATTTGTGTGCCAAATTTCATAAATTTTTGTTCAAAATTGCGACCTGTAGTTTGATTACAAGATTTACATGGACGGACAGACGGTCAGACGGACGGACGGACGGACGGACATCGATAAATCGACTCAGAAAGTGATTCTAAGCCGATTGGTATAAATTAAGGTGGGTCTTAGACCAATATTTTTGGGTGTTACAAACATCAGCACAAACGCATAATACCCTCCCCACCTATGGTGGTGTAGGGTATAAAAATGAAAAATATGCAAAATAATCAAAAATCCATTCTCTCTCTGTGTTTTTTGCAAAAAGTCTTCAACAAATTTTCGTATTGTAAAAGTGTGTATATATATTTGAAAAAAGACAAGATTTCCTGTATATTACTTTAATATTTTCTAACCGAATTTCATTCTTTTGATCTTGTTTAATTATTGAATAGTTTTTAATACAAAATTTTATTTAAAATTCTGAAAAAGTAAAACTACAAACAAAAGCATCCTACAAACTTCAAGACGAAGGCAGCACATCTTAACGATATTCTACCGCTCTAATATTTTGTACATAAAATGTTTAAACCGTAAAGTTTAAACTCCCCAGAGGAGTTTTGGAGCAGTCTAGTGTACAAACCATGTGTACGATTTTCTTAATTTACATTTTAATTTCCTGAAAAATATGTGAAAGTCATAATACAACCATATGTGTGTGTCCACCGCACACATTTTTATTTACATATACATACATATATGTAAGAAATTATAAATTGACTTGTTGTCTCTTGTTGATTTTTTTTATGCACATACAAATAATAACTTCTGAAAAACATAATATTTGGAAGCAATTAAAAAAAAAACAAATTAAATAGTGACAGAAAATTCCAGGGAACTACATACAGTAAAGTATTATTTAAATAGTTAAACTATGTTTATAACCTACACCACCATAGGTGGGGAGGGTATTATGCGTTTGTGCTGATGTTTGTAACAACCAAAAATATTGGTCTAAGACCCACCTTAATTTATACCAATCGGCTTAGAATCACTTTCTGAGTCGATTTAACGATGTCCGTCCGTCTGTCCGTCTGACCGTCTGTCCGTCCATGTAAACCTTGTAATCAAACTACAGGTCGCAATTTTGAACCAAAACTAATGAAATTTGGTAATCGGGTTTCTTATAGCCCAGTGACGAAGCCTATTGAAATTGGTTATGATCGGTCCATTATTTCACCTAGCCCCCATACAAATGTCCTCCCGGAAAAGGGTTTAACGATCATAAATCCCTTAAATATAGCAATATTTTAATGAAATTTGGCACATACAAGTTTTACATAAGTCTAAAAAAGTGTGCCGATTTTTAAAAAGATCGGTTCATAATAAACCATAGCTCCCATATAAACCCCTTTCAGAAAATCACTTTAACGGGCATAAATCCCATTAAAATGTTAGTATCAAGTTAGTATTCAACACAAATAAGTTTTATATGAACATAAATGATAGTGCCAAATTTTACAAAGATCGGTCCATAATTTACCATAGCTCCCATATAAGGCCCTCTTTTGTGAAACACCCAAAATTGAATAAATTCACATAAATGTCAGCATCAACGTAATAGTATTCGTATGTTTTATTTTACACTTATGAGTATGGGTCCACATTTGACTCCAAGTCTAATAAAAGACCCCTCCCCGAATTATAATGTACACAATGGTGTAGGGTATCATATGGTCGGGCTGGACCGACTATATCTTTTTCTCTCGTTTTAATTGCTTAATTTATTAGATCATGCTACTACTTATGTATCAAAGAGAACTATGTAATGCTAAAAGTTTTTTTACTCAGTGTTTAGGTTTTATTATTTTTGTCATATACAGAATGCCTTCGAAATATTTCGTAAAGGGTTAAAAAACTATTGGGTCCAAAATTGATGTACATACTATGAATATTTGATAATAAAAATTTTACTTAATTAAAGTTACACATAGTAAAATAAAGAGTTTTGTTTATTAAATTTAGCAATATGCCAAAAAAAAAGTACTTTTTCATTTTCAAGTTATGAATGCCGAATGATTTTTAATGCTTCGGGGGTGGAGTCAGCTACTTTAATATCTAATTAGGGTGTCCCTCACTTGTCCTAAAACGGAAATATAGGGTGGCCCTTAAAACTTGGATTTTTTACTTTTTATGAATTTAACGCATTATTTATGTTAACAGCTATAAATTCAATGTTTTTATTAGTTGGATAGATAGTCCGGGTAGTAGTCTTTCATTTTCGGATATTGTTGCAATAATACACTGAGATAAACATAATGGCAACAACAAAACATGGAAGTAAGATAATACTACTGCTAACATTTAACGCGGCACAAATTGGACTGAATGTTATGCCTTGAAAGTCAACATAGTTGTTGACGACAATAATATCTAAAGTTATACAAATGGATTTTAATGTACTATCAAGAAAATTTATATTTATAATAAATAATTTTACATTCATTTGGATATTGCATAGTACTAATTTAATTTTCTTAAAGCTTATATTCACAGGATTATTAAAAGGAAATAAATAATTTCATTTCAGACAAGCTAATACATATCGTTGATTCCATGAGAGAACTCCCAAAAATATTTCCTATGTTTTCCAATTTTGCCAATATACACAAGAGTGTGTAACTTTTAACATTAATATCTCTATACGTTGTAAACGGATTTTAGTGATTTTTACGTATAATTTTTTTTTAAATCCTTATTACTCTCGTGTGTGGAAACCTAACGGTATGAAATGCCATAAGTTCTTTCGTATAGTGTTATTAAACATATATTAAAACGAAATTAATACATTATTAGACTCTTACATGTTCAGAATGAAAATACAAAAAAAATTACTACGTAAAATAACGTATCGTTAGTATTAAAAGTATAATTTTTTTTATAAATTTAGAAATATGATTTGAAATGGCAGAGTAAAAGTTGAATATTAGGCGAATAATCTTAATTTGGTTGATTTAATGATTTGGTTGAATTAAGGTAATAACTTAAAGAAAATTAAGAGCTGCTGAAATTACTTTATACTAAGAACTTTATACAAAAAGGAAAGCAAAATGAGTTAAAAATTTACAGTCGTATTCAAAAAAATTTGTTAATTTATGTTTAATACACATACTAGCTAAAACACAGTTTGGCTCTTAATGTACTTATTAAGAAAATCGTATTCAAAAAACTATTTACTATCTAAATTAACTAATAAACAATTCTTTTGTTTATGTAGGCAACCCTACTCAGTTTCTCTTGCATTCTTATTGTTAGTGTTGTTAGCAGTAAGAATAAGTTATTCGTTAACTGTTTTATTCTATTATTATTTTTGATGTTCTTGTATGTTTTTGATGATAAATAAGTTGTTTTATTCTGGAAAAAACATTTATTTTGCTTATGTAAATATACTAATGTATAAAAGAAATAATTTTATTTAATTTTTGTTGGATATAATTATATGTATCCGAATAACGAATATTCTGTGATAAAATCAGCATCACTATTTCATATTTTATTTTGTTTACATCATTTTTGTTGAAATTTTGATGAAATTTAACTATTTTAATAATTTTTTCTGTTAAAATGTATAAATTTTAACCCGGAGTTGTTATGATAGATTAATTACATCTTAATCTAAGACGTGTATATATTAAAGTATTATTTGGAACTACGTGGTAACAAAAAACAATGAAAATGTTGAACAAATGCGATTGTGGCGAACATTGGGTTGACATGCCGGCAGCCGGAATGACGGTATTTTAATCCAAAAGCACCCAGAATATACTTTTTCCTGTTTATGTTTATGATTTTAATAAAAAATAGTTTAAAATATGTATATAGTTTAAAAATAATATTATTAAATATTATTCTGTCCCGGAATTCATTTACTACGTTTTTAAATAGCTAATACAGACACATTTTTTATTTTATAACAAATTTTAATATCCGGACATTTAAAAATATGGCGTTTTTATAAAAAATTTAGGAATAAATCAAAAAATGTATTATTATTTTTTTAATGTAATGGAAATAATCTTAAAATATAGTCTTAAAGTAGGGTTGAACCATTATTAAAATATTTCAAGTTTACAATGGTAAACAAATCAACGTTTTTGAATACAACTTTAAGGAATTTTGCTTAACAAAGGTTAGTAAAGCTGTGTTAAGTTTTTTTGAATACGGCTGTTAGCCATTATTCTAAAAACGGAAGATTAGAAATATTGTCTAAGCATCTCAAGTCTATGGTAAACACCTGGTCACAATTTATCATGACTTTTCGTAAATAAAATCTCGATATACTTTTAAGGATTTCTTATACTATACTTTAAACCATTTTAAAGACAAATAAATAAAAAAAAAATTTTAAAAAATTTTAAAAATTTACATTATTAATGCATTTTTAAATTATAATATTATTTTTATACCCTACACCACCATAGGCGGTTGGGGTATAATGCGTTTGTGCTGATGTTTGTAACGCGCAGAAAAAATTATCGGACCATCACTTTCTGAGTCGCTTTAACGATATCCGTCCGTCTGGCTGGCTGTCTGTCTCTCCATGTAAACCTTGTGAACAAATTACAGGTCGCAATTTTAAAGATATCTTGATGAAATTTGGCACAAACAATTATATTGACACAAGGACAAAGCCTATTGAAATTGGTTATGATCGGTCCATTATTTTACCAAGCCCCCATACAAATGCCCTCCCGGAACAGGGGTTTAGTAGTAATAAATGCCTTAAACATAGCAATATTTCAATGAAATTTGGCACAAAGAAGTTTTGTATAACTGTTAATCTTAGTGCCAAATTTCATTAGAAAAAGAAAATCCTCCCCCATAGACGAATAGTTGGACTTGATGTATTTTGATGTGCTAAACACGAATCTGCTTTCAGTTTTTTCCATCAGGTCTGAATTTTTTTTTTTATGGGCATGTCTAATATTTCGCCCATAGTAAGGTCATTACTCCAGTATATTTCCTCATAACTCAAGAACGGTGTGTACGAAAGTGATACATCAGAAGATGCAGACTCAAAATATCTTCAAATCACCCAAACTTAATTTTTTTATGTGCTCAATAGTTTTGAAGTTATTTTGAAATAAAATAAAATCATTTTCATGCAAAATTTTAGATTTTTTATTACTAAAATGTTACAGTTTATTATCTTTATATTAAAGCTGGTAATGCTGCTATTAAAATAAGTTATTTATCTTCAAAATTGATGCACAAATCTAGATTTTATTCACAGTTAAGTAAAAATACCCATGTTACATATAATTGAGTAGAAATACAGTTCCAAAACACAGTGGGCAAAAATTTTTTTTATATTTTTTCTTGAAACAAAAACAAGTGAACTAGGTGGATTTTGACTAGTTAAACAAGAATCTGCATTCACTTTTTTTCTATCACATACTGATTTCTTTTTATGGACATGACTAATATCATCACCTTATTCAGCGCACGCAGAGAAAAAGCATTTCTCAATATGTTTGCCCCAACAATATTATTTTCATTGCAGAGAAATTTTTCCGTCGCAAACATTTTTATTGTTGAATATATTTTATTTTAAAAATAATTTTGTTGTAGCAATTATACATTTGTTCTCAACTCACAATTATATTGTTGGCACAACATGTTAAGCAATATATTTAAATTAGAACCACATTATTGTTGTTAAAATTGCATGCGCAAAAAAAATATTTTTTTGTTTGTAATTTTGAATTGACAACAAAATGTTTGTTTTGTATTGGCAACAATATACATTATTAGTACTTGACAATAAGTATAGTTGTTGATTGTTATTCAGTTTAGTTTGCTTCTTGCATTGAGCAAGTTGTCAGTCGGCAAGTTAAAAATGTATTAGAAAATATGCTGAATGTATATAAAAAAGTGAATTATTTAAAATAAATTATTTTAATTAAAATTAAACTAGAAGTAAATAAGTTTTTCTTATTGTGAAAATATTTTAAATGCATAATATACAATGAAAACTACATAATTGGTTATCTTCGGAGTGCTAAAAAAAATGTGTCAGCTTGTACGAGTATTCAAGAAATTTCTTAGGTTTCATCGTTCACAGGTGATACATTTATATTTTTATACCAAAGTGATTTATTTTACATAACGAAATTATAATTAATTTTAATAAAATCTTTTATTTATTTTTAAGCATAATAATTGTTTCTCGACCCTAAGTACAGTTATTGTGATTCAACATATTATTGCTGTATGCATGAATCAAGTATATATACAACAAAAATATTGTTGTAGATCAACAATATTTTTATTATGATTTAATGATATTATTGCTGTATATATGAATCAAGTATATATACAGCAAAAATATTTTTGTAGATCAACAATATTTTAATTGTGATTTAACCATATTATTGCTGTATACATGAATCAAGTATATATAAAACAAAAATATGGTTGTAGATCAACAATATTATTATTGTGATTTGACCATATTATGGTGCTACATCTACCATAATATAATTTACAAACAACCATAAAATCTAACCATAATATGACAGTACTCTATTATGGTTGCTATTCACCATATTTTTTCTTTGCGTACTGTCACACTATAAAATTCGAGAATGGTTTGTTAAATTTAAACTATAACTCAAGAACCGTTTACACGATTTTGTTAAATGATACATCAAAAAATGCATACGAAAATTATCTTCGCGGTGTGTTAACCATATTTTTCATTTGCTCAAGAATTTCATAGTTATGGATCAAAATTTTTCAAAAAAAGAAATTTTAATTTTTTCGGTATTAATTACCGAATAACTACGGAAATATTAACTGGACAAATAATTATGTAAATTCAGCTCAAAGACAATGTAATTCGGTATATATTGAAGTTAAATTTATCTTAATTGGACAAACTGTTCTCGAGTTCTACAAGTGTGACTGCCTAAAGTCGGGGTCATAGTGCTCATGCCCATAAAAAAATCAATGCGTGATAAAAAAATAAGTAAAAACTTATTCTTATTTAGCACGTTGAATTCCATCTAATCCAACTATTTTTTTATTTAAGACGAAAAGAAAATTTTTTTTTTTTGTATTTCTACTTAACTATAGGTATGAATGGGTATTAGATTACCCATAAAATGTATGGATTTTACAAAAGTTTTAATTTTGCTTGCTCCACCGGCAGTTTCTGGCAGATAGGGCTAAAAAAATAATATATGTGCAAAAATTGGATCGATCGGTCTTAAACCGGCCAGTCGACTTTGACCTTTGTCCTAAAACAAGGCTTAAAAGTAACTAATATCTTTATTGCACTATAACTCCTTAATTCAACATTTTCCGATAAAATACTACAAAAGCTTTTTTATTCAGAATAAAATGCAGAAATTTTTGACATATAATTTTTTAGCCTACTATGACTTGTTGTGATGTTATAAGCAATCAAAGTAAAAATTTTTACATGAACTTTTTTTAAAAAAGCCATGGTTTTAATATGGGCTTAGCCTGCTGGAAATGGTTTTTACTATTTTGTAGAGCAAGATTTTTAGTTTTTATAAATCGATACGTTTTGTCACATTTACTTAATATATTAGGGTAGAAGGACCAAAATCTGAATTTGGGGTATAAATTTTTTACTTATTACATAAATATTGGTACTAAATGTAGGGTGTAGCATGAAATTTTGAATCATTAAAGAGAGTATTTTTAAATTTCTATCGAATTAAACAGTCACTCGAAATTTAGGTGTTGCCGATTAACCAAAAATTATAAAAGTTGACATATTAAAATTTTTACATATAAACAACTTGTTTATCTCTTTTACCTTAAAAATCGATAATATATATTAAAAATATATAACAGCAACTTGGAAATAAATAAAAATATATTTTCAAAAGAACTAGTAAATTAACTTATATGAGTTAAATTCATAGAATAACGGAATTTAGTTTTGTTTCGATTCCATCAGAAATATTTTTTGTCTGTTGTTGTTTAGTTTCCTTTCCTTTATGCAATTTATTTTATTATTTACCTATATTGAGGGTATATGACAAAATAAATGTTAATTAAAAGTAAACCATTTTATTTCCGTAATGCATTGTCTTGAACATTTAAATTGTAATTTTTTATCTCAATTTCAATGTATTTATCAAGAAGTACAAACATGGTATTTAAATATTTACTTTAATACAAGGTTTTATAAACTAATTACTTCCATTCTACATTTACAAATTCATCATCATCATCACTTGCTGTTTTAATTTTAAATTTTTACGAATAATAATGAAAATTGTTATTAATATTACAAATAATTATTTGCCTATTTGCGAGCTGTTGATAAAAAAGTATTATTTTTTTAATATATTTCGCCGATTTTTAAGGCAGAAGCAATAAAAAAAGTGGTTTATGTATCAAAATATTAACATGTCAACTTTTATAATTTTTGGTTAATCGGCAACACCTAAATTTCGATTGACTGTTTAATTCGATAGCAATTTCAAAATACTCTCTTTAATGATTCAAAATTTCATGCTACACCCTACATTTAGTACTAATATTTATGTAATAAGTAAAAAATTGATACCCCAAATTCAGATTTTGGTCCGTCTACCCTAATATATTAAGCAAATGTGACTAAACGTATCCATTTATAAAAACTACAAATCTTGCTCTATAAAATAGTAAAAACCATTTAAAGTAGGCTAAGCCCATATTAAAACCAGGGCTTTTTTAAAAAAAGTTCATGTACAAGTTCTTACTTTGATTGCTTATAACATCACAACAAGTCATAGTAGGCTAAAAGATTGTATGTCAAAAATTTCTGCATTTTATTCTGAATAAAAAGGCTTTTATAGTATTTTATCGGAAAATGTTAAATTAAAGAGTTATAGTGCAATAAAAATATTAGTTACTTTTAAGCCTTGATTTAGGACAAAGGTCAAAGTCGACTGGCCGGTTTACGACCGATCGACCCAATTTTTACACACATATTATTTTTTTAGCCCCATCTACCAGAAACTGCCGGTGGAGCAAGTAAAATCAAAAATTTTGTATTCATGGGTAATCTAATGGGTATCCTAACTTAACTGTGAATCCAATCAAGATTTGTGCATCAATATTTATGGTACGTGGCTTTATTTACGCGTAGTTTTGCCAGCTTTAAGATAAAGATGATAAACTGAAATATTTTTAATGTTTTAATTTTAAAAAATAAGTTTTAGTAAAATAAGGAAATCTTGAATTTAGCATGAAACATTTTTTTCCGACACTTATTTCGAAATATCTCCAAAACTATTGAGCGTATAAAAATTTGTTAGTAGAAAGACTTAAAGCCAATTTTATTCCACATACTTTTGTGTATTCTCGAGTTATAGTGAAATATACTCGAGTAATCGGCTTATTTAGGGCGCAATATTAGACACGCCCATAAAAAAATCTCGACCTGATGGGAGAAAACTGAAAGCAGATTCGAGTTTAGCATGCGGAATTCCATCTAGTCCACATATTTTATTTATTTATTTTTTTTTTTGAAGGGGCACGAAAATTTTTTTTCTTGGCCAGTGTAATTGACCATAGCTTCCATATAAACCTCTCTTCCGAAAATTACATTAATGTGCATAAATCCCATACGAATAATAGTATCAAGTTAATATTCGCCACAAATAAGTTTTATATAAATAGAAATAACATTGCCAGAATTTATGAGAATCGGTCCATAATTCACCATAGCTCCCATATAAACCCACTGTAATTGTATATTTTATTTTACATTTGGTAAAAGTGTTGGTCTACAATTGGCCACAGGTCTAATATTTAGCTCATACACAATGGTTTAAGGCAGAGGTTCTCACAAGATCTTGCTTTGCGACCCCCTTTTGACATTGCAATAGAATCGGATAAAATGTTATGTAAAGCTTAAATAATTAAAAAAATTATAATAATTACGATATTGTTTTTGCTTTATGAGATCTTTAATATTAAGAGACGTTTTCGGATAACGCATATCTAATTTCATTCTTTGGGTCTACAAAAAATCGAATCTTTGTTTTGAGGGACAAAAAGTGGAAAAGACAGTTCCACATGAAAATGTATGTTGATGAAAATTATTTTAATACTTTTAAGGTATCGAAGCGAAATCTGTAGGTTAAAATTAAATTTGACTCATGAATTAAATTGCATTTCTTTTTCAAAATAATGTGGTACTTTATTGATATTCATATTGAAAGAATTTTTGCATCTTTTAATGATTAAGTCCTTTAGCAAAATTTATTTTTATAGCCTGAAAACTTCTCTACGAAATAAAAGTTTTGTGCACTCAGCATTAAAAGTCGCGCCATTAAAGCAAATTTTAATAATCTTATTCCACAGGAGTTTATTCTACAGTTCAAATTAGGAAATATCATTAAAGAGACTATAAAAAGTTTCTTGGAATAATATATTTACTAAATATAAGTAGGTAAAATTTTCTTTACATTACTTCATTGGTCAGCATCGGTTTCTTTGTGTGATCATTGTTGGCTTTATCAATCATAATATTTTCATTCGATGCTTGGGTTCCCCCATTGGTTCATGCAGCTAGTGCTCGTTGATTTTCAAAAGAACTTAATTTAGAGAAAAAAAAATGTCTTTTGTGTAATGATATATTCCTAAACATTCATTGGAATTTTGAGAACCGTTGGTTTAGGGTATCATATTGTCGGTCTTCACCGACTATAGTTTCTCTCTCGTTTTAATTTATTTAAATTAATATTTGTATGCGGACCGATCACAACCAATTTCAATTGGCTTCGTCATTATTACTCAGAAAATGATACTAAGTCGATTTGTGTACTTTAAGATGGTTGTTAGAATATTCAATATTTATGAAACTTTGGTAATTTATATATAATTGTGTACCAAATTACATAAGTCTAGAATAACTACTCCTATTTTTGCAGATCAATACAAAACTAATAAAGGATTAAACTCAGTTTCAGCAAGACTAAACATTTTTGAATACCTATAAAATTATGTATAAAAAATTAGAATTTCCTTATCATTGGAAAAAAAAAAAATAATTATAAAGTTGGTTTAAATTATCACTTAACTTCATCAATCAATTTACGTTGATATGTCAGTACAACACAATAAATACATACCACAAGAAACATACAACTTTAAAAAACTCTAATTTGTAAAAGTTAAAAGCTAATTAATGGTAATGACTAGGGCAAGTTTTAATATGCACAAAAAAAATTGAAATATGCGCTTGAAAAAGCACAAAAAAATGGTATAATATGCAAAGAAATATACAAAAATAGCATGAATATGTATATAAAAACCAACGAATTTATGCATTCTTATATATTAATGTGCAAAAAATATGCACAAATGTGCATTTTTTAACTTTCAATCTCTAATAGATTTCGATGTTTATAAAAATATAACTATTTTAATTTAAAGTGTATCATATTTGACGCTTCCGAATTTTTTTTCTTTACAATATTTACAATGTACTCAAAATACTCACCAAAAAAATTTTATAAATCATTTGATTGAACTCCAAAACATCACCAAAAAATTGTGTTGTTGTTAAGAAAACTAACTTTTGTATCCATTATATGCAAATTTATGCAAAGACTTAAAATATAAGCATTTTTTGTGAATTTCTTTTGAAATATGCAAATGCTTACTTTCCAAGTGAAAAGCTTGAAAAACTTGCCCTAGTAATGACTTTAAACTTTACCTGTTTTTTCATATTTTATTTTTTATATGACGATAAAAACACTAATTTTATACAACAATTGAGCTTGGAGAAAATTAACAAAAATTTCCATGTTAACATATAGTCATCTGTCAAAAACAGATGATTTGTGTTGAAAGAAAAGTTATGCAAATTCCTAATGTTAGAGCCATGAATTTTTCTTTTTAGAAATGTTATACCTTAAAATTAATTATTTCCAGTAGAGTGCCCCGTAGACAAAAATTTGTAGGAATACCCTCAAACGATGGTAATACAGTAAAAGCTCTCTTAACGGACAGCTCCCATAGGCGGACAGCTCCGGTAGGCGGAAAATTTTTTAGGTCCATTTTTTAGGTGGCATTTTTAGAATAAATTAATCTCCGCTAGGCGGACGCTCTCTTGGGCGGACGCGGACACCTGTTTTCAAAGAAAACATCTCTCGTAGGCGGACAAAAATCATAAACGGTAAAGAAATATTTTAATTTTTGTCAGTGTTTGCATTCATATTTCATATTTATTTACGTTTTTTTGAAGTTAACTTAACTTTTTGCTGGTTTTGAGCAAAAACTAGTTTTTTAATTTAACTTTGACTTTTACACTTGATTAAAAATTCTTCATACTAGAAGAGAGAAAATGAATCTTGATCCCTAAAAACAGATTCTGTTCCAGTTATTTATGTCCTGAACACAGTCTTTATGAGAACACAAAGGCGACAGATTTCTATAAATCTTGACAACTTTTTTGAACAAAGGGCATAGAAATTCTGCACAACAAGAAAGGCGACATTGTCATCAGTCATATAAAAAAAAGTAATTGGGCGCAGCTTAAGATCGACATCAACATCATATTGCCAAGTTAATCCTGTCGTTTTTAAATGGAGTTACATGCCAATGATGACTGTTGTAAAACCTGTCGTCAACATGCTTTTTATTTTAAAAATTTAGTGGAAAAATAATTAGTAAAAATGCTGTGGCAAGAAGTCTGACCTTTTTTCGCGTACGAAAAATTATTAAATTTAGAAAGTAATTTAGTAAGAGTAAGAGAAGCGAAATGTAGCCAAAAATTCCATAAAATAAATTTCATAAAATCATAATTTATTGCAAATAATGTCTAAATTAAAATGCAAAACGTCGTTTGCCATAGAAGCTAAAGAAACCAACATTTTTAGTTTTTTGCTTTAAATTGAGCCATCAAGTAAAATTCTTCAATAATTTCCTTAATGCAAAAATAGATAAATCGTTAACACTTTTCACACAAAAATGTTTCTTAAATGGAACCATATCCCATAGGCGGACATCTCCCGATAACGGACAAAATCAGCGTGACTGTATATGAAAAAAAATGCATCCTAAAATTGCACTTGCATTAATAATGCATTTTTAAATTATAATATTATTTTTAAATGATTCGGGAAATATGACAATTTGAAAGTGTAAATAGCTAAAAATATTTACAAAATTGTATACACAAATATCTTTAAAGTATTTGTGATATAATATTTACTAATGTGTTATATTTAAGGTATCAAAATTACCTTACATAACGTATAACATGACTTTTTTCCACATATCGGGTAAATATCTCAAAAAACGGTGTTTTAAAATTTAAAAAAAATATATGTTAATGGGAAAATGTTTTCTATAACCGTGGTAAGTGGCAATATTTTTTGAATTATAAAAAAAAATCATAATAAATACGAAATATTAATTTCACTGCAACAGAAAAATCGCCAATTTGGTCCAAAAATCATCAGAATGAAATGAAATTTTGCAAGAATATTAACATTGACGCTGGTAACATAAATGCCGAAAATATTTAAAAGTACAAATATCTTTCAAAATATTTACGTTAAAACGTTACGGTGAGGTATATAATTAAAGGTAATAAAATTATCTTTGAAATGATACCTGAAACATGTTTTGTGTCAGGGAGTTCGATCTTGACTGTCAATGTAAACTGACGTTTAGCGGAAATCGATTTTGTTCATCGTTTATTTTTCGATGTGTTTCTATTATTTCTTATTATTGTTACAGCAAATATTACATATTATTATATATATTATTATTATTATTTTTTATTCATAAAAAAAGAAATTGTATAAGAGAATGACTCTTCAAAAAATATACATAAACTAGTAATGAGTGATTTTAATACTCAAAACAATGAACCAAATAAAGACAATGAAAATCAATTATCCAACAACAAATATGAAAAAAAAAAAACAGAAAATTTAATAAAAAGAAAAAAAAATATGCAAAGAGAAACAATTAATAAAAAACTAAAAAACAGTTACTGGGCAATTCTTGACAACGATAAAAATTGTGATAAAGAATGTTTAAAAATATTCGAAAAACATGTGCAAGACCATGAATTACCAACAACATCTACACGTGATATATCTAAGAATACTACAAATTACTCCAATAAAGAGAATATAGAAAATAACTCCACATATAAGAGAAAACAAAATAATAATACAAATATTTTTGGTGTGGAACCTAATGAACGGATCAAATTCGTTAGAGATGGGCTAAAAGCTTTTAAAATAAAAGAATTTCTCGTAATAACAAAGTTTCCCTATTTATGTCATCTTTAGATAATTATTACTAGAAATAAGGCTTATTTAGAAAGAAGTAAAACTAAGTTTTTTACATATACCCTAAAAGAACCAAAAACAAAGACTTATTTACTAAAGCGCCTATATTAATGTTAATGATATTTTTGATGAATTATCTAAATTTCAAAGCGAAAATTTGAAATTTATAAAGGTTAGCCCCTTTATAATAAAAAAATCTATCACAGAAGGATATAAACTACCGATATATTTAGTAAAAATTAGTAATGGGAGTAAAGTCAACAAACTGAAAAAAATTAAAGGCCTTCACTACCGATGCATCAATTGGGAAACCTTAAGAAAGCCAGAAATATTCCAATGCAGAAACTGTAAAAATTTCTTCCATAGTACATCTAATTGCTTCCTATCGCATAGATGCGTTAAATGCAACGAAATGCATGATTTTAGAAAATATTTCCTTCCAAAGGATCCATCAAGCGAAAGAGACAAACATTTTTGTCTACAATGCAAAAAAATTGGCCATCCAGCATCGTACAAGGGTTGTGAAAAATATAAGGAGCTACAACAAAAGCTGCGTACTAAAAAACAAAATTTATCACAGATGAGTTTAACGTAAAAACAAATCTGTAACATTTTTATCAGATTCGCACCTCAAAAACTAATAGCTCCCATATGTTGCCATTTTCGAAAATCACCATAGAATGCATAAATTAATATTGGTAAACACCACGTTTTTTTAACGAAAAGATTATAAAAAGTACAAATTTATATTTTAAACTTTACAACAAGACTTGAACTAAAATAAAACACACGTTCCATAGAAACTCTCTGAGAAAATCGGTCAAGAAAGACTATAACGTTCTTACAGTCCTAAATAATATTAGCACTGACTTCATCCACAATTAAGCACAGGATCGATAGAATAAACTTTTTTACGAGGGCGGATCAATATTTTCGTGACTTTTCGAACTTATATGAAATGCAATACTGTTCCCATCAAGTACCACCTGTTAGTAGACTATTGTCAAATTTTGAACAAGTGTCGTCATTTACTTTGCGTTTAACAGCTGTTCAAAATATACAACCTCGTTTATTTTTTCTAAAAATGAAAAAAACTTAATTTCGAGTGCTCATTAAACATTATTTTTTGCGAAAAAAAAATCGTCAATCAAACCAAGGAAAAGCTCGATAAATACTATCGATTTCAATGGTAAAAAAGTGGTTTACTGAATTTCGTTGTGGTCGCACAAGTACAAATGACGCTGAACGTTCTGGACGGCCAATTGAGGTCAGTACACCCGAAAATTTCGAAAAAATCCACAATATGGTGTTGATGCCATAGCCATTTCATATGGCAGAGTGTGGTTTCGATTTTAAATGATCAGCTGGGTTTAATAATATTGTCTGCAAGATGGGTGCCGCGTTTGCTCTCAATTGACCATAAACATAAACGTGTGACAACTTCAAAGGATTGTTTGGATTTGTTTAACCGCAATCCGAATGATTTTTTGCGGCGTTTTGTAACTGTGGATGAAACATGGATCCATTACTGTAGTCCGGAGACCAAGCAGCATCTTAACAATGGGCTTCTCCAGGTGAAACCTATTTGTCGGCCAATAAGGTGATGGCAACAGTTTTTTTGGGATGTCCGCGGGATAATCCACATCGATTACCTTCAAAAGGAAAAAACAATAAATGGCGAATATTATGCCAACTTATTAGACCGAGTTAATGAGGATTTAAAAAGAAAACGACCCCATATGGTTATTTTTCATCAAAATAATGTACGGGTGCATACGTGTGCAGTCTCAATGGCAAAACTCTATGAATTGGGCTACGAATTGGAACCTCATCCGCCATATTCTCCGGAATTAGCCCCTAGTGACTACTTCCTATTTCCAAACCTAAAGAAATGGCTCGGTGGAAAGAGATTCAGCTCCAACGATGAAATTATTGACCAAACAAATGCCTATTTTAAGGACCTCGAAAAGTGCTATTTTTTGGAAGGGATACAAAAACTGAAGAAACGTTGGACTAAGTGTATTGAGTTAAAAGGAGATTATGTTGAAAAATAAATTTTTGTTTTGCAAAAAACACTGCATTTCATTCAAAAAGTCACGGACTTATTGATCCGCCCTCGTATAACACTAAGTATTGTTGTCAGTGTTGTCATAGCGACTTATCATGTTTGGACCTAAAATATAGAAAGCTTACGTTCCTTAACACGAATATAGGAAATAATTTCAATATCTTGAGCACATGCATGATATTTTGGATTAAAAGTGGTGGACATTACTGCATGATATTCAGAAACTGAAAGGAATTCCCAAAAACCAAAGTCAATACGGTGAAAGATGTAAAAACGCTAAAATGTACGCTATCACAGTCATATTCATAAATACTGGCTCAAAACAGCGATCATTCGAACATTTTTAAACTTGTCACATGTTATCCTATATTTCTTTTTCTGAAGCTCCTAAATAACTTAGAAATATCAAAAAAATCTTATTTCTGAAACTAGTTTTCCTTTGAATCCTAATGGAGTCACTACTTATAGTTTGGTTTCGACTGTCATGGACATGCTTATTTCCTAGTTTTAACAAAAAATTTTAAAATTTTAACTTTAAATGAATCAAAAGACAATAAAAATAAGATTTTCAATAAGAAATTGTATTATTTGTAGTGCAAAATACAGAAATTACAATGGGGTACCCGGGTACCATGGGTATTGACTCTTGGTCTATGTGTAAAATGGCTTTAAAGTTGATACCTACTGGAGTCAATTTTAAAGCCATTTTACATATAGACCAAGCTAATAAAATTTAGATTTTTTCAGATTTTATGATGTATAAACACCTTAATCACGACGATCTGAAGTTTCGTGGCTATATCTTTATTAATAAAGAAATGCGAACACTTTAAAATCAAAAATGGTACCCGGGTACCCGGGTATGTACCGTATGGTTAAATATAAAAAAATAGGTGGATTAGATGGAATTTAACGAGCTAAATAAGAATCAGATTTAATTTTTTTTCTATCACGTATTTTTTTATGGGCATGACTACCATGACCCCGCCTATAGGCAGTCACACTTTTATAACTCGAGAACGGTTTGTTCTATTAAGATATATTAAACTCCAATATATAGCGACTTAAATTGTCTTTGAGCTGAATTTACATAATTTTTTGTCCAGTTAATATTTCCGTAGTTATTCGGTAATTAGTACAAAAAAAAATTAAAATTTCTTTTTTTGAAAAATTTTAAAAATTTTGATCTGAAATTTTTGAGCGAATAGAAAATATTGTTGACATACCTTGAATACAATTTTCATATGCATCTTTTGGTATTAAAATCGTGTAAACGGTTCTTGAGTTATAGCGTAAATTTGACAAACCATTCTCGAATCTTATAGTGTGACCGCTGAATAAGGTGATGATATTAGTCATGCCCATAAAAAAATCAGTATGTGATAGAAAAAAAGTGAATGCAGATTCTTCGTCAAAATCCACCTGGTCCACTTATTTTAGTTTCAAGAAAAAATATTGTATGTATTCATTGGTATTTTTACTTAACTTATTCACAGATCATGATTTGTGCATCAATTTTGAAGATACATACCTTATTTTATTCGCAGCTTTAAAATAAAGATGATAAACTGAAACATATTTGATGTTTTCAGTTATTAAAAGACATTTTAGTAACAAAAAAATCTAAAATTTTGTTAATTATGTTTCTCAATACCATACTAGAGCTGATATTGAATTGCATCTCATTAAGAAATTTGCCAAAAAAAAAAAAAAAAACATTTTTTTTTTTAAATTTACTGATTTTCTTCTTACAAAAAAAAAAAAAAAAAATATCAGTGTAGTGCCTGGCGTGACCATATGGTAACAGCCCGTTCTGCCGTACCTAGGGATCGAAAGAAAATTGTATATAATAGGTAAATTTTTTTTAGGCCCCATAGACCTTCTTTTAAAAATGTCATTATTATCTGAAACAAAAAACATTCCCGCTCAATTTGGGTTATTTTTTCTATGCATTACAAACATCAGCACAAACGCATAATACCCCAACCACATATGGTGGTGTAGGGCCCCATAGACCTTCTTTGGTGGTGTAGGGTATAATGAAGTAAAAAAACCATCATATATAGGAAAACTAGTCTGTCCCCATTATTTGGTGAATCTACCCCATGGGATGGAGTTGTTTCGACATTATTGGTGAATTAACAAATTCTCAATAAAGATTAACTTAACATAAAGATAGTTAGGATCAAAAAAGCTTAAATATAAGCCAACATATCAAGGTTTTTATTACAAAAGTAAGTTTATTGATATCTTGAATCGTTTTGAAAATACAGAATATTAAACCCTATCTAGCATAGATACTATTTTTTTTTAGAAATCTAATTAATCAAAATGGCACAAAAAATTGTAAAAAATTTAAATATATTTGAAATTAATGTTAACTCTATAATTAAGTTAAGTAGAAGATATGATTTAAGCAATTTTATAAATCAATATAGGCCAGACTTAGTGTTGCTAAATGAAACAAAATTAAATTTTAGACATAAAGCAAAATTTGATAACTACTCTATTATTCGTAATAATAGATAAAATGCAAAAGCAGGTGGTGGTACTGCAATTTTAATAAAAGAAAATATAAAATACACCATTTACAATAATAGTATTATTAATAATTTTAAAACTTTAGAAGCTTGTGTATCCATCGGGAAATAATTGTAATCTTTTCAAAACAGAATTGTTTCAACTTTTCCATTCGTTGAACTTACAAAACCCAAATAATTTTTATATACTCGCAGGAGATTTGAATTGTAAGCATATAATAACTCGTGTAATTTTAAATGAAATAAACTTAAAGAATGGCTCACAAGCAATGAAATAATGTTTAGATGTGCCCTATACGCTTCAGCTTCACCTTCATACCCTCGCTGTTCTTCTTATCTAGATTTATGCATAGCTGACTCCCGTTTAAATATACAAAGAGAAAATAATTCATTAATTGTCTTAAAACTTTTGATTATGATAGCTACCATAATGCACTACATACTAATATTCTAAACATAGAAAATTACTATCCGTTAACGTTCTTTAAAGCAGTGCCTGTTCAAAAATTTAACTTAAAAAAAAATTAATTGGAAAAAATTTTAAAATAATATGATCAACAAATTAAACAATAACGAACTAATTCCAAACGATAGAAATCTAACAAACTCCGAAATAGATTTATATTTACTTAGATTAAATAATTTTATAATGAATTCAATAGAAAAATCGGTACCCAAATTTAATGACAATTCTAATTCAGTTGAAAAATTTACAAATTCAGTTCATAAAAAAATTACAATCGGAAAAAAGTAAAATCGTGACCATTATCAAAAGATATAACAGACTGGAATGACAAACGCAGAACTAAATTTAATAAAAGTAAAATTAAAATTAACCCATTAATGCCCACGGCGATCTAGCCAACTTAGAGGTTTAAAATTTTGAACATCTTGTCAAATGAGGCAAATAAACATATTGACGGTGAAAAATTGTTTATATTTGGTTTAGTAAGGAAGTTATCAGCATTTACATATACGTAACAGTGGGCATTAAATAATTTTTGGACCTTGTATTTTCTATATAAATCTCATGGACTATATAAGCAAAACCTAAAAAATTTTAAATTTTCTGAAAAAAGCCACAATTATATTGATATATTAAAGAAGTTTTACAATATTTATACTAATTTTTTTCTAAGTTCATATATGAAACGACGTGACTACTTCCGGTTACCGGAAATGCCTTCCTCTGCTTAATCTAGGATCGCGTCGGCCTCATGATCAGCGTTTTCATATAGATATGTGGTACAAGAATAAAGATATTCAAAAATAAATCTGACTGAATGCGTGTATAGTGCCTAGGCCGAAATTTTCCGTAGGTCCCCTACTCAGAATTATAATGCTGATATTAAAATTCCGCAGGAAAATGAAGTATTATTGAGAAATGCAGTAATCAATCCTGAAAATTTAGAACGAGAATATGATAGTGGTTGTTATATAATATAAGATAATGTTCAAAAGTTAAATGTAATTGGCTCGTTTCTTGAATCAATTCAGTCTTTTAAAGAAATTGATTATGGAAATAATATGCATATTGAAATAGATAATTGTTTCTCCAGATTTTTAGAAAATAAATCTGAGTATGAATACAATAAATCAACTATAACAAAATTTAGCACAGTCAAAAAAGCCAATAATTTAAATTAACATTTTTTTACAACTAAAGAATCACTTATTTACACTTTAGGTCGTTTAAAGGAAAAATTATTCTCAGGAATAGATTAAATTCCAAACATTATTTTAAGAAATATTCCAGAAGAAATTGTTAATGAATATTTCACCCTCTTCAACAATATGCTTAACAATTCATATTTTCCTCGAGCTTGGAAAACTGCTAAAGTTGTTATTTTACCAAAAAAAGATAAAGACGTTAGTAACCCCAAAAATTGAAGAGCAATTAGCCTTCTTTCTAACATTAGCAGTTTTTGAAATATGTATAAACAATTATATAATAGAATTTTGTAAAGGGCACAATCTGATAAACGAAAAGCAATTTGAATTTAAATTTAAGCACTCTACAATACATGCAATACATTTGGTCCTATTAAATATCCATTGGAACTTTAATAAAACCTTATGTACTAGTGCCTGTTTAATTGGTTTTGAAAAGGCTTTTGATAATATTTGGATACCTGGTCTAATATACAAACTAATAAACTATAAAATTGCCACACATTTTATCATTCTTATTCATATTAAACAGTAAATCTTTTTTTGTCAGTAACAACAATAAATTCAGTACAAAGAAATTTATGATCACAAGGTACTGTAAATTCTTCAATTCTTTTTAACTTGTTTAAATTTGATTTATTAAACAAAATTGATAATATAATCGGATTCGCGGATGATATTATAGTTTATCATCCTGATGATACAATAGAAAAAATAAATTATCATTTACAGCTTCAATTCAAAGTAATAGAAAAATATGCCAATAATTGGCAAATAAAAATTAATACTAATAAATGCGAAACCATACTTTTTCGTCCTCCTGTAGGAAAATGCAACAACAATATTAAAAAGAATTGGAAATCTTTTTGTATTAAAGCTAATAACAACTTATACATTCCAAATAAAGAAGTTGTAAAATATTTAGGTCTTTATTTAGATGAATTTTTATATTTCAATAGCCACATAAAAATTCAACTTCAATAAGCCAGAAATGCGTTTTTTAAATATAAAAAATTATTTTATTCAATACATATACAAACAGAGGTAAAATTAGTTATGTATCAATCCTTAATGCGCCCAATTATAACATATGGCGGCCAAATATGGTACAATATCTCTCCACCATTTATTCTTTTTGAAAGAAAATGTCTGAGAAGTCACACATCTCTTTATAGAGCACCAAACAGTAATTACACAAAGTATATTTCTAACAAAAAATTATATAATAAAGCAAAGGTTAGTAGAATTGACAATTTTGTTATTCATGTAATTAGGAACCACATATTAAAAAGCATTGAGTGCTATGATAATAACTTAATTATGGCTCCATATTATATTAATATATTAAAAAATGTTTACAAAGTGGCAGTGTTGCCAGGACTTGCGAAAAAAAGAAGCTAAACTTGACTTTAAAAAAGGTCATAAAGGGCTAAATGTCCCAAAAAATAAAGCCAGAAAAAATAAAGTTTGTTAAAAAGTAATTATAATATTTTTGTAGAGTGAAGCGCCGCATGGGAAAATTTTCGTCATAAATAAATTAGATTTTTTTTTTGTGCGAATTACTACACAAAAATGCTTAACTTTATGATTCTGTAAAAATAAATTTAGTAAATTTTTAGCCTTTTTAAGAATAAAAAGAGGCTAGAGTAAAAGCTAGAAGCTAAAACAAAAATTTTGAGGCTACACGCAAAATAAAAAGGCTAGATTTAGCCTTAAAAAGGTTAAACTGGCAACACTGCAAAGTGGCTATGTCCCACCCGAGGCTTTATTGTACCTATTAATGGTTATATACAAAACGAAGAAAGAATTCCATCACATACATATATAGGAGAGTCAATATAAAAGCTATTTTTGACAATTGTATTTATTTAGGGGATAAAAATATAATCCTAAACCGAAAAAATTAAAAATCATTGGTGGCTTGCCAATTAATCGCTTTTATTTTATCCCTTGACAAATAATCCTTTTTATACGAGGGCGGATCAATAAGTCCGTGACTTTTTGAATGAAACACAGTGTTTTTTGCAAAACAAAAATTTATTTTTCAACATAGGATTTTTCGAGGTCCTTAAAATAGACATTTGTTTGCTCGATAATTTCATCGTTGGAGCTGAATCTCTTTCCACCGAGCCATTTCTTTAGGTTTGGAAATAGGAACTAGTCACTAGGGGCTAAATCCGGAGAATATGGTGGATGAGGTACCAATTCGTAGCCCAATTCATAGAGTATTGCCATTGAGACTGCACACGTGTGCACCCGTGCATTATATTGATGAAAAATAACTTTTTTCTTGACCTTATGGGGTCGTTTTCTTTTTAAATCCTCATTAAATCGGTCTAATAAGTTGGCATAATATTCGCCATTTATTGTTTTTTCCTTTTGAAGGTAATCGATGTGGATTATCCCGCGGACATCCCAAAAAAATGTTGCCATCACCTTATTGGGCGACAAATGGGTTTCACCCGGAGAAACCCATTGTTTAGACTGCTGCTTGGTCTCCGGAGTACAGTATTGGATCCATGTTTCATCCACAGTTACAAAACGCAGCAAAAACTCATTCGGATTGCGGTTAAAAAACTCCTAACAATCCTTTGAAGTTGTCACACGTTTATGTTTATGGTCAATTGAGAGCAAACGCGGCTTCCATCTTGCAGACAACTTTATTAAACCCAGCTGATCATTTAAAATCGAAACCACATTGCCATGTGAAATGCCTATGGCATCAACAATCTCATGCACTTTTACTCTTCGGTCGGCCAACAACATATCGTGAATTTTTTCCACATTTTCGGGTGTACTGACCTCAATTGGCCGTCCAGAACGTTCAGCGTCATTTGTACTTGTGCGACTACAACGACAGTCAGTAAACCACTTCTTTACCAGAGTCCCCATAGTATTTATCGAGCTTTTCCTTGGTTTGATTGACGGTTTTTTTTTTCGCAAAAAATAATGTATAATGAGCACTCGAAATTCACTTTTTTCCATTTTTAGAAAAATATACGAGGTTGTATGTTTTGAACAGCAAAGTAAATGACGACACTTGCTCAAAATTTGACAGTAGTCTATTAACAGGTGGTAATAGATCCGCCCTCGTAAAATAATTTTTTTTTTTGCTTATATTAATTTATCTTTGAATACAAATTTGTTGGTATAATTAAGAATTGTTATTTAGTATTTAAAATGATAAAATATATTTTCGATAAAAACATACTTGAGAACCCGTTTATGGGACTGTGTATAATAATATTTATTTATTCTACTATTTGTTTATTTATATAATAATTTTTTATAAATAAGCGATAATAAAAAAAAAAACATGTTTTGTGTCACGTTATATGTCATATTAAATGTAAATGTTTTGATACCTTTAATATGACACATCAATAGATCTTATGTCATAAATACTTTGAAAGATATTTGTAATTTTGTGTATACAACTTTGTAAATATGTTGAGCTATTTTACACTTTCGCGAACCACTTGATAAAATTATCTGAAATTTTCAACTTCGAAACTTTATGACAAAAAATTGCCATTTTTTATTAATCTCTCGTGGAATGAATGATATATAAACTATTATTTGTTTAATATAGATATAGAATAAATGTCATCAAATTAAATTTCCATTATTCTTTTTTTAATCTCAAAAAAAAAAAAAATACCATTATAATAATGCTTATTCTTCAAACTATTACTTAATGTTTATTTTATTAATAAGATACCTGTTGAAATATCTTTATTTGCGATTCAGATAAACGTAATATTTTTCTGCTTTTTTTTTAGTTAAAAAATAGACCCTTAACTTTTTAATATTATTTTATTTTCCAGTTGTTTCCTTAACAGCAATCATCAGAAGTATAAAAGGAGTACGATGCTTCGTTTCTTTTCAACACAACCGTAAAAATACATCTTTCATTTATTCGTTGCTGTTTCCTTTGTCCGGTCGTTTCATTTATTGTATTGTAGCCATATATAACATAAAGTTGTGCAGATTCATACTGATACGTTGTTTTAACGAACCGAGGTAATGTAATAAAAAAAAAAAAAAAAAAACAAATATTTCTTCTGGATAATAATAGTTTCGGAGCTTATATCTGTATTTTTTTTTTTTTTTCAAAGACAATAAAGCTGCCTAAAACCATACAGCATAAAAATTTTTTCTCCAGTTACTTGTACACAAAAACATAAGCGCCAGTTTATGTATTTTCATCTCTTCTTTCAAATAAACAGGGATTCTGTGTCAGCCACAACTTTAATGCTTTTTTACAGTGTTTATATATCCGTTCTTTAGCTAAAAAAGGGATGTTAAAGTTATAATTGATATAAAGTAACAATTTAATCTGCTGGAAAAACTGTTTAAAAAGTTAATAATACCCTATTGATAAAGAGAATTAAAAAATTGATGGTTAGATTTAAATGTAACACGCAACCTTTTTCTATGAAGCATACTTGAAGAAAAGTTTATAATACGTTTTTTCTGTTCTTTGTTATATCTTCATAAAATGGTGCTTTAAATTCCAATACCAATTGGATCAGTTCTCAAATTTTAAATATTGCACCATTACTTCACCTAGATCCTGTACAAATTTTAATTCGCCATGGAAGCTTTAGGGCAAACTAATAATATTACAAATAAATAATTGTAAGAATCAATTAAAAAAACGAAATAAATATAAATTTAACGCTTATAAATATAGATATTTGAATTATGGTAATAAGTTGTTTGAAAATAGAAATAGAAAAATCAGTCCAAAATCTACCATTGTAAATAAGTTAGAGATTTCATCCTGGGATTCCCGAGAAATTCGCTATTTTTCATTTCCCGCTGAATCTTAATTTAGAGAAAACTAACATTGATGAAAACTGCGTGAACTTTTTTAAAGAAAATTAAGTTAAAACGAGAGAAAAAAGATAAAGTCGGTCAAGCCCGATCCGACGATGTGATACCCTACAACATTGTCTATGTGTACCAAAATTGGGGAAGAGGACAATTGTAGACCGATACTTGTATTAAGTGTAAAATAAAATATACTAATAAAAAATATTACATCGATACTAACATTCACATATATTTATGCACTTTTGGGTGATTCTTGAAATTGAATCCTATATGGGAGCTATGGAAAATTTTAAACCGATGTTTACAAATTTTGCACTGTCATTTAAACGTATGAAAAATTTATTTGTGTCGAATTTTAAGTTGATACTAAAATTTTTATGGGATTTATGCACGTCGAAGCGATTTTCGGAAGAAAGTTTCATATGGGAGCTATGGTCAATTATTGAACGATCTTCACACGAATTTATATTTATATATCGACCATTCCAGGAAAGAACGCCCGAAAAAGTATATTTTTTTACTTGATGGCTTTCAATTTCGATAAAAATTTGTATACATAAACTCCATTAAGCCTTTTATCAATTTCAGTTTTCAGTTTTGTGAAATTGCAAAAACTCGCGATTTAACTTCGCTTTTTAATTTTCTCAAAAACCAAAAAAATTTCAAAAGTATGTAACTTTGAATAGCAATATCTCTGGAAAGACTTTGTGAATTTTAATGATTTAAACGGCCTTAAAATTTCGCATATGGCGGCTTTACGACGAACGTTTTAAAAATAAGAAAGATTTTTTAAAAATGCATTTTAATGCAATTGCATTTTTCAAATGCATTTTTCTTTAAATATGCTATTAAAATTTTTTAATATTTTAACATAAATGAAAAGTTTGGAATCTTTACATTAAAATAAAAGTGTCAAATTTTTGGGACGCGAAAATCTTATATGCATAATTCAATTTTTATAAAAACATGTCTAAAATTTTTCATATAAAATTAAAATTTTTTCTTGATTTTGAAATTTTCTTTAAAATTTGTATAAAAGTTAACAAAATATAAAAAGTATGCAATTTTAAATATTCATATCTCTTGAAGTTATTGATGGATTTTTGTAGTTTAAAAAGTATTGAATAGGCCATTGTATAGTTTTTGTGTAATTGTCAGCATTTCAAAAACCACGTCTTCGATCCATAATATTTTAAAAATATAAATGCAGTTTTTATATGCATTTTTGTTAGTTGCGAATTTATTAAATTTTAATTTTTCAAAAGTGTATTTAAAAATGCTTTGTTTATTAAAACTTAAAACAATAAATAGTTTGATACATAAAGTTTTACTATTTATCAAGATTTTTTAAAAAATAACACAATAAATTTTTTTTTAACAAAATACGTAAAGATACTCATAATACCAGAAATATATAATTTGTATATGAAAAAATTTAAACTAGTTGAAGAAGAGGGGAAATTATGTACAGTACATGTGTGCGTCCCAAAAATTTGAGATTTTTATTTTAATGTAAAGATTCCAAATTTATGTTAGAAAATTAACAAATTTGAATAGCATATTTAAAGAAAAATGCATTTAAAAAATACAATTGCATTAAAATGCATTTTTAAAAAATATTTTTTATTTATAAAATATTCATGTTTTAGCTAACATAATTACAACTCAAACGCCGTTTAAATCACAAATTTCTGCAAAGCCTTCCCAGAAATATTTGTATTTAAAGTTGTATACTTTTGAGATTTTTTAAATTTTTTTAAAAGTGAAAAAGCGAAATAAAATCGCAAATTTTCTGAATTTAGCGAATATATTTATAGACACCCATAGACCTTATGCGAATAAAATTTTATAAAAATCGGAGGACACTTGGTATATTTTTGGGCGTTCTTTCATGGAATGGACGATATATTTTTTTAGCAGCTGTCAATTTATTAAAAAACTAAATTTTAAACCAATTAGAAAATTAATTATATTAATAAATAATATAATTAAATTCCAACATAAAATTAGTTAATGTTTTTTTTAAATTTTATTAAAAAATAATTTGAAATATTTTTTTCTGTGCACATTTAGTTAATTTCTTAAAGAAGAATCTAAAGAAAAAACTTATTTATATATTTGTTTTTGTACTTTCGTAGCAAACTGTTGTTTTCCATTTTCATTATTTTTGGTGTTTAATGCGAAAAAATAATAATCATAAAATTTTAAAATAATAAAAAAGGAAACTTTTTATCAACAGTTCTTGTTACTATTGTTATTGTTATATTTTGTTGGTCTAATTTTTTTCATCACTGCCAAAATAGCTTCTAAAGAAATATTATTTATGGAAAAATAACAAAAAGAGGAAACATCAAACAGTATGCTGCTGTGTTTTTTCACGTTAGATGTTTATATATATTTGGATTTAAAATAAAACTTATCTCTGTTTGCTTTTAAAAACGAACTTTAATCTGCATACAAGTCAGTTAATAAAAACCTGTAGAAAGTAGGGTGTCTTGCAGCAAATTGCACAAATAAATTTATTTTCTTTTTCATCATTGTTAAATAAGCACGAAACAAAAACAAATAAAATATTTTCAAAGAGAAAAACTTACTAGCTTATTACAAAATAGGTTAAATATTAAAAATATAAACTGAAATGTATTTAATTACAAACCAAAATATTTTATTCATGTATAAAAGTTTTTAAAAAAATTATACATACCAATTATTTATGTTAATTTAGATTATTATGTGTTTGCATTTAATAATTATTTAATTACAGTTAAAAGCATTTATGTTTATTAAAAAAGTCAAAATTTGTTTTTTTATTTTGATTTTTGAGACTTATGTCGAGTAGCAAACCTGATATAATACAAATTTAATGCTTTTGTAATCGAGTTTAAAAGTTTAAAATCTCATCTTTAGTTAATGTTAAGTTTTTGAAAAGAAAACAGTGAGAAAATTGAACATGTTATATTTGATATATTTTATAGCATACACAAGTTATTTACAAGACAAAGAAGAAGAAAAAATGTTTATATATAATATTAAAGAAGATTTTTTTATTTGATAAACAGCGAAATTGTAAGAAAATTTAAATAAAAATTTAACAGAAATCAGCAACTCGAATTCTAATGCAAGTAAAAATTTGAATTTTTATTGAAAATAACAAACAGTATTGAAAAAAAAAAAATAATAATAATAATATAGATATATAAGTATATATTGTCAATTCCATGATAGATTTATAAAAAATGCCAATTTTTTTACGGAAGGTCATCCGATTTTGTTCATATTTGAAACGCATATAATCTATGGAGCCATTTAAATATTTTTTTTTTTTTTTTTTTTTTTTTGAATTTTAAAAAATTCGCGAATTTATTCACGATTTTGATTTTTTTGAAATGTCAAAAAAATCGGAAAAGTGTGTAACTTTAAACATCAATAACTTTAAAAGTTGTTAACGGATTTTAATGATTTAAACTGCATGTAGAAGATAAATATCCTGTTGTTCTGGGACAATAAAATCTACTATTTTTAAAATTTTTTTAAAAAAATTGTCATCAGTTTTTTCATACAAAATTTTACCCCCTGTTTTTATAAAACGAACGAAAAATTCGTTTCGTCAAAATGTATGAAAAACAACAAATAAATTTCAAATTTATTTTTTGTTTTCAATATAAATTGTCGAAACGAATTTTTCGTTCTTTTTATAAAAACAGGGGGTTAAATTTTTCAAAATATTTTAATTTTTAACTTTTTTTGATTATATAAAAAACTAGGTAGTCACTAACACTTAAACAGTAACTTATCTTTATAACGCTTGTGTGTAAAGCTGAAAAACACGAAATTTCTCAATTTTACACTGAAAAAAATATATGTTCAAACAACAAAACATATGTTAACATTAATTTTTTAATTGACAACTTTATTTTTTCTTAAGAAAATTAATTTTCTAGTAATTTCTGTTCAAATACACCTCCTGTAAATAAAGAGTTAGGTATGATGGCCAATATTAAATGTATAAAAAAGATAACAGCTTCCCAATTTTCATCAAAAATTTTGTTCTTTTAATAGGGAGTGCGTATGATTATTATATAATATATGTACCATATTATACAACAATCATACGCATTGTGTGATTTGGTAATATATTGCATAGTGGACATAATCAACAAATTTTAGAAATCTGTTACTTCTAATCGGCTCGTTAGATTTACATAAAATTAAATTTAAATATCTTTTAAGTTTGGAAGGGGAAAGCCGCACGTCCCTCAGGAGCGGAGTATGTAAGTACGATAAAACGTACTTTCTAGACCCCTGCAAATCCATTGAATTTCAAGTGTGTGTTTCATAGCCAACATATACAAAAACAACAATAAATACTGTTCGTACTGTTCGCTGCCCGAAGCAAAGCAAGTGCGTAGTGTATATGAGCGACTGCAAATCCATACGTTCAAAGCATTTGTCGTAAATAAGTGATGCAAGTGGTGTGGCAAAAAAAAAAAAAAAAAGCATACAAGACGTTGAGAAATGATTTAAATCATCTAAGTGGTCTTAATACTTTGTTTGGTTTTTTGCAATACCTGCACAATGTGTGCATAGTGGTTGTTTATAAATGTTCTTGCATACGCACATATACATATATGCATGTGTACATTTTATTGTTGATTTTTCTTGATTGAATAAATGTAAAAGGTTTAATTCTTATAGTAATTAAAAAAAACTCTTAATTAAAAATTAAAAAAGAAATTAAAAGTAAAAAACTTGAAACTCAGTTAAAAATTAGTATGTTTACTTAACACCTTCGATTTTTAAACTTTAGTATTTCTATATATTTTAAATAATCAAGTTTCCTAATTAATTGTTAGTTCATAAAAAACATTTAATTTTTAATATTTTAATTTACATCACAAAATTAGGTAATCATTCAAAACATCATTTCATGCTAATGCGTAAAGTAATAAAAATATAAAGAAAATGTAGTAAATTTTAAAGTAATTAAAATCCAAAGCTTTCCAAATTTTGGATTTAATGTTACCTGTGATATATTTTTTTTTTAACAGACACTCGAACGATAATAAAAAAATGAATAAATTAATTTTGGGATGTTCAATTCGTATATATACAGACAATTAGTAATATATTTAATATTTTTAATTATTTTGATCATAAATCACACCAAAATTAAAAATCATTAAACGACTGTTTTGCTTACGAAAATACTATCCCTTTAAACATTTGGAAGATAAATTTGTTTCCAATCTTCCAGACGTCACTTCTTAGTGAATTCTGGATGATAATTGGAAGATTGTTCGAAATTTACAACAACAAAATATATTGCTATTGCGTATTAATCGTCCAGACGTCACTTCTTAGTCACTTCCAAATGATTGTCGGAAGTGTGTACGAAATTCACAAAAACAAAATACATTACTATCGACCTTTGATCTTCCAAAAGTTACTTTGAAGCCACTTCTAGAAGATAATAAGATGATAATTCGAATACATACTGTTGCGCAATAATCTTCTTGACGTATGTTGGGAAGATTGTCAGTTTTTTATGAAAAGAAAATAGCTCAATAAAGAAGCAGGTAGAATCATATTTTCAGTAACAATTTAACTTTGGTACAGTTTGGCTGCAATAATAAACATGAAAAGAAAAATGTTCCTGATAATCAAATAAGTGTTTTTTATTGTTAATAATTTGGAAATTATTAACAAAGGAAATTTTTAAAGGTAAGTGAATCTTCTTAAATTTTTATTTAGTAATATCGGATTTCACTCACAATTTATATTAATTTTAGGAAAATCTTCATCAAACAAACAAGTATTTGCATATTTAAAGAAGTCAAAAACTTTGCCTGTAAAGGTGTCTTGCCGCATTCTTTGTACAAAAGGTAATCTAAATACAATTTAACTACAAAATTATTATTAACCTTCTTTTCTTCTTTTAAAGGTACCGGATTTGACCAGAAATTTATCATGAAGATTTTATTATTAAATGTAAAATTAATATGTGAATTATTTATTGTGTAGTTTTATATGTATAGATAATTGTAAAATAAAGATAATTATGAAATAAAAAAAAAAAATAATAATAATAATAATTTTAATTATAGCTGCGTTTTGTTGCTGCCGTTGAGTGCTAACGTTAATAGTTAGCAAGAAAACAATATTTACCCAACTTGGTAGAACTTAATGTTAAAATAACAAATTCTCAAGGAAATCTTTCAATTTTAACTTTTAAAAATAATAATTTCAATTTATTTTCTATTTAATTTTGCTTTTATATTTTTTTCATTTATTGACATTTAAACATTCATAAATGTATATTTCTGTTTATAAATTGGTAGCACTTTTATCGACGTTAAAGTTAACGTCAAAGAATACTAAGAATAGAAGGCTTGTCAAAAAAACTTAACTCTGTTGTCAAAAAACCTAACTTTAAGATTGTGTTAGTCAAATTTTATTTGTATGTATTAGTGCTGAAACCACTTTCACCACACATCATAATCATACATAGTTGCACAAAAGAGTATTAACAAATTATTAAATATAATTCATCACAATTATATTCGCAGATTTTTATCTTTTGATGCGGATTACATCCACAAATAGTAATATAATTACATTTCTTTGCTTTTTGTTGATGAATATGAAAATAATTTCAAATTATTTTAAAATCTGTTTTATTTTTAATACCAAAAGTAGCAACATTGTTCGTTCAATTTAAATTTCAACATACAAAAAAGGAATGTCAAAAATAAAATAAAAAAAAAAAAAATATTTTTTCAGTTTGTGGAAAATATTCTTTTAACGGGAGTTAAAATACTATAAACGCGTATGAAAAAATAATAAAAATATCGTGTGTTTGTTGAAAAATGTGTAGCGTGTGTAATTTTCTTTAAATTTTAAGGAAAATATTTGTTTATTTTGTGTTGTTTCTCTCTCTCACAAGTGTGTTGAATTCACACAGAACTTGTATGTGAAGAGAGAGAAATGTTGTTGTTGTAGGAAAGAGTACTATTTTCCCTTCTTAGTATTCTTTGGTTAACGTGTAGAATTTTACACGTTAACTTCTAACTTATATAAATATAAAATTTGTATGAAATTACCTATGAGCGTTAGCAACAAAACGCAGCTTATAAATACAGAAATAAAAAATTAAAAATCATCTTCTAGAAGAGACTAAGACGACACTTCTCTGGTCATTTTCTGGGTGACGTCTTCTTCGACACTTCCAGAAGTGTCTTCTTTGAGTCGTCTTGAAGACACTTCCACGAGGAACAGTTCTTCCTGACGGAAGATGATTTTAATGATACTTTGGCAATAGTCGTGGTGATGATTTTCAACTTCTGGAAGACTCTTAGCCACTTCCGCAATAGAAAATGTTTGCGGGGATAACTTACACAGTTATGATCGCACACACACACACATACATACAGCGCACAGTGGTCTCAAAATGAAATTTTTTGGAAATAATTCTGTAACTTTAGAACTGCTGGATGTATTTAAATGAAATTTTTTCATGGACAATCCTGAGTTGTATGCCAATTGATTTGGAGGAGGACAGATTCTTAGCAGGTCTGGAGGACGGGGGGTGGACCTCCAAAGTTGGTCACCTCGGGTATGAAAAGTTTTTAAAAAATCTCCAAAATTTGATTTATGATTTGACTGAAAAAAAAATTTTGCACATAGGTAGTCCTTATAATTCTCTACAAAAGATACGCTCACATGTGTGGGTTAACTCTTTTACTTTAAGAGATATTTGGACCAAAGTAAAATTTTGACCCATTTTTGGACATATATTTTAAAGTTTTTTGAACTTGGCGGGCACAATTTGAGTCCTACAATTTTTCTAAAATATGCTCTGGATTCTGCACAAAATTCTAAACAAAGTTGGTTATATTAGATCTGTAAACATAATTCGACATCTGTTATAAGTTTTTGAGAGTTTTCAATCATAATCTCCGGGACAACGAGAAAATGTGGACTTTATAGGTGAAGATGTGAAAAATTCCCATTTTTGGGATTTTCTGCTTTTTTTTTTCTTTTTTTTGTTTGGAATTGTGGGGTTTGTTTCCTTAATTATTTGGTTGTAAAATGATAGTCTAAAAAGCTTTAAGATTTTTGTAAACGTAATCCAAAAATTAAAAAAAAAATATATATATATATATATATATATATATATAAATGCAATTTTTTAGTTTTTTCGCTCATAAAGACCATCATTTTCCAATGTCCCAAAAATTATAATAGAAACTATTAATAACGCAATAAAGATTCCGAACTGCATTCGTTTAACATTTTCTATAGCTTTAAATACTGATTTTTCAACTCATCTACAGCTTTTTTGAAATCGTTAAAATATTGTTCATAATTAATACTTTATAGCATCAAGCCAAGATACCAATGTACAGTGGGGAAAAGGCAAAAATGGTAATAAGTCTGGAACTTTATTGAGATAACAAAAAAATTTGTTGATTAGCATAATTTAGAAAATTGTAGAGAATTTCAACGTATTTTTAAAAAAAAAATTAGAAATTTTATTTTAAAAGTTATAGGGCAAAATCGCAAAAAAGTGAAGGCCAAAAATAAGAAATTTATTTTTTGAAATATCTTTTAAATATCTTTTAAACCATACGAGATAATTCAGCACAATAAGCATGTTTTTCCTTGTCTTGCTTAGGAAAATTCAAAAGTGTAAAAATATTTCAAATGGGTTAATATTTGTAAAAGTTATAAGCCCCGATATGTTTTTCACTCTCGAGGTAGTCAACTTTGGCCCACTGTAGCCCGTGCTGCAGCTACAGACTCCATCTAACATTATTCTAAAAGCCTAACTCCTCCTCTATCGATGTTCCAAGTTTCATCTAAATCGGTTCAGTGGTTTCAAAGTTCCAGACTTATTACCATTTATTTTGCTTTTGGACCCACTGTGCAATGTCGTAATAATTTTGTATGTAGGGGTTTTCAATATGAAATCAGTGAATCAATATGGTTCTTCTCTGCTTCTCGGTATATTGTATGGGCTAAGGTTACATGCAAAATTCTTTAATAAAAAATCTTTTAGTGATTTTATCACAAATATGAACTAACAAATCGATGCCATTTTTTAGTAAGATATATCATTCTGATATATAATATAGTTTAGTTATTAAATGCTTCATATGTAATTTCGAATTTATAATTTTGAACTATATAATCTTGGTTAGTTGAATATAAATCTAACTCGCTTGCCGTTCATTCCACACAAAAAATCTTTTAGTTTTTACAACATTTTAAATTATTACAATTTTAAATTAAAAGTAATTAAATTTCATTTAACGTTGCTCATAAATACTGATACATATTTATAAAATGTTATATGTATTTGTTCATATTTAAAATGCTGTATTTTGCTTTGTTTTCATTGCTTTGTTTGAAACACAATAACTATAATATAACATTCTGTAAGCCTCTTTATTCTTATGTTTTGTTATCACAAATCATACTCATACGAACTTGTTTATTGAATTACATGAATGAAGAAATATATAGTCTAGTTATAAAACATGTTACATTTCGTAATAGCATCTCTTTTCGACAGGATTTTATTTCGAAAAATTAATTTTGCCAAATTATATATAGCAATTGCACGCAGAGAAAAGACATGGTTACAGCATGATCACCACAACTATTTAATGTTTATATAGCCGTTTTTCATTGATTTGAATAATACCATGTCCATGATAGCAACGTTTGTGATTCTGCTTCATCATTTAATGATTAGCCACAATTAAAATTTTAATATGGTTGACTGAATCATGATATATATTTAATTATTTTTATATGAAATCATATTTATTATAAATCCAATCATTTAGTCAATTATATTTATTTAATTCTACAACCATTCAGTTAATTTTACAAACCTGGTTAATTCTACAACCATTAAGCTAATATTTTTATTTGCTTTTAATGACTTTTGAATAAACATTTTTGTGTATCAGTCCAGTAGTTTGTCAGTATAATAATTCTCATTTAGTTTAGATATGAACAAGTATAAATAGACAAGGTTTGTTTTTATTCAGTATGATGAATGTACCACATATCGTGTTACAAATTAATATAAATATGAAAACATGGGGTTATATATATGATAAAATGGGATATGATGAAATTATTTCATATATATGATAAAATGGAATTATCTATATGATAACATGAGATTATATATATGATAAAATGGAATCATACTTATGATTGAATAAGTTCATATACACTATCGGACAAAATAAAGTGCAGTATTTTACTCTTGCTATTTAGTTCATAATTATTGTCTTCTAGGTGAAAAATAGTCTAAATTTTTGGTGTCCTGGTATTTGTCGTATTATATTCTTTAAATTAATATACAAAAGAAGTTTTTGAAATATGTGTATTTCGAGTTTGGAGCAAAAGTGTGGTGTTGGTCATGCATTTTGTGCGATATAATAAAGTGACACTTTACATTATTTCCTAAATTTTTTAAAATTTTTTGATACAAAATGGAAGGAATATTCTTTATAAGTACTAAATTTTGTTATTCTATTCATTAAATTCTATTCAAATTATTATTGCATTTGAAAAATAAGGATAAATTCGGCCATATTATCGGTAAGCCTTCGACCACAATCCACTAAGATTTCTTTATTCCAGATAGAGAAAACTAATTAACATTAATGTAATTATCTTTAGAGTGCAACATTTTATAACCTGACGCTAATAAAACCTTTTCATTATACAAAATTACAATTTAGAATCAAAATAATATGAAATTGAGAAGGCAGAAACCCTAAGACTACGAAGTAAAATCATAACGATATCAATATTTTCGCCAAAAAAGAATGAGTTTCGTCATCTAAAGTTATAAAGAAAGAAGTAATTATAAATATATTAGCTTTTATTGCCAGGAAAAAGCTCAAACATAGGAGTTTTAGAAGTACCTATTCTAAGTAAAAGTCACATAATTTTTGTGCTAATATAACATAGCGACCAGTAATAGAAAAATAATCGTTAAAGTCCCAGAACCATTCCAAAGTGCAGTTATTTGGATGAATAAACATAAATCTTATTAAAACTTAAAAAAAAAAAAAACTAAGAAAATTTTGGAAATTGCCATGGAAAAGTCTGAAGTTTTAAATTTTTTTATTAAAATGTTTTCTTAAATTTGGTACATATGAAACACATTTGTTTGAACCTTGTCTGCACATTTAAACTTGTAATAATTAAAATTACTTCCTCCTTTATTTCTCCGCTTAGAAATATGAGATTTTTTTTGGCGAGAATTGCGATATAGCTACAACTTTACTTCGCAGTATTAGGGTTTATGGCCCACAATTTCATATTATTTTCCTCCTAAATTGTAATTTTGTATAATGAAATGGCTTTTTTGATCTCAGATTCTAAAATACTGCACTTTAAAGACAATTACGTTAATCTTAATTAATTTTCTCTATCAGGAATCAAGAAATCTTACTGGATTGTGGTCGAAGACTTACCGATAATATGGCCGAATTTATCCCTATTTTTCAAATGCAATAATAATTTTAATAGAATTTGTAAATAAAATAATAAAATTTTACACTTCTTAAGAATATGCCTTCCACTTTGTATCAAAAAATTTAAAAAAATTAGAAAATAATGTAAAGTGTCACTTTATTATGTCGCACAAAATGCATGACCAACACCACACTTTTGCCCCAAACTCGAAATACACATATTTCAAAAACTTCTTTTGCATATTAGTTTAAAGAATATAATACGACAAATACCAGGACACCAAAAATATAGACTATTATTCACCTAGAAGACAATAATTATGAACTAAACAGCAAGAGTAAAAAACCGCAATTTATTTTGTCCGATAGTGTATATGATAAAATGGAATTATATATATGATGAAATTAGTTTATATACAGTGGAGGCCATGAGGTTAGCACACTTTTCTATATTTCTTTTATATACGTGTAACATGTCTTGCTAAGATCACGTCACAATATATTCATTGTCATTTCTATATATATCTTTGCTGTTTTTCTGTTCAGAGTAGAATAACCGTTAAAAAACACTGGACAGTATTTTAGCACAAAATAAAAAAAAAATTATTCACATTTAGAAAAAAGTAACAAAACAAAAAACTTATTTCACTATAAACTTAGTACTTTATTTTTTATTACAGCTGCCAATCTCCTTGACATACTTTCTACAAGTCCCATACAGCGCTCCACTGAAATAGCATAACAAGCTTTTTCTATTTTTGTCCATAAATCGGCCAAATTTTTAGGTTTTGCTCTCATTACGTGCTGCTTCACATCATTTCAAAGGTTCTCAATAGGATTGAGATCCGGAGATTGGGCTGGCCATTTTAACACGTTAATATTGTTCTCTTCCAAGCAACTCCTCACTAAGCGTGAGGAGTGTTTTGGGTCATTGTCGTGCAAAAAACTCCACCTAAGTGGCATGTTGTCCTCTGCATAAGGCATCATTGTATTTAGTAGTATATTCTGGTATACATATTGGTCCATACGTGTATCAATCTTGCATATAGAACCAACGCCATGCCCAGAAAAAGCTGCCCACACCATCACATTTCCTCAACCGTGTTTTATTGTTTTAGAAGTGTACTTTGGATTGTGTTGCATGTTTGGAGGACGCCATACATACCTCTTATCATCCGATCCGAATCTACAAAACTTGGATTCATCATTCCAGAAGACATTTTTCAAAAAAGTAATGGCTTTTCCAAATGCTCACGAGCAAAGCACTCACTGGCTTATGCTGAGAAATGCATCCACGTAAATTTTTGTTCATTAAGTCTTCTTCTTATTGTTCTGCAGGATACGTTGATGCCATATTTTCTTGAAATTTCCCTCTGGAATACGGTGGAGCTTTTAAAAGGATCTTCGACAGAGGTTCTATATATTAAAGAATCCTCTTTACGTAACGTTTTTCTTGGCCTAGGAGCCTGTGCAACTTTTTTAAATGTTTCATACTTTCAAATATGGTTTAGTGCATTATAAACCATCTTTCTGGAACATTCCAAAGTATTAGCTATCTCTCGTATGCTTATTCCTCTTGAGTACATCTGTTGAATAATCTTACGTTGTTCCTCTGTACACCACTTTTTTTTAGACATGTCTAAATAATGTTTATTTATTTAATTTTTTATCTTCATTGATGAAATAATATCTAAACTTACCAATTAATTATTTATATTCACAAAAATCATATAAAAAATTTTAATAGACTTGCTTGTGCTAAAATTGTGACCAGCTTATTTTGCCTATTACTGCACTTAAATTAAAAATTAAAAGAGAATTGCGATAGAATGCAAAAAAAAGTAACGAGACACCATAAACAACACTAAAAAGCAAAAATGTTAGTAAATAATTGTAATGAGACGAAATAATTTTCTTTTAAAAACAGTAGATATGATGTGTGCTAACCTCATGGCCACCACTGTATATGATAACATGGGATTATTAAATGATAAAAACATGATGAAATTGAAAGCAATATTTAAGAAAAGGTTATAAAACTTACTAAAAGTTATTAATAAGGTTATGAATCTTACTAATAAATTATAAATTGAAATCATTATAATGATTACGAAATATACTTATTGTATTGCAATCATATATTACAATCATACATGTTGCTCTTAGTTTATGATCCCTAGAACCATATTTTTTCTTTGCGTGTGGAAATATTTAGCAATTAAATTCCTAAAAAATACATTTTGTGGAGAAACCATTTTAGGAGTAATACTTCAATATGAACCCAAAAACTTTTAAACTCATTTATGTAAATGTATTATTTGCAAGTTAACATTTCATATTCCATAATACCACATGTATAGTTATGTATGTATGTATATTTGTACATACATATGTACATACTCTACATATTTTCATGACGTTATTTACATGCTTGCGTATATGAATTCGTTAATGAATAGATTTCTGTGTACGTGTGCGTTTAGTTTGATTATTTATGCATTTGTTGTTTTATTAACTCATTTTTGTTTTTACAAATTCCCCAAACGATTTTATTTAATGATACAACTATGGCTATTGTTATTGCTATTCTACTGTTTTTACTTTTGCATTTAAGGATTTGTTTTAGTAAATTTACAACATACAAGCTTTGCTAATAAATTATCTACTTAACATGTTGTAAATATAAATTCTGATGTAGGATGGATTATAATCACCAGTGTATTTGCACTGCTACAATTATATTGTTCAGTTTCAGTATATTCTCAACTTCATCAACATATCAGTTTAAACTGTCATAATTTAAATGATATGTTTTTTTTTTTTATTTTTTGTTCTTTTGTTAATAAATTTATTTACTATTCTCAGTTTGTTTTGTAATCGCAATAATTCAGTTTGTTTTTAGTCATTTATAATGACGTGATTGTGGTTGGCAAATTTATGGAATATTTCGAAAATATGGAAATTTTTATTGCATACATAATACGTAAATGAGAATATACTAATAAATATTATTAATTTATTTTTTGCAACTTATTCAATATCTCACACAGTGCACAGTGTGAGATTTTCGCATTCTGAGTGATCAAAAGTTTAGCACAAAGCATTTTCATAACACTAAGCAGGACAACTGACACGCCTACTTTTCATATAATAACTCAATGAAATTTTGTGAAGAATATGCATGTATTTGAAATGATAAACGAAAAGACTTCTACACAAAATTTAATTAACAACACAGGTCAACACTAAAAAAGTGACTGGAAAATCATGTTCCAGATATTTTAGGTACGGTCATCACAATCACCGGGAACATTTCGGTTTTTTTCCATCACGTCATATTTTTGACCCATTTAGAACCAAACAAAATATAGTTCCCTGATGTGTTTTTAGGTTATGAAATTTTCCAAGTAATAGGTAGAACAGATTTTTAGCCAAGACATGGAGCTATAAAAATGTGGTACTAACCAAATCTCTAACTTGTCACACATAACTCCTAGAAGTTTTTAAATTTGTAAAAATAAAGATATTATCTATTAACCCTCATAAAAGCATTGCAAAATGAGGAGTAAGCAGTAGGTGTTCGGTATAACAAACAAAAGACTGTAGATCTCAAAAATGGTAAAATTTTTAAAATTGCACTAACAGAAAATGCGTAGCCATAAAAAATATGAAAAATCTGCCAATTTAAATAACAAAGTTAACAACAAATTACAAGAAAAATATATTGTGAATAATTCGGCCTAATTTTAACTCGTTAGACAAAATATAATGCAGAAAGTTAAATAAAATTAAAAAAAAAACATTTCCATGACGTCACAATTTTAGAATATATAATTTTTTTTTATTTTGAGCTTCATTGAAAAATATGTGGATATTTTCCTTCTTAAGTTAGGATTATGAATGTAATACTATTTTTAATTTTTACTCATATTATTAAGCCGCAATATTCTGTCACCAAAGTAAGATTCCATATGCGTTGATATAATCTTTCCGTAACAGTGATTTGGTGTAAAAGCTCCCATTGTTCTTTGTCTTTTTTCATATGTTAGAGACATGGCATATTCTTCACTTTTGTTGCACTATTCCTTCTCTATAAAATACGGAACGATAATTTGCTCTATCTATTATCCAGAAAATTATATAACCCAAAAATTTATTAGGGGTACATATTTTATTTGTTCATCAATGGGTTAAAAGTGTGATGAAAATGCTTCATTTATCTTTTTCACTACATTTAGTCTAATGAGTTTCAAGATATATTTTTTTTTCAAGATATATTTTTTTATAAATTTTTAACTTTGTTATTTACTTGGATTTTTATTTTTCCCAAACTTTTGGTGTTTACACATTTTCTTTTAATGTGATTTTAAATTTTACCATTTTTGAAATCTGCGGTCTTGTATTAGTTATATAAAATACAAATTTCCCCTATACACCCTTTCCTTATATCTAATTTTTTCACAGTTAGATAACACATCAATCTATAAAATAAAAAGATACATAAAGATCTTGCTTAAAACAAAACAGTTCCAACTATTCAAATTTAAACTTCTCATCAAAAAATACTTGTTTTATATTAATAACGGTTAACTATTTATTGTAATAGTATAGGGATCGAACGGGACATCCTAGAAAGACGAAATTTGGCTCAAATCTAATGTAAGGTTTGTTTGGTAAATGAGCAAAATCGGTTAATAAACAAAAAAGTTATGGGCAAAATAATAGAAACACAGGGTGTCCGTTGTAACTTAATTTCATAATTTTCTTCTGATCTCTCTTAAATTTTGAGCATATAGTTCGAGGGTCGATATAAACTCGGAGGCCAAGGTCCGCCCACCTCCAATATAAGGTGAAACATCAACGAATAGTTCATGGACCAATGTAAACTCGGAAAAAAAGTGCGTGGTCCACCCACTTTATTACCCACGTCTCATATAATGTAAAATTTAAAAAAGCCAAATATAATATTCACGCTTGTTTTTTTTTTCAAAACGCGAAAAAAATATTAAGGTGTTTTAATTTGAACTGCTGACTTTTTTCAACTTTTAACACAACTTATCGCCAAAACTTTACAACTTCGTTGACAACTTTAGATTATTCCGTCCGTTAACAAATTTAACCCTGTAGTGTCCACATCTGCCAGATCTGGTTACACGATCAGGCTCTAATCCCACATTTGTTTACGATGAGCAAGTACATTTAAAATGGTCAGTGTTCTAGACAGCAGTGGATTACCTTACTTTGGTACATAGCAGCACCATTTGTTTGGTACCAGTCAGTTATTTTTTTTTTGAAAAGAGAAAAAATTATGAGTAAAATTTTTTTAATAATTTATCATTTGGATTTAAATTAAATTCCAAAATTTTATAAAGAAAAATAACAAGAATTCGCGTATTTTTAAGGGATTTAGAGGTAAGTAATAAAATATGTACTAAAGTATCAAATTTATTAACGTAACTCCAAAATAATACAAAAATGAATATTTGTGAAAAACAATTTGAGGATCAATCTTTCTTGTTACAGTTGACAGCAATTAACAAGTATAGTAAACCGTCTATCATAGTGTTATTTTTAAGTTAATTTATTAAATAATTAAAACATAATTTATTTTTTTTTTTCTATTTCTAACCGAGCGGAGTAACGATGACTATTGCTCGTTGTGAAAAACGAAACCACAACTCCCAGGCAACCAGGCTAGCTCTCTAATACTAGGAATTGGAATAATTTGTATTTTAGGAACATTTAACATAGTTTTTATTGGCTTCTGGGCAAAAATGTTTAATTTTAAATGAGTTTGGGTTTCTGTAAGTTGTGCAATACATTGAATACAATTTGTTTCAAATTTAATAGCGATGATTATCCCTTTTCAGGTAGTGGCCCATTTTTTAATTTTAAACTCCAAAATAAGATCAAAATTATACAATATAATCCTTTAGCAGTAATATCGAAAAGGTTTTCTAGTTTGTCCTCATAAACTAGTTCGAAATAAATTTTAATTTTCCGGAAATAACTATGCTCATATAGATTCATTTAGATACATTCGTTTCCAAAAATTCTAATAAATTGCGAAGTTCGAATTAAAAAAGATTTATAAAACAGGAGCTTATTGTATTATTCTGGTTTTATTTCGACAAATAATTGTATGATAAAAAATCAGTTAAACCGTTCAATGTGCCGGTTGAAAACAGTTCTTTCGATATCAAATATTCATATTCATAAAATTCAAGAATCCTGAAAAAGGACCTTTTTAATTTAATTTAGTTCGAAGATAATTTTGTCATAAATACAAATCACCTTCCACTTTAATACAGATTTAAATTTCAATTAATATTTTTCTTTTTACTATAGAGTCATTTCATTTAAAACCAACACGAAAAATTACAATTTTTGACTTTATATCTCCGAATTTAATGATATTTTGCACTATTATTATTCCTGTCAAAACTAAGACTAATTCATAATTTCAGATAATTTCATCAAGTGGTTCGCGAAATATCGCGATTTGAAAGTGCAAAATAGCTCAAAATATGTACAAAGTTGTATACACAAAATTACAAATATCTTCCGAAGTATTTATTGTATGAGATTTACTGAGATGTCATATTAAAGGTATCAAAATTACCTTTAATATGAAGTATAACATAACTTTTTTCTCAACATCAAAATGGTCCATATCTCGCGATTTCTCGTTCGCGGGTAAATATCTCGAAAAGTTTTCTATAACCGTGGAAAGTGGCATTCTGGGACTCGCAATATTTTAGGAGTTATTGACACAATAAATACGAAATATTGATTGTAATTTGAATTTGTTTGTTTGTAATAAAATAGAAAAATCGCCAATTTCTTCCAAAAATCATCCGAATGTAATAAAAATCGGCAAGAATATTAATATTGATGCTGGTAACGCAAATGCCGAGTTTAAGTTTGATTACCGCGATAGTTAGCGATTTATAACAGCCGAGTCGTGCTTTGGTTAGTTAAAGAAAAAAATAAATAAATTCGGTGGGAAACATTATGAAATATGTGAAAAAAACTGGACCAAGAACATGCAAAATTGAGGGACTTAAAAATTCAAATGCAATAGGTTTTATCAGTGCGTACAATAGAGTATAAAAATATTTGAAATTGGACGAGAAACAAAAATTTGGCAAACGATTAAAAAAATTTTATGTCAGATGTACCCAACTTTGATCCCCTCTAGCTCCGCCCCTGAGGGATATGTACGGTCCCCCTTCCAAACTTAATATTGTACAATCCTCTGCTTTTCATGCAAATCAAACCAGCCGATCAGAAGTTACAGATTTATATCCAAAAAATTTCGATTCTGCCCCACTATGCAATTGAGTAGAAATACAGTGATGGGCAAAAAACAAAAAAATGTTTTTTTTAAACAAAAGTAGGTGGACTAGGTGGATTTTGACGAGTTAAACAAGAATCAGCTTTCACTTTTTTTCAATCACATACTGATTTTTTTATGGGCATGACTAATATCATAACCTTATTCAGCGGTCACACTATAAAACTCGAGAATGGTTTGTCCAATTTAGACTATAACTCAAGAACCGTTTACACGATTTTAATAAATGATACACCAAAAGAGGCATACGAAAATTGTCTTCAAGTTGTGTTTTTTATTCGCTCAAGAATTTCAGAATTATGGATTAAAATTGTACCAAAAAAAAAAATTAAATTTTTTCGCTACTAATTCCGAATAACTACGGAAATATAACTGAACAACAAATTATATAATTTCAGCTCAAAGATAATTAAATCACTATCTATTGGAGTTTAATTTAACTTAATTGGACAAACCGTTCACGAGTCATAGTCATAGTGGTCATAGTGGTCAAGCCCATAAAAAAAATCAATACGTGATAGGAATAAAGTGAAAGCTGATTCTTGTTTAGCACGTTAAAAAAATTTTTGCCCACTAGAGTATCTCCATTTACCTGTTATTATGCATGGGTATTTTAACTTAACTGTGAATGCAATGGAGATTTGTACATCAATTTTGATGCTACAGGGCTTTATTTACTCGCAGTTTCTTTAAGATAAAGATGATAAACTGAACGATTTTTGATGTTTTCACTTCTAAAAAGAAATTTTAGTAGAAAAAAAATTTTCAATTTGGCATGAACACTTATTTCGAAATATCTCCTAAACTATATATTGAGCAAATAAAAATTTGATAGTAGAACGACATAAAGCCAATTTTATTCCGCATAATTTGGTGTATCATTTATATAAATCGTGCATACCGTTCTCGAGTTAAAATGAATAAAAAAATCTCGACCTAATGGGAAAAAACTGAAAGCAGATTCGAGTTTAGCATGAAAAAATCCATCTAGTTCACACCTTTTATTTTTTTTTTTTTTTTGAAGAAGCACAAAAAAAAATTTTGTTTGTCGACCAGTGTATTCATGACCATACCTATTTCTATATAAAACTTTTATAGATTTAACCTATTTTAATCAGTTTATGACACAAGTACATACAGCGGGTGTCATAAATAAGTAAACAAACTTATCATTGCATTTGCCGCTTAACTTATCATTACAAAAGCGGCAAATGTAACGGTCAATTTTTACAACTTTACATGTTTTTGATGAAGCAAATTTCTATTCTTTTACACTAATGAAAAATTTTTCAAATATTATGCCATTTTAAGTTTCTTTCTGGAGAAAGTTGAAAAGAAGTCGTTTTCGGGCGAGTCAAAAATAAGTAAACAATCAACTATTGGCTTAATTTCTTTAATTTTTTATTAAAAGTAAGTTAATGGGCTTAATGGTTTGGAAATACATTTCTGTTTATAAAATAGGGAAAAAAAAGTGGTACACAAAGGTAAATTTAAATCCCAGATTAACCTTAATCTGTTAAAAGGTATAAAGTTCAAAAAAGTTTTTGTTTAATTTTTATGGGTTTTACCCTATAGTAGGAAAATTCACCTATAAATTAGGGTGAATTGATTCAAAATATATAGCTGAGGAAATAATTAACATTTCAGAGTGACCTACTTAAAGTCCAGATGTGTCACCAATAGAAATTGCATAACATTTAATAAAAAAAAATAGAGTAGCCGTAATTGACCAAACTGATGGACTTAATTAATACTAAAACCTCTTAATTTTGTCCAGGGATATGCAGAATATATGTAGTCACTATACCAACACGTTTGGCACTAATGTATTAAAATATAGGCGGTCACCGTGGCTATCAGAAGTCTTGTTTACTTATTTATGGAACATTGATTTTTTAGACTTTTTTAAAAACACTCACATTCACTAAGAAGTAATGTGTTGAATTGCATCTTTTGCTGCTTATTTTACTAACAAAAGACATTATATATTTATAATTATATGTTACTTTTGATATCTTCGATCTACAACATGAAAAAGAAAGATACTGCTTTGTTTAGTTATTTATGACACCCGCTGTACATGCATTCATATGGAACTGTGTTATTTTGTCCTAGTCTAGCCTGTCATTTTCTAAATTGAACCCCATATTGAGTTTTTGACACCTAACTGCATTAGATTTTATTATGCGACATAAAACTTATGGTGGTAATATATTGATATGAATAGCTCAACACTTTCAGCTGAAAATGGCTTAATACAATAACTTTTTTAGCCAGCTTAACAAACATTTAATAGTTTTATTGCAGTAGGCTTAAAAATAATAAAAAAATATATTCATAAAAAAATATAAACCATTGCAAACAGTTGTTAAAATATGTAAATATACATAAGATATTCGTAGGTTTAGGAAAATACACTTACATATAATGGGCGAAATAAAAGTTATTTCAATCAAATACAATTCTTTTTTAACTCAGAATAACATATATTTATTTTTTCTGTTGGTAACAAACAATTATTTAGGTGCTCTATTATACATTTTTTTAAATAATTTTCAGATAGCCCTCCTATATTCACATACAAAAAGTAGTCCTAAAACGATTACAATCGCATTGTAGTAACCAGTTGGTTTGTATACTTACTTTGTAGAAATTTTGGCACACATCCAACAGTTTGTGTTGTAAATTTCTCAAATAGATGAGGTAAGCGCCATTAAGGTTATACTCGGCAAAATTATCTGTATATATATAACAGTGTTTGGGTACCTATTCGTATGAATTTCACTAAAAATAAATATTTGCATTTTTTAGCATAAAATACTATGCAAATTTACAACTTTAACTTAAGCCCATTCCACCCATTATGATAGCAATGCACTTATACACCCCTTTTCAGCACTTTACTAAAACAATCATCAAATACATTTGCATATGTGTGAGTTGAAACGATTTTGTGTTCATATAAAAATGAAGAAGTGCAGGTGTGTATAACAAATTTTGCCAACGGGTACGGTGTGATAATCTTTGTATTTAAGTGTTTCTACGTGCACATATGTACATTTATTTAAGCCGGAAATGCATATTCACTCACACATGTAAAATTCTTATTTATATTTACTTTTAACAATATGAAACTGTTGGCCATTTTGTTATCAATTAAATATTTATTATGATTCAAATGGTGTAATAAGTATCTTCTCAAATTTACCTTTTTTATGCAAATGTACAGCTGTAACTGAAACTAAAGTCTCGTTTAATAAGTTAGTTTAAAATAATTTAAAACTTGCATGTATTACAAATAAAATACACACTTATGTGCGGAATTTCTTCAAATTTATAACATCCAGGCGAAATAAACTAAATTTTGGTACTTTTATGAGATTCTGTTGTAGGAAAACCTCTCAAACGATTCTTATTGCTGAATTGAGTACTAATAAAAATTAGCCTTTTTAATTCGTCTTCAATTATCTAACAGCGATTGATAATTGACAATTACAGGTCAAACAAATATGCATACTTATTATTAATTTATCGCGGACAAGTTTCATATCAATCGACACACGGTTGGAGGATATACGGACAACGCATAGTGTGAGAATTTGCCAAATTATGTGGACAAAATTATAATTTTTATTTTACATTATTTTGATTTTATATTTTAATTTTATATCATTTCAAATTTAAAATTGAACACTACTCTTTTAAGTAAATCATAATAATGCTATGTAAATCAAACCAGCCGATTCGAAATTAAAAATTGATGTCTAAAAATTTTTAATTCTGCCCAACTGTGCAAAGATGGGTATAAAACAACATTAGAGAGATAAGATTATCCGTTAGTTTTCGTTCACCAAATAACTGTCATTACAACTTCTACAGAAGTCAATGTAAGGGAATCTAAGCTTTTAGCGTGTATGCCAATGTCACCATATATTAAGATTTAAATTCCTTCCTTAGTTATGTAAAGACTGTTATCATAGTATGTTCTTTTTGGTATGTGCGCCATTAATTAAACAATTAGTCTCAAAGTCCCGGTATATATGGAAAAAATATTTGCATTACCATATCCATAGAATTTCCATGCTCTGGCTGCATGAAGTCTTATATCCGTATGTGTAGCAACTTTTTTGGGTACGACTTTTGGGGGTGTACAATATATTATAGTGAACAGTGCCATAAATGGCGTAGTTCTAAGTGTACCTGTTATCAAGATTGACATCATCATTAAGCTGGTCAACAATCAGTTGCCCTGTAAAATATAATGAGTTTTATTACACAATTTTTGCCAATTGCTTTTTGCAGCAGTACAATCACAGCCTTGGCACCATTTCACTAGTAGATTTAAAGCAGATTTCAGTTTTTCCGAAAAAAGTTTCGGATCCTTTAAGTTAGCTACTACTGCCACGTCATCTGCATATGCAACAGTCTTGCAGCAATTTTTTTTCATGGCTTTAAGTATATTGTGTTGAGATTTCAAAATAGTGAAGATATTACATCACTTTGTGCCTTTTGTTGCTACTTTGTAGATGTAAGAGGCACCTAGACTAGTTTCAATGCATCTAAAATTGAGAAATTTAGTGGATCATTCTTAAATTGTTTCACAGCGTAAAGGACCGAATTATGCCTGATATTGTTGAAAACACCTTTTATATCCAGGAAAACTACAATTTGATTTGTTCACTATAAGGAATATACTTACAGTGAACAAATCTCTTTATATAGCTAACAAAAGTATGTATGTCTAAACTCCTTTGATTTAGTATGTGGTGCCTTCCCCTCTTTAGCCATGAATACAATTTTATAAGTTTTCCATATTAATAGAACAAGTGACAATAGCAAAAAAAAAAAAAAAATAATAATAATAAAAAAAATTATAAGCTTTAAAATGCGTTTTATAATATAAAATAAGGCAAATTCATTATATAAGTTAAATCTTAAAACTTAAATTTTAAACGATGTGCAACCTCTAAGAAAGTCCCTCTTCTCTTAGTAATAACATAAATGGTTCGCTACCCCTATTAAAAACTGTTAGTTTATGTTCAAATATAAAATTAAGTAGGGACTCACATCGTTGGTTGATATTAGAACTGCTAAATAATATGTACCTTCTATTTGCCATGAACAACTCCTTTATGATCGTGGAAGTTGGTGGATCATATGCTACATAGTCTAGGCCCTCATGGCTAACAGTAATTGCCTCATGCTCACGATGGGCTTAGTACAAGTGTCCTCACCGCTTAAATCATATAGAATAAATGTTTTAAAGTTGTTATTGACCTTAATGCGTGATCTGGTCCAGCTGCGTATCATAGCCTTTCTTGCATAAACCGCAAACTCAGGTTAATTTGTGTAATCTTCATTGTAGCTCATCGCTATAGATGACTGTGGTGCTGGCTTTCTCTGGATCGTCGTTCAATTCCAAAAGGAAGTTTTTATCATCTGCAACTTCTATTTTGCCAAAGAAAAGTTCCAGAAATCCTGTGCTCGATTGGGCATTTTCGCTGGCAGATGAATATGCAGGTTCTTCGTCCAAACTCATCTGATCCGTACTCACTGCAGCTAGAGGTTTCTCCTTGTCATTCCCTTTGTAGACACGGAGGAAAATGGTTTCAAACTTATAGAACACCTTCCCCCTATGTCTCCCGAAGTGACGACATTGAGTAACTATTGATAAGTGGAACCCTCTTCATCATGAGTAAACTTTAATACTTTCTAGACTTGTGTGGGTAATTGAAGATTGCTGATCCGTGGGATTTTGTGATTCTCCTTTGTGTCAGAAGGTACGACGTGGATCTTGGTCGTAGTATCATTTTTCTAATGCTTTCTCTGTACAATATTTGGTACGTTGGATGCTATTTTGGTGGTTGACTGAACCTATACCACTTTTCCATTAGCATAAACAGGGGTTTTGATGGGAGTAGTTCCCGCTCGGATCTGAGACTCAATACTACCTGGTTTCAAAAAACCAATCTGTACCAAGCTCGGTATACGACCGTACAACGTCTTGGTCGTCTTGGAGTTTTGCGAACTTAACTAGTAGAGCTCAGCGCAATAACAGCATACGACATTCTGCAACCAGAAACCGTCGACGTAGTAGTTGGGCTTCGCGTATTGTAAAGCCCTTTATCGAATACGCAGGACATTTCTCATTTACGGACATTGACGCTGAATACGGGAATTTGCACCTATAGCCTTGTAGGGACTGCAGCTCCACTGGATACAGACACAAACCACCAACCGCTCACTATGAGGACAGACGTTTGTAAATTTGAAATTAGTTTCGTATATACATTCTGCCGAAACTAGCAATTGAGTGCTAAAGGAAGACTTCAATAAAAAAAGGGTATCTAATAGACCATTTCAACTAGGAGAAACAGACATCAATTTGAAGTGTGTAGGTAGTTCTTAGCTGCAGTCACAAAGATCCCACTAACTTGGGTAACGCTGCTATTAGTGACTTACATAACTACTGCTAACACGGCACTATTCTTCCTTGCACATTAGTCCTTTCATTAAGCCAAGATGAATACTTTTTCGCGAGGGAAAAATAATAATGTTCGAATAATTAAAAAAGTAAATTTTTTTTACTCGTACACAACTGTTAGAATTACCTTGGCCTCATTTTGTAAAACGAAACGTTTTCAAACGACAGAAATTTTTATGCGAAAAATTTAAATTTCAAAAAATTTCCTAGTATAAGTATTCTTCATACAAATTTCAAACGTTTTAAAATGTTTCGTTTACAAAATTAAGTTAGAAATATTCAATGCTCACATTTTGTGATGATTTTTGTGGCCAAACTATAGAGTTTACAACATTGTAGCTAAACTGACTTCAATATAAATATTTGTATGTAATTTAGTATTTATTTTTTATTTGCATCTCGTATTTTTCTATTTTCCTGTTGTATAAGAGTTAAAAAAAAACTAATTGCAAAATACACTGTATTGCTATACGTACACTCTAAGTAGGTCAGTTCTGATTAAATCTGTAACTTACTTGTTCACAAATTTGCTTACATATCGAGGGCTTATATTCAAAGTGGGCCTCATGCAGATTTACTCTTTAGTTTTCTGTTTTGTATATATGGTGTTAATTTTGTAGCCAAAAGTTAATTCTAACACTATACTTTTCACTTTTTCTTTTTGGGGTATCTACAAACAATATATATTTTTTTTAAGGAAAAACGGGCTATCTGCAAGTTTTTGGTTGATTTTCAAAGTAATGTAAAAATAAAAATTTATAAATAAAATTTTCTTTGCGATTTGAACTTTTTTTAATCATTTTGAATAAGAATTTTAATATATCTCTTAAAAATTTTATCTCAATGCAATCTGAAGAAAAAAAGCCATTGAAGTTAGATTTTTAACCTTTTTTAGATGCTTATAGATCATACGCGAATATACCCATCAACATTTTATAAAGCTAAGAGAGAGCACTACACTAAAAACAGGAATGAAACAAATTTAATAAAGTTCGTGATTATAAGCAAAATATCTTAGATACCAAAAGCAGTTTCTCAAAAAAATTATAATTAAATAAAAAGTGCAATAAACATCGTCTTGAAAGGTTTTAATGCAATTTTAATTGGTTCAAATTTATTATACCCTACACCACCATAGGTGGTTGGGGTATAATGCGTTTGTGCTGATGTTTGTAACGCACAGAAAAAATTATTGGACCCCCACCTTAAAGTATACCGTTCGACTCAGAATCACTTTCTGAGTCGATTTAACGATGTCCGTCCGTCTGGCTATCTGTCCATGTAAACCTTGTGAACAAAGTACAGGTCGCAATTTGAAAGATATCTTGATGAAATTTGGCACGAATAATTACTTTGACACAAGGACGAAGCCTATTGAAATTGGTTATGATCGGTCACCTAGCCCTAGCCCTAGTGATTATTTCACCTAGCCCCCCATACAAATGTCTTCTCGGAATAGGGGTTTAACGACCATAAATGCCTTAAATATAAATATAAAAGTTTTGTGTAAGTATCAATCTTTGTGTCAAATTTCATAAAGATCGGTCTACAATTGACCATAGCTCCCATATAATCCCCTCTTCCCAAAATCACTTTAACGTGCATAAATCCCACACGAATGATAGTATGAGAATCGGTCCATAATTTACCATAGCTACCATATAAACCCACTTCCAGGAATCGCCCTAAAGTGCATAAAATAATATGGATGTTAGTATCAATGCATTGTTCTGTATTTGTATAATTTATTTTACATTTAGTAAAAGTGTTGGTCTACAATTGGCCATATGTCCCATTTTAAGCTCATACACAATGGTGTAGGGTGTCATATGGTCGGTCTTGACTGACTATAATTTCTCTCTCGTTTTTTTTTTTTTTTGCTAAGTTTTTTTCGCTTGCAATTTTTTTCCAAAATTTAATTTATAATTTATATTTTGAACACGTTTTCGTTCTTTTTTATTAAATAAACCTGTTATTTGAAATTTCCAACTATTAAAAATGGTCCAGCCAACAACAAAATTTCGCTTTTTTTTTGTCCCCTGATTGGTATGATATCATAAATTTAACATATTGTAAATACATACATACATACATTAAAAATGTATGTATGTATGTATGTATGTATGTATGTATGTATGTATGTATGTATGTATGTATGTATGTATGTATGTATGTATGTATGTATGTATGTATGTATGTATGTATGTATGTATGTATGTATGTATGTATGTATGTATGTATGTATGTATGTATGTATGTATGTATGTATGTATGTATGTATGTATGTATGTATGTATGTATGTATATATATATATATATATGTATGTATGTATGTTTGTTTGAAGTCTATAGTCGCCTAAACGGCTAAACCGATTTTCTTGAATTTTTCACAGTGTGTTCCTATATGCCTGTAAAGAAAAATAGGCTACTTTTTATTTTGAAATTCCATGTGGGCGAAGTGCCACGCCCACTTACTAAATAACTATTACTAAATAACTATTAAAAGTAGTATATCTCGGAAATTGGTAATACTAGAGTCCTCAAATTTTGCACGAACAACTTTGACTCCTAGCATAGGCGAACTAGCAATAGGGGGTGTGGCACATCCCACGCCTAATATTGCTTGACTACCAAATGCCGTAAATTTAGGAAACTATAACAGTAACATTTCCCGAATTTTGCACAATAAACTTAAGTGTCAATGTGAACGTTTTGTGCAAAAATGGGCGGAAAAAAAATAGTGGGCGTGTCATCTCTCATATAAAGTTAATACCAAAATTTTTATATCTGGGAAACTATAAAAGTTAGAGAGCTCAAATTTTGTACGACTAGCATTAGCTTCAATATGAATATTTTGGACAAAAATTGGTACACTAGCAATAGTGGGCGTGGCATCTCCCATATAAAGAAAATATTAAATTATCATATCTGAGAAAATATAACAGTTAGAGTTCTAAAATTTTGTCGGAGCCACTTTGGTACCAATATTAATATTTAAAAATATTTAAAATATGGGCGGACTAGAAGTAGGGGGCATGGTACCTCCCATATGAATTAAATGCAAAAATTCGTATATCTGGGAAACTATTGGAGTTGGAATGCTCAAATTTTGCACAAAGAATTTTGACATCCATGAAAACATTTGTCTAATAAATTAGCGGATTATGGGGGTATGGTCCCCCCATAAACATTAAATACAAAAATTAGTATATCTGAAAAACTATTAGAGCTTGAATTTTCAAATTTTGCATGGGAACTGGAAAGTTTAAGGGAACAGGTGTATTGCTGCCACGTATTCCGATGACAACATCGGAAATGCCATTCGATTTCAAGCGCTTGCAATTTCCTATTCGCTTAGCATTTGCAATGGCTATTAATAAAGCTCAAGGTCATTCTTTGCAAGTTTCTGGCCTTAATTTAGAAAATCCATGTTTCTCACACGGACAACTTTACGTCGCATGTTCGCGAGTGGGAAAGCCCGCAGATTTATATGTATACGCACCAGAAGGAAAAACAAAAAATATTGTGTATCCCAAGGCATTAGAATAAGAATTATTTAATAAGAAAAATGTTATATGTTAAATACTTATATTATTACAATAAGGTCAAGTATGAAAACTATATATATTGTACATCAAAAGAATTTATAATAAGAACTAATTTTTAAGAAAAATGTTATATTTTAATTACTAAATAAATATATATATTTTTTTAATCCTTTAATTACTAAGTATTTCATTTCGGGGGGTGGCGAAGCACACCGGGTATTAGCTAGTTTCCAATAAACAAAACGGGCTATATGAACATTTTATAACATACATTAAATATAATTAAGACAAAACGGGCTATAGATTTGTAGATGCAATATTAATAACTCGTAGAAGAACGGATTGAAAAATGTTGAAAAATGAGGGAAATAAACAGTTTTTATGTTCTCCTGAACAATTAGAGCTTTGCATGTGGCCCATTTTGAATATAAGCCCTCGATATACTATGTATATGATTTGATTCTTTGCTACCATTAATATGTTTTTAGCAATTTGTTTCTACCTAGAGCTGTAAACAACAATAGCAATACAAATATAGAGAAGAAAATATTTGGTTTATTTTAAACCACTAAATTTAAGACCATGTTAATGCATTTACAAATACAAATTAACAGAAGTTTATACAAATTTATTTGCTAAGCTAATTCGGTATTAATTTAAAAGATATTATGTAATTTTTTCTTATAATAAAACTTTATTATAAAAGTTTTAGTTAGTGCAAACTTTGCGTTCTTAAAACCAATTTTTCGGTAAACGTCGTTTTCAAAACTGACACTATAGTGTCTGAAAACTAAATATGAGAAGACCGTATAATATTCAGTTACCATTAAAAAATCGGAAAGTATAGGAGTTATTCAAGACCATTGATATGACCATTCGTGTGAAATTTAGTGGTAAATACACGTAGAGAAAAAACATGGTTACAGCATGATCACTACAACTATTCAATATTTATATAGCCGTTTTTCATTGATTTGAATAATACCGTTAGCAACGTTTATGTTTCTGTTTGATAATTTAATGATTACCCATAATAAAAATTTTAAATTGCTTGACAGAAATTATATTATGTATTTAAATAATTTTACATGAAACCATGTTTATGAAAAATCCAAACATTTAGTCAACTATTAGTTAATTTTTCAACCACTCAATTAATTTTACAAATTTGGGTAATTCTACAACTGTTAATCTAAAATTTATATTTGCTTTTAATAATTATTGAATACACATTTTTATGTATCAGTCCTGTAGTTTGTTAGTATATTAATTCACATTTAGTTTAGATATGAACAAATATAAGGTTTGTTTATATTCAGTATGATGAATGTACCACATATCGTGGTATAAATCAATATAAATATGAAAACATTATACATATAATAAAATGGGATTATATATATACTTATATGATCATAACTATTAATTTTCTGAGTCAATTTCAACAAATATATGTAAACACACACCTACTCATAATAATATGTACACCTAAGTTCGCTTTTGTAGGGAATAAAAAACCCACATACGCTTAAAAGAAAAATACATAAATTAAAATTAAAGTTATTATTAAAAATTATTAGATAATGATAAGGAAGGACTAATATCCCATACATTCATCCTTATTTTGGCCAACTTTCTGCATTTGTCTGGATATACAAGATATCAACATCTGACATATTTTCAATGTAGTGTTGCATCAAATATTTTATGTTTCACCGTATAATTCATCTCAATATTTGACAAATTCTTTCGACAGTCTTTTTTTCGAATCATTAAACAAGTTATCTAAATGATTTAGATCCGTTAATGGATCTGGGTGGGCTAAAACTTGGACAGTATTCTGGGAGAACCCATTCTTAACTAACCTAAAAGTTTGTTTGTGGCCATTATCTTGCTAAAATATCAGAAGAAAATGACATTTCTCTACGGAATATCGAAACATAATAATTTCCAAAATATCCCTGTATCCATAGGCATTAATTGTATTTATCAATGCGATAAATAGGATCAACACAATTCTATAACCATAATTCCTAAAACTTTGTATTCTAACCTGACACTTAAACAGTCATCTTTGTGAATTTATCGTAGATTTTTTTCTTTTAGGGCGGCGGAAATTTTCTTTGATATTCGTTTCCAAACAAATTAGTTTTCATTTCGCCACTAAATAATATATTTTTTACATTTTTTCGCCTTTACATTCGGTCTAAAGTGAATGTTTTTTAACAAGTTTTAATAATATCTGACAATTTTGTATACGATTGATGGAGCTTTTCTTGCAAGTATTTCAGCAAATTTATTTTGCTTAAGACAAAGTCAAACTATTTGCGAACCTTCTTTATTAAAAATTGTAAAATAGCTTTCAAAAAAGTAAAGTGGTGTATTTTTTCCAATAGAATAATCTTCCTTTCAATTTCTGGGGTTCTTTTATGAGGTCTAATATGAATTTCTATCGTTTGATTTTATAGAAGCGTTTTAGACAAAATGCAGATATTTTCCTATTCACTTTTTACCATTTCCAGTTACAACTTTCCTGTTTTCTCTTGTTTTGAACCATTTTCCTCTCTTATTAGGTACAATGATTGTTTCTTCCCATTTTCTGCGTCAGAATACTATTTCCTTATAGAATTAGACAAAATATAATAAAAAATTCAAATTAAGCGTTTTTTTATTATATTTAGTTTTGAAGTTGCTTCGTAGACCCTACATTTATAAAAAACAACAATTCAGAAAAATTTAAAATAAATTTTAAAAAATTTTATGAAATTTTCAGCTCTGCGACGACGTGCAACTTTTCTTACCCCGCTTGCTTTTCTACACCTCTTGCAAACAAACGTAAAAGTTGCAGCGATTTTTCCCAGGGGAAATCCCCAATGTAAATGTGCTCTAACTGTATCTATTATTTTGAGGAACAATTTTTGACATTTAAATTGAAAACGTATAAGCAAATCAACTTGCATGCTTATCATTGAAATATTATTGCCAGATCAAATTGATTACAAAGAAAAAATTCGGAGTATTTTGAAAGATTTTTTTTTAAATTATCGTCACTTTGATATCGTTCTATAAGGTGTATCTATTATTTTGAGCAGATGTATCTATTGTGTCATTTCATTTAAAACCAACACGAAAAATTAAAATTTTGGACTTTAAGTCTCCGAATTTAATAATATTTGGTACAATATTCTTATCAAAACTAAGACTAATTCAAAATTTCAGATAATTTCATCAAGTGGTTTGCGAAATATCAGGATTTAAAAGTGCAAAATGGCTCAAAAAATTTACAAAGTTGTACACACAAAATTACTAATATCTTTCCAAGTGCTCATGATATAAGATTTATTGAGATGTCGTATTAAAGGTATCAAAATTTCCTTTAATATGACGTTTAAAATGACTTTTTTCTCAACATCAAAATGGTCCATATCTCGCGATTTTTCATTCGCGGGCAAATATCTCGAAAAGTGGTCTTTTCAAAAATTTTCCAAAAAATATATGTTAATGGTGAAAATGTTTTGTACAATCGTGACAAGTGGCATTCTGGGACTCGCAATATTTTTTGAGTTATTACAAAAAAATGTCATAATATATACGAAATATTTATTTCAATTTGTATTGTTTTGTTTGGATCCAAAAATCATCCGTATGGAATGAAATTCGGCAAGAATATTAACATTAACGCTGGTAACGTAAATTATGTGATTTATAATATCTCAAAAATGAGAAAAATTGTATTTTAAAAAACACGAATATCTTCCAAAATGTTTACGTTACAACGTCGGTTGAGGTGAATGTTTAAAGGTAATGAAATTACCTTTAAAATGATACCTGAAACATGCTTTTATGCTGAAGCTTATTGGTGGATAATTTGCGAAATAATTTTTAAATTCGTGAAAATATGTATGTAGAAGATGGAGCCATTCTTAATGCTTGCATCGTGATGGCACTCTCAATAGTTTCTGAGTTATTACAAAAAATATATTGCAGTGTAAAACAAAAAAAAAATATTATTGTTAAAGAAATTTCAAGCATCGATTTGTTCACTTTATTCGGTGCAACTTTTTTCAATAACTCATAATCTATTGAGAGTCCCATCACGATACTAACATAATGTCTTCTCCTCATGAATTTAAAAATAATATTTTTGGAGATACGCGACCGCGAAATATAATTCGCGAATTATTCACCAATAAAATTCAACATAAAAACATGTTCCAGGTATCATTTTAAAGGTAATTTTATTACCTTTAAACATTTGCCATTTGCGTTACCAGCGTCAATGTTAATATTCTTGCCGAATTTCATTCCATTCGGATGATTTTTGGATCCAAAGGCCGATTTTTCTGTTTTATTATAAACAAAACAATACAAATTGAAATGAACATTTCGTATTTATTATGACATTTGTTGTAATAATTCAAAAAATATTGCGAGTCCCAGAATGCCACTTATCACGGTTATATAAAACATTGTCACCATTAACATGTATTTTTTTTTTTTTTTTAGTTTTTAAAAAGACCACTTTTCGAGATATTTACCCGCGAACTAAAAATCGCGAGATATGGACCATTTTTATGCTGTAAAAGTCATATTATACGTCATATTAAAGGTAATTTTGATACCTTTAATAAGACATCTCAATAAGTCTTATATAGTAAATACTTTGAAAGATATTTGTAATTTTGTGTATACAACTTACAACTGTATATAAAACTGTACATATTTTTAGCTATTTTACACTTTCAAATCGCTATATTTCACGAACCACTTGATTAAAATATCTTTTAGGCTTAGTTTTGACAATAATAATGATTGTGCCAAATATTATCAAATTCGGAAGAGGTGATAAAATAATTTTTCATTTTTCAAAATTAGTTATAGGGGAGTTTACTTATTATAATTGTTTAATATTCCTCATTCGCTCACATGGCTAAATTTAATATTAAATTTCACTTACAATATTTGTGACGGGTTTTTTGGTAATAAATTAATAGACTACTAGAATAAATTTAATTATTAAAGTAATACTGGCGCTTTACTCTCTTCTTCTTATCTCAAAGTTTGTCTATTTGAAACATCTAACAAAAACCTTAGAAACCTTAACAATTAAATGAGTCTATTTTGGAGGATTAATAAAAAATCATTTCTTTAGAATCAAATACTTTTGCAAAAAGAAAATAAACATACTGCCACCTTAAAGTACGCCATTCGAATCGGAATCGATTTCTGAGTTGATTGAACAATGTGCGTTCGTCTGAATCACACTTTGAAAGCTATCTTAATGAAACTTGGTACAAGTAACTAATTATTTTGATACAAGGACCATCCAGTAATAGGAAATTAATGCTTATAAATACCTTAAATATAGCAATATTTTAATATAATAATCTTATAAGAAAATTATCTGTAAATTATTAAAAAGAGAAATAGAAAGCTAAAATTCTGGGTTGTGAAAAAGCCATACGTATATGTAAAGTTATGTCTTTTAATCCGTTATTAAGTTTAATATTCAAACTTTAAAACCTCACAAAAACTACATATTTATGTAGCACTCACATTAGTAAATTTTTTGTGGATTTCTAAAAATGGTTTTGGACCAAAAAATTCAAAACTTGAATATTGAGAAAACTTGTGTATCATATATTTATATATATTTTTATTTTTTTTTTTTTTAATTTTTAATGTTTTGCTCTGTGGTTGTATATTTTATCGTTTTGGATTCTTACTTTTGTATCTTGGATAAATAAAAACTTTTTTTCAAATACATATATGTAGGTATGTTTGCACCAGAAAGCATACACTTTTTTATTCTTTTTATTTACTATTTCACGCCGTTTTAACACTATAAACAAATACTTCAACAAAATAGATCGCAACCAAAAGTACAGAAGACATGAAAAAATTGTTTAGAATATTTTTTACCTTTATGTACCTTGAAGAAATTGTTTCGTTGTTTCCCAGCAAAAAAAGAGTTAAATTCTTCAAAAAAAAAAAAAAAAACATTCAAAAGTAGAACGAAGTGCATATTTTGAGCTTTTTTGGAAGTAAAAATAAACATATTATTAGAAGTAAAAATTTTAATAATTTTTTAGAAAAACTTTAAAGTATTTTTATTTTCTTTTAATAAAGCTAAAACAGAATTTTCATTAAAAATTTTATGAGCATAGTTTTAGAGAAATAGTTCAAAAACAATGAACAGAAAGCCTTAAAGTTATATGGGCAATTCTCTTTTTACGTTTGCCTTTATGAAACCGACCTTCAAACTCAAATTTTTTTTTAAATTCTGACTTTTTTAAAAAACTTTTGATGCAATTATATTAACAACACTTTTTGCTGTACCAGAAAAAAATTCAAGACCTGATACGGTTCCATGTGGTGCCGACAAGCACACAAAGTCAAAAATTCCAAAAAAAGTTTTAAGTAACAAGTAACAAGTTTTTTTATTTCTTTTTATTGCTGTAGTCGCGGATTTAAACATAAGAGTTCAATTCTTCTAATGTAGACTCTAAACACTTGTAGAAAAGGACCAGCATAGCTCTAATTAGCGTGCAATTAACCAGTGTCAAATTGTCTTGTGCAAAACTCGTGAAACCAAATTTTAAGAAAATTCTAAATTTTGCAGTTTTTTCACTGGGGATTTTACGCCGTTTCGGATATTTCAAAATTCAAAGAAGAGCCCAATAGCTCTGTGCATCGTTTGACATATATCTCGTTAATGTGTCCTCAACAGAAATGCTGTAGGAGGTACCCAAACATGGAGAGAAAAAACGTAAATGGCTCCAAGAGGTACATTTTTCGCGAGGCACACTCGTAACGTTATTTCAGTGAAACTAGAGTATAGCGTTATCAAAGAAGGTTTCCAAATGACATTTAAAAATAATTGTGGCGTTTTAAAATATTAATTTGCTAAAAAGTGTATAGCAATTTTAAGAAATTCAGCAATTTTGCATATTTTGTTGTAGGGGATTTTGGTGTTATAAAATAATTTTAAACTGAAATAAGTTCCTGTGTAAAGTTTTACTTGCGCAAGAAATATAATTTTACTAAAAATATTCATCAACGGTTTTCATGGGCAAAGATAGCGATGTTTTTAGTTTAACATTAATCGTCGAGGCACACCCAAGGCGCTAATCAAAATTAGAGATGATATATGTCAATCTGTAGCTGCTTTAATAGCATACATCAAAATCAATATGGCATTCGAAAAAAGTACGATTTTGCATTTAATGCAACTTTAGAGATTCGAGTAAGTGCAATTAAAAAATGCATATAAATGACATTGTTTTATGACTTATTTAAAAAAAAAAAAATAATGAATTTTGCAATAAATGGATGAATATGAACAATACTACATCACTAAAAACTGAATTTTGCAAATTTTATAAGAAGGTTTAATAATTATTAAATCGCTAACATATTCAATCATACTTAACTTATCGCGATATTTTTAATTTGTTTTTATACCCTTCACCACAGGTGTTAAGGGTATATATAAGTTTGTCATTCCGTTTGTAATTTCTACAATATTCGTCTAAGACCCCAAAAAGTATATATATTCTGGATCCTTATTGATAGGGAAGTCGATATAATGATGTCCGTCTGACCGTCTGTACGTTTGTCTATTGAAATCAATTTTTAGAAAGCCCCAGTTATCGGATAATAAAAATGAGCAAAATCGGTTGATAAATAACTGAGATATCGAAAAAAAACAGAAGATACTCCCAAAAAATCGTGTTTGCTGTCGGCTTTTCTCGGCTCATATAAAATATAGCGATTTTGTTTTTGTACGAAAAATTCAAAACCTTTCTTAGTTTTTTTTTTTTTTTTTTTGTGAAAACGCGTTTTATTGACTTTTTGAAGCTCCTATATAAGCTACAGAAAGCCAATTCGTTGATAAAAAACAGAGTTATGGACCAAAAACTAAAAAAAAATTTAATAAGTAAATACACAGAAAAATGTTCATATTAAGCCATAGATGCCCACTTCAAGCACATTTATGCTGAGAGCTTCACACATATTCTTATTCTCTTTCATTTATTCTTCGCTGAGAGAGCGATGAGTACACAAATGCACTGAAAAAAATTGTACATTATGTATGAAAACAATTTTGAATATTTCCAGTTAAACATTGTTTTTATAAAATTGTATTAGATTTTCAACACATTAGATATAATTGACTGGACAAGGGAAAATGTTTTAACAATACATGTTTATAATTAAGCCTTCCAAATAATTATATTTTGTTATATTAAATATAAAAATAACATAATTTATGTTCTTACTTTTTAAATTAAGCAATGATGTTTAAATAAATATTATTTGTGTTATTTTTCGATTGTTTAGTATTTATTTTACAACCATTAAACTTGATGACATATTTTATTTAATTTACCCATTTTTTTCTTTTAGTGCATTTTTTTTTTTTTTATTTTACTAACACAACTACATGTGTTATGTTAGTGTGCGTGGGCATCTATGTATTAAGCATACATACATACATACATACATACATACATACATACATACATACATACATACATACATACATACATACATACATACATACATACATACATACATACATACATACATACAAAAATTCTTTTTCGTATTCAAATATTCGTAGTTAAAAAAAATTAGGCGTTAGGGCGAACATTTTATTATTTGTGGGTAAGATGGTAATATGGTATTAAGTAATATGGTGAAGGGTATCAAAGATTCGGCACGGCCGAATCTTTTTTCAATTTCATTTAGATACACCATTGTAGAGTACATAAATGTAATAATTTTTGATTTAGAACTATAAATAGAATTTTGAAAATTTTTTTTAAAAATTTTACCTTAAACCGCCATAAAATTGATGCCGTTCGGTAAAAGTCATTCACGCGAACAGATTTGTGTTTCACTAGAGCCAAGAAATAGTGGTACTAAATATCGTTGATGTGCTATTAAAACATTTTCGAAATTTTTTTGAACATCAAAAGTAAACGAGTTTGAAGAATTGTCCATATGTCCTAACAATAAAAACCATAGGTTAAAAAAGAACTTCCTCAGCTCTTTTTCAGCACTAAGTACTTCCATCCAATGGCAACACAATATTAAGTTCATAACTTTTCCAATTCTTTTTCAGTTCCTTTTTTTACTGGGTTTTGTTAAAAGGAATGTTTAAGTAAAAATTTCCTGCTTTTAGCGTAACGTCAGCAAGTAAAGGATAGAAAATTGTAGATAAATAAGGATAACCTTTGTATGTACTTGTACGAGGATATATTTATGTTGTGTTGAGAATTATTTGCATTATTCTTTTTGAGTTTGAGTAATATTTCACTTAAGTTTATTTGCTTAAGACTCACGTGGCTCTAAAAAGATGAAAGTCGTTTATTAGTAAAATGACACAAGTGATATTATTGTATTTATTTCAACAGAGCATTAATATTTAAGAAACCAGAAATATGTTTTCTTTCCATGTTCTTTTATGAATCGAATGTTGAAATTATAAAAAATATATATTTTATTCGGTTTTTCGACACAGTTCATTATTTGTAATATTTCAAAATTTTATATAATAAAACAAATTTCAACTATCAAAAATGATTTTATCCAATTTTAGTATTATTATTTTTACCATTTCTTTTTTAATTATTGCAATAATGAACAATGCATTTATTGTTCACATAATCTCAACTTAATAAACAAAGATGTCACCTTAGCTAACAAATATTTATTCATTCATCCATGAATATGTATATGTATGTATATCTTCTCCATGTACATATTTTCATCAAACAAATTACTGTAGTTGGAATGTTCAGAAATGGTAAAAGAAAAACAACTATGCTCAAGGTAATGTAGTAATTTATACAAACAAGAATGTTGCACACAGGCATGTAGCAATGACGGTTGGATCTACATGTGCATAAACGATAAACAACAATGAAATATTAAAGTATAAATATGATGTTTTTGCAACACATAGTATTGCGAGTAGTGTTTATAAAAAACCGACTTTTCAAAAAACCGGTTTGACGGTTAACCGAAAATTGGGTAAAATTAAAAAACCGGTTTTTCGGTTAACCGTCTACTAAAAAACCGGTTAAACCGGTTAACCGACATTTAAATAATTGCTCTAATTTGAAGCTTAATAAAAATATTTTTGGTTAAAAAAAGTGTTTTTCAACTTATTGGTTTAACCATGCACCAAATAATAAACAGTGCACTGCAGTGTTCTTTATAAATTGCGATTGATTTACATCGAAATTTTATAATCCCTTTTTTTAGCCTTTAGGCTAGATTTAATATAATTTATAAAAACAACTTTTATGGCATCTTTTAGCACAGCTTTTGAAGCTTAATAATGATATAAAATTATTCTATAAAGTATTTTTTCAGTTTTATTTTTAATTTTTCAAGCTGAAAATTAAAATTAAATTATCGAAATTTTACAAAAAGGAAGCTTTAGACCTAGGATAATGTGCTTTATATTATGATTTATATTCACCGCATTTTTAGTTTTTCTCTCAAGGAAAAGTTTATATAATTTTTATAAAAAAAAATTTAATAAATATATCTGCATAAAATTGGAAAAACAAATAGCATTTTTTTTTTTTTTGCTAAAAAGAGATTTGTTTTTAGTTTTTAGATGATTATTAATCATTTAGAAGATTATTAATCACGTACATTTTCTGCACTTATTTAGTTCTACTTTTGAAGTCTTTATTCTTGTTATCCTATATAAAATCTTATTTTTATCTTAAGCTATACATTAGTAGGTGTAATGTTACATAAGTATTTTCTTCTTTTGGAAAATTTCATTCGCATGAAATTAAAGTTTTTGTAAATGGAATGCTTAATTATCTATCTGAGTTATTTATACATACAGTTTTAAAATATATTTAACTTCAAACAAGTAAATATATATTACCTGGCTACTTGTTAACTCAAACAGCAAACATTTTTAGTAGTTTAAAAATATTTTCTTATATTTTAAATTCAGAAAAAAACAACTAAAGGACGAAATTTTGTGACATTTTTAGCAAATTTTTGAAACCGGTTAACCGACACAGAAAAACCGGGTAAACCGGTTAACCGAAATTGAATATTTCAAATTAACCGGTTCGCAAATAACCGAAATTTGAAGAAAACCCCGGTTTTTCGGTTAACCGGTTAACCGGTTTATAAACACTAATTGCGAGGAAAAAAAAATACTTTAACATGTCATTGAGACTTTTAAAACAAATCTTAAATTTATGTAGATGCAATGATAAAAGGAAGAGGTTTACATAATATAACGATAAATGACGTTAGATAGAATTATAGAATGTCGATTTCGAAGATTTACCTTTAAAATAGAAAAAACGTTTAAATCTTATTCGTTTTTTATAGCCTACACCACCATAGGTGGTTGGAATATAATGCGTTTGTGCTGATGTTTGTAACGCACAGAAATAATTATCGGACCACCACCTTAAAGTATACTGTTCGACTCAGAATCACTTTCAATTTAAAAGATATCTTGATGAAATTTGGCACAGATAATTATTTTGGTACAAGGACAAAGCCTATTGAAATTGGTTACGATCGGTATATTATTTCACCTGGCTCCCATACAAATGTCCTCCCGGAATAGAGGTATAACGATCATAAATGCCGTAGATATAGCAATATTTCAATGAAACTCGGTATATAAGTGTTAATCTTTGTGCCAAATTTTATCAGGATCGGTCTATACTTGACCATAGCTCCCATATAAACCCCTCTTCCGAAAATCATTTTAACGTGCAAAAATCCCATACGAATGATAGTATCAAGTTAATATTCAACACAAATAAGTTTTATATAAGTAGAAACATCATTGTCAAAATTTATGAGAATCGGTCCATAATTTACCATAGCTCCCATATAAACCCACTTCCGGGAATCACCCTAAAGGGCATAAAATCATATAGATGTTAGTATAAATGCATTGTTCTGTATTTGTATAATTTATTTTACATTTAGTAAAAGTGTTGGTTTACAATTGGATACAGGTCTAATGGTGTAGGGTATCATATGGTCGGTCTTGACCGACTATAGTTTCTCTCTCGTTTTTGTTATGAGAACCAAATTATTTATGCTTCCATGTAATAACAAGTAAGAAAGTTATAGTCGCTTAAGCCTGACCCTATAATACCCTACTATTGACTTTGGAAGTTTTCGGAGAGGGTGATTTACTTAAAGTAAGTTAAAATTTCGATTTTATGGCCTCTTGTAGTTTGAATTATTCGAAGCCCTTTTTTCAATATGATTGCTAATAAAAATTATTTAAATTATTTAATTCAAATGTTATTATATGTTTTTGTTGTTTTATAGGCTACTAACAGAAAAAAGTCACCAATCATCAAATATATCAGTAAATAATTCATTTGATTAAAAACTTTTTTTTTTTTTTTTTAAAATTTGAACCTTTCAACAAAATGATATCAGTTTCCGAAAACTGTAAAAAATTAAAAACAGAAAAATATTAGATGATTGAATGAATTATAAATTTAAATAAGAAATAATATTTTACTTAAATTTTATTACTTGAGCTTATAATATAAACCTTATATACAAACAGCAAAATTTAATTTTAGTGGAAGTGGACTAAAAACTGAGTGTGGCCCATAGTTTTCTCCACAAAATGCTGGATATATATGAGAAATTTAATTGAATTAAAAAAAAAAAATATATTTACAAAAAGTGGGCGCAAAAAAGTTTCTGCCCTCAAGTTCTTAATTTAGAATTTTTGAAATTCGTTCGTATAACGCATTATTTTTATTTGAAACCAAATTATATTGTCTCACTACTGGCATTGTCGTCAATAAAAAGTTTTTTTTTCATATAAAGCGATAATATACAGTGCTGTGCAGGATATAAGCAACAAAATTAAAGTTATCCAAAATGTTGAATTATTTTTTAAAGTATTTGGTTACATTTGGTTAGTAACAAACATTTGTACCTTAGAAGATGTGATTTTCTTTCTTTTCGCAAAATCGTGAAAAATATTGTATGTTCTCTATGAGGAAATGTGCATCTCAAAAGCAACAAAATTTCCAATTGTAAAAATTTACACAAAATTTTAAAATTTATTGCTATTGTCTTAAGTATAGTAAAAATATCTGAATACAGCATTATTGACACATATTTTTGTTATTTTTTCTTTTACTTATAGTTTTTTCAATAAAAACTATGTATGATTTGTGACAGTTAGGCCGATGCAATAAATTTTTAGTTTATTTGGAATAAGAAAAGTGGAAAATAACTTCGTTTTGTAATCAAAATTATAGAATATTGCTTAATAAGCCATACAAATTTATTTTGAAAGCACAATTTAAAAAATTATGACTTTTCAGTACATGTAAAAGGACTTCCGCTAAAAACTTCGTTCAGATATTATTAAAATTAAAAAGGTAACATGATACAAAAACGGATTTATCCTCTTAGATTATATAATCTCTAAAATTTAATATATTTGAGCATAGTCAAAGTCATTTGAAAATATTTAAAGAAGTCACAGGCTAAGCAAAAGTTTACTCAGTAAAGGTAAATTTTTTTATTCCAGTTTCTATAAAATAAACAATTTATAATTTCATATAAATAGTCTGCTTTCTTCTTTAAATCAACAAAATTAATTATTTTAAAAAAGAAAAGTTTTTTGTTTAATATAAAACAATATTTATATGGGAAATTCTCATTTTAAGTTTGCCTTTATGAAAACCGACCTTAAACCTAAAGTATTTTTTTAACTTCTGATCTTTTAAATAACTTTTGATGAATTATATTAACAACACTTGATGCTGTAACACAAAAAAAAAATTCAACACCTGAAACGGTTGCATGTGGTGCCGACAAGCACTCAAAGTCAAAAAATCTAAAAAAAGTGTTTGAAACTAACAAGTATATTTCCTTTCTTTTGATTGTTGTAATCGCGATTTTAGCATAAATGTTCAATTCTTCTCATGTAGGCTATAAACACTTGTAGAAAATGACCAGCATGGATTTAATTACAGTGCCATTTAACCAGTGTCAAATTGTTTTGTGCAAAAACGTGACACCAGATTTTAAAATTTTTCAGTTTTTTCACTAGGGATTTTACGCCATTTCGGGTATCGCAATATTCAAAACGGAGCCAAATAGCTCTTGAAATTATGCATAATTTGACATATATCTCGTTAATGTGCCCTCAACTTTGGAGAGAAAATAGCTCCAAGAGGTACATTTTTCGCGAGGCACACTCGCAACGTTATTTAAGTGAAGCTAGAGAATCGCGTTATCAAAGAAGGTTTCCAAATTACGTTATTAAATCAACGTGGCATTTTAAAATATTTGGATTACTAAGAAATTTTGTACCGCAGAAAAAAAGCTCTGTGTCACTTATTCATAATAAAGAATATTATGAATATAATATTATATTATATTTTTTTTTTTATATAAATTCTTCGTAATGTTTCACATTATTTACATTAAAGTCAATGTCCTACATACATTATACGAGTACATATACTTAACAATATGCTCAGTTAACGACTAGTAGATAATTCATATACTTTTGTAATAATTTAAACAATTTGTCTTCAAACGTGTTTTCTTTTACGCAATTAAAGAAAATGTTTCTCAAGTACAGAATTTACAAAAACACATTAATAATGGTGATGGAGACGTTGATGATGGTACTGAAATACCATTTACTATAATCTAAATCTGTTAACTACCTCTTGTAAATGCAGCACTTTTCCACTTCCATGACTAGTATTTTTGTTCTTGTGTATACTATGCATAAATATGAATTTGCAAATACATTTGACTTGAGAGAAAATGTGGTTCTGCTTTGCCTTCTTTCTTTATTCATATTTTTTTTAGCATTCCAATTTTACATTGCTGCTGTTGTGGTGGCTGCACTTTAAAGGAATTTCTTTTTCCTTTAAGGCACATACAACATACTTGTACATAATTTGTAAAATATTTTCTGTCTTCTTGTTGCCACTAGTTGTGTTCTATAAAAGTAAGAAAGTAAGAGAATATTATAATATATTGTTGTATAGCGAGTTGTGTAAATAAAGACACAACAAAATATTGCCTCACGCACTGTCTGCAATTTTAACTTAATTCTACTTTTGTTGCATTTCATTAAAATTTATTTTTATATGACCGGCATATTCTGAATTTTATAACTGTGGGTGGTATTGTGTACATGCCACCTAAATGTGTGTGAATTTAAGTATGATTTAATTTTGTTAAATTTTTTCATGCAAATTAAATTGTTGTTTTGTTGTACTGTCTTTAATTAATTTCGATAATATTCAATAAACAGACGTGGTAGAGTAACACATAAAGATTTATAATGTATTAGTAAGTTTGTATTTTTGCGACTGCTGCTGCAATTTTATAGGGCTATATTTCGTTTTTCAGAACATGATTTATAGTCTTTTCAAAATCAAAATAAAAAATAAATTTGTATTTCCAATAAACGAAGCATCAAACATTTCATAATAGATGTTAACAGTCATTTATGATATATGTAATTGTATTTAACGTTAGTTGAAATTTACAAACAAAAAAAGAAAGATAATAATTGTGACATATCTTGTTTAAAAGTATTTGTCGATTCACTATATGGTGAAAGATCAAGTATCTCTTATGACCCCACAAGTTCTATTAACTTTATGTCACATATTGACACGTCATAAATGAAATGTCACACTCGGTTAAAATTCTCCCTTTTTCCTTACACCATTAAGAAGCTAAATATGTACGTTAAGGCGACTTACTGGAAGAAGTATTCGTGTTACCACCCTGAAAATTGACGTTGGTATTTATACCCTACACCACCATAGGTGGTTAGGGTATAATGTATTTGTGCTGATGTTTGTAACGCACAGAAAAAGTTATCGGACCCCGATCTTAAAGTATACCGTTCGACTCAGAATCACTTTCTGAGTCGATTTAACGATGTCCGTCCGTCTGGCTGTATGTCCATATAAACCTTGTGAACAAAGTACAAGTCGCAATTTTAAATATATCTTGATGAAATTTGGCACAGATAATTATTTTGGTACAAGAACAAAGCCTGTTGAAATTGATTATGATCGGTTCATTATTTCACCTAGCCTCCATACAAATGTCCTCCCGGAATAGGAGTTTAACGATCATAAATACCGTAAATATAACAATATTTCAACAAATATAGGAACAAAGGAGTTTTGTATAAGTGTCAAACTTTGTGCCAAACTTCATCAAGATCGGTCCATAATTGACCATAGCTCCCATATAAATCCCCTCTTCCGAAAATCACTTTAACGTGCATAAATCCCATACGAATGATAGTATCAGGTTAATATTCGCCACAAATAAGTTTTGTATAAAAGAAACAACTTTGCCAAAATTTATGAGAATCGGTCCATAATTGACCATAGCTCCCATATATAAACCCACTTCCGGGAATCGCCCTAAAGGGCATAAAATCATATCCCAGCAAAAGTTGCTGCATACCCTGAAGCAGGTTTGTAAGGGAGAGATAAAATAACTCTCCCTTACCAACCTGCTTCAAGAAGGCATGATTTTTGTGCGTGATGTCTCACTTGGTAGGTCTCTTTGCTGCGATACGTATTAGGTTCATACATGTCTTTATTATGCACATTTTAAGGCGTCATAGATGTGATGATATTATGCCTCTTTTATGTGCATCTTTTAGAGATCCCAGAAGCTGTGAAATCATGCCTTGAATTTAAGTAATGCATTTATGAAAATTATTACTATTATTATTTTTTTTTTTTTAATTTATTTGATTTATTTTATAAAAAAATTTATAAGAAAAATCTGAAATTTTTTAAATCAGTTCATCAACTAAATTTATTTGAGTCAAATGGCCTTTTTTATTGGAGTAATCCTTAATTGTTTCATCTGCAAAATAAAAAAATAATAAAAATCTATTATCACTTAATAGAAAAAAAAGAAAAATTAACACAATAAACATGGAATATGTTATACGTACTGTACATTATATATAGAAATTTTGGGTAACCCATAAATAACCCATTGTTTTTTTTTATTTATTTTTTTTTCTCTAATCGTATAAAAACAAAAACACAAAATTTCTTCAAAACAAGTTAAACTGAATATTAAAAAATTAATAAAACATAATACGTTACAAAATACGTTACAAAACATGTAATTTCTTGTATATTATAATGAAAACTAAAAACAATATTCCTATTTAAAGCTTTAATAATTTAATAAATAATTTTATTTTGTTATTATAGTTATTTAAAAAACATATAATAATTTTACTTAAAATTTTAATATATTTTTTAAGTATATTATTATTTTTTTCCGACTTTCACGAACAAACTTACTTCTTAATACTTTGAACACTCGATCACAACTAATCAACGCAGTTGAAAATATTTCATCATCCAACTTAGCAGATCTTTTTGTTTTATATCGTAAATAAAAATTGGGAGAAGGAAGTCATTCAAAACGAGAGCAAAAGCTATAGTCGGTCAAGCCCGACCATATGATACCCTACACCATTGTGTACATTGTAATTCGGGGAGGGGTCTTTATAAGTGTAAAATAAAACATAAGAATACAGAATTTTACGTTGAGGCTGACATTTATATGAATTTATTCACTTTTGGGTGATTCCCGAAAGAGGGCCTTATATGGGAGCTATGGTAAATTATAGACCGATCTTTGTATAATTTGGCACTATCCTCTATGTTCATATAAAACTTATTTGTGTCGAATATTATCTTGATACTAACATTTTATTGGGATTTATGGCCGTTAAAGTGATTTTCGGAAAGGGGTTTATATGGGAGCTATGGTTATTTATGGACCGATGTTTTTAAAAATCGGCAAAGTTATTTAGACTTATATGAAACTTATATGTGCCAAATTTCATTAAAATATTGCTATATTTAAGGGATTTATGATCGTTAAACCCTTTTCCGGGAGGACATTTGTATGGGAGCTAGATGAAATAATGAACCGATCATAACCAATTTCAATAGGCTTCGTCCCTGGACTATAAAAAGCCTGTGTACCAAATTTCATTAATTTTGGTTCAAAATTGCGACCTGTAGTTTGATTACAAGGTTTACATGGACGGACAGACGGTCAGACGGACAGACGGACGGACGGACATCGTTAAATCGACTCAGAAAATGATTCTAAGCCGATTGGTATAAATTAAGGTGGGTCTTAGACCAATATTTTTGGGTGTTACAAACATCAGCACAAACGCATAATACCCTCCCCACCTATTGTGGTGTAGGGTATAAAAATATGAGCCTAATGTAAATTTCTCGCTTTCTTCTATAGCTTACTCAAATGTGCATCAATTATGTGCTATCGGCAGAAATGAATAATTTTGTACTGCTTACCAGTACCTAAAAAATTTTTGCTGGGATAGATGTTAGTATCAATGCATTGTTCTGTATTTGTATAATTTATTTTACATTGATCAAAAGTGTTGGTCTACAATTAGCCACAGGTCTAATTTTTAGCTCATACACAATGGTGTAGGGTATCATATGGTCGGTCTTGACCGACTATAGTTTCTTTCTCGTTTTGTTATGTCTTATCAAAAGAAGAAATCGTAAGAATATATCAATAAAAATTTTATTGAAGACAGTAGCTCATATCTCACAATTTTTGTTTAAAACCATTTAAAAATATTCAGAAAAGTCGATTTTAAACCAAAAAGTCGACTATTATTTTAAGTTTCTTAACAAAAAGCTTTTTTCAAACAAAATTTTAAAATTTCATTTTAAATTTTAAAATAAACTTTTTGGTTTTTATTGTATTGAAAGTTCATGTATAATTTGTTTTTATATTTTTTGGAAATTTGTTTTTGCAATTTCAATTCAATGAAAAATATTTTCAAATGTTTCAATGTATGAGTTTTAAAAAGCTTTTAAAATAGATTTTTAAATATTTCTTATGGTGCGGAAAAACAAAACTTATATTTTAAAATAAAGTTGACTTTAGCAAAAATAGAATTTTAAATGTCTTTTGTGGTTAGGCTGATAATATTTTGTACAATATAAAAATACCAGTGGATGGGGATACCAAATTTTGTACTCAGAGAATACGGTTTCGTTATGGTAACAGAATTTTTTGCCAATCGAATTTGGATGGTTGCACCAACTATTACAAAAATCAATTGCGATTACTAAATATTTCAGTTCTTAGAACTCAAAAATTGATAGAAGTATCCGTTTTTAGAACAATAATTCAGTGGGGATGATAAAATGACAATAGAAGTAAAAGAAAACTTGGTTCTTACAATCGAATTATTCGATTGGAATAAAAATAAAATTCTGACTCAAATATACGTATTTATATTGAATTCATTTATTTTAAACTTTTATAAAATAACACACACAATAGAGAAATGAATATGAATTTTAAGGTTGTTTGTTAGTCACTATTACTTACTATTTATATTACAACAAACTCCTTTTTCTTCCATAAGTAATATTTAGCTTCCTTAAAATCCAAGTAATATTAAATTTCTTTTATTTCTTATTTGTTTTTGGTTTATTTAATTTTTTTTTTTTTTTTTAATTTTGTTAAATTTTTAGAAATGTCAAAACCAATTTTTTTTAAGTAAAATTTGGATAAGTTGTTGGTGGGTGTATAGATTCGGCCAAACCAAATATAACATTCTCGTTTGTTCGCTTTGAAAATTTGATTTATATCAATTTCTAAAAAGTATATGTCAATCATAGTATAATAATAAAGTATACTCGTAAGACCAGCTGTTTTACAATTTTTTCATTGGCAAACCTCGCGGTACTGTCAAATTGTTTTTGTATTCACATGTAAAATATTTTTTGAGTTTTTTTCTCTTGCTCTCTTTCGTTCTCTCATTTTTCCGTTCAAAGCATTCTGACATTGTGGACAGTAGTTTTACACTAACAAAATACAAGCAATTTTTGTTTTTGTAGATGTGCGAGTACTTTATTATTTTACTATGATGTCAATTTCAGTTTTTTTCTTAACCTTTTTGTGACCGAAAAATAAAAATAAGGATCTAAATTTCATTGAAATTGGAGATGTCAAATCCGATTGCTATCCGTTTTGACATGAAATTACTTCATAGAAAAAATTTTGTTATTCTAATTAGCAAGATTTGGCAAGATTTATTAATGAGAGAAGCGTCTAACAAATAATTATATTTTAGGCTTGTTGTTTCCAGCTGGGATAATGCGGTCTTTTTTTTTTTCAATTTTCGGATAAATTTTGTAAAGAAATTTAAAAAATTTTATTATTAAAATATACTTAATAAAAACATACAATTTTATTGCCCTCCAGTATAGATTTTCTCATATGTCACTCTTTATAAATGGAAAATATTGTATGGTATTGTGTCTCTAATTACAAAAATAACTATTTAAAAAACTTAGAAAAAACGACTACCTTTATATAAAAAATTCAAGTTACAAATGAATTTTTGGTGAATTTTTAAAAAGATTACATATCCGAGGTGATCGATTTGGAGGTCTACCTTGTACCCCCGTGACCGGCTAGGTGCCAGTGCTCATCCAAATAAACTTCAAACACCTCAGCTCTGACCACGCGAAATTTTATTTAGATTCACAAGTTAAAGAATTATATCAAAAGAAAAAAAATTTGCCACCACTGTGCATCGTAGAAAGTTGAAATTTGGTAAATGTGTTCATAATCTTAGGTACTTTTACATCAAGGATCCTCACGTCAGCTGGACAAAACATCTCTTAAAATATATATTTCTTTCATCATCATTAACAAAACTTTCGTTAAGTGAAAATTAACATCAAATTGTAATAGAAGCATACTAAGCCCCAGTATATTAATTTAAATAATTTTCAGTGGCGGAATATTAAGATTTTACTAACATTTTTATACACATCATCAAAAAGATGAGGTATATTGATTTTGTCATTATGTGTGTAACAAACAAAATAGTTATGGGCTAAAAACAGAAACACAGGGTGTCCGTTGTAGCCTCATTTCATACTTTTCTGCTGATATCTCTTAAACAAAAGCAAATACGACAACGAAACATATAATTTTATATATTTCGATCATTTTTCAACATTGCAATGGTTTATCCAGATACTATTGAAGATGACACGATGGCATAAATTAGCAATTTTTGCAAATATATCACAACGAAGTATTTATAACACTTAAATATCATTAAAGTTATAAAAATATAATAAGTTCTTTTAAAAGCGCGGTAAAAAAAATGTTGAAATTTAGTTACGATTTTACACGAATTTATAGTTTTTATAATAAATGTATGCTTTAGGCAGTGTTGCCAGGACTTGAGAAAAAACGAAGCTAAATTGGACTTTAAAAAACGTCAGAAAAGGCCAGAAAAAAGCTAGCAAATTGTTTTATTTAAATAATGAGACTACTGGGTATAGCGTGATAGGTGATGAAAAAATATTAAGAAACACGGTATTAAATTTTCTCGACAAACGCGTGAAAGTTTCGAATTTTTATAAATTCGTTCATATAATGCATTATTCATATGCATTTTAAATTAATTATTCGTTATATTTGGCTGTTAAAAATGCTGACTTTTATAAATCTTTTGAATTAAACAAAAGCTGAAAAAATTCTGACCAATATGACTTTACTATTTTTTTTACAGTGGTTGTTAAGGATATAATTAAGAACCATTCGGTACCAAGCAACATATTTCATACAGTGCCAATTTTTAATACAATTATAAAAAATAAACATTTTTAATATTTAAATATATATATTTAAATATTTAAATATATATATTTAGATATATATATCGTCCATTCCATGAAAGAACGCCCAAAAATTTACCAAGTGTCTTTCGGTTTTTATAAAATTTTGCACGTAAAAGGTCTATAGATGTCTATATAGATCTCCGTTTTCAGATTCGCTAAATTCACAAAATTTTATTTCGCTTTTTCACTTTCGAAAAAACCTAAAAAATCTCAAAAGTATACAACTTTAAATAACAATATTTCTGGTAAGGCTTTGGGGAAATCTATGATTTAAAAGGCATTTGAATTGTAATTATATCAGCTTAAACACACAGAAAAAACACTTTCGCCAATCGAATTTTGTCGGTTACAAGTACTATCACAAATTCGATTACAAACACTATTCAATAGCTGAATTAATGGTGCACACAACTGATTAAAAAAAAGCAATTCGATAGCGGGTACTGAATATATTAGTTGAAACGATTGATTTTATTTTTAATTTGATATTCTTAAAGGATATATTTTTTGTTTTATTTAATTTATTTAAAATATTCAAACACAAGAAAACAAGCAAGGAAAATTAATAGATAATAACATGATTTAAAAGCCGCTAAATCTAACCAGATTGTATGGGATAAAGTAGGTGAAAAAATTGTGGCTTCCATTTTTCTTTCTTATTTACAGAATCCATTAAATTTAAAAATAACGATTAGTTTATCCGTAGATTGCATACATATAATATAAATTAACATACATACTACATATTAATATTGGGTCCATTAACCACCATTCGTTGGCATTTTTCATATTATTATTATTCATAACTACATATTGAGAATTGGTGCATATGTTTGCTTTGCATTATTATCTTGTATCCATATCCAGAGAATTCAATTGTGAGAATTTTGTTTTGCTGTTATACAATAGAAAATACATGAGCCATAAATGCAGAGGTTCTAGCATAAATAATCCTAAAATATATTAAAATTACCTTTTTAAAATGGTGCAACATAGAATGAAGAACTTACTAATTATGTCCATACCTTTTGCAAATAACTCAGAAGCCATTGAGAGTGCCATCACGATACTTACAGAGAACATTCAAAATGGTTTCATCTTCTACACATATATTTTTCACGAATTTAAAAATACCATTTTTTGAAATACGCGACCGCGAAATTTAATTCGCGAATTATCCACCAATAAAACTCAACATAAAAACATGTTTCAAGTATCATTTTAAAGGTAATTTCATTACCTTTAAATATTTGCCTTAATGAACATTGTAACGTAAATACTTTGGAAGATATTTGTATTTGGAAGTTAGATATTTTTGAATTTTTTTGGTTTTTGAGAAAATAAAAAAGCGAAATAAAATCGCGAGTTTTTGCAATTTCACGAAACTGAAAACTGAAATTGATAAAAATCTTAATTATTATCGAAATTGGAAGCCATCAGGTAAAAAAAATACCCTTTTTCGGGCGTTCTTTCATGGAATGGACGATATATAAGGAGTGCGATCGAAAAAATCTTAACACACGTTTTGCCTCATAACTATTTTCCGAAGCACTTTTTTAAATTTTTATTGATCTAGTTATCATTGAAAAACATGTCAGTTATTATTTTTAATGACAACCATGTTGACGTGTTGTGAGTTTGACCAAAACGATTGGCGAAAATGGTGTACGTGATATAAATTATTAAAAATTTTCAAAAAAAAAAAATGCAAATTGGTCCTACAAATAATTGCTCAAAGAATTAAATGTCCGCTGTCATACTGTTTCCAAGGATATTAAGCAGTATCAGGAGAATTTAACCATTGATAGGAAATATGGTTCGGGATAAAAAAAAAGGTCCACATGATATTGGTGAGGCCAAGAAAATTTAAAGCATATTGAAAAGAACTGCAAACATATCTGGTAGAAAAGCACCCCGATTAGCTCAGTGCTCTGACTATTTGGTACGAAAAGATAAAGCTATTGCTGAGTTAAGATCATATAAAGTCCAAAAAGTTCCAGACTGGAATGCTGCAAAAAATTTAGAAGCCAAGAATAGGGCACGGAATTTAAAACCGAATTTCATACAAAAATACTTATGTTGGATAAAGAACGATGTAACGTATGTACTGGTAGATTTTTCGCAGCTTCCGAGTCAAAACTTTTATATTGCTAATGCTCAAGGAAATGTTGAAGATAAGTTTAGGACCGAAAAGCTGACGAATTTTCCTAAAGAATTCGTGGTGAGGCAAGATTTATGCAGTTGCGGCAAGAGAAGCAAGTAATTTGTTACAGTAGGCTCTATAAATGCCTAAAAATACATCAAAGAATGTTTGCAAAAAAATATTTTTCCTTTCATAAGCAAGCACAATGTGTCCACATATTTTTGGCCCAATTTGGCATAATGTTACTACGTAAGAAAGCTCTGTAGTGGTACCAAAGCAATACCAGCTAATACCAGTGAATAGATATTGAACTTTTATGAAAAGGAAATCGAAGAGGACAAAATAGTTGTCCCAAAATATCAAAGATTTTAAAAGGAGATGGGCAGACTGTACCAAAAAAGTGACTGAAACAACTATCAAATCTCTAATGGAAGGGTTATCAAAAAAGGTCTACGTGTTCATAAGTTGTGGATAGAAATTTAAACATTATACTTTTCTATGATCTGTAGTATATTATCAATTAAATAAAAAAAACAATCAAAATTAATCAAATTCCAAATTATTTAATTTTATATATGTTAAGATTTTTTCGATCGCACTTCTTATATATTTAATACTTTAATAAAAAAAATAAAAAATCTCAATTGATTTTATAAATTGTTTTCGTTGTGGAAGGTTTTTTCACAAAATTAATTAGAAATCAGTTTTTAGTATGTTTATTTTTATTTTTTTGTAAAAAAAAGTTATACCCCTAGTGCAAAGTACCTGTTTATATGATGGCTACCACATCATTGGATAACCACATTATTTGTATTCTAAACGTGTTTGCTGTTAACAATGCTGTTTGTAGTACATTTGTAATGAAAATGGTCTTAGTGCTCGAATTATTAGCATTATTTTTCCGTTTGCGACCAAAACATAGAAGAAAAATTGTGTCGATGCGGTTTTTTTTTTTTTTGTTACTCACATTATATTTATTTATTCCAAATTGTAACGAATGCATACAAATCATATCGATCTTTTGTCATTGGGATGTTATACTGATATATTATGATTTTAAAATTAACAAAATATTTTATTAAGAGATAAATATTGTAAATATTTACATCTTTAAATATAACCCAATATATACACCGAGAAAACAAATTCATTGTTATAACCGAATTTATTGCCAATCGAATTTAGTCGGTTCCAACTACAAACTCGTAATTCGGTTGCTATTACCGCATGTTTTCGATATGAATAATATGATTTCTTATCTCTACATCTTGTATTTATAACAGATCCAGCTTTAGCACGAAGATATCCGAATATTTCCCATTCAGAGTCCCAAAGCCATAATATTAGCAAGTTTTTTTTTATCATTATTAGTTTTTATTGAATCTTTCTTTTTTAGAAATTTACAATAAGTATTAAAATCATAACCTAAAAATCTGTTAAAAAGATATTCAGCCGTATTCACAAAAATTAATGTAGGCTTGATAACGAGTTACTAACAAAAAGTTAGTAACTCGTTATTAAGCATACATTATTTTTTTGTGAATACGGCTGATTGATTTCAATCTTTTTCTATATAACGAAGAATTATGTCAGCTAAGCAATATAATTTATATGAAAAAAATCGAGATTATACTTTTTCTGATTTTTTAAATTAAATAAAATTTTTGTAAAAAAGTGTTTTTTTGAGAAACTATAAATATTTTATCTGTAATAAAATCTTTGTTATTAACGATATCTTAACGAAATTTTTGGCGGAGGTAGACTTTATCGTACAAAATGAAAAAGTGAATAGAATTTAAAGTTTTTTGTAAAAGGAATCTCAAAATTCTCAAAACAAAAAAGCCGAAAATCCCAAAAATGGATTTTTTCACATCTTCGGCTATAAAATTCACCTTTTTCCGAAGTACCGTAGGTTTTGATTGAAAACTTTTAACAACACACTACAAATTCTTAAACTGCATTCCGTTTGCCGAGTCGTGCTTTGGGCTTTGAGAAAATATAGACTAAAGTCAAAACTTTCATATGAAATGGGCCGAATTCGGGAGGGTGTGTACTTTGACCATTTGAGTTATTGGGCTTTCTTTTTATTTAAAAGTCTTTTCTGTCAAGATATCTTTCAGAAAAGTATAAAATTATTATATGTTGTTGAAGAAAATTTTATTTTAGATAAAAAAGAGTGTATATACTTTTTCGGCCAAGAAAAAAAAACACAGAATCGTCATTTTTGCAATTTTCAAATTTAAAATCGTTTATTTTTAGACTCGGTAAGACATCGACTTCAAATTTTGTTTATTCAATAGATAATTTTGTTCTCTAATTAGCTAAAAAAAAAACAAATAAAATCGGTCGAAAATACTAGGATATATATGGAAAAAACTGGAACAAGAACATTCAAAATTGAGGTACTTCAAATTTCAAACTCAAATAACAAAAACTATAAGAGATAAATAAGGCATGCAAGCATGTTGTTGGTTGGTTTTATCAGTGCCTACAATAATGTATAAAATAAAATATTTGAGATTTGACAAAAATTTGGCAAGCGATTAAAAAATTTTTATGTCAGAGGTACCCAACTTTGAGCCCCTTTAGCTCCGCCTCTGAAAGGAATGTACGATCCTCCTTCCAAACTTAGCGTTGCACACTCCTTTGCTTTGCATATACCTAATTTTATGCAAATCCAACCAGCCGATCAGAAGTTACAGATTTATTTTCAAAAGAGTTCGATTCTGCCCCACTTTGGAGTGGAACTTTTTTGAATACTGTGTAATCCTTCTCTACCTACCTTTATCGTAATGATAATTTAAACAAATTGGTTACAAATCTGAACTTACAAGACTTGAAACTAATAGAGTGCAAAGTTTTAGCACCATAAGTTTATTTTTATAATCACGATTGTTGTTCAAGGTTCAAGAACATAGAAAAACAGCTAAAAATTACTAAAGATTTTCTTATTCTCTGCAATTTTTGTTGGCGAGTTTATACTTTTTGATTTCATTCTATCATAAATAAACTAATCGGACTTTGCAAATAAATTCTGCACCATCTTTGTTGTTATGCAGACTTTCAATAGTAAAATACAAGGTAGTCGAGTTTTGATGATTAAATTTTTTAGTTTTTTTTTGGGCGGGGTCTGTGTGCCCCTCAACCGAATACATAATTTGGGCTAGAGATTGATACTTGTTGTAATTATGCATACTTTGCGCTGCATCACGTTGATGTGCCCGAAATAGTCAACGTAGTAGATAGTCTCAAAGTTTGGAAAGCAAGTGCGAAAATTTTTCAAAAAGTCAGTTTTGCGCGAGTCACATTCACATTTTCATATGAATTACTGCGTGAACTTAGTTTTTTGTTATTTTACATAACAAAATCGGAAGAGCATTAAAAATAAATTTAATACAAAAATTTTATGGACTTTTTGAAAATTATGCAAAATTTCCACTTTTTGTTTTCATATTTTTATACAGAAAATTGCAATTTAAACAAATATTTTATATATAGATATAAGAGCGACGATAAATATAATTGATTGGAATCACAAATTTAAGTCAAATGTTGTTGATAATTGAAAACGGGACACTTTTGTCAAAATACATTTCGCTAAGGCACATCGTGTGGACAGGATGAAATTATTTATAATTGACATAATTAGTCGGTGTTTGTTAAGGTTAATAAAAATGCGGAGGCGCATCAAAAAATTTCGAAAGATAAACATTTTATGGACAAAACAATATTTACTAGGGTATGAAAAAAGATCACAATATTAAATAGCATTTCGTTGTAATAAACTGTGATAAAATATACGAGGGCGGATCAATATTTCCGTAACTTTTCAAACTTCCCTCGTAGTTATATAAAAGGCAACACTGTTCCCATCAAGTACCACCTGTTAATAGACCACTGTCAAATTTTGAGCAAGTGTCGTCATTTACTTTGCGTTTAACAGCTGTTCAAAAAATACAACCTCTTGTATTTTTCTAAAAATGGAAAAAATTGAATTTCGAGTGCTCATTAAACATTATTTTTTGCGAAAAAAAAACCGTCAATCAAGCCAAGGAAAAGCTCGATAAATGCTATGGGGATTCTGCACCATCGATTTCAATGATAAAAAAGTGGTTTACTGACTTTAGTTGTGGTCGCACAAGCACAAATGACGCTGAACGTTCTGGACGGCCAATTGAGGTCAGTACACCCGAAAATTTCGAAAAAATCCACGATATGGTGTTGGCCGACCGAAGAGTAAAAGTTCGTGAGATTTTTAATGCCATAGGCATTTCATATGGCAGTGTGGTTTCGATTTTAAATGATCAGCTGGGTTTAAGAAAGTTGTCTGCAAGATGGGTGCCGCGTTTGCTCTCAATTGACCATAAACGTAAACGTGTGGCAACTTCAAAGGATTGTTTGGAGTTGTTTAACCGCAATCCGAATGATTTTTTGTGGCGTTTTGTAACTGCGGATGAAACATGGATCCAATACTGTACTTAACAATGGGTTTCTCCGGGTAAATCTGCTCCGAATAAGGCCAAGGTAAGTTTGTCGGCCAATAAGGTGATGGCAACAGTTTTTTGGGATGCACGCGGGATAATCCACATCGATTACCTTCAAAAGGGAAAAGCAATAAATAGCGAATATTATACCAACTTATTAGACCGACTTAATGAGGATTTAAAAAGAAAACGACCCCATATGGTCAAGAAAAAAGTTCTTTTTCATCAAGATAATACACGGGTGCACACGTGTGCAGTCTCATTGGCAAAACTCTATGAATTGGGCTACGAATTGATACCTCATCGGCCATATTCTCCAGATTTAGCCCCTAGTGACTACTTCCTATTTCCAAAACTAAAGAAATGGCTCGGAGGAAAAAGATTCAGCTCCAACGATGAAATTATTAACCAAACGATTGTCTATTTTAAGGACCTCGAAAAAGTGATGCAAAAGCTGGAGAAACGTTGGACTAAGTGTATTGAGTTAAAAGATTATGTTGAAAAATAAATTTTTGTTTTGTGTTTCATTCAAAAATCACGAACTTATTTATCCGCCCTCGTATTTTCAAATACTATGTGGATAAATAATTTAGGTTTAATGCTATTTTTTCCCAAGATTTTTAAGAATCGAAGTTATAAGAATTATACTGGGAAACCCTAAAATATGCTGCACTTATACCATCAAACACAGAAAAAAATATTTCAAATAATTTTTTAATAAAATTATTAATTAACTTTATATTGGAATTTAATCACATGATTTATTAATATAATTAATTTTCTAATTGGTTTTCAGTTTTATTTTTTAATAAATTGACAGCTGTTAATAAAATATAGAGAAAAATTAAATATTTGCCTATAAAAGTACAGAAATGAATTAGATTTAAGTAAATTTTCAAAAATTTTCAGCTCATTTCATCTATTTAAGGAAAAGAAGTAATAATATCAATTATTCTAGTTATTAATATTACCATTTTGATGATTGGAGCAAAATCAATTAAAAATTTATTAATATTACAAATTTCTTAATTGAAGTCCATTTTTACTTTTTTCTGTGAACATTAAAAATATCATAAATTTTATTGGAATAACTCAGTAGGTTTTGATATTACGTGCAATTTTGAACCAAATTATACATAAACACTTAGTTGGTAAACATTTTTATGTGTTCAACTTAAAACCGCCATTACTTTCGCGCCCCTCACAGGAAATTATTAACGCGAACTGATTCTACATGCATTCGAGTCACTTTATATTTTTGAAGGGCTAAAAATTATTTTTGAAGGGCTAAATCAAGCATTTTTGATAATGGCCCATATATTAATTTTGGCATATGTAAAGGAATAATTCAGTGTATGTCTTAACAAGTTGTAGAAAAAATATTTATATCAAGTTTCGAATAGAGCGGAAAGGTCTAGGGGGGACTAGTAACCCTCATATAAAGTAAATATTAATTTTAGCATCAGAAGAGTAGCGAAGTGCACAGTTAAAGCTAGTATATGATTATTTGGAAAATTAATATAATTCATTTAGTTATGTTTGCAACAAAACACTGTCAGATCTAAGTATTCCCGAGGTAATAAATCTTCCCGATATGGTCATAGACAGTTAATAATAGCGTATTTCTCTAAAAATGTAGTTAATGTAGTTCGCCCTCTGTATAGATCCACTAAGACGGGATTTTTGGAAATTCGAATGTTTAGGGAGTAAAAAAGGGTAAAAACGGGTAAAATCGGTAACTTTATATCTCCTAAACTAATGGAGATACAAAAAAAGTTGAAAAGTTATCGTTATTCATTTAAAAAATAATTAGACAGGTGTCTGGCACTTTTTTGAAAATTGGCCGTTTTAGGGAGAAAACGGGTAAAACTGTATTTTGGTACTTTTTTGCCACCATATGTATCTTTGAAACCAATCAACATACAGATAAAATTTATGTCGTATTCATAACTTATCAAAAAATGAGAAATACAAATTTGGTACTTTTTAGAAATTCAAACGTTTAAGGGGTAAATATCGTACCTATTTTTGGTACTTTTTTCATAAAACCTTTTTTTATATTTATTGAAATTATGAAGTATATTATGAAGTATTTTAATATGGGATACCACTACAATTTAGAAATTTATTGGAATACAATTTTTGATACTTCGATGGGTGAAAAAAAGTACCAATAAAAGGGGTAAAAGCGGAATCTTTTTTTATTTTTCTATTAGTATTTCTTGTACTGCAATTTTTATCCTTAACAACATAAAATTGTAGATGTAAGGTCCTAAGTGAATCAGAAACCTTAAAGTGGTTTTTGTGGTCCTTTTTCTGTATTCTAATATACTTTTTCGTAATTCTGATATTTATTTTTCATTATTCTAAGATTAGAAACCTAAAATTAAAGAGAAATTGTTCTTTATAGATGACATAACACCATTATTAAAAATGTTCCCAAGGGAGTTAAGAATCTTAGTTTTAATTTATTATATAGTATGGTTTTCATAAAAAATTTCCGCTAACGAAGCTGCGGGTTTACAGCTCGTTTTGAAATCATTGAAATTTTACTAAAATTTTAATCTCGTGGAATAAACACAAATTTTAAATTACCTTTTGTTCAATATGTATTAGACGTCGTTTTTCTATCATATGTTGTAATTTTTTTGACAAAAAGTTAAAAACTGTGTATACTGTCGATCGATAACCATATTTTTGGAGGTATTTTAAAAATGGTCCAGCTCACGTAAATTAAATAATTGAACCGAAATATTTTGGGAATTTGTTTAAAACATATCAAGCTTTATGTCTCATACAAATCAAGGCACTGTAAGCAACATGTGCTATTTGTACAATGTATATATTACTATATTTTATTTAAAAATTTTTAAAATAAAATTTTTTATCTCGCAATTAAAACCGCAAATGATGAATTATTAAATTTTATATTAACTAAAGTTAAAAAAAGTTGGATTTACGCGTCTTACAATTGTTTTATCATCCACTGTTTGGTTTAAACGAAATAACTGTAATTTTTTAAATTTCCTATTTCATTCAATAATACATACATATATCATCCAGTAAATTTGTCATTCGTGGTTGCAGTTCAACAGACATTTATCATATACATATATATTTAAACATATGAAAGACACTTGATTTGTGGTTATAAATGATGCATTATGATATGGTTTGCAGTTTTGTAATATACATACATAGTTTGATGCTGTATTAAAATGTGAAATAAAGTAATAGCTTAAATAATTTGAGGTAAAATAATGCATTATTACCTGGGCTACCAAAAATATGCAAAATCTTATTTTTTTTTTTTTTTTGGGCTTTAAAGGAATCAAACTGTTAGTTATTTTTATATTTCAGACAATTTTAAGAATTTTGGCATGGCTTTGTTGTAGCATAGTTTTTTGTATTTTGGTCAAAACTGCATATTTTTGAATATTTATGTTTAGCAGCATAAATATTACACTAAGGAACATAATCTTGCATATTTTACACTTAAGAGAAAAATTTAACATATTTTGCAGCCATTAGTTTACATAATTTACTGTCACACACGTTTTTAAAATACGATTGCCTAATAATTAGTACCTTATAAATTCATTCAAATTTTATAATAATCTGATACAATACACTAGTTTTGAATCTATTTAAGTGCAAAAATTTACTTATTATTTTTTTTTTTTTTTAATTGTTAATAAAAATTTATTTATTTTTAGCACAAATAGTTGATAATTTAAAATTTTTTCAGGATGAATAATATTTTAAGAACATATTTTCTTTTTATTAATTTCAGGACTTATTTAAGAGCATTTTTTAATTGCATAATACAATTTTTATACCGTTCACCACAGGTGTAAAGGGTATATAAGTTTGTCATTCCGTTTGTAATTTCTACAATTTTCGTCGAAGAGAAAAAAATTTTATATATTCTTGACTCTTATGATGTCCGTTCGTCTGTTGGTTGAAATGGCGTTTATGAAGCCCACCGATAAATACCATATATAATACATCAAACGATCGGAAATTCTTTCGAAAATTTTGCTACTGAAATTCAGCAAAATCGATTCATAAATGGTGGAGATGTGGCAAAAAACTTTCTTCTGAATTTTATTGCTAAAGATATCAACTTAATCGGTCCACTAGTAACCGAGATATCGGGGAAAACACATTTTTGGCTCATCTCCAATTCTATACAAGCTCTAAGTTTTTGGTCCTTATACAGATCGGTCACAAATATTTTTCTTGAATTTCTGTCAGTCAAATCGGTCATAAACAGCAAAGTTATTGGCAAATCTTTTTTTATTTGTATAATGAGCACTCCTCTTATAGCTGTTGTTTTAATTTTTTAGAATTTTTTAGTTGAAAAAGTGAACTAAGACGGTGCAATATTTAATTGAATAGTGTCCTACATGTAAAAAATATTTCTTCTGCAATGAATTGGTCATGCATATCATTCTTAAATATATGTGTACTTTTGTAAAAATTCAAAGCATTTATTATTTAAGGAGTGCGTTCGAAAAAATTTTAACATATAAATTATTCAATAACTTGGAAAGGGTTGATCTTAGAGTTTTCATTTTTTTATCTAAATTATAATTTATTACAGATCACAGAAAATTATAACTTTTATAGTTCTAACCACTACTTATGAACTTGTAGACCATTTTTGGTAACCCTTCCGTTAGAGATATCATAGTTGCTTCAGTCGCGTTTTTAGAACGGTGTACACATCTTCTTTTAAAATTTTCGGTATTTTGGGACATCTTTTTTGTGCTCTTCAATTCACTTTTCACAATATCTCTCCACTGGCCCAAGCTATGGACAATTTGGTAAATTGACCTCTCTTGGTACAAAAACTATGTTTTTGTTTTGGTACCACTCCAGAGCTTTCGTACCATAGTGACACTATGCCAAATCGTGCCAAAAATGTGTGGACACATTTTACTCTTTTATGAAAGGAGGAAGTCTTTTTTGCAAATATTCTTTGATGTATATTTTGGTATTTATAGAGCCAAATGTAACAAATGACTTTCCTGTTTTGCCGCAACTGCAAAAAGCTTGTTATACTAGGAATTTTTAGAACATTTTTTCTGCTTTTGGGTCCTAAACTTATCTTCAACATTACTTCGGGCATTAACAATATAAAAGTTTTGACACACAAGCTGCGAAAATTCTGCCAGCACATACGTTTTTTCGTCAATTATACAACATTAGTATTTTTGTATGAAATTTGATTTTAATTTCCGTGTTCTATTCTTGGCTTCTAAATGTTTGGCAGCATTCCTTTTTGGAAATTTTTGGACTTTATATGTTATCAGCTCTGCATTAGCTTTAAATTTTCGCATCAAATAGACAAAGCACTGAGCTTACCGGGCTGCTTTTCTACCAGACGTGTTTGGAGTTCTTTTCAATATGCTTTCAACTTTCTGGCCTTCCCAATATCATGTAAACCTTTTTTTCTTTCCGAACCAGATTTCCTATTAATGGTCAAATTCTCCTGATACTGTTTGATAACATTAGAAACAGTTTGACGGCAGAAACTTAATTCTGTGGCCAATTATTTGTAGGACCTATTTGGATTTTTTTTTGAAATATTTTAATAACTTGCTGCACGTACATCTCTTTCGTCACTCATTTTGATCAAAATCACAAAAAATCAACATGGTTGTTATTAAAAATAATAACTGACGTATTTTTTAATGATAGCTAGATAAAAAAATTTTATATTGATTCCGAAAAAAGTTATGAGGCAAAACGTGTGCTAAGATTTTTTCGATCGCACTCCTTATTAGACATAGTATAGGCAAATATATTTATACCCTACACCACCATAGGTGATTGGAGTAATATTGTAATTGAATCCTATATACATTAGAGTGTCCCGTAGATAAAAATTGTGTAGGAAGACCCCTCAAAAGGTGCGTTGGTGATCATTGTGGTAATATATTGTACTATATTATAAATATTTCCTTATACAGCGACAGATATCAGGTCGTCATAAAATGACTTTACCGGAATTATAATTTAAATTCCATTTCCATTTAAACTATAAAATCTATCAAGTATTTTGTTCAAAATTGTTTTACTTTTTAAAATTATCGGCCATGTTCTGTATTTCGAAGTGATTTCAAATCGAAAGTGAAAATGAAATCGATCTATCGTTTTCACTGTGTTCTGTGAAACGAATGAAATTATATTCGATTTAATTTCTCATCGATTTCATTTTAATTTTGTTCCTGTAACTGACAGTTTATAAAAAATAAAATACGTAGATATAAATTTAAAACTTTTTTGTTTAATTTTCCAGAAAATTGAGTATTGCTATTATAATTTAGGCAAATTTTAAACAAAAAGTAATTTAAATTCAATGAAATTGGGTCTCTATTGCCACCAAACATCCCCATGTATTCAAAAGGTTTGGGTGGAAGTTAATCGAATAGTTTTGTGCAATCCACGTATCTCGAAGATATTTTATGGAAAGCATGCTTCTTTTTTTTTTAAACATGCATTTTATCCCAGACTTTCTGAGCAGATTTAACAACGTCCATCCATCCGTTAGTTAGGCTGTTCATGTAAGTAAACTTTGTCCGCAAGTAGAGGTTATTTCACCTGTCCCATTTACACAAATAAATCTATTTAAGCATAAATTAATATGTTATTAGATTTAGGGATATCCATCCGTTCACCTGGACGAATGCCATACTGGGTGACCATGTAAAATTTATCCTCCAACTCAAGTTGAAATTGATAACACAAACTTTGTGAAAAATTTCATTTTCACATGAAAATGAAATGTAGAACATAGCCGTACTAAGAATAGAAAATAGTACTCTTTCCTACAACAACAACATTTCTCTCTCCTCACATACAAGTTCTGTGTGAATTCAACACACTTGTGAGAGAGAGAGAAACAACACAAAATAAACAAATAGTTTCCTTAAAATTTAAGGAAAATTACACACGCGACACATTTTTCCACTAACACACGATATTTAATAATTTTTTCACGCACGTTTATTGTACTTTCACGCCCGCTACACGAATATTTTCCACAAACTGAAAAAATATTTTTTTATTTTATTTTTGACATTCCTTTTTTTTATGTTGAAATTTAAATTGAACGAACAATGTTGCTACTTTTGGTATTAAAAATAAAACAGAATTTAAAATAATTTTTAATTATTTTCATATTCATCAACAAAAAGCCAAAAAATGTAATTATATTACTATTTGTGGATGTAACCCGCATCAAGAGATAAAAATCTTTGTGATGAATTAAGCCCAAATTACAATAGCGCGTAGTCAGCAGCAGTATCAGCAAAAATTATCAGCTGATCGCTGTCAGCACAACATGTTGCTGACGTTATAATTACAATTCAACATAGGCAGTCACAATTTACAACTACCATCTAGCTTTGTTCTACTTGTGTATTTTAGCCTCTCATTTATTTGCTCACTCTCTTTGTCTCGCTCTCAATCTGAATGCAGCGCAGTGAATTTAGAAACAGGGCTAAATGAAACAGTACTGCAAACTGCTGCTGACCAAATGTAATCAACACCATAACAAACAGTGCAATTTAAATAATCAGCTGATTATGGCCGCACACACTGCTGCTGACTACGCGCTATTGTAATTTGGGCTTTATATTTAATAATTTCTAAATACTCTTTTGTGCAACTATGTATGATTATGATGTGTGGTGAAAGTGGTTTCAGCACTAATACATATAAATAAAATTTGACTAACACAATCTTAAAGTTAGGTTTTTTTTTGACAACTGAGTTAGGTTTTTTTGTCAAGCCTTCTTTTCTTAGTATTCTTTAGTTTAGGGCATTTACATACAAAATGTGTCAATAAATTTCATGCCGACTATTGGATCATCACATGTCAAACACTGAAAAATATGCCGACTATAGGTAAATTCGATATTTTTTATAAAATGCAATAAAATGGCCAATTAAACATTTATTCCTTTGCAAAAATCTAACAAAATCTGAAAGAGTATCCTTTAATAAAGTGGTGCAATTGCTCGTTATCCAAATATCATCATAACGTTCGGATATATAAATCTTGAAAGGCAGAAGAAAAGTTAAACTGCCGACCACCGGTACACTTACCCTATAATTAAAAATTTATTTGTATCTTTATAGAGAGTTGTATTATAGCCGTTATATTTTTAATACGAAATCATTAAAAAGTTAAACTCTGAAAGTATTGATTAACTACTTTACAGTATTGAGTACCCAAAAGAAGAGGCAAATACTTAATACTCAATACTTGCACAGAACAATCTTGTAGGCATTTTTGTGAAATTAACTGAAAAAATATTAAAAAAAAAAATTGTATAATAACCAAACACAGATCTTGCTATAGATATTAAAAGGAATATTTTTCATTCTTGTTATCACAGGTAAAAGTGTTTATCCTGCGAATGAATTTATTACATTATGTAAAGGATACTTATCATAAATAAATCACTCCTAAGAGACATTATTTTACATCCGGATGTTTTCAAATAAATTATTATTTTTGTTAAAACAAAGAGGAAGGAAGTGATTTTTTTTATTCTTAATATTTCATGTACTTTTAAATTCTGTTTTCTTTTTTAGTATGATTTCTTTACTTTCTGTTCTACTCATTTTTGTATTTTTAGTAATAATTTTTACAGATTTTTTATTTTTTTGATTAGTTTCAAAATAAGAAACAGTGTTGCCAATTTAGTCTTTTTAAGGCTAAATCTAGCCTTTTTATTTTGCTTTTAGCCTTTTTTTAAAATAGCCTTAAAAAGGGTAAAAATTTACTCATTTTATTTCTGCAGAATCATCAATTTAAGCATTTTTGTGTATTAGTTCGCACAAAAAGTCGAAATTATTTATATTTAATGAAAATTTTCGCCAGCGGCGCTTCATTCTACGAAAATATTATAAGTATTTTTAAACAAACTTTGTTACCTATAAAAACTATTTATGTTATATTTACAAATTCACTAAAATATCTTTAAGAAATACCAAAATCTAATGAGAAAAAAATAAATAAATGTGTTTTTAAATAAAACAGTATATTAGCTTTTTTCTGGCTTTATTTTTTGGGACATTTAGCCTTTTCTGACTTTTTTTAAAGTCTAATTTAGTTTCTTTTTTTCTCAACCCCTGGCAACACTGATAAGAAAGAAAGATATAGAAATCATTCATAAGTAAATAAAATCAAAGTACAAAATTAAATGAAACATTGAATCACAGATAAATAAAATCGATTTTATAAAGGTCGAACTAAAGATACTTTACCTTGGTATTATGAAAGGAAATAGTAATGTGAATGAAACAATTTTCTCAATATAAAACAATAAAGTAGATGTTGTTAACATCGTTAAACAAAAAATGCACAATAATATAAATATATTCGTCCGTTTGTACTATTTTCTAAACGCCAAAAATTAATAGTCAAATACCCATATAAAATTAAACCTATCAACTTAAAATCCCTTTATGGAGCGATTTAACAATATCTGCCCATATGTCCGTTATCCCTTAAATATTTAGTTATTTGACAGTATAAAAATGCTTGTATATTGAACAATTTTATCTTGCAGTTAAAATAGTTCCATATAGAGTAATATTTTAACTTGCAGAAAATAATGAAATAGACTTTTAATTGCAAAAAAGAAACAACATTTTATGTAAAAAATCAAAAAATAGAACAATAAAATAGAAACAAAATACACAAAAAAATGTATATGGGCAATTATCAAAAATTTTTGATTTTAGCCCTTAAAAAAAAACTATTTTTTTAATGGCACATTAAAATCCTTTTGTATACATATAGAGTGACTCGAATGCATGTAGAATCAGTTCCTGTTAATCATATCATGTGAGGAGCGCGAAAGTTATGGCGGTTTAAAGTTGAACATACAAAATAGAAGTTTATATACAATTCTGGTCAAAATTAGACGTAATATCAAAACCTATTGAGTTATTCAAATAAAATTTATGATATTTTCAATGTTTGATGGTATTAGTGCAGCATATTTTAGGGTTTCCTAGTAAAATTTAAAAATTTTCTTTTCAATAAAAATCGCGATTTTTAAAAATTTTGTGAAAAATTTGGATCGAATCTAAATTATTTCTCCATATATTGATTGAAAATGTATTTTGTTAGAGTTTATTACAAAGAAATGCTTTTTAATATTGTGATTCTTTTTTAACACAACTAAATATTTTTTGGTCCATAAAATGTTTATCGCTCAAAATTTTTCGATGCGACTCCGAATTTTTATTAAGCATAACAAACACCTACTAATTATGCCAATTATAGTTAATTTCATGCTGTCCAAACGATGTGCCTATATATCCAATATTTGTTGAAATTGCAATTTTCTATATAAAAATACAAAAACAAAAAGTGCAATTTTTGCATAATTGTCAAAAAGTTCATAAAATTCTTGTATTCAATTTATTTTTAATGCTCCTCTAATTTTGTTATGTAAAATAACAAAAAACTAAGTTCACGCAGTAATCCAAGCAATTCCATATGAAAATGTAAATGTGCCTCGCGCAAAACTGACTTTTTGAAAAATGTTCGCACTCGTTTTCCAAACTTCGAGACTATCTACTACGTTGACTATTTCAGGCACATCAACGAGATATAGCCCGTCCCAAATTTTGTATTCGGTTGAGAGGCGCACAGACCGCGCCCAAAAAACTGAAAAATTTTAAAAACTAAAAAAAAAAAACTAAAATAAAAAATTTTGTCATCCAAACTCGACTACCCTGTATTTAATTGTTCAAAGTCTATACAACAAAGATGGTGCAGAAGTTATATGTAAAGTCCGATTAGTTTGCTTTTGATAGAATGAGATCAAAAAGCATAAACGCGCGATTTTGTAGAATTTTTTTTTTTTTTAGAATTGTAGAAGAATGGGAAAAACTTAAGTTATTTTTAGCCGTTTTTCTATCTTCTTGAACTTTGAACAGCAATCATGAATTTAAATAGAAACCTAATGTGCTAAAATTTTGCACTGTATTAGTTTCAAATCTTGTGAGTTCAGATCTGTCACCAATTTGTTTAAAATATCATTACCACAAAACTTATTAAGGATTTAAGTCAGTTTCAGCCAGGTTAAAAATTTTTGATAATGGCCCATATCTCTGCGGTAAAAATCAAAAGGGTTCACTCAATAGTTTAACATTTTCTATATAAGTCAAATATAATCCTAGATTAGTTCTTGAAGAATTTATAAAAGCCCTGTTAGATGAATGTAATGTATGAGGTCCGTAATACCACAACGTGTTAAAAATATGGAATGCAGCATAAGATCAATGTTCTGTAATAAGGCCTTCTACCTAGAAGGCCGTTTATACCTTCCTTTTTCCCACTGGGTTTAAAAAACAAAGAGAAGAAAATGATTGACACACGTAAATATTCAGTTCAATAGAACCCTTACTTTCGTTCATGCAATGAGGGCAATGAACCATAAAAAAGCAACAACAAAAAAGTAATAAAAGGTAATAATAAAAGAACAAAATAAATAAAAAATCAACATTACCTTTTGCTGGGCTCAAAGAATAAAAAAGCAACTCTATAAATATTCTCGTTCTTTTTGTTACTACGTGTACAAATGTGTATTGTATTTAGATATTATATATAATATTTCTATGTATATATGAACACTACAATCATAAATTATTACAAAATATATCCGCCGGAAATATTATTATGAGTTTTATATGACGTTTTACAAAAACAAATGCGCATTTGTTTTATTTAGATCGTGTTATATATACATGTTCTCCACAGTCACAATATTCATAAAAGTATTTATACCTTCCATCATATTTTGCAGTTTATGTGAATATTTTATATGAAATTGATTTTAAAATAAAAACGTTGTACACTTAGGATCTCCCCAAAGAATAATTTTAGATGGAATTGATTTTCTGGAAAAAATAATAGGTCTGATTTATTTCTTTTTCTAGGAATTTAAGAAAAAACGGTAAATTATCCTAACTGATTTTATGTTAATTTTCAATGTAAGTTGTAAATGTATAGTTAAGCTTAACAACTTAACAAAGGAAAACAAGTAATAAAGATATAAGAAGTGCGTTAGAAAAAATCTTAACATATATAATATACAATATCTTGGAAATGGCTAATATTAGAGTTTTCATTCTTTTTTTTATTTAATTTATAATTTATTACAGATCACAGAAAAATATAACTTTCATTGTTTTAACCACTACTTATGAACTTGTGGACCATTTTTAGTAACCCTTCCGTTAGAGATTTGATAGTTGCTTCAGTCACTTTTTTTGGAACAATGTGCATATCTTCCTTTAAAATCTTCGGTTTTTTGGGACACCTTTTCCGTGCTCTTCAATTCACTTTTTACAAGAGCTCAATATCTCTCCACTGGGCTAAGCTATGAACAATTTTGAAAATTGACCTCTCTTGGTACAAAATTATGTTATTGTTTGTTACCACTCCAGAGCTTTCTTACCGTAGTGACATGATGCCAAATGGGTCCAAAAATATGTGGACACGTTGTGCTTTCTTAAGAAAAGAAGAAGTCTTTTTTGCAAATATTCCTTTATGCATATTTTGGTATTTATAGATCCGAATGTATCAAATGAATTTCCTGTTTTTCCGCAACTGCAAAAAGCCTGTTATACCAGGAATATTTAGAAAATTTTTTCTGCTTTTGGGTCCTAAACTTATCTTCAACATTACATCGGGCATTAACAATATAAAAGTTTTGACACAAACTGCGAAAATTCTGCCAGCACATACGTTTTTTGGTCAATTATACAACATTAGTATTTTTGTATGAAATTTGGTTTTAATTTTCGTGTCCTATTCTTGGCTTCTAAATGTTTGGCAGCATTCCTTTTTGAAACTTTTTGGACTTTATATGTTATCAGCACTGCATTAGCTTTAAATTTTCGCACCAAATAGTCAAAGCACTGAGCTAACCGGGCTGCTTTTCTACCAGACGTGTTTGGAGTTCTATTCAATATGCTTTCAGTTTTTTGGCCATTCCAATATCATGTAAACCTTTTTTTCTTTCCGAACCAGATTTCCTATCAATAGTTAAATTCTCCTGATACTGTTTAATAACATTAGAAACAGTTTGACGGCAGAAATTTAATTCTGTGGCCAATTATTTGTATTTTTTTTTTAATAATTTGTAGGACGTAAATCTTTTTCGTCACTCATTTTGATGAAAATCACGACAAATCAACACGGTTGTTATTAGAAATAATAACTGACGTATTTTTTCATGATAACTATATCAAAAAAAAAAAAAAAAAAAAATTTAATATTGATTTCGAAAAAAGTTATGAGGCAAAACGTGTGTTAAGATTTTTTTCGATCGCACTCCTTAGTAGATCTAGCCCAACCATATTTGTATTCGGAACCGATACCTGTATTAAATGTAGAATAAATCATACAAATACAGAATATTACACTGGGTGTTTCCCAAAATTGGGCTTTATATGGGAACTATGGTAAATTATGGTTCGATCCAGTTTTAGAACGATAAATTTCATTTTGAAAAAAAAAAAATATTTTATTTGTATGAATTTCGGATTGTCAACCGTTTAAAAAATCAAGCGTTGGCAAAATATTTTTTACAAATAAGGAAAAGCGTTTTGCCAACGATAGAATTTACAGCTAATGCATTATTTTGCCAATGTTTTTAATTAAAAAATAATCTTCGTTTGAAAATACATATTATTTTTTTTAACGTTTATCAAAAAATTAAAAATTTCGTTGTACACTACTTACACAAGTGTTCTAAAACACATCAATGGTCTGGGGAATTTGTAATAATTTTTTAATCGGTTTTCTCTTTTTATATGTTATTTGATAGACAATTATGTGTAAGTTACAATTTTTTACATTTAGGTGCAAAACAAAGTATTTAATAGTGAAATTTTTCTAAAAACTGTAAAAAGACCAACTTTACAAACTTCAGGTCCGATGCGGCACGGATTAACGATATCTGATTTCATTAATATATCACACAGTATGTTTTTGCAACCTAAAGAACAATTTTAGGGGAGTTACGGTCATAGTTCGAAAGTTGGTCAATTTTGGTGCAGCATAGTGTTGTATAAATATTTTTAATAATTTTTGGAAAATGATACTAAAAATGGGATAATTTGAGATATATGTAGAGTTTTAAAGAATTATTGTGTAAAATTTGGTAAACATTTTTATACTGTGATAAAATATAGGATATTAACTTGTGTAATAAAGAAAACATTTTGCCAATATTTTCCTAAAAAAGAAATATTTAATTTTATATATTTATAGTTGAAATTATTCAAAAATCCCTATACAGAGGAAACCCTGGAAGTAGATTTTGTAAAACTGTATGTAGCCATTAAAAGTGTTATAAAAACATTTTTACTAAATTTCTTATAAGTTTGGGTCTGTTAATTGCCTAAAATATATATTGAATTAAATAAATCGATTTTTTTATTTCCTGCATTATTTTTCCGTTAACTAAAAAAATTGCATTAATTTTTAATATTTTCAATAACATTAATTATGGCTTAAAATGCATTTGTCTGCTTTTTCTTTAAATCATCTCAAATAATAAGTATACTTCAATTTACTGTTTGATTTATTTATAGCTTTTAGTTGAAAAGTTACAGCAAAAAGTCTAAATAAAGGCCATTTTCCCTAAAAAGCATAACAATTAAAAAAAAAAAAAAAAAAATTTTAAGATATTTTTATTTTAAATTATAGAACGTATTTATGAATATCCATTAATAAAAACAATGTGTTTATTAAATTATAGTTTCTACGAATTAATCCAATTTTTCGCTATAGTTCAACCTATTGTATTTTCTATTGCCTATTGTATTTTTCTATCTAAAAATGAAATTCCAAAAAAATATATTTATAATATTACAATTTCTTTTATATAAAAAACAATATTTTCAGTATTGATTTTTAACCTAGCAAATTTATAATATAACAATTTGGATACAATTAATTACAATTATATACCAAAAAACATTATATCAATATCATTAGAATTTAACGAGATATATGTGGTTAAAGCTAACATACTGCAATTTTGAAAATCCATAATTCGCGCTTTAGACACTTTCCAATATTCTAAGTATTTTTCCCATAATAACTTTATGATATGTTTGCTAGTAAATGCGAAAATAACTACTTCAACTAATAAGCTTTTATTTCGATCTTTATAAAATTTGGCACTATCACTTATAAAAAATTTATTTATCGAATATTAAGTTGATAACATAATTTTTATGGGATTTGTGCATGTCAAGGTAATTTTCGGAAGAAGAGTTCATATTACTTAGCTATAGTCAATTATGAACAAATTTTCACGACATACTTATGAAAAACTGATTTATACTTATATAAAACTTATTTTTGCCAAATTTCATTAAAATAGTGCCATTTTTAAGATATTTATCAGTGTTAAAACTCCATTTCGGGAGGAAATTTGTATGGGGGATAGGTGAAATAATGGACTGATCGTTTTATCAAATTATCTTCAAAATTGCAACCGCACAAACTTTACATTCACAGCCAGTCAGTCGATCCGACGGATGGATATCATTAAATCGACTCAGATAGTGATACTGAGTCGAACGGTATTTTTTTTTTTTAATGTGGTGATCCGAAGATGTTTTATTTGTTTATATTCTTAGAAAGGATTTTGAAAGTTTGTTTTCGTCAAAAACATTTACAGTAAAAACTGTAAGTTCGCTTTCGTCAAAAACATTACAGTAAAGTAAATTTTAATAAGTTTCTGAAAACAAAGTTTCATATTTGAACATCTTTATCGCTGTTATGGAAAATTTGATCATAGACAACATTCGCTTTAGATTAGTTTCTTGAAGTCATGTAGACCTATGCATATTCGAAACAAAATAACAGTAGTTAGATTCTTACTTTTTATATCCTGTTTATATCCTACACCACCATAGGTGGGGAGGATATTATGCGTTTGTGCTGATGTTTGTAACACCCAAAAATATTGGTCTAATACCCACCACCTTCATTTATACCTATCGGCTTAGAATCACTTTCTGAGTCGATTTAACCCATTAATGCCCACGGCGATCTAGCCAACTTGGAGATTTAAAATTGTGAACATCATGTCAACTAAGGCATATAAACCCATTGACGTTGAAAAATTTTTTATATTTGGTTTAGTAAGGAAGTTATAAGCCGTTACATATACGTAACAGTGGGCATTACTCAATAATTTTTGGACCTTGGATTTTCTTTATAAATCTCATGGGATATGTAAGCAAAACCTAAAAACTTTTAAATTTTTTGAAAAAAAAAGCAAAATAAAATAGATATATTTAAGAAGTTTTACAACATTTGTACTAATTAGTGTTTAAAAACCGGTTAACCGAGAAACCGGGTTTTTCTTCAAATTTCGGTTATTTGCGAACCGGTTAATTTGAAATATTCAATTTCGGTTAACCGGTTTATCCGGTTTTTTGTGTCGGTTAACCGGTTTTAAAAATTTGCTAAAAATATCACTAAATTTCCTCCATTTGTTACTTTTTTCTGAATTGAAAATATATTTTCAAACTATTAAAACTGCTTGCTGTTTGAGTTAACAAGTAGTCAGGTGATATATTTACTTGTGGGAAGTTAAATATATTTTAAAACTGTATGTATAATAAAATTAGATAGATAATTAAACATTCCAAACTTTATATGATTGAGATTTTCTAAAAGAAGAAAATAACATTCACTTGTTAATGTAAAGCTTAAGAGAAAAATAAAGATTTCAAAAGTAGAACTAAATCAGTGCACAAAATGCACTTTTAAATGATTAATAATTCTTCTAAAAATTAAAAAATATCTTTTTTTAGCAGAAAAAATGTTAATTATCTCACCAATTTTATACACATATTTTTGTTAATTACATTTACATATAAAATGTATATAAAAATTTCTTTAAGAGAAAAAGCGGTGAATTTAATCATAATATGAAGTACATTATCCTTGGTCTGGAGCTTCCTTTTTGTTGAGATGCTTTAAAATTTCGATAATATAATTTTATTTTTAAGTTAGTAAAATTGAAAAAAGCTAATATTTAAACTACTTTATAGAATAATTTTAGATCATTATAAAGCTTTAAATGCTGTGCTAAAAGATGCCAATAAAATTGTTTTTATAAATTATATTAAAACTAGTATATAAAGTTTCGATGTAAATCAGTCGCTTTATAAAGAACAGTGTTTATTATTTGTTGCATGGCTAAACCAATAAGTTGAAAAACACTTTTTTTTAAACAAAAATATTTAAGCTTCAAATTAGAACAATTATTAAAATGTCGGTTAACCGGTTTAACCGGTTTTTAAGTAGTCGTTTAACCTAAAACCCGTTTTTTTAATTTTAGCCAATTTTCGGTTAACCGTCAAACCGGTTTATTGAAAAGTCGGTTTTTTATAAACACTAGTACTAATTTATCATTAAAAAGCTCTTCTAAACTCATATATGGGTCCAAGTAACTACATCCGGTTACCGGAAATGCTTTCCTCTGCTTGATCTAGGATCGCATCTTCCTCATGATCTGCGTTTTAATGCTGATAGGTGGCACAAGAATAAGGGTATACAAGAATAAATCTGACCTGAATGCGTATATAGTGCCTAGGGCAAATTATTCCGTAGGCCCCCTTCTTATTTATACCCACAATATTTATCAAACTAATAATAACAAACAAGGACGGTTCTATGTATAACCATTTGTTTAAGCAAATTATCATGTTTATTGCTTAAATAGTATATTTACTTAAAATATTGAGTTACACAATTCATAACAAAATCGTAGTTTTTATTATTCCTTTTTTTGACAATATAGTTTTAAACTTAGACATTGTTGCGTTACATATACGTAACAGTGGGCACTAACGGGTTAATGATGTCAGTCCGTCCGTCTGTCCATCCATGTAAACCTTGTAATCAAACTACAGGTCGCAATTTTGAACATAAATTGTTAAAATTTGGCACACAGATTTCTTAATATCCAAGGACAAAGCCCATTGAAATTGGTTATGATCAGTCTATCATTTCACCTATCCCCCATACAACTATCCTCCCAGAAAAGATGTTAAACGATCATAAATCCATTAACCCTCTACTGCATACAACTTCAAATATGGTTTTCGTCTTTTAATGCATTGTATTTTCTATAAACGGGACTTAATCAAAAGGAAATAATATCTATCATCTTCTATGTTTTGATTTTTTCTGAAATATAAAGCAAAATATTTTCAAAGTGCGTTTCGGCCACTGTTTCCTTTAGTTTTCTTTAGGGGTTCATGTGTGAAAACAAAAGTAAATTTTGAAGCGATTTGTGTACAATTTTTCAAAAAACATAAGAACAAAAATAATACAAAAAAATATATATTCATATAGGAAATGAAGTTCTTTTTCAAATAAAAATATTATTTATCTGCAAAGTAAGTATTTTATGTATGATATTTTTGGAAAACTGACGAAGCCATATATGGCCTTACATGCACTAGTAGTATATAATTAACTTACATATATACATGAGTGCATTTTATTCTTTCCATAAAATGCAATGCAATTTTTTTCGAAATGGATGTACGATCATTCTATGGTAATTTAAAATATGTTAGTGAAATTTATAACGTTGATCATAGTGGTGATGACCAAATATCTGCTACTGACGAAGAAGACTTTATAAGTCAACCGTCAGGTCAGGAACATATTTATATACCGGAGACTGGTCATAAATGCCATTAAAATATTAGTATCAAGTTAAAATTCAACACAAGTAAGTTTTATATAAATATAAATGATAGTTCCAAATTTTAGGAAGATCGGTCCATAATTTACCATAACCCACCTATATAAGGCCCTTATATCACCAAAAAGTGAATAAATTCATATAAATATTAGTATCGACGTAATATTCTGTATACGTATGTTTTATTTTACACTTAATATGAGTATCGGTCTACAATTGGCCCCAAGTCTAATAAAAGAATTTTGATGTACACAATGGTGTAGGGTATCATATGGTCGGGCTTAACCGACTGTATGTTCCTCTCTCCTTTTTTTATTATCTAAGTATTATGTGTAAATTATGATTTTTTTCACATTCAGCTACAAAACAAAGTACTTAATAGGTAAATTTGTCTAAAATCTGTAAAAGAGATAAATTTTCCCCACATAAATGCACCCTACAAACTTCAAGTCCGATGTAGCACATATTAACGATAACCTATTTCACTTGTATTTCACACAATATGTTTTTATAATTCAAAGAATAATTCAAAGGGGAGTTACGGTCAAAATTAAAATGTAAATTAATTCTGGTGCAGTCTAATGTATACATATGTATTTATTATATAATTCAATGTAGGTATAAATCATTTTATAATTTACCATAACATTTTAACTCCTCCTTAATAACTACGTTCATAGTAAGATTTGTGCATGAATATAAAGTAGTAGTTAATTTCTAAATTTATGAACTTTTGCAATTTTTTAAAACAAAAATTGAATTTATATATGTTGCAATTCTATAATTCTATTTCAGGTTATTTATTATTTAGCTATTATAATATTTTCAGTTTCATTTTATATGTCAATTAGGATCAAATTTGATAACGAAATTCTGTCAATGACATTTTCTGCATTAAAATAAATCTACATTAAATTGCCAGTTAAACCACCTGTAAATTTTACTATAAAAATAAATAACGCAAATGCCATACACTTTACTTAAATGAGAGAAAAATTAAAATTTACTATAAATAAAAATGTCTAACATATATTTCAAATATATTTAATGAAAATTTATGATACTACCATGGAAATTTATAGGCTTCGAAGGATTTTTGAACATTAGTGTTGATAACGTATCACAGTAGTTCCAAAATGGTTATTTTTTTGGCAATAATTCAGTATCTTTTGAACGTTGGAGATAGCTCAATAAAATGTTTTCGAGTATAGGTAGTGAGAACCTGTACTCCTCCCAGGGTTATTAGGTGGCCCTCCATAGTTGGCCATCTCATATTATAAAAATTCATTTATAATATGACAGAAAATGCCATGTGAATATTCATTGAGATTTTTCTAACGGTTTAAAAGACACAGAATTATTAAAAAAAAAGCATTTTAGAACCTCTTTGCGTATGGGACAAAATAAAGTAATTGTTATATTTATATTACAAAAAATTTCATTTAAAATAAACAATTTACAGAAAATAAATTTTAATGTTTTATGCAATTATTAGAGTGTTCCATGGAAAAGAAATGTAGAAAAATCCATAAAATTCTGCGTTTTTTACGAGTTGAATAAAACAAAAAGAAAAAAGAGATAGAAAGACATAGTCGGTCAAGCCCGACCATATGATACCCTACACCATTGTATATGAGACTAAAAAGTCGGAAAGGGGATTTATATTAGACCTATGGCCAATTATAGACCAACACTTTTACTAAATGTGAAACAAAATATACAGTACAGAATAATGCGTTGATAATAACATCTAGATGATTTTATGCATTATAGAGCGATTCCCGGAATTGGGTATATATTGTAGTTATTGGTAAATTATGGACCGATCCTCATAAATGCTAACATTCCTATGGGATTTATGCACGTTAAAGTGATTCTCGGAAGAAGGGTTTATATGGGAGCTATCGTGGAATGATCTTCATAAAATTTGGTACAAAGATTGATACTTGTACAAAACTTCCTTGCACCGAATTTTATTAAAATATTGGCAGTTTTGAGTGTTGAAACTCTATTCCGGGGGGACATTTTTATGGGGGCTAAGTGAAATAATATACTGATCGCAACCAATTTAAATATGATTCGTCCTTGTATCATAAAAGTCCCACGTGCCAAATTTCATTGAATTATCTTCAAATAGTTTGTGCACAAGGTTTACATGGACAGCCAGCCAGACGGTCGAACATCATTAGATCGATTTTTGCAACACGATTTTTTTCGACGTGTTGCAAACATCGATACAAACGCGTAATACCTCAAAGTCCCACGTTTTTTCTGTAAGGTATAAAAAATAGCGAATGAAAATTTCAAGTCTGGTACATTTGTGATTAAAAAAATTGCATTATACTTACTTATTGTTTTCATTTTGTTAGCTGAATTATATGCACATATTTTTTCGTGCAAAATCCTTATATTTCAAAAGAAATATTTTTTGAAATTACTGCTTTCGACCCCCAACATTAAAGAATACCATTCGACACTTAATCACTTTCAAAATCGATTTAACCATGACCGTCCGCCCGTCTGGTCAGCTGGATGTCCATGTAAAGGTCCATGTACAGGTCGCAATTTTTTATATAATTTGATGAAATTTGATACATATGATTTTTTCTGCACAAGAGCGAAGTTTATTGAATTTGGTCGGCCCATTATTTCACATGCCCCACTTATAAATGTCTTCCCGGAATAGAGTTTTAACACTTGCAATTTAAGACACATTCTTGGTATTATAAGTAGAATGTATGGAGGTTTTAAAATTTGCCACATGAATTCACGAAGTCTAAGCCATACCAAAATTGATTACCTTAATTATATTTTTTCAAACTGTATGATTGATGTTCTTTGTGTAACTGAAACATGGTTCCATCCTGACAATGATGATGAAATATATAAACTTGCTGACTTTAAAATGATACGTCATGATAGGAAAACCGGTGCTAAGGGAGGAGGTATTGCAATATACTTTAATAATAACTTAAAATCTAAAATCATTATGAGATCTGAAACAGATAATGTTGTAGAGTACATTGGTGTCGAGTTGGAAGGTCTAAACAAAACAAAATGCTGTGTTGTGTGTGTATATAATCCTCACAAATCTAATATCCTCAATAGTTTATTTGAAGATCTCCATAAATATGTTTTAAAATATGAAAATATCATTCTATGTGGTGACTTTAACGTCGATTTATCTTGTGATAACATAAGCTCACTCAACTTAATGAATAGTATTAGTGCATGTGGGCTTGACATTGTTAATTCTTGGTACACAAGATTTGCCCCTAATGTTAAACCATCTTTATTAGATCTTATGTGTACCTCTGATCCCTCCACTACTACCCATTACGATCAATTATCCTTACCAGGAATTTCGGATCATGATATGTTGTTCTATGCGTGCAATATCAATATGAATTATAGGGAGTCGTGTACACATTTCTACATTCATGATTTTAAAAAAATTAACTCTCAACAACTCAGTCTTGATGCTGCGAACTGTGGTTGGAATGACTGCTGGTTTTTTGAGGACATCAATGACAAACTTGACAACTTTTTAGGAAATATTTCATATCTATTTGAAAAGTATGTACCCAAAAGAAAAATTATCATAAATAGATTTAAGCCACCATGGTTTAATAACGAAGTTAAATCTGCGATAAAAACACGAGATAAGATGTATTCATCATGGAAAATGAGACCGAATAATTATAATTGGCAAAAATACCGTATATCCAGAAATAAAGTCCATACTATTACTAAACACATGAAGAAATTGTACTACCAAACAAAATTTAATACTTACATTCCATCGAAAGACTTGTGGAAAAATCTTGGACATATAGGTATTAAGAAGGGGAAGGCTGCATGCGATATTTGTCCTGAAACCATGAATAACTTCTTCCTTCAATCTTGTGTTAAAAGTAATGTTAATAATTTTGAAAATAAACATCATATTTCGTATCATGGTAATATTTTTAACTTTAGAACTTTCACTGCTGAAGAGGTTGGAAAATCTATTATGTGTATTAAGTCAACAGCAATAGGTTATGATGGGATTAATATAAAATTTATCAAATTGATATTGCCTTTCGTGCTACCTACAATTACTCATATTTTTAATCATATCATTACTACATCCAAATTTCCTAATAAATGGAAAATTGCCAATGTGATTCCAGTAGGAAAGAAAAATCAACCAACAGTTCCTGCTGATTATCGACCTATTAGTATTCTCTCATCCATCTCTAAATCATTTGAACGTCTAATTTGTAACCAGATAGTGAATCACTTAACCATGGAAAATCTTTTAACTGATAGTCAATCCGGTTATCGTGCAGGAAGAAGTTGTTGCACTGCTTTACTAAAAGTCGTGGAAGACATTCGTCCATTTTTTGATAAAGGGGATCTTACCATCGCTGTTCTTATCGATTTCTCGAAAGCTTTTGATAATGTTAACCATGACTTATTACTTTGGAAACTTGAAAATTGGTTCGGCTTTAATAAATTTGCAATTAAACTCACTAAATCATACTTAACTGATCGTTATCAAAGAGTTAACTCTATGAAGCTATTTTCTTCCACCAAATCTGTTTCTTCTGGAGTACCTCAGGGATCTATTCTCGGACCTTTACTCTTCAGTTTATTTATAAATGATATTGTACACTGCTGTAGTAACTCAAATATTCACTTATATGCGGATGATGCTCAAATATATTTATCCCGGCCCATCGGATTAGTTGAAGATCTCATATTTCGTTTAAATGAGGATTTAAGTGAAATTAGTAAATGGGCCTCAAATAACAATCTAACAATTAATACCTCAAAAACCCAGGCACTCGTCATTCATGCTCGTGGGTATAGTCATGAAATATTACCGGAAATTGTGTTGCAAAATGATGTTGTGAAGTATACCAAAGTAGTAAAAAATCTTGGTTTTGTTATTAACACTGAATTGAACTGTAAGGACCATATTAATCATACCATTTCTAAAATGTATTCTGTACTTCGTAAACTTTGGATCACTGTGGACTATATGTCAAGTGATATGAAACTTAGATTGGTTAAGTGCTTAATAGTTCCCATCTTGACATATGGAGTCATTGTTTTTGGTGAACTCGATACTTCATCACAAAACAAATTACAACTTGTAATTAACAACTGTGCGAGATACGTTTTCAAGAAAAGAAAATATGATCGAATATCTCAATTTTCAATAATGATACTTGGATGCAGTTTATCATCATACCTAAAAATAAGAAATCTGATTTTTCTACACAGAGTTATTTACACTCGAAAGCCTAATTATATTTACAATAAATTATCCTTCTCAAGAAGCTGTCGTACTTTTAATTTAAATATACCTAACTACAACTACTTATCGTCATCAAGAATGTTCTTCATTAGTGCTGTGAAATTATGGAATAACTTACCCACCAAAATTAAATCCGATTACCGTGAACTGTCTTTTAAAATGGCTTTAATTAAATATTACAATAATTAATTTTTTCTTTATGTGTTAATTGTCTCTATGGATCTATGTTATTTTAATTGCATTATTATTATTGTTATTAATTATTGTTTGAGGTGCTTTAAGAGACTCTTAAGTCTTATTTGTACTGAAATATATAAAAATAAATAAATAAAAAATAAATAAAAATAAATAAATAAAAATCCCATAAAAATTTTAGTATCCACTTAATATTCAACACAACATTTTTATAAGTATAAATGACAGGGCACAATTTTATTTCGTAGCTCCCATATAAGACCCAATTTCGGGTCTTATATGGGAGCTTTCACCCAAAAGTTCATAAGTACATATGAATCTTAGTATCTATGTAATATTCTGTATTAGTAAAAGTATAGGTTCATAATTATATATATATAAATAGGGTATCATATGGTCGACTATATCTCTTTCTCTCGTTTTAGCTTAACTCTGTATTTAATAACTTTTCCTCTCTGTGTGACTTTAATTTCTATTATTTTTTTACACTAACATTATCTAGTGTTATGCAACAATTTGCAAATAAATACTTAAAATTTAAATTTTCTATATTAAATCTAGTACAATCTTATCATAACATTTTGCCAAAAGGTTTCTTTGCAAATCTTCAAATAAATTGTTTACCATTCACAAAAACATGTTATGAAATGAAAACGTGCTAAAATTCCACTATGACTAAATACATAGGTTTGGGTGGGTGTATAGATTTGCTGTAATTGTTGTGAACAAATATTTTTGTACACTTTTACTGTAACGTTGCCAAAACACATTTGGAAACCATTAAATTGTTTCTAGTGTTTGTACTGCAAAAAAGGAATTATAGCCACTAAAAGTTCAACATTTTTGGTTTGTTTGTCCAACCTGTTGCAAATTCTAAATGTTTTAAAATAGATGCAAACAGAAAATTTGGTAATAAATAAAAGAAATATGTTCGCAAATTAAAAAGTAGTTAGTGGTAAAATTGTGTATTTTATTTTTAGGAGTTTCAGTTATCGATTTTTTTTTATATACATACAAATTCATAAATTAAATATAAATGTTTGTAATAACAAAAACTTAAAGCAACTTAAAAATTTATTTCAAAGTTTATAAGAAAAATAATTTACTTATTTACATATGTTAAAAACATAAGGTATATAAATTCATCTGTTTTAACGATTCAGTTAAGTATATTAAGTTTTAATATACATCAGGCGTATGAGAAATTTGAAATAAATATTTCATTAAACATAATACTAATACGCACCCAAGTACATCTTAGTAATACTGTTTTAAATGTATTTTGTGGACAGAAGAATTTAGCTGTTGCAGTTAAATTACTAATTAACACATTATTAACACGTTGTAAATATTTGTACTTAACTTTTTACTAACAAGCCTATACTTATTAGGCTATAGTCCCTTTAAAGTAATAATTGTAAAATATAATTTCAAAAATATTTTGTTAACAAGCAACTTTCAGAAATAAGTACTTTTATATGTTGTATTTGCTCATTAACTAAATTTATTACAATTTAATAATAAATAAAACAATGATCAACTTTTATGTTTAATAATATCTTTATTAAGTTTGTATGGATGTGTGTGTGATTTTCTGTAAAATATTTACGATTTTATGGTATTTTAAAATAATATGTTTACAAAAATATTTGCAGTTTATTGTTGACTTTGATATTTATTTTATGACTTACTTATTGTCTTTCATTTTAGTTTTTGTTATTGTAGGACACAATTTATGTACATACTTTAGTTTTTATGTACCTATACTGTACATAAACACATAATTTTATATGTATATATACAAAAGAGCAATTTATTTTGAAAGTGGCCTAAGTCCATCTACAGAAATTGTGAAGTTAGATATACAAATATTTAGATTTTTACGAATTATTTCATTTTATTTAATTCTTGTCTTCTATATTAAAACTTAAAAATATTAAAATCAAGAAAAAAAAAAAAAACAACAATTAATTAATTAAGAAAAAAACTATTATGTCAAAATTTAACGATTTTTAAGACTAACGTGATTTTTTTGATGAAGTGACTTAGACCACTTTCATAATCAAAGGCTCAAATGTGTATATTAATATAAGAAAGTTAATATAAGGATGCATTTAAATATTTGTTTATTTATGTATGTATGGTATGTATGTATGTGTATGGGCTAAAAATTAGACCTGTGACCAATTGTAGAGCAACACTTTAACTAAATGTAAAATAAATTATACAAATACAGAACAATGCATTGATTCTAACATTTTATGCACTTTAGGGCGATTCCTGGAAGTGGGTTTATATGGGAGCTATGGTAAATTATGGACCAATTCTAATAAATTCTGGCAATGCTGTTTCTACTGATATAAAACTTATTTGTGTCGAATATAAACTTTATACTATCATTCGTATGGGATTTATGCACATTAAAGTGATTTTCGGAAGAGGGGATTTATATGGGAGCTATGGTCAATTATGAACCGATATTGATGACATTTGGCACAAAGATTAACACTTATACAAGACTATTTGCACCGACTTTAATTGAAATCTATATATATAAAAATTAATATGTGTTTGTTTGTATGTATGTATGTATATATGTATGTTTGTTTGAAGTCTATAGCCGCCTAAACGGGTAAACCGATTTTCTTGAATTTTTCACAGTGTGTTCCTATATGCCTGGAAGGAAAAACAGGCTACTTTTTATTTTGAAATTCCATGTGGGCGAGGTGCCACGCCCACTTACTAAATAACTATTAAAAGTAGTATATCTCGGAAATTGGTAATACTAGAGAACTAGCAATAGGGGGTGTGGCACATCCCACGCCTAATATTGCTTGCCAATACCAAATGCCGTAAATTTAGGAAACTATAACAGTTACATTTCCCAAATTTTGTACAATAAACTTAAGTGTCAATGTGAACATTTTGTGCAAAAATGGGCGGAAAAGAAATAGTGGGTGTGTCATCTCTCATATAAAGTTAATACCAAAATTTTTATATCTGGGAAACTATAAAAGTTAGAGAGCTCAAATTTTGTACGACTAGCCTTAGCTTCAATATGAATATTTTGGACAAAAATTGGTACACTAGCAATATTGGGCGTGGCACCTCCCATATAAAGAAAATATTAAATTATCATATCTGAGAAAATATAACAGTTAGAGTTTTAAAATTTTGTCGGAGCCACTTTGGTATCAATATTAATATTTAAGAAAAATATGGGCGGACTAGAAGTAGGGGGTATGGTATCTAACATATGAATTAAATGCAAAAATTCGTATATCTGGGAAACTATTGGAGTTGGAATGCTCAAATTTTGCACAAAGAATTTTGACATCCATGAAAACATTTGTCTAATAAATTAGCGGATTATGGGGGTATGGTCCCTCCCATAAAAATTAAATACAAAAATTAGTATATCTGGGAAACTATTAGAGCTTGAATTTTCAAATTTTGTACGGGAAACATCTATCTATCGGGGGGTCGCGAAGCACACCGGGTATTAGCTAGTATATCTATATTTACGGCATTTATGATCGTTAAACCCCTATTCCGGGAGGACATTTGTATATATACATTTTAATCGATATAGGTGTCAAAAAATTCGTAATATGGTTATGAAAAAAATATTTAAAAAGTTTCGCTAGAACACTTTTTAAGGCATTTCAAACAACAATTTGTTGGCAAATTATTTATTATCAACAGCACTTACTGCAATGCAATTTATTTTATTTTAGCCATAATGGGAACAAAATTAAAAAAATTTTATAAATTTTACCCTACATCATTGTGTGACTCAAAATTAGGGGAGGGGTTTTTATTTTTAGAACTAAATAAATCATACGAATACAGAATATTACATCGTTACTAACATTTATATGAATTTATTAAATTTTGGGTGATTCCCGAAAGTGAATCTTAAATGGGGGCTATGGAAAATTATGTAGCGATCTTTGTAAAATTTGGCACTATAATTTAAATTTATGTAAGACTTATTTAGGTCGAATATTAACTTGATACTTACATTTTGATGGGATTTAAGCCCGTTAAATTTATTTTTTGAAAAGGAGTTTATATGGAAGCTATGGTCAATTATGAACCGATCTTCGTGAAATTCTGCACACAAATTTAAACTTATATGGAACTTAACGTGCTAATTTCCACTCAAATATTGCTCTAATCGTTAACCCCCTTTTCCGAAAAGATATTTGTATGGGGGTTAGGTGAAATATTGGACCGATCGTAACCAATTTCAATAGGTTTGCCTTTGGACTATAAGAAGCCTTTGTGTTAAATTGAAAATATCATAACCGACAATATTTTTAATAATACAGTACATTTCATATTTATAATGTTAATTTATTTTTTAGCTTATCTTTTTGAAATATTTAATAAAAATGTTAGATCCTTTGAAGAAATTTAGGCCCTTGGATTTATTATCGATCGCTGCCACTTTGAACGTCAATGGTATTATTGTTGTTGTTTTAGCAGCAAATAATTAATTTTTGCTTATTTCATAATTATAACATAATTTTTTAGTTTTCTTTAAATTTATGAAAACTTAAGTGATTTATTGGCGATTTTAATTGATTTTTAATTTTTTTTTTTTTTTTTTGTATTTTTTGGAGAATTACGTTGCAAAATATTTTGTTCCAGAATTTTAAATTTGCATTACTCTACATTTTGAAAATTATATGGCAAAAATTCTGTATTTTTAACTCTATTGAATAACTACCCAGCAAAAACTTTGCTTGCCATGTAATGATATAAGAAGCTAATATAATGGCTCTACACTACTTTCACATTAGATGAATAACTCATTATTTTAACACGGTGATGTCATTAGAGGCAACTACTTACTCTATATTATTACAGGTAGGCATTTCAGAAAGTCATTACTTAGATGTCGTTACAAGAACTAATTACTTTGTAGCTACTCAATCACTCATTAGTTTCAAAGTATTACAGAAGTCATTATTAGCAAAATGAATAGTAACTAGTTACATTATCGGTTACAAGTAAGTACTGAAGTATTGAAAATAAAAAGCAGATATTTTTTTTTTGAAATTTATTTATTTGAAAATAGCGGAAATCAGGATTTGACATACTATTTCATACCATAGACTTGGAGTTAATTCTTGAAGCGCATTCTTGTGAGCCGTGCAGAAATTGAATAAAATATCGGACCTTACTGACCTGCCCCGTCTGAAAATTGTTAAGAGTTTAATACGTTTAACAAATTGTTTTAAGATAGCCAATAAATTTTTCTTACCTTTATGTAATTGTATTTCCTAAATTGCAATCGCTTCAAATTTGTTGCCTGTTGATGGTATTATAAATTTGTGCCAATGTGCCTAAGAGAAACAAATTGCAATCGCTTCAAATTTGTTGCCTGTTGAGTTTCATGGTATTATAAATTTGTGCCAATGTGCCTAAGAGAAACAATACAAATTAGTGAATAGTTTTTAGTAATATTCAGATACTTACCACTTTTAAACACTAATAATTTACCAATAGCCTTTTGAAATAAGAAATTAATTTTTGTAAACATTAACAAAAAAATTATATTTTCTTGAATTTATTTTTTTATGTCAAGAATTTTTAATTTTGAAAAATTTGACAAACATTTTTTCAGACAAAAAATTTATTTAGTACACAAGACAGTAAAATTAAATGAACTTTTTGCATGTAACTAGCTTATTGAGCATATTACGTATTTTGATGTTAATACAACATTTATAGATAATAAAATTTCCTACAAATTTCCTCTAGTACATTTTTATACCCCTTTATTGGTTTAAGAGTTATACCGTATTTTATGTTTGATGTAGTATTTTACATAAACTCAAATTACAGAGTTCATGAATGAATTCATGTACGTATAAAGTGGCCTAATGGATTTGTTAATAATAAGCTATTCTGTCTGCTTACGTCGTGGTTTCGACTTCACCGGAGACTGGTGTGTTTACGACAAACGCGGATCCAGCTCAAGCTTTTGGGGGATGAAAATAGAACAATTTTCTTAACAGTTTTCTTAAATTATATGATTAAGTACAGATTTTTCATTAAGTGTTTTCATTTTGGGGAGGGAAATTTCCTTTTTTCCCTCCCCGTGGATCCGCGCCTGGTTTACGATTAATTATTTGTTTTAGTCTTCGTGACTTTAACAAATAATTAATGTATTTTCATATTTTACCCACTTTTAAAATATGTATATAATTTTTATAACATAAATGAAGAGAAAGATAAAAAGTAACATTTCCAAAAATCTGATCTTATGTAACTGATTACATATCAAGTTAAAAGTAAGTAGTTTCTAATCCACTTTCATGTAATGCAGAAAGTATGTTGTTATGATTGAAAAGTAACTACATCCGTAACTACATACCATTACCAAGTTTTTGCTGGGTATTTAATTGCAAATATTTAAGTTATAATTACGGATTAGCACTGCGGATAAATAATTATAATTCTATGAATTTGGATCAAGTCGGAAAGGAAATTTTATTTATGTGATTTCTTATAAATTCGTATTTTTACCTAAAGACGTTGTAATTATGAAACACTGAGTTTATAATAAAAATATTTTTCAAAATTATATCAAACAATAGAAAACCTCTTATTAACAAAGATACAGCGGGTCTCATAAATAAGTAAACAAAGTTTCTCTGGACAAAATTAAGCTGTTTTAGTAATAATTAAGTCCATCAGATTGGTCAATTATGGGGACTCTATTTTTTTTTTACTAAATTTCATGCAATTTCTATTGGTGACACATCTAGACTTTGATTAGGTGACTCTGAAATGTTAATTATTTCCTCAGCTATATACTTTGAATCATATTCACCCTAATTTATAGGTGAATTTTCCTACTATAGGATAAAATCCACAAAAACTAAAACTTTTTGGATGTTTATACCTTTTAACAGATTAAGGTTAATATGTAAATTTATTTTACCTTTGTATACCACTTTTTTTCTATTTTATAAATAAAAATGTATTTCGAAACCATTAAGCATTTCTGCCGGACTTAAGTATTGATTTTCTACACTAAAAGGTTAAAGTCTAAACATTTTAGAACTAATCGTACATATAGCCTCCATTATATTTCATGCGAATCATAGGTTATTCAATCCAGAGACTTATTTTCTAAATTTTTCATATTTTTGGACATAATCTGCATAGAACGTCATAAAATTTTGGAGATTTATTATACTTATGTATACAATTTTCAGTGCAGTTAAACCATGTATTCCGTCGTCATATATTTTTCTGTGAGTTGTAAATTCAGACCATAGTTTTTGGACTTCCGGAATAAGTTTTGATAAAAATTTTTGAGCCGGAAGCATAGGATTTTAAAGCTAAATTGTTATCTATACTTTTTGTAGTGATTCTTCTGCGTTTACGCGAGTAATTGTGGTCAACGCGTTTATTGTGTTTGAAGCATTTAACCACCTTGAGAATAAAGTGGCCGTTTTATTAAAGATTTTTTATATACACATTCCTATATATTTCACCTTTTGCGTATTGTATGAAAGTTACTGTTTGTTCTCCTACACTTAATTGTGCGCTATTTGCCATACTTTAGGTCAAAATTATGGTTAAATTAAAATCTTCTGATTTTATTAAATTTTCTAATATAATCGAAAAAGAGATTTTTTTTCTGTCATAATGTAACAAATAACTATCTCTGTTATGCTAAATCATTTTTCAACCATAAACTTCACTTACTTTTAACAAAAAAATTAAAGAAATTAAGCCAAAAGTCGATTGTTTACTTATTTTTGTTTCGTCCGAAAACGACTTCTTTTCGACTTTCTCTAGAAAGAAATTTAAAATGGAATAATGTTTTAAAAATTTGTCATCAATGTAAAAGAAAATAAATTGAATTCATCAAAAACATGCTTTTTAAAGCGAAACAGAAACGATAAGTTAGTTTACTTATTTATGACACCCGCTGTAGATTAATAAATAAAATCATAATCATAAAATCAAACATCTTAATTCATGATCTGGCAACGCTATGCCTGAGTAGAACGTGTGTGTAACTCAGCTGTCTTTTGTTATTAAATTAAAACTTAACTAAGTGCTTTTATTATAAATATCTTGGTTGTTTATATTGTTTAAAGTTTTTTGCACCATAAATCAATCAAATATTTACATTAAACTATTTTGTGAGTAATAATTCATCATCTTAGTTGAACTGCTGTTGGTTGTTGTGTTGCTTTGCTGTTTATTGCAGTATTTTAACTGTAGTTGTGCCATCTTTGAATTTGTTGGTGCTTTGTTTGCTTTTTGCTGCATTTAATTTGTTGCTGCTTATTCTATTAATATGCCTGCTGTTAAGCCTACTAAATGTGCGGTTTGCAATGAAACTATTGCTAAAACCCATGGCAGTATTAAGTGCAGTTCCTGCAAGTTGTGGCTGCATCTGCATTGTGCTGATGTCTCTGAAAAACACCTTGCTTTGCTTAAAGATAAACCTTCCTTTTCGTTTACTTGTGCTGCTTGTCTTGGTAGTTCTGGTGGTGACAGCACCCTGCGTGATGAAGTTCGTGATTTGAAAAATAGTTTCAATGAATTTGTGAAATCTGGCCAAGAGGATCGTGATGCTTTTAAGAACACTATAACTGAAATACTCTCTGATTTTAAGAGTGAAGTTTCTGCTTGTATTAAACAAATGAAAGACGACATAACTACTTGCAGTAAGTTGATTGACAGTATGGATTCTTCGACTACAGCAAAGATTAAAACTTTAACCACAGAAAACAATGTCCTTCATCGCAGACTTAATCGTGGAGACATTGTTGTAAGTGGACTTCCCTCGGGATTGACTAACATACTGTCAACTATTGTATCTTTGTGCTCGTTCTATGGTGTTGAAATTACTGATCGTGACATTAACTATGTTTCGTATATGAGTAATAGGCGACTTATTCTCGTAAAATTCAACAATGTATCTATTCGCGACAGAGTAATGAGCTGCTACTTTAAGGATAGATCATTGAAAGTGAGTGATATTCTTGGAGGTGAAATAAGTAGTCGAGTATATTTGAACGACCATTACTCTCCTGCGGCTTCCAGTCTTAATGCCCTTTGCCGTAAATTGGTACGGGAAAAAATTATTTCCAAATTTAAAATTCTTAATGCTGATATGGTGAAAGCCAAACTTACTATGCCCGATGGTAATGATGTTGTCTGTGACTTGGATGGATGTACTGCTCTCTATAAGAATAATGTTTGCGCTGCGGTTTTGATTTGATTTTATTTTGTGCTTTTTTTAACTTGTTTTAAGGATTTATATAATTTGAATTATTATTATTTTTTTTTTTATCTTTGTCTTTAAGGCAAGTTACTGTTTTGCACTTTTGAATACTTTCTGATATTTTTAATTTTATTTTTCTTATTTAAATATTACATGATCTCATTTTTTTTTTTTTGCTTTGATTAGCTGTTTTAATATATGTAATTTATTTTAATTTGAAGATTATGCATTTTTTTAAATCATTAGTTTTTTGTTATATTTGGTTCCCCGCCATTCACATATTTTTTTACATATACATTAATGATTAATACTAATATTGGTCCCGTTGTTGGTATTGCTCTTCAACGCAATTTTCTACGTCTAGATGTCCTGGTCAATTGAGGATTGCTCATATTAACTCTCAGAGTATTCGGCCTAGTGGAAATTGTGTTAAATTTTATGAGTTCAAAAGTATCATTACGGGTAACTTTGATATAGTTGCGGTTTCGGAAACTTGGTTAAAACCACATGTTTCTGATAAATCTCTTCATGTTCCTGGCTTTACTTTGGTTAGGAATGATAGGTTGCATTTGCGTGGTGGAGGTGTGTGCCTTTATATATCTACCGGTATTAAGTTTAATGTTGTGTTCAAAATTTCGGATCCGGGTAGTTGTGAGTCAATGTTCATTGAGTTTTTGGATAGGGATACTAAGTATATTTTTGGTGTTGTCTATCTTCCTAATGGTAATGTTGCTTCCTTTGAAAACTACCACCATGATTTATTTTTAAGATTTTCTAAAATTATAATTGTTGGCGACTTTAATTGCAACTTATTTAATGTTATGAAGGCTAGTGTTATGAGATCGCTTTGTCTGAGATGTAATTTGGCTTGTTTCACAATTCTAAACCAACTTATTTTGATGTTGCTCATAATTCTACATCTTTACTCTATTTTTGGTTGGTGAGTGAGATGTCCTTAATTAGTTATTCAGACCAAGTGCAGTGTCCTGGTATATCTCATCATGCTTTAATTTTTGCTACCTTTTATGTAAATTCTGAGTTTCATTTACCTTTTTTTGAGTATAGGAACTTTAAAAATATTGACTGGGAAGGCCTTTTTTCATTTTTATCGAGTGTTAACACTGATTCCTTTTTTTCTACGTCATGTATTGACTCTCAATGGTCCCATTTGAGTTCCCTGCTTGAGTCACTGTATTCTTTTGTTCCCGTTGTTAGGAAGATAATTCCGAATTGCGTTGACAACTGGATGCAATCTAATTCTATAGTACTAGCTATTTCGTTAAGAGATTTGGCTTATTCTGTTTTTAGATCGTCTTCTTCTAGAGAGAATTGGGAAATCTTTTGTCGGTATCGCAATAAAGCCAAGAGTATTATTCGTAAAGAAAGGAAGAAATATTTTGCTAATTTGTTTTCTGGTTTGGATCCATCCGTTATGTGGAAAGTTTTAAAAATATTTGGCTCTGATAGTGGCTTTAAATGTGACTTTAGTGTGGATGATATTAATGACCACTTTGTTAATGTTGTTCGTATGGATGATTCGGATAGTGTTGATTTCAGTAATTCCATTTTTTCAAGTGGTATTTTTTCTTTTAGATGCATATCTGAAGATGAGCTGTGGTCTGCATTTTGCAGAGTTAAATCAAAATCTGTGGGAAATGATGGGATTCCAATTGTGTTCCTTAAGCTGTTATTTCCTTATATTTCTCGGTTTTTAATTTTTCATATTAACACGATTTTGTGTTCATCTGTTTTTCCTTCGGCTTGGAAAGTTGCTCGTATTGTTCCGATTCCTAAGGCTAGGGTGGTTCATAGTTTAGATGATTTAAGACCAATTTCCATTCTCCCTGCCTTATCTAAAGTAGTTGAACAAATTCTTAAGGATCAGATTATTTATTTTGTTGACAGAAAATTTTCTCCTTCACAATATGCTTTTCGTCGTGGTCATAGTACTACTACGTTGCTGCTGAATTTGACGGATATTATTAGAGGTAATGTTAATAGGGATTTCATGACAGCTTTAGTGTCTCTTGACTTATCGAAGGCGTTTAATTCGATTAGTTATTCCATTATGATTAGTAAGCTAGCTATGCTATTTGGGTTTTCCAGGTCTGCATGTAAGCTTATTTATTCATATTTATGTGGTAGATCTCAATTTGTTAATTTTGAAGGTAATGCTGGAATGCTTCCCCTGTCCTCTGGAGTTCCGCAGGGCTCTGTTTTAGGTCCTCTTCTATTCATAATGTATGTCAATGACCTACCTGAATATGTTGATACTGGTATTTGCAAATCTTTTTTGTTTGCTGATGACATTTTTCTTCTTTTTGGTACGCATCGTTCTAACAGTGATGTACTTGAATCCAATATCAATTATAGTCTGAGTCGTGTCTTACAATGGTCTTCTTTAAACTCATTAATTATTAATGCCTCTAGGACAAAAGCTATGGTGTTTTGTAATACTGATTATCATCTTCCTGTTTTAAATATTTGTATTGGCGAGGATAGGATTTTGTTTGTTGATCATATGAAATGCTTGGGTATTTTTATTGATCAACGTCTTACGTTTGAAAAGCATATTGATCACATTCATAGCAGAGTTTTGGGAATTTTACGTCGAATTTATTCAAATAATATTTATTTACCTGTTCAAATCAAATATAGATTGGCTTATGCTATTTTAATGCCTCATATTTTTTATGGCCTTGAAGTAATATCTGGCACTACTGCTAACGTTTCTGCAAGATTAAATCGCATTGTTAACACTATTGTGCGCTATGTTTATAATGTCCGTAGATGGATGCATATTTCGGAATATGTTAAACGTTTCCTTGGAAGTTGTTTTAAGCATTTTGTTCTATATCGTAACTTGCACATTTTTTTTAGAATTATTAAATATGGTCTTCCTTCACTACTTTGTTCTGAGTTTTGCTTTTCTCACTCCAGCAGGAATCCTCAAATTGTTATACCTAGGATTAGGTGTAGCTGTTTTGAGAGATCTTTTGTTGTGAGAGTGGCACGATGTTGGAATTATTTACCAGTAGAACTACGTTTATTTTCACATTCTAATAATGCATTCCGTTTAAAATTGTTGGCGCATTTCTCTTCTCTCTAATGGCGATTTTTACTAATTTTTTTATGATATAAATTGTTTATTCACATTTGTTCACTTATGCCATGTGACTTATTTTTCACTTTTTAGTGTTGGCAACCGTTACTTTTATGTATAATGATTTTCAGAGTTACCACATTCTTATAGCTACTACCTAGGGACATTTCATTCTTATTTGTTTTCTTTAATTTGTTCTACTTTTTCAGCTGGGGAGCCATTAGTTTTTTCTATAAATTTTTTTATTTAAATAAGTTATATTTATTTTGTTTTTATATTTTTATTATAAGAATTGTTATTGTAATTTTTATTATTATACTCAGGAATTTTCTTTTGTAATATATGTTTATTGGCCTTGGAAGGCTTTTGTATATTACTTGTTATGAAATAAATAAATAAATAAATAAATAAATAAATAAATAAATAAATAAATAAATAAATAAATAAATAAATAAATAAATAAATAAATAAATAAATAAATAAATAAATAAATAAATAAATAAATAAATAAATAAATAAATAAATAAATAAATAAATAATTCGGATAAAATACTTAAACTTATTGAATGCAATAGAAATTTGTTGTGCGAAATAATAGTATAATTCATTGTTTCTCCATATTTTAGAAGTTCTTTGATAGTTAAATAAATAGGTCTAAAAAATCTAATAATGCAAGTTTATAAATTCGAACAAAATTCTAAATTATTTTGTTTAAAGAAGTTCAGCAATTCTGAACTACATTTAAGTTCAAATTTTTTCTATATCACAAGTTTCATCGAAGTCATCATCGTCATATTCTTTGCAGCAGGCCGAAAATCTATTGGTATAACAATTAAAAGCATTAAAAGAGTGTGAGTTAAAAGGAAGTTCTTTACAATTATCACTAAAGCCACAATGAAAATGCATTCCCTCCTGCTAGTGTCTAATAAATCTTTTTTAGTATTCTCTAAAAATTATTACATTATTGAACTTGAGCCTAAATAAAAATTCAAAATTTGTAGCCATTCTTGTGTGTTTTATTTTGTGTTGCTTACAAATTAGTTTACTTTTAAATAAAAATACCATTTCAATATTTTTATTCACATATTCACAAAAAAATTTTTAATTTTTTAAATTTCTATTTTACCTTACATGTTAGTGTATAAAATTATAATTGCTGTATATTGCTAAGAATGTATAAATAGATACTTTACTATCACAAGTAATTTATAAAAGAAGTAGAATGTTCATACTTTGTCGCAAACCAAGTGTGTCGATTTGTGTGTCATTTTAAGGCGGCCATACCCTGTGTAAAGTAAGCTAGGCTGTGTGTATATTTTGAAATACTTACGACTACTAAAGTATTGATTATCTGCAACTTACAAGTAGTCGTAAGTACTTCAAAATATACACACAGCCTAGCTTACTTTACACAGGGTATGGCCGTCTTAAAATGACACATTTACAGTTCTTAACATTTCCATATACATTGGGGTATCCCAATTTCCACATATATTATGTATGTCAACTTCATAAAACAATTCTGCTTGAATCGTTGCTGAGAATGCAAAGAATACAAAATGCACTGGACAAAATTATAAAGATGAATTGTAACAAATTTCTTTAATACTAATGTTTTAAGATAAAGTTGAAATAATGGTAATAATATTTATTGTCTCAATATTAATAAATTTAAGTATAAGAAAAGCGAAAATGCACGAAATAAGTTTTACATAATAAAGCACCATTTATAACTGACGTATTTCATTTACTTATTTCATTTACGTATGCATTCTTCAGTTTGAGTTAAAATTGTAATGAGAAACAAAAAATTAGAGAAAACTTTTAAGAAGGCCTTCTTCCTATATAATTTTTCACTTTACAACAACAAAGATACAAGCAGAGAAAAAATAATGTAAGAGCAACATATTATGATTGAAATATATGATCGCAGCTAAAGATAAATATGATTACATATAATAATTGTTATGACTCCATTTCGTCATATTATGTACGATTCTATGGTTAATTTTTTTTTTTTTTAATGTTATGAGAGTTTTTTATTATTATTATTCCATTTTATCATATTATTAGCCCATCTTATTCGATCTTATCATCCATTATATATGTTTCAAAATAACAGAGAGTAGTGTATTTAACCATAAAAAATTATGTACATAAACATTATTTGTTTATTAATTAATTTTTTTAATTTGTACCATCATATATTGTGCAAGGTAATAGTAGTTAATTAATTTCTTATATTGAGAATTGTAATGAAGGTGAAAAAGAAACGTTAGAACACAAATATATTCAAAAACAAACAAGTTATGAATTTTTTCAACCATATTTGTTATGGGAATAATATTATTTTAATAGTTTGAAAACAAAATACGATTTAAAAGCAAGGAATAGTTGTGAAAAAATGATATTAATAAGCATTTTGTTTCTGGTAAAAATATTCAAAAACATAAAACTTTTGTAGACCACTATATTAAATTTTTTATTGAATGTAAACTTTGTGCTATAAAAATTAAAAACAAAAAAAAAAAAAAAAAAAAATTCTATTATGCACACAGTATTATTAAAATTAGCAATAAGCAATAATGTTATAGTACTGACAATACGTAACCATTTTCTCTGTGTGCACAATTTAAATAATGTTTACAATGGAGTTGCATAAGTTATAAATTTAATTAGCACATTTGTAAAATTAATTCAAGCATAATCGTTATAAAAAAAATATTTTTTTAATGAATAAAACAGAATTAGGTAAATAATTTCATAAATATGTATGTTTTAAGTTAATAACTACATATATTTTAGTGAACAGAAAAAAATAGTTTTGTTTCATACTATAAAAAATATTTGTTAAACATTATTGTTTAAAATCCAGACAACACAATTGCAAACATTTGCTTTGGTTTTGCACTTAAAGAAATACTTTATTGTTAACTGAGCATTTAGGTTCAAATGATATAACTACAATTCGTGATTATTTGAATGCAAAATAGTTAAATAAAATGACCTTATAGAATCTTATATTAGCAGACGTAATTAAAATCTTTCAGAAATAAGCATTTATTATTGACTAATTACAATGTCTTTTCTAAATTCCTCTGTTAGTATGTAAACATGTTGCTATATTTTAATTTATAATCATAATTTTCTACAAGTGTGAAATCTAATTCTTACATAGAATTTTTTATCTGCATAAAGTGTAGGGTTGTCAATCGAACAGAATTTATTCGATTATTCGAAGATTACATTTTTTATTCTTTTCGAAATAACAAATATTTCAATTTAGAATAAAAAATTATTTGATTTTTTTTTTTTTTTTTTTTTTTCAACCAAATTATTTTTGAGATTATTTTTATTTAAGTATTACTCATTTAAAAAATTATTTTCATGATACAAATGATGTGGAATTAACCGAAGATTCGGATGTATGACTATGAACTGAACTGGATCAATATTAACAATTTAAAAGAATTTTTAGCAGTATTATTTAAAATGAAATTGAAAAAAGATTCGGCTGTGCCGAATCTTTGATACCCTTCACCATATTACCATATTACCATCTTACTATCTTATCGACATCATATTACCATATTACCGACAAATAATAAAATTTTCGCCTTAACGTATGCTTTCATAATTTCACATATATAAATCTAAATTTTTTTCAAACTACGAAAATTTGAATATGAAAAAAAAAACAATCATAGCAGGCTTTGCTTTTAAAAAATAAACAACAGCAATTCCATATTTATTTATTTTTTTATGTGTGTATATACAAACTGACTGCATATACAAAGAACAACAACAACACTGTTATTCATTATATTACTTCTGTTGCTAACTAAACTACTTGTCTTATAGGCAAAAACGTCACTAATAGTCATTACAATGCTTAATATAGATGTTTGTGTATGTATTTATGTATATTCTTAACAGATATGTTTTAGTTTTAAAAAATAAACAACAACAATTCCATATCTATTTATTTTTGTACAGACTGCATATACAAAGAACAACAACAACACTGTTATTCATTATATTACTGCTGTTTCTAACTAAACTACTTGTCTATACAAAAAACAAAAAACGTCACTAATAGTCATTACAATGCTTAATATACATGTTTGTATGTGTATTTATATTCTTAACAGATTTGTTTTTGGGCCATAACTCTGTTGATTATGAACGAATTTGGTTTATTAAAAAAAAACGAAATTTTATAAAAACATTTATGACTGATCTATATAAAAAAAATGAAATTGAAAAAAGATTCGGCAGTGCCGAATCTTTGATACCCTTCACCATATTACCATCTTACCATCTTATCGACATCATATTACCATATTACCGACAATTAATAAAATTTTCGCCTTAACGTATGCTTGCATATTTTCTAAATCTAAATTTTTTTCAAACTACGAAAATTTGAATATGAAAAAATAAAACAATCATAACAGGCTTTGCTTTTAAAAAAGAAACAACAACAATTCCATATATATTTATTTTTGTATGTACAAACTGACTGAATACACAAAGAACAACAACAACACTGTTATTCATTATATTACTGCTGTTGCTAACTAAACTACTTGTCTATACAAAAAACAAAAAACGTCACTAATAGTCATTACAATGCTTAATATACATGTTTGTGTATGTATTTATGTATATTCTTAACAGATATGTTTTAGTTTTTAAAAATAAACAACTACAATTCCATATCTATTTATTTTTGTACAGACTGCATATACAAAGAACAACAACACTGTTATTCATCATATTACTGCTGTTGATAACTAAACTACTTGTCTATACAAAAAACAAAAAACGTCACTAATAGTCATTACAATGCTTAATATACATGTTTGTTGGTGTATTTATATTCTTAACAGATTTGTTTTTGGGCCATAACTCTGTTGATTATGAACGAATTTGGTTTATTAAAAAAACCGAAATTTTATAAAAATATTTATGACTGATCTATATAAAAATAAAAACTATAGCTTGAACAAGGGCTTCAAAAATAAAAAATTCGTTTTCCCCGATATCTCAGTTATTACTGAACCGATTTATTTAATTTTTTCAGAACAAAAATTCAGAAAATAATTTTCGAGCTCCCTTTAAAAATTCGAAGTCCCTGGTATATGTAGAGGCTTCAGAAACTAAAAAACCGGTTCTAAAAACCGGTTTTTAAAGCATATCTCCACCATTTATAAACCGATCTTCCTGATTCAAAAAACTGAAATTTTATAAAAATATTTGTGACCGATCTGTATAAAAATAAAAATCTATAGCTTAAACCAAGGCTTCAAAAAATAAAAAATGCGTTTTGTCCGATATCTCAGTTATTACTGAACCGATTTATTTCATTTTTTCAGAACAAAAATTTAGAAAAAAATGTCCGAGAATTCTTTGTAAAAACGAAGTCCGTAGTGTATACAGAGGCTTCAGAAACTGGAAAACCGGTTCAAAAAACCGGTTTTTTGAACATATCTCCGCATTGTATGAACCTATCTTGCTGAATTCCAATAGCAAAATTCTCGAAAGCATTTCCGATCGTTTGACATACATATTATATATGTCAGTTATCGGTGGGCTTCATAAACGCCATTTCAACCGACACACGGACGGACGGACGGACATGGTCCAATCGTCATCGCTTCTTACAAGGATTCCGAAAATATAAACTTTTTTGCTCTCCGACGAAAATTGTGGAAATTACAAACGGAATGACAAACTTATATATACCCTTTACACCTGTGGTGAAGGGTATAATAAAAATCTGTAGCTTGAACAAGGGCTTCAAAAATAAAAAATTCGTTTTCCCCGATATCTCAGTTATTACTGAACCGATTTATTTAATTTTTTCAGAACAAAAATTCAGAAAATAATTTCCGAGCCCCTTTAAAAATTCGAAGTCCCTGGTATATACAGAGGCTTCAGAAACTGAAAAACCGGTTCCAAAAACCGGTTTTTAAAGCATATCTCCGCCATTTACAAACCGATCCTGCTGTTTCAAAAAACCGAAATTTTATAAAAATATTTGTGACCGATCTGTAGAAAAATAAAAATCTATAGCTTAAACCAGGGCTTCAAAAAATAAAAAATGCGTTTTGTCCGATATTATTGAACCGATTTATTTCATTTTTTCAGAACAAAAATTTAGAAAAAAATTACCGAGAGTTCTTTGTAAAAACGAAGTCCCTAGTATATACAGAGGCTTCAGAAACTGGAAAACCGGTTCTAAAAACCGGTTTTTTTAACATATCTCCGCATTGTATGAACCGATCTTGCTGAATTCCAATAGCAAAATTCTCGAAAGCATTTCCGATCGTTTAATATATATATTATATATGTCAGTTATCGGTGGGCTTCATAAACGCCATTTCAACCGACACACGGACGGACGGACGGACATGGTCCTATCGTCATCATTTCTTACAAGGATCCCGAAAATGTAAACTTTTTTGCTCTCCGACGAAAATTGTGAGAATTACAAACGGAATGACAAACTTATGTATACCCTTTACACCTTTGGTGAAGGGTATAAAAATTTAAAAGCAAGAGAAAAACTAGATTTGCTCTTAATGCTATTCTTACTGTATTGTCACCATCAATATGTAGTAAGTGAAGAATGTTTTCCACATCTGCTTTTATATAAAAAAGAGCCAAAAAGTTTAATTATAGTCTCTATGAATGATTATTTTAAAAGAAATTTTACTCCATTTTATTGACTGTAACACAAGTCAAAAAAATCGTAAAAAGTTTTATATCTCGAATAATTCTATAAAATAATAATTGCTTAGGCTTAATATAGTATAGAAAGTCAAATAAAAATTTTCCATCACGTTAAATTTTTAACTCATTGAGGACCAAAAAAATTTCCTTGAAAAATTTTTAGGTTATACAATTTTCCAGGTAATAGGTAGAGGAAGTTAATCCGCAAGACATGGGGCTACACAAATTTAGTACTAGTCAACTCTCTAGCTCGTCACACATGCCCCTGGAAGTCATTCAAGTTATAAAAATCAAGAGTTTCTCAATTAACCCTCATAAAATCATGAAAAATGAGGGATGTGTAGGGGAAAATGGTATTTGATATAATTAATACGAGACAGCAGATTTCGAAAATGGTTAAATTTTTAAAATCTAATTGACAGAAAATGCGTAGACACCAAAAGTTAAAAAAAAAAAAAAAATAAAACTCTAAGTTTAAATAACAAATCTAACAAAAAATTAGAAAAAAATATATATATCCTGAATAATTTTGTTTAATAGCCTGTTCCTCTATGTCGAACGAAAATCAAAGCGAACGAAAGCAAGTCGAACGAAATCGAATAATTTTGGGTTTCTGTATTTCCTACGCTTTCGTTCGCATGAAGTTACGTCTTTTCGTATTGTTTTTGTTTTATTTTTCTTTCAGAGTAAATTTTTTTCATAAAAAGATTAAAAATACTACTAAATTGTTAAAACGTAAGTACAACGAAGAAAATAAACAAGCAAAAATAAAATAATTAAAAAAAATTAAAAAACAACATTTTTTTTTAGAAATTGTTTTTTAAACACAAAATCATCATTTATGGCTACAAACTATATCAAAACGAATAATAAACATGATTAAGGAACATTTGCAATGTCCTGGTAAGTATTTTTCCTATTTTTCTTTAAAAAAATCAACCAGTCGAAAGCAAAACAGCAAGTGACTGATTTTGACATTTTTGTTCTTATCGTTCGAAATAAAGAAACCCAATTTTATATGAAAACACTTACGTTTTTTTCGACTTGTCGTTCGACTCATTGTTCGCATAGAAGTGAGTTAGAGAAACCCAAATCAGTTTTCTTTCGCTTAGAAGGCCAAAGAAAGCATTCGTTCGACATAGAGAAACAGGCTATAATTCTAAGACTAAATGTATTGAAAAAAAGTAATATGAAACATTTTCATTACATTACAATAGACAGAGCAAATTATGGATCCGTATTTTATAGAGAAGGAATAATGCAAACAAAGTGTAGAATATACCAAGTCTCTAACTTTCCCTCCATAGCACCTAAAATTGCTAAAAGCACTAAAAAAATAGGAAAGATGAGCGAAGAACAATGGAAGCTTTTACACCAAAACGCTGCTATTGAGAGACAGTGTTGCTAGTTTAGCCTTTTTAATGCTAAATCTAGCTTTTTTATTTTCCTTTTAGCTTCACAATTTTCGTTTTATCTTTAAGCCTTTTTCTAGCCTTTTTTGATTCTTAGCATAGCCTTAAAAGGGCTAAAAATTTACTAATTTTATTTTTACAGAATCTTCAATTTAAGCATTTTTTTATATTAATTCGCACAAAAAAAAAAAAAAAAAAAAAAAAAACAGACTATTGCTGCTTCTAAAAACTCCTCATGGAACCATATTTGGTTTGGTCCTCAATGGGTTAAAAATGTCACGTGATTGGATAACTATACCTACAATATCTGCAACATGATTTTCCAAATACTTTTTTAGTGTTGACCTGTGTAATTTATATATGATCTAAATTTTTGTGTATTTTGTTGTTCTATGTTAACCCATTAATGCTCACTGTTACGTATATGTAACGCGAAAATGTCTAACTTTAAAACTATATTGTCAAAAACGGAATGATATAAACTTCAATTTTGTTAGAATTGTGTAATACAATATCTGTCCTGTATCCTCAAATGTTTTTTAATTCATTTTCTCTGCTTTTATTATGGCAAAAAAAGATTTTGTGAAATTCATTATTTGACAGCTTGCAAAAACTAAATTTTATCGGCAGGAGCATTACAAAAAGGCTTATTATTTGCATTCTACATATTTTAAGGAAAAAAGAAAGTGTTACGTATATTCATTCTCAGTACTTTTTGGCCCCCACTATTTTCAATACAAAAAGGACTAAATGAAAACATTTGTTTTACTTAAATATACTATTTGAGCAATAAACATGATAAATTGTTTAAATAAGTGGTTATAAAACCGTCCTTGTTTATTATTAACATTTTAATAGATATTGTGAGTATGAATAAGTAGGGAGCCTACGGAAAAATTTACCCTATGCACTTTACAGGCATTCCGGTAATATTTATTTTTGTATATCATTATTCTTGTGCCATCTATCAGCATGAAAACGCAGATCATGAGGAAGATCCGATTTGGTCTCATATATGAAAAAAAAGTTTTTCAATAATGAATTACTTAGTACAAATGTTGTAAAACTTCTTAAATATATAAATTTTATTGTGCCTTTTTTCAAAAAATTAAAAATTTTTTAAGTTTTGCTTATATAGCCCACAAGATTTATATAGAAAATTCAAGGAGCACAAATTAGTGAGTAATGCCCACTGTTACGTATATGCACTCAAAAAATATGAAAAATTTTTCAACGTCAGTGGGTTTATATGAATTATTTGACATGATATTTTAATTTTAAATCTCTAAGTTGGCTAGATCGCCGTGGGCATTAATGGGTTAATTATTTGTTATTTATAGGTTTGTTTTGCATTTTTTCATTCGAGCAATATATAATATTCTTTATTCGTTCGATTAATTAATTAATTAATTAAAAAATTATGAAATTTTATTCGCTCAACTTCAATGTCGAATAATTGACAACCCTAATAATGTGTTAATTTGCATATGAATTTGTTTAGCATTAAAATAAACATATGAAAACAACATGAAAATTCATTTTAAATGTGAATAAATTTGTTAACAGTTGCTATGGTTTTGTTACATTTTAGGAATACGATACACAATATTTAATAAAAATAAAAAAATTGATAATTAAATGTAACTTGTACTCAGCAAAAAAAGTACATCCAAAGTAGCCAATAAGATCCTGAACTTGTGATCCAGAAGTAATGCAAATTCGGATCATTTCCAATGAATTTAACATAGGCTTGTCATTGGAGGATGTTCTCTTTTTTGACTGTTATTCACTTAGTAGGAAATCATGTTGCCGATAACATGAAAAATGTATTTTTATGGTGTTGTTTTAAATCAGTGCAAGGAATGTAATTTAAATTGCTTCTATGGAGTTATTTCCTTCGAATAGAAGCAAATGTCGTTTTTAAAGTCATTTTTATTGAAAATAGACATAATTTCTTTTTATGGTCAACAACATTAAACTTCATTTGAATCGCTTTTTAATAACATCTGCGGATGCTGTTTAAATAACTTTTTAAGAAAAAGCAAACATACACCATTTGATACTTTGGAAATAATGAAAAAATACTTCCTCAAAAATGACTTCCATTTATTTTTGCTGGGTAATAACATATTAATGGAACTAACAACTGAAATATTAAATTAATTAAAGGTTGGTTTACATAACTTTTTTTAATATGTCCCAAATGATTGAGCAAATTAAAAACTGATTTAGGTATAACTTAGAGAAAATTTTAATTAAAATTGAATTGAATTTGAATTGAAATCAAAATAAGCAAATCATACTCGGGTTATGTTCTAATATATAGCAGCTTATCTCGAAAACTAGATATAATATAAAAAAGTTATTTATATGCTATGAATAACGTGACCAGAGCGTTTTAACCAAAAAGCGGGATCCGAACCATTAAAAGCGGGATTCTGAAGAAAATTTTATGCAAAAAGCTTGATTTTGAAAAGATTTTTGAAAAAACATAAATTTTCTTTTTATATATGTATATCTCAATTCTAGATCAGCTGTTCCCACAAGCTCTTGGTTCACGACCCAATTGAGACGTTACAACTTTAGAATGACCTACAAATTTTGAAGCAACAAATTATGTTATATTTACAAACTCAAGTGTTTGAAACATTTTAACATATTTCTCAAAATATGTTAAAAAACAAAAAACCTAATTTCGAATTAAATTTAAAGTTTAATTGCAATTGGGATTAATAAAATAGTGGTTATTTATCAATTTAGTATTAAAAGTTGTTCTTAATTTTTAAACATACAAATAAATTTATAATCTAAAAAATTTAATTTTCTTAATTTGACATCAAATATTTTTGACAAATCAAACTAAATTTGAAAATATAGCGAATTTATTTCAAATAATAATTACTTGGGAGATAAGTACGTAAAACAATTAATTTGTGTTATCATTATTTCAGTCAGTTTTTTTTTATTTAGTAATTTAGTTATACTATTTATTGATTACGACTTTTTGATAAGCTGAATATGAAGAAAATATATTTAAAATTCAACTCCAGTTCCCTGCAAAGTAGTTTTGAGATTGTTAAAAAAATAATAATAATAAATAAATTTCTTTTCGCGATATTTTGGTCCAAAATAGAACTTTTTAGTACATCTATGGCAGCAACATATATTATCTTTTGTGAATAAAAAATAATAAATGTAATTTAAATGCATATTAGTCAGTTTCACCAGAATGTGCCTAAACATCTTTCTGAAGGAACAAAATTTGTTTCATCAGAAATGTATTTTTATATTATTCAAATACTTACTTTTAAAAAAATAGAAATTGTAAACTTTTTTTGTGAAAAAAAAAAATTTTTTTTTTTTTTTTTTTTTGACAAAATTTGCCAGACTTAAGATTTTCAATGACTGTCTATACATCCAGTGTAATTGATATTTTTTAAATTACAATTACAGTAATTTTAATTGAAAATTTTCAATTACAATTACAATGTAATTTAAAATAATTGTAATTAATTTAAATCCTTTAAAATTAAATTTTATTGAAATGCTATTAAAAAAATTCAACATACGGTTTCCGGTAATTTTGAATATTTTGAATGCCATACAATAATTATATTTTAATAAAACTTATACATTTCGAAGTTAATTAGTAATTGAAATTTTCAATTACAATTACTTGTAATTGTAATTGGAACTTTTCAATAGATTACCTGAAGTAATGATTACCCCCCAACTCTGGTACACATAGATATTCCTCTAAAACAATTGTTTTGTTGTTGTTACCACCATCAAAAATATGAGGGATATATTGATTTTGTCATTCCGTGTGTAACATTTCGAAGGAATCATTTAAGACCCCATAAAGTATATATTTTCTGGGTCCTGGTTAAATTCTGAGTCGATCTAGTTATATCCGTCCGTTTGTCCGTCTATCTGTCTGTTGAAAGCAGGATAGGCTCGAATGGAACAACCTAGGGGGACGAAATTATTCGTCCCCCACCTCTCACTTAACGTAAAATATGAGAAAGTTGATGGTGGGTATATAGATTCGGCCGAGCCGAATATAACATTCGCACTTGCTATGTTTAAATTTATACTTCTAATACTAACGATACGTAAATTTTACGTAGTAACTTTTTATATTTGAATTTAAAACATGTGAACGTCTAAAAAATTATTATTTTCTTTTTAACATATGTTTAACGAGAGAAAAAGATATAGTCGGTCAGGCCCGACTATATGATACCCTACACCATACAGTATATTTCGGGGAGGGGTCTTTTATTAGACATGGACCCAAATGTGGACCGATAATTATAAGTGTAAAATAAGACATACAAATACAGAATATTACGTTGATGCTGACATTTATAAGAATTTATTCACTTTTGGGTGATTCCCGAAAGGGGGCCTTATGTGGGAGCTATGGTAAATTATGGACCGATCTTTATAAAATTTGGTACTATCATTTACGTTTATATAAAACTTATTTGTGTCGAATATTAACTTGATACTAACATTTTAGTAGAATTTATGGCAGTTAAATTGATTTTTTGGAAAGGGGTTTATATGGGAGCTATGAGTAATTATGGACCGATCTTTTTAAAACTCGGCACACTTATTTAAACTTATATGAAACTTACATGTGCCAAATAATATTAAAATATTGCTATATTTAAGGGATTTATGATCGTTAAACCCTTTTCCGGGAGGACATTTGTATGGGGGCTAGGTGAAATAATGGACCGATCATTACCAATTTCAATAAGCTTCGTCCCTGGACCAAAAAAATGCTGTGCACCAAATTTCATAAATTTTGGTTCAAAATTGCGACCTCTAGTTTGATTACAAGGTTTACATGGACGGACAGACGGTCAGACGGACAGACGGACGGACGGACATCGTTAAATCGACTCAGAAAGTGATTCTAAGCCGATTGGTATAAATTAAGGTGGGTCTTAGACCAATACTTTTGGGTGTTACAAACATCAGCACAAACGCATAATACCCTCCCCACCTATGGTGGTGTAGGGTATAAAAATATCTAAAGAAAGAACTAGAGAAATTTCAAACACTAAGGTTTCAATACACTTGAGTAATAATGATTTGGAAAAAATGTATACGTAAAATTTACATACATTAGTATTACAGGGTTAATATAGTTTCTGTAAAAAAAATCCATACTGTTTTTATTTATATAAAAACTATTGGTAAAAATATTGTAGACGTTATTAACGAAAGCGAATAAGAAATGGTTATAGATAAAACGCGGGATTTTTTTATAAAAAGCACAAAAGAAAATTCTCTTTTTTGTCGCCCTGAGTAGGTTATGTAAAATTGGCAACCGCCCAAAGCATAGCTCACTTGCAGTGTTGCCACTTTAGCCTTTTTAAGGCTAAATCTAGCCTTTTTATTTTGCTTTTAGCCTCAAAATTTTCGTTTTAGCTTCTAGCTTTTTTGCTAGCCTTTTTTATTTTTAACTTAGCCTTAAAAAGGCTAAAAATTTACTAGTTTTATTTTTACAGAATCATCAATTTAAGTATTTTTGTGTATTAATTCGCACAAAAATATCGAAATTATTTACAATAAAAGAAAATTTTCGATTGCGGCGCTTCATTCTACAAAAATATTATAATTATTTTTTGACAAAATTTATTACCCATAGAAATCTTTAAGAAATACCCAAATGTAATGAGAACAAACAAAAAACTGAATGCTTTTTTAAATAAAACATTATGTTAGTTTATTCTGGCTTTATTTTTTGGGTCATTTAGCTTTTTCTGACCTTTTTTAAAGTCTAATTTAGCTTCTTTTTTTCTTAAGTCTTGGCAACACTGCTCACTTGGGTCCAAAATAGGTTTCTTTGTGATAACGTTTATTCTTTTCGGGCCATAGTAATCCATATAATGGATTTGATAAAGAAGGGAATTCCATTCAGATCACTATCTGCCAGACAAGTTCTGTCAGTTAATATTCGATGACCAAATAAACCATATCGAAAGTCTTCGAATGCTGAAAAATGGCAAAGAAGATGTTCAGTAGATTCCTCTTCTTCCTCGTCATTGCAACTTCTACAAAAGTCGTTGTATGGTAACAATAGCCTTTGAGCATGCCTTTCAATGACCCAATGGCCAGTAATCACCCCAATGAGGTTTCTAATATGAATTCTGCGAAGCTTCAACAACTTTTTTTCCTCTGTCTGTCAGGTTTTCCTGGACTCAATGCTAGTGGGTTCACTTATTCATCTTGCTATCCCTCTACTATAGAGATTGTGTAAGATTAGCTGCTTAAGAGGTACACCAATATCACAAGTTGGATCGATATGATCCAGGGTGGTTTCTGCAATTGCAAGCATATCAGCTTGAAAGTTACCATCTATGTCCCTACGTCCAGGAACCCATATAAGGGTAGCCGATGAATGTCTCGATATCTCCTCCAGAGACGCTCGGCATTCCTGAACAATTTTCGATGTGGTGTACACATTCAATAGGGAATTTATAGCTGCTTTGCTATCAGTAAGTATATAGATATTCCTGTGTAATCCATTCCATGATACTAAATCTATTCTGCGGCTAGTGTTATGGCCATAAACTCAGCCTGCAATACGCTACTGTAAAATGGCTTGAAATATAGCCTCAGGTTCAGCTGTTCCTAATAAATGCCACATCCGACACTTTCACGTATTTTTGATCTATCGGTGAAGATAACAATGGTGTTATCTGGGAATAGGATACCATTGTCAGAATGTGTTACAACCGGTATTTCCACTTGAAAACCCGTGTCGAAAGTTGGTCTAGGTGTGTCATACTCGACCACTGAGTAATTTGTCAAAAATTGTAAAAAATTTACTTATATACAAATATTTTACTGTAGGTTTTTGCATTTTTTATTTTTTGTTCTATTAAAAAATAAAAAAATAAACAAATTTTGAAAACAAAAAAAGCAAGCAATTTTATGAAAAACTATACGCTGAAACCAACACAAAGTATATATCGAGGGCTTATATTCAAATCGATCCTCATGCAGATTTAGAAATTTTTTTTTTTTGCGTCAGACTCTTTAGTTTTCCTTTTTTTATATATGGTGATAACTTTGGAGTCAAAAATTAATTCAAACACTATGTTTTTCACTTTTTGTTTTCGGGCTATCTACATACAGTATATTTTTTTTAAGGCCAAACGGGCTATATTCAAGTTTTTGTTTGATTTTCAAAGAAATTTAAAAATTAAAAATTGATAAATAATGAGAATTTTCTTTGCGGTTTGAACTTTTCTTAAACATTTTGAATTACAATCTTAATATATCTCATAAAAATTTTGTTATCTCAGTACACTCTGGAGAAAAAAGTCATTGAAGTTAGATTTTTAAAATTATTTAGATGCTTATAGATCATACGCGGGTACACCTATCAACATTTTATGAAGCTAAGTTATAGCACTATACGCTAGATTTAAAGACAGGAATGAAAAAATTGTAATAAAATTCGTAATTATAAGCAAAATATCTTAGATACCAAAATCAGTTTCTTAAAAAATTATAATTAAATAAAAAGTGCAATAAACATCGTCTTTAAAGGTTTTAATAATTTTTGAGTTTTTGATATGCAAATACAATTTTAATTGGTTTAATTTTTTTTATTTTTTTGCAAAAAATTTTTTTGCAATTTTTTTCGCATGCAATTTTTTTTTTTTTTTCAAAATTTAGTTTATAATTTTAATCTTGAATACATTTTCGTCCTTTTAGTAAACATTCCTGTTATTTGATATTTCTAACGATTAAAAATGGTCCAGCCAACCACAAAATTTAGATTTTTTTATTTCCTGATTGGTATGATATCATAAATTTAACATATTGTCAATATTTTTTTCAAAAATAGTATGTTTTACTTCCTTAATTTTAAATAATCAAAACGGGCTGGCTATATGAACATTTTTTAACAAACATTAAAAATAATTAAGACAAAATGTTCTATCTACTATAACTTCGCGAATAATGGAGTTAAAATACATATTTTTCAGTGTGAGATTTGGTAGACGTAATATTAATAAATCGTAGAAGAACGGATTCCAAAATGTTGAAAAATGAGGGAAATAAACAGTTTTTATGTTCTCCTGAACAATGCTGTTTTGCATGAGGCCCGTTTTGAATATAAGGCCTCGATATAAAGAAAACTCTTTATTATATGTTACACATTAAGTTTTTTATTTTAGGTTTTTTTCTCTGAAAACAAAAACCAACAATAATAAAAATAATATCAACAACAACAAATGAGCCTCAGGCCTTTGGTGTTTGAATAAGTATTTCAGCAAACATGAAGGAAATACAACATAAATACAAAGAGAAAAGTGCAAAAATAACAAAGACCCAATTGTCGAGGAGCAAAATAAAGAAATTAAAACAATAAAAAAAAGGGGTTACGATTTTATTTATTCATGTTGTAGTTGTTTTTATTGTCGTCATTGTTTTCGTACTTGTTGTTAAAAAAAAAAACGAAGTTGTCTATATTTATGTTACATTTGAAATTCCGTTTCCTTTTTATTTTATTTTCATTTACTTGGTTAATTTGCCTTTTCGTCTGTTTGTTTGTTTGTATGCTGTGTGAAAAAGTTAATTAATTTGTTAAGTTTTCCATGAAAATTCATGTTGGCAGCAAACAACAACAGCTGCTCAAAAAAATAAACTATTTGTATAAGAAACAAAACTATGAAAACAAACTTTATTCGAATTTTGTGTACAAGATTTTAATGAACTAAGTACTTGCATTTCAGGTTCATAAATTATTAAAAACACCAAATGGAATTGCTGCAGCATTCTTTAGCATACTGAGAACATTGGCAATAAAGTAGGTTAATCGATTATTTTTAATTATTTTTCCTATCTTTATTAAGAGGGCGATCCAAGGATACAAAAAAATAAAATAAATAAATAATAGTACACAAACAGTTTGAAGGTCATAATAATTTACTTAATTTTAAAGAAGTGAGAAATAAATAAAGTTACGAAGTGAGAAGTAGTACATTATTAGATTGTAATGGAATATCATTGTAACATCATAGTATATGTGCATTGAAATTTGGACAGGGTTCTTATATGGGTCATGTATTTGCATCGATACTTGTATTAAGTGTAAAAAGGATACGTACAGCCACTCTAAGCCAAATTCGAGCACTAGAATAAACTATTTTAAATCGAAAATTTCGCAAGGGTGAAACAATTAAGAAATGGTTTGTAATTTCTTTTTTAATAAATATTTATTTAGCAATCAAAAACAAAAAACCGAATTTAAATTCATTGTTTATAACTTTAAATAAAATAAAAAAACTTCAAGGAGTAATAAAATAATACATAAACCAAGCTCGGGCGGCTTCAAAGATTTGCTGATCCACTTGTTATTTTTATTAAACTTATATTTTGTGTGTAGCACTTTGTTTTTTATAACCATTTGGAGTCTGTTTGAGATGGACAAAATTTTATCATTATTCAGGTGATATTTTTCCCATTCTTCAAGTACGACCTTTTTTCACTCAGCTTTAATGGAAATCATATGCTTTTGTATCTTTTTTGTTGAGATAATCCCACAAATTTTCTATATGGTTCATTTCTGGGTTCTGGGCCGGTGTTTCTATGACATGGGGGACGTTGTTCAGTAGCCAGGATCGAACTTTGTGGGCTTTGTGTTTTGGATCATTATCCTGATAAAAGTACCAACCCTCGTTAAGGGCCAGTTTACTCACACTTTTTGGAAGATTTCCCTTTAAAATTTCTAAATACATATTTCAGTCCATAACCCCATCAATAAAATTAAAATATCCTGGCCCTGCTGCAGAAAAGGAGTCCCAGACCATTACGGATCCACCCCCCCATGTTTTACAGTCGGTTTCAGTCTGTTTAAACGCAATTCTTGATTTAGTCCTCTCAACACAATTGGCTTTCCATCCGACCCAAAAACGTCAAATTTGCTTTCACCGATAAATAAAACGTTTCTCCAGTTTCTATTCCAAATTTAAATCGAACCGTTTGTTTACTCTTAAAAATATATGGCTTTTGTCTTGCTTTTCTACCATTTATACCAGCTTTATGAAACATATTTCTTATTGTAGATGCATTTGCTTTTTTGCCATAGTTATTTTAAGCTAATTAAGCAAGTTTTGGATCACTCAAAAAGGGATTAGTTTTAACTTTTCTTACTAAAACGCATTCCTGTGCTTTATATAATAAGGAGTGAGATCGAAAAATTCTTGACATACATAATATTCAATAACTTGGAAACGGTTGATCTTAGAGTTTTCATTATTTTTTAATCATATGATAATTTAGCACAGATCACAGAAATATATTTTATGGTTCTAACCACTAATTATAAAATTGTGGACCATTTTTGAAAACCCTTTCTTTTGAGATTTGATAGTTGCTTCACTCACTTTTCTGGAAAAGTGTGTACATCTTCTGTTAAAATATATTTTGGGACACCTTTTTTGTGCTCTTGAATTCACTTTTCACAAGAGCTCAATATCTCTCCACTGGTCTAAGCTATGGACAATTTTAAATATTGACCTCTCTTGGTACTAAAACTATGTTATTGATTTGGTACCACTCCAGCCAGAGCTTTCTTACCGTAGTGACATGATACCGAATGGGTCCAAAAATATGTGGACACGTTTTGCTTTCTTAAGAAAAGAAGAAGTCTTTTTTGCAGATATTCCTTTATGCATATTTTGGTATTTATAGATCCGAATGTATCAAATGACTTTCCTGTTTTGCCGCAACTGTAAAAAGCTTGTCATACCATGAATTTTGTAAGAAATTTTTTCTGCTTTTGGGTCTTAAACTTATCTTCAACATTGCTTCGAGCATTAGCAATAAAAATTTTTGAGACACAAGCTGCGAAGATTCTGCCAGCACCTACGTTTCTTCGTCAATTATACAGCTTGAGTATTTTTGTATGAAATTTGGGTTTAAATTCCGAGTCCTTGTAATTTTTTTTGCAGAATTCCAGTTTGGAATTTTTTTAACTTTATATATTATCAACTTTCCCATTAGCTTTAAATTTTCACACCAAATACTCGAAGCACTGAGAAAACTGAGCTGATTTTCTACCAGATGTGTTTGGAGTTCCTTTCAATATGCCTTCAATTTTCTGGCCTTCCCAATATCATGTGGTCCTTTTTTCACATCGAACTAGGTTTCACATCAATAGTCAAATTCTCCTGATACTGTTTAATAACATTAGAAACGGTTTTACGGACGAAATTTAATTCTGTGGCCAATTATTTGTAAGACCTATTTGGATTTTTTGAAATTCTTATTTTGATGAAAATAAGGATAAATTAACATGGTTGTTATTGAAAATAATAACTGAAATATTTTTCCATGATAACTAGATCAAAAAAAATTTTTGAATATTGATTCCGAAAAAAGTTATGAGGCAAAATGTGTGTTAAGATTTTTTCGATCTCGCTCCTTAGTTTATTGTGGGCTATTTCTTTCTTTGTTTTACACAGTTTTTTTTTTGGCTTCGAAGCGTTTGATAATATCGTAGTATCGATATTAGGGTATCCAATTATTCGAGTTTTCATATTAATCGGTTTATTAGACAAATAATTATTCAAATTTGAAAGTTGATCGGTTAATAACCGATTAATGGCAAATTATTCTATTAACCAGTAATACAAATTAAATATATAAATAGGACTATATAATATTTATAATAGGACTACATAATATTTATATAATATTTAATCGATTGAAATAGTTATTTAAACTCCTAATATAGAACATAGAGTTTATCTTATTAGTTCTTTCGGGCATTGGTATGAAAAAATTGTACTTTTTGACCTAATACTACAAAATATTCCCCTAATTCAACTTTATTTAACAAATCAGTAGTTTTTGTGTAACTCTTTTTATTTTCTGTGTGAAAATCATTTTCTGTCCTAAAAGTAAAAATTTATATTAATATTTCTACGTACATTTGATGATGAACATTAAAATGTTTATAACTTATATAACTCTGAATTTACTTTACTTAAAACTATATTTTCGGAATTTTTATTGTTACAAGATCAAGTATTTGTAAAATTTCAGTCTTTTCATGTCGCATTTTATCAAATGAACTGTCTCAATATAAAAAAAAATATCCAAAGATGTAAATAAGATCTTAAACTTGTGATCCAGAAGTAATACAAAGTAGGATCATTTAGATGAATTTAACATAGACTTGTCATTAAACATTTCCTCTTTTTTGATACCTATTCAGTGACAAGGAAGTCATGTTTACGACTTCATGCAAAATTTCAATGAATGTCAAAATTAATTTTTATTGGCGAAAGGAATTTAATTTTAATTTTTATATTAACCAACATATTTTTTAATAAAAAAATTATGCATAACACTATTTTTTTTTTTTCCATAACAGGTCTTTTTAGCAACAAGTATTTGAAAAAATAACAACTAAATCTCAACGTTTTATAGCAGAACAATTCATTTGAATTTTTATACCCTACACCACCATAGGTGGGGAGGATATTATGCGTTTGTGCTGATGTTTGTAACACCCAAAAACATTGGTCTAAGATCCACCTTAATTTATACCAATCGGTTTAGAATCACTTTCTGAGTCGATTTAACGATGTCCGTCCGTCCGTCTGTCCGTCTGTCCGTCTGTCCGTCTGTCCGTCTGACCGTCTGTCCGTCCATGTAAACCTTGTAATCAAACTACAGGTCGCAATTTTGAATCAAAATTAATGAAATTTGGTACACAGGTTTCTTTTAGTAAATCCCTTATATATAGCAATATTTTAATGAAATTTGGAACATATAAGTTTTATATAAGTCTAAATAAGTGTGCTGATTTTTAAAAAGATCGGTCCATAATTAACCACAGCTCCAATATAAACCCCTTTTCAGAAAATCACTTTAATGTGCATAAATTCCATTAAAATGTTAGTATCAAGTTAATATTCGACACAAATAAGTTTTATATGAACATAAATGATAGTGCCAAATTTTACAAAGATCGGTCCATAATTTACCATAGCTCCCATATAAGGCCATCTTTCGGGAATCACCCAAAAGTGAATAAATTCATATAAATGTGAGCATCAACGTAATATTTTGTATTCGTATGTTTTATTTTACACTTATGAGTATCGGTCCACATCTGACTCCAAGTCAAGACCCCTCCCCGAATTATAATGTACACAATGGTGTAGGGTATCATATGGTCGGGCTTGACCGACTATATCTTTTTCTCTCGTTTACAGTGTCTTTTGATGCTAATTGCATTACTTCTAAAGCACATGATACTTTCCTTATTGATACTTTCCTGAAAATTTATTTTATTTATTTTTGCTGGAATATAATAAATATTAAAAAGAAGATGTGCTTGACATAAATATATTTTAAAAATAAAAAAAAAAAAAATTCTTTTTTATAACTAAATTTCGGTTAATCGGTTATTAGACACAAATTTTTCTGTTTATTCATTATTCGAAAATTGACAATTTTAAATTATTCGAACAGTTAATCGATCAAAATTAATCGGATAACCATATGACGGTTAATCGATTGGATACCCTAATCGATACAATATCGGATAGCTTCTGCTAACCATCTTCGAAATCTCGTGAACAGATTTTCCCCCTTTGGCGTGTTTAATTATCAATTTTCTAACCTCCACACTAGTTTATCCTCTTTGTCTAGATATTTCTTTTTACGTTCTTTCTAACTCTAAAGATTTGTAAAGGGACTCATAGCAAACTCTAACAACGTATTATTAACACCTTTGTTGATTCTTAAAAACTGTTCCATCATTTTTGGCAAAGAGTTCCATCTGTGTTTACGTCGCGAGTTAATCGTAACTCTTAACCTTCTTGCTTTTGTATAAAGTGTTGCAGTTCATTTTGCCTTTTACTCGATTTATTGAAGAATTTTATAAATTTACGACCTCGCAACAAATTGTTAAAGTATTATCAATACATGCTTCTCAATTTTGGATATCGTCGCAAACATGTTCATCTTCCGATGAATCTTCAATATCTTTATTTTCTTCATTAATTTGCTTTTTGGTATAAATTCTATTTATGTGAATGTGAATATTTACATATAATTATATAATGTTCACTATGAAAATACATATAATAAATGAAAAACGCTGAGTGTTTTAGTGAACAACCTAATAAGTACCTTCCATTAAAAAACCGGTTAACCGACAGAAAAAAACCGGCATGTCGTATAATTCAAAAGTAGAAATTATTCGAAACCGCACTGTAGTTTACACTTATATTTTTCGGAAGAAAGGTTCATATGGGAGCTATTTTGAACCGATCTTCACACGCAGAGAAAAAACATGCTCGCGGCAATTAAGTGATGTTCCTAAGTAGTTTATATGGCTAGCACAATAAAATTATTATGTTTTAGACTAAGCTCAATCAATTAATTTTTGTTCTGATCATTTTAACATATAGTACTTTGTAATAATATGGTCGTCACTAACGAACAACGACGCTGTACTGTTTCATAGTAATATATTACTTCATTTAAATATTTGTATGTAATATTTTAATGTTAGGGGTGACAATAGTATTCTTGTCTTTATTATTGTCTCTCTTTCAAAATAATTTACTCATACGGTAATGAAATCTTAAATGTGACGGACGTAAAGTGAAGAAAAATTAAAAAAAAAGTTCATATAATTATAACATTTTTTAATCAAAATTTTGTACAGATGCCGCAATCAATGTTCGATTTTTACAAGGAAAAGCTGGAACAACAAACGAAATCCACGGAGTGCTGACGGAGCAAAGCATAAAAAATTCAAATTGGAAATATTTTCCGGTGAGTACAATAAATATCAATAATTCATATATACATATGTGTGTATATATGTATATAAGAATAATAATAAAAGAATGTATTACTATTAATATTTCTTTTAGGTGTGTGAATATGGAGCATAATAAAGATGAATTTTCTTGAACGAAGTCGTCCAGTGAAGGCTGTGGTATTTGTTTTTTAATCTATTTTCTGTTCGCAAATTTAAATGAATAATAAAAATAAATAAAAACTGTTTGCATAGTATTATGATTGGGGTTATTATAAAATTGAATATATGGATCATATGCATTATGGTTGTGAGAACCAACACATATAAGTGTTATGATCATATGATATTAACATTGTGTTCACAAAAGGTATCAAAAATATCTTATTTGATTGAGGAAATCATAAACCCAAACATTAATGATAGTTACCATTTATGATTTCACCAACCATATTTTTTCTTTGCGTGCATGAAATGCTTTTATAAAATTTTTTTAATTATCTCTATTTTAAATGAACAGCGAGCCGACCAGACGGTCGTGCATCGTTATATTGAATCGGACATTGATTCTGAATCGTTTGAAATACTTTAAGATGGGTGTCCGAAGATGTTTCCCATTTTCGAAGAGGTGAAAAAAAGGCTTAGTTGTACTTAAAAAAGTCAGAAAAGGCGAAATTGCCCAAAAAATAAAGACAGTAAAAAGCATGATATAAAAGGTAGCGCCGCTCTCTCATTTTGTCGCCATGATAACCATCAGACGTTTAAGACAATTCTAATTTTATTCTCTCAAATCGTGCTACCATACAAATTTTAAAAATATCCGAGTTTTTTTGTTTACTTTTCTTATATTCAAGTACATTGAGAAAATTATTAAAAATTATCAAAATTATATGTATATGCCCGATCATGACAAATTTGTTCACATTAAGTAGAGTTTTTTGTTTTAAGGTTAGTGATATATACATTTTAGTTAAGCAACTTTTAGTTTAAGAGATATAAAGATTCAAAGTATCGTTATATAAACTATTAAATAACTGTTATTTTTAAACCGATCGGAATAAGATGAACATCATTTGACAGTGCTTTCTACTATCTATTAAATTATATTCCTAACAAACAATTTATTAATCCATTAAATGGAAATATCTAATAGTTTATTATTTTTTTCTGAGTTTGTTCATAAAAGTACTGTTATCCCGGAAATATATCTATATAACGGTAATATTCAAGACACCGTATTTTATAGAGAATATTTCATGCATTGATTTAATGTAAATAATATATTTTTAAACCATTGCACATTGCGGTAAAAGGGGTCGAAAATGGCGCTTAATTCAGGGAAATGTGATATCAATATTTTAATTATCACATTTTATTTTTTTATTGATTATTAGTTAAAAAAATTCAGTTTTAAAATTTTAGGATTTTTTTTTTTAGCAGAACGGTAATGTTCGTTCTATACATTAGAGTTAAATGTGTCGAAAATTATGCATTATTCAAAGAAGAGTTGTATCAACACTTTAATAATCACGTTTAACTTTTCTATCTATTAACAAGTAAAAAAAATGTATTTTTATAATTATAAGATGTTTTTTGGCTGAATGGTAATGTCCGTCCTTCCGTCTATACATTTGGGTTAAATGGGATGAAAATGACGCTTAATTAAAGAAAAAGTGATATTCAAATTTTGATGATCACTTTATATTTTTTCTATTTGTTAGTTAGTAAACAAATGCATTTTTAGAATTCTAAAATATTTTTTGGCTGCACTTCCACTTAATTCAGGGAAAGGTGATAAAAAAAATTTTAATACTTTCATTTGATTTTCATATTAATCAAGAAGTAGAAATTCTTCGAATTTTAAGATTTGTTTGAAAGAATTCCGATGTCCGTCCATCTGTCCGTCTGTTTGTTAATTTTTGAAAATTTTCCAATTCAAAATCGTTTAACTTTTGACTCAATAAAGATAACGACTCAAATTTATTTTTGTTCAATAGACAATTTTGTTTTTTAACCAACTGCATAAAATGTTGTGAAATCGGTTGAAAATATTTGGCTATATATGGAAAAATTTTAACCAAGATCTTGTAAAATTGAGATTTTTGAAATTTTAAATGTGTATAACTTGAAAAATATATAAGATAAGCAGCACATGTTTTCTAAAGGATTTATCAAGGACTTTAAGTCGATATAAAAATCTTGGAAATCGGGTAAGGAACAAAAATTCGCTAGTTGTTAAACATTTTCCATGACACTAGCACTCTATTTTGAACCCTTATAGTTCCGCTCCTGTTGCAAATGTTGGATCCCACTTCTAAACTCAAAATGCTACTCTCCTCTGCTATGCCCATGAAAAAATCCAATCAGCCGATTAGAAGTTACAGATTTATTTCGATTCTTCCCCACTGTTTAATGTTTGATAAAGCAAAGAAAATGTCTGGCACTTAAGCTGTTTTTTTGTATGAAATCTACTAGAGTTTTGCGCACAATTTTTTTTTTTTTCATAGTATTAAAGTGGACAATATGTACTATTTTTCAGGACAAACACACTGTAACATTTTAAGTTGCATTCCATGAAAGTTGAAAATTAGTGTATTTTAGGATAATTTTCAAAAAAATAACAAAAGTATTAAGACAAAATATAATTTACAAATACTTGAAATCTGATAAAAATTAAATTTTTTACTATTTTTCAAAAATGTAAACAAATTTCTAACTTTGGTATTTATTTTCTTTTTGTGATATTACGAGCTGTAAACCCGCTATTTCGTTTGCGGAAATTTTTTATAAAGATCATACTATACAATAAATTTAAACTAAGATTCATAACTCCCATGAGAACACTTTTAATAGTGGTGTTTTGTCAGAATTAGAAAAAACAAACTTTTTAAATATTTTACTTAAAAAGTACCAAAAATTACAATAAAAAGAATTGGATTTTCGAATAGTGCAAAAGGTATGTTTTATATATTTCTGATAAAAAAAGATAATATTTTAAATTTATTTCTACGCTTTAGGTTTAGAAAGTTCGTAGGGTTCCAACAAAGTACCAATTTTTAACATTCGAAAGTTATAAAACTACCAATTTATTATTATTTATTATTTATTTTTTTTTTTTTATAAAAGAAAGTTACTAATAGACCTTGAGAATTTTTATCCATAAATAACAATGTCTCTTTAATTTCAGGATTCTAATATTAGAATAACGAAAATTAAATATTAGAATTACGAAAAAGTATATTAAAATAACGAAAAAGTAACACAAATTCTCTTTCACTTAGGACCTTACATCTTCAATTTTATGTTTCTAAGGATGAATATTACAGAACATTCAACAAGTACTATTAGAAAGACGAAAAAGTTCCACAAAGTCCCTTCTTATAGATTCTCATTCACTTAGGACCTTAATTTCATGTTTCCAGGGTCATAATTATAGAAAATTCAAAAAGTACCATTAGAAAAACAAAAAGGTATACCAACGACCCCCTGTGAATTCTCACACTTTTAAGACTACATATTTTTAATTTCATGTTTCTAGGTTATAATTATCGAAAAATTCAAGAACTACCTTCAGAAGAATAAAAAATAGTCACAATAAAGTACCACAAAGTTCCGTCTTATGGATTCCCATTCATTTAGGACGACATATCCTTAATTTCATGTGTCTAGGTTAAATATTACAGAAAATTTAAAAAAGTACCATTAGAAGAACAAAAAAGTATCACAAAGACCCCTCTTGTGAATTCTTTCCCACAGGGCTATGTATCTTTAAGTACCAGAAATTCCACTCTTGTGAATTCTTATCCACATAGGATTATATTTTCTTAATTTCATATTTCTAGGTTTAATATAATTGAAAATTCATTATTGAGTTTAAATAAAATTTAATTTCACGATTTCATCCCCTTTTTGGTACATTATCTCACATGGATATAACAAAAAGTTTATTCCAATGAATATCCCAAAATACTCATATGAATATTTCAATAAATATAAAAAAATGTTTTATGAAAAAAGTGCCAAAAATTAGTACGACTTTTACCCCTTAAACGTTCGAATTTCTAAAAAGTACCAAATTTGTATTTGTTGATTTTTGATAATTTATGAATACGATATAAATTTTTAACTGTATGTTGATTGGTTTCAAAGATACATATGGTGCCAAAAAGGTACCAAAATACAGTTTTTACCCGTTTTATCTCTAAAAGGGCCGATTTTAAAAAAAGTACCAGACACCTGCCCGATTATTTTTTAAATGAATAACGATAATTATTTACATTTTTTCTATCTTTATTAGTTTGGGAGATATAAGGTTACCGATTTTACCCCCTAAACATTCTTAGTGGATCTGTATGGAGGAGACCTACCTACGTTTCAAATTTCGTCTCTCTAGCTTCAGACGTTTATGCTGTGGGCGGATGAATCAGTCAGTCAGTCACGTTACTCTTTTATATACAGTAGATAAGTGCAAGCACATAATACCCCAACCACCTATGATGGTGTTATATAAGGACTGAGCATGAATAAATACGTACACATTTTAAGACTCATAAGGCTTATATTATACATGAAAAAACCGTTAACTTGTTTACATTTGTTATTGCTCTCAGCTAAATTTGTTTTTAACAGTATAATTAGTTTTTAGGTCCAGATGATGTTTTCTTTCATGGAGTGGAGGGAACGAAACGCTGAACGCAGTGACCCACAAAACTATTCCCTTTTTACCTTGTTTTAATTCCATTTAGCCTCTTGTTTTCATGTAGTTCAAACAGTTATTAACTTACGCTACAGCATTTTTTGGAAGCTTTCTGCAGTTAGGTAAGCAATCTATCGATTGCATTAGGTATTATTGCTTCAAGTAATCAAACATTTTTGCTTGGTAAATATATGAAGAAAATCAAAAAAGTAAAAATATTTTAAATTTTTCTTTTCTTCTGATAATAACGTCGATTTGTGGTTTTATTAACGACTATTTATGCACATCAAATCTGTTTGCGATATTCATTTTTATCAATGCGTACAAAAGTTGTGGAGTTTTAAATTTAAAACTTTCCAAAAATGTTTAAAATAGAGCTTTGGCTTTATCAAAATCGAAACTTCTGTCTTGTCTTTCGACCGGTTAATGGTTTAATTCAATAAATTGTAAATTGTCAGTGTAAAACTTAAATGAATTAAAAAATCGTCGAAAGTTTCAACTCAGTTTTTTTTTAATTTTTTAGTTTTAAATGCCTGTTTTTCGTGAGATTTTACGCGAATGATTTAAAATTTAGGATTTCTTATTTTACAAAAAAAGCCATCGACACTGCCTTATATTAAACTAAACTTTGGCAATACAAGACACTCAAATTAGGATTCAAACAATTCCGAAATTTTTTTATTTTCGTCATATATTTTTTTATTTAAATAGAACAATTTAACTTAAACCAATTATTCGAAATGGCTAACCTTTTTAAACAAATTTTTATTTGCTGTTTTAAACAGAGGTGTTATAAGTTTTAAAAAATAAATCAAATTTCAATTGTTATTTTTATACCCTACACCACCATAGGTGGGGAGAGTATTATGCGTTTGTACTGATGTTTGTAACACCCAAAAATAATGGTCTAAGAACCACCTTAATTTATACTAATCGGCTTAGAATCACTTTCTGAGTCAATTTAACGATGTCCGTCCGTCCGTCTGTCTGTCTGACCGTCCATGTAAACCTTGTAATCAAACTACAGGTCGCAATTTTTAATAAAAATTAATGAAATTTGGCACACAGGTTTTTTACAGTCTAGGGACGAAGTCTATTGAAATTGGTTATGATTGGACCATTATTTCACCTAGCCCCCATACAAATGTCCTCCCAGAAAAGGGTTTAACGATCATAAAACCCTTAAATATAGCAATATTTTAATTAAATTTGGCACATATAAGTTTCATATAAGTCTAAATAAGTGTAAAGATCGGTCCATAACTGACCATAGCTCCCACATAAACCCTTTTTCAGAAAATCACTTTAACGGGCATAAATCTCATTAAAATGTTAGTATCAATCTGATATTTGACACAAATATCATTTATACAAACATTAATGATAGTGCCAAAATTTTACAAAGATCGGTCCATAATTTACCATAGCTCCCATATAAGGCCCTCTTTCGGGAATCACCCAAAAGTGAATAAATTCATATAAATGTTAACATCGAGGTAATATTCTATATTCGTATGTTTTATTTTACACTTAATATGAGTATCGGTCCACATTTGGCTCCAAGTCTTTTATTAGACCCATCCCCGAGTTATAATGCACACAATGGTGTATCATACGGTCGGGCTTGACCAACTATATCTTTTTTCTCGTTTATTTTTATTTTATTGCTTGAAAAATAAAAACTTACTTTGATTTTTATTTTATCATACAAAAATAAAAATCTTCTTTTGATTTTTTTAAATGAAAATTAAAAATAAAAATCAGTTAGTGATTTTTAAAACATAAATGAAAAATAAAAATTAAGCAATAAGTTCTATATTTTCAAGTGGGAAGAAATGGGAAGATTTTTATTTTTGTTTTTAAATAATATAAATATCATGTATTTAAATTTTTATTAAAATTAAGAGGAAATAAGTATGTAGGAGAAGTTTTTAAATCAATTTCGACTATTAACCCTACGGTACATAGCCAAAAAAAAATTAACGTTAGTCAATACCCGTGGTATTTATTACGACCATTTAATTGGACCCAGGTCTTAGAGTAAATCGATAAAAACATGTAGAAAGATATGTTGTCCATAATAAACTTTTAATGAAGCTACAAATTGCAGTTTATGATATAATTGTATGAATTTTGGCTTTATATGATGCAGGCACATACTCTGTTAAAATTAGTTTATAATGTAACCAATAATACAACCAAGTCCCCATAAAATTTTTCTCCTAGAATCGGGCTTTGACGTCCTTAAATTTTTTAGTATTTCATAATTTAGTACATATACAAGTTTTATGGACGTTAGAAACCCTATTTAATTTTATAAAATAATTTTTATTTACGTTGAAACTAATATATATTTTCATCAGGTTCGCACCTCAAAAATTCATAGCTCCCATATATGGCCCATTTCTAAAAATCATCTTAAAGTGCATAAATTAGTATTGGTAAACATCATGCTTTTTAGACAAAAGATTGTAAAAAGTATAAATTTGCATTTTGAACTTTACAAAAGGACCTAAACTAAAATAAAACACACTCTCTGAGAAAATCGGTCAAGAAAGACTATAACGTTCCTACAGTCCTAAGGAATATTAGCACTAACTTCATCCACAATTAAGCACAGGATACATAAAATATTCCGACTAAAACTAGGTCACATACAAGAATAACCTTCTTTACAACACTAAGGAATATTGTCAGTGTTGTCATAGCGTCTTATCATGTTTGAAGCTACAATATAGAAAGCTTACGTTCCTTAGCACGAATATAGGAAATAATTTCAATATCTTGAGCACATCCATGATATTTGGGATTAAAAGTGGTGGACATCACTACATGATATTAAGAAACTGAAAGGAATTCACAAAAACCCAAGTCAATGTGGTGAAAGATGTAAAAACGGTTATCATTTTCATATTCATAAATACTGGCCTTAAACAGCGATAATTCGAAAATTTTCAAATCAAAGACGATAAAAATTATATATTCTATAATAAATAGTCAAAAAAATATTAACTGTAGTGTAAAACACAGAAATTATATGGGGGGTACCAGGGTACCATTGGTATTGACTCCCGTAGGTATCAATTTTAAAACCATTTTACATATAGACCAAATTAACAAAATTTAGGTTTTTTCAGTTTTTATGCTGTATAAACACCTTACTCACGACGATCTGAAGTTTCGTGCCTATATCTTTATTAATAAAGAAATGCGAACTCTTTAAAATTAAAAATGGTACATACCGAGTACCCGGGTATGTACCGTAGGGTTAAACGAATTCGTTGAGATATCTAACATCTTAATATGACCAATACACGAATATATTGTACAGTAACTCGAGAACAGTTTGTCCGATTTAGCGACGGCAAAAGATGTAGACTTAAATTATAATTAACCCCCTGTTTTTATAAAACGAACGAAAAATTCGTTTCGACAATTTATATTGAAAACAACAAATAAATTTGAAATTTATTTGTTGCTTTTCATACATTTTGACGAAACGAATTTTTCGTTCGTTTTATAAAAACAGGGGGTAAGTCAATATGACAAAATATAGCAAAACTGAGCAGTTTTTAAAACTTTGTTGTAAAGCTGTCCTGCGGGAAATTTGTGACAATTGCAGTAATGGTCCCGGTTCCTCTGTACCAGTTGTACCAATTGACACCTAAAGTTCCAATTGAGAACCAATTGACACAAACACACTCACTATTTAACAGTTCAGAGTTAATTTATAACATGCTCGTTAAGTGTGCAATTAGCAACTCGCGCGCAATAACAATCAGTGGCTAAGTGGTAAGCGTTGAAGACTATAAAACTTAACATACGTCAGATGAACATGAGTTCGAGCCGGGGTACCGCCATCGACATTAACGAAAAATTATAAAATTGAAATAAACATAATTTAATAAAGATAATAATAAAAATAATGTTTAAAAAGTAAACAATTACCGAATTTTTATAAAATTTTTATTACATTAATCGTTACCGAACCTGACCTCTTGGACCAGTCCTAGGACCTATCCTGTAACCTGTCCCAAGGGTCTAATTAACCACCTCCAATGACAACTCCATGTAAAAGTGACAGGTTCTTCTCATATAAAGTTCCGGAACTGGGACCGGTCACTAGCCCTGAGAACCTGTCACGTGACTAGTTTTGAACCGGTTCTCTTTACTCTAGGGTGGTAATACTACGGATACAAAAGATTGATATATTGTCGAGCTAAACAGGAATCACTTTTTTTCTATCATGAACAGATTTCTTTTCATGGGCATGACTACTATCACCACCTCATTAAGCAGTCACACTGGTAAAACTAGAGAACGATAATAAATCTATTGGCGAAAGATAATAAAGATTTTTATCAGATACTCCTTGAAAACTTCGCTCAGATTTCTCTAATCGATTTCATTTTATTTATAGATCAAATATAAAAATTTTTATTATATTAGTGTTTGGCAAATTCAATTTCACCAATTTTCATTCCAAAGCTTTGACCTTATACTCATCGTTAACATAAAAGTGACTCACGCATATTTATTAACACATACACCTGATTGAGAATCCATAAATATCATTTGTTTACGAGTATCAATTATAATAACGGAGATACATGCAAGTGAGTTTTAATTTATGCCACAATATCATTTTATGATTTTTACTTTTTGTTTAAAAATATAAAAATCATAGACTGATTTTAATTTTTTGTATGAGAAAATAAAAATTGATACTTGAGTATTATTTAAAAAATTATTAATAATTGTTATTTGAAATTTATAAAATAAACCTCAAAAATAATTTTTAAAATAAAAATCAAAAATAAAATTTTATTATACAATAACTTCCACAGCGTAATAACAAATGCTATGGTGTACTCAGAATTTCTCTAACTAATTTCCTTCACATTGATTTTTTTGATACAAAATTACATGAATAATAATTATTTTTGGTCTCTGGTTTTAAATATAGAATTTTGAAACAAATTTTTGTTTTATTTTAAAAACTGAGGCTCTTAATGTTTGCTAGAGATTTTTTTTTTAAATTTAACAAACATAAACAACACATGCAACATTGTAATGTACTTAATGATGTTTTCTTTTATTGTCTATCCTTTACATTTTAATTTGTTAAATTGAAATACAAATTGACTTTTCTATAGATACATCTTAACATGCCATTGCATGCTTCAGTAAACACACACAATCAAAGAAAAAAAATCAAAGGACATATACAGAGTAGTTGGTATTTTAGGGTAAGGATTTCTTTGGATTTACAAACTTAAAGTTATTAAAGTTACGAGATATTTTGTACGAAAACAGATCACTCACACTATACTCACGTACTTAAAATACAAATATCGTATACACTTACATATAAATTGTGACACTTGAAACAAAATATAATGTATTATTTTTCTTTGACATTTACCCTGTGCAGTGATGCATTTTATCCATTTATAAATGTACAAGAGTATGACTAGAAAAAATAAAATCAACACAACATTAGATAAATTATACATATATAAAGATATACGATTAAAAATTTTATCTATGATTTGCACTTAAATAAGTTATTCTGATAAAGTGAATGAAATATAGATGTTGATGCAAATCATGTAAGTGGAAAAATAACAATTGTGAAAAAAATTAAATAACGATTTTCATGTAACAATTTAATGAAGAAATTTATATATTTAATAATCCTTAATATATTACAGAGCATTCAATCAATTGTACTGGCGTAGTGTATAATTACTTAAGCTTAAATGAAAGACATTTAAGGTCATATTTAGTACCATGATTTTCGTTACTCAATGTTGTTTTGAATACTAATATTAAATTATTTCTACGCTTTAGGTTTATTTAGGACTACAGTTTTGTTGTAATGTTTTTCTCCTTCTAATGAAATGAATATGTAACCGTGGTTATTCAGTGGTTTTTATAAACAGCAAATTGAATAAAATGTTAATTTTATTTAATGTTCAAATGACTATAAAGGTCATTTGATTTAAGGTTTGGTTAAGAATATAAACCGGTACCGTGAAATAACTCCCAGCAAAAAATGAAGTAATTCCCAATTTTTTTCCATAAAAATTGGGTTTTCTTTCATTATGAAATCTTATTTTATTTTATACCGGCGGAAGTTATTTTATAATGAAACAACTCCCAAATTCAATAATTCCCAATGAAATTTTGTTGGAAGTTATTTCATAAATTTTTGCTATTGGGCTTTATTTTATTTTATTTGGCACTTTTTCGTTCACATAAATAAATGAAAGTTTGATAATATTATACACTCCCTGAAATATTTATAAGACCAAAATAGTTTTTTTATATTTCTATGGAACTACAAATGCAATCCCAGAAATATTTGACACACGTATGAAGACAAGTAAGGTAGTTTTTTTTAATGTAAAAAAAGTTGGTTCCGTTACTACTGTGCAAAAATAACGGGACTTTTACTTGCGCTTCGAACGAAATAATTATAAGACCAAATATGACGAACTATTTTAAATATTTAAAGAAATGGAATATGTTTTCAATATTATTTTTTTGGTACAGTGGGACAAATATATTTTTATGATATCAATAAAATGTAAAAAATAAGCCCAAAGGGTTAATTAAGTTATTTTTTTTCTTTGTATATTAAAAAACATTATGGGAAAACTACAGTTTATTGCTGTTCTTGTAGTTTTGGACAAGATTTGTATCATAATATGTAAAACGGATGTATTTTTCTACGTAAAAGATCTATTTATAGCCTTTAGTTTTTGAGATATTGAATGTCTTGTTCAGAATAAATCAGAAAATATTTATCATGTCTTAACAAAAATTGGCCAGAATGTCAGTTGTAAGCTAATTTATAATAATTGCTAACTGTACTAAATATATTTAGCAAATAGTTAAGTTCCACAACACAAATTGCCTACACAATAATGCAAATAACAGCACAATCACTAATGATACATGCTCAACAATTCTGGAAAGGGTCAATACCTATAAGTATCTAGGAGTAATCGTTGATAATAAATTTAAATGGAAATATCATATTGAAAATTTGCAAAAGAAACTATGAAAGTCAATATTTGTCCTCTACCACTTAGGTAACTGCGCCACTTATGATGTGCTGCGTCAAGCATATTTTTCGTTAGCTGAATCTTACATTCGACATGGTATAACAGCATGGGGAAATGTAAAATACAATAGTACACTACAAAAAACACAAAACAGCCTGTTAAAAATTTTATTGAAAAAACATCAACACTACACCAATAACAATTTGATCAACACAAATGAATCATACACATACGATACAATCAACCTTGCCAAAAGCTTAAATGTACTAAATATTAAAAACATTTACTACACAACTATAATAAAAGAATTTGATAATGACACTCGATTTTTAAAACCAATTGGTCATGCTCATAGCACGAGAATAAGATCACAAGGAAAATTCAAAGTAGAACGCTTCTTTAACGAATATGGGCGAAACACGCTTCCTGTTGCACTGCCTACCATTTTAAACAAAATACCAACAAATATCATGAATATTAAAAACAACTACAAAAAATATAATGAAATAAAAAAATATCTCATAAGTTTGCAATGAACAATCAAAATTATAAAACAATGTGAATTTCTATTAACTTTCCTGCAGACAAACTGAAAAGCTTTGCGAGATTCATCTATAAAAAATTCAATAATTATAATAAAGAAACTAAATTAAATTAAAAATATAAACATTAAAATGAAATAAATAAACAAGCTAAAAGAAACTACCAGAAAGAGAAATTAACACCTCAATGTCTTATTAATTGAAGGATGGCTGTACCTGGAATTATATATACCTGTGAAGACTCTTTTCATTCTTTATTTTATTTTATTAAATATACATCTATTTTATATTTTATTATTTTTTATATCTGAAATTTTTAATAAAAAAAATATATATATATCTTGTAAAAATATTTTTTTTTTTTTTTTGCTTTAATAGCTCCGGAAGTTATTGCATATACGCAATATAATATCTAGCCTTCATTTATTGTTATTTGGAAATAAATTGTACCCAATTTTTAATTTTTGTATCAGAAATTGCGTAAATACTAATAATCGAGGGTATTCATTGGAATATAATTGAGATAAAAATCCATTAACAATAAGTATAATTCCTGTTATGGAATTCATTAAATTGCGCCTGTTTTCAGACCTACTAAAATGAGTTTACTATATTTGTAGAATCAAATTAGCTATTAATAATTATAAACTATCTTGCGATTACCAAATTGGCCAAGACGTATTGAAATATGAATAATATTTTCTGATTTATTCTGAACAAGACATTCCATATCTCAAATATTTAAGGCTACAAATACATTTTTTACGTAGACAAATTAATTTTACATATTTTGATCTTGATATAGTCCAAAATTACAAAAGCAATAATAAACACCATTTCTTCTCCAGATTTTTTTATATATAAACAAAAATATAATTTAATTGAGCCTTTAGGCTTATTTTTTGCTTTTTATTGATTATATCATAAAATATATTTGTCCCACTGTACCAAAAATTAACTCTGATCTAACTCAGTACAGCTTTTATTAATAATACGAAAAAAAATTTAAAAATTTTTGAAAACTTATTCCATTTTTTTTAATATTTAAAATACTTCGTCATATTTGGTCTTATAATTATTTCGTTCGAAGCTTAAGTAAAAGTCCCGTTATTTTTGCACTGGAGTAACCGAACCAACTATTTTACATATAAAAAAACTGCCTTACTTGTCTTCATATGTGTGCCAAATATTTCTGGAATTGTACTTGTGGTTCCATAGAAATATAAAAAACTATTTTGGTCTTATAAATATTTCGGGGAGTGTATATATATATATATATATATATATATATATATATATATATATATATATATATATATATATATATATATATATATATATATATATATATATATATATATATATATATATATATATATATATATATATATATATAGGCGAAAGTGGTAAATAAAATGTACAAGCTTAGTATTCCCTCTCCTACGAACACTAAATTGCGGCAAGAAAAATTGCCGTGCGTTAACCCGAACTTAGGAACAATCAAACTTGTACTGGCCTAAAATTTAAGATAATTTTATAAAATGACTAAAAAAATAAATACATCTCTCAAAATATTTATAGTACAAGATTTATTACTTTGAGTCTACATTAGAGAAATTTGTATCAAGACAAACGTCAAATTTTTGTTTGAGTTGCAGATAATTTTTTATCTCTATCAATTATAGGGGAAAACGCATGTCATAATAAACCATGCAAAAAGTACCAACAACAATCAAGCATTATCAAGACAACGTTGTCAGAGCTCGAGCGCTGACAATTTTCTTTTAACGCTGCAATTGCAATTACATTAGACAAATCTTTATCTTGATAAAATTTTGACGTTTGTCTTGATAAAAATTTGTCTAATGTAGACTCAAAGTTATGATGTCATATCGTCTACATGTATATTTTTCACGAATTTGAAAATACCATTTTTTGAGATACGCTACATTTATTTATTTAAAATTTAAATTCAACTTATAAACATGTTTCAGGTATCATTTTAAAAGGAATTTTATTACCTTTATCGATAGACCTCAATAGATGCTTTAGCAGATATACTTTTGAAGATATTCGTATTTGTAGAAAGACAATTTATCTTATTTTTTACATATTATTAAATTGATATTCTTGTCGAATTTCATTAAATTTGGAGGATGCTTGTTATTAAGTATCTAAAAAGAAAAATAAAGAACTTATATGGACCAAAGACGCTGAAAAAGCCTTTGAGCTACTAAAAGAAACAATTTCTAAAAAAAACACTGTTAAATCATTTCGATAAAGATGCTTTTCTTACCTTAGCGGTAGACGCTTCAAACGTAGCAATTGGAGCTGTTTTACAACAACGTAGGAACAATATTGTTGAACCACTTGCCTATTTTTCTAGAAAATTAACTATTTCTGAGTGCAAATATTCCACATTCGATCGAGAACTCCTAGCTATTTATTCATCAATTAAACATTTTAGACATTTTTTAAAAGGTAGAGAATTTATAGTTTTAAGAGATCATAAACCTCTCACAATTTTAGAATCGAGAGTTAATTTACTTCCAATATATGTTATATAAATGGAAAAGAAAATATCGTTGCAGACACGCTTTCCAGACCACCAGAAATTTGCGCTTTTATTAATCAAAATATTAATCTAGAACTTTTATATAAAGAACAACAAGCTGATGAAGAACTTAAAAAACGTATATCGGATAATACTTCAAAGAATAATTTAAAAGAAATAGATTACCCTTTACTTAAAATAAAAATATGGTGTGATATTTCAAGTAAAATAAACCGTCCATTTGTTCCATTTTCGTTAAGAAAAATAGTTTTTCATAACTTACATTCACTGTCGCATCCAGGGATCCGAGCAACAAGAAAATTAATACAAAATAAATTCTTTTGGCCATCAATGCGAAAAGATATTAATAAATTAGCATCTAACTGCATTGATTGCCAAAAAGCAAAAATTTATCAACATACCAAATCTAAAGTTAATAAAATAGATATTCCACTAGTAAGATTTGAACACATACATATGGACACTGTAGGACCTTTTCCAATTTCAAATGGATATAAATATATATTAACAATTATAGACCAGTTTACTAGATGGCCAGAAGCATATCCAATTAGAGATATTTCTTCACAAACAATAGCGAAAACTTTTGTATATAATTATATACCTCGTTTTGGTGTTCCACTTCAAATTACAATCGATCAAGGAACACAGTTCACGTCAAAATTGTTTAGTGACTTAACACAACTTTTAGGAACACATAAAATACATACATATGGTACGATATGGTTGAACGTTTTCATCGACAGTTAAAAACTGCGATTAAATCTAGTAACAATGACAAAAAATGGTCCGAACAGCTACCTATTATTTTATTGGGAATCAGAGCAAGTATCAAGGAAGAACTTAGATGTAGTCCTTCAGAATTAGTTTATGGTCAAACTTTAAGATTACCTGGAGAGCTAATAGTTAAAAGTATTAACTCATCAACTTATGATGAAGTACTTCAAAGTTTAAGAAATCACTTTGATACAGTGAGAAGTGAAGTAATTCATCACAGTAATAACAATCGCGTTTTTGTTCCGAAAGATCTTTTGAATTGTGAATATGTTTTAATTAAAATACTTAGACCAAATGGCCTGGAATGTCCTTATGAAGGGCCTTATAAAGTACTTGAGAGAAATACAAACACTTATAAAATACAATGTTGTAACATTATTAAAACTTATCCAATCGATCTACTTAAGCCAGCACATATAGAAAAATCAATTGAACAACCTAATATACCTCAAAAATTAAATACAACTTTTCACATCCAATAACCATTTTTTATATATATATATAACTTGATCACTGGTGGGGGACTAATGTAGCGTCTTGCTTGTTATGTACCTTTTTGTTATTAATATAAAATTTTTATTTTAATCAACTTTTATATTCAAATATTTTCAAATAATATGTCTTAGAAGTTTTTCATTATAAAATAAAATTTTATATAAGAAAGTTATTGTTGTTTTATTTAAATACAATAACTTTAGTCATATAAACCATTCCCATTACGCGATAGAACAAACTGAGTATTTAAATATTTGTTATTACTTTAATATTAGATTAAATATTATATATAAATGTCTGTTTTCATTAAACCAAAAATATCTTACTCAAAAGATGACCCAACTAAAATAAATCATAAATCCTAAAATGTATCTTAGTACAAACTTTTTCATTAACCTTTAACTATCAAATGTCAATTGCCATAAAAAGTATAATTTCCTGTAACTGCAATAAAATAGAAAATAAAAATCTCATACAATAATTTTAATTAAAATTTCAAATTACAAATACCCATAAGAGTCGTTTATAACTTCTACTACTTTGAGAATCCATTTTTTTCATATCATTATTCTATGTTATAATAAACGTCCTTTTATACACATTTATACATTTCACTAAACTACTGATTGTTATTGGCAAAGCTTATCAGGCTACTGTCATACTTACCCATTTACTGACCCACAGACCCACACTTTCGTTCACTTCAACATTTATGTAATTTATAAATCCTAGCTACTAAAATACCCTAACGTATATGCATTGTGACATCCTTTAAACAAGGAACAGAATACTGGAATGAGAAAAAAAAAAAAAAACAAAATAAAGATAAAACAAAACAAAAGTTTCTTTTATTATTGTAATATAATAACACATGAACCAAGTTTTTCTATAGAAAATTTTTAAATCAAAACACACGAGTTGATATGAATGGGAAGAAGTAACAATGTTGACAAAAATTCACACATACATTCATATAGTTCATTCATTCAAAATATTACTGAGTGCCTTTCGGTTTTCATAATTTGTAAAAGCTTATTGTTTAAGTTATTTTAATCTATTAAGTCTTTCCAGAGATATTGCTTTTTAAAATAAAATTTATTTTCATGTTTTAGGTTTTTCAAAGAGGAACTCAAAGTCGAAAGGTTATTTAAGTTGAAAGACCACAGGCAATTAACCCAATTTCAGATGTTTTTTCATGGAAATGCCGATATATAAACATATATGTATTTGTGATACTGTGCATAAAGTTTTCTTTTTGAAGAACAAATTGTACTTTTTTCAACCTTCATCACAGATGTATTGTGTATATATAAGTTTGTCATTCCGTTTGTAGTTTCCACAATTTTTATATATTTCCTGTATCCTTGTAAGAAATGATGTCCTCCGTCCGTGTGTCGATTGAAGTGACGTTTATGAAGCCTAACGATAACTGCCATATTTAACATATATATCAAACGATCGGAAATTCTTTCGAGAATTATGTAGTTTTCTGCCATTAGGCGCAGAAAGTCAAGAAAAAAATGTTTTAATTTTTTTTTTCTTATCATATGTATGAAATATAATGTTGTGTAGCAAATAAGAAAAATCTGAAAAATAATGCAATTTTTAAAAAAATAATATAATAGATAATGAAAAATGATAATTTGTTTTATCTATATAGTAATTTTTTTTTTTAAGATAATCCCCATTTTTTCTCAACACTACATAAATAACTTTCGTTGAATTTGACATTTAAATTTATGTTACATATTTTATAGAATATGATTTATTACGTTTTTAACAGTTTTTCGTAAATAACAGATATTTGTTCTGCTTATTTTGAAATAAAATATTTACAGAATAGAAAAATTGATTTTTTCATGTTATTAACGATAACAGAACAATCGATAGTTCATTAAAGGCCATTAAATTTCCGACTTTTAACCAGTATTACCGTTTAGCGACTTTAGTGGCCAATTGCCCCTTTTCAACCACCTGGCTACTTTTCTGGCCCCTTTTCAAAATTGCGACCTTTTAAGACTATGTGCTAAATGACGAGAAACTAAGTTGTTTGAAATATATCGACCCATTATACATATGGGCAATTCTCTTTTTACGTTTGCCTTTATGAAACCGACCTTCAACCTAAAATATTTTTTTAAATTCTGAATTTTTTAAACAACTTTTGATGCAATTATGTCAACAACACTTAATTGTGTAAAACAAAATATTCAAGACCTGAAACATTTCCATGTGGTGCCCGCAAGCACCCAAAGTCAAAAATTCCAAAAAAAAAGTGTTTGAAACTAATAAGTTTTTTTTTATATCATTTTCTTGCTGTAGTCGCAAATTTTTAGAATAAATGTCCAATTCTTCTAACGTAGACTATAAATACTTGTAGAAAAGGACCAGCATGGATTTAATTAGCGTGCAATTAACCAGTGTCAAATTGTGTTGTGCAAAATCGTGAAACCAAATTTTAAAATTTTGCAGTTTTTTCACTAGGGATTTTACGCCGTTTCGGATATTTCAAAATTCAAAACAGAGTCTAATAGCTCTTGAAATTATGCACCATTTGACATATATTTCGTTAATGTGCCCTCAACAGAAATGCTGTAGGAGGTACCCAAACTTGGAGAGAAAAAACGTGAATGGCTCCAAGAGGTGCCTTTTTCGCGAAGCACACTCGCAACGTTGTTTCAGTGAAGCTAGAGTATAGCGTTATCAAAGAAGGTTTCCAAATGACATTTAAAAATCATTGTGGCGTTTTAAAATATTAATTTGCTAAACGTATATAGCTATTTTAAAAAATTCAGCAATTTTGCATTTTTTGTTAAAGCGGATGTTGGTGTTTTAAATCAATTTTAAACTGAAATAAGTTCCTGTGTAGAGTTTTACTTAGGTAGAAAATATAATTTCACTATAAATATTCATTAACGGTTTTCATGGGCTAAGAACGCGATGTTTTTAGTTTAACATTAATCGTCAAGGCACACCCAAGGCGCCAATCAAAATTGGCGATGATATATGTCAATCTGTAGCTGCTTTTATACCATATATCAAAATCAATATGGCGTTCGAAAAAAAGTATGATTTTTCATTTAATGCAACTTTAGAGATTTGACAAAGTGCAATTAAAAAATGTATATAAATGACATTGTCATGACTTATTTAAAAAAATTGTTGAATTTTGCAATAAATGGATGAATATGAACAACACTACATCACTAAAAACTGAATTTTGCAAATTTTATAAGAAGGTTTAATAATTAAATTACTAATATATCCACGCATATTTAACTTATCACAGTGTTTTTGATTTGTATTTTAGATACAGCATTGTAGAATAAATAAATGCAATAATTTTTGATTTAAGACTATAAACAGAATTTTGGCATTTTTTTTCATACGTTTGTATCTTAAACCGCCATAACATTGATGCCGTTCGGTAAAAATCATTCACGCGAACAGATCTGTGTTCCACTAGAGGAATATTGGTACTAAATATCGTTGATATGCCACTTAAAAATTTTCGAAATTTTTTTGAACATCAAAAGTAAACGAGTTTGAAGAATTTCCCATATATTAATTTCAACAAAAATTAATCACTTTGAGATTGTTTCACAGTATAGTGATATAAAAAGCAAGGAAGTATTTATAATTGAACTGAAACTGTTAGTAACTAAAAATAATAAAGTTTATGAACAAACATATGCCGAATCTTTTTGATTGGATTGAAAATATCTAAAAAAAAAAATTATTCATGAATACTTATATCCTAATTTATAACGTTCCTCATGGCAATCCCTCGGGGGAACGTGTTTTTTTTTTTTACTAAATTATCAAAAGTAAAAAATAGTTTGTCTAACAGACTTAAGTCAATACTTTTGGTTCTATGCGTTCCATCCTAAATTTGACCGAAATAGATTTGAAAGACTGGAGTACTACTGAAGAACTCGTACAAAAGTACAGAAGTTTAAATAATTAAAAGATTGTATGTTAACTACTTTTGTGAATAAATTTTTATTTTTGCGGTAATAAAAATTGTTGTAAAATAATTATAAATTATTTTATTATTAAAGCTGAATTTTGTAGTTTTCTTAAAATACAAATTTTTTTATTTTTGTTGTTAATAAATAAACAAATTTTAAGGAGTTTTTTTAGGTTTTAAAGCAGTTGGCCTATTTTTTCAAAAAGTCTCCTTTTTTTCGGCGACTTTTTATCTTGAAATCCCCTTTTTTGGACGCTTTTTATACCCATCATCAAAAATAAGGGGGGTATATTGATTTTTTTCATTCCCTGTATAACATGTCGAAGGAATCATTTAAGACCCCACAAAGTATAAATTTTCTGGGACCTGGTTAGATTCTGAGTCGATCTAGTTATGTCCGTCTGTTGAAAGCAGGATATGGCTCGAACGGGACAACGTAGGGTAACGAAACTTGGCACAAATATTTATCTTATGTAAAGTCTGTTTGGTATTGAAAATCGGTTAATAAATAAAAAAGTTTATGGGCTAAAAATTAGAAACACAGGGTGTCCGTTTCATACTTTTCTGCTGATATCTCTTTAAAAAAAAGCATGTACGACAACGAAATTTTGCACAGATAGTTCGAGGATCGATATAAAATTGGAAACCAAAAATGGACGTGGTCCGCCTACTTTACCGCTCACCTCCCATACACAGTGGGGCAGAATCGAAATTTTTTGGAAATAAATCTGTAACTTCTGATCCGCTGGTTGGATTTACATGAAATTTTGTATATGTTTAGCAAAGGAGTGTACAATGTTATGTTTGGAAGGGGGGCCGTACATATTCCTCAGGGGCGGAGCTAAAAGGGCCCAAAATTGGGTACCTCTGACATACAAATTTTTCAATCGCTTTCCAAATTTATGTTTCTTGTCCGATTTAAAATATCTTTATACATTATTGTTGGCACTGATAAGACCTTCAAAAAACATGCTTACATGTCCTACTTACCTCTTACAGTTTTCGAGTTATTTGCATTTGAATTTTTAAGTACCTCAATTTTGCATGTTCTTGGTCCAGTTTTTTCATATATATCCTAGTGTTTCCTACCGATTTTACCTGTTTTTTCTTTAACTAATTAAAGAACAAAATTATTAATTATGAATAAAACAACCTGAAGTCAATATCTTAACCGAGTCCAAAAATAAACGATTTTAATTTTGAAAATTCCAAAAATTACGACTTTTTTGTTTTTTTTTTTACCGAAAAAGTATCTACACTCTTTTTTCTCTAAAATAAAATTTTCTTTAACAACATATTATAATTTTATACTTTTCTGAAAGGTATCTTTACAGAGAAGACTAAAAATAAAAAGTGAGTCCAATAACACAAATGGTCAAGGTACACACTCTCCCGAATTTGACCTATTTAAAATGAAAATTTTAATTTTAGTCAATATTTTCTCAAATCCCAAAGCACGAATCGGTAAACGGAATGCAGTTTAAGAATCTGCAATATGTTGTTAAAAGTTTTCAATCAAAATCTACGGGACTTCGGAAAAATGTGGATTTTATAGCCGAAAATGTGAAAAAACCCATTTTTGTGATCTTTCATGTTTTTTTGGGAATTGTGGGATTCCTTTTACAAAACTGTTAAAGTTTTTTTCACTTTCTCATTTTATACAATAAATTTCGTTAAAATATCTCTAATAACAAAGATTTTATTACAGATAAAATATTTATAGTTTCTCAAAAAAACATTTTTTTTACTTAAATTTCAAAAATCAGAAAAAGTATAAACTCGATTTTTTTCATCTAAAATACATTGCTTAGCTGACATAATTCTTCGTTATACAGAAAAATATTGAAATCAATATCTTTTATAGAACCGAAACTATGCCACATTAAAGTTTATTAAGTCTGCTAAGCATATACAAAATTTCATGCAAATCCAACCAGCCGATCAGAAGTTACAGATTTATTTCCAAAAAATTTCGATTCTGCCCCACTGTGCCATATAAGGTGAAACTTCAACGAAATTGTGTTCAAATAGTTCAAGGACCAATGTAAATTCGGAAACAAAAAATGGGTGTGGTCCGCCCACTTCACTGCCCACCTCCCATATAACGTAAAATTTTAAAAAGTTGATGGTGGGTATATAGATTCGGCCGAGCCGAATGTAACATTTGCGCTTGTTAAAAATTCTTAATGGTAACGCTGCTTTTAACTACCAAAACATTAAATAATTTTTAAATAAAATTGTATAAAATCAAAAGATTAGAAAATCGATGCGAACTGTGTGAATAATCGGCGCCGATTATTTTCGGCGTGATGAACTATATCGTATCACATTTAGTTTGTATTTTAGACTTATTAATGTAGGTTATACAAGTGTGGTAATTCGCTGAAAATAGAATTTTGGCAATTTTGTATAACTTTTTATCTTAAAATTCCATTCGCGTAAATGACTTTCATCGAAAGGCATCGGTGCACAGTGGGGTCAAACTAAATTTTTTTGGGACTAAATATCTATCTCCTAAACTGACGGCTGGATTAAATTAAAATGCATGGACGAGTTGTAGAGGAGCACCTAAGCTTTTAGAAAAATCATCTTATAGTCACCGATTTTTCATTTATTTTGTTTTTTTGGTACTAAATCTGTATCTCCTAATCTAACGGCCAGATTAAATTCAAATGTATGGAAAAGTTGTAGAGGAGGACCTCAGCTTTCAGCAAAATCATCTTATAGTCATCCTGTGATAACACAAGATAAGTTACAGGGTGTCAAACTTGACTACCTCGAGTATGTAAAAGTTTAAAAAAATCGTTACTTTCACAAATAAAGCACGATTTTAAAGATTTTTACATTTTAGTTATCTCTTACAGTTAAAAAGATATTTACGCTTGAATTTTGAATTTTTGATTTTTTGCCTCGACTTTCTTTTGTTTTTCGGGAATAAGTCCTAAGGTATATGAGGTAAAAATTCTTTTAAAATATTCTGTAATTTGCTATATATTTCAAAATAATATGCTGTAAGAATTTTTGGATTATCTCAATTCGTCTAGACGTTAAAAATAATCAACGTTAGCACTCTAAAACTAATATGAATAATAGCTATTTTTTTTACAAAAATATAGTACAATTCTTTCAAAGTTTCTTTAAAGAAAAATTATTTTCTTTATATATTTCAAAAGATAACACAGAAAAAAGTAAAAATGGACTTCAATTATGAAATTTGTAATATTATTTATTTAGAATAATTGATATTATTATTACTTCTTTTCCTTAAATAAATGCAATGAGCTTGAAATTTTTGAAAATTTACTTAAATTTATTTTATTTCTGTACTTTTATATACAAATATTTAATTCTTTTTTATATTTTATTAACAGCTGTCAATATATTAAAAAACAAAACTGTAAGCCAATTAGAAAATTAATTATATTAATAAATCATATAATTACATTCCAATATAAAGTTAATTAATAATTTTGTTAAAAAATTATTTGAAATATTTTTTTCTGTGAAGGCTTCATAAATGTTTAATAAAGAAATTTTTAATTGATTGATGTTTGCACCCTATATCAGAATTTTGGAAAAAAGTTAAATTTTTATCGATTAATAAAAAAAAATGTCACGCGGGCTTTTTTAAATTTATTGACGACATTTTATTAAAAAATAGATTTAGAACGATCTGACACTCAACTGCTTCCCGCCCAGCAGAAAACAAAAAAGACAATTTCTTAAATAAACTTTTTCAATAACACAGAAAATCATGTAAGCATAACATTTTCACTATTATTTCTTATGTAATGTATAAAATAAATATCATTTTTTTATTTCTGATGATTTTGCATGATATTTTCAAACCGATTTTTGTCAATTTAAAAAAAATAATAAAAATATAAAAAGGAATAAAAACAAAAAAAAAAAAAAAAAATAATAATAATCTTTTGTAAAGCAACACTCCGCCTAATTTCCAAAAACTTATAAAATATTACAAAAATATGAAAATAGACTTATTTGCCAATTAATTGATGTTTAATATGTATATATAGATCGTGGCGACTTAAGTCAACTCTCAACAAATTCAATGTTTTACAATATTTTCATATGTGCGTATACGTATATGTATACGTACGTACGTAACACACAACTGTATTGACACGCAATTAAGAAAAGTCGTTTAAAAAATTAAATTTTTTATAAAATCTGCACTCCTGCATTCGTTTTTAGCCTGGCGCACAGTGTTCGATTTTCAAATTTATCTGGCCAAAACCCCAAAAATGAACTTTAAAGGAGGAAAAAAAATATATTCGGATATTAAAATAGACTATTTAGTTAATACATTTCCGTACTCATTTTAGCTGAAATCGATCAATGAATGCTTCTAACGATAACATGAATGATGGGTAAAATATACAAAAGAAAAATATTTTTTTTTGCTCGAAAATTAGTCAAACTTTGAACATGAATAAAAAATGTTCTATGGCATATTTTTAAAAAATTCTTTTTGTATATGAAAATAAAATTCCTCTCAAATATAAAAAAGGTATTTTTATGTATATGAATGAAGATAGTTTTAGATATTGAAAGATATAATAGGGAAGCTCTTAAAAAAAATTGTCAAAAAAAGTCAAAAACAAAAATGCATAGACGAATACTTTTTTCTGTTATCAGCTGGGGTCCAACTTTTGATTGTTTTGAGAACTAGGGATACTCCTTTAACAGAAACTAAAAAAAATTTTTGCCCGAAACTGTCCCTGCCGAACAAAGTATTCAAAACAAAGATACATCATCCTTCTAAGTGGAACAAAAAATTTAATACCATTTTATTTGTAAGTTGCTTTTAAAGAATGTATGTTTTAAATGAATACCTTTGTTTAAGTTGTGAGCTTACAAGATCGTGGGTGAATAATTCCATCTAGCAATTAACCGTTATATAGTGGAACTTTTCTTTGTTAGAAAAGGAACTTATTTTTGTTTAAGATGTCACAAAAGTAATTCTTTATTTATAGAACGATTTACAAGAATTAAAAAATTAAAAAAGAAAAATAGTCGGAGCTAGGAGTTGAATCCACAACCATCCGGATGCTAGCCAATTGCTCTACCCACTATAATAAAAAGGCTATTAATATCATCAGATCCTTATATTTGCAGCTTCAGGAAAACTCCACCAGTTAAAAAACGAACTTTAACGACAGATATATTGAAACTACTAAAAAACGCATGTTATAATATACAAGAGTCTGATAGTGACAATGATAGTGATATTGGTGCAGATTCCACATGATTTTGTTTTTTTTTACTAAACTTTTTTATACTTTCATTAAAAATTATGATGAATTATGTAATTTTTATTTTGTATTTTTAATTAAACTTATTTTCAAATGAAAAAGAATTATAAAAGAAGCTATTTTTAAATATTGACTATTTTTCATAATTGGGTAATTAATAGTGGGCGTGGCGGTAGACGGATTTGTATAATTTTTTGTCTAATAATTCTTCAATATGTAAGTAATGACTATGCCAAAAATCACTTTTGTACGATTTATAGTTTTTGTGTAATTAATTTTGGCCACCTAAATTTGAAAATCGAACACTGTGCTACGGTAAGAAAGCTTTGGAGTAGTACCAAAACAATAACATAGTTTTTGAACCAAAAGACGTCAATTTCAAAAATATAGTACAATTCTTTCACTTCTTTATTAAAGTTCCACTAATAAAAAAATTTTCTCTTTATATATTTCAAAATATAAAGCTTCATAAATGGTTAATAAAGAAACCTTGAATTGATTTATGTTTGCACCGTACATCCAGCATTGGTCGAAAATGGTGAATTTTAGAAAAAAGTTTCATTTTTATCGATTAATAAAAAAAAAAAAATGTCACGCAAGCCTTTTTAAGTTTATTGACGATATTATATCAAAAAATAGATTCAGAGCGATCTGACACTAAACTGCTTCCCGCCCGGCTAAAAAACAATTGGAAGAGTGGAGATTTTATGAAAAAAAGTACATTTTTTTAAACACAGAAAAGCATGTTAGCATAATATTTTTACTATTATTTCTTATGTAGAGTATAAAATAAATATCATTCTTTTATTTCTGCAAAAATCATCAAACAATCTTTACAAAATTTCCATTTTTCATACTAATTTGAGAGAGCTGACTTTGAATATTTTCCACCTCATATATCTCAGGACTTATTCCCGAAAAACCAAAGAAAGTCAAGGCAAAAAATTTTAAACATTTACATATTCAAAGAAGTCAACTTTTACACCCTGTAGCTTATCTTGTGTTATCACAGAGTGACTACGAGATGATTTTTCTGAAGGCATAGGTTGTCCTTCTATACATTTCAAATTGATCCGAACAGTAGTTTAGAAGATAGAGATTTATTACCAAAAATTTGCGTTTGACCGCACTGTGCGGTGGTTCGCTGAAATTCATTCACCCGAATAGATTTGTGTTTCATTAAAGCCAGTTATTATTTGTACGAAATAGCGTTAATGTGCTCAGAAGTAAACGAGTTTGTAGAATAACCCATATATACTTTGTAGAGTCTTAAATGATTTTTTCTTAGTGTTACACACGAAACGACAAACTTAATACTTAATAATTTTTATTATAATAAATGAAGATGAATTGGAAGAAGAACTACTTTCAGAAATTTAAGTATGTCGAGTAGAGTGTTTCAATGTATAATTTCTTCAAAATAAAATTCTGATTTAAGTCTTATTAAAATTTTCCTTAAATATTATTAACTTATTAATCGTAATGAACTTAAACTTGTGTTATATATGAAAGATATTAAGCAATTAAATGAATTAAGTACAAAATTTACTATTATGTTTATTAAGAATTAATTATAATTATACAAGAAGAAGAAGACCTACTAAAAGCAAAAAGTTTAGATTGAGTTTGTTTTTAATAACCAAAGAATTGAATCTCACTGATGTTAAAATGCAAGAAAATACTACGTTTGTTTTACTCATTTTAAGTGAAAACATTAAGGAACAATTAATTCAAATTTAAAAGTTGCACATATTTAAATAAAATTGTTTTTGTTTTATAAATAAGATTATTTACGGCATCATTAGCAACCAGCACTACTACCAATCATAACCTACTATCGAGTCTTAATTGTGGTTGTTAGGTTAAATAAATTATTTGTATAATTTTCTTATTTCTATATTTCTTTATGAGTTTATTTATTTTAATTATTTTTAGTTCTCTGTAGTGATAATTATTCTTTTGTATAATTTGCATTTTATTTTAATCTTAAAAGCTTCTTTTGTATTAATGTACGCAATGTATTTAATAGGTAATTTAAAAATTATTTATAGTCGGAATATAATAATTTAATTAAGCCTCATAGCATGTTGCTCAGAATAGATTTTAATTTTTTTGTTTATAAGAAAATATATGTATGTCACTATCTTGTTAAAGACTAAACAGGGTATTTAACAAACAAAATAAAAAAAGCCAAACGTGCTATGAAAATAGAAGCAAAAAACAATCCTCTAATGGAAACTGACATAGATTAGGGGAAGTTAAGGAAACCAACAAGTAAATAAGAACGTAAGTATCAATGTTGTTGAGTATATGGACATTAAATATTGACACTTGGTGTCTGTAATCCTAAATGTCTAGTAAGAAGCAAAAAGTAGCAACACATACTACTGTGGAAGTAATATATTCTTATATTACTAATTTAAACATAGAGAAAAAAGTAAGAAAATTTAATGCAGATTAAAAAATAAGCTAATTCAAATGGCTATAATATAAATTAAAACATATTATTAAAAAATATATATATCTTATCCTAAGGGTGTTGGGCTTTACATTAATTAATTTTTCAGAAAACTTAAGTAAACGAACTTTTGTAATCTTAAGACAAATATTTTTGTTTTACAAGAAATGCCCTACAGAACAAAAGTCGTGCTTATTTAGGTAAAAGTTTAATTAAAAAATGTATTTAAAATAACAATTATAAGTTTATGGTAAAGATTACTGTTTAAGAAACCTTAAACTAAATATTGGAAAATAACAAAAATAAACCAGAAAACGGATTGGTTGGAAGTCGGTTACCACTAGCTAATTTTCTGTCAAACTTATTACAATTTTTTATGTCGAATAAAAATTCTCCTAGTATATTATAGAGTAGAGCGAGTCGGTCTCCATTCAAAAAAAAAGTTGTGCCTGTCACCCACTAGAATGAAAGAATACTAAATGACATTTCCAAAAATACAAAAAATATTTTTTTTTTTTTGTCACGTCTTAAAATACCGCCCTTTTCTTTTTATGATCATATTGTCACCATTTTAAGGCCGATCGCAACATATGGCATATAGTTGTTAATGGTTTGATTTCGTCATTTTCGTCTTTGGTTATTTTTGAATCTGACATTAAATTCTCGACTTACTTTTGGTATTACGGATCCTTCCCCTCTAATGTCATATTATTTTTTAATGTGAAGAAAGCCCTTTTAAAATTATTTATTTTTAGCTTTTAAACTATTTCATTATATTAACAAACAACGAATTTACAAAAGATTTAAAAACTGTTTGATTTTCCATAGTATTTATAAGGTAATAAAATTTTAACACAACACAGAAACTAATACAAGTTTCAAATTAAAAAATAATATGACATTAGGGGGGAAGGATGCGAAATACCAAAAGTAATTCGGGAATTTGATGTCGAATTCAAAAACAACCAACCAGCTATTTTCAAACCATTAACAACGATATGCCATATGTTGCAATCGGCCTTAAAATGGCGACGATATGAACAGAAAACGAAAAGGGCGGTATTTTAAGGCGTGACAAAAAAAATATTTTTTGTATTTTTGGAAATGTCATTTAGTGTATTTTCATTCTAGGGGGTGACTGGTACAACTTTTTTTTTCGACCCGCCCTATTATACAGGTAACCCTCGATTTGTGCGATACTTTTTTACGCGATTTCCTTATAACGCGGTTCAATAATAATGACCATTTCTTATTAAATACGCGTTTTTATTAAACGCGAACATAATATCATAAATTTAAATAATAATAGCGAACCTTGAATTGCGCTAAATTCAGTACTGGATACTGAATCGTGTGTAAAAATATTTATTGAAGAGATTGATTTTTTTAAGCAAAAATTATCAAAAATAAAATAAAATCGAGGCAATTTAATAATACACTTATTGTTTAAACATATAACCAGATTACTAAAATAGTACATAAACAAAATAAAAATAATATGATTGAACAAAAAGTTTTAAAACTCGTTCAATTATGATTGCTTGGAACAACCTGAAAGTAATTTTTGGTTATTAATGGCATTTTCACAAAATTGATTAATTCAAGGATAATCCTCATCAGGTGGTCTTAAAGCCAATGAAACATGTCCATCACATTTTTAATCAATTAATAAATTATAGTATGAAAATCGATACCAAAGTTCTTATGTGCTGAAATATAGAACATCGTTGGAACCAATATAAAAAGTAAATACTTTCATGTGTTTTAATTTAACGCGATTTTGAGGACCCAAACTAACATTTTTCATATACTCATTGCTTTAAATTACACGATACATAGAAATTCTGGTCCCGTTATATAAATTTGTATTTACTCTGTATCTTGATTTACGCGTTTTTAATTTACACGTACTTTCTCCGGTCTTGGTTAATACCCAGCAAAAAAAGAACTGAAAAAGCCATGATTTTAACATTGTGTTGTCATTGGAAAGAAGTACTTAGTGGTGAAAAAGAGCTGCAGAAGTTCTTTTTTTATGGTTGTCATTGGTAGGATGTTATTCTTTTATACTTCTTTTTTTATTCCTTTTAAAGTACTTCCCTTAAAACTATGTTTATACAATTTTTTAATAAAAATTCTGTTTTTGCCTTATTAAATGATAATAAAAATGCTTTAAAATTTATAAAATTTAAATTTTGTTAGAAATTATCACCATTTTTTCCCGCTAAAAATTAATTTATTTTCAGTTTTTTGGAAGTAATTATTAAGAACTTCCAAAAATGTTTAAAATATGCACTTTGTTCCGTTTTTGAAGTTGTGAAAATGTTTTTTTATTTTTTTGGAAGAACTTCATCGTTTTTTTCTGGTATAACCAATATATGATATTTTTTAAAATTAACAACTTAGTAGAAACAATCATATTTATTAATTTCTTTATCGGTTTTATATCAAATATTTTAATTGTGGCATTCAATAATTTGTTTAAAAAGTGTTTTGTGATAACCAATAGTTTATTGTTAATATTTATAATATTCGGTTTTAAGAAAAGTACTCCAATTCGGTTGACTGGTTAAATTCATTTTGACATTTATAAAAAATAGTATTTAAAATTTTGTTGTAAGAATATAGAATGAATCGAGATAAAATGGACACAAAGGTTAAAAAATAACACTTATATTTTTGCAAAAGAATCAGTTGTTTAAAATGGGATAAAGAGTAAATAATACATGCCAAAGACAATTTTTTTAAATGGCAAATTGTAAATGGTCACATATTTTTACTCTTTTAGAACTCAATTAATTGAAGAGCCATAAAAAAAATATTTAAGTACCGCAAGAGTGAAGTCAATCATTATTGAAAAGATGAATATCATCCCTACCATTTTGGTATACATTGGTACAAAAACGATTGAACACATATTTATGCTTGCTGATGCTATATGAGTTAGCATAAAATACACAAGTTCACCATTCACCATACATTTCTTAAAAGAACTGTTTACTAATTTTTGTGATTCTTTGTTTTATAAAAATACAGTAGTTTTTCGGTTTAACAAACATCGAATTTAACGAACGAGCCATGTTTTTTTATTGAGTATCTTATATATCGTACAAAAAGTTCATTATATATTCAGTTTAACGAACAATTAACTATAAAATTATTCCAAAGCTAATTAAAAAATATTGTAAATCTTAGTGTGTTAACAAAAATATGACGTTATTATTTTCTTTTGGCATTTTGCATAATTTTATTGAGTAAACAGTAGAAATCTATGCAAAAACGTTTTTAAAGGTAAAATAAAAATTTTTGATGATCACCAAAATGGCTAATATGTGATAGCTTTTACCAAAGTGAGGATGTATAAATCCACAGTTTAGAACAACGGTTCTCAAATGGGGGTCCGCGACCCACAAGGGGTCCGTAAGGACATTCGTGGGGGGTAGTGAAGAGTTCTTGAAACATATTCTTAAACATAAAATTTTTTAATATAATTATTATTTACAAGTTAAAATGAAAATTCCAATAAAAACATGAAACTATTTAAAAATGGAAATACATCATTTTACAAAATATATCCAAATTAAAGACAAGCGTAAAGTTTTTTCTAAAATGAGTTCTTTTTAGAAACTAGTAATGAAGAAACCTTTAATTTAAAATATTATGCTTCAAAAAGACAACTATAATCAAACCAATAGAGTGTCGATATAGGAACACCCCCCGAACGATGCGTAAAAATTTGCTTGGGTCATGGGTCCTATACATTTTAGTCAAAAAAATTTTTTAATCGAAATAGGTATGAAAAAATTCGTAATTTTGTGCTGGTAATGCGAAAAAAATATTTTAAAATTATTTTCTGTGGGATTTTGTTTCGCTAGAAGACGTTTTAAGACATTTGATGAAAAATTTTTTGGACAAATTTAGAAAATCATATATTATCAATTACTACAATGCTAATTTTTAATATTTTAGCCATAAAGGGGACAAAATTATAAAATTCTTATCAATTAAAAAAAAAAAAAAACATCGAATTTTATAACGGTAAAATATTTTTTTATAATTGGCAAATGATACCCATTTCAAGATCTAACTCTATACTATTTTTTAGACGAAATTTTCTAGGCCTGTGACTTTCAATCGATGGTAGGGAACTAAAGATCAATTTTAAAATTTTTTTAATAATTTTCCCATATTAAGCAAATTTTTACGCATCGTTTGAGAAATCTTCCTACAAAATGTTTGTCTATGGGACACTTCTGTCCAATGACCCAGTATAAAGAAAACTTTACGATGTGGCTGGAAAAACAGTTAATTAAAAAGGTAAATATGTAGGTCACTTAAATTTGATGAAACTATAGTTTTTTCACATGAAATTCTACTTTTATTTTATATTTTTTTAAAATTTTTTTTAGTACACAAAAATTTTATTCATCGATAAGTTTCCCGGCTATATGAAGAAAAATTACTTAAGCAACTTTATAATTTAAAACAGAAAGTACAATCAATGTTAGTATTAAGAAAGCACCAGGTTCATTTTAAAAAAGAGTTGAAGTTCGTTGAATTTAATTTTGAATCAACAGATTTAAAAGCATCTTAAATAGTTGAAATATAGCAAAGTATATCCGCTTGTTCGCTCCGAAGCCCTAAAAATATTAAACAAATTTTCTTCAACATACATTTTTATGTAAAAATATCTTTTTTACTCTTTTGTCCCTCAAAACTGAGATTCGATCTTTTGTGGACGCAGAGAATATTAGATATATTATACGAAAAAGTCTCTTAATATTAAAGGAAAACAATGTAAAAATTATTAACATTATTTTTAAAATTACTTTATTACTTTAGTTGTAGTGGGTCGCGCTTCCATTAAAAATTTTTTAAAAGTATTTTGTAATTTGTTACATTTTTCAAAATAATATGTTAAAAGAATTTTTGGATTACCTCAATTCGTCTAGACGTGAAAAATATTCAACATCAGCACTCTGAAATTAGTGTGAATAATGGTTATTTTTTTACAAAAATATAGTACAATTCTTTCACTTTTCTCTCAAAGAACCGTTAAAGAAAATTTTGTTTCTTTATATATTTCAAAAGATAAGGCTTTATTAATGTTTTATAAAGAAATTTTAAATTGATTTATGCTTGCACCCTTCATCAGGCATTGGTCGAAAATGGTGAATTTTGGAAAAAGTTAAATTTTTATCGATTAATAAAAAAAAATGTCACGCGAGCTTTTTTAAATTTATTGACGATATTTTATCAAAAAATAGATTTAGAACGATTTGACACTAAACTGCTGACCGCATGAAAAAAGTCAATTATTTAAATGAATTTTTTTAATTGCAAAAAAAAAAAAAAATTATTAGCGTAATATTTTCATCATAATTTCTTATGTAGTGTATAAAGTATATATCGATCTTTCATTCCTGCAAAAATCATTCTAAAAGCTTAACAAATAAATTTTTGACAATTTTTCAAAATTAAAAAATATAAAAATGATATAAAAACCCAAAAAATAATGTTTTGTAAAGCAAAAATCCGCCTACTTTCCAAAAATTAATAAAATATTACAAGAATATAAAAATAGACTTATTTACTAATTCATTGATGTATAATATGAAAACAAAAATGTTAAAAATCTTTTATAACAAAATATATATGGGTAATTTTTCAAACTCGTTTACTTTTGGTGTTCAAAAAAATGTAGAAAATTTTTTAATGGCACATCAAGATATTTAGTACCATTATTCTTTGGCACACAAATCTGTTCGCCTGAATGACTTTTACCGAACATCATCAATGTTATGGAGGTTTAAGATAAAAATTTATAAAAAAAAAAAAAAAATTGACAAAATTCTATTTATAGTCCTAAATCAAAAATTATTGCATTTATTTACTCTACAATGGTGTATCTTAAATACAAATTAAAAATATCGCGATAAGTTAAGTATGCGTGGATATATTAGCGATTTAATAATTACTAACCCTTCTTATAAAATTTTCAAAGTTCAGTTTTTGGTGATGTTCTTATTTATCCATTTGTTGCAAAATTCATCTTGTTTTTTTAATAAGTCATAAGATAATATCATTTGTATACATTTTTTAATTGCACTTACTCAAATCACTAAAGTTGCATTAAATGCAAAATCGTACTTTTTTTCGAACGCCATATTGACTTTGATATAGGGTATTGAAGGAGCTACAGATTGACATATATTATAGCAAATTTGAATTAGCGCCTTGGGTGTGCCTCGATGATGTTAAACTAAAAACATCGCGTTCTTAGCCCATGAAAACCGTTGTTGAATATTTTTAGTGAAATTATATTTTCTGCGTAAGTAAAACTTAACACAAGAACTTATTTCAGTTTAAAATTGATTTATAACGCCAAAATCCGCTACAACAAAATATGCAAAATTTCTAATTTTTTATATTTTAAAGTGCCACAATGATTTTAAAATGTAATTTGGGAACCTTCTTTGATAACGCGATACTATAGCTTCATTGAAATAATATTGCGAGTGTGACTCTCGAAAAAGGCACCTCTTGGAGCCAATCACATTTTTTCTCTCCAAGTTTGGGTATCTTCTACATCATATATGTCAAAAGATGCATAATTTCAAGAGCTATTTGGATCTATTTTGAAGTTTTGCGATACCCGAAACGGCGTAAAATCCCTAGTGAAAAAATTCCAAAACATTAAAATTTGGTTTCACGAATTTTTCACATCACAATTAAATCCATGCTGGTCTCTTTCTACAAGTATTTACAGCCTACATTAGAAGATTTGGACACTTATGCTAAAATCCGCGATTGCAGCAATCAAAAGAAAGAAAAAATCTTGTTAGTTTCAAATACAAATACAATTACATGTAATTGTAATTTAAAATTTTCAATTACTGGTTAATTGTAATTGTGCATGTAACAGATTACCTAAAGTAATGATTACCCCCAACCCTGTACCATACTAATATTAGTATCAAGTTAATATTGGACACAAATAAATAGAATATACAGTATCAAATTTTAAGAGGATCGATCCATAATTGACTACAGTTCGCACATTAAGACCCACGTCCAGGAATCACCTTAAAGTGCATATTGAATCGAATATATTACATACGTATGCTTTATCGACATAGGCATTACATTTAAGACAATTTGCACATAGGCCCCATATAATTTCCCTCCCCGTATTTTTATGCTCATGGTGTATCATTAACGTGACCAGATGGTTTTTGTCAAAAAGCGGGACCTGAACGACTAAAAAGCGGGATTCTAAACAAAATAAAATGGAAAAAGCGGGATTTTGAAAAGTTTTTTAAAAAAAGAGGGATTTTATTTTTATATCTCAATTAAAAATCTAGATCAGCTGTTCTCTCGCAATCACCTTGTTCACGACCTAATTGAGACGTTACAAATTGAGAACGAACCATAAAAATGTTGGAACATCGAAATAAGTAAATATATCCCTACGAACTGAAACATTAAAAATTCTAATTTTAACGTGCTTCTCGAAATGTTTTCAAAATATTCATAGTTAAATTTCAAGATTGAATTCAAATTCAAATACAGATTGATAAAAAAAACTTGGTACTTTTTGAATTTGATAGCAGTAGATTTTCTTAAATAATTCTTAGACCCGTTAACAATAAAACTAAAGTTGGTTGCCGTTACCGCTAAAAAAACATTCAACTTGACTACCGTTACCCCTAAAATTCAGTTACCGAAATAATTCCAAATACGGTTACTGCTAAAATATATAACGCTAAAAAACCGAAACAGCTCGAAATACCGATAAATATTATTATTTTTAATAAAGTTGAAATAAAACTTGTAATAAAGTTATGGCTACCCCAGCTCGTCATTATAACATTTGACTACAAATTATATTTTATGGTTCTTAACCGATACTTCGAAATTTATGAAAAAACAGTTACCCATAAAATACCATTACCGAAATAACTCGAAATACCGTTATCGAAATAACTAAAAATACCGTTACCTATAAAAAACAGTTATCAGAATAATCCTATATACGGCTTACAATAATATATTTTTATAACTTTTAGTTTATACAAAAATGAAAAGAGTATCCAATCCAAAACAAAGGCACATCATATATATGATTCCATATAGTTATTAAATGTTCAAAATGAAAATATCCATGTTAACCTTGAGATCAAAGTTCATGTCAAAATAACTTTTTGAAATCGGACATTTTGGTAAATAAAATTGGTTAAAAAAATTATTTAAATAGCAATCACACAATTGTTCTCACGAAATGAGTTTTTAAAATCTAAAAATCTCTCTGAAAGAACCAAATTTCTTCCTCCAAAAATGTATTTATATTTTATTCTAACATTAATTAAATAATTAAAGTTTTAAACCTATTTCTGAAAAAAAAAAAAAATTCTAAACATTTTTTACTGTTTCCATCAAGTACTACCTGTTAGTAGACTACTGTAAAATTTGAGCAAGTGTTGTCATTTACTTTGCATTTAACAGCTGTTCAAAACATACAACCAGCGTTGCCGTTTGGCGAATTTAGTCGCCATTTGCCCCTTTTCCAACCACCTGTCCACTTTTTTGGCCCCTTTTTTAAATGGCGACTAAATGGCGACTTTTTAAGACTATGTGCTAAATAACGATAAACTAAATTGTTTGAAATATATCGACCCATTATATATTAATTTCAACAAATAAATTAATAATTTTGGAACTGTATTACAGTTAGAGTATTCATTTTACTCGACTTTTTCATTGTTCGAATAATCAAATAACTCGAAAATGCAGTTTTTAAGTTACTCGAATAATCGAGTAAAACTTTTAAGTTACTCGAGTTATTCGAGTAAATTATACCTTAAAATTTTACTCGTTTTTCAATGATTATTAAGAAATAAAACAAAAATATAACTTAAAACAAGAAATAGTCTTTCAAAAATAATACATAATTAAAATTTTCGTAAATATTTATGAATATTTGTCTTTTTTGATTATTTGATTATTATTCATTGATAGTAAAATAAATAGGTCAAACCATTTTGGTGTATTAATTCGAACAAAATTTTATATTAAAGTGTGGTTCGAAGGGCTTTTTATCATTTTTGAAACGCTATAAAATTACTAGTTTTTACACTAGTACCCAATTAAAGATGATTATCTATACTTTCGGTAACAATTTAATGTTGAGATTTTTAACCACTTTGAAATAATTAGCAATCTTGTCTCATAACTTCACTTTTAAATTTGGACACATACTAATCTATGTTCTACACAAAGTTTTTCAGTTATATTCAAAATACGATGACTGATCGCCAAACATAGCCAAATAAATTAAGTATTAGACAGTCATTTAATATTATACAAATGTATATAGTTTTTAAGATAATTTACTCTTATTTATATTGTAGTAATCTCGTGATTATGTTTTAGTTCTATTTTGTGCAAAAATGTTTCGCAACTCTTAATTTCCTAATAATACCGGTGTAAAAGTATAAAAAATTCAATATAAATTCTATAAACTTGTATAGTAAATTATTCATATATACAGTTAGTTAGAACTAACAACTTTTCTCCATTTAATAGACAAATTTATTGTAAATTTAAAATATATAATTATTTTTCCCAAATGTGCGCGTAAGAATTATAATTGGCTCTATTTTGAAATTAACCATAATTTTTGCCCAAAATGTTCAATATTTTATTTCTTCTTTCTTCCTATTTTTGATTTCATCCAAGCCATCACCATCATATCCTGCACACCATACTGAGAATTTGTTGATGTTTTTCTAAATCAAGTTTAAAATCCTCCAATTTATTTCTTATAAAACATTTAATATAAAAAGGAGAATCCATTTTCTTTATCCTTCTCAAATTAAGTATTAAAATTATAAAATATTATTGGAATTTTAAACTACAATTTTTTAAAGGGACGTTTGTATTTTTGTTTAATTTTTGTGATCGAAAAACGACCTTTAACTACGTGCTGTAATTTAGATTTATATTCGGTTTTTTTACAAAATACAGTTTTTTTAATAAACTTCCGAATTGTGGTGCCACTTTTAGATTCTAAACATCCTATGAAAATTTTGAAACATTGTTTTCAAGCTAAACTTTTTAAGTTTTTAAAATATTTTTTTACTCGAATTATTCGATTAATCGGCATAATTTGCTCGAATAAATTTTTACTCGAAATTCTTGATTTTAATTTAATCGAACCAATATTTGATTTTAATTTGTCGATTAATCGAGCAAATAATATTCGAGTGAATACCCTAATTACAGTATAGTAATATAAAAGACCGCGGAGTATTTATAAATGAATTGAAACTGTTAGTAATTAAAAATAATAATAAAGTTTATGAACAGCTATTTATATCATATGCCAAATTTTTTGGACTGGATTGAAAAAATAAAAAAAAGATTCGATGAATACTTCTATCCTAATTTAAATTTTTACATTCCTAAGAGCAATCCCTCGGGGTAACGTGTTTTTTTTTTTACTAAATTATCAAAAACAAGAAATAGTTTATCTAACAGACTTATGACGATACTTGTGAATTCATGCGTTCCATCCTAAATTTAAAAGTCTAGAGTTCAAGTGAAGAACTCCTACAAAAGTACAGGAGTTTAACTAATTAAAAGAGGATTGTGTGCTAAATATTAATGTGAATAAATCTTTATTTTTGCAATAATAAAAATCGTTGTAAAATAATAATAAATTATTTTGTTATTAATAGAACTGAATTTTGTAGTTTTTCTTAAAATACAATAATTTGTTGTTATCAAATAAACAAATTTTAAGGAGTTTTTTAGGTTTTAAAGTAGTTGGCCCCTTTTTTTTTTCAAAAAATCCCCTTTTTTGGCGACTTTTTATTTTGAAATCCCCTTTTTTGGACACTTTTTAAAAATTATCAACGGTAACGCTGCATACAACCTCGTGCATTTTTCTAAAAATGGAAAAAAGTGAACTTCGAGTGCTCATTAAAAATTATTTTTTGCGAAAAAAAAACCGTCAATCAAACCAAGGAAAAGCTCGATAAATACTACGGGGACTCTGCACTATCGATTTCAATGGTAAAATGGTGGTTTACTGACTTTCGTTGTGGTCGCACAAGAACAAATGACACTGAACGTTTTTTAGAGGTAATTGAGGTCAGTACACCCGAAAATGTCGAAAAAATCCACGATATGGTGTTGGCCGACCGAAGAGTAAAAGTACGTGAGATTGTTGATGCCATAGGCATTTCATAGGGCAGTGTGGTCTCGATTTTAAATTATCAGCTGGGTTTAAGAAAGTTGTCTGCGTTTGCTCTCAATTGACGATAAACGTAAACGTGTGACAACTTCAAAGGATTGTTTGGAGTTGTTTAACCGCAATCCGAATTAATTTTTGCGGCGTTTTGTACCTGTGGATGAAACATGGATCCATTACTGTACTAAACAATTGGTTTCTCATGGTGAACCTGCTCCGTAGAAGGCCTGGGTAAGTTTGTCGGCCAATAAGGTGATGGCAACAGTTTTTTGGGATGCACGAGGGATATTCCACATCAATTGCCTTCAAAAAGGAAAAACAATAAATGGCGAATATTATGCCAACTTATTAGACTGATTTAATGAGTATTTAGAAAGAAAACAACCCCATACGGCCAAGAAAAAAGTTATTTTTCAACAAAATAATGCACGTGTGCAGTCTCAATGGCAAAACTCTATGAATTGGGCTACGAATTGGTACCTCATCCGCCATATTCTCCGGATTTAGCCCCAAGTGACTACTTCTTCAACGATGAAATTATTGACCAAACAAATGCCTACTTTATGGATCTCGAAAAATCATATTTTTTGGAAGGGATACAAAAACTGGAGAAACGTTGGACTAAGTGTATTGAGTTAAAAGGAAATTATGTTGAAAAATAAATTTTTGTTTTGCAAAAAACACTGTGTTTCATTCAAAAAGTCACGGACTTATTGATCCGTCTTCGTAGGTGGAGGCAACTCTGTATTACTAAGTCGTATCCATAATTTAATGGTAAAAATACTTTCAGAAGGTAAAACAAACCTATTTATGGAAAAATTTTGTGGAATGTTGTCCCACAGTTATTGCAAATTTCAAAAAATATAATCCAAACCAAGAATCACGAACTCACAAGTAAAAAAATCTTCCGACTTACTATGTGTACAAAGAGATTGTTGAACTCAGCTACATCTATGACGTCCACGTCCAAAAAGTTTTTCTTCTATTCTTCTGAGTTATTACAAAAAATATAACGCAGTGTAAAATAAAAATAAAAAAATTAATTTGAAAGAACTTTCAAGCATGAATTTGTTCATTTTAATCGATAAATATTTTGTATTTATTATGACATTTGTTGTTATAACTCCTAAAATATTGCGAGTTCCAGAATGCCACTTTCCACGGTTATAGAAAACATTTTCATCATTAACATATATTTTTTTAAAAATTTTAAAAAGATAATTTTTCGAATGGTCCATATCGAACGAAAAATCGCGAGATATGGACCATTTTGATGTTCAAAAAAAAGTCATGTTATACGTCATAATAAAGATAATTTTGATACCTTTAATATGACATCTTAATGAATCTTATATAATAAATACTTCGAAAGATATTTCAAATTTTGTGTATGCAACTTTGTACATATTTTGAGCTATTTTGCACTTTCAAACCGCAATATTTCGCTAACCACTTGATGAAATTATCTGAAATTTGGAATTAGTCTTAGTTTTGACAATAATAATTGTACCAAATAACATTAAGTTCGGAGAAGAAAAGTTCAAAATTGTAATGTTTCGTGTTAGTTTTAAATGAAATGACTCCATAGCCTTAAAAAGGCTAAAAATTACTAATTTTATTTTTACAAAATTATCTATTTAAAATTCTGGCCTGCGCTGCTTCATTCTACAAGAATATTATAATTATTTTTTAACAAACTTTATTACCCATAGAAACTTGTTATGTTATATTTATAAATTCTTAAAAAAATACCAAAAACTAAAGAGAACAAAATACTAAATGAACATTTAGCTTCTTTTTTTCTCAAGTCCTGGCAACCCTTCTTCTATGACCAGTCTGAATTTTAGTGACATACTATGACAAAAAAAAAAAAAAAAAAAACTGAAGTGAATACACGTACTGAAAATCTCCTTAGTAAATTGATTGTGTACACAAAATGTTTATCCAAGAAATGCCTACCTCATCTACTAAAAAAAGAAACTAGAAAAACATTTCATACGAAAAGATGAATGGTGAACATTATTCACTAAAACCACCGCCATCATCACTCTTTTTGTCCTTTCTCACTCTCATAGCTTCAACACTCATTTGTTTTCAATATAATCAAAATCATTATGCTTGTTAGCTAGCAAGTCCCCTGTTAAAGCTCTGCCTAAGGGTATGTAAGACCTGTAAATGTTTCTATATTTATATGTATACAGTTAAATGTGGTATGAAAGAATATATTAGTAAAACAGAAACTGTAACCATGGAAATTAAATATGAATGAATATTAAGAAAAAAATCACATAAAGTACAAAAATGAATCAAGCATCAGGACAAAATACCAGTCCCACAAATTAGCTGTCTGTCATACTGACATTTTGCACAGTAATTCAAAATCAGTTAATTTTTTTATTTTTATTTGAAGATAAAAAAAAACTGACCTTCACTACAAACCATTTAGGTGTTTACCCACAACAATTTAAGTATATCATGGATAAACTTAAATGTTATTAAAATTTCAATTGCTAATTTTAATAATATTAACTTAGGGAATTAATGATTGTGGTATGAAATCGACAATAAAGAAAGTTATTCATATTAGATTGCTGTACTTCAATCCAAAAATATAAATAATATTGTATACTATTAAAATCACTGTGCACGATATCCTTGTTTGTATTTATGCATGATAAGGATACAAAAAATAGCCGTAGATGAAGCGTAAATATGAAAATAAAAGCAAAAATGTAATGATTTTAATTCTCCAGACGCTTATGGTGTTTGTTTATATTTGTATACAATAACAAGATACTACTACAGGAACAACTAAGTATGACAATACATGAAAAAGTTTTATTAAGGTTTGTTGTTATTTTGTACTTATTTTATGGTAGGACTAATACCTGTATATCTATTTTTATATAAATCCTGCTTGAAACTTTTGTATTTTTCATACCAATGTTTATTCACCCTATAAAACCATAGAGGGGTGAGGTATCGCGCGTTTGGGGTAACGTTCAAAACGTCCAAAAAAATATACCGGTATCCACCATAAAGTCTTTTTCGTTGTTCCTTTTTTGAATATTGAAAAACATTTCATACAAAAATAGACCGGTTTTTTCAAGCACAAAAAACCTGTTTTAAAACATTCTCAAATTTTACATTATATGAGAATTGGGTGGTAAAGTAGGCGGACCACGCCCATTTTTGGTTTCCAAATTTATATCGATCTTCGAACTATCTGTACAAAATTTCGTTATCGTACATGTTTTTGTTTAAGAGATATCAGCAGAAAAGTATGAAATGAAGCTACAACGGACACTCTGTGTTTCTAGTATTTTGCCCATAACTTTTTTATTAACCGATGTTTCTCATTTTCAATACCAAACAAACCTTATATAAGATAAATATTTGAGCCAAATTTCGTCTCCCTAGGTTGTTCCGTTCGAGCCCCATCCTGCTTTCCACAGACAGACAGACGGATAGATATAGCTAGATCGACTCATAATCTAACCAGGACCCAGAAAATATATATTTTATGGGCTCTTAAATGATTCCTTCGACAAGTTATACACAAAATGACAAAAACAATCTTTTTGATGGTGGGTATAAAAACATGTACTAAATACATATATTTGAATCTAAATTTATGAGTATTTTTGTAAGTATTCATAGTGTATGATCTCCAATGTTTTAAAAATATAGTTTAAGGTTAAATCGAAATTAATTCTTTAAGATTAAATAAATAAATTAGTAATAAGGAATGCGCACGAAAAAATCAGTGCATACAAATCTGCTTATAGAAACTAAACCAATGGGCGAAGTTTTTTAAAATTACATTTTTGTTAATGACTGTTATGTTCAAGTTCTTACCATAAAAGAATAAATTATTTTCTGTTGGTTTTTAAGGAAATATATGAATTTTTCCAGAATTCTTCCAATTGAAGGGTTTCGGTCAATTTTTTGCTCGAATAAGTCCACTTATTTTTAAACTCCGTTTCATTTTAAGCTGAACTTTTAATGTTCTTTAAATTATTTTTTATTAGAGCCCAATATCTTTCATTTGCTCGGAGTTTCGGACAATTTGATGGATTAGCATTTTTCGGTATAAACACTAACAATTTCTTTATAACCACTCCATTGTTTTGTTGCTGTAATGAGAAGAATCGAGAATAGGTCAGTAGAAAGTGGATACACAGTATTTTCTTCGGAAAGGGAAAAGTCTTTTCCAAAGGCACTCATTCAGTCATATTTCTGTGTTAATGGAACCAATTTTTATGAATAAAGTGCTTCTTTTCCGCATATGCATATTGCTTCCCAAAACAAAAATTTTCTTGGGAATTTTGAATTTTTTGATGGACGATATTTTTCTGCCATATTCCCCCTAGCATCTGCAACATAGAATTCCCGGCCTGGAAGTTAAAAAAAGTTATCCTGCACAACCGTTTCATCGTCTATTATAAACTAATCATAATTATGAAAAAAAATCGTTTGAAGAATTTTCACATTATTTTTTACCTCCAAAGTCTTGTTTTGTGTTTCTATTAGATTTATTTTTTTTTTTTTTGTATTTTATATGTCTTCAGTCTAGATTTCTTTTCAACTTTTCTGATAAAAATTCAAAACAATTAGTTTTTTTGACACTTTTCTTCCAGAGATGAGGGGATTTTCTCTGAAAATCCTTTCTATTTTGTCTGAGTCCTACAGCCTGAAGATACTATTTTTCTTGCACTACCAGGTTTCTATTCAGTGACCAAGACATCTTTGTATGATATTATGACCCAAAAAACTGTATTTTTTGACACAACTGCCTTCCTAGCAATTGTTTTATATGACCGATGTAAGATTTCATAAAAAATTTCAATTATGTGTTTTTTGTTCAATTTCCATTTAAAGAAAAACTAGTTTTGCTATAACAATGAAACTTTTTGAAGTCGCGGGTTTATGTCAACAAGCCTCAGACTCTTGCAGCTCTTAAAGACAATATCCGTCAAGAATGTGAGGACCTATCGCCGGAAGTTTTGGCCAAAGTGATGGAAAATGACATAAAAAGGGCTCAAATGACAATCAACTGTGGCGGCGGCCATTTACATGACATCATATTCTCGACTTGATGTAAAAAAAATTAAAAGACCAAATAAAAATAATCCACAAGAAGAATCAAAGTTTTTAATTTTTTTTTTAATTACAGCCAAAAAACATCGGAAGTTTACTTTTGCGCCACCTTGTAGCTAGTGAGCATAATGACAAATGTAAACCAGTTAATAGAAAAATTAGTTTCAACCACATCAAAAGTTATAAGCCAAAGAGCATGCACGGATTTTTTGTGTGCAGTTCTTAATTATCCTGAATGAAATTTGTTTTATATATTGTAACATCTGTAATATTTTTACACCTAATTTAAACGTTTTAGTCTTTTTTTTTTTTTTGATCCAATATTTTCTTCATTTTCAAAGATGTTGTATTAAAAAAAGTTTTATCTGCAGAATCGTTTCAATAAAGTTGATTCTGGCTTTTTCCATATTAACCCATGCTTCCTGTTTATGGTAAGTAAAAGTTAATATAATTTTTGATGATTATTTTTGTACTCTACACCACCATAGGTGGGGACAGCGTTACCGTTGAGAATTTTTAAAAAGTGTCCAAAAAAGAGGATTTCAAAATAAAAAGTCGCCAAAAAAGGGGATTTTCTGACAAAAAGGGGCCAAATGCTTTAAAACCTAAAAAACCTCCTTAAAATTTGTTTATTTGATAACAACGACAACAAAAAATCTTGTATTGTAAGAAAACTACAAAATTCAGTCTTATTAATAACAAAATAATTATATAATTTTTTTACAACAATTTTTATTATTGCAAAAATTCACAAAAATAGTTACCATATAATCCTCCTTTTATTATTTAAACTTCTGTACTTTTGTTCCAGTTCTTCACTCGTACTCCAGTCTTTCAAATTCTTGTCGAATGAATTTAGGAGGGAACGCATGGATCCACAAGAATTGACAGAAATTTGTTAGACAAACTATTTTTTATTTTTGATAATTTAGTAAAAAAAACACGTTCCCCAGGGATTGCTATAAGGAATGTAAAAATATAAATTAGGATATAAATATTCCTCGAATATATTTTTTAATTCTTTAATCCAATCCAAAAAGATTCGGCATATGATAATATAAATAGCTGTTCAGAAACTTTACTATTATTTGTATTTACTAAGAGTTTCCATCATTTATAAGTACTCCGCGGACTTTTATATCATTATACTGTGAAACAATCTCAAAAATAAATTGTTTGAAATTTATTTGTTGAAATTAATTTCAAACAATTTTATTTCTTACCATTTAGCACTTAGTCTAAAAAAGTAGCCATTTAGTCGCCATTTGAAAAAGGGGCCAAAAAAGTGGCCAGGTGGTTGAAAAAGGGGCAAATGGCGACTTAAGTCGCCAAACGGTAACACTGGGTGGGGAGGGTATTATGCTTTTGTGCTAATGTTTGCAACACCCTAAAACGATGTCCGTCTGATAGTCTGTCCGTCCATGTAAACTTTGTAATCAGAATACAGGTCGAAATTTTCAACATAAATATAATGAAATTTGGTACACAGGTTTCTTATAGTCCAAGGGCAAAGCGTTATGATCATTATGTCACCTAGCTCCCACACCTTCCGGAAAAGGAGTTTAACGATCATAAATCCCTTAATTGTAGCAAGAATGTTTGCATATGTAAGTTCCATATAAGTTTAAAACTGTGTGCCAAATTTCATGAAGATCATTGAGTAAAAGTGTTGGTCTACTATTAGCCACAGGTCTAATTTTAGCTCATACAGAATGGTGTAGGATATCATATGGTCGGTCTTGACCGACTATAGTTTTTCTCTTGTTTTTTTTTTTTTTTTTTTTTTTTTTGGGTTATTTTTCCAAAGACTTTGGGATTTATTATTAAAAATTGCCCCAAAATTAGGAAAATTTTTCCTTTACTGTTTTGGGGCCAAATTTCCTGGGGCCACAGTTCGCAGTGCCGAGGATCTCAAAGACTTTATAAAAATTCTCAACGGTAATGATGTCAGATTTATTTTTGACATTTTGATACAAAAAATTGGGAGTTTTTCTAATTCTTTCATTTTAGAACAAGTCTATCAATATTGTGTCAATAGAATAATACTTTTGTTCGTTTAAATTCTATTTTAATTTTAATATTAACATTATTTTTTCCAAAAAGCTCTTCAAATCTTAATTTTCCATTTTATTTATTGATTGTGAAATCACATGAAGCAGACTCAGTGTATACCTGTGAAATATAATACTAATTATTAACTTATTATTTTAACCATTAACTTATTATTTTAGTCTTAAGCTTAGATAATGACTTAACCCTCTACTGCATGAAGATGTTTAAAATAAAGAAAAAAATAAAACACCGTAAATATATGTTTATTATGGACAATTTAATACGTATGTAACAAAAATTAAAAAATTCACTCGGAATTTTGGAAGAAAAAATATGAAGCCATATATGGCCTTATATGCATTAAAAGTTATTTTTGAAAAAAAAAATATATATTCGGCGTGGAAACATAATATCGTAGAAAATAAAATTAAAAATTTTATGGGGACATCTTTTGGTGTCTCCAGTTCCTTAATAAGGTCAATAAGGTTCGTAACTCTAAGTAATGGAAAATTTTCACTCGAATAAGTAGACAAACTACTTTCTTTCCAAATTGGAGATCTTGGCTTTTTAGTAGATTTTACATTCGACGTAGTAGGCTTGTCATAATCATCTGAACGTGAGTAATCGCTGTCAGCAGTCTCCGGTATGTAAATATGTTCCTGACCTGACGGTTGACTTATAAAGTCTTCTTCGTCAGTAGCAGATATTTGGTCATCACCACTATGATCAACGTTATAAATTTCACTAACATATTTTAAATTACCATAGAATGATCGTACATCCATTTCTAAAAAAATTGCATTGCATTTTATGGAAAGAATAAAATGCACTCATGTATTTATGTGCATTATGCAAAGTTGACCCAAATGAAACTGAAAGCACTCCAAATAAACTGGCCAATTAGCAGAAATTCTATGCTCAGTCTAGATTGTAAACTACTCCTCTATAATTCAGTTTTAAGGCCAATATGGACTTATGGGATCCAGTTATGGGGTACGGCCTCAGCATCAAATATTGAGAAAATACAGAGACGCCAAAACAAAATATTGCGAACTATAACCGCAGCCCCTTGGTATGTAAGAAATACTAACATACATAAGGATAAAAACGTTCCTTTGGTAAGAGATGTAATAAAAGAACATGCAGAAGCATACTTGTAGAGATTGGAAATACACCCTAACCCACTAGCACGAAATATACTAAGAAGTAATGGACACATCCGATTAAGAAGAAGAAACACCGCAGAACTGAGCCGAAGTTAAACCATATGCATTAAAATCGCTTTTAGTCAGACGTTGGTTGGACTAAATAGATATTAAGATTTAGATTTAAGATTTGATTAATTATTGTTAGTTCACTTAACTTTTGTGAAGATTCAATAAATAAAATTACTGATAATAAAAAAAAAAAAAAAAATGTTTATATGTAAGTTAATTATATCTTACTAGTGCATGTAAGGCCATATATGGCTTCGTCAGTTTTCCAAAAAAAATCATACATAAAATACTTACTTTGCAGATAAATAATATTTTTATTTGAAAAAGAACTTCATTTCCTATATGAATATATTTTTTTGTGTTATATTTGTTCTTATATTTTTTGAAAAATTGTACACAAATCGCTTCAAAATTTACTGTTGTTTTCACACATGAAGCCCTAAAGAAAACTAAAGGAAACAGTGGCCGAAACGCACTTTGAAAATATTTTGCTTTATATTTGAGAAGAAATCAAAACATAGAAGATGACAAATATTCTCTTTTGATTAAGTCCCGTTTATAGAAAATACAATGCATTAAAAGACGAAAACCATATTTGGCGTTGTATGCAGTAGAGGGTTAAGTTTATAATTATTAACAATTTGCATATGTATGTTAATGTGTCATTCATATCACATCCATTATTTTTCTTTTCATACCAATCATCTATTACTTTGCTACATAAACTTTTTCTAATTGGTAATATAATATAACTAATTTTTTTTTTCATATTTCCCTATACAAATATCTTTTCTTTAATACCTCTTAATGGCAATATAAATTTCTTAGCCCTTATTTTCTATGTCAATAACCATAAACTTTTAATTGTCAAATTGATTTTCTCTTCCTAAATAAATATCAAAAGACAATACATTATGACACAAATTTAACAATTTTACACTCAATTTATTTAAGTAAAGTTTCTATAGAATCCTTATACAGCAAACCTAAAAACTAATTTATTTTTAGTATTTTAAATTGTTTATACATAAAAAGGTGTTAAATAGTGTATTCACACCATTAACCATCCCTATGACAAGTAAACCAGGTAAGAAAGAAGCATCAACCAATTTTATATTGAATCATGTTGTCAACAGTTAAGTTTTATGTAATATATTTAATGGAAATGTACTTAATTTACAAAACCTGTTAAAAAGATTAGACTATGTTTTCTTATTACTCTTTTTCCGTAACAGCACAAATTGTTTTTGATGTTTTGTAGGCAAAAATTTATATTCTTAACCAAGCCCATGTTAAATATGAGACACAAAATTTTTAATTATAAAATGAGCATAAATAAATATTTTAAAACAAATTTCCTAAAAGATTATTTTTTAAAAGTAGATTAATATTAAATACTTTAAACTTAGAAGACAATTTTAATAAAAAAGCGCTTTCTATATATTAAAGTATTTATGCAATGATTTATGATTTAGTTTCCATAAATTCAAATACCTTATATACATATTATTATAAATAAAATACTGTTTTAACTCGAAGTCTTTTCAACAAAAACCTTCAATAGAAAATATGGGTTATTTACATGTACATATCCCGATAAGCCCAATTATAATCCATACATTGTTATTAACCAAAAATTATATTTAAAAATTCCAAGAATATTGTTATCATTGCTTATTAAAAATTGTCTTTATATTCCCAGTCGGAAAAAGAAGCGCTAAAGATACATTATAATATGCTTCATTTTGGACCCACAAGGCATGCCACTCGCATTCCAACTTTATTTTTTATTACACTGTGCACGTTGGAGTAAAATTTGTCAAAAGTGGCGATAAATTGAATTTTGATAAGGACTGCGCACGAAAAAATCTGTGCATGCTCTTGGGCTTATAACTTTTGATGTGGTAAATAATTCTGTTAACTGATTTAAATAAAATAAATTTCAAATTTATTTATTGTTTTCCATACATTTTGACGAGACGAATTTTTCGTTCGTTTTATAAAAACAGAGGGTTAATATTTTTTAATATTTTTTTTTTAAATTGTCCTAAAATACACTCATTTTTAATTTTCATTGAGTGCAACTTAAAATGTTACATGATATTTGTGCTTCGCTTGTTCTTAAAAAATATAACGAACTGAAAACTGTTGGAAATTGAATTAACTTTACTTTATTTCAATATTTTCATAGACAAATTTTGTATTTCTCTTTATATTATACTTAGCAATATGCCAAAAACGAACTTTTTTTATTATTGAAAATGGTTCTTTAGGGCTTCAGTAGCAACTTTTGTTCTACGATTTTTTCATAATTCCATTATTTGCAAAATTACCGTTATTTTTAGTTTATCGAAGAAAATCTCAATATTGACCTTAAAATTTCTAGAATTCGACCAAATGATATTCGGCAACTTTGTACAAATCCATTCGTCGAGTATTTTTGCTAAACAATGAACTCATAATATTTGCAAATACAGGGTGTTTTGATGCATAAAAAATGCATTTTACAGTTAGAAAGGTAATTTGAATACCTTTCCAAATTTGTTTGTTTTTTGAAAATCGGTTGAAAAATAACCGAAAATCAGTAAAAAATGTTCTAAACAAAAACAGTGATACAAAGAAAAACAATAAAATTACAAATGTAAACAAGCACGAATGTTGAATAAGAGGTCGGCGGTAAGTTGGGCGAACCATGCCTATTTTTGTTTTCGTGTTTACATTTGTCCATAAAGTATTTGTACAAAATTTCATTGACCTTTCACCTTATATGGAAGGTGGGCGGTAAAGTGGGCGGAGTATATATTGAGAGAAAAAAAATAATTTCGAGCGGATCAAAAAAAGGTCTATAAAATGGACTTTTTTTAAAATTTAAAAAGTCATTCGAAAAATTTTACAAAATATCTTGAATAGCCTATCAAACGATAGCCAAAATATCAAAAAATATGAAACTATTCACTTGTTGACAAATAATTTAGGGAGATAGAAACACCAAGCTCCCAAAAATTGGTGTTGCGAAAACGCATCAAGGGTTAATTAGAGGTAGTGTGATTTAGCTACATTACGCAAGGTGGCGCACTGAAAATATGGACATTTTTAAGGTAATGTAGTATGTTAAAATTATGCAAATAATTACGGAAACCATTATACGAATATAGAATTTTTGAATTAAGACTTCATGTGCAATAGAATTTTTTACTCTAGCCTTATAAAAGTTGTATTCTACATTATTTATGACTTATGTAGTAAAAAAATAAGCAATTGTCAGCATATTACAAGTGGTTATATTTTTTACAATCATTGAGAACAAATGTAAGAAAAAGAATTTCCAAATGATCGACGCTACCTGAATGTGAAGTGTATTTTGTGAAGGATGCTATTATATTGAATATGATCACAAAAACTCAAGGAGTTACCTGAAAAATGTCGAAAACTGATGAATAAAATCAATAAAATTATGTAATTTATTGCTAATTTTTTTTTTTTTTTTATAAGGGATAATAAATTTTCTTCAAAGGTCATAAAATTTGCTAAAGAAAAACATAATATTTGCAATTTTTATGATTACACATTATTATTGTTTATTCAAAGTATTAAACAATGTGAATAGGGAAAATTTCATAATTTTCGAAAGAGCCTTTTTCTACAAAATGCTATGCTCTCTACTCAAAGTGATAGTTCATTTTTGAGTTTTCAATTAAATGAGATTAAGTGAATATAAAAATATAAACAAAATAAAATCTCCAAGGATATTCAGGTATAATAAAAGAAAATTCTGTGAATATATGTGCATGGATAAATGAAAGCAAGCAAATTTTTTTCTTAGTCATTTGAAAATTGGTACATTACCCCAATTTTCAAATCCTGTTTCAATTGAAATGCATCATATTTTGAGCAATTGCATTTGGTATATTACTAGGATTTACGATTTTACAAATTAGGGAAAATTCTACAAGAATAACAGAATCGATTTACATAACATTTGTGTTTGAAGCACAACGCGGTTAGGCAGCCTGTTCGAAGGACTAAAATGCTTACCTGACCACCGTATTGAAATCCTAATCGAGATGATTCTCAAACAGATAATCGAATGCAATGTACATTACATTCCAAATGCTTTAACGTGTAATATATTTTATTTAATATATAATCTATTTTATATATCATATGAAATTATTTAGTCTTACACCGTAAGTTATTAAACGTTTTTACGTCATTATTTAGTTGCCTTAAATTTCAATTGGAATGGTCCACCTCCAATTTTTTTTGTTCATACTTAACATATTTAACATACAATTTGTAAAATAATCACAAAACTAAATTTAAATGACAAATAAAACTCATTTTGCCATACAATTTGTTTAAACGTCTTCTTCTTGTATGAGCGAAACAACAGACCCCTAATTGACCATTGATGCGTTTTCGGAACACCCGATATCTCGGAAACTAAAATAGCTAGGATCACAAATCATCCGATTTTATGATCACAATCACTAAGATAGACCCCTCACCAAATTTTATTAATCTATCTTAAAGGGATCGGGTAGTGGTAAGAAATGGGTTAAGTAAAAGAATAAACGATTTGGAATTGGCAAGTTTGCAACAAATAATAAACAGACTGACGGAAGGATAGACTTAAAATTCTTTAAAAAGTCTAAAAATTCTTTCTGTTTTCAGTTATTTCCATCAGGTCTGGACTTTTTTTATGAGCGTGTCTAATATTTCGCTCATAGTAACCTCATTACTCTTGTATATTTCCTCATAACTCAAGAACGATGTGTACGATTGACATAAATGTTACGCCAAAACATGCAGACTAAAAAATATCTTTAAGACATCCAAACTTAATTTTTTTATGTGCTCAATAGTTTCAGAGTTATTTTGAAATATGTGTCCGAAAAAAGCTTTTTCATTCAAAATTTAAAATTTTTTTGTTACTAAAATTTCTTTTGATAAATGAAAACATCAAAACTGTTTCAATTTATCATTTTTATCTTAAAGCTGCGAATGAAGTAAAGCATATATCTTTAAAATTTATGTACAAAACTTGATTTTGTACACAGTTAAGTAAAATTACCCATGTGTACATATAATTGAGTAGAAATGTGCATTTCAACTGAATAGGTTCCAGATTTTCGTTATATTAAAACTCGTATTATTTTTAATATAATGAAGATAGTTCCATTTTTTTATTTTGATTTCTAAAATCTTGAGTTCTAAGATCTTTAATAGCAAAAAATAATTAATATCGAACTTAGTACGACTTTTAACGGATTTTCTTCCAACAAATATATTTTTTAAGGCAATTTTTTTGTTTCATCTGAATAGGTTCATTAAGAATAAAATCAATTTGCGTCAAGTATTGGTTGAATTCGCCCATAATTGTGTATTTTCCTTACAGTTTCACCTGTTTTCTATAAGAATCTTTAAAAACTGGTCGTGTAAAAAGTTTTTCGATAAAGAAAACAGCAAAATTATAGCGTATTGACAATTCAGACTTAATCTAAGATATATGGCGAAGAAAAATTGAGCGAAGTTAAAATATTGTCAACAACTTTTTAGGAAATCACTCCTGCTATGAAAAAAACATGAAAGTGGTACTTATAAAGCAACAACGAACGCTGACAGAGGATTCACCATTGGAGATGCCTCCAATTTTACTGATTCTGCGTTCAAAATTAAACAAAAATCGTGTATTTAAGCAAGTGTTTTACCGTAAAACGTGTTATTTGAAATCCAGTGCATCTAAGAAGACTAAAAATTATAAAGAACCCATCTTTAAACACCATTCGTGAAGTAAAACTACATATTGAAACATATTGTTCTATAGAATGAAAAAAATCAATATGGAAGGCTCCAATGACTATAAATATTATTATTTTCGTCATTTGAGAAAAAAATTATGCTAATTATGTATCCCATAAAGCTACAAAAGAAGTGTTATGGCGTGGATTGCTACTTCATATTATGACACATGTGAACTTCGATTTTCTACGCATAGAATTGTGGAAAAAAACTTACAAAAGTTTACGGGAAAAGAATTCCTAACATTTTATACACTACTTTAATTCATTTCATTGATATTCCAGTTCTACAATGCCCCTATAGGTATGTATATATGTATGTATGTATGTATGTATTAGGGTGATCGACGCGGTTTTCCAACCGGTTTTAAAACCGGTTTTTTCTGTCCTTGTGCTGTCGGTTTTTTCAAAATGTTCATTTTTCGAATGCCGAATAGACCGGTTTTTTTAAACACAAAAAACCGGTTTTAAAAATAGCATTTTATTTCAGAAAACATGTAATAGTTATATTTGAATCGAAATTTAGAAATAATTTTTTAAATATTCATAAAGACTGATTTCTTATGTTTTAAAAATATAGTTTAAGTCTAAATTGGATTTTATTCTGTAATATTAAACAAATAAATAAGTAACAATTATCTTGCATGAATTTTTTAATCTATTGTAATATCTGTAATATTTTTACACCCAATTTAATATTTTATGATCCAATATTTCCTTTATTTTTAAAGGTGTTGTGTTAAAAAAGTTTCACCTGCAGAATAATTTCAGTTGAGACAGGCTTCCATATTAAGCCATGGTTTCTGTTTATGCTAGGTTAGCTCCCAAACGACGTAGAAAATTAAAATTTGGCTTAATTATAAAACTTTTCGTACAACAAATCCTAACGGAGCCATATTTTGAAATTTTTATCAAGAAGCGGATATAAGAGGATTTATGTGACTTTTTCTAAAAATATTTTCTCTTTCTAGAGCTTTCTAAAGCTCCCAGAAGACGTAGAAAATTAAAATTCGGCTTACTTATAACTAGAGTATTAATTTTACTCGACTTTTTCATTGTTCGAATAATCAAATAACTCGAAAATGCAGTTTTTAAGTTACTCGAATAATCGAGTAAAACTTTTAAGTTACTCGAGTTATTCGAGTAAATTATGCCTTAAAATTTTACTCGTTTTTCAATGATTATTAAAAAATTAAACAAAAATATAGCTTAAAACAAGAAATAGTCTTTCAAAAATAATATATAATTAAAATTTGCGTAAATATTTATCAAGGTTGGAAACCGATACCGTTATAAATACTGATACCGATTAAATACCGTTTAAAGTTGGTTACCGTAACTGATACCGATACCGAAATTTTTATTTTGTTAAAAATACCGGTATCCAAATACCGTTTCCCTCTGTACCGGTAATTTAGTTTCGGTATTTTAAAAGTATATTTTTTTCAACATAATATGGTATTGTAAGAATAATTTTTCATATAATTTACTTGAAAAAGAAGAAGGATTATTTTTAATAATAAGGGCTTATTTTCATGTAATTATTATAGATTTTTTTAAGTGGACTTTTATAGCTTGTTTCTTAAACATAGTGCGACTTCAGTCTTAGTGCGAACACAAAAAATATATGGCATTTCAACTTACGGTAAGCTCTCAAATATTTGTCATATGACGCTCACAAACAAACTGTTGAAATTAATAATAGATTCTTAGTGATATTTGCTTCTATGAAAATTCTCTCCTTAATTTTGGTTTTTCCAAAAGACCGAAAATTTTCCTTCAGAAAATTACAGCTTGGGAATTTTGACCTTGATTCTCAGGAATTTTAAAAGCACTTAAACGAAATAAAACTGCACGAATTAAAGTGACTTTCGGAACAGGGGTTTATATGGGAGCTATTGTTAATCGTAGACCGATCTTCATAAAACTTGGTACAACGATTGGTACAAACCTTCTTTGCACCGAATTTCATTAAAATATTCTTATTTTTAAGGCATTTTTGAGTGTTGAAACTCAATTTCGGGGGGACATTTGTATGGGGGCTAGGTGAAATAATGGACCGATCTAAACCACATGCCAAATTTCTTATCTTCAAAATTGCGACCTGTACTTTGTGCACTAGGTTTACATGGACACCTAGTAGGGTATTTACTCGATTAATCGAAAAATTCAAATCAAATATTGGTTCGGTTAAACTAAAATCAAGAATTTCCAGTAAAAATTTATTCGAGCAAATTATGCCGATTAATCGAATAATTCTAGTAAAAAATTATTTTAAATAGTTCCTTTCTTAACTATTTTTTTAGATAATTTAAATTTATTTTTTTTAAAATTTAGCTTGAAAACAATATTTCAAAATTTTCATAGCATGCTTGGAATCTAAAAGTGGCGCCACAATTCGGAAGTTTATTAAAAAAATTTATTTAGCAAAAACAACTAAATATATGCCTGAATTACAATACGTACTTAAAGGTCGTTTTTCGATCACAAAAAGATTGTAATGTAAAATTTAAATAATTTTTTATAATTTTAATAATTTGAGAAGGATAAAGAAAATGGATTCTCCTTTTGAACAAAAGAATTTAAATAAAAACACTTCTTTTGTTTCTGAATGTTTGTAAGACATTGAAAAATTTATTTAAAATAAAATGCTTAATAGCTAAAGACTAAAATCTAAAATTAAAATAGTATAATATTTTTTATGGTGAACCTTATCTTTAAATAATACCACTTCGAAACTAATTCTTATCACACACATAAGTGTGAATGATAAGGGTTGATTGTACACATGTGTGAAAGACCAACGCACATGCGTATGTCCCCAACAATGTATACAATCATAAATCGAAATGGTAATTAAAATTTTAAGCACTTGAAAAAATAGCACTTAAAAAAAAAACATAAAAAAAATATTAAATTTTTAATTATCTACATAACTAAAAATATGTTCAACTAAATTTGAACACCTTTTTATATTAAATGATTTATAAGAAATAAATTGGAGGATTTTAAACTTGATTTAGAAAAACATATCCAAAAATTCTCAGTCTGGTGTGGAGAATATGATTGTGATGGCTTCACCCAAGCCAATAAAAAATAGGAAGAAAGGAGAAATAAAATATTGAACATTTTGGGTTAAAATTATAGTTAAATTCAAAATATAGCCAATTATAATTTTTACGCGTACATTTGGGAGAAAAAATTATATATTTTAAATTTGCAATAAATGTGTCTATTAAATGTCCCCATTTAGTTGTTAGTTCTAACTGTTTATTTGACTAATTTACTATACAGGTTTATAGAATTTATATAGAACTTTTTATATTTTTTACACCGGTTTTGCTAGGAAATTAAGAACTAAAACGTAATCATAAGTTCAGTATAATATGAATAGGAGTAAATTAATTTAAAAACTTTATACATTTGTATAATATTAAATGACTGTCTAATACTTAATTTATTTGTCTATGTCTGGCGATCAGTCTTCGCAGTATATGGGTAAAACGTTCCCAAATATTGTACAAATATTTTGAATATAACTGAAAATTTCTGTGTAGCACATAGATTAGTATGTGTCCAAATTGAAAAGTGAGGTTGTGAGAAAAAAATTGCTAATTTTTTCAAAGTGGTTAAAAACTTAATATTAAATTGTTATCGAAAGTATTATCACCTTTAATTGGATATTTGTGTAAAAACTAGTCGTTTTATAGCATTTCAAAAATTATAAAAATCCCTTCGAACCACTCTTATAAATATAAATTATAAAATTTTGTTCGAATTAATACACCAAAATGGTTACACCTATTTATTTTACTATCAATGAATAATAATCAAAAAACACAAATATTCATATTCAAATTTTAATTATATATTATTTCCGAAAGACTATTTCTTGTTTTAAGCTATATTTTTGTTTTATTTTTTAACAATCATTGAAAAAACGGGTAAAATTTTAGGGTATAATTTACTCTAATAACTCGAGTAACTTAAAAGTTTTACTCGATTATTCGAGTAACTTAAAAACTGCATTTTCGAGTTATTTGATTATTCGAACAATAAAAAAGTCGAGTAAAATGAATACTCTACCACCTAGCCAACCAGCTATCCAGATAAAAGAACATCTTTAGATCGATTTAAAAAGTAATTCTAAGTAAATTGGTATACTTTAAGGTGGGTGTTGGATAACTTTTTCTATGCGTTACAAACTTCAGCACAAACGTATAATACCCCAACCACCTATGGTGGTGTGAGGTAAAAAGATAGTCATGTCATACCACATAACGTAATGTTCCAATCATCATAGGAAGTCTTTCAAAATACTTATATATACAATATTTGGGAATGTTTTACCCATATACTACGATGACTAATCGCCAGACACAGACAAATAAATTAAGTATTAGACAGTCATTTAATAATATACAACTATATATAGTTTTTAAGATAATTTACTCTTATTTATATTATAGTGATCTCGTGATTATGTTTTAGTTCTATTTTGTCCAAAAATGTTTCGCAACTCTTAATTTCCTAACAATACCGGTGTAAAGTATAGAAAATTCTTTATAGATTCTATAAACTTGTATAGTAAATTAGTCATATATACAGTAAGTTAGAACTTACAACTTTTCTCCATTTAATAGACAAATTTATTGTAAATTTAAAATATATAATTATTTCTCCCAAATGAACGCGTAAGAATTATAATTGGCTCTATTATGAAATTAACCATAACTTTTACCCATAATGTTCAATATTTTATTTTTCCTTTCTGCCTATTTTTGATTCCATCCAAGCCATCACCATCATATCCTCCACACCAGACTGAAAATTTATTGATATGTTTTTGTTTTTGTAAATCAAGTTTAAAATCCTCTAATTTATTTCTTATAAAACATTTAATATAATAAGGAGGATCCGTTTTCTTTATCCTTCTCAAATTATTAAAATTATAAAAAATTATTTGAATTTAAATTACAAATTTTAAAGTGGCGTTTGTATTTTTGTTTAATTTTTGTGATCGAAACGACCTTTAATTACGTGCTGTAATTTAGTCATATATTCGGTTCTTTTACTAAATATATATATATTTTTAATAAACTTCCGAATTGTGGTGCTAAACAACCTATGAAAATTTTGAAACATTATTTTCAAGCTAAATTTTAAAAAAAAACTAAAATTAAAACATCCTAAAAAATAGTTAAGAAAGGAACTATTTAAAATATTTTTTTACTCGAATTATTCGATTAATCGGCATAATTTGCTCGAATAAATTTTTACTCGAAATTCTTGATTTTAATTTAATCGAACGAATATTTAATTTTAAATTGACGATTAATCGAGCAAACAATATTCGAGTGAATACCCTACTTATAACCTTATTCGTACTACAAATCCTAATGAAGCCAGAATTTGAAATCTCTATCAAGGAGCGAAAACACGTGAATCTATATATATGGATTTAGTTATATCATTCCTAAGCGTTGTTTTCTCTCCAGAGCTTTATGAAGCTCCCAGACGATACAAGAAACTAAAAATCGGCTTACTTATAAAACTATTCATTCTACAAATTCTAACGGAGCCAGATGTTTCTATCTGGGACCGAAAAGTCTGTTTTTGGTATTAAGAACTTTTGAGTTGCTATACTTATTATTTGCTCTCCAAATCCTTTCAAAAACTGATTCTGCATTTCGGTCATGGATCGCATTACGACGATTTTTTTATTTTGAAAGGTTTACGAATTTAAAACTTTAATCAATATTATCCCAATAAATTCTAACGGCTTCAAATAATTGACTTCGATTAGTGAGAGGAAGGTGTCCATATGTTGTTCATATATTTTTTCTTTTAATTTTAAGATTT